>JARDYH010000004.1:39660000-42160000 GCA_029215795.1 Anniella stebbinsi | reverse complement strand
AAGAATGGCTTCTTTTCCCCCATCTAACTATAAAACGGAGCACATACTGCTGGTGCACGGTTTCACTCCCACTTATTGGCCTATAGACTGCATGAGCTCCACCTCTTGAGTCTATGGGGTCTTGGATGTGGGTCCCATGCTGCTAAGTTGGGGGTTCCAGGTTGGTCCATCTCTTGACAGGATAAACTACTGCCCTAGACTACTGGCCTAGCAAACTAGGTCAAAAGGAGTTGTTCCTTGCTTTGCTAAATGGCAAAGGACTAACTGCAAGGCCAGATGAGAGAAGTAGACAAGTAGCCCAGTGATTTCATTTGCATGACATGACAGCCATCATACATGTAAACTCAGGCAGCAGGGGTTGTTTGAGGGTTAGACAATCCTCAAATAACTCTAAAACAAGCAATGGGTTATTTGAGGGTTGTGGATTTGCATAACATGACAACCCACTGTAAGCTAGGTGCTCACGGACACAAATGGCACCTGAGGGCAATCAGCAAGATGTGACAGCTTCTGTGGCTAACTTAAGCCATGATAGGCAGTTGTGCCATGTGAACCAAGTCGCTGTGTAAAGAACATGTTAAGAAAGATGGTCAGTAGGCTGCCTTTTACCATTCTGAAGCTTGGCCACTGTTCAGGGAAGCGAATACAGAGAACTTGTCTGTTTGTTCACAGAGGACTATGAGCAGTGACACATTACAGTGCTACTAATGCACTTTCCTTGAAGTCTTGTATCAGGTATTGACAGTTTAT
The DNA here is from genome assembly GCA_029215795.1 of Anniella stebbinsi. Classification (NCBI taxonomy): domain Eukaryota; kingdom Metazoa; phylum Chordata; class Lepidosauria; order Squamata; family Anniellidae; genus Anniella; species Anniella stebbinsi. The sequence continues at coordinate 42,159,250 of JARDYH010000004.1, read as the reverse complement.
CATAATGAGGTTACAGCAGAGAGGCAGAATAGTCACGTCTTTTCAAAATAATTCTCTGAGTCTGAGTGTGGCTCAGGAGATTCAGTTGTCTACAGGACAGGTCTTCTTATATCACCAGCTTATCCTGAACCACCATCTAGGGTAGAACTCTTTTAATTTACAGCTTTTTAATGCTACTTTTGATTTTATTTTGCATTGTGTTTTTCATATTTGTTGCCCTGAGAGCTATTAGCTATAGGGCGACTAATACATCTTAGAACTAAGTGAATTAAATAAATAATTTGGGAGGGGGGCAACATTTTTGTTGCAGAATCTGACAGAAGGCACTTTCCTTGCCCAGACTTAGCAATAGGGTACGAAGGGTGGCAAGATGCTATGGAAAGAGGAACAGACTTCTGGAATTCACTGCCACAAGATGTAATGATGTCACTAGCTAAGAAGAAAAGTCCTACAACTCCCAGCATTCCCCAGTCAGCACAGCTGTGCTGGGAGTTGAAGGGCTTTTTTCTGTCTAAACATGCATAGGATTGTGCCCTTAGGTGATTTTAAAAAAAGATTAGTCAAATCCACAGAAAATCAATCCAAAATAGCTAGATGGAACGTCCATGTACTGAAATAGTATATCTTTGAATGTCAAGTGTTGGGGACAAACAAGAGGGACTGGCTTTCACTTTCTTGCTTTACTCCTGAGCTTCCCAGGGACACTGTACTAGTCTAGTAATTTATATGCTGCTTTTACTCTTGATGCAATAGTTTACATTTTTAAAACGTAAACTACAACAGGACAAGGTACAGTTAAAACAATAAATCAAATATACAGCTTTTGTTTAAAATGGAAGCAGTTTAAGACATTAATGCGCAGCAATATAAAGCTAAAAACTGCAGCAGATAACAGATTTTTTAAAAGAATATTAGAAACAGCCAATCAAATTTTGAAAAGCAACTGTTAGATAGGTGGCCACTTACGATTCACTAAAAGGAGGCCAAAGTACAATAGTGATTAGCATAAACTATGCTAATTTATATGTATAGATGGAAACTCGAACATTATTACTATAATTTAAACAGAAATACAGTACAGCTCACCATAATGTGGAAGGTTAGTGTGAGTGGGTGACTTCCCTGCCTGGTTCAGTCTGCTGTTCAGGTGTTGTTGATGGGTAACTTCAAGGCCAGCTCTTCATTTCATTTATTCATTTATTATATTTGTATACCTCCCAACAGCCAAAGCGCTACAAAGATTAAAAACTTTAAAATTTCTTCCTTCTGATGGTTCTTTGTCTTCAGACTTCAAATAGAGGACTGTCCTCTGTAAAGAGGGCTTATTATTATTATTATTATTATTATTAACACTTATATACCACCCCATAGCCGAAGCTCTCTGGGCGGTTTACAAAAATTAAAAGATTTAACACTAAAAAGTCAATATACAAAATTTAAAACCATAAACATAAAACAGCTGACATTAAAACACTTTAAAACATTTTAACTATTAAGCCTGGCCACAATGTCAATCAAAACCTCAACTTGAGCTGTTAAAATGCCTGGGAGAAAAGAAAAGTTTTGACCTGGCGCTGAAAAGATAACAGTGTTGGCGCCAGGCGGGCCTCATTGGGGAGATCATTCCATAATGATCTACCTACAGATGTTGTTGTTCTGCGACTCCCATCATGACTCACTATTGGCTATACTGGAGGACCATGTGTTCCCCACCCCTAGTAGATAGACTAGGATAGCAAGAGTAGAGGCATGCAGGAAACGGGCTGAAAAATCTCTCCAGGGTCTAATAAACCATAGGGTGATATAATGAAAGAGGCAGCAGTATTAGGATACGGTGTGTGAACAGATTATATATATATATATATATATATATATATATATATATATATACTGTTAAAAGCTGCTTCTGGCTGTGCTGCTTTGTTCCTATTCATAATTTATTTTATCTAGATTTATCTTCCATTCCGTCTCAATGACTCAGAGGTGAGGAGAGGTTTGCCATGTATTTCTATTACATTTTATGAGGGTGAGGCCATTTTCCAAGGCCACTCAGGGTCCCTTATGACTGGGCTGGGATATGGGTTCATCCTCCATACATTTGATTCATGCCCGGCCTGGACATGCATCCGAACTGGGTGGGGATGAACTCCTAGAATGGAATGGAGCACTTTAGGTGGGGGTGGGGGTGTTTCCATTTCTGAATGCTCCTCTACATAAAAAGATTCCTGCAAGTAGAAAACTAAAATGAGCTGGGGCAGAGCCTAATGTGCTTGTTTCTGAGGTGCAGACAGGCATTGTTGTTTTTTAAAATATGGCCAGGCATTATACTATGTGTTGCATCTCTCCCCACCGCAATTTCCCACAGTCTGAAGCGGTAGAGTCCACAGGGCCACCTAGGAACATAGGAAGCTGCCTTCTACCAAGATAGACCATTGGTTCAACTAGCCCAGTATTGTCAACACTGACTGGTAGCAATGGCTTTCAAAAATGATATACAATTTTTTTAAATGATAAAAACAGACAACAGACAATATACACAAAGACATCATATATCCAAAAACAACATTTAACAATCAGCTAAACCTAAAAAAAACAGTTCCAGGGTCAATTAAAATCTCATCACATGCTGCTAAAAGCCTGGGAAAAGAGAAAAGTCTTGACCTGGTGCTGAAAGGATAGCAATGTTGGCACCAGGAGGGCCTCGTCAGGGAGATCATTCCACAATTAGGGGGCCACCACCAAGAAGGCCCTCCCCCTTGTTGCCGTCTTCTGAGCCTGCCTTGGAATAGGCACCCAGGCGAGGATCTTAGATGTTGAGCATAGTGTACGGGTTGGTTCATGACACGAGAGGCGTTCCATCAGGTATTGCGGTCCGAGCTGTATAAGACTTTGTAGGTTAGAACCAGCACCTTGACTCAGGCTCGGAAATATACAGGCAGCCAATGCAAGCGGCCATAAACATGCCATCTCCATGCTTCAATGCTTGTGTACCAGAAGACCACAGAGAATCATTGGAGACCTTAGCTTACCTTCTGTAATAGCTCTAGAATCCACTCTGCTGTGTTTGCGATCCAGACCTGGCTAAATAGAAAGGACGGGATAAGTGGATTATTGATCTTCTCCACCCACCATGTGCTGCAAACACAGTCTCTATGCTTGGGAGGATAGCCGGGGTCATTGCCCTATCCATTCCAACTGTAGGCGGGGTGGAGGGAGAGAGTTCTCTGGGAGGTCACTGAGAGGTAAGAGTGCATTTGGCATTCCCAGGCACAACCTCTCCCACTCCCCTCCCCCTCAACTGGCTGCTCTTCCCAACTACAAGGTCAAACAGGAGGCACCAGTTTCCCTACAATTGTTTGCTTAGCCCCAAACAGACCTGTTGGTTGCAAACAGAAAAAAGGGGGTGTTCCAGGTCTGTGCTTGGGAACGGTAAGAGTTGGGGTGACCTTGTTTTTCAGCCCTCGGGCAGAACCAGTTGTCTGGAGCAAAGGTTTGCACAAGTAGACAAGAATTCGGAAGGAAGGAAGGACTGACTCAGGGTAGCCTGCTACCTGTGAGCCAGAAGAGAGAAGAGTGGCGTGCAGCTCTTTACTCCCATGGATCTCTAAAAATATAAAGTTTCATCCAGGAGTGGCACACCTATGCACAGAGCCAATGTCTTGCACATGGGGGCAGGGGACCTGGTGCCTAGGAGGAGTCCAAGCTCCTCATCTTCTCCCTGACCTTGAGCTTTTCCTTCTCCCACCCTCCTTTCTAGGCAGGAATATAATAGGGTGTGTTTTCAAATGAACTCCTTCTCCCGGTTAATGCAAACATGAGTGGGCAGCAGGAATGTGCCAGCCAGGCACACCCCTCCCACACAACAACACAGCTGTGCCTTTGGCATTAGTGAGAAAGGAGCTGTAGGCACATAGAGCTCCTCCAACCAGTTCGGGAACCCTAGTTAGCTGGGTTCCCAGTTGCACGAAGGAGCTATATGGATGGGTGGTCCCTTTCTCACTAATGCCAAACACACAGCTGCCGGGGCTGGCCAACAGGTGCGTCAGTGTGATAAGGGTGTGTGGTCATTGAATGGGGCAGGTAGTTCATTTGAATAGCCCTTCGGACAGGGATAGGGAACTCCAGACGTTGCTGGGCTGAAACTCCCATCAGCCCTAGCAACATAGCAAATGATGAGGGATAATGAGAACTGCAGCCTGTTTCCCATCCTTCCCTTAGGACCTTCTTCTTATTTATCAATTTGATTTCTACCTTGCCTTTCCACTGGGAAAATGGTGCTCAAAGCAGCTGAGATGCCATTTTAGAATGCAGGTAGGACTTCATATGACGTTATGCAAGGAAGGGGAATGTGTGGTGCTTCAGTTGTTGTTGTAGTGCACTCCCATCATTTCTCATCATTAGTATGCTGGCTAGGGTTGATGGGAGTTGTGGACCAACAAGATCTGGAGGGTTGTGTGTGCGCGCACACACACACACACATACACACACAAGGTGAGCCCCACCTGTAGTCTAAAGCAGTATTGTTGAGACACAGGTTTACCACTCCAGTGAGAAGTAGATCTAAGCCTGGTTTGCATGTCACAACAACCCAGAGTACGGCTTGAGTATGGGTTGTCATTGAATTGTGGGTTGTTCTTGAATCATGGATTGTCATGTGGCATGGGTTGTTATGGTAATGGAAGGAGGAGAAAAGAAGGGAGTGGAAGTTGGGAGCAGTTAGGAGAGAAGCAGGAAAAGAGAAGGAGGGAAAAAAGGAGGAAAAGAGGAAAAGAGGAAAAGAGGAAAAGAGGAAAAGAGGAAGTCTTTGGAGGGATTTTGGAAAGATAAGAAAGAGAAGGTGACATTGGACAGAATGCCTGTAAGGAGCAGGGAATTGGGCAGCCTGCTACATTGAACAGCATTTCAGGAGCGGCATCAAGAAATTTACCTAAGCAATGTGCAGGGCCCTGCAGGAACAGTTGGACAGCTATTTAGAAGTTTAGACAACTTAGGGACTTGCAGAGTGTTAATTGTTAAGTTGTTAATAATAAATGAATAAGTTTTGTAAAACAAAGGTCTTCCGTGTTTGACTAAGTTCCAGTTCCTCACCCAGATTCCTTACTTATGGTTACAGTCATTACGTGTGAACCCTGAACCTATGGTTGAACTATGGGTTGTTAACTACGAACAACCCAGAGTTCACAACCCAACAACAAACCATAGGTTCTCTTCCTAGATTGTTTGTGGTTGACATCCCAAAGTTAAACCATAGTGTGGGGTGGCATATAATATCAATCCACAATTCCACAGCAATCCATGATTCAACCCATACTCTCAGTTGTCCTTAGGTGTGAACCAGGTCAATTTCTTCAAACAAAGTGATGAGAACTGAGAACTGTCTGTGTTTGATAAGTAAATGGAACCATACTAGGTCAATGTAGATAAACAACTACCTATTTCGATATGAAACTGATCAGTTTCCTTCTAAAGACAAGGAGGGTGAAAACATCCTGCAGGCATCAAGGAGAAAAACAGAGGGGTTGGAGGGGTGGGTGGGTGTCTTTCTATCACCCTTAACTAACAGGTGTATGAAAAACAAGGGCACCTTGCATATCCTCGTGGTAGCTTGTTCTGTATGTCCCCAATTTACCTGAAGTGAGTACGTGCACCCGAAAAGCTCACGCATTCTTGCCAACAGAATTTGGTCCAACAAAAAGTGTCATATTACCTACTTTGCTTCACTCATTCCCAGAGGTCGGCACAGAAACAATGCTTGACATAGCAAAAACACTGACAGTTACCGAGAGAAACAAGCCAAGTGTCAAGGATTGTGAAACTCATAATTAGTCTGAAACAGAAGGCTGTCTGTTTCCTACATTTGCTGGTAAATGTAAGGGTGAATTGGTGCTAGAGCTGGCAGCTGCAGTGTAATGACGAGGCGAAGATCAAATCTCGCATCAGACATGAACTCGGGGCCAAAGAGCACCCAATGTTTAGCACATGTAATTTGGCATGGCATGGCTCTTTTTTCAACTGCAAATAGCAGCAGCTGGAATGTGGGGAGTGATTAGGGCTGGAACTGTGTCATGTGGGGGATGGGCCTCATCTTTTGCTCCCATGCTGGGTTCCAGTGAAAATCGACCCCCAAAACTGCTATTTGACACAAAGCTGCCATCCTTCCATGTGCAATGCAGTCCCGATCCTGATTGGGTCCCCCATTGGCTACTATTTGCAGTTGAAAAAAGGGATTTCACACTATGAATTTAATATAATGTGTAATTTGGCTCTTACTAAGTAGCCTTCGCCAGCCACCTACCTCTCTATCTCAAGCCCCCATCTGCAATATGGGTAATCACTAACTTACAGTACAGGGCTGTTGTAAGGGTCACCAAGATAATGTTTTCGCCACTAAAGTACCATATATAAATACAATACAGCCAATCTGGCTAAGAATGATTGGAATTGTAGTCCAACACATCTTGAGGCCACCAGGCTGGAGAAGGCTGATACAAGTCATGCCCTAACCAGAATTTTGCAACAATTTTATAGCTGAGAAGTACTGCAGGAAGGGCTATTAACTTTGCCAGGGTTTTCATATTTGCATTGGAGTTCTATGTCAAAGTTGGGTTTGTTAGGGAAGAAAGGCCCTTTCTCAGATGGTGAAAACAGCTCTGGTGGTATGGCATAAGCAGCGGACAGTTTCTTGGAGAAGGACCAGAGTCCCAAGTTCAAATCCCTGCGTAGCCATGAAACTCACTGGGTGACTGTGAGCCAGTTATCCACTCAGCCTCACCCACCCCACAGGGTTGTTGTGAGGATAAAAGGGGCCATTTACACTCTGTTGAACTCTTCAAAAGGATAGGCTAGAAACGTAATAAATAAGTGTTCTACTCCGGCACTGTGGTAAAGAGCATGAGCTATGTGTTGAAAGCATATTTTAAAATTCTATTCAGCCATAAATTCACTGTGTGGCCTCAGGGAAGCCACTTTCTCTGAGTCACAACCTCCCTCTTGGCCTACATTCTATGGCAGGGATAGGCTGAAAGTAGAGCAGGATCTACTGGTAGATCTCTGGATGAATTGCAGTAGATCCATAAAGCTTTTTATTATGATTTCTTTTTAACCATAACAGAAACAAGATGACTAAAGCCTAATCTACACCTGCAGCCCTTTTGCCACAGAAAAGGGATGTTTCTGAATGTTCCCCGCTTCTGTGATCAACACTCACAGGGCACATGCGACTGATCTTTACCGCAGTTACAGGAGTAACATTGCAGGAGCACGTGTGCCCCATTACGGTGCTTCCGCATGTGCAGTGGCAGATACCCATCCAAAATGTGTGGCAAAAATGGCAGACAGGTCTACTCCCGCACACCACCGATACCAGCAACAACCTTGCAAAGGGGGGGGCACACTGCTAACATTCTTAGGAATGGAAACGAGAGAGCCGGAAAAAACATGGCAAAATCAGTCAGGGATATACAGGGAAAATAGAGAGTTGAGCCAAGATCACAGCGGGAGCAGGTGAACGTCATGTGCCCTGCTAATAATGACTGCAATACAATACTGCAATAAATGGCCGGTGTAGACTAAGTTAGGCTTCTGAAATTAGGGTAGCAAGGACTGGACTTCTATGTGAAATTATTGTGAGCTCAGTTCATTTCTGGCACAGAAAACAAATCCCTAGGTGTCAGCTCAGAATTTCAGAGGAATCCTGTTCTTTAATTCTAAGCGTATGTCTTTTGCACCTGGCTCTGGCTGGGCTCGATCTTGGGGTCAAAAAACAAAGCAGATCTGACTCACCTGAAGTCTGGCTGCCCCCCTTATGGGCACCATCCAGTCCTCTATCTCATCCTCCCCACCCACTCACACATGAGCTGTTATCTACATCTTAAAACAAACAAACAAAAACAACTACTACCGCTGTCCCTTCCTCCATGAGAGCATGAAAAGCTGTACCTTCCAGAAAACTGCCACACCTAAAAGTGCATGCAGCGGTTGGCCCTGTTTCACTTCCAAACTGATTGGCACTCAATCACCCAAATTCTCTATCAGAGGGAACAAGTGGGAATTTCAGCAAAATGACGCAATGTGGAACGCTCTTGTTCAGTGTTCCTTCCAGTCAGTCAGTCAGTCAGGTCCTCCTCCATGATACTCTGTTCTATTCCCTCTCCCACCCAGTTTTGTTTTATCCCTTCCAACAGTCGGCATGTCGTCACTAGGCTGTTGTTTTAGTTCCTCCACCTAGTTAAGTTTTATTTTCCTAAAGAGTTTTTGTACTTTTGCAAAACTTGGGGATTTCCTGAGCTTGCTGATACCTTCCGCTGATACCTCTAAACATTGGAAATAAAGGGGATGATGATGATGATGATGATGATAAACCTGCACATTATTTTATGAGGACCTACACAGATGTGGTCCCCAAATGGAAAAGGACAGAGAAACCTAACCAGCCTGGTCTTATGGTCTGATGTCCAATTGCTGGAGCAGCTAGGAGATTAATGCATCCTGCAACTGATGCAAGGCCATGCCCAATACCATTGTACCAAGACAATGGCATTGCACTGAATGCAGAGAGCAGAAGGCAGAGAAGGAGTAGGATGGGGTGGTGAAGGGATGAAGTCCCCCTCCCTGACTCACTTGCACAGTATCCTGTGGACCTTTCAAGACCTATCACAATTAATCAGCTCATGGGGTTCATATCAAGATTTGCCTATATATGGGATGCCATGGTTGCTGCCATGTTGGAGTCTATAGCTCAGTGCCAGAGCTCCTGTTTTGAATGCAGAAGGTTGCAGGTTCAAGCCCTGGCTTCCCCAGGTAGGGCAGGAAATACTCCTGCTTTTAAAACCCTGGACAGAACTGCTGCCAGTATGAAACCATTCCCTATGTTCCAGCTATCATGTATCAATAGGGCTAGGTCGCAAGGAAGGGAAAGGATTAAAGAAAGTAAAAAGTGACAGAGACAGTGAGGGATACCAGAGATCAATTGCATGGGAACATAACCTAACCATGGCAGCGGTTTTCAAGCAGGATGTGCAGTTAGGGTGACACCACTGGAAATGCAAAGATGAACACAGTGGAGATACATAGCTACTTCTACCCAGAAGGGTAAGTTTAAACACAACCTGCTTTTGTAGTTAACACAGGCAACTCCTGTCAATATCCATTACAGGCTACGAGGTTGATTTCTCCTTCAACTCCTATGGGACAGTTTAGCTTAGAAAAAAGGTGAGTACAGGATGGTGTTAAGAAAGTTGATAGGGAGACATTTTTCTCCTTCTCCCATGATATTAGAACATTCCATCAAGCTGATTGGTAGGAGTAAATAAAAGGAAGGACTTTTTCACACAGCACATAGTTAAATTATGGAATTAACTTCCACAATATGTGGTGCTAACCATCAATGTGGATGCCTTTAAAAGGGATTAGATGTAAGAACATAAGAAGAGCCATGCTAGATCAGATCAACCAGGGGACATATTCATGGAGGAGAATGCTATCAATGGCTACTAGTCCTGATGGCTATATGCTATCTCCAGTATCAGAGGCAGTATGCTAATATATACCAGTTGCTGGGGAATATGGGCAGAAGGGTGTTGTTGCACTTATGACCTGCTTGTGGATTTCCCATGGTAGCTGGTTGGCCGCTGTGTGAACAAAATATTGGAATAGATGGACCCTTGGTCCGATCCAGCATGGCTCTTCTTCTGTTCTTTTGTTTTATACTATGTGTGTATATAATGCCATCTGTTTAATCACCTCTCTGTGACTGCCCCCTAGCTGTGCCCCCCCCCTTTAGAGCTTATTCTTTATTTGCATTTGAGGGTTTTTTTGGTCTCAAATTCCTAGCTCAGCATTCTCCAACCACGTAGTTGTTGAACTACAACTCCCATCTTCCCCAATCCACATGGCCAATGGGCACCAGGTTGAGGAAGACTGCAACTGAGATGCAAGCATTGGAACCTGGTCTCTTAAAAGTGGGAAATTATTTGTATGTGTTTCTTTGTATGTGCTTCTTTGCCATTCCCTTGCTGAATCAAGTAGGCAAGTCCCACTTTTTACCCTGCTGTCAGAAATCTTGACTGTACACATTAAGACCTTGATAAGGTCTTTGTGAAAAGTACCCTAAAGAGATTCTATCACAGGACAGCAATTTTCAGACTCCTTGTATTTATTATTCCTCAGAATGAGGCATAACACAATAGTAATACACAACTGACTGTTGTTGTGGAACAATTAAATTAATCAGTCCTATAGGTAAGCATGCCAAAGGCACAATCACTTTACATAATCCTCCCCCCTTTGGTAACAGTGCTGTCATATTTGGAAGCTATAAATAAAAGCACAACAAAAGCTCTTCAAATACTCTGCTTTTTAGAATTTAATCATCAACATATCCAAAAGCAGGCCTCTGGGCCTTAATTCTTTCTGTTCCTTCCCCCACATCCCCAAATCCAAAATGGTGCCTCTGCCACACGAATGGGCAAACTAGATGTAATGTGGGAGAGTTCCATGCTCTCTAGACACTTGTAAGGGGGGGGGGGAATTTGGACTGGGGATTTAGCATGGAGGGAGGGGGATTAACACTTTCCCCAAACCATTTCCTTAACTTAAAAGTCTTCTTGCCTCCCAGCCACAAATACCCGAGAAAGAGAAAAAAAGAGAAAAGAAAGATACTACAATAGGCACCTTTCTGTCTGTCTCTCATTCTACCCCACCCAGTCATCCACCATGCTCCCAACCTTTTTGGAAGTATGGCTTTCTCATACACCCTCACTCTGAGAAGAAATTCACATTTATTTTCGTACAGCCTTCCCCAACGTGGTACCCTCCAGGTGTTTTGGACTACAACTCCTATCATCCCTGACCACTGGCCATGCTGACTGGCACTGTCAACTTGTGATCCAAAAATCTGAGGGTACCACTTTGGAGAATCTGAAAGTATGTTATCTATTTGCCCTGTGAAATCACCTTTCACCCCATCATCACTGTTAAAGGGTCCTAGAGCGGTCTTTCTATCCTCTTCCCACTAATAATAATAATAATAATAATAATAATAATAACGATTTATTTCTTACCCGCCTCTCCATCTAGATCCCCACCCCATCCTATAGCCACAACTAATTTATCTTTATTGGAACCATGACAAGAGTTCTGAAAAGTCTAGGACCACCCCTCACAATAGAAGACCCTTGAGTGAGTTGTTTCTGTTTTATTGTTTATGGAGATCAGCTGGTCCTATTGTTTATGGGGATCAGCCGGTCCTGGGAACACCATGGCTGTGAAGTATCCCGCAAAGTCATGATAAATGCCACTCTTTCTGCGGAACTGTTTGCTGAGCACTTCTGGGAGAAGCTGGTGTTAATGAGACACCAAAGAGGAAGACTGCCAGGAGTTTAATGAAGTGCCAATGAGCCTAGCAAGGGAAACATTGACACAGCCCTCCTAATCTTTGCCCAGACAATGGGGCCCAATTTGCATGCTCTGTGCTGAAAGAGGCCAAGAGGCAGCAGTGTGAACACAGCAACCATCAGACAATTAATCCAAAACAGAGTTCCCCGAAGGCGGGTGGCTGATCCCCTGGGAATGCTGAAAGTAGCCAGAGAGTACTTGGACCCCCACACTGCATGAGCAGGGGTGGTGAACTTGTGGCCCTCCAGATGATGTTTTGGCCGGCAACATACTGGCAAGGACTGATTGTAGTTGTAGGCCAGCTATCTGGAGGCCTACAAGTTGCCCACCCCTGATGTAGAGAGACTGTGACATAGTTATTCTTCTCAAAAATCTGGTGTCCCATGCTGGCTGGCAATGATGAGAATTGTAGTCCAAGACATCTAGAAGCCCCCAGGTTGGGGAAGGCTACCTTAAACAATGTAGTTAAAACACTGCATGGCAGGGAAAGGAGGGGGGCACTTACAGAAATACATCAAGGAATATATTTTATTAAAATGACTTAGCTCCAGTTACGGATCAGCATCTAAGCACTGAGGCCTTCTACTGCAGCTAGTAGGCTCAAATGCCCACTCTTGTGAAGGATGCAACATATTTAAGTTAAAAGCCTTTGCATCCCTGGGGCTGCTGCCCCACCATGCAATTGGTAGGTAGTGTCCCATGGCACTGGTTACACAACAGCACCTCCTGTAGTGATCAAAGGCAACCAGGCTCTGAGTTCTTGAAATAAACGTGACACCCTTGGGGGAATTCTGCTAGCCTCTAATTCTTATTCAGCCTCCAAACAGGGACCTGTCTCCCCGCCAGGGCACAAACGTCAGATTTTTGAAAAAGAAAACAAGGACAGCTACATCACAGAGGATTTTCAATACTCAATCCCATGCAGAGACTGCACTGGTTCTGAGGGGTTTAGACAGGCCTCTCCCAGCACAGCACAGCCAACTGGTTCCTTTGCAAGCAATTCTGAGAAATATGTTCATTTTCAGTGTTTTCTGAAACCTCTTTTCAGGCAAGCATTTCCTGAGTGGTGACTAATTTCCAGCCTCTGTTTTATTGGTGCTCCTGCTGTCGTTGTAATTTGTTTGTATTTTAATTTGTTGTACGGCACACCAATACCTTTTGAGGTAGATGGGGTTTATACATTAATAAATAAAATAAATCAATAAAATAAATATTCAGAGGCAAGCAGTGGCCCAGCCTAATTTCATGCCCTGGGATGAGCTCAGAAGATGGGCAGGAGCAGAAAATGCAGGGTGGGAAGTGGGGAGCTGAAACGTACATGATGGAAGAAGGGGGCAAGAAACTCTCTGCAAGCAAACAGTTCAGGCCTCTGGCACCGAGGGGAGAAAATGGGGGAGGGCCGAAATAGATGGAGGTGGTGGGGGAGCCCTCTGCAAATGAGCAATTCAGAGCCTCTGGCAAGAGTGGCGTCTCCCTCCTGTATCAACATATTCGTGGAACTGGGTAGGAGAGTTGGGGCAGCAGGCAGGGAGAGCAATTCAGTGACACAGAGCGATGGCACAGACAGAGAGAACAGCGAATACAGGAAGTGGCTCAGCGCAACAGCACAGAGGCAGGGAGGGAGACAAAGAGCGGGGAATTGTAGTAGAAGGCTTGTTGGATAAAGGACTTTGCTTTGTATATCTCCTGCCTGATTCTTAAGTGGCTGCAAAAAGCACTTGCAACACCTGCAGCGACAGCCTACTTGTGGGAGAGGGAGAGAGAGAGAAGAGGGGGGGGGGGGTGCCAGAAAGAGAGACAGACAGACAAAAGGGGGTAGCAGAACAACAGAGCACCCCTTATGGAATACGCTCTCAGCAGAAAAAAGGTTCCCTGTCCTGACATAGAACACCTGAAGCTTCCTTATACTGGGTCAAGGCCATTGGTCCACCGGCTAGTACTTGCCCTCCAGGGTTCCACACAGGGGACTTTCCCAGACGCCCCTGGAGATGCCGGGAATTACACTGGGACCTTCTGCACGCTGAGCATGTGCTCTGCCATTGAGTGACGGCCCTTCCTTAGGAACTCCTGCTGTTCTTGTCTATTCTTTACATTTCACAGGGTTATTATGTCATTTTATAACTGATGCAGATGACCCTATGACAACAGACTACTATGGAGTTAGACCAGGCAGGGGCAGCTGGTATTGTTACCTGTGTGCCACCCCACTTCTGAATAGTGAGAAGTTTCAGAGGCTTCAGCCCCAGGGTACAGTTTCCGTACAAGGGGGTCACTGGAGACTTAATGGCCTTTCTGTGAGCAAGTCAGGTTTACCGCACATATATAAAGGCTGAGTATAAGACGAATCTTCACAGCATCAGCACTCCAACAGATTCCTGTTCCCATCTGATGTCATGGGGAAGTCATAGTGCAAGAGGATTTCCTGTTGAGAGCAAAGCCAACGCCATGCCTCCTCTTTAGACTGGGTTCCAGGCTCTTGCTACATGCACAGACTTTCCTCTCCCTCCCCTTGCTAAGTGGGGGGAGGAGAGAAAGATTAGCCAATGCCAAAGATTAGCCAATGCCATCTGTGTTCATTTATCTCTTCCTTTTTGGGCCATTCTACTTCCCACTGAAAAACATCAGAAATGTTACTGGTGATCAACTCTCCTTTGTCAAATTGCCTCCAGGTACCCCACTGATAGTTTTACTTATGGAAATCCAGGAATTACAGAGTTGAAAAGAAAAGGCTATCAATAGCTATTAGTCCTGATGACTATTTGCTACCTCCACTATCAGAGGCAATAGACCTAGATACACCAGTTGCTGAGGAACATGGGTGGGAGGGTGCTGTTGCACCCATGTCCTGCTTGTGGGTTCCTGGTCGACAGATGGTTGGCCACTGTGTGGACAGACTGCTGGACTAGATGGACCCTTGGTCTGATCCAGCATGGCTCTTCTTATGTTCTTATGTGGACCCTGAATCTTTTTGCAATCAGAGGCACTGGGTTGTAAGGGACACCTGAAAAGTCATTCAGACCAAACCCAAACCCATAACTTGGGTGGAGAACCTCTTTCAGCTTGAGGGGCCAGTTCAACTCCAGAGAAGCTCTTCAGGCCACCTTCCAGTAGGCAAAAGAGGTGGGGCAAAAAATACAAATGATACCATCCTATTTCAGCTTAAAGCTTTTATTACTAGTAACATCTTAGGAGAGGCATTTCAACTTTTTAGAATGGGAGGAAACTGCACAAAAGCCAGGAAATGATCAAACAATCGGTGGTTGTGGGGCAAGGGAGTTGGGCAAAGGCAGGAGGTGTAGGCCATCTGGGGAACCACAGAAGTCCAGACTGGAACCCCTCAAGGGCCGGATTTGGCCCCTGGGCCTGTTTGTGAAGAGAGACCCCTTTCCTTCCAGGTAGGCGCGGAACTCTTTAGCCGAGTTTCCCCCAAACCCACCTCCCTATCCCAAGGCCAAATAGCCCCAAGCCAGCCGTTAGAAATAACCACACAAGTTAAGGACTAAAGTGATTTATTGAGATCCTAATGTCTAACCACGTAAGACTCCAGTTGGTCCAATAAGCCATTAAAATGCAAGCCAGGGAAGAAAGGGAGGGGTAGCTGGGAGATGGGGGGTAGGATAAGATTTGAGGTCGAAATTAGCAGCAATAAAACAATAAAACTCACACTAAATCACACCCAAAGGGTGACAAGTCTATCCCTGGAACGTGCCAGACCTGAAATAGGGTGACCATATTTTTAAAACCAAAAAGGAGATGGCCACCCTCAAGGAGGCGTGCCCACCGAACATGCCAGCCCCCAAGGCGGGCCCATCTTGAGATGACCGCCCCCAAGGGGGCATGGCCTTGGTCACATGTCTAATTATACCTCACAATTAAGACAAATCTGTTCTACATAATACATTAATGTTAAAATTACTGAAATAAAGAACAAGTGAGACAATCAATGTATCAGAAATTAACATTTATTTTTAGCTGCTGTACAAATTTTAAGACTTTTCTTCCTCCCAATGTGCCCTGGAATATTTTTCACCGGATCTTATTTTTCTTAAAAGGGGTTGGGTGTTAAGCAAGAAATGGTGAAAGTCCTTACACGACATTTGCTTATAATTGTATTTCACCTGTAATATTCCCTTCAGTGTCTCCACAGACAACTGGTTCCTTTCTTTAGTCCACTGCATTTGCATCAGTGAAAAAATATGCTCCATGTTAGCATTGTGGGAGGGAACTGCAAAAAAGAGCTGTGCAATTTGCAACAGCTCTGAGTGGAAGTCAGTGCTTTTGGAGCTCTCAAAGAACTTAGTCCACTTCTGGTGGGTCATCAATTTCTTGAAGTCTTCGTCATCGCACATGCTTCCTACAAATTTTCGGACATGCTTTCTACAAATTTTCACAGATTTGCAAACTGATTGAAGCACTTCACATCATCAATGAGCACTCCTTTGTCTCTTAAGTACTGAACAGTAGGCTCCACATCAGGCCATGTTGGTGTCTCACTCAGGGCAATCCACATGAATATTGAGAACTCTTCCAGGGGTCTCATCCACATCTCCAGATATTCAATGCAGGTGGAGTACTGACATTGCAGCTGGGCACAAAATGTGTCACACTGTGCAGCAAGTCCCTCCTTATGATTTTTTTCCCAGGAGTTCCCTGACTCTAAGGAACATGAAGTTGTGTGCTTTCCATTCATGCAGTATGTTGATCACAGAGTCCAGGCATTTCAGCACTTCCACCACAGAGTTGTTCGCACGTTCAATCTCTTCAATGTATATTTGGAACATGCTCATGAGTGAGTGCATATGCCAGAGGTAGATCTCACTGAAGTCACTCTCAAAGAACTTCTTGAGCACAGGAGGTGGTTTGCTTTCAGAGAGAAAAAAGGACCAAGGCTGGAAACATCTGCAGTAGCCTTGTTATTCCAGGGAATAAGGACAGCCACCGTATCTTGCTGTGGGAAAGCATCTGTCGGTATTCAATGTCCACAAACTCACAGTACTCCTTCAGGCTCTCAGTTCTTACAGTGTAAATGCTGAAGTACTGGTAGATTTTAAAAATAATAGTCTCCACATCCACATCAAGTTCAACTGCCCCCTGATGTACACAATTGTTCAAAATGTGTGTTGGGCAACCCACACCAATCAGAGTAGTCTTCTTCAACAGCCTTTTCAAGTTTGCAAAGACATTACTCCCTTCCTCAGCATGCCGTAGTCCACCAAACATAGTATTGCAGTTGTCGCCTGTGAAGGCAATGCATTTCTCCAACAAGCCATTCTTCTCCAGAGTGTCCTTCACATAGTTGGCAATTGTATCAGCTCTCTCATCAGGTGTGTTCTTCAGTTTGATGAGTTTGGACTGCAAACCACCATTCTTCCAGTCAAAATATTGGACTGCAACTAGAAATATTGCCACAGCACCATGGTTGCTTCCATCAGTTGAGACTCCACAGTATGGTATGTTGTGTTATTTTATTGCTTGCAGGGCACTTTCCACAGATTGCGGTGCAAGCACAGAGTTCACAATTGCTTCTATCTTGGTGCGAGCACTTGCGAACTTCCGGGCTACATCCGAGTCAGGGAATAATGTCTTGAATAAGCCAGAGGTGCAATCTGTTGATCTAAAGGTGTGGTGATGCATCACAGTGTGGAAAGCCAGTGTACCCTCTGCCGCAGTGATCGCATCCTCAGATTTGCTTCCTGGTCTCACAAAGAAATCAGTCATTTTGGTGGAAGAGCTCTCTCCTCGAACAGCCTTCTTGTGCTTGTCTGACTGAATATGATTCTGCAAATCCAAAGCACCTTTATGTGCAACAGACACAAATGTTCCAGGCTTGCATATGGTGCATTCATCCCCATTATCATCTCGACCATTCTTGAAGCTGGGAAATTTGGCCTTTAACTCAGGCATGAATTTACACTTTCTTTTTGGCATTCTGAATGTATGTCTACAAAGTTTTTCGATTTTAATGATACGATGTGTATTGTATTGTTAAAATGTATGATAACGATATGATATGCTCTTTATCGTGCATGCGTTTAACAATAATGATACGATAGGAAAGCCTACAATAATTAACGGAGACAATAAAAAAGTCCTACAATAATTATTGTATGTTATCGTTTTATTGGACGGCTCTTTCTCTTTTGCCGCCACATGGATGGAGCTAGAAGGTGGGGTGTGCTTGCTGAGACAGTGACCAATCGTGCAGCAAGGATTCCAGCAGGCTCCAATCACAATGTTGGAGGAGGGCTAAGGATATCCCCGCATAAAAACCCCACACTTGGTGTCCCAGCTCTGTTGAGGGGAGAAGGGTGGATTTTGTTGGAGCTCTGTCCTGGCTCCTGGGTCTTATAGTTACTTGGTGGCGAATTGTTGGAGATTCATTGTAGTCTTGCATCTTTGTGTCTCAGGTTCGTTCGGCTGTTTGTTGCTTGTGTGTTTGAGTTATAGTTTTTATACGTTTTCTGGTTGGTTTGATTGAAGGGTTAGGTTAGCATGAGTGGGGGTACTGTGGCTGAGTGAGTGTGTTTTGTCCTCTTCCCTGTTTAACATTCTTTAAAAAAAGCATATATATATATATATATATATATATATATATATATATATGTTATATTTCTCTTCCTCTATCTCTCTGGGTGTGTGTTTGCTTGATTGACTGTGAGTGTGCTGGTGTGTCTTGTAGCCTGCTACACAGGATATCACTCACTCCACAATCTGTGTGGTCAAAGCAGCACACAAAGTCACAAACTGTGGGCAAAGCATACATTGTAATTATTAATTTCAATCACTTTGTAGCAGTATGAAATGCTGCTCTAAGGCGCGCCTTGGGCAAGGTGGCTCTGGGTCTAGGAGAGATGCTGTTGCTGCTGGCAGCAGTTCTGGGGTGGCTGTCTCTCCCTCTCACACATTTTATTTCTTTTTTAATGTGCCCACCTCTACCTCGAATGTGACTTTTTATTTGGCAATGTGCCCACCTCTACCCTGAACGTGACTTTTATTTGCCTCTGCTCCAGCCAATGTGCGCAGCTCTGGCATAAAGAACTGCCAACCTTCCTGCCTGGGTAAGGCTGGCTAAAATAAATAATTGTAACGCCCGTGCTATTCCCCTACCCCCCAATCCTTTCATTATTTCATTTGTACTTAGACATGCGTGGCCTAATCTAGAGAAGAGGCAGCAGTTATACTGCAGCAGAATGCGTCCACTCACCGTGCCACGCATGCATAGGCGTGGATAATAATAATAATAACAATAATAATAATAATAATAATAATAATAATAATAATAATATGCTTTTAAGTTTTTTTTAGTTTTAGTGGGATCCTGCAGGTTGGCGGCTGCAGGGGTATCTCCTGGTCCAATGAGGCCCTGCCTGCTAAGGCTGGCTCTAAAATAAATATAACACCCTTGCTATTCCTCTACCCCCCAATCCTTTTAATTTGTAGACATGCGTGGCCTAATCAATGAGAAAAGGCAGCAGCAGTTCACCATCTTCTGATTAACACATTTTACTTTTATGACTGCATATGGAAGGCACTGCCTAGGTTTATCCACAGGTTTTGAAAGTTCATTGTATTCATAAAAATATACCTATAAGTCTCAGCAGCAGCAGCATGGAGTGCATTACCGGAAACAGTGCATGTTGTTGAGAGCTTACTTCCAAGTAATGCCTGCAGCTGTGCGCCTGAAATTGGGCACAGATGAGTCCCCTCAAGGCCATCTGTGAGATGCCCATGAGTACTGGACGATGACATCTCTTGAAACAGTGTATTTGAAAGCTTACTTCTGAGTAACGCTTGCACCAATTGTTCTAAAAATTGGCACACAAGACTAGCAACACTCAGTCTGCACTGTGACCAAGTTTCAAACCTGTAACTTGGAAAATTAAGAAGGTTTAGGCTTTCTGACTCAAAAATCAACTCTCTAGGGCAAAATGGAGAAATGATATAATATCGGATTTCCGATAATTATCGGAAATACGATACGATACAGTTCACCTACGATATTATCGGAGATTATAATTATTTTGGTCTGAAATTACGATAATGATACCATACAATATTTTTGGGCGTGCACATCCCTAGTTTTTACTGAATTATAGACCAGAACAGAATCTAAAAGACAATAAAGTAAGTTATCATTGAGCATCTCTAAATCCTACAATTAAACCATCTTACTGTTGTGAAATACAGTCAGTTGGGAAAAAGGGGAAAAGAAGGAGCAGGACTACAACATCACCACTTTCCATGTTTATTTTACAAACACATCTCTTAAAAACAAAAGTGGGTTACATCACCATCAAAGAAATCAGATACTGAGATTTCAGCAGGCATTATGACTAGGGATGTGCATGGACCCCCCGGATCGGATTGGGATCTCCGATGTTGTCCTGGATCAGTTCGGCCAATATCGGAGGTCCCTTGGATCAGATCAGATCAGACCCGATCCCGATCCGAACATTGGACGTCCAATTTTTGGATCGGCCGCCATTTTTGGTGTTTTCACCATAGGCTTGCATTGGGGGAAAGAAAACTTTCCCCCAATGCAAGCCTATATGGAAAACATGGCGGTGGGTGGGTGAGTGGGGGCCTAACTCCCTCCTCCCTGTCCCTCCCCCTCCACTCGCGCTCCTTACCTGCCGGGGCCATCCACTGCCATCTGCTGCTCCGCAGCGGCCTACCTCTCAGTAGTGCGTGGGTGCCAGAGGATGGCAGCGGACGACCCCAGTAAGTAAGGAGCGCGAGAGGGGGGGAAGGACAGGGAGGGGGGAGTTAGGCCCCCCTCACCCACCCACCACCATGTTTTCCATATAGGCTTGCATTGGGGGAAAGTTTTCTTTCCCCCAATGCAAGCCTATGGCAAAAACACCAAAAATGGTGGCCGATCCGAAAATCGGACATCCAATTTTTGGATCGGGATCGGGTCCGATCCGAGGGACCTCCAATTTTGACCGAACCGATCCAGGACAACATCAGAGGTCCAGATCCAGATCCAAATCTGATCCGGGGGGTCCGTGCACATCCCTACTCTTTATGTGCAGCCTATTCCATACCCTTTTCAGGAACAGTCTATGTACTACCTATGTACTCCCCTTGCATTCAGCCATATTATGAGATGCCAGTATTCTCATTAAGCTGTGACTGCTTTATAGTGCAAGGATAACTAGTTTAGTCAACATGTAGTCCTTTTGCCCTTGCTACATACACATTTGTTCTCTGAAAATCAAAATTTCAAATGCTTAAACGTGAAATGTTCTGACTGCATGCCAAAATATTAATAATAAAAATGAACTGCTGAAATATTTTAACATTTCTAGTCATAGGAAGTAAAGAGATAAAGTTAATCTACATGCAGATGCACATAATACATTCATAGCATGCCTCCAGGAAATGTCTTTATGGCTTTTAGCAATTTTACTTTGGGCTTTTTGCAGTCTCAGTCTTCAGAAACTGGAAGTGAATGATATGAAATAGCAATTATAGGAGAAGTGAAAAACCCTTCTCCTCCTCTACCTCACTGTGCCCATTGGCACAAGAGCTAATAGCTAGATCCAAAAGATCAGTGAATTCATTGGAAAACCTTAGGAGAATTCAAAGTAGTTCTGTGATTTGGATCACAGCTTCAGTATGCTGAACTATCCTTTTCATTTTATAAAAGGGATATGAATTAATGCCTTTTACCTTTGCCTCATACTACCAAAAAGGAAAGAAAAACAAGGAAATAAATATTCACATGTGCATAGAAGTAGGTTTTGGAAACAATTATTTTTTAAAAAATATATTTTTATTATTTTCAACATATAATACAAACAATCATATAAATAATATATACTAACATAACCTTTACAACCCCCCAGTGCTCCCCTAACCCACTGAGACCTTATTTTATTCTATTATGTTATACATTCTTCCAAAATTGTAAAGAATCTTTTAAAGGTGTACATCCTTTCCCCTTTATTATAACAAACTCTAAAAATGCCCCCCATATATTTTCAAAATCATTCTTCTTAGCTAATCCCCTCTTTACTTTTATATTACATGTTAATTTATTATTAATCGCGATATCCCATACCTCTTTATACCATTCTTCTATTCTATAATTTCCTTGTATTTTCCTATTCTTGGCTATCATTAATCTAGCGGGTGTCAGGAGGTTGTTAATCAAATACTTCATATTTTGATTCCCATGTGCTTTATCAAAAATTGAAAGTAAAGCCAAATTTGGACTTGCTTTCAAACTGCTTCCCATTATTTCACTTATTTCTTTAAAAACCCTTTTCTAAAATTTTTGTACGTACTCACATGTCCACCACATATGAAAATATGTTCCAACCTCCTGACAACCCCTCCAACATAACATTGAAATTTTCTTGTCTATCTGATGTAATCTTACTGGTGTTAGGTACCACCTCCAAATTATTTTGTAATAATTCTCTTTTATCCTTACTAATAATAACTTTAGCATTATTGATTCTCATATCCTCCCCCAGTTATAATCACTAATTTGTTTTGTTAAATCATCTTCCCATAATATTTCAAGAGAATCCTGTTGGTCTCCATCCTCTATCAATACTTTATATATTTCACTTATCATATTTTTTACATTTATTTCCCCCCTCCTTTTCTCTTGATTCTATTAATTTCTCAAATCTTTTATTATCTCTGCACTCCTTATTTTTCTTTTTCCAATCCTGCGTCCATTGTTCCAATTGTATACATTTGAACCAAGAGATCTGTTGTCCTCTTAATACTTCTTCTATTTGCTCCTTATTAAACATTCTTTTCAACCAATCTTTCACTTTAATAATTTTCTGTTCCCTCAATACCCCTTCCATATCTCTTCTTAGATTCCCTGGGAAGTTTTCCAGTAATATCACTGGAGTCAGAGGAGATATTCCTGGTGCTAATTTTTTAATATACTTTTCCCAAATCTTTACAATATTTTTAAAAGGGGATTTTCCATTTCCTTCAACTGTTTCTTTTGTATTTTGCTAAAAAAATTTTTTGCAATTCTAACTCTATTTCTCCTGTCTCTAACCATTCTAAATCATCTTTTCCTACTATGCTATTTATAACATGTCTTAATTTATTAGCTATGTAATACATCTTTATATTTGGAAGTCCCAACCCTCCTTTCTGGAAACAATTATATATTACAAGAAATGCTGACTTCTTTGTCTATAAAAATTATGCCAGCTCTTAAGCAGAACAAGGATGCAATCCTATGCACACTTTCATGGTAATGAGCCCTATTTAACAAAATGGAAGTTACTCCTGAGAAAGCATGTATAGGATTGAGCTGAAAATGTTCTGAAGCTAAAAGTGGTATCAGGAAGCATAATAAACCAGCAAATAAAAATATAAAACTAGAAGAGAAGTTGGGATGCTTATGCCTACTGTGCTTAAGGCTGCAATCCTAAACACATGTAGTAGAAAAGTCCTATTCAGTTGTTGTTCTTGTAGGATTAAAAAAAACATGCAAGGGTGGAGAGGAAGGAGGAACATGATAGCTCCATCCCACCTCCATTGCTGTTCTTGTTCATCCTCAGTTCATCCCTGTAGCAGGGAGCCTTTTCAATCACTGGAAAAACAAGCTTTTATATCACACAAGACGCCTACATGGATAGAAAACTCTCTCCACTACTGAAGTTTTCCCTCAACAGGTGGAGGGTGACAAAAAGGACAGAGGGGCAAGCAAGCATGAATATCATCATTCTCTCAACTCATTTGTTATTTATAACCCAATAATAATAATAATAATAATAATAATAATAATAATACCTAAATAGGGCTAAAGTGAAGTTCTTTTGTTCTGTTTTGTGCACACACAGTTTCACTTGAGACAATACCCACAAGATAGAGAAGAATGTTGGTTTAAACAATTTATCTCAATCTTACAATTGTATAAGTCAACTTTACATTTAAAACAAACTTTGGAGTACACTGTTGGGTCTGTCCCCTTGAAATGAATGATTAAGTCTTTACAGAAGGGTAAGCAGCCTTTTTGGGCCACAGGCACATCTTATTTCATAGATTTATCCATCACCCTACCTTCCCACATTTAATTCAAGCCTTGTGAAGGCTGAGACAAAGAAACAGACCCACCAGAGCAGCCTGAAGAAGCTCGATCTCCTCCACAGAAACTGGCCGCTGCAGCCTCTCCTACATGTGGGCATCCACCATCTGGCCTTCTGGGCAGTCGCAAAAATGGGGCATCCCAGTCCCTTCCACATGGGCATCTGGGGCCTTGTCGCCATGGTGATAAGCCAACCCCCTCCCCCCCAGATGCTGCGCTGAAGGGACTGGGATGCCCGGTTTTCACGCTTCCTGAAACTGGGCATCCCAGCTCCACTGATCGCTGCTCTGGCCTTGTTACCCACGCATAAGGGACTGGGAAGTCCCGTTTCAGGAAATGCGAAAACTGGGCATCCCAGTCCCTTCCATGTGGGCATCTGGGGCCTTGTTGCCATGGCGACAAGCCAAAAAAACCCCCAGATGCCACGCAGAAGGGACTGGGATGCCTGGTTTTCATGCTTCCTGAAATGGGGCATCCCAGCCCCACTGATCGCTGCTCCTCTGGCCTTGTTGCCCGTGTGTAAGGGACTGGGATGCCCTGTTTCAGGAAGCACGAACACCGGGCATCCCAGTCCCTTCCACGTGGCATCTGGGTTTCTTTTTTATTTGGCTTGTTGCCATGTCCTAGTCCCTTATGCACAGGCAACAAGGCCGGAGGAGCAGCTAACAGTGGGACTGGGGCGCACCATTTCAGGAAGCATGAAAACTGGGCGTCCAAGTCCCGCATGGCATCTGGGTTTTTTTTGGCTTGTCGTCATGGTGACAAGGCCTCGGATGCCCACGTGGAAGGGACTGGGATGCCCGGTTTTCATGCTTCCTGAAATGGGGCATCCCAGTCCCTTAAGAACAGGCAACAAGGCCGGCCGAGCATCGTTCAGCAGGGCTGGGACACCCTGTTTCAGGAAGTGCGAAAACCAGATGTCCTAGTCCCTTTTGTGCGACATCTGGGCCTTTGTCGCCATGGCGACAAGCTAAAAAAAAAAACTCCAGATGCCTATGCGGAAGGGAGTGGGATGCCCAGTTTTCACACTTCCTGAAACGGGGCGTCCCCGTCCCTTACGCGCAAGCATCCCGGTTTTTGGGGATCACGATGACCCACAGGCCGGAGCAGCAATAGGGAGCTGGGAAGGCCCATTTCTACAAGAGAAGGGGGTGAGTGCTGGAGGCCTGGATGTTGGTACATGGGGGGGAGCTGATGAAGGACAACAAGCAGCGACTGAAGGGCAGGAGTCAGGATGTTTTTATTGGTTCCCTTCCTCCCCCCCCCCCATCATCGTGGTCAATAATGGGAGACCCCTTCCCGCCCACACCCAGACTGCCTGAAAGTAACTCACTCAATGCTTGTGGGGGTGGGGAGTGGGAGCATGTGGCCGGGGGGGGGGGGAAATATCTGCCATCCCTTTTATTCTTCCCTTTGAGTCTGGTTCACTGACCCGTTGGTTCTCTGGGCTGCAGCTCCGAGGTGCATGCGAGTCAGCAGCAGCAAACCAGACATGCACATCCAGGGCAAGGAATGAACATGGTCAACTCTAGAAGGAAGTCAGTGACACATCATGCTAGGAAGGTGGAACCAAGCAGGCTCCAGAGCTCTGTCTCATGTCTCGGAATTACTACTCCCAGCATCCTCCCTGCTGGACCAGTTTCTCTCAGCAGCTTCCATGTCCTCCAGCTCACCTCCCAGACTTCCGGGAGAAGTGGAAACAGTCCGTTTTCCCCAGACATTTGAATAAATTTTAATAAATCCGTCCGGATCTCCCAAATTCATGCCGTTTCCAGATATGTCTGGGCAATTCCGGTCAGATGGTCACCCTACCTGAAAGCAATAAATCTATCTATTCCCCAGCATCACCTTGCTGAGTAGGGATCCCTCCTTCCATGTACCGGTCCAGGAGAAGATGGCTTCCACCCTGTGGATATTCCCTTTATCCCTTTTTGAGTTAGCTGGTATCGTAACCATCCAAAACCAATCCTTGACCATTCTGCTCACTCCACCAGCCCCCTCCCTGCAAACGGTCATTTCCCACAGCTGAAGTTCTTGCAGCTCACTTCCAATTAACTCTGACCTTGAAGCTTGGGCCTCCCAAGATAAGAGTAAGAGGGCCAAGTGTGGGTGCTGAGAACCAGCAGCTTGAAATCTTGTAACATTTCTCCTTAGACTTCTCCCCCTCCCACTCCAAGGCCCCAGTCCTGCAAGGTAGGCCAGTACTGTTCATCCCAGCCAGACTGTAGCCTTTCTGGCCCCTTTCTTCACAAGGTTCCCCACCCATGCCATAACATAACCATAGCATCACTTTTACTACAACTAAGCCAGGCCACATGTTGGCTATTATTAAGCCCTTTCTGCTTTCAGACATAAGATCCATCTATTTTGCTTAAACCATAGCCACTACACTACTAGACTGGGAGTACAATGTACTTTAGATAGTATATAATGTCACTGCGTAGGCACGTTTGTGATAGGCCAGAGAATTATCATTCAGTTCATTAAAACTTTGTAATCAGAATTTCTATGGTGTGTGTTACTCTTTGCAGTGTAGAAGGGTTTTCTTCTTCCCCACAGCTTCCAGGTCCAGGTAGTAGACATAGTGATGAGATCTGAACTGATCAATGGAGCTGCTTCAAGTTTAGGTATCATTTGAAACAAAAGCCCTTTCTCTCACCAATCTACTGGCACCAGACATGACAAATCTTGAACAATATTGTACATTCAAGAATTCCCCCCAAAGCAACATTTAAAATGCATGTGTCTTTTAATTATATTTCTTACTTAAAACAACATTGGCCATTGCTAATTTTAGGGAAGCCAGTGTTCTACTTCAGCCCTCTCTGACTGACTAGATATAAACAGGTGATAAGAGCAGTGGCAGCTAGTCTGGATTAAGCACCAGATTAATCACTAAACTTCAATCCCAAAAGGTGTGTATAGTATACAAAGTAACTGAGGACCTATCTACACCAAGCAGGATACCACACTTTGAAAACATTTTGAAAACTGTATATGGAGTGTGTCCTGGGCCCCAACAGTTCTCAAAACTGTTATAAACCATTTTAAAGCATTTTAAAGCATTGGTGTAGATAGGCTCTGATTGTCTGATTGAAAACAATGGGACTTACTTCTGGATAGATATGCATAGGATTTAACTGTAAAATGTTAAAAATCACCCCACAACTAGGTCTGAATGCAAGAGAAATGCTGGCTCAATCAGATCACCCCTGGATCTCTGACAAAAAAAATAGTGGGGCTGAAGGAAATACGACAAAATATCTATTGCTATTTGCCAAAGTTCTTATAACAACTGCACAATAGTAATACTGTACAAAAATCATGTTTATTTAGTAATAGTTCCTCCTCAAGGGATAAATATTTTATCTGAAAGTTATGATCTCTGAACATCCAGACATAACAAGCCAAACACAGCAGTAATAAGATTGCTTTTAGTCTGGTTAATGTTTGAAGATGTAAAAGCCTTCTTAAGAAATGATTGCTATTTCTGCATACTGCCTTCTACACTGGGTAACACAAATCTAAGGACATTCCCTTGCTATGGTTGGATAATTTCTCAATAGAGTTTTCACAGAACTTGAAGATCACAAGCTCTCACAGAAACAAGATCTTTTTCCTTTCTTTTTTGTGAACAAGTATTTTATTTCGGAAATAAAAGATAATGTTATAAAAACAAAAAACAAAGATCAACCATGTACAACACACACGGTCTGTTTTTCATTGTTCACCATAGGTTCGACACATATTTTAGAATGATTGTCCCTGAACATAAACTTGTTGCATAAATTTTAATCTCTGTTACAGACACAATATGATATGTTTTCAACTTTTAGCCTTGCTAGTTTTATACCCTTATAAAAATAGACTGTGCACTCGTTGTATGCTTGTCTGTAGACTCTACAATAATGTATGTAATGGAGGGGAACCACGTTTCTAAGAACTAGTTCTGCTTGATCAATTGATTATGTTGTGTTGTGTGTGTTTTTTATGGGGAATGCTAACAGAGAGTGATCTGGCCTACTATGTGACAGAGAGGTTGAGGTGCCACTAGAAAAGTTTTCCATTCTGGACAGAGAACTGTCTAGCTCAGGAGTCCCCAACACACCCATGGGGACCTTCAATCTTCCACTACAATGGAGTAACATCATACACTTGCTGAGCATCTTGCCAATGCACTCTACTCTCGATCAGGTCAGCATCAGCACTTGGCATACTTGGGCTGTTGCCTGCTCTGAGGCGCCATCATTATCACCACCATCATCGTCATCATTGATGTTATTTTCTGACCTGGCACACTGAGCAGCATCTAATGGTTAGATCCATTTTAATTTCCAAACTAGCAACATGCTGAGGAATTGTGGGAAATGACAGTTTCTTGGAGCCCTCCAAGCCTGCCAGAGCTCATCAGCAGAGGACAATTTGCCTAAGGCCCTCTCAAACATGGAGTTGGCTGGTTCTGCTTAGCCCTACCTATGGTGGCCACCCCATAAGCATCCATCACATTTGCCATGTGATGCTTTTCAAATGCCAGAGCTGACCAGGGCTCGCACAAGAATTGTGTCTTTTGCTGCTTGCTTGAACAGATAACACTGACTGCTCAATATATCTGTGCAAGCCATGGGTCTTGTACTATATGCCAAAATGAATGGGGAGTCTTAAGCATTCTTTTCCCTGTCAAGGCATTATGGAGCAGCTCTCGGTCTTCATGATGTTCATATACCTGGCTGTGAAGGTGTGCTCTTTCTGACTAGGAGCAATGCTCAAAGGGGGAGAAAAAGTAAGCGGAATGGTTTTGTTTCAAATCACACCCAGTGGAGGCTTGTTGGGGGAAGAGACAAGCGCTACCTGTGCTGAGTAAGCAATAAAGTCCAGAAAAATCCCAGTAGCTGAAGAAATACTCACACTCAGCAAATGGTGTATAATACAAGTTCTTTACTTGTGTTCCAATATAAAAATATATACAAGGCAAAACTGGTTTCTCCAGATATATACAGGCTTTTCCTTATGGCTATAGCGTAGCCTAGTCCTCCATCAAATCTCTCATACACCAGTCTCCGTTCCACATAACTCCAGCCTGACCCACCACACAGTCATTTCTATAGGCTGATTTATATACACATTTCTGGACCCTAGTTCAGCATATTCAATTATCTTATCTTAGTAGAAACATTCCCACTATCAGATTGACCTTCTCTGCAGCATAGAAAAAACTTTCTCTCTCTGCTCATTGACTTCAGCTGGCTTGTTCAAACTTTTGACACTCAAACTTTTGTCCAATCAACTTTTAGACAACTTAAACTTAATTTTTCCCTGACAAGGCTTTGGCTCCGATGTCAGTGGGGCGGTGAATCCACTTTGGGTTTTAGTCAGAATTCTAAAGTTTCTGACTGAAACCCAGAGTTGATTCACTGCCCCATGATCAGCACTTTGGATAGCTCCTTTAGCATTCTTATTGGTTCTGGCTGAAACCCGGAGCCATTCACCACTCCACTGACATGGGAGTCATCAGCCTCCACTGATCATGCCAGACTCAATTACTTCCATTGAAAAGATTTAAGGACAGTCTTCCCCAACCTGATGCCCTCCAGATGTGCATGGGATGCCTGCTACCCATTTCTTTCCCAGTGGACCTAAAGCCATCCCTTAAAGCAACCTTCCCCCATCTGGTGCCCTCCAGTTGTTTTGGACTCCAACTCCCAACATTTCTGATCATTGGCCATGCTGGCTAGGGCTTCTGGAAGTTGAAGTCTAAAACATCTGTCAACATTCATGCCGAGGGCACTTTATCTGGGGCAGCTCAGGATTTCATGGTCTCCATGACAACCATAGGACTGTCCCAACATGCCATCGGCCCGACGCATGTAGCAGGGCACACTCTAGACCTGGTTTTTTCAACTGGACATGGAGATGAGGATCTGAAAGTGGGGAACTTTACATCAACCCTTCTGTCATGGTCAGATCACCACCTGCTGAGGTTTAGACTTACAGCGGCTTTCCCCCTCTGCAAGGGTGGGGGACCCATTAAGATGGTCCGCCCCCGGAGGCTAATGGATCCAGATGGTTTCCAGAGGGCTCTGGGGAGTTTTCCGGCTGATAGGGCTGGCTCTCATGTCAAAACCCTGGTTCATCTGTGGAATGCAGAAATGACCCGGGCAGTTGACACGATTGCTCCTGAGCACCCTCTCCTGTGTTGAGCTCGTACGGCTCCATGGTATACCCCGGAGCTGAGAGTGATGAAACAAAACAGGAGACGGCTTGAGGGCAGATGGAGACGAACTCCTGATGGATGCAATCAAACACTGGTAAGTGCTTATGGTAAGCTGTATTCAGGGCAGTGAGGGCAGCAAAAAAACAATACTTTGCTGCCACTATTCAATCATCAACCTGCCGCCCAGCGGAGCTATTCAGAGTTGTCCGGGGGCTTTTATATGCTGGCCCCAAGGACATGGTAGAACCATCTGAGGCCCGCTGTAATACATTTGCTGGGCACTTCCAGAATAAAATCTCTGGCATCCGTCAGGACTTAGACTCCAGTGTTATAGCAGATGAATCTAGTGAG
Organism: Anniella stebbinsi; assembly: GCA_029215795.1. Lineage (NCBI taxonomy): Eukaryota > Metazoa > Chordata > Lepidosauria > Squamata > Anniellidae > Anniella > Anniella stebbinsi. The sequence goes on along the minus strand of JARDYH010000004.1, from coordinate 42,129,224 downwards.
GTATCCAGAGCACAGGCTTGTCCTGTTTTCTTGGATGAGTTTCAGTTGGTGCAGCTCGAGGATGTTGACAAGGTGCTTGGACAGGTTCTTGCAACCACTTCCATATTGGATCCTTGCCCCTCTTGGCTAATAAAAACTAGCAAGGATGGAACAACTGGCTGGGCCAGGGAAGTGATTAATGCCTCTTTGCAAGAGGGAGTGGTCCCAGGCCTCCTGAAAGAGGCGGCAGTGAGACCACTCCTAAAGAAATCTTCCCTGGACCCTGAAAATCTTAATAACTACAGGCCAGTAGCAAATGTTCCATTCCTGGGCAAGGTCCTGGAGCGGGTGGTTGCGAGCCAGCTCCAGGCACTCTTGGATGAGACTGATTATCTGGATCCATTTCAGTCGGGTTTCAGGCCTGGTTTTGGTATGGAAACAGCCTTGGTCGCCCTGTATGATGACCTATGTCGGGAGAAAGACAGGGGGAGTGTGACTCTGTTGATTCTCCTTGATCTCTCAGCGGCTTTCGATACCATCGACCATGGTATCCTTCTGGGACGACTGGCTGAGTTGGGAGTGGGAGGCACTGCATTGCAGTGGTTCCGCTCCTACTTGGGGGGTCAGCTGCAGAAGGTGGTGCTTGGGGAACATTGCTCAGCCCCGTGGATTCTCCAGTATGGGGTTCCGCAGGGGTCAGTTTTGTCCCCCATGCTGTTCAACATCTACATGAAACCGTTGAGTGCAGTCATCCGGAGTTTTGGCGTGCATTGTCATCAGTACGCTGATGACATGCAGCTCTATTTCTCCTTTTCATCTTTATCAGGTGAGGCTGTGGATGTGCTGAACCAGTGCCTGGCTGCGACAATGGACTGGATGAGGGCTAATAAACTGAAACTCAATCCAGACAAGACTGTTAGTGGGTGGTTCTGCTGACCGGATGGAGGGTGTTCAACCTGTTGTGGATGGGGTTGCACTCCCCTTGAAGGAACGGGTTCGTAGCTTGGGAGTTCTCCTAGAACCATCTTTGTCACTTGAGGCGCAGGTGGCCTCAGTGGCACGGAGTGACTTCTACCAACTTCGGTTGGTGGCCCAGCTACGTCCCTATCTGGACAGGGATAACCTGGCTTCAGTTGTCCATGCTCTGGTAACCTCCAAGTTAGATTACTGCAATGCACTCCACGTGGGGCTGCCTTTGAAGGTGGTTCGGAAGCTGCAGCTTGTGCAAAATGCAGCAGCCAGATTGATAACCGGAACCAGTAGGTTCGAACATATAAGACCTACTCTGGTCCGCTTGCATTGGCTGCCTGTATGTTTCCAAGCCCGATTCAAGGTGCTGGTTTTAACCTATAAAGCCTTACATGGCTTGGGACCACAATACCTGATAGAACGCCTTTCCCGACATGAACCTACCCGAACACTACGTTCAACATCTAAGGCCCTCCTCCAAGTGCCTCCTCCGAGGGAAGCTCAGAGGTCGGCAACAAGAGAGAGGGCCTTCTCTGTGGTGGCCCCCCAATTGTGGAACGATCTCCCCGACGAGGCTCGCCTGGCGCCAACATTGTTATCTTTTTGGCACCAGGTCAAGACTTTCCTCTTCTCTCAGGCATTTGGCAATATCTGAGGAGCCTGGGTTTGTTTTGTTTTGTTTTTGTAGCTTTTTTGAAGTGTTGTAGTGGTTTTTAAATGTACAGATTGTGTGTATGTTGTATGTTTTTGCTGTTTTAATTTTTGTATATTGTTTTTAATTGTTTTTAATCCTATGTAAACCACCCAGAGAGCTTCGGCTATGGGGCTGTATACAAATGTAATAAATAATATTTAGGACCCTTCGCATGCAAAGCATGTGCTCTACCAGTGAGCTTTGGACCTTATCTTATTCGGTAGTTAGAGAAAGCCACCTATACATGCTGAAATGCCCTTCCAATTAAAGGGATTGCTCTAAGTAAGGTGATAGTGACAAGAGTTTTACATATACTTATGTGAGTCTCACAATATATTAAAAATGGATCACATACCTATTGGCCTATGAATGACCTCATATAAAAAGTACTGTTAATGTTTTTTATTATTACTAAGCATGTGTTTATTGCCAACTATGTGACCATTGCTGGCTCAACGGGAACGACCACCGCCTCCACCTCTAACAAGACATGGAGATAAGACTCTTCTCTGGTAATGCTTGCAAATCCTTAAATCAACAGCAAGATTAAATTCACTGGGCCAGAAATTCAATCATATGATGTTGTAGCACTTGCTTGTAAAAGTAGTTTCAGCAGGATGTGCCAGATTTGACCATATCTGTATTGAAAGAAGGATCAACATCCATAAAGGCGGTCTATGTTAAGAAAATAATAGCCCCTTAAGTGCCATACAGTGTGTGTGTGTGTGTGTGTGTGTGTGAGAGAGAGAGAGAGAGAGAGAGAGAGAGAGAGAGAGAGGACTGATGGGAGAGAGACTGTTCCGTCCCTATTTACAGAAAGGCAGGCAAATGGCTTGAGGTCACTGGTACAGGCTCTGTCAAGCATTGCTCTGTTTGTTGTGCAAATGAATGCCTACCATTTTAGTCACAACTTCACTGAACTGGTTTGGCTAGAGGCAGCGGTAAGTGACAGAAGAGAAGCAGAGGAATTAACTTCACATCATCTTGTCAAGCAGAACATGGACAGAATCATTGTGAAATATTAAAATCATTTTTACTTCGTTCAGGACCCTGCTTCATTCTCTAGAACAGGAGTGGGCAGAGGTGATCCAGCTGTTTATTTATTTATTTTATTGAAACGTTTGTATCCCACCCTATATCACCAGGATCTTAGCATCAGCAGTTGAAAGCACAGGGAAACAAAAAGGTTGTTAAGGCCCATTTGAAAACAGATTGTCTGCTTAATAGGTAGAGTGCCTATTTCTTAGGGCTGTGCACGGACACCCCGCACCCATCATCTTCCTCCCCACCTTCATGGGCGTCTAGTCTGCTTTGAAAGACAAATAAATCAAAGAAACACCATATGAAAGGCTTTTTATTTAAGGGGAGTCTTTCCATTGAACATAGTTGCAGAAGGATGAAACAGGGAAAGTTGCATCACTCACAGTATATATAAACATTTGTGTATGCTTCTTATGGGGCTACACAATCCTGAGTATGCTAGTATTTTCAGGTTTTACTTAAGGTGGTCATGATGCACAGGACAGTCCTCTATTTGAAGAGCTACCCTCTATATTGAAGGTATCCCCTCTTTGAAGGGCTGTCTAGTCCGAGTCTGTTATGAAAACAAAGAACCTTCAGAAGGAAGAACAGAGGCCTTGAAGTTGCCTACCAACTGCATCTGAGACTGAGCAAGGCACACAGGTCACCTGGTTACAGCTTTCTACACTACATAGGAATGTAAGAAGAGCCATGCTGGAGCAGACCAAGCGTCTATCTACTGTAGCATTCTATTCACCCAGCAGCCAACCAGCTGCCCATGGGAAATTCACAAGCAGGACATGAGTGCAACAGCATCCTCCCGGCCAAGTTCTCCAGCAACTGGTGTACATAGACATACTGCCTCTGAGACTGGAGGTAGCATTTAGCCATCAGGACTAGTAGCCATTGACAGCCTTCTCCTCCAGGAATTTACCCAATCCCCTTTTAAAGCCATCCAAATTGGTGGCCATCACTTCGTCTTGTGATAGCAAATTCCATTGTTTAAGTATACACTATAGTGGGACGGACAGTGTGTCCATTTAAATTATGATAATTATTTCTGAATTTATATCTAGACATATAAATTAGCATGTGCAATTTTTATGCAAATCAGTGTCCTCTTTTGTCCACTTGTTCAGTGATGTGTATCCTCTTTTGCGGGGGCGGGGATTCACAGGTGGCTAACCCACCAGACCCTCTGTAGCATTAACCTAAATGCAATCAGCCCGTGGTAACTAAAATACAGGGTTGCAGCTCCATGCCTTGTCGGCCATGTAAATAAGGCCACTGCTTCAGTTTGAATGTTTCTTTCTCCTTATGTTGCAGACAGGGAGTGCCTCACTCATAACTTTAACTTTGCGGGAATCGAGAGGACAAGGGTTTCTTGTTACTTAGGAGCAGTTCATTTGCCTCAAGGCTGGTTAATGTTTGTCCAAAGTCCTGAAGATGAAAAGGCTTCCCCACTGTTTAATGCGTGCGATTCATCTGAACTCTTGGTGCTTCAGGGAGCCAGCGAGGATGAAGTGCATATGCAAAGAAAAGGGCCTGGAGCTTAGGACTTCATAAGTCTATTCTAGAGAATTATTGTCCCCATAACGGTCGATTGGGCGAGTCTATATCATTGACCTGAACAAAAACAGTATATTACACACAACAGCAAGCCAATCATCTTTCCCTTGTTCTGGATTCCTTAAGCTTCCAGATGAAGCTTTTATCACACCATTGCCCTGCCTGTCCACAGAATTTTATAGGGGGAAATGGGATTTCCACATGTCATCTTCCCAGGCTGGCCTTAGGGGTGGGCGAGCTGGGCAGTCGCCCAGGGCACCAAGCTGAAGGGGGCACCCAACAGAGCTGAGGGGGCACCAAGCTGAGCTCAGTGGTGTGTTTTTTGAATATACTGTCTGCATGAGTTGAAGTGGCAAAATGCAAAGGTCTGTCTGTGATCTTTCTTTCAAGATTCTACAGGTTGTTTGGGTCTGAACTGCAAAAACGATCTTCCTTCAATTAACTTGAAAGTATGTTTATTTTTGAATTTCCACTTTGATGTCATTTGCACTAGGTAAAAATCAGTGAACCCAGCATTGCTTTGAGGCAACGTTCCCGAGCACTTCAAATATTGTAAACACTATAAACACTATATAAATAATTACACAATACAGCTGTAAGAGGTCAGCTGGATACCATTTTTATTTATAACTTTTCTCTATTATTTTTAAAGATAAAAATGGATATTCTAAACTAAAGAATGCTCACCCAAAGATAGGAAGTGCTACAAAACAAAAAACACATATAAGTAAAACCCGTAATAGTTCTGCTGTGTTGTCTAGTGCACTGCCACTGCTCAGAAAGGGGCTTTTTGAACGTCGGCTTGTTCAACCTGTAGCACAGTGGCTGAGAAATCAAGGTTGTTAGCAATGTAATTCTTGATGAATAGGACACCTGCACCAGGCTCCATAAATCTGCTGGGTGGGCCTGTAAAACTCACTGAGTGGAGAGGTGCACAGGAGCACCAAAGGCACTCCTCACCCAGGGTGCTAATTATTAGGGGTGTGCACGGACCCCCCGGATCGGATCGGGACCCGGATCGGGACCTCCAATTTTGTCCCGGACCGGTTCGGACAAAATCGGAGGCCCCCCGGACCGGATCGAGTCCGATCCCGACCCAAAAATCGTACATTTTTGGATCGGCCGCCATTTTTTTCCCCATAGACTTGCATTGCAATGCAAGTCTATGAGGAAAAAATGGCGGCGGGTGGGTAAGGGGGGGCCTAACTCCCTCCCCCCCCCCCGGGGCCGTCCGCTGTGGACGGCCCCGGCAGGTAAACCCCCTCCCCCGCGCTCCCTACCCCCCCTGGGGCCGCCCGCTTTCATCCGCTGGCGCCCGCGGGCGCCAGCGGATAGAAGCGGACGGCTCCAGGGGGGGTAAGCCCCCTTCCCCGCCACTTACCTTCTCGGCCCGTCCGGCGCCGGCGGCTACTACTAGCGGGCTCCGCGGCCTACTCTCGAGTAGCGCGCCGGGTGATGACATCACCCGGCGCGCCACCCTGGAGCAGGCCGCGGAGCCTGCTGGTAGTAGTAGGCGCCGGCGCCGGACCGGAGCCGCCGGGCAGGTAAGGGCCCCCTCCCCCCTCCCCCCTCCGCGCGCCCCCTCCTCCCCTCCACGCACCCCCTCCTTACCTTTCCGGCCCGGCGGCTCCCGTCCGGCGCCGGCGCCTACTACTTCCAGCAGGCTCCGCGGCCTACTCTAGAGTAGCGCGCCGGGTGATGACATCACCCGGCGCGCCACCCTGGAGCAGGCCGCGGAGCCTGCTGGTAGTAGTAGGCGCCGGCGCCGGACGGGAGCCGCCGGGCCGGGCAGGTAAGGGCCCCCCTCCCCCCTCCCCCCTCCGCGCGCCCCCTCCTCCCCTCCACGCACCCCCTCCTTACCTTTCCGGCCCGGCGGCTCCCGTCCGGCGCCGGCGCCTACTACTTCCAGCAGGCTCCGCGGCCTGCTCTAGAGTAGCGCGCCGGGTGATGACATCACCCGGCGCGCCATCCTAGAGCAGGCCGCGGAGCCTGCTGGGAGTAGTAGGCGCCGGCGCCGGACGGGAGCCGCCGGGCCGGAAAGGTAAGGGCCCCCCTCCCCCCTCCGCGCGCCCCCTCCTCCCCTCCACGCACCCCCTCCTTACCTTCCCGGCCCGGTGGCTCCCGTCCGGCGCCGGCGCCTACTACTACCAGCAGGCTCCGCGGCCTGCTCTAGAGTAGCGCGCCGGGTGATGACATCACCCGGCGCGCCACCCTAGAGCAGGCCGCGGAGCCTGCTAGTAGTAGTAGGCGCCGGCGCCGGACGGGAGCCACCGGGCCGAGAAGGTAAGTGCCCCCCTCCTCCCCCCCCCGCTGTCCACTTTCATCGGCGGGCGCCCGCTGGCGCCCGCCAATGGAAGCGGCGGTGGGCGCCAGTGGGCGCCCGCCGATCCGCCGAACCGGTTCGGAGCTTTTTCGGACCGGTTCGGATTGGATCGGCCGATCCAGCTGCGGGATCGGAAATCGGATAATTTATCCGATTTCCCACTGGACCGGACTCGGATCGTGGATCGGGTCCGATCCAGTGCACATCCCTACTAATTATCCCAGGGCCAGCCCTGCATCTTCCACGTGTAAGAACATAAGCCATGCTGTATCAGACCAAAGAGCCATCTAGTCCAACATTCTGTTCACACAGTGATCAACCAGCTGCTTGTGGGAAACCCACAAGTAGAACATGACTGCAACAGCAGCCTCCCATCCATGTTCCCCAGCAATTGGAGTACAAAGGCATACTGCCTCTGATGCTGGAGGTAGCATATCACCATCCTAGTAGCCATTGACAGCCGTCTCCTCCAGGAATTTATCTAGTACTCTTGTAAGCCATCTTGAAAGAGATTGGTAATCTGCCCAAGCCCAACAACACTCTGTCAGTTTCCGGGGGAGGGGGGAGGCTCAACTGAATCCTCCACAGCTCACACTTTTCCCACTCCATCGCATCTAGGTAAGTTATTCAATATACTAAGTGCCTGGTTAATCCCATGGCTGGTGCTCTTAGCCTGTCTACAGTGCTATAGGAGCAAGTCAGCTCCTTGTGTGGAGTGAAACCCTGGGGGCTCGCTGCAATCTCTAGGAAGGGCCCTTTGTGGAGCACATTTAACTGAAAGAAGCTGTCTCTCTGCTCCCATCTAGTGGGGGTTAATGCTAAGGCAAAAACAGCACATCAGAGTTGCAAACTCAACTCAGAGTCAACATCTTTCAGGTTCTTCATTGTAGACCTTTGGAATTCTAATCTATGCCTTTATATCTTTCCTCTTGAAGCTATAAAGCGTGAGATTCTTCTTCCAAGGAGGAGCATAAAAAACTGACTTACTGGCATTAGGTGTCAGCCCTCTACCTTCTGTGATGGCCCCCTTAACTACAATTTTAGAAGTCTACAGGAGAAGCATGGTGGAGAAAGCTACTAGGGGAACATGATTTGGCCCACCTACCATTTATACTCACCCCCCTCTGTCTTTTATGTAACCTTTTCTCACATGTCTCCCCTATCCCATGTTCATAACCCTCAATCCTATTATGTCTTTTCCAATGATATCCCCAAATAATCTCTTATTCTTGTGTGCTTTCTCTCCTAGCAAGATTCCTGAGACTTAAAAAAAAAAATTTCGGGTGCAATCCTATGCATGTTTACTCAGAAAAAAGTTCTACAACTCTAGGATAACCATATGGAAAAGAGGACAGGACTCCTGTAACTTTAACAGTTGTATAAAAAAGGGTATTTCAGCAGGTGTCATTTGTATGCATGCAGCACCTGGTGAAATTCCCTCTTCATCACAACAGTGAAAGCTGCATGAACCCTGCCTTCTTGACCAAATACAAAATTTACTTTTTCAATAGGATAGAAAACCACAATGATCACAGGAAGAAACGATAAATCATTGCAAATTAACATCAGAATCATCTGTGTCTTTTCTACTGGGATATCATGCAGCATTCCAGCAGCTGAAGCTTTTCCTGTCATTGCATCTTGATACCAGGAAAAATGTCATTTCCACCTGTAACTAGGGATGTACAGACTGTGTAAAATCCATTCCATCTACATTTCACAAATTGTTAGGCACTTTCATTTCATCATCCACTCTTCAATAGAACCAGGTTGTTGGGGGGATGGGGCTTAGATTCTGAATGTGGGCAAATTTGCAATTGTGAAAATGTGCAAATCCCCCCAAAACATGCAGTTTCACTTTTTGGCTGTTTTAAAAAACTTTTGTGTATTTTTCAATTACTAAATTTGAGCATAATTCCAGAAAGTTAGAAAAATGGTCCGTAAGTCCATGAAATATGCCCAACTGTGGAAAAGCTGCTCCGGTGCAGAATCCATGGGTTGGATTCATAAAAATCCAAACTCATTTGATTCCATTGCAGATTTCTTCGGCATCCTTACCTGTAGCCTGACTATAAAAGGCCCAAGAGCTCTGCCTGGAAGAAAGAAAGAAAGAAAGAAAGAAAGAAAGAAAGAAAGAAAGAAGCTCGTAACTCTACGCTCTTTGCACATGGTTCCACCCTAATTTTTCTCTTACGCCTTTCACCCCTAAATGCTGTTTTATTGTAGGGTGACCAGATAAAATCCAGGTCAGGGCTCATGTAACTTTAACAGTTGTAGAGAAAAGGGAATTTCAGCCAGGGTCATTTGTATGCATACAGCAACTGGTGAAATTCCCTCTTCATCACAACAGTTAAAGTTGCAGGGGCCCTGCCTTCTTTTGTATATGGTCACTCTAGTATAGTGCATGCACCTTTAACTGTTGTGATGAGGAGGGAATTTCACCAGGGACTAATTGCATACAAATGACACTGGCTGAAATTCCCTTTTCTCTACAACTGTTAAAGTTACATGAGTCCTGACCTGGATTTTATCTAGTCAGCCTATTTTATTGTCACAAAGTGTCCTTATATAAATGAACTAACAGCTCTATCTGCAAGTCAATATTGCCAGTGGTATTTGCTAATGTAAACACCTCTATAGGCCACGTTAGTGAACTTATTACGGCTATTTACCTTGCCCAATTTGAAACTATCAGCAGTGTGGCTCAATAGCTTCTATGAGGCTGGAGCATGGACATACCAGAGTCCTCTACTGGTATTCATGGCAGAAGTCCTTCTCATGGTTTGCATCCACACTGCAGAACACAAATGGCTACCTGTGGCCCAAATAGGAGGGAATGCACATGAAGCAGCTGCTGAACCTGGGGGAAGGCTGTGATGATGACACCAAAGAACTATAGAAAGGAAGCTAAAGAGGGCTGGCATTAAAGATCAGCATAACTGGGCACCTGCTAAGGGCCAAACAGGTGCCCTACTGACAAGAGGTCCCTGGGCCTGCTCCTCTTCACACTTGCAACCTGGTTGTTCAACACTCTCGCTCTAACCCAGACAATTTGTGAAGACAGGAGGAGCAGTAGATCCTACTCCCTCTTTGCTGATTGGCTCTCTGTCTGGCAAGAAAGCCGATAGTGGCAATAATGAGGAAAAGGAGGAGCTTGTGACAATATTAGTAACAAGGTAGACTCATTGAGGGAGGGAGGCACTGAGGGAGTTTTGCTCATGGGCCTGGAACTGGCACTGAAGCTGAAGGAAGTGACAGTAAGATTAGAGCAGATGTGCCGAATGAGAGAAGCTTCCAATAGAGAAGGATGATTGCTCTCCAGGTCTACACTTCGTGTCAAATCATTATGATCCCATCATGATGGCGCTATTTCCCTCTTATGCATTTATGCCTCATAAGACAGACAATGACATTTGTTGCGGTATTTTGGAGAACGTGGGGAAAAAAGCAGGAAATAACTTTATGGAAGTGGAATATGGAATGTGTGAAGCGCCCCAACAGTTTTCAGTGCACGTTAATACTGCTTGCTATAAAACAGTAGTGTAGATCTAGGTTAAATCTCACCACTGACTAGGGCTGGCCACCGCTCAGAATCTTACTGGTCTGGCTCGTGTTTTATCTTACTGGCCAGAAGAGGATGTACAGCCAGAAGAAAATAGTTTCTGTGTTTTGTAGTTTGGTTATTTCTCCCATTTAAAAAACAAAAACTACTGCTTCTTGTTAACATTGAATAGCACCCTGCACATGCATCAGTGAATCCACTTTTTCAAAACATAAAAGCCAATATTACCCTCCTGCTCATGTTTCCTAGCAACTGGTATATAGAGGCATACTGTCCCTGATACTGGAGGTAATATTGGCCACTAATAGCCTCATCCTCTTTGAATTTGTCTAATCCCCCTTTAAAGCCATCCAAATTGGCAGCAATCCATACATCTTATGGTGCTGAATTCCATATTTAAACCATGTGCTGTGTGAGGAAGTACTTTCTTTTATCTGTCTTGAATCTCTCACTATTCAACTTCAAGGAATTACCACACACCATGCATAATGTTGTACACCTCTATCATCTTAACTTGCTTTTTTTTTCTAAGCTGAACATCCCCAAACATTGCAACCTTTCCTCCTAGGGCAGTTGTTCCAGCCCATTGATCATTTTGGTTGCCCTTTGCTGCAACTGCCCTACAAGTCGAATAGAAGTGGTGGGTTCAGGAAACATTAAATAAGGCCATATATTCTCCAGGCATGCAGGTGACGGGGTTTAACTCAGTGCTAAAACCCATGCATTACATGCAAAATATACCAGGTTCAGTTCTTGGCTTCTCCAAGTACAGCTTGGAAAGGCCCCTGTGAGCCTGTTCACAGCCCTCCATTGCTTCATTTTCCTGTAGCTTAATTTACCCCTGCCACCTGGATTCGCACAACACAACAATGCCATGGCAAGCCAGGCCCCTGCAGACACCATGCAAAAAGGGTGTGCATTAGGGTGACCAGATAAAATCCAGGTCAGGGCTCATGTAACTTTAACAGTTGTAGAGAAATGGGAATTTCAGCCAGTGTCATTTGTATGCAATTAGTTCCTGGTGAAATTCCCTCTTCATCACAACAGTTAAAGGTGCAGGCACTGTACTAGAGTGACCATATACAAAAGAAAGCAGGGCCCCTGCAACTTTAACTCTTGTGATGAAGAGGGAATATCACCAGGAACTAATTGCATACAAATGACACTGGCTGAAATTCCCTTTTCTCTACAACTGTTAAAGTTACAGGAGCCCTGACCTGGATTTTATCTTGTCACCCTAGTGTGCATGGGTGCCCAGCATGATGCGATAGCCTCCGCGGGTAAATTAAGCCACAGTGGGCTATCATGCCATGCGAACCAAGTCTGTGTGTAGACCAGGGTGTCAAACCTTTTTCAGTCTGAGGACTGAATCCAATTTCAAAGAATCTCTTAGGGGTCCACACTCCAGTGGTGAGTGGGGCCAAAGGGAAATGAGCAGGGCCCAAATTACCAGCTCTTACAGACAGTGACTTAGCCTAAGGCGAGGCATTACATACAGCCATTTAAAATGGGGGGGGGGGGGAGAAGCACAAAAGCCGGGAAACAAACAATCCGCAGTCAGGGGAAAGGGGTTGAGCCAGGAAACGGGGGTGTGGCAGCCTGGCCTGGAGGGCCGGATCAGGACTCCAAGCAAGCTGGAATTTGCCTGTGAGCCTGAGGTTCAACACTGGCAGGCAGTACGTCTTGCCATGGGCAAGAGGTTTGTAGGACACAGAGACAAAATCAAACAAGTAGGGAAGATTTACAGCTTTTATTAGATAACAGGCAAGGGGAAAAGGATACAAGAAGTTGTAGGAAGAAGCTTTTGAGCAGAGATGATCTTATGTCTCTTTTCTGCTGTCGGGAGTCCCAGGAACAACAACGGCGAGATCCCAGCTGCTGGCCAGTCCTGCACACAGCACCTCCCACCATCCAGGTCTGTGTCGAAGCTCATCAGTCAGAGTCCATAGGGTCTGATTTATAGCTGAAAGCCCCCCCCCCCTGCCTATGTGCAGACTTGCACTGTAAGTCTTATTAGTCACACCTGTTGGCTGGCACCCTTCTTGAAGTTTATGATAACTTAATTAACTACATCCGGTGGGATGGTCACGTTCCGACCCTTAGCAAGATTTATGAATATTTCTCACAAGTGGATTATTAGTATTCAGCCACCCACTCTCAACAGATAAAGGCTTCTCCCAAGCCTCAAGGTCATGCCATCCTGCATTGCATAAACAGAATAAGAAATCATACCAAGAAAGCCCTCCTGGCCAGAATAAATGGAGGTCTAGGCATGAAAGGGAATTAGGCACGTCATTCTAACTCCTCGTCACAATTTCTTCTGGGTTGTTTCCCAAACACGTTACTGAGTTAGATGGACCAATGGTCTGACCCAGTATAAAGCAGCTTCTTCAGTTCCTATGCATAGAAGAAGACCCCCAAAAGTTTTCTTCAGGCTATATCCCACTATTATGGGCAGGGGGCAGAGATGCCAGGACTCCCCTCAACAGGGCTTCCTGCACATGTTCATGTGCACAACCCATCTTTTCTCCTTGAGGAGTGTGGAATGGGGGCAAGAGAACAATGTGGAAACATGCCATACTCCTGTAAAGGCCTGTGAAGGTAATGTGAAGAAACAAACCTCTGCAAAAGATTCCATAGCCAGAGAAAGTAGTAGGGCACTGCACCCCATATCTTGAAAGAACTTAATTCTATGTGATGGAAGATGAAAAACAATGACTGAACATGTTTGCTATCTTTGTTAATGGGGTGGAGATTAAGTGCTACGTCCCAATGACATAGTAAATGCTCGGAATTCATGGACATTTTGGATATAGCCAAGAGGTTGTTAGGCAATGCAGTTTGATGACAAACACATATTAGCACATTTCATTTGGAAATGATCCAGCAGAGCTTCCTTGAGTGGCAAAGTAGGGAGTGCTGCCTTCTTGCAAAGAAGCTTTTCTGTCTGTTCTTGGCATATTGGGTTGGATCCATTCCAGACTCAGTTAGTTGAACTTAGTTCCCATTGAATCAGTGAGACCCAGGTTAAGTCAAGGATGGGCAACCTGGTGCTCTTCAGATGTTTTGGACTACAACTCCCATCAGTCCCAGCCAGCACAAGCAATGAAAAACAGGTTGTGGGAGGTGTAGTCCAAAACACCTGGAGGGCACCAGGTTGTCCATCACTGAGTCAAATCATAACTAACTTGTCTCACTGATTTCTGTATCTAACCCATTGAAATTAGTGCCAAGAGAGACTAACACATGGTCATATAGTACCAAGGAATGCAAGTTCTTGGTGGGTATAAGCATCTCTGGGGCTATATCCTCACTAGTGATTTTTATTCGTATTGAAGTGCACTGATAGCAGTTGGGGCCCATTATGCATTCCATATACCACTTTTCTAGCATTATTTCCCTCTTCTTATTCTGTTTTATCCAAGCTTATTTGTTTGGATTATGAGTTTATTTAGTTGTGAGAACTGTGTGGAACGTGGCTGAATGTGTCTCCTGACATTAGCTAGTCAAGTGGATCAGGCTACTTCTCAAGCAAAGGGGGTGAGGGTAAAGAACTTGTATCTAACCATTATGAACCTGTGACCTGTGGCAGGGCCCCCAATCCAGCCCAGCAGGCCATAGCCCTCCCCAACACAACAAACAGTTTGGAGGTGGCTCAGCTTTTTCGCGGTTGCCCCTCATTCTAAAAGGACAAAATGTCTCCCTAAGGCTTAGTTACTGGAAATAAAGAGTTTTAAGCAAATCAGCTGGTATTTTTGGTTAATTTGGCCCCGCCGCTTTCCTTTCAGCCCCACCCATCATTGGAATATGGAATTCGGCCTTTCTCCTCCCCACCACCACCTTATCGTTTTGGAGAAATCTTTAGGTAAAGGGCTCAAAAACAGAGGAATGCATTTATAATCAGAAAGACAAACTCAGAATTGAAAGCCAGGCTATGATCAGGAAGTTATGAGGATGTGGCCATGAAGAGAGGCTAAACCTCTGATCAACATGCCTGGGTTTGGCAGTGTGATCGTGTCCTGGCTGGCTGCCTTTCCCCTCTGTGGCTCTACCTGAAATGCCAGTCACCAGTCCTGCAAGCTTTCTTTAGTACAATAGGCTGCTGTTGTCACTGCAGAAATTCCATGACATGTCAGCCTGTTGTGTAACCTTTCTGAAATGGAGCTAAAAATAGCACTCTCTGTACTACAGGAAACTGCCCACGTGAAATTGCACAATTCCTGTGTCACTATCAGAGGAGAATGTCCTATAAAGAGGCCAAATGTCAATAAGTGGAGCAGAAAGTGCTACTTAAGGAACCGTTCCTGAAAACTTCAAAGGCATCTGACAGCAGCAAATAATCCTGCTTAGCGCTTTCTAAATGTTCAAAGCACTTTCACATGGGTTGAAGTTCTGGGGTGACCAGATAAAATCCAGGTCAGGGCTCATGTAACTTTAACAGTTGTAGAGAAAAGGGAATTTCAGCAGGTGTCATTTGTGTGCATGCAGCACCTGGTAAAATTCCCTCTTCATCACAACAGTTAAAGCTGCAGGAGCCCTGCCTTCTTTTGTATCTGGTCACATCTGGTTGTGATGAGGAGGAAATTTCACCAGGTGCTGAAAGCAATGACACCTGCTGAAATTCTCTTTTCTGTTCAACTCTTAAAGATACAGGAACCCTGTCCTCCTTTCTATATGGTCACCCTAGCAGGGCTCAGTGCCGGAACACAGGGTTTGCATGCAGAAGTGCCCAGGTTCAATTCTTTGTATCTCCAGTTAAAAAAAAATCAGGATGTAGTTGGTGGGAGAGACGGCTGCTAAGCCCCTGGAGAGCCAGCGGCAGAGTCAACAACACTGAGCTAGATTAGGGGTGACACAACCCTCAAGCCCGTAGGACAAATCTGGTACACCTGGGGAACCTAGGTGGCCCCATCTTCTTTCCCTGGCCACAACCCCTTTTAGCCAACCATCTAGTTTGGCTAGTGGTGATAGGAGTTGTAGTCCAAAACATCTGGAGGGCTCCAGGTTGGGGAAGGCTGGCATAAGCACTGCTATTCTGGTGGGAACCCCTGGGTTCCAGCATCATGTTTAACATGATGATTTGCTGAGTTCAGCATTTCAGTGCTGAGCAGGCAGCAATCTCTTCAGGTGAGCACATCAAGGTCCTTCTCAATGATGCACCCAGGAATTGCAGTGGAGAGAAAAACAACAACACAGGTGTTGATGAGACTTGCAGCTACTGTGGCAGATACCTCTTCCTTCTAGGCAGGACCCCAGCCCTCTGAAGGTCCCTTGACCCACCTTCTCTTCTCAAATGCAAGCAGTGTATGTTTCCCAACAGCAGGACAAGGAAGAAGGGTGGGCGGAAGAGCAGACAGAGCAGCAGAGTGGGAGGTCCAGTGCCTGCATACAGTCATGGTGCCTGCAAGCTTTTATTCTGAGACACTACTACTTCTGGGCTAGGACCTGATAACCCTGTCAGTATGACTGTCATGACTGTCACTCCACTTGATCCCTTTTTACGTAATTGCATGCACTAGTTTCTTTTTTAAGAAGTCGTCAGGCTCATTTCTGAGAGTTATATAATACTGTTTGTATTCTACCAGCAGTGTTAGTTAATTCCTGCTAGAAAAGTCTATATGGTGCATACCGGATTGTTAGGGTCCAGATCCAAAAACTTAGGGTGACCAGATAAATTCCAGGTCAGGGCTCATGTAACTTTAACAGTTGTAGAGAAAAGGGAATTTCAGCCAGTGTCAATTGTATGCAATTAGTTCCTGGTGAAATTCCCTCTTCATCACAACAGTTGCAGGCACTATACTAGAGTGACCACATACAAAAGAAGGCAGGGCCCCTGCAACTTTAACTGTTGTGATGAAGAGGGAATTTCACCAGGAACTAATTGCATACAAATGACACTGGCTGAAATTCCCTTTTCTCTACAACTGTTAAAGTTACATGAGCCCTGACCTGGATTTTATCTGGTCACCCTAAAAAACTGTCTATGGTTTTAAGAGCAGCAGAGCAGCAAGAGAAGACACAACAGTAGAGGCAAAGCCCCCCCCCCACCCTTGAGCAAAACCAACTCATTTACCTAAGTTATAAGGCTTTTCTACATGAGGCATTTATTGTGCATTTGTCATTCCCTACCCATGGTTGTTTACGGCTTCTTTAGACAATTACATGACTTTCCAGTTTCATTTCTGTATCTAACCAGTAGGGATGTGCATGCCCCCCGGATCAGATCGGAACCAGGATCGGAACCAGAACTGAGGCCTCAAATCGGATCGGAGGCTTCCCAGTTCGGTTCGGACCCGATCCCAATCCGAAAATCGGATGTCCGATTTTTGGATCGGACACCATTTTAGCTGTTTTTGCCATAGGCTTACATTGGGGGAAAGAAAGCTTTCCCCCAATGCAAGCCTATGGCGAAAACATGGGGGCAGGTGAGTGGGGGCCTAACTCCCCCTTCCCTGTCCCTCCCCCCACTCATGCTCCTTACCTGCCAGGGCACCCACTGCCGTCCACTGACATCGCTGGTCTAATCTACTAAGAACCAGGCTTCGCGGCCTAGTTCTCAGTAGAGCGCCAGGTGATGATCACCTGGCGCTCTACTGAGAACCAGGCCGCGAAGCCTGTTTCTCAGTAGATTCAACCAGCGGGCGGCAACGGACGGCAGCGGGCGCCCCAGCAGGTATACCCCCTCCCCCTCCCTCGCGTTCCTTACCAGCCGGGTCATCCACTTCCCTCCGGTGCGCGGATCTAGTGAGAAACAGGCTTCGAAGCCCGACTCTCTGTAGCATGCCAGGTGATTATATCACCTGACGCACTACTGAGAGGCAGGCTACGAAGCCTGTTTCTCAGTAGAGATGCGCACCGGAGGGAAGTGGATGCTCCGGCAGGTAAGTGGGGCCCACCTCCCCCCCCAGCGCTCCTTACCTGCCGGGGCCGTCTGCTGCCAATGGTAGCGGACGGCCCCGGCAGGTAAGGAGTGTGAGGCGCGGGAGGAGGTCCGATCCTCCGATCTTATCCGAACCAGATTTGGTCCTCCCGGATCGGTTCGGATCAGATCAGACGATCCAGATGTGGGGATCGGAAATCGGATAATTGTATCCAATTTCCCCCAGATCGGGTCTGGATCGTGGATCGGACCCAATCCGGTGCACACCGCTATTAACCAGCACTTTCAGTGAGGTTTTTTTCTAAGAGCAAAGCAGAGTTAAATTGTGGAAGTGAAAGAAAATCCAATTTCCTCTTCTGTATTTGCACTTTTTTGCTATAGCACAGTGCTACCTAGAGGTTCTGTAGCAGAAAAGCAGGAAAGGAAATGCTCTTCATTTAGTGCATGGATCTCAATTCTGCGACAAAACCTGAAGTAGATACAGTGGAATAAGAGCTCCTTATAGAACTTGTAATATATGTGAGAGAAGGGGAAAGACACATGAACCACTCAGGGCAGCACTACATGCTGTCCTGCTAGCCAGGACCTCTGGAAAAGACAGGCATAGAGAGTCTCTGGGTTTGTTTACGCCTGATCCCCTGAGAAACTTTCATAAATCTTTCATTTCCTTTACAATTTTTGTTCGGAGTGAACTTGATTAGACTAGAAACTTCTTGTGATCTAGGCTAGGCAATTTCACCATTCCATACAATGGGCTGGGTTGTGGGACAAGAGGATGGTTAATAAGCTATGGTGGCTTGTTAACCACCCTGTGCATGCAGCCCCAATTTGCATAATTAGTCTCGCCAGGCACAGCTTGTTGTGATGTTCAAACCCAGCAAGGGTGGCTTGTTGGGATGGTTAACAAACCATCCAAAGCCCATGGCCTGTTGTAGGGTTGTGAGATGATTTGCTAACCACTCAAACAAGCCACCCTTGCCAGGTTCAAATGACACAATAACCAATGGTAGGGGGTTGAATCGACAGTCTGGCCTCTGGTGATCGTGTGAACCACTCCTTGGGGCTAAGGGAAGTCAATGCCACCAGTGCCCACTGGCTTCATGTCTTTACATCAATGCTGGATCAAGGCTAATACTATGTAGTGATGTCACCAAACCTCATAACGACCCAGTTCAAAATATTAATCTGGTGAGCTTGTGAATCTCAGTGGCATTCTTAACTGGGCCATCCTCCCCATGACAGTTCTTCTTTGGCTCAGAATGTAATCTCAGATGGGGAACCCCCGCCCCTGCATTTGCCTGGATGTGGAAGCAAAGGTGGCAACAGCTGTAGCATGATGGGTTTTCTTAGGGAATCTGGTCAAGAGGGCAGGGCTCCTGTAACTTTACCTGTTGTGATGAAGAGGGAATTTCACCAGGTGCTGCATGCATACAAATGACACCTGCTGAAATTCCCTTTTCTATTCAGCTGTTAAAAATACAGGAGCCCTGTCCTCCTTTCCATATGGTCACCCTCACTTTCTCTCCCCCCCCTCTTGCTTACTCCCTCTCTGATGCTTGGAATGTTATGGCAGCATCCCAGATGCCAGGGATGCTGGGAAATAGTTATCAGACTGTTTGGATATTATTCATCTATACCAGTTTCTTATCGCAATTGTCTCATTGCTTCTGGGTTTTTGGTGGGGATACGTTTGGCATGGTGGGAAATGTTACATTTCCCAAGACTTCTAGTGAATTGGATGCTGCTATGCAACATTCCAAGCACTGGGCTGCAGGGAAGGGAGAGGAAGAGAAGGAGGAGAGACACCTCCCTTCCTCCCACCATTACCACCATCACCCCAGCAATAAGTTAAGGGGGGTTGGAGGCTCCTCACAAGAGTTGGATGCTCCCAACGATATCAGTGGGAGTGCAATGGGATTCAGCTTTTGGGTTTGGAATTGGATTCAGGCTTATCTAAGATGCTACCTCCAGTCTCAGAGGCAGTATGCCAATGTGCAACTGTTGCTGGGGAACATGGGCAAGAGGGTACTGTTGCACTCATGCCCTGCTTGTGGGTCCCTGGTTGACAGCTGATTAACCTCTGTGTGAACAGAATGCTGGAGTAGATGGACCCTTGGTCTGATCCAGCACGGCTCTTCTTATGTTCGTATTTCTCAAATATTTTGGTGTGCTGAGAGTAATTCTGAATATAATGGGGAGGAGATGGATCTCCCATTACTAGCACCACATTGCAGATGGCTATGGCCCTCTGTCCTGATTATGGGTTCCCATGGGCATCTGGTTGGCCACTGAGAGAAACATGGCCTTTGATCTGATCCAACAGAGCTCTTCTGATGTTCTTAAGAGAAGTCATATTCCCCATTAGTGCACAAAAATAACCATTTGTAGAAAGTCTCAGAAATACATTGCCCTTTGGTGTGAAGCCACAGGATAGTGGGTGATCCCTGCCCAGTTGCACCGGCTTTGCGCTCTGGCCTTCTGTTTGTTGATGCCCAGCTCTGCATATATATGAGCGAGTCTTCAAATGCCCACAGCAGAAACGAAGAGCCATGAAATGGTAAGCTACTGATGTAGCACAACTGCCTTACTGCATTGAATAGAGGCTCCCATGATGCTCTACTCTGAGCAGCATTTGCGGGAAGATGTGTGTACAAACCGATTCCAGCCACTCCCTCTCTTCCACAGTGCTGCTAATTGCCGTTCTGCTCTGACTTGCTCTAGCACCCTTGGCTCCTTGGCACTGCTCCATACCATGACAAGTGGAGGGGGGGTAGATAACAAGAAAACCATGTGGGGCCCTGCCACTCACAAGAAAACCATGTGGGGCCCTGCCACTCAGCCCCCCCCAACTCCTCCACATTTGGAGACACAAAAGCCATATCCGGGTCAGTATTTGGCAAGTCTAGCTGTGCAAAACGTGAAAGTTGGCATTGTTTCTGCATTTCACAACGAAGACAGTCTAAGAAAATACATTTTCTTTTTCTTAACAACTGCAGCTTCATAAACGCAAAATAAACCAACATTGTCTTCTTACAAAGGCTTGGATTGTTTGGAATTGAACCATGCACTCCCTGTGAGAGCTTTGTTTGCATGTGCCTGTTGACAGTGCTGTACCTGTCGTCATTTCTTATAACAACACACACTTCACATCCATCACTGACATGTTAATTTTCAAAAGATCACCAAGAGGAATCAAGTGGGTCAGTCTGATTAGGGGGACATGATAGAAATGTATAAAATTATGCACAGCGTGAAGAAAATGGATAAAGAGAGTAGTCTTCAATCCTCTCTTATAATACTAGAACTTGGCCAAGCTGAGGGTGCAATCCTATGTATGTTTAGACAGAAAAAAATTCCTACAATTCCCAGCATTTCCCAGTCAGCACGGCTTGCTAGGGCATGCTGGGAACTGTAAGACTTTTTTCTGTCTAAACATGCATAGGCTTGCACCCTGTATAGTGGGAAATCCAGGTCAGACAAAAGCGAGTGCTTTTTCACACAGCACATTGCTTAACTATGAAATTCACTGCCACAAGATATGGTGGTGGCCTCCACCTTAGATAGCTTTAAGAGGGAACGAAACAAATTCACGGAGGTCAAAGCAATCCAGAGCTACTAGTCTTGGTAGCTATGTATTATTTTAGGATTAGAGGCAGCATGGTTCTGTCTGAATACCAGCTTCAGGGAAACAACAGAGGGAAAGTGTTATTCTACTCATGCCAAAGGCATCCGCCATTGTCAGGGAAACAGGTTGCTGCGTTAGATAGGCCTTTAGTCTCATCCAGCACAACTCTTCTTATGCTTTTATGTAATCAGTTTAATGTATTTTATGCTGTTTTGTATTTAATGTTGTTCCCTGTCTCGATCCAGAGAAGAGGCGGGTAAGAAATAAATAAATATATGGTGATGATGATGATTTTACTTTGGTCATGGGGAGAGTGGGCACTTGAATCAGGTTAGAAGAACCTTCTGTGAAATAACAAACCCTGACCTTCCCACCCAAAACCTTAGACATCGAGTACTTCAGTTTTCAGTAAAATGGAGATCATTGCTTTGGTGACAAACAGTAGGATCCAACAGTGTCCTAATGGCGGTGCTAATGATGTTGTGGTAGCATAAACCAACGCTTGCACAAAATAGCCAGGAGAGCCTGTGTGGTGTAGTGGTTAGAGTGTTGGACTGGGACTCGGGAGATCTGGGTTCTAGTCCCCACTTGGCCATGAAGTTCACTGAGCAGCTTTGGTCCAGTCATTGACTCTCAGACTAACCAACCTCACAGGGTTGTTGTGTGGATGATATGGAGAGGAAGAGCCCTTGGAAAAAAGAAGGGATAGAAATGTAATAATAAATAAATAGTACTTGCTAGGGTAATGGGCAAAAGGGGTGAAATTTGGCAGTAAATCATTGCTTTTTCCCATTGTCCTAGCAAGTTTGCAATTATTGATTTGCACTAGCACAATGCCAATAGTGCTAGCCTGGGGTGCAGTTGGATCCTACCCATGATGTGCTGCTCTGTTTACATAGTGGAGAAATGAAGAGGCACCTAAAGGATTCCTTCTCTTGCAGCAGAAGAGGCTTGTACAGAGCGGTGGGAAATGGTGTGTATAATAAGCTGGAATAAGTGTTTACAAATTGTGTTGTTTACCCTGGCAACTCATTATTCCTATTTTATGGATAGGAACCTGGGACTGTAATTTGTCCACAGATCACATCAGAAGCAGGAGTTCAGGTCCAAGTCCAACTTTCTAGCTAGCTATTGGCTCTTATATGTATAACTAGATAATGAACATACATTTCTTAACATCAGGGCCAATTCTACAAGGGTGTTTCAGAAGTTATTTTGCTCGGGATTTTACTCCAGGTGAGATCAGGAGTGAGCTTCTGGTTCCCCAACATCCCCCAATCATCCCTAAAAGTAGACTGTATCAAATGAAGTGGGAGATCTCATGTTGATGCAAATGGGAGAACACCTGGTTCACCCATATCTTTCTACCCCTGGCAAGGAGATGGAAGAGACCAAGGCCCGGCTCCTGCCTCACCCAGGTGTGGAACGCCAAGGGCAAAGTAACATCTCAACTCAAAGTTACTGACCTTTTGAAGATGTCTTTTAATCTGCATGACACAGCCCTGGTTTCATTCATCTGCATTTAAGGGTTTGATTTGCATCTCTGGTGTTTGCTAGGACAGGGAGTGTTTGTGGCTTTGGCTGAGATAATACCAGGGTTTTAATGATCTCAATGTTGAGCAACTGCAGGAGTCAGGCTACATCTGTTCTCCTGCAGCAGTCCTTGCCAGAGTCTTGGTGTACAGGAAGGGGTATTTATTTTATTTTTTACAAAAAACACCACCACCACCCCAAAAAAACCCTGCAGATCTCACTGCTATAAACAGCCTGGGGCACACTTTACAAGGACTTTGTGAGGGTTTTTTTAAAAAAAGGTTAAATTACATCAAGGGTTTTATTGCCTAGTTAATTATACTTTGATAGCTAGTTGAGAACATCATCTTGATATGTTTATTATGACGCCTGCATTTGTTTATTCTATAGTTTCGATCAGCAAACTGGGAGAAACCATTGGTGGGTGGGTGTGTCAAGGCCTTTCCTCATTTCTGATGACATGAGCACAGGCATGGGACATGGGAATAATAACCTGGGCTGTGTACAGGGGTTAAACAATACCTAAAAAAACTCATGTCAGCATGTTTTACTGTAACATTACATTGAGAACTCCTGATCAAATAGCTATTTGGCAAATGGATGATCACGTAAATTGTATCTGAGCTTTTACTTAGCTACAGTGAAATACATTTTAATGCAACCCCTTTACAAGACATAAATCATCGGTTTTTTAATGTTCAATGTTTTTAATTTTTGTAAACCTCCCAGAGAGCTTTGGCTATGGGTGGTATATAAATGTAATAAATTAATCATCATCATCATCATCTTCAAGAGCATCATTTACTTTTCCTTGTGTTTATCAACCACTCATTTTCATGTTTCACCTCAGGAGGGGTCTTCTCAAGCTGACTGGGTGCCTGAGACCAGAAGAAGCAAACTCTCAGTCCAATGGGGATGGACAGGGCCAGTGGTGTGGTCCTAAACAGGCCGGGGAAGAGTTCCAGAGAAAGCGGAGAAGGGTCCAAGAGAGCAGAGAGGCATAGTCAGAAGCAGACAGGGGGCCACAATCCAAAGCAGTAGACAGGAAAAGGGAGCAGGTGAATAAACAGAGTTTTTGTACTCAAGACAAGCTTCTTGACCTGAAGGGAAAACTGAGGCGAGACCAGCTGTTAATGTTCAGGCTGTCTGGTACTGTGGTGCAGATGGCACCCTTCAGCCACAGAATGTAATCTGTCAGGAGCCCTATTTCTGCATTATATATCTGGGTATAAACACACAATGAGAGGGAGGGCAGGTTCACACATCACCTTAAGCCATGGTCCTTCACACAATTGGACAAATAAGCCACGCAGAGCAATTTCACCCCTCCTCCCTCTGTAATCCTCCCACCTGGCTGGTATGGTATCCCAGCTTCCTTTGCGCTGGATACCATTCCCCGCCAACCCTTGCGCCACAGCTACATTATGTTCCTCTCTCCAATTGGCCAGCTGCATGCTAGGGGGCGTCTTCTTCTGTCTCTGCTTTGTCGCTACCAATCTCACCCCAGCGTCGATCCTTACCCACTTCCCAGCATCCCCACTGACATCATCCCACAGAAACCACACCACTTCTCTCTGCCCCGGTCCCTAGCTGTTTTTCCAAGCTTTTCCCTTCCCCCTGCGGCTGCTTGCCTGTCCCCCCTTCTGACGCCATTGCCTCCCCCAACCTGCGGTGCTCCCCACCTCTCCTTGCACTGCCTTTTCCCTCTGCCCGCCTGCACCAAAAGGGGGGGGGGGTTGACTCTAAATCCTTGGAGGTTTGCATGAACAGGACAATATCTCTTACACAGGTTCCCCTTGTAGGGAGGCACTCAATGCACAACCAAAACCTTGCACAATTACAAACATGTGCAAACAAAAACACCATTGCACCAAAATAGGGGTGGCAGCTCTAAACCCTTGGACGTTTGCAGAAACGGGACAAAATTCCATACACAGGTCCTCATCGTGGGGAGGCACCCAAAGAAGAACTAAAATCCTGTGCAGTGATGCATCTCTAGGGTAGGGTGACCAGATAAAATCCAGGTCAGGGCTCATGTAACTAACAGTTGTAGAGAAATGGGAATTTCAGCCAGTGTCATTTGTATGCAATTAGTTCCTGGTGAAATTCCCTCTTCATCACAACAGTTAAAGGTGCAGGCACTGTACTAGAGTGACCATATACAAAAGAAAGCAGGGCCCCTGCAACTTTAACTCTTGTGATGAAGAGGGAATATCACCAGGAACTAATTGCATACAAATGACACTGGCTGAAATTCCCTTTTCTCTACAACTGTTAAAGTTACAGGAGCCCTGACCTGGATTTTATCTGGTCACCCTACTCTAGGGAAAATATGGGGGCCTGACACTTTGGAAGTTTGCAGACTGCATCACTGAGGGAGAGGTGGGAGTGGAGATGGGTGGAGACGGAGAGTGCAATCTGTTGTTAGGCAGATCTCTGAAACAGAGATTGCTCGAGAGGAGCAGAGTGGCGGCAGAAGTTTTGAGTGCTCTTGCCAGGCAACTCTGTAGGAGATCTGTTTAAACCACTCTGGAGTGCCAGATGACATGATAAGCCACAATAGTTAAAATAAACCTCACTGCACGGCTTATCAGAGTGGCTTATTTTGGCTAAATAAACCACCATGGTTGGGGAAAATCCCTCGATGACAACACAATAAATCATCATGGTTTATTCAGAAAACGAAACCAGCATGGCTTATTGTGTTGTGCAAACTCAGTGGGAGTGCACTAGCCCTGCTCCCCCCTGTTGTTGCTATAATCATCCATGTATTTGTGGAGGGCAACTTTCTGCGGAGGAGAGCTTCCTGAACGTGTCAAGCAAACCTGGCTAGGGGGGCTAGTTACTGTAGTTAACAAGCCAAACAGAAACTGTGGGCTGTTGTAGGGTTTTGAAATGGCTCCTTAATTGGCATATGCGGTGGGAGAAATAAGCCCACAAAAAAAAAAAAAAGGCCGCAGTTGTACTGATAAACAATAGAGAGTGCCAAAGCACACAACCGCATCAATTGAAACCACTACTAATTTATCTCACTGTGTATACAATAGACACCAAGTTAAAGGACTAAAATTGTTTTAACTGTTATTTCCTCTGCCATGATTGTATGAACAATCTTTTGACTGATAGCATAAGGAGCCCTTTTGCTGGAATACCTTCTGAAGGAAAATGTTACAGGGCCAAGGAAAAACGTCATGGCAATGTAAAACATCTTCTAACTGGTATATTGATGTTATGAACTGATGATTAAGATACCTTGTCTGCTTTGTTCATTGACAGGAAATAGGTCTATAGTAATAAACCTGTAAAAGTACATGAGATAATATTGTTATGGGTGCTATTAACACACCCCCTTTCTAAGAAAAGTTAATGAATGGCCTTACTGAGACAGATTGGAAGTTTTTCACTTCCACCATGATTCCATATTTTTCTTGATTCTGTTAAATCAGGGCATATCACCTGCAGCTCTATGGTTCTGTGCTATCTTAGCTATGACTGCTGTGTTGTGAGAAGAGCTGCAACCATTGGAGACACCCCAGCATTTAACTAGAACTATTTGTTTGTTACAAAACTTTCTGGAAGTCCCAGGGCAAAACATAAGACTGGTGCAATGAAATAAGAAAACACTGTTCTAATCCAAACTTGTTTTGGGAATTTCCCTCCTGGACTCACTTTACAAGTTCACACATCATGCTTAGCCATGGTGGGTTGTCACCATGGGTGATTGCAGGGTGGCTAAGTGTGGCTTTTCCATCTTGAGTTGTTTTTTGCCGACATGCCACCTGAAAAACTGTGGCTTGTAACAGGTTTTTTTTTAGGGTGGCTTGTTCTCAGGGTGACTTGTTGTGACATCTGAACCTAGCAGAGTCACTTCAGCAGGGCTTGTTTAATAAAAGCAAGAGAGCTGCCTGGCAAGAGCACACACACACAAAAAAACCCTGCCGGACGCTCCTTGCAATCTGGCTAACGCTATCCCCTCTCTATTTACATCTTGAAATGATACTAGTCAGTTTACTCCTCCACTTCATCACCTTCCTTAATAGCAAAACTTTTCCCCTCTCCTTCATGTAGATCCATGCAAATTTAATGTTATTTTTTTCACCATTAGAAAGATTTGCACAAATTTAACATTATTTTTTTCACCTTCAGGGAGATTTGTCAAAAACCTTTGGGGGAGATTTGCACAAAATTGGTAAAGTACAGTAACTCCTGTACTAAAGCGGAGTAGTTATTGCACCTTAGCAGATTTGCAAAAAACTCCCCCAAAAGTTTTTTAAAGTTATATTTGTGTAAAACTTCTTGAAAGTAACAAAAATAAATATGTGCAAATCTTTCCAAATGTGAAAAAAATATATTTTAAAACCCCCCTCTACTCCTCTAGTGAACACAAATGTGCTCATTAGTGGAATAGAATGTTGAGGTTGTGCTGCAAAGGCCCATGGGTATATGTCGGGAGGGGTGGGAGGACTAAAGGGGAAACAAGCCATGGCAAGTTGCAGAGTATGTCATTGTCTGCTGGGAGTAACATGGGTTAGCAAGCAATCGACCCATTGTAGCTTATTTTCAGGGCAGCTTATTGTGACGTGTGAGCCAGCCCACTGTGTCCTTGAGATGATAAATGGCTTAGGGCCTGGCTATTTGAGGGACCGCCTCTCTCAGTATGAACCTGTTCAATTATTAAGATCAGCAGAAGAAGATGTTTTGAAGACACTCTCACTTGCAGAGGCTAACTTTTCGGGCCTGCGAGAAAGGGCTTTCTCCTGCACCCAAATTTATTTTGAAGTTGCAACTGGTCCCCACTTTCTTTGTGTTCAGGAAGGGATTCAAGACACGTCTTTTAAACTTGGAATCAATCGTTATGTAGGCAATGCAATGTGCACAAGACAGCATTCCAAAAACAAAACAAACTAATAGCACATCCAGTTTATACATTTTTATAAATTAAAATTTTTATAGCTATGTTTTTTTTAAAAAAACATATACATTTTAAACCTGTTTTTTAAGCTGCTGTTATTGTGGCTTTTAAAGGTTGTTTTCAATATTTTTATTTGTTTACGGTTTTTATTTTCTGAAATCTTTGTAAACTGCTTTGGTTGGCTTCAGAAAGGCATTATAGAAATACAATAAATAAATAAATGAATAATAAAGCAGCAAGTCCTACTGTCTGAATGCAGTGCTACAAAACTTCTGCAAGACTGTTTCAGCTTAATACCGTTGCCGTAAAGTAATCTTAGCAAACAGCTTTGTGATCAATTATCCAAAGCCAATTTGTGCTGACTTCAGCATATGGCATCAGCATGCCTACACCCGGCTCAGTCCATGGTACGTCTGCAACTGTCACAGGCTGAAATGGTTGTGTGAACTGGCTTTCAAGGAGTGGGGTAGTTTGCATCTTCAGTGGCACAGATGTAATTGATTTCCTTCCTCTCACTGTACCTGACACTGGAAAGGGAAACCATCAGCAGAACCTCCCATGACACTCTACTGCTGATCTGTAAAGTAGTGATTCTTGAACAGAGGAACTGAAAAGGGAAACTTCTGTGCAAAACTGCTGAATTGCAACATCATAAGAACCTAAGAAAACGAGCCATGCTGGATCAGACCAAAAGTCCATGTAGTCTAGCATTCTATTCACACAGTAGCCAACCAGCTACCAACGGGACACCCACAAGCAGGACATGAGTGCAACAGCACCTCCCACCCATGTTCACCAGGAACTGGTGGACATAGGCATACTGCCTCTGAGACTGGAGGTAGCATATAGCCATCAGGACTAGAATAGGCTGACCAGATAAAATCCAGGTCAGGGCTCATGTAACTTTAACAGTTGTAGAGAAAAGGGAATTTCAGCCAGGGTCATTTGTATGCAATTAGTTCCTGGTGAAATTCCCTCTTCATCACAACAGTTAAAGGTGCAGGGGTCCTGCCTTCTTTTGTATATGGTCATTCTAGTATAGTGCCTGCAACTTTTAACTATTGTGATGAAGAGGGAATATCACTAGGATCTAATTACATACAAATGACACTGGCTGAAATTCCCTTTTCTCTACAACTGTTAAAGATACAGGAGCCCTGTCCTCCTTTTCATATGGTCAGCCTAGTTTCATGGACTGACCCCAGGTTCTAGTAGTATGAGAGAGGGAGAAAAATGCTTCACTTTCTCCACTTTATGTATAATTGTGTACACCTCTCTCATGTCCCCCATTACTTGTCTTTTCACTAAACTAAATAATCCCAGCTGTTGCAAGCTTCCCTTACAGGGGAGTTGTTCCAGCATCTTGATCACTTTAGTTGCCCTTTTCTGCCCTTTTCCCAACTCTACAATATCCTTTCTCGGGTGCAGATACCAGAACAGCACACAGTAGTCTAAGCATGGTTGCACCATAGATTTGTATAAGGGGTGGTGGTGGTATGATATTGGCAGTTTTATTTTCAATTCCTTTCCTACTTATTGCCAACATGGAATTTGCTTTTTTCACAGCCACCACACACTAGGGCTACCTCCACAAGAGAGGTTTAATGCTCTTTGAAGGCTCATTATAAATTTTACCTCCACACCAGCGGAGCGCAAAACGGGCGTAGAGGCGCGTTATCTCCCAGATTATGCGCATTATCGAATGCGCGTTAAATAGCGACTTTTATTTTGCTCCGGCCGTTAAAGCGCATTTTCACCATGTGAACAAGCGATTATGCGCATTAACTTCTTGTAAAGCGCTTTTTGGACATCAATTAATGCGCTTCGCCGCCTCTCGCCGCCTCCCGTGCAGAGGGATTAGGAGTAAATGCGCCTCCGCGATAATGCACATAATCGCCGAACCAGGCGCAAAAGCGCATCCTTGTGGAGGGGGCCTAGGTTGACATTTTCATTGAGCTGTCCACCACCACCCCAAGATCTCTTTCTTGGTCACTCAACACTAGCTCAGATCTCATCAGCTTATACTTGGTTGGGATTTTTGTACCTCAATGTGCATCACTTTACACTTGCGTACACTGAGCCGCACTTGCCATTTGGATGCCCATTCTCTCCATTTGGAGATACCTTTTTGGAGCTCCTTGCAATCCCTTTTTGTTTTAACCACCGTAGATGATTCGGTGTCATCAGCAAACTCAGCCATTCACTGCTTACTCCTAATTCCAGATCATTTATGAATAAGTTGAATAGCATTGGCTCCAATATCCTGAGGGACCCCACTATTTACATTCCTCCACTGGGAGAGTTTACAATTTATTCCTATTCTCTGCTTTCTGTTTTTTTAACCAGTTACTGATCCATAAGAAGACCTTGCCTTTTATTCCATGACTGCTAAGTTTGCACAGGAGTCTTTGGTGAGGGACTTTACCTAGTCAATGTGGGGGTAATTGAAGTCACCCATTATTACAACTCTCCTTATTTAGAGGCCTCCCTGATTTCGCTTTCCATGAAATTTTCCATCTCCCTGAGTTCTTGGGGCCAATAGCATGTTCCTAGTACTAAATTAGTATTGAAGCTTGGTATTGTCACCCACAGCTGTTCTCTGAGTCTGTCCCTTTTAGGTTTCTAGTCTGCTCAACACTATGCCCTCTCTGATGTACAGAGCAATGCCTCCCGCAGTGTGCCCTGCCCTGCCCTTCCTATAGAATTTATATCCAGAGATGACCATATCCCACTGGTTCTCTCCATTCCACCAGGTTTCCGTAATGCCCACTATATCTAGGTTCTGCTTTAAAACCAGGCACTCCAATTTTGGCTCAGTGGCTTCTAGCATTTACATAGAAAGACCTATATATGATGTCCCTCCTCAGATGTCTATGGCATGCATATCTTCTTTGATTGGCTATCATGTTTCACCATATGTTCTTGGCCTATTTCCTCCCATTCTACATTTGGGCAATCAGAAACATTTTCATCTTTACCCCCTAGAAATAACACTTTATGCATGTGAAGAACAGGACTGTAGTCTTCAAAAGCTTATACTAGGGGTGTATAACCTGGAGTTCTTCACAGGACCATGCCTCCTTCCCTGGCCCCGCCCCATTCTAATCCCCCCCCCCCCCATCATTTGGTAGATTCCTGACTTTTGTGCAGTTTCTTCCCCATTCTAAAAGGTTGAGCTGCCTCTCCTAGGGCTTTAGTTACTGACAGTAAAAGAGCTTTAAGCTAAAATAAGCTGGTATGTTTTGGTTTCTTGGTTTCCCCTTTTGCTTTCAGCCCCACCCACCACTGGAATGTGGCCTCAAGAGCGTCTCTGAAATGGAATTTGGCCTTTAGGTTGAAGGAAGTTCTGCATTCCTGGCTCATGCCATAATAATGACTCTGGCTGCATCCTTCTTGAAGTGTGGTGCCCAGAACTGGACACAGTACTCAAGGTGGGCCTAACCAGTGCCGAATGGAGGAGAACCAGTACCTCGCATGATTTGGAAGCTATACTTCTATTAATGCAGTCCAACATAGTATTTGCCTTTTTTTGCAGCCACATCACACTGTTGGCTAGGGTGACCAGATAAAATCCAGGTCAGGGCTCATATAACTTTAACAGTTGTAGAGAAAAGGGAATTTCAGCCAGTGTCATTTGTATGCAATTAGTTCCTGGTGAAATTCCCTCTTCATCACAGCAGTTAAAGTTGCAGGCACTATACTAGAGTGACCAGATACAAAAGAAGGCAAGATCGCTGCAACTTTAACTGTTGTGATGAAGAGGAACTAATTAGTTTCACCAGGAACTAATTGCATACAAATGACACTGGCTGAAATTCCCTTTTCTCTACAACTGTTAAAGTTACAGGAGCCCTGACCTGGATTTTATCTGGTCACCCTACTGTTGGCTCATATTTAGTTTGTGATCTACAACAATTCCAAGATCCTTCTCACTTGTAGTATTGATTAGCCAAGTATCCCCCATCTTGTAACTGTGCATATGGTTTCTTTTTCCTAGGTGTAGAACTTGGCATTTATCCCTATTAAATTTCATTCTGCTGTCTTCCAGGGTATTTTGTGTTATCTGCAAAGTTGATAAGCATTCCCTGCATGTCCTCATCCAAACCATTAATAAAAATGTTGAAGAGCTTTTCTATTACCTGCTTTTCATTTATAAAAGAATCCTGAAATAAGCTACAACCAGTGAAACACAACCAAATTGATTGTACAACATTGATAAAAAAAACAAGGAGAAACTTCTTAAAAATCAGTGGCATATTGCACGAGTAGGTTGGCATTAGAATTGTACTGTGACCTAGGATTAATTTGTCTGTTGTTTGGCTGAAGGAATTGTGCCAGCCCCGCTTATTTCCTAAGTGAGCCTCCTTTACTCCCCCAAGCTGTACCATGCACACACAAAACCCAGACTGAGGTCTATTGCTGAGGCAGGTCGTTTCTTTCTGCTATTCCGTCTCTTCCTACTGGCTCCACTAATGTTGGGGTTTTGATCTTCTTCACAGCGGCCCGTAGCCATTGTAGTTTGGCCACCAGGGGGCCTGTGGCCCAACAAAGGATGACTGGAGTGAATTACTGGGGGGAACGGTTTTTATCCTGCCCAAAGATCTGAGGGAATGCAGAACAGAAGTGGAGCTGACAGAGGCAGACTGAAGTGCCTCTGTGTCTTGGCTCGATCTACACGGGGACTTCAGGATACCCACCGCCCTGCCCTCGCCTCACTCCAGGTCCAAGCTTGGGGATTTTCTCTCCCTTTTCTCACAGCTTTCAGTGCCATCTCTGCTCACTGGGTGAGTCGCCTCTTCTTTGTGCTTCTTCCCCCCCCTCCCCATCTATGCAAAACAGAAGAATGTCTTTGCCTTGGACAATTGTGCTTTGGCTGGTTTTCCTGCAGCCTTTGGAGTCCACAGTGAAGGAAGGGGCTGCCCTGTTTAGCGGAGAGCCCTCAATGTCCTCCAGGAAGGAGCAAAGGGCAGGAGAGGGTCACTTAAGAAGGTACTTCGTCTCCAAAGACGCACCGTTGGAGACACTTGGAGAACTCGGCTGGGTGAGGGGGTCGGGGTCTGTCGGCAATGTCAGGGGGCGACAGTTCTCAGAAGACCAGCTGAGGTGGAGAAGGGCCCGCAGGGGGACGGAGGATGACAGTTCCAAGCCAGCCCAACAGTACATTCCCGGAGTGAAAGTGGAGTATCCTCGGCCTGTGAACTCTGCCAGCTTACGGCCAACCAAGGCCCTGGTGCCATCCAGCACAGATCCATCAGAACCCCACCAAAGGAGCCCAGGGGTCCATGGGGGCACAGAGCCCCAGGACAATATGACGGTGGCCTTGGGAAAGCACCCCCAGATCCAAAATCCTCTGTACCCGGTGACCGAGAGCTCTTACAGTGCCTATGCGGTCATGTTCTTGTCCCTCATTGTCTTTGCCGTGGGCATCATTGGGAATCTCTCAGTGATGTGCATCGTCTGGCACAACTACTACATGAAAAGCGCCTGGAACTCCATCTTGGCCAGCCTGGCCTTCTGGGACTTCCTCATCCTCTTTTTCTGCCTGCCAGTGGTCATCTTCAATGAGATCACCAAGAAGAGGCTGCTAGGGAACATCTCCTGTCGCATCGTGCCCTTCATGGAGGTAAGAGGTTCCTCTGCAGCTCTCCCCACATCTCATCCCTCTGTCCCCTTTGGGGGATGACATTGTGGCATTATTTCCCGCTATATGCCATGAGCTTGGACTGATCCCCTTCCATTGTCTCTCAGCCACGTTAGTGCTC
Organism: Anniella stebbinsi; assembly: GCA_029215795.1. Taxonomy (NCBI): domain Eukaryota; kingdom Metazoa; phylum Chordata; class Lepidosauria; order Squamata; family Anniellidae; genus Anniella; species Anniella stebbinsi. The sequence continues at coordinate 42,096,396 of JARDYH010000004.1, read as the reverse complement.
CCTACGCCCAGCTGTATTTGCTTCTTACCAAGGCTGAGGAATGGCAGATTGATCCCTGAGGAGATCAATATAGCTAGCTGGGGGATTATGGGAGTTGTAGTCCAGCACATCTGGAGGGTGCCTAGCTTGAGGAAAAGTTCTGTGTAACTCAAAAGCTTACACCTTTATTGTGAATACTGGTTTAATCCAATCACCTTAAGAGCTGAAAGCAGCCCCAACCCTCTTCCTACGATGGTAACGACTGAAATGCCTTTGGGGAGGTGGAGACAGGTTTCCTTTTTGGATGGGGAATACATTGTCACAGATGGTGTGTTTATTAAGCCTGATCACCATGTGTGCTTATCCATATTACCTGTGCTTATTCATAAGCCATTTATTTGGTCTGGAGAATTATGACTGCGCTGACTGCAGAGACCCAAATCTACAAAGCAGGCCAGATGAAGGTACGCCTTATTTGTCTAGAAGAAAACAACACACAAACTTTTTGAAATAGGAGCCCACATCCATTAACAGATAGAAAATATAGCCAGCACTCAGAGCAAGGTTATAAATGCAAGTACTTTTATGTCCTCTCGGAAGGATGACGCCCTAATTAAAAAGAACAAGTGCATCAAATGGTTGCATGGAATCCATCAACCAGCAGGTTGGTTGGGGCTGTGATAATAAGCCAACAATTCAAGAGCTGTATTCAAGTGTTGTTTTGATATGCATTTTGCAGTTTTTTACTCTCAGCTTTTAAAAGAGTTGAGCAAGCTTTCTCGTCCTCAAAGACTGGGACTGTGAGGTCAGTGATGAAGGGGCCATGCCATGCTAGCAGAAGTTCTTACCTGCTGTTGACAGTACATTCCAGCGTATGGTTGCCAAGTGTAGGGGGAGAGCTGCCTGGTCTGCTCTTGTGCTTTTAACAGACACTTGGAGAACAGAATGAGCAAGTCAAGCTTTTCATGGCAAGGAGGAAACATGGTCACGTTTCCTAATTGCTCCAGATTATCTTGTTCTTAAAGCAGGGGCGGAGAGCCCGTGGCCCCCCAGAGGTTGTTGGACTCCAGTTTCTATCGGCCTCAGCCATCCTGGTGGTCATTCATCAACGTCTGGAGGGTCACAGGATCTCAATGCGAGTTAAAAGTATCAGCTAGCAGGGAAATGTCAAAGTGGCAACCCTGTTACAGCTCATGTTGGCACTTTTTTTCTGACACTTGTGCCATTAACAAGGACATGAGAGGCAGAAATTCACCAGGTAAAGCTTTCACCACCACAGAATCACCCTGCTGGGAGAGGTTTCTTAAATTTCTGCCTGCCACGCCTATTTTTGAAGGCACAGAAAACAGATAGTGGCAGTCCCAACTCTTTTGAGATCTCAGGGATTGTTTCATGTCACCCAGGAAGTTGTACCTGAGAGATACTTTGAGTGTTGTATGATGTGTGCCACATTTGTCATTGGTGAAGAAAGTCCATCATCCTTAGCTTTTAGGGCATGGGCATGGGATGCCTGCATGTGTGTGCGTGTGTGATGGTGCATGTTGAATGTTCTTGCAGTGTTCCTGAAGATTTTGTGCCTGGCGATGAGGCCCAAAGCCCTGAGGCACAGAGAGGCTAAGCATTTTGCCTCAAGGCAGGGCCAGCCCTACTATTAGATTGAGGGAATGGGGGTGGGGGTGGTGAAGGGGCAGCAAACTGTAGGTTATTTAATTTATTGTTGTTGTATTTTTACTGCCTGGGAAAAGGAGGGGTATTTGTGTGATCTTCTGCCTCAGGTGCCAAAATAATTTCTCTGGCCTTGGGTATTCTGCACCTTGACTTTGGGGATAGGCAGGCAGGGGGTGGGGGAACAGACAGCAAAATATCTTGGCCCAACCCTACCTCAAGGCCACATGGGGCAGCTGAGGCAGAGGACAGAACTGAACCTGAGGCTTATCTAGTGTTTGAGGAGAGCCTAGGCCAGTCTTTCCCAACTTGGTGCCCTCCTGATATGCTGAACTACAACTCCCAGCATTCCCCAGCCAGCATACTGGAAATTGTAGTCCAACTAGGGATGTCTGTTGCCAGGAAATCCTGCCCTTTTGGGGCTGGCTGGATTTCTGCAGTGCTCCTGACTGCGCTTGCATTTGCGAGTTGAGCTATGGGGTTTTCCCAAAATCTGGGAACTTTTTCAATTTTTTTTGCATTAATTGAAACTTGCACACAAATTGCAGCAGCATTTTGCACAATTTATGCAAATTTCGGCAACAATTTGCGTAATTTGCAGCTGCAATTTGTGCCAAGTATGCAACTGTAATTTGCACAAATTTCTACTTAGGCGAATTTTGTGAAACTCTGGAAAATCCGCAAACTGGCTTAACTGGATGCATTTTGAGTTGTGCCCGCTCATGGGAAATTACCCATTTGGAGTCCGTGGAGTTGAGGTGATAAAAACCCAGATTCCTCCAACATCTGTAAGTCTAACACATCTGGAGGGCACCAGGTTGGGAAAGGCTGGCCTGGGCTCTTGCCATGATGGGTCTGGGGGTCTCTGCTGACATAGCTAACAAATTGAGACAGAAGAGCAATGACATACATCTTTTGCCACCTGAACTCCACACAACTGTGTGTGCAGGTAACTGCAGCAGTCCTGAGAATGCTCTGCCTCTGTTTGATGTGTCAACATCTCCAGAACACAGGGAGTGTTTTTAAGGAAGTGGCAGCCAAGCCAGCTGCATGGGCTTCCATGGCAGCAGCGGGGGAGCAGATCAATGCGAGGAGCTGGCCAGCTAAGCACCGAATCCTGTGCACAACAAACCTGGGGCACCGGGGGGAGGAAGCCCCTTGGAACACAGCAGGATTGACTTCTGAGTAAATATGGATAGGATTGCAACATTTGCTTTGAGTTGCTGCCCTGCCTTCTGGTTTGCTATGATGTGTACTTAAAAAAAAAAAAGTCTGAATAATCAGCCACGGTCTATGGATACGGTGGCCTGGTGCCCAGTGTTGTGGATCTCTGTGAAACCCATAACTCATTGGAACATGTGTGAATCAGGCTGCCACATGGAAGGATGGCAAACATGTGGTTGTGGTTGTGTACGTATGTTTCCCGTGTGATTCTGCCTGCAGCAAATAGCTCCCTCTGCTGCCCCAAGTTACCTGAAGAATAGCAATTTTGTAGAGATATCTGAGGCTGCCCATTCAGGAACACAGGAAGCTGCCTTATACAGAGACAGACCACTGGTCCATCTAAACTTAATGTTGTCAACACCGACTGGCAGAGGCTCTCCAGGGTTTTAGGCAGAATTCTTTCCTAGCTTTACCTGGAAGTACCGGAGATTGAACCGGAGACTGTCTGCATACAAGCAGGTGCTCTTACCACTGAGCTAAACAGATGCAGAGAAAATTCTTATAACTGCTGCAGGAGAGCGCTCTGTGTGAAGGCTGCTCCACACAATGCGAGGCCTCCAGCCAAGGAAATAAATATACTTAGCCAAGTATGGCCCACAATATCCTCAGCATTCTTTGGGAAATGCCATTATGGCTAATCTGGCATAAAACAGACATGAGTTCATAGTATAGATCAGGATGGCAGAAGGCAGACTGGAATCTACTGCTAGATCTCTGGGTGACTTGCAGTAGATCTTTAACAGTAGCAACAACAAAATTAGTTTTTCCATCTAAAATACTCTGCTGAAATGAACAAAGGTCTGGTAACCAGGAACACATTTTTAAGGACATAAGAGTCGTGCTGGATCAAAGGCCTATATCTAGTACAGCATTCTGTTTGCACAGTGGGCCAACAAGCTGCTTATGAGAACCCCACAACTGGCCAGACATTAATACAATAGCACCCTTCGGCTTGTCTTCCCCAGCCAATGACCTCTGATGCTGGAGGTGCTATATGCAGCCATCATGGCTAGTAGCCATTGATACCCTTTATCTCCCATGACATTGTCTAATCCCCTTTTAAAGCTGTCCAAGTTGGTGGCCATCACCACATATTATGGTAGTGAATTCCATAGTTTATGTGCTGTGTGAAGAAGTCCTTCCTTTTAGCTGACCTGAATCTCTCACCATTCAGCTTCATAGGATGAGCCTCATATGAACTCAGTTCTGTTCTGTTCCTGAAAACAAATTCCTAGACTAAGAATGTACTTGGAGCACTCTGTTCTTTAATAGTAAAAACAAAAACAAAGCTGAATTGACGAGTCTGATGTACATAGACCTGGGGGCTGTCTTGATGGGGCTGCATTGGTGCCCCCCCCAAAACCTGTGCTGTCGCTCCTCCCATGCCAAGAAGTGAGTGTGGGTTTGGCAGTAGCCATATTGGAGCTCCTGCCTCTGCCCCAGGCTTTTTCCTGCTTACCTCATAAAATCTGGTGGTCCCTATATTATAAGCCTGCATGTAGAGCAGTATCACTTTTAATTTACAAACATTTACAGGCTCCTCTGCAAAACTGTAAAAGGGATTCTTCCCCACATGCTGAAGGCAGTGTGGGGGCATTTCAGCGGCCATTCAGCTTGCCGCCCTGCCCCCTGCCCTCTGCCTGGGCAGACGGCAACCAATCAAGGATCACCATCCACCCGTCCACACCTCTATGTCAAGAATGGAGTGAAGTTACATGGCCAATGGGTTGTGTTTGCCTCGCTCCATCCAGAAAAGTCAGGGTAAGTCCTCGACTTTTAAAATGTGGGGCTTCTCTGGAAAGCCCTGCAATGGTTTCGAGACGGCTGCTGCATTGTATAATCAACGCAGCAGCACCGCGAAGCCACCTCAGCGCTTCCGGAGCATATAGACAGCCCCCTGGAGTGTTTAGAGCCAACACACAGGGACCGTCTAAGCTACAAACTCACATGGGTTCTATGGCATATTATAACCATAATGGTTTCTCCCAGAGACTCCTGGGGGTTATGGAACCAGTAGATATGATTTTCATCACATTCTTTTAATCCCCTTGCTTGGGACTGGCCACACCTCTTTCTTTATAAAAATCAGCCACAGAGAGTCTCATCTGGACTCAGAGGAGCAGAGTGGAGGGGCTAACTCCCCCCTCCCTGCTGCTTTCCTGCAGAACAGCACCCACCTGCCTCCAAAGATGCTATTTGCCCTGATTTTAAAAATTATGCAATATGTGATTTGTGAGTTTTTTAATTGAAGAAATAGCAACATATGGGGCATGGGGGGGTGGAGGGGGAGGAAGTTAATTTCCTTTGGGAAAACAGTGCAAGTGAAAGGCTTAAAACCCCTGTTAGTGCACTACATGAGATTGGGAACCACACGGTTGCTTTTTGTAAAGAAAGCCAAACACTTGGTGCAAAAGCGCAATTAAAATCATACCTAGTTTGAACGTTAAATTTGATGAAGGTGTGAAGGATTATTTGGTTGGAATCCCTACCCACCCACTCCTGCCCAATCTTATTCCATTCCCAGGGTCCCCCAGAAAGAGAGAGGAAGCACTAAACTGGAACATTAACCTGTAAACCAGTGTGAACTGCAGCTCAGCAGTACCTGACAGAGTGAGCTGAAGAATTTACAAGTCTGTTTGCATGTCAACAGGTGAGGTGAATGACAGCGCTTAGTGAACCTATTTCCAGAGAGGCAGCCATGTTCGTCTGTGTGTCTGCAAAAACAACAAAGTCTTATGGCACCTTGAAGATGCCATTCTGCATCACTTTTTGTGGGCACCGTCCACTTGTCTTGCAGCTAGTGAAGTGGACCATGTCCATGAAAGCTTGTGCCAGAACAATGTTAGTCTTTAAGGTGCCACAAGGCCTTTTGTTGTTTGAAGTTAAACGATGGGGTTTGTTACCACAGAATGTAGAGATGGCCTACATGGCTGTAAAAGGTATTCGATCACTTCATGGATGATAAGGTTATCAGTGGTCACATGATGGCTATATGCTGTCTCCAAGTTCAGTGACAGTATGCCTCTCAGTACTACTTGCTGGGGACCATGAGCGGGAGAGAGCTATTGCTCTCAAAGTCCTGCTTGTGGGCTTCCCATAGGCAGCTGGTTGGCCACTGTGCTGGGATAGATAGGTAGGTAACGTGTGGCCTTCCAGATGTTTTTGGACTGCAACTCCCATGATCCCTCGCTATTAGCTATGCTAGCTAGGACTGATCAGAGTTGCAGTCCACCAACATCTGGAAGGCCACATGTTTCCCACCCCTGAGATAGGACTTTGGTCTGATCCTGCGGTGGGGTTCATATGACAGGAGATTCTTGGCACCTCCCATGGGGATGTTCTCATATTCGAGCCCCATTGAAATGAATGGGAATTGCCCTGAAATACGGTAGTGCTTTTGCACACCTCCCATTTATTTCAGTGAGGTTTGTGCAGGTGAGCTTTCCTGTAGATCACACTCTGTATATCCAGACTGAGAAGATAGATGATGTATTGAGAGGCAGTGTTATCCAACACACAGAGATAGACTTGGAACTGGATGGTGAGGGTTTAAATTCCAGCTGGAGCTGAAATGAAACCTTATGCAAATTAAAATCTTTGCAACATTTTAGTATTCAGATCTTGCTTTTCGAACATCAAACACCTATAAATGTTGCTTTTGAAATTTGACTTTGTGGGATGCTTGTAAAACATTTTACTTTTTTATTATATTTATATCCCACCTTTCTTCCATCATGGAGCTCAAGGTGGCTACATGTGGTTCCCAGGTGGTCTCCCCTCGAAGCACTGACCAGACCCAGACCTGCTTAGCTTCAGCAAGGTGGCAGCCTCATGTGCCTTCAGACTATGCCCTGGAACTTTATTGATTTTCAGGCAAATAATATTAGAAACCTGATTGCCGAATATAAGAGCTTTATTCTCTCTCTCTCTGCTAATTCTTAAATCCAGCATCATCGATAACTGCAAATGTTTGGGAGGACGAAGGCAAATTAGAAGAATATAAATAAAATATTTTGCAAGAAAATTCAGATCATTAGAATCTGTTTGAGATTTACTCTCACCTCCAGTGATAGAAACCTCCAGGTTTTGGAAGACCTTTGAGCAAGACATCCTCAATGGGGCCCCTCCTCAGTCTACCAACTGCTTTTGCTACTCCTACTCCTCCTTTTTTCCAGCACTGCTACTACTTGACTGCTTGACAGGCAGAGAGCCAGTGAGCAAGTAAGATATAAAAGAGGGAAGGGCTCCTGCAGGTTCAACTGTTGTGATGAGTAGGGAATTTCACCAGGTTCTGCATGCATACAAATGACACCTGCTGAAATTCCCTTTTCAGTACCACTGTTAAAGATACAGAAGGCCTGTCTTCATATGGTCCCCCTATACCTTCTTCTCCTTCTTCTCACTACCACTGTTGCTTGTCCCAGAGCAAGAGACAGGTGAACAAGCAGGGTGCAATGGTGAGGAAGAGCAACTTCAGGAGGCTGTTGTCGGTGGGGCCCTGCTGGAGTGTGGACCCTTGGCAGCTGTCCAACCATGCCTACCATTGCCAGTCCTGCTCACCCACATCCTCCAGAGTTCCAATTCACAAGCAGGATTATAGTTTAGTCATGGAATCCTGAAGTTGGCTTTGGGTAAATCACTATATCTTAGCCTCAGTTTCCCATCTGTCAAGTGAAAAGAACAATGGTCTATCTCACAGAGGATGGCTGATCGAGATAAGGACTCATTAAATGTATTGAGCTTTAGGACCAGCCATAAATCTGGATAAACCATGCCAGGTGTGAGAAGCTACAACTTGGCTCCTCTGGACCGATTGACATCTCTTCCCTTGTGACTTTCTGTTTGAGCTGCTCCTAGGGTGGAGTGGAGTGAAGAGAGGGGATATTGTGTTTTTGAATGATGTGAGGTTTCCATGGAAAAACTTGTTTGGCTGGGCAAAATATAGTGCCATGGAGACCTTGTTAATGAGTGCAGAAAAAAGGCCACCTTAATTTCCTCCTCACAATGCCATGTAGGATTACAGGATGAAACTCTCAGAAACAAAAGACCCTTCAGAGTTTCAATAGTCTGAAATAGAGTGTGGCTTTAATGCACAGAAAATCTGCATAGTTCTGGGAAAAGGACAAATACTTTAAAAAACAAACAAACCCAGAGACTGCTGTCTTTTTAATAAAGGACATCAGGCAGCCCTAGAGTCCAGCAGATGTCTGCCCAGCCTTACTTCTATAGACTAGTGAAATTACAAACCAGATGTGATGGTGGCAGCCTTGTTTCAATATACACGCCTCTGCCTCCATCATGTATAAAACAAAAGGACGACTGCACAGGTGAGGCATGCTAAATCCTCCAATCTGCCATCCTGGCCCTTGGCAACACTTTTCTCTCCCACCAGTTCCCATTCCAGAAATGAGCACAACTGGGGGTGGGAGAAGCCTGGGCAGGGATGGAGTAAGGAATCAGCATTGTAGAGTACCTGATGAGGCTCACACACTCAACAGGCAGTGATGCAGTGAGGGAATTAATGCTCCTATGGGTGGGTGGGTACAGGGTGTCTTTAGATGGCCATGTGTATTACTTGAGTTGTCAAGCATGTAACTCACCCCACAACTGCCATTCCATGCTTTACAGTTCTACATCCCTTCTATGTTAGACTGTTTGCCAACCCTGCTAAAAAATAAAATGCAAAAACAAACTCTGAGCAGATAGTTTTTAATTTTAAGCTCACTCATATTATAGCTCCATCATGACTACAGAAATTACATGGAATTTGCTTCTGCTCTGCCCTCCTCTCCCACTGCTCACTTGGAGATCGTTTGGGGTGCCTGTACATTGGCTCCAAGCTCCAGCTGCACCATTGCCAACAGGGCCCCACTGCTGACTGTCCAAGACCCCTGGTGCTGACAGTAGGCTGACCAGATAAAATCCAGGTCAGGGCTCATGTAACTTTAACAGTTGTAGAGAAAAGAGAATTTCAGCCAGTGTCATTTGTATGCAATTAGTTCCTGGTGAAATTCCCTCTTCATCACAACTGTTAAAGGTGCAGGGGCCCTGCCTTCTCTTGTATATGGTCACTCTAGTATAGTGCCCTTTCCAGTAGGGTGACCATATGGAAAAGAGGACAGGGCTCCTGTATCTTTAACACCTGTATAGAAAAGGGAGTTTCAGCAGCTGTCATTTGTATGCATGCAGCACCTGGTGAAATTCCCTCTTCACCACAACAGTTAAAGCTACAGGAGCCCTGCCCTCTTTTGTATCTAGTCACGTTAGGCAGGGATCCTGCAGCTTTAACTGTTGTGGTGAAGCGGGAATTTCACCAGGTGCTGCATGCATACAATGGCACCTACTGTAATTCCTTTTGCTATACTAATTTTAAAGGTACAGGAGTCCAGTCCTCCTTTCTATATGGTCACCTTACTCTCCAGGGTGCAAGCGGTGACAAGAGCAAGGAGCAGCAGGAGCAGTTGCTTCTTCTTGTCTTGTCCTCTCCTCCCAGGCAGTGGTGCAGACTGGGCCCAGAGGAAGAAAGAAAGCAAATGGGCAGTGCAGCTTGGTGGATTCAGCAAGGGGGGAGGTGTCCATTGAGAGCACCTTGCTCAAGCCCCCACTATGGTGCACAGATTTTGTAACATCCATTTGGTCTGTATTTCATGGATTGTCAGGTGCCTTTTGTTTCCACCACCCGCTCTTTGATGGAATTTGTGCAAATTCGCACTTCGGCAAATGTGCAAAGCCCCCCCCCATGTGCAAATCCCTCCCCAAAATGTGCATTTTCAAGCTTTAGCCTATGGGGGGAAAGCACATTTTGGCCAGTGTTTTCTTATCTTATATATTTTTCTACAACAAAATTTATGTAAAATTCTGGAAAGTAAAGAAAAAGTTGTCCACAAACCCACAGAATCTGTGCAACTCAGGAAAAAAACAGTCCACAGCAGAATCCACAGGTCAGATTCATGGAAATCCAAACTCATCTAATTCCATTGCGGATTTCTCTGACATCCCTAGGCCTCACCCACTGCCACCAAATCGGGAGCTAAGACTGGGGGCTGCAGGGAAAGTTGGTTGGTTTGTTAGCAGATTTCTAATCCGTATTTCAGGATTCAAAGCCCTCACAAGGCAGTTTGCAATCCATAAATAGAACACAACCATACGGATATAAGATCACCATCTTAAAATATATACACAAACACCTCTAAAATGAACGCTATCAAAAGCTCATAGGACAGCAATTAATAATATGCAGATTAAAATTTAAAAAGTCTTCAAAGTTTTCTTAAAAACTGATCATGATGGAGTTGCTCGAGCTGCAAGGGCAGGGAAGTGAATTCCACAAATACAGGGCCACCGCTGAGAATGCCCTGCTCCTGATACCCACCAATGCAACATATCCTAATGATGGGCCCAAGAGCAGGATTCAGTACTCCTCACTCATGACCCATGAGCTCTTTAGATTGGATACACCCCCCACTTTGTACATGATTGGGGCAGACCTATGTTTACAGAGATAGATCTGCCACCATGACATCGAGTCTGATCCTCAAGCCACAGGTCAGGTTGCTCTTTGGGTCTCCGATTATCATTACCCTAGGAAACCATTCTTTTGGTGACATTGTCCAGAGAGGGGGAAGGTCCAAGCCTTCAATTGACTGGGAAGGATGACTTAGCTTGAACCAGACAGGATAATTTCTCTGGGAACTTGTGAAGGAAGGGTGGGGGACAATATGACCAACCGAAGATAAATGTGGACTGCTTAATGTTACTAAGTAGTTGCTAAGTAGGGATGTGCACGCCCAAAAATATCATATTTTATTGTTATCGGAATTTCGGACCAAAAAAATTATCGTCTCCGATAATATCGTAGGTTAATCGTATCGACTTTACGATAATTATCGGAAATCTGATATTTAATTTGTAGCCCCATTGTGCCCTATAGAGCTGATTTTTTAAAGGAAAAATGCCTATAACTTCTGTATTTTCAAAGTTACAGGCTTGAAACTTGGTCACAATGCTTATGGGGTATGCCTAAGTATGTGTATGAAATTTGATCCCTCCAACCCCCGATTTTATATGAATTTATTAAAGTTCGTGCTACTTCATTGAGAGCTGGTTGACCTGGCCTCCGTGCTGTCATCTTGTTGCATGATCTTTAATAAATTTGTATAAAATCGAGGGTTGGAGGGATTGATCTCAAATTTCATACACATGTCTAGCACATGTTGCTACACATATGTGCCAAATTTCAGATCAATCCCTCCATCCCTGTATTTTATATGAATTTTTAAAAGATCCTGCAACTTTTTGACAGGTCTGAATGAACACACGTGGCGAGCTATCATTCTGACCTGTCAGAACTTAAACGATCTTTAATAAATTCATATAAAATTGAAGGTTGGAGGGATCAATCTTAAATTTCATACACATACCTAGGCATATCCCATAAGCACTGTGACCAAGTTTCAAGCCTCTAACTTTTAAAATACAGAAGTTATAGGTTTATTTATATGGCAGTCCGATAATCCGATATAATCAGGCTAAAAATTATCGGATCGGATATTTATCGGAGGTTTTACTATCGTATTGTTATTGTTAATCGGATGTCCAATAACGAAGTTATCGTATTGTTATCGGACATTTTAACGATACAATTCACATCCCTATTGCTAAGTATTCACATGGCCATGTGCTACTCCAGTATCTGAGGCAGTAAGCCTATATGCACCAGTTGCTGGGGAACATGGGTGAGAGGGTGTTGTTGCACTGTGTCCTGCTTTGTTGGTTCCTGGTCGACAGCTGGTTGACCGAGTGAACAGAGTGCTGGGCTAGATGGACCCTCGGTCTGATCCAGCATGGCCCTTCTTAATGTTCTTATAGCAATTCTAGACCTTGAAGGGCATGAAATGTCATCAAACCCAAACCCTTGATCTGGGCCAGGTCCCGTCATACTTAGTTGGCACCCTTGACAGACTAATCCTGTAATGACACTTATGCTTGATGTTGTCACTCCTCTGACTTCCTACAAATCCCTCCTAAAACACCACCTTTTCTATGAAGCCTTGGGTTCGGCCCTCTGGTTCTCATACTGCATATTTACTCCTGCCTCCTCTTCCCCCCTTCTTCTGTTTTCTCTGGGGTGGGGCTGGGGTGGGAGGCAGTAACGCATTTGTAAGTTTGGATTTGATTAAATATGAATTTTAGTGGTTCATTGCGATATGGATGTTCAAACGTGGCCCTTTGCATGCAAGTTCATTTCCCCCTAATCATATAATAGAAGAGAACAACAGAAATCCTTCCTTATTTGGATAGGTCATGCCAATCTGGCTGCTACATTCCTGCTTACTCTGTAGATTCTCTGCTCAGTTCTGAACTCAAGGCAAGATGAGAGCAATGCAGGTGGTGGGGAACATCTGTGAATGATTCAGAGCTTGGCTGTGGGAGCAGCTCAGTGCACAGAGAAGACAGAGAACACAATGGAGCCTTGGTATTGTTTGGCAGGATCACTGGAGTTGGGCTGGGTAAGGGCTTGCTGTAGGAAAATAGGGAAATACAGTCACGGGTCAAGAACTTATTCATGCGGTCCACACATCCTATCACTGCCAGAGGCCACTACTGCATGCTTCAGAGAAATATCTGCCAACAACCGAGAATCCAAAAGCCATCGATTTAGGCTGGTTGTGCTTGCTGCCATTCATCACCGTCCATCCTTGAAGCTGGATATCCTGTGCCCTTTTGAAAGTAAAGTAACCTAAAGTAGGTCAGGCATTTTAATATTTGCATTCATTCAGAAAAAGTTCCGGTTATATGCCAGAACGTTAAGATGCTTGATACTGCTGCTTATGAAATCTGAATAGCAAGTCTTCTTTATTCTGCGTGATTTGTACATTCTCTAATCTTAATTTGTAGCTGGCTTCTTTTGTATGTACAAAGCTTGCAACCGAAAAGGAGCTGAGTATTTGAAAGACATTCTAGGTTGATCGAGCAGTTGCCCAGCTCTTGCAAACATTATCTTGTCTTTGAGTTTCCTTCTCGGGCCAAAATACACATCACACTGCAGCTATCCCTATGTGGCATTGGTCCAACAGCTGTTTCTCCATCCCAAGCAAAGCGTCCTCCTGGAGAGGGGTGATTTGCAGCAGAGATGTGGAAGGAGAAAAATGCATAATCATTTCCCTACCATTTTCGCCTTGAAACTCCCCCGGCATCCTGCTTTCCCTCTGCAGGGCTCCAAACCTACATTTGCAAGGTAAACACGGATCTAGAATCCGAGTGGGATGTAGAGCTTCATCACACCTACTTTTTGCCCCCAGTTTGCTTCTGCAGCTTCCCCCTCCATTTCCTACACAAGTCTAGCGTTTTGAATCACATGTGGTCAGTATTGCTGCGATACCTCAGCCTCGCCTGTTCCAAATTTGCGTTTCGGACTTTGCCCGTTCAGGGATAAATCGAAAGAGAAATGAGCAACTGTGGGCTCAGGGTGAGCGAACAGCACAACGGTGACGACGTCATGTGAGTCCAGCGGTGAAAAAGTGGATCAAAGTCACGGCGGGTGTGCATCAAACCGCACGTGTGATAAACACCATAAAGTGGTTATAGGGGGCAAATGCAGAAAGAAAGGGGAAAGCACACACACATAGGCAATTCTATGCTGCTAATTGGTTCCTCCTCCTAAGGATGCATTGGAGTAGAGAAATGGCCAGTGGACTAATGTTACATATTGGTGCTGACATATTTTGGCTCTTAATGGCTCCAGTGCACACAGCTAGAGAATAGAATAGTTTCCTGCCTGACTTTTCTCTTCCAGTTCATGAGCGCATCCATGTATAGATGAGCACACTTTCCTAATCTTCCTTAGCCTTAAATCTTTAGTGTCCTTGGATGCAAATTTTTCAACTCTGTTATTTTTGACAAGCAAAATGCTATTTATTATGTATAGCAGTGTGTGTGTGTGTGTGTGTGTGTGTGTGTTGCAAGGGGCCAAGATGTGTTTGCGTGTGCATATGTGTGTACAGGGGAATACAAGGGATTGCCTAGATGAAGCTATGTTGGTAGGCCTCAGAAGGGAAACCTTTTTTTTTTAGGCTATGGGATCCAAACCACTTTCTTTCAAAGAAATAGATGTAGATAGGGGGGCTGGTTGCCCTTGCTAAAAGTGTGTCTGTGTGTGAGAGAGAGTGCTAGATCCTGGCTGCATCTTGAATGGGGCAGTTGGGATTCATGGTTCTCTCTCTCTCCATAATGTGTGGCCGTCTAAAACGAACACTCATGAGTTCCCAACATGTTATTATGCACTGGTCCTACAGTAGCACTCCTGCACACCTCTCGTTCAGCAGAGCGACTTGCTCAGGATAACAACTTAATGGATTACATGTTGTGTTTGGCTGGAGTGGAGAGGTGGGCATCTTTGGAAAGTCACCTGCAGAAATAACAGTTGCTTGGGACAGGTGCAGTTGTGCTGTCCAGTAGATGCATCTGAGAAACGTCTGTGATGTTTCCAAGGGGTCCTGAGATACACCTTGGGTTGTGCAGAGAAAGTGCTTGGGGAAGCAAAAAAAAATGTCTAGGACTAAAAGACTTATACTATTATAAGGATAAATGCTCACCTCCCATAATGCAATGGACCGAGGACTTACCAATGCTATCAACATTTGAACGGGTGTTATATGGATGCCATTTGTGACTGGATAAGTACATGGATATTTGGGATATTTGGTCTGCTTTTCTTGAAACCTATGCATAACTTTCTCCCTTTTTTATGACTGTTACATCTAATAACAATAATAACAATAATAACAATAACAATAATAATAATAATAATACACTATGCCATTCCTATGTATGGCCCGACATGGGCTCAGGCTCTCCCAGCTGGGTACTGTGTTAGTGAGCAGGTGAGGGAAAGTGGGCGGGGGGGCGGAGTAGCTGTGGTCTACAAAGACAATCTTAACCTGACCAGACTTCCTGTCCGGCAATTGAAGCACATCGAGTGTGTGTACCTGAGTCTGAAGGCCAGGGATAGACTAGGGATTCTGTTGGTGTACCGGCCCCCCCGCTGCCTATCAGACTCCCTGGCCGAGCTCACGGAACTGGTCTCGGAGTTGGTGTTGGATTCGCCCAGGCTTTTGGTCCTGGGCGATTTCAACATCCCATTCGAGGCTGGTTTGTCAGGTGCAGCTCGGGAGTTCATGGCATCCATGACAACCATGGGCCTATCCCAATTGGTCTCTGGACCTACACATTCAGCAGGTCACACCCTCGATGCTGTCTTCAGCTCCGAACAGACAAATCTGTGGGCGGAGGTAACAAATACCTCTGCATTGTCATGGACAGACCACTTTCTGGTCAGGGTTAGTATCACAGCTACCACCCGCCCCTGCAGGGGTGGCGGACCTATTAAGATGGTCCGCCCTCGAAGGCTGATGGATCCTTTTGGATTCCAGAAGGCCTTGGAGGGATCTATGGCTGGTATCGTCGACGATCCTGTAGAAGCCCTGGTCAATAGATGGAATCAAGACCTAACTAGGGCTATCGACACAATCGCCCCCAAACGTCCTCTCCGACCCGCTTCTAATCGGGCGCCCTGGTATACGGAAGATCTCAGGGAGATGAAGCGGAAAGGACGACGACTGGAGCGCCGATGGCGGAAAACTCGACTTATATCCGATAAGACACGACATAGAGAACATCTTCGTTCCTATGAGGTGGCAATACGTGCAGCGAAGAAAGCTTACTTCTCTGCACGCATTGCGTCTGCGAATTCGCGTCCAGCAGAACTGTTCAGGGTGGTGAGGGGTCTAACTCGGGCACCCTCCCCCCTGAACCCGATGTTAGAGCCTTCAGTAGTTCGCTGTGATGCCTTTAACAATCATTTCACAGATAAAATCTCTCGGATAAGAGCCGACTTAGATGCTGTCGTTATAGCAGAGGCTGGCAATGGAGTGTCCAGCAACTCCGCAAGTAGAATTACACTGGATCAGTACCGAGGACGTGGACAAGCTGCTTGGTCGAGTGAGGAGGACGACTTGCCCTCTCGATCCCTGTCCTTCTTGGCTGGTCGCCCAGGGAGGAGATGCAGTTAGATCACAATTACAATATATTATTAATGCATCTCTCAGGGAGGGGAGTTTTCCATCATGTTTAAAAGAAGCGGTAGTACGGCCACTTCTAAAAAAGCCCTCCCTGGATCCCCTGGACTTTAATAACTATAGGCCAGTATCAAATCTTCCATTTTTGGGCAAGGTGATCGAGAGGGCGGTTGCCTTCCAACTGCAAGCAGTTTTGGATGATACAGATTTTCTAGACCCATTTCAAACTGGCTTCAGAGCAGGATATGGAGTTGAGACCGCTATGGTCGCCTTAGTGGATGATCTACGCTTAAGTATTGACAGGGGGAGTGTGTCCCTGTTGGTACTCCTGGACCTCTCAGCGGCTTTCGATACCATCGACCATGGTATCCTTCTGGAACGCCTGAGGGAATTGGGACTTGGGGGCACTGTGCTTCAGTGGTTCCGGTCCTACCTCTCGGGCAGGTTCCAGATGGTGATGCTTGGGGATAGTTGCTCTTCAAAGAAGGAGCAGCTATGTGGTGTACCACAAGGTGCCATCCTATCCCCAATGCTGTTTAATATATACATGAAACCGCTGGGAGAGATCATCCGGAGGCATGGGGCGGGGTGCTATCAATACACTGATGACACCCAAATATATTTCTCTATGCCTTCGACAACAGCATCAGCTAAGGATAGTGTGTCTCCTCTGAATGAATGCTTGGAGGCGGTAATGGGCTGGATGAGGAAAAACAAACTGAAGCTGAATCCAGACAAGACGGAGGTGCTTACTGTCAAGGGCCACAACCTGGGGTTGGAGGTGTGTCAACCAGTTCTGGATGGGGTTACACTCCCCCTGAAAGACTGTGTTCGCAGCTTGGGGATGCTCCTGGATCCGTCGCTCCAAATGACAGCTCAGATAGATGCGACTGCCAGGAGTGCCTACTATCAGCTTCGGCTGATACGCCAGCTGCGCCCCTTCCTAGAGTTGGAAGACCTAAAATCAGTAGTGCACGCACTGGTAACTTCGAGGCTCGACTTCTGCAATGCGCTGTACATAGGGCTACCTCTGTGCCTAGTCCGGAAACTTCAATTAGTTCAAAATATGGCAGCCAGGTTGGTCACCGGTACATCTAGGGGTGACCACATTACACCAGTTTTAAAATCTCTTCACTGGCTGCCAATCAGTTTCCGGGCGAAGTACAAAGTGTTGGTTATTACCTTTAAAGCCCTACATGGTTTGGGTCCAGGTTACCTACGGGATCACCTTCTCCCATACAATCCGCCCCGCACGCTCAGGTCCTCTGGGAAGAATTTATTACAGTCAACAAGAACTAGACTGACAACCGTTACCCAGAGGACCTTCTCTTCTGCCGCTCCCAGATTGTGGAATGACCTGCCGGGAGAGATTCGCCAACTTACTAGTCTTCAGGAATTTAAAAGATCTATAAAGACTGATCTCTTCCGGCAGGCCTACACAGATGAATTTTAAAGTGTTTTATTGGTGTTTTATTGGTGTTTTAATGATGTACTGGTTTTATCTGCTTTTAATCAGTTTTTGTATTTTGTGTTTGGTGTTGTTCCCCGCCTCGATCCATTGGGAGAGGCGGGTGATAAATAAATAAATATATTATTATTATTATTATTATTATTATTATTATTATTATTATGTATGTAGTTGGTTTGTTTTTTTCTTTTTCACGATTTTTGATTCTGCTTGGTTATATTCATAATAAAAGGGGGGAAAGGGGGGAATTAATGTCTAGGGCTGGGGCTGCAAGCAAACTCCAACCTTCTGCATCCTCTCAGTGGAATCTTGGACAGAAACATGGGCATTGTCAGCCTTACTGCTGGATCAGAGCAGACATCCTCAGTGGACTCCCTCTCTTAAGGACTCTACCTTCTCACTGCCATTTGTCACCAGCTACTATTCCTCCTCCTCCTCCTCCTCCTCCTCCTCCTCCTCCTCCTCCTTATTGCTACCATTTGCTTGCCTGACAGGCAGTGGCACTGAACAGGTAAGCAGGGGGCATCTCCTCCTCCTCCTCACCACCACCACCACCACTGTTGTCTGGGCCAGAGCAAGAGGCAGGTGAACAAGCAGAACACCATGGCAAAGAGGAGGAGCAACTCCAGGGGGCTCTTGTCAGCAGGGCCTTTGGCAGGTGCCCAACCAGGCCTACCCTTGACACTGGTTCTTGTCAGCCTCGTGTGAATTTTTCATGTATCAGTGAGGCGACTTGTGAGAGTCTATTCCAGTGCCTTGACAAAGCACCGTGAGAAGCACTGGCTGTGGCCTGGAAGCGTTCTGTTGTCTGCTGGTTTGGCTTCAGTTAAAAGGGTTTTTGAAGAAAGTAAGCCTCTCTTTCTAGTTTCCGATGCTTCCTGCACTCAATGAATGTCCCTTGTTCCCCTCAGAAGTGAGCGGGTGCCTGCAATTAGGGCCCAGAGCTCTTGGGCAATTGAGGAACAAGCGTCCAAATGGGGCGTTGTGTTTCCTGAGGCTAAGGAAAGCACAGGGTTTGTAATGGGGAGTGCTGACTGAAGGGGAGGGCCTCCGCGGCTGATATTTATTCATGCTCTTCATTGTCTTTCAAACCCACCCAGTGTTTGGCATTTTCTCCTCCACGCTTTGCCCTCTTCCCTTTTGGCAAACAGGGATGTTTTCCTTGGGTTCTGAATGCAGCGGAAATTAACAGGGACTAGTTTGGGACATCAACAAACTGACTTGAACTCATTTGGCCGGATGCATTTTGGTAGTAAGAGGCAGAAGGGTTGTTTGGAGAGGCATTAAAGATCAAAACTTGCTTAGGCCTGTTAACGGCCTGAGGATCCCTTCTGCACCACAAGGGTGGTCTTTCCTCTTGCTTTTAATTACTACTTACATGCCATAAATATGAAAATGTGGATCATTAAGGCCTGGTCTACGTGAAGCAAAACAAGGTGAAAAGGCTCCTGAGGTGATCCTTCTTCAAACTACAGGCGGAGGATGCCACTTTTGAATATCCCGTCCCCATAATACATTCACTTCAAATAGAAAAGTAGTGTATCAAAAATAAAGATTTTATCCTAGTCCTTTGCCTGCCATGCTGATTTTCTATTTGAAAGATGTTTTCGAGCAGGAGAGCAGTTGAAGTTGTGATCCCTACTCCTGTAGTTCGAAGTGGTGCAGTTTATTCTTCTACCACCATGTTTTGCTGCCCGTGTAGGCCAGGACTGAGCCCAGTTTCCTGAGAGATGACAAATAAATGGAGGAGGTCTGGTTACAAAAGAGTCATTCTGAAGCCAAGCTACAAATGTTTGTTTTAAATCCTGTACTTTCCACTACGCAGTATGCACCTCTCCCTCCCTACCAATCACTCATTAAAATTTAAACACAAGCAAACATGACTAAAGTATGCAAACAACACTGAGGTGTATATAAGGAACCCCCTACACACATACACACACACACACGGTAAAAATATAGAAGAGGCTGAAGTAATTGAGGCAGTTGAGATAGTCTAGGAAAGCCAACTAGATTTCTTTACTAGTGTCCACAGTATAAGCATACACTTCCCATAACCTGCAAGACATTGGCTGAATTCGAACAACACTATAGTCAATGGTGGGGTAATAATCAACTTTACAGTTATTCATCTAGGGGGCACTCCCCACACAACATGGTAATAAATAATCAACTGTGGTGTGGATTAGGATCAGCGCTGAGTTGACCATGGCAGCATTCGGATGACACGATAGTCAATACAACTGACGATTGTTTCCCCCTCCCCAGTTGCTTATTTTGTCGTCCGAATTCAGTCAATGTCTACTTGTACTTACAAAAGGTTTTTGACAGAGTCCTTCACCAAAGACTTTTGTGCAAACTTTTCAATCATGGAATAAGATGAGAGGCCCTCTTACAGATTGGTAACTGGTTAAAGAATGTAAAGCGGAGAGTTGGAATAAACAGTAAATTCTCCCAATGGAGAGATGTAAACAGTGGAGTCTCACAGGGATCTGTATTGGAACCAATGCCTTTTAATGTGTTCATAAATGATCTGGAATTAGGAGTGAGCAGGGAGGTGGTCAGGTTTGCTGATGACATCAAATTATTTAGGATGAAAAGGGATTTAAAGTGGAAAGGGATTGCAAAGAGCTCCAAAAGGATCTCTCCACACTAAGAGAATAGACATCAAAATGGTAAATGCAGTTCTGTTTAAGTGTAAATTGTTGCACGTTGAGGCAAAAAGAATTCAGCTTCATGTATACCTATACCTGAGCTAGCAGTGACTAACCAAGAAAGAGATATTGGCATTGTGGTGAACAGATCAATAAAAATTATTAGGAAAGGAATCGAAAATAAAACTGCCAGTATCATACTGCCCTTATACAAATGTATTGTGTACACTTGGAATACTATGTACGGTTATGGTTGCCACACCCAAAAAGGGATATTGTAGAGTTGGGAAAAGAGCTGAAAAGGGCAACTAAAATGATCAAGGGACTGAAGCAACACTCTTATGAAGACAGGTTACAATTTCTTAGAAAAATGGTAAATAAGGGTGGGGGAGTAGATAAGGATACATTTTTCTCCCTCTCTCATCTTACCAGAACCCTGAGTCTCATGAAGCTGGTTGCTGGGAGATTTAGGACAGATAAAAGGAAGTACTTCTTTACACAGCACATAGTTAAACCATGGAATTTGCTAACTCAAGATGTAGTGATGGGCACCCATTTGGATGGCTACTAGTCCTGATAGCTATGTGCTACCTCCAGTATCAGAGACAGTATGCCTATGTACACTTATTGCTGAGAAACACAACTGGGAAGGGGCTACTGCACTCATGTCCTACTTGTGGGTTTCTCACAGATGGCCACTGTGTGAACAGAATGCTGGGCTCAGTGGTTTAACATGGCTCTTCTTATGTTCTTATGGCATAATTTGGGGTCTGCTTCAATTCTTTTGTGGGCGTGAGTGAATTTCCTTTACTGGAAAGACACTCTTGTCTCCTAGATATAGAAATAGAATTTTTTTTTTCCCCATTCGTCTTTTTACTGCAATATGTTCCACTTGCTTTAAAACTGCCCTGCTTTGTCAGCTCAGTTCCGCAGGACAACCATCTCTCTCTGTTCTCACTGTGACCCTAGGTGTCTTCCTTGGGAGTAACCACCTTCAGCCTCTGTGCCTTGGGCATCGACCGATTCCATGCAGCCACCAGCCCTCAAGCCAACCTCCGTCCCATCGAGCACTGCCACTCTATCATTGCCAAGCTGGCTGTCATCTGGGTGGGTTCCATGACCCTCTCTACACCAGAGATCCTCCTCTGGCAACTGGCGCAGGACACCTCCCCGGTCTCTGGCATCGTGAGCGACTACTGCACCATGAAACCTTCACAGGAGCTGCCGGAATCCATTTACTCGCTAGTCCTCACTTACCAGAATGCCAGGATGTGGTGGTACTTTGGATGCTACTTCTGCCTGCCCATTCTCTTCACTGTCAGCTGTCAGCTGGTCACCAGGAGGATCAGCAGCCCAGACAAGTCTGAGTGCCGCGGCGGGAAGCACAGGCAGTGCGAGAGCCAGCTCAATTGCACTGTCATTGGCTTAACGGTGATCTACGCGCTCTGCACCATCCCGGAGAATGTCAGCAATATCGTCATAGCCTACCTGTCTCCTGACATGGCGAAGCAGACCCTGGACCTGCTAAGCCTCGTCAACCAGTTCTTCTTGTTCTTCAAGTGCTCAGTGACTCCGGTGCTGCTGCTGTGCCTCTGCAAACCGTTGGGCCAGGCCTTCATGGACTGCTGCTGCTGCTGCTGCGAGGAGTGTGGTCAGGAAGCTGCCTCCAGCGATGGCGGCTCCAACAGCAAGCTGAAAACAGAGATGTCCTCTTCCATCTTCTTTGACAAGCCTCAGGAGTTGCCTCCCACTGTGGAGCCCATTGGCACCCCGTGCTGAGCTCCATCAGCCTGACGGGGGAGCATTAGCAGTTCTTCCACCAGCTTCTCCCAAGACCAAAAGTCATCTTCTCTCTCTCTCTTTAGTATTGATTGGTGAAGAGGCTGGAGATGGAACAGGTGTCACCCCTGTGCTTCTTCCTGCCAACACCCACTCCAACGAGTGACTGGGCAATGAGACCTCACCTCCATCTCTCTCTATCCTCCCTGCTGAACGTTACCAAGGGTGTGAACGTCTCCAAAAAGACCCCAGATCCCAGGCAGGAGCAGAGAGGCAGCTTCTGCCCTGAATGAGGGAGATGCTGAGGGATGTTCCCCTTGCAGTCCCCCTCAAGGACTGACTGATCACAGTGTTTTAGAGAGGATATAGTACAAATTAACCTATTCTGCACTCATGCAGGATCTTACTGTCCCCTTCTCCACTCCAGCCCCAGAGACAGACTCATATACAAGATAAGCACTATCCTAGCCTCAATAAACCAATACACTAGATAGAAAAACAAATGTTTCCTATGACAACATTTCTTGTAATGTGTTGTAGACCAGCTAGTTGTTCTGTAAACATCTTCTAGGAGCCCAAAGTAAATCTACCCAACTTGATGCCTTAGGTACTAAGTCTCCCCTCTATACAATGGAACCGTGGAAGGTTTCCCAGAAGGTTCACTATCTGCTTTAGCAATTGTGACAAGAGAAGCACTGGAAAGGTTTGGACATTTTGATCTATCAAAGTCTCCAGGTGAGGACCCCCAACTGAACTTCAATGAAGATAGGCAAGTTTATCTTGGCACCAATAGGAGCTTCCCTCCTGGGGCTAATAGCAATGTTGAGGGGAATGTTTGTGTGTATGTTAACCCAACCTTCTTGAGCCCAGCACCTCCCAGATATGTTGGACTGCAACTCCCATTATCCTTGAGCAGCATGATCAATGATCAAGGATGGAAGGATTTGTGGCCCAACACATCTGGGAAGGTGCCAAGTTGAGGAAGGCTGGGTTTAGCCTTCTCTCCGCACTCCATGGTCCCAATCCCAACCACAAAGCTGTTATTTATATTTTAAAAAGGGATTCACGCATCTACAAGCAACGTGTTTAACACATGTATTTTGGCCCTCCTGTCCCCTATTCCTGAGCCAAACACAACTAACTCCACTATTCAGTAAGGTCCCACCCTTTCAGTGGGACAGGCAGAGAAAGTTGTGGGGTGGCTAGGAATCCTGATGGTTTAATCCTGATTGAGTCTTTTAATCCCTACATAAGGATGCTGGGTGGCTGAGCCTCCCTTATGGGAACCTGCAAAATGCTGGATTCTGTATGCATCCATCCAGTATTGAGAGTATTGGGCTGCCATGGGTTCCATAATGCACCCTAAGGGCAGGAAACATGTCCCATGAACACACACGGACAAGCTCAGATTCTTGTGCATGTGATAGAGATATCTTTTCTTGGCAGCTACATTGATGGGGACCCTAAGAACACTCTGGGTTTGGGGTTCAAGGAGAAGCTGTGGCTGCAGACTCTGAAGAGGGGGAAGCATTGGCTTGCCCATGAAGTCAGAATAAAACGGTTCACAAAACCAGCATAGAACACAGGCATTAGAAAGGAAATCAAATAGATAGTATCTGTGATCAGACCTAAGGCCAGGAAGTTTCTTCTTTATAACCAGGAGTTTGGGGTATTCTTCATTCCACTTCCATACCACCAACAAGACACAAGTGCCTGGCCCATGCTGAGCAAACCCTAACCACACTGCAAGGCCCTTCCTCCAGAATATGAGTCTGTTTTGGATGGTGGTTCTCCAAAGGGGTCCAAGAGACACTTAAAGGTACATGGAGACATCTTGGGAATTTTGCAGATCAGTCTATCCACAAAGGGCTTTCGCATCACCCCTAGCAATGCCAGGTGTGTGTGTGTATTGGGGGGGGGGGGTTCTACAGGGTGTATCAGGGGTGGAAGATCTCTTTCAGTCCAAGGGCCAAATTCAATTTTGGAGATGCTCTGGGGTGTCTGTGCATTCCAGTGGGGGGTGGGGACCAAAAATACCAGCATATTTTAGTTCAATGATCTTACTGCCAGTAACTAAGCCTTAGGACAGACATTTCAACCTTTATGGTGCAATCCTAAGCATGCTTAGACAGGCTGGAAATTGTAGGGCTTTTCTCTCTCTAAATGTGCATAGGATTGCACCCTTAGAATAGAGGTGGGTGTGGGAAGAAGTTGGACAAAAGCTGAAAAACCGCACAACAATCGGTGTTTGGGGGAAAGGGGTGTGTGGCCTTCTGGGGAACCCCAGATTGAAACCCCAGAAAGGCTAGAATTGGCCCCTGGGTCTGATGTTCCCCACCCCAGGGTACATGGTGTACTCTTATCCCTCCCCCCACAAGCAACCTCCAATCCTCTGTTCTTCCTTAAAACACGTTAGGTAACTTCATGAAGGAACGATCTCATTTTAGCTAATATTTTTGACAGCTAACTGTAGAAGCTCCTTGGTCAGGGGCCGTACACCTCTGGTTGCCAGATGCTAACCCTTAGCAGCTAAGTGCTGGTAAAGCATCATAGCCATCGGCATCATTTGAAGCAGGGCCATCTGACTAGCCACTGAAAATGTAGCATGCACACTCCTGGGAGCCATGTTTGGCTAAGGCTCTCAGGCGTAGATTTTCTCTCCACACATGCGGGTTCAGCACAGAGACATGCGGCAGGCCAGGGAGGGGGAAACATGTGGCCCTCCAGATGTTGTTGGGCTGCAACTCCCATGATCCCCCATGATTGGCTATGCTGGCTAAGGTTGATGTTCCCAAAGCATCTGGAGAGCCACACGTTCTCCACTCCTGCAGTGGATCGACAAACAGCGGCTCGTAAGTCCTGCATCATGTGAAGCAGTCGCAAGAACGATGCTGCTGTTATTTCCACGTAGACATGCTCTAGCCTTTGCTGAACAGCCCCTGAGGCAGGAGAAGTTCATGGGCATTCACTGTCACACCAGCCCAGTGTGATCTTTCTTCACCGCCATTCACTCTCATCACACAAAAGCTTCTGAGGCTGGTCATATTGGGACGATGAGAATCCCATTGTGCTTCTTCACTCTTGCAGAGAATAGCCTGGGAGCATGACCTGTGCATGACCTAAATGCTTCAAATCCAGAAGACAACAGAAAGACAACCAACTGTTTTAATTTATCAGCTTGGACTCCTTGAAAGGTCAGGCATAGCAGTTTGGGCGATGCAAACACTTCCTCTCTATGAGCCGTCGTTAATAGATTCATTCACTCAGGTAGGAAGTTCTAGAAAGCTTCCAGGCTAAAGATTTTAAAAATAAGAATCTAATGAAGGTTAAGGAGAAAGAGTTGTAGTCAGCAAGAACAGATCTCCTAGTTGTTCAGATCAAGCCTGACACAGAAACTTGGGGTTGGGAGGCCACAGTTTAGTGGTAGAGCACATTTTGTAAGCATAAAGAGTGTCAGGTAGGAAGTGATGGCAAAGGCCTCTGCTTAACACTCTAGGGCAGTGGAGGCTGGTGGCTCCTATGTCAGTGGGGAGGTGAATCCTCTCCGTGTTTTGGTCAGAATTCTAAAGGAGCTATCCAAGGTGCAGGTAAACTTCGGACTTGCAGTAACAACTTTGTTTTTTGCTTTTTACTAGCAATTTGAGGCTCACCAACTTGAGCCAGGTGCAAAATAATGGCTTGAGGGGATGAGACATAACTTAGAACAAGGGTCCCTCACAGTCCTGTCACACAAAAATCTGCTTCTTCTCAGCCTAAGCTTTCTTCCACCTCAGTGGCCCAGTTTAGGAAAGGAGGGGAAGCCCTTTTATTGCTATTGCTGCTGCTGCTAGACAAATAGGAATCTGTAGCCCTTGGCGAGTGATCTAGAGATGTACCAGTAGAGCCCAATCTTCTGGCAAACCCCCCACCCTCCACCCTCAACATGCCCTGGAGAGCAACTGCCACTCAGAAGAAATCCTGGGTGAGATGGACTAACAGTCTGACTCTGTGCAAGAGGCATCTTCATCTGTAGTCCAAACTGCATTCTTCTCAAAGGATTCTCAAAGAAGAATAAAGCCGCTGCTGCTGCTGCTTCTTGCAAAGAAACAAAAAGAGGCCCTGATTTTAGATAGTAAGGCCCAAAAACCATTCCATGCCCCAAGCAACATCTCCCTCCCCCCTCCAGAGGCAATTGGAGTGGCCTAAAATGAACACCCTTCAAGAACCACTAGCTTGGTTTGCAGGTCTCCTAGCGTTCTGCTACACCCTCCCCTCCTGCATTTCTCTTTTAAGAGAGACTCCCAGCTCAGTTTGTGCAGGACTGTTAAAGTGCCTTGTTCTCTGCTCTCTTCGGATTGCACCCTCAGGAGCGATCGACGCCATGGGGGGGGGGGGGTTGCTAGGGGATGGGTTGCAACACAGGGTGGGGGGGGATCAGTGAGTGCTTTGTGCAGGGAATGACACCCACAGTTCCTTCTTGGTCCTGCTGCCATGGAGACAAAGCCTTGGTCTTTGTTCAAAGAAAGTGATGTTTGGATTGTTGGACCCGTCAGCAACACAGGAGAAGTCCTGGGGCAGGCACACTTGCTGCCTCTCCCAAGGAGCCATCTCTCATCGGCAGGCCAGGTTATGGCGCTTTCGGTCTCCTTAGGCATGGGGGCAGCCCCTTTGCTCTGGGGCTATTAATCATTTTGGGCAGGGATGGATGGCAGCGCTGTGGGCTCAACCCCTCCAGAGACAGACCAGACCAGAGTCTTCATCAACAACCTCAAGTCCCAGGCTGAGAGTGGGAAGAAACAGGGCCAGCCAGGGATCATGGGAAAGTCACAGAGGAAAAACAACAACACAGTAGTCACAAATGAGTTAGATCATATCTGGTAGCCTCCAGATATGTTGGACTGCAATTCCCAGAATTCTCAGCTAACATGGCTGGGAATTATGGGAGTTGGAGATCAACACATCGGAGGGCACCAGGTTGGGGAAGGCTGAGGTACAACAAACGCAGCATCAATGCCTCATCAAAGAGCACATTTCCATTCACTACAGAGCAGTGTTTGCTATTTTGGGGAGCCCGTTCCTATGTTAATGTCTACCATAGAAACCTACCCACCTGCTACTGTATCCCAGATGTTGCAAGCCATTCTTGAAAGTGTTCTAGGGTGCACACTCAGTCCACATAGGGCACTAGGAACATAGGAAGCTGTTTTATACAGAATCCGGCCCCTGGTTCATCTAGCCCAGTATTGTTGACCATGACTGGCAGCAGCTCTCCAAGTCTTCAGGCAGGATTCTTTCCTAGCCCTACCTGGAGATTCTGGGGGTTGAACCTGGGGCCTTCTGCATGCAAAGCAGGGGCTCTACCACTGAGCTGTTGGGCCTCACGATTGCCGAGTGTGAACCGAGATGGTACTGTAGAGCACGTTCAACACTATCCTCTCAACTGCATTGGAAAATCTGTAGCGGGGGATGGTGGTGCAGGAGTACTACTTCACAAGGGCCTGCCCAAACACACAAAGCTCAAGACTGCTGTAGGTTTTTCGCAAATTCATGTTCAAGTTTATATGTACTCACAAAGGGACAAAAAAAATCCTCCTCTCTATGGTTGGCGGATACTTTGGAAATTGGTACTTTAAAATTCCAAATGGTGGCTGCCTGGCCTTGTTTTGGGTAGTGGGGTCCCATATTAGGGAGCTCAGTTGGAAACATGTCCAGGTGTTGTGGTCTGCCCTGTCTGGAACTCCTCTTGGAAGCTGCTTTCTCCCAGTTGTGGCCAACTTGGATTGGCAGGCCTTCTACTGTCTATGCCTGTGGCTGCCGTCTTTCCTCGCTGATGCCTGGGTGGGTCAAAGCTTCTCCCTTCCTCTTCCAGCTTATTTTGAACTCTGCCCTACAGTTCTTTGCTCAACTGTATATTTGATCAGCCTGCTGCCTTCAGCCTGCAAGTTCTGGGTAAATGGGAGTGTCCTCTGACTTTGAGGGTTGTCCCCATGTCTTCCTAGTGCCTCTGCTGCTCCCATCACTGGGCTGAGCATGATCAACGCTTGCTGCAGACAAATATTCTTTCTGGGAAGCTTATCTGCATTACAGAACTTCTCATTGAGAAGCTCCCCAGAACACATTATGAAAATCATGGCACTAACGGGAATTCTAGTCCAGGCAGATGAGTGGAGTTTCCAGTGCCAAACCCTCTGGGGCACTGGCAGCGGGCAAACACTCTTTGGGGAATATGTGTGGAAATCCCAATCCCAAACAACATGGATGACAAGAAATCTCAGGAGCTACAAAGACGATGAGGACAGAAACCTAACTATGAATGCAAAATGCCAGGAATTTTCAACATTCTGCCCCTCTCAACTCACACTCCACCCGCCTCGTCCCCTAACCTCAGCCCTCTCTTCCCCATATCCTTGTTCCTACTATGAAACTGCCACACCATCAGTGGGCTGCCTATTTCTTATATCCAAAGAATGCCATGTATTTATTGCCAATTTACTGCACAGTCTTCTCCTGGCTCATACCTAGTGGGGAGGTGAATGGGTGGGAAGGAAGGGGAGATAGGGAGCTGTGCATGTGGATGAAAGAGAAGTCTGATTTGCTGCTGGACGTGTCAGTTACACCAGCAGCACACAAATCAAATCAGGGGGTGAAACAATGACATCCTGATACGCACATCCATCTCTCTAAGATTTCACTGGCTGCAACAAAATCTGTTTGCAATCTTGAAGGCTGCAGAGTGACCCTTCCTCACCCACCTCAGCCCCCAGTAGGCATAGACTAAAGGATTGCATCAGGTTAGTGGGGGGGAGGAATTGGACTAGACAGGTTTCCCTGGGGCAGTTTATGCGGAACAGGGGCAGGGAACCCATGGCTCTACAGATTTCATTTATTTATTGCATTTCTATTCCACCCAATAGCCGAAGCTCTCTGATGCTGGACTCCAAATGTGTTGGGACTACAACTCCCATTAGCACCAGCCAGCATGGCCAATTGTCAGGGACGATGGGATATGGGCTCCAATACCTGGAGGGCCACAGGTGCCCCACCTGATATAGAAAATGGGAGGCTGCCCATACTTAAGCCTATGTATACCTTTGGCCAACATGGTCTCCTGCCCTAATAAGGGGCTGGGAAGTATTCCGAGTGAGCGGAGCAAGGCTGAACAATGACGACACAGAGCCAGAGTGAGAGGAGGCCACTGTCTCAAATCAAGTGCTGATGTGACCCGAATATCTAACAGGACAGGAGGGAAAAGATGGGAGCTGCTATTCATGCACTGCTTTCCCCTGCTGGCTTAATCAGAGCAAGGGCCAAGCAAGAACAATGCCGGGTTTGTTGCAATGGCTCCCGGTTGGTCAGGCAGCTGGGGGTGGGGAATGGATAGCGGGGGGGGGGGGGAGGGAGGGAAGAGAGAGACCAACCAAGCCTGGCTGGAATACTATGGAGCTGGGGAGGGGGAGAGGGGAGGGGAAGAGAGAAGCGTGTCTAAAATTTCAAAGTTGTTGGGGCCTGCAAGGGTAGCCGCCTTCACTCAGGCAGGCAAGACAAAAGCACCAAGCATACTGTGCCGCTATGTCCACCAGGGCCTGGGGCCCAGACAGTGACTGCTGGGGGAAAGAGGATCTGGGGTGATCACAGTAGCCAAGGGCCAATTACAGAAACAGCTTCACATTGCATAGCTGCAGGCACCCGATTAACAACGGACAGTGGAATTTTAAAAAGGATGGGAAAGTGCACCGATTCCAAATGACCACAGCATATGGGGAATTTTGGGGATGATGCCCGCTTCCCCTCAACGTGCAGGTTCACCATGAGAGCAGAAAAGGGAACTGAATTGCATTGGGAGTTCTCTACATTACACCAAGTAGGTAACGCTCAAGCACTATACAAAGATTTCCAACCTGTGTTCCAGAGAACATCAAGTTGCCTTGAAAGCTACGTGGAGGTTTCTCAGTAAGATCATGAACTGCAGACAGTGCTTCCCAAAGATAAGATTCCCTTGCCCATCACTATTTTATTTGCCTGTTTATTGACATCATTTATATACTGCCTATATGGATAATGTCCTCTGGATAAAGAGTTAACAAAAAATAATCAACAAAAGTCCTAACCCCCCGCTCCCAAGAGAATAAAACCAACCGCACTATGAAACAAAGTAAATAAAACCAGCAAAAGCAAGAATCCAGCAGAGCTAAAACCATTGAAGGTCTTAAAATGCCTTGGACAATAAAAAAAGTATTCACCTAGTGCTGATAAGACCACAAGTTGGTGTCAGGTGAGCCTCTCTGGAGGTGGCATTCCACACCAGGGCACCATGTCAAAAAAGGCCCTTTTCCTGGTACCCACCCCATGTACCTCATTTGGCAAACACCCCCTGGAGAAAAACCCTTCTTCATCTGCAATTCACAGCCACAGTGCAGTGCTGGTCGTGTTCTAGGGTTGCCTCCCCCAACCTGATGCCCTCCAGATGTTTTGGATATCAACTCCCAAACTCCCATCAGCTCCAGCCAACATGGCCAATGATAAAAAATGTAGTCCAAAACATCTGGAGGGTTCCAGGTTGGGGAAGGTCATTCTAGGGCACATGTGCACACGCACACTTGCCATGTAGAGACAGTGAAGCCTGGCCAGTGCCTCATGTGGACTGAGTGCATAGCCAAGGATGTGTCCCACACTCTGCAGCAAACAAATGCCAAGAGGTTCCTCAGCAGACAATTCAACGTGGAGAAGATTCCCTGAAGTTTGAAAGCTTGAAAACCACAGGATAAAAAAAGCAGATGGACGATTTAATCTGTCAATGGTTAGGCAACCTTGTACCCTTCAGATGTTTTTGGCAACAGCTTCCATAATCCACTATTGGCCATGCCATCTGGTGCTGATGGGAGCTGTAGTCCAGAACATCTGAAGGGCACCAGGGCGCTGATCTCTCCAAAGAGCCAGTGTGGTGTAGTGGTTAGAAGCCGTATACCTGCAATTGCCAGAGGGAACAATAACATGCAAAAGATGGTTCTCTCCGTTTCTCAGCCCCAACTTGATCTGGGTCATTAGCCTGATCCAGAACAGCAATTCTTGTTCTCAATTCTTAAGTTACCATGGTTCAGAAATCGGACAAAGCAAAGGGTACGCTCAGATTAAGGTCAAAGTCTTGAGCCTCACTAGAACATCCAAGCCTGTTTAGGGTAAGAGAAAAGGGTTACTGAAATAAACCAGATTCCAGAAGCGTAGCTGTATTGGTCTGCAGCAACATGAGCATATTTTTGGCAAAGTGCAATGCACCTTAGAGACTAAAACAATTGCAATGTCTTAACTCCCAGAAAAATGGCATCAGCTCATTTTCCCAAGAGTTCTCTTGTTGTCACTGCTAAATAACTCTTTACCTCCTCGACCTCCGGTTCGTTCCCACTATTTATGATGGTGGCTGCCCAGTAGCCGTAGAGTGGTCAATGCCCTCCAGAAGACGGGGTGTGCGGGGGAGAATCAAATCTTTACCCACTTCAGACTGAGGGAGACTTTATGTTCAGGGTTGACAGTGTGCACCCAGGCACATATATGTACAATGTTATGGTGTGGGTGGCTGGCTGTGTGGGTGTTTCCTCAGTTCAGTCTAGCAAACAGGGCCATCTGCTTCTTTACTGCTAGGACAAGAGGGGCCATGCTGAAAGGATATCCTTGTGCTGGGGAAAAAGCAAGCAACAAAAGCTGGGCAGAAACTGCTGATGAATTCCATCGTTGTGTGATGAGTAGGTGGTACATGCTTCTCCTCCCATTCAGGCTATACCAGCAGATAGGCCTGTGTACTACACTTCAGAAATGATATTGTAGACCTGGAAAAAGAGAAGAGAAAGGAACTAAAGTGATCAAGAGAACAGAGCAACTCCCCCATGAGGAAAAGAAAGCTTTCTGGCTTAGAAAAAAAGGTGGTGGTGGGGAATGGGTTAGGTTTATAAAATTATGCATTGTGTGGAGGAAGTTCTTGGGGAGTTTTTCGCCCTCTCATAATTCTAGAACCCAGCGGCATCCAATGAAGCTGAATAGAAGGAGATTCAGGAGGTAAAAGTTAGTCCTACTTCACACAGCACATAATTAAACTATGGAATTTGGAACCATAAGGTTATCAATAGCTACTAGTTAGGATGGCCATGTGCTAACTCCAGTATCAGAAGCAATATGACTCAACACCAGTTGGGGGGGAACACGACTGGGAAGGTGCAATTGTGCTCATGCCCTGCTTGTGAGCTTCCCAGAGGCATCCAACTATCCACTATGAGAACAAAATGTGGAACTAGAGAGGCCTTTGGCCTGACCCAGCAGAGCTTTTTCGTTATTATATGATGCACTGTAGTCGGATAGGTTTGACTTCTCTCCAATGCTGCAAGGAAACACAGTCAGCACTGTGGGAGTGGACGTATCTCGGTGCTAGAGAAGCTGCTTTGCATGCAGAAGTTGCCAAGTTCAATCCCCACCATCTCTAGGTGAGGCTAGGAAAGAATTCTGCCCCAAACCTTGGAGAGCCATTGCTGCCAGTCAGTGTTGACAATACCGGGCTAGATGGACCAAGGATCTCACTTGGAAAAAGACAGCTTCCTGCATTACGATGGCGCAAAAGAGAAGAGACGCAACACGTAAACATTGTAAACATATCCCCTTCAACCTGGCCGATATTTCCTTCAGGGAGATAGAATCCTCTTCTCTCGGGTGGAAGAGGCATGCAAATTGTAAGCGTCAGGGGCCGGGGGAAGAAATGGGAGACGAAGGCAGGATTTCCTTTGCGAGTGAGAGCTGGTGAAACCCTGCAGCCGCCCACAGTATCGTTGGGATGGGGTGAAATTACAACCTCCTCCTCCTCTCCCCGCCACTCCTCAGGTTCAGCACGGGCTCCACTTCAATGATCTTGCTGCAGGATCACTGGAATGGGAGATGGTGTGTGTGTGTGTGTGTGTGTGTGTGTGTGTGTGTCAAACAGAGAGAGAGAGAGAGAGAGACCGGAGATGTGAATGCAGACACTCACACACACACATAAATCCGGCCACACAGAGCCCTCGCCAATACCAAAAACGCTGTGCACCATTGCTGTACAGGCTATGTCCCCAGGGGCATGAAAGTTTTGCTCTTTCAGCCTGAAAACGAACCCAGACGAAGCCAGTCTGTAGCTGGAAGCAGGTTCAAACTGAGTGAGAGACCGAGAAAACGAAGGGGAGGGGAAAGAAGACCACAGTGCAACCACCACCAACACAAAATTGTTAATTTATTGTTATTAGGAGGCAAAAAAATGTACTGTTACAAGATTCATTTCCCAACAGAGGGTCAAAAAATGAGCCAAAAATATTTAAAAAACGAATAAATGACACTTTACAATTCATTAAATAATAATAATAAAAAAGAGTAAAATATCTCCTTGTGCAATTGTGTGAAAATGAGAACAGAGGAGGGGGGAAAAAGATGCAGTTAGAAAGCCCAGCCCCCTTGAGGGAAGCAGCTCCGTGCAGCATAGGGCCAGGCAAGGGCAGGCAGGGCCCTGCAATCTCAGGCCTATCCGCAGCTTACATGGGACGGGGAAAGGCCTGGCTGCTTGTGGCCTGCAGCCTGCCACTTTTAACAGGGAGGCAAGGGGGGCTGGCACATGAAGCCGTACAATCCTTCCCAGAACCTCCTTCCTGGTGTGGCTATCGTGAATCCCAAGGTGAGCAGACAACAGCACAGGACAACCACCACCACTGCTAGCCTAGATTAACACCCCCAAGTCAGGAATAGCCATCCGCCCCCCACTACAGTTTTTAGCTAGAAAGCTCAAGCACCGTATGGGCCAGCAGGTTGTGAAGCACAGTTCTCTTGCAGACCACCATGTGTGCAGGCATGGGAGAACAAGAAACCCTCTTCTGCTCCACTCCCTAATCCCAAGACCAAACCTAACACACGAAACTTGGTGAGAGACAGCAGGTGTTGTACACTTAATTCTGGGCTCATGGAGGATGGATGGGGGGGGGGGCTCTCTCCAGCCTAGAAGGCCGAGGAATAGCCCTTGCTCCTAGTGACTAGGCTGTGGCTGGCAGAAACACCTGCAAACTCAACAAGGGCATACTTCTCATCTCCTCTGCTCTGAAATCCACATCAACAAGGTCTAGGATTCGAGGCAAGCATCCCAAGATTTATGTCTTGCCCAAAGGGCTTGGAAGGGAACCTGGGCGTAAACCGCTCCAAGCTGAAGAGTCTGAACCTTGGCCCTCCAGATCGGGCTCAGATTCTGCCTTTACACGATCAAGGAGCATGTGTATCCTGCCCCAGTCTACGTCTGTTTAGGCGCTGATCCCCCCCACCCCCACCCCTACAGAAAGATTGCAGCCTTAGGCGGAAGGCTAGCATGCAGGCTTGCAAAGGGCGAACACACACTGCATCCACCACATATGGATTTGTGCACAGCGGCAGCAAGAGATGATAATTCAGGGGATCTGGGAGCAAGTTGAGCAGGAGTCAAAGCTCAATCACAATGCAGAGAGAGCTTCACAGCCCACCTTGTTGGTCTTGATTCCCCAGGATTCAGGGGGAGAAGAGACGGGACCAACTCCCCGCAATGCCTTCGACCAGAGGACTCAAAAGTGAACAATCCTGCTCTAGGAAGCCTTCCTCAGGGGCTCCCCCTCCCCTGTACCATTGAGGAGCCTGGGGCAGCAGATAAAGAAGCAGACACAGCAGAAAGCATCAGATTCCGTCACTGAGGGAGAAGTGAGGTGCCGGAGGTGAAAAGGGAAGAGGTCTCTTGTGGGGAAGATTCTGCCCAAAGCCATGCTGCTCCTCCTCCTCTTCCTCCTCCCCACAGCGAGGTCCACCCTGCCCTGGGCTGCACGTGAGACGCCCAATACTGCATTTGGTACTTCACCTCCCCCATCCGTTTGCCGCTGCCCCCATGACAGCTCACAGGCCCCATTTAGTAACAGCGTAATTGCTTAAATTAAAAAATTAAAATATATATACATATATATATATATACTGTACACACACTGACGACAACAGAACAGTGCCAAAACCAGAGTAAGGAGCAAGGGAAAGGGGTGGGGGGCAGACAGTTTCTTTACAATAAAAACAGGAGTTCAATCTCAGCAGAAGAAGAGTCTGGGGTCCCCTAAAAATACCCATCTAGGGAAAGGGAGGCGGGCAAGAGGGATGGAAAGAGCAGGAGATGGGGGAAGAGGAAGGAGGAGGTGCGTTTGGGCTTTTACAATGGCATCTTCCCGATCCAAGAGGTGGCCGAAGGGCTCTCAGCTTCGCCGGGACTTTGAGTGCTGGATAAGCCACTGTAGGGTGATGTCTGTCAAATACAAGATATGATCAATGACCATCAAGAGAAAGTAAAGACGCACCAAACTGTCTGCCGCTTAGTGGGAGGTAAGGAAAACACACCGTCGACTCAGGACAGATGTTACTGGGCTGAGTTCATGATCTGACCCTGCAACACTGCTGCCCAAACTCCAACACACCCTCCCGAATGGAATGACGCTTGCATGCGAGGGAACTATTTTTTTGCCTTGCTCAATGCTGTATGAAGTGGGCAGGCCCTGGGGACATTCAGCACTCTTATAAAATCAGTCCCATAACTCAAACAGCTTGGCCCATTGTGTTCGCATCATGGAAAGGCTCTAATGGGGCATAAGCAGGGCTGTCTTAAAGTATTTTGGTGCCCCAGGTGAGCGGAAACAATCGGACACTGCTTTGTGAGGGGTGGGGAGCGACACACAGCCAAAAAGGGCCCTGGAGCAGCAAGAGGGCGGGCCTCTAACTACTCCAATGTTCTCATTGGGTGCACATGCCCCAAGGTTAGCGAGCTGACTGGTTCTGCTTACTCCCAGCCCCACCATTAGCCTTCAAGTATATTAGTCACTCTGACCAAATACCTCCCCGTTCCTTTCCATACTTACCAATGTTGTCCTTTTCTTTGCAAGAAATTGAATAGCAACAGATCTCTCGGTCCTGGATGGCAGACAAGTTCCTGCAGGAGAAATAGATGCATGAGGGATAAGACTTCCTTAGGGAAAGGATATATACAATGATTTTTTTAAAAAAAACCTGCAAGTTTAAGATCATAGTTAAGGCTATGTCATGTTGGATGGTCTACAAAGCCAGGAAATTTAAAGTTAATGCCTTAACAGATGTGCCCCATGATCAATAATGATAATTTTAGTATCCTGAGAGAACCTGTTTCTCTCCTTTGTGATCTACTTTGGATGTTCACCCCCTCCTGCTTTTTTAGGGTCCCATGCAAGGGAGGGGGGGGAAAGTGGGATATAAACGTTATCATAAATAAATGAACACCAAGATGCAAGTTCTCTAAATTTAATTCTACAGGATAAATGGAACAAACAAAAGGCAGTACGATCCCTGTCAAGGCCTCACAGACAGAACTCAGGTGAGAATCTACTCTTTCCTCTCACCCTGCCCTTTCCAATTTCTTAAGCTGCCTGCTTTGAGCCAAGCACTGCTTTCTTGAGTGGTTGTCACCCCCATTTTAGCAGGCGATAGGGATAAACCTGCTTGATCTCTGTTCCACCACATCCTGACAGTATCAGAAAAAGGAGAGATGAAAAAATACAGGCCTGCCTCTGGCGCCACCATGTGGTCCAGGCAGTGTAAGGCTCAAGGTACTGAAAGAAAACACACATTGCTTGCCAAGTCCAGGTTTTCCTCAGCTCATTGCATTTCTGCAATAGCAAAATTTGATGGGCAAACTATGAGGCCTCACTCAGGTTCAATCATCAACACAACACATTCAATAAAGAGTTCTGTGGCACTTTGAAGACATAGCTTTTGTGGATAAATGGCTATATCACCGGACGCATAAGGCCGTATCCTCAGCTATTTATTTACACACGTTGCATGCACACCCCCACAGAGAAAAAACACTGTCAACAGTAGGCCCCAAAAACCATGAAAATTTAAGAGGCACAGTACGTCTGGGACATTTCTATGCAAAATATAGAAAGCGGCAAAGCTGGTGAACAGATATGCTATAGTGTAGTGCCATCAGGGGTAACTTTCCTGATGGCTTGCACATCTCGGGTGCACAGAGCCTCTATACATCCATGACAGCCAGGATGGAATTCACTGGGAGGTTGCGGACGGACTGCAATTTTCTCAGTACGTCGGTGATATCCCACAAATAACTAGGGACCCTGTAGTACATCGCCAGCAACAATGGAACACCTAACACAAACCCTAGGATGAGACCATGCAACAAACCCAGAGGCCAACTGTGCTCAGGCAACATGATTACAAAACCTAATCCTATCAACCGTGTGGTCAGAAGCTCATTCACCTGCTTATCTTCAAGCGCAACATATGCCATCCCCTGTCAACAGTGCCCTTCTACTGTCTACATATGACAAATCAACCTGACTCCACACATGAGAAAGACACAAATCTGACATAGAATGATAACATTCAGAAACTAGTGGGAAAAGGCCACTCTCTCATGACACCCTGCTGCCGACCTGAAAGTCAACGTATTTCAACAAAACCACTTCAAAGGGAACTCGTGCATAAACTAGTATTCAATTTGGACTTAATTGGGACCATGAATTTCTTCTCCCACTTGGAGCTACAAAGACGGTATTATCACCTATGATTGCTGTTGTAAAAAGACCACTGTTCTTATCTTGTATACATTGGCCCAGTTCACATTTAATGACCACCCATGGCTTGTTGGGGCAAGCAGCAATGAGTGAGCACACTACCTCCCAGGAATGCCTCGTTCCTAGCTTGTTACTGTGGCATTCAATCTTGAAACTCTGGGTTGTTTAGGGGCTAACAAACTAGCATTAGCCCATGGTTTGTTGTAAAGTCAACTCTGGGTTGTTTAACTCCTAAAAACCCAGAGTTTCCAGGTTCAGATGTCACAATATCAATCCTGAAATAGGTGGAAACACCGAATGTATGGGAGGCAACTCCTGGGTTAAACAACCCAGGAATTATCATTGTACGAGAACCAGGTCAGTGTTAGTGTGTGTGTGTGTGATGTATATATTCTGCCAACAGAGAACATCTCTTCACGCATCTGACAAAGTGGGTTCTAGTCCATGAAAGTTTTTATGCCACAGTAAATCTGATAGATTTTATAATGCCACAAGAGTCCATGCTGCTTTCTACCACTCTGGAATTTATCAACACAGCATGGCATCTTGTGAAAGAAATTAAGAGAATTCATACAGCTCAGACACACCAAAACAGAGGTCACATAGTAGCCTTGAGAAAGCAAGGCTACTATGTGCCTGCTGTCCTAACAGCAAATTTACTTTTAAGGTAGCATAGCCAAAGAGCTCAGTTACTCAGAATTTACAGCTGGAGAAATAGATGCCCTGTCCTAATTCTGTATCAGGCTGTCACTTGGAAACAGGCTCCCATCTTCAGATGCTGGCTGTCATGGAGATGTCTGGAAATGTTTGCACATTTGGGAGCAGGCACAAATGCTAACAGCCCTATAGCAACCAAAAGGAGCCCTAGCCATGCCACCACAAAGTAAAGGTCAGGCTGCCTCTTATGAGAGTTCTGCACAATCACAAGCCCTCTTCCAGAAACTATAGGACCTCCTGTTTAGGAGGCAACTGTGGTGAAATAATTCCCTTCCTGGATGGAGAAAAATGAAGGGTTCCTTAAAAAAGTAAGTATCACAGTGGAAAAAAATAATTAAAAGCCAGCTTTTCCAGCGCAGAGCATCTGCGTGCTAGTACTTTATTGCTCAGCATCATAAATTTCTTTATACACAGATGAGCAGCTGCTGTGGTTTTCCAGGTGCCCGTGGGTGCATAGGAAAGCCGGGCACCAGGCTGACCCAGCTACTCCCCCCGCGGCTCCCTCTCAGCCGCTGCCCCCTCCCCCTGCTCGTTTGCCCACCGACCCATGGGACTTACTCGAGAGAAGCTGCCAGCAAGCCACTCAGTCTCCTCTCTGGGCTCCTCTCAATTAAGTCTCAGGGCCAGCCTGTTGCTTAGCAACACAAAGTTCTTCTCATAGCTCAGAACCTCCAGTGTACAAAGTTCTTCTCATAGCTCAGAACCTCCAGCGTGCCACACATTGCCACATGCCACACATTGCCTTAGAGCGCGTGTGTGTGT
The DNA here is from genome assembly GCA_029215795.1 of Anniella stebbinsi. Taxonomy (NCBI): domain Eukaryota; kingdom Metazoa; phylum Chordata; class Lepidosauria; order Squamata; family Anniellidae; genus Anniella; species Anniella stebbinsi. The sequence continues at coordinate 42,057,476 of JARDYH010000004.1, read as the reverse complement.
GTGTTTATGATGTGTGCTAACTCCTCTAGAACTCTGCTCTCAAAGCATCCACCAGTGAAAAAAGCCATGTTTGGCCCGTTGGCTGTAAATAAAGAACGAACGGTGAAAAAAGCTGGGTACCGATTTTAACAACATTCATTGGAGTGTTGAATTCAGTAGATTTAAACCAGGGATGGGCAATTTGTGGCCCTCCAGATGTTTTGGCCTACAACTCTCATCAGCTTCGGACCACAAAGTCACAGGTTGCCTACCCATGATTTAAATAATATTTAGCAGAAGATCCACCATCATGTTCTTATCATGATAAGAGCTCAAAGAATAAAAGGTTAGGTAACTATTGATAGAGGACTCTGTGGACTAACAAGTTGTACAGCAGGAAATTGGGGTAGGTTTCCTGACGCTTTTTAGAAAAAGGGTATCTGGAAGGCATTAATACTGTTTGGAAGATGGTGGTGCAGACAAAGCTGGCAGTGGGAACACAACCAGAAGGTATTTCAAATATCATTTTGTGGTTGTATTTACCAGCATAACTAGAGTGAGATTCTTGTCTCTAACCATTTTTAGACTGGCTACAGACTGGCCCTATGGGGACAGATACGAACCTGGTATGAAAAGGGGAAGGGAGACATTTGCAGATTCTGGAACTGGGCAACAAAACATACAGGACTGTAGCAATTACTGGTGCATCTCACATTTGTTCAAAAAGGTCACTACCATCTAGGCTTATGATCTTTTAACTTCATTAAACACATCCATATATGATTTCCAAGTTAACTTGAATATGCCAAAATGATAGTCATATGGTTTTTATATCAGATGTGTTGCTTGTTTTTAATGTTGCGTATACCTTCCAGGGATCCAGTAGATGAAAGAAAGGGTGGTTTAGAAATGAAACAAAACAGAGTTCATCACTGCAATGCAAATGCCTCAGCCAAGAGGAGGCAAATACTTGCATATCTCAGTTGCAACAGCAAATACTTACATCTTCTCAATGAGCTCCTTCTCATCCAAGGCACCAGATAGATCTCGCTTGTTCCCAAGAACTAGGACCTGCAAAAGCAAAATGGATAAAGCTCTTAGCCCACCTACCTCTAAAACAGTCTGGGGTGGCTCCACAGGTAAATCCTGTACACCCATGTTTTCACTAGAACTGATAATATCTGAACTCAGTTATCCAGGAAGCCTCTGCCAATCATGGAGGCAGAAAAACCAGCTTTCAAGGGACAGGGAGATGTAATGCAGATGTGTCTAACCATATACCATGTTCCTGAGCACAAGGAAAACCCAGGGAGGACACTGGTAGAGGGAAGAAGCCTTGAAACCTGGGTGCTTAACCCTCACCTGGTTGTCAATTACATAACTCCCCACTTCTAACAAACATGAACAAAGCCCTTTTGTGGAGCTCAGCTGCAGCATATGTTAAATAGGACTTCAAATTTAGGGAAAGATCCTCTGCAGCAGGCATTTCACAGAGAAACACCTTTGGAATTCATATAATAGCAAGCACTCACATCTGACGTATCCTGGACTTGTCACTTCAAATCCACATATGGAGCATCCTCAATAGCCCTATTCAGACATGGTTCAAATCACATGAGAGGAAGAGCAGGGAAGAGCTCACTGGCCTCACCCTATCTGTTGTGTCCTCGTCGCTTGTCCTTACATCGCTCTTTATTTTGGAGGGGGTTATTTCTGCGGGGGGGGGGGGACTTCTCTTACTTGTATAGACTTCCTGCGTCATTTAGAACCTTGATTTTTCCAGGGCTCTAGATCCCACAGGGAACCCACACAAGTAAAGAAGACTCCCCTGCTGCAGAAGATACCCTTGCAACCAGTAGAAGCCAGTGGCTCCAAGGTCAATGGGGTGATGAATCCGCTCCGGGTTTCAGTCAGAACTCTAAAGGAGCTATCACACTTTACATAGCTCCCTTAGAGTTTTGACTGAAACCCAGAGCAGATTCACCACCCTACTCACATCGAAGCCACCAGCCTCTACTGCCTGGGTGGTTACAGGGAGAAGCGACAACGGCACGATGCAGGGAGTGAGGCCAACAGGTTCATTCTCATTCTCCAAGTCTAATCATGTTGTGTGTGTGTGTGTGAACTTCAGAAAAGGGCTAGGGGCCCTGGTGCCAACTCAGACTTCTATTCAAAGCTACATGGAGAAAACACTGGCTCTTCCTTGCATTTACTGCCAGGCAAGCTCAAGTGAGAGAAGAAAGGGAAGTTCAGCAAGTGAAAGTCTCTAAGTCGTTCCTTTGTTCCAAAACTACCATGGAAAGGAAACCGTCTGTCCTCTCCACTTCTAGAAGCTGCTTGGATAAGCATCTGGAAAGGAAGAGTTGGCAGAGCAAGCGGAACCTGCCGTAAGCGCCTTCTGAAGATCTTGTTTCTCTGGCAAATTGAATTTAGGATTGCTTGGCCTGGTCCGACTGGTGTATCTTCATGTGCACAGCAAGTGGTAAAAAGCTTTCCATATCAACTGGGAATGGGGAGAGGAAGGGGTGGAGGCAATGTCCCACTTTGGGAAACCCAGCAGATCAAACACCCTCAAACTATCAGCCCAGCACAGTTCACAAGGCTATAGGAGAAAAGTCAAACAAAATGAGTAGTCTGGATTGTTGTTTTGGTAGCGTAAAAGGTAGAGATAAAAGTTTACAACTATCCAACAGAGGAACTGACAAAGCTAATCAAACACAAATATCAAAAGTCACAGAACGCTTGTGATAAAACCCCATAAAAATAAGCAAAATACAGTGCTGCTTTAAACTTGAATGCCAGATATGAACAGTCATTCAAAGTAAAACAATTTAAGCCTCTCTCTCTCTCTCTCTCTCCCTCTCTCTCTCTCTCTCTCTCTCTCACACACACACACACCATCGGGCATTTGTGATCAATTCTTTAAATGCATTCCCCAGTGGCAGCCGCCACCACCCCTAATCATTGAACAAAAAGCTGCCCAGATGTACAGATCTGCTATTAAAGTCTAGCTACCCCTTTCTACTGCAATTTCTTCATAGTTCTCTATTCCCTCTATGGGCTTGTGAGGACAGCTACTTATCAATAGATAACAGTGGTTTTCTTTTTAAAGGTAAACTGCAGTGTAAGTATTGCTCAACTTTTTAAACTTTCAGGCATTATTATAATATGCTCCATCTAGCACAGATATCTAGCTCTGCATTTGTTTTGTGAAAGTGCATAATCCTAATGAAATGAAAGCTTAAGAATTTGCCAAATGGCAAACACTGATCAAGACAGTATAAAGCAAGAGACGCCTTGTATTCCCCAACACAGTCTCAAGCTGTGGATTTGGCAAAAAAACGAACGCTATTTACACTGCAGAATTCCAACCTTACTTCTCAGGGTCTGTCTGACCCTCTGCATTCCAGAGACAGAGAGAATCTCACATCTCCACAAATGCTGTAGTAATAGATTCTCCGTATGACTTTCTAAACAGGGCTGCTTCTTTTCATGCTCTACTGTCACATCTTGGAAAGAGACATCTCAAGAACAACAGAGTGTGGCAGAGTAGAGCATGAAAAGAGAGAGGAAGGATTAAGTCTGGAGCATTGGCTACTAAGCAACTGCTGCTAGTTATGGCCCAGCACACACTCAGATGGACTTGTTTGCTCACTCAGGCACAACCACATCTCTGGGCCTCTCTGGAACTGGATCATCTTACCGGGATGCCCTGGAGCTGTGGCTTATCGAGCAGATTGTGAAGTTCGTTCTTTGAGGCTTCAATCTTCTCTTGGTCTGCGGCATCTACCATGTATCTGGAATGAAACAAACATATTAGCAACAGAACTCAAAAGGCAACTGGTGGAGTTGCAAGGATCAGGCAAAGCCACGGAAGGGGACAAAATTAATACCACACGCACCTGACTAGCCCCCAGACTTAATCCTTCCTCTCTCTTTTCATGCTCTACTCTGCCACGCTCTGTTGTTCTTGAGATGTCTCTTTCTGAGGCTTCATCGGAGTCCCATCTACTGACTGGTTATCCAGGGCCTCTCCCACCCCACTATCCTGCCTTAGATGTTACCCTTTGCCACACTTGCCTTCAACATGGCTACTGGAACATGAGTGCTACACACTGGTCAAATTGGAAGAAATCCATTCAGTTTGCACATTTTACATAGTATGCTGAGGTCACTGTTGGGTGTGTGTGTCTTGTACAGACTTTTAAAAATGATGTTCATAGTTGTCATCAAGACACTGGGAAAGAAGGTCAATTCTCCCAGAAGAGTGAGAGCACGGAGAGGAGAGCTGTAAGGGCAGGATTATTTCTAAGATTTTACCAACCACCTGCCAACACATGTTCAAATTCACAAGAGCTAGTAATATTGGGAGGAGAGGGAAGGGCCAGAAAGTGCTAGGAAGATCCTGTCCAAGTTACTTGATTCTGCCATAGAGGCACATTGGGTTGGATCCAATGTGTTGAACTCCCAGCGGAAGGAAAACCACTCACAGAATGGATTTCCCCTGACCTCTGCAGCCCCTCACACACCCCTTAAATCTGCTCCAGAAGGTTGGGAGACCCTCTGGAGAAGATTTGAACTGGGGGCTGCAAGGGGAGGAGAGGATAGCATCAGAGGCAGGAAGCCTTTGTATACCAGTTGCTGGGGAATATGAGCAGGAGGGTGCTGTTGCACTCGTGTCCTGTTTGTGGGTTCCTGGTTGACAGATGTTTGGCCACTGTATGAACAGAGTGCAGGAATAGACGGACCCTTGGTCTGATCCAGCATAGGTCTTCTTATGTTCTTATGGCAGGGAAGTTCCATTGCACGAGTGGACTTCTGCTCATGCAGTTAAATACAACCCATTCAGGACAATTGCAATCTTGGAGTCTTAGACCTACTGGCCATCCATCATCAGATTCCTAAGCTACCACAGAAATCACACTTTTGCCCACTATATACAGCTTTCAGATATCTTATTACACACCAAACATATAGGCAATCCTTATCCACATTCTTGTCAGAGCTGCACTCCCCCCTCCATCCCTCCAAGAAACACATAGATGCCCATGGACAATGCAGCAATTTAGCTAATCTAAATGCTGGTTCCACAATGGGAACTTAATTCACTACAGGCAAATGGCATGTGTGTGAAATTATTCGTACGGAAAATGTGCTAGGCTAAGTTCACCTAGAAAGCCAACAGGCAGTGAATATGAGACCCTGAGCACAGATTTCCTACATCAAGTTCTTTTATGCTAGATTTGGCATTCCCCTGGCATCAGTGTAGCTGAGGAGCGTTTAGTAACATGGAAGTCTACAAGAAAATATTTCTCAAATTGTAGCAGGATATGCAGCACAAGGGCTTTTAACTGAGCCCAGCCTGTGTTGCCACTCAAAAATGGTTTTGAGTGGTCACCACAAGCCCAGTTGAAAGGTGGCCAAAGCTGGTAGAGCGAGCAGAAGCCCAGATGTCTAAGGAGACTAAGGAGCCTACACCAGGGGTTACAACATCATGCTCATGGGTACCAATGTGCCCCTAGGCACCTTTCTCGGCACCCGCAATGATCCCTTACTCCTCCTTACTCTTTTCAATTAACACATTTTCTTACCAGCAGCTGGGATTGCTGTGGAAGTTTTCCGTTGGTGCTGAAAATTGTGGGATCAAAGGAGTTGTTTCGTGTGTTTGGGGCTCAAACCCCTCCTCTGCCATATACTCAGTCTTTGGGGCAGGTTACTTGTCCTTTGACACACCTCCCATGGGAGCCATTTTGTGGTGAGGCCCAGGGCAGTTTCTGAAATTGCCATGTGTGCCCACAGCCCCAAAAGGTTTCCTACCCTGGTCTGCACTGTCAAATTGACTCTGCATACTCTTTTCTGGCATTTTCCAGCTCCAGTTGAACTATCTGTGGTCCAGATACAAAATGTGAGCTACCCTTGGGTTTAGCCTACAAACCCTTTTGGGGGAAGAGACTGATCTTTTTTGCCTATGTTGTTTTGTAAAGTGCCATGTATACTGATGGCACTCTCTAAACTAACTCAATGCAAGGGTGGGAGCCTTTTACCCTTGGGGGTATTCTGTCAGGGGAGGGGGGATATGCCAGCTGCAAGCAGGGCCTGCACTGAAAGTGGATGGAGTTACCCCTTTTTCTCTGTCTGCCACCCCCTTTTCTCTCTCCCCACCCACCCAGCTGACTGCAAGGGGAAGGACAGAAGGCTCTTGCTAGAGGTCTGAAGTGGTAGCTGGCCAAGGGCTACAGGTTGCCCAACTCCTGTATTAACAGTTCTGAAGGAATACAGAGTTCCCCTCAACCGAAGTTTGTTATGAACACACACACACACACCTTCATCACACACCTGCCTTATTGGGCCTGAGTTTCAGCAAGCTAGATCCAGCTCTCCCCCAAGTTCCAGCCTCTGCCAGTTGTCAGAAAGAGAAAGAAACCATTCCTTTTTGATATGGTCAGGAGACAAAAAGATTTCTGCCATTCCTATCATCTAGTGAGGTCAAGTTGAAGGATAAAAAAATAATAAGGAAAACCTCTGGGCCTAAGTTTGGACAACTCAATTATCTCTTAGCATGAAACAACTACAGTCCATTTACCAAGCCTTCATTCTCAAGTACAGTTTCTTTTCAATCTAAGCCCTGCAAGCTGTCCCAGTAATTAAAGTTCCCAATTATGCGTTCGTAGGGATGGCGACTGCCCAGCGTGAGAAAATGCTTCTGAAGAATGCAAACCATAATAGCACCTGACTCCCAAAGTGAGTAACTGCTGCTGCAAGCAGACGCTTTTGTTCTTAAATTTATTTGACTAGGCATATTCATATCTATATGTCTGTACCAACACATCCATTCCCTAAAACGTGTACACCTGTGTACAGCCTATCCTTGGATACTCTGGGGAAGGATCACAGCTCAGGGATCACAGCACAGCCTTTGCCTGTAGAACCAGTGGCGGCTGGTGGCTCTGATGTCAGTGGGGCGATGAATCCACTCCGGGTTTCAGTCAGAACTCTAAAGCTTCTCACACTTTGGATAGCTCCTTTAGAGTTCTGACTGAAACCTGCAGCGGATTCACCACCCCACTGACATTGGAGCCACCAGCCTCCACTGGTTCAATCCCTACTATCTCCAGTTAAAAGGAGCAGTTAGAAGGTGATGGGGAAAACTGCTGCCTGGGACAGTGGAGAGATGCTGCCTCTCAGAATAGACCAGAAGCAGGCATCCTGATAGCCTCCAGATGTTTTGGACTGCAGTTAGTATTAGCTCCGACCAGCACAGTTAATGGTCAGGGTTTCTGGGAGCTGTAGTCCAAAATATCTGGAGGGCACCAGGATGCCTGCCCCTGGAATAGGGAATACTGGGCAAGAAGGACAAGTTTGATCGGGTGTAAGGCAGCTTCTTATAGAATCGAAGGATTCTTTGCTTTAAAAACCCACCTGTGGCTTGAATAATTTTAACTTGAGGACATTTTCCTTTTTCCTTTTTTTTTTTTGCATTTGTTTCTACTAATCATGGGGAAGAAACAAAGAGCTATGCAAGGCTCATTCTGGTTTTCCACCAGCCATTGCTCACATGGCCTTCACTCCTAACCTGGCAGCTACCAGAACATTTTAAAGTGAAGGTTAAGCATTCTCATGAAGCTGAACTCTGTGCCCAGCAGCAAATCATGTGCTTTTTCTGCACTTGGGTGGAGTTACAGAATCTATCTAGCCATGCTTTGAAAGACTCCTTTGAATAAATTGATTTAGCTAGTAACAGATCCAATCCAATCCAATCCCCATTTCCCCTGCTCCATGATTATTCCCACACTCCTCCTCGCCTTCCCTTCTCCTTAATGAACACGAAAATTTGTTTATGCCAGGCGTCTGAAAGTTGCAACTTGTTGGGCAGGCAGCAGAGATACATTCCGATTCTAGACTTCTGTCAATGAGTGTATGAGAACCAACGGTATAAACAAGTCTGAGTGATGTTGCTACACAGGTCTAGCAGCTTGAATTGGCCTCTTTTATTTTGAAGAAAAGGGAGTCACAAGGGCCCCAATCTAGAATGTGCTCTAGGTCTGGATCGGGGGACCTGTGTCAGTTTCCTGTCAAAAGTCACCTTCCCCCAGGCTATTTGCTGTACTTCACAAAAAAAAAAGTGCCCAGTTTAAGCTACTAGATCTCTGTAACAATGACTTGTTTATACAGTTGGTTCTCCTACACACAGTGACAGAAGACTAGAGACAGAATGTATTTCTGCATGTTTATCTTAATCTGTAGTTGGTCCTTTGGCAGTGTATTTACAGACATACCTTAGGGCTAGGTCAGAAGTTCTCAAACAGACCCGTGAGCTCCATTCAGTTGGTTCACTGAAAGGGTGCAGAAGAATCAATACCTGTACTTTGCCCTGCAGTTGATTGATCCTTTCTGACCATGGAGATCAAAGCCATTTTGGCCAGGGTCAGATTTATCAAACAAACAAGCGAATATGCCAGTGTAGTCTGCTATTTCCCCCCTGAAATGCGTACCAGTGAAAGAGGCCCTTCTCCACAGCCTGGCCTAAGGGCTCTTGATTTTTATAATACAGAACTGGTTTATTTTTATTTTATTTTATTTATTGCATTTTTATACCGCCCTATAGCTGAAGCTCTCTGGGCGGTTCACAAAAATTAAAACCATGAAATCATTTTAAAAATATAAAACAATATTTTTAAATTTTGCTGATTTTAAAACATTTTGCTGATGGTGCTGGCACTGAAGAAAGAAACGGCCTGCCAAGCTGCTCCAGCAATTTTCAAGTGCTGAGCGGAAGGAAGGAGAGGAAAAATTTGAGAATCGTTGCATTAGGACTTTGCCCTGTTCTATTTTCAGCTGGAGGGAGGGTGATCATGAGCAGCTGCTTTCAATCTCCAGAAAGCAGCAGACTGGTGGGAAGTTATTCTGTCCACCCATGCCAGGTACCTCAAAGCAATAGAAAAGGTCTCATGAAAAGCAGCACTAGCAGGAACTAAAGCCTTGGCAAGGACAAGAGATATTTCAGTGACAATACAAGACACCTGCAGCTGCCAGTAAAAGTCCTGCCCCACAGCCTATTAACAGTCGGAGTCTGAACTGAATGGGGAGCCTGAAGAAACTTCCTCCTGCTTGCCTTCCATGCCTCTTAGCAGATTCTTCTACAAGCAACCATTTGTGTCAAAGTGGCCTGATGCAGAAGCGGCGCTTTGTGTGTGACCTAAGATGCAGATAAGAGGGGCCACCCAATGGTTACTGTCTGTGCTAGAGCTCCCTAGTATGGGCACTCATACAGTTCAAAGGCAAGGAGAGTTCTGGCATCCAATGGAGATTCACTGTGTCATTCTACAATGTATGAAGTAGGGGTGGGCAACTTGTGTGGCCTTCCAGATATGTTGGCCTACAACTTCCACCAGCCCTAAGCAGCATAGCCAATGGTGAAGAATCATGGGAGTTATAGGCCAAAACATCTGAAAGGCCACACAAGTTACCCATCCCTGGTATAAAAGAACTTGACTTCAGCACAGAAATGAAGCCACACCTGTAATGCAGACAAAATATCCCTTATGCTTGGGAATTTGATCTGGATGTCCATAAAGGTAGACATTACTCTTGGAATGAATAACAGAAAGGTCCAACAGACACCTGTTCCTGATCCAAAAGGTAGCAAAGAAATGCATCACTAAGAGACTGTGGAGATTTATTTTAGGGACAGGTCCTTGCATCATTCCAAGGGCCAAAATAAATCTGGTGGCTGCAGAAGCGTCACGCAGAGGACAAAGGGACACTTTCAACATTAGATGTATCTTCAATAACCACTCAAAGTATCCAATAATGTCTTGAGATGAAGATAAAAAACTTGCTTGCAAGCAGACATGTGAACAGCAATAAACAGGGAGTTCATACAGGCAGGGGCCATAACTCAGTGGCAGAGGAACACTTTGCATACAAAGGGTCTGCGGTTAAATCACCGACATCTCTCATTAAAGAACTTTAAGAAGCACAGAGTTGGGAATGTCCTCTGCATGGGAACTCTGAAGGCATTCTCAGTCTAAGCAGACAGTACTGGGGCTAAGGGATCAATCATAAGAACAGAAGAAGAGCCATGCTGGATCAGACCAAAGGCCTGTTCAAACAGTGGTCAACAAGCTGACTGTCGGAAGCCCACAATTAGATCTTGAAAGCAACATCACCCTCCCACTCATGTTCTCCAGCAAGTGCTAACTGCTTCCAGTACTGGAGGTAATATATAGCCATCATGGCTGGTAACTATGACTCAGTAAATCATCTGACTCAGCAAAAGGTAGCTGCATACATATGCTTGTCTGTCTCCAAGTAGTCACACATGTTAATCAGCTGGATTTGGAGCAATACACAACAGCAAGTTCATGTCTTCAAACTGCAATGTAATGGCTCCTAAGCATTTCGGAAGCTACCATGAAATCCCAGGTTAGGGAGTAGACAGTCTCCTTTCAAGATAATGAGTAGGTAGAAGCAGGGAAAGGGAACCTGTAGCCCTCCAGATGTTGTTGGGATCTTAAGAACCCAATAAAAATCCACCTAGTATCAATCCCTCCTTTGCTTCTAGCTTGATTCTCATCTCAGCCCAAGTTTATTTGAATGGCTTAATCCTGCTTTTATTCTGCAAATAATTTAAAAAATCATTTTTATTCTGTAAGTTGAATTGGTTTACAAGTTGACATCTGAAATGTTCACTTAGGTTAATGTTTGCACTTCAATTAAAAATTCACCCACTGCATTGACCAATGAGAAAGGACAGTTATCTGAATGTTTAAAAACGCTAAAATCAATCATACCCAAAATCATTGTCCAATACCATCACAGGCAGCATCCATTTGAAGGTGCTTCAGAGAACAAGTTGTGTAGGCTGGTCAATTAAAAAGGCTGGAAATTGAATGGGAGCTGAACAGAGAAGTTAAGAGCCAAAGACCTATGTTCTCACCATATGGGAAGCAATGCTGTAAGTTGAATCTATCAACTCTATGATGTTTTATGATATTTTCATGGAGGATAAATGACTTTAATCTCTGAATGAACAGAACTCCAGCTTCTAGCATCCTGAACTGGCTGGCCTACGCAACCTGCTCTTGTGAGTGCATGCAACACAATGTAGTCTGGATTATGCACTAACAGACCAAATTTTCTGCATTAAAGAAAGGGCTTGACCTATTCTGTGCGGCCTTGGTAGTCAATCAAAAAATTGTGGCCACCAGAACATCCCCTGCCCTGTGGAGTAGGGTCTTGTCCCAGACCTCAAGCTGCATCTCTGAAACGCAGCGTGAATACGGGGATAAATTGACATACTGTTGCTGCCTCATTCCAGCAAAGAACTGGAGGAGCAGGCCAGCTCTCACTACTTCTGTCAAGCAGTTGGAACTCCAACCACCCAGCAAGCTCACTGGCAATCAAATATCTCTTTGCTGCCCCTCTCCAGCGCCAACTCAATGTGGACAAGAAGAGGTGTGCCAGTTTTCTCCGTCTCTGTGCCTGCCTAAACTCCAACCACCGAGCAGGCATGGACCCAAGCTTCCATGTCTCCAGAATTCCCCCGCTATCTCAAAGCCAGCAAGCAGCAGCTGAGGCCTTCTGGCTTGCTCTTCCTCTGCACCCAAGAGCAATGAACACCCAGCAGGGAAACAGGTCAATGCATCTCCATCGTATGTCACTGGCTCTGTACAGCAGTTCAGGGACTTGAGAATAGACTGAGAACCCAGGCTTGAATTACTTACACAATGGCACTGACTCCACGGCAGTACCGCTCCCACATGCTGCGAAAACGAGGCTGGCCCCCAATGTCCCAGAGCTGTGGGGAGAGAGGGAAAATGAAGATGAGAAGTTGGGTGTGAACTTGTAAACTTGTAAACTTGTAAACCCAAGCGTTCTCCTCGATTCACACATAACCTGCCCCCCCCGACTTTGCCTGCTCTATTAGACTTTCCCATTTCAGGCACAGTCGGCCACACTCCCTTCATAGCCCATGCCATTCTGCAACTGAGGAAACAAGATGAAAGCTACTACGAGGTCCCAAAGAGCGCTTGCATTTCTGACTTGCAGTGCTAGAACTTTCACTCCAGGAGAGCATTCTCACATTCACAAAAGCTGCAAAGTGCTTGTGTATTCCAATTATTATTATAATTCAATATAAATTGAAATGTACTAGATTTTGTACAACAACAACAACAACAATGACCTTTCCCCAGGTAAAGGTCATAAATGCAACTGAAGGAGGCTAAACTGTTTATGGGCATGATTAGAGATGCTGATTAATCAGATGGATTCTATTGCCATTACACTGTTCGGACACTACTTGAAGGATTTCTATTGAAGACCTGCCCCTTCTAGCAAGAACAGAGTTAGTTAGCAAAAATCAATTTAGTACTCAAATTCTGGGGGAAGATAGGGAGGCCTGACCCAGAGTGTCCCCCATTTTAGACAATGATGCCTCGCTGCAGCCTCCCCAAAATGTAGCTGAGGGGCCAGGCAGTCTCTGCCCACTGCCTCATGATTTCAGCACTGAAGTAATGTTCATAAAAATTGATCAGAGCACCCCAAGAGCCCTTGGCACCTAAAAGCCAGCATGAGATTGCACATGGAAGAAGCAAGATAGGATGTGTGTATGTTTTTTTGGTAAAGGTAATGTTGTTAATTCAGTTCCATTAATCTGCCTGAATTTCCTTAACCTGCTAAACTTGTCTCCAGCGCTATGTTGCAGATCTAGTGGCTGGCTTCGCAGAGACACTTTGCAACTTACCTTTATAGTCACGTTCCCCTTGGTGATCTTCCTCATATTGAAGCCCACTGTTGGGATCATATCTTCATTGAACTGCCCCGACTAGAACAAAACAAAAGCAGACCGGTCATTCATATGAAAGGCCTGGCAGTTTCTGTCTATCGTGTAACCCCACTGAGAGCAGGGAAAGCTAAAGTGGAAACCAGAGTACTGACAGGCTATATACCTAGCTGGAATGGAGTAGCTATCACAGAGTCCTTGCAAAGCATTATATATTCCAAGTATTCAGGCACTTCGAATAATATGTCCGATATCTACTCCATGGAAGACATAATAATGGGGGACTGGGGAGAACCAGTGCCAAAGAACCTGCAGCAATATCTTCCTGGCTGGTAGTGGATACAGCATGGCTGGCGCTACATGAATAGCTCCACATATTCCACTGGCAGTAATCAAGTGTCATTTCACTGTAGTATCTATTCACCAGGTGCCTTCATTGATTCGGCTTAAAATTAAAATGCCACTGCTGTTAATAGGGAGTGTTTCAACACTGCCTGTAGTTAAAACAGTTTCTCTGCTGTTGAATGCGAAGAAGCATGGGGACAGATGAACCTTTTCCTTGGGATACTACTCCCATGGTGAGCACAAAAAACAAGGTGTGCGGAGTACACTGTGCAAAAAAAAATATGTGCAGAGTTAGTCCTATTAGCTGCATGGACAATGACAAGCTGGAGCACCTACAGGTCCAAAGACTGGGAGCACCAAACCAAAACTACAGAAAAAAAATAGGAGAGGGGCAGTCCCCCCCCCCCATTTTTCTGTCCACTGTATATAAATGGGTGGCAGGGTCAGTGTATTTCAGGATATACAACTTTATAACTGACAGATCCACCGCTCAAGTTGTACATGGACAGTGCTAGAGCTGGAACTATTTGGGGGGCACACACACTCCTGAAATGATGCCCAAAGGCTGGATAAAACCACCTGAAATCTGAAGCGTAGTTCATGGACAGTTGCCATCTTAGCCTTATTGTTATCTGAATGTCATTTTGGTTCCATGGCCCATTTCATCTTTGGTTCCGAGATGCAACCAATAAGACAACTTAATGCCATGTCTGACAAGCTCCCTGGGAACACAACTTTCATGCATATATGACATGGAAAGTCCAAGCCAGCCTGTTTTCACCTTTATCACCATCCTACTCACTTAGCTTACTTTTCCACAATTCCCTGTACTCTTCTCCAAGTGCAAAGTGTCTGCAGACATTGAAGGAGTTAGGAATAAGTCTCACGTTCCCACTCAGCAATTCTCTGTGACATGCTAGGTCAAAAGAGTACATTGTGTCTTCTTGACTAATTCCTTCATCCCGGGGAGAGGAATCTGTGCCCCCTTCAGTTGTTGTTGGATTACAACACTCATCATCCCTGAACACTGGCTATGATGGCTGGGGCTGATGGGAGCTGGAGTCCAACAACATCTGAAGGACCACAGGATCCTCACCCCTTCCTCAATCTAGAGTGGAACAAGAAAAACGCATTTGGATTTTAAGTTCTTATTCATTTTTAGCACCTGAATTTCAATTTTACTGGCTTACTAGAAGGCAACTTTCTAGACAAAAAGGCAACTGTGTTCACAATATTATTATTAATTAAATGTATATGTCACTTCTTACTGCAAAAAGCAGTCTCAAAACAGCTAACATACACAAATACAAATATCCATAACTAATGTCATAAATCCATAATAATACAACAAATTAGAAGGCCCAAGCGCCCTCCTCAGTTTCTAAAGGAAGTACATAAATATGCTGTTATCACTGAACACTGAGGAGCAAACCGAAAACAAAAACGAAGAACAACAAAGAGGCTTCTACAAACATAACTTTAGATAAATGGTGGGGTTTTGCTTTGTTTTCGCCACTCTCAAAGCCGAACAAGCAGAAAAGAGGAAGACAAAGTCTGCACTGTAGAAAACCAGTGTTGCTCCAACTCTGTGCTACACACAGTGCACTGCAACATTTGATACCTTGCTTGCAGAAGTCCTTCGAAATTAATATGTCCGACAGCAGAGTTCAGCCCGCTGCTGTTTTCTTTTGGTGATTTACAACCTCAACATTATCCGCATCCTAAAACTTCTCTTGCTTTTCCTCTGTTTTTACGAGCCTGCAAGTCTCCAGCTCAAATCTATCTGTCAGCAATGAATTTATGCAACTCTCCTATTAGAGTATTTTTTTATTACGTTTTTAGTGCTTTTAGCCATCGGCTTTTCAAGATATGACACATCAGCAACTCTTCCAAGGTTCCAAGACTCTTCACGAAGATTGTGTGTGTTGTCCCCTAGCTTTCCATATTAAAAGGCATGTCTCGGTTCTCGTCAAGGAGAGAATAGTACCCTGCTCGAGGGAAACATGCTTCGATAGGTCAACCAGTGCAGTTTCCACCTGGGATTTAACATACCAGGGTATTCTAGCCCTTGGTTCTTCCACAGAGCTAAGATCTCACACAAGTAGGGTGACCTCAAGTATCCTCTATTTTTCTAACTGAAAGCTCTCCTGAAATAGGCTATCAATACTACTCAATGGAGAATTGTTCTTGGGTTAAAGTGAAAAATGCACACAGTGGGATTTCTAAATAAGGAGATAAATAAGTCATTTAGAGATATGGATCTCACAGAGGCTCTGAGCTACCGAAGCAAAACTTTCTGCTAGTAGTGCTGCAGTCCTATACTCACTTCCTTGGATGTAAGCCCTATTGAACTCAATGGGACTTACTTCTGAGCGGACATGCAAAGGAATCCACTGTAAAGTTCTTTAAACATGCAATTTTAAAAAACGAAAGTGTTCATTACCCAAGATTGCAGGAATCATCATGACTCCACAGTTAAACAAAACGTTTTGCCTGACCTGCAAGAGTTAGGGTTCCACCACCACTAAACATGCCACACAAGGCAAGCTAACAAGAGGAAGAACAACAAATGTGGCAAAACTCGGAATGATCAGAAAGGGAGATCCCACGTATTCTGGGAGATCCCACCTGCTTTGTAAATCTTCACATTTAGTTTTAATTCTGCATACAGATTAAGGTACGTGATTACGTGAAATATTAATATTCTTACCATGACATTAGGGAAGGACCATCCTGCTAAGAACTAGGAGAGCCAGTGGGTCTGTTCAGACAACACACTAAGCCATGGTCAGGCCTCTAAACCCTTTGCAGCAAATGGTTAGTGAGCGTGTTTAAACCATGATTATGTAGCCACCATGGTTAGGAACAGTTCACACGATAATGCTTAGCTCAAAATGCGTAACCAACATGGCTTAGTGTGTTGTCTGAACATGGTCACGTTGGTGTAGAAGGCAAGAGTGTTAAAATTGGGTCAAAAGGAACCTAAATTCAAATCCCAGTCAGCAATGAAGTTCACTGGGCAGCTTGGGATAAGCACTCTTCTCTCAGCCTAAACAAACTTAAAAGTTGCTGCAACAGCGCTACATACACCACTGACCACCCTGAGCTCCTTGAAGAAAGCATGGGATCAAGTGTGATAAACCATGAATGGTTAAAAATCCAATCATAAGAACTTTAGGATTAAAGTCTCTATGCTCTCATAATGCCTGGTGTCATACGCAGGGAACACCCATCACGCTAAGTTGCGAAGCCTGTCTTCTCTGAGCACCAACCACTAGCATAATGCCTGGGGAAGTTGTGTAGTTAACAGAGACAGTAAAGCAGAACTGTCAATGTTGCTTTCCCACCTCTCCCTCGGCCCAAAAGCTGGGTTTTTTTGGACATCATTGCTCAACAGCTCTTAGAACACAGCGGAAGAGCCAAAGAAAACCAGGCAATTGTTTGTAGCACACTCTTCTACTCATATGGCAATCCAAGGAGCTTCACAAAGCACAGTTCAAGGACCTGTTAGGACAGAGGATAGACAGTGACCAAGTCACAGTTTCGTTAAGACTCCAAGAGTGACACTCATGCATTCCTCATAAACTTACGTTCAGGATATTTTGCTCCCTCGATTCATTCTAATACACAAGGCTTTGTGCCAGGAGTCATGGTGCTCTCATATTGCTGAGAAACAAATGAGAAAATTGATTTGAAATGCACATGTGCACAGAGCACTTCTATGGCATCTCACGAAGTTCCTGTTGAACTCTGGAGCAATATTTCCTGTAAGCTGACTGCCATGCAGAGATTTGTCTAGCAGCAGACATTCTGCAGAAGAGAAACTTTTTTATCTCACCAATTAAACCTTCCTTGTTTTCAGGTATTCATGCGGCAAAAGCATTCGACAGAAACCAAGCCACTCAATCATCGATTGGGAGATCGTACAATTGGGTATTCAGATGAATTTGTTGGTCCTCTTTAACTTCACCCCCTTCGAGTTGCTTTGAGAAATAGACAGTTTATTGTATTTTACTATTTGCTTCTCTCAATATTTGCATATTGTTCATAATTCAGTTACTTTTGTTAAACACACTGGCTGCGTTTGGACAACGCAATAGTCAACTGTGTGGTAATAATCAACTCGACAGTTGTTTATCTAGGGGGTACTCCCCACACAACATGATAATAACCAACCGTGTTGTGGAATAGAAGCAGCGTTGAGTTGGCTATTAGTCCACACTGAGTTGACTCACTCATCCCCAGCCCTCTCTTCCCCCTCAGTCCTCCTGCTAGTATCCCATCAGCCATTGCCGCCAAAAATCTATCCTGACAGATGGACTAGAGCGGCAGCCACTGCTTTGACCGCTCTTGCTTTGTGACTCTGTGGCTAACATAATAAACAGTGATGGCCAAGGAAAAAACTAATGGTGCCCCACACACAACATGGCTCTTTGAACCACAATGGTGGTTCAAAGAGCCAACTCTGAACAGCATCGGTTATTTTGATCAAATAACTAACCATTGGTTAAAAAACTCCCTCCACACAAAACAATAACCTACAGTGAGTTAAAAAAACAATCGTCAACTATTTAAACCACCATTGCTTATCATGTTGTATGAAACCAGTTTCTGCCTTTCGTGATGGATTGCAGTAGCAGTAAACCTCTTTGGGAGCCATTTTGGTTAGAAAACAGACTGTAGATATAATACATAAATACAAACACTAAATCAGTTCTCATGTTGGCCAGATCCTTATCCCTTCCCTAAGCATGTTGCTATAGATATTTTTAAAGAGAAGGTCTACATTATCTTTAAGGGAATTTTTTCCCTGGAAAAAATCTCTGTGTCGACAAAAATATTTTTAAAAGAAAAAGGAAGAAAAGACCAACAGCCTACTTATTAAAAGGGTGACAAGTGGGACTTGTACCAAGTTTTTTATCTATTATTTATTAACACTTATATACCACATATGCTAAAAAGCCATCAAGGCAGTGCACAACATTTTAAAACAAGAAAACCATAAACAATAAAAACAAGTACATTAAAAGTACATATTAAACCACCTCCATAATTTAAAAGGTTAGATTTCTAAAAGCCTTCCTAAAAGCCAAGAGAGTGGGAGCCATCGTAGTTCTTGAGGGAGTGCATTCCACCATTTGAGAGTAGCACAGGAGAAGGTCCTTTCACACGTGCCCAACAAATGGGTCTCTGCGGGTCCTGATATCAAGCACGGGGGTAGCAGTCTAGCACCGGTATTGTTGCAATGTATCCCTGCTACCTAAGAGTACTGCTGTTCAGGTCTCCAGCCAGCCAGGAAAGGAGCCTTGCAGCGCTGTTCAGACCTCAGAGGGAGGTTGAAGAATAAGGAAAGGGGAAAAGTGATCCCTTTTCTCCAGCCTCCCACACCATGTCATACCATGCACTTTCTGTAAATGTAGTGCCAGAAGTCTCAGGTGTTGATCTGTCTGCAAGTTCTGAACCTGAGCATGTTATTGCAGGGGCTGGAGGGAGTTGGTTGAGGTCTAGAGAGTGGGAAAGGGAATAGTTTTCTTCTGGACTTTTTTCCTTTTCCTTTTTTTCAACCAACATATCCCTCCCCCAATCCCAATTTAAAAGAACATGTAAGGGGTGTGCAGGCTAGCCACACACTCCAAGCACCAACACCCACAGCAGAAATGTTTCTCTTCTGTCCATGTATTTGACTGGCATGAGAAAAGGCTCTCCCCATGTACTGACACATGCGCACAAAGCTCCTCCACATGAGAAGGGACTCTGGCCCAATCTGGGTTCCTCCTTGCGTGGAAGTCTTCTACATGTGCACATCAGTACGCATGGAAAGCCCTTTCTCATGCCGTTGGAACACATGGACAGCAGTGGGTGACAGCAGCAGAGAGCATGGATGTGGGAGTTAGTGTGTGTGCGTGAACATTCCATGTCTCAACTGCTCTGTATCATAGACAAATTGATAGAGCCTGGACAAATGTCTGGTTCCTTTAGGCCCTTTGTGTTTTTTTCCTCATTCCCAAGACAGAAGTGAAAGCTGCCATAGAAAACGGAGAGAAATCCAGCTTCTCCATCTACCTCTGCTCAAGCATTTTCCATCTCACATATCTTTTATTCTCTTCCATCTGTCATCTCTCCTCTTATCTCCTCCTTCCTCCCCCCTTCACATTCAGTGAGGAGCGGAAGCAATAGCATGTGGAAGCTTGTCATAAGGACCCTGGCCCCAAGAGAATTTCACAGCAACATGCATAGTCATACTTTAAATGCTTGGAGGGGGGATCGCCTCCTATGTGGTTCCCCCCAGATTTTCTATACTTCTGCAATACTCAGGATTCCCCTGTGTACACAAATATTAATCTTGTATCAGGGCAGGGCTGTTTTGGATCTAGGTGAGTTAGACATGTGCTGCACACATACATAATCATGTTTCTATGGGGCATGAAACGTCACACCACAGCAGCTGCTCAAGAATTTTGCAATCTAACAGTGGAGCAAATTTTAATGCAGATGGAGCCAAATATTTTAATATTTCAGCCATTATTATCATACAGGACTTTACAGACATAACTTCTTCTTTTTTGTAACAATTCAGTTCTACTCTGAGACATTTCATGCCTTCCACCATGGAGTCCTGATGCCAACTCTTGCATTTTTAGAGCTTAGAAACATGGTGTTCTGGATGGAAAAAAGGTTGTATGACTTCCTTGAGTAGCAAGCAGCTTTTGAACCCGTTTGTGTGTGTGACTTTTACAGCTCAAGCCAACATTTCAAAGTGGTGCATAGGAAGGAAAACATATAAACATAAAACCAAACGATAAAATGTCACAATAAAACGGTTAAATCAGTATACAATTGAAAGTAGAGATATTCATCTACCTTCCTCTCAGTACTAGCTACTAAGTAATAGCCAGAAGTACTTCCTAGACTATGTAATTTCCCCCCACTGCCTCCAAACTTTAGCCAGGTTCAAGTCAAGTCTCCAAAGGAAGTCTGTTCCACAAGCTGGGAACTAACACTGTTTCTTCACATATTGGCTGAGTTCACACAACATGTTAACCCACCATGGGCTATCAAATTGTCTGAACACAGTGCATTTTCTGTAGGGTGGTTTGTTAACCATGTACTACAGTTTATTTTTCTCGAAAAAGCCACCTTGAGAACCCATGGCAACTCCTTTCGAAATAAAGTGCAATGTATGCAATCAATGTCAGGGAAAAGGAAAAACACTAGGCATTTTTGTTATATGGTAATATGTACTACCTAACAGAAATGTGTTCATTCTGAGCGCATTTCCTCATAATTTGTCATCCCCATGGGATAAATGAGATCAAGTCAATCTTGTTGGACCACTGGCTGCAACCTGCTGAGTCACACCCAATTCAAGCTCATGGCTCTAATCCAAGTGTTTGGCACCCTGATGTTAGAAAAGGTCTGCTCTACAAATACGAAAAAGAGCAAATGGTAACTGGCTGTATTCCGCAACTTCACATTGCACACAATTAACTTACGTGGGAAGAGCAAGAACTATGCTGAGAAAAGAGGATACGACTTTGAAAAAGAATTCTCACTCTAGCTCAACAAAACCTACATACTATCACAGCCTTTAAAAGCACCTTGAAATAGAGAAAAGGGGTTTGGAAGGCCTGAAGAAACTATACAGAAGGCTTCCTCAACCTGGTCCCCTCCAGATGTTTTGGACTACAACCCTTAGGATTCCCGACCATACCAAAGTTGGCTGATGGGAGATGAAATTCATGCTATACAACATTGCATAGGGAAATGTTATGTATGTGGATGGGGGGGTGGGGGGTATTTTGTGAAAGGCAACCCAAATACGGACTTTGAAAAATCAGATCAGAACTTCAGTAAAGATGCCCCGGAATGTGTACTGAGCTTCTAGTACAGTCTTTCCCAAACTGATGCCCTCCAGATGTTTTGGACTTGGCCTCCCATCAGCCCCAGCTAGCATGGCTAATTGTCAGGAATGCTAGGAGTTGTAGTCCCAAACACCTGGAAGGCACACATTGGGGAAGGCTGTACTAGTATTTGGAACTAGAAGCACTCCTAGCCTTGCAGCTTATATTGTTCTCAACTGTTCCGGTTCCCCCCAAAGGATTCTGGAGAATGTAGTTTGCTGAGAATTCTCTTCAACCCCCTAGCATCCCTCATAAGACTGTTTTACCCCAGGGACTCTAAGTCAAAGAAATTACTGTCAACTCATTTTACATTTGTTGAATTTAATTCTAAACAAGTTCTAAAAAGATCCAGGATTAAATTAGCTCCAGCGGCCCGAAGTGCTTCAACAAAAATGGACCCACTACATGGGCTGGTTAGTTCAAGCTGGCAGGTGAGAACAGAGTGGGTGGCAGATTCAGCATCCAAAAAGAAATGAAAGAGACATGCTTTAATCTGATGCTTGAAAGTCACTGTTTATTTTGTGGAGTGTGCACCACATGTTTTAACCAGAGATCTTGCTTGTCACTATATTCTTGAGAGTTCTTTTTGGCATATCAAAGTAAGACACAAAGATGCTTTGTCCTCCAAGGAAGACCTCAGGTAGAAGCACACATTCTTCACAAAACAGACTTTGAACTACCAGCTTTAGGCCTGCCTCTTCCTCCACTCTACCAGTTTTGTCAGCCAAACAGAATTCACAACTAGAAAGCAGTTCTGCTCTTTTCTCTTCTCTCCTTAATATCTGAAGGATTCATATAGACAATTTTAATGTCTTGGAAATAGTGGTATGGTTCTGTGGACTCAGTGTAGTTTTCCAAGTACTAATTTAGTAAAAAAAAAAAATGCCCCTCCTTTCCCATTAAGTTGGGGAAAAACTCTCCCCCACTTTTACCTTAGGGACAAAGAGTCTTCATGTGTTATTTTGGTTCACTAAAAACTCCTCCCTAGAATAGGGTAGATAATGTTGGGGGGGGGGGGGGGGGTTGGACTCCAACTCTCATAAACCCCAGCCAACATGTTCATTAGCCAGTGATTATGCTTACAGGCAAGACCTTTGATCAAAACATATTGGACATTTCCCACAAAATAAACTGCTACCAGCTTATGATTTGTGATGAGTGTATCAAGTCTTCCAGATTCTGAAAATTACAGTATAACTAAGTAAAATATAGAATTCTGGTTTTATTATTTAGTTTTATTAACACTATTTCTATAGCTTTGCATTTCAAACAAATCCCAAGCAGTTTACAAAAGAATAATAAAAAACAAGCAAAGCAAACCACATATACACTAGTACCATGAGGGTTTTACAAGTAATTATATAATTTGAGGTACTGCTATTGGTCTCAAATCCTCCACCTCTCCACACTGTTCCTGCTTCCTCTTGTTTCTTCTTATACATTTAAAAACCCTTTAAAATCTGGGAACAGTTTTACACAAACATCCCCCCCCCCAAACTGAGATAGAAAACAGTGTGCAGAACTATACAGCACAAATTCTGTGTATGTGTGTATAGGGCACTGGGATTGGCACTTTGTGCAGAATAGAGTGAAATTTTCAGCATACAATTTCCCCAGTTTTTTGAAGACATATTTAAAATAGGTGGATGAAAGCACATGGGATGGAAAGGGGATTTACACGAGAACAAAAGACCACCTTTGAAGACAGGCCCTTAAACTGAATGCAACAGACCATCAGTACCTGTTTTCCTCTTATCAAGGGGAATATATGGAAAGATGCAAGATAGAATCCCATGAATATATACAAATTTGAATACACATGAACAGAGCACAATGTTTTATTATACAAAACACACACACACACACAAAACAGCTGAGCATGCAGATGTGCCCTGAGGAGTATAAAAGTACATATTCCAGCAATGAGTGGAGGTGAGCTGAAAAAGGGAAAATTATAACTGATCATATCTTCAAGAAGTGTAGCATACAAAGAGCACAGAAGTGAACATGTTAGCAAGGGGCTCCTTTGCGCTTCTTAACACACTTGCACTTCTAATTCATTGGCCTGGTTCACATGATCACATCAGTTAAAACAAACCACGGTGGCGTGTTTAAGCCACAGTGCATGGTCTGTTGTTGGGCTCTTTGAGTGTTGTTTCCCCCTCAAAGAAGCCATGCCTCCTGGGTTTGGAGTGCACAACAACATGAGCCTGGGAGTGTAATTAGGCAAACGGTGCCCAGGATGCACCGGCATTTGCTGTGGCTTAAACAAGTCACTATGGCTTATTTAAGCCGCCGCAGTGATTGTTCTGTATTTGGTATTAGTTCTATTCATGTGTATTGTATATCACCCTGGTATCTGTAAGGATAAAGGGTAATCTAGAAATATTTTAAACGAACAATCAAACTTATAGCAAGTGAGGCCAAACAGATCTTCTACTCCAATATGGTTAAACCAGCAACTGGGAGCAGCTTTCCAAGGTCTCAAAACAAAAGCCATTCCTCGCTTTCTAGTCACAGGACATTTCAGACATTATGTTGTGTACTCTGAAATGAATCCTCAGCTCTAAGAACCATGCAGAGCACATTGCAATGAATGTCATGCATGCGTATTATGGGTATGGCTACATTTTGTATGCATACATATCAGTCATAAAGGAGCATGCACATGCATTTTGTGTTTGAGATCTGTTTCCAAATACACAAAACATCTGAAGTGGCCCTAAGATTTTTTAAAAACTGGGATTAAACTATGTCAAGACTGAATTTGTGCCAGGGAAACCCAGCCACTCCCAGCCCACCCCCTGTTCTCAGTACCAGGGAATATGCACAATAAAAAATAAGTGCTTTTGAGCATGTACAGAATGCCCTCTTGCTCTCACACCATTGAGCAACCACAGCCTACCCCCTATATTCTAAGAAGCAGCAGGTTTTTCAGAACAGCTCATAGCTTCCAGCACTTCTCTTTTTAGGAATTAAACATAGGGCCTTGTACATGCAAAGCACTCCCTCCCTTCCTCATTATCTCCCTGCTGCTTCAGCAGAGAAGCCCTGAAGTCTAAAACTCTGCTCACACAAACCAAAGCACCCCAGGGAAGCTTCACAACTACCACTGACAACTTTGTACTTTATCTCCAATAATCACATTTTTACAGAATCCAGCCATTATTACAAGGCCATTTTCCTAAATGAAAAAAATATTTCATATGTATTTATATCAAGCAAAATTTTACTATTGGGGGGATGCCTTAACCTAAGAAATCCTCCTTCCCCAACAAGTCTTCTACCCTGACCCATGTTATATTTATACGGCACCCATAAGAAGGGCTAAGTCTGCAAGCATATCCCTCTGGGTGGTAGATGTCTTGCTCATTCAAGGTCAGTAGCAATCTCAATGTGCACCAATTACAGAGGGCTAAGGCCTTGCCACAAGGAGATCACTCATGACTGCCAAAAAGCTGGACCATCTATTCCAAATAAATTAAGAATTATACAAGTTGTGTGATGGTTTGACTCCATATCATCATCTCTGATGTCACAAGTGGAAATGAACATGTGGCTATGCTCTGAGTTCAAGTCTCTGATTATTATTATTATTATTATTATTATTATTATTAACATTTCTATAACGCCCCATAGCTGAAGCTCTCTGGGCGGTTGCCAAGCTCAAAAAGGAAACAGCAACCCTGACTGCATGTATATCTTGGAGTGCTGAGTAATAATGCTGGGAACCATTCTTTTATAGGCTATAGTCCTGGTTGGCATGTAACAACAACCCAGAGTATGGCTTGAGTATGGGTTTTCATTGAATCATGGGTTTTTGTTGAATCATGGATTGTTGTTATGTGCAAACACTGCATGATGGTATAACTCTGGGTTGTTAACCACGAACAATCCAGGAATAGAACCCAAAGTTTGTTGTTGGGTTATGAACTCTGGGTTGTCCATGGATAATAATACATGGCTAAACAATAGTACAGAGATCGCACATAATGACAACTCATGATTCAATAACAACCCATACTCAGGGTTGTCACTGTGTGCAAACTAGGTCTCCCTCCCTCCCGGATTTTTTTCTTTTGTCCCCAGATGCAGAAGAGCTTCCACTTTCCCCTTCAACTTACAAAGACCTATTAGAACAAGCTCCAAGTCATCACCCTAAGGTATTTCCCAGATGATACAAGCAGTCCTCAACAATACACATTGTATCTTCCCAAGTTCTTTGTGCTCACATGTGGCTCTTATAAGGCTGCAATGAATGAGTTATCACTTCCATTCTCAAATTTTGAATCTTTGGATTTACAGCCCATGATGCCCATCACGACCCTAAGGAAATGTTCTCATCCTTCAGCCTTATCTAATAAGCAGTGCAATCCTAGGAGTAAAAACAACAGAAGGCTGGGCACAGGCAATTATTTGTAGGCATCTGAATCACTTCTTACACTAAGAAAATATCACAGAAATAAGTTGCACTCTTGCGCTACCTAATCAGATCCAATCAGAATTGATCTTTCTAATAAAATTACAAGTTACCTCTCCCTTTAGAACCAAGATCTCACAACTCTGATTTCAGGAGTGGGAAAACTGCTAACAACCTAATTAATACAGAAGCAGCAGCATTATTAACCCCTTGCCACATGCTTCACAGCTCTCCAAGGAATTTCCACTTCCGGCAGACTGGCCAGCCAAGTTCAGAGTCTCCCAGGAAACGCAGTCTAGACATAAGAGCGCACGTTTATAGCTGAAAATTGCAGGCCGATAAATTGCTTTCCACAAACTCTATTCCACATCATTTCTGGACCTTGCTTCACTACGAGCAACCATTTCTCCTCCTGCAAGTATGCCAAGTACATTCTGCTATGCTAATATTACAGATGTTCACATGACACACACACATCACATCATTGAAAGAATTTGTGAGAGGTTGTGTAGCTTAGTCTCACCCTGCCGGGGCCACACCCCTCAATCATACTCCTGCCACCTGTGCGCTAGACAGGCATGGAAAAGGGCTCTATGTATGTCTTGATGGATGGGAGAGCTCAGCACACATGTGACAGGGACCATGACTGGGCCATACCAGCCAAATACACACAGCAGGAAAGCATGGCCAAGGCACATGATCCCAGAACGTATGAGGAGGGGAGGTTGTGCAAACCTTCTTAGAGAAGTGTGCACAGAAGCAAGGACAACCTTCATGGGCTTGGCAAGTAACAAGAACTTCTAGTATTTGTGCAGCCAGGGAATTGCCTAGTGCTCCAAGTCTATTTCTGAAAGCAGCTCCTTTATGGGGCGTAGATCTGGGGTAGGGAACCAGAAACCCTCCAGACATTGTACTGTAATTCCCATCAACTCTGAATGTTTACTAGGCTGCCTGGGGGTGATAGCAATTGGATCCCAACAAAATCTGGATGGCTGCAGGTTCGCCATCCCTGCTTTATCTAATCTATCTAGGGCATAATTCACAGCTTTCCCCCAACAGAACCATCAAACTAAGGCTTTGAGGGCTTGTAGTAAATTCTCAGCTAAAGATTCTTGCATTCACTGACATTCACTTCCCAAACATTTCTACCATTATTGGTAGGATGAATGTTTATAGTTCCAGGGAAATATTTGAAACAGTGAGACTGAAATCGTTCCTTTTTTTAGGACATAGTATCAGATTTTGGATGACATATGAAGGCTTGAAGCAGTATTTCAAATTCTTTAGCAGCTACAATTTCCAAGTCCTTGATGTTAAGGTATTTGCAATGATATATATTGCAATGTTCTGCAAATATGAACACAACGTTGCAGCAGTTCTGCTATCAAGAATATTCTCTATCTAAATTATGAACACCTAGGTGTTGGACACTTAGTATTTTGAATACATGCACCAAAGGTGATGGGATCCTGTACATGCTGGTATCAGGAAAACCGAGATACCTAGGTTTCAACTTACGATGCACAGTTATTATGCTTAAAGATGGACATATACAATTCACCAGAAGCTTATCTGTTTAGGATAACTAAACAGATAAGCAATCGTAGACCAGGAGTAGCAGCTGGGATAGTCCCACATGGCTTTTCCCCTTTTTGGTCCCCATGGGATCAAAAAGGCTACATTTCTTAGTCTTAAAGGGCCAGTGATGCAAGTATTCTGACTCCACAGCACTCCACCTCTGGGAAGGAACACTGCCATGATGGCACTAATAGAGGGAAGGAGAAGTTAGCTGCCATTCACCCAAGGGCAACTGCAACTTGCTCAGAAGACCAGGTTGTACATTAGTAATAAAATGAAATGAGAATGTGACAACCCTAAATTAAAACATATATAAATTAAGAATACCAGAGTAGGCAAGTGTTACATTGCAGCCTGGTATTATATTATGTATTCAGGAGTTACACTTAAGGCTTAAGATCCTATCAAACTGGGCACTAAACAAGTCTTATTAGCTCCCATTCCAGAGTCATAATTTAAGGTTAGGGCAAAACATTGCATACTGAAGAAACCAGTCAGCCTGTAGCAAGCTTGTTAAAGCAAAGAAACAGTCACAGCTTGCACAGTGTCGAAATCATTCCCCAGCTACATCGTTGGGAATATCCCAACAACAACAACAAAATCCTGCTCAAATTGGATCCATGATATGATGCAAGTCAGCGAGGATTACAAAACAGTGAAATCTACAGATCCATTTCTAATTTACTTCACAACTGTGACCATATCAAAGAGACATTAATATACAAAGTTTCAACTTCAACTCACTGCACCAGAACTATCTGGTTCCTTCTTTTAAGGTGCTATTGCCCAAGCAGCTCAGATGGAATTTCATGCTGCAGCTTGGAAGACATTACTTAAAATCCAGCTTCACTATTTAAAAAAGCTAATTCCTAATCCTGAACATTTGCAATTTATGGGCAGCCTGCCTGCCAGTGTTTCCATTGCTGGAGCTTTTATGCCCTGCATGCGTCTGCCTCTAGTTGAGCTCCCTTCACTACACATTCTTACTGCCTTTCACATGCCCATTTTCTCTCCTGGATGAACAACTGAGTAGCTTTCTTTACACACATTTCACTAATATAATTTATTTGGAGTGAAAACATGGGAGTTTTCTCAACAAAAGACTTCATCTGTATGAGTGCTATTGCAATCTGAATAACGCCCCCTTCTCCAGACTCTATCAAAATTAACTCAACAGCAAGGAAGCAGCATTCCTCCAGTGCAACAACAGAAGCCACCAAGAACAGCCCATGCCTTTGGCAGCCACCCAACATCCCAAGCCACACATGACAGTTATAGGACGAGCTCTAAAACCTAAATGGGTGTGGGTTAAGAAGTTATATTGATCATCTTCCTGCAACTGCAAAAACACTTTTTCCAGCATAGTGGGCAGAGCCGGTTTCCTCAAACACTGCTAGGAGTAAATTTTAAAACTGCTGGCATCTAACGAAGGAGAGAAAACAAATAACAACTAAAACAAAAAGGAGACCAAGAGCACTTCCCACCAAGATCTATTCGCAGCTCAGCCAGGAAATCTGACATTCACCAGGCAAGGCTTTCATGGTGCCATCCTCCTGCCTCCTTCACAGAAGTGACAGGGGGCCAGACAACGTCTTCTACTCATGACCATTCTGTGTTTTTGTACCACCTCTTCCATCTTTTCCCTTAAGGAGAAAAAGATTGGTACTGCTGGGAGCCCTCCACCTGAAAGTACCCCAAAATGTGGTTACTCTCCACGTGGCCAATTGCCCCTTCAGAGAGTACTCAGCCATTGTAGGGCTGTGTTATGTTCAATACGACGCAGTGCTATGGTAGCTGAAGCTTCGTCCTATGCCTAATGCCATGAATGCAGGACAGGCTCATTAGATAGCCCAGCAGCAAAGAAAGGAGAACAGCAGGCAGCAACCGAGGGAGGATGAAGTGCAGCCACAGGAGAGAACTGAGCAGCGTGAGGCAGCCACTACCTGAAGAGTTATCTAAAAGATCGCTTTGGGTCCTCCCTTTAATGGACAGTGGAAGGGACAAAGGTCCCTTCCTACTGCAGGTCTTGCTCCAGTTGGTTCTAGAGACAGTTCATTCCATTTCAATCCCACTCTTGATCCAATGAACATGGAGGCAGGAAAGGGAAAGATGGAATCATCCCCTTTTAGTCTCGCAACAACCATCCAGTAAGGTAGATTAGGCTGAAGGAGGGTGATTGGGCTAAGAAGCTTTATGGCTGAGCAAGGATTTAAACCCCTTTTCTGGGTTCTCCACAGTTTAGTTCCAATACTTTGTACGCTGCACCACTAGTGGGGCATAGGTTGACCTAAACTGAGTGAGCCATGCAGATACCACCACTTTAAATATCTGCTATCTGTGGTCTTCTATCACTTCTCCCTCACTCCATGCCTCTTTCACTCTTTCACTTCCTCTTCGGCTTTTCCCTTGTCTTATTTACCCTTCTCCTGCCTTCCCACCATCTCGTCCTTCCCTTTTTTCACTTTGAGTGCCCCCCAACACTGATTTCATCTCTTCCTTGTTCTCCCTTTCCTATCCATCCCTTTCCTCATTCGCTCCATCTAGGTTCTTGCCAATTTTTGCCTCCATCTTTCAGTTCATTTCATTTATTACATTTCGATACTGCCCAACAGCTGAAGCTCTCTGAGCAGTTTACAAAGATTAAAAACCTTAACACATTATACATAGAATAAAAGCCATTTACATATAAACACATAGACAGTACACATACAAACACACATGTTATTAAACAATTTTAAACAACCAACAATAATATTATTGTCCTCCACGTCTCCTTTTCTTTACCCTCTTCTGACTCACAATCTCTTCACACATCCTAGCTCAGTTCACACAACACGATTCTCTACGCAGTGTGAAAACTCCACTCAACTGTTGAGTTTGTAGGAGGTACTCACCACACAACATGTTCCAACTCCACCGGTGTGTGAATGTGGGCTCCTGTGGAGTTGAGTAAAAGTAAATGCGCAGTTTGATTGGCAGTTCCTCCACCCTCTCTCCTCCCAATGGTATCCCATCAGCCACTGCAGCAAAAAAATCCAATCCTGGCAGATCTCCTAGTGCGGTACTCATTTCTTTCATCGCTCTAACTAGGGAGCTCTGTAGCCTGCGGGAAAAGTCCACTCAATGCAACAGGAAACTCCACGGAGCCCTCCACACAACATGGAACACAACGGTTGTGCAGGAACTCTTCTCTGCACAGTGTGGATATTCAGCGTGGTGTTTTCCCTCCAGACAACACATTTCTCAACAGTGGTGTAAAAATTCCACGGTGGAGTTTTAAAACCACCGTTGAGAAATACCTAACCAGTGCCGAATAGAGGGGAACCAGTACCTCACGCGATTTGGAAGCTATACTTCTATTAATGCAGCCCAAAATAACATTTGCTTGTTTTGCAGCCACATCACACTGTTAAAAGCAACAGCCAGCTTTGTAACAATCAGTTTGAGGCCTCACAAAGCTACACTCAGGAAGACTAAAAAGCCAATATACCATCTAGTGATCTTACCTGTAGCTCCACTCAGCATGACACTATTATGTCATGCAGCATTAGGAGGGGGCTTGCTATCAAAAGCAAGGAGATACATCTGTCATTGTAAGAGCCAGTGTGGAGCATTGGTTAGAGGA
This sequence comes from Anniella stebbinsi, assembly GCA_029215795.1. Lineage (NCBI taxonomy): Eukaryota > Metazoa > Chordata > Lepidosauria > Squamata > Anniellidae > Anniella > Anniella stebbinsi. Next base: position 42,026,841 of record JARDYH010000004.1, on the reverse strand, counting down.
TCAGGCTAGAACTGAAGAGACCCAGTTTTAAATCCTGACTCAGCCATGAAGCTGACTGGGTGGACCTAAATATCCATCACAGTCTCTCAGCCTAAGCTCAAAGGGTCATTGTGAGAGAAAAAAATGGATAGAGAAGAATGTGTGCCATCTTGAGCTCCTGGAGAAAAGGCAGGATAGAAGTGTAATAAATAAAATACAACAAACAAACATTGCAATCCTACACGCATGCCACAGAAACAGACTAAAGTAGACAGGGGCTATAGCAACAGAAGCACCTCCGCGCACTTTTAACCATTAAACGCTGCACTATCTTGGGTAAGGTTACTGCCAAGGCCTATACCAGCCTGTCCAACCTGGTGCTCTCCAGATGTTTTGGACTACAATTCCCAGAATTCCTGACCATTGGTCATACTGGCTGTGGCTGATGGGAGTTGAAATCTGAAACATCTGGAGGGCCCCAGGTTAGAGAAGGCTGGCCTATACGATGCAGCTTCACCTGTAAGTTTCTTGAGTTCCTACCCTATTCCAGATCAAGACGACTATAGTACTTCGTAAGAGGAAAAAGCACACAGTTTTTGTGCTGTGATTGTTTCTAAGATTAGCCTAAAGTTGTGTTGGATTTTCCCCACTCCTGAAGAAGATCCTCTGTTCATCAGAGATTCAGGGGTTGCTCAGTCTTCCAGGAAAATAGGCTGGACAAGCAGAGAACAAATAGAATGACATCAGATGCTAAAAGGGCCAAACCTGACTAAGGGAAGCTTTCATCTGTAGAACTCGTTTGCTTATGTCTTTAATATCACCCAATTGCCTAATAATATCAGCCTAAAAGATCATTATATTACATTATCAGTATGTTAATAGTTATATTACAAGTAAAACCTTAATAAATCCTATACTGAAATGCACAAAGTGTTTCACTCTTAACGCATATTTAGTTCAACAATATTCAGAGAATGACTGCTTTAGGCTTGTTGTTAACACCACTAAAAAAAATGTCCTCCGCACATAACATGCTTTCAATTACCTTACCATATAATATAAAACATTCTCACAGGTGACCTCCCTCCTTCCAAAAGTGCTTGTGTAGATTAATTGATGCAGCTTTTCTTTCTTCCACGAGCACTTATTAAACAACGGTATATACTAAAAAGGAGCTTTCTGTATGGAATCACTGAGAAAGTCTTACAGCCATAAAACCACAGTTAACACGGTAATGACGATTTTAAGGTGGGCACGTGGATTTAAGGATACAGCCTTATTCTCAAGATAATAATTCTATTAGAGATGGCTGTTTACAAAAAGCTACAAGAATGTTCCTAACCAGGGACACTTAGCATTTACACAGTGCTTTTTCAGTGTTCAAAGTACCTCATATACACTATCTCAGTAATCCCTACAACAATCCTGTAAAGTAGATTGGCATCATTCCCATCCTAAAGAGGGGCAGGGGGGGCAGGTAGACCTGAGACTAAGAGATAGTGGTTTGCCTAAGGCCACTGATCTAGGACTTTCATGGATGAATGCAACTTTTAGAGGTCTGGGGGCCATTTTCGCCCTCTAGAATGCACCTACTACACACACACAAATTGAAATGGTGTCCGGAGTTACTATGGAGTGTCTAAAGGGTCAAAACTAGCTTGTTTTCAAGCTAATTGTGACTCTTTTGGTGCTACAGAGCACTAGAAGATCAAAAAGGTTTCAAAATGGCTGTTCCTTTTTTTTAATTGCAGGCCACATACTGCTCACCCAACTTAAATCAAGGTCTCCCCAACTTGCACTCTTACAAACAGCATCATTAAGTCCTTGCTCAAAGGGCAGATTTCATCATGCATGAAATTTAAAGACATATCGGGTTTGGATCTTATTACTGCTGGTAACCACTTATTCAGCCACACTAAAGGGTGCATGCTAGGTGCTGAATAGGATGTAAGAGACATGCCCTGCCAGGAGGCTTAGAAGCTGCAATAGCCAGATAGAAGTGGGAAGAGAGTCAAACTAACAAGTCATGGGGGTGGGCTAGAGAATAATCAGAAAATGATGGAGGAGCACAAAAGCATTCCCTCATCCCTAGAGAAACAGGTCTTATGGTATTACTTACAAGAGGAGAGGAAAGTAACTTGAATCATGGGTTGTCGTGTTGTCTGAACGCAAAAAGGATGGTTTGTTAACCATGCAGTGAGGTTTATTTTTTCTGACCAAGCTACTGTTTGTTGTTGGGTTGTTCAGGGTGGTTAACAACCCATACTGCATGATTAACAAACTACCCTGGCTGCGCGTTCAGACAACACAATAACTCACATTGCAGAAAAAGTGTTGTGTTCAAACAACATAACCCATGGTTCAACAAACAACCCATGGCTCAAAACAACCCACAGTCCATCACTGAATGTGGATTAGTGTGTTATATAAATAGCCCCAAATAGACCCAGAATAGTTGTTTTAAATGGATATTCTATTTATAATCTGTTTTTATGCTTTTTAAATTTTGTATATCAGTTTTTTAATGTTCAATGTTTTAAAATTTTGTAAACTGCCCAGACAGCTTCGGCTATGGGTCAGTATATAAATGTAATTAATAATAATAATAATAAAAATATGGAGGTTTCTTCAGGCAGAAGGCATGGAGACTGGAGTGAAAGAGATAAAAGCAGCTAAGAGTAGATGAACTTGTGCAGAAAAGAACAAGGAAGACTCAAAGACAGAGGCCTCATTAACGCATAATGCAAACCCATGATATGGGTTGTTGAATTCTTGGTTGTTGCAATGTGTGAACATGATTGTGCTTACAAACCATGGCTTGTTAACCACAAATAACTCAGAAAGAGTACCCACAACTTGTTGTTGGATTGTAATTCCCTGCTGTAATATGGCCCTCAAGACCCTTCCCAAAATTGGAATTTGGTCCCTGGGGCCGCCCTAAACGTTGCTATAACATGCTCCTACAGCATCCAAAGTCACCAGGAACCATGGAAAATGACATTCCCATATTTCCTGGAACCTCTGGACACTGCTAGACAGACATAAGGAACTGCATTTCCTGTGCCTCCTGGATCCTGCCAGAGCATATTGCTAGGGTGACCAGATAAAATCCAGGTCAGGGCTCCTGTAACTTTAACAGTTGTAGAGAAAAGGGAATTTCAGCCAGGGTCATTTGTATGCAATTAGTTCCTGGTGAAATTCCCTCTTCATCACAACAGTTAAAGTTGCAGGGGTCCTGCCTTCTTTTGTATATGGTAACCCTAGTATAGTGCCTGCAACTTTAACTGTTGTGATGAAGAGGGAATTTCACCAGGAACTAATTGCATACAAATGACACTGGCTGAAATTCCCTTTTCTCTACAACTGTTAAAGTTACAGGAGCCCTGACCTGGATTTTATCTGGTCAGCCTAATATTGCAGCATCAACATCTAGGGCCTAATTGGATGCCCTTCTGTACATCCTCCCTGCTGCTACTGGATAAAGAGGAGAAATGGCAGGTTATGTAGGTCGATAATGAGAGCTGGGAGAACTCTTTGTTAAAAAAGCCATAATTTAAATTTATATTGAAAATATGTTGTTTTGCTCAATCCCCATTCCAAACAGGTCCTAAGGAAGGATCAACCAGTTCTACCTCAAGCAACTGCTTGGCTGTGAAGTTCACTGGGCAAGTTGCCATCTTTCTCAACCTAATCTACCTCACAGGGCTGCAATGGGGATAAAAAAAGGCCTTGGGTAGTTGGGGGGGGGGGGGGGGTATCCAAATAGGTATACTAAAAAGTGAAGGTGTGTGGATCCACAGACCACACCTTTGTCTGAAACCATGCGCCAGACCTATGCCACTATCCAGAAAACATTGCTGAATCAGAGGACGGAGTTAGAGCATCTCTAACACACAAGACAGAACTCACTATTTAGCATATTATCAATTTGCACTGTCATGTCTTCAGCACTCAAGTCAAGACAAAACATAAATGACGGACAAAGAATCAACGTCTACAGAGTCCTCCACTTTACGCTACAAATGAATACAAAAGAAAACTCCAGACAGTATATTTAAAAGTGTACAGTACGGTGCAAATCATAGTCAAAATTATATTAGAAGTATGAAATTTAATTTAGAAGTGTTTAAGTCAAATGTCTTGTGATGTGCTTGGATTTCCAGCAGTACCTACAAGAAACCACTCACAGTAAAGTAAAAGAAAAATATTTTAAAGGGGATTTATGGGGTGTGGGTGTGGTAATAAAATATTGGATTTTCCTTGAGAAATGAAAGCTGCTGGGCAAATAAACACAAACCTGCCCCTAGTATTATATCCTAAAAGCTGAGATGGAGTCACAAGATGGTTCCAGATTGATGGGGAGAGGCAATAGGCAATTGCAACCTTCATGACTGCCATCCACTTCCTTCTACCAGCAAAAAACGCTTAGTATTCAGAGAAAGTGTCGCGTGATTCTGGCCTAAGCCATGCTGCAATCCTCTTTCTAGGAAGAGCAGAAGGTGGAAGAACTCCAGTTCCGCAAACTCACCTAGAACAATGTACCCCTCTAAAATCAACAGCCTAGCCCCCGCACAGTTTAGCAGGTTCCAATCAAGGCCTCAGGACAGAAAGCTTAAGATAGCTATTAATATTCCTCATGGGCAATATCCAACATCCCATGTGCTGTCTAATGTCTCTTGCCCCCCCCCTCCACTACCCTTTCATTAAATGCACACTCTGAAGCCATTACTGCAGGATACATGGAGGGGGGGAATGCAAGGCTTTCCATCTGGGAAATTCTCTGCTTCCTTTCCCAAGATGGTTTCTGTAGATTGCGCTCTGAAATGCTTTCGCAGAAAATCCTCTTGTAATTTTAAATTACGTTTTCTAAAGTTAAAAAAAAACAACCACACAGAGTCCCTAATTGCCATATTGATCAGAAAAGATGGAGATGAAATTACCATCCATCACAGGAGATGGAAGAAGCGTCCTTCCTTCCGCCCCACCAGGGACCCAGCCTATATACAGCAATCCGGAGCTTGAAAACAGCAATCCGGAGCTTGAAGATTCTCCACTCCGGAGTACCTCCCAGCTCACAAAGCGATGGAAAAAGCAGCATTAAAACACCGTCAAGAGACACTCGGGAGTCAAATACATGCGCCCCCACCCCCCAAACTCTGAATCTGTTTTAGCAGCTGAGACTTTTAAAATAAAAATCGAAACCGGCCTCTTCCTCATCCCCAGAAACACAACCAGGAGGACAAGCACTGTGAAGGGCGGGGGGACGCGAGAGGGCTCAGAGAGGCTTTGGCCGCATTGCACACGTCGTTCCCCCCCCCCCCCGCCCCGTTTACATTTACACGGGAGAAGGCGAGGGAAAGGAGAGCAGCTCCCCTTCCTTCCCCCAGACAGGAGCAAAGGAAGCTGTCGCTGTTTTTGGGAGGCGAGAGCAATCATGTCTCCCTCCCCAGAGAGAGAGAGTGGGGGGTCTCCTTCCTTCTTCGCACATGATTTGGGGAGGGGCGCCCTTCTCCCCTCGATGGGAGGGAGGCCTCCGTCCTGCTGCCTGGGCGGGGAGATGCTCTGGAGGAGGGCGGAGGGAGCTGTGTCCTCCGGGCCCGGCCCGGCCTGCCTGCCCGTGACCTGGCACATCTTACCGCGATCACGTTGACGAAGGTGGTCTTGCCCGAGTACTGCAGCCCCACCAGGGTGAGCTCCATCTCCTCCTTCCAGAAGAGCGCCCGGAACCAGTCCAGCAGCTTGGTGAAGAGCGCCAGCATCCTGCCCCCTGCCTCTGCTCCCAGCCCCCGATCGCGCAGCGCAGCCAGGCCTGGCGTCTCTATTGTCCCCCGGAACGAGCCGGCCTTGCCGCTACCACCGTCGCGCTCTGCCTCCGGGCGCTCGCTCACACGCTCACACGCTCGGCTCGAGTCGCTCAGCTGCCGATGGGTGGGGTCAGTCAGCAGCTACCCGGCCCTGGGTGGAGACTTGACACTCGACGTCCTCTGACCCGCGGAAGCCGGCAGCGCCCTCTGCAGGACGGGAGGACCTTCTGCGGAGGTCTCCCAAAGCCTCCCTTGCGAGGCCTAGTAGAGCAATTGATGTTGGTGTCATGGTGCTGCCATAAAATCAAGGACACCCCGGTCCTTTTTTCCCTCATGACATTTTCTTTGGAAGTAAAGCTAAATTTTTTAAAAAAAGGGGGGGGGGAGAACATGCATAATAATGTAACAAGACCTCTAAAGGAACAAAGAACTTCACTCGTTTTAATTCTTGGGGTGCAATCCTGTATGCATGTTGAGACAGAAAAAGTCCTACAACTCCCGAAGTTCCCTAGCCAGCCTCCTTGAGTTTAATGGGGTGTACTTCCAGTTGGATGGTACAGGATTATTTATGTAGTAGTAATACTTATATACTGCTTAATATGACAAAATCTCTTGAGGATTGCAACCTCAGACGATCAGGAATGGAGAACAGGTTTTGTGGAAGAATGCATGCAAATGGCTTGTTGTAATTAATTAATTATTCCTAAAAGGCTAGATGTACAATTATTGAGATTACCACTACTGGTCTTCCCTCATAATGCACATGTCCAGGAGAGTGGTGGGGGCTCTCTCGGTTCACCAGGAACAATTGTGCGGCCTACAAAACCTACCAGCCCTCCACCTGAATGTGCTTTCATATTCAACAGACAATAACACACAGGGTGAATTCGGACGACACTTTAGGCAAAGGAGAGGGAAATAGCGTACTGACCGTGCGTTATTCCGCCACAGGACATGTTGCCCCTCCCCCATCGTGCAGCTGAAAGTCCTGGCATCCTTCTGGGTTGCTGCATCTCCTCCCTTCCTTCCATCCCCCTCAGTCCTCTGGCTGTATCCCAGCATGCACCACAAGTTCTGCCAGCTGTATCAGAGCGGGGGGGGGGGGGGGGTCGGCTGCTCCGGCCAGCGAACTCCTATGACCAAACGGAATAGTACACAGAAAGAGGGGGATTCCCTCCACATGACACTAAACAATGGAGTTTGGGATAAAAAACTAGGCAGGCCATTGTTTTTCTCTGTTGTTTAAGTGCCCGAAATAGCGTACTGTCAGTTCTGTGTGCATTGTGTGTTGCCCTCCACACAACACAATAAGCAACACAAAGGTCCTCCTCCGGGTGCCTACTCCGAGGGAAGCTCGGAGGACGGCAACAAGGGAGAGGGCCTTCTCTGTGGTGGCCCCTCAATTATGGAATGATCTCCCCGATGAGGCCCGCCTGACGCCAACACTGTTATCTTTTCGGCGCCAGGTCAAAACTTTTCTTTTCTCCCAGGCATTTTAACAACTCAAGTTGAGGTTTGGATTGACATTGTGGCCAGGCTTAATCGTTAAAATGTTTTAAAGTGTTTTAATGACAGCTGTTTTATGTTTACGGTTTTAAATTTTGTATACTGTCTTTTTAATGCTCAATCTTTTTAATTTTTGTAAACCGCCCAGAGAGCTTCGGCTATGGGGCGGTATATAAGTGTAATAAATAATAATAATAATAATAATAACTGATTATTGTTTCCCTCCCGCTCCGTTGATTATCATGTCATCTGAACCAGGCCATTATGTGATGGAACACCCTCTCAGCACCTTGGAGGAATACACGTAATAAATAGAAATCTAAATAGAGTTGCCACTTTTGGTTCCAGGCGTTCCCAACCATCCACCTTAAAAACATACACACATTTTTGACTCCCATGTGTTGCATAATAGGTACAATTCAGAATTTTTTCAAACAATCAGTGGGATAGAGAATGCCCTATAGCTAGATCAATTCCCATACCCTTATTTTTCCCTCCTTTGCAGCCAGCTGCATGCAGCCTCCCCCTGAAGTAAGTGAGTAACCATATTTAGGGTGCCCAGATCGCACGGGGTTTCCCGGTCCTCCGGATGGCGGGTCCTCCGCTGCCACTGCTGCCGCCAGGTCCGCCACTGCCGCCGCCGCTGGGCTCATGAGGCCAGAGGCCGCGCGGAAGAGGCGGGAGAGGGCCGAATCCGGAAGTGATGTAATCGGCCCTCTCTCGCCTCTTCTGTGTAGCTTCTGGCCTCCTCGGGGTTTGTCGCGATGGCGACGAGCCCCAAGGAACCCGGATGCCTGCGCAGAAGAGGCGGGGGAGGGCTGATTCCAGAAGTGATGTCGGCCTCCCCCGCCTCTTCTGCACGGGCATCTGAGCTCCTCGGGGCTCATCACCATCATGACAAACCCCGACGAGGCCAGAGGCCACACAGAAGAGGTGTGAGAGGGCCCGATTACATCACTTCTGGATTTGGCCCTCTCCCGCCTCTTCCACGCGACCTCTGGCCTCACGAGCATGGCGGTGGAGGACCCGGCGGTGGCAGTGGTGGAGGACTCAGTGGCGCTGGCACCGGCAGACCCAGCGGTGAAGGAGAACCTCGTAGGTCCAGGCTGGTTTTTTTTGGGGGGGTGGCTTGGTGGTGGGGTTTGTTTCGGGTGGGGGGTGGCATCTGCTTGTTGGCCGCATGGCAGATGGCCTTTTTAATTTTTTTTATTTTATGTTGGGGGGTTTGCTTTGGTGGGCGGCCATTTTGAACTGGGATTTTGTTTTGCAAAATCTGGTCACACCAAGCATTGGTCACACCAAGCATTAGGAGGTGCTTTTAATTAATCTGATTGCCTCAAATTGAAGCCTGTATATTTTTACATGTATGACTTGTTCTCTTTGCTATGCTGGTTTTTTACCGTAATAAAGTATTGTATTGTAATTAAGCAGCACGTTAGATATTTTTCTGTGATGATGTATAAAAGTTCTAATAAAGTAAGACAGCAATCCTATGGCCCCTAGACTGCTTCATCACACCTAATCCCCCCCCACCTAGTTTGCCTCCACGCTTTTTTAACTCTGAGGCAAATGCACGTCAAACATATGACCCCTTTTGGCCTTTATCGCACGGGCAGTTTTAAGCACACCAGCCGCGACTTTGATACAGTTCTTCAGAACGGGGACTCGCATGATGTCATCCCCCTTGCGCTGTTTTTGCGCCCTGAGTGTTCCGTTTTTCGTTTCTGTTTCACATCAATCCTGACCACGTGTGATTTGAAACACTAGAGTTACATAGGAAACGGAGGGGGAACCCGCAGAAGCAATGGGTGAGTGGGAATGGTCAGTGTGATAAAGGCTTTCATCTGAATAGCTGCTCTTTGGCTCCTAAGGTCCTTTGCACTGTTGCTCTTTCACTCTACTCCACCCCTCCCCTTCTCATTCTCCTTCCAGTCAGGTCCTGGCAGATGAGTACTTCAACCAGACCGCCTTTCTCCTGGGCAAAAATGAACGACCCTTTAGTCTGGCTCTTTGGGGGCATTGAGGGAGTACAATATTGTCTCTGCAGAGATTCAGGCTTTGTATGATTTTAAAAAATGCTTTGGAGCTTGGGATGCAAGGTTTAGGTTTTATATTGAGGCTTGGAGCCAGCTGCAGGGAGAGATTGCTTTTCCCTGCCAGGACCTGATGCAATCCATTCAAGGCCCCAGTTCCTTTAAAACTACATGGAGGTTTACCTCGGATTTGATGCGTTTAGAGAAAATAATCCAGACTTTTAGTATTCCAGGAAAAGCTGGGGAAGAGGCAGGGTAGCAGCAGGACAAACACGGTGTCATGTGAGTATTATGTTGCGAATTCACACTCAAGGCATGGCGAGAGTGCAGTAAATCGCTGGCGTGATGGAGGCCACAGTCTGGGGGGAACTATATGATATTTCAGATTCTTGGATGCAAGGCTGGAGACAGCCCTCCGACCTCGGACCCAGGAGTCTGAGCACCCCCTCTCCCTCGAAGCTGGTGCGGAGAAAACAAAGGCAACCTTGGAGGTAAGGTAGGCTGACCATATGAAAAGAAGGCCAGGGCTCCTGTAACTTTAACAGTTGTAGAGAAAGGGGAATTTCAACCAGTGCCATTTGTATGCAATTAGTTCCTGGTGAAATTCCCTCTTCATCACAACAAAGTTGCAGGGGCCCTGCCTTCTTTTGTATATGGTCACTCTAGTATAGTGCCAGCAACTTTAACTGTTGTGGTGAAGAGGGAATTTCACCAGGAACTTTTCTCTACAACTGTTAAAGTTACAGGAGCCCTGTCCTCCTTTTCATATGGTCAGCCTAGGCAAGGGGAAGTTATCCCCAGCCTCCTTCCCTCCCCGATGCCACAACTAGACAAGCGAAACAGCCACCACCCTGCCTCCTGCTATGCACTGGATACTTATAAGCTTCCATGTTTTTAAACTGGCTCTAGCCTGGGTGCCTGCAATACCAAATGCTGTGTCATGCTTTCGCTATATAAAGCAACTATGCTGTCTGTAAGTCACACCAGACTTTCTAACACTGTGCACACACATAGAGCGTGAGGCCCTGAAGATTGGTGGGCAAGAGAAGTCTTGAATGGAGCAGGACTGGTTAAAGTAGGAAAAGCCATCCAGTGTTTATCAGTAGCAGAGAGGAGGTACCAATTTCCTGCACTGAAAATCCTTCAGCTTTCCTCTCCAAGCCTTCATTTCTGTCTTCCTGTTCACACTCATGGGCTCTGTGCCCTCCCACTCTATGTGGGGTGGGGAGATATAAATGGTGCTTTCAGTGTTTGATATCCACTAATTTTAATTATAAACAAAAATAAACAGATGGAAAGTTCTACAAATCTCTGTGCTGTTCCATTGAAATTTGAATACATTTTTGTGGTATGCAGCTGCTTAAAGTAAGTGGTGTTTGATTTACATAGCCATAAGAATCACCACAACATGTCAAAATTTCCTTTGCGTTCATGCTCTATTTTACCTCAGCAAAATGAAGGCCATTGTCTTGTTATTGAATATTAAGGAGAACACATGCTTCATATTGTTATTGCAAACAGCCTCTATGGCCTTGTAAATGTTAGGTAAGGAGTTACTTCCACATTTTTCAAACAGTAGCTTCCTCTGCCTATTTTCACATCAATTTTCAGTTGTGACTATCATGAATATCATTTTTTCCTTTCTTTCTTTTCCACAGAAGCAGACTCTGAGAATAACTGCTCTTGCAAGTCATTTTCTATATTCATCACTGCTAAGAGATGACTGCTACTTTAAGACTTCAGTGTCAAATTCTGAAGTGGAGGCATTTTTACAGTGCAGATCAACTGAGGGGAAGAGAGGTGCACTGCTCTTTCTTTGGGATGAATGTAGGATTGAGAAAGCCCAATGATGGCCTTTTGCCCAGAGAATCATAAAAACATGGGAGGGAACCCACATCCTTACCAAGGTTTCATCTGGAGTCTTTCCACATTTGTGACTGACTTCTTTAGATGGCGACTATATGACTTTGAATTGAAAACTTCCCCTCTCAGCAATACTATTCTGTTAAATGAAACAGCCCCATCAAGTAGAGGAATTATAGCACTATGCTGGCTTTACACGCTGTGGAAATCCCGTGATAATTTAAATACTGCATTATCTCTGGGGGGTTTAAAACAAACAAGTGAGATGTCCTGGAGGTTAATGGTGTCACGTAAAGGACTCACAGACTTCTATGAGTGGCCAATCATGAGTGTGCAATAAATCACACATGTAGATAAACTCTAGCTTAGATCGGCAGGGGGAATTAGACAAATTCATGGAGAATAGGTCTATCAATGGTTATTGGCCATAACAGCTAAATGAAACTTTCAAGTTCAGAGGCAGTATGTCTCTGAATACAAGGAGCTGGGGAAAGGAAAGACCTGTTGCCTTCATGTCCTGCTTGTAAGCTTTTAGAACAGGGGTGAGCAACTTTTGGCATTCCAAATGTTGTTTTGACCTACAAATCCCATAAATTCTAGCCAGCATAGACTGATGGGAGTTGGTAGACCAAAATATCTGAAGGGTCAGAAGTTGCCTACCCTTCTTTGGTAGTCGTTAGTCTAAACATAATGCTTGGCTAGATGCCCCCTGCCCCTGGTCTGATGTAGCAGGGCATCTTATAGCTGGGCAAGAGAACAAATTTGCTTGGGTGGTTTTTGACCTCTGCTCCTTTGATAGCACTTGACTCACCCAGGGCTTGTGCTGACTTAGTTCCTCTAACTCCTTCCTTTCTTGACTTCCAAAGCAGAGCAGGATGATGAGTCTGTTTGAGTAAAACAAGTGGTAGCAGAAAAGGACAGGATAGAGAGGAGCAGTGTGTCTAGTGATTAGATCCAGCGTTGTGCAGTGGTTAAAGTGTTGGACTGGGATTTTGGAGATCCAGGTTGTAGTCCCTGCTCGGCCATGATGCTCACTGGGTGACTTTGGGCCAGTCCCTGACTTCAGGCTAATCTAACACACAGGGTTGTGAGGATAAAATGGAGAGGAGGAGGAGGACCATGTAAGACATTTTGCAAAAGGAAAAACAGGCAGGATATAAATGTAATAATAACTAATAAATGAAAAGTGCTCTAGCCAACTCCCTCCATTCGTGTCTACCACTCTCTCTTCCTCCAGGCCGCTGTGCCAAGCTGTAAGCTTCACAGCATGGCTCAAGCCCCTGTCGGATTCCCCAGGAGGGGGGCTCTGCCCACCCCACCTGAGGCTGCCTAGTAATGCCAAGCAGCATTGGCAGGCTCACCAGGTGTTGGCAGGCTCACCACAACAGTTAAAGGTGCATGCACTATACTAGAATGACCATATACAAAAGAAGGCAGGACCCCTGCAACTTTAATAGTTGTGATGAAGAGGGAATTTCACCAGGAACTAATTGCATATAAATGACACTGGCTAAAATTCCCTTTTCTCTACAACTGTTAAAGTTACATGAGCCCTGACCTGGATTTTATCTGGTCACCCTAGGTTACACTCCCCCTGAAAGACTGCGTTCGCAGCTTGGGGGTGCTCCTGGATCCGTCGCTCCAAATGACAGCCCAGATAGATGTGACGGCCAGGAGTGCCTACTATCAGCTTTGGCTGATACGCCAGCTGCGCCCCTTCCTAGAGTTGGAAGACCTAAAGATGGTAGTGCACGCGCTGGTAACTTCGAGGCTTGACTTCTGCAATGTGCTGTACATAGGGCTACCTCTGTGCCTAGTCCGGAAACTTCAACTAGTTCAAAATATGGCAGCCAGGTTGGTCACCGGTACACCTAGGGGTGATCATATTACGCCAGCTTTAAAATCGCTCCACTGGCTGCCAATTAGTTTCCGGGGGAAGTATAAAGTGTTGGTTATTACCTTTAAAGCCCTACATGGTTTGGGTCCAGGTTACCTGCGGGATCGCCCTCTCCCATACAATCCACCCCGCACGCTCAGGTCCTCTGGGAAGAACTTACTGCGGTCGGCCAAGACGAGGCTGACAACCGTTACCCAGAGGACCTTCTCTTCTGCCGCTCCCAGACTGTGGAATGACCTGCCGGAGGAGACTTGTCAATTTAACAGTCTTTTAGAATTTAAGAAAGCCATAAAGACTGTTCTCTTCCAGCGGGCATACCCAGTGGAATTTTAGAATGTTTTAAGGATGTTTTTAGGATGTTTTAGGATGTTTTAATGCAGTTTTAATAATATGTGTCATGTTTTAATCAGTTTTATGTATTTTATTATATTGTTGTTCCCTGCCTCGATCCAGATGGAGAGGCGGGTAAGAAATAAATTATTATTATTATTATTATTATTATTATTATTATTATTATTATATTGCTGGTAGAGGCTCTCTCTCCATGGGCTTGTGACCTACAATTCTTTTAAGTAAATATGCTTGAGCATGAACTTGGGGCTTTATATTTGTATGGTGGGTGGACTACTACTGAATTATATGGCTCCTCAAAACAGGAATGTGGTGCAAAAATATTTCACTTCTCGCTACCAGAAAGCATGTGGAGGCATGCAATATTGTTATGTTAAATCACATCAAAGCATGTCAATACATGGTGAGGAACATATCAAATGAGCCTGTTACACATTTGAAAGGGTTATTTGTTATAGTTTTTTGCAATGCATTTTAAGTGGTACAACATTTACAAAAATATTTTCAAAACATTTTCCATATATAAATGGCACTCAGAAGCCTATGTGGTAAATAGACTTTGAAAAAATCTAATTGGGTATTATTGGGGACCACTTGTGGAATTGAAGAGGCCCACTTTGACATGCAAAGCATCATTTGAGCTGCTTCATCCAGAGGGTAGGTATCTGGAATGCATACAAGACCCACCTGCTAGCTGGCAGTGTAATATTTTGGCCCTACCTGATGCCACACTCCAGCCAGTGGAGGCTGGTGGCACCGATGTCAGTGGGGCTATGAATCTGCTCTGGGTTTCAGTCAGAACCAGTCTGAACTCTAAAGGAGCTATCCAAGCTGCAAAGCCTTAAATACCTTTTCAGTTCCTAGCATCAGCTCTAGCCTCTTCCTGTTTGGAGAGATTGTAAGTAGCAGGCAAAGCTCTGGCTTAAAGCTTGAAATAACCATAACAGCCTTTAACTCGGCATTTGCAAATGAAACAACTGCATGCATATTGCTTCCCTGTTCATCCCTGCCTCCACCTCTTCCTTTCCCCTGCTGTTTCACTGATGTTGAATTTTAGATGGAAAGCTCTTTGGGGCAGAGACCTGTTCTCTTGTTTGTAAAGCACAATGCACACTGTTGACATCATAATCTTCATTCCTGTACTCCACACAGTTGAGAAGTATGGCACTTCTAGTCTTCAGGTGTAGGTTCAGTGGAGAATTTGATTGTCAGTGACTACTTTTCTTGAATTGTCAGAAATTACTTCTCCTTCCCTAACTTTGGGATTCTCAGAGTTTGCCCAGAATTTGCACGAGTACACATCAATAAATTGAATCCATCACTGTATCATATATTTGTTCCGAAGGGAAAATGTTTGGCCTTTTGTGGACTGACTGTTAGGGTGCATTTTGCCTCAATGCTTATTTCTTTCATTTAAGTCCTGAACTGTTTATGCAACCCTGCCAAGAGTTTCAACAGAGCATCCATACATGCCCAGGCAAATTTATGACTAGGTAACTAGCTTCTCTGTGAAGTTTCTGTATTGAGACATTTGCTTCTTTATGCACAATCAGCATAATAAAAGCAGTTCAAGAGAAATAACCTCTAGATTTAAAGCAGGAGAGGCAGAAAGAAAAAAAATATGTATTCAAAGCCACATGCATGCTGCAGGTATTATCCTGAAAATAGACATTGCTTCATTTCAGGCTGAGTTTCAGCAGGTATAGAACACCAGCAGAAGTGGAGAGAAAATTGTTTCACGATTAACTATGTTCTGTTTCAACTGAGGGAGGGAACAAAGGATAATAGTTCAAAGAATGGTTATAGGAATAAGGGGAAGATATTAGATTAATAACTACATTTTTCTGATGAAAACGAAGTTTTTAAACTCTATGGGTGCCAGACATGTTTCATTTAGAATATTTGGATCTCTATCTTTGCTGTGGAAAACTTAGGAAGAAGAATGTGGCTGGACCGGTACAGCTTTTATTCTTTGAGGAAGGCCAGAGCAACTCTTTCCCGTGCCACTGAGAACATAATAAAAGCCATAGCTCAGTGTTAGAGCACATGTTTTGTGTGCACAATGTCTCTGAGTCAATCCTCAGCATCTCCAGAAGGCTGTCTATACTTTGTCTTTGCCCCGGGGTGGCTCCAAATCTGTGCTGCATCGGTTATATGACACACACACCCGCTGATTCAGAGCCCCAAAGACTTTTCCTACCCGAGCAAGATTAGCACGGCTCTTCCCCGTCTGTCCTCGCTTGGGTGCTGCTCCGGGGGGTGTTCCTGGGCAGAAGGCGACCTGGCATTGGTTGCCAGAAGCCACGCAAGCTTAATGGCTGCTGGAAAGCCCGTGCTGTCTTCCTTCATCTGAATAACTTGCCATCTCCCCGCACCAGCGAAACCGCAGGGTTTGGCGGTGGAGCAGTGTCAACTTGGTGTATGACGACAACCCCCAGGTAGAGCTAGGAAAATACACTAGGCCTATTCAGACAACATGCTATCCCATGATTAGGCAACTAACCCTTTTACAGCAAATGGTTAATGAGCATGTTTAAACCATGGTTATGTAGCCACCATGTTTAAAAACGGTTCACGCTAAGTCATGGTTCACACAACATACTAAGCGATAATGTTTAACTCAAAATGCTTAACCACTGTGGCTAAGCATGTTGTCTGAACAGGGTCACTGTCTGAAACCCTGGACAATTACTGCCAGTCAGTGTAGACGACTTTGAGCTGGCTGAACCAATGGCCTGGCTTGATATATGTTCTGTGGCCCTTGTAACTATTTGGGGGGGGGGGGCAGCCTTCTGCCCACAGATGTTGTCCATCCAGCCCATGGAGCCATCCTGGATTCCTCCACCTGCTGGGCAGTTTTCCCGAGTGATTGGGAAAGCCACTGTACAAGAGAAGCAGCTGCAACAGCTAACAGCTGAAGGAGCACTCCTCCAACTGCCAGCTCAGCTATAGTGGCCCAATGGGAGAAGGTGTGAGGCAGGTGAAGCCTTCCAGGCACACTGGAAGGAGCATTCTCTCAATACACCTGCTGGGGACCTAAGGCTTCACCTGTCCTGCATCCTCTCCCCTATGGGAGAAGACCCATGTGCAGCTAAGTCAGTTCCATGCCAGGAGAATCATCCCCCCAAATCAAATGACATTGGGGCCTAGCCACACCCCCATGACATTATTCAGCCCACAGGCCAATTTTGGTTGCCCTCTCCTGAATTGTTCGTTAACAGTAGCTGTATTGCTCTTAACCCATAAATACTTACAGCCTGATTTATATTTAACGGGACACACAGGGGCTGTCTAAATGCTCAGGAAACCCTGGGGTGGGTGTGCAATGCCGCAGCATCAATTATACGACGCAGCAGCAATCGTGCATCTACCCCGGGACTTTCAGCCGAACCTGCGGAAAAAAAGAGTCGGGGACTTAGCCCGACGTTTTTCTCCAGAGCAAGGCAAGGACTGGCAAGAGGACGTCAAGACAGCCCCTAAGCCTCGCTCCAGAGTTGCAGCAGAGGCATGGCCAGGCAGATGGCACCCCCTGATTGATTGCCATTCACCCAGGCAGAAGACAGGACGGGACCAGTGCTGGAAACCCTGCGCCTTTCCCACATTGTCAAGATTAGCCGCTTCACAGCAGCGAAAGCATGGGGTTTGGGATCATTGCAGCGGCAACCTGCCACGGTAAAGACAGCTCCACAGAAAGGTCTTACCTGTGTATGCTTTCCATGTTCACATGGTCATGCTTAAATGCACGTCGTGTGCACTGACCCATTCGCATGTAATATTCACATGCCAGCAGTGTACTGAATCAGGCCATTGTGTGTTGCTATTCAGACTTGAATAGGATATTGCACATCGTTAACTGCATTTAAATGTGACAGTATATATGTGGAAAACACCTCATGATGCCATCTTGTCTGAATCAGACCCTACATTGTGGCTGAGTGAAGGAGGTTCCCCTGGTGAATCTAGAAACACTAAAAGAGGCTAACTTGACATCTGAGGCCAGCTTTCCATTGCGTTGAAACATTACCTCTTTACTTTCTACAAGTACAACTAGAGTTAAATTTTAATAGCTTTTTGGTTACTGAATTCAATTATCTGTTGGTACGATGGATAGTAAACAGAACAAACTTTTCAATGAACTTGAAAGCAAGGTTTAAGTTTATACAAATTATTCAGAAAATTCAAAGCAAAAAAAGAAAAGAAAAAGGAATTGAACATATGCTTCCAGATAAAATACATTCCATTTATGTGCAACCAGTAACTAGACAGTTCTTCTTGTGATTGAAATACTTTATATAAATACTTCTCCCGATATTGCTGCCAGAAAAATGCTCCATCAAGCCAAGTGTCAAACAGCAGGCAGTTCCCCATGCTTATACAAGAAGATGTCATTGACCATCTGCAATCTTAGGAAGCTGTGAAGCATACATGGCCAGTGTATGATGGAGGAACTGGTATTGTTCAATGGTTTGTATCATTCCACCTCTGTAATACAAAGAAAAATTATTTAGCTGTAATGTCACTGAGACTGAGAGCAACAATAATTTCATTCTGTGAACAATGGGTAGGATCTTACACAGCACTACTGCTAATGTAAATGACATTGCGCCAGCATAAACTATCTCAGGCACAATGCCTAAAGCACACTGGTGCAATGACTTTTACAGGGGATTCCATCATGTCAGCAAGCGCTATTGGAGTTCGGGTGACCAGATAAAATCCAGGTCAGGGCTCATGTAACTTTAACAGTTGTAGAGAAAAGGGAATTTCAGCCAGTGTCATTTGTATGCAATTAGTTCCTGGTGAAATTCCCTCTTCATCACAACTGTTAAAGTTGCAGGGGCCCTGCCTTCTTTTGTATATGGTCACTCTAGTATAGTTCATGAACCTTTAACTGTTGTGATGAAGAGGGAATTTCACCAGGAACTAATTGCCTACAAATGACACTGGCTGAAATTCCCTTTTCTCTACAACTGTTAAAGTTACATGAGCCCTGACCTGGATTTTATCTGGTCACCCTAATTGGAGTTACACTAAAGATAGTTTACACTAGCGCAACATCATTTATTTTAAAGGTAGTGCTGTGCTGGATACTTCCCAATGGGCATCTTGGACCATTTCCCATTTTCTAAGTCTATGGCAGGGATGACTAAATGGCAGATTGAGAACTACGTGAGGCTCACAAACAATTCAGGTGCGGTTTCTCTCATTCAAAGAAGTGAAAGGAATCCTCTAGGGTGCCTATGTGCTAAAGGTACAACAGAAATCGGGGGGGGGGGGGTGGTAAAAACAATGTGATGTTCCTAGCTCCATTGCCAGTGTCCAATGATTGTGGGCCAGTTTAAGGGGGGGGGGGAAGAGGAATGACAATACGAGGCCTGAAGGAGCTGCTAAGAAGCAGTCACAGTGGTGCCATGGAGGCATGTTGGAGAAAATGAAGCCGCATTAAGAGGTGCTTTGGGAGGATTGCTGGGGGGATCATAGGAATCTACATTATACCCAGTCAGACTATTGGCCTACCTAGCTCAGTATTGTCTATGCTGACTGGCAGCAGCTCTCCAGACTTTCAGACAGGAGTCTTTACCAGCCATACCTGGAGATGCCAAGGAGTAAACCTGAGACCTTTTGCATGCAAAGCAGGTGCTCTAGCACTGAGTTACAACTCTTCCCCACTGGGTGAGCCCTACCATGAAGCAGGAGGAAGCAGGGACAGCAGGTGACGGAGTATAGGAGGAGCGGCGCTCTCCCCCTCCAAAGGGTCTGCCGCTTCTTGGTCCATGCAAGCAGCTGGCAGGACCAAGAAGCAGGCCCTTCCCCCCAAACCTCCAATGTGCCCGCCCTGCTCATGCACCTCCCAACCCAGCTGGTTCCTCCTACCTGGCTGCCGGCTGGCCGGCTGCTTACTTTTCCTAGCACGGATACACGTGCCCACCTTGCCAGCACGCTGCCTACAAGGTGTTTCTGCCTTCAGGAGCTGCATGGAGCCTCCACATGGTTGGGCAAGGTATCGTGGGAAGTCCCGGAAGTTCTCTCAGAATAATTTGCCAGATGCAGAGGCACCACATGGCTCCTGAAGGCAGAAGCACCTTAATGGCAGCACACTGACAAGACAGGCATGCATTTCCATGCCAGGAAAAGTAAGCTAGCTGGCAGCGGGCAGGCACGCAGAGTGGGAGGGTGGGAGGTGGAGGAGGCAGATCCCTGCTTCAGGGAGTGAACTGCCTTGGGCGGGACCTGCTTCCCCGTGACATGGTGGAACTGAAATGTGCCTTGTAGACCTTTGTCACATGAAGATTTGGGGACATTTTAACTGACATCCTATAGTGCACTCACTACATTTTGGCCCTTGGTGCATCGAAGCACCAATTAAAGTATAGTAGTGTGGAATACAAGCATATTCTTATTACAAGGCTTGATAGGAAAGACTGAATCAGATGATAAGTACATTTTACAGCAAACGCCACCTGTGCGCAACTTCCAAGCAGTGCTTTGAGGGTCACTGATATTGCATAGCATCAGTACTTGGTGGAGTGCTCCTTTTATCACCAGTCTGCATAAATTTTGAGGCTAAGTCCATTGCAGTAATCCAGAAATGAGGCAGCTTTTGGTTTCCCACATGATGCACTGCAAGTAATTCCATCGGTATTTGTTTCTGTGGGGATCAATTCACCATGAGGCAAATATGGATAATTTAGAATGCAATCCTATACCCATTTACTTAAATTCAACAGAACTTGCTTCTGAGTAGACATGTATAGGATTGTACTGGAGGCAAACTGGGGAGCCTAATTCCTTAGATAACATTCACACTTTGCTCTACACATTTATTGGAAAACTGACATTGGCAGAATATCAAATTA
The DNA here is from genome assembly GCA_029215795.1 of Anniella stebbinsi. NCBI lineage: Eukaryota > Metazoa > Chordata > Lepidosauria > Squamata > Anniellidae > Anniella > Anniella stebbinsi. Next base: position 42,006,551 of record JARDYH010000004.1, on the reverse strand, counting down.
GGTGACCCAGAGGGCCCTTTCAGTGGTGGCACCCTGGTTATGGATTACCTTCCTCAGAGAGACTTGCTTGCTGCTTGGCTTCAGGATCAGAGGCAGTAAACCTGTATTCTATGTGCTACCTCCAGTATCAGGCTATGTGCTACCTCCAGTAGCAGAGGCAGTAAGCCAATATATACCAGTTCCTGAGAACATGAGTGGGAGGGTGCTGTTGCACCCATGCCTTGCCTGTAGGTTCCTAATCAACAGCTGGTTGGCCACTGTATGAATGGAGTGCTGGACGAGATGGACCCTTGGTCTGATCCAGCATGGCTCTTATGTTCTTTTTATCCTACCAGGTTTTTTAGTCTTTCAATTTTAAAAACGGTGTCAGTGTGTTTCTAGATCTTTTCATTGCTGCTGGCTTTTATGTTAGTTTTTAATTTGCTTTTATTCTGTTTTAAACTTTGAAACTTTTTATATTAAGTTTCATTAGCTTTTGTATTTTACAGTTTTAAGTTTTCCTTTGTGAACAGTCCAGAGAGCTTCGGCTATTGGGTGGGATAGAAATGTAATAAATAAAATAAACATGAATACAACCCCCATCATCCTCATTGGTTATGCTGGCTGGGCTTGATGGGAATTGTAATCCAACACATTTCAAAGGCACCAGTTTGGGGAAAGCTGATCTGATGTGTCTCTGGGTGTACTATTCTGCTTTTTGCAGAGAGGGTCAGCACACACATTCCATCGTGACCAGTCTTGTTATCAAAGCAATAGTAATTGTTGTTGTTTTTAAAAAGAACATTGCATCACCTAATCTAGTGAATTTTAAACTTTTCCCAAGAGGGAACCTTTCCCTCATTTATTTGCCTGCCAAATAGTCTCTGTGTGTCTTCCACAAAAATTTATTTATTTATTTATTACATTTTTATATTGCTCATAAGCTGAAGCTCACTGAGCAGTGCTCAATTAAAAGTACTGAATGTTGCACAGATTCCTGGGGCCTTTCCAGAGCACTTGTATCCCACTGGCCCAAAGGACATTGTTAATTGGATAGTCTACTAATGATGTAAATAAATAAACAAGTTGGTGGGCCAGAATCTGCAATTTGGTCAGCCTGACATAAAGTGAGTCACACTAGCAGCATTTCTACTAGAGATCTGCAGGAAAGGGTGTGGATTTTTTGAAGGCTGAGATATAAATGCCTTATATAAATAAACACACACACACACACACACACACACACACACACACATATATATATATATATATATATATATGAAAAATTAAGAAGACTTTGGCCTAAACGTGCATCCTGGGTCTGAAAAGATTGAAGACTATTGTTCTAGTACACATAGTCCATTGCTATGGAGTGGTGGCCAGGCCTATTGAGCTCCATCGTCCCCCACATGAACTATGGTGGCCATATACACATTGCCAAAATAAAGAGGAAATGCATCACTAAAAAAGAGGATAAAAGAGGACACCAGGTCACATAAAATTTGTATATGTATATTTTGAATTAATTGCAATAATTTAAATAGAAATCAATGTATCTTGTTCATGCACAGGACAGCCTGTGTAGCTGCTCAATCTGCCAGATGCTAACTTCAAGGTGCCTCCCCTGCCCTCCCTTTTCATGGTTCTTTATCCTTAAAACTGCACTTGGACTGGACAGTTCTTCAAATACAGGATGCCTTCAAATAGAGGACGGTCCTCTGTAAAGTAGGACACTGAGCTACCCTAGCATGAACTGAGACACGCTCTAGGACACACCAAATACTCCCCTGTACCAGCACGTTGCAGAAGATGAGTAGTAGCATTGAGAAAGCCTCCAGGGAAGCTAGTGAAGACTTTGGCCCCCTCTACAAGGATGCGCTTTTGCGCCCGGTTGTGCGATTATGCGCATTATCGCAGACGCGCATTTACTCCTAATCCCTCTGCACGGGAGGCTGCGAGAGGCGGCAAAACGCATTAATAGATGTCCAAAAAGCGCTTTGCAAGAAGTTAATGCGCATAATCGCTTGTTCACACGGGGAAAATGCGCTTTAACGGCCGGAGCAAAATAAAACTCGCGATTTAACGCGCATTCGAAAATGCGCATTATCGGGGAGATAACGCGCCTCTACGCCCGATTTGCGCTCCGTTCTTGTAGAGGTAAAAATTTTAATGAACCTTCAAAGCGCATTAAACCTCTCTTGTAGAGGCACCCTTTCTTGTTTAGAAAGGCATTCACTTCACTATGTGGGTTCTTATGGCATTTTATTAGTATACTTTTCTGCTGCGTTTGAAAGTTATATCAGACTGTGTGTGTTGTTGTTTATTTGCTGTACTGTATTATTATTGTAATTAGATTGCATTGTTAACTGCTCCAAGAGCCTCCTAGTAGGCTAGCTTGGACAGGATAGGAAAAAGAAGAATACATGAATAAAACACTAACGTTCTCATTGAGCAACTTTTATAAGCTTGCATGGAACTCCAAAGTTTCCCAGAAAACCACTGAGCTAATCTAAAGGCAATTGAACTGAACAGAAAAAAAAGAAACTTCCTTTTATGTTGCATCCCAGAGCACCCAGGGTGACGGCCCTGCTCTGTCACAGGTTTTATAAGGTAAAAACCTCCGACTTTCTCAGCTATTGATTTCTTTGCTCTTACTGTCTCTTGATCATTGTATAAGATTCTGCTTTAAGTCATCTCAGCAACAACAAGAAAAAGAAATCCTCATAAATGCTTCAAAGCAGCCTCAACCAACCTGGTGCCCTCCAGACGTATCAGACTACAACCCCCATCACCCCTGGCTGAGGATGATGGAAGCTGTAGTCCAAGATATTTGGTGGACACTAGGTTGAGGGAGGGTGCTTTATAGCTACAAGGAGCTTTGCACAGGCATTTTACACATGCTCAGAAGGCTTGGTTGGTCACTTAGTACGCACCTGTCTATACGTAGCTGGCAGACTATCCCCAAAATGTCCACCTCTCCTTTGTCCTTCAGTTGCTGGCATCCAATCTGCGTAGCAATAAAACAGCCAGTCCGACCAATTCCTGCGCTGAATGGAACACCAAATTCATGTCAGATTGCAAAGTGTAATTTGGGGCTGAGACAGATGAATGTCAGGAAGGGGCAGAATCATACACACACGCACACACGGGTATGAATGCTGTTTTTCACACACAGAAATCTAGTGACTCCAGGTGAACTCTTTACATCAGGAGTAGGCAAACTGATGCTGTCCAGATGTTTTAGACCATAACCTTTCGCCCAAAGCCCTAGCCAGCATGGTTAGAGATGCTGAGAGTTGTAGCCCAAAACATATGGCAGGTACCAGCTTGCCTCTTCCTGCCTTGCAGCGTTATAAGGAAGGTTTCTTACCTACAGTGCACAATGATAGGTCCTGTGCTCTCTGAAGTCTGCAGAATTTTTTCCACCTCAAAAACCAAGTGCAAGAGTGTCTTGGCTGATTCTGGGGTCTTCTGGTCTGGCCAGGAGGAGAAGACAATGTGCTTCACAGTGCGGCACTCATCTTTGAGCTGAGAATCATGGCAAAATAGAAAACATCATCATTCCCTCTATTTAATGTCCAGGTTTGAGTGCCATTGCCTAGTCAGCCAAAATGGCTCCACCCATGCATATGAGGATTAGCAGATTCGGGGGAATCCCAACATTTGCAAAAATACAAAAACATTTAGGAGAAATACCTAAGGGATGGGGGAAACCCAAAAAACAGTCCAATGAGGAATAAGAATGCTCAGGGACCACAGAATGCTGACTGACGTTTGGGACTGGGGGAGAGGAAAACTGGGTGGGAGCGGGAATGGAATGGAGTATCGTGGATGAGGACATGGCTAACCGACTGGAACAGCAAACCCACACAGCAACATTGTGTTACTGGTCCCACTTGTGTAGGCTAATAGCAAACTCCAAGTGCCAAATTGGGACCATCAGGACACAAGGGGGTGGCATCAGCAAGCTTGGGGAATCCCCCAACAAAAAATCCTAAAAGAGCCCAATGAGGACTGAGCATGTTCAATAGCCATAGGATGCTGACTGTTAGAAGGGGTAGGGGGTACCAAGAAGAAAAGAAAACAGAATGGAGTAAGGCATAGCTGATTGTTCAAAACACTGGAGCATGCCACACAGCAACATTTTGTTGCAGGTCCTGCCTTTCAACAACAACAGTGGAAAGCTAAAATGACTAATGATGTGAAAAAGATCATTGGGCTGGATCCAGATTTAAAGCCACATATTAAATGATCAAGTACTCCACAAAAATATTACATTTTAATTATAATATTATGATAGTTTACACACTATTCCACCATCTATAGTCCTATACAATATACTAGTGTTCTTTGGAAATTAATTCTAAGTAAACATACATAAGTTTAGGTAGCTAGCTGGATTGTGCCATTATTTGATGATGATGATGATGATGATGATGATGATGATGATGATTTATCTCTTTCTCGCACATGGAGGTTTATCTAGACAGATATGACGGGCTTTGCCAAGTCATACTGCCATTTGTTGATTCAGGAATTTCCTGATGATTGAGCATGTTTTAATTATGACTGCTTTCTGGATGTTGGTGTGGATGTAGAGCGTCATCACACTGGAGGTTTAATGCACATCTGCCATGACTTTGATCTACTTTTTCAGCGCTGGACTCTCTCAGGGCGAGAGAACAGCGCGACAGGGATGACGTCATGCTAGTCCAGCGCTGAAAAAGTGGATTAAAGTCACAGCAGATGTGCATTAAACCTCCATTGTGATGATGCTCGTGTTCTGGTAGGCCCAGTTTCTGGAGGTTTTCTGTATAGTTTTTTGATGTGATGCCGGTGACTGATGTGACTAATGGAATAATTGTGACCTTTCCTGTTGCTATAATTCTTTGACTTCCATGACCAGTGGTGTATATGTTTCTCTCTTCTTCCTTTTCAACAACATTTTTGTCATTCGGTATTGCTCGATGAGGTATGTGTGTTTTTCTTTTTTGTCTATGACTGTTATGTCTGGTCGGTTGCAAGGTATTGTCTTGTCCATATGATTTGTTCTGTTGCAGTATAGTATTATTAGGGGCGTGCATGGACCCAAAAAATCGGATCGGAACCGGAACCAGAACCAATGCCTCAGATCGGATCAGATTGGATCGGAGGCTTTCCGGCCCGGTTCGGACGCCATTTTAGGTGTTTTCGCCATAGGCTTGCACTGGGGGAAAGAAAGCTTTTCCCCAATGCAAGCCTATGAGGAAAACATGGAGCGGGTAAGTGGGGACCTAACTTCCCCCGTCCCTCCCCCCACTCATGCTCCTTACCTGCTGCCTCCTTGCTGCCATCTGCTGCTTCAGTACTACTGAGAAAAAGGCCTTGCGGCTTGTTCCACAGTAGATTGAGGGCACGCTGAGTAATGACATCACCCGGCACGCCGTCGCTCTATTGTGGGACAGGCCGCAAGGCCCGTTTCTCAGTAGTACTGAAGCAGTGGATGGCAGCAAGGAGGTAGCAGGTAAGGAGCGTGAGTGGGGGGAGGAGGGGAGGAGGTCCGAGGTCCGATCCTCTGATCTTTTCCGATCCGGATCGGGTTCTTTCAGACCAGATCGGATTAGATCGGACTATCCAGTTGCGGGGGATCGGAATCGGATAATTGTATCCAATTTCACCCGGATCGGGTCTGGATCGTGGATTGGACCCAATCCGCTGCACACTCCTAATTATTATTATTATTATTATTATTATCATCATTATTTTTATTTTATTTATATAGCACCATCAATGCACATAATGCTGTACATAGTAAAACATATTTATACACACACATTTTGATTCCTTAAATGGGCAAACTTTTGTCATACAAGGCCTGAGGGGGTAGGAGAAAATGAATCTGGGGAAGGCTGAACCTGACACAAAAGGGGAGTGGCTTTTGTCTTGCGAAAATATCTGCTAGGCAGCTGAAGAGGAAGCAGGATTTGCTTGGAGGTAATTTAGACTGACCCCCAAACACATACAGACAACTGGAGACTGAGGAATAGGCCAGCCAGGCTATGAGCTTACTGGTGTTACCTGGTTGGACATTGCTCCTTCTGTGAAATCCCGGTGGGGGCTTGAGCACCCCCCCAGCTTACGCCCCTGTCTCTTGTCTATATTCAACCCAATATAAACATACAATAAAAATAACAAAACCAAAAGAAATCATTGTGAATAAATAAATGCCTTCTCAGGCAGGCAGGCAGGCAGGCAGGCAGGCAGGCAGGCAGGCAGGCAGGCAGGCAGAAAGAAAGAAAGAAAGAAAGAAAGAAAGAAAGAAAGAAAGAAAAGCAGACTGTGCCCAGGCTTCTGAAGAGAAATCTTCTTTCCTCTTCATCTTCCTATATACATAATCACAAATCAGTATTATTGTTCCCTCCCCAGTCCTCCTGGCCTACCTGCAGAGTAAAGGTACGGATGTTGTATTCTTCATACTTGCAAACGCTTTGCACTTGGATGGTGAAAGGCCCATAGGTTGCCTCTCTTTCAGGCCAGTAACATATACATTTCTGAAATCAAAAGGACAATGATCCTCATGAGAAGAAGTGGCAGCATAAATGGCTGATTCTGAATCCTAAACAAGGAGAACCATGCATCTTCCAGTCCCATATCAAATACGGGAGGAATTTGAGGCAGAGGAGAATAGGGGGGGCAATGGGGGGTGCAGCGGGAGGCCAGAGATCCAGCAGGTCTTCCGTTGGCTCTAGGGTGTTTTTTTCTGTGGCGAACGGCATTGCTGGGCAGAGGGGGATCAGTGGCGGTGCCAAAGGGGATGTGAGGACTACTGATTGACTGGACTGCAGAATGTTTCGCAACTTAGCTGCCTGTGCTTTGTGGCTGGCTACATCAGCTTTGAGAGCTTCGCTGCCAGTCTTCAAGGCCTTGTTGTTCGCCTTTTGGGAAGCAATTATTAATTTTAATTGTCTCTTTTTTTTTTTTTAATATAATTTTTATTAATTTTTTCAACAAACAAACATACACATAATACATAATATATAGACAAACTAATACCCTCGACTACCCCCGTGCACCCCCCCCCGAGACCTACTCATCCTTCCAAAATTGTAATGATTCTTTTGAAGGCGATTGTCCCTTTCCCGATCTTAAAACATATTCCAAAAAGGGATTCCATATATCTCCAAAATCACTCTTACTGGACATTCCCCTCATTATTTTCATTTTACATGTCAACATATCATTCAATGCAATATCCCAAATTTCTTTATACCAATCTTCTATTTTATAACTTTGTTGCCCTTTCCAATTTTTAGCAACCATTATTCTAACGGGTGCCAGGAGGTTGTTTACCAATTCTCTGTTAATTATATGCTTATTCCTACTATCCCAAATTGCTAGTAGAGCTAACTTCGGGTTTAATTCCAATTTACTTCCAATTATATCACTTATTTCTTTAAAAACCCTTTCCCAAAATTTTTGTACCTGTTCACAGCTCCACCACATATGAAAATAAGTCCCAACCTCCTGACATCCCCTCCAACAGTTCTTGGCCACTTTTTTATCAATCTGGTGAAATCTTACAGGTGTTAGATACCATCTCCAAACTATCTTATAATAGTTCTCCTTAATTCTAATCGACAATAATTTCAACATTCTTCCATTCCATATCCTCCCCCAATTATCTTCATTGATTTTTTCCCTTAGATCTTCTTCCCATACCTCTTTTATAACCTTAAGTGAGTCCTGAAATTCCTCCTCTATTAATATTTTATATATCTCGCTAGTGAGTCCTTTCTTAGCTCCAGCTTCATCTTTTTTTTCTATTTGTTCAATTAAATCTTCAAATTGTCTCTTTTGAGATTCGGGTTCCCATAAGAACTACACCTCCATCTGTGCAGGGTGGAATTCTTCATTGTTTTGTCGCAAATGATCCCAAACTTCTGGATTAAAACTTCAATTGATGGGAAAACGTCTCTCTGGCTGGTCCCTTGTGTAGAAGTTCAATTTTTCTACGAACCTGGTTGCTTTTGGACCAAAGTTGGTGCACATAAAATTTGAAGGAGAATTTTTGTCAAATTTAGCTCATTTTGAGGCGCTTTTCCCCATCTTTAACAACTGGGGCTAATTGCCAATTATACACACAGGAAATTTTCACTTCAGGTTGCAGTTCACTCTGCCTACTGAGCGCTGCTTCCTGATTTCTCTCATAGGCTCTTTCACAATGTGTTTAGTGGACCAGGAGGTTTCCTCAAAGACACAGCGCTCGATGGGTGATGATCATCAAGTCCCTCAGCCTGTGCTTTTTCCCAGTGTCACAAAGCCACTAAAGACCAATGCTAGCTTTCTCTTTCTATCTTTCCTTCTTTCTTTCTTTCACACACATAAAACGAGCCCTGCTGACCGAGGCTGCCTGTTGGAGCAGGTGGGTAAGGGAATCCGGTCCTCAGTGGGACAAGGACCAGGGGTCAGAAAAGAGACAGAGGGCAAAGTAAAACTCGCCTTGTCCTCCTGGCTCTTGGGTTGAATTGCTGTTGCATGGATCCCACTTCTGACATCAAATTGTCAAGGAAAATAGCCGACATTCTGAACATTGAAGAAAACCAAACAGGCAGAGTCCTGGTCCAACAAGGTTTATTAGAACTGTGCACACAGGAGAGAGCAGCCCCAGCTTGCTGGAACTGTCTCCCTCCTATGTGATTAATTTCTAATAAACCTTGTTGGATCAGGACTCTGCCTGTTTGGTTTCCTTCAATGTTCAGAGTGTCAGCTATTTTCCTTGACAAGTCCCACCAGACACACCTATACCATGCATCCATCCGCCACAGTGGACCAGAAGCAAAGACGGGACCTTTGGAGCAACTAGCAAGCTAGGTAAGGCAGTGGTACTGAGGAAGTCCCAGTATTTTTAATAGGCTCCTCCTAAAGCTAGCTTGTGGTACAGAAGAGGCTTAAGGGAATATTGGAGTTTGAAGCGATACCTGAGATGTAGCCATTTATATTCATTCTCCATTGCGCTGAATATGCATCAGATTAGGTTCATCCCACCGACCTAAGCCTCCAGAAACCATGAAGCTGCAAGCCTATGCACACCTACAACTGAATATGGTTGCTCTTCTGAGTAAGGCCCCCTCCACAAGAATGCACCTTTGCGCCTGGTTCCGCGATTATGCGCATTATCGCGGAGGCGCATTTACTCACAATCCCTCTGCACGGGAGGCGGCGGGAAGCGGCGAAGCGCATTAAAAGATGCCCAAAAAGCGCTTTCCAGGTAGTTAATGCGCATAATCGCTTGTTCACACAGCGAAAATGCGCTTTAACGGCCGGAGCAAAATAAAAGTCGCTATTTAACGCGCGTTCGAAAATGCGCATTATCGGGGAGATAACGCGCCTGTACGCCCGTTTTGCGCTCCGCTCGTGTGTAGGTAAAATTTATAATGAGCCTTCAAGGCTCATTAAACGCCCCGTGTGGAGGAGGCCTAAATGTGTATAGGAGTGCAGGGCACAGTAGTGATCTTAAGGAACAGGTCGTAAAGATTTCACTCAGCTCCTGCTATGCTGTACTGCAATCTGGATCAGCTTAACTACTTAGGATGCATTTTACAAATGTGGAAGTGTCACTGTAGACCTAGCAGCAGAGAGCTGGTCCTTGGTTGGGAATGGCAGCATCCTTGCTGCCAAATTTTCCCCTAAATTCATGACCCACTTTATACTGTGACAGTTGCTGGGTGACCATCTTTTGTTAAGCTGATTGCTTGCTAACAGTCAGGGATGCTTGGTTGATGTTTCCTCTGTGGGAGGGGATGACTGGAGATGTTCTTCTGAATGGGCAATTTACCTGCAGGGGTAGGATCTAAGACAAGCTGGTCTGCAAGGTTGTGGTAGAAAGGTGTAGCAGTTTTACAGTATAGACCAGAGGCAGAGAGATGGGAGAGGTTGTCGAAGCTGAAGTTCAACTATACTTGATGCATCTTGGGGTGGCTGTGAAGGTCAAAGGAGTTTCTCTTTTTGAAAATTTGAGACCGGATTAGAGGTTTTGCTGCCTGCTATAAGAGCCCAATATTCTGTGCTTGTATATTTGTAAAGAAAGCAAATGTTACAAAGATACCAGACCCTTAAGCATTGTCCCTGGAATTTCTTGCCATTTAGGGGAGTGGAAATGCATAACAATATAACTACTGTTATTTCCCTACCGTGGATGCTTAAGTGTCATATATACAGGGCCTCAGAGAGAACAAAAATGTCCACTGCTCATTTCCAGATGCCTTTTCATCATTCAAATTTATGCTTGTTCACTGCTTCGACAAGTCCCGCCACCCTCACCTCTGGGCATTCATGCTCACTCAAAGCCAATGTAGAGAGGCCTACAGGCCATGCCCCAAATACCTCTTTCTCTTCCTTGAGTTTAGTGAGCATCACTATGAGAGGAGTCTCTTCCTGCCACACCATTGTCCAGAAGTCACTGATGGTATTTAGCATGGGCCCCTGTGTGGCAATGTAGACCTTCTCCCGTCCAGCATAACCCTAGAAGATGGGACAGAAATAATAACCATGAGCAAGACAGGTCCCAATGATCCATCTTAAGAATGCTCGTGTTCAGATGGCTCTTTGGCTCACCCGGATGTAGTTGGCATTTATGTAGCGCTCATCTTCTTGGCTCTCAGCTCTCTTCAGGCAGACACGACTATGGGGATCTAGAGGGACAGTTTGGTTAAATGTGGCATCCAAGTGCACAGAGACAGGAGCATCTCCTATCAGGTGAGAAGCTGGCCAGAGCCTCCCACTGAGAGACAGCCCTGACTTCTTCTCTTGCCAGCCGCAATCCCCCTTGAAAATCACCTTTCCACGGCAATTAAGTTGAAGGGTGGGGGGGAATTTGGCAGAGTCCTGAGTATCCCTTGGTGCCAATCTAAATTCCCCCCTATGGGGCCCTATGAAATAGATTTGGGGCCAGGCCTAGCAACACCCCGGCTTCTCATACACATCACCATCTTGCACAAGCAGGATGGCATCAACAACAGGTTTTCCTATATCTCTGGCCTTCAGAATATTTTCCACTTCATCATAGCTTTTAATATCCGTACGACCATTTTTAAATGTCCCGCACTGCTCAGACCAGTCAGCACTGATTGAACCAACAACACCCTAAAGATAAAGTGGGGAGTCTTTACAGCATTGACAACAACAGCAACTATACAGGACTTGCTCTTATACATCATCCTGGTTTGTGAAAGCTATTGATACATTACATTTGTATCCCACTCTTCTCCCAGGTCACTTAGGTCACCCCATTCCATCACCCTATATCAGTCTTCCCTAAGCTGGTGCCCTCCAGAGGTGTTTGATCACAAGTCCCATCATTCCCAGCCAGCAGACTGTCCTCTTTTTTTGAGAACTGGCAGAGGACAGACCTCTATTTGAATGGGTCCTCTATTTGAAAGGTTGTTCAGTTCAAATATAAAGAACCATGACAAGGGAGAGCAGAGGTCTTGAAGATGCTCATTCACAGTTGGCACCTGGACAACAGTCTAAGCAGGCATTCAAGGTACCTCGTCAGTCCTCTCCACTATGGTAAGACGCATTGTATTTCTATTATTATTATTATTATTATTATTATTATTATTATTAGCTATTATTACTACATTTTCACCTATACATATATATTTGCATATGCAAAAGTTAAGCAAATTGATGTCCTCTTTTGTTCTCTTTTTCTTTGGCAATGTGTAAGTGGCCACCCTAACAACATATTTGGAGGGCTGCTCTACATACTATTTCACACTAGCTTCTTAGCGGATCACCCAGTCCTAGTCCCAATGAGCATATAGTTTTTGCAGCTCTTGCCTTGGTATAATTACACAAAGGACTGAACTGTTATTTTCTGCAGCTAAAGACAGGAGTCTTTATAATAAAGACCATTAAAATAGCTATTGGCTTTATAGCTGTGTTGTGTCTGCTTTTTATACAAATTGAGGTTAGTGGCAATACTGGTATTAGTCGTACCACACTTCTCAGTGTGCATGTAAGGCTTCATACAAACCTCATGGGCCTCGACTAGATAGGCCTGCTATCATCATCATCATCATCATCATCATCATCTCTATACCACCCAATATCCAAAGCTCTCTGAGCGGTTTACAAAGTGTATGCCCTCCTTAATGCGAGAATACAAATTGTGAGCAAAACACTGGCCAAAACCTATGCGGTGTAGTAATTAAGAGTGTTGAACTGGGACTGGGGAGACCTAGATTCCAGTCCCTCTCAAACCTGGAGCTCACTGGGTGATTTTATGCCAGTCACTGTCTCTCAGCCTAAGGATGAGGATAAAATGGAGAGAAGGAGGATCATTTATGCTACCTTGGGATCCTTGGAGGAAAAGGCAGGATATAAAGATAAATAATAATAATTTGGGCATTTATTGGTCTGTCTTCCTTTCCCATTCCCACACTCTTCCTGTCCATGGGAAGACCCAAGGTAAACGTACTTGGTAGGATGGATTTGTATCTGTCCTTTGCTGCTCGTCCAGGGATGTCCAACTCTTCTGGACTGATAAAGTTTGAGGGGACTTTCTGTTAAAGAAGAAAGGAGGAATCACTGAAACCATTTTCCTTTCTGGATATAGAGTACCAAAAGTGTACGAAAGGGAGACTATTAATGCCTTTTTCTTTCTCAAGTAGACCTACTTGCTCTGAAAAGCTCCTTTTCAAACTTGGTATCAGCTAGCAAAGGTAGCTTCTATGAAGATCTCCCATTCCAAGTATCCTGTTGAGGCCCAGCTCTGAATAAGGGGATAGGAGGGATTTATATCCGTCGTTCTTTTAGAATGTTAGCACAAAATGCCCATTGTGGTAGCAGATTTGTAACAGGATTCTGGACTGATTCAGCCTCTAAACACTTTCCCTAAGCAGAGGAAAAGACTGACTGACATGGTAGTGAGGGAGCAGCAGGACTTGAGCTACTGGAGGAGCTTAATTTGGAATTAAATCAGGATGGGACAGTTTTGGGTATCTCACCGCAAACTCCTCTTGAAGGTCCTCCTGACTCCAGCTCCTCTGCTGGAGCATCTTCTGAGTAAGAACGTGGCTGGTTGTGTTCAGAAGCTTCACTGTGACATCTCTGGGGGTGGAGATTGATTGAATGGGTTCTGTGTTGCTCAGGGAACTCATGTCCAGCACCAGCGAAACATTGGAGCCTCTTCTAAAGGGCAAAGATACCTGAATGTTTAAACTATCAGCCTGGAGAAAGCAACCCATCGCAGGGCCGGCCCTACCTTTAGGCAGAGTGAGGCAGCTAATTTTGGGTCTCACGAAAGTGTAGCAAATTCTTTGTAATTTTAAGTTATTATTGTTATATTTTTACTAACTGATTCAGGGGCCAAAATAACTTGGCTAGCTTTGGGTCCTATGCACCCTTGACTTGGGCTGGGGTGTGTGCAATTTGTTGCTCTGCCACAGGCATCAAAGTATCCAGTTACAATGCTTCCCTCTATGCAACAAAAAGAGAACACTTTGGTTCCTATAATAGCCATCAACACATGAGAGATGCCTGACCTCATAACGGACATGGGCAAACATGTACCTGGAAGACATGCCAGGATTTATTTACTAGTTTTGCTTGCATCCTGTTCCTCCTGCAAGGAGCTGAGAATGGGATTTTAACTACACAACCGTGTGGTTATTAGTCTGAGAGAGGCTAACTTATTTATGTACTTACTTATTTAATTCTATTTACATCCCACCCTTCATAAAAAAAAAATCCCACAGTGGATAACAATATTAAAACAATAAAATACAATAAACAATATTAAAACAATAAAATACAACACATTGAATAAAACCAATAACAAGCAGCAGAGAGAAACAAATGCACAACAGAGATCCAGTCATATTCATTGACCACTCATAAATGCCCGGGCAAACAGATAGGTCTTAGCCTGGTACTGAAATGGTGTTACAGTTGGCTTCAGGCGTAACTGGGGGTGGGCATTCCAGAGTTGGGATGCCACCATGGAGAAAGCCCTATCACATGTCACCACCCAATGCATTTTTCCTAGTGGTGGGACAATGGGATGGACCTCTCCTTCAGATCTAAGGACCTGGACAGGCTTGATACAGGGAACAGAGTTCCCTCTGGGGGACCACCTTGAGGTGCGCTCAAGAGAGGCTATCTAGAAAGTGCAGAAGATGATCAGGATTTTCTATATTTCATGCACTCCACTGCACTGGCTCTCCAGATTGCAAAGAACAGAATGCAGATTGCAGAATCAGTCAGGTCCTTAGAGACTATGCTTGAATATACAACATACCAACAGTAAATTAGTCCCATATTTAGCAGTACTACGGCTCCCAAGCATCATGGATTAACCAGCCAGAGGGTTCCCATGTCAGGCCAATTTTAGGATGATACGGTGATGCATAAAACAGATCAAACTGGTCTGGAGTACACTTGAATGCTGCTAGAAGCAGCTTGGTCCCTACCCTATATTAAGACATGATGGGCGCTGCTTTGCTTCATGTGCCCATTTTCATCTGCTAAGTCAACCATCCCTAACCAGGTACCCTCCAGGTGAACTGCAACTCCCACCATTCCCAGCCAACATGGCCAGGTTGGGGAAGGATGTATTAAGCGCTGGAGAGCACGACTTTCTCTCTCACAGGAACAGCAGAGTGGGCTGTGTACAGGAACACTCCTGGGTCCTGGTATCTCCATCAGGATTCTGGAACACTGAAACAGTCGCAACTTACCGATCCTGCAGACGCACATGTTTCTTAACTTCCTGACTGTTGTGAGTAGCCTTGTCCATTCCCGCCCTCATTTGCTCACGTTGCAGGCTGGAACTATGAACTCTGGGACATGCTGAACAGGCCAGGACCATGCTGTGCCAGTGAAGGATGCTTTGTCCTGTGGCATGAGAGGCCAGTAAGCAGAGGGAGCCCTGAGAGCAGGCACCATGCAGATCAGTGAGCATGCAGGGTCAGAGAACCACCTAGTCAAAACCACAAAGCAAATTGTTCATCACAGAGAGCTCCACCATTTTTCCTGCACGTCAGCTGAGCTCCTATTAGGGACTCATGCGCCATGGCAACCATCAGCCCCGCTACCACCAAACACAGCAGAGCCTTGCTCAGAGAATGTTGAGCTCCTGGATGTCCTTAGAACATACTGAGGGGACTGAGCAGGCTTCCGGACCTGCAAGAATGAGTCACTTCCTGCATCCTGTAGGGGAAAGTTCCCAGGTGTCAGAAGAGATCCGTTCACGTAGGGCGGCCTTCCCCAATTGTTAGCCTCCATATGTGTTGTATTGCAATTCCCATCATTCCCAGCCAGCGTAGCCATTAGCCATGCTGGCTGGGAATGATGGAAGCTGCAGTTCAACACATCTAGAGGCCAATCGGTTGGGGAAGGCCAGCGTTGGGTCTGGAGCAAGCTGACTACCTGTATCATCCCATGAACACACTGAACCTGCGGACAGCAAACCTGGCACGGCTGGGATTTCCCCACTAGCTGTCCAGGTAACAGCAGTGCAGTTTAGGAACATTCAAGGAGAAGGACAGAAAGAGCATAGAGCAGGACACCAAGGTCATGGAAGTCCCAGTGGCTTTTTTCAAGGAAACCACAAGCCAATTGAATAAAATGGATGTAGGCAGTTGCAGATCCCCTGGACTGTACAGAAGAGACAGTGCACTGTTGCCTGACCTCACTGTCCATATTTTACTACCTCCTTCCATCTCCACAGTCCCATCAGGAGATGTAAAGATTTTCTCCCATGTCCACCCTAACCTCAGTACTCCTGATGAGATTTTTCACTCACCCAGTGCTGTTGGCGGCCCCATCTCCCCCGCTTTTTCTAGTCAGCCTCTGGGGCTCTCAAGAGATGTGCGTGCAGGGTGAGCAGTGAGCACACACACACACACACACAAGTGAATGCAGGAAATTCCTTGTCACCGAGCTAGTGACTGCTCTGACACTTCCCCTTCTGGCTCCACCCTTGCAGCCACCCACACACTTACTGGCCACAAACTTCATAGCTCCCTCCGCAGATATTCTCAGCCCCTTGGTGAGCCCTTGACAAGGCTGCCTGGAGAATCAGGTCCTATCGGTGTGTCCAGCCCTTAGGAACACCAGGCAATCTCTTATTTTAATAGCCCAATCGAATACGGTGCGCCTCCTACTGTGGATGTCGCAGCTGCACAATGTCTCCTTGGATGTTTGTCCTGCTAACTCTACATGCTATTTACACCTGCTTTATTGATGAGGGACCTAAGCTGCTTTGTAAGGAAGAAGAATGTGACAAAACAATACTGCGGTAGTATAGAAAAGTCTAGGTCTCTGTCTGAATATGATCTGTTGAGGCTTATAAGGTCAGAGTGACTTGTGCTAAAAAAGACAAAAAAAGAAGCTTTTGGGGTTATCAAAAACATCTATGGTGCTTTTGGGTTACCAGCTAATGTATGATGCTATTGGGGCTAATTTCAGTCAGAAAGCAAAAGAATATTGACGTTAGAATCTGGTGGTGTCCCTATAGCTAGAGTGTTATTTCTCCCATTAAAGTCATTGGCTGAATTTGGACAACACGATAGCCAATGGTGAAGTAATAATCAACTTTACAGTTGTTCATCTAGGGGGTACTCCCCACACAACTTGGTAATAAATAATCAACTGTGGTGTGGATTAGGATCAGCGCTGAGTTGACTATGGCAGCATTCAGATGACACGATAGTCAATACAACTGACTATTGTTTCCCCCCACCCAGTTGCTGATTGTGTTGTCCTAATTCAGCTATTGTGTCTGAAGTTGAACCATGTTGCTTTTTTGTTTTCTTTGAAACTGGGATACTGTTCTTTCTAATAGATATTTTGCCTGCTACAACAGGGCATTTGCACACAAAAAAGTGTTTTTTGAGCGTCTGACAGAGCAAGCCCACACATTAGGGTGACCAGATAAAATCCAGGTCAGGGCTCATGTAACTTTAACAGTTGTAGAGAAAAGGGAATTTCAGCCAGTGTCATCTGTATGCAATTAGTTCCTGGTGATATTCCCTCTTCATCACAACAGTTAAAGGTGCAGGCACTATACTAGAGTGACCATATACAAAAGAAGGCAGGGCCCCTGCACCTTTAATTGTTGTGATGAAGAGGGAATTTCACCAGGAACTAATTGCATACAAATGACACTGGCTGAAATTCCCTTTTCTTTACAACTGTTAAAGTTACATGAGCCCTGACCTGGATTTTATCTGGTCAGCCTACCACACATGATTACTCAAAACTAATTCTCACTGTATTCCATAGAAATTACTCCTAGGTACATGTGCATGGAACTGCAGCCTCACACATATGATGGCAGCCACACATAGGCCTCCTCCACACGAGACGTTTAATGAGCCTTGAAGGCTCATTAAAAAATTTACCTCCACAAGCACGGAGCGCAAAACGGGCGTACAGGCGCGTTATCTCCCCGATAATGCGCATTTTCGAACGCGTGTTAAATAGCGACTTTTATTTTGCTCCGGCCGTTAAAGCGCATTTTCGCGGTGTGAACAAGCGATTACGCGCATTAACTGCTTGTAAAGCGCTTTTTGGACATGAATTAATGCGCTTCGCCGCCTCTCGCCGCCTCCGGTGCAGAGGGATTAGGAGTAAAAGCGCCTCCGCGATAATGCGCATAATCGCAGAACCGGGCGCAAAAGCGCATCCTTGTGGAGGGGGCCATAGTGGCTCATGGAGGTGGACATGGAATTGCAGAGCAAGGTGCTTCTGAGCACATGTTCAGCCCAGGTATTTGCTTCCAGTTCCAGAACTAGAGCTTGCATACAAATTATTTCAGTCATAAATCTACTTTTATTTCCCCCCAAGTTTTCTTGATCTCAGCAGCCTAATTTAAGAATGGGGAAGTGGGGGAATGTTGTTGTTGTTGTTGTTGTTGTTGTCCTGACCTGGATTTTATCTGGTCACCCTAACCTAATAGTATAAGAAAGCCATGCTGGATCGGACCAAAAGCCTATCTAGTCCAGTATTCTGTTTACACAGTGGCCAACCAGATTCCCATGGGAAGTCCACAAGCAGAACTTGAGCACAGCAGCAGTATCCTGTTTGTGTTGTGGGAAGGGCCATAGCTCAGTATGATAGAGTGCTTGCTTTGCATAAAGAAGGTCACAGGTTCGATCCCCAGCATCTCCAGGTAGGGCTAGGAAAGAATCCTGCCTGAAATCCTGGAGAATTGCTGCCAGCCAGTGTTGACAATACTGGGCTAGATGGACCAATGATCTGCCTCAGCTTCCTATGTTCCTGCATTTCCAGCAGTTGGCATACAGAGGCATACTGCCCCTGATACTGGAGGTAATATATATCCATCATGACTAGCATCCATTAATAGCTATGTATTTCTCTAACCCCCTTTTAAAACACCCCAAGTTGGTGGCCACCTCCTGATTTATATCACATGTGAATGTAGTTAATGAGGGATAGAATGCTGAAGAGAGACATTTGTTAAGACAATGTACATTCTGGCCATTGGTCAAGGTAGGTTTAGCCTTTCCATTACAAAAGGATTTTAAAAAAACACTCAATTTAGGCCTCTTGTGCAAAACATCCTTTGAGATACCCTGGTCCAGTGATCTGTATGTCATGGAAAAGCCTAGGGACTCACTGAAGAAAATAAAAGGTTAACAAAGTAGCTGTTCAGACATTGCCACAGTAAGGAAGAAAATTAAACTTAGGGTCATCCTGGCAAATTTGCCATGAATACAGCCAAGAAAAAGGACTAAATTAATCCATCTATCTGTATGTTAGCTAGTTAGTTGGCCTGATTCACCCGTGACTAATTGCCCACTGAAATCAATTGTACTTACTCGAAGGTAAATATGTTTAGGATTTCACTCCACGGCTGTATTTTTCAGTCTGCGATTTCATAATTCTTATGAAATCCAATAGCTCCCCATGAACAAGTCCACTCCCTTTGTGGGAGGCTTGATTCCTTGAAGGGTCATACTTGTTGGCGCAGCCTTAAAATGGCTGGTACCTTGAAGTGGAAGCTGCTGTGTATAGCTGTAAATTCTGCTTGGGTGCTGTTGCTTCTTTGGCTAGGCTGAGTGGTGCAGAGAGGGCTGGACCTCAGGGCCAAAGTCCCACAGCACAGACCTCCCCCAAAAGGCAGGTAATGGGGCCAGGGGCAAAGAGGCCCAGCGTCAGCACCTGGGCCAGACTCATTGGGGCTGATGCTGCCCACTGCAGCATCTTTCTTATTAAAAACATTTTTTTTATAGTCAGCAGGGAGCTGGCTGGGCATGTGCATAATTACAGTGCTCACTTTATTATTTTTATTTTAAAAATACATTATCCCTTTCGACTACAAAATGGTGCTTATTCCCAGGTAAGTGTAGTGATGGTGTCACAAGATGTAGTGATGGGCACCAATTTGGATGGCTTTAAAATGGGGTTAGATATCAATGGCTATAGTCCTCATGACTTTATGCTACCATTAGTAGCAGAGGCAGTAAGCCTACATGCACCAGTTGCTGGGGAACATGGGCAGGAGGGTGCTGTTGCACTCGTGTCTTGCTTGTGGGTTCCTGGTTGACAGCTGGCTGGCCACTGTGTGAACAGAATGCTGAACTAGATGGACCCTTGGTCTGATCCAGCACGGAGTTTTCTATGTTTAAACTCTTCTTATGGGGTCTTATATGTTTAGCAGCAGAGCAGCAGAAACAAACTCCATGTTATCCCTGTAATCATGATGGTACCATGATTACTGTGCATGCTCAGGGTATTTGGCCTCCTCCACACGGGGCGTTTAATGAGCCTTGAAGGCTCATTATAAATTTTACCTACACACGAGCGGAGCGCAAAACGGGCGTACAGGCGCGTTATCTCCCCGATAATGCGCATTTTCGAACGCGCGTTAAATAGCGACTTTTATTTTGCTCCGGCCGTTAAAGCGCATTTTCGCTGTGTGAACAAGCGATTATGCGCATTAACTACCTGGAAAGCGCTTTTTGGGCATCTTTTAATGCGCTTCGCCGCTTCCCGCCGCCTCCCGTGCAGAGGGATTGTGAGTAAATGCGCCTCCGCGATAATGCGCATAATCGCGGAACCAGGCGCAAAGGCGCATTCTTGTGGAGGGGGCCTTTCTTCTTTTATCAGTGTTGGCAAACTGCCTTGTTTTGTTTGACTAGCAGATCAGGAATGTAAGCAACTGCAAGGCATATAATGGCAGTGAGGGGGGTGGGGAGAGAAATGTCAGTTGTGTACTAACACACAATATGTCCATCTAAAGTGCAAGTGAGTGCACACACACATACCACCTCCACCCCCATAAGACCATCCAGTCCAGGGCCTAAAATTAGCTAGCTGCACCGGTAGCCAAGTTTAAGATTAAAAATATATATATAGAAGAGGTAGGAGAACAATAAACTGACAAAACAACAACAACAACCTGTTGACATAAAATTATTGAAGCTGGTAAACGCAAAGGAAGTCCACGTAGTGT
The DNA here is from genome assembly GCA_029215795.1 of Anniella stebbinsi. Classification (NCBI taxonomy): domain Eukaryota; kingdom Metazoa; phylum Chordata; class Lepidosauria; order Squamata; family Anniellidae; genus Anniella; species Anniella stebbinsi. The sequence continues at coordinate 41,986,108 of JARDYH010000004.1, read as the reverse complement.
TACACAACAACATGGTTAGGCAATACGATGTCAGTTGAAAACATACTGCAGTTAAGTGCAGATAACGATAATTAGGAGGACTCCTTTCTACTGCGACCAATGAAATGTTGGGTCCTGAACAAGCTGCAGGCAAATGAGAAAAGGATGTGGGCGGCAGCATGGACAAAATATGTTCAGCCAACAAACTTGGTGGAAATGTAACAAGAGTTGTAATGTATCAGATAATAACCCCAAATCCGTATCAGTTCTAATATCAATTGAACAAAGTCTTAGGGATCTGAAGTCTCTTCAAATCCAATCTTAATTCTGGGTACTCTGAATTTAGAGCAAAAGTAGATAAGGCCCAAGGATTGCCAGTCTATGCACTGAAAACAAAGTATGCTTCTCTTATCAATTGATTGGGAAGATCAATGACCTTTTTGCTAATATTACCAACCTAACTTCCCTAATTACTTTGGGCTTTGTATGTACAGCTCCTATACTTTTAAAGTACTTCTAAGGTCAGGCGATGTCTTGTATAAAGGATTAATATCATCATCATCATCATTGCCATCATCACCTGCAGGAGAGGGAGGCCTACTGCCGGGGGAGGAGAGGAATGTGCCTGCTGCTTGCCAGCCTGCCAGCCTGCCTGCCTGCCTCCTTGCCTCGCTGCTGCTGCTGCTACCACCACTACCACTACCACTACCCTCTTGAGGACTTCAGCCTGGCAGACTGCCACTCCTTGCAGGACCAGGCCCCCAGGTACTGAGCCAGCTGTTGTGGACTGCTCCATCTGTCCCCCCTCCCTTACTGGGAGGGATATATAAGCTGGCTGGCTGAGGGGGCCTGGGAGAGCCACCACCTGCAGGAGAGGGAGGCCTACTGCCAGGGGAAGAGAGGGTGCCGCCTGCTGCCTGTGAGATGTGCCTGGGAGGGAGGATACAGGGCCAAGTGGGGGGATCTGAGGGGACCCCAATTGGTGAGGAGGACTTGCCAGGTAAGGGGAACACGGCCCAGACAGTTAATGCCTGTGCCTTGTTCCAGTCCCTGTCACATCCACAGGTCTGTTGGTTGCCCTATCAGTCAGCCCTCGGGTCTACGGATGTTGTTTTTAAATGCCAGATTGGTGCAAAATAAGACCTCCCTTATCCATGATCTAATAGTGGATGAGGCGGCCGATCTGGCTTGCATTACCGAGACCTGGGTGGGAGAGCAGGGAGGAGTTAGTCTCTCCCAGTTATGCCACCGGGGTACTTGGTTCACCATCAGGGTAGACTTGAGGGCCGGGGAGGGGGGGTTGCTGTGGTCTATAGGAATTCCACCCCCCTCTGTGGGATCCCTTTCCATGTGACTACTGGTCTGGAGTGTTTGCACCTTGTGTTGGGCCAATGGGACAGATTAGGGATTCTGTTGGTATACCGCCTACCCCGCTGCTCAACAGACTCCCTAGGTGAGCTGACAGAGGTAGGCTCGGGTGCATTGTTGAGGTCCCCCAGACTGTTGGTTCTGGGGGATGTCAACATTCATGCCGAGGGCACTTTATCTGGGTCGGCTCAGGATTTCATGGTTTCCATGACAACCATGGGACTGTCCCAACATGCCACTGGCCCAACGCATGTAGCGGGGCACACTCTAGACCTGATTTTTTCCATTGGACATGGAGATGGTGATCTGAAAGTGGGGGACTTTACATCAACCCCTCTGTCATGGTCAGATCACCACCTGCTGAGGTTTAGACTTACAGCAACTTTTCTCCTCTGCAAGGGTGGGGGACCCATTAAGATGGTCCGCCCCCAGAGGCTAATGGATCCGGATGGTTTCCAGAGGGCTCTGGGGAGTTTTCCAGCTGATAGGGCTGGCTCTCATGTCGAAACCCTGGTTGATCTGTGGAATGCAGAAATGACCCGGGTGTTGACACGATTGCTCCTGAGCGTCCTCTCCTATGTAGAGCTCGAACAGCTCTGTGGTATACCCCGGAGCTGAGAGTGATGAAACAAAATAGGAGACGGCTTGAGGGCAGATGGAGACGAACTCCTGGTGGATGCAATGAAACACTGGTAAGTGCCTATAGTAAGCTGTATTCAGGGGCAGTGAGGGCAGCAAAAAAACAATACTTTGCTGCCACTATTAATTTATCAATCTGCCGCCCAGCGGAGCTTTTCAGAGTTGTCCGGGGGCTTCTACATGCTGGCCCCAAGGACATGATAGAACCATCTGAGGCCCACTGTAATACATTTGCTAGGCACTTACAGGATAAAATCTTTGGCATCCGCCAGGACTTAGACTCCAGTGTTATAGCAGGTGAATCTAGTAAGGTATCCAGAGCACAGGTTTGTCCTGTTTTCTTGGATGAGTTTCAGTTGGTACAGCTCAATGACGTGGACAAGGTGCTTGGACAGGTTCGTGCAGCCACCTCTGTATTGGATCCTTGCCCCTCTTGGCTTATAAAAGCTAGCAGGGATGGAACAGCCGGCTGGGCCAGGGAAGTGATTAATGCCTCTCTATGAGAGGGAGTGGTCCCAGACCGTCTGAAAGAGGCAGTAGTAAGACCACTCCTGAAGAAAGCTTCCCTGGACCCAGAAAATCTTAATAACTTTAGGCCTGTGGCAAACGTTCCATTCCTGGGCAAGGTCCTTGAGCGGGTGGTTGCTGGCCAGCTCCAGACCCTCTTGGATGAGACTGATTATCTGGATCCATTTCAGTCGGGTTTCAGGCCTGGTTTTGGTACGGAAACAGCCTTGGTCGCTCTGTATGATGACCTATGTCGGGAGAAGGACAGGGGGAGTGTGACTCTGTTGATTCTCCTTGATCTCTCAGCGGCTTTCGATACCATCGACCATGGTATCCTTCTTGGACGACTGGCTGAGTTGGGAGTGGGAGGCATTGCATTGCAGTGGTTCCGCTCCTACTTGGTGGGTCGGCTCCAGAAGGTGGTGCTTGGGGACATTGCTCGGCCCCGTGGATCCTTCAGTATGGGGTTCCGCAGGGGTCAGTCTTGTCCCCCATGCTGTTCAACATCTACATGAAACCGTTGGGTGCGGTCATCCGGAGTTTTGGAGTGCGTTGTCATCAGTACGCTGATGACACGCAACTCTACTTCTCCTTTTCATCTTCATCCGGTGAGGCTGTGGATGTGTTGAACCTGTGCTTGGCTGCGATAATGGACTGGATGAGAGCTAATAAACTGAAAGTCAATCCAGAAAAGACTGAGATGCTGTTAGTGGGGGGGGGGTTCCCCTGAATGGATGGAGGGTGTTCAACCTGTTCTGGATGGGGTTGCACTCCCCCTGAAGGAGCAGGTTCATAGCTTGGGGGTTCTCTTAGAACCATCTCTGTCACTTGAGGCTCAGGTGGCGTCAGTGGCACGGAGTGCCTTCTACCAACTTCGGCTGGTGGCCCAGCTACGCCCCTATCTGGATAGGGATAACCTGGCTTCAGTTGTCTATGCTCTGGTAACCAAGTTAGATTACTGCAATGTGCTCTACGTGGGGCTGCCTTTGAAGACGGTTCGGAAGCTGCATCTTGTGCAGAATGCAGTGGCCAGATTGGTATCAGGGACCAGAAGGTTCAAACATATAAGACCGATTCTGGCCCACTTGCATTGGCTGCCTGTATGTTTCCGAGCCCGATTCAAGGTGCTGGTTTTAACCTATAAAGCCTTACACGGTTTGGAACCACAATACCTGATGGAACGGCTTTCCCGACATGAACCTACCCATACACTACGCTCAACATCAAAGGTCCTCCTCTGGGTGTCTACTCCAAGGGAAGCTCGGAGGATGGCAACAAGGGAGAGGGCCTTCTGTGTGGTGGCCCCTCAATTTTGGAATTATCTCCCTGATGAGGCCCGCCTGGTGCCAACACTGTTATCTTTTTGGCGCCAGGTCAAAAATTTTCTTTTCCCCCAGGCATTTTAACAGCTCAAGTTGAGGTTTTGATTGACATTGTGGCCAGGCTTAACAGTTAAAATGTTTTAAAGTGTTTTAATGTCAGCTGTTTTATGTTTATGGTATTAAATTTTGTATATTGACTGTTTAGTGTTAAATCTTTTAATTTTTGTAAACTGCTTCGGCTATGGGGTGGTATATGAGTGTAATAAATAATAATAATAATAATAATGTTTTATTTACCCTTGCATGAAACTGTATCATATATGGCAAAATGGCATAGTCATCTTATATAGGAATATGGTAGGGTAAGGCTTATTACGCGAGATCAACTTGACCAATTTTGCTCATTTTTGTTTTAAACTGAAGTGTGAGCAGTGTAGAAAATTTGAAAGTTCAAAAATATTCAAATCTTGAGTAGCAATTAATTTCCTCTGTATCAAACAGGCTGGCAGTCCCTCCATCAGCAGGAAGATGAATAGCAATACTTGGCCCAACCACACAGTTAGAATGTCGCTGCCAGTGGGGAGGGGGAAGGGGACAGAGGCAGCCAATGGGGCATGCAAGTGAGAGGGCAGGACTGTGCTGCATGCAAATTTCGAGGGGGGATTCACTATGCATGAGCCATATTTGCATTATTCATGAGCCCCTCTGTGGTAAGGCAACTGAGGGGCAAAAAAGTGGGAAAGGAGCAGGACTACTAGCACCCATGGTGACACGGGCTTTATACTAGTTTGAGTAAGAACCGTCATGCAGATTTATGGATGGGAAAATTAATTCCAGGTTATCTATTTGTATCCAGATTAATGTGAGCAAACCTGTATTTAGATGGCATAGTACTCTTCAAATTAATCATATAATTAAGAATGGATGTGGATTGTGGTGGAAAGGTTGTGAGAAATATATATATATATATATATATATATATATATATATATATATATGGTGCTCCTATGTTCAGGGCTGTTGGCAGGAAGTTGTAAAGGGTGTTCTATTGATTATTGGTGATTCCATCACTTTGGGATCTCCCCAGATGTTACTGAATGAAGGATGGGAAGAATTCCAGTTTCTAACTCATAATTACTGAATCATGCAAATTCTAACTGCAGGAAAAACTTTGCATTGCATAATGTTGAAAAGCCCTGAAAGTGCCTGCCATTAAAGAATGGCTTTCAACATTTTGGGGTTTTGCAATAAAGCCATTGAGCAGTTTTCAAAAAGCAGGAGGAGTTATTAAGAGAAATCAGTTTGCGAACACATGGGTACCTTTGTTTTCATATGCAGATACCAATGATATCAATGTTTTGAGCTCGACATGTATAGGAATTTCTACCTTATCTATGGATTGTGCATTACATTACCACACCACAATGGGCAGCTGGGGTGGAAGAGGAAGTTCTGTTCTTCTGTTCTTCTGTTTCTCTTGTTATTCTGCTAAACTGATGATTTCCTGCTGGGTCAAATGTTATATCTGTAATATTTTATGTTTCTTATATTTTATGTATTTTTAAAATGTTGGTATTTCTGTTGTACTAACACAATTTTGATAGATCTCTGAAATTGTTTAGTAAAACATAATGTAAAAAAGGATGGTGAAGATTGGATCTTACATTTTTAATTATGCTATATCTCAGAGTATGACTGCAATCCTATCCTACTCATCTGGAATTACCTCTGAGTAGACATGTATAGAATCACATTGTATGTTATGTTTTGGGTATTAAAACATTTGTTTTCTTCCCCCACGTCCTCTTTTGTTATATTTTCTGTAATATAAAAAGAAAAAATTGTTAGTGTAATATAAAAAGAAAAATCAATAACACATTATGTGTGTGCTTTTAAAGATCAAAACAAAAAGGCAATGGATTTTCAAACAATACCATAGCAATGATGGTAGGGTGACCATATTTGGAAAACAAAGAAAGAGGACACCCGGGGGGGGGGGGGGCAGGAAAGCGTGCTTTTCAGTGTCTCCAGAAAGCATGTCATTCACCCTGCCATGCTATTGGCAGCCGCCATTAGCGTGGCGGTTGTGAATGACATGCTTTCCAGAGGCTCCAGAAAGCACGGTTTCCCCTCCTCCACTCCAATCACACACCCCAATGCTCCATTAGGGGCCTCCGGAAAGCTCATAATTTCCCCCCATCCCACCCCGCCACACTAATGGTGGTCTTAAAGGGGAAAGTGTGCCATTCCAGGACATTATAGAAAATTATAGAAAATCCCCCAACACCCAGGATAGAACAAAAACCAGGACAAATCCGGGAAAATCCTGACAGTTGATCACCCTAAAAGCTTGTCTACTATGTAATGCATAGTATCATGTACCTTATCATCCATCGTCCCACCCCACAGAAGGTGTCCCCAGAAGAGAACTGCACAAAAACTAACTCCCTTAATGCTACTCAAATCATTTGCAGGTGCATTTTGGCCTCTTCTGATAATTACAGCCCGTGCAGTTTTCATTCTGAAATTTGGATGCTTTATTACACTTAGCACAAGCCTGTTCAAAAAACGTATCACATATCAAACAAATGAACCACATGCTAGACTAGGCTGACCATCTGAAAAGGAGGACAGGGTTCATGTAACTTTAACAGTTGTAGAGAAAAGGGAATTTCAGCCAGTGTCATTTGTATGCAATTAGTTCCTGGTGAAATTCCCTCTTCATCACAACTGTTAAAGGTGCAGGCACTATACTAGAGTGACCAGATACAAAAGAAGGCAGGGCCCCTGCAACTTTAACTGTTGTGATGAAGAGGGAATTTCACCAGGAACTAATTGCATACAAATGACACTGGCTGAAATTCCCTTTGCTCTACAACTATTAAAGTTACATGAGCCCTGTCCTCCTTTTCATATGGTCAGCCTATGCTAGACTGTATATATTTTGATTTGAAAACAGCTCTCTTCTCCAAATGCAGATGCTGTTATGTAGAAAAATCACTTAGTATGTTGTCAAATATGGAGCACGCCTACATTTGGTAATATTTATAATTTTTCAAAGTCTGAACTTCTTTGGGGTTTGGGCTGCAATGATCAATAACAGGAAGCGAAATTGACAGAATGGTTGAGAGAAAGAGACACAGTGGAGGAGGTGGAAGAGGAAGTGGTTAAAAAACGGCTCAGTTCTGCCTTAGATGTGAGGACTCATTGCAGGCCTTGTGCAAAATGAAACTAAAGCTGGGGTCCTTATCTCCCCTGGGATCATTTTAGACCTTAATCAGCAAGAACACAGTTTCCTATTCAGGCTTTGTTAAAATAGAAAAAGGTAATGCTACAAATCAAGGAAATTTAAAAATACTCTCCACTTCCACCTTGCTACCTGCTTTCAGCCAATCTTTGAAACTTACATTTTACCTGCCTCCAGCCAACTTTTCTGTTAAAGTTTTATAACCCAAACTTCTTCCTATTTGCTTGGAAGTCTACACATGATGGTTTAATTTAGCACAATAACTGTGCAATCCTATGCATGTTTAGACAGGAAAAAGACAGGAAAAACTCCTATAATTCCCAATGTTGGCTGCGGCATACTGGGAGTTGTAGGAGTTTTTTTCTGTCTTTTTTCTGCCTAAACATGCATAGGATTGCACCCTAAGGCATTAAAATCTTGCGATTTATTTATTTATTTATTTATTACATTTGTATACCGCCCCACAGCCGAAGCAAAAACAGCAAAAACATACAACATACACATAATCTGTACATTTAAAACCACTTCAAAAAGCTACAAAAAATAAAACAAAACAAACCCAGGCTCCTCAGATATTGCCAAATGCCTGAGAGAAGAGGAAAGTCTTGACCTGGCGCCGAAAAGATAACAATGTTGGCGCCAAGCGGGCCTCGTCAGGGAGATCGTTCTACAATTGGGGAGCCACCACAGAGAAGGCGTGTTTGCTATCACCACAGAGGGCAAGACGAATGAATGGGTGGAAAATGCAGGGAAGCAGATTTAAGTGAAAGAAGATTAGGAGAAATGGCAAGAAATGTCCAACAGTAGGTTAGTCTGCCCCGGGAGGTGGTGGCTTCTCCTTCATTGGACATTTTTAAAGCAGGGGCTGGTTGACCATCTGTCAGGGGTTCTGTAGCTGCAAGTAGGGTTGCATGGATTTGGTAAAACCCATTCTATCTTTGTTTTGCGGATTGTCAGCTCAGGTCAGGTGCCTTTCTTTCCGTCAATGACAGAACTATTTTTCCCCAATTCCCCAGATTTGTGCAAATTCACTTGTGCAAAATTGCACAAATCCCCAAAATGCACATTTCCATGCTTTAGACTATGGAGAAAATGCACAATTTCAGCTGTTCTATGAAAAAAAAATTAGGGGGTTTCTATTTCTATTTCTACAAAGAAATTAGCGTAACATCCCAGAAAGTTTTTTTAAAAAATAGCCATCAACAAGTCCTCAGAAACTGTGTGATTCAGGGAAAGCTGGTCTGTTGCGGAATCCACAGGTTGGATTCACAGAAATCCAAATTTATTTTATCCCATTGTGGATTTCTCCTAGTTGCAAGATCCATGTACAGAGCAGGCAGTTAGACTGGATGAGCTCCAAGGTTCCTTCCAACTCTCAAATGCAAATACTTGTCCACCCACCCTTGACAAAGCTACAGGTGGTTTTCTCAGTTTGATATCAGGTGGCCTCTGTCTTCTCTCTGTAAAATGGCCTGACTTTACTCCCACCTTTTGTAATCCCTAGCTGTGATTTTATTCATCTATTCACATGCAACTCTAAACAATAAAATAATCTTAGGAGTTGTGTGTCTATGTCTCCTAAGTACATATAGCAGGGGTGGGTAATGTGTGGCCAACCAGAAGTTGTTGGACTGCAAATCATCAACCCTAGGCAGATGAATTTTAAGTGTTTTATTGGTGTTTTATTGGTATTTTAATGATATATTGGTTTTATGTATTTTTAATCAGTTTTCTGTGTTTTATGATGATGTTGTTCCCCGCCTCGATCCTGAGGGAGAGGCGGATAATAAATAAATATATTATTATTATTATTATTATTAGGCAGCATTGCTATAATGGTGAACGATCCTAGGGCTTGTAGTCCAACAATACCTGGAGGGTCACATGTTCCCCGTTCCTGACATATAGCCTGTCCTATGCCATCGTTCTCTAACTGTTAAGTCTTTCTTAAATGCTGCATTATATTACGAGTCAAGTAGGCTTACTTTGTGTCTGCTCTCCTGTGGCTACATGAAAAGCATTTATCCGTGTAGGTGGCCTGCATGGCCAGTAGCACATTTAGCATCCATTTCAATGATAGAAAATGTGCCCCGCTTGCCTCATTTACACAGGCTGCAGCATTTAGCTGCACAATGTGTGCAGGATTTGGATTGCCTGGTGGAGAATTTTTATATTTTTTAGAGCAGAGTGCTTAGAAATTATCAACATATCTTCCTAGGAACAGGAAAGGTAACAAAAATATTTGTCTACATTACAGCACCACAATCCTATGCTAGGCTGACCATCTGAAAAGAAGGACAGGGCTCCTGTAACTTTAACAGTTGTAGAGAAAAGGGAATTTCAGCCAGTGTCATTTGTATGCAATTAGTTCCTGTTGAAATTCCCTCTTCATCACAAGAGTTAAAGGTGCAGGCACTATATTAGAGTGACCAGATACAAAAGAAGGCAGGGCCCCTGCAACTTTAACTGCTGTGATGAAGAGGGAATTTCACCAGGAACTAATTGCGTACAAGTGACACTGGCTGAAATTCCCTTTTCTCTACAACTGATAAAGTTACATGAGCCCTGTCCTCCTTTTCAGATGGTCTGCCTATCCTATGCACAATCCTATGCCAGTCTATTCAGAAGTAAGCCCCACTGTGTTCAATGGGACATTCTGCCAAGTAAGTGTATAGGATTGCAGCCTTAGAGACTAACACCAGCACTGTGCTTGAAGCATTTATAGGATATCACTCCCATATTTTATTTTCCATTCTATTACTAATTCCTGATGAAGTGAATTACAAAGAGCAGCCCTCTTTCATACGTTATGGATGTCACTGCCTTTAGGCTGAGGAAGTCTTTTGTGTTGCCCTTTTCCTTCCCCCTGTAGCTAATTCTAGACTACATGGTCACTTTAAATAGGGTGACCATATGAAAAGGAGGACAGGGCTCCTGTATCTCCTGTATCCCTAACCCTCTTCATCACAACAGTTAAAGTTGCAGGAGCCCTGCCCTCTTGACCAGATATTTGTATAGCTAGACGTGACCAGATACAAATGTGGTTGATTTATCCATGCATGAGCAATTCTGGAATTTGGAAGACATTTAGGCTGACCCTTGTTTAATAAAAGTATGTACATTTGGAGATTATATTTATTTCCTCTAAGTAGCCTTCTAAATTTTTTGGACTTCAACTTCCAGTACTTCTGACCATTGACGATGCTGGCAGGGGCTTCCGGGAGTTGAAATCCAAAAGGTCTGAAAATCTATCTTCTGCCCACACCTGCTTTAACTAATGAGCCTCTAAATCCCTTTTCCTCCATGCCCAGCACAAACCATTTCCTTACACCTTCGTTCTCCTCCCTCTCCTCCCCTTATAATGTGCATGTCTTGTGGAGTCCATGTCTGTGAACAGCATCCAAAATGGGAGTAATTTGAAGAATGAAAGGTAAAAACCTTTAAAAATTAAACAAAACAAAAAAACTATTTTCCAAGCTCCTCAGATTCGCCATTTGCATTAGGCATATTAAGCCAATATACTTGTTCACCACTAGAGAGCACAATTCCCCACATTCCTGGCAAGCATTTTAATCTAACAAGATTTTCATTTCATGGTGGCTCAAACTGCACAAATCTTTTCTAAGCATTGCAAGAAAGCGATAGATCCTTTCTACAAGTTTCTAGTCAGACAGTTTCTGCTCTGCCTTATGTTGATCCATAAGCTATTAATTTCCATTTATTTCCACTCGATCATCAAATGTAGCCTGTCACAAGGCTATGGTGGCTCCTGCTGATCAGTTGGCTTTCTCTCCTAACTTAGTGGCACAACATAAATCCCTAAAACCTAATTAATTGGTTATACTCATCTTTCATTTCTCAGCTGAATCCGAAGCATCCTCCAGCACCAACCGTGACGTTAGATAGCACCTGTTGACCAGTATCGCTAGCCGCAAACATTCAGAGATTGCAAAGTTGATCCTCACTGACTTTTAAATGGTGCATAAAAAAATACACTGCATATGGATTTCTTTTGTGCTTGCTGCCCTCCTTTTGGAGCATTTACATCATGCTTCCAGCTGTCTCCTGCAACCAGGAAAGTTAAGATCAGGTTGTATACCTCTGGGACACCTTTATGGCAGTTATTCAAAACAAACTGGCTGTTGTTCAAAACAGATTGAACTATAGAATATGTGCACTTGGGTTCAATCCAGAAAGGCCAACATCACAGTCAGCACCTGACATTTCCATACTATAAAAGTGTGGTCTACAAGCCTCACTATGTACTGTAACCAATGGGATTCCAATTCATCCAGCCTTTCCCAAATATGTGTGTCATGAGCATATTAGACAAACTTTTTGCATTGCATTGCATCATGAAATGTTATGGAACTTCAGGCTTGTTAGATGCATTCCAAAGCTCATCATAGCTCAGGGACCCAGAATATATGTACCTACAACCCACAAACATGGCCAACGGTCAGGAGTGCTGGGAGTTGTAGTCCAAAACATCTGTAGAGTACCAGGTTGGGGAAGGTTAGCTGACACTGTCATTCAGTAGGGTTATGTGAAGTTGCCTCATGCCATGCATGCAGTTCCTGTATAAAGATGTTAGATTTCTATTGTGGTTGCAATGTTTGCAGAAAATAGGGTATCTTTAACAGTTGTGTAGAAAAGGGAATTTCAGCAGGTGTCGTTTGTATGTATGCAGCATCTGGTGAAATTCCCTCATCATTGCAACAGCTAAAACTTCAGGAGTCCTGCCCTCTTTTGTATCTGGTCAAGAGAGCAGGGCTCTCTATCCACACCCATAGAGGTGATCACATCATTTGTGTTTGCAAATAACAAGCAGAAGCTGAAGAGTTGAGAAAAAGAAGTATCTAAATTGTGGCTGTCAGGGTTTTCTATCTCCTGAGATTGAGGTCAATAATGTGTCAAATTCAAATGCAGGAAATGGCAGAAATAGAACCTGAACTTAAGGAACAATTCTATGCATGTTTAGACAGAAAAAAGGCCTATAATTCCCAGCATGCCTCAGCCAGTTTAGCTGGGAGTTGTCAGCCTTTTTTGTGTCTAAACATGCATCGGATTGTGATCTTAACTGTCTTATGACCCCCTCCCCTTAACTGGACTTATATATTACTTCATTTGTAAAGCACAACTAGTATTTATCTTCTCACCCCCTTCCCACAATGCTTTACAACTGTGTCTACATTCTTGATATGTTAGAGCAAGCAAAGAAAGAAGCAAAAATGGTTTGCGCCCTGAGATATATATATAAAAGAAATACTCTGAGCATATGTAGTTTGTTTTGCATTTTAAACTCACTTAAAGCATAGCACCATCAAAATACATTTACTGGGGGATGAAAGCATCCTTTTGTTGTGGAAATAGATTTTTTTTTAAAAAGTAAATATATCCTCTCATCGCCTGTTGGTCTCTGCCTGATTATTTAGGGGTGACAGCTTGAGGCTTGGAGACAAAGGCAGCAGAGGAAACACAAGGATGGAAGGAGGTTTTCTCCACAGACAGGTGACTTGGGAGCAGAGGCAGATGGCAGCATTTCAGGCCTGAGGCCTGTTGCTGAGGTGATGACTTAAAGCAGGCAGCTTCAAACCACTCCCTCGTTTGTCCCAGTGTCTTTCCTGGGTGCTGCCTCCCTTTCTCTGCAGGGCTCTGGAGGTTTGGAGAGGATTGGGGCGAGCCCAAGCAAGCCACCCACAAGGGCCAGCTGGGACTTGTGAGCCCTGCTCTGTGCATAACCGAAAGAGCAGAGACTGGAAGCCGCATGCACACCAGGTAGCAGTAGCAACGTGGAGAGACCCTGCAAGGAGAGACCCTGAAGAACAAACCTTGGGGAATCGCAGCAAAAAAAGGTAGGCACCCCTGAAACAGAAATCCCCAAGGCCTGGGGAAGGGAAAAGGAGGGAAAGGCCTAATGGCAAAGCTCTGGTAAAGTTTTCAGATTGGGCAGCTTGCTGCATGACATAGATCAGCAAGGAGGGGAGATGGATATCATCCACTCATTACAGAGAAGGTCTACTACAGTGGCCGTGTGTCCTACTTTTGAGAGGACTGTCTTCTGTCTGATGACTGTCCAGTCCAAGGCTGGCGCAGACTGCCTCTACAAGAGAGGTTTAAAGCTCTTTCAAGGCGCTTTAAACAATTTACCTCTACAAGAACGGAGTGCAAATTGGGCGCAGAGGCGCGTTATCTCTCCGATTATGCGCATTATCGAATTCGCGTTTAATCGCGAGTTTTATTTTGCTCCGCCCGTTAAAGCGCATTTTGACTATGTGAACAAGCGCTTATGCGCATTAACTACTTGTAAAGCGCATTTTGGTCATCCATTAATGCGCTTCGCCGCCTCTCGCTGCCTCTCGTGCAGAGGTATTAGGTGTAAATGCGCTTCAGCGATTATGCGCATAGTCGCCTAACCGGGCGCAAAAGCGAATCCTTGTAGAGGGGACCTTAAAGATAAAGGGCCATAAAAAGACAGGGCAGGGCCTTGAAGTTGACCATCGACAGTTAGCACCTGGGCAGCCGGTCACCTGATCACAGCCTTCCCCACCATGCTAAGATGTATGGTCTCTATTTTTAAATTAATTATTTCTAAATTTGCATCTAAATATAAAAATTAAAATGCAAATCTGTGTCCTCCTTGACCCCCTTTTTTGATGATGCATTTTCTTTTTCCTGGCAATGCACACATGGCCACCCTTTCTACTACCTCTTCTGTTTTGAAGGCTAGAGACACCGAAGAGTAGGGGCTGGGGAGTCAGTAGACTCAACCTGGCTTAGTTTTCAATCCAGCAGAGTTGTGCATTAACTGTCCTCCTTAGAACCAGAATGTTGAGCAATTCATTTTTAAAGCAATTAAACCCATTGTCACACCTCCTGCCTGCATTAAGAGGGTGCCCCTTCCATTTTGGCATAAGCAACTGCCCCAGGTTTTCGGCTCAGAAAACACTTCTCCCTACTGGGGTGTGTGACTCTGCCTGCCAGGCCCAGGGAGAAAGGGACAAGATGGCGCCCCAACCCAGATTCCACATATAGAAGCTGATTGTACTTGCAGTTGAACCTTATATCAACACTGGTTACAGGATAGCATTATCTACTTCAGAGGTCCCCAATGCCTAAAAATGGTGCCTGTGGGGACCTGTCCCCACCCCCATTTTTAAAAATATACATATGTGGATTTGTCTGGAATGCATACAACATTCTAGCAATTATACAATTGGTTTAACAAAAGTGGACCAAATATCCAAATAAGTATTCATTTGAAAGTGGCATCTATATGCCGTCCTTTCAAATACTGAAAATGTTGTAAATTCCTTAATCCATTGCATTATAGGTGAGTGTTTATCTTCCTATCATGTCAAAAAGGTGCAGAGAATCCATTTACTCTGAATGTTTGTTAATTTCTGTGAAGCAGATAAATAATTCAAAAGGACATGTACATCAGTGAATATTACAGATTGTTTCAGTACAAAATCTATCCCAAAAAGAAGCAACTGCTGGATATTGCCAAATCATACGTTTAAAAGAAGCATTAGCTGTATAGCACCATCAGCAGTTAGCTAAATTGGACAATCCCTTATTAAAGAGACATTGCAGTATCCAATAGACATGAAGCAAAAGTTTTTGTTCAATAAGATGCAGGCTAAGATCCATAGATGCAACAGGCAGACACCAAAGTGGCCATCCACTGATTAGGTATTTTGTGGTGGTGGCCACAGCATAGTCTCAGACTTCCGAATGTGCCCACAGGCCCAAAAATGTTGGGGACCCTGCTCTACTCTTCCTCAGGGTTAAAGGTTAATTGAGTGGCCACAGGCCAGGCCACATAGGATACGCGGCTGTCCCCCAACACCTCACCACCTCTCCCTGCTCCTCTGCATCTGCTGCCTGAGACAGCTGCCTTACTCTGTCTAATGGTAGGGCTAGCCCTGGATTTGATGCTGGAGAGAGTGACTGAATGCCAGGGAAGACAACAGGGCCGTCATTCCTTAACAATTGTGCAGAACAGAGAGTTTGGGACAGGTATGCTAATTCAGGGAAGAGAAACGCGACACCTGTTGAAATTCCCTTTTTGCACCACTGTCAAAAGTAGAGGGACCCATCTGTGCATCTGCTCACACCTTTCAACAATGACTCTATCAGACCAACCATGACCTGATTCTTATTCTAAGCCAGTATCATGCTAGTGCACATGAGTTACCAAGTCTGGTGTAGCCTTTCTGCACCTTTTCAGCAGCAGCATTGCCAGGTCTTCAGTGTGCCAACCCTTGATGACACTGT
The DNA here is from genome assembly GCA_029215795.1 of Anniella stebbinsi. Classification (NCBI taxonomy): domain Eukaryota; kingdom Metazoa; phylum Chordata; class Lepidosauria; order Squamata; family Anniellidae; genus Anniella; species Anniella stebbinsi. The sequence continues at coordinate 41,970,766 of JARDYH010000004.1, read as the reverse complement.
ATGTATGCCAGACGGGTTAAGCCAGTTTCCAGGAAGATAAGAGAACACCAAAGCAATCCGGTTATAGAGCCATGCTTTGCTTCTCGCAGCTGCAGCCATGCAGGAATCAAGTTTCCTTCTCTACGTTAAGCAGCAGCTAACGTGCAGAATTGAATACCCAAGTTCAGCCCTGTCCCAATCAGACTTTGGGCTTCCTTCCTCTCTAGGGGTGCCTCTACAAGAGCGATTTAAAGCTCTTTCAAGGCGCATTACAGATTTTACCTCTACAAGAGCGGAGCGCAAATCGGGAGTTGAGGCGCTTTTCACCTTCGATTATTCGCATTATCGAATGCGTGTTAAATAGCAACTTAAAAATTACCGTGGGAGTTAAAGCGCCTTATGGCCATGTAAACATGCTTTTCTCCGCATGTAAACAACTTTAAAGCGCGTTTCATATAGCCTGTAATGCGCTGCACCGCCTCTCATGAATAGGTATTAGGAGTAAATGTGCTTATCCGTATATGTGCATAATCGGGCAACCGGGCGTCAAACCGAAATCTTGTAGAGGGGACCTAGGTTCTTCTGCTCTTTCAAGACTGTTCTTCCCTCACTATCTCTTCAGAGCGGACTTTCCCAACCTGGTGCCCTCCAGATGTGTTGGTCTACAACTCCCAGCATGACTGGGGGATGTTGGGAGTTGTAGTGCAGAACATCTGGAGGGCACACAGTTGGGGAATGCTGGTCTAGAGCATTCTATAAACAGCAGGTGGTCTGTGTGCTGCAGTCCAGCGGAACCTGTGCTGAGCTCTCTCCCCCATGCAACTCGAAACAGTTCCCGCAATGGTGGCACTGAAGAAGCGTGTGGGTCCCCGTTTTTCCGCCAGTCTCTGCCTGCTGCTGCCTGTTCTGTTTTCAATTACAATGTGCTACACAGCATCTCCACACACACTCCACCATCCCCCCCTCCCCTCCCCGCTCCCGTACCCTAGTCCCTGCATTGACTTCCAGTGCTTCATGGAAAATGTGATGACTCGGCAGCCCCTGTTTCCAGGCCTTGTTCCAGCCTTCGGGTGGAGGCACCTCTCGAGGTTTATATAGAGTCCAGCTCTGCCTGAAGTCAAAGACACAGGGCAGCAGCAGCGGGGAAGGGAGGGGAAACGAGTCTGGCTTCCATGGGTTCCTTTGCCCAGCCATCTTTTCTGCAGTAACTGTACAAGGAACGGCGCTGTTTGATCAGCTAAGGCGCTGCTAGGCACACATCTGTTCCAGGATTGCCCAGCTCTCATTTTGCATGTGGAGACTGAAGACACATCTGCACTGCAGGTGGAGTGGCTCCCGTTTAGCACAGGGACCGATTGGTGAACTCAAAGCCAAGAGGTATGAATCTATCAGAGTATCTGATTCGTGTGTGCGGGCGGACACAGACACATGCACTGGTGAAAATAAAAATAGATAAGAGGTTTTGAAAATTGACCCACTTTTCTGTTGCTATGTCCATGCAGTATTGTATTTCTCTACATGTATGTCCTTTTCCTGTGTGCCTCAAGTGCATCACTGCAGTAATCAGTACAACCACTGTGTAAGGTAGGCCTGAATTAGTATTCTCATATTTCTGATTAGTGGCTGAGTCTAACAAGACTGGGGCTCGCTTGAGGCTGCCCAGTGAGTTGTAGTTGGGCAACTTGTAGTTGGGTTGAGTTAGCAAGTATGGAATATGTAGGCTGACCATATGAAAAGGAGGACAGGGCTCCTGTAACTTTAACAGTTGTAGAGAAAAGGGAATTTCAGCCAGCGTCATTTGTATGCAATTAGTTCCTGGTGAAATTCCCTCTTCATCACAACAGTTAAAGGTGCAGGGGCCCTGGTGTCTTTTGTATATGGTCACTCTAGTATAGTGCCTGCACCTTTAACTGTTGTGATGAAGAGGGAATTTCACCAGGGACTAATTGCATACAAATGACACTGGCTGAAATTCCCTTTTCTCTACAACTGTTAAAGTTACAGGAGCCCTGTCCTCCTTTTCAGATGGTCAGCCTAGGAATATGGCAATTACAAAAAAGAAAGGGCAAAAAGGGCACTTAAATTAGGCACACAACAAACAACTCGATAGTGACTGTTTGCAGGCATAGATGTAGAGGTGTGAAGGCTTGAGGAAAACCTTGAAACATTTTGGTGGAGGGAAACATTTCCCCTTAAATTTTAAAAAATCTCTGGGGGGAAAGCCCCCCTCCCTGAATTTTCCACATACACACACACACACACACACACAGAGCCCTATTTTCTCTAGTTTCCCCTAGGCCTTACTGGGAAATTTCCGGACAAAACAGGTGAAATGGAAATGGGGAAATGTGTCCCTCTCCGGTCGTGTTGTACTGAATCCACACTGAGATTTCGGTTTGACGCCCGGTTGTCCGATTATGCGCATATACGGAGAAGCGCATTTACTCCTAATACCAATTCACGAGAGGCAGTGAAGCGCATTACAGGCTATATGAAACGCGCTTTAAAGTTGTTTACATGCGGAGAATCGCATGTTTAACTCCTGCGGCAAATTAAAACTCGCTATTTAACACGCATTCGAAAATGTGAATAATCGGAGAGAAAAAGCGCCTCAACCCCCGATTTGCGCTCCGCTCTTGTAGAGGTAAAATTTGTAATGCGCCTTGAAAGAGCTTTAAATCGCTCTTGTAGAGGCACCCTGATACTGATTTCCGTGTCCCAGGCAGAAGTATAACAAACAACACGGGGGCTACATTTGCACTATTCATTCAGGCTCAGTATTCAGTATTAATACAAGAAGACGTCATTGCCTAAAGTACAGCAAGGTGCGAGATTTCCACAGTTCCTCTGTGTGGGCTGTTGCATGAATACTGGACTGGTGATTCTCCTTCTGTGCTGTGCAGACAGGTGGAGAATCGTCACCATCTTCGCTTGGAGCACTGACTGAATAGGCATATGAATTACCCAGAAACTGGTCCATGCATTATAATTGTGGACTGACAGCTACCAGCATAACAATCCAGTTAGATTAGAACAGATGGGTTGGACTGGAGATCCCATCATTGCCATCCAGCATGGCCAATGCTGGGAGCTGCAGTTCAACACATCTGGAGGTCACCAGGTTTACAAAAGCTGAGTTAGAAAATACCCAAGCTAAAGCTATGTTCTGTCTGCTGCCAGAATTCCAGGACTATGGCACAAATTGGTTCCCCTTTGTCCATCTGGATACATCAGCAAGCATGTTCTACTCTATCCTTCCTGTCCTTTCTACACCTTATGCTAGACTGGAGAATTGTGCAGGTATTGGTTAGTTGGGAATTTGGGGGCTAACATCAGTTATACAATGCAAGATCCAGGCAGGAATCCACATGTCAGACCAGAATTCTAGAGGCATCAACAATTACCTTCTGAATATCCAGGGGAAGGATGGCACACAACACAGGCAGAGAAATGACTTTAGATGTGACCAAACAGGATTTGCACACATGTAGGAAAACAGATTTACCATGAGAAAAGGCTTTCTTATAATGCATTGAATTCCAAGAGGGAAATTCCAAGGAATCTTTCTCCCCACCCCTCTCTATGAATATATATAAATATACATACATACAAATGCTCTTCATTGTTATATAAGGGATACACCTACTCAAACGTGAATCTTGTGTCTTCTCCCATATTATTAAACAGTGGCAAGCCTTATTATCTGGCTGGAATCCAGGATGCAGCAATTAATACTTCTGTCACATAAGGTGCTTGGTATTTACTCGTATATCACTAGTCCCTGTCACAACACTTCCCTCAGGCCCTTCCTTTCCTCCAATGGGAAACTGGCCAGTTCTTTATCATTTAGCATACTTTCCTCTGTCTGGAAGCATCCAGAGGCCTCACTCATTTAGTTCTTGCCTTACATCCTCTTCAGATTTTAGCTGAACTTCGACCATTTCATGACATCTGATCATTTCTATGTGTTGTTGAACTTCCTCTTGCCCAATTGACTTATGAGCTGTTTTAGGACAATGTACTACAGTGGCGGGAAGCCCAAGGGCTATGGACAATTTCCATGAAATTCTGATTCTGAATCAAATGTATGCAACTGTCAGGGCTGGACCATCGTCTGCAGTCTGAAATGAGCCAAGACTTGGGAACCAGGAGTCATGGGAGAAGCCAGTAGTAAGGGCCATAGGATTAGTCAGTGCCAAAGGACATACTGAAACTCAGTGTTGAAGAACAAACCAGATGTCTGAACCAAGCAGAAAGCTGTTTATATGCCTTCCTGCCCAGAAGGATCCAATGGTTAGCCTAAATAGGTGGAGTCAATCTGGAAGGTTCTTCACTGAGTAGCTGCTGCCTGCACTTCAATGGTTCACTACATGGGGAAGCTACGCACAGGTCTAGCAGCTCCTGACAGTAACACCTTCTCAAGTAGTGTCTGTTGTACCACCAAGAGATGCCACTCACTACAAATTATGCAGACCCATTTGTTAGGAGAGGAATTGATTTTGGGGAACATGGCACCATGTAGTCAAGTAACAGTGGTGACAGTCCAGAATACTGAGGTCCTTTCTTCTCACTATCATACTCTGTTATGCTTTGTGAGGTGTGTTTAATCTTTAAAAATTACATTGTGATGTCAGTAATATGAAACTTATCTGTGACACTGTTATAAACCAATTAGAATAACTGAACCATTTCCACCACCACCCCATAGATAACTTAAAACAACACCAAAACTTTGACCAATGTGATTGCTGCAATGATCTTGTAGCAGCAAGAGAGGCTGTTAGAAGAACTCCAAGGGTAAACCTGGCATCCATCCTCAGAAGTTCGTGAAACTAGTTTGTGGTATCTGCCAGACCAGCAGACTGTTCTCTCCCTTTTGCTCTGACCAGCATGCAACTCGGGGGGTGGGGGGGGTGGAATACTTTTAATTTCCTCTTATAACAGCAGTACTCCAGATGCAACCCTTCTGTGTGACACACCAATCCATTGAGAGTTCCTTTACCGTTGTACCTGCTACTGTTATGAATATGCAGCTCCTGACTGTGGGTTGTTGTGTTGTGCAAACCCGGCCAGTGGGGGTTATTTGAGTGTGAAACAATCTTTGCATAAACCATGGTCTGTTGTAGGGTTAGGTGAAAGGCTGTTCACACAACACGACGACCACCAAGAACTCCAGACCGAGCTTGCATATTCATAATGACGTCTGGTGTGCACTGCAGCTCCTTGAGGGTAAACGAGCCCTTGATGGGCTATCATGTTGTGCAAACTGTCCCGCTGCAAAGGTGTCACTGCAACCAACATATATTGGTTGCTGTTACGATTGGTAGAATGGGCGACACAGATGTGAGGCACGGGGCACAAATCCTCTTGTTTGTTTTGCCACATAAGCCCTACCAAACTGAACAGCAGTTCAATCACTTTATTATCAGTCAACAGACCATAACACAAATTAAAATATACAGTTTTGTCAAAATTTACAGGACAGTACATGGAAATATCTTCATATAGCCATTTGAGTTCTATATCGAATGGCGAGATATACAAACTTTGAGACTTGGGTGGTAACAAGCTTATCTTTGCCCTGGAGAAGAATAATAGATAGAGTTTCTTTGGAGCGACCAGGGAGATCCTGAATAATTGGTCGCAATGATCTTGTAGCAATGATCTTGTAGCAGCAAGAGAGGCTGTTAGAAGAGCTCCAAGGGTAAACCTGGCATCCATCCTCAGAAGTTCGTGAAACTAGTTTGTGGTATCTGCCAGACCAGCAGACTGTTCTCTCCCTTTTGCTCTGACCAGCATGCAACTCGGGGGGGGGGGGTGTTCTTCATGGGGAATTTCCTGTGGCTTGGGTGTTTTGTAAGGACTTTGCAGCACATGGTATCTTGGCCAGCGTGCTCCCAACCAGCCGCTTCCGTCACAAAAAGCCACAGCATTGAAGAGTTGTTTTACTCCATTCTTTTTAATTAAAGTAGCTCCCAGGCTCTTCCTCTGCAATGTGCCCTGCTCCTCTGCATTAAATCCTGGGTGTGTCTCTGTGACCTGGCTGTGACGTGGTCAAGGGGTGGAGTTGCCCCTTCCCCCACATCACTCCTTTTCCTAGCCCCTTCTCATTGAATGCCGTGATCATGCGCTTCCTTATTGCTGTGGTTTGTGTTATTCAGCTTCTCTGATGTTTGTGTTATTTAGCTTCTCTGATGTTTGCTTTACTTAGCTTCTCTGATGTTTGGAGTAAAATGGATAGGAAGCTATAACTCCGTGACAGTTTGCTGGAACGGGGCAAAATTGCAGTGGTGGGGTGCTCTCATAGGGAGCCTTCAGATCTTGCCCAAGGTCATTTGGGATTATTCCTTCTTCATGGAAAATTGAGATTTTCGTTCTGTCTCCTCAGTTGCCCCTATTTGGCAGTTCCCTCTGTGCCTTCCAATTTTTTTTTATTTTTGCTTTGTACATTTATGCATTTCTGAATGGGCGCATTTTCAGAGTTGTGAACAGGGAGCGTTTACTTTTTCCTTTGCAATTGCACAACTGCGCATTTGCACTGTACCGAAATAGCAATCTACCGCAGGATCGGGATTAGGGGAGGCTGTCATTGCAAGCAGGGAGAAGTAGCAAAAAAGGAGAAGAGGGTTGGAGCTCTGATTCCCTGACTGGGGCTTATTTGCCTTTAAGAAACTATAGCTGTTTCTAGTGTATTAGTATTTCCATTCATAAAAATGTAGTAGCAGCAGGGGGGAGCCTGGACAGGGGCAGAGAAACAAACCTCTTTCATTGATAACATTTGGTTTTACTCCCCTCACCAACCTGGAAGTATGCTTTTTTTTCAAGCACTGAAAAGCCGGGCTTTAAGAATGGTATGCTCCACCGTGTGACACTGAGGAAGCAGAGCTGATTTCCTAAAAATGGGGATAATGGCGACAACACGCTTTCCTCCTGTAGTCGTGTAGATAGCCCCTGGGTGCTTCCAGATGAGGCTTTTATGGCACCATTGACCTTCCTCATCCGTAGAATTTCAGTGGAAGGGAATCCAGACATTATGCTCTTCCACTTGTGCCCTCCTATGTTTTCCTGCCATGTTTCTTTTCTTACCACAGAAAATCTGTTACGTCATCAGACAAGTGTTTTATCGCACTTTCGCTACTGCCCACTTATGGATGTGTATGTGTCCTTTAGATAATGATGTCCGCCTCCTGCACGTCTCCTGCTCCTTCTGCTCATTTTTCCATCGCAAAATAGTCCCCTTTTAATCCTTTTTCAAAAATAAAATGGAATGTACTGCCATTTCCTACTGTGTGCAGGAAAAACAACACACAAAAAACGGCCCATGAATGGGCCAGGTGGTCGTTGCTGCTTCCTCTTTCTCTCCCCGTGTAAAGAGATCGTTGCTATTGTGGAACAGCAGCAGGAGGCCATAGCGACGGTAGAGAAATGCGAAAATCCACCCGTCTGATGACACTAAAAGAGGGGGGAAATGGAATAGCTGCACAATAGCTGCGTTCTAATTAGTGTTTATTTATTTATATTTCACAAATTAATATACTGCTTCTGAACAAAATCATCAAAGCGCTGAATGCAATAACAGCTTCAACACTACGCTATAACTATAAAATACAACAATGTGTGAAAACCATTCTACCGATGAACAATAAAACCGTAACTGTAAACTGGGTGGGTCACACTTCAGAGAACGTCTGCGTGAAAAGATACATCTTAAGGAGACGTCTAAAATTCAAGGCTGCAGACCCCTGTCCGATGTCAACTGGAAGAGCGTTCCAGAAGGCGGGTGCTGCAACACTGAATGCTCTGTTGGTAGTACTCATAATGCAAACCTCAGGACTAGGTGGAACCATAAATAATGCTCCTTCTGAAAATCACAAAGACCGAGCAGGGTGGGCAGTAATGCTACAAGGCACCCTCAGTCTCCCAATCCAGCTTTCATAAGGCAAGTACAATTCTTTCTCCAGCCACACTCTGGTTAGTCCTTAGCCCATTTTCCTCTAGCCCCATTTCTCCTCCTAACTATGGCTGCTAGTCCATTCTTTCTAACAGTGTTTGGGTCCTGCCACTTGCCTCTGCCTTAGCCACAGGAGAAGAATGTTGATTATGCACTGTGATGACTGGGATCTGCCTAGATCAGGGGTTAAAGCTGGCTGCAGCACCCTCTTTAAAGGGAAACTCAAAGGCTGAGCTGGGCCGCCTGCAACCGCGGCCGCCTGGAAATCAGCCTTTCCAAACAGCTCCCCATCCGGGAGCCAGCTGGCCCCCTCCCATCTGCTCTGACCAATGGCAAAAAGCTCCATCTCCCTCCCCCAGAGCAGCAGGCATGTTGGGTTTCCCGTTACCCATCCAAAAAAACCAACTGTGAAGGAGGCTCAGCCACATCCTTAGGTTCCTTCTCCAATCACTTTTGGGCTTCCTCTCTCCAAGCCAGTCTCCCCAGCTTATTTTTAAATAGCCCTGCTTGCTACAGTCTGATCCTTGACTCCAGTGCTAGTGAAATGTTAAAGCCATGCTTCCGTTTTGTAAGTGACACAACACAGTGGAAAAAGCAATTCTGTTTTACATCAGGTCCTAATTTGCTGCAAACGGTGTGTTTGTTTTGCTTTTTTAGCCTGCTCAATCCTGACTGCTCTCCAGGAAGAAACAATACATCCAAATGCACAGGACAGCCACTGAAGTAGCAAAAAAGCATAATAAAGTTTAAATTCTCACACACTCCCAGCAGCTTGAAATTAACCTAAAAAATCTAGTTCAAGATAAAACCTTTCAATATATACTCAGGCCTGTGATCTAGTCGGGGCAGCTTCTTTATTACTTGGAAGGGGCAACAGAGGATGCACACATAAATCCCAAATTTTCTTTCAGTGCTTTAGGGTATTATGCATTTGTTTTCTTCCTCTCTTCTAATCCTAGATTTGTGGTGATCAAATGAAGTTCATTCAGTAGATTTCAGGGCAGACAAAAGAAAGTAGCCATCCAAAAACACATAATTAACCAATATAATTCATTGCCACATGTAGTGATGCCCACTAGCTGTGGTGGCTTTAAAATGGATAGATTAAATTCATGAAGGGTCAGTCTTTCAGTGACTATTGGCTATACCAGCCAATCTGTTCCTTTCCATGCACTCAGATAATCTGGTGCAGCATCTGAGATCCTGCACCAGGTTCCCCCATCAACTGAGGTGCAGCAAGTGTGGAATCAATGGGGATGGCTGTTTCGGTTGTGGGGTCAATATTATCAACTGCACTCCCCAAGAAAGCCTGCTTGGCCCTTTGGTTAAGTTCGCCCACTGTCAGGTGGAAAGAGCCTTCCCCAATCTGATGCCCAATGGACAAGCTGGCTGGGAATGATGGGAGTTGTAGTCCAATACATCTGGAGGGTACCAGGTTGGGGAATTCTGGGTTAAAATGTGTCTGTTTAGGGAAATTTTTGGGGACAGCTGATGAGGTTGTTTAGTATTTTTCTTTTTCTTGCTGTTAAGGTATAAGAGCAGGGTTCTGTTACTTGAGGCCTCCTCCACACGAGACGTTTAATGAGCCTTGAAGGCTCATTATAAATTTTACCTACACACGAGCGGAGCGCAAAACGGGCGTACAGGCGCGTTATCTCCCCGATAATGCGCATTTTCGAACGCGCGTTAAATAGCGACTTTTATTTTGCTCCGGCCGTTAAAGCGCATTTTCGCTGTGTGAACAAGCGATTATGCGCATTAACTACCTGTAAAGTGCTTTTTGGGCATCTTTTAATGCGCTTCGCCGCTTCTCGCCGCCTCCCGTGCAGAGGGATTAGGCGTAAATGCGCCTCCGCGAAAATGCGCATAATCCCCGAACCGGGCGCAAAAGCGCATCCTTGTGGAGGGGGCCTTAGACTGCATTTGCTGCTTACTTTATAATAGTTTGCTGTTGCATTTTTTTTTAAGTTACTTCGATAGTTTTATAATTAGTTTTTTGTTGTTAGCTACTTTGAATTTTGCAGAAGAAAAGCTGGTTATACATTTTTAAAGATCCACAGAGAAAGAACACATCTCAAGATATCGAAAAAACATTTATTTATAATAAGGCCCAATGTGTTTCAGCCCTGATAGTTTTAGGGGCCTTCTTCAGGGACTAAACAAGAGACAATACACATAATTAGATTTCTAAATTAAACAATAAATAACAACAAGTAAGGCAACAAAGGAAGAGTAATAGTGATTCAGGGCCATGTCAAGTATAAAAATGGAGCCTTACACCAACTATCTGATAGATCAGCTTATGCATTGTGTCCAAGTAAACACATCCATTCATGGTGGATGCTTTCCAGTTTGTGTACACTCATGCATTTTTAAAACAAGCTAACAAAGAAATGGAACAAATAAATGAAGCAGTCCGCTTTGCTCCACATCGGCTTTCCCCACTCGGCTATCCGAATGAGGTACTGGCTGGAGGATTGCTCTTGCAGCCAGTGCCTCGGGAAAGGGGGTGGGGATTTGGAGGGGGGAAGAGCTTGCACTAATGTCATTCGACCCTCGGGAGATGTTCTTTCCCCCAGACCCTCCAAGCTCCTTACCCCACCCCTGATCTGCACCGTTGGTCTCCAGCGGATCTTATCTAGTGCATTACTGCCTTACCTAAGGTGGGTTGAAATAGCAGCACTACCACCATACGAATATGTGATAAAAAAAGAAGAAGTAAGCGTATCTGAAAATACATGCTCAGGCTAGAGGTGGGTCCCAGATCTGGAAAGGTTTAAAAATTGGCTTTCCAAGTTTTCAGGCACAGGTCTTTCCCAGCTCTACTTGGAGATGCCATGGATCGAAACTGGCACCTTTTGTATGCAAAGCAGATGCTCTCCTGCACTCCTCCATATTGTATGAGTTGATATAGACTGAAGAAGGCTCTTCTTCCTGTCTTCTCATATTGAGGAGCATTAAGAAATAAAGTGTTACTTCATCTCAGTTCCTTTTTTGTCACACAAGCTGCCTTGTTATTCTGACTAAGCCACCCGCACAAAATCTAATCTCTAGCGTATACTCAATGATCGCTCATCGTGTGAGAGAAAACTATACACAAGAATTACCTTTCAGTCAGGTGTAAACAAACAATACACATTGTCCTTGCAGGCATATTCTCCACCTCTTGCAGGCATGTCCTCCCTTTCCCCAGGCTCCAGAGGTAAAACAAAAACCATAGCCAACACCCTCAAACACATCTTGCATACAGCAATGCTATAGAAAATGCTAGCATTAACTCGCTGAGCAAATCTGTAATGGATCTCTCTGGGACAATGATGAGTTGGTATACAGTCCCCTTGTTGCCTTTTGGTAAATATTTACATTCCTAGTGGTCCAAAAAGAACTGATATTCCCTGCTAGCTTCAGTTTATAGTTTATAACTGGACACCTAAGAACCAAATGCAACTCAGCATCAACATACGGCAGACTCCAGGACTTAAAGCCCTCTTGTTTTTCCTGACTGCTTTAGATGCAAAGGCAGGGAGGTCATCAAACCCTTTGGCAGGCCACAATGCATGTATGGTTGGCTGCATTTGACTTGGTGCGTCATCCTAAACTGTGTAGCCTATTTCAGAGGCAGAACTAGGAGGGACACTTCAAGTGCATATACCAGACTGGGATCATTGAGTTTTTCTAAAAACCAGAACTAATAGATTTTATAGGGTAATAACTATCATCAATATGTAGGACAGACAAGTGGGAAGTGGATTTGATTAATTTTCATTAAATGTATTACATGTGCCTCCTGCCTTTCCTCCAAGAATCTTAAGAGTGGCATTTTAGCATCACCGTAAGCTTGTATAGTAGATTAAACTGAGGGCCAAACTAGACATGAAGTTAATTTGCACCAATGGCAGTTTTCCTTGAAATGGAAATAGCAGTTTCAGAAAGGACATTTTTGTCAGCGCTATGACAGGGAGAGATTGGGCTGGTTTGCATGACACGGCAGCCCACTGTGGCTTAATTTAGTTGTGGGGCTGTAGGGCGACCCTATGAAAAGGAGGCCAGGGCTCCCGTATCTTTAACAGTTGCATAGAAAAAGGAAATTTCAGCAGGTGTCATTTGAATGCATGCAGCACCTGTGAAATTCCCTCTTCATCACAACAGGTAAAGGTGCAGGAGCCCTGCCTAGCATGACAAAATACAAAAGAGGGCAGGGCTCCTGCAGCTTTAACTCTTGTGATGAAGAGGGAATTTCACCAGGTGCTGCATGCAAGCAAATTACACCAGCTGAAATTCCCATTCCAATACAACTGTTAAAGATACAGGAGCTCTGTCCTCCTTTTCATAGGGTCACCCTACTGTTACATTGTGCTGGGTGCCTACGGCCACCCAGCTTATCATGACATGGCATGGCATGAGAATCCAGAATGCATGGCTTGTTAGGAGTGGGCAGTAGCCCAACAATAGCCCATGGGTTATTCGAGGGTTGCTGCTCATTCCATCAAGCCATGTTGCACGGGTTTGCATAACACAGCATGCAAATTGCACTGGTATGCACAGAGGGGGAAATAAGCCACCATGGCTTATTTCACCCACTGTGATCTTGTGAACCTGGTCAAAGAATTAAACAGCCCTTCCTACCTCCACAGTTTCAAGGTACCTAAGCCTTCCCTGTGTCTACTATTTACTTAACCAAAAATGTGTACCTTAATAGCAGTTAGGCATGCTGGATAAAGATGATGGAAGCTGTAGTCCAAATCATCCAGAGGGCACCAGGTTATGAAACACGGTACTATACTATACTAATGTGCTCAAGCCACTGTGCTATATTAGCTCTCAGTAAATGTATGTTTTAAATTTTCTTATATAACTGATTTATTCCACATTGCTAGGCCTACTGGTGTGATTTTATTATTTCATTATATATGCACATTTGGCAAATCAGCTATACTCGGTAGATATGTTTGAGTGAATTAATATTAATACCTATAACCCAAGAGAGATAAACAAAACAAAAACACCCCACCAGTAAGGGCTACATCAGGTATCCATTGGAGCGGTGGGTGCTGTGCATTTACACACAAACTCACATGCAACTCTCTCTCATCCCCACCCATCCCCAGCAGCAACAGATCTTGCAGCAACAGCATCAAAGTCCTCAAGATGACCACCCCCAAAAGCGGGAGTTACAGGTCCTGCCATAGAGAAGGAACTTCATTTCTAGAGCAGCCAGGACAGGAACTTTCAACCAGTGCTTCCTGGTACACTCTAGGAACGAGCCATACAACCTGTTCCTAGAGCATTTTTCCTCACCCCTCCCCCATTTTTTCAGCCTGGAGGCTGCACTTGTTGCACCCCCCCCCCCACTACAGAAGAACACTTATGGGAGGGACGGCAGGAAGGTCATCCTATTTAGTGGTGTCATGAGGCTTTGCTGATGTCTGATTTTTAAAAAACAAATGTTTAGTAGGCCTGGTTTAATCAGTAGTGGGAAAGATGACAACACTTATTAGGCTTGATTGGGGTGTTGGAATTCATACTGTGACAAACGTAAAAGCTCCCTACACCTAAGAATTTGTAGTACAAGCAAACCCTCTCAAGTATCTGAGACATTACTTTTCCCAGCGCATGTTAGTTCAAACTCAAGCAGATCATGCATTTCAGGAACAAAACTTGCCGACAGGTTGGTGTGAAAATGTGACCAGACTCAGATTTTATTGAGCTAATAACTCAGAACCCTATAGCGGATCCAGATAATGACCTCATGGCTCTGAGGAACACTGCACAAAACTCTCCACTGGTGTGCTCTGAAAAAACAACAACCCAGCATTCTCCTGCATAATCTGCTTTTCAGGTTACTCTTGAGATATCAGCTGCTTTTCCTCTCAGGGGCCTGGCTTGGCCTTAGGTCTCATTGTCCTTGAAACTCAACCGAAATGAGCTTTCATTCTGGACCTGTGAGTACCCTGGAATAGAGCAACAGAAGTTCTGGACTGCAGAACAGAAGTTATGCAGAAGTTATGCATTGCAGGAGTACAGTACTTTAGGAGAGAGGGAGAGAGGATACAGGCACTCCTTCTCTTATACACGCATATAGCTTTCCTGAGCGGCTTTGATCCATTGTTCTTCTCTTTGTGTTGCTCGAACACTCTGAGCCAGAAGAGTAAACCTCCCTCAGTCACATCTGTCCGCTTCAACAAACTTGTTCTCACCGAAGAAATTGGCTCCAAGTACTAGGGCCAAAGACAGCCCTCTTTGGAGACACACACCCATAGAAACAGACACTCCCACATGGAGGAATACTGTTGGCAGGGCTTGCGCGCACACACAGCCACACACGTACTGTCTCTCCCACATAGTAGATGCTTCCCCACACAGCATTCTCTCTCTCTCTCTCTCTCTCTCTCTCTCTCTCTCTCTCTCTCTCTCTCTCTCTCTGCGTTCTCTCACGAACAGACTCCCACTATCACTGGCCACACACATACACACACCTTTGAACTCCCCAGCAAACTGGCTGGTGTAGCTGGCATCCTGCATGCCAATGCCTTGATGTCACCCACGAATGCGAGAAGCCTGCCGGAGTTGCCGTAGGGACAGCAGGATGAGGGGCAGCTTCTATTAGCAGAAGGGAGGACTAACTTGCTGCTGCTTCCTTCTCTCCTTAGCCTGCCGGGCACCAGATGCTGTTGCTACTGCTGCTGCCCATGGTTTGGGCCCCATTGCTGTCACATCTGCAGCCCCTGGACGAGGTAAGTCCACGTCTCCTCCAGTGCCTTTTCTTGCCGGTTGGCTTCTTTGAGTTACAGCCGGGCTGCATATCCTGACTCCACTGGGGGATGACAGCATTCCTGCCTGCTGGTCACACAGCTGCACTGAATTAGCACCATTAGCCATTACAGCCGCCTGGCTCTCCCCTCCTTCCCCGTCTGATCCCCCAATAGACTAGACCACAGATTCTTGCGCTGAGGCAGTGAGTTAACAGGGCGGGATAGTACTTCTCCTCTTGGCGCGTGTGGGTTCGCCCTGCTCGGGGTCTCTCTGGCACCATGAGGAACAAAGCCACATTGAGTGCCTACAAATGGCTGTAAAAAGTAGTAGTGGGTGATTGTCATGGGTGATTGCCCTAATTCCCAAATCTGTCATGCAGCCTTCCCTGATGTGAGGCTTCTGGAAGATGTGGACTAGAGCACCCATCATCCCTGACTCTTGGGCATGCTAGCTGGGGCTGATGGGAGCTGTATTCCAAACTTACTGGAGCGGGCCACGTTGAGGAAAGCTGATGCAGCATCTCCCACTTCTGCTTGGCTCCTTTGTCTCTTGAAGCCTTCACCTGTCTAACTCAAAAATGTGCTGAGTTTCCAATTTGGATGCTGAGTTTGGTGGAAATGCTGGAATGAGGTAAATGGATATATTTCACACCCTACAACTCTAGTCCTAGCTCAGAGGGTTCCAGCCTCCCCCTCTGGGACAGATGAACACTGGTCAGACTCAGGCACAGCTCCATGAGCAAGGGTCGGCTTCCATCTATTCCCCCACCCCCAGTGCATTCATAGCTGCGATCCCCTGGTGTTCTGTCTCGTTTTTGTGTGGTGGCCCTCAGAAATGTAAGGCTTGCTCAACTAGGCAGGTGATTATCCTAGTGAGACCAGTCACTTTCTTCATACTGTGCGAACCTTGCTGGAACAGGGTGAGGCTTACATGCTACGTTGTTCTGCTGCTAGCTAGCATTTCCAAGTTGCACTGCAGGAGATGCTATTGCCAGCATAGGAGTTACATGCTTGACAAACATTTGAAAATCGTGGAAGTAAACATTTAGGAAGATTCCTAAAAACTACCTATAACTTTTATATTCTGCTCATGTTATTATGAGTAGAATATACAAGCATGACCCCTCTCTACACACTGAGGGCGCTTCGAAATGAGCAATTGGCCATTCAGGGAAGTTTTCAGGTCAATTTCATGATGTAGTCAACAGCCAGGATGTCTCTTGCAGAATTCTCCAGAAATCTCAGGATAAAAAGAACCACTTTAAAAGTGATAATAGCCCAGAGACAGCAGGATCTTCTACCACTAGATAGCACTGTCTCAGTGGAACTCAATGGAACTGAATGGAGGGGAAGTACTCTGTTCAAAACCCTTGTTGCCCCTCTCCTCCGTTGTAATGCAACCCATAACAATTGCGCTAAAGAATCAGGAAGCACAAAAGCCCTGAGTAAACAACACAATTTTGTTTAATGTAGAGACGCTTTAAGTCAGCCTTCCCCAACTCCAAGCATTCCCAGATGATGGGAGTTGTAGCTCAAGACATCAGGATGGCGCTAGGTTGGGGAAGGCTCTGCAGGATCTGCCTTGGAGATAATTCAATGATATTGTTTGGCAATCCATTCAGGACAAACAAAACAAAGTATGTCTTCATACAATGCATTATTGTCATATGGAATCCGTGACATGCTGTGATGGCCACCAGCATAGATAGCTTTAAAAATGAATGTACAAAGATTGGGTCCATCAATGACAGCTAGCATAACCATCAAAGAATAGAACTTCCATGCTCAGGGGTAATATAATTCCCATATGTGGGGGCAAACAACAGGGGAATGATATTACCGGCAAGCATGCCCTGCTTGTGAGTTTTCCGGGGTCATCTGGCTAGGGGAGTTGCCAGCTTTACACCAGCCATTGCAGCTATGTCTTTAACAAAAACTTGATGTGCTGACATTACTGGATGGTGTTTATTTCCATGCTGTGGTAATTTTTATCCGATGACTTCAGCACATCAAACTGCTGTTAAAAGCACAAGAGTGAGCCTGTGTTTTTTCAGTTGGCAACCCTGGATTGGATGGCCAGCACTGGAGACAGAATGCTGGACTATAGGATCTTTGGTTAGAGCTTGGCAAGCCATTGTTATGCTTTTTGTGTTCTTATCCAAATTTCATTGGAAAATAAGAAGCAAAGGATAGCAGCTTCTGCCCACTAAAACCTGCCCAATATTTTTGGTTTGTTGTGTTTCTCAAAGTTCAGAAGCTTTGCATGGTATGAGTCTAATTTCTGCTCATCTGGTCTTACTACTGTGATAAGAAACTTGCCTACTGGGGCAGAGTTTATGTTGAAACTGATGCTGAGAGGAGGAATCCACAGATGATTTCTTCCTGCTTTTTCTAAACCCCCCCCCCCCCCTTGTTTCAACCTAGTTATTTTCATGGTGGTACAGCCAGAACACAGGCTGAATCTAGACCAGGGATGAGGAACGTCCAGCCTGCGGAGTTTCTCCATCCAGCCTGCACAGGACCAAAGCCAGCTCAGTTGGTTTCTGAAGAAGTGAAGGGGACTGAGCCAGCTTGGCTTTGCTCTTGCCTAACAGGGAACATTAGTAGGGAGGAGCAAAGCTGGTGACTTCAGGGATTTCTCTCTGCTCAGACTTTGCCTAGCCGGAATTTCCCCCTCTTGACAACTCAGGGTGATTCCAGCCTGAGAGGGTTTCACCCACCCCCACCACCTGCATGCTGCATGGAGGCTGTTCTTATGTACCACACACTTTTGCCACACAAGGCTTTTACTGCATGCTCATGATTGGTCACTGATAGAAATTTGCAGGTCCTATACATGACATCGTCAATCTCCAGAGCATCTTCTCCACTTTTTGAGCTTTATCCCACCTTTTAAAAGTTCGGAGATAAGCCGATAACAAACATGAATGCGAGATATTGTGTAATGACACCGTTGCAGTATAATACAGCAACAAGAGGGCGTTGCATGATGAACCATATAGAACATTGCCTAGAAAGGAAGTTTTCAATTCAAAACACATGTCTGCCATGTAAAAGAGCCCATTGCAATCCCGCAAAGAAACTGGAAGCAGAAAACCTCGGGAGGGATGTGGGATTTCAGCCTCTTGTGATGAACCTTTTTGCTCCATGCTAGTTTAAATAGAAAACCAAGGACAATCAGGATCAGCACAGATGAAAAGAACAAAAGAGCAAGTCTCATGCAAAAACTTGGCACGGCTTTGTACTTAAAGTAGTTTCGGTCACGAACAAAGACATGGCTGGGAGAGGCTGTCGTAAAGGGAGAGATGCTGCTTCTCTTGATTGAGATGGCAAAGTAGGGATGCTGTGATTTTTCTGGGCCTCGTCTTTACCAGGAAGCCACTGAGGATCTTATGTATTTGAATCCTGCAGGATGGCAAATGCAACCAAACAGATTGGCAAAGGAATTCGGCAGTAGGAGTGTCTGATGAGAAAGGTGAGTTTTCTTCACCTCTCCCCCCCGGGGTTCCCAGGAAGGGGAAATCTAAAATTACAGGAAGAACCACTTTAATGCTGTGTTATCAAACTTATCAGGGGTACAAAGATTTTAGGAGCGAGACATATTTCATCAGAGACAGCTCTGAGGGAGGGCAAGATGGAGAGCTAAGGGCGTGAGCGAAAGGCGGGGAGGTTTTTTCCCCATTTCTTCTCACCTTAATTTCCCTGGAAAGGAGGGACAATATGAGGTTTCACTTGGCGAGGAGAAAGCATTCTCTGCCCCAGTGCAGCTCAGCCTCAATCGTCCTTCTACCTGGAACCAAGCTGCATGGAAAGGGTCAAGCTAACCTTGAAAAAACGCTTCTAAGGTTCACGAAATGGTACTGCCATTGGACTGTATCCAGTGCCGGGTTTGCACTAATGGGAAGTGTTTCCGTTCATTTGTGCAAAGTCATCAGTCCCATCCCCCACACCTACAGCATCCTTCTGTGCCATGCCCCATATTGTTCCAGAGGGGCCTCCAATCCTCAGAGGTAGCTTTTCTGGGGACACAATGAACTGCAGCAGATAGGGTAGATCACTCCAAACAAACGAAACAAATGACCACTATTAGCGCATCCAGTTTATACATTTTTATAGATTTATTTTTTAAAAAATTCTAATATTTTTAACATTTAAGATTTTATAGCTTTTACGTTTTTAAACATGTACATATATATCAGATTTTAAAATGTGAAACATAGGGTAGATCAGCAAAATTGGGTACTGTGCCTGGCACTAGTGAAAGTGCTTTCTGCTATCACAAAGACATCACTGGAAACAACCCCTTTTGTGTGGGTTTGTGAAGTAGCCTTTCTACAGTCTACCACTTTTTTAAAAATTGGCTAGTTGTGTGCTCAGTTTTTTTAAAGAAGTAAAATATTAGTAGATGTTGCTGACTTCTAATAATAATAACGTTTATTTATTATTTTTAACTCTTCATTCAAGGAGGTCAGGGAACTATTCATTGTTTTTCCTATGTTATCCTCACAACAACCCTGCGACATAGATCAGTTTAAGAGACAGGGACTGGACTATGCTTTCTCGGTCCTATTTTGACATGCTGCCCATTATGCAGCACTATGTCTTCATGGTAATTTCTCTTGGTGTTTGTAACACCTGCGCTACCACTTTCTATACAGCAATGAGTGGTCTTGGGGAAACGTTGCAGTTTCCCATTTCATGGGTAATCTACATGATTGCCACTCTCCAAACCAATCTTGAGTGACTTTTAGCATCCATGAACAAAACAGGCAGAGCAATCCTAACCCTCTCTGAGGCAGGGAGATTAGGATGGGGTGGAGTTGACTCTGCTGTTGGAAAAGAGCAGTGCTGGCAGTGGGAGGTGGCACGGGGATGCATCCAGCCCTGGAGGCCCCAGTTACATAATCGATGGGTGTCACTGTACCAGAGGCAGGTGTCCCCACTGGCAGTAGATCCTTTAATGGGGTGTTTCAGAGGCGGGGCAAGGACAGGACACAGGTGGCCTTGCATCTGCTGAATCCAAAGTCTTTTCATTCTCCAGAGAGTTGCCAGGATTGGGGTTCTCATTCTGTACCAACTTTAACAAAACATGTAGAGGACAAAAAAAAAAGTTAAGTCCTGCCCCTCCACCGCACCTGCCCTGGCTGGCTGGCATGGGTTTGGAAGTGATGGACGATCCGCCACTGTGCACTTCCCTTACCCCTCCTGGGATTGCAATGTATGCTACCCACATTTCACACTGGCTGGAAAAGGAATTAATTATCACCATTAGGGATGGAGTTGATGTAATTCTGTTGGGCGGTATAAACATTCTAACTTGGGCTATTGGGCAGCATAAAAATGAAATAAATAAATAAATAAATTGTTATTCCATCAATCAGATGGTTGTCCGGAATTCCAATGAAGTCTGATATGTTTTCAAACAGCTAGAGAAGATCTGCAGTCAACCAAGCCAAGAGATGCACTCTAAAACAATTCCTCTTGCTCACTTTGGCTCCTTTTATTAAGGAAAGAAGTTCTTAGGTGTGTTGTGATTTCAGATCCTATCTGGGACAGAATCAATCCCCAGAAAATTGGCTGGAGCTTTCCAGTGAGCCATTGACTAATATGTAGGTGAAATGTACAGAGCAGTAGGATGGGAAATGATTGACAAATTCAGTTATCATGATTACTTGTCTCCAGTCACATTGGCAAAAAGAAAAAAATAGGAATTGTCCAGGTCTGTTCAATAAAAAGTGTTGTTAAATATGTTCAGTCTAAGTTTAGAAATAAAGTCGTAGATCAACCTGGGAAGGATAACTTCTGAGCTGGTGCAGACTGAGCATTCAAGATTACTGCTTTTTCAGGCAATGTTGCTGCTACAATGTAATACAGCATATGCATATTCATCACAGAATATTGCACACTGAGTACTTAGAACAAGTAATCTCTCTGTAACCTAAGTGCTACCTTGGAGGTAAATATGCAGCATGTGTACAAGTAATGGGAAACAAATGTCCAATTATTGTGGAAGGAAAAGATTGTGTGGAAAGGCCCTGAAAGCATTGGCAAATGTCATACTTCCTTTCCTCCCCACTACCAGGTGAAGCTAAATTCTGTTAATAAAGTGAATGTACATATCTAGCATTTTTGAGCTTTTAAATCAGTATTAATTAACCTGGATACATGTCTGCACAACCAGTAATTGTAGTATGCAGAATTCCCAAATGGGTGGTGAGTTCGACACAAGCTACCAAGAATACATTAGTGATTTCCACATGCAAATATCCTGGATAAAAGTAGCACAGATTATAAACAGGCTTTGTAGGAAAATAGGAAATTAGATTCACTTCTAAGACATAAATGCTGCACTAAATAAAGCCTTTGTTTCCAGAGTGAAATGAAAAGAAATCCTAGCAAAACATTAAGGCTTCAGTTCTAAGATTAATATTAAGGCTCCAGAATGGGAGGGAAACAGGGTTAGGTTAGTTATTCTGTCTGTCTTCTGCAGGACAGCTCCTGAATGTGAGTGTCAGCAACCAGGGTCGCTCTACCTCCCTGTTCCTCACTTGGGAAAATCTCTTGGGAGGTGTCCAGGGCTTCTCCCTAGCTCTTTACGACGTGGAGACAGATGCTCTGCTGCAGAATAGGTCAGCTGGGCTCAACGCCACCAGCTTTTACTTCCAGGGCTTGCTTCCTGGGACACGATACAGCGTTGAAGCGACTGCACTACTGGTCTGTGCACGGAACGTCAGTAGGAGAGTCACTGGGCACACAGGTGAGTGGGACAGAGGTACAGCTGCTTTGCACCTGGGCAAAGTTTTGAGCACAGAGATGGTTGGTGTTTGGATACATGACCGGCATTTGAATACATTTCGATACTTCTCTCACTTTCATTCACGCACTCAAAATTCAGCATTGATTTATTACTTAGTTACATTATTTTTTAAAATATAAACTGAGCTTTCATTTGAAATAGGATTAAAAAATTAAACATTAAAAAAATAAATTAAAAAATTAAATATTCAGTACAATAATAAAATGCACACTGTAAACAACAATGCAATACAACTAGGAAGCATGAAACCATCCCTGTGTGCACCGCAGAATCACTGATTACCACAGGATCACTGGGGGCGGGGATGGAGGGCATTGGGGGGAGCAGATGGACCGCATGCAGTTTGTGCGCTGTGAGTTGCCCACCCCTAGTCTACAATAATGTAATAACCCCTTCACTCAAAAGCCTGTGCCAGGTGGCTACCCAAGGATGCAATTCTGACAGAGAAGTGAGACTGCTTTGCTGCCCTGACCACCACAAAGTTGGCATGATGCTTGTGTCCGGCTCCTTCTTCTGTTTGATCATAGAGTGTCATCAGACGAGCGTTTTATCCCACGCTCACTACTGCCCACTTATGGATGTTCGCGCATCTTTTAGACAACAATGTCCACCTCCCACGTGCCTCCCACTCCTTCCGCTCGTTTTTCCATCGCAAAATAGACCCCTTTTAATCCGTCTTTTCAAAAAAAACAATGGGATGTGTTGCCATTTCCTGCTGTGTGCAGGAAAAGCAGCATGATAAAAATGGCCCCCGAGTTGGCCACGTGGTCGTTGCTGCTGCTTCTTTCTCTCCCGGTGTAAAGAGATTGTCGCTATTGTGGGACAGCAGCAGGAGGCCATAGCGACAGTAGGGAAACACGAAAATCCACCCGTCTGATGACGCTCATAGTCATTATGAGACTTGGGTATCTGCATTCTAGCCATCATCCTGCTTTCTTTACCTCCCAACTTTATAGTGAACTAGGGAGCTGGCTGGGCCCTGCAACACAAGAGAGGGTGCTTCGGAACAATTGTGCCAATGGCCCTTCCCATCTCTCTCTTCCATAGCAAGGCCAGGGCTCTGACAAGAGAACCAACCACGTGAATGGGAAAATCCCTCAGAGCATTCAGCAATCCATTGGATTCCATAGGTCTTTGACGGTGGACCAACATGCCACATTGTTCAACGGGAGCCTTCCCCTGATATTCCATATACTGTGCTTGTGTCAAAGCTGTCTCTGGCTTACTGAGATGGGAACTCAGTGGGGCAGGTAGGAAGCAAGATCCTTGTAAGCTGTGTGTCGGGAGGATGCCTCTCAAGCGATAAAAATATACAATCATCTCACAGTATACTCAGGGACTTGTTTTTTTCTGTAACATGCAAAGCGGTCCTCACTCTGATTTGGATTTTGGATGGGAGGAGATTTTATTCTAGCTCTTCCAGGGCTGAGTTACTCCAGCTGTGTCAGGCTAAATATAACATGATGTTCTTGTGGTTCTGCCTCTAGTCTTTAACACAAATCATCATCCGACCATTTTTTTCCCGTTGGCACATGCAGTTGGGGCCAATAAAATGTGTGACTGGCCCATCTTTTATGCAATACTACATCCTTTCAGATGTGTGTGTGTGTGTTATTTCATTATCCATTCTCATCTTCACCCTTTCATTCCTGAAACATCTGATTCTGGTAGCCAAAAGTAACATGTTGTTTTTGTGCATACAGCATTGTTTTCATTAGCACCCGAACCCTAAATATTTTCTATTTGGAAGACGTCTCATTAGTTGGAATGGAACATACTTCCAAGTTAGCTTGCTTGAGTTGCGCCACAGCTTAAAATGTTTGTTTCTTTTTATTGTCTGTTTCATTATATCTTGTGTAACTCATACATAATTAATCCTCCAAATCACTCTGGTGTTGCATCTTAGGCTTTTGTACAGCTGCAGAAAGGATTTTCCCCCCTTCCTGGCTTGCAATTTGCATTGACATTGTATACTGAAATAAGTGAAGGCACGTGGATGTGCAACCATTCCGCGTGACTTCAACTAAAGATGGATGTCGTTGTTTGTGTAATCAGAAGAGTCGGTCTGCAGGATGTTGGCAGCAATGTCAGCTCGGAGTTGTTCCATGGCAGACGGTTCCTGCTGAAACAATGCAATATGTACCGCAATTTTCTATCAATGTCCTTGTGGACACTGGAACTGCGAGAGCCGCTAATTGCAGAAACGGCTTGCCTGAAGATTTTCTGTTGAACCGCTAAAATGGGTGATGCTGTGACAGGCAAGCTTTTTTCAGGTTGCCAGGGTACACCTGATGACTTGGGCTCCCTGAGCAACTCTGTAAGGTCTATGCCTCCTTAAGAGTCCCACCCTCCTTTTTACCTTCGTCTTCCCAGTAACATGGGGTTTAGGTTGTAGATGTGGGGTGAGTGACACTCCAGACACTTGTGGCTTAGCACAACAGTTTACTAGCAAAGTAAAACAAGCCAGTTACAACTAAATGTATTTAGTCAATATATCTGAGTGATACAAAGGCATTAAAATTAAATAAAAATTGCAAAAACACAAGTTCTTTATCCGAAGCTGCTTCTTTCTGCTCCTTCCATAAGCTCTGGTCTTTCACTGGCCCTGGTCTGGTCTGGTCTGGCTCGCTCACACTTTTATTCCCTCTTACCCCAAAACAGAAAGTACAGTTCCCACTTTGTGGAAATGAACCTTAACCAGGAAATGAACTTTAACTGGAGAAATAAAACTACTCCTTTCAGGGATACCTCCTCCCAACAGAAAAATTCCAGGCTTCTAAGCCTGACTCTATTACCTTGCGTCTGTAGGCCTCAAACCTTCACACAGGCTGATGAAGAATTCCTCCCATCTCAAAAGTTGTTATATGCTCAGCGGCAGAAACTCGATGCATTCTTTTTGCGAAACCTATTTTTAGTGCAGCAACGCAGTTGAGAAGCGGCACGCGACCGATTCAGTGCTTTCATTGTCAAGCTGCAGCAGTGGGGAGGTTTTTTAAAAAATAATTTATATTCCACCCTTCTGCCAAAAAATGGCGCTTAAATGGCTAACAATAAAATACAGATTGAAAACAAAACCTTAATTAAAACATAACATAAAAACAAATTGAAAACACAAGAATAAAAGAAATGAACAGCATCCAATCAATTTAAAACTCCTTCTGTTACAGACTTGTTTATATGCCAAATGCCTGCCTGAAAAGAGGTGTCTTTGCCTGCCACTGGAAGGACAACAGAAAGGGGGCCAACTTGGCCTCCGTCGGCAGGGAGTTCCAAACCCTGGGCACATCCTCCGTGAAGCCTTCACTTTGGGGCAGGACCTTTTCTCTGAATGGTGGCGGTACTGAGGGAAGGCCCTCCCCCCAAAATCTTAAAACCCAGGCATGCTTGTATGGGTCTTTCAGGTAGCCAGATCCCAAGTTATATGGGACTTTATAGATCATGAGCCTTTCTATACCATGCATTTATTGTGCGCTCATGATTTCTCACGGTAATTTACGGGTGCTATACATTACATTGTCATCCTCCTGGGTCTCTCCCGTTCTTTGGAAACGTTTTGGGGGGGAGAGGTTTTTTTGTTAATGAGGAATGTTCGATATACTCGGGCATGGTGGCATGAAACCCTAGTCTGTTTGCACAATTCCACTACAGCACAGTGCCACCTAATGGTTGTTTAATGGCACATATAGAAAGGCATAAAAAGAAACACCTGAGAAAAAAACATGCATAAAGGAGCATTTACCTTGGAGTAGGGGGGCCGATGCTCCCAGCCGCCCCTCCAGGTGCGGCGGTGGCGGCGGCAGGAAAACCTGCCGTGGCTCTCCTTCCGCTGTAGATGGCCGGAAGGAGCATCAATGCGGGGCGCACCACCCGCTGCCACTGCTGCGCAGCAGAAGAGGCACCATGAAGAGGAGGGCTGCGATACAGGAACAACCCAGCACTTATTCATAGCTTGTCTCCCAGTGGGAACAAGACTGTGATAAGGCTTTCAGACTTGAAGAATGCAGTCCTGTTCACACTTTCCTAGGATTCAGCCCCAGTGGGACTTCTCTAATGTTTATTTCTGAGTAAACATACTTAGGCTTGCATTGTCTGGCATGCATCTTTATTTTTATTAAATTCATCTTTATTATATTTTATATACAAACAATATGATCATTAAAACAATGTTTGTGAGCAATAAAAATTCAAACAGGAACTTAATAAAAAGACAATTAAAAAACTAGTTATTATACCTTCATAAACAGTTTCACATGTACGTTTATCATGATTCATAATCTAACATATGCAGTTTTCTTTCTTTTGCTTTCAGCTGGGCATAACAATCCAGAAAGATGCATGGAAATCTGGGTGATTTAGTTCAAACAAATCTTCATTAATACATATGATAAACCCTTCATTTATATATGGGATAAACTACAAATCTAATACGCTTATGACAGAACTCATATAAAATCTTTTGGAAATCTGTTCAGGACGTGATCGGGGGGGAGCTCGGGTACAGCTATCGGAACTGGGTAACGTGTATGACTATGTTGTACTACATACAAGTGCAAGTGCCCTTACTCACTGGCAAGTCTGTTTTTTGAACCTCGCATCTTGTTTTAGTTCCTTCACCTGTGAGGAATGTTATCCTGCGTCAGGACAGCCCCTCAGTATTACTGGCCTCCTGGAATGAAGCCCCTGGTGGGAAGGATAGCTACCAGCTGGTTCTCTACCATGTAGACTCTCAGGCACCTGCCTGGAATGTAACCATCCCCAAAGATGCCACTACCTTCCGCTTTGAGAGGCTTCTAGCTGGCAGTGAATATGCCCTGCGAATCACCACACTGGCTGGATCAGCCAAAGCAAGCACCAGTGCACGAGAATGGACAGGTACTGGGAAGCTGGGGCTCTGTTCTGAGGGGTTGGAGGATAAAATCAACTCTGAAGATGGAGGTGTCTCTGGAGGTTAATCAGCTATATGGATGGATCCCTTTTATCTCAAGGTTCCCACAATCTTGAGGAGTAGTGAGGAAGAGAAAGTACATCTTGGGATTTATCATCATCATCATCAATACCCAAGGCAGCTTGCAACAAAATTACCAAAATGTCCAAAATATAAAATTTCTAAAAATAATTTCCATTAGAATGATCAAAACATAATCATTCATAACATCTACAGACTTTGTGGGATAACCTTGTAAATATGCACTCACCTGGTTGTCTGAGGCTGCTTCCAGATGGATGGCTTCCAGTGCCAACATTCCAAAGACATTGTGTAGCTATTCCATCTTCTCCTCTTTACAGATTTTCTGTGATTAGGAAAAAGATGGAAGAAGCAGGGGGAAAACATTGGAGAGTTATGAATGGAAGGACCGTAGCTTAGTGGTAGACCAGCTGCTTTGCATGCATACAGGCACAAGTTCAATCCTTGCCATCCCCAAGTAAGGCTGGG
The DNA here is from genome assembly GCA_029215795.1 of Anniella stebbinsi. NCBI lineage: Eukaryota > Metazoa > Chordata > Lepidosauria > Squamata > Anniellidae > Anniella > Anniella stebbinsi. The sequence continues at coordinate 41,943,833 of JARDYH010000004.1, read as the reverse complement.
AAAATTTCTGCCTCAGACCCTGGAGAGTCACTGCCAATCAGTGTCAACCATCCTGGCTAGGTGGACCAATGGTCTGACTCAGTATAAATAAGGCCAACAACAAAGAGGAAGACCAAAAAAGAATGTTTTATTCAATGAAGGAAAAAGTTTCCAATGCCTTTCAGACCATGTGCAGCCCCTTCTTCAGGGAAATCTAAAAAAACTATATATACAACATTTATAGACTTTAAATATTATCTGTGTTCAATAGTATATACCACATCAATAATACAATTGTCAATCACCGTACATAGATATAAAAAAAATTACATTCCTTGTTGGGGTTCTGTTTTTTGTTGCCTTCTGACTCAGTGTAAGGCAGATTCCTATGTTCCAACTTGAGGAAGAACATTGTCTGTAAAATTCTGTGAATGAAGCAGGGTGATGGCATGATAAAAGCCTCATTTGTAAGCACTATAAGGCTCACCTTCAGGCAACCAGGCAGGAAAAGCAAGAAGGTTTAGATCAAGATAGGATGGGAGAGGGACAAGATGAGATTGGGTTTAGATCAGAGATAGGATTTTAGGTTTGAGGAGAGAGAGAGAGAGAGAGAGGTATGTGGTAATTGTGCAAGGGTTGCTTGAAAGAGTGATTTTGGAGTATTGTGGATGAAAGAACATATATTGAAAAAGCCATTTAAGATTACTTCTTGATTATTCAACAACTTATTATTGTAATTAATAAAGCTTTCTTTGTTTATAAAATCCCATAATTCATGGCTGTGTAGGGGGAAGGTAGTAAAGGGAACAGTATAAAGGTTATAAAGCATAAAGTCTGTGTGTCTTCACAGATAGAGGACTAAAAAAAGGGTTGGGCCTGAGCCTTAAAGGTCTTGGTGGCAGCGAAACCAAGTGTGTGAGAAAAATGGTGGTTCCTGCTTGGGGTGGGAAAGGCCCTAGAGGAAGGTAATTCTCACTGAGGAAAGGTGAGAACACCACAGGTCCTTTTCTCTTCCTTTAGGCCGTCAACATGCCACAAACAACTAACGTAAATGTGAATGAGCAGCCAGGCTAGAAAAAAGATCTGAGGCTTAGCTATTTTATGGATTGACTCTTCCTCTTCCTAGGATTGATTCATCAGGCGTGGGTTGGCCAATGTTTTCCATGGAGTTGGGACTTTTGGGAAAAGGTGCCCCTCTACTTTGATAAGGTGGTTTCTAGCAGTGAGTGATAACTTTCCTTTTCCCAACAGCCCCTGTTGCTCCCAAGACATTGATGTTCCAGAGCAGCGGGTCTAGCTCCAGTTTGAATGCCTCATGGACCAACACAGAGGGAGCAGAGTGGCTGCATTTTACTCTCCGGAACCTCCATGCTGCAGCCGAGAGGACTACAGTGTCACTCAGGAGGGGCTTGTCTAACTATACCTTCCAGCACCTGCAGCCTGGTACCCCCTACCACCTGGAAGTCAGAGGTACAGCTGGGCCATATCTGGTTGAGGGGCCCAACATCACAGCTTATACGTGTGAGTATGGGGCAGGATACTTATCATGGCGCTTGGAAGGTAGACAGGCTCTAAACTGGATTAAGATGCTACTGAATTAAAAAACTAACCTTGCATCACAAGTACAGATGGCTCATGTCCTGAGCGACCTAGAAACCTTATTTGCCTCAGTTTCATATGGATGACTAACACACTGCACATAATATATATATAGAGTTTCTGGATGTGCAGTACATATCAACTTAGGTTGCATTAGGTGTTGTTCTGTGCTTGTATTTCCCTAGTGTAAAAGAGCCTCCTTAGTTGTCTTTCAGCATAGGCAACGAAAACAGTGCTAATACATTTCAGAATTGCAGAAAGCCAGCTAGACTTTCTTTCATTAAAATTACCTTCTGCAACTGATGGGTTTGTTCCTAGTAGCAGGAAGTCCTTTCAGGTCCTATTGGATTGTACTAAATAAGCTAGCCTTCTGGTCAAGCTAAGTGCAAAGTGAGCCTTTTGTCCTCTCCTAAGCTGCGTTATGCAAAGGGACTCTGTTCAATTCCTTTCTTTGAAGTATGGTTTTCCCTTAAAGCAGCTATATTTGTGATATGAGATAATTCACTTTTTGTGAGTGGACAATTAATATTCAGAATATTTCCTTATTTATCCAAGGAATCTAGAGCAGGGCAGCTCCATTCCGAGCACTTAACTTTATTTGTATATTCAGAAATGGCTCTGAAAGAGGTGTTAATCCTCCATTGTGGTGTTCAGTCTGTCTACCATAATGGGACACCACATTGCTAGCTAGAGCTTCCAACTGAAGAGGTGGGCCATGCAGGCTGATAGGACTTGCAGTCCTACACATTCTGGAGGGCACCAGGTTGGGGAAGACTGCTCGGTACTATTTCCAGGCAATTCATGAATTGTGGCTGCTGATTCCCCTTTCATCTTTCCACAGACCCCCTGAAGCCAACTAACATCAGCTTGATCAACTCTGGCAGAAGTAACAGATTGAAGGCCATATGGAACTCACCAGCTGGAGAAAGAGAATTCTATCTGGTGCTGCTTCTGCAGGAAGGAGAGAACAGCGCACCCATCAGAAACATATCCGTGGGTGGGAACAGCACTCATGTCACCTTCCATAGCCTGAGCCCTGGAAGTCGCTACACTGCCTTGGTGACAGCTGTTGCTGGGCCCCATAAAGCATCTGCATGGAGCAACTCTGCCTGGACATGTAAGCAAGGGCTCAACACTTAGATCCTGCCAGGAAAGAATGACTACTATGGAAGCTCTCTAATACAGGTGTTGGGGAGGAGGGCCTCTAAATGATTATTTAGAAGGGCATGCTGGTTGGGAGAGGAGGATACACTCTCTTAAGTGCCAGAGTTGTTTCTTTGCTTCCTGTGGTTTGAGGTTCCATGGAAAGAAGTACTTCCTTTCATCTTAATTAGCTATCATGATGTCTATGGAGAGAAGAAAAAGTCAATTAAGAGTCTTGTGACACCTTAAAGACTAAGAAATTTGTTATGGGATAAAGTGCCATGGTCTACAGTCCACTTCATCAGATGCATGGGCGGAGATCATAAAAACATAAGAAGATCCATGCTGGATCAGAGTGTGTGAACAGTCCAGCATTCTGTTCACACAGTGGCCAACCAGCAGGACATTAGTGCAATAGCACCCTCCTGCCCATGTTCCCCAGGTAGCATAGGCATCAAGACTATTAGCCATTGATAATCTTATTCTCCAGGATTTTTCCAATCCCCTTTTAAGCCATCCAAATTGGTGGCCATCACTAAGTCTTGTGGAAATGAATTCCATAGTTTAATTATGCACTGTGTGAAGATATACTTGCTTTTATCTGTCCTGAATCTCCTACCTATCAGCTTCGTGGGATGACCCAAGATTCTGGTAAGATGAGGGAGAAAAATGTCTCCCTATCCACATTCTCCACACCATGCATAATTTTGTACACCCCTATTATGTCTCCCCTTACTCTTATAGTCTATAGAGAGAGACTCTCACAGAACAGCTATCTTGGTTGAGGTTTCAGTAATTAGACCCTGAGACAAAACAAATCTCCCAAGTTCCAATAGGAGATGGTGGAAACATGGCCTGAGTACAGGTGCATTCTGATCATTATGCCCATCTACCACCTGGGATGTTGTGAAAAAATATCACTACCAATCTTGTGGGAGAGGTCTTTTTTGTTGCCCTCTCCCATTCTCCATCCCCAAAGAAAAGCTGCCCGCTTTGGTTCGATCCAGATCTCTCATGGGAAGCCTTGCACATAATTTTGTGTTGCTCTTTCTCCCTTCCAGATCCCACAACTCCATCTGGTGGGACCTTGTCGAGCCAGGGGAATGGACACATCCTTCATGCCCACTGGCAAGAGGTAGCTGGGACTGGCTATGTGGCAGCACTATACACCACGGAGCCCTCTATGCTGTTGCAAAACAATTCAGTGCCTAGGGGCTCTTCCAGCCTGCGTTATCAAGGGTTAAAACCAGGCACTCGCTATGCCTGGGAGATCTGCACTGTAGCTGGGCCTTACATCTCCCTCCCGCTTCGCCTCAACAACTGGACATGTGAGTGCCAAGGGAAGGACAATATTCCGCCATACTTAGAGTTGCCAGGTTCAGAGCTTGGGAGGACAGAGAAAAGAAAATTCCACCAGAGTGGTTTCTTCTAACATTGCAGCACTGTGATGCAAAGAGCTGTATTTGGTGAAATTTCCTTTCTCTGCAGCTCTTAGAGCAGGGTTGTGTCTCGATGACAATGCCTTTGCTGCTCATTCCCTCAAAACCCCGCGGCATCACAGCTGTGGGGTGGGAATGCTAAACCTTCATTACTGGAGGGAGTGCAGGCTTTCTGTCCAAAAAAGCCAATGCGACAGTGGCCATTTGGCTCATCAAGCCCGCCCCCTGCCCTCTGGCCTGCTTTCCCGGCTTACCATGGCTTATCCTGGGCCTTGATCTGCCCCTGGGAATGCCCCCAGCTTGAACCCAAAGCGAGGTCACCACTGTCTTGTGGCGGAAAGAAGGTGGTGACTACGCAGAAAATGGGAAAGCTGCAGTGAGTTGGTAACTTTTCAAGCACATAGTTTCGGGGAAAAAGCCTGTGGTGGCTGCAAGTTGGCAGCTGCATCATGTAAAGGATGCAGCACTATTGTGCAGCCATTACAGGGCATTACAGGGCATAGAGACAGCCCCCAGGAATGTTTAACCTCTTTCAGCACAAGGGCCAGATTAAATTTCAGAGAAGCTCATGGGGACCGCACTCAAGTGGTGGGATGCAGGCAAAGGGGCAGGGCCAAAATACCAAACATGCTAGCATATTTTAGGCTAAACCTTTTTATTGCCATTAACTAAGCTTTAGGAGAGGCATTTCAACCTTTTATAATGGGAAGAAACCATGCAAAACCACTAAAACTGAAATAAACTAAAGCTGGCCCTGATCCCTTTTCAGATCCTTTGCCTCCAGAGCATCTGAGCCTCAGCAACGGTGGTCACAGCACAAGATCACTGCGTGCTTCTTGGCAGAGTCCCTCTGGGGGCGGAGGAGGCCGCTACGTTGGAGTTCTCATGGAAACCAAATCCCAGTTGGAGGTAAAAAACGTGACAGTGGCAGAGGGCCGGACAGATATCACCATTGAAGGGCTGATCCCTGGACGTCAGTACACTCTGAAGATGGTGGGAGTGGCTGGACCATACCAATCCCGTCTTCAAACAGTTAGTGACTGGACATGTGAGTATGCCATTCTCAGGAGAAGTAGTGGCAGACTTCCCCAACCTGGTGCCCTCCAGATGTGTTGGACGTCAATTCCCATAATTCCCATTGGCCATGCTGGCTGGGAATTATGGAAGTTGACGTCCAACACAGCTGGAAGGCACCAGGTTGGGGAAGGCTAGAGTAGAAGGTTTCCCTACAAATTCTGGCCCTGATTTCTCTTTTGTTGAGTCTCTCTAAACACCAACAAGTAGAAAAGACTTATCATTAGAGGGATGCATCCCATGTGATGTTGGGTTGTGGGAGGAAGAGGAATAACAGTGGAAGGAAAGACAGGGAAATGGTGGGTGGTGGGGATATTATGAGGGACGCCCTGGCCTTTGCTGAAAGAGGAGCAAGAACAATCACAATGGGCCTGTTCAGACAACACACCTTTTGTAGCAAATGGTTATGTAGCTACCATGGTTAGGAATGGTTCATGCCACATGCTAAGTCATGGTTTACATGACACGCTAAGCCATAATGTTTAGCTCAAAATGTTTAACCACCATGGCTTAGTGTGTCATCTGAACAGGGTCAACATTTATTTGCAGGTAAATGCAGTTTAAGAGAATTTGCTTCAGTATTCCCCGCCACCCACTGCCCACATTTCTGATTTTCTCTTAATGCAATCATACATGTTGCTCGGGTGATGCAAGTTGTATTGCCTGCTCTTGTGGAATAGAGCTTTCTCTGACCCTTCCTGTGTAAAGGTTTTGGGGTTGGATCCAGAATCATTCCTCTGCCTGCAAAAGGATATGGGACTTTCTCCCCTCCCCTGCACACCCTCCAAATCTCTTTTGGACCAGACGAAATTTGGATGGCATGCGAGTGGGGGGGGGGGGGGAGAAGCAGAAGACGTGGAAGTCCTGTTCCCCTGGCATTATCTTTCCATGGGCAGAGGAATGATTCTAGGTCCAAAGCCTGGCTTTTATTGTGTGATAGCCGTGAGTGTGAAGTGTCTTTAAGCTGCACGTCCCATTTCCTCCCCAGTGTAAATTCCCTCCGATAAAGATTTTAAAACTTGAGTATATGAAAAGGAACAGCCTGTCACCAGCATGTAAGAACAAAAACATCTAGTCCAGAGGGGAGGCTACCCATAACATATCTAATGAGGGTCATTTTATAGATTTCGGCGAGGGTGGCTGGGCAGAGCAGTGTGTGAAAGTGGAGGAAGGAAGGAAGGAAATGATATAATTCCAGAAGCTGATGAAGGTTCTTCATGGAAAGTCCAGATCTGCCGCTTTCTTGTCCCCTTGACTGCAACCCAGGCGTTTTTGTATCTTGTGCAATTACTTATAGTTCATGACATCCAAAGATCAGCCTTTTTGTCTCGAAACACCAGTCTCTCTAGAGAACACCTGCAGTGGCTTTTGTGCCTCAGCTCTCTTGCCTTACTGCTTTCCCCCAGCATGGTGCCAAGCAGTCACTGAGAAAACTGTTTCCTTTCAGACCCTTTAGTTCCTTCAGGGGTGACACTGGCCAATAGTAGGTGGTCCTCCAGTCTTGTTGCCTCTTGGGACCCAGGTCATGGGGACAGAGACCAGCTGTTTCTGCGATTCTACAGCCAGGAGCACCCCATGCAGAGGAACATCACAATTGGACCCACTCTGCAGAATTTCACTTTCAAGGGCCTTCTTCCTGGCAGCCAGTATTTTTTGGAGCTTACGGCCCTGGCAGGACCATACCGGGCCTCATCACAGCTGGTGTCTGCGTGGACATGTGAGTATTCAAAAGTGTTTCTGTGAAGTGTGAGACCTCGAAACTTTCCTAAGATGGCAGCGTTTGCTGTGGCCTAACATCTCAGTCCCCTGTTATGGCCAAGAACAGGCAGAATTACACACAAGCCATTTCATGGGAATGTCACAATGGTGGCTTTCTTACATCCACCTGATACATTCAGTTCAGCTTCCATTCCCACTCAACTACAAAGGGAATCCAACATTTCTCTTATTGTATGAGTGAGCCTGACTGTTTTTCTGTGGTCTTAAGCCCATGGAATTTGCATCAAGTTGTAACTGAACTTTTTAAGTAGTCAATAGGATGGACTTAGATAATTATTTAAGCAAAACTAAATGGTTTTTATGTTCTTTATTGTGGTGTTGTAGCAGCTTATCTGCAATTATTGATTGTGCTGTTTTAATACACTGTTTTTTGTAATTGTTGTGAGCTGCTCCGAGGACCTATTTGATCTTACAATGAGGTATATATTTAATAAATGTAAATTAAAGTAGGATGCCTTCAGGACAAAATTCCCCGCACCATCATTCTGTCTCATATAATCTCCCCCTAGGGCAGTCTTCCCCAGCCTGGTGCCTTCAAGATATTTTGGACTCCAACTCGCATTTGTGACCATTGGCCATGCTTGCACGGGCTTTTGGGAGTTGAAGTCCAAACCATCTGGAGATATACCTTCCGCCCACACCTGCTCTACGGTCTTCAGGGAGGCAGTACATGACATTATCACTGACCAGTCATGCTTCCCATACTTTTCTGGACAGTAGTTAAAATATGGTTGCTTTACTGACTTCTGTTTTGCTAACTTACTTTAGGAACCTTTACATGGCAGTATGCAATATTCCAATATCATCAAGAACAGAAAGTTTAGTCAGGATTCTGCAAGCGTTAAACACATACCCTGCTGGTTAATTTTTAAACACAGATTGTACAGATTTTAGCAAGCAGGCAGAAAATGTTTCTACTGGTGGTGTACCCACTCTTGCAAGACATTAAAAGGAACAATGGAACACTTGTAAATACCATGGTGAAGCTAATGTCAAATGCCGCTGTGAAAGCAGCTGCTGTGAGGTTTGCCCAGTGTGCCTGCTCTCTTATGCTAACATGACCTACCACTCCCTTTTGTTACCACTGCAGATCCTCTGTCTCTGGCCAATGTGAGTGTGAAATGCGGTCAAAGCCCCCAGCAGCTGATTGTGAGCTGGATGGAATTGGGGCGAGGACGAGAGTACTGGGTCCAGCTCTACTCGGATGAATCCCTCTCCATTATCCGGAATGTGTCAGTGCCTCATGGAACTACCCAGGTGACGCTGGATAGCCTGGTGCCGGGGACCCGGTACAGGGCTGAGATTGTCTCCAGAGCTGGACCTCACTACATTTCCTCGCAAACAGCCATTGGCTACACAGGTACAATGTAGGCTGCTCTTAGGCCTTTTCTCTCAAGCAACACTTTTGGTCTGAGGCTGTTTGGGATTGTGCATTTTCTTGAGTGGAGAAGCGCTGGCTGCTGGCTTTTACAGGCCTAGAGCTGCTAATGGCACAGCTGCTAATGCCACAGAGACTAGGCAAATTCATAGTTCTATACTTTGTCCCCCTTGCTTTTTGTATTGCACAATTTGATCTACCATCAAATGTAATGAGGTATTTTAGGAGAGGCTGGATGGCCACCTGTCAAGGGTGCCGTAGTTGCATCCTGCACTGTAGATCCCATATTGACCAGAGGGTTGGACTAGATGACCTCCAAGATCCCTTCCAATTCTATAATTATGATTCTTAGAAGTATCCCATTTTAACAGTGTGCTTAAACTCTTGCTGATTCCTGTTCCTTCCTAGAGCTTTCCAATTTCCTACCTAATGTTTGGCAATTTTCTTTTTTTACTTACTTAAAATCTTCTGTTTTTTTGCCAAAGCAGTCATAGTGATTTAGAGTGTAAAATAATAATTTACAATCTAAAAGACATTGACCCTGTTCAGACGACATGTTAAGCCATGGTTAAGCTGCTAACCCTTTTGCAACAAATGGTTAGTGAGTGTGTTTAAACTGTGGTTATGTAGCCCTATGGTTAGGAATGGTTAACACGACACACTAAGTCGTGGTTCCCACGACATGCTAAGCCATAATGTTTAGCTTAAAATGCCTAACCACCATGGTTTAGCGTGCTGAACAGGGTCTATGATACAAGAGGAAGAGGGGATGAGAGGGGAAGAGGAAAACAAGCAAATTTAAGCTCCAGCTCTTTCATAGGTTGTGTTTGGACATAATGCTAAACCATAGTTTAATGCTACATGCATGAGCAGAAAAAAAGGCCTGTGTGAAATACTGGGCTTGCATTCTCCCTCTCTGCTTTCCTCCTCCTAAGTGGCTAGGAGTAGGAATAAACCAGAGTTCAATTTTGTAATGATGCCAGAGATCTACTAAAGTAAAACCAAATAATAGTTTATTCTTCCTCCAGGCTGCATAGGAGGAAGAAGGGGCAAAGGGGAGTGCATTTGCCCAAGATAAAATTATTTTTAGTGCACTATTTCTGTAATGGATTTTTAAAATGGTTTTATTTTAGACCAGTTGTGCACCACCATGGTGGCTTTTTGGCAAAAGGTGTTATAGAAATTAAGGCTTTGCCCAGGCTTGTTTCTGCTTGGGCACGTAGTGCTAAACCACGTTACAGGATAAAATCACATCATGGCCAGGTGGAATGGCCACTGCAGGAGACAGTTTTGGAAGCAGAGGGGAGCCAAATGGCCTTTTGTCCCAGCCAAGCCAATGGAAGGTACTTCCTCATGCCTCTTTCCATATTAGCGTTGCTGGTCCATGCTGTTATTCATGATTATTTTTTATTCTGACTTCCTGCAGTGGTAGCTGATGTCTCAGTTGCTTGTATTTCCAGCTGGGTCATTAAAAAGGATGAGCTTACTTGTCAATGGTTCCACTCCGCCCCCTCCACGCCAGACTCCCCACCAGACTCTATTTCTTGTATGACTTGTATGTAAATCTCAAAGGACATGAATAAATAGTTTTTTTTAAAAAAATGTAGCCAGGGATAACACAACATAGGATTCAATGAGATTGTTGGCCCCTAAGCCATGGCCAAGTTCTGCATCAATACATCTCTCCAGAAGCTCCTTGTGCTTTTCTTTCTAGTGCCCTTGATGCCACTCTCCTTGATGGCAACCAATCACGGCTCCTCAACATTGACTGTGCAGTGGAAGGCCGCACCTGGACAGAGAGATGGCTACATGGTCTCCGTGTCTGAAGTGGAATCCACAGGTACCGGAAGTCACGTGGCTGTGGAGAAAGCCAGCACTAATCTCACCGTAGTTGGGCTCACCCCAGGTACATGCTACCTCATCACAGTGTGGTCGCTGGCTGGACCCTACAGCTCTGCTTCCCGGAATAGCACAACCTGTACAGGTGAGTTGTCAACCCAGTGGAAGAAGTGGGTGTTACATTGTCAATGACTGAAATGCGGATGGTTGTGAACTTTGTGTGGTTCACATTTTGATGCTAACGTACCTAATGCACACTCCCTGGATGTATACATGAACAGGAACACTGCTGTGCTCCAAAATCCACACATTTCTGAATGTTGTGATCGAGTTCATCAGTTAAAAAATGTACACAAAAAAAATATTTATTAGGAAAAAGTGTACCCAAAACGTGCATATTAGGAGAAAGCATGCACAAAATCACTATGTACAATCGAGTGAAATGTGTACACGTTAAGAAGTGCATACAAAGTTGCATAGGATGGAAGGAATGTGCACAAAAAGATGTACACATTTTCGTGCTGACTGTTAAAAACAAAATTTGCAAATTGACCTGAAAACAGGATGGAACAAACTTAATGGTGGAAATCCAAGAAACGGAACTAAAGTGAACTTGACTGATCTGCCCAACCCTGCACATAAGATCTGGGAGGAGTACCCAAGCCCTGGGGACGTTCAGCCGATGTCAGTGGGCACTGCCACGGAGCCATATTGAATACAATCTGGTGCAAAAGGCTCAGGCAGATTTTTGCGAAGATGTGGCTATTCCATTGCAAAGGCTGTGCTGAATGCCTTGTCGGATGCTAGATCTGTTTGTACTCTTGTGTTGCGTGGTCTGGCCTTTGCTTCATATCTGGTCTTGGTTGCAGCAGAACGTGATGCTCCTCTCATTGTGTCGCCATGAGCTGTGTGGAATGTTGCTGTGCCGTGAAAGTTAAGCAAAAGTTCTCTGTTTCTGCCTGAACCCTCTGCTCTTCTCCTGCAGCCCCTGCTGCGCCTGTGAACCTGACTCTGAGAAACACTGGTAACTCATCTGTGCTCTACTCAGCCTGGGCAGAGCCTCCAGGAGGCAGGGATCACTACCGGATGATCCTGTACAGCCTCGTGCCTCCTGGCCTAGAGAGAGTTCGTAAAGTGGGACGGGGCACCCAGGACTTCCTCTGGACAGGTTTGCCACCCGGAAGCCAGTTTGCTCTGCAAGTTATTACAGTGAAAGGTCAAGCTGAAGCCTCCTCTACCATCGCCGTCGAGTGGACATGTGAGTGTGACAAGCCTGCCTTGAAATGAAGGTCCAGAGATGCACCCATTACCCATAGATGCATGGTCTCCTTGTGTAGTTCTAGGCCCACAACCCCTCTCCTTCTCTGGACCATTTTGATGCTTTCCTGCTGGGTCTGCCCTTACCCTACAATCCCATCCATCTGGTTACTCATTGGCTTACCCCACTTCATGTCCCTCTCCTTCCTGACATCCACAGGATAAACGAGGAGGATATTTCCCCATGTTGAGTCATTTCTAGCCTGGGCTGTGCCTGGACCGTCTCATGCCATTTGAAGAAAGGAAATGTGGGAGTGGAAGGGATTGATCTTCTGTACATGTGCATGTTCACATAGATTAAGATACATGCAGATGCTGGCATGCACAAATATTTCACCTCTTCCCTCCCATGCATTCTCTCAGAGGCTGACATGAACACACTTAGGCACCGACATATAATTGCGCACCTGTTTTATATATGTGCAAAGACACAGCCCAGCCCATGTTTGTTTGTATGCACAGAGATTTGGCCAGAAGGTCCAGGTGGATGTAGGAGTGACAAGTAGGACTGTCTAAACTATGCTGCGTAGGAAGGTAGTCTGCATCAAGTCCTTCAGCATTTTTTAGTCTTTAAGATGGCTCCACTTCAAGACAGAAATAAAGGAACTACATTGAGGTGAAGGATTGTAGCTCAGAGATAGAGCACATGTTTTTCATGCAAAAGGTCCCTGGTTCAATCCTTGACATCTTCAGGTAGGACTGGAGAAGTCCCTTGTCTGAAACCTTAGAGAACATCTGCCAGCCAGATGGACCAGTGCTGTCAGTGTTGAGAACTAGTGTGGTGTAGTGGTTAGAGTGTTGGACTGGGACTTGGGAGATTTGAGTTCTAGTCCCCACTTGGGCCTGGAACTCACTGGGAAATTTTGGCTCAGTCACTGGAGAGGAGGCGGATCGTGTAAGTTGCTTTGGGTTCCATGGAGGAAAAATGGTGGGATATAAATGTAATACTAAATGGTCTGACTCGATAGAAGGCAGCTTTCTATGTTCCTGTTTTTCTCCCTCCCCGCCTGATCGTTATCAATAGCCTAGTCCATCTTTCTTGCTCCAGAGACTATTATAGATTATTACTCCCATCATCCCTGACCATTGGCCGTACTGGTTGGAGCTGATGGGAGTTGTAGTCCAAATCATCTGGAGGACACCTGGTGGGGGGAGGCTGGTTTAGTCCTGCCTGCCAGATATAGACCCTGTTCAGAAGACACCTTAAACCACAGCTTTAACCATGGTAGTTAAGCCAGAAAGCCAGGCCGTGTTCAGAAGATACCTTAAACCATGTCTTTAACCATGGTGAATAAGGCTTTTTGCCTTAGTCACTATGGTTAAAGCCATGATTTAAGGTGTCTTCTGAACACAGCCCAGCTTTCTGGCTTAAACACCGTGGCTAAAGCCATGTTTAAGGTGTCTTCTGAACGGGGCCACTCTGTGCAGATCCCATTATACAATTATGATCTTTCCATCCATTGCAGCTACCATGTGCAGCCAGTTACTTCAGCCACCATTCTTCATTTTCTCACTATTTCACAGCCCCCCTGCCTGCCACCTCTGTGCGGATGTGGAGCAAAAGGCACCCCGACAGGCTGCATGTGACTTGGTCACCAGCCCCTGGTAGACTGGATAGCTATGAGTTGAACTTGTACCACTCGCGATCCAGCACCAGAGCGGCACAAACTTCTCTGGGGAGAGATGCCACCGATTTCACCTTCTTAGGCCTGACACCAGGAGCCAAGTACTTGTGTGAGATCATCTCAAGGGCCGGATCCTATAGGACTTCAGCAGGGAACATCAGTGCATGGACAAGTGAGTAGCACAGGCTGGCATCGACCACTTTCTTTTGTTTCTCTGGGAGGGATCAAGATCCATTGTCATAATGGTTTCCATAGCCAGTCAAGGGAACATCGCTTCTGACTCCATGTCCTGCATCTGGGGCCTGACGCTTCAGTGCTTTTCATGATTATCTCCTTGTGATGAGCTGAATCCGTTATGCAAAAGAGACAAATTCATACAGATTTGCTTACTGATCTAATTAGTATCCAATGCTGAATCCAGCTTTTCTCAGCTTAGCATTGTGTCGTGCAGACAGAGGACACACAGCCTTGGCTATAAGAAGCTGGGGATGCAGATGGCTTCTATTTTCTCTTCCAATGTTCCCTCCTTAGGTCCTCTTCCTCCTCGCAGAGTATATCTATCCAACAAAGGGCACACTGACAAGCTGAGGGCCGCCTGGGAACTCCCTGGAGGAGACCAAGATGGCTATGCACTAACACTGTATTATGCCGGATCAGGCAATGTGGCAGCAAAAGCGTCTGTGGAGAAGAACGTCACCAATTTCACCTTCGTAGGCCTCATCCCAGGAAGTAAATACTTGCTAGAAGTGGCTTCCATGGCAGGGCCGTATCAGATATCAGCAGCGAACGTCAGTGACTGGACATGTGAGTATGCGAAGCTTCACGCTCTTCTGTATTTGTCTACACAGAGATTTTGAGTGGTTTAATACATAAGTAAAGAGAAATCACTGAAGTTAAGGAGTCTGTCTATTCCTTAGAAGATCATTGATTACAGGCTGAGGATAGCTCCATTCCCGGTGATTTGACTTGGGAGCACTTTTAATCTGAATGACATTAGGCAGTTCTTAAACAAAAGTACAAGTATCCATGTGGGGAATGGCATTTTCTTAATCAAACATGGTCATATTGAAGGGGGGGCATAGCTTAGTGGTAAATTGCATACTTTGCATTCACTGGGCTCCTTGTTCAATTCCTAACATCTCACAGAGGGCTTCTGCCAATCCATACAAAGAAAAAGAAAACAACTTGGAAGGAGCCACTGATCTGCCTCAATCTGTGGCAGATCCTCCCCAACCTGGCGCCCTCCAGATGTGTTGGACCACAACGTGGCTTGCTGGGGGATGCTGGGAGTTGTAGTCCAACACATCTAGAGGGTAACAGGTTATCATCCTAGGACGCTCTAGCCTGACTCTCTCTGCTTTTATTTTCGTCAGTCCCAAAACAGCTCTATAGTTTTAGCAACCAGCTCACTCTCTTCCGCTTTCTTTTTTATACCTTAGACCCTCTGGTTCCTGGGAAACTCTCCATAAACGTTGAGCAGGGAAATCCTGCCCTGTCTGTAACCTGGGCGAAGCCCCTCAGCAAGCCAGAGCGTTGCCAGCTGCAGCTGTGGCATCCAGACAATAGCACTGTGCTCCAGCATCACACCCTGACCCAGTGGCAGGTCCGACATGTTTTCCAGGGGCTGGTGCCAGGGAGAAATTACTCCGTCTCCCTCAGCTGCACTGCTGGACCATATAAGAACAGTTCTGAGACAGTGGCGATGCCAATAGGTGGGTATGTGCTTGTCTTAAAGGAAGAGTGTGTGGAAGGAGATTGCAGGACTTGCTTTCTCTTTCATGGGCAGCAGCAAAGGCTTGTGGACTGTGTGTGCATGGATGTCGTGGTATGCATGTGCCTTTGGATCAGTTACAGCTATTGGCCATTTCCCGCCACCCTATGACGCTTCAATATGTTAAGAATCTCAGGGTTTTTCTACATTCATTGTGTGCTCATTGTTCTCTACTCACGGTTGTTTACAGGTTCTTTAAACAACATCATGACCCTCCAGTTTCACTTCTGTGACTAACCAGCACTTTCAGCAAGTTTTTTAGAGCAGGGAAAATGCGGCATTTAATTGTGAAAGCAAAAGAAAGATCAATTTTATCTTGTGTATTTATTCTATCACTATACCATAGAGCCACCTAGAGGTTGTGTAGTGGAAAAGCAGGAAAGGTGTCAGGCTCAGGCCCGGTCTCCCTGGTGTGTATCCTGAAATGGACTCAGTGCCTGAAGAAGAAGTAGAACAGCCAAAACAGGAAGTGGGGAGGAAATTCTCCAAGACTCACCAGGAGTCAAGGAGGAATATTCCCAGAAATTTATAGGATAGGAGGCCCAGGCTCAGAGATAATCCAACCTGCCTCTTTGTTGGATGGGGAGGGAGCATCAGAATTGATAGATCCCAGAGTCCGTAGCAGGATCAAGCAGGCAGAGTTGCAAGAAATTGGGAGGTGGTCCACTAGGCTAGCCACTCCCCAGAGATTAGAACTTGAAGACTCTCCCTGAAGGAGGAGTTCGGTTAGGGCGTGTTTTGCACAGTGGAAAACTCTCCATTTAATTGATAGGCATCTGCCTTTTTTGTCAGGCTAATTAAGCTTAAAAGATAGCTCCTAGCATTCACACTCCCTTCAGGTGTGAAGAGATGTCTATTTACTGAATAAAGCTTTTTGAATTGCATGGCAGACCTCTTTATTGTCTCACATCTTGGCAGGAGGGCTTGGAATCACAACAGTTTGCCTATCAACTAAATGAACAGTTTCCCGAAGACTATGTTAAGCATTTGGCTTCTAGAGACAGCAAGCTCCCACTGAGGTGCCCAAATCCCACAGAATCCTTTACAGTGGATCCTTGTCCTAACTTCAAAAATAATAAAATAAAATAAAATCATCAAACTCCCAGGTGCCAGTACATTTTTAGGAGGCAGACCTGTACAGGGATGAAGAAAAAATTTGAAATACCAAGTGCCAAAATCAGATTTTTAGATGCCTGTGCTTCCGAGGACCTGGGATTACTGGGTCTCAGTGCTTTCTGGCTTTGACCCCCTCTAGATGGATTCCGTTTGACGCCTGGTTAGCCGATTATGCGCATAATCGCTGAAGCGCTTTATCGTAAATGCTTGTATGCAGGAGGTAATTGAGCACTCAACTGGTGACCTTACCGGTTGTTTCAAATGCGCTTTACAAGTAGTTAATGCAGAGAATCGCTTGTTCACATAGTCAAAATGTGCTTTAACGGCGGAGCAAAATAAAACTCGCTATTTAACGCGCATTCGATAATGCGCATAATCTGAGAGAAAACGCGCCTCTACGCCCGATTTGCGTTCCGTTCTTGTAGAGGTAAATTTTTTAATGCGCCTTGAAAGAACTTTAAATGCCTCTTGTAGAGGCAGCCTTTGTCTCTCTACTAAAGGAACAAAACGGTGAGTACTAGCCAGTGTTCTGTCTACCTTATTGGGGAGGACAGGAGGTGAGAAGCCATAGCTCAGTGGTAGAGCATCTGCAGAAGATCCCAGGTTCAGTCCCCAGCATCTCCAGGCAGGGCAGGAAAAATCCCTGCCTGAAACTCTGCAAAGCCGTTGCCATTCACTGAGGCAATATTGAGCTAGATGGACCAATGGTCTGACTCAATATAAGACAGCTTTCTTTGTAGCTATTCTGCACATCAGCCTTCCCCAACCAGGTGCTTTCCAGACACTCCCATACTGGCTGGGATGTGCTGGGACACCTGGCGAGGGAGTTTGGGGGAGGCTGCTGTATATCTATTGTAGATACCTATTACCTCTCATTGAGACAGTTAAGTGTCATCCAGTCAATTCCTGTCCAGTTCATTGTAAGCTTTTCTTCATGAGGCATTTGTTGTGTGCTCGTCATTCCCAGTTGTTTATGGGTTAGCAAGTTTTTTTTAGAGCTGGGAAAATAGGGTGCTATTTTTGAGGATTGAAAGAAAACGCTGTTTATACTTCTGCATTTGGGCCATTCCACTATACCACAGTGCCACCTAGAGGTTATGTAGCCGAAAAGCAGGAAAGGAAACGCTCCTTGTATAGTGCTCAGATCTTAATTCTGTGACGAAGCTAAAAGTAGTTGCAGTGGATAAACAGTCTCGCATAGAAAAACCCTGTGTTTTGTCTCTCCAGAGCCCGCTCAGGTGAAGGACTTGCAGTGTCTGCCTGACACCAACAGTGTCTTCCTAAACTGGACTGTGCCTGAGGGAGACATGGAGTCCTATGAGTTGGCAGTGAAGACGTTTCCAAGAGGAGACCTCCAACAGTCTGTGCTTCTTCTGGCTGTTTCCAGGGCTGACATCACTCTGGCAGAACTGGCCTCCAACATCTCCTATGAAGTTAGTGTTACTGCTGTTGGCAGGAATAGCATAAAGGGCCCAGTAGCAACGGTGCTTTGCAACACATCTGTGGAAGGTACGTGCCTCTCTTTCCATTGCGCCAATGTGGACTTCTCAGTAGCAACTCATCAGACCAGTTGATTGAACACTTGAACTTTAAAAGGGGGGAGGTGTGAGACTGGCAGTTGGCAAGAGACTCAGATATCCGAATCACTAGCTGGCCTTTGGCAAGCTACAATCCTCCCGTTCCCAGCTTCCCATCTGCAATAAAGGGATAATACTGCTGGCCTGCCTTACAGGGTCATTATAATGATTGTCGAGATAATGTACATGAAATTCGCTGAACCCATGAAATGTGTTATTTAAACTTTTTATTGATATGCTTGCAAATTCGATACGCACAAATCTAGACCTGCAGCGCCACCTACTGGTGTCACCCTAATGCTTCTTATTTTCCGGCTTTCCATTGCAGTCTTTCCTCCTCCTGTGCGAGTGGACATCCCCCATTTCGATGCCAGCGCCAGAGTCGTCATCTCCCCTGATATGTTCAGTGAGGAAAATGGCCTCATAGAGTATTATGGGGTTGTGGTCACCACCAATGAATCTTGTAAGTGTCTGCCCCTCCATGGGCTATCCTGGCAGGGGAATCAATGATGCCCTCTTGATCATAACATTGTGGTGCTTCTCTCCACATCTCCAGTGTTGAGGCCCAGCCAAGACATCATCTCCTGCACGTGGTATGACCACTATTACGGGCAGGAAGACTCCTATTTGGCCGTGTTGGTGCCAAACCCGTTTCATCTCAATGAGAGCAACAGTCCCAAGGCATGGCCGGTGATGATGGGTGCAGAGGAATGCAGCCATTCCCGGGAGACCTGCAACGGGAAGCTGAAAACAGATGCACAGTACAGGTAAGAAGTTAAGAAATGCCATCGGTGGTTAGCCAGACACCTTTGGGAAGCTCACAAGCAGGTGTGATTGAGAGCTCCATCAGACAAGCGTTTTATTGCTACTTGTTACTGGGCACTCACAGATTTTCACGCATCCCTCTCATGATGTTGTCGGCCTCCCACGCGCCTCCCTCCCCTTTTAGCCTTCTTTGCGCGACAACCCCCCCCCCCCAATAAGTCCGACTTATTTTTAAAGACAGAAGTTGCTGCTGTCTCCTGCTGTGTGTGGGAGAAGCAACGGGATCAAAACCTGGTTTGCTGCCTGTAACAGATGAGGTCCTTGAGCGAGAAGTGAGACATGAGAGTAGCTTTACTCACCTCACATCGTATGTGGCCATTTCTTGGGGTATATGACCCTTTTCCATTCTGAAAGCAAGACATGCAGATTCTTACTTCTTGGTGTGGAGATTAACATCTCCTTTACTGCAGATCTCCCTCCTAAGGGTATGTCAGCAAATTTGGGTTCCCAAGCCTGTATCTATGGGCTCCATCAGACGAGCATTTTATTGCACGCTTGTTACTGGGCACTCACGGATTTTTGCGAGTCTCTCATGACGTTGTCTGCCTCCCGCCCACCTCCCGCCCCTTCTAGCCTTCTTCACGCCACAAAACACCCCAGTAAGTCCAACTTATTTTTAAAGCCGGAAGTTGTCACTATCTCCTGCTGTGTGCAGGAGAAGCAGCGCAATCAAAACAGCCCACTGAATGGGCGACGTGTACGTTGTTTACGTCCTGTTTCAAAAGAGGAAGTAATGAGGAACAAACGCAGGGGTGGGGTGTGTGATGATGGTCTGAGACAAGCACGTTCTATTCAGTAGTGTAGTGGACCCAGAGCTTCAGGGACACAGTGCCTGCAGTTTTTTATTAGAGGGGACCCTGATGTCATCTGTCACTAGTACCCCCCCCCCCCCCCGACTTCCCTGTTCCCTCTGAGCTGAGCTGTAATCCTCATAGTAGCTGAGAGGGGGATGAATTTTCCCAGCAACAATACATTGTCCCCTTTTGTAATGCAAAGTGTTTTTGGGCAGTTTGGTCTTGAATGGGTAATTGAGACCCATTCACTTTACTTAAGACCTGCTCCTAGTGGAGATGAAAACTGCAACAACTGGTTTGTTGTTATGAATCAGCACAGCTGCCTGAATTTCTGGCCTCTCCTGGGGGGTGGGGGGAAGCATGGCTTTGGGGACTGTCATGATGAATGCCCGCACTTCCAAATTTACCATCACACCACAGATCCTGTTGTGTAATCTCCCAACATTTGCTAATCAAAGGTATACTCAGTGTTGGCTGGTGGCTGCAATGGCAGTGCGGAAGCACCTTGGATAGCTGTTTTAGAGTTCTGATTGGTTCTGACTGAAACCTGGAGCAGATTCACTGCCCCACTGGCATGGCAGCCACCAGCCTCCACTAGGTATACAACCTCTGTACATGGGGGATGCTGGTTTGATATATAGCACGAGGAGAACTCAGTTTGCAGTGAACTCACCTAATTTTTCAGCCACATGAATCATTGCATAACTGTTCCGGCTCAGCTCTGGAGCTGTTGTAAGAAGAAAATTATCCACTCAGGCCACAGGAGTATAGAGTTTAGCAGTGAAGGGGTAGATAGTGGGACACAGCTTTGGGCCAGTGACCCTGTTCAGATGACACGCTAAGCCATGGTGGTTAAGCATTTTGAGCTAAACGTAGAATCATAGAATAGTAGAGTTGGAAGAAGCCTTTAAGGCCATCGAGTCCAACCCCCTGCTAAATGCAGGAATCCACCTTAAAGCATATCTTAGTGTGTCTTGTGAGCCATTCCTAACCATGGTGGCTACATAGCCATGGTTTAAACACACTCATTAGCCATTTGTTGCAAAAGGCTTAGCGACCTAACCATGGCCTAGCGTGTCATCTGAACAGGCCCAGTAACTGTTTGTCTCTCAGCCTAACCCACCTCATCAGTTTTTGGTGAGGATAAAAGTGGATAGTGGGGCAGAACGATGTATGCTGCTGGACTCTTTGGAAGGAAAGCAGGATGGAAATGTAACAAAAATAAATAAATGGAGGAATAAATAAAACCCTGTTTTTTCTGCTCTAGGTTCAGCGTTGCTGCATTCACCAGATACAGCCAATGGGCTCCTAAAGTGTCATTCACAGCATTCTCAGGTGAGGTGTGTTCCTTCATCTAGTTGCACTCTGGATGAACTAGGCCTCTAGCTTCTTGGCCAATTTCATTAGGACTGTTCCTGCATTTCCCATGTAGAGAAATTCATCAAATGATCACTTTAAATGACCAAGTGCAATCTTAAGCATTGAGTTCAATTGGACTTACTCCCAGGTAAGGGTATATGGAATTGCAGCCTTGTTGATCAGGGATTAAAGTGTTGCTGTTGATGCTCCTAAACGTCTAGTGATATGGTGGGTTGCAGTTGTGTGTGAGTCACTTTTGCATAAAGGATTTTCTCAGGGCTGGGGAGAAATTGCCTCGTATAAATGAGACTTTCCATTGTCTCGTTGTCCAGCGGCAGATGCTTCCGCAGCTTCTGCTACTTTATCTACCCCAGTCGTGTCTGGGATCATTATGGGATTCCTTGTGACAGTCATAGCAATTGCTGGATGGATCTACTGGAAGCTTCTGAGAGCAAGGAGGTAAGGAAAGTTGCAGGTTTTCAAGAAACACCACAATGTAGGATTTTTTCTTTGGAGCTGAGTTTAGGAATTGGCCAGAAGACTTTCTGGGTAAATCTAGATAAGAGGCATAAAAAGGGTCCAAGTTAGGATCTCTGAATATCTCTGAGGCAGCACACACATTCATATCTCACAACAGGTGAAAATCTAAATTATGTGATTACTTGAATAGCAATACAAAAGCAGAGGAATATGAGCACTAGCTATCACTGCAGTCATGAATTGCTGCATAGGAGAAATGATTGGAGGATAAAAAGAAAACAGCTCATGAGCTTAAAAGCTGTTTAGTTCTGCATATTGATTTATTTAACATATTTTACCTAAAGCTGCTTTTTAGGGCTCAGTCAAAAAGTGTACAAAAAAGGAGGGGGACTAAACTTGAAAAGTAATCACATTAGAACAAGTGAGCAAATTACTTTGTGAAGCTGCTCTGGAGACACAAGCTATGTGATACCAATCAAAGGCAGCTATACAGTCTTCAAGGCTCACCAAAACACCAATGTAGAAAAGGCAAGGTGTAAGTTTATTGGAAGGGAGTTTCACAAATTTGGTGCCACCACTGAGAAGGCCCTCTTGTGCATGCCAGCCTCCGTGATCTTGACAGGGAGAACTCAAGATGGACCCCCACGGTAGATCTTAGCATGTGGGCAGGATTGTATGAGTGAAGCCGGACATTTTATGCTTTATGCTTTTAAATTTTGTGTATTGGTGTTTTAATCGTTCAATGTTTTTAATTTTTGTAAACCGCCCAGAGAGCTTGGGCTATGGGGCGGTATATAAATGGAATAAAATAAAATAAAATAAATAAATAAATTCAGATAATCTGGTTTAAGGCCATTATAGGCTCTAAAGTTTAAGACTAGCACTATACATCTCAGTCATTTAGATGAAATAATACTTTATGAGGGAAAACATATTAGGAGGAAAGGTTCCTAATTCCATGTTTTCCTTATGATGCTAAAGCGTGGGAGGAATTTACAAAGGAGAACTGGCAATCAGAACAACAGTGCTTGACTTTTCCCATGCCCACTGATTCCTATCCCTGTAAATGCCTTGGTTGTTTTCAACCTTTAAACAGTCAGAACAATGGCATGGAGGTGTTTACAAGGGAGACTTAGTGGTTGCATGGGAAAGTTTAAGCAATCCTCCCTCCCACCTGCTGATTTTCTCTTGCAAATGCCTCTCCTCCCACTGCCCCCGCCACACACATTGATGTTATCTTGACAGATATAGAACGTCATCACACAGGGGGAAATCGTGTTTGCTTACTGTCGCTTCCCCGCCTGTGCGTGTGTCCCTCATTACTTCCTCTTTTGAAAGAGGAAGTAAACAATGTGCACGTGGTCCTTTCAGTGGGCCATTTTGATTGCGCTCCTTCTCCTGCACACAGCAGGAGATAGCAGCAACTTCCATTTTTAAAAATAAGTTGGACTTACTGGGGTGTTTTGTGGCACGAAGAAGGCTAGAAGGGGCAGGAGGTGTGCGGGAGGTAGACAATGTCATGAGAGACCTTCAAAAATCCATGAGTGCCCAGTAACAAGCGTGCAATAAAATGGTCATCTGATGGAGCTCATAGATACAGGCTTGGGAACCCACATTTGCTGAGCTGACATGCCCTTAGGAGGGAGATCTGCAGTAAAGGAGATGGTCATTTCCCCACCAAGGAGTAACAATCTGCGTGTCTTGCTTTCAGAATGGAAAAGGGTCATATACCCCAAGAAATGGCAACATACAGTGTGAGGTGAGTAAAGCTACTCTCATGTCTCACTTCTCACTCAAGGACCTCATCTGTCACAGGGAACAAGCCATGCTTTTGGATATGGGAAAACCAACAGGGGACTGGCCATTCCAGTACATCTGGATAAGGAGGTGGTTTGACACCAGCTTTTATTCTCAGAACTCATCTCATGGAATTTCAGTTTGCTATAGAATTGGGGTGAGTAACTTGTGACCCTCCAGACATTTTGACCTACAACTCTCACGATCCCTTGCCACTGTCTGTGCTGCCTAGGGCTGATGGAAGGTGTAGACTAAAACATCTGGAGGGCCACAAGCTGCTCACCCTTCAGATTTCGGTGTTAGTCCAAGAAAATGAGATACATTTGACTAAACTATTTTTCTCCAGTCTTTAGGGGATTCATACCATACCCTTCAAACAGAACTAAGGAGCTTGTGGTCCTCTAAATGCCATTGGATCACAGCTCCCCTCGTCCCTGACCACTGCCATGCTAGCTGGGGTTGATGGCAGTTGGAGTCTAACAACATATGAAGGGCCACAAGTCCCCACCCCTGCTTTAAAAGAAACACTTGGATACTGAAGTTCATAGCTATGATAAATTCCCAATTCAAGCAATGGACCAGGGATCTATAGCTTTTCTACACAAGGCTGTGAATCAGCATTTAATCCTCTATCTACTTTAGGGTTCGTTGCAGAATTGAGATCTGAGCACTGCATATGTTTTGCTTTTCCTGCTTTTCCACTGCACAACCTCTATGTGGCACTGTGGTATTGCAGAATAGCACAAATATACAAGAAGAACTCTCACTTTCATTCACTTTCACCATTAAATGCGGCATTTACCCTGCTCTAAAAAAACTCGCCCAACATGCTGGTTAGACACAGAAGCAAACCATGAGTTGGGAATGACAAGCACATGATAAATTCCTCGTGCAGAAAAGCCCCTAATTTCCTTTGGCACCCATAACAATTTATGATGCTCCTGTTGATTTAGCTTCCATTGCAAAGAACTATTTTATGTTTGCGTTTGGTGCTTATCTAAAAGTAACTTAAATTTCACCTAGCTCGTAACTATGTCAAATCACCCTCTTAGCATCTTCGCTCTGCCTAAAGAAAATCACTGCTCAGCATGTGCACTGTTTCACTGCTTTTCCTGCTGTGTATTTTTATTTCATGCAGAAATACCCACCGGCCAATCCCCCTACAAAGTTTCAGACAATATTATGAGACAAGGACAGCAAACTCCAATCAGGGGTTCTTTCAGGACTTTGAGGTAATTGCCCCTCACCTTTTCTAACCGGGCTAGCTACGTGGCCATGGATAGACAGCATTGTCATTGTTTGCAAGCTGCAGAATTATGCCGGTTCAATGCTTTGTATTGAGAACTAAGTTTCACTGCCTATGAAATGGCCATCGGATCCAAGCCAGGTAAGCAAAATTATTATTCTCCACACCTACCACACACAGTGACCGATGTACTCCCTCCTCTTCTTTCTTCTTGCTACTTTGTGTGGGTAGGTGTAAGTTTACCTAGACAGAGGAATCCTCCTCTGGCTGCTGTTGACTCTACTGTATATGTGCAAGGGAAAGGGAGGGATGTGTTTCATGGAGCCCTTAACCATCCATATACCTTCAATTTTCAGTTTTAACCAGTTTGCAGAGAAGAACTTAATGGCTGGCTCAAGAATATGTTTAAGTAACTTTGGCAGAGAGTTTTGAAGCCTGCAAAATGTGAGCCTTGGACAATGGTTTCAAGGCACCACTGGTTGGTAGCTGCTACTGGGTGGTCCTAAAATCCCATAGAGATCAGCTCAGTCTGAATCCTGACTATGAACGTTCCTCCAGCACCATATAGAAATGGGTGCATGGTGCTTTGCCTTAAGCAAGAGAACCTGAGAAGGAGATTTGCTGGCCTAGGCCAAAGTCAGGCATGACAACAAGTTATGGAAGAGTTTGGCTGCAACTTCTCCTTGAATTGCTGGTACATCTCATCCTGTAGCTTCACATTTGCTCAGCTTCAGGACTGTCGGATGTGTTTGTTTCAAATCTATCTCACTTTAAGATTAGAGCCTGGTTCAAGCCAACCATGGGGATCTTGAGAGCCGGTGATCATGCTGAGAAAGATACTGTCCTTGTGTCCTACAGGAACTGAAGGAAGTGGGGAAAGAGCAGTCAAAAACAGAAGCTGAACTTCCTGCCAACACCTCCAAGAACCGATACCCCCATGTCCTACCATGTAAGATCTGGACAGAGTCATGCATGGCTAATTTGTCTCCTCTTCTTGGTAGGGGTCTTCTGGTGAACTTTTTTCTCTGATGGGTTTCACATATTCTAAAATTCCATAAATACTCTGTTGGCTGTCAGCAGTTTCCTTTTGCATTATAGTAGCAGAGTTGAAAGCTGGTTTGCTACACCTTCATACGAGGTTCAACTCCTTTTGCAATTCCTCATACTTTGGCCTTTCCCCTGCTCACTCCAGCCCCATGCATGTCTACTCAGGGTGTGCTGAGCTCAATGGGGCTCACTCCCAGGTAAGTGGGTATAGGATTGCTGCCTTTGGAGGCATGTACAACCTTTATTGTGATATGAGATCCCATCCTTGTATCGTGTTTCCCTTAAAGTGATTTGCTTTACCCAAAGCAGAAACTGTCTATGTCTGGCTCCATTTCTATTCTTGTACGGCTCTTCACTAAATGCAGGGTACATTTAGAGAGGTTAGGGATACACTGTGAGATCAAGATACAGACCTCCCGTTATCTGGCCTAGATAAGAGATCAACTGGAATAAAGTTGTTGAGCTAAAGTGGGACACTTCCAAGAGCCAGGGTTTTGAACCAGGTCTTCCTGATCTTAATTCAATATTTTACACATGTTGGCTGTCATATATTTGCATGCGTATTTGCATAAAAGGGACAGCTGGGCCCAGTGGTGCAGCCCCTCTTTACTGTATTACTTCAGTTGTGAAGCACACAACTAACATTTCTCTTCCCTTCACTCCAACTGCCATTCCAGCGTGGTGTAGTGGTTAAGAATGGTGGGCTGGGACTCTGGGTCCTAGTTCCTACTCACCCATGGGTGACTTCGGGCCAGTCACTGACTTTCAGCCTAAGTGACCTCACAGGATTGTTGTGAAAATAAAATGGAGAGAGGAGGATCATGTAAACCACCTTGAGTTCCTTGGAAGAGGAAAAAAGGCATGATATAAACCCAATAATAAAAAAATAAATAAAAAAAAATCCATACTTTAAAACAGCTTCAGCATTCCTGATACATTAGAACAACAACAAAACTGTTGGCCAACCCTGATTTAAATAATAATAATACTGTGAGCATGTGCAATTTTGCATTTTAATCTCATGTCACGTGGACAAGCTGCTTGGTCGAGTGAGGAGGATGACTTGCCCTCTCGATCCCTGTCCTTCATGGCTGGTCGCCCAGGGAGGAGATACAGTTAGATCGCAATTACAATATATTATTAATGCATCTCTCAGGGAGGGGACTTTCCCATCATGTTTAAAAGAAGCGGTGGTACGGCCGCTTCTAAAGAAGCCCTCCCTGGACCCCCTGGACTTTAATAACTACAGACCGGTATCAAACCTTCCATTCTTGGGCAAGGTGATCGAGAGGGCGGTTGCCTTTCAACTCCAAGTAGTTTGGGATGATACTGATTTTCTAGACCCATTTCAAACTGGCTTCAGAGCGGGATATGGAGTTGAAATTGCTATGGTCACCTTAGTGGATGATCGACACCTGAGTATTGACAGGGGGAGTGTGTCCCTGTTGGTACTTCTGGACCTCTCAGCGGCATTCGATACCATCGACCATGGTATCCTTCTGGAACGCCTGAGGGGATTGGGACTCGGGGGCACTGTGCTTCAAAGGTTCCGGTCCTACGTCTCGGGCAGGTTCCAGATGGTGATGCTAGGGGATAGCTGCTCCGCAAAGAAGGAGCTGCTGTGTGGCATACCTCAAGGTGCCATCCTTTCCCCAATGCTGTTTAACATTTATATGAAACCGTTGGGAGAGATCATCCGGAGGCATGGGGCGGGGTGCTATCAGTATGCTGATGACACCCCAATATATTTCTCTATGCCTTCGATAACAGCGTCAGCTGAGGATAGTGTGTCTCCTCTGAATGAATGCTTGGAGGCGGTAATGGGCTGGATGAGGACAAACAAACTAAAACTGAATCCAGACAAGACGGAGGTGCTTGCTGTCAAAGGCCGCAACCTGGGTTTGGAGGTGTGTCAACCGGTTCTGGATGGGGTTACACTCCCCCTGAAATACTGTGTTCGCAGTTTGGGGGTGCTCCTGGATCTGTCGCTCCAAATGACAGCCCAGATAGATGCGACGGCCAGGAGTGCCTACTATCAGCTTTGGCTGATATGCCAGCTGCGCCCCTTCCTAGAGTTGGAAGACCTAAAGACGGTGGTGCACGCACTGGTAACTTCAATGCTCGACTTCTGTAATGCGCTGTACATAGGGCTACCTCTGTGCCTAGTCCGGAAACTTCAACTAGTTCAAAATATGGCAGCCAGGTTGGTCACCGGTACACCTAGGGGTGACCATATCACGCCAGCTTTAAAATCGCTCCACTGGCTGCCAATTAGTTTCCGGGCGAAGTATAAAGTGTTGGTTATTACCTTTAAAGCCCTACATGGTTTGGGTCCAGGTTACCTGCGGGATCGCCTTCTTCCATACAATCCGCCCGGCACGCTCAGGTCCTCTGGGTAGAACTTACTACAGTCGGCCAAGACTAGGCTGACAACCGTTACCCAGAGGACCTTCTCTTCTGCCGCTCCCAGACTGTGGAATGACCTGCCGGAGGAGACTCGTCAACTTAACAGTCTTTTAGAATTTAAGAAAGCTATAAAGACTGTTCTCTTCCGGCGGGCATATCCAGTGGAATTTTAGAATGTTTTTAGGATGTTTTTAGGATGTTTTAATGCAGTTTTAATAATGTATGTCATGTTTTAATCAGTTTTCTGTATTTTATTATATTGTTGTTCCCCGCCTCGATCCAAATGGAGAGGCGGGTAAGAAATAAATTATTATTATTATTGTTGTTGTTGTTGTTGTTGTTGTTGTTATTATAGCAGTGCCATGATTACAGGAATAACATGGAGTTTGTTTCTGAACCTGCTGCTCTCTGGGCAGCCATTGAAGAGGAGAGGGCTGGGCTGCAGGGCCCTGGATGTTAGCCCCAAGCTCCAGCCCTAACTGTACCACTGTCTGTGTCTGCTGTTTCTGTAGCAAGCTGTGTAGTATAGTATATTTCTGCAGTAACATGATTCCTAAATCTGGTCCATTGCAGATGATTACTCCCGAGTGAAGCTGAGCCTGCTGGATGGGGAACCCCACTCTAACTACATCAATGCCAACTTCGTGCCAGTGAGTTTCTGCAGACTATCTCAACCTTGCCAGCATGCCATATTACGAAGCGTTATGTTCAGCGGAGGCTGGTGGCTCCAATGTCAGTGGAGCAGTGGATCCGCTGTGGATTTCAGTCAAAACCAGTTAGAAGTCTGAAGGAGCTATCCAAGGTGTGGAAGCACCTTGGATAGCTCTTTTAGAGTTCTGACTGGTTCTGACTGAAACCCAGAACGGATTCACCGCCCCGCTGACATCGGAGCCACCTGCCGCCACTGGTAATGTTAGTGCTCTTGCAGTGAGAACTTCATGAGGGGCTTCATGATTGAGTGAAACAATCCCTGTGAGTCTGATATACTCTTAGAAGTGCCAGGAAACTGGATACAAGATTGTTGATCACACTGGCACTGAAGCCAATGAGATATGCAGGGTTCAGACGACACTTCTGGCTCTGTGGTTAGTGAAACTGTGGTTCTCTGGGGTTAGCACTAACCACAAGCTGTGCTGTCGCACACAACACTTTAAGCCACGGTTAGAGCCGCTAACCCTGCTGCAGACGGTCCAACTGGGGTTAGTGAGTGAGCAGGGTTTAGCAAAATGCATCGCACAAGACACTTTCAACCCTGCTGCTTAACCAAAAGACTTAACCAACAGGGTTGAAGGCGTCTTCTGAACAGGCCTGCAGAAGAACACTGTGTGAGAGAGGGTGCCCAACAATCAATCAATAGAATAAAAACTCAGCATTGGGAGGCAAAACTTTAAATGGTGGGGTGGTGGTGGTATTGATGTGTAGTGTTGATACTACACATTGGGTGTAGTATCAGTAATGTATTAAGTTTGTACATTAATAATAACAATAGCTAAAATTTAAGAGAAACTATATAACTAAAATCAGAACATAGCAATATATATATATATATATATATATATAATCATGTGGTACAAAACTATCAGAAACAATAGAGGCTTCTAATAATTGAATTATATTGCTTTTCTTAATAGTCTTTAGTCTCTAAGGAATTATAGAAAACACAGTATTTGTTTTCAGTGAGGGAAGTGGGAAGATAATTCCAAGATAGACAAGGAGAAAAGAAGAACAACAATAGCTGGGGAGGGTGAATGGAGGAGGGACATTTCTGTGTGTCAGCTGAATGTGTCAGATTATCAGATCATAACTTCCTCTGGAGTTGGGCCTAGATGTAGACACTCTCTGCCAGGTAGCCTTTTTCTCTATCTGAATTTACATTAGTCAGTCTCCACATAGACAGAGGTACAATTAAAAGAGAGCTGAAGATGTCTCTCACCTGCATGGTGAACCTGGCGTCATAACCGAAATGACAGATGTACATCGCAGAAAGTCAAACACTGGTTCAACCATCCATCTTGACCCTCCCCACCAGCTTCAGGTGGACTTCATGCCTTTTTTATTTTTAAAAGCACCAAATTAACATTTGTACCTTTATTTTTATTTTTTTAAGAAAGAAAACATTAGAAGTGCAAAATTGCCCTAGTGATGGGGTTGGGAGATTTTGTGAGGTTTTTATTGGTGTTTTTATTGATTTAGGTTCTATTTTTAATTGTATTTGTACACCGTCCTGGTATCTGCAAGGAAGAAAATGTTTTTTAAATGTTCCAATAAATAAATGAATAAATAAATGATAGTTTTTTTATGGTGACATCACAGTGGCCAGCCAATCAGCACCATGCAGAGCCAGCTTCTGTTTCAAATATGCAGAACTGTTACTTTTGAGAGCTTGATCCTGGAGATGAGTAGGTATGTTTGGATTTAAGGCAGTCAGGGCACTCCCTGAGTAGCCCCATTGCTCTAAAAGTGTTACTTCTCTTTCCTTTCTCTCCTGCTATTTACAGCTGCATGTTAAAGAGCTTGGATGTAACCCTCATGCCTCTTTGGTGATCTATCCAGGTAATGGCTAAAAAACATGTGTTTACATGTATGCATGCAACACTTACGTTTGCACGCACAAGCCTGTCTGTACGTTGTAGATGTGTGTCTTTTGCACAGCAGTCACGTTTGCTTGCCTGCGTAAGAACTCTGTGCTTAATTTGCACAGTAACATTCAAGACTGGAAATATCACAAGTGCAGATATGTCTCTCTTACAGGCTCTGTTGGCTCAAAGTGTGTGGCTGGCTGACCACTGTTGAAAACAAAATACTGGACCGGATGAACCTTGGTCTGATCCGGCAAAGCAATTCTTACATTCTTATGTCTAGTCCTTCTAAGGCTGTAGCAGGCAAGGCCAAATTATTACTCACCACATCTGAAAATGAGAGATTAGATGGGCAGGAGTGGAAGGCTAAGAAAGAAACTCATTATGATGCTAATGACAACACCTGCAGTGGTCTTTCTATTTCACCATGGGTTACAACTCTGGGTTGTCTCTTCCCCAACAATCCAGAAATTTTGGTTCGTACATCATGCTTAACAACCCAGGGATGGGGGCTCCCTGCAAGTGGGAGTTTTGCTCTCCCTCTTGCAGCGGGAGCAATTGGGTGGCAGGAACCACTATGCTTGCTTGCTTGTTCACAACAACCCAGGGTGTGAAAAACAACAACCCTGGATTGTTATGACATCCGAACCAGGTCAGTGAGTCTCCAGGCATGGATGAAGACAGAGAGAGGTTGCCTTACCCTGTAAGTTGAGATTTTGTTCACTTGTCTGAGCCTGAACGGTGTAGGGACTTCTGCTAAGGAAGATCTTCATCACTTCTGCACACTGTTTGTGGCACACTGTAGCATGCATGATATAGGTTAATCTCTGGCTGGTTTCGGACAACACTTTAGTCAATGGTGGGTTGAGTAGCCAACTCACAGTTGGTTATTTTGTGGGTACTCCCCACACAACATATTCCTACACAACTGTGGGTGGTTGGGGCTGGCATTGAGTGGACTAATAGTCAACCCGGCATTTGACTGACCCAGCCACCACCCCTCCCTCCCTCCTCTCTCGGTCTTTCTGGTGCTATCCCAGCAAGTTGCGCCAGTTGTAGCAGAGTGGCAGCTGCCGCTTTGGTCGCTCTTGCTGCCTGCCTCTATGGGTTTGTGTTTTAACCCACTCACCACACACCATTAACACACCCCTCCACACAACACTTTAAACAACTGGCTTCGAGCTAAACAACTTGCAAGCCAGTTGTTTCTCTCCGTTGCTTATAAGGGCGGAATAGCATACCGTCAGTAGTTTGTGAGCGGCGTGTTACCCTCCACACAACACAATAAGCAACACAACTGACGATTCCCCCCCCCCCCTGTTGCTTAATGTGTTGTCCCAAACCAGCCTCTCTCTCTCTATTCTAATAGCATGGGTATGGGTTTGATGCATGGAGGGGCCTATCATAGGGAAGCAGGTTGCACTATCTGTTATTCAGGTTTCTTCCAGCTCAATGACACTGCGATTCTAGGAACTGGTACAGGGAGTATCCCCACATACCTTGAACATATAGTATTGTGCCTAATGCATTTGGCCAACTGGGGAATGTGAGCTCACCAAGGGAAGCCAGCAGGCCTCTACTCCACTCTGGAGGAACCTACAGAGTACACTAATCCAAAACTTCTCAAGAATTTTTAGAAAGGACCATCTTCCCTCTCTCTGTTATCTCCCTAGTATTTGCTCCTTTGCGGAATGTTGTTATAGCATATAGGATGTGGAATAATTATAGATTTTGCGCCTTTTAGCCATATTTCTCCTTGATAATTAAAAAGGCTTAAGATTGACAGCTTAAAGATATTTTTAAAGGGTTTGGTAAATAATCTTGAGTGATGGGGAGTTAATTCCCTAAGACTATGTTCCAGCAGAGGGAAGTCTTGGAATATGATAAATTGCAGCCCATATCAGGCGTGGGCAACTTATGGTTGTCCATGTGTTTCATCCCTCACCATTGGCTAGAACTGATGGGAGTTTTAGACCAAAACATTTGGTTGGCCACAAGTTGCACACTCCTGATTTGGTAATCAATTAAAATATTTGCATCTGTTAACCAGTTACATGAGGCTTTGTTGAGCAGGGGTGGAGGCTACATACATACTATGGAGCATACAAGAAATATATGAACATCTCAACTAAACAGTTTAAAGGGCAGGTTGTTTGGCTGTTTACATCTACATTGTACTGCACAAGACCATAAGCAGAACCCAACAAAAGTGAATTATGATGAAGACCCTGTCTGTTGCATTTAATAGGACTTGGTCAGCATTGATCTTTTCTGGATCATGCTCAAAATTCTTTCAAGGATATAAGCTAAGCTATATTGCATTTTAAAATATATATAATTCATAATATATACTGTACATAATCAATATTTTATGCTTTTCTTGGTTATATTAATTCAAGAAGGCTGTTCTGTGGTTACTAACTCCACCTCTCCATTATTGCAGGGTTACAGTTCCCCACAGGAGTTCATCGCCACACAGGGGCCCTTGAAGAAAACCCTGGATGACTTTTGGCGATTGGTCTGGGAGCAGCACATCTGCACCATTGTGATGCTGACTGTGGGTATGGAGAACGGACGAGTAAGTCTTATGGACCTCACCTTTTGTGTTTGGTCTGGTTGCAGTTTCTCAATCTAGTGCTATCAGTGAGAGGCAGTGAGGGGTCCTGGATGGACGTGTGGGATACATTTCATCAGTGTAACAAGGACCTTGCTTTTCTGTAGATTTTTTAAAAGGGCTGCCTTTACAACAGCGATTTAAAGCTCTTTCAAGGCGCATTACAAATTTTACCTCTACAAGAGCGGAGCGCAAATCGGGGGTTGAGGCGCTTTTTATCTCCGATTATTCGCATTTTTGAATGCGCGTTAAATAGCGAGTTTTAATTTGCCGCGGGAGTTAAAGCGCCTTATGGCCATGTAAACATGCGATTCTCCGCATGTAAACAACTTTAAAGCGTGTTTCATATAGCCCGTAATGCGCTTCACCTCCTCTTGTGAATAGGTATTCCCTCCAATGGGAACGGGACCAAGAGAAGGTAAAGAAGAAAGAAGATCCTCTAAGTCTGAAGTCTACCTGCCCTTCCTATACAGCATGTTAGAATGCACAAAGCGCATTGCACAAGGATAGCCAGGGATAATAAATAAGGAAACAAAATACAGCATACTATCAAGAGACGTGTGCTAGTGTGGACACAGGCAAATCCCTGTTCCTTTTGTACTGGCACCTGTTTGTTACCCTCTCTGTGTCACTTTTCCACTTCCTTTGAAAATGTTCATTGCAATCTGCCTTTCCTCCTAGGTATTGTGTGAATACTACTGGCCATCAGACACCTCTCCTATCTCTTCTGGGCAGATCAGCATCCACTTGCTTGCTCAGAATTTTGCAGATGAGTGGACCACACGGGAATTCAAGCTCTACCACGTAAGTAGGAGATCAGCAAGTACAAATGCCCCCATCACAGCTCCCAGTAATCAAAATTGCAAATAAGATGTAAACTGCAGAGTTGTGCTGTTCCAGGAGTTCTAATAATCAGCTTGATCCAGAAACTGAGTCCTAGCTTACAGGAGCTGTTCCTGGGCCAGTTTTCTTGATTGCAATACCTGAGATCTGCAGAAGCATATCTCACACAGTTCCATGGCAGGTGCTATAGCTTCTTCAATGTCAAGATTACAACCTTGTCTATAGTGAGGTCAATCAATCAATTCCCACCTTTGATGTCTGACCTAATGTGTCTCTCTCCTATCACAGGAAGGGCTAAATATGGAACGGAGAGTGATCCACCTACACTACACAGCGTGGTCTAATCATGGTGTTCCTGAGTCCACAGCCTCCATGATTGCCTTCATAGAGCTGGTGCGAGCACATATGCAGAGTGCAAACAAACCTGGGCCTACACTGGTACATTGCAGGTAAGATGGAGACAACTGACTTCTCTCTGTCAAAATCTGCGAAGGCAACAAGGGGCCAAGGTAACACTGACATCAATTCAATGAAGTGGTAAAACAGTTACCTTGTTGTGGTCAGCTCAGAGCCAATTCAAACATTCAAAAAAGACATGTGGTATGGTCTTCTTTGAGCGACACAACTTCAACATGCAGGTAATGCATGACAGCTTTAAATACTTTCCCACATCAAACCTTTTTGCGTGTGAAAAGCTATTTCCTCAGAATCTAACGTTGCTTTTTCTCTGTCACGCTCCACAAGCAGGGAGGTTTGACCTTGGGGAGCTTTCAAATAAGCAACCCATGCCTGCATTTTTTAAATGGCATAGTCCTAGGAAGGCTGTGCAGTACTTAACAGTAGGTTGATGCGGAAATAAAAATGTCTTCACCTGACACCATAATGATTAAAAATTTGGCACCAAGCAAGTCTCTCCAGGGAGAGCATTTTGCAGACAGGGTGCCACCACTAAAAAGGCTCTTTTCCCCATTGCTGCTCACCTAAACTTAAAAGATGGGACACCTGGAGAACCAGATTCACATGAGAACAGGGCTCCTGCACTTTTAATAGTTGCATATAGGACAGAATTTCAGCAAATTGCACCTGCAGAAAGTTCCTCTTCTACATATCTATTAAACGTGCAGAATATGACAAATATTTACCCCAGAAACCTTTGCATCTTGTAAAACCCCTGCATCATAGACTATTTTGCAAATATTTATCCAAAATAGAGTTATTTGGTTTTCTACATTTTTCTCATAAGTGTACCTCTCTCATAAGTTTATAATTTTATATAAAAAAAAGCAAATGGAATTTTAAGATATATTCCTGAGTTAAGTTTAAATCAGTCTGATTCTAACAAAGGCATTCTAACAGAAGCATTTCTCTAACATGCTGTAACATTTCACTAACCTTGGAGCGTGCTATGGGAAAGATTATATTTTCCCAGCTAAACAGGAAAAGGAAAGTTTCCTATCTAAAATCAGGAAAATGTGCTTCAGAAGAAAAAAATGGGTCTATTGTACATGTTCAGGTTATGATGAACAGAAAATATTCTGAGCAGTAGACAAAACCTGCAAAAAGAAGCAAATGTTATCCTGTTTTGAATGGAAGTGTGGTTCAAAAAAAAACCTAACAAGTAATGAAATAAATATATTTATTTAGAAAAGATAATAACTAATGGTTAAAGATTTTTGTTCTAAACAGTGATGATTTAAAAAAAAACAGATGAACATGAGAGACAATATTCAAAAACTTCAGAACTCAACATTGGTTCTCACAGAACACTACATCTGTCTTCAGGAGGACAATGGCACTGGTCCTCACTGTCTTTTCTGCTCTGTTTTGCTCTCAGCTTGGAAATGTCATTGAATAAGGTGTTTTAATCTTTAAAATGAAGGCAATGCACCTAGAACTAAACTTAGAATGTTTTAAATTGTGTTTTGCTTGCAACCACTTTGCATCTTTGTGTGTTTAATGGTGTTATATCATAAAATGTAAAAAGTGCTTAGAATTTTAAAAGATAAAAAGACTCACCTGATCTCAGAGTCATCTATTTTTTAAAAAAATCTGTGTTAATACCACAAATTTTGTGAACTTACTAATTAATTGTGACATTTGGTCCTGAAATATGGTATAGGCTATGTTACCTGCTGATTTAAAATCAAGCTAGATACAAAAATTCTATTTCAAAATAACCCTAGACAAGGACAAATCTGTCACAAGGAACCTTGCCTTCTTTTGTATCTTACCAACCAATAGAGATCTTAACATTTGGGCAGATCATAGCATTTTATACCTTGCAAGTTCAGACTTTCTGCAGTGGCTGAGCTTTTTGTTTCATGCTATAGCTTTTACCTGGACATTAAAGAAGATGTCACGTATAAGTGTTCTTCTGTGTTATCTTAGCCACTACATATTGGTATGGTGTTGAATTTAAGCATTTAAAGTATTCATTTAGCCCAGGCCACCTTCACCATAACATGAAATCTGTCAGACATGAAAGGACCTGAAGATGGCAGGCTTTCTTGAAGATTCCTAACTTTGGTTGCTATGGCGATGAGAAGGCCTGAGCCAGAGGAACCATGTTGGCCTTTTCTCACCTGCAGGAATGGGAGCCTCCCCTTGTTCAAATTCCTTGTTTGTTTGTTTGGTTTAGTAAGGGTGAAGTTAGTAGCAGTTGTAAAGGGGAGGATGAGAAGGAATGAAGCCATCAAACTTGAGCTGGGAGCAGTCTGTGAAAATCCCTGGTTTTACTGTTCTTGCAGCGCAGGTGTGGGCCGCTCAGGCACCTTCATTGCCCTTGATTGGCTCCTGCAGCAGCTGAAGCATGACAAAGTGGTGGACATATTCAATACCATTTACAGTTTGCGAATGAACCGCCACCGGATGATTGAGACTCTGGTGAGAAAACTGGGAGCTCTCCCTCAGGATCGCCTTTTCCTATCATTGTTTAATCATTTAAGGATTTGAAATAGCCTTATCATTTTCCTTGAGTTGTAGCCACTGATGGGGAGGGTTGGATAAGAGGTCAGAAGCTGCAGGTGCAGCAACTTCATGAAAATAGGAAGCCTCAGCAGTGAGGGGCCTGGGGGTTCCTAAGATAAGGTAGGTAGCAACCAAAAAGGATAGAGCACAGAGGTGAAACCAATGGCCCTGTTTACACTTAATGAGAAGCCACCATGGGTGTATTTCCCCATGGGGCTTTTTGTTGTGGTGGCAGCCGCCATTTTGAATATTTGAGTCACAGTGGAGGGAGGACCGTAGCTTGTCGGTTCTCCCTCCACTGTGGGTTGTTGAGGCGGTTAACAAGCCACCAACAACCCTAAAACAGTACATTGGTTCTGGGTAGCTTGTCAACCACCCCAACAACCCATCCTTATTGGGTTCGGACATAATGACATGTTATAGTGCCCTTGCCACGTTTGAATATTCAAAATGGCCACTGTGATGAACCCCCCCACAGTGGGAAATTCACCCATAGTAGCTTCTCATTACGTACAAACCAGGTCAATGACTCCAGGATATAAGAAGGAGGGTGCTGGAAGTTAAGGAGGAGTTGGAGAAGGTTGGAGAGAGAAAAGAAACTGAGTTAGGGAGGGAACGAGATGGCCCTGGGCTGCTGGATGAGATACTTGGAAAAAGAGTGCAGAGGCTAAAACCAGCTACCCTCAGGCTAAGAGATTGTAAATTGGAGGCTGAATTGCATCCTTTCCAAAAATTGCTGACACGAACAACCAACTTGCATGAGCAGTGAAACAAAGAAGCCATGAACTCACCCAAGATTCCATGCTCTCTTCTATGTGTTCTTTTCTTCATGAACTGGATAAAATATTTTTTTCATGGAAGGAAGCAGATGATCTCATGTGAGTTTGCTGATTCCACATTACCTTACTCATGTGAGGAAGCCACCTACATGAGCAAGCCGGTCTCTGATGTGTTGATCTACCCTTTGCCAAGAATTCAGGTGATGCTGTCTTCCCAGGACTGCACCAATCCCACCTGAAGGTGTTGTATCTCATATTTGAACCTTCCCCATGTTAAAAAAAATCCCACCCATAAGAAAATAGCATGTCTGACAGAACGGTTGTAGTATAACCTTCTCCCTGACTCACCATGGCCCTTTCCACACCAAACGGGTATAGAGGGCAGGGAGTGGGCAAACCCAGAAGTAGCCACTTCAGGGTTCGTCGCTCCAGTGCACACTAGAAATACGACAAGCCGGGCTGTTCCTGGGCCATCATGGCCGCCATTTTGTTTTTTATCGATGCCAGAGAAGAGCGTACGAGTGCTCCACCGAAAGGTGTTGTTGGAAATTGCAGCCCCCCTCCTCCCTCGCCATCCTGGGGATGGCGATTTTGCTTCCCCCCTCGTCCCTGATGGCCTCGGAGCCGTGCAGTGAAACTCCGTGGCCATCGGTGCAGCTGCTGCACGGGGGGGAAGGGGGGGAAGCAGCCACATTGTTCCACGGTCCCTGAGAACCAGGAAAAATCCTGTGCCCAGCCCCCCACCCCCAATACTCCCTGTGCATCATGCAGACTCACAGGGAGCAGCCGGGGTCAATCCCAGGCGTTTTGCCTGGTGTGGAAAGGGCCCATGTTCCCGTATAGAGACAGGGCTTTTTACTTGAGAGACATTAAAGCATGAGAGCCTCCACTTGCAGTCTGAAGTGGTCTAAACCATGGATGGGGATTTTTTTCCCTCCAAATGTTATTAGACTGCAACTCCCATCATCCCTCACCATTGGCTCTGCTGGCGGGGCTGATGGGAGCTTGATTTATTTTGAACCACTGAAAGCTTTGCTCTTCCAGGAACATTGCAAGTGTATTTCGCCTGCTAGAGGTACCACTTTGTTCAGTCTCCTCCAGACATTGGTGCCATAACTGGATCACCATATTTAGGAGGGAAATGTAGGCAACTTCAGAGAAACCTAGTGCAGGCGGACAGAAAGGAAGCAGGTGAACAGGCAGGACTAGCCAGATAAAAGGCTAACGAAGTGTGGTGAACAGAAAGGGAGATGGCTAGACAAAGGGTGCCTCTACAAGAGGCATTTAAAGCTCTTTCAAGGCGCATTAAAAAAATTACCTCTACAAGAACGGAGCGCAAATCGGGCGTAGAGGCGCATTATCTCCCCGATTATGCGCATTATTGAATGCGCGTTAAATCGCGAGTTTTATTTTGCTCCATCCGTTAAAGCGCATTTTGACTGTGTGAATAAGCACTTATGCGCATTAACTACTTGTAAAGCGCATTTTGGACATCTGTTAATGCGCTTCGCCGCCTCTCGCGCAGAGGGATTAGGCGTAAATGCGCTCTGTGATTATGCGCATAATCGCCTAACCAGGTGCAAAAGCGAATCCTTGTAGAGGGGACCAAAGAAAAAAGGAGAAGCAAATAAACAAAGCAGGCAGCTTCAGAGATACATCTAAGGAGCTCCAAGCACAAGTTATCAACCAGCTTGGAGGCAGCCTCTTCTTGCTCTTTTTTATAGAGGCTGCTGGGAGGCTGCTGAAAACTCAAGGAATCTCAGCTTGTATTTTTCAGTATTAGGGCAGGGCTAAAGAATTATATATGACAATTGCCCTGTTTCTCATGGCTTCATTGTGCCTGCTCAATGAGCTACATACGCAGTCAAGCTTTTGAATGTGCCCAGCCACAAGCCTGGGTTGATTGGACTTACTCAAATGCCAGAGCAAGTCAGTGCCCCCTCTGGGATAGAAGCCAGAAGCTCCCAGTTGTACATTATAACTAGACGTCGTAACCTTTCTACTTCAAGGTGCGTTGCGCTGCTGTCAGATCTCTAAATAGATAAATGGTGTGCTCTTCTCTTCCAGGGACAGTACATTTTCCTGCACAGCTGCATATTAGAGAAGATCTCAGAAGACCCACTCATGGGTCTGTCTGGGTTGGAGCTGTAAGTTTTTACCTAATTTCCTGTTCCACATTACATAAGCCTATGTAGGCCTCTCCTCTTGGCTATACCCCTCCCTTGCAACACAAGGCTTTTTGCAACTAGGCTATTGTCCCCCCAGAACAAGGCTACTAGCAATTAGGACATTTCCCTCCCTTGCAACAAGGCTCCCCTTTCCTCTCAATTTATTATGTATGATTGAGCCATCACAGATGCAGGATCAGGGCTAGAACAAGCATAATACCAAAAAGCATATGATGATGATGATGATGATGATGATGGGACCAACAACCAGCACCCCATCCTCATTGCAAATGGGTTTGCCCTGCCCTGAATAACAACAGCAGCTCCTTCTTCAGTTGGACTTGCAGAAGGTCCCCTGGGACTGTAGTCTTTGTGGGCCATTTGCCCAGCACCTTGATGGCTGCTGCCTGGGCTGCCATCCTTCTTGTCAGTGCAGCGATGCCTGTAACCTGCCTTCAGTGCTGCTGCTGCTGCCCTTTCTATACAGAGCTATCAGCTGGTGTTGGACGGATTTCACAGGCAGGCTAAATGACTTAAATTAGTTTCTTGTGTTTCCTCAAGCTCTCTCCCTGTCCCTCTCAAGACTTTTGTTCAGCACCATGCAAAGAACTGTTCCAAGGCCAATGCAGGCTTCCTGAGGGAGTATGAGGTAAGAGCTGGCCATGGGGGGTGCTAGGTTGAAGGAGGCTCTCTCCCCCAGCCTATAAGCCAAGGGGGTGATCAGAAAAATTGAGGCTGAGGCTGGCCCACCTCAGGCGGCAAAATGTCTGCAGCTGGATTAGACAGAGTGAGGTGTCTGCCTCAGGCGGCGGAAGCTGTGGGGTTGGAAGCAGTAGTGAGGTGTTCAAGGGCAGAGAACCG
The DNA here is from genome assembly GCA_029215795.1 of Anniella stebbinsi. NCBI lineage: Eukaryota > Metazoa > Chordata > Lepidosauria > Squamata > Anniellidae > Anniella > Anniella stebbinsi. The sequence goes on along the minus strand of JARDYH010000004.1, from coordinate 41,903,432 downwards.
GTTGTGCCATGCAGCCTGCCCTACCACCCCAACCTGGCCTGCTGCTCTCAGGTACAGTGGGCGACGCTGTACTTTTGCCAGCACTGAAGCAAGACTCAACTCCCAGGCTTGTCAGGCTTGTACATGGAATAAGGTTGAGAGGGGGCAGGGGGTGCATATCGTCCCAGCAGAGGCTGCTGACTCTGATGTCAGTAGGGCAGTGAATCCACTCCGGGTTCTGCAGCTTGTATAGCTCCTTTAGAGTCCTGACTGGTTCTGGCTAAAATCTGGAGCGGATTCACCACCTTACTGACACTGGAGCCACCAGCCTCCCCTGCTCTCAACCCTGGCTACTCCTCTTCAAGTAGAGCACATTGTTGATGACGCGTGCGCGCGCACACACACACACACAGAGGCTGCTGAGGAGCAAATAGTCTCATTGCCAGGTAGCAGATCCTCCTCCATGTCCTGACCTGCTACTTCTTGCTGCAGCCTGGCAGCCCCACCCCCATGCCACTGCACAGCACGAAGTCCATTCCAGTGCATTTCCTAGGATTGGTTGACCTGTGCGTCTTCACCCCTTGAGGAGTGTGGCATCACATGGGAGCTGTCGCAGATGAATCCCCACATTGAGGAGGCTCCTAACTCCGGGGAGGCAGGGTTTTTCCATGGAAGCAGCTTACACATTTAACTGCTAATGACCCTGCATCCCCTTAGACCAGTCTCCCCCAAACAGACGTCCTCCAGTTGTCTGGGACTTCAGCTCCCATCAGCCCCAGCCAACATAGCCAGTGTTCAGGGGTAATGGGAGCTGTAATCCAAAACATCGGAAGACCGCCAGGTTTGGGGGGGGGCATTTACCATAGATGGATGGATGGATGGATGGATGGATGGATGGATGGATAGATAGGAGGATCCCTCCCAGCTCTGCTCCCTTTATGGGGAGGTATGAACCTTACCAGGTAAGGCTGCCAGCTCTTACCCTGGAAACGTACCTTAAGTTGCCCGTTGAAGCAAGAAAAAGACAACAGTGTTTCCTCAGATCCTCCCACCCTTTCTTCTCCTGTTCTTGCCCTTCTTCCGTAAAGCATTTATAGACCTGCGTTTTCAGACAGTGAAAACTAAATTCATAGAGGAGAGATATAAAAATATTCCTAGAGAACAGCGCCTGTGTATTTGTGGTAGCCAGGGAGTGGAGGATACCATACACTACGTGCTATATTGTAAACTATACAAAATTCCTAGAGATAAACATCTGACGAGATTTTTAGCGCCGAGGGCAAACCTCTCAGATATGGATAAAATAATATATTTACTCTCAAATACAGCCAAACCCATCATGCTAAATGTGGCCAGGTTTGCTGCGAAAGCAGCACAAATTAGGGAAGCCCTAGAAGACCTTGACGCTACCTAAGAAAGGGGGTCTATAACTGTGGATTTTTAGAAATTATTTTGTACTCATATATATTTATATATATTTCTACTCCATTTTCTGTAATGTGTGTATTGTAGGATGCTGATTGTGAGATCGGGCTAAAACCTATTTTAGGTTGCCTTAACAATAAAGTACTAAAGGGCTGTTCTTGCCACCTGGCCCCTCTCTCCCCTGCTCTCAACAAGCAGATCTTTAGCAGTGCCAAGATAAAAGAAAGCAATGCAATTGCTCGATCATTGTAGAACTGCAGGGCCAAACTGCATATTTCACACAGCTACATGTATCTTTTCTGCATTTTCTTTTCTCTTTCATGTAAAAGCAACCTCCTATTAGGCAGAGTGAAGTGGCTCCCTCAAGCAGCAGATGCTGTGGGGGCCGGAGTGAGGTGATGGGAGAACAAAGCCGTGGGTGCTGAGCAGCCTGCCCTGCACTCCTTAAGCTACCTTGCTGTCCTCAAGTGTGGTGGAGGACGTTATCCCATCGCCACTGTCAAAATAAGATTCAGCTATCACTCTGGTTGACTTCTTAATGTGACCTGGAGGGGCATAATTTATTCTTCACCTTGGGCAGCAAAATGGCTCAGGCCAGCCCTGCCTTTGAAGGTACAAGTTTCAGTAGAGATGCCCATACCCTTTCCCCACAAGTGGGAAAATGACTGAAGTGAAGGGTTAAGCAGCCCCCGCCCTCTCCCCGCTGTTCCTCCACTTGAAACTCACCTCCTCAGAGGCTGCTATCAGTTAAGAAATAAACCAATGCCAGAGAAAAAATGCACACAGCTGACTGAGTTTTGGGTTAGGGCTGGCTCTGCATTAATGGCTATGGCCGTCATCACATGTGCGGTTTTAAGCACATCCACCTCAACTTTGCTCCACCCCTTCAGCGCTGGACTCACATGATGTCATCCCCTTTGTGCTGTTCTCTCGCCCTGAAGTCGCAGTTTTTAGTTTCTGTTTGAATTTATCCCTGAACGGGCAAAGTCCGGAAGCACTAATATTCAACAGGCTCGTGCTGAGGTACCGGAGCAATACCGAGCACGTGTAAATCAAAATGCTACACTCGTATAGGAAACAGAGGAGGAACCCGCAGAAGCAAACGGGGGGGGGGGGGGGGGAATGTAGGTGTGATGAAGCCCTGTATCAATTGTTGAAGCACCTGGCTTGACACTCCCCTCCCCCACCCCACCCACATCCAGGATCTTGCCATGCCCACCCTTGGTGAAAAGTGTGCCCCTGGCCCAGAACCTGCCCATTTGCCAGTCTCCCTCTTTTTCTTTCCTACTCTGCTTTTCTTCAGCAGATGCTCTTGGAGGTTGCAAAAGAGGAAGGCAACTCAGCTGCTGTACCACTTTCTGGAAACCAACAGATGAACCTTGACGCCAGCAAGATCCCTTGTGAGTGATGGGGGGTTGTTGCGTGTGTGTGGGGAAACTAAAGTGCAAGTGGGGGGGGGGGGTGCTGTACCAGCTGTAATTGGGGCCTGATAGTCCTGCAAAGCTGGATCATTGCCCTGCAAGGAGGGTCTTAGAGGCATCATTTTATGATAGGTCTCGTCCTTTCTAGGTCCGTTGCAGAAGGTGGTGTTGGGGGACTTCTACTTTCCTTATTTCTTGCCCTGCTATCCCTCACTGATACTTATGGCTTGTTTATTCCAGTCCACTGCCAGAATAACCTATGCTCTCAAACAGCAATAATTTATTCCACCAATGACATACCTCACTTCTGTGCTCTCTGCACTGTCAACACAGTAGGAAATCAACTTAAGGTGTGTTCAGACAGCAATAATTCATTTTCTGTATTGCCCACAGTGCCAACACAGTGGGGAGTAAAGTAACCCTGTTAACTTTGGTGTCTTTGTACCTGCCAAGGCAAAATACTTTACTATTCCTGAAGTTGCTGCTGGAGTAAATGGCTGCTAGTTGAGAATGCAGATGCAACTACACTGGAGTTGGCAGAGAAGGCAGTATATAAGTTAGGTCCCCTCTACAAGGATTCGCTTTTGCGCCTGGTTAAGCGATTATGCACATAATCGCTGAAGCGCATTTACGCCTAATACCTCTGCACGAGAGGCGGTGAGAGGCGGCGAAGCGCATTAACGGATGACCAAAATGTGCTTTACAAGTAGTTAATGCGCATAAGCGCTTCTTCCCATAGTCAAAATTCGCTTTAACGGCCGGAGGAAAATAAAACTCGCTGTTTAACGCGCATTCGATAATGCGCAGAATCGGAGAGATAACGCGCCCCTACGCCCGATTTGCGCTCCGTTCTTGTAGAGGTAAATTTTTTTAAGCGCCTTGAAAGAGCTTTAAATGCCTCTTGTAGAGGCAGCCTTAGCTACTTCCTTGCTGGAGTAAATTGCCATCAGATGCATTTGCACCTACTCTCTCAAACAGGAGTAATTTACTCCAGCAATATCTTCAGTGGTAAATCTTCTTGTCTTGGTAGAGAACACACTGAAGTGCAGGAGTAATTTGCACCCCACTATTTTGGCCTTCCAGGAGTCAACAACTGCTGTTTGAGAGATGTAAACTAAGGTGACCATATGAAAAGGAGGACAGGGCTTCTGTTGTATTGAAAGGGGAATTTCAGCAGGTGGCATTGGTATGCATGTAGCACCTGGTGAAATTCCCTCTTCATCACAACAGTTAAAGCTGCAGGAGCCCTGTCTAGCGTGACCATATACAAAAGAGGGCAGGGCTCCTGCCGCTCAATACAAATGTTAAAGACACAGGAGCCCTGTCATCCTTTTCATTGGGTCACCCTAACTGTAAACGCACCCTTATATTTATATAGTGCTCAACATACACCACGAACTTCTCAATCGCCCTTAAACATGTAGGCTGGTTTTAGTATAAGGGAGGTGGAAGAGCTGAGACCAAGATAATGCCTTATTGACTGAGTTTAGATTTGGAGCAAAAACTTCCATTTCTCTTGACCACTATGCTGACACAACGCCTCATTTTATCAGTGCCTTACTAGATGTTTTCAGTATCATACTACTGCCTGACCGTAGTATGACCCATAGCTGTGGATCTGTTTGAGGTGCGAGATTGCTGAGTGGATGGGTAACTAGGCCTCCTTCCTTGCTTTGGAATTTCCGTTGCTCACTTCTCCTCCTGTTTCTGTTGTTTTCCTTCTAAAGCCCTTCCGTTTTCCTCTAGAGATGGATAATTTATTAGAATACACATGCACCCAATCGAGGCATCTGAGGGAGAGAAGCATGCATGGGGTAGTGAGAAGCTACAAAGGCAGAAAGGTGGTACAGGCCTTGATAGGAAAGGTTTAGTTTCCATGAGAATTCATGGGTCCATCGAAGAATGGTAGCAATGGAGCAGTTTTGAAATAGCCAGGCTGAGATACAGACTGTGTAACGGTAGGTGTGAACTCCTTTTGCACAAGGCTGAAGCTGAGCCAGGCACACTGTGTCATCCCACCTTCTCCCTTCATGCTATTTTGCAGATGATCGCTCTAAAGTGAAGTTCTCGCCACTGGATCGAGACCCCTTTTCAGACCTCGCACATGTCTGGTTTGTCCCTGTGAGTACACCATGAGTTATATTTACACTTTTTCCAGACTTCTGTTGTTAAATGTCTTTGCTGCTTGGTTTGCTGCATCCCTACTTAAGGGATTGGTTGCTCATGTCAAATGTAATTGTTGTTCCTTGGGTTAACTCTTACATTGATGTATAAAGCACATGTTAAAATAAATATTTTGTATATTAATTCATAAAATGGGTAGTAGCATAGGGTGACCAGATAAAATCCAGGTCAGGGCTCATGTAACTTTAGCAGTTATAGAGAAAAGGGAATTTCAGCCAGTGTCATTAGTATGCAATTAGTTCCTGGTGAAATTTCCTCTTCATCACAACATAGAATGAGGTCGGGGAGGGGGGCATCTATCCCCAGTGGAGGTTGGAGGCGCTGATGTAAATGGGGACAGTGAATCCGCTCTGGGTTTCACTCAGAACCAGTCAGAACTCTAAAGAATCTATCCAAGTATGAAGCTTTAAAGTTCTGACTGGTTCTGACTGAAGCCCAGAGCGGATTCACTGCCCCCATTTACATCAGCGCCTCCAACCTCCACTGGGGATAGATGCCTCTCTCCCCAACCTCATTCTGTGTACAAGTCTGACCAGACGGGCAGTTGAATCTTACTTCAGTGCTAGCAGTGGGACAGTGTCCCCACTGTACCTGAGATCAACAGGCCAGGTTAGGGGAAGCAGGGCAGGCCCCATGGCATAAACAGCTCTACCCTTGAACGCCTCACTACTGCTTCCCACCCTACAGCATCTGCCGCTCCAGGCAGCCACCTCACCCTGTCTAATCCAGGACCAGCTGCAAACATTTTGCTGCCTGAGGCTAGGAGCAAGATAGTGCCCCAGGCCTTTCCATTTACAAAACCCAACTAGGCTAGCTGTTGAAACTTACCTCAACACAGGTGATGAAACAGCACCCTCCACCATACCTGAGGGCAGCAGGTTACCTTAGGGAGCTCAGGACAGGCTGGGTGAGACACACAGCTCTGTTCTCCAACACCTCGCTGCCACTCCGTGTCCCCCAGCATCCATCACTTGAGGTGGCTGCCTCACTCTGCTTAATGGTAGGGCCAGCCCTGACCTAATCATAGGGCCATCTGTGCTAGAGCCATGGGTTTCTGGTTCTAGTGCCATCCGCTCCTGGTACCCTGTCCTCAACTACCATTAGCTCTGCTAATCTTTAATTTATTCTGGTATCTAAGGTACATTTTATTACAGCACACCAAAGCTTAGACCAGGCTTATTTTCTGCTATTGCCACTCCTCCTCTTCACCTGCTGGACCTTTTCTTCTTCCTGGCTAACTGTGCTAAATGATGAAGCTCTGTTTTTTTCCTTTCCTTTTCCTTTTTTTGGCAGGGCTGCAACTCAGCTAAGGACTATATAGCTATTGAAGGACCTGACAAGCTGGCCCTGGAGGAATTCTGGGGACTGGTCTGGGAACACGGCATTCACACCATCATCACTCTACTACCCAGGCAGACAAACAGCCCGGTAAGACAGTAGTTACGTAGATGCAGAAAATGGTGAGGACAGAGAACTCTGGGATGGCGGCATCCAATGATACAACAACAGCACAGAACAATGGGAGGGGTTCAATTTGGGTGTCTGGGATAGACAGGAGTGCTACTGAATTGTCCTAACTGCGTGAGAGTTGCTTTTCCGTGTGGGGATCCTATGCAACTGGAGGCTCTATCTGAACAATGCAACTCTGCAGACAGGGCTGATGGCATGGGGCTTTCCCACTCACATGGTACCCTACTTCCAGAACGATGAGGGGGGCCCTTCCCTAGGATTGTGGGCCTCAACATGTTATACAAGTGCTATGGAATGAAGCCACGGAAAGCTGCCTTTCACCCTGTGATGTTTAAAGGACACCTCTCTTTCAGGGCATTTTTTTTAATGAGCCCTGCAGAAGCATTGACACGGAAAGTGTTAGGTTGGAAATAGCCACCCACCTACATTTTGCTGTCTGATGGTGTCGTGAATCTCATTCTTCTGCATGCGTCCAAGGAAGCTGCATTCCTTTCTCAGATGTGTGTAACCTGCAGGTTCTCATACAGGTGACCCCCTGGTTTCTTGCTGGGCACAATTGCTCTCAACGACCAGCAGAAAGCTCAGCTGGAAGCAGATGGATCTGTAATCACAGCCCTGACTTTTTTTGTGTAGGCTCCAGACGATTCATGCTGGCCCTGTGAGGGTGAACCCGTCTGCACAGAGATGTTGACCATACAGCAAGGCCCAGAGAAGGTTGTTTCAGGATGGCCATGCATTCAGCTCAGAATGAAATACGTACGTGAGTTGGGAATGAAGGGGGACGGTGGGAAGCCCTTGGACCCTGAACAGGGCTGGACAGAAGCCCTGTGGCCTGGGTGATTGCTCGTGGAAGCAGCAGGGAGATTTTGAGCAGGAGATAGTCAACAGACTTAGGGGGCTAACTGAGCTTCAGAAGTTCAGTTCAGAGTTGGATAAATCTCAGAAGATGCCTCATTTTTCTGTCTGTGGTTCGTGGGGGCCTGGGGGGCCTCCCACACACACATCATTTTCTCCACTCCTACATCATCATCAGATTCAGAGTTGTCAAAAGGGAAAGGATGTTGGATTGTGTGGAGATGAATCCAATTATATTTCAGGCTCATACCCAGGTGGTGACTTGGGAGAGCGAGTGCCCCGTTTCAGTAGTAGTGCCCTGGTTATGGAACACTTCCCTCATCCCCAGTTAGGGTTGTGCCCTGTAGGCATAAGATTAAGGGCTTTGGGTTCATCAGAGATTTTAATTGTTTTTTTCCATTTCTGCTGCTTCTAGTTGCCCTTATTGACCTGGTTTGGACATAATGGCAATTGTGGGTTAATTATCCCATGAATTGCTGAAATCTAGTGGGAGTGCACGTTGCCTCTGACTACTTGTTACTTCTGCTTTCAGTTAGCAACCTAAGATTACCCTGTTTGTAGGTTGCTAGTGCAACGTTCAAACCCTGACACTCTGAGTTGTTTCGGGGTTAAACAACCCAGAGTTAACCTATTATTTGTTGTTGGGTTAACTCAGGGTTGTTTAAACCCTGAACAACCCAGAGTGTCTGGGTTTGGACATCAAACCAACACCTGCAAACAGGGCAATTGTAGATTGTTAATTGAAAGCAGAAGTGAAGTGACAAACATGTCAGAGCAGGTTGCTTGGTCCTGCTAGATTTTGGCAATTCATGGGGTAATTAACCAAGAATTGCCACTGCATGTGAGCCGCGTCTTCGTTTCATTTGTTTTCATTGTTGCAGCTAGATTGTTGATTATAAGTCAGTTTGGATCTTTTTTTAAAAAAAAAAATAGAAAAGTGGTGTATAAATGCTTTCCTTATTTTCTAATCCTATACCCATTTTCTGCCTTTCCATGCACTAGTTCACAAAGGAAATTCATTTGGTGCTCAATAAAAAAACTCACTTAGGACAAGGAATGATGCTGCATTATCATCTGTCTGTGTGTGAGAGTTCTTCTTAGTTATGTCTGTGCATTCTTCTTAGTTAATTGGACAACGCCTTATAAGCTTTTGAGTTACACAGAACTCTTTGTTCCTGCACTAGCCTGCCAAGAATTTTTGCCCACATACTTCCTTGATAATCATGATGTCTTTGTTGCTTTGTCAGGAGAAAAAGGCCAAGGAGAGACTGCTGCAACGATTCCGGTTCCCTTTGGGGGAAGGAGAGGAGCTGCCAGACCCTGAGATACTGGTGGGCTTTCTCGCCATGGTCAGGCAATTAGTGCCGTATCGGAAGAGAACCAGTCCCTTGGTCCTGCATTGCAGGTAAGTAAGATCCTGGCCCCCCCACTCTGGGCTCTTGCCCAACCAGTTTTGGGTGTTTTCCCTGGGAGTGGTGAGCACCGAAGTCGGTCCCACACTGGGTATTCCCCCATGACCCAGTTGGATGTGAATACCAGCAGCAAAAGGGTCTACCTTCTGAACTCCTAGTGATTCTTCCTTCTTTCCTAGTTCGGGTGGTGTTGGTCAGATGGGGATGCTGATTGCCCTGGATACCCTGCTGCAGCAGTTGAAAGGAGAGAAAAGTGTGGACGTCTACGGTGTTGTTTTGAGGCTAGTGAGGAGCTGCTGTCTCATGACTCCGACACTGGTATGTCAAGTGCAAGGGTCCCGCTGGAGGGTTCTGGCCCAGAGCTGTGTCCAACCAAAGGAGCACTTTGCTCTTCTGTAATCTGCCCCCTCCAGCTTCTCCCATGTTCTGTGTCTCTGAAGCCAGTCAAAGGCTGCCTCTACAAGAGGCATTTAAAGCTCTTTCAAGGCACATTAAAAAATTTACCTCTACAAGAACGGAGCGCAAATCGGGCGTAGAGGCGCGGTTTCTCTCTGATTATGCGCATTATCGAATGCACGTTAAATAGTGAGTTTTAGTTTGCTCCTGCCATTAAAACGCATTTTGACTATGTGAACAAGCGATTCTCCGCATTAACTACTTGTAAAGCGCATTTGAAACAACTGGTAAGGTCACCAGTTGAGTGCTCAATTACCTCCTGCATACAAGCATTTACGATAAAGCGCTTCCGAGAAGATGCGCATAATCGGAGGAACAGGCATCAAACAGAATCCATATAGAGGGGGTCAAAGAGATTGCAGGGTCCTTGCTTGTTTTCCCCATAACTGTGCTGATGCTTTTTGCAGCCGTCAACTGTGATGGCCACTCAGACTAAGATAAAACAAGCAAAGAAGCATTAACTGAGGCTTCAGAGCAAAAAATCTCATCAGGACATTTGAGATGCACCTTTTGCTTGCTCATCACCATGGCAGGAGGTGAGAAATTGTCCTAGGTCAGGAGTGGTCAACTTGTGACCCTCCAGATATCTTGGCATACAAGTCCCATCATCCCTCACCATTGGCTGTGCCGGCTTGGGCTGATGGGAGATGCAGGCCAAAAGGTTGCCCATCGATGCCCTAGATTAGCAGTGGGCAGAAAGAAGATCTCCAGATGTTTCGGACTTCACCTCCCAGAATGCTTGCAGGGGCTTCTGGAAGTTGAGGTCCAAAACATCTGGAGATTTGTCATTTATTAGTAATACTTCTAAAATGCTTAATTTAATAAAATCTCTTAAGCGGTTTATGGATAAATATTAAAAATCACAATTAAAAAACTCTATTAAAACAATTTCAACGACTGTAACATAAAAATCACATTTAAAAAGCACTGTTAAAATGAATGCGAAATACAATAGCAATACAAGGAACAGCAACATGGAGCATCATATAATTAATGGTAACCCATTACAACCCAGAGAAAGCTTGTAGCTTCTGCTCATCCCTGCCTTAGATGGTTAAGCTGATTTTCGATGATCCTCTACCCCAAGCTTTGGGAACTTCAGACCCGAGGGCCAATTTAGTCTCTCCTGGGTCCCAATCCACCTTCTGAGGTTTGCCAGGTGGCCATGATCCCTTCCCCGCAACCACTAATAATTTGGTGGCTTCTGGCCTTTTGAGCATTCCCCTCTCCCTGCATTCTAAAAGGTTGAAACGCTTCCTAAGGCTTAGAGCTCCTTCAGATGGGGGGAAAATTGCGTTTCCTTTCACCTCTTCTGCTTCTGTAACAACCTCCAATTACACAGAGGGAGGGTGCCTCTTGATGGACAGTATCCGTCGCGGTGGCTTCGGAATGGCTGCAGTGTCATTACATGACGCTGCCGCCAATTCAAAGCCATCTAGGGGCAAAGCCCCAAAGCTCCGCATTTAAAAAGTCGGGCATTTAGTCAGACTTTTTTAGGATTGAGTGATGCGATGATGGCTTTTGCCATCTGTCACTGTTGCTCCGGAGCTTCTCAGAGGCCTGCCCAGTCTATGGCAACCACTGATTGGTGGTCATAGGCTGGGCAGGGAAGGGGGTTGTCCAGCGAGCCATAAGCTCGTCGGACCACCTCCACCCCTCCACAGACCTCCCTCCCTTCTCCCCATAAAATAAATAAAAAATAAAACAAACCTCCCTTCTTCCCCACCCCATGTTTAATGAAAAATAAATACATTACAAAACGTTTAAAAAAACCCACTTCCCGCCGCCGACCACCTGCCCTACTTCCCCACTCCGTGTTTAAAGTAAAATATATATTTTTAAAGTTAAAAAAAAACCCTTTCCACCGCCGACCACCCATCCTTCTTCCCAACCCCAGAAAAAATTAAATAAACTTACCTTAAATGCTGCTTGACGGGCTCAGTGGCGGCTGAAAAGCCTGCCGCCACACTCCTTGCGTGTAGAGGGATGCAAGGAGCGCAATTTTGCGTCGCGCCACCTGCTGATGCCAGCGCAACGCAGAAGAGAAGCCATCTAGAGGCAGCCAGAGAGCAGGAAGAGAAATGACCATGTGGTTTGTACAGCTTCAGTGCAGTTTAATGGGACAGCACCATCTAGTGGGCATTTTATAGCGGAACTTCTGCACAAGGCAGGAAATAGCAATGTATATCAGTAGAGTCGACTTTTCTGACCCGTTTTTAAAATTGCTAAAACCAGGAAAACAAGTGGAAGGCGCGCAGGAGAATCACTGTGTCGCCAAAATGACCCGCGAAGATCCATGAGTGGCCAGTTGCAAACGTGCGATAAAACACCCGTCTGAAGAAGCTTGTAGTTACTGGAAAGAAAAGCTTTAAGCTACAATGTGCAAGGGAAGAGTGTATTTTGGCCCCTCCCCCTTTTCTTCAACCCCACCCACCACTGGAATGCACCACCTGAGAGCTCTCCCCAAATTGAATTCAGCCCTTGGCTGAAAGGGGTTCCCCATCCCTGCTCTACAGTGCTGCTTTCCCCACCCCTGCTTTCTCCCTGCCACTACAGATTAGACCAGTGCCAACCCTTCTGGGTTTTCGGTGCCCTCTGAAAAGATTCATTTTCCAACAAGCATTCCCATTAAGGTAACATTGCTTTCTGTATTCAGTAATAATATACAGTCTTTAATTATGACCTCATACTGTGTATTTCTGTACATCGCTTAGACATTTCTTTCAATGTGAGAGATACATAAATGTCATCGAATAAAGAAATAAACTGAATTTCTCTCCCACATCTATGGAAGGGTGGGAAATGGGCAAGTAGCTTTTAGACTGGATATTTTTGGACCGGCTTTCTTTTACCAAAGCCAAAGGGATATCAACCAGATTCATCTGCGAGCTTTTCCACGTGATCAATCAAAGCGCTCCTCCAACTTCTGAGGGATACTCCCACATGCTCCGATTCTGTGAGACATTCCATCGACATGCAGTACAAAGTGGAAAGACCCTCGTCATTGCTGTTCTCCTCTTAAAAATATACATAATCAGACTTGGATGGGGAGGCTCCTATGCAGGAAAGGGAGAGTGCAAAGACCGTTGGGAACGAGGCCCACAAACTCTCCCAGGGGCTGCCTGCAGTGTGAAAAGCACAAACAAGTGTGACTCAAGCCTAACAGAAAGCCTTTAGCCAACGCTAATAGCAAGCAAGAGCCAAGAAAGCCAAATATCAATAAATGTGCTAGTAGGGGGAAAGAACTGCAGTTTTCCAAGATGAATAAGTGGCTGTGTGTTGTGAATGACTCTGTGCTCTGAATGAGGGACAAATGCACATTTATTGCACACACACACACAAAAAAGAGTGTGGAAACAACTCGTACAAACTGCATGCGTTTATTTAGAAATAATTCCAGATGGATTTACTGTCAAGTAAGTATGTCCAGGACTGCAGCCGTGGGGAGCATCCACATGACCTGATTTTCTTTTTCCTAGACATTGTGACCAATATCTTGTGCCACTAGAGGGAGATGTGCACAAGACCTTGTGGTTCAATTCCTGTGCATACTAGATATCCTCAAAGACTGAAAGCTGCAACACTGGTTAGGCTGACCATAAGAAAAGGGCCCATGTAACTTTAACAGTTGTAGAGAAAAGGGAATTTCAGCCAGTGTCATTTGTATGCAATTAGTTCCTGGTGAAATTCCTTCTTCATCACAACAGTTAAAGTTGCAGGGGGGCTGCCTTCTTTTGTATATGGTCACTCTAGTATAGTACCTGCAGCTTTAATTGTTATGATGAAGAGGGAATATCACCAGGAACTAATTACATACAAATGACACTGGCTGAAATTCCCTTTTCTCTACAACTGTTAAAGTTACATGAGCCCTGTCCTCCTTTTCATATGGTCAGCCTAACACTGGTGTACAGTACTGTTGTATTTCATAGATTTTACACAAAGCTCCCTGGTGCTCAGTACCGTGCATGCACACCTGCCCATAAGACATCTGGGCGCAGAAGTATTATGAATATGGCATTGCTTTGTAAGGTGCATTAGAAGAGTGACCAAGGTGCTCAGCTGTGGATATGCTCTAATATGTGGCCTGGTGGTCAGGCTGCAGTTGTTACCAATTCTGATGCTTCGTGTAGCCATAGAGGAGCTGTAGGGGTCTCACAGTGTAGTTTAGCACCCCTAATCTGGCTGCTGCATTAGTAGCTTGAGGTAGCTAAAGATGCTTGTCCAGTTCACTGTAGATTCCTGGACCAAATTCCTAGTCCAGTTCTTGGATGTGTCTCTTTTTCTCTGTACACACTGTAGTAATATCCAAAATGCTTTAATTGTCGATATGATATGAGAGCAGAGCTCTTCATATTCTGCTCATTCATGGCATATCTCATGTCTCTTTCTCTTTGTCTCTAGGATAAGTACATTTATCTGTATGAATGCATCCGAGACATCATTACCCAGAAGCAAGTTTAGCCCTGGTAACCACTCTCTGTTCGATGATGGATGGAATACAGAGCACAGCGGCATTGTGGCCCTAGACTGAATGGAGGTGCTCCTATGCAAAGACAGGCAGCTGCCCCACGAGGCCTACTCTTAGTGAAATAATGAGTGCCAGCAATAGTGAGACACCTGTGAAGTTTCTATCTCCTGATTTCGAGGAACTTAATTCTGCTGGCAGCCAATTCTAGTGCCTTAAGGCAGGGATGGCCACCCCTCGTTCAGGATGTACTGTTTGCAAAAAAACAAAGACATCCCCACCCACCCACCTGCCTGAGCCTTCCTAGTCCTTGTTCAGTAATCTTGGAACTTGGGAACCCCCATACATGAACATCATTGTTGGACAGCCCAATAATGAGATCAAGAGGTCTTATGGAGCCATCACATTAATCTATGATATGGCAACACTTAGGATAATTTGTGCAACTCTTGAACTTTTATGTCAAAAAGAGATGTAGCTGGAAAACATGCAGAAAAGGTGATCGCCAGAACAGTCCAGTGGTCTGGACTCCCCTACCGTGTTCCAGATACTGCCAGAGTTAGGCAGTTGTCCAGTTTTCACAGTTGTGCCAGAATAACCATGGTGCCGCACTGGTGTGTTCCCAGATGCCAACATATTGTTGGGATTCACTTGCACAACAAGATTTAGGACGGGATTCAATGGTGTCATTGCTTCCATCAGAGAAACCGGGAGGGGCTCAATTCCTCCTTCTGCCCTGCTTCCCCCCCCCCCCCCCCGTACCCTCAAAACTTGCTCCAGAGAACTGAGAAACCATCCATAACAGATTTCCGGCTGACACAGAGGGCTGCAGAGAAAGAAAGTCCTATCACGCTAGTGGTTCTCTGCTAGTGAGATGGTGGATTTAAGCCTCAGTTGGTATCCTGTTCCCATGTAGATGGCATATTAAAGATAGGCACTGAATAAGTAGGAGCATCTTGTTCCCCAGAGTGCAGCTAATATGACGGGGGAAAGTTTAAACCATTGGCAGCTTGTTTTGAAAGCGAAAACAATAAAAAAATATAAAATTGTATATGGTGTGTGGAGTGAGTGAGTAAAACATCCAATCAGAACAGAAGAATCTAAAGAGACTGATAGGGTACTGGTTCAGGATTGCAGCAAGAAAAGGCTTCTTTACAGAGTGTACAAATAACCTATAGACTTACATTTCAAAGAGGACTTGGAGGAATGCCTATTTGCATAAATACTTATTTAATAGATTAGATAGAATTAATGGAAGACAGGTTTATCCAGAGATGAAATTGTACAGAATGAGCTAGAAGAGGTGATGCAAAGGATGGATATGACCATTTCCCCCTACTTGTGACTTTCCCCAGTACATTTATTATCAGAGATAAAAATGCTGAGCTAAGTAGACCACTGGTTTGATCCAGGATGTTTTTATAACAGTCACTTTATCCATGTTCCACATTCTGCACCCAGGAAGAATTCTCCGTTCCCATAGATGAGGCCCATCGTAATCCCCCAGTGCCCATCATTCTCTTCAGTGCTATCCCCCCACGCCCCAGCCTGGCTCTTGCTTCCTGGATATCAGATCCAAACTACATTTTACGCTAATCACATAACGTACAACTCAAAGTTCGGTTTTTTAAAAATTTACTCTAGTGTAAGCATGTGCTTCCCTGATTCAGATCAGGGCCACCATGCATTGGGAGGGGATAATTAAACATCCCTCCAATTTTTTCCCTAGAAATCCACCACCACCACCCCGTGAGTGTGTGTGGTATTTTTGTGGGTGGGTTAAAAAAAGGTTTCCATTGGCTCTCAATTGACTCCCTTCTCTGTGGTGGTTCTGTAGCCAAGGTATATGGCATCGGCTATCTGCAGGGATAGAGTTCAGATACACAGCTGGGCCTGTCATCTCATGCTCTGACTTTAGAGCTGCAATCCAATGCATACTTACTTGGGAGTAGTCCTAGTTACTTAGGGTGACCATATGGAAAGGAGGACAGGGCTTCTGTATCTTTAACAGTTATATATATAAATTTATTACAGCCTATTGGCCAGTAGTACATAATTTAAAAATACATAATAAAGGACTAGTATTAAAACACTTGAAATAGGAAACATTGGTGAGCTGAACATAGGGCTCACCCCTTAAAAAGTAAAATATATTACAATAAATATATGAGTAAACAACAGTGCGAGGCTTTTCACCTACTTAATACTAGACAGATTAAAATGCCAAAAGGTATACTATTTATGGTGAGTTGGCATAAGGACCCATAAGATGTTATACAACCATTAGGGCTCTGCAGCCAATTGTGCAATGGAGGAACTTGGCTACTTGCAGGGTCATATACTTGTTTGAGCCCTGCAGGAGGATACTCACCAGGGTTCCTTTTGAGTTACCAGCTAAGGCACGTGTAATCGGCCATATCAAGGCTTCTCTCATTGCGGTATAAAAACAACAGTCGAATAGAACATGTTCAAACGTTTCAACCTCTGAGTTGTTACACGGACAGTATCTGGCACCAGCTGGGATTTTATTATATCTGCCCTCCAGAAGTTTGGAGGGGAGAGTATTAAATCGAGCAAGTGAAAAGGCTCTCCTGTATTTAGGCACCGTTAACCAGCCCAAATATGCCATTCCGTCTTTGCCAGCAGGATCTGATAAGCCTAAAGCGGATGGAGAACATGGACCACGGGCCAACCCCCTCAGCTCCTGAGGGTCCGTATCCAGCAGCCTTTGTCTGAAGGCCCGTAGAGCAGAGCGCAGATCCATGTATAAGAGAAAAAAGGGGGATAACCCCAGGGAATTGGTTTTTTGTGCTATTGCATTAATCCAGGGGGATTCAAATGTGTCTAACAAGACCTGAGATACCAAGGAGTTTGTAGTCAAGCCATGGTATAGTCTAAGCCAATATTGGATTGAGAGAGTCCATGCCCTACACTTCAGAGAGCACAGACCTGCCTCCAGGTTGAGCGTCGCCCCGGACACACACTTTGGGACACCAAACAGCAACCTTAAGTATGATGCTTGAAGGCTCTCAAGGGTACCCTTAAATGTGGGAAACCAAATTGGGGCCCCAAATAGAATCTGTGAAACCATTTTGGCTTTGTAAACCCTGGTAGCTGTTGGAATAAATTTGCCGCCCTTTTGATGGAAAAAGCGACATAGTGCCCCCATAGTTTGTTCTGCTCTTTCTTTTATAGATTTACTGTGCACATGCCATTTGAGATTTTCCTGAAACCAGATCCCCAGGTATTTGTAGGAATTAACTTGATTGATTTTGTTTCCACCCATTGTCCAGGAAAACCTTACTTTTCTTTTGGCAAAGACCAGGACTTTAGATTTTGAGTAATTAATGGTTAGCCTGTTTTTATCACAGTAATCTGCAAACCCTGTGAGTAGTCTTTTAAGACCAAGTCGGGTCTGGGACAGCAGGACCGCATCGTCCGCATAGAGGAGTATGCATACCTTGGATTGCCCGATTTTGGGGGGATGAGATTGAATTGGGGACAGCGAAAAAGGGAGGTCTACCAAATATCTTTAACAGTTGTAGTGAAAGGGGAATTTCAGCAGGTGTCATTGGTATGCAGGCAGCACCTGGTGAAATTACCTCTTCATCACAACAGTTAAAGCTCCAGGAGCCCTGCCTGCTTTTATATCTGGTCACTAGTAACCAACAGGGTCTTCTCATCACAAAGCATTCTTTGGGAAATGGAACTTTTGGTCACATCATACCCAATTCTTCCTATTTATCTGTGGACGCTTCAATTTTACATTGAGGTTGAAGGGTGAGCCAAAAATGTATTGTTATATATGGGAATGAGTTACCCCAGTTTCTCTGAAACAGAGAAAAGGGGGAAGTGGTTTTATAATAAATTATTCTTTTAAAAAAATGAAATGCCTGGCATTCTTCTATTTTTGTCTGCTTTAGCTGCTGTTTGTTTTGCTACCATAGAAAACTTTAGTCATAGGGCTCCATCACACCTACTTTTTTCCTGGTATGCATCCGCAATTTCCACCTCTGTTTCATCAGCGCATCAAACTCTGGTCACTTTCACATGCATGTATTGATGCGTTATTTCACCTTGTTTACCTTTTGACCTGTACCAGCTTGCGCTTCCTGGTATCACCACTGTGGTTGCCTCACCCTGCCCCTTTCCCTTTCCCCTCCAGTTCATTGGTTCTTGTGGTTGATGGACATTGTGATGGACATGAGTGCCTCCCCCTCTCGCTCTGGTTTTGTTGTCTATTGTTTTAACAATTTAGTGTTTGATCAATTCTGCCTTTCGAGGGGGAGAAATAGCAATGAGAGAGCAATGAGAGTGGGGTTGGAGCAGCAGACGTCCATTCATTCGAGCAACTTAGCATGCCTTCCTCTTTTGTCAGAAAGATCGCCCTTCAACAAACACACCTCCACAAAAGCTGGTTGTTCTGACATAGTGTGAGGACAGCAATACACGGAGTATGGAAGAGCATTTTTATTCCATGTGTAGAAAAAATGCCACACTTTCCGCACCCTAGAAAAACATGGAAAATGGAGGGGAAGAAGCAAGATGACCACAGGACAAGGGCAATGTCGTGTGAGTGTTGCAGGGCAAAATGGTAAACAAGGCAGGACAACGGTATGATAAAATGCTGGTGTGATGAAACTAATAATGTGTAGATATGGCTGCCTCTACAAGAGGCATTTAAAGCTCTTTCAAGGTGCATTAAAAAATTTACCTCTACAAGAATGGAGCGCAAATCGGGCGTAGAGGCATCTCCGATTATGCGCATTATCGAATGCGCGTTAAATAGCGAGTTTTATTTTGCTCCGGCCGTTAAAACGCATTTTGACTATGTGAACAAGCGATTCTCCGCATTAACTACTTGTAAAGCGCATTTGAAACAACCGGTAAGGTCACCTGTTGAGTGCTCAATTACCTCCTGCATACAAGCATTTACAATAAAGCGCTTCCAAGAAGATGCGCATAATCGGAGGAACAGGCGTCAAACGGAATCCATCGAGTGATGCTCCACTAGAGGGCAGTGCAGTAAATTAGCAGTATCAAAGGCAGAAAGCCTATAGACACCAGTTGCTGGGAAACATGGGTGGGAGGGTGCTGTTGGCTGTTGCACCCTTGTCCTGCTTGTGTGCTTAGCACAGGAAAGGGCAGCCTTCCTCTTCCCCAGCCTGTTGCCCTCCAGGTGGATTGCCATGCATAGCTAGCACAGCCAATCACCATGCTGACGAGGGATGTTGTAGTAGGGTGACCAGATGGCCCGGGGTTTCCCGGACCTAACTGGGAAACCTGGGGCGATGCAGGCCAACTGGGGGGGCGGCGGGGGCAAACCGGGGTGGTGGGGGGTCATGCGGCGGTGGCAGCAAGCGCCGAGCGGCAGTAGACCCAGCGGCGGTGGCGCCGGAGGAGCCCGGGAAGCGGCCGCCTCAGCAGGTAAGTGCCCTCCCTCACGCCTTGCGCTCCTTACCTGCAGGGGCGTCCGCTTCCCTCCGGTGCTCGAATCTACTGAGAAACAGGCTTCGCGGCCTGTCCCTCAGTAGCACGCCGGGTGATGACGTCATCACCTGGCACGCTCCTGAGAGACAGGCCACGAAGCTTGTTTCTCAGTAGATTCGAGCACTGGAGGGAAGCGGACGCCCCTGCAGGTAAGGAGCGGGAGGCGCGAGGCGGGAGGGGGGGCACTTACCTGCTGGGGCGGCTGCTTCCTGGGCTCCTCCGCCACCACCGACGCCCGCCGGGTCCTCCTCCGACACCGGACACCGGGGCCACCCGCTGGGTCCTGCGCTGCTGGCGCCAGCCGCCGGGTCCACTGCCGTCGCCAGCGGCCGCCGGGTCCTCCTCCTCCGCTGGCCGCCAGGCCCTGCGCAGCCGCCGGCCGCCGGGTCCCGAGGAGGCCAGAAGCTGTGCGGAAGAGGCAGGAGAGAGCCGATTACATCACTTCTGGATTCGGCCCTCTCCCGCCTCTTCCGTGCGGCCTCTGGCCTCACGAACCTGGCGGCGCAGGACCCGGCGGCCGGCAGCGGCGGAAGAGAACCCGGTAGGTCCGGGCTGGTGTTTTGGGGGGGGGGGTTGGTGAGGGGGTTGTTTTGGGTGGGTGGGGTGGCGGGGGGGGGACCGGGATTTTGGTTTCCAAAATCTGGTCACCCTATGTTGTAGCAACCTTCCCCAACCTAGTGCCATCCAGGTGTTTTTGGACAACCATCTGTCAGGCATGCTTTAAGTTGGATTCCTGCACTGAGCAGGGGGTTGGATTTGATGGCCTTATAGGCCCCTTCCAGCTTTATGATTCTATGAGTACAACTCCCAGCATTCCTGACCACTGGCAACGCCAGTGGTGCTACTGAAAATTGATGTCTAAAACATCTGGAAGATATCAGGTTGGAGAAGGCTGTGATACCACGTGTATTTGCAGCAGACTCATGCCCCTCCCTCACTCATGACATTGCTGCTGTTTCCAGTATCTCTGAAACCGCACAATCCGTTCGCAGATTATAAATGTGATATCTATTACACTGTACACATTACATTTGATTTTACATATATACATCCTACTGAAACATTGCACTCGTGTAGAAGTCCAGTGGTCTTGGAGAAGGGATTATGGGGAGGGTGGGAAGGTGCGACCTCACTCCCTTACACCAGGCATAGGCATGGGACTGGGGCGCATCCGATCCAGCCCAGTGTGCATCTCCTGCCTCTACAACTGGCAAAGAATGCTTTCATCATACCCAACTGGGGTTTATGCTTCCACTAATAACCCTTCATATTATGCAGGTGTATTTATTGCTCCCAGTTTCCTAAACATTTACCAGGGTCAATAAAAGCAGTGCCTTTTCATTGCTTTAAATGGTTGGGATTATTTGCTTACACCACAAGCGGACACCAAATAGGGCAACAGATTGCTTGGGACACTTGACACCATACTGGAGATGCACAGCTCCTATTTGAAATCAGTGAATGAGAGCAGAAAGGTGCGATGAGCATAAATTAATAATTATGAGCAGTAAGATGGGGAGGTTGTTAGGCACATCCTGAAATAAGAAGGAACAACATGCTTCCCTATTTTTTTAGCATGGGCTGGAATAATGCAAGATAATGTAGCATAACAGCATAGCATGAGAGTGGCTGAGCACAGCCCTGCCAGCTCAAACAGTGGCCACATCAGCACACTCTAACTGGAACATGTAAAGCAGGGATAGGCAACCTGGTGCCCACCAGATGCTTTGACAGTAACTGCAATAATCCTTTACCATTAGCCATGCTGGCTGGGGATGATGGGAGTTGCAAAGGCAAAGCCAACCTACAACCTAGATTGGTCAGGCAACCCTGAGGATTGCACACTACAGGGATGAACAAATGTCATGGAGTCTGACTTGCAATTAATTCACAGGACCTCGATGAATCAATCAGGTGTCCACCAGGCTTCTACAAAATCAGCCAGACTTTCATGGATTAATTACAATCTGGTGAAACCAGGTTGCCTCTGACAACATAATAAAGCACCCAGCAGGCTTAGTATAGAGTGACCAGATAAAATCCAGGTCAGGGCTCATGTAACTTTAACAGTTGTAGAGTAAAGGGAATTTCAGCCAGCGTCATTTGTATGCAATTAGTTCCTGGTGAAATTCCCTCTTCATCACAACAATTAAAGTTGCAGGGGCCCTGCCTTCTTTGTATCTGGTCACTCTAGTATAGTGCCTGCACCTTTAACTGTTGTGATGAAGAGGGAATTCCACCAGGAACTAATTGCATACAAATGACGCTGGCTGAAATTCCCTTTACTCTACAACTGTTAAAGTTACATGAGCCCTGACCTGGATTTTATCTGGTCAGCCTAGCTTAGAGGGCTCCACAAAAACTGTACCCATCTTGGCATCATTCAGGCCCTCCTCCCTTCACTCTGCTTAACAGAGACAGAAAACAGCAATGATGGAGTGCTACTGAGGCCTTGGATCACTTGTTTAAGCCACCTGGAGCTATTTGTACTGTTGGCACTGTTATGCAGTGCACCTGCCCTCCACTTGTGGCTTACTCTTTGCCGGCTGTTTGGCATAATCGGCAAGGACCTTCCCAGTAGATGATCCTGCCTAACAAGAGGGAGCTGAGCTACATGATTTCCCATCCCTTCCCAAACCTGTGATTATATGATACACCCATTTAAAGTGGGGTTGGGGGGAGAAGCCGGACTGGAGCCCCACTGGTTGTGATTAAACAGAAAACAGAGCTGCCGTGGCTGATGCTAAAACCTCATGATTAAAGATCCCATCACATCCTTACTCATGGCTGGAAGCAGGTGAGGCTGGGTCAACCCTTTCCTTGGGAAGCCACCTTGCAATTTATCCCACGGCGGAGACCTCAACTACAAGGGTACCATCCAGCTGCTGTAGACATTGCACATCTGTCAAGAATGCAACCCCTGCTTCCATTTCCTCCCCACCACACACACACACCACCCTTAGCTTCTGGGGATGCTTTGCAGACAAAGCAGGTGGGCGGAAGGCTCACTGCTCAGAGTGAGTCTTAGATTTCTGGCTTTGTTGGGTTTCGTTCCTGGAGAATGGCCTTAAGAAAAGGAGGCCCTGAAATGGAGATCAAAGCCAGGGAGATTGCTCCAAGCAAGGAACAAAGGCCCCAGATAGTGTCTGGCTCCCAAGAGCATCACAATTAAAGAGGAGGAAAGCAAAGACTAGAAGCAATTGGAGGCTACAATGGCAAAGGCACAAGCAACCTGAGCCGGGAGGTGTCTCCAGGAAATGGCAGACAGAGTTACAGCCCAAAGGAACAAGGCAGAGCCCAGCCACTCTTCCCCACTGCTCTACACACACACACACACTCACACACACACACACACACACACACACACACACTTCCCCCACCTGCAGCCCTAGTTCTGCCTTTACACAGCAGTGCTGGTCCAGTTCTTGTGTTTTTTGGAAGCAGCCTGACACACATGTACCAGGATTTCTCCCCAGCATGAAGGCTGGGCATGGTTGGGCACCTGCCGACGGCCCACACCCCAGCATGGGCCCATTGACAAGAGTCCCCTGGACTAGTTTCTCTTCGTTACCACTGCAACCTGCTTGTTCTCTTGCCTCTCACTTTGGCCCAGACAACAGTGGTGGTGAGAAGCAGGAGCAGTAGATGCCACTGCCCAGTTGTTCACTGGGGTCCCCTCTACAAGGATTCGCTTTTGCGCCTGGTCAGGCGATTATGCGCATAATCGCTGAAGCGCATTTACGCCTAATACCTCTGCACGAGAGGTGGCGAAGCGCATTAAGGGATGACCCAAATGCGCTTTACAAGTAGTTAATGCGCATAAGCGCTTGTTCACATAGGCAAAATGCGCTGTAACGGCCGGAGCAAAATAAAACTCGCTGTTTAACGTGCATTCAATAATGCGCATAATCTGAGAGATAATGCGCCTCTACGCCCGATTTGCGCTCCATTCTTGTAGAGGTAAATTTTTTAAAGTGCCTTGAAAGAGCATTAAACCTCTCTTGTAGAGGCAGCCTGGCTCTTTGCCTGTCAAGCAAGCAAGTGGTAGCAATGATGAGAAAGAGGATGAGGAGCGGCAATGGCGGTGACGAGGTAGATTCATTGAGGAAAGGGGCCCATGGAGGATGTCTCGCATAAGCACATAAGAAGGACCATTCTGGATCAGACCAAGGGTCCATCTAGTCCAGCACTCTGTTCACACAGAGGCCAACCAACTCTTGACCAGGGACCCACAAGCAGGACACAAGTGCAACAGTACCCTCCTGCCCATGTTCCCCAGCAACTGGTTATATAGGCTTACTATCTTGCCCAAGGGTAAAAACCCTGGAGCCCAAAGGTGGTGTCTGATTGGTTCAGATTGCTGCTATTTGAAATCTAAGATTTAAACATTCAGTTTTAAAATGGCTTGGTGAGGGCGCTGCAGTCTCATCCAGCTGGCTGCCATGATGCTTTCTAAAGGAGGAAGACTAGAGGGGCCACCACTGTACTGCCACTGACACACACACACACACACACAGAGGCCTGTTTCGGACGACACGCTAATCAACAGAGGGGGGTGAAATAATTGTCCGTTGTGTTGATTATCGTGTTGTCCGAATGCTGCCTCCGTTGCCTAAAATGTTGTCTGAATGCCGCCAATGAGCAACACAACAGACAATTGTTCCCCCCCCCACTCCGTTGATTAGCGTGTAGTCTGAAACAAGCCACACCTACCCCAGCCAGATCAAAAACAGAACAAAAAAAGGAGGACTGGCTGATTAGGTGATGGCGGTAGTGAAGGAAGGGTGCTCAGGTGGTATGAAAGTAGGAAAAGGCCCATTGGTAGCACTTAGTCGAGGGCCCCCTGGCAAGTGATGCTGGCCCTAGCCATGACCTATTTGTTTATTTATTTATTATTTATTTTTAAAAGGCGCAATTGGTACAGGTGTACTAGAATTGTCAGGAAGGACTTGATTTGGACTGCAAGCCTGACATTCCTCTGATATAGGAGCCCACATTTCTGATTGAGCAAACATGGGTCAGCAAAGAAATTCCAAAATTCCACATTTTTTTGGAGTTATCTGTGTCCCATTGGTGTTACTAACTAACATAGGGGTGATGGGGAAGCAGTGTGCCTTAAAAAGCAGCTTGATCTGCAGAAATTAGCATTTCAAACATTTCACTGGTGTGAATGAGTAAACATTATTTCCTAATGGCCCCATACCAAGCTGTTGTTATAGGCAGATTAAAGGCATGCTGGCTAATCACCTCGCATCTGCTGCAAGGGAAGACAGGCTTACAGGGTGTACAGTCATCCTCACAGCCTCCTTTCTGCTGCAAAACCTGTGAAGCAAGCACATGCATGCAGATGCTCACATGTTCTTTCGTTAGCAGCAGAAATGGAATGACAGAGGCAAATCCTCACAATGACCTTGTGAGTGCAAGGAAAGTGTCTGCCTACTATGAGAGGCAGGATTTCCTGTATTGTTTTCTTATTTATGGGTTTGTTTTGTTTTTGCTAAGTGGCTAGAAGATCTATGCCCCCCTTCTCCTGTTATAGAGGTGCTCCAGATGCAATGGCTTTCTGACAGGTGTATTGTGCACTATATATTTCGTTGGCACTACCCTGACCCCTTGGCTCAAAAATCCAGTTTGGTTCTGGAACGAGCAGCATGTAAAGCTCCCAGGAATGTTGTCAGTAAGGCTCTGGAAGGCCACAGTGAGTGTGTGTGTGCTTCCTCCTTGATTAGGGAGTTGTTCCCTGTAACTGCAGAAACATGCAAATGTCTGCCTGATGGCACCTGGCCAACAAACCTATGAGAGTACCATTGGCTTGATCAACCAGAGCCTTGGTGGAAAAAATATATTGTTCCATGTTGTCACACAAAGTATTTTGGGCAGGCTGGCCTTGAATAGGCAATCAAGACCCAATATCTTTATAAAAGACCTGTTCCTGGTGGAAATGAAAACCGCTAGAATTGGTTTGTTGATATGGATCAACACAGCTGCCTGCAGTTTTGGCCTCCCCTGTGGGGGTGTTTTGGGGACCCTCATGATGAGCATCTGCACTTCAAAATTTGTTTGTTTAAACATTTCTTGTCCGCTTTTCAGCATAGAAGCCCTCCCAAACCTTACAGCAATAAAATACGTAAAAACAGTTAAAATGTAGGAGAAATGCCCTAGTCCTGAAGCATCTCCATTTCCCAGACAGATCAACATGGTTACACACTACATGAGCACCCTTGATGACACATAATGCATAAATCAACTGCAGACGCACCACATCTCTGGTTCAAGGTCCCTTTAGAGCCACATTCATTGTTACACATGTAGGCATGCAAGTTGCATGTCTACATGAATGATTACACATGGCAACACTCTCTTGAATGGATTCCACTACAAAATACTGAGTTCATTGCAGGGCCCCTGCCTGCATCAACAAGGAATAGGCTGGTCATCCTAAGGATCAGAATGAAATACTTAGCCCAGGGATGGTGAACAATTGGCCCTCCAGATGTTGTTGGAATGCATCACCCATGATCAGCCCTCCTCATTGGCTATGCTGGCTAGCGCTGATGGGAGCTGCAGTTCAACAACATCTAAGAACATAAGAAAAGCCATGTTGGATCAGACCAAGGGCTAATGTAGTCCAGCATTCTGTTCACACAGTGGCCAACCAGCTGTCGATCAGGGACCTACAAGCAGGACATGAGTGCAACAATGCCTTTCTGCCCAAGTTCCCCAGCATCCTGCCTACATAAGCATCCTGCCCCTGATACTGGAGATAATATGTAGCGATCAGGACTAGTAGCCATCGATAGCCTTCTCCTCCATGACTTTGTCCAATCCCCCTTTAAAGCCATCCAAACTGGTGGCCATCGCTACATCTTGTGGTAGTGAATTCCATAGTTTAACTATGTGCTGTGTGAAGAAGTACTTTTTTTGTCTGTCCTGAACCTCCCATCAATCAGCTTCATGGGATGACCCCGGGTCCTAGTATTATGAGAGAGAGAGAGAGAGAGAGAGAGAGAGAGAGAGAGAGAGAGAGAGGGTCTCCATATCCACTGTCTCCATCTAGGGGACCACATGTTCCCCACCCCTGACTTAGCCTGGTCAAGGGAGCTGAAAGATCTATTTGAGTTAGGAGAGAGATGCAATTGAATGTTCTTTTAGAAAAAGAGACTGGAATGTGTGTGGTTTCGGCCACCACTGGCCCATGACCTTCCAAGCCATCTTGGACCATGTAAGAACCTGCTGTGTGTTTGCATTGCCATGGGTTTGTGTTTACATCCTGGAATGCCTCCAGGAGTCATTGACTGGGGTTGCCTGTGGCATTTCAAACCTTGGATGGCCCTGCTGGGAGCAGTAGGCCAGGGACTCTTTCCATCCCTCTTTGGTCCTGCAAATGGTTCTCCTGTGGCTTTCTCAAAGCCACACAGAGCGCAAGCACATAAACAAAGCCCCAGGCATCTGGCTCCCTGCCCTCTCTATCCGTGCTGCTTATCTACAGCTTTGCTGTAGAACCTGAAGGGAGAAGCCCTAAAATAGCAAGGAAAAGAAGCCAGTGCTTCTACCCTATGTGTCTGGGATGTGGAGAACGTGGCGCATCCAGCCAAGCCACAAGAATGTGAGCAGCAGCATTCACAACAAGTGCCCACAGAAGAAAGCAGGAGCAGAAAATACCCTGGGGGTGGGAGGGGAGAGAAAAAGCATTCAATCAACCTGTATGCAAAGCAAGGATGCAGCATGTGCTTGGGAGACACATCCAAAATGCCCAGAGCAAAGTGTAATCGAATAAGGCAGCTGAGGACAGAGGCAGCAGGTCCCAAGAAGATCACAGCCAGCAGCAAACATCCAGCACCTTGTTTTATGCCTCCCAGACGTATGGAAAACGTTCCACACCTCAGTGATGGCCCAGCTCTGACTCAATGCCATGTGTCTTTCTGTAGCAGTGAGGACACACACACACACACACACACACACACACGTCAAGGCAGAGATTCTCAGGCTCAGCTGATGTCAGCCATTCCTCGCCTCAGCATGATAGCAAATTAAAGGAGAGGGAGCAGGATTTACGTTGAATGAGAGAAGCAGAAAACAGGAGATCGCCGTATGGACTCCATCACTGACATCCATCACATGCCAGGTGAGCGGCCAGTGGAAGTGCCCAGGGAAGAGCTGTTTTAAATCATCAAGCAGCAAAGAAGCACATACTTGGAGATCAGGGGTGCTTCCTGAGAATTGCACTGTCTCATTCATGGAATTTTATGACCTAGGCAAGGGGGGAGGAATACAGGTGCTGTGCTCTTCCGTTTGTCACCCTCCTGTTTTTTCCCGCCACTTCTTCTGCTGTTTTTCTTACCAGAAGGGGGGAAGGGAGGAAAGGTGGAACAGCTGCACAATGCTTTTGGATGGCAAGCACTAGGCGCCCTGCATCTGCAAGAACTCCAGCAGTGGACTGGATGAAAGTCAATAAACTGCTGCTCGGTGCAGACTAAATGAAAGTGTTGGTGGTGAGTTTGTCCATCTGGGCCTAGAGGTGGAATTCAGCCTATTCTGGACAGGGTTGCACTAAAGCAGATGTGGCAGACAGGTGGCCCTTCAGATATTTGTTGGACTGCAACTCCCATCAGCCCTAGTCACAATAGCTAATAGTGAGGGATGATGGGGGTTGTAGTCCAAGGACATCTGGACAGTCCATCCCTGCACTAAAGAATCAAGTTCATAGTATGGAAGTGCCTCATCTTTGGAATCCCCGTTAGTTTTGGTGGTACACAGCACTTTTCATCAGGTAAATGTGGTACTCCAGAGATGACCTGGCCACATGTATACATGCCAAAAAAGGCAAAGGGCTAGAAAAAGGATTTTCTAATGCAATAATTCTAATTCAGACCCTTAGGTAATTTGTTAGAATGTAAGGGATATCATCTGCTTCATAACCCCTAGTCAGACCTAAGGGTCAGAAATGCATTGGAATTCTTTTATTGTATTAAAAACATCCTTTTCCTACCCCTTTGGCTTTGGGGAGGGCATTTCTTGTGGGTTTTCCCCTTTTTTTGACACAGTGTAATGTGTTATACATATGGAAGTCTCTGAAGACTATTTGGAAAATGCACTTCAAAATCGCTAGATTGCTAACTTGACCCAGATATGGAACATCTCTCACCAGTTTTATAATGGTGACACTGACTTTGGGGTGCTTCCACATGAGACTTTTATTATGCAATCACTCTGCCTCACAACCAAGCTATGCATTACACTAATCGCACTGCATGTAGCTGAGGCTTGTGTGTTTGTTTCTTTACTCTAGTGTAAGTGCAAGCAGCCATGATTTGGATTGGGACCAATGCACTCTGCAAGGGGAGTAACCTTCCTCCCCCCACACTAATGGGGGGGGGGGTTTAAAAAGAGAAATATCTTCACTG
This sequence comes from Anniella stebbinsi, assembly GCA_029215795.1. Lineage (NCBI taxonomy): Eukaryota > Metazoa > Chordata > Lepidosauria > Squamata > Anniellidae > Anniella > Anniella stebbinsi. The sequence continues at coordinate 41,874,868 of JARDYH010000004.1, read as the reverse complement.
GCATCAATTGAGATTTTATTTTTTTGTACTATCGGGAGGGGGAGTTTAGGAAAAAAATGTGGGGAGAGCTTTAACCCTCCCTTTCTGGAGCACGGTGGTCCCAATCCAAATCAGGGCCACATGCATTTACACTACAGTAAAAAAAAAGAAAAAGAAAAAAGCCTCTTCAGCACAACAGTTAAAGCTGCACAACTAGATATCAAAGAGGGCAGGGCTCCTGCAGCTTTAACTGAAGAGGGAATTTCACCAGGTGCCGCATGCATACAAATGACAGCTGCTGAAATTCCCTTTTTGAGACAACTGTTAAAGATACAGGAGCCCTGTCCTCCTTTCCATTTGGTCACCCTATAATGATTCAACCTTTTAAAATGGGGGGGGGGGACATGAAAGCCAATAATTAAACAAACAACTGGTAGTTGGGGAACCCCAGAGGGCTAGATTAGGACCCCAGGCAGACTGAATTTGGGGCCCGGGGTCTGAGGTTCCACATCCCAGGCCTAATGGTACTAGAGTGGGTTAAAGCTACATGAGTAAACCTGCAAATGTTTGTATGAGTAGAGAAATCACTTTGCATGATGAAGAGCAAAAGAATGCAGAAAAAGGTAAATGCACAGGAAATGGTTTAATTAAAAATGCACGGAAACAAATCTCTTGGCTGTTTGGATGTGTTATCTGTTTGACTGATTGTTCAAGCTGTTGCTTGTTCTTAATTGTTTAGAGAGAAAGTTATTTAATCAGAATCTTTGTACAAACATCGTTTCCCTTTGTACTGTACATCCCAGTGTTTGTAAATTAAATTATTTGTGCTCACCTGCCTCTGGACTGTCTCTTCTCTGGACTAAGAGTAACATTTACTGGATGGAATGTCCTCAGGTTCTTTACATCACACATTGCATCACTAAAAATGTTGTGATGTACATGATGGGCTGATATAATAGTCTGTGGGCCTGTTCAGACAACAAGCTAGGCAACACAAATGGAGTATCCAGGAAGTTGCAAAGGAAGGAGGTAAGGTTGTAGGAACAGCCAGAGGCCTTGATGTGAAGATCACAATGAAAAGGAAGGTTGATAATTGCATCTGCAGGTAAGGCTTACCTGATTGAAGCTTTTTATGCCACACAATTTGGTCATCATTAATCCTTAACATAGTTCCAGCAGAAGCCTGGGGATCCAGTATTCCAACTTTAACTCTGATGACCAAGCCATTGGGGGACATTACTCAGTTTCTGGTATCAAACCCTGAAATTAATTCACTATTTTCATTAAAATGCACAGAGTCTCCAGCATTATTATTGAATAAGGAGGTGCTTAGAAATGGATGGAGCTAGATTGAAAGAGAATAGAAACAACAGGACAACTAAGTGTGGAAACTACTACAGTGGCCTTTCCCAACCAACAGTTGGTTTACTCTTTTTTTGGGTGGGGGATAGTAGATGTGATGATTTTGGGTTAAATCCAGATCTAGATGAATGCAACTAGGTTGGTGGAAGCTGATCTCCCCACAGCAGCTTTTCCAGCTCCCTGAAAATGCTACATGGGGGGTCAGACAACCCTTTTGTCAGGGCGAGCTGTTGTGTGTGTGTGTGTGTAGGGAAAGGGAGATTCCTGAAAAATCAAGCAGAGGCACTTTCCATGAGCAGAACCCTTCCATAGATCTAATCCTCTATATTTCTAGCTGCCATTTCCCTCTAGTTAGCTCCATGTAGGTGGCAGAATATGAATCATTATTTTCAAAAATCATTAGTTTATACTGAGTTGGATCTGGAGTTAAACCCATTTGGTCCTATTTGTTTCTCTCTGCCTACCCTAAGGATTACTAGGCCACTAACCCTCTGGCAGCAAATGTTTAGTGACTGTGTTTAAATTGTGGTTACGTAGCCACCATGGTTAGAAATGGTTTGCATGACACGCTAAGCCATAATGTTTAGCTCAAAATGTTCAACCACTGTGGCTTAGCATGTTGTCTGAACAAGGGGTGCCTCTACAAGAGCAATTTAAAGCTCTTTCAAAGCGCATTACCAATTTTACCTCCACATGAACGGAGCGCAAATCGGGGGTTGAGGCGCTTTTTCGTTCCGATTATGCGCATTATCGAATGTGCGTTAAATAACAAGTTTTAATTTACTGTGGGATTTAAAGCGCCTTATGACCATGTAAACAAGTGATGCTGCACATGTAAACAACTTTAAAGCATGTTTCATACAACTGGTAATGTGCTTCACCTCTTCCCGTGTATAGGGATTAGGCGTAAAAGCAATTGGGAGAAGATGCGCATGATCGGCCAACCGGGCGTCAAACCGAAATCTTGTAGAGGGGACCTGAGTCTGTGTTCATATGGAGAACAACCAAGCAGTGCCAGCTATAGGTTCTACAAGGTGCCATAAGTGGGCGGCCCTCCCTCAGTGAATCTAGCTTCTCATTGCCATTATCACCAGCTGCTATTCCTCCTCATTCTCCTACTGCTTGCTTGCCTGAGAGTCAGAGAGCCCCCAAAGAAGCACCAAGACTGTTGTCTGGGTCAGAGCGAGAGAGACAAATGAAAAGGAGGAGCAGCTCCAGGGGGGCTTGTATCAGTGGGCCGCTGCTGATATGTGGGCCCCTGGCAAGTGCCCCACCATGCCTACCTCAGACACTGGCCCTGCAACCAAGGATCTTGTGGCACCTTGGAAGAACAATACATTTATGGTACAGATGCTTCCCCTGGACTAGAACCCACTTTGTCAGCTGCACAGTGTTTTCTCCAGTGGGGTGGTGGGGTGGTGGTAGACATACATCAGCTTAGATAGACTACAATTCCCAAGATTCCTGGCTGCTGGCCATGCTAAGGCTGATGGGCTTGAAGGCCAAGGTATCTGGAGTGTACCAGGTTGGGGAAAGCTGACATGTATGAAAACAGTAGTGGGTGGGGAAAATATAAACAGTCAGGCCAAAAGGTTGTAAAATGGAAGGGGTAACAGTAGCCTGTGACATTTCCATGCTTTCCTTCCTTCTTATATCCTGCCACTCTTCCTCCTCTCAAACTCTCTTTTAAAAAATGTTTCCAAACAAGTTCTTGAGCTACTAACAGGTCTCTCCCTCTCCCCCCTCCCTCTCCCCCCCACCTTCCTTCTGAATGAAATTCCTGCCAGCTCTGAAGGAGGGAGAGGGAGTGAGGAGAAAGTTTCCCTGACTCCTCCCAGGCGAGTCTCTAACTCCCAGCCCAGCCCAGCCCGTGTGAAACCCAATAACCGAGATCATTCAACAATGCTTTCCCTTCACGGGCTGCATCCTTGCCACACCAAGGAAGAGCACGGGAGATTCAGAGGGTGCAGCCTGGGGCAGCTGTAGGGGGCGTTCTTTTCTCTCCCCCCCCCCCCCATCCCAAATACATCGCGCGTAGTAGTAGTAGCACAGATCAGAGGGAGGCAAGAGTTGGGGAAAGGCGAACCAGCATCCTCGGCAGGCTGGCTCCAGCTGGATTCAGAATGGACCCGCGGCTGTTGTCCTGGTGGCTCTTTTTGTCCTTTTCAGGCACCCTCAACATCGTATCTATGGAACAGGGGGCAGCGCCATCCTGCCCACCTCTGTGCCACTGCGAGGAAGATGGCATCATGTTGTCTGTGGACTGCTCGGAGCTGGCGCTCTCTTCGGTTCCTGATGGCCTGAGTCCCTTAACAGCCTACCTGTAAGTACAGAACTGTCATTTATCTTGCTTCGCTTTCACTGGGTGACATAGAAAGAGAAGGAGCCCGCGGGTGGTGGGGGGGGGGGGGAAGAGACAGGACATACAGAGTTGCCTGCCTTCTAGCTTTGTGCTGCATTTTGTTAAATAATAATAATAATAATAATAATAATAATAATAATACCCCCCTTGCAAATTAAAAGCAAGAATAACTAAGAAATGAGGCAGCTATTATGACAGAAGAGCCAATTCTCATTCTCTCTCTCTCTCCTCCAACGCGCTCCCCCCCCCCGGACCCATTGCTCCCCTTGTGGTCCTCTAGAAAGCCTGTTTATATTGTGATGTTCTGCATGCTTTACTTCTTGATTGCTACGGATCAGAGGAGACAGAGCTTGTTTGCTGGGCTGATTCTGATTGTTTGGGAGCATAATGGTGTATTTATACTGAGTAATTATTGCAAACTGCTATGGGATCCCTCTTTCAAACATTTCAAGAGGCAGCGATAACTGAGGACTTCGCAGGCGTGGGGAACGTGAGGATCCAACCCCAGTGAACTGGAAAGTGAAATGGGCTTTGGAGGGGTGGGGGGTTCCTGCTCTGCTAACGGTGACAGCTAAAAGAAGATTTAAGTGTTTGGCTTCCAAACAGCATCCAGAAACTTGATGTTTGGTCCCAGCCAGGTCTTCCCTTTGGCGAGTTGTTTGCTCCTTGATGTGTGTCTGGAGGGATAGCTTGGGGAGCCGGGGGAGGGGGGGGTGCTTTCCTACGCGCGCCTTTCCTGCCTCTCCGGAGTGGAGCTTTTGCTTTGAATCAGAGAACTTAACACCGAGTCTGAAAGACACTTTGTGTATTTATGCATAGAAAGTGTAGCAAACACAAAACTGACCTCCGCTGAAGCAGTGATGGAAAGAACCGAGCTTTGCTTTTGCTTCTGCTTCTTAAATACATGGAGACAAGGCTGAATGTTTTTAAAAAACTGCCTGAACGACTATTGAAAATTATGCAGGACACAAGGAGTGCTCATGTTTGGCGAGTGCTGAGTAGTGCTTTATCAGGCAGTGTTGTCTAGTGCTTAGCGCAGAGAAGCTGGGAGCGGACTTGGCTTAGAGTCCCTACTGTGTTTCTTTTGGGAAGATCATTTGCCCACCATCTATCTTCTTAAGCTGGGTTATCTCCTTGGGAAGAATCTTTAAAGGGAAGATACTGGATTCAGCCCACATATTCTTTTTGCTGTGTCCCAAGGGATTTTACCAGAATCCTTTCCTCAGTCTCCCAGGCCTGTGCCCTCTTCCTTGGCATATAACAGCAGGAGATGCTTGTGTGCTGTTGTAACACTGTGTTGAACCCCCTAGAAAGAGTCAGTTGGGAAAGAAAGAGACCATTTCAAGGGATGCTTTCCTCACTAATTGGGAAGCATGACACACAAGGGATCCAGCTGGAGTAAACTGTACACACCCATGGTACCCTGAGGATATTGGCCTCATGCAGTGTTTCACATCCAGAGGCTCTCTGCAAACGAGTTTGGCTAAATCAGTAATTCCGGCTCAGGAACTGAAGTCTGCAGAAAGAGACTGCATTGGGTCGTAGAAGATGCGAACAAGGCTGAAGTCTGTTCCTAGTTGGTTCATTTGATACAGAGCTTCATGAGCATCTCGAATAAAAAAAGCTTTGGGCAGTCCCTTCTGTTACTAGGAGCCTTATCCCCCCCCCCTTTTGAAACGCACCAGTAGTCCCTCTGTTGCAAAGCGCAGGTTTTGCACAACACACTTTTAACATGTGATGCCCTCAGGCGGCACTTAGGAATCCTGTGATGGGCTGTAAGGGTGGCTTCTCGCAGCAGCTTATCGTGTCATTTGATATATGATGCCAATCTAAAACCTCTGTCAGGGGACCCAATCTGCCTCTTGATTCATCCTCATGCATCAGATCCGTACATCTTCCTTTTTGAAGCCCCCAGAAGAAACACTTCCCCTCGATTTGACCAAAGGCAGCCCTAGACACGGAACTCCGCTCCTCAGCCTTCCATCCTGTTACTTTGCAGCTGCCGCTGTTGCTTTCCATTGCAAGGCCAACTTTTGACTGCCCCGCCGCTTGAAGTAGATCAGCACCCCTCTTCCGGCCAGCGACAAATGCCCAGTGCTGAACTAATGTGGCATTTGGCACCTGAAATCTTGGCCGCAATGTTATCTGAGCTCGCCATAAGCTGAGGACAGGGATGTAAAAGGGCATCGAGTGCCTGGACACCTTGCCTCACCACTGTGCAGGAAGTCAGAATTATACCATGCAGGGCAGAAAGGCAAACACGTGCTTGGTATCTTGTGGGGCGAAAATCTTTGGCGGAAATTTGAAGTAGAGAACAGTGCTCTGCAAAAAAGTTAAGCAACTCTTCCCTCTCTCTGGAGCAAAATTCTGTCTTGCTTTTTTTTAAAAAAAAAAAATGTTTAATGGAATCAGGGCACTGTTGCTCATAGAAGTGTATGAGCTATCGTTTGCCCCTTAGTAATCACAAAGTTTTGTAACTCTTGTAATTCTCGCAAAATTGCCAGAGACCATACAACGTGTTCCTGGAAGTAGTCACCAAAAGAACACAGTGCAGCAATCATGAAGAGTACAACATACCTTAAGATTTTTCATTTCCAGAGATGCTCAGCACATTTTTCTCCGACTAGGACAGATCAGACCAAATGTTAGTTACTTGCCATTAATCCATCACTATTTCTGAGCAAGCCTTTCCAAGAGGGGTGGGGAGCCAGATGGACTGCTATTTGCAATGCCTACTGTAGTCACACTATAGCTTTTCTAAGACGTTCCCCTCCTCCAGGCAGTAGCCTAGTTTGGGCATGCGGTGGCGCCATTGACAGCTCTTTGTAAGAAGCATCCCTCTGCTGCACTGTAATATTTAAACTCTCCGAAGACCATCCTTCGAATAGAGCAATTTATCACTTGCAGGGTGACTTTACTTTTACAGTCCTGCCTCTCCTCCTGTGCACTTCAGGGTATACAGGGATTTCTGCTGCATTTTCCAAAAGGAAGTTGGATCCCATCATGTAAATGAATGAGCCCAACTCAGTGTGCTTCCAAAAAAGGGCTTTATTATGCAATCGCCCAGCCTCATTCACAGAAATTTATGGGCAGCAGTGGGGTAGGGGAGAGGACATTTGTAACCTTCCTGTGGCTTCTTCCATCTTTTTACTTGCCACATAAAACCACCTTTTTTCTGGGGTTTGCAGCTCAGTGGTACAGCATCTGCATTGCACGCAGAAGGTCCCAGGTTCAATCTCCAGCATCTTCAGGTACGGTAGGAAAAACTCCTGCCTGAAACCTTGGAAAGCTGCTGCCAGTCAGTGCTGACAATACTGGTCTAGATGGAGCAATGGTCTGCCTCAGTTTCCTCCTTTTGTCTCTTCAAGACAGAAAGAAGGGAAAGTTGCACAATAACTTTCCATTGGTCGTGCTAGGAACCCTCTGTGTGGAAGCACCCTTAAAGATGGCATGTGTATGGACCGGTGATGATAACTGGGGTCTTCCTCATCACTGCCTAGGCATCTCTACATTCTATGGAGTTCCCCACCCCTCTCCTTAGCCCAGCAACCCAGGCTATCAAGGGCATCGCAGTGTAAATTAGATTGGTCACCCCCAATTGAAACTTGATTAGATGGGAGCAATCTAGTTAGTCCAGCTTTACTTCTGGGACCTAAAACCATTCAAATGCACACACTATAAATCAGTATAGCAACCAACACCTAAAGAGGAATTCTTTAAAACTATGAAGAACAGTTACACCTAGTTTTATAGATTTATTTTAGGCACACTGCTGGTTTCCAGTTTCTAGCCATTCAACTACCCCAAAGGATTATTGTACTTTCTCAGTAATTAGCCAAAAGGAAAAAGTCAGTAATGCAAGATAGGATAAGTTATTAAGCTGAAGACCAGGGTTGGGGACCTATTTCAGCATGAGAGGCTAATTCCATTTGGGAGAAGCTCTTGGGGCAGTGGGGGACGGTGGCTCCAATGTCAGTGGGGTGGTGAATCCACTCTGGCTTTCACTCAGTCAGAACCAGCCAGAACTCTAAAGGAGCTGTCCAAGGTGCAAAGGATAGAAAAGCACTTTAGATAACTACTTTAGAGTTCTGACTGGTTCTGACTGATACTTGGAGCGTCTCTGACATCGGAGCAATCAGCCTTGGGGGTGGGGGTGCATTCCGGTGGTGGTGATGGTGGGGCTAAAGACAGAAAACTAAAACTCCCAGCATGTTTTAGCTTCTCCTGCTATTACTAAGGAGAGGCACTTCAACCTTTTAGATTGAGAAAAAATAGCAGAAAAGCTGGGAAACCATCAAATGATTGGACTTTAGGGAAGGGAGCAGAGGAAGGGGGCATGGCCTTTGGGGGATGTTGAGAAGGTGAAATTTGGCCCTGGGCTTTAGGCTATGCACCCCTTAATATAAAAAGAAAAGTCACACCACTATGTATGTTGTCTATTCTCTTCTTATATTAACATCAGTTTTTACCCGACTTAGCGAATTTAATAATTCTTGACTTTCCATTCTTTTTTTAAAAAATAATTGTATTAATTTCAACATATAACATAACAATACACAATACAAAAGCCTCAACAACCCCCCGTGCTCCCTACCCCCCGAGACTTTCCATTCTTGCGTACCCCCCACACCTGGGGAAAAGGCACAAAGATGTCTCCAGAGGTTGGTATCCTTGGGCTTCAGTACCCCAGAAGGACCCACCACCAGCCCCTGGCTGACCTCTGCTGGTCCTCACCACCACCGCTGCCACTAGGTCACCAGCTTGGCAAATTAGAAGCAATGACAGGGAGAGCTGCAGCAGCCATTGCTCACTGCCTGCTCTCTCCTTCTTTCTTGTCCACTTAACATGGGATGGGGTTTGTTGCTCCTGTGCAGTTTCAGCAGGAATTCAACTCCCCTCTACAAGGATTCGCTTTTGTGCCCGGTTAGGCGATTATGCGCATAATCGCTGAAGCACATTTACACCTAATACCTCTGCACAAGAGGCGGCGAGAGGCGGCGAAGCGCATTAACGGATGACCAAAATGTGCTTTACAAGTAGTTAATGCGCATAAGCACTTGTTCACATAGTCAAAATGCGCTTTAACGGCCGGAGCAAAATAAAACTCACGATTTAACGCGCATTTGATAATGCGCATAATCGGAGAGATAACGCACCTCTACGCCCAATTTGTGCTCCGTTCTTGTAGAGGTAAATTTTTTAAAGTGCCTTGAAAGAGCTTTAAACCTCTCTTGTAGAGGCAGCTCTTAAAGAAGTTTGCCTATGGCGTCGACATTCATCACTAGTCTCTGGAATTTCACAGCCTGCCTGCAAATCTGAAACCCATGTGCCACCTTTCCATTCCCTCCCTCTCTCTCCCTCTCTCTTTTCTCTCTGTTATTTCTCATGCTGTAGCATAATGTACACAAACTGGTTCTTCTCCCAGAAACTAGCCTGGTTTTGGCTTTTTCCCCTGCCTTTCCTGTTGCCCAGGATTGAATGAGAGACATGCTAAGACTGAACTATGACAGGAATTTGGCAGGAAAAAACCACCAGGAAGCTGTAATCTCTAATACCAGCATTAGTTGTGGGGTAGGCTCTGCATAGCACATGGCCACATCCATTCCTTCATAGGGAGAGGCAGAAATATTATCACTACATTCAAGTGCTAGCACTTTCACCAGCCACCATTAGCCCATCAACCAGGGCAGCCTTCCCTAACGTCATGCCCTCCTGAGGTTTTGGATTTCAACTTCCATCATCCCTGTCCACTGCCCATGTTGGCTGGGGCTGATGGGAGAAAGCCTTCTTTTTTCTAGCCCAGTTGTTGAACTCTCTCCCCCCCCCCCCCCATGGCTCTCCCTCTCTCTTAGCTTCTTCTGCCAGGTGAAGACAGTTTCATTCAAGTAGGCTTTTTGTTCACTTTGGTATTTTAAGCCAACACTGCTGTTTAACTCTAGGAACATAGGAAGCTACTTTATACTGAGTAAGACCATTGGTCCATCTACCCCAGTATTATTAATACTGACTGGCAACATTTTTCCAGAGTGTCAGGCAAGATTTTTTCCAGACCTACTTGGAGATGCCAGAGACTAAACCTGGGACCTTCTGAATGCCAAGCATATATTTTGCCATTGAGTTATGATTCCTCTTAGTGTAGCTATGGCCCATCTCAGTGTGTGTGTGCGTGCATGCGTGTGTTTAGTGTTCTATTGTTTCAGTTGAAGATTGATTGATTTATATATATTTTAATGTTGTCAGCTGCTACTAATATGCTGTTTCATGGCATTTTGTGCTTTCATGGAAAACCATACCTGGGGTGCCCTCTGCTATAACTGGCTCCTTTATACACTCACCTTAACTGAGGTTGTGTTTAAATAATCATCGGGGTTCACAAATGTCTACTCCTTGACTACTGGACACATGGAAATTATGGGGAGGGGGAACTTAAATAGAATGTGTATGTTGGTTCCAGAAGCCATGATGAGCCAATCGAATGAACCTACTGCCATGCACATGACTTGGCTTTCAGTAAGTATTAGGAAACCAGTTCTCGTGTAAATTTCTGGAGCTTTGTGTGACATCACCACTCTCTATGGTATGCAGTACATTCCTAGATGTTTTCTTGTTAGGACTCCTAATCAAAGAGTTTAGCAATTCCCTCCCACATCAATGCCCTGCAGAATCAAGATCAAATGGTACAATTCCATTGCTAAAGAGATTGTGTCCATAAATGTAGTACTTGTATAGGCAAGATTGCATGAATGTATTTAGCAGGCCTTGCAGCAGCATGATTAGCATTCAGAAATATCTAAGAATGAGAGAGAGGCACCATGTTTTAGTTTTGGGTTGGTTTTGTGCCTGGCAATCAGAGCTACAATCCATCATGTGAGTAGGAAGAAATCACATGTAGCATGGTTGCATTGGAACTGGGGCCTAATCATACTAAAGCTGGCAGTTAGACATATTATGGAAAGACAGCCACAATGGAGCACAATTCAAGTCATGCCACACCAGATGTCTCCTTGCATTTTGTCTCTGGCAGCACAGAGTTCTCATGATCTCTGGGAAGAAGAAAGGGCACTGCCTTCATGGCTTTTTAGCAAATAAAGCAGAATATAAATGTTAACAATAAATAAATGAAATTATGACGGCATAGAATTAACTCTTACAGGGTTAATTCTATCCTTTCATGGTTAGTTGTAAGGATTACAACACAATAATGTTCGTGATGCAATTTAAACACTCAGTAGTGCTATATAAATGCTAAGTATTATTATAACACAAAGTTAATTAAGCAGCTAAATTGCTGCAGAGACAAGCCTTTTCAGGGAACTTCTTAGCCACACATGATGCTAGATGAGTGAGATGTCATCATTTTTAATTCCTGTTCAATGGGGAAAGAAGTGCTCCTAGCTTAAGGGGAAAAATACATCCAATCTCTGTGGAGGATGCACTGAGCTAGTGTTTATGCACGAAAGCCTTATAAGGGCCAAATAAACATCACTTTAAATAGGTATCTAGCAGCTATATCTATTTTTCATTTTTACTTTACGGGGGGGGGGGGGGGCTGATCCAGATCTTTAAAAATCTACGTTAGGTCCCAATCCAGATCAGGGTCCTTGAACCTATTCTAGAGTAAAATAAATCATAGATTCTAGATTAGGGCAGCCACTTGTGAATTACCAAGAAAGAGGACAAGCATTGCCAAAAAAGAGGACAAAGGAGGGTGCTGATTTGCATAAAATTGCATGTGCTAATTTATATGTAGAGGTGAAAATTTGGAAATAATTATTATAATTTAAATAGAAATACAATACTTCTCACTATAGTATGGAAGGCTGTGACCAGGTGATTTGTGTGCTGTCCAGGCGCTGTTGATGGGCCCAGCTCTTATCTCCGATAGTTCTTTGTCTTACACTGGACTAGGGCTGGACAGGCCTTCAACCAGAGGACACCTTCAAAATAGCCAGCAGTTCTCTGGGCACCCTTCAAATAGAGGAATGTCCTCTGTAAAAGAGGGCACATAGCCAGCCAAGATTTCAAGTAAGGCCTGTTTTTGCCCTTATTCTGGTGACGCAAGGAAAGCAGAGTCTCTCTGACTAGGCAAGCCACCTGGGACAGTGCCTGCCCTAACAACTGAGAGGCGCATAAAGGCCCTGGCGTCCTGAGGAATTCTTTGCAACAGCTCCCCTGTCTGTGCGAAGGCTGGAGGAGAGAGCAATACACACAGCGGTGCCTGGCTGCTCCCTCCCAAACTCTTCCCTCCCCTTTCTGGAGAAGCAACTTATACATCTGCCCAGGGCACTGCAAGCACTGAGCTCATGCCCTTAGATCTGCGCGTGAGGAGCTCTAACTAGCGATTATAGGAATTTAAGACTTGCTTTGAAAAGGTTCTTTAAAAAAAATCTGGCAGGTCTTGGGATGCCAAAGGGTGAATGAGGAGGGGCACGGGGTAGCCGCTAATGCCATATCATGCGCTCCGTTCTCTCTGCGGCTGCACCTGCCTGGGTTCAGGAAGCAGGTAAAGAGAGAACGGAGAGAGGCTTCGTATTTCCAAACTCCTCTGAGTTCAGCGACTTTCTTCTTTCCTGCTCCTTCAGCCCGCCTCATCCCATTTCAGATTAGTGGCAAGCCATAGGAACACTCAGCCAAACTAAATTATAATTTACAAGTAGGGGGGGGGGTTGAAGGTGTGAAAGGCAAGGCAGTTCTGAGCTTTTGTTTCACCTGGAAAACATCCTGTCAGCAGCCTCCACAACCTGGTACCCTCGAGATGCATTGGGCTACAAATCTGATCACCTCCTTCACCCAACATACTTGAAGGTCACCAGGTTCGTGAAGGCTATGGGATGCAGATGGTAGGAACCAACGCAGTGACACATCATTTAAATCAGGGGTGTTGAACCTCTTTCATCCCACAGGCCAGATGCTATTTCAGAGAATTTATTTTATTGATTGATTGCATTTGTATCCTGCTTTTTTTCCTCCAAGGAACTCAAGGCAGTGTACATAATCCTCCACCTCTCCATTTCTATCCTCACAACAACATCCCCGTGAGGCATATTGGGCTGAGAATCTGTGACTGGCCCAAAGTCACCCAGTGAGCTTCCATGGCTGAGAGTGAGGACTAGAACCCGGATCTCCTGACTCCAAGTCCAACACTCTAGCCACTACACCACCCTGACTTGTTTATTTAATATTTATTTCAAACATTTATGGGTCACCTTTCAGGGCAGAAGCCTTCGCAAGGCGGCTTACAACAATAAAATGCACAAAAGCAGTTAAATTATTAAAAGTAATAAAAATAAACACAATAAAATAGCAATTAAAAACAAAAAAGGCCAACATAAAACCAACTATTATGGACCAATGGTCTGATTCAGTATTAGGATGTTTCCTGTGGCCCAGCTAGTTCCCCATTGTTTTGGTAGGCAAAACAGGTTGAAGGATATTTCTTAGGAAAGCAGTGCCTGCTAGAAGATGCTGTTATTATCTTTGACACAGACTGCAGAGTCACCATGGCAGCAGTGAATGAAAGATGGGAAACAAGAGTGTGTTACAGATTATGTACATTTGTTGAATGCGTTTTGTTTTGGATGTATTGGCCAGTCAAGGGCAGGATTTACATTAGTGCTTTATAATGGTTTATATCAGCAGTAACAACTGTTTGGGCCCAGGACACACCCCATACACCATTTTCAAACCGTTTTCAATGTGTTATATGCTGCTTGGAGATGTTCAGTTTTCAGAAAGTTTGAAGCCATGTGGGAAACCTATTTTCCCCCTCCCCAATTTTTTTTTCAGCAGATAAAGGGAAATTTGGGGGAAACTGAAAGATATACAATAATATCTTGCTTATGAACCTAAATTTAATTTATTGCTTTAACGACATAAAATGTGGCATGTATAACTTAGCATATATCATCATGCTATCTGGCACATTTATGAAATTTACAGAGCAATTGGTTACAACTAGGGTGACCATATGGAAAGGAGGACAGAGCGCCTGCATCTTTAACAGTTATATAGCAAAGAGAATTTCAGCAGGTGTCATTTTTATGCACGCGGCACCTGGTGAAATTCCCTCTTCAGCACAACAGTTAAAGTTGCAGGAGCCCTGCCCTCTTGACCAGATACAAAAGAAGGCAGGGCTCCTGCAGCTTTAACTATTGTGATGAAGAGGGAGTTTCACCAGGTGCCGCGTGCATACAAATGACATCTGCTGAAATTCCCTTTTCTATACAACTGTTAAAGATGCAGGAGCCCTGTCCTCCTTTTCATATGGTCACCCAGGAGAGAATTTTCCTAGGCCATCTCCAGGCTGGTGTGGCAGATTGGCCTGTTTGCATGCCTTGCTTTGTGAGCACTGACAGCCGCCTTCTGCAACCTGGTGCCCTGCAGATGTGCCTGCCATGCTAGCTGGGGATGATGGGAGTTGTAGTCCAGCACATCTCCAAGGCATCAAGATGAGGGAGGCTGGCCTGGAGGCATCTGGCTGGTCACTGTTTGAAACAGAATGCTGGACCAGATGGACCTTGAGCTGATCCAATCAGGCACTTCTTAGGTTCACTGATGTCACACCTGGTGGATGAGATGAATATCTTTGCCCTGGGAGGGATCAACGTGTTGCTCAGTCTGTTGAGGCAAAAGAAAGCAACAAAGCTTATTGAATTTATTATGGCATAATCTATTGTGTCCATCAGCGGTTAGCACCTGGCCAGCAGACCAGTCACAGTCTTCCCCACTATAAAATTATATTTCTATCTAAATAGTGATTATTTCTAAATTTGCATGTATACAAGTAAATTAGTACATGTAAATTTTATGCAAATTGCTGTTCAATTGGGGGATTGGTTGATGCGGCATTTCCTTTCCTATCCTTTGGGGGGGGGTGATGCGTAAGTGGCTCATCCAAGAGGAACATATATCTCATGAAACTGGCTCTGGTTTGTGAAAGCTGATCTATATTCCTGGGGCCTTTCCAATATTCCACATTTTGCTATAAAAGGGGGGGGGGGAAGAGAGAGAGAGAGATGTTGATGATGATCTGCAATGGTTAGAAAGTTGGGTTTGGGTATAGGAAAGGATTCAGATTCTGTTCATATATGATGCTTATTAGGTGGCCTTAGGTAAGTCATTGTCAATCAGCCTACCCTACCTCACAGGGGGGATGTCTTCATAGTGCCAAGTTGGTGCTGTGTTCCCCCCAAACCTAGTGGTTTTGCTTATCCGGGATGGCATCAGGTAATCCCAATGCCAAGGAGGAAGTGCTGGGTTTCTGGCAGTCATCCGGGTACTGGAGCCGCCACCCCCGTCCTCTTCCTGCCTTTCCTGGCTTCCAGGGACCAATCACCAGTCACCTTCTGCCAGGACCACCCTCTGGAACGGCCAAGGAGTGAGGTCAGATGATGGAAGAGCCATGTTGACTTCACTCCCACCAAAAAAGTTGGGGTAAGTCCCTGAGTTTTTTAGTGCACAGCTTTGCGCAAAAGCCCCGTGGTGGCTGCAAATCTGTGGCTGTCTCATATAACCGACACAGCGCAGGTTTGCAGCCACTGCAGGGCTTTGAGTGCACATAGCCCAAGGGCTGCTGAGAGGATAAGAGACACTCTGAGGCTGCCTCTACAAGAAGCATTTAAAGCTCTTTCAAGACGCATTATAAAATTTACCTCTACAAGAACGGAGCGCAAATCGGGCGTAGAGGCGCGTTTTCTCTCCGATTATGCGCATTATCAAATGCGCGTTAAATAGCGAGTTTTATTTTGCTCCATCCGTTAAAGCGCATTTTGACTATGCAAACAAGCAATTCTCCGCATTAACTACTTGTAAAGCGCATTTGAAACAACCAGTAAGATCACCAGCTGAGTGCTCAGTTACCTCCTGCATACAAGCATTTACGCTAAAGCGCTTCCGAGAAGATGCGCATAATTGGCTAACCAGGCGTAAAGCTGAATTCTTGTAGATGAGGCTTCTGAGTGGGGTATAGATATAACAAATAGTTATAGGATCAAAGAACGTTATTTCCATAGTGGCATGAAAGGACCTTTTCTGCACTACCTAGGAAAACAGTGCATTCTGATGAAACCATAAAGCATCCCCCCACCCCTGTGAAAATTGCCTTGCTCTTCCATCCACCTTCATCCTAGAACCTTTCTGTAGCTGCCTAAATCACGCTTGAAGGGAGAGGATTTTTCAAATGAAAGGAGCCTCTATTGAGGGGGGGGGAGGTGAGTCAGCCACACCTGTATGTGTGGGAGCCATTCCTGGAACCTCTTGGCTCCCGGCAGGAGCAGCCGCAGGTCCCACTACAAAGGGACCCCGGGGAGACTGAATAGTTTCCAACCGAGAATGTCCCCCGAGGGCGGGCAATTAATAACATTCCCCCATGTTCAAAGGGAAGGCGAGGCCCAGGCACGGCAGTATCTTGTCAGGGCCCGGCCTGCTCCAAAGAGAGAAGAACTGCATGGGAGGGAATTAGAAAGGAAATATCTCCTGTTGACTGAGGTAGGTGTGTGTCTTGGAGTTTGTAGTGGAGGGGAGGGAGAGACAGTGAAAGGGATGAGGTGAGATGGTTGCCTGAGAGGGAATGCCTTCAGTTCAATGTCCTAGGTATGTCATGCATTCTGCCAATGTAGCCCTTGTGTGTTGTGTTTTGCTACCTGCCCATAACGTTTACGGGTTCTTTGTATTTTGGCAGGTTTTCCCATAACCAGTAGAAAACCTCTTATGGAAGGTGTTTCTACATTTTTCTTATAAGTAGTCAGCAAACAGAAGTAGCCACATTGGTCCATTAGAAAAATTCTATACATAGATATAGAACTGATATCTTCATTATCTTTATTAGGACCAACTAAAAAAGATAACGTAGAGTGCAAGCTTTTGAGTTTACCGGAACTCTTCTTCAGGCTGGATATTAAGCAAAAGAAGAGGGATGAGGTGGGGTCAGGGAGAGAAAAAGATGCTGCTGATGATCTTGATGGAAGCTCCATTTTGCACTTTGCAACAGTTTTAAGGGAGGAGGTGCTTTGCAGATTGACCTGGCCTGATTAATGCTGCAGTCCTATACACAATTTCCTGGGAGTAAGCCCCACTTAACTTTCAGAGCATATGATTGCTCTGTAAGTCTGCAACATGCCTTCTCCATTATAGCTTACTAGAAACCCAAGTTTCCATCATATCCAGTAATATCTTCTTCTATCCTTCTCGTCCTCCTCCTCCTTCTCCTCCTCCTCTTCCTGTTGTTGTTGTTGTTTTGCATAACACTAGCCTGGATAAGCATTCTGCTGTACTCAAAAGCTTGCCTGTGATTCTTGTTTGATCTTATAGTTTATTAGCTCTTTATTTTTGTGAAGGCAGAATTTTGAGTCTGAATTATCAGATCTGCCTTCAGTTACAAATATATGTTTTAGGGGTAAGAGAAAAATAATAAACATGCTTCCTCTTTTAATTAAGAGTTGCAGCCCAGACCTATGCATATTGATTTGGAAATAAACACCCACTAAGTTCAAAGGGATGCGTTACTCTTAAATACATAAGTGTGAAGCTAGTTTATGGAAATGAAGTACACAGTGTTGTTTTGTTTGGCATGCCCATTTTGAAAATTAAAATTGCTGAGTGAAATTAATATCAAAATTGAAAGGATAATATAAGAAAGATCTATCAATAGGCATTGTGATCTATTTGCTTAGGGTGTCTATATGACAGGAAAAACCCAGATTTGTCAGGATTTTTGGTAACAAATCGGGGGGGGGGGGATTATGAAATTTGACGAAAAATCCAGATTTTTTTCCATTCTCCCCAGCAAAAGGACAGCTCTACTTTAATGAGAATTAACAAAAACGCTTACAGCTCCATCATTTTTAAAGATAAAGAGATGAAACGGCACCATGATAGCTTTAAGGAAGGGCTTTAGCCATGCCAAATTTGAAGCAGATTATTATTATTATTATTATTATTATTTATTGCATTTATATACCGCCCCATAGCTGAAGCTGTCTGAGCGGTTTACAAAAATTAAAAACATTGAACATTAAAAACCCAATATACATCCATTCATCCGTTGAGTTTTAAGATTTTTTTAAAAAAATTGAAGTTTTTATATATATATATATATATATATACGGTCACTTTTAAAGCTAAAGAGATGAAATTTGGTGCCATGATAGTTCTCCAATAGAGCTTTAGCCTTGCCAAGTTTGAAGCAAATTTGGTCATCCTCTGATTTCTAGGGATTTTTAAAGTTTGAGGTTTTAAAATATATATTTTTTAAAAAACTGCCATTTTTAAAGATAAAGAAATTAATCCTGGCAGCATGATAGATCCCAGGTAGGGCTTTATCCTTGACAAGTTTGAAGCAGATCTGTTCAACCATTGATTGTTAGGAATTTTGTAAAGTTTGAGATTTTAAATCTAAAAAAACCCCAAAATGCTGGAGACATATCCTTCAAACTCAGGTTTTCAAGGTTGCACCTTGAGAATTTTCAGCCCTTGGCATCAAGGGAATATCAAGTTTTTAGTTAAGAAGTGCTGGGCAAGCAGGGCACCTTTCCTGTTGCAGATTTGATGGGCAGTCGGGCACCTGGAGCTCAGCAGAGGCGAGGCATCCACAGATCAAAATGTGGGAAAGGAGAGGTCAGTCAGAGCAGCCCACAGGGCAAAACAGAACAGGCCAGAGGCCTTTTTCTCAGAGTTCCACATCATGAGCGATGAAGGGTCATCCTTAGAGAAAAACTCTCATGACCAACAGTGAGGTGTCAGTCAAGAGAGAGGCTCCCATCTTTGCGGATGTCCTTTTGATGCGGATGTTGGAACCTGGCATGTCACGTCATTGCTTTGCTTTGCTATCCCTTCCCCTCCATTTCACTTTGTTCACTTGTGAGCTAGGCTCTGTCTGCACCGCTGGCATGCAATGCAGAACGTTTGAAGTTTGTGTCGGAGGAAAATAGATTGATTTGTGGCTTGGGCTGGCTGGCATATCTCTTAGCAACAGAGTTGGACTGAAGACACATAGCTGTAGCTGAACCCTGAGAGTCTGGCATGCCACACAGAGCCTTTTAAGAGCATCTCAGAATCAAGTGTTGGTGCAGGTGTTGGCTGGTTGGAGGCTTTGGCTGGCATCAGTTTCAGACAGAGTTACAACTCAGAGATGGCTGTAGAGCCTTTTAAGAGCCTTTTAAGAGCATCTCAGGGTTCAGTGTTGGTGCAGACAGAGGTGGCTGACGGTGGAGTTTTTTTAAATTAAGAGTCACTAGATGTGACCAAGCTATAAGCTGGCACCCTACCCTCAGCCACAGGGTACAAGTGCACAGCTTGGCTGGACTGTTGGGAGATTTTGGCAGAGAGAGAGGGGTGGATTGTTTGAGGCTGGAAGCTGGAGATGTCAGCTGGCTGGCATAAGGCAGAGAGAGGCTGAAGGCAACCCAGATTCACCTGTAGCTTGGCATGAGAGGCTGGCTTGCCACCCAGAGTGTTTTAAGAGTGCATCAGAGTCAAGCAGGTGTGCAGCAGGAGAGGAGTTGGAGGTGGCTGGTGGCGGAGTTTTTTAAAGTAAGAGTCACCAGACATGACCAAACAATAAGCAATACCCCTGGCCACAAGTGTGTAGCCCGGTTGGACCATCGGGAGACTTTGGCAGGGAGAGAGAGGGGGAGATTGTTTGAGGCTGGAGGCTTTGGTTTGGCTGCAATGACTTAGACAGAGAGACAACAGAGGCTGCACAGACAACCCAGAGACACCTGTTGTAACTTAGCCCTACGGTGCTGGCAGGCAACGCAGGGCATTAGAAAGAGGGTCTCAGAGTCGCATGTTTGTGCAGGAAGTAGACAGGAGTTCAAAATATGTATGTAAGAAGTGGTGTCAACGTGCAAGCCTTGAGAAGCTAATGTATATAAGTGAGAAGTGTGAATGGGCAAAGTAGTGTCTGCCATCCATAACACCCACCCTAATGTTAGAGTAGAGAAACTTGTGACAATCATACACAAGGTTAAAAAAAAATAAAATTTAAAAACAAAAATAAAAAAGCCAGCCAGCCGGCTGGCAGCAAGCCCTGTTAAAAGCAGCAGCAGTTAGCAGCGGATACAGTCAGAAAATATATTTGAGGGAAGGGGAGAATGTATCACACAGAGTATAGCAAAAGCTTCAAAGTACAGCAAAAGCTACAAAAGTAGGAGTAAGTAAAGTTAATTTCAGATACGTTGCTCTTTATTTCAGTGATTTTAACATGAAGATGTTTTGTAGAACAGATTTGTCTTAATTGTGTGCTGTAAAATCAGATATGTGACCAAGGCTATGTTCAGGTAGGCACCCCCCCTTGGTGCTGGACATGCCTCCTGGGGCCAGACAGATTGGTGGGCATGCCCCCTTGGGAGCCGACCATGTTGTCCTCCTTTTTGGTTTCCAAAATATGGTCACCCTAGCCAACATTATACTGAATACTGAAAAAGATGAAATGGAGGTAGAAACTCATGATCATACTGTGGCTGAAATAAGCCCCATGATATTCTACTCATTCCCCCCACTCTGTGAGTAGAGGAACTAACCATCATTTGCCAGATTAGTTATCCTCCTTCATTTACCAGCCTTCTATAATGATGTTCCACATATCCATGATTCTTTCCAACTTCTCACCCTGCTTTGCTAGTGTGGGCAAGAAGAACAACCATTAAAAAAGGCTGAGAAGGAGCGGGACATTAAAAAAAAAGTTTGGTGTAACTATAAGCATTCACCAGGGAAAGGTCTCCTAGTAACTGCAAAGGGTTCACTGTTTTCCTCTGCTTTAGTGAGCCACTTGGGCCTTTGTAAAATCAGCAGCCACTACAACACCAGTCCCCATCATCTGAGACTAAGGTTATACTGAATTGACAAAGACCATTTCTCAGCCATTTCAACCACTTTGAAATTAGCTGTTTTGTTTCAACTGTATTTCAGGAATGAGGTAAAATTCTTTTGGGAGGAAGAGAATTGGAGCAGCCGCCATTTTGTTTTCTCATAAAGCCCAGTTCTGCCTGCTTTGCCACTCAGTGGGGGCCACCATTATAGTGGACAGCAGTTGAATATATACAGAAAAATGCATTTTACAGAGTGGGTGCATCATTCCTCCAGCAGCTCATTTTATTTAAGAAGTGTAGTGTTACAAACCCGGAAAAAGGGTGGTGTGGTTCATTACCCTGAGGGTGAAATCCTGCATCTTTACCAGGGCTTTCTGCTTCCAAATTCTTTGCAGGATTAATATTGGCTCCTAATATTGGTTCCTTTACATGGGCAGTCACGTGGTATAAATTCAGGAAAGTCCTTTCTCAGCAAGTCCTATATGTTTTACCGCCAGTAGATGGTGATGTCATTATAGTGCAATGCCGTCATTTCTCACAGCCAATAGATTGAATTAACATCCCTTATCGTGTTATGTCCAATCTTTTTGAAAGCAGGATGAAGTTCATGAACCACAGGAGGCACCCTGGAGGTTGACAATGTCATTTAAAGGATCCACAAACTTCCATGAGCAACCAAACTTGATCGTACGATATAAGCCTTGTGTGGACAAGCTCAGTGACTGAAGCAGGCTTTTAAAAAACATAATGTCACAGTTGTGCCATTCCATACAGCTCTATTTTTAAACCTGAATTGCTAAAAAAACAAAACAAAAAAAACACACCACCTTACATTTGGAGTAATACTTTTTAAAAAGAATGTCTTGCAAAAGCCCAAAGATTCTTTGTTCAAAAGAATACCTAATGATTTAAATTTGTTCCACAAATCACTGTTTCTCCCCAACCTTATGTCAAGCCTTTTTGCATAACATCCAAGGTACAAAGACCGAGCATGAATGGTGAACAGAATAAATGTAAGCACACAGAGGTGAGCAATAACCGGCACTTATCCACACATTCAGTTACTACAACTCATCTTTATGGCCACCTTTCCATACATATTTCCATCAATAGTTGGGCATTTTGCTATGATGAACTGAATGTGGATATATTAATTCATTTAGGCTGCAATCCAATGCATGTTTAAACAAGAAAACTCCTACAACCTCCAGCATACCCTAGCCACACATGCTGGCTGGGGACATACTGAGAATTGTAGGACTTTTTTCTGTCTAAATATGCATAGGATTTCACCCTTAAATATATGCTTATTTTAAAAGGTCAGCCAATGACCATTGGGGCTGAACGAACCTCCCCCCTAAAAATGAGCTTATGGCAAAAACAGGCTAGATGACAACCGGAATTATCTCAGGTCGATGTGACATCCTACAATACATTGTACAGGCCGGACCTTTCATTGCTCAGGATGTCTTGAGTGGTGATGAGAACTTACTTATATGCTTTCTGAATGTACATGCTAACTACATTACTTACAGGCTAGTCATGCTTATTAAGCAGTCCCTGTTTAGATAAAAAAAATCTCCTCACAGAAGGTTACACAGAAGCAGGTTGTTCTGCGGCTGCTCTTCACAAAGATTCTTTGTGCACCAACTTAAAAATGACTAAAACAGGCCAGTGGGCTCACTTCCCAAACCACAGCCATAGTGTCATATGAAACATTTTACGCTCAAGATCTTCTGTTACCACAATACAAAACGCAGGTGTGGACTGGCCAGCCCCTGAAGTCTCTCTTCCCAGTGGCTCTTGACAAAGGCAAAATCCACAGTTGTTTTTCCTGCCACTTCTTCATCTATCCTTGGCCAATCAGGGCCTTTCCCCAGATGTGCCATTAGAAGGAAGCTGTCATATTTGTCCCATTCTCATCCCATCCCATCATGCCAGGACACAAAGAGTGCAGGATGTGGATGTCTAATCCGTTAATGGAGCCAGAAGACTTTCACAGCTTCACACAACAACTTTTGGCAGTGAAACCCCACCATGTAAACACAGGTTGCAAAGCTTCATCCATGGATCACTTGCTGAGAAGAACATCGGATGTATGCATATTTTCATTTTTTTTCCACTTAGAAGCAACTGCACACGTTCTTAAACCGTCTTGACATTTTTTAAAAATGAGGAAAATCACAAGAAAAGAGCTTTTCCTATTAATTTTCTTTCAATAAAAAGGCGGGCTCAGTAATTCCTCTGCTTTCCTTCCTTGGAACTCTCATTTCCTCTCATGATGAATCTGGACAGATTTGGCTTACCTCAAGGTTATTTGCTGGCATGCAGGAAATAGCTATGAGGGTGTGATCAAAGTTAAATAGTTTGATGAAAGGTTAAAGAAGCCAGGTATGTTAAACTCAGGGCCAAAAGACATGTAATGTTGGGAGATTTGTCATATCAGATCTTTTGCAGTTTTCACAAAATGATAAATGCAGCAGCCATGGGGGACTTCAGTTTAGGTTGGGACCACAACGTTAGGAGAGGAGGTTTTTAACCCTCTCCTGCCATGCTTTTATTTATTTATTATTTATTACATTTGTATACCGCCCCATAGCCGAAGCTCTCTGGGCGGTTTACATAGGATTAAAAACAATTAAAAAAATATACAAAAATTTAAACAGCAAAAACATACAACATACACACAATCTGTACATTTAAAACCACTACAACACTTCAAAAAGCTACAAAAAAAACCCAAACAAACAAAAACAAAACAAAACACAAAAACAAAAACAAACCCAGGCTCCTGAGCTGAATGCCTCCTCCCTCAGGAGCTGCTGCTTGCTTCGCAGGGCAAAGCATACACGTATCATATGGGACAAAAAGGTGGGTTATACATATTTTGATTAATTAACTCACTAACTAGGTACAATAGCTTTATACTAAAGAAAAGGAGCTGGGGTGTTTCAATGTTAGGATTCCCTCCCCCCCCCAATCCATAAGGTGACAAGAATTAATGGCTTGTAAGTTGAAACTGAGCATCAACACTTATTATAAAAAGAAGCACCATAACAAACATAACAGAATGCAAAAAATATGGAGCAAGGGATATAAACCATTAAACCATCCGGCCTTCATGTTTGAGGTAAGCAGTCCAACACCAAAGCAATTTGGGTATGTACAATGAGAACCAAAAGAACGAAAAGGAAAAACGTTAAAGGTATTCCAGGTATTCATCTACTATTTTGAAGCTGATTGAGTTCTGTTGAAAAAGATAATTTTAGGAATGGATAACTGGGAAAGGAATGTTGTAGATCAGGTGCAGCAGAGAGGCACTGAGGAGAAGAACAGACTTACTTGGCACCTGAAGGAAACGTAGCAGACGGTTCCCTGACAGGGTTCCTGTAGCCTCCCGGTTCCTATTTGCCGGTTCTCGTTTTCCAACTTTGGGTGGATCCAGGATATTGCAGTTGACACCTCAATTTGTGTCACTGATCATATCCTTCTCTCAACCCAGAAGCCAGGCATCCTGAGAACTGAGAAGATGGTAATTAACTTTGGCTTTCTCTCCTGATAATCAACTGGGCATGTGGCACTACAAAGACCTTGCCACTCAGTCTAAACGAATTTCCCTTCGTCTTGTTCTGCATTCAGATCCGATTAGTACTGGAAGACTTAAGTTAAAACAGGCACCGGGCATGGCTGTGACCCAGTTATGACAGCATCAGTGTTGATTGAGTCAGACTCCACAGGCATTGCAAAGCCTTGGAAGGACCAAGCTCAGGTTTCACCCCAGCACCCAGATTGGACTGTCCCTCCCAGAATGGTTTGGATTTCACTTTTTCTTTAGTTTTCCTTAGTTTGGTGTGTGAAACTTTGATAGCATTTTGGATGCATGTTTATAGGCAGCCCTCGAGGTATGGCAAAAGCAACGTGAGTCTTTGCAGTGACTTCATTGGACTTTGGAATAGGCAATAAGTTCCAGATCATTGACTTGCCAGCAGACTGGGAAAAGGAGGCAGGGCAGGAGGGGAGGGAGGCATCTTGCTTAGGTTAGGTCACTTTGGCAAGCAGGCCAGAATGTTGTCCTCTTCCTTTAAGTGGCATTGCTATGCATTGTTGGAGGCTGCCATACCTCATCCCAGATGAGGTTGCCTTTGAGCAGGAAGTAGAACAACTTTTCATATAATTTCCTGATGTAGAAAGTGCCAAGATAATTGCAAGATGGTTACAACTCTCTCTGAGAATATATCTGAGCAACAGACTTAAGCTGGTTTAATAATCATTGCCCTGCCCCAGGAAACCTTGGAAACTGTACATGGGGTGGGTGAGTGGATTGGTTGGGGGCAAACCATGATAGTTAAGCAGATATAAAATTAAAATACGTTTGTCTTGTATACAGGCCCTTGTTCCCATTGCCAGAACATGGCTTCATGAAAGATGAAAAATAGCCCATCAGAATCCTTGTCTTTAGTAGTAATTCAAATGGCTAAGCAAGGAAGTGCTAGTTCAGATTCAGTGATGTGGCATTCGCCAACCATATGTCCTAGCAAGAATTGGGTCTGATGCATAGAAGACAGGGGCTAGAGAGTTGGGAAGGGTCGATATCATAACCCCTTCCCTTGATGTTACTGCAATCACAACCCAGATAATTCAAGGACACAATTCTATGCATGTTTAGATGATAAGAAGTCCCACAGTTCCCAGCATTACCAGTCAGCCATGCTAGCTGGGGCATGCTGGAAGTTGTAGGACTTCTTTTTCTGTCTAAACATGAATAGGATTGGATCCTAAATGTATTATTGTAGTTTTCTGCCATCTTTCCTCCAAGAAGTGCTGAGCAGAGCTGCCCCTTTCTTTAACAAAGGTTAGGTTAAGGGAGAGCAAGGTCTCCCAGCATGCTTCATGGCTATGCAAGAATTTAAAGCCAGGTCACCATAGTCACAGTCCAGTACTTGATCCGTTAAATGACACTGATTCTCCTTCAAGTTCTGGACTCAAGTAGAATCTTATGAAGAAGCAAAGAGGAACAGGGTGGTGGGGAGGTGGGCTCTGATAGGCCTGGGATCCATGGGACAATCAGTAAGTGAGAAGGGCAGCAAGGGCCTCTGTCCATTGTCCAATTGGCTAGCATGCTGGTGCCAGGGCTGGTGGGTGTGGTTTGGCGTAGGCCAGCTGGACTGTTGCGACTTTCCTTTTGTTTTATTATTCTTGCTTGGAGGAGTCCTCCTTCTGCGGCAGCTACTCTCCAGTGAGAAGGGGACAAGAAGTTCAGGGGTACAGACAGAAAGGAAGCTGCCTTGAGGAGCAACTGCTCATTGAATTTTTGGGAACGGCGAGACGAAAAATGCTGAATACCTGGAGGGAGGTTTTTTTTTTTTATGAGCGGGACTGTAATTGCATTCCGTAAACTTACAAGAGAGTTGGGGGATCATGCTTAATTTCTTAGAAAAGAAGTGTAGGGAATAGAGAGACGGAGTGGGGAAAGTCTTACCATCTGTCCTGTAAACCCTTGTCGTTCATGCTGGGCTGTGTGTTAAAGAGAAGAAGAAGAGAAGGGAAGCGAGTGAGTGAGAGAGAGAGCATCGCTATGTAGATGTCGCTGTGGTTTAAATTTACAGTCTCATTCTGCAAAGGTAAGTGCACTATCTCAAACACCCCTCAGGAGCTTAACAGAACAATCCAGTGCATGTTTATTCAGAAAAGTAAATTGCACTGTATTCAATAGGGCTTATTCATTGGTAAGATTGCAGCCTTAAGCTGGATTCTTAGGTGTAATTATGACATCTAAGTTGAGTTTTTTTTAAAATGTGGATGTGAAGGTGACTACTGTCTACACTATGCCTCCTTAAGTATGTCAACCTGCAGTAACATATGTTGCTGGGCATTTGATACCAACTACTTTTAATTATTTATGCTATCGCCCGAGGGACCACTTCTCACATAATGTTTTTCCCTAATGCTACAGATGTTTTACAACCAAGATCACACTTCGTGTTTTGATGATTCTGTTTTGTGATGCTTCTGAATTTCGTAATTAGTTGGTTCACTGATGGAAATTTGTCCGTTTG
Source organism: Anniella stebbinsi (assembly GCA_029215795.1). Classification (NCBI taxonomy): domain Eukaryota; kingdom Metazoa; phylum Chordata; class Lepidosauria; order Squamata; family Anniellidae; genus Anniella; species Anniella stebbinsi. The sequence continues at coordinate 41,848,301 of JARDYH010000004.1, read as the reverse complement.
TTACAATCACCTTTGTAGTGAGCCTGGATCAATGTATTATGAATTCATTATTAAATTAGAAATTGATTGTGAGCTTCAGAACATGTGTGGTCTGCATCTGAGTAGTGTGCTGAGTAGTCTGGTTTAACCCTTGAACAATCTGGTGCATCCACCACTGCTTTCCTCATTGTTGCTGCTACCACAGCTCTAGCTCCATGAGGAGGAGGACTCTGTGGTCCATCTTCTTCTCTCATCCATATACTGACGATCAGCGACAACGAGTAAACATCACATCAAACAGGCAGGTCACATGAAAACAGCCCATCAGGAAGGGGGTACATGACATAGTGATGCATGATGTCATGCTACCCTACATTTTTCCAAACTACAGCTCCCAAAATGCACTTTGATATTGCGCATATGCAAAAACTTGTGTACATGGAATGATGATAATAATAATAATAATAACTATTATTATTATTATTATTATTATTATTATTTCTTAACCGCCTTTCCCTCCAGATCGAGGCAGGGAACAATATCAATTCAAACAATATAAAATACATAAACTGATTAAAAGCATGTAAAAATTAATACATTATTAAAATCAACAAAGACTTGAAATTCGACTGGGTAGGCCTGCCGGAAGAGATCAGTCTTTATAGCTCTCTTAAATTCTTGAAGACTGGTAAGTTGGTGGATCTCTTCCAGCAGGCCATTCCACAGTCTGGGAGCGGCAGGACTGTAGTCGACTGTAGTAAATTTTTCCCAGAGGACCTGAGCATGTGGGGCAGATTGTATGGGAGAAGGTGATCCTGCAGGTAACCTGGACCCAAACCATGTAGGGCTTTAAAGGTAATAACCAACACTTTGTACTTCGCCCGGAAACTAATTGGCAGCCAGTGGAGTGATTTTAAAACTGGTGTGATATGGTCACCTGGCTGCCATATTTTGAACTAGTTGAAGTTTCTGGACTAGGCACAGAGGTAGCCCTATGTACAGCGCATTGCAGAAGTTGAGCCTCGAAGTTACCAGCGTGTGCACTACCGTTTTTAGGTCTTTCAACTCTAGGAAGGGGCGCAGCTGGCATATCAGCCGAAGCTGATAGTAGGCACTCCTGGCCGTCGCATCTAACTGAGCTGTCATTTGGAGCGATGGATCCAGGAGTATCCCCAAGCTGCAAACACAGCCTTTCAGGGGGAGTATAACCCCATCCAGAACCGGTTGACACACCTCCAAACCCAGATTGCGGCCTTTGACAGTAAGCACCTCCATCTTGTCTGGATTCAGCTTCAGTTTGTTTTTCCTCATCCAGCCCATTACCACCTCCAAGCATTCATTCAGAGGAGACACACTATCCTTAGTTGACGCTGTTGTCATAGGCATAGAGAAATATATGTGGGTGTCATCAGCATACTGATAGCACCCCGCCCCATGCCTCCGGATGATCTCTCCCAGCGTTTTCATGTAGATGTTAAACAGCATTGGGGAGAGGATGGTGCCTTGAGGTACGCCACGCAACAGCTCCTTCTTTGAGGAGCAACTATCCCCAAGCATCACCATCTGGAACCTGCCCGAGAGGTAGGACCGGAACCACTGAAGCACAGTGTCCCTGAGTCCCAATCTCCTCAAGAGTTCCAGAAGGATACCATGGTCGATGGTATTGAAAGCTGCTGAGAGGTCCAGAAGTACCAGCAGGGACACACTCCCCCTGTCAATACTCAAGCGTAGATCATCCACTAAGGCAACCATAGCAGTCTCAACTCCATATCCTGCCCTGAAGCCAGTTTGAAATGGGACTAGAAAATCTGTATCATCCAAGACTGCTTGGAGTTGAAAGGCAACTGCCCTCTCGATCACCTTGCTAAAAAATGGAAGATTTGATACTGGTCTATAGTTCTTAAGATCCAGGAGATCCAGGGATGGCTTTTTTAGAAACGGCTGTACCACTGCTTCTTTTAAACTTGATGGAAAACTCCTCTCCCTGAGAGATGTATTAATAATATGTTGTAATTGTAATCTAATTACATCTCCTCCCTGGGCGACCAGCCAAGGACAGGGATTGAGAGGGCAAGTTGTCCTCCTCATTTGTCCAAGCAGCTTGTCCACGTCCTCGGTACTCACCAACTGAAACTAATCCAGTGTAATTCTTCTCACAGAGTTGCTGGACACTCCATTGTCAGCCTCTGCTATAACGACGGCATCTAAGTTGGCTTTTATCAGAGAGATTTTATCTGTGAAATGATCATTAAAAGCATCATAGCTAACTGCAGAAGGCTCTCAAATCGGATTCAGGGGGGAAGGTGCCTGAGTTAGACTCCTTACCACCCTGAACAGTTCTGCTGGACGTGAATTCGCAGACACAATGCATACAGAGAAGAAAACTTTCTTTGCTGCACGTATTGCCACCCCATAGGAATGAAGATGTTCTCTGTCATGTCTTGTCGGATATAAGTCGAGTTTTCTGCCATCGGCACTCCAGTTGTCGTACTTCCCTTTCCTGAGATCTTCAGTATACCAGGGTGCCCGATTAGTAGTGGGTCGGAGAGGACGTTTGGGAGCGATCATGTCGATAGCCCTTGTTAGATCTTGATACTAACACTGACCAGAAAATGGTCTGTCCATAATGCAGAGGTATTAATAAGAGTTTGTATTAAAGGAGATCCTTTATCTGAACTAACATATGTGAATTTGCTAGTTTCCAAGGAAATAACACATTCATCTGGGTAAGTCTGTCCATCCCTAGTTCTGTATAACATCCACAATAGCTGCTGATGCATGGCAAGATGGATGACCTCCTGCTCTATTACTTGTGGATCATCTATGGTTGTACACATATCCTTATTTCTGGGTGTAATGAAGGAGAAAATTATAGGAGAAATGGCCCAAGACACAATGCTTAAGACATTTGATTACATTCCTGAAGATTGTGATCACCCATTGCATAGCTGCCGCTTGTCTGTCCCACTGTGAAGGTACTTTATCCACTGAGTTGTGGAAGGACAAGATGGTTGAATGTAGCACTGAACAAACTCCATTGTGTTTGTAGGCCATTTCACACACTACATATTAATAAACTCAAGGTGCTTCTAGATGTGGTATTTATCATGTAATTGACCTGCCTCATTCACAGAATTTTATGCAGTAGAGGCTGGTGTTTCGATTTCTGTGGGTCAGTGAATTAGTGAGTCGGTGAATCACATTTTACCTTTTTTAGGTACACACTTAAAATATCTTAGATGTACATCTCCGTAATGTAATGCTTCACTAGGGTGGCCACTTGTGAATCGCCAAGAGAAAAGAGAAAAGAGGATGCCAGTTTGCATTAAATTTGCTAGTGCTAATTTATATGCAAAGATACCAATTTAGAAATAATTATTATACATTAAATAGAAATGCAATACATCCCACCATGGTGTGGAAGACTGTGACCAGGGCCCTGTCTTCACGGTGCCAAGTTGGCACCGCCTTCCTCCAAAACCCTGGGATTTTACTTACCAGGGTGCTGTTGGGTAATCCTGATGCCAAGGAGGGAGCGCAGGGCTTCCAGTGGACATTCAGGTAACGGAGCCCCCCCTCTTCCTGGTGGAAGGCGATCAATTGGCAGTCGCCTTCCACCAGGACCACCCCCGAATCGGCCCTGGAGTGAGGTCAAACAATGGAAGAGCCGTACTGACCTTGCTCCCACTGAAAAAGGGTTAGTCCCTAACTTTTTTAAAGCACAGCTTCGTGGGAAAGCCCCACAGTGGCTGTGAATCTGCAGCTGCATCATATAACTGATGCAGCACAGATTTGCAGCTACCATGGGGCTTTCCCCTTGTATAGACAGGCCCCAGATGACCTGTGTGCCTTGTTCAGTCTGCTATCCAAGTGCTGTTGATGGGCAAATTCAAGGCCTGTGTTTTTCCTTCTAATGGTTCTTTATCTTTAAACTTTACTTGGACCAGACAGCCTTCAAATAGTGAGTGCCTTCAAAATAGAGGACTGTCCTCTGGGAGCCTTTCAGATAAAGGACTGTGTTCTGTAAAATAGGACACCTGGCCATCCATGTGCCCCCTAGAGGCTATGGTAAGTGGGAGAGTGCTTGTGATTACTTTGAATCTATAAAACCAGTGTCATTCCCTCCTCATGGGTATTTCCCTCCTTTAATGTGGCCTTGTACTATTTCCCTAAAGATCGATTTTCTGTTAGGCCTTACAGTTTGTGTAGCTGTGGGTCTAGCTGGGCAGGTAAAGCAAAGCTGAGTGCCATTACCATTCTGTTCTCCATCTTCTGGAATTCTCATGGGCATGGGGGGGGGGGGTGTGGAATAGAATTTGAATATCTTATTACCACCTGCACAATCTTAATGTGGGGGTTGTATGGATATGGACATAGTCTTGATCCTGATCTCCTTGTTGATTATCCCTATATTAAATATTATATGCAAAGTATTCTAATAAGATATCATTACATAAGAATCCCCTTTGAGCATCATCCCAGCATGTTCCCTTGATGCCTTTCCCCGGCCCGCATAAGAGCCAAGCTTTTATGCAAACAGGCCTGGTGGGTATGTTTGGTGATGATTTCCTTTGTCAGTGGCAGGATGACTTCGCTGTGTTACACACATGTGGTTACCAAAGGGAGCAAAGGTGAATAAGGAAAACTTGCTTAACCTTCTTGAAACTCAGACAAATAAGGGAGTTGTTGTGTCTTTTCAGTATAGTGCTATGGAATTGAGCCATACTGTGAAAACAGAGGCATCCTTTATGTGCTATACAGCTGCTATGTCCTGAGATCAAGGGGCATCTGTGTTCTGGAATTCTACAATCCAGAATTTAAATTCTACAGCCTTTTATAGAGATTAACTGAGCTCAGCAAGGCTAGAGTTCCTTAGCTTAGAACAGTCTTCCCCAACCCTTTGGATGTGTTGGAGTATAATTCCCATCATTCCCAGCCAGCATGGCCACTCACAGGAGAAAGGCAGTATACAAATATTTAAAGAAATAAATCAAAATGTGCTTGGATCTAACAGCCAAACTAGACATGGTGTGGGAGTTCTGTGAATAGCAGCTAGGGCCCTCTGCATTTAGTTTGATGAGTCAATGGTATTAGGGGAGGTTGTTAACTCTCTCCCCACCTGCCAATATTCCAATTAAAATAAATTTTCTGAAGCTCTTATGTGCCCAGTAGGAACTTGTGGATGTTTTGGTCCACAGGGCAAGATAGTAACTTTGGATAGGGGCTATTTGTTGTTGTTGGGGGTTTTTTAATGTGCAGGGGAAAATAGTTAAATTTCCCATTCCCTGTTGCCATGATCCCAATCCAAAGAGATCCTTTTCTCTGTTATATTAACAATGTTTTCTAAAAATGCAGGAACTCCTATACACAGATCTCCCACATTGCCTCTGGTTTGGCCTTTTTCACACATGATTGTTTGTGTGCTTCCAAGCTCTCCACCACATCCCCAGTCAATGTCAATTGAAACGATCTAAATAAACTGCAGAAAGCTCAGGCTCTTGTCCCTTGAACTTCGTTATCAAACTGGTAGTTCCCAAGATGAGCTCAACAGATAAGATCCCTGTCTACAAAATAGGTGGCAAATTCATCACGGTGGGCAAGACATGAGTCAGTCTCTGGGCAAAGGCAGCTTATATTTTCACCAGGCTGAGTGTTTACCATCTCTGCTGGATAGTATTTGGCATGTGCTATGAATCTAATTTCCCACATAGATGCAAAAGTTGGTACAGAATCCTTCTGCTTGATTTAATTTGGCACCTTCCCCTGAAGCTATAAATACTGACCCCTGCTGAAATCATGACTCTGGGCAACGTGAAATTTGACAAAGATCAGTAGCTCAAATAGCGCATGCTAAAAGCCATTCCTACTTAACCAACCTCCCCCAGCCACTAGCCAAGAATAAGTGACCCAGTGCGGTATAATGGACAGAGCACCTGAAATGGACTGGAAAGACCTGGGTTGGATTCCCAGGTCTTCCTTTAAAGTTCACTAGGTGTTCTTGAATCAGCCTACCCTACCTCATATAGAACAACATCAGAGAGGGGGGAAATTGCATTTCTCTACCATAGCTTTTCTGTCTCACAATATGGGCGAGCAGCTTCTTCTTTCTTCACACGGGGAAGAAAGAGGAAGCAGCGGCGACCACGTGGCCCATTCAGTGGGCGTTTTTATCACACTGCTTTTCCGGCACACAGCAGGAAATGGCGGCAAGCTTCGCTTCAATACAAAAACAACAATGGATTTTCCGGGTCTTACTTTGTCGTGGAAAATAGAGCATAAGGAGCGGGAGTCACATGGGAGGTGGATATCATCATCAAAAGGATCTGTGACCATCGATAAGTGGCCAGTAATGAGTGTGCTATAAAATGCTTGTCTGATGACGCTCAGAGTTTCTGTGGGGAGATACAGTGGGATAACTCCAACTGGAGGGATGGGATACACAAGTGACAAATACAAACTAATCCTTCTGTCTTCACTTTGTCTGCTCACTTTCTTCACTTTTCACACTCACAGCTGTAAGTGTTACATAAGGTCTATAATTAAAGAGAAGATCTGCCGTCTCCCTGCCCCTGAGCAACTTGTCCCACAAATAATAGACTGATACCTCCATAGCAAGTTTCTTCAGTGGTGTGTCTGCTGTCCCCCTGTTTTTCCTGAGGGGGCTAAATGCAAAGGGGCCAAAATGCATCTCCTCCATGACAATGCATCTCTGTTACAATAGCAAACAAGAGTTGCCTTTTGGTTCTGTTTGTCTAGGAAGGTGGAGAAAAGGCTGGATCAAAAAGAGTTTGATGGCACAGGGAGGTGCTTGTTACAGTTTGTTGGATTCCTAAAGGATGCATGAAGGAGGAACGTGCAGCTATTTCCTGGAATCAGAACAACATGTAGCTGAGAATTATATGATTACAATATCATATATCAAACAAGTAAAGGCTGGTGTTTAGAGATATGAAAGGGATAGTTCATTTGGGCACTGCCACACAGAACATGGCCCAGTTAACTAAATGTCATGGCTGGGCTGGGTTTCCAGTTAATGCCAGCAGACAATATGGTGTCACTGTATAGCCTTAAGGCACTAGAATGTGACATTGCATGTGTGGTCTTTCTATACCACACATTGACTCCCCCCCACCCCGTCCAGTGCCATCAAAAGGCTTGGTCTGTGCACTGCTGTCTCCAGAACACATTTGTGTCAGTTGCCCAGCTGCACCCCACAGCTGTATGACATGGATCTGCATGTGTAGCAGGATGCCATTGCAATAGTGAGAAGAGTTTCAGTGAGGTCCGTACATCCATTGAGGTTCATACATCCAGCTCAAGAAGGACAGGTATTTTTGGCTTTTCTAAACCAACTTTCCTCAATTTGATGGGAGCTGTAGTCCAGCGGTGGTGGTGGTGGCATGGAGTGAGGGAATTGTCCAGGGGAGCTGCATGGAGCCCGTGTGTTGCCCAACCCTGTGTTACTGGCATGGCAGGAACTGTAAAGTATTGGCTGTTTGATAAATGGCAACACTACACCAGAGTTTTGTTAGCAATGTTCTTGGCAACTGTCTGGTTGGCAATTCTCACAGAGCTACAGAGATGGATGCTTAAGACAGACACTGCCTGGTTAGGTGACTCCACCCTAGAGAGGCTGCAGGCTTGGCTGCAGGCTTGGCTACATTTCCACATTCTAGAGATAGAGAAGATGTGGGCTGCATTCACAAGGAATGAAGGCAAATGAGGCATCTGCCCATCATCTGCAGATAAACTGCATTGCAGCAAGACAGAGTGATGTGCTCTTCTAGCATTGACATCCTAAGTGGGCAGGCAGGCAAGCCATTTGACTGGTGAGATCATTCTTGGCAACCTCATCTAAGGTGTTAGAAATTTGAGAACTTATAGAAACACAATAAACAGTGCTGATTAATTCTTGTATAGCTGTAGATGTCAGGCCAGGAAATCCCAAAATCCACACTGTATTGAGAGACAGTCCAACATTTCACAGGCGCTCTCCTGTGAGGGAGGCAGAGCCGCAGGAACAAGTATCGGATAAATGCTGAGTTAAGCTTTCTTTTTTCTTTAGGGACTTGGCCCTGTGCACTGTAATTAGAGATAGGACATTTGTCTAGATGGACCATTGGTCTGACCCAGTAGGGATGTTGTTGTTGTATTCTTAAAATTAGGAACACTACAAGCTGAAGTGATTTGTGTAAACTCTGCCTGCAACTTCCCTATTTGGAGGATTGTTCTGGAGCCCCATGATTAAGTTTGCCCGTGGCCAAAATAACCCCCTCTCTCTTAAATACAATTAACACAACTTCCCCATTAGCAGTCACAATGAAACAATTCATTATCAGGGATGGCTCACCCATCCAGTGTTCTAGGATCTTCATGACAGCTGCAGCAAGAATGTGGAGCCCATTGTATTTGGGGACAGAGCTCCTTCTCTGTGCTAGAAGAGATCCGTCCCTTTGACAGATTGCCCTCGCTTCTCCATTTCACTAATCCTTAACATGTCTGCAAGAAAAGCAGTGTCTCCTTGGGCCTGCCAGGTTTACCAGCTGCCTGTTGCAGTATAGCGCAACCAGAATGATCAAGGGGTTGGAATACCTTCTGTAGGAACAAAGGCTAAAGTGTTGGAGGATTTTTGATTTAGAAAAAAAAAAGATGACGGAGGGTGGGGCAACAGAAAGAGCTTTACAGAAGTCTACATGCCAAAGAGACTGTACAGAGAGGTTTCTCTCTCTCTCTCTCTTTAGTAACACACAATACTAGAAGTAGGGTGCTTCCAGACCAGGCTTTTATCTCACCATGCCATGCTGCCTTCACGGAGTTTTAAGAGGGGGTCCAGTTGATGTGGTTTTCCACACATAACCTTCCCATGTTTTTCCACCGCTGCTTCCACCTTTTCTCTTCCCATAGAAAATCCGTTAAGGAGAAAGAGTCGGAATAGCTGTGCAGTGTCTTCTGAGTGGTAGTGATATGAGCCCTCCATCTGGAAACCCCTTTGGTGTCAGTCAGCCAAGGAAATCATTTGGCAGCATGTGACAGCCTCCTTCAACTGGACTACAATTCCCATCATCTCCAGCTGGCATGGGGCACTGGCTGGGGATCATAGGAGTTGTAGTCTGACACACCTGGAGGGCAGCAGGTTTGGGGGAGGCTCACTTCTAACACGTACTTAAGGAGTGTCGATAACAAGATGCAATTATGGCCACTAGCGTAAGGGTGCAATCCTATGCCTGTTTAGACAGAAAAAAGTCCTACAACTCTCAACATTCCCCAGTTGTAGGACTTTTTTTGTCTAAACAGGCATAGGATTGTGCCTTTAATGACTTTTTAAAATTCATGGCAGTTACGTCTTTCCATGTTTATGGCAGGATACCTCTGAATGCCAGGTTCTGTGGGACAAGCAACAGGAGAAGGATGTCTTTGCTGATGGTGGGCCTTCCAGAAGCATTTAGGATATATTGGAAGTGGGATCCTTGACTGGATGAACCCTTGGTCTGGTCCAGCAAGGCTCATCTTCTTTCCCATTCCTCCTCTAATCTTACATATTGTCTTCACTTCACAGCAATAGCACCAAAAGGTACTTAATTGGGTTTTGTGTCCTTCATAGTTTTTTTTAAAAAAATTGAACTTTTAAATCTAAAAAATAGTTTTTGAACCACTGGCATAACAGTTCTCACAACATTAAGTATGTAAGGAATCACAGGAGGATTCCAACTTCAATGACAAAAAGATACACCATCTTTCTTATATAACATAGATTTGGGTTTCTGAAACAGCGGGTCAGGCAAGTCACAATGTTCAACAGATGAGGATAGTAGTAGTACTCAAGGAAGAACGACGCATTATCTTGGCAAATATGTGCTCCCAACCCTGCATTTGCTGAGATATCAGGAATTTAGGGGAGGGGCTTGTGGGGGAGAATTGCTTATCCTCTCCCCTCTGCATCCAACAAATTCTTACCTGTAAATGCCCCACAATTCCATTTTACTCATAGCCAGGCCAGTGCTTGAATTATGAGGGGCAAGTAGAGAGAGTCTATGACTTCACCTAATTTTAACCAAATGATGCCCTCCCATGGCCTTCTAAAACAGAGCTGGGCGGGACATCACTAAATCTAATTGTCCCCCTTCTCCCCAATAATTCAAGCACAAGGACAGGCTAGCATCTACTTTCAGAGCCTGATTGAAAGGAATAAATTAAAAACTGCCTGGAAAGGGCATTTGCAGGGGAGAATCAGTGGGTAAGAAAGGGTTAAGCAGCGCCCCCTATCCACTGACTCTCCCCTGCAAGGATGCCACCAAACTTCACATTCACATTGCAAGGGAATCCTCTTGAGAGTTGAGTCGAATTAGTAGCTCATAATATGTGTGCCAGTTTCATAAATATATATTTTGGAAGTAAGACAGGGCTTAAGTAGGTGGCATTTTTCTCAGTTGAGTGCATGCTGAAATGGTTATTCAATTGTTTCATGCACAGAACTTGATTTTCTCCAATCTCCCCACCCCTGCATCTTTCCACTGGTCAACCTACTTACATGGTTTCATGGTGGCACATAGTACGCAAGAATCTGGATGAAGCATCCATGAACTAACTCATTTCTTCACCAGGTTCTTTGAGTAGAAAAATTCACATCATATTCCCTTGAAACACACTTTGCCACCTAAAAGTGATTATATGAGTCACTGAGCCAAGCAAGTGAACTGCTTTCAATATGGCCCTGGTCTTCCCCTTATAACTTTATAAATGTTAATATCAATATTGCCGAGAGAACTTCAGCTATTGAGCAGTACAGAAATGTAATAAATAGATAAAACCTTCAGGTTCTGCATGCTACAAATTTATAAATGTTTAAGTATGTAACATAAAAAAGACATAATAATTTCTTAACAAACAGGAATCAGCTTTGGTACAATAATACTCATACATTGGGATCACTTTTTATGTTTATGTAAATAATTTTAACCATCTTACACCTATGTCTACAAATTATGTTGGGAATGGGTTATATGGGTGTTAGGGATAGATGAACCTGTCGATTTTGATTTTGCCTAGTTTCTCATTTCTCCATGTTTGTTTCATTACATTTCCACGTTGGTTTGTGAATGTTTTAAAGTATGCACAAAAATTTATACACATTTACTTACGCATTTCTCCTAATATGCCAATTTTTACACAATTTTGCTTAAAATACACATTTTGCAAACATATAATGCATTTTAACATTGTTTTCATTAATATACACATTCTTGTATGCACTTTCCCCAATATATACATTTTTGCATTCTACTGAAGAACGGTTCCGCAAAATGTGGAAAAGTGTGAATATTGAAGTCTAACCGCACTTTGGTTCACATATTGGTCTGGGAACAGTAAATTAGGTACATTTGCATTAAATATGAATCAAACTAATTTCTTCCCCATTCCCTAGTAGGTTGTATTACATGTCCTAGAGAAAGAGATCAATGCTGCATTGCTGCTCCAAGATTTTCAGGCATATCTGCACCTCAGGTTTAAACTGATTTCCCTCTTTCTAAAGAATTCTGGGAACTGCAGTTCTGTGAGAAAGGGCAACATCCTGAGTAAAGAATTCTCAGCACCCCCATTCCACAAACTATCGTGAATAGAATTCTTTGGATAAGCCATGGCAGTTAAAGTGATATCAAATTGGATCTAAGTTTGTAGTATAGATCCCTTAACAGCCTATATAGTTCTTTCTTAGGTCCCCTCTACAAGGATTCGCTTTTGCGCCCGGTTAGGCGATTATGTGCATAATCGCTGAAGCGCATTTACACCTAATCCCTCTGCACGAGAGGCGTCGAGAGGCGGCGAAGCGCATTAATGGATGACCAAAATGCGCTTTACAAGTAGTTAATGCACATAAGCGCTTGTTCACATAGTCAAAATGCGCTTTAACGGCCGGAGCAAAATAAAACTCGCGCTTTAACGCGCATTCGATAATGCGCATAATCGGAGAGATAACGCGCCTCTACGCCCGATTTGCGCTCTGTTCTTGTAGAGGTAATTTTTTTTAAGCGCCTTGAAAGAGCTTTAAACCTCTCTTGTAGAGGCAGCCTTAGAGGTGTAAACACTGGATTGCCACGGAAGGGTTACCATCAAATGGAGTCATCCCTTTGGGGGCATCACTTTGAGTATAGAGTAAGGGTGCTATTTTTTGAATGGTTGGAGGGTGTAATTGCTTGTTTTACTTTATTCTTGCAATGATTTAATCTGTTCTAAACTGACAGAAATTATTTGATTGAAAGGTGGGTTCTAATTTTTTACAACAAACAAACCGTTCCGCTAAGGTGCAGGAATAAGGAACCCATCAATGATTCAACAAACAACACCATGCAGGAATTAGCTCTTAGGCTATTGCAACTACCAGCCCTGTATCTGGCTGTATTCTAAACAGCAATAACACCTCTTTCCGAACAATGCCAACTAAACTTATCCTTGAGTTTAGGGTCCCAAATGATGGGTATGCAACCTTTCAGAGATCTTCTCAGAAAATTAGGCAGATGCTCCTAGATTGCTGGGACCAGAAGCTTAGTTTTGCTTGGAGAATAAACACGATCTAGCTAGCCAACTGGCAATCCGTGCAACTAATAAAAACATTAAGAGCTCAAGAAAAGACTAGGAGGACCTGCTGAAGAAGCCAGTTAGCTACCATGCAGCTTAGTGAAGGAGATAGAATTTGAGAATAACAACATTGCCAATTTGGCCTCTTGCAGACAATCACCAATTCCGCTACACTCCCCACTGATAGAATGATTTCAGCCCTATATTTTATATTCTTTGTGGCCTTACTTAATTTATTCTTTTTATTATTTCATTCCTTTTCTAAGGATGCACCTTTCCGGGGGCAAAATGCAAATAATAATAATAACAATCATCATCATCATCATCATCTATAGAGCGCTTTTCCTACGTGCTCAAAACACTTCATATTCATGATCTCAGCAATCCTTAAAATAACTCTGTAAGTTAGGCCTGTCTTATTATCCTCATTTTAAGTAAATCTGGGGGAAAGTGGCTACATTAAGGGCATCCAATGAGTTAAAGGCTGAGATGTGTTCAATAGACTTCAAGCTCATGGCTCCAGCGACGCAGCAAGGTTTGATCGGACCATGGGCAAGGAGTCTTCCAGCCCTCACCATGCATTGCCCTGACTGCCCCACAGCTGCTGCCCAACTTTTTCCACTGGTATTCCAGCACAATTCCCCCACTTACCCCTGTTGCTCTGCTACACTCTCAGCCATTGCCTAGGGAGGCCAAAAAACAGGAAATGCATCACACAAAAAAGAGACAAATTTGCATACATTTTGCATATGGTACTAATTTATATGTATAGGTACTCATTTATAAATAATTACTCTAAGTTAAATAGGAATACAGAACACTTCACTATAGTGGGGGAGACCATGATCAGGTGACCTACAAGCCTACTTGGTCTGCTGTCCAGGTGCTAACTGTTGATGGGCAACTTTCACACTGCCTGCTCTCACTCCTTAGGGTTATCTTTCAATCAGACTTGGACCAGACAGCCCTTCAAATATAGGACACTTAGAGGGGACTGTCTTCTTCTAACTGCACTTCAGATAGAGGTTTGTCCTTCGTAATGTTGGACACATAACCACCTTACTGCTACACTAGCCTCCTCCTCTCTATTCTGGTTGTTCCACTCTCCTCTCCTTATCCTTAGTCTACCAGGCAGTGGCAGGACTGGTCTCTTCTCCCTCCCCTTTTTTTAGACATTGATTTGGGCGGCACGCCATACAGTGAAGTGCTTGTCTGCTGTAGAGGCTCCAGCTGTGCCTGCCATTTCCATTTTCCCGGAGTTCCTTTGGGCCCCACAAAGATGGCGGTTATGGCTGGAGTTTGAGCAAGCACGTCACTATGCATCATACCTGCCCATCTAAAAAGAATGTTAAGGATGTTGTGCAGCAACTGGTATCAGCTTGGTATATGGCTGCCCAGGCTTGTGGCTGATGCATGCCTGTTCCCTACTGCCACCATCCCATCATATGCTGCCACTGCTATTGCTGGTGGTTGTTTGGATCCTGGACTTGTGCCCCAAAGAATGGCCTAATGGAGCCACTGCATGGGTCATCCTCTTTAATCTATGCTACTTCAGCTGATAGCACTGATGCGGACACTATCTATGTAGTCAGGACATCCAGACAGAAACCATTTTCTGCCCATGTGGAGCCATTTTACTACCCACATGCAGAAGAATTTTGACCCATTTGGGGCCATAACACTTCAATCAGCCCAGATGTCCTATAGACTCCATCACTAGAAGCCAACATTGCACAGTGGTGACACCTAGTGGGTACTAGGGAAAAGCTTGACATGAAATACTGCCCAAAGAGCAATTGAACATAAACTCAGTAGGATAAGGAATGCTGAGTGGCCCAAGAGAGATGTTATTCTGTGAAAGTTTCCCTGGAACAAAAGAGTTTCAAGTGGTTAATTCCCCAAGATCCCCAGTTAACATTTCTTTTCTGTGGAAGCTAAGCGTTCATTGAACAGCAAGGTGAATCAGCATCATGATTTAAAAGAAGGCAGATGAGTGATTTTTAAATCCAGCCAAGTTGGCTTTTCTATAGCTAAGAGAACCTGTTAATAATGTCATCAGCAAAAGTGCATCTGCAACGTACACAAACAAATGAGAAGCTATTACTCAGTGGATGTGAGGAATCCAAATGTTTTTCTTTCAGCTAGCATGTCTGTTACAGAAAAGAATGCATTTACTGCATTCTAACTTCAATAGCTGTGTCTAGGAAAATGCTGTAATTTCCCCCTTCCACACACACACACACACACACACACACACACACACACACTCATACACACAGCATATGGAGTGCTTTGTGGAATAATACTGTGTGAGTGTTGCAGACATCTATTAGACAACATCACTGCAACATCACTGTTGATGACTAAGAGCGTCATCACACGGGGAAAATCACAGTTTCTTTACTGCTGCTTTCCGCCCCTCTTTTCTTCCTCATTCTTCCCAGAGGAGAAAGAGGAAGTAAACAAAGACCACATGGCCCATTCAGGGGCTGTTTTTATTGCGCCACTTTTCCTGCACACAGCAGGAGAACGCAGCACATTCAGGTTGTTTTTTTAAAAAAAAAGTTGGATTAATAGGGATCTATTTTGCTATGGAAAAATTAGCAGAAGGAGCAGGAGGTGCACGGGAGGGGAAAGTTGTTGTCTAAAGGATGCACGCACATCCGTAAGTGGGCAGTAGCAAGTGTCCGATAAAATGTTTGTCTGATGAACCTCTGATTCACAATGTTTGCTTCTTTGCTTCTTTAGTCACTAACTGAACAATTCATGTACTGGTGCACTGAGTATGGGGACCCTAAATTATATTAGTCTATGTGATCGGGAGCTACAACAATTCTGGCTCCCTGTTGCATAAAGCTACAATGTGCTGTATATGGGGAGACCCTTGAAGACTGTTTGGAAACTTCAGCAGGTTCAGAACACAGCAGAC
The DNA here is from genome assembly GCA_029215795.1 of Anniella stebbinsi. Classification (NCBI taxonomy): domain Eukaryota; kingdom Metazoa; phylum Chordata; class Lepidosauria; order Squamata; family Anniellidae; genus Anniella; species Anniella stebbinsi. The sequence goes on along the minus strand of JARDYH010000004.1, from coordinate 41,832,820 downwards.
ATACTGCTAACTGGAGAGTGCTAGTCTGAACTCAAACTCAGTTCCTCATAGTTCTAAATGATCACTGGTTTCTACTTGTGTTCCAGGCACAATTAAAGGTGCTAATTTTGACCTTTGAAGACTTTTAAGTCCTGGGACTGGAGTATTGAAAGAACTGCCTCCTCCAAATGAATCTGCTTGAAATTTAAGAACTGCATCAGAAGCTCCAGATATCTACACTTGCAGGAGTTTGGTGGCTGGGGAAAGGTCTTTTCAGTGGTGGCACCCCACAGGCAGGTGATTTGTGTCAAAGCAATGAATTTATTGCTTTGACAACAAATCAAGACCTTTTTTTATTCTCCAAGGGTTTTAGTTGTTGATTTTATTGAATTCTACTCTGTTTTAAGATTAAACATAATAATTTAATAATATAATATTATAATATCAAAAACATAACTTTAGATCACATTCTATCGTTTCTTCTTTTCCTGGGCTATTATAATGCTTTTGATGTTTTTGTATTTGTTGCAAGCTACTTCGACCATTTTTAGTTGAAAAATTTGTATAGTGATGTTTTAAATAATTAAACGACAGTTTTGTTAATCCACACTTGCTTTGTATATGTTTGCGAGCAGACTTGGAAAGAAAGAGGCCAATACAGAGTTATGCCTCACTGATAATAGGATTGAGGGAGCCAACTCACTCAGAAAGAATAGTGGGCCAAGGAGTGGACATCTGACCATAAGAAAAGCTTTGCTCAATGAGAACAAAGGCCTATCTGTCCCACTTTGGCTGGGTTGGGCTCAGTCCTGGGGGAAATTATGGGGAAATAAATTTGCAAAGTCAGTAGGCAAGCGAAAGGTCAAAAGTACAGTATTACCAGTCCAGAGAAAGGGCAGCCCAAAAGCAGGCTTTTATCGAGGAATCTGTGGGTCAACAGTATAAAAGATCAGTCCAAGGTGAAGCCAAGTCAAGGAAGCAAGATTTCAAGGGAGTGAGAGCAGAAATAAAGGTGCTGTTCCAACATCTATCTGATCTCAACTGAAGGCCTATATAGTCAGGTTTCCCAGCCCACACCCAGATAAAACTGCAAGCCAGTAGTCTAAGCTACAGAGCCTCCAATTTCTGAGGAGACCCTTGCTCTTGAGCAGACCTTTACTCTTGAGCCTCGTGGTTTAGGGCCTTGAAGAGCATGCTTCACCTCAGAGTAGTGGCCTGGGCCTGCACCTTCTGACACCGGTGCTCTCTTGGGCTGGGCGGTTGCTCAGCCTTGTCCTCTGACACTACTAGTGAGGCACATATCTCAGGGTCCATGTCCATGGATTCCACCACTGTTGAAGAGCCTGGTGCAGCTTCCCTACAGATCATAGAATCACAGAATCTAGAGTTGGAAGGGGTCTATAAAGTCATCAAGTCCAACCTCCTATTCAATGCAGGAATCCACCTTAAAGCATACCTGAAAGATGGCTGCCCAGCTGCATCTTGAATGCCTCTAGTGTGGGAGTGCCCATGGGTCATTGGTTGCATTGTCATACTGCTCTAACAGCCAGGAAGTTTTTCCTGATAGAATCATAGAATAGTATTTATTTATTTATTTTATTGCGTTTCTATACCGCCCAATAGCCAAAGTTCTCTGGGCAGTTTACAAAAATTGGAAGGGGCCTATAAGGCAATTGAGTCATGTAACTTGAGCCCATTATTCTGTGTCCTGCACTTTGGGATGATTGAGAAGAGATCCTGGCCCTCCTCTGTGTGACAACCTTTAAAATATTTGAAGAGTGCTATCATGTCTCCCCTCAGTCTTCTCTTCTCCAGGCTAAACATGCCCAGTTCTTTCAGTCTCTCCTCATAGAGCTTTGTTTCCAGACCCCTGATCATCCTCGTTGCTGGACTGAAGGAGCCTGGAGTAGCCCTAGCTAGCGTCAGGGGTTTCCATAAGGGTTTCACGCTCTACAATGTCAGACTCTTCATCTGAAGAGTCATCCTGACCTGGGTCTGGGTCAGGCATGTACATTGATGGTGCTATATAAATAAATGATAATAATGAGTCCGGCATCCTGTTTCCCACAGTGGCCCACAAGATGCCTCTGGGAGATAGTTCTCTCCTGCTGTTGTTCCCCTGAGCTGAAGGCCCTGTTGCAGAGACTTTTCCTAAATCTCTGACACTGGAAGCTGATCGTGAACAAGAAAGATTGCGTTACTCCATAACTGACCTGCAGGCTGCAGCTTCTCTTAAGTTCTGGAGTGTGAATTATGAGTTTTGGATCCAGGAACCTGGAGTAGATTTATCCTCTGTCTGGCCAATGTAGATGTTGTTTTGGGATTTTTGCAAAGAACAGGGACATCTTACTAGCTAGTGGTTTGTGAAAGGGGCCATCTGGCAAAGAGAGGGGACTGTTTTCCCAGCTAATACTGAAACAGGGAACAAGAGTTCTCAGGTGTGATGCAGGCCATCCTACCTGTTGAGAAAGAAAGTTAGCTGTGAAGTCTAGCCTCCTCTAAGGATGTCGGGATGTTTCATCTTTGTTTGCTTTCTCTCATGACAGTGTGCAATTAATTTTCTTTCTATAGATGATGGATCTGTTGTTTTCACTCCACTCTCCCCTTCCGGATGGATTTATAGCCTGATGTGAGTGGCTATTGATATATTTTGCTGCTGGTCTTTTTCTTTTTTCTTTCTTTTTTTTAAAGTCACTTTGAAAAGGCAAATTAAAATGAATAGAAAGTGTCTGGCAGGCCCAGAGGGTAGAGTCTTTGTAGCTGAGTCTTTAACATTTCTCTGCCAAGCTGCATCTTAGAGCTCAGCAGCATCTCAGGAGAGCCAGCGCTTTAGGATAGAAGCCAGTTTCAGTCAAAAACGTTGCATTCATTGACCTGGAGCCAAGCCAGCAGCCCACTGTCCAGAGATCCCTGGCGTAGAAAACATGTTTCATAGAGACACGGAAAACATGAGTGGGGATCGCTGCATGTGCTGGTGTATGTGCCTGGTCCTACCTTTTATGGAAGAGACCACAACTTAATGGTAGAGCCAATGCTTTGTATACAGAAGGTCCCAGGCCAGGTTCAATTCCTGGCATCTCCAGTTTGTAAAGCAATCAGGTAGCAACCTCTTCTGGAGAGCTGGCCATTGCCAATCAGAGAAGACTGTGGCTGCATTCGGACAACACATTAGTCAATGGTGGGTTGAGTAGCCAATTCACAGTGGGTTATTTTGTGGGTACTCCCCACACAACATATTCCTACACAACTGTGGGTGGTTGGGGCTGGGGTTGAGTGGACTAATAGTCAACCCGGCATTTGACTGACACAGCCCCTGCTCCTCTCCCCACCCTCCCTCCTCCCTCAGTCCTCCCAGTTCTATCCCAGCAGCCTCTGCAAGTTGCACCAGTTGTAGCAGAGTGGCAGCTGCCGCTTTGGTAGCTCTTGCCGCCTGCCTCTATGGGCTTGTGTTTTAACCCACTCACCACACGCCATTAACCCACTCACCCCTCCACACAACACTTTAAACAACTGGCTTCAAGCTAAACAACTTGCAAGCCAGTTGTTTCTCTCAGTTGCTTATTTGGGTGGAATAGCATACCGTCAGTAGTTTGTGAGCGGCGTGTTACCCTCCACACAACACAATAAGCAACACAACTGACGATTGTTTCCCCCTCCCCTCAGTTGCTTAATGTGTTGTCCGAATGCAGCCAGTGCTATGCTAGACTGCCAAATGCTCTGACTTGATAGAAGGCAATTTCCTATGTTCCATACCGAGATCTAGTATTTTTATTTATTACATTTCTATACCACCCAATAGCCAAAGCTCTCTGGGCAGTTGTAGTGATAGCCAAAAAGGAGGATCATTAATCCTGCTTTGTGGTACAGAGGAGACCCAGAGACAGGAGCAGACATGCTCTCTGCCGTATAGACTACAAGTAATGAAGGTATATTTTCACTCACTCAGCATGCTGAGCACCCCTCAGGTGCTCACCTCTTCTAGAAATGCTGATTTGTTTCAATTTCTGAACACCTCCAAACATATTACTTGGCCTGTGCACACACTACAGGCTGTGCTGCCTTCTTCCATGGCAAATAGTGAAATGCCTATCATAGTGAAGGCCCATACATTCCAAGACCATTATTATTATTATTATTATTATTATTATTATTATTATTATTACATTTCTATACCGCCCCCATAGCCGAAGCTCTCTGGGTGATTTACAAAGATTAAAACATTAAAAACAATATGCAAAATTTAAAATCACACAACAGACAGTGCATACATCTAAAAGCAACTTTGAGCAATCATAATATATTCCAAGGCCCATTATGAAGGACCATATATTCCAAGGACCTTTCAGGATGCAAATGCATCTCTTGGTGCCTTACGCACAAAAGCCCAACAGGTACATCATACTATGGAACCCATGTTGGTAACGGTTGAACTTTGAGAACCTGTTGTCAGAGATGGGATGGGATGGGATAGGTGACATGACAAGAGATGAGATGATAAAACAAACAGGAGGTACAACAATGCCCCCAAGTGCAATGTTTGTCTTTTTCCCACAGGAGTGTATATCTGTCATTTATTTATATGGAAAGATAAAGGGCAATTTAACCTATATGTAAATCCAGGCTGAACTATATAATCAAGAGGTAAAAATGCCTAGATTTCAGTTTCAGGGCAATGCAGAGCATCCAAACATATTGGTTAAGTCTATGTCCACAATGATGTCATAGCCAAAAGAAATGGTTTCCGTATGCAGTTAACACTTAGAACCACACAGCTTTTCTCAGTTTGACGATTTTTCAGGCCAAGTATACACAGGCAAATCTTTGAGACCATTTTCTTTTGTTAGGCTTTTCTTTTGTTAGCTTCAGTGGATTCCAAGGTAAATTCGAGAGGACAGTTTTGAGATGTGGCAGCAAAATATGTATCTGCTAAATGAAATCATCCACAAAAATGGCTGCCAAATTCCAGCTACAGGAAATAGTGCGCATTGTGTAGTATTTATGAGTTGGCTGAGCAGAAGATACAACAACATCGTACAATTTAAGAGCAGGAATATCATTTTCTATGTAATGTCATTAAAATAGTAATAAGAAATAAACAGCTCTCAGATCAGTCCATTCTACATATTAACTTATGGAATTTGTTCCACAAGATGTGCTGATGGCCACTAGTTTAGATAGCTTTAAAAAGGGAATTAGAGAATTTCCCGGAGGATAAGACTCTTAGTGGCTATTATACATGATGGCCACAGGCAACCTCCAGGAGCTGGTGGAAGAGCTGTGGTGACCTCGCTCCAGTGGGAAAAATTGGGTAAGTCCCCAACTTTTCTGCTGCGCATCTTTGTTTCTTTACCCCGTGGTGGCAGTGAATCGGCGGCTGTGTCATATAACCGACACAGCACTGATTAGCAGCCCCATGGGGAAAAGATGACATTTAGAAAGCCCCCAGGTTTCAGAGGCATTGTCTGAATACCAGTAGCTTAAGAGCAGCAGTGGAGACAGCAAGTTCTTTCATGCCCCTCTTGTGGGTTTCCCAGATAGGACTGGCCCCAGGATAAAGAGTGCCCTGGGTGGAGTGCCTCCCCTGCCCCAGTCAGTTTTGCAGTTTTGTGAAGCTATATTGCTTCAGTGGAATTGCAAAACCTAGCAAAGTAAAGCTGCATTGTTCTACCACATATATAATAATAATAATAATAATAATAATAATAATAATATATTTATTTATTACCCGCCTCTCCCAACGGATCGAGGCGGGGAACAGCATTATATATATATCATCAAATGGAAACTGAAAAAGAAACATACTTTAAAAGTAATTAACTGAAGTTCATTTTTGTATTTAGTACCCAAACAACCTGTAGGACTTGGGGGTGGGGTTAGGTTAGCGGCACTGGGTAGAATCCATTTAGTAGACCCATTGAAATGAATGGGACTTAAGTTAATCATGACTAATTTAACTCCATTCATTTCAATAGACCTATTCTAAGTAAGACTTCAGTTGGATTCTACCCATTGCATTTTTCCCCTCCCTAGCTCTTAGCTCGGCACCCTCTTCAGCTCAGTGTCCAGGCTAAGCGCCCCGTTTGCTCATCCCTAAGACCGGCCCTGTTCCCAGAGGCATCTGCTGAGGTTATATGATAAATATGTTAAGTTACTGCATGGAATTTAAAATACCCCACATCTTGTCATTTGGCTACAGACATTTGTATGCAACAAGGTAAAAGAATGTGAGGGGAAAATGTATAAAAGCCACCATGGTGGGGCTAGCCATTTCTGAAAACAATTCCAAAACTTTATAAGTTTGAATATATAGTTCCTATTGATTTCATTCCCCCTCCCTTCAGATTTCACTATCCTATCTCACACATTTCAAGGGTGCTTGCCTAATTGCTGCAGCTTGGCGCAAACATGCTTTCCTAGATGATTCATTCTTCATTAAGCCTGGCATCCACCCCACTTTATTACTGTAAGCCCATGTGTAATTGTGGTTTCAGGTACCACACGTACCACAGGGCCAGACACTAGTGTGAATTGGCGTGGTTTACAGTATGGGTACAGCCAAAGGCTGCCCTGTTGATGTTGCTCAAAGAATGTAGTTATTTTAGTGGGCAGGAGCATGCCAAGAGGAATACTTAGTTAAACCACAGCATGGAAGTTGTGGCATCCAAGCTTCATGGTGAGGTTTTTAACAATGGAGGGCGTTGTTATATGGTTGCAATATGCCAACACAGTCAGGCCCGTGCAAGGTGATTTTTGACAGCATGAGCCATGTTTCCCTCCAGATGTGTTGGCTATACTGGCTGGGATGATGGAAGTTACAGCCCAACTCATCTGGCGGGAACCACACTGGGGAAGGCTGGTATATGCAGAAGCCAATGAGCCTATCTGTATACACAAAAGCATGGGGGGGGGGGGGAAACACACAAGATTATAGCAGGGTTGCCAGTGCAGTTGCTCTGATGTCTACATTGTCTTAGTCAGATGAAGTAGGTGGGTTGTATAAGAGCTTGTCTGTCCTTCATTCTTCCTCCTGTACTGTTCGGTGCAGGGTTAAACATTCCCTATATGCCAGACATGTTTCCTATATCCCTCACACTGAAGTGGTCCAGCAACTTCCACAGTTTGACCTGCAAGAACATTATTCACCTAGAACAATGTAATATGCCCCTGGAAGAGTGATCAGTGAAACAATGATCATCACCGTAACCTGGCTTGTCTCTCCTTGGTCCTTCGAAAGAAAAAACTAATTAAAAATGAAGAGAAAAGCAAAATCTCTCCCATACACTCTTCTTCTATATTATATAACACAGTGCAATGACTGATGCTAATTAGACCTCTCTGAACAATGATATTTCCTCAAGGGAATGTTTCCCATGCATTTTATTAAAGGATTACACAAACACATTTTTGCTTATTTGGGTGGGGATGTACCCAAGGCTAGTGTCAAGAGTAGCCATGGATGGGCACCTTCTGAGGGCCGACACCCTGACAATGGCCCACTGATGAGAGCCCTTTGGAGTTGCTCCTCCTCATCACCATTGTGGCTGGCTTGTTTACCTGCCTTTCACTGTGGCCCAGACAATAGTGGTGGTGAGAAGGAGGAAAAATAGATGCCTACTTGCTCACTGTCTCTCTGCCTGTCAAGCAACCAAGTGGTAGCAATGATGAGACAGAGAATGAAGACCAATAGTTGCTAGGGATAATGGCGGTAAGAAAGAAAGGGGAGCCATTGAGGGTGTCTTGCCCAATGGAACCAGCACTGGATGTACCAGTCAGTTATGTCCCCTGACAAAGATCCCACATAATTGAGTCCCCTATACTAACACTTCCCAATATTCACAGCTGGATGGCAACACGTCTGGGTGATGGCCCAGCTTGTAAGAAATGTTACCTTAGGGCAGGGGTGAGCAACCTGCAGTTTTCCAGAAGTTCTTGGACTCATGTGAGCCCCAGCCAGCATGAGCAATGGTCAGGAACTGATCAACATCTGGATGGGTGCAGGTTGCCCACCCATGTCTTCAAGAATCACTTATTATCAGTCATAGTATGGGCAGTTTTGGATGCATGCAGATGTCCATAATTTGAGTGGTAAGCCTGCTATGCAGTCACTGTGTTTTGTTTAGCTCTGGGATGGGGAACCTGTGCCCCCACAGCTAATTTCATGTGAGGTAGCAGAAAGAGAGAGAGAGAAGGAAGCTTCACATGACCTTCTATGTAATGGGGGGCCTGGCCCACTCAGCAGTGGCAGATGAGCTTAGCTTGAGTGGTTCTTCATTCCCACATTACTGCATTCTTTCAATGAGGAGTCATGTGAACTTCCTGACAGCGGGAGGGAGAGAGAGAAAGGGCCGATCTACACAGTCCTTTGGACCGTTTTAAAAAGTATTTTAAAATGTTCCAAATAGGTGCGTTCTAAAACGTCTTAGGCCACATTACTGAGTACTCACGTTACAGGAGAACAGTCTTCAGTCTTTAAAGCGGTGTGTGCGGTCACACGCTGTTCTGCCCTGTCTCTTTCTCTTTCGTTTTTTCAGTGAGTTTAGGGCAAGGCATTGTGGGGGTTGTAGTTCAGTCACCACTTCCTTCTTTGTTCCTCTGTCATACCCTAGTGAGTATAGGGCTAGGCATTGTGGGTGTTGTAGTTCACTTCCTCTTTCTTCCCCACCAATCAACTGCTAAGCATTTGGGCGCTGGTCAAGGAAGCACTGCCCCCAGGAATCACAAATGGTAAGGAAGGACACATTATTTTACTTAAAACGATTTATTAAAAGTGAAACCGTTGTATATAACTGAAGGGAGTTTTAAAAAACCTCAGATATACAACGTTATAGGGAGTGCGTCATGTGGCCCAAAGAGTTTTCATAACCCTTATAAAACGTCAAAAACCTTGTATGTAGATCGGCCCAGAGAGAGAGAGAAAGAGAGAAAGAGGGAGAGAACTATGCAATTCTGCAATAGTTGTAATTATATCAACTTTTGGCTCTGGCTCTGCTCAGTATTGGCTGTGGCCCCTGTTGCATTTCTCATGGATCAATAGCCCTTCATGGGGAAAAAGGTTCCCCACCCACTAAACTTTAGGTGTACAAACTTTAGGATCAAGTTTAGAGGAAATTAGTTCTGTATATTTACAGGGTACAGTGCTGATAGGCAGAAAACCGCCAGTGACTTCATTAACCCACCTCGCCATCCTCTTCAAAGCAGTTTTTCAATGTTTTTTTAATGGTCCTGTTTCTCTTTAAAGGGAGAATTATATGCAATCCTATGCATGTCTAGACAGAAAAAAAAATCCTGCTGATCCCTGCATCCTCAGCATGACTGACTGGAGAATGCTGAGAGTTGTGGGACTTTTTTCTGCCTAAACATGCATAGGATTGCACCCTTAGACACTTAAATGAATAACTGTGTGTGCAGTGCTTTAAAAATAATTTTAAAACCCTTTTGGCTAGTCCACCTGAAATGTAGTGGGAAGGGGCATATCAGAGTACTAAGTCAGCTTTTCTGTTGTCATCCATCCATTCATTTTATTACATTTCTATACCACCCATTAACTGAAGCTTTCTGAGTGGTTCACAAAACAAAAGTCAGCTGTTTTGAGTCAGCTTTTGACTTGCTGGCAAAGGCAGAGTGAAATCCAATTTGAGCTGTGGCAGAAAACCTGCAGCAAGTCCTTGTTTGCGTGTATGTTTATATATGTAGTATGCACCTTTTTACCCGCAAAACAGAAGAAAAAGATGGTGAAGGACAGCTGTAAACAGGGCCCAGCTAACCTGTCTGCTACCTGTGCTGAGTCAACAAGGATTGAATGGGGGGCGGATGTTGGTGCAGAGCTACAAAGTAACTGACTCTCTCACCCTTGTCTCCACCCTCTTTGCCTTCTTTGATTCTCTCTGCCTTCCAGTCCACCAGATGCCACCCAGACCCACTGTTTGTTTTCCCATTTGTGCCTGGGCAGGAAGCGGAGTTGCTAGACAATGGGCACAGTTGCTGATGACTGGAAAAGAAAGGGAATAGGTTTACTGATGTGGGTGGGTTGGCCAAAGGGCTTGTGTTCATTGCTTTAGAAGCTGCCGTCATTGTCCTGACTTTTCAACAGCCATGACGGCAAGTACAGGCAAAGAAAAGAAGAAGAAGAAATCCTGGTTTGTTATGGACACGAGATTGTTGGGGGGGGGGGGACACAAAGCAAAACAAAGGTGTCCAGACCCTCTGTGAGGTTCTGTAATCTGTATCTAAGATTTCTGTAGCTCTTAAGTTGGTAAGTTAGGTACTATTTTCCCACCAATGCAGAGGAGGGATGCTATTGGGTTCTGAAATGCCGTCATTGTTTTGACATAATTGATGCATCTTTGAGAAGCACTGGGGGCCATTCTGCATGATCAAAGAAAGCAAGACTCAATAACATTTTACACTTAATGTACCTTTGTTTAAAGAGACAACCAAACTATATATATAGTTTCGGCAGGTAATTTCAACAGAGTGGATAGCCCTGTTTCAGAGATCATGTTCATGTTCATGTATGTCTATTATATATATATATATATATATATAGGGGAAGGAAATGGGCATAAGAGGTGGAAAAGGGAGTAAAGGACAAATGTACAACCAAAAAATAACATTTGTCAAATAATGGGGTGGCGACAACATTGCTGCTGTTAGAGTTTGTATTTTTAAGAGCTGCATGTGTACTTGTGCACTTAAGTGGTATGGCAGAGGAGTGGTTGTATCATGTGATGCCCATGACAAGTTGTGATACCAGATTCCACACAACAATTGCTGGTGTCTCCTGATAGACATGATGCATTTTGCAAAGTACAAAAGCACTGTGATTTAAGTGCTGGGAAAATGTGACAACCCTGCAACAGAAATACTACAAATAATAATAATAATAATAATAATAATAATAATAATAATACATGTTTAGATTCCCCTCCACAAACAAGTAACAAGATTTATTTTGGATGATGATGATGATGATGGTGATGATGATGATGTCTGGGATGATCCTAAAACAGCTCACTGTTGAGAATGGTTATTTATAATGTAATATTCTTGTCTCTTGAAGTCATGTTACCTAATACATGACCAGGTGAGGATTCCAGACACTTCTTTGGTGCACATTCCCATGATTAGGGTGTCCAGATGCAAAGGAGGACAAGGCTCTTGCACCTTGAGTTGTTGTTCAGAAGAGGGAACTTTATCAGGCATAGCTTGTCAAGTAAGCTCCTGCTCCTGAATTTCCCTTTTCTATACAACTATCAAAAGTGCAGGCATCCTTTCCTTGTTTGCAACTGGACACTGTAATTCACATGGACAAGATAATACAGCACCATATACATTGATGTTGCTATATAAATAAATGATGATGATAATAATAATAACAACAACAATAAGTGTGAGTTGAACAATTCTACCACCAGTATCAGAGGCAGTTGTTGGGGAACATGGGCGAGACAGTGCAGTTGCACTCATGTCCTAATTGTGAGTTTCCAACAGGCAGCTGGTTGGCAACTGTGTGAGCAGAATACTGGGCTGCCTCTAGACGGACAGTTTCCGTTGAGATGGCTTCGCACTGGCGGCAGTTGGGTTACATGACACTGCCGCCAGTACAAAGCCATCTAGGGGCAAAGCCCCAAAGCTCCGCACTAAAAAAGTTGGGCATTTAGCCCGACTTTTTAGCTTTGAGCGACGCAATGATGGCTTTTGCCATCTGTCACTGTTGCTTCAGAACTTCTGGGAGGCCTGCTCAGTCTATGGCGACCACTGATTGGTTGCCATGGGCTGGACAGGGAAGGGGATGGACCAGCGAGCCATAAGCTCGCTGCACCACCTCCACCCCTCCACAGACCTCCCTCCCTTCTTCCCCACCCCATTTAAAAAATAAAATAAAATAATTAAAATAATTAAAACAAACCTTACCGCCGCTGCAGACCACCACCCCCTTCTTCACCCCCCCCCCATTCAAAAACTTACCTTTATTGTAGAAATGCCGCTTGGCGGGTGCGGCGACAGCAGGAAAGCCTGCCGTGGCGCTCTTGCTAGTAAAGAAGGATGGAATGAGCGCAAATGCGTGTTGTGCCGCCTGCTGCTGCTGCCGCCGCCACCACAACGTCGAAGAGACACCGTGAAGAGGAGCCCCTGGACTAGGTAGAACCTTGGTCTGCTCCGACGTGTCTCTTCTTATGTTCTTATGGATACAGCCAGCAGGAAGTTGTGGGACTGTAAAGTCTAGGGATATGCACTGGATCGGATCCGATCCACGATCTGGACCCGATCCGGCCAAAATCGGATAAAATTTTCCGATTCTGATCCCTGCATCTGGATCGTCTGATCTCATCTGATCCAATCTAAAAGGACCCGATCCAGATCGGAAGAGATTGGAGGATCGGACCTCCTCCCCCCACTCACGCTCCTTACCTGCTGGGGCCGTCCGCTGCCATCCGCTGGTACCTTCGATTGAGAAACAGGCTTCGAGGCCTGCCTCTCAGTAGTGCGCCGGATGATGATGTCACCCAGCACACTACTGAGAGGCAGGCCGTGAAGCCTGTTTCTCAGTAGAAGGGGCCAGCGGATGGCAGCGGATGGCCTTGGCAGGTAAGGAGCACGAGTGGGGGGGAGGGCCCCACTTATCTGCTGGGGCACCCGCTTCCGTCCGCTGGTCCCATCTACTGAGAAACAGATAAAGAAATGAATCCTGGTACCATGTTAGATCCCAGGTACAGATTTATCCTTGCCAAGTTTGAAGCAGATCTGTTCACCCATTGATTTTTAGGAATTTTGTAAAGTTTGAGATTTTTTAAAAAAAAATTAAACCACTGGAGCCATATCCTTCAAACTCAGGTTACCAAACCTCCTCTTTCGGGTATTGCACCTTGAGAATTTTCAGCCCTTGGCATCAAGGGAATCTTAAGTTTTTAGCTAAGAAGTGTTGGGCAAGCAGGGCACCTTTTCTGTTGCAGATTGATGGGCAGTCGGGCACCTGGAGCTCAGTAGCAGCTGGATCATCGGGAGACTTTGGCAGAGAGAGAAAGAGAGAGATAGGTCCCCTCTACAAGGATTCGCTTTTGCGCCCGGTTAGGCGATTATGCGCATAATCGCAGAAGCGCATTTACACCTAATCCCTCTGCACAAGAGGCAGCGAGAGGCGAATTAACGGATGACCAAAATGTGCTTTTCAAGTAGTTAATGCGCATAAGCGCTTGTTCACATAATCAAAATGTGCTTTAACGGCTGGAGCAAAATAAAACTCGCTATTTAACGCGCATTCGATAATGCGCATAATCGGAGAGATAACGCGCCTCTACGCCTGATTTGCGCTCCATTCTTGTAGAGGTAATTTTTTTTAAGCGCCTTGAAAGAGCTTTAAACCTCTCTTGTAGAGGCAGCCAGAGAGAGAGATTGTTTGAGGCTGGAGGCTTTGGTTTGGCTGCAATGACTTAGAGAGAGAGAGACAACAGAAGCTCCACAGACAACCCAGAGACACCTGTTGTAACTTAGCCCTACAGTCTGGCAGGCAATGCAGGGCATTAGAAAGAGGGTCTCAGAGTCACATGTTTGTGCAGGAAGTAGACAGGAGTTCAAAATCTGTATGTGAGAAGTGGTGTCAAAGCGCAAGCCTTGAGAAGTTAATGTATATAAGTGAAAAGAGTGAATGGGCGAGGTAGGGTCTGCCGCCCATAACACCCACCTTAATGTTAGAGTAGAGAAACTTGTGACAATCATACACAAGGTTAAAAAATGAAATTTACAAATAAAAAAGCCAGCCAGCCAGCTGGCAGCAAGCCCTGTTAAAAGCAGCAGCAGTTTGCAGGGGAGTGAGGATACAGTAAGAAAAGATATTTGAGGGAAGGGGAGAATGTATCATACAGAGTATAGCAAAAGCTTCAAAGTACAGCAAAAGCTACAAAAGTAGGAGTAAGTGAAGTTAATTTTAGATACGTTGCTCTTTATTTCAGTGATTTTAACATGAAGATGTTATGTAGAACAGATTTGTCTTAATTGTGTGCTATAAAATCAGATATGTGACCAAGGCTATGTTCAGGTGGGCACCCCCCACTTGGTGCTAGACACTCCCCCTGGGGCCAGACAGGTTGGTTGGCATGCTCCTTTGGGAGCTGACCATGTTGTCCTCCGTTTTGCTTTCAAAAATATGGTAGGGTGACCAGATAAAATCCAGGTCAGGGCTCATGTAACTTTAACAGTCGTAGAGAAAAGGGAATTTCAGCCAGTGTCATTTGTATGCAATTAGTTCCTGGTGAAATTCCCTCTTCATCACAACAGTTAAAGTTGCAGGGGCCCTGCCTTCTTTTGTATATGGTCACTCTAGTATAGTGCCTGCACCTTTAACTGTTGTGATGAAGAGGGAATTTCACCAGGAACTAATTGCATACAAATGACACTGGCTGAAATTCCCTTTTCTCTACAACTGTTAAAGTTACATGAGCCCTGACCTGGATTTTATCTGGTCACCCTAAAATATGGTCACCCGCATCATACTTCCACCAATGGAGCACTTTCTTTCTGGGTCTTAATACTGCTATGGAGAACCTAAAGGCAATTTCAAAGCTCCCGGAAAAAAGTATTTGGTTTTAATTTGATAAGAATTGCTTTAAACAAAAACAAAACAAACAAACAAAAATAGAGATTTGTCAAAAGGTGTTATTTCAGCTTCACTTCAACCTTATGGGATAGGTGGAAAAATCATGACTTCCCAAGGCCACCCAGTGAGTTTTATAGTTAAAGAGAATCTGGGAGGGTTTGAATGACACTTTCGGCAACGGAGGGGGGAATGGGCAACTCACAATACGTTTTACTGCCAGCACTCTCCAAAAAACATGTTACCCCGCCCCCTCCCCCCATTGAGTGGCTGAAACTCCCATCATCCTTCCAGCCGGCCGTTGCTCCACCCTCCCTCTTTCCAGGGCTATCCCATCAGCCATTGCAAGTTCTGCTGGCTGTAGAGGAGCAGCGGGGCGCTTTTGGCTGCTCCAGTCTCCAGATAAGCAACAGAGCAGACCATTGTTTTTCTCCATTGCTTAATTGGGTGAATTAGGCAACCGTACATTGTGTGTCCCCCGCCCCCCAGATGACACAATAAGCAACACAACAGACTACTGCCTAACTAATCACTCATTGCTTATCGTGTCGTCCAAACCCAGCCTCTGAGTGCAACCTTTTTCCCGTGAAAAATTCCTGTGCCTTTAACAGCTGCAGAAATTTAGCAGGTGAAGTTGTTCACATCACTTCAACTCTGTGCTAGTAAAGGTTTCTCAACCTAATTTTTTTGCATGTTGCACACATGTTAAATGCACAGGAGGCCAACCAGAAAAAATGTTGATGACCCTATTGCAGGCATTTAAATCAGGTTTTTCCACAGAGCCAAATCTAACAGGATAGTTGCAATACCATATTGCCACTGACTTTGTGTATATCATTTCATAAGGATACCAACTAGGATGGGTAAAAAATCTAGATGCTTCTTTTAAAAATCTGCAAAGCCTACTGTAGCATTTTCAAATCATCTTGTGAAAAAAATAAATTACAGCACTATGTTAAGCCTTCAAACTTGCATCATCAAACAACTTTTTCAAAAGTGTCTAGACAATAAAGAAAACAACATGCCCCAGCTCTCAGAATCGATATTGTGCATATATTTTTCGTTTGTAACATATAGAATTGTAGGAATGTGACTTTAAGGGAGCAAAAGTTCTAAAATCTGTTGCTGAAGCTTGTTCCCAAGGTGAATTGATCTGAGTGGCTTGTTCAACCATGTTCTTTTTGTGACTCTCTCTCTCTCTCTCTCTCTCTCTCTCTCTCTCTCTCTCTCTCTGTTTCTGGCAAAAATGTAAGAATCTAGGGGTGTCACTTTATTTACTTTATTTATTTACTGGACATGCCCCCATGCTAGGCACATAGGCTGCCAGGTAAAACTTTACTTCTGAATTTCTGTGTGTCAGGCTGTTGTTAATGTCACAGGAACAGAGCCAGTAAAAAAATCTGGCAACCTTGATCAAACTGCATTTTGCACATCATATAATGAGATTCTCTTGGATTCATTCCATTTAACCACCTTTTCACTTTTGTCATAATAGTATTCTGGAAATTTTCAGGACAGATAAATGTTTAACTGGTGAAAAAGAGAATGCGAGTTGTGAAGCAGATTTGCGTTAATTTGATTGTTGCTTGTGTATCTGTTTTAGGAATGTGCTCTTTAATCAGATTTCACTCAATTTACTACACATAGAGTCCCTTCCAAGTTAAATTCAATGGGGGCCAAAGTATGCATCTCAGGGGAGTGATCTCGAGGGAAAGTTGCCCAAACCAGGGCTCTGCTTGCCAAGTTTTGGGCTGATAAAGCTTTAAACAACATGCATCAGAGACGAGCCATAGGCTTCACAATGGGATTCCTCCCTTGATTTTCTATAAAACCAGTACTTGCTGCATCACATGCATGGCTTGCACATACATCACGTAGCTTGGCCAGTCCTCTGTTTGAAGGGCTACCAGAGGAGTGTTCTCTACTTTGAAGGGGTCCTCTGTTTGAAGGACTGTCCAGTCTTAGAGCTCCATCAGACGAGCGTTTTATTGCACACTCGTTACTGAGCACTCACAGATTTTCGCAGGTCCCTCTCATGACGTTGTCTCTCTCCCATGTGCCTCCTGCCCCTTCTAGCCATCTTGACATGACAAAAAAGTCCCCAGTAAGTCTGACTTATTTTTAAGACAGAAGTTGCCGCTGTCTCCTGCTGTGTGCAGGAGAGGCAACGTGATCAAAATAGCCCACTGAATGGGCCACACGCACATTGTTTACTTCCTCTTTCAATGAGGAAGTAAATGAGGGACAATCGTGCAGGCGGAGAAGCGACAGTAAGCAAACGTGATCCCCCCCCCCGTGTGATGACGCTCCTAGTCCAGCTGAAAGATAAAGAACCATCAGAAGGAAGAGCTGGGATTTGAAGTTGCCCATCATCAGCACCTGGACAGCAAACTGAGCAAGGCACACAGGTCACCTGGTCACAGCCTTCCACACTATGGAGTGAGTATTCCACAGTCAGGGTGCCACCACTAAGCAGACCCTTTCCTCTGTAGTTACCTGCCACACCTCAGATGGCAAGGGTACATGAAGAAGAGCCTGCACTGAAGATTTTGGTGTAAAGTCAGGCCATTGTGGTAGTTGGTCCCTGATGCCAACAAGAATGTGCATCCCCTAGTGGAATGTTGTTACAAACAACATTTCCCATTGTTTCTTAATATTCTGAATGGCTTTAACATTGCATTCATTTTCTAGGCTATCACTGAGCAACATCAGGAGTGGGGTTTTTCCCCCTGTCATTGCATCCTTAAAGTAAGAGCCGTTCTATTATAAAATGTTGGGGCTCAAAGGCTGTGCTCCTGCCCAACCTGTGCCAAGAATCCAAGAGCTTTCTGCTCTTTGATGCCCTGCCTTGCCATTTCATCCAAGCTTGACTCATGGCACTTTTGCAAAGCTTTGTTCCTCGTTCAGATGAAACAGAGCTACACAGAGATTTCTCTGAGCCTTGGCAGATAAAGCAACTTCAGCAAGGAAATGGACCCCAAAATGGAACAGGCGAGAGACAGTGGTGCCAAGTGTACAATAAACTGGGTGAGAGTGGGGGTTGGAACTGACTGACTGACTGACTGACTATAAAGAACAAGGCCGCCTAAAGTGTCCAGGCAAATGGTTTCCAGGCCATTCACTCTTTTTTTTTTTTAGAAATAATGAGAGATCTGCAGAGCAGTTGCCCTGAGAAGGGAAAACCATGTCATAATCTGACACCTGTTTAAAAAGCAAGACGGTGCCCTGGCCTTTTAAAATCACTCTTCTCTCAGATCCTGCATTCTCTGCCAAAATAAGTAAGAGAAGGAGCACTCTCTGAGCTCCAGTCCTGAAGACATACATAACCCCATTCAAGTCAGAATAGAAAGCAATAATTCACTTGGAAGTGTGAACTAGTTTGCATAGATCTTAACACCCCAGAGTGATTTATATTGAGAAAAGGCTTGGCAGGTATTTCTGTGGAACAAGAAATGGGATTTGCTTTTCTGCTTTATAAAGTATAGCCCAGTATGTCCCAAAGTAGTTCTCAAACACTCTTGCTTCAAAGGTATAAAACAATTCCCAATTGCCCTCACAGGAAGAGCACAGTGAAGACTGGGGGTTCTTTAATCTCACAACAGAAGGCTGTAAATTCCAACCAGAAATGAGGCACACATTATGAGATAGGGCTGGATTGAGGCTGCCATCCTACATGCACTTATTAGGGATTCAGTCCCACTGCATCCAGTTGCACTTACTTCTGAATAAGCATGCACAGAATTTGCGGTGTAAGAGTTGGAGTGGATTGTTTGGGAGAAGAATATCTTAGGTTTTGAATTTGGGTTGTGTGGAATATGGTTTCACAAGTGTGAGGGGTCATTTAGAATTTAGTGACCTCTGGAAGAGATGCAATGCTTGAATACAGACTTTACTAGGGATGTGCATGGACCCCCCGGATCGGATCGGAACAGGGATCGGAACCAGGATTGGCGTGTTGGATCGGATCGGAAGCTTTCCAGATCAGATCGGACCCAATCCCAATCTGAAAATCGGAAGTCCAATTTTCAGATCGGATGCCATTTTAGGTGTTTTCGCCATAGGCTTGCATTGGGGTAAAGAAAGCTTTCCTCCAACGCAAGCCTATGAGGAAAACATGGGGGCGGGTGAGTGGGGGCCTAACTCCCCCCTCCCTGTCCCTCCCCCCCACTCACTCCTTACCTGACGAGGCTGTCCGCTGCCATCCGCTGCCATCCGCTGGTCCCATCTACTGAGAAAAAGGCTTCACGGCCTAGTTCTCAGTAGAGCGCCAGGTTTAAAACCTGAAACTTTAAAAAAATCCCTAAAAATCAGCAGATGAACAGATTTGTTTCAAACTTGACAAGACTAAAGCTCTATCTGAGAACTATCATGGTGCCAAATTTAATCTCTTTACCTTTAAAAATGACAGTGTATATATATATATATATATATATTAAAACCACAAACTTAAAAAAAATCCTAAAAATCAACGGATGAACAGATCTGCTTCATATTTGGCATGGCTAACACCCTTCCTTAAAGCTATCAAGGTGCCAAGTTTCATCTCTTTAGCTTTAAAAATGGCAGAGCTGTAAGTGTTTTTGTTAATTCTCATTAAAGTAGAGCTGCCCTTTGGCTGGGGAGGATGGGAAAAATCCAGATTTTTCATCAAATTTCATAATTCCCCCCCTTCCTTGATTTGTTACCAAAAATCCTGACAAATCCAGTTTTTTCCTGTCATATGGTTACCCTAAATGATTGACTTTTTTTGGAGAGGGGTTAATGGAAAATGAACCAGAGAATTTTGGGAAAAGGCTGACGCTTGTTCTTGCTCATTTGCCTTGTTCATTTGTTCATTGAAGCTCGTTCATTGCTTCAAGCCTGTTCTTGTTCATCAGCCTTGTTCATTGTTCATGTTCATTGGTTTGCTGAAGCTTGTTCATTGGTTTATTGTTCTTCTTGCAGTACTTGGCTTCATTTCTCCATTTTGAAAACCAGGAGCCTATCTACACTGTACCTTGGAACATTTTAAATAGTATTTTAAAATGTTCCAAATAGGTGCATTCCAAAACGTCTTAGGCCACATTAAGAAGTACTCACATTACAGGAGAAAAAAAACATCAGTCTTCAAAGCGGTGTGTGAGGTCTCACACCCTTCTGTCTGTCTCTTTCTGTTTCGTTTTTACAATGAGTTTAGAGCAAGGCATTGTGGGCACTGTAGTTCACTCGCCCAGTTCCTCCTTAGTTCCCCTTACATTCCCTAGCTTTCAATGAGTTTAGGGCAAAGTATTGTGGGCACTGTAGTTCACTCACCCGCTTTCTCCTTAGCCCCTCTTTCTTCCCCACCAATCAACTGTTAAGCATTTGGGTGCCGGTAAACAAAGCACCTCCCTCACGAATCACAATCAGTAAGGAAGGACACATCATTTTACTTAAAACGATTTATTAAAAGTAAAAACCCATTGTATATAGCTGAAGTGAGTTTTAAAAAACCTTGGGTATACAACGTTCAAGGGTGTGCGTCATGTGGCCCAAAAAGTTTTCGTAACCCTTATGAAACGTTACAAAGCTAGAGTGTAGATTGGTTTCAGGACAAGTTAGGTTTAAACTAAGGTTGATCTATAGAGGATATGAGGAGCAGTCATGTGGCAATTGTCCACAGGTTGGGGAAGGAAGTAAAATATGCATGGATGAATTGATCCACCTTCCTTAGAAGAAAAGAAATACAACTCCACATGCACATTGTCACACAGCCCAAATAACTTATGACACTATTTTTGTTATGATTCTTCCAAACTGAAATGCACTGTCCATTCTGGAAACTGGGGTGAAAGGTGTGTAAGTTCTGGCATGCCCTACAGCACTGGTTCCAGTTTTACATTCAGAGAATGTGCTCCTTGACTCACCTGCCAAAGAACCATTTTGTGTCTGCCATGGTACCCCAGCTCATTGTATAAGATTGTTCACCATTTTGTATGATGCTCATTCAGTTCATGCTCTAGAATCATAGAATCATAGAATAGTAGAGTTGGAAGGGGCCTATTAGGCCATCGAGTCCAACCCCCTACTCAATGCAGGAATCTACCTTAAAGCATCCCTGACAGATGGTTGTCCATCTGCCTCTTTAATGCCTCTAATGTGGGAGAGCCCACGACCTCCCTGGGTAATTGGTTCCATTATATTGCTCTAACAGTCAGGAAGTTTTTCCTGGGAGGAGTGGCCTAACGGACATGGAGAGGATGGATTGTTGATTAAAGATTTGATATCGGGTCCGGAAGCTTTGCTGTATCTGTGGAGAAAGAAGCTGCTGGATAGCTGCTGTATCAGCAGAGAGAAAAGCGAAACTAAAAACAGATCGGGAACCCTGGCAGGCGACCAGTGACGGTAATTAATGGATTTTAATTGGAAGAAGTAAGGCTGACTGATAAAACTGGAGGGAGAGACTGAAGCGATTATATGTGGGAAAAGAGACATTTAACCTCCAGCCGAAAGTGTTAGAAGCCGAAACGTATTTGTTTGATAAGAACGGAGAGGATATCTGAGGGTGGCAGCTAAGATTTAGGTGAGGGGTGCGGATTTATGAGTTTAGCTTTATGAAAAGAAAGCAAAAAGGTGAAAAGTCCAGTGCCCCCGCCTGGAGTAGGCTGTCGAAAGATCATCCGTCAGATAGGAACTGGCAACGGCTCACTAGAATTACTGGCATGCCAGACAAAGTGCAGCCTTCAGACAAAGCCGGAAAAATTTCTCCAAGTCATTCCGGAAGTAGCGGTTCTAAATCTGGAAGCAAGCCAGGTGCAGTTCCTAAAGCGGCCAAAGAGAGAGATGATTTAATGGACAAATTTCAGAAGGTGTTAGAGATGGCCTTGCAGATGCAGGAGGAAAGATTAATGCAAAGAATTAAGGACTCACAGATTGAATTTATGACAGGCCTTCAAACTGTGGTGGAAAATATGGAGAATTTGGAGAAGGAGATTGGAAAGCTGAAGGAAGATAGCAAGCAGCAGGGGGAGCATTTGAAGGAGATGGACTTGCGTTTAATTGCCCTGGAAGATAGAGACAGGAGAGTGAACATTCGGATTAGATCTTTTGAAGAGCAAGAGGGGGAGAACCCTAAGGCTTTAAGAGACACAATTTTGGCATGGATTAAGGAAGTGGAACCCCAGGAAACTTGGGAGATGGCTGATATCGAGAGGATCCACAGAGTGGGCTACAAGAAGAAGGGGATGCTCCCAAGGGATATAATTGTTAAATTTGCCAACTATTACAAGAAAGAAAAGTTAATGCAAGCAATTAGACGTCAAGGCCTGCCGATGCTACAAGCAACACCAATTGAGGTTTATCAGGATCTATGCCCTCAAACCGTGCAGTGGCGGAAGAGTGTTAGACTGTGTACAGTGGCTTTGCGGAAGAGGTCGATAACATATAGTTGGGGGTATCCAGTCTTTTTGAGATTTATGTGGAAAGGGAAACAACATAGAATAACATCATGTGAGCAAGGGATGGATCTTTTGGAGAAGCTGGGTTTAGTTGATCCCACAGATGTTGGAGAAACAAAGCAGGATGAAGGCGCTGCAGGAGGAAGTAGTCAATAAAGAAATATTAATGTAATAGGGATAAGAAGAGATTAGAAGGGAGGGGAGGGTCGGATTTTGCTCCGGGATTGTTGGGTTGCTTCTCCCCCCCCCCCGAAGAGTTCTAAAAATATTTGGGGCCATTGCCCAGAAAGGTCTGGTGAGGAGGGGGGTGAAGATGGGGGGTAAGTGTGGGGGGAGGGTAAGGGAGGGGGGTATGTGTGTCACAGAGGGAGACCAATCTAGAGATTTGTGTGAAAGGAAGAGATGGAAAATGAATTAAGGGTTGCAATTTTAAATGTTAAAGGGCTAGGAACTGTTATAAAAAGGAAGAGAATAGAAATGTTATTAAAAAAAGAAAAAGCAGATGTAATTTTTTTGCAGGAAACTCATCAAAAAAAGGAGGGTGTAAATGAGCTTCGGATGAGGGATGTGGGCGTTTATGAGAAGTCTTTTGGTACTTCTAAAGCAAGGGGTGTAGCGATAATAATCTCAAAAAAATGTGGTATTACTATACAAAGGGTGAAGAAGGATGAAGTGGGAAGATTTCTAATAATTTTTTGCATGGTGGGGGAGGAGGAATATATATTGATTAACGTATATGCTCCAAATGGGAAACAAATGGAATTCTTCGATGAAGTCTTTAATGCGGTGGGAGAAGTGGGTAAAAAGAACATTGTGATGGCAGGTGATTTTAATATGATACTAGATAAAGGGAAAGATAGGGATAATGTATTAAGAGATCTTAAGAGTGGTGGGAAGACGGGGTTAAGCAAACTAATGGAGGGAAAAGAACTAATGGATGTTTGGAGAGTATTAAAAGGGGAAGAAAGGAAATATACCTTCTACTCACCTAAGTTTAAGAGTTATTCTAGGATTGATTTTATTTTTGTGTCAAAGAATATGATATCTAAACTTATAGACTGTGCTACTGGGGTAATTAAGGTCACCGATCACGCATTAATGACGACGGATATTAAAATGAAGAAGGATTATAGACAAGCTAAGAGATGGAGAATGGATATAAGGTTATTAAATAATAAAAATATAGTGGAAAAAATAAAAAAAGAAATGCAGGAAATATGGGAGATCAATGAAACGGAGTCAAACTCGCAAGGGTTAATATGGGACACTATGAAGGCAGTGGTAAGAAGGATTTGTATTAGGGAAATGTGTACCCTAAGAAAACAACAGGAAGCACAAAATAAAAAGATTGAAAAGGAGGTAAGGGATTTAGAGGAGAAGCTAAGAGACAAAAGATAAACATCTATTTGCCCAAATTCAAGCTAAGAAAAAGGAATTAGAGAAAGAAGAGTTAGAACAAGTCCAAAGGGATTTGCTATATTTAAGGAGGGATTTTTTTGAATATAGTAATAAAAATTCGAAGATGCTGGCCAGGTCCACTCAGTCAGAAAAGGCTAAGAATATGATAGGGACAATTAGAGATAAAACAGGGAAAAGTAGTAATTCAATGAAGGATAAATTAAATATATTTCAGGAATTTTATAGAGAATTATATACATCAGATATGAGTCCACAGCTTAAGGTATTGGAATATGTAGAGAGGAATTGGAAAATAAGATTACAGAGGCAAGATAGGGATTATATGGAAGGATTAGTCACTGAGAAAGAAATAGAAGGAATTATTGATAAATTAAAAGGAGGGAAATCTCTGGGAATGGATGGTTTGGGGCCGGAAAATTATAAGACTTTTAGAGGAATTTTAATACCAAGATTGAAATTTTTTTTTTAATAGTATAATAGAAGGAGGAAAGACCCCGCCATCGTGGGACCATTCTTTGATTATATTAATCCCGAAACCAGGAAAGGATTTGACGGATCCAGCATCCTATAGACCAATATCTTTAATAAATCAAGACTCAAAAATTTTTACGGCAATAATGGCAAAAACAATGGGCACGTTTATATATAAATATATTAGAAAAGATCAATGTGGATTTATTTCAGGAAGGCAAATGCCTAATCTAATTGGAAGAGTTTTAAATATAATTAATATTATTTAAAAAAGGAATTTAAAAGCAGGTTTGTTAGCATTGGATATATTCAAAGCCTTTGATTGCGTGGAATGGCCAGCACTTAAAACAATTTTTAAAAAATTTGGGCTTGGAGATAAATTCATGGGAGTAATTGATCAGCTGTATAAAAATAATAAAGCAGAAATAATGGTTAATGATGGGTTAACGCAACAGATTACACTAGCTCGAGGAACTAGACAAGGATGTCCACTTTCACCGATCTTATTTGCGATAGTGATAGAAATTTTGGCAAATGTTATAAGGGAGGATGTAAGATTGAAGGGGATAGGAGGGAAGGAGAAGATTAAAATGAATATGTTTGCGGATGATACCTTATTGACATTAGAAGATCCCCTGGAGAGTGGGGAGGTGGTTAAGAAGCATTTGAGAGAATTTGGGGAGATTACTGGTTTACAAGTTAATTGGGGGAAGTCAGAAATGATGTTATTTAATTATAACAAGGAGGAGTTGGAGGAGTGTAAAGTTAAGTTAGGTCTTAGGCTTAAAAATATAGTACGTTATTTAGGAGTTAATATTGCAAAAGATTTAGATAGGTTAGAGGAAATTAATTTTGCAAGTTTGAAAAAACAGGTAGGGGAAAAGTTAGAGGTATATAGAAAATTTAAACATTCTTGGTTTGGTAGAATAGCGGTTATTAAAATGAAGATATTACCTAAGATTAATTTTTTGTTTAGAATGCTGCTGATTAAAATATCGGAAGCTGAGTTAAAGAGCTGGCAAAATATGATTAACACTTATTGCAATGGAGATAAGAGAGCTAGGATTAATAAAGGGTTATGGTATAAGACACAAAAGAAAGGAGGTTTGGGACTTCCAAATATAAAGAATTATTATATTGCTAATCAGTTAAGATATGTCATAAATAGTATATTAGGGGAGGAAGATTTAGAATGGTTAGAAACGCAAACAGGGGAACTAGATTTTAAATTGCAAAATTTTTTTTTATTGAAATTCAAAAGAAAGATTTGAGGGGACTGGACAACCCATTGCTGAAAAATATTTTAGAGATCTGGGAGAAAGTTAAAGGAAAGTTAATACCAGGAGACTCTCCACTCGCCCCTGTGGTAGTAGTGGGAAACTTCCCAAGGACCTTAAAAGTAGAGTTGGAAGGGAGTCTGAAGGATCAGGAAATTATTAAGTTAAGGAACTGGATGGAAAGAATGATAGATAAGGAGCAAATTAGAGAGTTATTAAAAGGACAAAAGATAGCTTGGTTCAAATGTTTACAATTGGAAAAATGGACACAGGAATGAAAAATGAAAAATAAGAAATGTAGAAATAATACAAGATTTGAAGATTTAATTGAATTAAGAGGAAGGAAGGAAGAAACTAAAATTAAAAAAGGTTTGACCAGCGAGATATCCAAATATTGATAGAGGAAGATGATTATCAGGACTCTCTTAAAATTATTAAAAAGATTTGGGAAGAAGATGTGAAGGAGCAAATTAATGAATATAACTGGGGGAGGATATGGGATGCAAGAATGTTAAAGCTGTTGTCGATTAGAATTAAGGAGAATTATTACAAGACAGTATGGAGATGGTATTTAATGCCGGTAAGATTTCATCAGATAGATAAAAAAGTGTCTAAGAATTGTTGGAGGGGATGTCAGGAGGTTGGAACTTATTTTCATATGTGGTGGAGCTGTGAATATGTACAAACAATTTGGGAAAGGGTGTTCAAAGAAATAAGTGAAATAATTGGAAGTAAATTGGAATTAAGCCCAAAGCTGGCTCTACTAGCAATATGGGATAAAGGAAATGAGAATATAAGTAAGAGAGAACTGATAAACAACCTCCTGGCTCCTGTCAGAATAATGATTGCTAAAAATTGGAAAGGGCAAGGGATATATACTATAGAAGAATGGTATAAAGAAATATGGGATATGGCACTTAATGATAAGCTGACGTGTAAAATGAAAATAAAGAGGGGAATGTCCAGTAAGAATGATTTTGGAGAAATATGGAGCCCCTTTTTGGAATATGTATTAAGAACGGGGAAGGGGCAAATACCTTCGGAAGAGTCTTTACAATTTTGGAAAGAGGAATAATGAATAATTGAAGGTCTCCTGGGGGGAGGGGTGCACGGGGGGTATGTGGGTTATGTATTGTGTTTTATGTTGTTTTATGTTGTATTCTGTTGGGAAAAAAATATTATAAAAAAAAAAAAGGAAGTTTTTCCTGATGTCCAACCGGAATCTGGCTTCCTGTAACTTGAGCCTATTATTCCGTGTCCTGCACTCTGGTTTGATCGAGAAGTGATCCTGGCCCTCTTCTGTATGACAACCTTTCAAGTCTTTGAAGAGTGCTATCATGTCTCCCCTCAATCTTCTCTTCTCCAGACTAAACATGCCCAGTTCTTTCAGTTTCTCCTCACAGGGCTTTGTTTCCAGACCCCTGATCATCCTCATTGCCCTCCTTTGAGCATGCTCCAGCTTGTCTGCATCCTTCTTGAAGTCTGGTGCCCAGCACTGGATGCAGTACTCAAGATGGGGCCTAACCAGTGCCAAATAGAGGGGAACCACTACTTCGTGCGATTTGGAAGCTATAGTGGCAAGGCCTCCTAGACCTCCTTGTCACCCACTGAGAACTGAGAGCTTTTAAACTTTTGCAAACCCTTTCCCTGCAGCCACCTTACTCCTTACTCAGTAATGTTTTGAAGGCATAAAATGTGAGAGCAATAGCAGCTGTTTGTGTAACATGCCATTCCTGCCCAGTTCTGTGGGCTCTGGCAGTGTGTGCTTGTGGTTGTTGCTGTTTTCACCAGACCGCTCCCTGCCAATTTACCTCAGAGCGGTTGGCAAGAGATCAGAGGTACGGCCTTGCCAGAACTTTGTGGAATGGACAATTTGCTTTTGTGTACCTATGTGAAGTTCCAGAAGTCATGTCTGGGGTGGGGAGCCTAATCCCTTGAGCTGCTAGAAATGCAATAGAGAGTTGTTGAGGAAAGTAGCCTTATTGTCCACAAGGACCAGGTGCTAACTCACTCTGCTTCTACAATGATGATGGTGATGATGAAAACACCATTGTCTGCCTCAGTGTCTTACAACCAGGACTTCCCGGGAGGAGGAAGTTGCTGTTCAAGGTATGCAGAGAAGCAGGGCCTCTACATGACCATTTCAGCATGTAGTTTTTACTCAGCCCATGATGATGACAGACTGAGCCAGTTGTCTGCACACAGGGTGGTATGTTCAACTGTGCCCAAATGCTAGCACTAATGACTTTATATTAGTGTAAATTAATGGTTGCACAATGTAACTAGCACTTGGTAGGGCAATGGAGAAAAGTGGCCATGTGCCACGGAAATTTGGCAAATCTGGCAAATCGCTGCTTCCCCCATTGCCCTAGCAAGCATTAGTTATGTTGTGCAAGTGTTGGTTTATGCTAGTGCACCATCATTAATGCTAGCACTGGGGGACAGTTGGATATCACGCACTTATAACACCTGTTGAAATCTGCTTGGATAGAATTTCTTTCTTTTTTTCTTAAAACATTTATATCCCGCCCTATATCACAACGATCTCAGGGCGGCATATGGATAAAATCATACATATAAAATAGAACAATAAATATACAATTCTAAAACAAATTAAATCATTAATATGTTAAAACCAATATGAAATTTTAAAAAAGCAAAATCCAATTAAAATAAGACAGCGTGCAGGCTGGTGGATTTAGCCATCAAAGGCTTTGTTAAAAAGCCATGTCTTAGCCTGGCGCCGAAATGAAGCCAGTGCCGGCGCCAGTTGGGCCTCCAGGGGGAGGGCATTCCACAGCCAGGGTGCCATCATGCTAATTCACTGAACCAAAAATCAGATCTGTACTTCCCTCTGGCACCTTTCTTTCTGGTAGTGCTCAGGTGTTTTTAATACTGCATAAAAGATTGAAATTCAAGGCGTAGGATATAGGGCTGTGCACAGATCCCCCGATCTGATCTGGATCCTGATCTGGGAGGTCCAGATCGGGCCCAATCCAATCCACCTTGGATCTGGATCCAGATCCGCTCCAGGTCCGTGCAGAGCTCTCCCTCCCACTCTCCCCACTCTCTCCCTCCCTCCCTCCCTCCCTCCCTCAATCACCCTCCTTACCTGCAGCCTCCTTTGTGTCATCCTCCTCACACCAGGTGATGCTCGCACTGGTAAGGAGGGTGATTGGGGAGAGAGAGGGAGAAAACATGGAGAGTGGGAGGGAGGGCTTTGCATGGACCCGGATTGGATCCAGATCACAGATCCGATCCAGCCCAATCCAGGCCCAATCCGATCCGGTTCAGATTGGGCCCAGATTGGGCCGGATCGGGCCGATCTGCTCTGGATTCGGGATCTGTATCTGTGCACAGCCCTAATAGGGATACCTGTCTAGGAAAACAAACTAATAGTCCTGTGTGAGTTGTTAATGAAGAATAAATACTACAGCTTTAAAAGATATCTTGAAAGTGGGGTTTGAAAGGCAATATAAAATGATAAATTTGATTTTTTTTTAAAAAAAAATGAAATTAAAATTAGTAACAAATGGGACCAAAGTTGTTATTCCTTTAAAAACACATTGTTTTTTAATAGAAGAGAATATTAATGGTAAATAAGAACTAAGTGATAATTAAATACTTTATAGGAAAATGAATTCATCATAACTTCTATAATTTCATATTGGAATATTCATAATACCATATAGCAGGGATGGGTAACTTGTCGCCCTCCAGATGTCTTGGCCTACTATTCCCATCTTTGCAGTTATGCAGCAGTGCAGGTTTCAAAATGAAATGTGGTAATTTGGAGCAGGGTAGATATGTAGATATGCAATGAAAATAGGTTGAAACTGTTCAGTTTTTCAATGGGAGGATCATCTGCCCAGGACAAAAATCATATATCTTTCTATGACAAGCGCCTCCCATTTAGTTTCATCCACATACATCCTATAAATTATTTCCCCTTCAATTACTTTCTAGAGAGTAAATCCCATAGAACCAAATGAGACTTCTATCAGAGTAAAATGTTATAATCTCTCTTTGAGGCGGTATTCCCATGGCAGTAGTATGTCCGTCTACTTTTGTTTTTTGTTGTGGGGCTGGACATTGTGGGATTGCAATGGACAATACAGCACTATATGAGGTGCTGTGTAAAACCACTATTTTAATTCTGTTTTCCTAAGTATGCTTCAATGCATCAAAATGTAGATTTTTAAGTTTAGGGTTTAGGGTGCAATCCTATGCATGTTTAGATATGCATTTTGGCTGGGGGATGCTGGGAGTTGTAGGGGTTTTTTTCTGTCTAAACATGAACAGGATTGCAATAATCCTTTCGAGTTGTCCTTTGATTACAATTCTTAAAACAAATGTTCTTTCTTTCTGGTTTGTAATGCATAACAACCACTTCAATTCAGTCTTCTGAACATTACTTTTACACTGACTTTGTATTTTGCAAAGCACAGCATGACTTTACTCAAATTTTTGGTGAGTTGAGGAGGTCTTTTTGTTTGGTCTTTAAGACCAGGAAACATTGCTGAATTACTAGTGAAGAGCACCTTTCATGTAGAAAGGAGGGCAAAAACAGTCAAGATCAGGAGAGTGCCAGCAGGTGCTTAGGTTGCTGCTGAATTTGTGCCAGAGAAGAGAAGCCAATTGTCCTAGAAGGACATATCAGTGCAGATGGCGTAGAGAATAAAGGGGTGAGGATGAAGTATGAGTATTGAGAGGGGAAGGACAGAAGAGGCAGAAGGGATTTCAGAGTCTTTGATGGTGGCCTGGCCTTGTGAACTCCGAGTGTTCCTGATACACCATGAAGCAGGCTCATTGGGATGAAAGGATTAGTGAACATGCAGCAAAATGCTATTTAATCCACACCTGCTCAGGTGCATTCCGTCCCATGCTAGGAGCTCTCCTCAGTGGGAATATTTACTTGCAATGAGAGAGCATCTCCCTCAATTTCCCCCTGTCACAGTCTCTTTGCTCAGTCCTGAATTTATGTTTGGCCAAAGTCAACCTGAATGAAGTAGACATTCTGTAACTTCAACTCTGAAGGACCCTAGAGATTTCAGGCACTAAAGCTGACTGAGACAAATAATTGGCAACCCTCCTTTCAGCCATTAGACCGGGTTTGAGGGCCAAACCACACATACATGATGTGGGAGGTCTGTCATTGGATCTCTTGACTTGTTTTTGTTTTACTTTGAAACAAGCACAACGGAGCTCTGAATTTTATTAGAGCGGTGGCACTGAAAATGAGAGTGGCTTTGGATGTATTTTACCACATCAGAGCTATGAAGGGTTTTGCTCCTGTCACCGTGCACCAACCACCACAATGCCACCACAAAAACCACCCTGTAGGGTTTTTGGCTTTTATAGTCTTTTTTTAATGCTCTGAGCCACCCTGAAAATATTTATATAGAAGGATGGTATAAAAATTGACTAAATTGCAGTTGAGCAATTTGTGACCTTCCAGGTGTTTCGGCCTACAACTTCCTTAAGCCCTAGCAAGCATAGGACTAAGAACCTATCTACACTACTGCTTTAAAATGGTTTTAAATTGTTTAAAACGGTTTATAATGGTTTATAACAGTTTTGAGAACTGTTGGGGCCCAGGACACACTCCATATACGTTTTCAAAACCTTTTCAAAGTGTTTTATCCTGTGTGTGTAGATAGGCTCCCAATCTGCCTATTACTACGGAAAGTGCATATTAGGACAATTTACTAAAAAAATGCAGACCAAACAAAATTCTTCCCCATCCCTAGGTATCTAACAAAACTGGCAGGGAGTGAGGCTCTCCTCTGATTATCTGGATAACACACTGCCTCCCTCCAGGGAATATCACATTTTTCCAGAGTTGAGCAGCCGAAATGGGATAGATTGCTTCAGTGTTCCTTGCATACTCTTCTGCAGGCTGTTATGTATCATTCTGGCCAGAGTCAATTGCAGGGATGTTTTTGCTTGCCAAACTGGTTCCTATTGGGAAAATCCAACATAAGTCCTACTTAGAGTAGACCCATTGAAATATATGAGACTGACATTAGTCATAACTAACTTAAATTCTATTCATTGCAAGTGGTCTACTCTAAATAGGACTTACGTTGGATTTTACCCCATATGCTTATTCTATACCGCAAAGTCTAACTGTTTCATTAGGGTAGGGCGTATATTGCAACTGATCCAAGCTGTGTTTTTTTATTTTGTTCTGTTTGCCTCTCAGTGATCTGAGCATGAACAACATCAGTGAGCTCCTGCCCGGTGACTTCCACCACCTGCGCTTTCTAGAAGAGCTGTAAGTATAACTAAACAAATTAGATGTTTTGTGGTGCTTCCAGGCATGGCTTTCGTCGTGCCATTACCCCACCTCATTTGTGGAATTTTACAGGGAGTCCAGATGATGATGCCCTCCACTCATAGACCTACTATGTTTCCCCACCATTTTTTTCTTATCGCAGAAAAATCTGTAAATAAGAAAAGACAGAATAGCTGCACAATGCCATCAGATGGTTAGCACAAGGATTCCTCCATCTGGAAGGTCTCATTGTCTATTAGTTTGTCATTTTTCCCTCAAGTTCTGGGACAAGGGAATTTCCCAACATCAGTAGCCATAATTTGGCACATTTAAATAATTTGAATATAGCAGGCTGTTGCATATGGAATCAGCCCATTAGTACAGCTAGCCCAATACAATCTGTTCTGACTGACAGCAGTTCCCCAAGGCCAGGAGCAGAGGCATTTCGCAGACTTCAGAACAAGGCCCACACCAGAGGGTGGCATTTCCTGGCAGCTGCCAAGATCCAGTGCACCAGGAGGTGCTACTGCTTACCACCATTACCAATGGCTCTTCTACCTGCTCAGTCAGGCAAACAGTGGGAGTATCAAGGAGGAGGAGCAGCAACCACCTCTTTCTGCTCACTTGCCTGCCCTCTCACTTTGGGTGGTGATGAGGATTGGGTCCAGCAGCCAAATGGGGCCTACAAGTAAGCAAGGGTTGTTTGCTGCACTTTAGGGCAACCCCACCCTAATTTTGCCGATAACTAAACAGGAAAGAGATCATGGAGTTTGGTAGCTAGCTCAATGAAAACATCCACCCAGCGTGTGTGTGTGTGTGTGTGTGTGTGTGAAAGGCGAATTCCATGTTAGGGATCATTAGGGAAGACACTGAAAATAAAACTGCTGATATTGTAATACTGTAATCGTGTCATATATTTTGTACAAATCTATGACACGATTACACTTGGAGCACTATGTACAGTTCTGGTCACTGCATTTCAAAAAGGATATTGTAAACATCATCACATGGGGGGAAATTGCGTTTGCTTACCGTCACTTCTCTGCCCGCGCTTTTGTCCCTCATTACTTCCTCTTTTGAAAGAGGAAGTAAAGAATGGGTATGTGGCCCATTCAGTGAGCCATTTTGATTGCGCTGCTTTCTCCTGCACACAGCAGGAGATAGCAGGAACTTCTCTCTTTAAAAATAAGTCAGACTTACTGGGATATTTTTTTGTCGCACGAAGAAGGCTAGAAGGGGCAGGAGGTGCATGGAGGCCAGATGATGTCGTGAGAGGGACCTGCAAAAATCCGTGAGTGCCCAGTAACAAGGGTGTAATAAAATGCTCATCTGATGGAGCTCAGAACCACTAGAAAATATGCAGAAAAGAGCAACAAACATTATTAGGGGGCTGTAGCAACTCCCTTATATGGAAAGCTTGCAATGCTGGGGGCTTGTTAGTTTAGAAAAAAGGCAAATATGGGGAACATAAGAAAGGTATATAGAATTATGCATCATATGGAGAAAGTGGATAGAGTTACATTTTTTCTCCCGCTTTCCTAATGCTAGAACCTGGGGTGATCCAGGACAAACAACAGGAAATGCTTCTTCACACAGCACATAGTTAAATTATGGAATTCACTGGCACGCGGGGTGGTGATGGCCACCAATTTGGATGGCTTTAAAGGGAAATTAATGGATGATAAGGCAGTCAGTGGCTACTATGCATGAGGCTACATATACAGAAAGCCTCTGAATCCCAGAGCCGATCTACACAGAAGCTTTTTAATGTTTTTGTTTGGTTTCGAGGACGCCTTTGGGCACACGACGCATGTTGGTTAATGTTTTGTATTCAGTGATTTTTTGCTTCGTTTTGTGGAGAGTTGTAACGATTTATCCTTTAAGTATATTGTTTTAGAAGTTGTAGTGTGTTCTGTCTTACCATTTTCCTTCTCCTCAATTCAAAGCACTGTTATCCAATGGAAGACATGGGGGCGTGTTGTTTATTTCCGGCTCCCAAATTCTTCCTTGCTTCATTTGCCTTCTCCCGTGGTTGTTCGTCTTTTGTGCTGCACTGACGCTTCAGTAATGTGATTTTTACAATTTGTTTAAAATTATTGTATACTTTATTTCTTCTAATTATCCTTTTTAAGTAGTCATTGCTATGTGAGGTTACAACTCCTTAAATGGGTGTATTGCAAAATCAGCACATGCGTAGGGTGACCATATTTTGGAAACCAAAAAGGAGGACAACATGGCCACCCCAAGGGGGCATGCCCACCAACATGGCCGGCTCCCAAAGGGACATGTCCACCCAAAGATGGCCTTGGTCACATTTCTGATTTCACAGCACACAATTAAGGCAAACCTGTTCTACAATAACATCTTAATGTTAAAATCACTGAGACATTCAATGTATTTGAAATTACCTTCACTCCTACTTTTGTAGCTTTTGCTGTACTTTAAAGATTTTGCTATACTTTGTGTGATACAATCTCCCTTTCCCTCAAATATCTTTTCTGACTGCAAATCCTTCATTGGATGACCATAGTCTCACCTTTCCTAACATTTAACACTCTTTCCCCATCACCTTTCTCATATTCATACTCACAGCTTCAGCATACTGCTACCACTGAACAAATGAAGCAGTTGACAAGTACAGAAAAAGCTAGTACAACAAACTAGCAACCTAGCATTAAGAAAGAATATAAAATACTATTACCCTGCAAGCATTAGCCATGGAATAAAATGGACTAAAGGGTTGTTGTTGTTGTTGTCACTTCTCACTAGCACCTCTTAGCTTGTTTCAACTTCTGATTTATCAATGAGAATCTAATCTAACAATGTGTCATTATATCTCTGGTTCATTAGCCATGTAAACAAGACCATGGTCAGTAGCAATACAAAGAAAGGCCAGAACAGATGCCCATTATCACAATGCTAGACAAATATCTCCTGAATTTACACTGTTTCAGTGTGCAGAGAACAGAAATCTCAATCAGGGACCCAAAGAAAACTGCCCAAAGAAACCTCAGAAACAAGTCCCATTGATTTCAATAAAGCTTACTCCCAGATAAATGAATATAGGATTGCAGCCACTTCACATATGTTCAGCTTACTCTAGCAAGTGCAAGGCCCTCCTGTCAAGAAGAACTATGCACTCATGAGAACCTGGCCTCATGGATCATGCAACCAGCAGGTGCTCTCCAGAAAGACGCTTTTAGAGCCTAGGAGATCCAGACACACTCAGACAAGCCAAGACAAGCCACACTATGCACTCACATGTTATCTTGCTGGGACAGAACAATTTTGGGAAAAGACAATACTTTGTTATCGACCAGACATTACAGTAATAAACAAGAAAAACACACCTACCTCATTGATTTAGCAATACCTAATGGCAAAAATGTTGCAGAAAAGGAATAGGAAAAGAGAGAAAAAAATGGCTATGGAAATTAAAGAACTGTGCAGCAGGAAAAGGTTACAATTATTCAGTTAATCACATCAGTCACCAGCAACACACACACACACACACACACACACACACACTACAGAAAACCTTCAGAAACTGGGCCTACCAAAATAAATCCACACCAACATCCAGAAAGCAGTCATACTTAAAACATTTTTAAGAAGGATGAATAAGTATCAGCAGTTGTTACAAAATATACATCATGCCAATTATCCCAAAGCAAATTGGAGAGGAAGGTCTATGGGTCAAAATGCATTATTAAAAAAATGAATTGCTATCTTCTAGCACCAGCTAGAGACCCACCTCTTCCTTTGCACTCTGGAAGCAGGTGGGCACAAACAACTCAAGCAAAGTAGGTGTCAGCCAGACCTCTCTGTGAACAGTATTCCACAACAGGGGGCTACTACTGAAAAGTCCCACTCCCAAGTAGCCCTGCACCACACCACAGCGTATGAGGGCACTTGGAACAGGACTTCCAATAACCACCAAAGGTAGGATGACCATATGAAAAGGAGGACAGGGCTCCTGTATCTTTAACAGTTGTGTAGAGAAGGGAATTTCAGATGGTGTCATTTGTATGCATGCAGCACCTGGTGAAATTCCCTCTTCTTCACTGTAGTTAAAGCTGCAGGAGCTATACTAGAGTGACCAGGTACAAAAGCGGGCTCTGCCTCTCCTTGCCCATGTGCGGCCGCGGAGCTGATGTCATCGCTTCGGCGGCCTAAGGCACGCCAGATCCGAACTCCCCCGCTTCCTCCTGGCAGGGAAACAGGACCGGCTAATCCCCCAGTTGAACAAGCAAAAAGCAGCAACAACAACCCTCTGCCACATAGACACCCTCTACAAGAATTCAGTTTGACGTCTGGTTCTCCGATTATGCACATCTTCTCGGAAGCGCTTTATAGTAAATGACTGTACGCTGGAGGTAGTTCAGTGCTCAACTGGTGGCCTTACCGGTTGTTTGAAATGCGCTTTAGAAGTAGTTAATGCGGAGAATCGCTTGTTCACATAGTCAAAATGCGCTTTAACGGCCGGAGCAAAATAAAACTCGCTATTTAACGCGCATTCGATAATGCGCATAATCGGATAGATAATGCGCCTCAACTCCCGATTTACGCTCCGCTCATGTAGAGGTAAACATTTTAATGAGATTTGAAGGAGCTTTAAACCTCTTGTGTAGAGGCAGCCATAGATACAAATCAAGGGAGAGAGGACGGCAAGGGAGGGAAGGAAGGTGGGTGGAGAAGGACTCTTTAGGTCGGTATGTGTGTGTTTAATCGAACCTTTCCTAGGCAGCAAAAGAAAAGAAAATCAGCTTCTTTTCAACGCCCCTCTCCCTGCTTTCCTTGCCTCCCTCCCCCCCTTCCCCGCCCATAGGATAAGACTGCGTAACTCTGGAGGGGAAAAAACCTCGCTATTTAATGCGAATGTGAAAATGCGAATAAAATGAGCTAAAACCCGCCACTCCTGATTTGCGCTCCTCTCTTGTAGAGGTAATTTTTTTAATGTGACTTGAAAGAGCTTTAAATCACTCTTGTAGAGGCACGTTTATCAAATGATGACCATGTATCTGTGAGCCACAGGTAACTCTTTCAGAAGAATCAAAAGAAGTCCTAAGATCCTGCTTTGTTAAATACATGGAATGGCAGTGTGATGTAGTGGTTAGAATATTGGACTGGGACTTGGGAGATCTGCGTTTTAGTCCCCACTCGGCCATGAAGCTCATTGGATGACTTTCAGCCTAATCTCCCTCACAGGGTTGTTGTAAAAATAAAATGAGAGGAGGAGCATCGTGTGAGGATAAAATGGAGAGGAGGAGGACCTTGGTTTCCTTGCAAGAGGAAGAAAGGAAGGATATAAATGTAATAAATAAATAATAAATATAAATTGACCTTGAGAAGGGTCACCTAAAGGGCTCATAGAACTAGAACTTATTTAATGATTGATTAAAATAAAAACAGTAAAGAGAAGGTGAGTATAATAAGTCTGAAAGACGGCTAGGCTCATAAAGAGAAAATCATATCCAAACTTAGATATTTATCCACCTTCCAGGCCCCTCATCTTTCTTCCCTGGTTATTTGTTTATTTATTATTTCAAATATTTTAATCAATTTTTCAATTTAAGGTAAATAGTAGCAGCATATTAGACAACTACAAAACAAGAAAACAAAAAAGCAGATCAAGCAACACACTAGATGAAGCAGCAGTAAAAGATTTTAATATAAAAGGTCTCTATTCAGTTTAAACTATTATTATTATTATTATTATTATTATTAATTTCTATACTGCCCCATAGCCGAAGCTCTCTGGACAACTTACATAAGATTAAAACAATTAAAAAACAATATACAAAATTTTAAACCATACGAACATGCAGCATACACAAAAACAAACATCTAAAAAAAACTATAAACAACTTAAAGCTGTCAGCTAAACCTAAAACAGATCTGGGATTGGTGAAGCTCATCACATATTGCTAAATGCCTGGGAAAAAAGAAAAAAATGCATAATACTAAAATATTATATGTTGGGCAAACAGAAAAATCTTAATTTGACACTTAAACCTTCATAAGGAGGTTGCTAGGCTGACACCTCTGGCTAGAGCATTTCATAATTGGGGTGATACCACTGAGAAGGATGGAGGAGAAGGCTATCAATGGCTACTAGTCTTGAACGCTATATGTTATTACCTCTAGTATCAAAGGCAAAATACCTACCTCTGAATATCTGTTGTTGGGGAACACAAGCAGGAGGTGGCTGTAACTGCTCAAGGCCTGCTTGTGGACTTCCTCTTATCATATGGTCGGCCACCATGGGACACAAAATGCTGGACTACATAGGCCTTTGGTCTGATCCAGCATGTTTTTAAGGCTCTCTTGCTGGTCACCACTTGCCTTCTCTCCAAAGGTAACGGGTACTCAAAGAAGGGTCTCCAACAAAGATTTTCATTCTATTAGCCTACAGAAGTTCTTGTATTAGGACAATTGATCTACAATAAGAGTTGATGTCTGACAACAGTGAAAGTTGCTTCCACATAAAACACTGTACAGGAACAATCTGGAGTGCAAAAACCTTTGGCAAGTGACAGTTGAACATATATAATAGAAGTATTAGGACGCACTGAGATTCTACTTCTAATTATACGTGTAGCTGCAGCAGTACACAAAGTGGCACACACCAAAATGTATTCATCTTTATTTATTTTAAATATTTCTTGGCTACTTTTCAGGGCAGAAGCCCTCTCAAAGTGACATACAGCACCAAACACATAAACTCTCTATGATACTCAGAATGATAAAAACACAACAAAACCTGTAAGAATACAATAAAAGCAACAACAAAACTCTAAAGAGAGCATGTTTGTCCCAGTTAGCAATTTCTCTGTTCTAGTAATGTTTTGAGGCTAGTACCATGTTGAAATCAAAGGTTCCATAACTGCCAGAATGCCTCTAGCACGGTATAAAAATAAGACACCATCTGTCTCGCCTAAGCAATATGCTGAAATCAGTGTCCATCTATTTCTGCTAACCAGACAGAAGCAAGGGGTGTTGCCTTCCCCTGTAGATAGAGCATGCTGTCTCAGGATGATGGGTACTGAAGTCCAAAACATCTGAAGGGTGTATAAGGCTGGTGTACAAAATATACTTTCTTTCCCTGCTCTCCAAAGCCAGGATTCCAAGAAATGGTCCACTATGGTTATATCTGATGAGAAAAAAATATATCACAAATCATATGAATCACTGTGCACTGAATATAGAATGGCATCCTCAGGCTAAAATTCCACAAAGAGAAACAAGAAAACAGAACTGGCAGTTATTACTTAAACCCCTTGATCCTTGGGATGCTGGCAGTTTGTGTTACTGTAATAGAGATATATCAGGATAATCCCTTCTTTGTTTCTTCCAAATGGGCTAACTTTTGCTTCACAAACCATCCTCCTCTCACTCCCTCTGTAGGTTGACCATATGAAAAGGAGGACAGGGCTCATGTATCTTTAACAGTTGCAGAGGAAAGGGAGTTTCAGCTGGCATCATTTGTATGCAATTAGTACCTGGTGAAATTCCCTTTTCATCACAACAATTAAAGTTGCATGCACTATCTAGAGTGACCAGATACAAAAGAGGGCAGGGGCCCTGCAACTTTAACTGTTGTAATGAAGAGGGAATTGCACCAGGTACGAATTGCATACAAATGATGCTGGCTGAAATTCCCTTTTCTCTACAACTGTTAAAGTTATATGAGCCCTGTCCTCCTTTTCATATGGTCAGCCTACTCTGGAGGTCTTTTGACAGTGCCTATGACAGGTGAGCTGTGAGGACCTTTTGGAACAGTGTCAACAGAGAGACGAGGGCATAAAAGTGCAAACCTATCCGTGTCTACCCAGAGGTAAGTCGCATTGAGTTCAATGGGACTTATTCCCAGGTAAGCATGTATAGGATTGCAGCCTAAAATGTCTAATGAGGCAGAGCCATGGAGGAGTATCCTGAGCCCACAACACAACTCTGGAAGCTGAGAACAGTCCTAAACAGTAGATGACTACTTGCACTTAAATGATCAAAAGGGAAGTGATTTTGTCCAACTAAAGCAGGGCTCCCAAAATATTTTGGGCTGGTGGGCACATTTGGAATTCTGAGACTGTCATAGGCAATCTCACAAAATGGCTGCCACAGGAGGGGTTGCCCATACATAAAATGGCTGCCATGATAGACATGGCTGGTCACAAAGCACTCATTTCCCAGAAGGTAAACTGGTGAGACTAGGGCTCCCTCTACAAGGATTCGCTTTTGCGCCCGGTTCGGCGATTATGCGCATTATCGCAGACGCGCATTTACTCCTAATCCCTCTGCACGGGAGGCGGCGAGAGGTGGCGAAGCGCATTAATAGATGTCCAAAAAGCGCTTTACAAGAAGTTAATGCGCATAATCGCTTGTTCACACGGGGAAAATGCGCTTTAACGGCCGGAGCAAAATAAAACTCGCGATTTAACGCGCATTCGAAAATGCGCATTATCGGGGAGATAACGCGCCTCTACGCCCGATTTGCGCTCCATTCTTGTAGAGGTAAAATTTTTAATGAACCTTCAAAGCGCATTAAACCTCTCTTGTAGAGGCACCCTAGAAGAAAAGTAACTTCCGCAAAAACCTAAGTACAATGCAGAGGTTTGGTCAGAGCTCCAAAACACAAAACTACTTCTCTGAACCCAAATAAAGATGGTGCTGGAGGGCAGCCCTTCGCTTTGCAATATGCTAGCCTCCCAGTTTAATTTAAAAGAAGAGCTATTAAGTAAAATAAAAATCAGGAGAGGTGTCCATGGCACACTGGTGCCCCCAGAGCTAAACCATATGATTTTGGCTTCTCTGTGATGGGCAAAATCAGCCAGAAGGATGAGAAAGCTAAAGCTAGCAAAAGGACTAAGTGAAACTGGGCAAGAGAAGTTTTGTTGATTGACAATAAACAGCGGGAATGCAATGGCGGTGGCACTGTGTGCACAAAATGCTATTGTGTCAGGGTACACAGGGCTAAATAGCCTGTGATTAATAATAGGGAAATGAAGCCAGTGTTGACAGCTTCATTGGTATGGGTACTCCCTCCTGTTGGCTCGTGGTGCAAGCATCTATATTCTAGGCATATGCCTGAAACTCCCTCCCACTAAAGAACAAGTGGAACAAAACAAGTTTTCCATGGATACTTCATTATATATGAAACTCCCCAGTCCTGACTGCAGTGCTGCTCCCTTCCTTTTAAGTACAAGAAGAGGCATTTAAAGCTCTTTCAAGGCGCATTAAAAAAATTACCTCTACAAGAACGGAGCGCAAATCGGGCGTAGAGGCGCGTTATCTCCCCGATTATGCGCATTATCGAATGCGCGTTAAATCGCGAGTTTTATTTTGCTCCGTCCGTTAAAGCGCATTTTGACTGTGTGAATAAGCGCTTATGCGCATTAACTACTTGTAAAGCGCATTTTGGACATCTGTTAATGCGCTTCGCCACCTCTCGCCGCCTCTCGTGCAGAGGGATTAGGCGTAAATGCGCTTCTGCGATTATGCGCATAATCGCCTAACCAGGCGCAAAAGCGAATCCTTGTAGAGGGGACCACAGAAGAGTCCCTGGAAAACTCAGTTCCTGGCTAGGTAGACAAAGGTAACTGCCGAAGCAGTATTCATCACCCTATATAGGAAATGCACAACAAATAAAATCAGATGCACGCTCATCTGGGTGCAGATGCTGTTCCCAGCAAT
The DNA here is from genome assembly GCA_029215795.1 of Anniella stebbinsi. Lineage (NCBI taxonomy): Eukaryota > Metazoa > Chordata > Lepidosauria > Squamata > Anniellidae > Anniella > Anniella stebbinsi. The sequence goes on along the minus strand of JARDYH010000004.1, from coordinate 41,791,702 downwards.
CTCCCATCAGAAACATCGCCCCCTCCAGGGAAACAGAGATCAATCAAAAGGAGCATTTTCAAAGGATCTCACTTCCAGAGTGACGATAAGCAAAACCTGCTAGGCAGTTGGTGTGGTACACAGCAAGGAAGGCAAGTTGCAACCTGCTCCTGTATATTAAAGAAATGACCATGTGCTATTCACGCTGTCATAGGATTGGTTTGGGGAGCAATTTCTCTACATACACACACATATACACAACAGCTGTCATATGCATGAAAAAGGTGGCAGGTATTACATATTTGTCATTTTCTTTGGATGAATCCATAAAGAGTGTAGACATACATGAAGGCAAGAAGAACCTTGTTAGATCAGACCAAAGGTCCACCTAATCCAAAGTTTGTTTCTTTATTATTATTACACATATATACCACCTTTTTCCCTCTCGCAAGGAACCTAAGGCAGCTTACATAGTTCTCCTCTCCATTTCATCCTCACAATCACCTTGTAAAGTAGGCTGAGGGCTCCATCACACCAACATTTTATCACATTCTCATCCTGCCTAGTCTGCAGTTTTGAAATGCCATACTCACATGATGTCGTGCCTGTCCTGCAGTCATCTCGCCTCTTCCTCTCCATTTTATGTCTTTTTCTAGGGCGGGGAAAGTGTGGTTTATTTTCTCTATGTGAAATAAAAGCGCCCTTCCGTCCCATGTATTGTAGTCCTCGAGCTATCTTGCTTTTGTTGGGGATGGTCCTGCTGATAAAAGAGGAGGGGGGCGGTTCTCCAGTTTGCTGAGTCTGTCGGTCGGACTTGTGCTGAGTTGGTCGAAAGGACTTGTGCTGCTCTAACTCCACCCTGACAAAACCAGGGTGAGTATGGTGACCAGATCGCCCGGGGTTTCCCGGTCCTAACCGGGAGAACTGGGGCGATCTGGGCCAACCAGGCCCCCGGGGGGGATTGTCCTGGATTCCAATCAATTCTAAAATGTCCCAGCCAGTTGGTCATAAATCCTGGATTCGGAGTCTGAGAAATTCAGACCCCCAAAATGGTGCCTTGAACCTGCTTAGAGGAGCAGCAGCAGCAGAGAAAAAGACGGATCCATCTGCCTCCTTTTCCAGAGCACCGCTGCTGCTCCACCAGCTCAGATGAGTCACTCACCATGACTCACTCTTCTTGTGCCTGCTGAGGCTGGGTTGGAACAACAGCAGCAGGGAAAAGCACACGTGCTCTTCTCAGGCTGCATGAGAGTCCCATGCACTGCGAAGGACTTTGTGGCCAGAGCTTTGAGGTAAGCTTTGGAGCCCCTAGGTTGTTTGTGGGGAAGAAAGAGAGTTTTGTAAGGTGTGAGTGGGTGGGTGGATAAGTTGGGGAGAGGGGGGAGAGGAAAGGAAAGGCAAAGAGGGAGGGGTGAAAGAAAAGTCCTTCCCGAAAAAATCATCCTTTTAATATCTATTTCCTTGGATTTGGGTTGCAAGCCTCAAATCTGTTACTTGGAAGTAAATTGCAGTGAATTTGAAATGTCTGGATTTACAGTTGTGGATGTTTTAATTTAAAATTCTGCTTTGTAAAAATGTGAAGTAGCTTTCCTTGTATACAGTTGTGTTATGTGTGTAGAAAAATATTTCTCAATTAAAAAGAAAGAAAACTAAAGAAACATTACTTTGCAACAAAGCACAAAAGCAAACTTTCATTTTAACTGAATAAAATACAGTAAAGGAGATTTTCAGTTGGATTTTAAAAACAAAAACAAAAAATATACATGTAAGGGCACAATCTAGTTACTATAAACACTTTTAGCTACCTAAACTTATGCAGGTTTAATTTAGGCTGACCATATGAAAAGGAGGACAGGGCTCATGTAACTTTAACAGTTGCAGAGAAAAGGGAATTTCAGCCGGTGTCATTTGTATTGTTAAGGAAATGTTCTCTAACTCTCAGTATAACAGTTTGCAATTAGTACCTGGTGAAATCCTCTCTTCATCACAACAATTAAAGTTGCAGGCACTATACTAGAGTGACCAGATACAAAAGAGGGCAGGGCCCCTGTAGCTTTAACTGTTGTAATGAAGAGGGAATTTCACCAGGTACAAATTGCATACAAATGACGCCGGCTGAAATTCCCCTTTCTCTACAACTGTTAAAGTTACATGAGCCCTGTCCTCCTTTTCATATAGTCAGCCTATTTAATTAGAAATAATTTCCATAGAACTCACTGGAATTTACTTCTGAGTAGATATGCATTAAGTCCCATTGTCTGCAGTGGGGCTTGCTCCTAGGTAAATGTGCAGGAAAAAGCAGGCATTTAACGTTCTCCCATTGAAACCAATGAGATTGTAGAACCCTATGCATGTTTGCTCAGACATAAGTCCCACTATGTTCAATGAGTCTTACTCCCAAGTAGGCATGCATGGAATTGCAACCTTAAAAGTACTTAACTTTCATTGGATCATGCCTTTAATTTGGGCTGTGTGTGTGGGAGGGGGAGGTATTGCCTTTTAAATATGTTTAAGAAAATCAACATTATTATCATTGTCGTTGTTATTTACAATTCATTTTGATCTTGTCAGCTAGTGGCACCAAACACAAACAGTCCATATTCTGCTAGAGCCACCACTTGAACACAAAGTAGATGGCTACTTTGGGATTAAACTATATCTTTTAATATTAATATTCTATGGTAGCTACTTGGGCAATTGGAGTGGGGGTAAGTCTCTGTATTGAATTCTCCTCTAGCTTTTGAGAACTAGTGGAGAAATGTAATTTAGTGTCATTTTTCTGTTTGATTGCTTAAATTATTCTTTGCCTATTATTTATTTGCCGATGCTTAAGTACTTTAGGCTGCAATCCTATATATACTTACTTGGGAATAAGTCCTTTTTAATTCAATAGAATTTATTTCTGAGTAGACACGCATAGGATTGCGCTGTTAGATAACTAAAGCTTGGATAGCTTTCTTCCTTTCCCTCGACCTTTACATATTGCTCAGTTTTTAAAAAATCCTAGCCCCCCTCCCCTCCCAAATGGTCCCGGTTTTGTGGATCCAGAATATGGCAATCCTACGGGTGACCTTTTTTAATTTTATGTTGGGGGGGGTCTGCTTTGGTGAGACACTTTGCGCGGCTGGAGAAAGGCCAGCCAGCCTTTCCCCAGCCAGGAGAAGCTGCACATGGCGGCCGGCCGGCCTTTTATTATTATTTTTATTTTATGTTTTCGGGGGTGGGGGTAGGGTTAGGGGACAACAAAGAAGACAACAAACTTTCTGCTTATAGGCAGCAGTGTTCGCTCTTTAATCATGAGAATCACAAGCAGGACACGGTGCAACACACAGCACCCTTCCACTCCTGTTCCCCAGCAAGTGGTGCACACACAGGTTTACTGCCTCAGTTATTAGAGGTAGCACATAGGCATTAGGATAGTAGCCATTGATACCCTTCTCCTCCAGGAAATTGTTTAATCCCCTTTTAAAGCCATCCAAATTGGTGGCTATCACTAAGTCTTGTGCCAATGAATTCCACAGTTTAACTATGCACTGTGTGAAGAAGTACTTTCTGAATTTGCCACCAGTTGTCCTGAATCTCCTAGCTGCTATCCTTACCTCCTGGAAAGAGAGCACTTGGAGCAGAGCGTAACACCTTCTACCAAGTCAGGCCATTGTTTTATTATCTAGCTCAGTCAGTGGAGGCTGGTGGCTCCAAGAGCGGTGAATCACTTGTTCTGTATTTGTGTGATTTTAATATGAAGGTGTTATGTTTGTACAGAAAGTAAAGTTAAATGTTAATTTCAGATACATTGACTGTCTCACTTGTTCTTTATTTCTGTGATTTGTCTTAATTGTGTGCTGTGAAATCAGACATGTGACCAAGGCTATGTTTGGGTGGGCACGCCCCTTGGGGCTGGACCCGCTCCCTGGGGACCAGACATGTTGGTGGGCATGCCCCCTTTGGGCAGCCATTTTGGACCTGGATTTTGGTTTCCAAAATCTGGTCACCCTAAGAGTGCGGGGGGAAGGCAACCATGTCCATCACCCAACAATGAACTAGAGGGTGTAAGAGAAGGGGCAGGGTGGGGCGGGTACAATAGCAGGAGAGCAAACAACAGTGGCATTCGTGAAAGGGACCAGCATTTGCTGCGTTAATGAAATGGAGGTCAAAATTGTAGGTGCATACCAGGACAAAAAAGTAGGTGTGACGGAGCCCTGAGAGTCACCCAGTGAGCTTCATGGCTGGGTGGGGACTAGAACCCTGATCTGTTGAGTCCAAGTCCAACACTCTAGCTACTACACCACACTGGCTCAGTGGTCAATGAGATGTCATTGGGAGGTTAACAAGAGGAAAAGAAAGGCAAACCCCGTAATCTCTTCTTTGTCTGCAGCATCCAGTACTCAGAAGAGTACTACCGCTGAACATGAAGGTTATTTTAGCTATCATGGCTGATAGCCTCCAATAGATTTATTCTCCATGAATTTGGGTAGTTTGTTTTTTTTTAAGCCATCTATACCATACATTTTCTTCGGCTTCCAAAATAAATTGATTTGTGATGTCTAAATTCTTCCCTAATAGGCTTTAGAGATTCTCCCATGCCCCAATGAGGTCTTGAATTTAAAGTCAAGCATCACCTCTTGGTACCTGATACTAATTTCCTTGTGGTTGCTAGTATGAATAGTAAAATAAGGAACATATTGGGTTTGATTCAGACTGGCCATTCCATGACTGTAAGGGGTTCTCCTGTTCATGGAACTGAGATAAAGTGGAGGCTCCCCACTGGAGCCATAGGGGGAAACGATTTTTGTCAGTTCTTCCTTCCCCCTGCAGCCCAGATGGTGTCTCTCAGGATGCCCTGGAGGGTCCCTCAAACCCCCCCACCCCAGAACAGATTTTTAGGGAGTATCAAGGGTTGAAGAGAGGATGGCAAGAATTATCTCCCCTTCCCCCATTCTCTGGCATTAGCACATCTCTGCCAGTTGTAATTCTGGATCCAACCCATGGAGGCTTTTATGCAGTTTTAGAGATTTCTTGCTCCTGAAATGACCTATGCTTCCCCTCACAAAGCTCTATCTGATTTGAGAATTGTAGCAAGATACTTCACACCACGTCATCATTATATTTCCTAACAAAAGGTGCTACTAGAAGTTCAGATATATTATCTTGACCTTGTCTCTTCCGTTTATTACAGGCGCTTATCAGGAAATCAGCTCTCTAAGATCCCGAGGGAAGCATTTTCTGGCCTCTACAATTTAAAGATTTTGTAAGTCACAATTTCTTCACTGTGTTTCTGCTGCTGCTGCTGCTATTATATTTTATTGTTCTCCAGGCTGGCATTTGAGATCATAGTTTTTCCTCATCAAAGGTCTTCATGTGTATGTAATTCACATGACTTTGCTTTCTCTCACTATCTGTGTATTCCAGGATTCACTTCAGAGGTAATCATAAACTTCATTACAGGAATGTTATTTATTAAATTTTCCTAGTAAGAAGAGCTGGGTTCTATCCAACTTTTTCAGGTCATGCTCATGGGAGATTCCCATCTGAACAGCAGTAAAGATGAAGGCGGATTCAGGGCTTCTAAATAATCTCCCCGCTCCCCTAGTCCTAATACACTGCTAGATTCCCATGGTCTCCACTGTGGTGAATTCATCACCTGCCTGTTCTTGAATCAATGGGCCCGTTCAGACGACACTGTGGTTAGCTTAACCGTGCTTCTCTTTGTTAGCACTCACCACAAGCAGAAGGGTCACACACAACACCGTTAATCCTGTCCGGTTTCCAGTTTCCTTAACCACACACTAACCACAAATCTGTTAGATGAGCAATTGAGTCCTCCAAATGCTCTGCCCCGTATCTCAGCAGTCCTTACACTAAGAGAGCTGGCAGTTGCGCTCACCATTTTAGTTCCACCTCTACAGTTAGCAGCCATTACTTGTATAACGCAGCCCTTGAAGCTTACAGTTCCAGTCTTCTTCGGCTCAAATACCGTTTGCCGTTCAGGATTATTGATCCCCCATCCTTTCAGTGGCCAGGAGTTATGCCAGCAGTTTTATTTACACAGAAGGCACAGTGGCACCGTCCCACTCTCACCACCATTTTTAGCGGGTCAGCCGCTCTGATATATGCAGTCGGCCATTTTGAGATACTAGCACTGTAGCAATCAGGAGCAGTGAGTGAGCCTGCAGGCTAGAGCGGCCTAGGTGATTAGGGTGCTCTATACTGGGAGATCTATGATTTTGGCCCCTTAACCACAGGTGCATCACACACAATACTTTAAGCCAAAGTTAGTGCTGCTATCCCTGCTGCATAACAGGGTCAGTTAAGCCAATCATAATGTGGTTAGCAGGGGCACCTGGTTAAGGAACATGCATTGCACACGACACCGTAAACCCTGCCGCTTAACTAAAAATCCTTAACCAGCAGGGCTAATGGTGTTGTCTGAACGGGCAACAACTGAATTTCAAATTATTTTTCTTTCCCATCTTTATTGATCAGCAATTTAACCAAGAACAAAAAAAAAACATTGAAAGCTTTGCATGTCTATTTCATTTGTTCGCTTTGTTCCTTCCCTGTGCAGCACCAGCTCTCATAATCAACCAGGTCTGAGAATTTTTGCTGTTAAGCATTACGTAGCTGAAAGATTGAAATCTGTTCAAATATCAGTTGTAGAGAATATGAGGACGGAGATAGCTTTGTGTAGCATGCAAAGAAATAAGTCCCTATAGTTCTTGATGGTTGACTACAGTTCGTCTCAAATAATCAGATGAAGTGGAGAATGTCCATGAAAGTTTAAACCAGAATAACGTGACCATGCCTAAGGTGACACGAGACTATTGGTTTTGTTGCAACAGACTACGGCTTTTATTGTGCACTCCTTATTCCTCATTCACAGTAGTTTGTGGGTCCTTTACAAGATGTTGTCTTCCTCCAGGCCTCTCTCAAGCTTTGCGACCATTATTGTGTTTGTTTGTTTGTTTTTAAACAGGGAAAGTGGGGTTTCCCCCCCCCCCCGAATGGCCTGTATAATGCCATAGAAATCTCATGTAACTACACAATTCTGCTATACCACAGCCCCACCTAGTGATTGTATAATGGAACATATAGAAAGTCAGAGAAAGAATGCCCTCCGGGGGGGGGGATGTGTAAAGAAGTCCATCTTAATCACACAAAGAATCGAGAAGCAGAAGCCTTGGTAAAGGTGTGGGTTAATAATAATTAACAGTGATATTTCATCTTCATTGCATACTTTATTGCACTTATAAAAGTTCAGTATGTGGGTAGTAGTGGTATAGTGCACCCAGGGTTTATGCAGCATTGGCACTGTTTTATTGGCAGGGACACTGACGTCATCTGCCACCCCACTCAGACTTCCCTGTGAATTTAGGTGTAATCCTTAAAGTAGCCTGGGGAAAATGATTTTTCCCAGCAATTATATATTCTTCACTGTTATAATGCAAAGTATTTGGGGGAGTTTGTCTTGAATGGATAATTAAGACCCATTAGCTTTACAAAAAGCCCTAGTCTTGGCAGCAATGAAAATTGTTAGAACTGGTTTGTTGTTATGAATCAGCACAGATGCCTGCATTTTTGGCCTCTCCTCGGGGGAGTGGCTCCTTGGGGGAGTGGCTTTGACCTGCACTTCAAAATTTTCCACTACACCACTGATGGGTTGAAAGCAGTGGCACAGGAACCAACACAGTGGCTGCATTCAGACAACACATTAAGCAACTGTGGGGGGGGGGGAACAATCGTCAGTTGTGTTGCTTATTGTGTTGTGTGGAGGGTAACACGCCGCTCACAAACTACTGACAGTATGCTATTCCACCCAAATAAGCAACTGAGAGAAACAACTGGCTTGCAAGTTGTTTAGCTTGAAGCCAGTTGTTTAAAGTGTTGTGTGGACGGGTGAGTGTGTTAATGCCGTGTAGTGAGTGGGTTAAAACACAACCCCATAGAGGCAGGCGGCAAGAGCGACCAAAGTGGCGGCTGCCACTCTGCTACAACTGGTGCAACTTGCAGAGGCTGCTGGGATAGAACTGGGAGGACTGAGAGAGGAGGGAGGGCGGGGAGAGGGGCGGGGGCTGTGTCAGTCAAATGCCGGGTTGACTATTAGTCCACTCAATCCCAGCCCCAACCACCCACAGTTGTGTAGGAATATGTTGTGTGGGGAGTACCCACAAAATAACCAACTGTGAGTTGGCTACTCAACCTACCATTGACTAATGTGTTGTCCGAATGCAGCGAGTGTTTGGCTCTGTAGGGGTTGGTATGGAGCCTGTATTTTGTGTGGAGATTCCTATAATTGCAAGTAGCCTCAAATGGTTTATATTCATCCAGAATCAATGTGGTGGCATTGGGCTTATATAGCTATACCAGTGCCATCTCTCACGCTCTGATATAGCTCTGTCCCTGGTATTTGCCCTGTTCTGAAGTATATGTAGAAGCATTATCCAACTGAATTGGAGACCTCTTCCTCTGGCCACCTGTGGTCACTTTCATAACAAATGTCATCAGATGATAAGATAGATTTTTATTTGGCTTTATGTATTCATGATATTGCACAAGCAATCTGGTTCTGGTGAGTGTTTATTTAGGTGCTCAGATCTTCATCTTCCCTCTTTCCTAGGAGATATTTTACAATCCCTTCTCTTCTGCAATAAACATTTCAGTCCTGCGGGCATGTTTGGAACCTAACCGCAATGTGAAATCGCTGTAGCCGACAAAGTTTATATGAAGGAAGCAGGTAGTAACCTGCTCCCAGGATTAGAGAGTGCAGTGCTGTTTACTAGGCCTTCTAAAGAATCCTGCCCTAAATCCCTGGGTTTAGAGATGAGTTGCTGCTTTATCCACCGTCTGCATTAGGCACTGAATCAAAGGAACCAAGAAAACCACAGTAAACCCACCCTATTTCAACAAGGGCAACTTTATGCACAGGGAACTCGTGGGCTTTGAAAGCTTTTTTTTCATCAGTTTACATTGGAGCAATTCCCAATGAAATAGCTAAATATGTAGGAAGTATGCTGTGTCTCACTGAAACTAAAATAGCACCTCTTGCAGGTAATAATAGTCATAGCAACCACTGTCCCTACCTGTCAGGCATCCAAAAGAGGCTTGGAGGCATACCACAGAAGAGAACTGTGGCAACTTGAGGGAATGGAAATTCGTGTTGGGACATCCTCAAGTGTTCCCAAAGCAATCTTGTGAGCAAGTGATGGAGTAGAAACCAATCTTTTAGCTTTATTCCATTTGACAGGAGCACAAAGTGGGCATCCATTTTAACAACAGAATTACTCATAGCAGTTTTTATCTGAAGGTGAGGGATTCATTATCTAAGGAAGTATTAAGAGATACTTTAAGAAGATGTCCAGATGGCCCTAGTTTTGGAGATGGCAAGCATTTCCCAAACTGGTTCCCTCCAGTTGTTTTGTACTACAACTCCCACAGTGCCTCACCATTGGCCACGGTGCTTGGGGTTGATGAGAGTTATAGTCCAAACATCTGGAGGGCACGGGGGGGTGGGAGTGGAGATGAGGATATGCAGTTTCAGTGCTTCTAATTCCAACAGTCCAAACATGCCACACCTTGCTCTAGTATTCTGCCAGTTCATATGGCTGATTAGGGACTAATGTGAGATAAACACTGGATAGCCCTATTCAGGTATTCTGATTCTATGCAGTGTAAATACGTGAGGAAAGGGAGCGTGCTAACCTCACCATCTCCATTGCCATTTTTGTAGGCCTGAGCTCGTGGAGGGCAATGTTTTGAAGAGGAGGCCTCCTGTATCTATGGAGGCTCTCCATGCAGTTTAGAACACTGATTTTCCAACCTTCTGAATTGGGTGGAAAGCCTCCACAGGTACAAGAGGTTCCACTCCTCAGAAAGTCACCCTCCACATGTACAGAATGATGAATGTAAAGACAGAGGGAGTAGTGCTAGCACATTGCCTCTCCTCATGTGTTTACTCTACACCAGTGGTCTTCAACTGGTGGCTTGCAACCCAGAAGTGGGTTATGAGGTCAGCCTAGATGGATCATGGCAAAATTGTCGCCACCACCATCTTGGACAATTGTGAAAGTGGTTCTGCGTTGCTAGTTGGGAGTCCAAGGTGGGCTTGGGTCTGGACCACTTGAAGACCACTGCTCTACACGGAATCAGAATGCCAGAATAGGGTTGATATACTGCCCGTAGGGCTGATTTTCCATAGTGATTGTTGTGAGTTGCCTCACAACAATCCAGACGGAGAGGCGGGTAAGAAATAAATTGTTATTATTATTATTATTATTATTATTATTATTATTATTATTATGTGCAGCGCCCAGCTGGGAGAACAAAATTTACCATCAGCCTATACCCAAGAATCATTACCGTATGACATGAAGGAGCTACAATGTAGGCCCAACAGCACAGCTGCCAACCTGGCTGTTTAATTATCCACAGATTAAAGGGTGTTGCCGCGTTGTTTAGACCTTTTTATTTAAAAAAAATATTTTTATATTGCTTTTTTATCCCACACACTCAGCCCAAAGGCTATGGCAGCTGTTTATGATGAGTTAAAATCAAAACAATTAAAACAGCTAAAGCAAAAAAGAAAATATCAATTTAAACAATAAACTATGAATAGCAAGCCAGTCTGTAAAATGGTTTGTTCCAGCACTTTTTTATGGAACCCAAGTTCTTTGCCAGACATGTTAAGGCAGGGAGTTTGGAGTTTTTTCAGCCAGAGGGCCAAATTCCCTTTTGGAGAAGCTCTCAGGCGTCGCCTTCTGGGGGCGGCCGGTGGCCGAAGGTAAAGAGGCAGGGCAAAAACACACACAAGCAAACAGAACATAGTAGCTGGAGGGCGCAAACGTAACTTGATAGTCAGCAACCTCTAAAGGTTCCTCCCCTTCCCATCCCTGAGACCGCCCCCATTCCATGCTTGCTGCACTCCATTTCTGAGTGTGGAGAAGTAGTCAGTACGGCAAGAACCACACTGTTGAGGAGAGGGAGGGGGAGAGGTACACTCTTTCTGGGAACTGAGATCGGAGCCCTGGCTCTGACCTTGGTTCCCAGAAACCAAAAAATCCTATGGCCTTCTAGACCAGTAGTCTTCAACTAAAAGTGAGGCATGAGATCAACTGAGATGGGTCGCACCATGTTGGACATGGAAAAAATTGTGAAAGTGGGTCCCATGTTGCAGGTTGGGAGTCCAAGGTGGGTATTGGGTCTGGACCAGTTGAAGACCACTGCTCTGGACAGTGTCTTGTGGCCATAGGATTGTGCCCTAAAGCTCTTGTTGCCAATAACGAAGCCTTAGAAGAGGAATGGGGGGGGGGGGGACTGCACAAAAGTCAGGAAACCACGAAATGATCAGCGGTTCAAGGAAAGGTGGTCGGACTAGAGGAATGGGGTGTGGACATATCAGGACCCAGAAAGGTTGGGGAGGGGCAGATTTGGCCCACAGGCCTGAGATGCCCCACTCCTGCCTTGGGGGCTCTGGGTAGTTTTGCACTTGAAGCAAATTATATAATATAATATAATATATCAATGCTGTGTTCTAGAGGATTGGAACATGTTTCTACAAATGATATGGGGACTGAAATCAGGAAAAATAGCACCCCTTCTGAAATCTGCTGCCTGAAGCAAAACCAGTTTACATTGCTTCATGGTAAGGTTGAAGAAATATGTTGCGCTTGCAGCCACACGTGCATATTTAATTTAGTGTCTCCTGCAAAAGAACCCGGTGACAGGGTTTTTGGTAATGAAGTGAGTCAGCTTATTGCTAGGCAGGTGAGTGTAGCTGCAGTTCTCTGGGCTTTCCAGTCTCCATATGTTTCTGTGAGATGACAGTCAAGCAACTTTTGCTTATTTCAACCTTTTTTTTTGCAATTGCAGGACAGTGAGGGAGGCACAAGCTGTGTAGGCCACAAGGGCACAAAGGCAAATCTTTCAGGGGACTTGTTAGAACGGGGCTTGAAAGCCACCACGTAGGAGTTGCGGGAAGCTTCTGGCTTTCATCAGACCTCAGATGCTCCAGGCAAGGAATGAAAATTAAATATCCAGAAAACCTGCCCCAGCCCCAGCATGAACAGCTTCTAATGGAGCTCTCCTTCTGCGGGGTTGTCCTGAGTTTTGGGGTGTCCTTTGCTCACCTGTGGCACCAACCATCAGCTGTGCAGGGCTTACATTTGAGCAAAGATAGATCACAAATGCACAGAAATCATTTTGAACATTAGCACTGAAACATGAAACGTATGAAGTACTGTGTTTTAGTTCAGAAAAGAAGTCAACCCCACCTAGGAGCCCTGGATACAGTAAAGCCCACTTCTTTATTGACTGGTCTCCAAATAGGCTTGTTACTTAGTGCTGAAGGAAAGGCACTCTGCATATGCTCAGCAACACTTTTCTTCATTATTGATTCACATCTTCCAGGACTCATCCTGTCATTGTACACAGGTTCAAGGGTTGTACTCTGGCACAAACCAAACCCTGAACGTAATAAAATATAATCACCACATCTCATTTTATTTATTACGTTTTTATGCCTCCCAATAACTGAAGCATCTCTAAGCATCAGCAGAGCGCATTTCTTTCAAAACACTCAGAATTCAGGAGGAGGCCTTTTGGATTGGAGGAGGTGACATCCAGGCAGGCTGATGCATTCTGGATTGTAGTAGAATTCAATAACACAATAATTTCATCAGTTTAATATCTGATTCTCATAGTGGAGACCACTGACTCAATATAATACATCTCCTTATTTATTTATTGAAGAGATTTGTAAGCCCACTTTCAAAATACAGTATTTTCCCAAGGCAGTATACAAAATATAATAAAATCAATAAAAACACACAATATTAAAATAAGTAACAAAACCAAAAATAAATAAAAGGTGCAGTAAAATCTCATTTCAGCCAGCCTTTCTATCCTAAGATCTAATGGCAGAGCAACTAAGAACACACAGCAACAGAAACTACTGGCCTGCCCTCTTAACCAAAAGCTATCTGAAATTATGGATAATGAGTCTTGTCATTTCAGATAAGGCTGAAGTAAGTAACTAGATAATGGAAGTCAAATACATATTTCCACATAGACTGGGCAGGTGACATGCACATTATAGAAAGGTGTGTCATCTCATTGTAGAATTTTGATCTTTTAGTTAGGACAAAAATGATAATGAGAAGTGAGAAGAGACAAGCTCTGTGTCAGCGAAAGGAGTTAAAAGAATAGCATGTTTATGGCCTGTGTGGACATTACAAGATGGGGAGAGTAAGAAGGATTTATGGAAGAAGGTGAGATCTTGCTTCATGCCAGTTCTCAGCTACCTTGATTATCTCACCTGCCAGAAGCTTATTGCCTGACCTGCTGGAAGTTTATCAGGAAGTGGCTCCTGCAACAGTAGTATGTGAAACTGACCAAAAATCCTGCAATAGTTAACAATTTCTGTGAAAACGTCTGCTACAGCCTTCCTTGCTGGCTGGGAATGATGTTGGTTGTAGTCCAACCAGTGGAGGCTGGTGGCTCTACTGGGTTCAGCACCTGGGATGGCTCCTTTAGAGTTCTGGCTGGTTCTGACTGAAACCCAGAATGGATTCACAGCCCCACCATATTTGGAGCCACCAGCCTCCATTGAGTCCAGCACATCTGGAAAGCTCCAGGTTGGCAGATCTACTACTTCAGAGTTCCTGGAACCCAGATTACAGTGGCCTAATTACTTGAATGTCCCAAAGAATCATTCATCATGTTCAATTATGTCCTATAACCCTTTATTTTTCTTACTCATTTCAGCAATGCTAGTAGGACATAAAATGAGGTCCAATTCACTGGCATGTTGAGAATTTGCGTTGAACTGACCCATGCAGAGATCAGCATGTGTGTGTGTGTGTGGGGGGGAACTGCTTGATTACTCACATACTCATAATCTATTCTGCTTATATACAATGTCATATTAACAGAACACTATACAGATCCATTCATCCCCGCATTTTCAACATGCCAATTTGATCATGGGGAGAAGAAAGCCCAGGTATCTTGCAGAACCTGCTTCAATAGTCTTTTTTTCTCTGGACATCCCAGTCTGGAGAATCTACAATGTAGACGTGAATACAACCAAAGACTATCAGCATAGAGAATAGTAAACAACACACCATAGGTGTGCACAAGAGGTGTGCCAGGTGTGCCCAGGCACACCCTAATATCTCAAGCAATAAGCGCCGAATGGAGAGGGCCATTGAGTAGGGATTCAGAGGGAAATTGAGATGCAGCAAGAATGGTCCTCTGGTTGCTCCGCTGCCCTTGCCCCCCAACAGCACGCCACTGCTTCTGGCAGCAGGAGCCAGACGGAAACACTCTGCTGGGAGCCTCTCACTTCAAAGAGGCCAGGAGGATGGATCCTGAAGGCTAATATTGCCTCGTGAGCCCCTCCTCCAGCCAGTGTCACCACAAAGTCCCACCAATGCTGGGCCCTCCCACGGTCAGGCAAGCCAAATGTGGAGTAAGGCATCAGTGTATACAGTGTTTCATAAATAAATGAATAAAAGTAATGTTATTTATGATTTGAGTATTCAATACACGTTCACCTTTTTTTAAAAAAATCCCTGGGTGCACACCCTAATGAAATGTGCTGTGCACGCCTATGCAACACACACACACACACCATAAATGGATGAACAGAGTCAGATGAAACTAATGCACAAGAATGGTTATAATGGTGTTTGGACAATGGAGCTACAGCAGCATCTCTGTAGCTGAGGGCAAGAGCAGTTCAGGCAGCATAGCTGAAGCACGGCAATTCCAGGGGTAGAACAAGAATGTTTTTGTTACAGAGAGAGCATGCAAGGAGTCATCATCATCGGGATAGGATTCACAGCGTGTCAGTCAATTAGGCGGGAGAGGCTGCTTCAGAAACGGGGCCGTGTGGGAAAGCATTCCTATGACTAAATGAATAGCTTTCCCCAGAAGGCATGGGGAAACACATGAATCAATGCTGTCTCTTTAAATCCCTCCCTGGAGTGGCGGACGAGCAGCCCTTGATCTATACCTCTCTCCCTTTCATCTTACTCAATCATTAAAACCAAAGGGAATGAATAAACACACAGAGGCATTCTCAAGGAAAAGTGGATCAGCCCCAGAGCCCTGCCTTGCCTCTATTGCACACACAACTTGCATGCACAAACTCACCTATTCATCAAGCACCACCCAGAGTCCCACTGGGGTCCTTGCTGTCAGACCCAGGCTTATGAACTGTGCCCAAATGCAGTACTTATTATCCAAGAAGGGGAGATGCTTTTCTCAAGTCATTTCCCTCGAATTAGATTGAGTCTGTAGTGCTGTTCTGATGACGTGGCACACACACTGCCGTGGAATGGTCAGTTCTGAAGTGCAGTCACTCATCGTGACCGTCACCATAGCCATACCCCCAAGGAGAGTCCAAACATGCAAGCAGCTGGATTAATCCATCTGTCTTTGACTGTGTGTTATATATCTCTTGTGGGTCTTTCATAAAGCTGTTGGATCTTCTTAATTATGACCCCCAAAATACTTTGCACTGCAATAGTCATAGCCCTTAAAGTTATATTGTTGTTGAAAAAATCCATTTACTGCGAGGATTGCAGCTAATAAGTGAGAGATGGTGACTCTGATGTCAGTGGGCAGTGAATCTGCTTCAGGTTTCAGACAGAACTCTAAAGTTGCTTTGCACCTTGGACAGCTCCTTTAGAGTTCTGACTGGTTCTGACTGAAGCCCAGAGCGGATTCACCACCCCACTGATATCAGAGCCACCAGCCTCCACTGCAGCTAAGCTCAGAAGGAACAGGGAAGCCTGTGGGTGGGGTGGAGGGTGACATATGACATAATCATCCTGGCACTTTGACTTTGTGAGTCCTGGCTCCACTACATCACTGTGCACTGAATGACCTCTGCATACACAAAGTGTATGTACATCAGTTCTGTATTCACAAACTGTATCCAGATAACTGCACAAAGATTAGAGGCAGGGACATGAGGTGTGATACTTGCCCTAGTTCATTTCTATGTGTTATGTCATCTCTGATGGGATTATTTAATAATGATGCCTTCTGCTAGAAAGGCAATTAGTAGAGAAGAAAGAAAAGGCAAAACAGAATGAGTGTTTACCAGTCCCACATTCACACAGGGCTATCTTAGAAGAAAAGGAGACCACACTCTTCTTTGGTGAAGAAAAAGTAAAATGGTCTTACTCACAAATGATCTTGCATAAAAATGCAGGTACAGTGTAGAATTTCAAGAAAGAATTTGTTCAAGTCTAATTTGTGTTCCATTATACTGGGAACAGTGAGAGAGCAAACACACATACACTCAGAATGGTGGAGGTCAGAGAGGGAGGGAGGGAAGGGAAGGGAAGGGAAGGGAGGAGACAAGAAGCAAAAGGAAGAAATTACAAGAAACCACACTGTAGGCTATAGAGATCCTAAGGCTACATGTGGTCAAAATTCCCATGAATTAACTACTTCCCCCTTCCAATAACTTGCAGATGAGGTTATAATATTCCCAACAATCTCAGAAGGGTTTCTAAAGTCCAAATTAGACAGTCACAATGCTTTTATCCACTTGTCTATCCCATTCATATACAAGGTAGGGGGTGTATTCTTTTCACGAAAAGCTGCAATGTAGGGGAAGGGAGCATAACCTACTCCCACTGTCGCCTTACCTCCCAGTTCTCCATTGCTTTAAGGAATTTCCTCTCTGTCTAGTTGGGTTGTGGGAAAATCACGTAAAGCAGCAGAGTGCAGTGAAATAAAATGGGAAAGGTTTCGATTCACTTGCCTCCCCTGCATGCTCCCTTCTTATATAAAGTGTAGACAACCTTGCTTTATATGGGAGCAGTGCAGAGAAATGCATGGCTGCCCTGTCACTCCTGGGGGTTTTGTTGTTGTTGTTTTACTTTGGCCCTAATACATGCCTTCTAAAAAGCTTAGCTTCAAAAGTGTGCCCTCTGTTAGATTCTGTATTTGTACAATAGACTGCAAAGATGTTCTCTACTATGAAAAGTAAGCTAGGGGCTGTCCCTACAACACAGGCGCAGCTTCACAGCCACTGCGGAGCTTTCCCGCAGTACTTCGATTTGAAAAAGTCAGGGATTTACCTCGACTTTTTCAAAGGGAGCAATGTCAACATGGCGCTTCCACCGTGTAATGTTGCCCTACGGCCAATCCAGGGCCAATCCGGGGGCGGAGCCTGGTGGTCACCTTCCACCAGGAAGAGGGCAGGGGTAGCTCCCAGACCGGGATGCCAACCCAGCACCGTGAGGACAGCTCCCTAATAATATATGACAGGACAAAAGTATTACCCTTCCTCTTTGCCAGGCATGGAACTGAACATGAAACTGGAGACTGGCAATACTAAAGGCCAGCTCTTTTAAAATGTTCAGCTATTTATTTTATTTTATTTCATTCATTCATTTATTATATTTATGAGTTGCTCGCTCTGTAGCAAAAATGTTCTCAGAGCAATGAGCAATAAGTAAAACAAAATATCAAACAGCCTAACACTAAACTCAACAAGCATAAACAGCTACATTCATATTAATTAATACAACAGATCAAACATGAGAGCAAGCACACAGGATTACAACAATAATAGGAACAGAGTGTAATGTTTACAATGCTTTAGTTATATTAGCTGAATTAAAAGATTATAAACATTAAGAGAATAATATAATCTTTTTAAAGTCTGGGAGAATAATGATCTTAAGGTGTGGGTGGAAGAGGCCTTACCCATGTGAGACAGTGTCCTTTAGATACCAAACCATACAAAGCTTTATAAGTCAAAACCAGTACTTTGAATTGGGTCCAGAAATAGATTGGAAACCAATGAAGGTGAAAAAGAACTGGTGCAATATGCTGCTAGGTGCCCTAATCGGTACAAGTTGCAGTAGTCCAAATGGGAGGTTACCACAGCATGGATTGAAGCCATGTTACCCACATCCACATACAGTTGCGGCTGGGATGCCAACTCAAACTGGTAAAAAGCACTTCTTGCCACCCAGGCCACCCAAGCCTCCAATGACAATGCTGGATCCAGTACAACTTCCAAGCTACAACCTTGACCCTTGAGGGAGAGTGCAACACTGTCCAGAACAAGTTGAACACCACTCATCCAGACAAAGGAACCACCTACCAACAGTGCTCCTTCTTGTCTGGATTGAACTACAGTTTGTTAGCCCTCATTTAGTCCATTACCCCAGCCAAGCTGTGATCTAGCACACCTATCACCTCACCTGGATTAGATGAAAAAGAAAATAGATGTATGATTGCTTTCCCACATAGTCTCCACTAGGGCTGTGCACAGTCTTCCTGATTCGATTCGGAGGCTGATTCAGAGCTTCCAAATCAGCCCCTATTCAACTCGGGGCACCTCAGCACCACCCTGGCCCACTTTGGATTTGGTTCTGAATCAGAAGCAGGCCAGGTGTTGCAGAACCAGCATCTCCTGCCTAATTGACTCTGGCCCATTATGGGGTGGTGGCTGGTTTTTTTTGGCCAAATTGGGAAGCAAAGCAACTCTAAAAACATAGTTTAAAAGCCAATAAACTGTCTTCATCTCTTGCAACAAAACAAAAACATAAAAAAAACCAAACCAACTTTTGAGAGTGTTGAAACTAAAAGTCAGCAACCGCCTAAAGAAGGGATCATTATTTCGGTTCTTCACGGTCTAACAGGGGCTCCGTTCATGGAATCAACAATGACAAGGCTTTCTCCTTCTCCTTCCTTCTCAAGCGGTGTTACATACAGATAAGCAGGGGGATGTCTTTATGATGATTCTTTGCTGCTTGTTCCCACAACCCCCCACAGCAGCTCAGCTACAGGGTGGGAATGTTCAATCCTGATGACAGAAAGTGGGGCGGGCTATCCATCTGGAAAAGCCGCAGCACCGGCAGCCATTTGGCTTGTCGAGCCAGCCCTCTGCCCTGCCTTCCCACGCTTACCCAGACCTATCCGGGTCTTTGATCCGCCCCCAGCAACACCCACTGGCTCAACCCAAACTGAGGCCACCACTGACAGATGGAGGAAAGAATGTGGTGACCTCGAGCAATTTTTGAAAATCATGGTAAAACACTGTGAAAAAGCACAGTTTCAGGAGGAGAAGCCCGAATGTGGCACGAGTTGGTGGTTGACTCATATAAACAACGCAGTGCCACTGCACAGTGAGGCATTTAGACAAGCTCCAGCAAATGTCATCTCCTGCTGTTTGTTTTCCACCAGTAGGTTTTGATACTGCTTTTTATTTTTACTGAAAAGTGTCATTTGAAAACCCAAGGTGACTTAGCAACATTTATGTGGTTTAATATTGCAAAAGTTGTTCACTGACCCAGGAATTTCAGTTCTAAGTTCTCCAAAGACTGGCAGTTGCCCAGCCGAAAACTGCCCTACCTCTCTGTGACATCAGAGCAGCTAAAGCAATGGCAGCCTGAAGAACCATATTGCCTCTACTTTCAAAGATGTGCTGTGACAATAGAGTACAACAGCCACTAACATCAAGCAAATGCCTCTCAAGTGAAGACTCCCCTGGTTTTGCTAGGACTATAATACGCTTGCATCATCTGTTGCCCGGTGTGGTTTTTCTTTTTAAAAAAGAGCAAGGATTTCCCACTCTGGAGTTCCCTAGAGACCAGCTGAAGTTACCACATCTCATGTTGATTTTTTTCATCCCACCAGTATCTGGAATTCTGATTATTGTCCATAGAGATGTTGCTGGAATCCATATTTCCTAGTTTGTAAATGTAAATATTGGCAGCGTGCAGTATTCATTGCAAATGTGAGACAAGCATTATTGTTCCAAAAGTTATTCTCCATTTAGGATTTTAATCCATGCTGGAGAAGAAAAATCCTGCTCCCCCCACTCCCATTTTCAACTCTCCCCTAGTAGCAGTGCTAGAATGGATAAGGATTGAGGGAGGGGGGAGAATCAGACCCTGTTGCACTCCCAGTGACATCAATGGGGCCTTGACCTGAACTGGGTCTGACGTGCAAGGAATTGAGTTTGGAATAGACCAAACTACTTTCTGCAGAGTTTTTGTAAACACTTTGATTTTTCAAGCCCAATAATGAGCCTGACTGGGGGAATTTACCACATGTCCATTTTTCAGATGATCCCTCATGACGAAAGCAAATATTGAAACTGGCCAGTTATCTGTCTAAGAGATTGTTATGGGTGCTTTCTTGTGTTGGATGCATTTTGCATTTATATACTATTCTATCACATACAGTAATGCAATTATTCCATCACAGCCTCCTTTTTATATGTGTAGTTCTGTACCATAGTGTAATATGTTATAAAATGTATTCCTAGCAAGTTGACCCAGCAGGGTTCTTCTTAGATTTGGCACATAATAGATCCATGAAATTGTTTGTTTATTTTTCTCCATTTGGGTCTTCTTTAATACGAGGACTAATATTTTGCTGGGAATTCCCTTTTTCCACTCTGTTGTTTGGTACTAAAGAGAGAAAACACAATATCCTAGGGACCAGCACTGTCCACGTTGTGCTTCTGGTGTTTACTTGGGTCGATGCTAATGACTATCATTAGCCTGAGATGTTTACTGAAAGCAGTGGGGCTGGCCGGCTACTCCCTGTGTAAACTGCCACCATGTCCACTAAACCCTGTGATTAGAGCCATTGTTCCATAGAGAGAAATGAGCTGCCAGGCCCCACACAGCGCAGCTTACTTCTCCCTTTGTCTGTGACATTGGTCTCTTATCCCTGGCTGCTCATCAGATGTTTAGCCAATGAATTTAGATGGTGCAATGAGGAAAAGGGGCAGGGGAGGGAAATTGTGCCTTCTTTCTTTGCTCTCCAGTTACCAGAGTAATCCTTTATTACATCAGTCCACATACTGTGAGCTTTCAAAAATACTTGGTTTGTGATACCTAAGTCATTCATATATCTATATTGGATTTCTGCTCTTTGTAAAGTCTTCCCTTTTTTAGTCCCAGTTTCTCATGGGTTTCCCATTTATCTATGAAGGAGATGGGTGGATGGACAACCCTGTGATATTGTACTGTAATGATTCCAAGTCATAAAAATATTTGTGGCTGAGGAAGTGGTTATCTTGAGGTAACTAATATTTCCAGACTCCTGAGCAGTAATTACTGCAGTAATTTCTATTCTACCCCTGAGCCCCAGCCAGCATAGACAATGTCCAGGGATTATGGGAAATGCAGAATCATAGAATAGTAGAGTTGGAAGGGGCCTATAAGGCCATCAAATCCAATCCCCTGCTCAATGCAGGAATCCACCTTAAAGTATACTTGACAGATGGCTGTCCAGCTGCTTCTTGAATGCCTCTAGTGTGGGAGAGCCCACCACCTCCCTAGGTAATTGGTTCCATTGTCCAAAACATCTGGAGCGCATCAAATTGCCTAACCCTGATTACTGTATTATCACAATATCTTTGCCTTGCTATGCCGAGGGATTGTGATATAAGTAACAGGCACCAAATAACAGCTGCACTGCAGACCCATGAGAGGTATCCCCGTGGTTTTTCTACCAAGAAGATGAACATGGAATGTTCTCTGTACAAGTGTCTCTATGAAACCTGCTTATTCTTGGAAATCCTGAGTCCCATAATAAATGTTAGCATAGAAGCTTGTGCTCCCAGGACAAATGGACTATGGAATGCCATTCATAGTTGTACGTTATTCACCAGTATTGTGCTTGTTACTGGATGGCATTGTATCTCGAACAGCGTCTATACCCTGAAATCTTGTTTGGGAGTGGGGGGAATGTATATTCCATTGTGTTGAGGGTTGGTTTTTGAAAGGCATCTCTTTTTTATATAATTACAGGATGTTACAGAACAATCAACTCAATCGGATCCCAGCAGAGGCTCTGTGGGATCTTCCAAACCTTCAGTCACTGTAAGTCCTTATGGATTGTCATTGCAAGCTGTGGAATATCTTAAGCAAGTGATTTTCAATAGTTGGGTAGAAAATAGAAATCCAGTAGTGTGACCATAGGAAGCTTAAGAGCAGGCTCCCGGTCTTCTGGCCAGGGAGTCGAGAAAACAATATGGTACAAAGTATCCAAAAATTTACAACTGGAAGCTGATTTTTATACAGAAACAATTTTCTGGAACCATTAAATAAACACCTTTATGCTCTAAGTCTTGCAATGCTTTCATCCTGATTGCCTCCCACTGTCTGAAGCCATCTCTCCATTGTTTCATTTTGTTTCTTTGAAAAAGGCAATAGAGTTGTTTCTGAGCTGAAGGGAGTTGGAGGCAGGAATGGAGAGACATTAAGTATGATTTTCACTCAACCCTATCTCGGTTCTTCTTGACACAAAGATCAGAAGTTGGGTGAGAAATTATAAGCTTTCGTGGGCTAGAGTCCAGTTCAGCGGAAGTCTGAATTGTTATCCTCAATTTGTAAAGATGGAAAGAAATCTGTAGACTGTGTGGTCAAATAGCAATAGGTAGCAGTAGTTCTATCACATTTCTGTGCAGGATGTATACTTGTACACTATGCTAATGTAGACAAGATAAGAATCGTGTGACCCATTAACAACAATAGCCACTGATATTTGTTTGTTTCTCTGTTTGTTTTCTAAACTTGTACCCACACCTTCAACACCATGGTGTCCCCAAGGCAGCTTGCATTAGAATAAGAAATATAAAATACAATATAGCTTAAACAAAATAACAATGCACTAAAACAACAGCAAAGCACAGCAATTAAAAAATCAAGATACATAGTAGAATAAAACACACTACCGCCATCTACTTAAATGTTAAAGGAACTCTCTATGAATGAGGAGACTGGTACACAAGAACCCAGTCCAACACACACCTGGGTCCAAAGCCTTGTAGACCTCTAAAGGTAAGCAATACCATTTTGAGTTAATCTCAGAAAAACAAGAATCCAACAAAGTTATGTCAGCACAGGCAAGCTATGACCCATCCACCTAATTTCCATCAGCAACTTAGCAGCTGCATTTTGAACTAACTGCAGTTTCCAAAGGGACATCAAAGGCCTACATACACAGAACGTTGCAGTAATCCAACAAGGAGATCACCAAAGTATAGATAACTGTGGGTAGCCTATCTCCGTCCATAATTGGTTACAGTCTGCTATAATATTATCATTCTTGCTGTACATACGTAATACCCAAAGAGAGCTGATTACTTTTTGTAGTGAGAAAGATACCCTCAGGCTCATCTGAGTCCTTCTCTTCTGAATATATATTATATAATTGTTTCATAGGACTGTATATTGAATGCTTAAATCACTATCTACAAAAGATTACTAAATTTATGTGTATTGGTGAGTAACATCATTCCACAGAGGTTTAGCTGCCTTTTCATATTGTCTGCTGAAAAGTACTGTGTATCTCAAAAGCATCTATCCTCTTTTCAAACACAGTTTCTTCTGAGACAAACATAAGAATTCTCCAAACCAACAACAAGTCTATCTTCAGAATACTGTGAATGGTCACACCATCAGAAGCTGCTTCCCCACCACCACCATCACACACATTTTTGTCTAATGCTCCTACTTTGAAGTCGCCAACTCCATCATAAGCTCTTTTGAAGTTTAAGGAACTATGGCTTTGGCCATATGGCAGCTTCTCCCAGCAACTATAGTACTAAATCAGAAGTGGGTGGAAGGATACCTCAGCCAAAGACACATCAAGTAGTCCAGCAGTGATTTGTACTATGACTAATCTTGTGACTAATCCAGCTAATCTGTTAAATTTAGTAATTATCAACATGGGGATCAGCACAGTCCATCTTTGGTGTGCAAGTATCTAACATGCATAACTCTTGAAAATGGGGTCATAACAGTTACAGAAACTGGGTTTATCTGGTTGATGTTGTGTTCTGATCCCACCAGACTCCAGGCAGCAAGGCAGGCCAGGTGTTACAGAACCAAGGAATGCTCCTAGTGAGCAACTTGTTCTGACCAGGCCTGAGAGCAGATGGAAACTTTTTATCCCTGGACAGCTGGAACCCTCCACTTTTCCATTGCAAAATGGACAGCCTTATAGGGACAGGCTTCTGGTCTGGAATCTCATATTCTATTGTCTCTCCAAGAGCTCATGCTGAATGCACTGACTGCATTAGTGCATTGGCTCCATAGATCCTGGAGCTCTTGGAGGTGGGTGTGCTGGCCCAGTGCTGGAACTGGGCTCAGCAGCTGAACTTTTTGGTCCAAGCACATGAGTTTCAGGCTCAGGGAACTCCAGGGTCTCGGGCTTGGAGTTCACTGTCATTTTAGGAGTCTCTGGCATCCCAGGCTCTGGGGTCTCCAATTCTGCAGGGTGCTCAGGCCCGGTGCTTCCTCATTGATTTCAATGGTTCTTCGGCCTCTGTATCCATATCCAGGTCACTGTGTCAGGACTCAGAGGTCATCGCAGTTCAGAACTCCCTAGTGGGTGACCATGCCAGGTCCAAACATGGACAATATTATCACAATAGACTCAGATTTTAACTGGAACACATTCAACACTTTATTTGAAAGGAAACAGAACATCTAAGGTTTGCAGGGTTGTTAGGTGAACTGATAGCTTTGACCACAAATGATGCAGATCTATAGTTAATATGGGATATTAAAGTTCTGCATTAGGTGCTTATATGTTAATAATTTGGAAGAACTTACATGATTATGCTGGTAGCAGTGAAATTAAATGAAAAATAAATCTGAGATCAAACAAAAGGCCTGGGGTTGACAAAGCTGGCACTACAAAAGTGATGAGCAAAATGGGTAGGTGACTGCTAGAAAAGTCAGCTAAATGATATGATCTCCACTTGAGACCCTCCTACATGCTATGTTATTCTCAATGCCAAAGATACATGTTATTGACTAATACAACTTCCACTTGACTTCCTCCCACATGTTACT
Source organism: Anniella stebbinsi (assembly GCA_029215795.1). Classification (NCBI taxonomy): domain Eukaryota; kingdom Metazoa; phylum Chordata; class Lepidosauria; order Squamata; family Anniellidae; genus Anniella; species Anniella stebbinsi. The sequence continues at coordinate 41,766,878 of JARDYH010000004.1, read as the reverse complement.
AAGCTTTAAAAACTAAGCTAAAGCATTGCTAAGTTTCTCTAGGCACTTAAAGGCATAAATATCACGTGTGTGTGTGTGTTTATTTATGCACAAAATATACCAATGCATAGAAGCAAGCGTCCTTAATAAGAACCGAAAGGGTTAACTAAAACGTAAAGCATATGTCACTTTAACTGGAACTGGAATTAACTAAACAGAATTTTTAAGTCCAGAAATAATGCTAAGTTCAGACATAATGTTAAATTATGACATCAGCTAAAAAGTTATGTTAAAATAGAATTTGGTTAGCTATGTCTCAGAGGTACATAGTTACCAAGATCCCTTGGTTCCAATGAAGAAAGTCTGGTGATCCAGCAAAGGATCAGAAACAAAGAAATGCAGGCAATTGAGTTCCTCCCAGACCCCAATGCATGGACTTTTATATTTTTGTTTTAATCAGAGGTGGGGCTTACAACCATTCACCAATTAGAGGCAAGGTTTCCACCTGTCCCATTACCCTTATGTTTACCCCTACATTTTGTTTTGGGAACGCCTAACACATGTCCTCGCACAGTCCTTTGTTGTTCTGAATTATCCATGCATAGTTTCTTTCAAGTTTCTTTAAAGCTTCTCCCAAGTTCTAACATCTGGATTTGTTATCTGTCTGGACAAATTCCCTCCTCGTACATCTTCTGTAAACTTCAGATCATCTGCACCATCTTCTTGTCATTGTTCTTAGAACACAAGAACATTTGCATCATAACCATATAACAGTTATACTGTCATCAGCCAGGCACTTCAAGTAAGCAATTCTTGTTCCTGCTATCAGTGCAGGTGCCATCTATGAGACACAAGCAGAGCCATCCTGTCAGTTACTAGAGCACCAAATATCTGAGTTGTATTCTTTAGTTGCCTTCTTATCAGCACCTACTCAACCTTTTAACAAATCCCTTCTGTGCTGTTTCTTTGTAGTGCCACAGCAAGCAAGATCAAATAGCCTGTGATTTTCCATCACAGGCTTTTATTTAGCATTAACAGTTTTTAGTTTAGAGATGTTTTAAGGCTCAGTCACAGAATATACATCTGACTCTACTAGTACATGAGACTAGGATCTTAACATGCATCTGGGATCCTCTCAAAATATAATTCTGGAGTCTTCTTAGGATACTTAATTAGACTAGTTGACCATTTCAGAAATAGTATTGATTACATAACCCTTTCAGGGCCAGATTGACAACACTCACAAAATTCACTGTCTAGAAGAACAGTAACAACCATGCTCAGATGAAATTGCTCATTAATGCTGTTCCTCAATAACCCTCTCTGGCTTTTTATTCTCCATAAGAGGCTAATAGAGAATTCACACAGACAGTGTTATCTTTGAGATGAATTAATATGATCTTTAGAGATGCTTAAAGTAATTTTCATAATGACAGATGCCTTGCCTGGTTACATGTCAAGTCATTATGCAATGCCATTCATTATACAATCCTTCTGTGGTTCCTATTTCAAACAGCTCTCTTCATAATTTCCTTTTCCACACACATCTGTGTGGTTAAAACCATCTAATCCAGAGGTGACTCTGCATTTCAGCTGTGGGATCTCTGCTGCTCCCAAGGAAGGCTGGGCCATGAGGAAGCTCAGTGAATTAGTTTTTGAGGCACTTTGATCTCTGAAAGGGACACAGATTCATTGCAGGAAACTGCCTTCTCAAAGCAAAGGGTGGCATGTGCTTACAGAGGAAATCCCATTCAGATTCTTGTATGAACTCTTTCAAAGCAAGTACTTTTCAATACGAAGGAGGTGATTTTTCGCTTACTTCTCCCATCATGTGGTCTGGACAGTATCCAGGCTTATGCGGCACCAACTTTCCCCCTAAACAATTAGCTGTAAAATGTTTGCTGAAACTAAATAATCAACATTTGCAGTGGGGGCAAGCAGAGATCCTTTAATATCTTCCACTGAACTGTCTACCTGTACCATCAGTGGAAGGGGAAACCATGTGCGATAAGGCTCCAAACTTCTGTGTGTAAGCCCAATGATTGCAATGGCAATCACCCTTGAGTGGTGTTCTCTCAGCTTTGCTTCCACTTCATCCGGGATTGTGGTAGTCATCCTTTGAGGACACCAGTCTGCAGTGTGGTTTACAACTTGTGGGAATAGCGAACATTGGGAGGGCAAAACCTAGCGGTACAGAACACACTCCTGGTATGAGAAAAAGAGGTAACATTTTTCTTTGCAATGTATTGGACTTTCCGTATTTGGTGTTGTGCCAAACTACAGTGTGGCAATATTATCCATTTAAACAAACAAACAAACAAAAATTAATAATACTTTAAAGCTTTAGCATCTCTTGATGGGCACCATTTAGTGGCACATGGCAATAGCATGAAGAACTAGGTTGCTGCAAATTAGTTCTTTTAGTAGAATCCTGAGTCAAATACCAAAGGTTACCCAATCACAGAAGTTAAAGTCTGACAAATTACATTGGGGCTCATGTATTTCACTGCAGTGAGATCTGTGGGCTCCCTAGGGCATCTGAAGCACAAAGATCTCACCATGCATCCTCACTGGTTTGTTATGTCAGAATTCAGAAATCAGTGAATATCACATCTGCAATCCTTCTTTCTTTGTACCATGTGCATTGGATGTAACAGCCAGCACACACCATCAAAGTCACCTAAAAGTGATACAGCCTGATCTGTCCCACGATCTCATTGAGGTTAAGCCTATGAACCACTATCCAAGGATACAGCCACAGGTATTTCTGGCATCACAGAACTTTTTCAATCCCCCATACTTGTCATGTTCTGGTCTGAGCAAGAGCCCTTACAGCTCAGTGCAAGGCAACAAGTGAGCCACTTGCTCTGATAAGGTCTGAGACCAGATTGAAGCCTTTTATGCTTTAGTCCAGAGGCCTCCTCCCAAACCCCATCCCTTCTGCAAAGTGGAATCCTTGAAGGCCTTTGGCCTGAAGCCTAGCACTTCTCCATCATTTGTGCCGGGTGTGCTGCTGACATTGGTACATCAGCTCCATGGAATGTGTTGCTCTTGGAGATGGGTGTGCTGATGCAGTGCTGGAGCTAGGCTCACAGATCACAGGTGTTGGCCCAGGTTCAAAAGTTTGGGGCTCAGGGCTGGTCTCTGGCATCTTAGGCTTGAGAGCCTCTGGTTCTGCAGTGGTTCCTGGGCCTGGAGATACCTCTGTTAGCACCACTGGTTCTTCAGACTTTGAGTCCATGTCCAGGCCACTGCTGGACTCCAGAGTCATGACAATCCTCAAGGGAAAGGCTGCCAGGTTGCTGCGTGGCTGTACCTGTTGATAGGCTGTGTTGCACACTGTGCAATCCAACGTCAGGAAAGGCTGGGACACATCAAGTGGAGGCGATTTTAATGCAAACCATAGCCACAGGCATATTTTACCAGATGAAAATGAACCAGCCATCTCTCCATTCTGTCTTGCATCCTCCCTACAGTAAAGGAGAACCCAAGCTCCTCTGTCCTTCCCTCAACAATGGCAATTTTCTTCTTAAATCCATATTTAATATAGACAAACCCTCTTTGGAAAGCTCCCTGCCCTTATTAAGTCCCATTATACTTGTGGTTATTAGGATAAAGCAGGTCTGATATGAGAGAGATGAAAAGTCATCAAGTCAATTGTTTTCCCCTTAGCTGGCTGCTTTGTGAGTTAAGGCAGATTTAAAGCTAAGCTGATTTCCTCAGATTTCATTTGGGCTGCCAGTACGTCTTTACTCAAATTGGCCTCATGCCAAATTCCCTCCTATTATTTCTATAGCTTCACAGAAATGGTCATTACATAGGAGGAAAGACCAGGTTTGTATCAAGTACTTTTTCCTGTTTTAGTTTCTATGAGTAATTTTCCACAAGTCTTCTATATATTTATTGCCACCCTGGAACTCCATATATCACTGTAGAGTGGCTTCCCAACATCACAAGATGACTGGGGATTTGAGTTGCTTATTTACATTGCCCAGAGGCTGTGTTTTTTTCCATTTGCCCTGAGTTATAGGGCTTGCATGTCATTTCACAGAACACTAACTTACTGCCTGGAAATCAGACAGCACTCCATAAAGTCTTCCACACTAATATGGAAATTGGAAGGCTTGCAGATTGGGGACAAGGGTAGGTAGATGATACAAAGAAGAACTGTACAGTGTTGCTGTTATCGTTCCTCTACATTAGCCTTCCCCAAATGAGTTGGACTAGAATTCCCAGTATCCTCTCACCCACCAGCCATGCTGGCTTGGGGATGCTGGGAGTTGTAGTCTTAGATCTAGAGGTACCAGGTTGGGAAAGGCTGCTTTCCTGATATTTGCATGTTCAATATGGCGGCGGAGGGGCGATTTTCCATTACCTACCTTAAAGGTAACTATTTGCCTTTATGATGTCATATGTCCATATCATCACAGGAAGCAAAGATAAATTCAGCTGTGACTAAAGCCCCTAAACATGGTGTTCTAAGTAATAACTCATCTACTGCTCATCTTTATAAATATGACCCCAAATTCTTACATATTTGACCCATGGCATTTACATACAGTTTGTCCACCATGCATGGTTACAGTGCAACTGTTATGAGTTTGGGCATGGATAAACAATTTGCATAATATGCAAATTAGGCTGTCTAGATTTAGGAAGAGGGAATATGGCAAGCCTAGCTGGATTTGTAATCATTACTAAGATAATGTATATGAAGTGCTTTGGACACTTTGAAGCACTGTAAAACTGTTATAGTGTTTAAAAGTACTACTGTGATTAGTAGTAGTATTTTAGTATTTGAAGTGGCCAATAGACTGCTATAATGTCAATCCACTTAAACCTTTCTCTTGCATCATATCAAAATGGTTCACCAATACCTGGAATCCCACATGATTTTAAAACAGTGTTTTGTTTTGTTATATTATATTCCATTTTTGCAAACAAATCCTCATCTGGGCCAGCTTTTAGAGATTGTATTACTTTATGGATCAATCAAACTGTGTTCTCCATATGGTAGACCATTCTTGCAACTATCCTGTTCTGCAAGGACTGGTTGAGATATCTTGATCAACTATACAAAAATTGTAGGGAACAGTGTTCCCTCTCTTCCGGCATGCCTACCTAGTTGAATTTTAAGATGTTTTAAATAAGGTATTTGTTTTTACCTGTTTTAATGGTTTATCTTCTTTATGATTTTTATATTTATATTTATTGTTGTTCCCCGCCTCGATCTGGATGGAGAGGCGGGTTAGAAATAAAATAAATAAATAAATAAATAAGGCCACCTCCATTGGGACCAACCAAAACATCAAATTTTGCATTGCAACTAGTGCTCGACACTGTGGCAAAACTCATCTTCAGTGTCAGTGATAGATAGCAGAGACACCTCAACTGCTGTCACATCAGGCCAAAGTAACCATCATGCAGTGAAATGTTTTAGCCCAGGGGTGCACAACCCACAGCCCGGGGATCACATGCAGCCCACTAAGGCCTGAATTGTGGGCATCCCCACAGTTGCACCAACGCCTTACCACCCCAACTGCCACCGTGCCAAATTCCACCACCCCTGCTGTGATTCTGATATGGATCACCCTTTGCACTCTGCTAGCATTTCTCCATTCGCTCCCCAAACAATCTCCATACATATCACTCTTTCCCTGCTGCTGCTAGATCACTGGGATGCACATGTGCATATGTCCAAGTGTGCATATGCATCCCACAAACCAGCATAACATGCCACAAAGTTTGTGCAGCCCTGTTTTCAATGCTGCAGGGCTGCACAGCTCAGTGTCCTGTCCTGAAGCACCGGTTAATACTGCTGACGAGTGGTACCATGAATTGGCAACACTGTTTGCCTTGGCAGTGCAGCTTCTGCTCGGCAGAAACACAGACAGAAAGTCTGAAGAGTTAAATTGGGGGTGGGGGTGGGGGTGGGAATAGATGGAAGACTTTGGGAAGATTTCTTGTGTATATTTATCTGTCTTGCGTCTGCACAAAATGGAAGGAACTGAAGAGGCATATCTACACCTGATGGCGAAGTTTCTAAACTACATCTTGGATGCCAGTCCTGATTTAATGCACGGATCCAGTTGTGATTCTCTGGCACAGCGTCTGTCTACCAGCAGTTTTATAGGTGTGGTAACAGCACACTGTTAGTACTCTGAAAGAGTCGTGTGTCAGGCTAATTAACAACTTTGTGGTTACAAGTCCTTACCTAGAGCTGATGGGTATACTGCCTGTTTCTCTGCCAACCAACAGCAAGCCAAAGACTTTCAAAGCAAGCAGGTGCTATAACTTATAATTACTGCATTTTAAATAAGAAAGCCTGATTGGATTAAAAGATCAAAACAAACTCTCGGGGTTTATCTTTCAAATGAAAATAAAAGATGATGGAAGCAGCTTGCAGGTCAGACTATTTCCAGTCTTGTGTCAGTTTTGCATGTCCTCATAAGTCTGCTCTGTCCCATTTCCTCATTAATCTGCTTTAAAAAAAACTGTGTGAAATTCATATTTAAATGCATATTTTTGAAAGTATTTTCTCACCAAACATGCATTTCTAAATGCATTTTCTCTCAAGGTACACATTTCAAAACAGATGTAACCCTAAAACCCGCATTTTAAATGCATTTTAGTGCCTTTTTTGAGCGAAGAACTGCACTGCAAAATTCAGACAAATGCAAAATCCAAAAGATAGCTCTGAGCTGATTTTGCGGTGTCCAGATGGCCCGGGGTTTCCCGGTCCTAACCTGGAAACCTAGGCCCAACCGGGGGGCAGCGGGGGAAAACCGGGGTGGCGGGGGTTCACGCGGCGGAGGCGGGCAGCGCGAGGCACTTACTTGCTGGAGCGTCCGCTTCCCTCCGGTGCTCGGAATCTACTGAGAAACAGGCTTCGCGGCCTGTCCTTCAGTAGCGCGCCGGGTGATGACGTCATCACCCGGCGCGTACTGAGAGACAGGCCAGGAAGCCTGTTTCTCAGTAGATTCTGAGCACCGGAGGGAAGCGGACGCCCAGGTAAGGAGCGCGGGGCGGGGCGGGGCGGGGCGGGGCGGGGCGGGGCGGCGCGGCGCGGCGCTGGGGGGGGGGCGGCGCGGGTGCACGGTGGGGGCGGCGCGGGTGCACGGTGGGGGGGGTTGTTTTGGGTGGGTCCGGGATTTTGATTGTCATAATCTGGTCACCCATTCACCTCTAAATGCAGGCTGAACAAAATAACTGAGCATCCCTACTTCCTGTAAACACACATATGGGAGAGAGACGTGGAATGTGGTTTCTTATGCGCATTTTTGCAACGATTAGAGCTGGCAGGGGGAAATTCCTTGATTACTGCATGTAGCTCATCACCCTCCCTCGTTTATGGAACTTTACGGTGGGATGTGTGTATGTCTGTGTGTCCCCGTCCAAATAATGCCTTCTGACTGCTAGCGCTAGGAGCTCTCCTTCTGGAAGCATCCCTATTATGTGGTTACTGGGCCAGTTAGTGCAGTCGGCTTTCATAAAATGTGGGAGTGCGACATCATGCATTGAAGTTTCTGCAGTGATTGTCCACATTTTATCTGAGAATGGAATTAATTTATTAATTAGACTGACAGAAACCCTGCCTCTATATCAAGCAATTCTGTTCTGTCTAGAGATCTGGATAATACGTAATAAATAGTTCCTTCCTAGCTTTGTATACAAGGTAGGTCATACAGCTGTTGTAAAAAAGTCTTTGCAATCTGGGAAGTGTATTTGGCAAACCCGTCTTTACTAGTGAAACCAATGGTTTATAATCCGTTTCAGACAGTACAAGTCTTCCATAAATGAAGGCACAAATTTTTACACCCTATATGAGGCTAAGACTTTTTTCTATTTGTGCATACAGGGCACTGTTTTGGAAAGTCCATAGACTCCATATTTTTGCATCAAAATAGTATCTCTGCTTTCTTTGAAATTATCTGCAGACAATTTTGTTAACGTCTTGATGTCATATCTGATGAAAGGGGTATTATTAATTAGCTGTTTTACATTTTCAAATTCAGTATTATAGAAGTATAATTTCAACTTTCCTCTGAAATTAACAGTATCCAGGAAAGGAATTAATGTAGCCGTTCCTTGTCCTTCAGGACAGGGATGGGGGCATGTTAGTTATAATATTGATTCTATCAGGATATATCTATATTTCTTGCTTTGTAAATTGCTTTCTTAAGTAAGTTATCTCTTTGACTTTGAATGTACACTATTACTGATTCTGCCCCAGTCTTGTCAGTATTATTTCTTTTTCTTGGTCCTTCTCAATGCATAGGCCATGCTCTTCAGTGATCTTTGCCCCCAAATTAGTATGTTATCAATACCAAAGAATGTTTTGGCGTTTTAAAGACTAGCAAATTCATTGTGACCTAAGTTTTCTTGGGTCCCAGCTCACTTCCTTAGATGTGTGAAGTGGGGAGGTATATATACTCAATCCTGTACTCGGAACCCAGTGGCTGAGGGGTTATAGAACTTGATGGAAATCCCACTGCAGCAGTGGCGCATGAGATGCACCACCACCATACAAGGTATGCTGGTGGAACACCCTAACTACGCCAGTGGAACACTCCGCCAGTGCAGATGTTCGGCTGGTGGAACAGGTGAAAGAGGGCTAAGTCATGGGTGGGATATGGGTGGCACAGTGAGGAGCACACCTATGCCAGACTCTACGCTCTTTCACTCCACAGCCATGCTCTTGCCAGTGGTACAACCTCACACCAGCTCTAGACATGCCACAAGAAATGCCCTTCCATTGACTTCATCCCTCAGTTACAGCATACAACCAACAGTTTATAAACCATGTTGTATGTCCTGGCCCCTCCTCTTGGATGCATGGAAGCAGAATTGTTTCATCCCTGTATGAGTTTTGAGCCCATCTCCCAGGAGAGCTGTGTGTGTGCTCTGCAGGCCTTTTGACCAGGGAGCTATATGGGTACTGTGTTGTATGTGAGACTTCCATCCCCTTCTTTGTATATTGTGCTCCAAAACAGTGGTTGCAAGGAGTTTAAGGGGGTTTGAACCCCTGCCTGAATGGATGCCTGGAGTTTTGCAATAGCAGGTTGTTCCTGTTGTGTAACAGGAAATGATGCAGTTGGGTGCTGTGGCGTTGTCTTACATTTTGTGTGCGTTATGACACAGGGGTGTGTGCTGGGATGTGTCACCAACAAAGGCCCTGATTGGTGGACACTGTGGAGTTTCCAGGGACATTCGGTGTGTGTGTGTGCTGTTTCTACAACATTTTTGTATTTTTGATAGTGTATTTCCCCCTCCAGGTTTGTGCACCCATTGATAGGGCAACTGTTCCCTCCCCCTGCCATCCAGGCATAATGTGAATATGGGATTTGCTTTGGAATAGGACCCACAAACTTCCTCCAGCCTCCCTGTTGTGTACCAGTTCTTCACAGAATATGTGAAAGCATCCTGGATCTTCACCAAGGCTGAGACCGAAAGTTATTTTAACATGTTTACCAGGACAGCGCCAATTGCTTCATCTGACTGTAGCTGTCTCTCCAGAGAGTTCCCTGACTTTGGGAATACAGAAGGAAACTCCCATAAATGGTGTCTTGGAAGCTCTGGTGGATGTTCATGGAAAATTCCAGCACAACCCTTGGTAGTCCAACCCAAGTGTATTTGCATTTCAACAATTTGCATTTCACATCTATATCACTGAGGTTCACTATAGTTCTCTCCGGGAGGAAATGGGAGGGAGGGAGAAGACTGAGGCTCTGTGGCCAGAGCCAAGGTAGGGATCATTGGGCACCTCTTGAGGCTCATGCCTCTGCAGGGGTCCCATTGACGACCTCTGGAGCCTGCTGGCCCGGCTGCTGCTGCTGCTGCTCCTTTCCATTGCTGTCACTGCCTGAGCATACAAGCAGGGCAGAGTCCTTCACTAGACTTGCACTCTTCTTCTGAGCAGTTCTACGGATTGGATCCAGAAAGGGAGTGAGCCAGTGATAGGATAGAAATGAGGAGTAGGTAGGCCCTCTCAGGCATCTTGCCCAAATTCCCCCTGCCCCCCCCCAAAAAAAACCATAGAGCCAGCACTGCCTGTGACAGAATGCAATGTTCCACACTCAACACATTGAACAGTGCTTAGCTAGATAGAAATGGGCAGCTATCAATTTCTCTGGAAGTGCTTCATGCATGCAAGGAGAGGCAGATGCAAAAGAGGCCACTGTGGCAGCTGGTTACTTTCCCTTGTCTCCCCACAGGGCACCAAGCATAGGCATGGTTGGGCACATGCTGAGGGCCCACATCCCTGACAAGAGCCTCCTGGAGTTGTTCCTCCTCTTGCTTGTTTGTCTGCTTCTCAGCCTGGCCCAGGTCCCCTCTAGAAGAATTCGATTTGGCACCTGGTTGCCTGATTATGCGCATCTTTGCAGAAGCACATTTACATCTAATAACTACACACAACAGGAGGTGAAGCGCATTACCGCCTGCATGAAACGTACTTTAAAGTTGTTGAAATGCGGAGAATCGCATGTTTACATGGTCATAAGGCGCTTTAACTCCCGAGGTAAATTAAAACTTGCTATTTAACGCACATTCGATAATGCGCATAATCTGACAGAAAAAGCGCCTCAACTCCCGATTTGCGCTCTGCTCTTGTAGATGTAAAAATTTTAATGCGGCTTGAAAGAGCTTTAAATCGCTCTTGTAGAGGAACCCCCAGACAATGGAGGTGGTGAGGAAGAGGACCAGTAGATGCCACTACTACCTGCTCGCTGGCTTTCTGCCTGTCAAGCACGCAAGTGAGAGCAATAACAAGAAAGCGGATCGGGGAATGGCAGCTGGTGACAATGGCAGTGAAAAGGGGGCCATCTGAGGGTTTCCTGCCCAAGGGCCCACAAAAAACTTTCTCCCCATATTGCAAAATTATTCCAACACTGACTTCAAAGGTGAGAGAAAGACCGATGAATTGCCTAGATAAGTGGTGTCCCTCAACATGCTGGTCTCTATTACTCTCCCATGTACAAAGAAATCAGTGACACATTCAGTCCTCCCTCCTCATGTCTTTTAGGAGAAACACTTCAGAAACAGATTGAATGAGAGTAACGGCGTCTTTAAAGAAAAAAAAGTTAAAGCTATGAATAGGATAATTATCATCATTATCATTATTATTATTGCAGAAGATTAAAATGCAAGGAGTGACTTCTTGGAAGTTGCAGGGACAAGTGCTTTGATGTTGACAAAGGAGAAACCTTCCCCATCAGACAGGGCTGTTGTAAGCATATATATTCTGATGACTGATGGAAGGAAGGAAAGGAATCACTTTGGAATTAGCATAGCCTGAGAGCATGTTCCCGCTTTCATAGACCACCTTTGATCTGTTTGAAATGTGACAGCTCATTGTAAGTGCGATATTGCTTCATATAAATCATTTTTGATAGAATGTGCTTTTGGGTTTTAGAAAGAAAGAAAAAGAAATCACTTCCACTGAATGTTTGAAGGATAAAGAAGAAACAGAAATAGACTGGGGTGATTTAATGTCAACTTATAATTTATTGGCACCGAGCTGATTTTGTGGCAAAGCTACATTAAGTATTGTTAACGTAATTTATAAGGCATAAGCCTTTCCCAGAGCACAAGAAAAGTGAGCCTTCTAACTAGTTGAAAAGAAGCCATAAGTAATTGTGAATTTCAGAATCCAGAGAAATTGACAAGGACATTGACAAGAGGGGGATATTGGTATGTTTGACTAAATAGTGGCCCTGCTGTCTTGCACTGTTGCACAAGAGCACATGACCCTGAAAAAAAGAGGTTATGAGTACGTTAGGTTCATAAGGGCTCAGGAAATTAATTACACCGGTGATCTGATCTGAGGAGGGGGGAGTTTCCCTTGGTATTGGCAACCCTAACAAACCAATTACAATAAGGGTGTTAACATAGAGATTGAGGCAACAAGGAGTTCTGCCACAAAGGCACCTGGGATATATATTAAAGCCAGCAGGAGGAGTGAGGGGTAATGAGGAGGGGAGAAGCCACAGCAAGCCCAATTATTTGTTGGGGGCAAACAAACAACCCATGATGGCTTATTCGCAGGGTGGCTTAGCATGATGTGCGAACCCACCCATCCCCAGAGAGAAAGAGAAAGAAAGAACAAAAACCAACCTCAACTGCAACAGCAGGCTGAGTCAGGTGACTTATTTGCTAATTCATCTTCATCACTGCCTTATCTATAACATGTATTTGTTTACAATAATCCAAATGGGAGATTACCAGAATGTGAATAACTGTCACAAGGCCAATCTCTGGGCTCCATCACACCTAATTTTTTTACTTGGTTTGCATCCGCGATTTCCACCTCCGTTTCATTAGCACGTAAAGCACTGGTCACTTTCACATGCTTGTGTTGTTGCGCTATTTCACTTTGTTTACCTTTTCTCCTGCGACAGCTCATGCTTCCTGGTATTGCCACTGTACTGGCAAAATCTCTTTTCACTTGTTTTCTCTCCTGCTATTGCGCTCACCTCACCCCACCCCACCCTTTCTCCTTCCCCCTCCAGTTCTTTGGTTCTTGTAGTTGATGGACATTGTGATGGACATGGGTGCCTTCCCTCCCCACCTTAGTTTTGTGGTCTACTGTTTTAGCGATTTAGCGTTTGATTGATTAAGTGCTGTTTCTGCATTTTGAGGTGTGATAATGCTCCCTCCTGTGTGGGGCGTGCCCACTGTCCCTTCCCCTTCCTGGTTGGCTGAAATGAATGAGAGTGGGGCCCTTTCCACACCAGGCCTTTTGCCTGGAATGGCCCCCGGCTGGTCCCTGTGCACCAATGGTGTGTATTAGGTACTTCTGGGATCACCCTCTCTCCCTCCCTGTGCACAGATGGTATGTATTAGGTACTTCCAGGATCAGCCTTCCTCCCTCTACACCCCTATGGTGTAGAAAGGGCCTGGATGAAAGTGAGGGCGGATAGGAGTGAGGGTGTAGCAGCGCAAGTCCGCTGGAGCACCTCGTACAGTGGGGGGGGGGGAGAGGGAAGTTGAAATGGGTGGATGAGAGAGCAATGAGAGTGGGGTTTAAGCGTTGAAAGTCTGTTTGACCAACTCAGCACAAGTCCTTTCATTCAACCGACTTAGCACGGCCCCAAGCAGAATGAGAGAAGGAATTCAAAGTGCATGCTGGAGGAGAACCGCCTCCACCCTCCTCTTTCATCAGCAAGACCGCCCTTCAACGAACATGCTCCCCACAAAAGTGGGATGTTCCGACATAGTGTGAGGACAACAATACATGGGGATGGAAGAGGGGTTTATCCTGCGTGGAGAAAAAATACCTCACTTTCCCCACCCTAGAAAAACACAGAAAATGCAGGGGAAGAGGCAAGATGACTGCAGGACAGGGATGACATTGTGTGAGGGTCTTTGGGCAAAACAGTAAACAAAGCAGGACAAAGGTGCAATAAAACGCTGGTGTGATGGAGCTCTCTGTTTTTTAAAAAAAATCTTCTTGAGGTATGCTTGAGCCAGCTACAAATATGAATAATGAGCATTTCATATATAGAAATAGATATCATGATTTCTTCCTTGAAGAAGAGAGAGAATATTGAAACATGTCAGGAATAATGACAAATCTAGGCTGCGGTTTAACCTGAACTGAAAGTTCAAATATTCAGGCTTTTGGCTTGAATTTTCAGTAGGGGCAAAAAGTTGCGGATTAGTTTTCAGGCAGCAGTGAGCAGCATTTTATTTTCCTGCCATCCCATTAGCAGCAGAGCTCCTTTCAATGGGTATTGCCCCACCCCTATTTTCTTGAAATGCCCAAAATGTAGCGTGGGGGGAAGGGGAAATGGTGGTTCCCATTGGCCTGGGACATTCTGTGAAAATAAGTGATGGCCACCACAAAAACAAATAATTTTTAAAATGGCAGTCATCAGGAAAGCAGTCCCCCACCCCAGAACGTCTTGGAACAACACTATGGAACCTCATGTTCAATCCAAGTTCCCAATTCCATTGAAATATAAACTGGTTCAGAATAATAATTCAAAAGAGTATCTAGAGAAGCAGAATTGTATACATCTCTATTAACATATTTTACAGGATTCTTCAATGTAGTCTCTTATAGTTCTAGGCATACTGACTCCCCTACTGTAATCAGCATATGGGAACTATTTTCAGTCTCCCTGCTGCACTGATACATCTACTGTATTTGACATCTGGGACCTATCAACCCAGCTGTACAGACACATCTACTGTATGGAACATCTGGGACCAATCACCCATCTTCACTGTTCTTTGGCTTGTCACTAAGGGAAATTTAACAAGTCATGCGCTTAAGTGAGGGGGTTATGGGTCATGGATCTCCCTAATTGAGGTCAATAAAAAGCACATTTGAGACTTTATCATATTGTTCATGTCCTTCAGGATACGCACATGGGTCTGCTGTTACTGTTATTTACTCAAGGACCTATAGCATTTAGGGCCTGCATAGGATGGTAGGAAGGGAGGCCCAGCTTAAACAAAAATGCTTGCTGGACTATGTATGAGATGGGGTTGGGTTGTTGTCTTTTTGGAGGGCTGTACAAAAGATGACATGACACTTACATTCTCTTTCATTTCTGCTGTCTAACCACAAGGCCGGCCAGCAGCACCATTAAAATTAACTTTCAGCATGGTATAAGTTGGGAAAACAGCCATACTCTCTCTATATAATTCGATAAAACTGAAGCGAAGTAACCCAAAGGCATGTCTAGAATTTCCACCTTTCTTTCTGGCAGTGTTCATGTGGTTTTGAAGAGCTGCATGACAGGCAAAACATTTGACAGCTTTTCCTTGGCAAGATGATGCACTTATATGAAAAGGTGCCCCATGGGAGCCCTGCCAGAAAAAAGGCAGCAAACCCACCAGTAGGCCTGGGTGATGAGGGGGGGGGGGGGAAGAGGGGGAGAATTTTCCCCATGTCCAGATTAGTCACCTGGGCTATCTGAGAATGAATTATTGTCTGGGCTGTTCATTGCATTGCTTATATTAAAAAGTGATCCAATTTTATTTTATTTTTGACTTTCTGTGTTACTTTAAACTTCAGATAGACGTGTCTGTATCCTGGGTTAAATAATGATTGGTCTAAAAAAGATAGTTTCTTCAATTCTCATTAACAAAGCAGATTCTTCTCATCATACCTGTAGAAAACAAGCTAAGAGGGGTGGGGGTGGGGATTGGGTAAAGCTTGGATTGCAAGGAGACTTGGCTAATACTGCAATTTTATGCCCTGTCTTTAGGTGATTTAAGGCACAATCCTATGCATGTTTAGACAGAAAAAAGGCCTACAACTCCCAGCATTCTCCAGTTATTACTTTACAAATAAAGTAACAACACAAAACACAAGCAATACTAAAACAATATCATTAAAACTCTAAAAATCCATCAAATCCCACCAGCAGTGAAATGAAACAAAGCAAAGACTTCAACAAACAGAAATCTTAAAGGTCTCATCGAAAGGAACCAAAGGCATAGGTAAAGTGATGAGTCTTAAGCAACGGATAAAATCAAGTTACAGAATATGTTTGATGCACATCCAAAAGCAGGGAGCTCCAGAATGAGGGTGCCGCCACTGAGAAGGCCCTTGCTTAGGTCACCACTCCATAGCAGGTCCACAAGAAGGATTAAAGCAATATGAGTTAAGACCAGTCAGTCTGGCAGTTATTGTCTGAATTTTGAAGTACTCATGTTAGCAGACATGCAATTTAGTTGTCATATCACCTGTCAACACACATTCATTAAAAAATACGCAGGCAACTATCACTGTGTGGTCCCCTAGCCCTGGGGGTCCCCAACACAGCACATGTGGGCACCTTCCTTGGTGTGCCCACCAGTCTCCCTGCCCCTCCCAATTTTAGGTTTTTAGATTTTTCTTGGGGGAGAGTTGTACTTTTATACTAGAGTTTGAAACTTTTACATGTTATATTGCATTTCATGACGTGTTTTGTGATTTTAATTGTTGTGAACCACCCAGAGAGCTTCGGCTGTTAGCCAGTATAGAAATATACTAAATAAATAAATAAATAGATTTGTAAAATTATTTTTTTTAAAAGACTAAGAAGCTGGCATGGTGCAAAGAGAACCACTGGTCTCCACCTATTCCTTATATTTAGGTTCTTGGGCAAATTACTTTTGCTTTAGCTTTAGCCTCATACCTTTGCCTTCTAGCAAATCAGGGGCCCTGTTCAGACACCACACTAAGCCACGGTGGTTAAGCATTTTGAGCTAAACATTATAGGGTGTCGTGTGAACCATTCCTACCATGTTGGCTACATAAACACGGTTTAGACATGCTCACTAACCATTTGCTGCAAAAGGATTAGTGGCCTAACCATGGCTTGCCATGTCATCTGAACAGGCCCATTGTTTTGTAACAAGCCACACTTACTATGGTAGCCATTTTGTGAATTTCCAAGCTCCCCCCTCATGGTAGCCATTTTTGAGAGTGCTCATGACACTCTCTCAAAATTCCAAACATGCTCACCAGCCCCGAAAGATTAGGAACTGCTGCACCTTTCCCTTTGAGATAGTTCTCTAGCCTCTCCAGATATGAGCTGTACTAAAATCATGTGATTGAAAGGACTAGGCCATTGATTACAGCTGTACACCCCAACAGCTGGAAAGTATACTGGGAAATGCCTAACTACGTAACAACCTGCTTCCTCATAGGTTTTTTTTTCATATATGTTAGCAAAGCTTATTCACACCGTTGAAAGTCAATTCTAGCCACATGGTGCGTTCAGTGTAGGGAGTACATTCAAACCTGAACTGAAACAAAACCTGATTCAAACAACCCCTCCCCCTAAACTGGAACAGAACCTGAGCTACTATCTGAATGTTTTTACCGAACTGGAACTGTTATTACACAACTAGCATACATGCTATTGGAGAGCGCATCTGGAATCTATAGTCCTAACTAAGGACTGGTTATAATATGAATTCATCATGATGATTAGAAACAGCTTGCATTGCGGTATAGGGGATTTATTGAAGAGTAGAGGACATACAAGCACTAACACAGCAGAATGGTCAGTAAGCATCATGAGATCAATGTGCCAGTGATTTCAGCAGGATTTACTTTCAAAAAAGCATGTGTAGAACTGATATCACATCCAGGTTTATCATGAAGCAATGTGATGCAATTCTGTCAAGCAGCAGATCCCAGTGAATCTTCCAGTTCCAGGTATAAGGTGATTTGCTTCAGGAACAATTAGAATTTTTTTCAGTTCACCGCCCCATTGACATCAGAGCCACCAGCCTCCACTGAACATTTTCAAGCTAAATTTGCCCTTTCTAAGGCTCTGTGTTAGTTTGCTGGTAAAATTCTCTACTGCCGAATATGAGAAGGATTTTTTTTTTCTTTTGGGGGAAAAAAATATGGTGAGGGAAGTCTAATACTCCTATCCGGCTGGGGTTATGTCCAGTGTTAACCCTATATAGAGTAGACCATTGAAATGAATGGGACTTCAGTTAGTTGTGACTAACAAGTGTCATTCATTTCCGTCAGTCTACTCTAAGTAGGACTAACATTCAATACTACTACTGGAGCTTAGTGGTCCTAATCCAAATTGGAGCTACAAACACTTACACTAGAGTAAAAAGAGAACTAAGCCTTAGCTACATACTACACAGCCGCCTACTTGCTGCCAAGTAAGCAAGTGGTAGCAATGATGAGAAAGAGGGGGAGGAGCAATAGCAGCTGATGACCATGGTGAAGAAGGACGGAGCCCATTGAGAGTGTCTTGCCCTTTGGTCCTCAAAAACTGGTTTTTTTTGTTACTGGTACTGTTAAGAGTAACCACAGCTTGTCTGGGTTCAGACAACACAGCAAGCTGTGGTTAACCTAAAATGGAAGTGAACTGTTTTGAACTCCGTGTGGCCGCACCAAAGGGGTGGATGTGTGAGCCCAAGGCTCATTCTCAAAACAGTAAACTATGATTTAGTGTAATATCCGAACCAGCCCAGAGTCTCATCTCAGTTCCTTCATGTGGCCTTAACATCCCACCGCAGGGTTAATGCTTGCGATGAAAACCAACCCATTAGCTGAGAAACACAGTAGAAACAAAAATTTAAACATCCATGTGGAAATGGAGCAAGCTGGCACTAGCCTACTCTGTCTCCTAATCTGCCCAATTATCCCAGGTATAAACCATAATAGAAAGTGCTTAAGAAGTTATAATCACACAGTGCAGAAAGAGGAGAGTAGCATGGTTACTTTTTTTTGTTTTGTTTAATTGATATAATTAGCAGCTTCTTGGTGCCAAGGGAGTAGAGTTTTATATTCCTGCTATCTCTGCTTCAAGAAGAGTTGTGTTTGGGGGACCGTTGCAATCAGGGAGCCTGAACTCTCTCCTTCATCTCTGCTCGATCCAACTTTACTTCAGCAAGCAAGCAAAGGCTCCATGCTGGTTCAGGTCTGAAATCAAGGTTATGGTTGACTTAAGCCTGTTGGTGTTATTGTTTTGACTCCCCACTTCCCTTTGGGGAAGGGAGGGCTTTTCAAGACCAGTTTCCTTTTGAAAAACAGAACACTGGAGAATTCTGGTATATCCTATGATAACTGTTTGTTTACAAATACAAATTGGACAGGTAGCAAACCAGTAGGCACATGTGGGCAAGACATATTCCAAAAAGAAATTAGTTCCAAAGCAACAGTAGCATTTCTAAACTCCAGGCCTGACTCTCCAGCTAACCCCAAAATGTCAGGGAAATGTAGAAGCAGGGGGTGGGGGGGGGGGAAATATGTTCTACATTTTGGGGTTAGCTGGAGTGTCAGGCTAATCTTACTCTTCATTTTGGAGCTGAAAGGCCCAGCTCATCACTGACTTTCTTTAAGGGCAGCAGGAGAGAAGGCAGCAGAGGTGGTGAGTTGCCCGCTCCCTCCTCCAGATATGCTGTCTGTCTAGAGCTGATCATCTGCCCACCCACACGCACCCCAACCCCTTGATTATAAGCAGGCTCCACTTTTAGGAGGAAGGTGGAGCCCTGCCCTGTACTAGCAGCCAGGGAGAACCTGCTTGGGGAGCTTGATCATGGTGAAGGGACTCAGTGGCAGTCCACACATCTGAATGAGGAGTTGATGTCAGCATCAGCCACCACTCAAAAGGCAGCAGTGGGACACCAGACGTCTCCACATTAGTGGTCTTGGAAGCCCTGAGTGACAACACTGGACACAGCCTTTGATGAGTTCCTTCTATGTCCCTCCTTGAAGCATTGTGATTGGAGGTAAAAAGTAGAGTCCTGGTAAAGTCATTCTCTGGGTGGAAGCTACAGGTGTCAGTCAGAGAACTATCTCTTTTCCTCTGCCTCCCTCCTCCCTGCCATAACCCAGCTTTTTCCAGTTATGGAGAGCTTGGAGATGCTTGTGTGTGTGTGTTTTTAATGTATCAAATCGGCCAGAAAAAGTAAAACAAAAACACCCTTTTGAATCTCTATGATGGCTCCCAAGCCGGGTGATGAATTTGCTTCACCTGAAACTGCTTCAGACCCAAATCAACTTGTGTATTCTGAGATGGTCCAAGTACCTCTAAAGCAGAGCTATTCATCTCTGATTAATTCTTCATTCAAGGCTTTTGCACCTGTAATATTTAGTTATTTCATTTGTTGAGTCTTGCAGATGGCATAGTTGTTTGGATATGTAACATGAAGTTAACATGCTCTGTGCATACCTAAGTATCTTCTAAGTACATAGCCACCCAAATGATGCAGATGGGGGTAGGAGTGCTGTGTGGTCCCCTTGTGTTAAACCTGGTCATTGCCACAGACAGGATATGGATCAGAATGGCAAGTCTTTCAATGGCTATTGGGTTAAGTATTTCTTATGCCAATAAATTGCTTTTTTTCAAACAAGACTTCCAGGACTGAGAGCCAAAACAGGCATTACTTTAAAGATGTAGTTAAACTATTAGTAGTAGTAGTAAGTAGTAAGTAGGTGCAAAGGCTTTGGTCTGGATCAGAACCCTAGCATGTGGGTAGGGGACTTTAACCCTTTCCACCTATTATGGTTCCAATCAAGATGGGGGGGGGGGGCTTGTACCTACTCTAGAGAAAAAATGAAAAAAGACATAGCTGCGTCTTTAAATAATGTCTGCTTTGGCCCTGAGATGCAAATAAGGCAAGAGAAAGCAAAACCCGCAAAGTGATTTACAGCAAACTCCGCATGCCCATGATAAAAAAATTCCATTGGCTTTTTGTTTCGTTTACTGCCTTAGTGGAGTTTTCCTTAACTCCGTTTGCGTTGGAGCTGTTAGTCCCATTGCAAGTTGTTACTAAACATTTATCTGTATAGATAAGTTTTCCAAAATGACTTGTTCCACCTTGTCTTTGCTACATTTCAATGGAACTAGGGCTGGGACAGAACTTGCAAGAGCCAGGGCCTTATTTCCAGCCCAAAATGCAGTTGGGAAAAATAGTAGAAGAAAGGAGATCAATACAACATTAAAACCAGCATCTGCAGGGAACCTTGTATGCCTGTGTGTGGTGATGGTGGTGGTGGTGGTGATATCTTTGGCATCAGTGACGTTCTGGATGCTATGCCATTCTTCTTCTAGCTGCAGTTTTGAGAGCTTTGAGCCAGAATAAAAAGGATATCTATTTTGTCCACTGACATCAGTGAACAAAAAACATTTCTGTAGAACACAAGAGACACCCCTGCCAATCAAGCTGGTCAGAAATGTTTGCTTTCTGCTTGTATTACTGTTGCACATGCGTGAGGTTTTTACACGTTATTTCGAAGAACTGTAACACTCACATTGGGAGAAATCATCTTTATCTTTCAGAATAAAGGATTCAGAATTACACATTCCATTATGGAGGAAGAGGAAATCTCTGCCCCTCCCCCGCCATCCCCTTCCCCACTTTCCTCTCTGTTGCTGAGTCACACAGACAATACAGTAGCAGATACAGAAATCAAACCCAGCTCTTATATCACAAACCTGCCCTTTTCTTTGGGCCTTTCCACTCTTATGGAACTAAACAACTCTGGTGAAAAGTCCTTACTCTCAGAATTATATTTTACACTGACATCTACAAATTCCACATGAAGGGCTTTTCCACATGAGGCATTTATCATGTGCTCGTCATGTTCCACTCATGGTATTTTATGGGTTCTATAGATAATGTTATGACCCTCCAATTTTGCTTCTGTGTCTTACCAACACTTTCAGCGAGGTATTTTTAGAGCAGGGGAAATATGGGATTTAATTGTGAAAACAAAAGAAAGTGCAATTTCCTTTTCTGTATTTGTGCTATTATGCTGCACCACCATAGTCCCTCAAAACAAACGAGAACTGACTATCATTTGGCATATGTGTCAATCCTGCCTCCTGAGTTGATATGCAGTGCAACACTGCTACAATGACTTTCTCAGGTTTCTAGTTATTCAGTGAGAAATGACAGAGCACTTCCTGCACTGTGCTTGCAAAGTAATGCTGTTCGGGGTCTGATTTGTTATGTATTTCTCCCTTTCAGGCGACTGGATGCAAACTTGATCTCTGTAGTACCAGAGAAGAGCTTTGAGGGACTGCCCTCCTTACGCCACCTTTGGCTGGATGATAATGCCCTGACAGAGATCCCTGTCAAAGCACTCAATAACCTGCCAGCCCTTCAGGCCATGACGTTGGCGCTCAACCAAATCTGGCGCATTCCTGACTACGCCTTCCAGAACCTCACCAGCCTTGTGGTACTGTAAGTGTTTCCCTCTTTCTTTCTTTCTTTCTTTCTTTCTTTCTTTCAGAAACTTCTCATAACACAACTGTATTGATTGGACGTTCAGTAGATAGTTATGTTTTTCTGTCGGCAATGCCTGATAAAGGAAATCACCTCAGTAGCCTATCAAATTCATGAAGAAATTGAAGTTTTAGAGCATCATCAGACGAGCGTTTTATCACGCACTCATTACTGGCCACTCATAGTTTTTCGTGGGTCCTTTTGATGACGCTGTCTACCTCCCTCTCCTTCTGCTCTATTTTCCATGACAAAATAAGACGTGGTAAATCCAATTTTTTTTGGGAGGTGAAACTTGCTGCCATTTCCTGCTGTGTGCAGGAATAGCAGTGCGATAAAAATGCCCACTGAATGGGCCATGTGGTCATTGCTGCTTCCTCTTTCTTCCCCGGTGCAAAGAAAGAGGAAGCTGCTCGTCCCCATTGTGGGACAGGAAAGTGATGGTAGGGAAATGCGATTTCTCCCCCCCACACACACGACATCCTTAGGCTACAATCCTATACCTATTTACCTGAGAAAGTTTACTTCTGAGTAGACATGTATAGGATTGTGCTGCAATCCTATGTACAATTACCTGAGAGTCAATCCCAATTAACATAATGGCCTATGTCTGGGTAGACATGTATAGGATTGTACTGTTACACTCGTTTGCATTGTGTAATGTGTATATATATATATATATATATATATATATGTGTGTGTGTGTCTTAAAAAACTGAGGATCTTTGCAGCTTATCCTGAAAATGATTTGGCATTTCTAGCTTCTTTTTAATTGTGCAGTTTGAAGAATTAATTTGAACAAATGAAGTGAATGATATTGCTTCCAATAACCACCCATTTCCAGATGGGCCACATTTATTTCACAGGCAAGTAAGAAAGAATAAACATTCTCCAATCAGTAATTATATGGCCAACTGATACCTTTGTAGTAGCTTAGTAAGTAGTATCTGTCACATTAACTAGTGGTTTATTGGTTTATTCGTCTTCTAAAGTAGAAGCTTATGTCTGTAAATGAGTTAGCAATATATTGTTTGGTGTTGATTAGTAAGTTTGCATGTAATTACCAACTACCCTAGAACTATTGCCCAGGGTTATGAGAGACAGGGTTGAAGCAGCTCCTCCCATCCTGGAAATGCACATGCTTTGTGGCTAGGCTATAAAAACATCATCGGAAAACTAAAGCTACGCAAAAACATGGCAAGTGTTTAGTGCTAAGAATACAACACTTACAAAAGTCTAATGAGAAAAAGAGTGTTTCGTAAACTTTTAATGCATTGGCTTCAACTGCCTGGACAAAGTACAACAGAGGCATACTTAGAAAAGTAGGGGAAAATTAGAGAAGCAGTTTATTTTCACAAGCTCCTGCAGGATCATTGTACAAGGGTGGTTTTTTTTTGTTTTTTTTTGTTGCAAAATTGCCCCAAAATGGTTTGCTGCCAGAGATAAATGACCTCTCTCTCTCTCTCTCTCTCTCTCTCTCTCTCTCACACACACACACACACACACACACTCTATGTACAAAAGAAAACTGGACTGACAGTTGAATTTTACCTCAACACTGGTGATGGGACAGTGTCCACCACAAATGAGGGCAGCAGGCTAATTCTGGGGACCAGGACCAACCAACAGAGGGGAATGGCTGGGGGACTGTTGCTTTCCCCCCCTCCCAGTATCTGCCACATGAGGCAGTTGCCTCACTCTGTCTAATGGTAGGGCCAGTCCTGCTTTTCAGGGGAATTAGAACCAAACTACACATTACGCTAATCCTGTACTATGTAGTTGAGGTTTGCATTTTCATTTTATATTTTACCCTAGGGTAAATGCACGTGGCCCCATTTCAGATTGAGACCACCGTGCTCTGGGAGGGCAGGATTAAGCCTTCTCCAACCTTTTTTTTTCTGGAAACCTCCCCCCATGTGGGGAGGAGTTAAGAGAAGAAGAAAAAGGTTTCAGTTGGTATTAGCAACAGCCATTTATTCTATTCCTATTAGTGCCAAGAAGCAAGAGCAAAATAGCAGTGAGATCTTAAACTGTTAAACTTTCAATACTGTGGGCTCCATCACACCTATTTTTTTCCCCTGGTTTGCCTTCACATTTTTTTACCTCTATTTCAGAACCGCTACAAGCACTCCTCCCTTTCATGATTGTAGCTATACCGGTGAACTCTCTTTTTGCTCTCCTGCTGCTATTGCGCCTGCCCCACCTCACCCCTTCTCCTTCCCCCTCCAGTTCATTGGTTCTTGTTGTTGATGGACATTGTGATAGACGTGACAGCCTTCCCCTCTTGCTCATTGGAGCTCCTATTAGAATGTACAAAAATGTTTACATCTGTGTAATTTTTAAAAATAAAGAGATGAAATTTGGGATCTCGAGATCTCTTATGTAGAGCTTTCGGCATACCAAGTTTGAAACAGATAGGTCCATGCCTTGATTTTTAGTAATTTTTAATATGCAAAGTAACCAAAATACTTACATCTGGTTAATTTTTATAGATACAGAGATGACACATTGCATGGTGATAGGTCTCCAGGAGAGCTTTCAGCATGCCAAGTTTGAATCAGTTCGGTTCATCCCTTCATTTTTAAAGAATTTTTTTAATTTCCCTGCCCTTTACAACATTTTCCTGATAGTTCACTGGTGCGATCTTCCACCTCTTTGCATTTGTGAAGGATCACCTTTCCTTTCCTTTGCATCTCCAGTTCATAAAATGGAGAACTGCTGGTTCCCTTACTCCAGAGTAAATCTCATTGGTTTAAACTGCATTTACATCCATGTCATACTAAAATCCGATGCAGGCTTACCTTTGAGTAAATCCCATCGAACAGAGAGAGCCTTACTTATGAGTAAACAGAAGTAAGAAGTAAGCATAGGGTTGCAGAGTACTTCTTTCCAGTTTGCTGTCTTAGACTTTAAAAAAAAAGCTTCTGAGTGACCACACTATTAAAAGTCAGTTCAATGGGTTTTTACTCATAAGTAAATGGGTGCAGGACAGGGACGATGGCATGTGAGTCCCGCGCTGCAAAACCAGATACGAGGCATGGTGAGAGTGCGTTAAACCGGTGGTGTGATAGAGCTCTGTGTTCTCTAGTACAGAAAGTGTCACAAGTGTGGTGTTGAGAGAAACATCCTTCCCAATACATTACCATTTCTTGAGGGAACACTAAGAGCCAATTTGTGTATATTGAGCACAGTTTTGGTCTTGACCTGACTAGATCCCCATTCAGCCATGAAGCTCACTGAGTGATCTTGGGCCAGTACTGCTTCAAGTAGTGTTATGATGATAAAATGGGATTACTGTCTTCTCCAGTCTTCTCTGTCAGCTATGTAGACAGTAAGAGACTAGCATAAAGTTGAATCTTGGAGGAACTTGGGTTACAGGGATTGGATATTCTATATATATGCATACTTTTCTCCCAGAGTAATATCTGTGTTTATTTCAAGGCCTTTTCCAAGGGATTTTTCTCTAGAATATTCACCAGCTGCTGGAGAACTCATGTCCTGCTTGTGGGTTTCCTTTGGGCAGGTAGTTGGCCACTGTGTGAACAGAATGTTAAACTAGATGGACCCTGGGTCTGATCCAGCGTGACTTTTTAATGTTCTTATCAACAATGCCTGTTTGAAATGAAGAAAAGATGCAATGCCTTCTTATGTACAGAGTTTGTGGCACATTATGTTCCAGGCTCAGGAACACTTTACAAGTTATATGCACCACATGGAGAGTACTGTAAATAAATTACCTCTGTATGACTACTGAGTCACAATTAGAGCTCCTTTACACGAGTGATGTATTGCACGCTTATTACTGGCCTGTCACAGAAGTTAACATGTCCTTTACATTATGCTGTCAACTTCCGGGATGTCTCCTGTGCCTTCACCCGGTAATCTCACTTTTTAAAAGATCAGAAATGATGCACTATTTAACATTATTGCAAGATATTAGGGATGTGCACGAACCCCCCCGGATCAGATCGGGACCCAGATCGGGACCCAGATCGGGACCCGGATCGGGACCTCCGATGTTGTCCTGGATCAGTTTGGACAAAATCGGAGGTCCCTTGGATCGGACCCGATCCGAAAATCGGACATCCGATTTTCGGATCGGCCGCCATTTTTGATGTTTTCGCCATAGGCTTGCATTGGGGGAAAGAAAGCTTTCCCCCAATGCATGCCTATACGGAAAACATGGCGGTGGGTGGCCTAACTCCCCCTTCCCTGTCCCTCCCCCCCACTCATGCTCCTTACCCGCCAGGGCCGTCCGCTGCCGTCCGCTGCCGCCTGCTCCTTACCTGCCGGGGTGCCCGCTTCCGTCCGCTTGCCCCCTTCTACTGAGAAACAGGTTTTGTGGCCTGCCTCTCAGTAGTGTGCTGGGTGACGTCATTACCCGACGTGCTACCGAGAGGCAGGCCGCGAAGCCTGTTTCTCAGTAGAAGGGGGCAGCGGACGGCAGTGGATGGCCCCGGCAGGTAAGGAGCATGAGGGGGGAGGAGGTCCGATCCTCCGATCTTATCCAAACCGGATTGGGTACTTTCGGACCAGTTTGGATCAGATCGGACGATCCAGAAGCCGGGATCGGAATCGGATGATTTTATCCGATTTCGGTCAGATCGGCTCCAGATCGTGGATCAGACCCGATCCAATGCACATCTCTACAAGATATCCCCAGTGTGTAAAGTCGGCATTGCACTATAATACAGCCACTAGATGGCGCTGTTTTATTGAACTTTATGGAGCATTGTTGAGAGGGAAAGTTTTCAATTACAAATCATGTAGTCACTGTTGGTCACCATCTAAAGGAGCCATAGTAAAAGCGGAAAGGACCCCAGAAGAAGAAAGCCTGGTAAGGGCGCTGGTCATTTCCTTAATCTGTAACATCTAGATCTTTTCATCACATGGTTTTGCATTTTTGTGCCAGCATAGCCATGAATTTGCAACACTGCCACAGAAGCTACACAATTAGAGCAGGCCACGTTGTAAATGGCTCTAGATGTTCCAGCCTCAGAGTGATACAGCAGACATAAACAGTTTCTAGCATCCTCCACAAGAAGAAGATCAACCTTCAGAGGAAATAAATAAACTTTCTGGAAAGTTCTCCATAGAATCTGTCCAGAGGAGCCACTGTAACTTGCAAGAAGCTTTCCCCACAAACAAAAAAAGGGGGAAATAAGTGTGATCACAAGTGCGATTGTTGTGGGCCAAACCAGACGTTACTTTTAAGGCATGGTTAGCGACCACATCTGCAGTTATGACAAACTAACCCATTCCTCCCCAGCCATGAGCCCAATGAAAATTCCTACCCCCTCCTCAGCATGACAATTATGTTTGGGGGGGGAAGTTTCAAAAGGCTAAATTCTGCACAAGGGAAAGATTTTTTTTCTAGATCGTGACTAGGACCCCCTCTAGATGGATTCCGTTTGACACTTGGTTAGCCGATTATGCGCATAATCGCTGAAGCGCTTAATCGTAAATGCTTGTATGCAGGAGGTAATTGAGCGCACAACTGGTGGCCTTACTGGTTGTTTGAAATGCGCTTTACAAGTAGTTAATGCAGAGAATCGCTTGTTCACATAGTCAAAATGTGCTTTAACGGTCGGAGCAAAATAAAACTTGCTATTTAACGCGCATTCGATAATGCGCATAATCGGAGAGAAAAGGTGCCTCAACTCCTGATTTACGCTCCGCTGTTATAGAGGTAAAAATTTTAATGAGACTTCAAAGAGCTTTAAACGCCTCGTGTAGAGGCAGCCTAGGGTAGGAAGGGTGAAACCTTCCCGCACTGCAATCCCAGTGAAAAGCACCCCCCCATGTACATTTGGTATTTCTTTTTTTAAAAAAAAAAGCCAGTGCAGATGTAGTCGCTAACCAAGTATTAAAAGTCATGTCTGGTTCGTCTCTGTTGTTGTTGTTTTGTATGTGTGACTTGTATGTGTGACTGAAGAAACAAGCATCTGGGGACAGAAGGAGAGCTTGTCACTACCATAAACTTAAGCACAGTTCTAATCTGGGAGTTACTGAAATAGCCACCTTTGGGAGGGGGCCAAAAAACAGCTGTGGAGGAGTACTAGGGAAGATGTCATTTACTGCCTGATTAATACTTCTGGATACCCCTGATCAGCAGTTTCATAGCTGAGGACATGACCTTCCCAGGTGCAGCAGTGTGCTTTCCTGCTGCGCACACCTTGGGCCTGTGGGAGCTACATGGCTGATCATCCGCTGATGGCGGAAAGAGCCAACATCAAAATATACAAGCTCCAATCTGGAACAAGTTAGGGGCATCAGCCTCTGCTAATAAATTACATCCCCACTAAGGAATTCTCTGCACCAGTTCCCATCCATGTCTTGTGTAGGTTTGTAACAAGGGATGCGGGATGCTTTCTAAGCAAGGGAAAAACCCTACATGGACCTGCATTCTGTTAACAGGAACTTCAGAAATCACCCTCTCTCCTTCGGTCATGTCCAGCAGTTGACGCTTTCTGCACAGTGAGATTTTGCACATCCTGTAAGGGAGAAAATGTAATTAATCTCATTGTTTGGAGGATGTCACCAAGGCACATTGAAACACCTATCTGTCCCAAGATGGAAAGGACAGAACATCAGCATATTATCAAATTCTGAAGACTTTAGGGAAGGAAATCATGAGCACAAACCAGAAAAGTTGCTTTAAAAAAAAGAAGTTAAACATTGTTTTCAAAAAAGGAAACATTACACATCCAGTATACTGTTTTTCTAGCTGCTCTGGCGGGCTGGGTCCTGATATCTTCCATAGTGCCCTTCCATTCACAAAATGGAAAGGTACCTTCCATGAATGAAAGAAGCCCTTCCATTCACAAAATTACCAATCTGAATCCAACACTGTATCCCCGTAGCCAGTTTCCCCTTTCCTGCTGTGATGTTTAAGTACACTTAGAACATAACATGGCATCATTATGGATTTCCTTACTGTATTTCATTGGCTGGCACTGATGCAGCCAGGAAACTTGAATGGTTTGTAGAGTTTTATTTTCTACAAGACAAATCAAGACATTGCTATTCTGGGTTGTTTCCCATCCCTCTTTTCTGGTCTTCTGATGTTATACATATTGTAAGACAGCGCCATCTTATCTATCACTGATTCAATGGACGAAGCATAGGCATTAATTTCTGTACAAACCTGAATGAGGTGAAGCATTATAAAACTCTGTCTTCATTTTCTCAAAACATAATTTCTGGAATTGTCAAACCATCTGTAACTTACCAGGAGAAATGACTCTGTGTGAGAAAAGCACAGCTTGGCAAGGATTAGAGCAACTGTGATTCCACTTGCTGAAGTAATATATTTAACATGGATGGGAGGATGGAAGAGGAGTTCCTCTCCTCAAATATTTACTGTCCCAGCTTGGACTGTGAGTCAAACTCCCTTTGTTTATGTTCTTACGGAGCTGGTGGCAAAGATTGGGTTCCATTTTCCATGAGAGGTCCAGCATTTCAGATGCTTGTAAGTTTATAAAAACGTGGGGGGGGGGGGGCGGGAGGGGACTGGAATGTTCATGGTTTGCTTCATTTCAAAACGGAACAAAACATACCAAGCCAAATTTAAGCCAGAAACAGCTCAACCTTTGTATCTTTCTGCTTCTCCTATAAAGTCTTGATTATACTTGCATGATGGTGCTATTCCGACATGTCCCATCTAAACATTTCCCAGTATGGAAACTTCATTGCTGCTACCCTAGTTATGCTACATTCATTTGTCCCTCCAAGTCTTCCCTCATCTAAAATTCAGGATGATGTAATCATTTATCCAAATGACAATCATTCAAACCAGACAGGCAGTCAGAATTTCAGGTGAATATGGGTTTTGTTTACTTGGTTTATGGACTTTAGAAAGCAAATTTGGGTATTGTTACTATGTCTGTGTACATATTCATTGTTTTCAGCACCTATAGTAGTGCTAGGCAGAGCAGAGCGTAATACTAACAGAATCAGGAAAGCTCTCAAGATATCAAGAATGTTAGAAGATGGACATTTCAGTACAATAGGACTGCAAAAAGAAGGGTCAAATTTTAAATAATGAAACGATAAAAATGGGAATTCTGCTATAATACAGTCTATAGACAAGGGAGGGCTAAATCTGTTATCTACTTTTATTTCAAAGACACATCCACCCTGGAAGGTTTTGAATACTTCAAGCCACAGACCATATCCTGTGGTGGTTTTAAAAGGGGTCAGATGTGTACACGTTCCAAGATCTGGGTTGTCTCACCAGTGCCAGCGGATGCACTGTGCTTTGCTGAATTCAAGAACTGAATGTGGGAACCCCCTAGAAAAGAAGGCCCATTTTTCAAGCAACACTTCCTGCATATACTGTGAAGTGCTAAAGCACCAAAATGAGAGTTCTGGGAGCTGTCATGCAGGCATCAACCCATCACTTGGTTTGATGATACGCTGATTTTTTTATGTGTGGTCCTTGGGGAGTAGCAGTTATGAACACCAATTAATGAATTCTGAAGTTGAGAGGCAGTCAGGAGCGATCTGTAATGACCAACAAATGTTTGCCCCACATTTCTGCAGTGTTAGGACACAGTGAAAGGTCAATAGTATGAGACGTCTCTTGTGTAATGTCTTGCAAAGCAATGGTTGGGGATTGAGCAATGACAGAATGGATGTGTTCCACAGGTAGAAACCTATTCCCTCCAGTGTTATGTCTGCTATATGCATTGTTGCCTCTATTTAACTTAAAAGCCATCCTTATAACTAATGAATCAAAGCTGCAAAAGGTGAATCAAAGCTGCTTCAGTTGCTTGTGTGCAAGCCTTTGATGTCCTTTTCATATGACAATATGTGATATGACATAAGTTATAATATATTTGAACTCTGGACTGCCAAGCCTTCAGAGGAACTTAAACTGCAGGTGTTGTCTTTGTGTAAAGGTCCAAGGTGATGTCAGGGCAGTCTGATCTGGAAATGCCCCATAAAATTTGATAGAGGAAACCATCTGGATTTGGAGTGTGTTGCTTTCCTACAGTCAGTGAGGAATAACTATTTCATGCTCTAATCTCTTGATATAGATTTTGAATGAAATTGATCTTCCCCTATGCTGAAAGTTAGAGTGGATCCAATTTTTCTTTCAAGCAGCTGTTTTTTCCTCTCTCCTGCTTACTTTAGAAAAGCAAGCACAAGCAGTAATTTTCTTTCTGCAAAAGAGCAAAATCTTTAAGACCTCATCAGAATCATTCAGGGATGTCACAGGCTTCTATTTATCTACCACATGTTTACTCTCCTCCTCATAAATCCAAACTGTTTTTAGCATGGAACTTTATGCTCTCTGCCAAACCTCCAGAAGTTGAAACCAGGTGGAATCCTGGGTATTGGTTTTTTACACTGACACCATTTCAGACCAAACACAAATAATTAAAGTGCCATGGATTCACCTGCTGGTGGTTGGAATTTCTCTGGAGGCTGCATTACAACATGTCCATGTTCTGTTACAGCACACGAGAATGTGCCTCTGTTTCATTCCATCACAAAGAATATGCTGGTTGTGAGTTAATCAACATATTCCTTAGGCACATGGCTGGCCACTTTTTTCCTATCTGGATTGACATCTTTTGTCTGCCCAAAGTCTGGCATTTCTGAGATTAAGGGTGGCTCTCCACCAGCAATATATGGCACCCTTGTGCCTGGCCACTCACAGAAGTTGTTTAGATAATGTTGTCAACCTCCTGCAATTCTCCCATATCTTCCTCTGATTATCTCATTCTAAAAAAAACCCCATAGATATCTTGATTCTTCTGAAATATCACAGGATTTCCTAATGTGTGCAGCAATAAGGGAGAAGTGACTTATGCTTCCTCTTCCCTAGGACTTGTGTCAGGGCAAAGTCAACATTCTCAGGCATCTGTCAAGGGCCCAGAGTTCTGGGAAGGGCCACCTTTGACACCTGTGTCTCTTCTGTGCATCCAAAGCCAGCTACCTGCTCTCTCTGGGCAATGGGGAAATAGGGCCTCCTTGGAGGATTTTGGGTGGGGCTCAACGCCACAGTAGCAGCAGCTTTTCCCCTTTCCTCATCCACCAGACAGGAGCAGATGATAGGCTGCAACTACTTCTTGCTGCTGCAGATGTCTCGCTTCCTCAAGTGGACAATCTAATGAATGGCAAAATTAGAAGTATTTATTTATTTATTTATTGCATTTTTATACCGCCCTATAGCCGAAGCTCTCTGGGCGGTTCACAAAAATTAAAACCATAAAATCATTTTAAAAATATAAAACAAGCCACAATCCAAAAACAACAAATAACATACAATCTAAAAACACAACCAGAATAAAACCAGAATAAAACCAGCAGCAGGAATTAATACAGATTAAAATACAAATTTAAAACAGCAAGGATTACTCAATTCACCCGACATCTTCCTCTAGGCAGTGGCTGTAGCTGCTGCTCCTAGCAGATATCACTAATCACCTGCCCACTCAAGCAGGCAGGTAGTTAGATAAGTGCCAGCGACAACAGCAGCCACCTCTTGCACTCTCTGACTGTTTGCCTGTTGATGAGGAGGCCGAAAAGCTACTGCCACCTGTGGCACTGATAGCATGTCTAATTGGAGAAGTTCCTCTGGATGACATCTTGCCAAGTCCCCCACTCTAAAACCTGGAGTCACCCTGCTTTCCCCCATATTTCTAGCAAACATGCAATAGGTTAAAATGCTCATCTCCTGCCTTCAGACATGATAGAAAAATAAGAGAAGTGTGAGTCACTCGTGCTTCAAGTGTTACTGCTTCTGAAGAACATCTGAAATGACTCTCATTATTCTGTAACTGGTAGAAACTGCAGTTCACTGCATCATTGCAAACAAACATAAAGCTGGGTAAGTGGTGGCATGCTCAGTCCTGCTGTACATCCATGTCAGGCCAGAAAAGCATCTGGTTATGCACCCTACGGTTGGGTGTATCAGCCCCTTTTAGTACATTAAGAAGGAATTGTAGATTGAGTGTAGCAGGTGAATTTAGGGTATACATTTGCATTGCATTAGGCCAAGAGATGGAGAAAATATTCACATACACAGTGTAATAATTATGGGATTAAATAATTGCCAAAAAAGAGGCCACATTTTGCTGAGAGGGTATGAATAACTATCATATTAGTTAATTCTGCACTAATAAATCCAATCAGGAGTAAGAAGGGTAAGGAAGTGTAATCTGAGCGCCTATTGAGATGTATCCAAGAGACATGGAGCTGCTACTGTTACACATGTCCCTCTCCCCTCTTCTTGATAATGTTTACTAAAGCACAACATGTGGTGTCATTGTGCTGCTCATTTCTCCATTTCCATCCCATGTCATTGACTGATGATTCTGAGCCCAGAGAAATGTACTATGCAATGATGCCATGTCATGTACTGCATTGTAATAGACATAACAAGAAAGATAGAGAAAAGAGACAAGCGGCTGCAGGTTTGTATCTCTTGCAAAGGCAAGTAGGGTGGCCCGTTAACCATCGCCACAAAAGAGGACATAGATTTGCATAACTTTTGCAAATGCTAATTTATATGTATGAATGCAAATGTGGAAATGATTATTATAATTTAATGTATGTCACCATAGTCAGGATGACTGTTACCAAGTGACCCGTGTGCCTACCTACTCAGTTTGCTGTCCAGGTGCTAACTGTTGATGATGGGCAACTTCAAGGCCATGTTTGCCTTTCTTATGGTTCTTTATTTTTAAACTGGGTTTGGACTGGGTAGACCTTGGCCACTTTAAGATTCTGTCCTAATATAATTGTCCAAAGAAATAGTATAACATTAATGTGGCCCTATACATTACAATGGCCCCATTCAGAAGACACCTTAAACTATGGTTTTAACCACAGTGAATAAGGCTTTTTGCTGTAGTTAAAGCTGTGGTTTAAGGTGTCTTCTGAACACAGCCTGGCTTTCTGGCTTAACCACCATGATTAAAGCCATGGTTTAAGGTGTCTTCTGAACACAGCCTGGCTTTCTGGCTTAACCACCATGATTAAAGCCATGGTTTAAGGTGTCTTCTGAACGGGGCCATTGGCTAACCATGGTCAGTCTTCTGGCCTGAAGAGCAAACATCTTAACTAAACTTGAACATTTCATATTTCCTGTTAGTTTGTTTAAAATTCCTTGAACATTGATATTTGTGGGCCACCAGGTGTAAGCCAGGGACACATGCTTCACAGTATTTCAGCATTGCTATTTACTGTATAAATGGATCTCACTGCGTGCATGTACGTATTTGTTCACCAAAAGGAACTGAAACGTAGGGGGGAAATAATGAGAAACACAGGCTATTTCCACATCTGTGTAATAATCAGGAGAATGTGAATGAAGGTGAAGGGAAGGACATGAGATATTAAGGGAATGGAGTTTAGGTTATAGAGGAAACAAAAATTCCAGAAATTGTCTAGGGTGGAATTTATAAGGAAGAAAGAAATCTGATTTGAAACCAAGGGGTAACGTGAAGAATTTCCCATGTTTTTCCCCTTTCCTCTTCTTCTCCCTATAGTAAATAGGACAAGGTAAGCAATGAACAATGTAGAACATTCTTAACAATGATGTACGGTCGTGCTGTTTTGTACATCTGTTGTTCCATAGAATTTTCAGAACACAGCATGTAAAGCTCAGAGACGCATAGCGGATTTTTAAATCTCTATCTATCTATCTATCTATCTATCTATCTATCTATCTATCTATCTATCGAAGGTGCCTTTAAAAGTAAAAACATAATCAAAGCAGCTTGCATGGTAAAAATCAAAGAACAATAGACTTCAAATTATTAATAAAAATACAGTGATAATAAAAACAACACGCAGCTCCTCAAATATACAAACATTCAATAAATGATTACAGTTAAAAATATCAGTAGTCTAATAAAACCCATCTTATGAGAAAGTCACCAAAACCAAATGGGATTTTGAGGCTTTTCTAAACATCTGTAATGATGGGCTCCGATGGACCCCAGCTGTTGTGCTCACCAAGTGCTCTCAGAGGTGGGCATAAGACTGAGAAGAGCCTCTGCTGCAGATCTTAAATTGCAGACAGGCTAATGTTTAAATCTTTAACGATTAGAAGTAGACCTTTAAATTGGGCTAGAAATACACTGGCAAACAGTGCAAGTAGTACAATATAGGTGTCACATGAACTGATTGACTGGACCCACTGATACAAGGGCAGCTGCCAGCCTCATTCTGCACCAACTGAAGTTTCCAGACCATCTTCCTTGCACTACTCCAACCTGGACGTGACTAATGAAGAGATAATGGGGCAAGGTT
This sequence comes from Anniella stebbinsi, assembly GCA_029215795.1. Lineage (NCBI taxonomy): Eukaryota > Metazoa > Chordata > Lepidosauria > Squamata > Anniellidae > Anniella > Anniella stebbinsi. Next base: position 41,731,928 of record JARDYH010000004.1, on the reverse strand, counting down.
AGACCTCTCCAGAAAGGGCCACAGCTGGCACAACAGCCTACGATGGTGTAAAGTTCTCCTGGCTACTGCTTCCTTGAGCTTCCTGAGTTAAAATCCCTTTGAACTGCAGCTCAGTTTGAAATATATTTGAGCCCATTTTGAGCAGCCCCCATCCCATCACTATCCCCAAAATTTGCATTCCAGCAGCAGCAGCAGTGGGGAGGCATGCAGGAGAGGGCTGCTCCTTTCACCAATAGGAGCTTTCCAGTGCTAAGATCTCTGGAAACTGTAGTTTGTCAGGGCTTCTGCATCCTTAGTAAGAATCCCTGGCAAATTACAATTCCCAGGAACCTTTTGCTGAGAATTTTCCTATTTAGGGTGTAATGAAGGCCCAAGGAACAGCCATCACCTTTGAAACCCCATCTTTGCTGCTGGAAGATTAGCTTTGGGGAGCAGTAAGGGGGGCTCAGAGTGGGGTTGAGAATGCCTCTGAGCCTGCCTCATGAGGGAAAATGAACAGGGAAGGTGGGGCTAGGAGTGGGGATGCCTCCTGGTCTCACTGTGTTTGCAGTGACAAAATCTGGACTATGCAATGGGGTGAGCTTGAAAATTAGCTAATTCAGGACAACCATCAGTTATCATTATGGCCTGGTGCAGCCATCCCAAATGTGGAATCCTCTAGATATTTTGGACGACACACCTCAGCATTCCTGACCATTGGCTGAGGCTGGTGGGAATTGAAATCCAAAACATGGAGGGCACCAAGTTAGGGTAGGTTGGATTGCACACAAAAAGCAACTGGGTAAACATACTTCTATTGAGCCCTAGCAATTCTGAATATTTTAGTTGCTTTGGAAGGTCATTAACACTTGTCTTAATGAGGGCAGCATTCAGGGCATATTTGTCCTTGGCAGTATTCAGCTTGCAGTGCTTCCAAGAAGTTTGCTCAGGATTTAAGGATCTTCTTTCTCTCTACAGACATCTCCATAATAACCAGATCCAGAGCCTGGGCATACATGGCTTTGAAGGACTTCACAACCTGGAAACTCTGTGAGTTGTTTGCTTTTTCTTTGTACCTAATTCCAAATCATCCTCCATGGAAGAGCAGGAGAATTGTGTGGACACTGTGCATTCATTCTGTCTCCCTGCAAGAGGATCTAGGAACCTGAAGGGAGGCTTCAGCGCCTCATAACAGGAAGTTATTTTATTGTTATTAGTTGTTATTCATTAATTCATTTATTATTAATCTTTAAAAGATTAAAAAGAAAAAAGAGGTAGTTATTTTACCACAGAGCTGTGGTAGGACATGGTGCTGTTATTCTCATCACACTATTGATTGATTGATTGATAGATTGATTGAATTTCCATACCACCCAATAGCTGAAGCTCTCTGGGCAGTTCACAAAAACTAAAACTGTATTTGGCACCAATATCTTCTTTTTTGTGGGTACATTGTTTAGCAATAGAAGAATAAAAAAAGTCCAGTCATGAAACTTCTCCAGGCAATACAGACTCGGGTACCTCTAGACGGGCGCTTTTCCCCGCAGTAGCTTCGGAGTGGTGGCAGGTGGATTACATGACACTGCCGCCACTCCGAAGCTACTGCAGGGAAAAGCCCCAAAAGTCCGCTCTAAAAAAGTTGGGCATTTACCCCGACTTTTTTAGCTTGGAGCGAGGCAACAAGGGCATTTGCCCTCTGTTGCTCTTGCTCTGGAGCTTCTGGGAGGCCTGCCAGTCTATGATGACCACTGATTGGTCGCCATGGGCTGGGCAGGGAAGGGGATGGACCAGTGAGCCATAAGCTTACTACACCACCTCCGCGCCTCTGCAGTCCTCCACCCCATTATATAAAGTAAAAATAAATAAATAAACTTACGATTGAAGAGGGGGGCCAATGCTCCCAGCCACCCCTACAGCTGCCGCTGATGCTCTGCTGGGCAGGTGCAGGCGTTGCGGCGGCGGCAGGAAAGCCCACTGTGGCACTTCTTCCACTGTAGATGGGCGGAAGGAGCGCCAATGCGGGGTGCGCCGCCTGCCGCCGCTGCACGGTGACAGCGGTGCAGTGAAAATGAGGGCTCTGTCTTACATCTGGGCCAGATCTACACCAAGCAGGATATGCCACTTTGAAAGTGTGTCACAGGCCCCAACAGTTGTCGCTACTGTTATAAACTGTCTTAAAGCAGCAGTGTAGATCCTGCCCAGGAGAGTCATCCCAGTTTAAAGACTTGAAAAAGCAAATATATCAACTTGGGATGCATATGCAGCCTGTTGCTTTTCTTGAGGACTTGAGCCTTGCTGAGCCTTCAAATTGAACGCTCACAAAGGTTTGAGCTTTTTGTCAGCATCAGACTGAAATGCTTGCAAAAAGAAAAGTTTTGAGAGTGTTCATAAAGTGCTCTTGCTTGCTCCCTTCTCCGTCCCCTAGGGGCCCAGAAGGTGGAAGACGCAGAAGCAGCTGGTCTCCAGGCCCCAGCAAAACATATTTTCCTGCCAAGGATGGGTCTGGGACTATCAATCCCTGAATCTCCAGCAGGAATTATTCCACTAGAGAGAAGGCCTTCCTTCTTCCCCTTGGAAATGAAACTGATAGCATGAGTTCCTTGTTGGGGCTCCCCTTAATGTCATGGACTGGAGAGTGCCCAACACAGTCCTGTGCCCCTGGTCGGTTGCTGGGTGATTGGGGGGCAGGGGGAGGCCGTGACAGTGCCACATGCAGGATTGAGGTGAGATGGGCCTTCTCATGTTGATCTTGCTCACAACCATTCCAACAAAGATGCTCTCTTTTGTGAGTGCTGCTCATCAAATTCTCGTAACATCCCATATATTGACCAGGCTGTGGGGTTTTCACTGGAGGCTAAGAGAGAACAATGGATCTTGTCCCTAGTTGCAGGAGCTGTGATTCTTCATTCACACAGCTCATACTCCATTGGAAAGACTGATACAGGTTGAAATACTGAAGACAGACACAAAAGTCGCTGATGTGCCAAAAGCACATTTGAGTTCTGACACAAAAGGAGTCATGCCAGTTGTGGCAGAGACTTTTGTGTTCTGTTGTTTTCTTATATGCCATCAACACTTGCTTACAAGAAGGAATTATTTGAATTTAATTTTGATCAAGCCCGGAAGACAGAAATCTAATCCATAATGTGCTGCAGCTATCGTGACAATACCGTTCGCTGTTATGGTAGCGTAGGCAACATTGGTGGAGGCAAATGAAAATGGTGTGGTCCAAGGATGAAGATGCTGCCTGGGAGGAACCATGTCATGTGTCCTGTCTGTGGCTCCTCTATCCAGAATTTATTGGAGCAGCATGGGACGGGACGGGACTTTGAGGAAGCAACTCTTTTGCCACTGAGAAAATGCATGAATCAGGCAGTAGACATTCTAGGTCTCAGAGCTGTATTGAACTCCAAGAGTTAAATGATGCCTCCCCAGGCCCAGACAAAAGGCATTGCCTGACTATTATGATGGAAACTGCTTTCCATTTATATGATGGTCTAATAAAAAAGAAATAAACAAGGAGATAAATCAGCATTCCAAAGATTAAACTAAGAGTCTCTTGCCCTCAGTTGTCCAGAGACCTTTCCATCTACCCCAGTAAAACAGGCCTTGGCTTTAACAACAGAATCAAACTGTCAAGAGAACAAGAAGGACAAAAGGGGGGAAAGGGAAAGTAGAAAAAGAGAGAGACTTTATCCCAGCATAAATGTGTCATTCAAGGAGATAAAGCTGCAACCAAGGTCTAAAATTTTGCCAACGTTGCCTTTTGTCCCTAGAAGCTCTGAGCTAGGAATTAGGAAGAAAATAAGTTTTCCAGACAATAGCATGTATAGCGTCTTCCAGTCCCACGGGCTGCATTTAGGGAGGGGAAACAGTGAGCCATTTGTGATGCACCTCAGAGACAGTAATAGCTGCTATCTTCATAGTAAAAACCTCCCTCTCGGAAGGCTGCAGTTTCAGCCTTGTATGGCAGGGAAAATGGTAAAACCACTGTTTGTACGTGAGTCACATGTTGAGAATAAGCATTGTCTGCGACATTTCAGGAGATCTTCAGGTGCAATTCTTCATCCTGGATCACCCAGTTCAGTGCCAATCTGTTTGGCCACCCTTGAACATTGCAGAGCCCACACAATAGTTTAATAATAATCTCCTCCTCCTCCTCCTCCTCCTCCTCCTCCTCCTCCTCCATCTTTTGGTTCCAGCAATAATACAATATTTATTGGCATAATGGTTGGCCTGAATCAGGAAGATGGTTGATTGAAAGCCCTGAAGGTGTTGGTATCTGTGTTGCAGTTCAGTTCAGTTCCATCAAATCAAAACTAGGACAATTTAAGAATGTAACTTATATGCTATGCTAGAGGGCAATCAGTGCCCTGTACTTTTAATCACACGTGCATTTTGCACCATTATTTCATACATAAACACACATTCATTCATAGATAGATAGATAGATAGATGCAGATAGATAGAATGTAGACAGATCATAAATCACCTTTCATACAGGGCCAAATTTTGGTGTCAGCCTTTATAGCCTTTTTAAAATCACGAATGTCTAGGAGGCCAAAATATTTGCTTCCTATGATGTCATATTTTCCAAATATTACAGTATTTCAGCATGTTTCATTATTATCCTGTGTATTTATACAATTCCTCAATCATTGGATCAGGCCACTGTCTGAGATTTCCACTCATTTCATTTGGCCTTATAGTGTAGGTAGGATTTTGTCAGTTCCAAAGATTTCTCACAACATGGCAAGAGCCAATAAGATGGTTGGCCAGACAAGGAATATATGGAGGTTTAATTGTTTTCTACTGAGAACAGTGAGAGGTAAGCAGTGGAGTCTCCTAAGTTTCTGTATTGGGACCAGTGCTGTTATTTAACATATTCATAAATGAAAATAAGGTAGTTTTTCCATGTAGTCGGCCCAGTGCCCACAGTTCTGTGACTGTAATCCACCCAACTTCTATAGAAAGATGGATGGAAGGCACAGAGCCAAGAGTCCACTTAATTTGATACCACAGCAAACTGGCCCAATTAACACATTTTAGCAACCATGTAGGAGGACACTTGAAATGCTATTGGCTACAGATTGTTTCACACGGCAAGCTATCTTATATTAATTTATGTTTATGTTAAATAAAAGAGCTGGTCCCAATAGAGAACCTTAGGAGACTCCTCTAGATACTTCTTACTATTCTCCATGGTGAAAAACTATCCATTTATGCCAACCTTCTGCTTCCTGTTCCCCCCCCCCCCGAGGCATTTTTAAAAAAATGATGTCACATTGGCTACTTTCCAGTTCTCTCATAAGGAGGCTTATTTTAATGATATTGTTTACTTTCATATTTGATATCTTTAAGACTTCTGAGATGAAAGCCATCTGGCCCTCACTTATCCAGAGATCCTTCTATTCACCCCAATAAAACAAGCCTTCGCATTAGCAACAGAATCAAGTTGTTCAAAGAACAATTAGGACAAAAAGGGGGGTAAGAAAAAGAGACTTGCTAATTTGCAGTTTGTCAATTAACTCTAAGTTGACAAAGCATGTTGAAGCTCTTTCAGGCCCAAGGGTCAAATTCAATTTCAGAGAAGCTTTCAGAGAGTACATTCCAGTAGTGGGCAGGGCCAAAGCCAAAAAGGGAGAGCAAAGACACCAGCATATTTTAGCTCTTCACTGCCAGTAACTAAGCCTAAGAAAAAGCATTTCAACCTTTCAGAAGGGGGGGGACTGTACAAAAGCTGGTGGCTCTGATGTCAGTGGGGTGGTGAATCTGCTCCAGGATTCAGTCAGAACCAGCCAGAATGAAGGAGCTATCCAATCACCCCACTGACATCGGAGCCACCAGCCTCCACTGCATCAAAGCCAGGGAACAACCCAGCAATCAGGGGTCAGGGTGACCAGATAAAATCCAGGTCAGGGCTCATGTAACTTTAACAGTTGTAGAGAAAAGGGAATTTCAGCCAGTGTCATATGTATGTAATTAGTTCCTGGTGAAATTCCCTCTGCATCACAACAGTTAAAGTTGCAGGGGCCCTGCCTTCTTTTGTATATGGTCACTCTAGTATAGTGCCTGCAACTTTAACTGTTGTGATGAAGAGGGAATTTCACCAGGAACTAATTGCATACAAATGACACTGGCTGAAATTCCCTTTTCTCTACAACTGTTAAAGTTACATGAGCCCTGACCTGGAATTTATCTGGTCAACCTACACAGAGGACCTACTTCCCCCCCCCCCAGTTTGCGTATGCTAGGGTGACCACATTTGGGAAACCAAAAAAGAGGACCCTCAGTGGGGTGGGGGGTGGGAAAGTGGCTTTCCGGGGCCTCTGGAAAGCATGTCATTCACCCCCACTGCTTTAAAGGACCCAATTGGAGCGGAGGAGGGGAAAGTGTGTCATTCCCGCCCTCCACTGCTCCAATCGGGTCCTTTTCTATAATGTCCAGGAATGACATACTTTCCCCTGTAAGGTCCTGATTGGAGCAGTGGGAGGGAAATAACCCACCTCCAGAAAGCTCGTCATTCCCTCCAACCACGCTAATGTGGCCTTAAAGGGGAAAGCTTGTCTTTCCAGGACATTATAGAAAATTACAGAAAATCCCCCCTGACACCCAGGATAGAACAAAAACCAGGACAAATCCGGGGAAATCCTGACAGTTGGTTGTCTTCAGGATTTCTGTCTCCATCTCAAGATCATCATGACAGTGTTAGTCATAGGGGAGGAACTGTGTTTCCCAAGCACAATATTTCTTTGACCGGTTTGTTCCATCTATCATGATACTGTGATTAAAGTTTTTCCTCCTAAAGTTTGCTTTATTGGACTCTCCCCTCTTTAACATATAGTACAACGTCACTATACCAGTGTGTGGTACTTTAATCTTCCATAGATTTTCTATCCAGGGATAACCGAATCCCATGGATTATAAACCAGGTTTCCAATATTCCCATTATATCCATGTTCTCCTCTAATATTAGGCACTCTAACTTGCTCAACATGGCTTTGAAGCTTTTAGCATTACCACACAAACACCTACATTTTTGTGACTCTTTGCATGTCTTATTTGCATGTGATTTTTTGTGACTCTTTGCATGTCTTATTTGCGTGTGATTTTTGTTGGGGTATATTTGTCTGTTTGCCTGTGCTTGCTCATAATCAACATATCCTATCCTTAGTTTGAGGGCATGGAACATGCAAATAATCATTGCTAAGCCATGATTTCTCCTGAATCAGAAACTCCTCAGTTCATATCATCTTCCCTGCATTTGTCAGTATAAAAGTCACTCTGCAACCTTTTTGAAGCTAAGCACCAGCATTCTATTTCTATTTTGGTTCAACTGGAGTTTGTCTCTTTTGTACTGGATCAGCTTATCCTCAAATATTTCCCAGTGCTTAACACATGTTTTCCTCCTGGCACCCCGTCTTGTCTATACATTGAGACCCCATAATACTTCTGCCTATCTATCTGGCATTGCACATGGAACAAGTAGCTATCTTAAAGTGCTGTCATGGAGTTCCTTGCCTTAAACATTTTACCTAGCAACCTAATTGTAGGTTCCAAACCTCACAATTATATTTCCCGAAGTTTATTTAGTTGGTAGATTTATATCCCACTTTTCAACTAGAGTCCTTGTACGTTATTTCTTTAAAAGAAAACTCCATGCTGCATGGATGAGCAATTTTTATTCCTTTAAAAGCTCTTCTGCCTTTGTTTCTGCATTGCACCTTGTTATGTCTTAAGAAACTCCTATGCTGCATGGATGGGAATTTTTTATGCTCTTCTGCCTTTGTTTTTCTAGCATAATGTTGACCCCGTGGTCGGTGGCCTGTCCCCATCCCCACCCCCTGCCAGCCCGAGTAGTCACCAGTCACGACTGCAACATGTATAAAACACAACAGATGCATCAAGAAGCACACTCAAAACAAAACAACCAGCCCCATTGGAGCAGAAGCCAGTGTCTGATACTTCTTCCACAGAGCAGTTGTTTGTAGATGGTTTGGAGGGGTGGGACTGTCCAGCTGAAGCAGGAGGAAATGTTGATGTCTTTTGCCTGCCTCCTCACCCCACAGCAGTTGGTAGTTGGATGATTCCAGGCAAAGCTTTTATCCCAGTATCACCCTCCTGCATTGATAGAATTTTACAGGGCTTCAGATGATACCATCTTCCAGCTTTAACACTCCTGTGTTTACACATCACTTGTTCCTTCTTTTTTCTTAATGCAGAAAATCTGTTAAGGAAAACAAAGATGGAATAGCTGCACAGTGCCTTCTCAGTGGTAGCAATGGCATAATGCCTTCTCCATCTGAAAGCACCCTTAAATGGCTCTGTGAAGTAGGAGGAGATGACAGCCCAGCTGGAGCATGGTCTGATGACTTGTTTGCCTGCCTCCCGCACACTGATTTCCTTCCACCAGGCAGTCAGTGGCAGTGGGGTGGGGTGGGTGAAAAACGGGACAGTCCAGCTGGAACAGGAACATTGTTGGTGCTGATGTCTACAGTGACCACTGATCTCTACCAGCTATTTACCAGCCTATGTAAACAGTCCTCCATGTACATAGCCTTCACACCTGGCAGTCATCACTGGGTGGTCAATGACACCTGTCACAAACCCATTGCTCTATTTTCCAATCTCCCCCTGGAAATACTGCATACACACAGTACAAGAAGTTATAGATGCATCACTTGAGAGGTAAATCCCTTCCAAGGCATTGTTTCCCACTTCCGCAGTATGATGTTCTCCTGCCCCAAGGCTTTCATTCATGACAATAGTTGCAGAGTTGTCATCACAGGAGTGAGAACTCTCTACAACATCTCTGAAGGTCTCACCTGCATAGTTCTATATCCCTCACTCTTTCCAGGCCAGCCGCTTTAGTCTTAGGGAATCTAATTTGTTCTTTAAGTGCAAGGAGCAATTGCACAGAGCAAATGCCCATGAATTCTGCTCAGCAAGCAGACAGTCATACATGTGACATTCTGTACAAAAACCCTGGATAGCCCCTATCACCTGGCTGGCTTTTTAAATCCATATATATTGATGGGTTTATGTTACCCTTTTATAGATTTGATTCTTTTTGGTATGGTTAAGTAAGAGGGTTTATTACTGTAGTAGACTGGCATGAGGCTGAAATTTTATTATGAATTCTAGCTTTATTCACTTAGTCACCTCACCTCGTAGTTCAACTCTTCCAAGAGTCAAACTCTCATGTTGCCTTCTTAGAATTCTCTGCCCATCAGAGGCCCTAAGAGATTAATGGTAGACATTGAAGCCTCTTGGGCTGCAAATCTATATGCACGTATTTTGGAGTGAGTCCCATTGTATTCAATGGGATTCATTTTTAAGTAAACCTGCCCTGCACAACAGTCACACATAGGATAGACTCTTTCAGTGCTTGTTGCCTTCTGTGCATTGAAAGGTGCACATGTGGTTTGGCATTGCTCTTCACCTAGGAGGGAAACATATTGTACATTTTAATAGAGCCTGTATCCCAGCAAGCTAGGAGGAAGCAGATGCTGGAACATAACAGTAGTGGTGAGCATGTGGCATATAGCCAAATTGCAGTGAGGTCCCTTTCCCACCAGGCATTGCTCTTGTGCAACTAATTGGCAAGGTATCTGCCCCTGTAGCAATCCCTGAATCTTGCCACCAAGTCATCTCCTCTCACGTGAGATAACAGGAAGGAAACCTCCGTGTTCATTCTCCTTTGTGCGGTTTGGCATCTTTCCTTTGGAAGTCATTAATGAGCCTAGCCAGTTCACCTGGGGATAGGAGACAATGCATGCAAAGAGGGAACTGCACTACCCCACAGGCACAGTGGTCACAGAGCCAGGCTTTATTCTAGTCAGTTGATTGATATGAGCATGTTTTTGAAACTGCTTGCCAAGGATTTTACCGAAACTGACATTAAATCACAGAGTTCAAACTGCCATGTGAGACGGTGTGGAAAACAACAAAGGACGAGTCACAGGAATGAACCAAAAGGAGAAACCAAGGTATAGAACTGAAGACAACGTTGCAGGTAGAGGAGGGTGGGAACCTGATGCTCTAGAAAAGGGTTTCTAGCAGAAGTAGAAAGTATCCATTAAAGAGGTAGGGGGTTGTAAAAAAATTGCAATAGAAGAGAAAACTGGAACAAGAGAAAATAGCATACTTTATAGAAATAGCAGATAAAAGGAGATGCAGAGTCTCCTGCAATGATTGTTTAACAATGGCAAGTGATACATATATACTATTACTCTTTGCAACATGGAAAGCATAGAGCACCCTTCCCTAACCTGGTGCCCTTCAGATGTGTTGGCCTACAACTCCCATTATCCCCAGCGTGCATGACCACTGTTGGGGATTATGATGATTGTAGTCCAACAGATCTGGAGAGCACCAAATTGGTGAAGGTTGGCATAGAGCTTTTCTACACAAGGTATTTATCGTTTGCTTGTGATTCTTTACTTGTGGTTGTTTATGGGCTCTTTAGATGACATTGTGATCCCCCAGTTCTTCTTCGTGGTCTCTGTGCATCACACATATGGGCTCTGCGCCTGCGTGGAGCCTGTCTCGGAAACTTCTATAGCTAAGGCAAACGTTTTTGGCGGGAACCCCTCCCCCACTGTCTACTGACTCCGTGTTCCCGCCTTTCTCCTCAGTTCTTTTTCAACCGCCTTGCTGAAAGGATGTCTTGTTGGGAACTTCTGTCTTTCTCCTGAGGAGAAAGCTTTAGAGTGCTAAGGTTTTTAGTTATTTTACTTTGTTTTTAGTTCAATTTTAGTCTTAATTAATTAATTAATTAATTACATTAGTATACTGCCCCATAGCCAAAGCTCTCTGGGCGGTTTACATACGATTAAAACAATTAAAAACATACAACGTACACACGTACATTTAAAACAATATAATTTATTGTTATTATATTCTTAGATATTTTATTCTCTAGCAATCTTGGATCACGTTGAGGGGGATCGCACAGCCATTAAGGCCCCTTTTCAAAATGTGTTAAGTGCGTCAGCAAGCTTCCCCAGCAGACAGACTTTTCTCTGTTTAATTTGTTTTGGGAGAGGCTCAGGTCATCGAAACCTGTTGCTACTGTATTATTATTATTATTATTATTATTATTATTAATTACATTTATACACCACCCCATAGCCGAAGCTCTCTGGGTGGTTTACAAAATTTAGAACCATAAACATAAGACAGCTGACATTTAAAACATTTTAAACTGTTAAGCCTGGCTACAAAGTCAGTTAAAACCTCAACTTAAGCTGTTGAAATGCCTGGGAGAAAAGTTTTGACTTGGCGCTGAAAAGATAACCGTGTTGGCGCCAGGTCTGTGGATAAAAGCTCTAGAAGCCATGGTTTCTTCCAGACAATCGTTACACTCATGGCACAGGCGCCTCGATCTACTGGAGACATGGCTGCTTCATGCCTCATCCGATCTTCCAACATTTGGACGCTCCCTAGCTGTATCTACAGCAAGAGGGATATCTAAGAAGGCTGGAGCCTTCTGGGGCTGATCGCATGGAGCGATTCTACGTAGGAGAGCCCCTCTGCGTCCTCGGATCCTGACTCTGACCAAGGGTCATTCTGATCTTCCAACATTAGGACGCTCCCCAGGCTGTATCTACAGCAAGAGGAATATCTAAGAAGGCAGGAGCCTTCTGGGGCTGATCGTATGGAGCGATTCTACGAAGGAGAGCCCCTCTGCGTCCTCGGACCCTGACTCTGATGAAGTGTCATTCCGATCTTCCAACATTTGGACGCTCCCCGGGCTGTATCTACAGTAAGAGGGATATCTAAGAAGGCAGGAGCCTTCTGGGGCTGATTGCATGGAGCAATTCTACGGAGGAGAGCCCCTCTGCGTCCTCGGACCCTGACTCTGATGAAGGGTCATTCCGATCTTCCAACATTTGGATGCTCCCCAGGCTGTATCTACAGTAAGAGGGATATCTAAGAAGGCAGGAGCCTTCTGGGGCTGATCGCATGGAGCGATTCTACGGAGGAGAGCCCCTCTGCATCCTCAGACCCTGACTCTGACCATGAGTCATTCTGATCGTCCAGTGTTTGGACACTCCCTAGCTGTCTCTACAGTGAAAGGGATATCTAAGAAGGCCAGGTTATATAGGACTTCTGGGGACTGATCGCTTGGAGCGATTCTATGGATGAGAGCCCCTCAGTCGACATCACAGGGTGAGACTCAACTGCCTCCTTTGGTACTGAGCTCCATGGTACCGGGCGCCATGGTGCCGAGCTCCTTGGTACCGAGCACCATGGTACCGAGCGCCATGGTATCGAGCTCCTTGGTACCGAGCTCCATGGTACCGAGCTCCATGGTACCGAGCGCCATGGTACCGAGCGCCATGGTACCGAGCTCCATGGTACCGAGCTTCTTGGTACCGAGCGCCATGGTACCGAGCGCCATGGTACCGAGCTCCATGAGCTCCTTGGTACCGAGCGCCATGGTACCGAGCGCCATGGTACCGAGGTCCATGGTACCGAGGTCCATGGTACCGAGCGCCATGGTACCGAGGTCCATGGTACCGAGGTCCATGGTATCGAGCTCCTTGGTACCGAGCGCCATGGTACCGAGCGCCATGGTACCGAGCGCCATGGTACCGAGCGCCATGGTGCCGAGCTCCATGGTGCCGAGCTCCTTGGTGCCGAGCGCCATGGTGCCGAGCTCCTTGGTGCCGAGCTCCTTGGTACTGAGCCCCATGGTACCGAGGTCCATGGTACCGAGGTCCATGGTACCGAGCGCCATGGTACCGAGCTCCATGGTACTGAGCTCCATGGTACCGAAGTCCATGGTATCGAGCTCCTTGGTACCGAGCGCCATGGTACCGAGTTCCATGGTACCGAGCTCCATGAGCTCCTTGGTACCGAGCGCCATGGTACCGAGCTCCATGGTACCGAGCTCCTTGGTGCCGAGCGCCATGGTACCGAGCTCCTTGGTGCCGAGCTCCTTGGTACTGAGCGCCATAGTACCGAGGTCCATGGTACCGAGGTCCATGGTACCGAGCGCCATGGTACCGAGCGCCATGGTACCGAGCTCCATGGTACTGAGCTCCATGGTACCGAAGTCCATGGTATCGAGCTCCTTGGTACCGAGCGCCATGGTACCGAGTTCCATGGTACCGAGCTCCATGAGCTCCTTGGTGCCGAGCTCCTTGGTGCCGAGCGCCATGTTACCGAGCTCCTTGGTACCGAGCTCCTTGGTACCGAGCTCCATGGTATCGAGCGCCATGGTACCAAGCTCCATGGTACCGAGCTCCTCGGTGCAGAGCTCTTGGTACCAAAATGAGATGTCTAATATGCAGCTTTGATGTCAAGATGAGATGTCTAGCAGGCAGAATCGACATCAAAGGGTGAGATTCAACTGCCTCTTTTGGTACCAATCTCTTGGTACCAAGAAGAGACGTCTAACATGCAGCTTGAAGTAGACATCTCCCCACCAAGTTAATTAGCACAGCCATTACAGGCTAGCTGCCAATTACAGGGCTGCTCCCTAGAGCTGCTACAATTGGAGTGCTATGATTTCAACAGAGAGAGTTTTTATGCCTGTGATGTCTAGGGGCATCATTCTCAGGTCCCTGTTTGTTTGTTTTTTTAAAAAAGAAGAGGGACAGAACTTCAACTGGGTTGCCTCCCCCGAGAATGCCGTACCAGTACAGAGATTGGCATCAATTATGAGAGGGACACCTCTTGCAATGGACCCGTAACTCCCGTACCAGGCATCGATACCAACCCCTATATTGGTACATATGCCTTTCTCGATACTGAGCAGCGTCATCGGTATCGCGATTGCCACTGGAGGAAGTTTTCTCGCAGCTCCCTCTAGCTCTACCGAGATCACTGTCATTGTGACCTGTCCACAGGGCTCAACCATTGCCTCTTGATACCATCGTGAATGCATCAGTATGTCCACCTAGCTCTTTTCCTTTCCAGCCCCACTTTGTGGGGTGTCAAAAAGTTCAGCTTGGAGAAGATGGGTTTAATCTTAGAACTAAACCTGATTCCCCTCAATTCTTAGAGAGCTCTCAGTCGGACTCAACATTACTCTCTTCTGCATCGCCTGTGGGTGGGGTAGCTGTACAGAGTGGAGCCTCCTTTGGAAGACCTATATCACTCTCTGATTTAATATTTGGTCCACTCCTCTACAGATCTCTTCAACCTGTTCTGGATTTGAGACGGCTCCATACGTACATCAAAACCACAAATTTCTGATGACACATAAAGCTCTGCCCCAGAATATTTACAAAATGTATGGCACTGGTCCTTCTGTTCATTTGCTTTCAAGGGGTAGAAATCTACCCATATTTAGACAACTGGCTTCTGGTGGCATCCTAGAAGGAAATGCTATCGAAGGCAAGGTGACTACTCAATTTATTGAGCTCTTTGGGCCTTGTAGTGAACACAGAATCCAGACTCACCCTGGATCTAACAACCCTACATTGGTGTACTTGCACAGACTATTTGCTACGGGGCATGTGCTTTCCCACTTCCTCCCCCATCTCCTCATACAAACACTTTTCTGTTCAACTGGGAATGTCTTTGCAGCCCTCATTTTTCCTCTCATTCCATGAGTACTGTGGTATGATAATATTAATATTGTGTAGTCCACACAGTCTCCATCATATTCACCCCTTGGTGGCCGAGACAGGTGTGGCTCACTCTTCTTCTGAAGATATCAGCCAATGGCGACCAATCAGGTTACCATCAGCTCTGCTGCAGCTCCGACGATAAAAAAGTCGTGGTAAGTACCCGACTTTTTAAAACCGGAGTTTCAGGGATTTGCTCCTGGATGGCTTCGGGATGCCAGCTGCATCATATAGATGACCTGCTGCCACTTCGGATGCACCCCGGCCTGGGGCAAAACTCTTGTCAAGATGTACCCAGACTGTAATTCCTAAATGGGCAATCTTTTGTCTTACAACGCCTGAGTGGGTAGAAGAAAATGAATCTGGGGAAGCCTGACCCTGACACAACAGGAGAGTGGCTTTAGTCTTGCAAGGAGATCTGCTGGGCAGCTGATGAGGAAGCAGGATGTGCTTGGATGTAATTTAGACTGCCTCTAAACACGTAAGAATAGAGACAACTGGAGACTGACTGAGGAATCTGTCAGTCAGGCTGTGAGCTTACTGATGTTACTTGGTTGGGCATTGCCCCCTTTAGGAAATCCCGGTGGGGGCATTGCCCCCCTCCCCCTGTAGTTTACACCCCTGCATATGCTCAGACCCATGGCATGGGGTATCCCAATACTGTAACTACTTTCGACATGAGGTCGATTCCATTTTTTCACCCAGCCTGTAGCCTGGCAACGAAGAAGTCATATACTGCACAATGGGATTCTTTTCTAAATACATGGCTCTTTAGGGCCTCAAGCCCCATTCAGCCTCCTTAATGATGTCCTTACACTTACCCCCTATACACTATAGGGGTAAAATAGTTGTCGATATGCGGGTATTTGACTGCTTTACCTGTTTTTGCACCAACCCCGTTGTTAGGGGGTTCCTCTGGGCATTATGAATCTGGCTCCTCTAATTAGGAGTTTCATTCTGGCATGGAGTTTCTCTGTCATGCCACAATCTCTGACACTGAAACCAGTTAAACCAATGGCACCTTCCGATATCACATTAATTTTCTTAGAAAGTTGTTTTCTGATGGCTATATCAACACTACGCAGATCGAGTGAATTATCTGCCTCAGTATTGATGCACTCTACCTGGGCTTCCACACAGGGCTAGAACTGACAGATTTTATAAAACGCAAGAGTCGCAATGACTCGCGGAGTGGATTGTACATGCTATTAAACTGCCCTATGAGTTGAAGGGCTTGCAACTCATTGGTCCAGTAACAGCTAAGTCGATACGCAGTGCATTGAAGTCCGTATCTTTAGCAGGGGATTGTCGATCCTGGACTTATGTAAGGCAGCTATTTGGTATAAGTCCTTTAATTTCATTACATGCTACCACTTGATTGTTTGTACCAGGACAAACTGCAATTTGGGGCAATCAATTTCTTTGTCTTGTGAGGGAACATTGATCTACACCTACCCTCCACCAGGAATTTAGCTTGTTAATCGCCCATATGTGTGATGCACAGAGACCACGAAGAAGAAATGCAGGTTGCTTACCTGTAACTGTAGTTCTTCGAGTGGTCATCTGTGCATTCACACAACCCACCCACCATCCCCGCTTTGGTGTCGATGTAAATGTACTGTTGATACAGAGCGGTTTCTCTCCTAGTTATGGGGCCAGCAAGTCGGTCTCTTGGAACTGAGGAGAAAGGCGGGAACACGGAGTCAGTAGACAGTGGGGGAGGGGTTCCCGCCAAAAACGTTTGCCTTAGCTATAGAAGTTTCCGAGACAGGCTCCACGCAGGCGCAGAGCCCATATGTGTGAATGCACAGATGACCACTCGAAGAACTACAGTTACAGGTAAGCAACCTGCATTTTCGCTTCTGTTTTTTCAGAGCACTTTCTAGTTTGTTTGCTTCTAGAACAGGGAAAATGCGGTATTATTTCTGAAGGCACTGTTTCTACTGATGCTTTTATACTGTTCCCTATAGAGCAGCTCCAGCTAAAGGTTATGTAGTAGAAAAACACGTAAGCTAAAGCTCTTTGTCTAGAGTTTGGATTTCAATTCTGCGATGAAACCGAAAGAAGATACAGCGATTAACAGCCTCATGTAGAAAAGCTCATAAAGACTGAGTTACAGAAGCTGGGGGCGGAGGGTGGGAATGTTGGCATTTTTTGGTTGTTGCAGCCTTCATTTTGGTATCTGTGTCTGCACTAAATCAAATCCATCATTTTAAGTTGCATATCCAATGCACAGCTAATGTGCGTGCTCCGCTCTGTGCCACGGTTTGGTTGCACGTCACTGTGCAATCTGCACTGCATATGGATGTGATCATGGAGTTTGGCATCTATAATTCAAGCAACTTTGTCAGTTCTGCATTGCACTGTGCCACATCTTCCCTCTTTCCGCTAGCACATTCTATCAGAATGCGGTTGTTCTCGTGGCGGTTTCAACATTGCTGAAGGAGCAATTGCAACCTAAAGGTGCTGTGATAGTGAAGCCATAACTATCCTGCTATTCTCATTGGGCAAATTTACCAAGTGGTAACTTACGGTAGTGTGTGTGCGTAACACTTGGTAAGCTGATTAACTGTATTGTCGTGCCAAGTAGAGAGAAGAACCTTAGCATGCTTCATATGCACCAACACTGGCCTGGGAGCTGCTTTCCCATGATGTGATCCCATTACATCTTTGATATAAATGTGAATACTGGAAGCACATGAACAGGGTCAATAACCCATATGGGATCACACAATGGGGAAGCAGCTCTCATGTAATTGTGAGTATCTGTGGAAGAGGTCTAAGATTTTCTTCGCTGGTTTGCAGGAGAATACAAATAACTAATTTACCAAGAAGTAACATACACATGGTTGTATGTTACCATTTTGTAAATGGCTATCTGTTCAATCTGTGCTGAACAGTCAGGGAAGAAAGAGCATGCCTTCTTCCTCCAAATAATATATTAATGCTAGCGTGATAGTGATCCATTCTACTGTACTAAGTTCCGAAGTCTTAAGCTACCAGGGTTTCTTCCAGTAGAGTTTGGTGGCTCCGATGTTAGCAGGACAGTGAATCTGCTACACGTTTCAGTCAGAACTCTAAAGGAGCTATCCAAGGTGCAGAGCTCATTTAGAGTTCTGACTGAAACCCACAGTGGATTTACTGCCCCACTGACATTGGAGTCACCAGCCTCCACTGGCTTCTTCCTGGCCTCTTTTCAGTCTTGAACTGTCCACAAGCTGGACATCTGTGCTTTCAGTTATCATTCAGTTATTCAGTGGTTATGCCTCTCTTATTTGGACAGCAAGTTCTCCCTGAGGCAGACAGACAGAGGGGTGGGGGAGGTTGTACTGCTGGTTTTTAAGGGGATAGCACCCTCTTAAGGATATTTTAATCACTGATATATCCAAAATCTACTATGGCAAATGTCATAATAAATTAGAACTCTCTACTTTATGAGATATACATTTTGGGGGTGGGGGAACTAGAAGGCTTTCCTCTTTCTGTGCTGAGGGAATTTCTTTTATAAAGGACAAAGCAAAAATAAAATGCATCTTGGCAGCCCAATTAAGTTGACATACTTGATTTTAAGTTTATTATACTGGCAAAGATATAACTAAATTGGCTGCAGCCCAAATAGGTTTAAATGGTTGTGGCTCAAGCTACAAGTTTGGTGTCACATATTAAAGCTATGCTCAAAATCAGAGGGCTAATATGTGCTTTGATTAATCTTTTTGGTACATTTGTTTTCAGGCATTTTTATTTAAATGTTGAGGCTTTAAGAGTGCAATCCTATCCATGTTTAGTCAGAAATAAGTCCTAAAACACCCAGCATTCCTTAGCCAGCACGGCACATAAAATGTTTCACTGATTTCTCTGCCTCACTGCAAAGTTGCTTTAGTTCACTAGTCGACTTAAACCACACTGTAGAAAATTTGATATCCAGAATTGTTTTGTCACGGATGCATCTGCATCCAGTTTGATGAGAATTTTTTATAATCAGATTCAGAGCATTCTGCTACAAATCTAACAAGAGAATCTGCAACTAACTTTACAGTTGTTAGGTTTCACTAATTTGGGTTGTTGTTGTTGTGTGTGATTTTTTTCTGAGTAACTGTGAAGTGTTTCCTCACGTGCTATGTGTCCTATTTTACTGAAGACAATCCTTTATTTGATGGTGTCCCCCAATATGAAGGGCTGTCTAGTCCAAGTTCAATTTAAGTTAAAGAACCATAAGAATGAAGAGCAAAGGCCTTGAAATTGCCCATTAACAGTTAGCACCTGGACAGCAGACTGAACAGGTACACAGATCATCTGTTGACAGTCTTCCACCCTATGGTGAAATATATTGTATTTCTATTTAGATTAAGCGTTCGCAGATCAGATGGTGAACCTCCACAGGACAGATTATGCCCATGGGCCAGAGGTTCCCCACTGCTGTTATATAATTTACAGGGCAATCCTGCCTCCCAAGTTGGACTGCTCTGTAGTTGGAGCATCCAACATATGCAAATGTCCACAGGCTCCTCCCAGAAGGGTGGAAATGACAGAGGAGCCATGTTCTCCAACCTTCCATCAAGGTATTTTTAAAACTCTTTCCCCCCCACATTGCAAGGGCTGGCATAAATTTTCCTTCATGTTGTGGGGAGATGTTCAGGGAGTGGGAAGGCTTTGGCTCCTGTGGATCAAAGGCCACCCTGATCTGCCCCCTTTCACTTCTCTAACTTTGGGGAGGTGAGTGATGTGGAGCTTTCCAATGTTGGATCTCCTCCAAAGACAGAGCTTTCTCTCTCCGATCTCAGAGGGGGAGATCCAATATTGACTATGGGCCCTGGGACACCTGGGATTAAGACCCATTGGACTCAGTGAAATTTACAGATGAATAGGCATAGACAGGATTGTGTTTTCAGATTGCAATCCTATATACACTTACCTGGACGTAAGCCCCATTGAAACAGTGGGATTTACTTCTGAGTAGTCATGTGTGTTGTTACCATATACAGTTGCATTTGTTATGCCTTTGTTTTAGTCGAACACTAATAGGAAATGTATCAAGTATTAAGAGGAGACGATGCAAAGTATTGCATCCCAAGGTACTGAGATGTATTTTAGTTTTTGCCAGTTGGAAAAATGGGGATGGGGTGGGGGGGAATAAAATTTGAAAATAGAAACCATCAACACTGTAGTAAACATAAGAGGGGGGTTCTGTGCTTAGAAACAGTATGTAGACTTCAAGATGATCATGCAGAAACAGGAAACATATTTTTAGAGTAAAAGCTCAGAAAATAAACATCCTTGTAATGTAATTAAGGAGTAGCAATACATTTGGACGATCAGCAGAAATACCGTCTGCTCACACAAGGAGCATGTTGGATTCAAGCCTGAATTTATATCCCATTCTCTCCCAGTAAATAATAAAGCCTTGAAAATAATACCATAACTCATTTCTCTAATCAGCGTCAGTGTGCGAAAGATTCATAACTTTTTACTCTGACCTTTCATTTTGAGCTTCATGGACCAGAAAATGAACTATTTTCATAATTTTAAACAAGCTTCTCAATTCTTTTCACATGTTAACAGTCCTCCTCCCCCCAAGTTAATTTTGTATGTATATTTTTAAAATATTCATCAGCTGCTTTTACTTGATACTAAAGATGGAAGAATATGCGGGAAGTGAGGAATCAGAGACTGAGCTGCACAAAGGATTGGCGGCAATATGCAAAAGCAATGAGCTTGCAGGTTGCAAGATTGCACTCCTGCACCAATACCTGAAGCTAATCCATGATCTACAAAACTTGAAAGCATTTTTCCAACATTTAGTCTAATGTGTTTTTGTTTGTTTAATAATCCAGTCAAACATGGTAGCAATGCTATCAACATTTAACACTACTATCTGTGAATATTGGATCGAATAGTTTGGAACAGTGTAAATTGGCTGGGTAAAAATATTCTTTTAAACCAATGCTTTGAAAAAGAGTAATTCTGCATTATTTTGAAAGACAGAATATTTTATCTGAAGATCCTTCCCTCCAATTTCCCCCGTTTTGTATATAATGAGGGTGTTTTGTTATTTTTGCTGCTGCTGAAAATCTCCAAGGTTTCCAAGGCTTTTACTTTTCTACTTTAGGTTTTGCTTGTTCAGGGATAACGTCAAGTGATTTGCTTAGGCTAGGCTTGCACAAGTTGCAACCCGGCAAGCATAATTTGGCCCACAGCTTGTGGGCACATTTGCTGATTTTTTTTTATTTATTACATTTCTGTACCGCCCAATAGCTGAAGCTCTCTGAATGATTCACAAAATATTAAACCTAACTATATGCATATAGGTGCAAATGTAGATGTTATTATAATTTAAATAGGAATACAGTACATCTTACCATAGTGTGGAAGACTGTGACCAGGTGACCGGCATGCCCATTGGTTCAAGCTGTTGTGCAGGTGCTAGTTTGTGGAGGGGCAGCATCAAGGCCCAGCTCTTCCTTCGGATGGTTCTTTATCTTTAAACTGGACTTGGATTAGACAACCTTTCAAATGCCTTCAAAATAGAGTCAGCTCTTCCAATAGAGGACTATCCTTTGCAAAAGAGGACACATGGCCACCCTACATCATAAACTTTGGCCTGTTTTGACTAACAAACCCTAGTTTTGCCATACCAAGTAAGCAGCAAAACTGGTGAAAAGCCAAGCTTTGGAGGCCTGGCTTCAATGGGACAAAGATCTGGGAAGAAAGGCTCAAATGGCAATGATTCCTTGACTGGAAATAATCAGTGAGGCACAGGAATATCTTTGCAATAAATATCAATGTATAAATATCAATTTACATATAAATATTAATATAATCACTGCAATAAATCTTCTATCACAGTAATCTTACTTTCTATTAGGCAGAAAGACCTAATTTTGAAAACCCAAACTTTGTGGTATGATCTGAAAGCTTCCAAAGCCAATTTTCAAGTTCACTGACTAGATCCGAACCAGGATGACCCATTTTCCCAGACCAATTCTGCAGCACAGTTATTTTCCTGTCGTGAAGATATGCAACTAAATGAGACATACACATACGTAGCTGATAATAAGTTAGGAGGTTTTTTCAATGGACCAGTTTATACCGTCTATTGTAATTATGATGGTAGAAGTATGTGCTTTGGCACTATACAGAAATAAGATGTGGATACAGCTGACTGTGAAGGCAGCGAGAACATTTTGTTTTTGACCAATTTATCTGTCTTGAAAAAGTTGCACACTTGAGGTATTTAGAGCCTGGAGCACTGGCAGCTCTCATATTTGCAGTTTGGAGATCCATATGCAAATAGTCCTGTAGCATACAATGTAATGGAAAAAGTGGGTGGTATGGCAGGATTCCCTACAAATCTCCAGATCAGGATTTTTATTGCCTGAGAATTGATTTTTGGCTGGAACCAAATGTCATCATATGACAGAGAATGCAATTTGGAACATAGGAAGAGATGTGTTGAATTAGAGTAAAGGCCTATCTAGTCCAGTATTCTGTTTCCCACAGTAGCCAACCAGATGTCTATGGAAAGCCCACAAGCAAGACACAAAGGCAGCAGCACCCCTCTGCTCATGTTCCCCACTAACTGGTATTCAGAGGCATGGTGCTTCTGACCCTGGAGGTAATACACAACCATCATGACTTATATCATCATGACCTTATCCTCCATGAATTTGTCTAAACCCATTTAAAGCCATCCAAGTTGGTAGACATCACTACATCCTGTAGCAGCAAATTCCATTGTTAAATGATGTGCTATGTGAAGAAGTATTTCCTTCTGTCCTGAATCTTCCACCACTCCGTTTCAATGGATAACCCTCAGTTTCTGGACGATGCATAATTTGATACATCTCAACTTGCCTTTTTTCCTAAGCTAAACATAGTAACCTCTCATCATAGGGAAATTGCTCCAGCCTCTCAATTGCTCCAGCCTCTCATTACACCTTTTTTGAGGTGTAATGACCAGAACTATAGAGAGTATTCCAAATGTGGTCACACCATAGATTTGCATAAAGGCCTTATTATATTGGCAGGGTTTTTTAGTCCTTTTGTAATTATCTCCAACTGGAATTGACCCTTTTCACACCTACCATGTACTGGGTCAACCTCTTCATCAATCTCTCCAACACAACCTCAAGATCACCTGGTCAATCACCACCATCCTTTCCCCCAGTTTGGGCAGGATCTTTTGGAGCTCTTCACTATCCTTCTTTGTTTTAAACCATCCACAATAATTTGGTGTCATCAGCAAACTTGGCCATCTCACTGCTTACCCTTAACTCTAGATCATTTATGAACAAGTTAAAAGCACAGGCCCCGATACAGATCCTTTGGGTACCTCCCTGGGTCTTTGGTGTAGGACATATGTCATTGAAGATCTTGATATCAGCTTGCCCTTTACTGTACCAGATGGAAGGTGTGTATGTGTGTGTTTTCCAGTGCTTTTTGCTCTAAAATGTGGATGTGGAGACTGGATTAGGAATCAGATCCTATCTGCTTGTATTTTAAAGAGACAATCCAGATATACTTTGGTATTGACCTGTTCATAAGAAAAAATAGAGCTGAGGCCAAGTTTTAGTTTTCCTCTTAAGAGCTGGAGTTAGCAGCAGTCAGGGGAAAGCTGGGATGA
The DNA here is from genome assembly GCA_029215795.1 of Anniella stebbinsi. Taxonomy (NCBI): domain Eukaryota; kingdom Metazoa; phylum Chordata; class Lepidosauria; order Squamata; family Anniellidae; genus Anniella; species Anniella stebbinsi. Next base: position 41,708,747 of record JARDYH010000004.1, on the reverse strand, counting down.
TGGGAACAAAGGATGAGTCTGCAAATGTGGATGGAGAGAATGGGTGCAAATCTAGGGACACCATATCGGTAAGCATTTTACCACCAATGACCCTATGGACATGCAACTGCATGCATAAAAAGGAGTGCCATGCATACAAGAACACAAAAATAAATTGCAGAACTGCATAGTATGGTGGATGCAAATCCACCCTTGGTCTCCCAATATGTACCTATAATTCTGAGCATCTCTCAGTCCCATGTAATTAGTATCATCATTCTTTCCTGTGTGACTGCAACTTTGATTGTGCTTTCTCTTATGCAAATATACCCTTCTTTTTGTGTCTTGCGTCTATATAGTGAAGGACCCCCCAGGAGAATCCAGTTCCCTGAGGCCTGTTTTGAACTTGTTAAGTAAATTCAGCCAAAATTGAAACCATATGGAATTCAGAAGCTTCCCCAGTTACAGAACAGACAGCTGAGAACAAACACTTTCCGGAAGCATTAGAGAAAGGAGCTCAGTGTGAGAGGATGGCCTGGAGGGATAGAGGAAACAGCTGAGTTTTTATCCTACAAAGTGACACTAACACCTTCCTGGGTCTACTTTGTTTTTTAAAACGAGAATCCCAAAATTTGGGTGGCCACTTACAGATTGCCAAAAAAGAAAAAAAAGAAAAAAGAGGAATTGCATCACCAAAAGTTTTTGCATAATGTTTGTGTTTACATACATTTAGAAATCATAACTATTATTTAAATAGAAATACAAAACATCCCACTATAGTAAAAAAAGAATGAACAATCTGCTGTCCAGGTGCTAACTGTGAATGGGCAACTTCAAGACCTCTGTTCTCCCTCTTTATGGTTCTTTGACTTTAAGCCAGACTTGGACTGGACAGTCCATTAAATAGAAGACATCTTCAAATAGAGGACTACCCTCTGCCAGCTCCCCAAAATAGAGAACTGTCCTTTGTAAAGTTATACACCGGCCACCCTACCCCAAATCCACCAACTAGGGCTTAGTGAAAACGACATACACTTACTTAAAGAATTCTGAATCCAGGAACTTGTTTGGTGTACCAGAACTGAATGGAGCTCACAGCTCTTTCATCCTCCTCCTCCCCAAGAACCCTGATTATCCCTAGCTTTCTTCAATTGAGGAGTATAATTTGAAGTGAATGGGGTTGTTGCTGCTATTATTAAACATTTGGGAGTCAGAAATCCTTGAAAATCTACTCCAGTCACCCAGCAATATAGCAGCAGATCCAAATCTACCTCTGCTCAGCCCTGGTTTAAACTCATTCCAAGATTATCAAGGGTGTTTCCAGACAAAGCTTTTATGTTGCCATCGCCCTGCCACATTCATAGAATTTTACAGGGTGGGGGTGTTCAGACATCACTGTCAACTTCCACTTGTAACCCTCCCGTGTTTTCCCACCACTTCTTCCATCGTTTTTCTTACTGTGCTAAGGAAATAAAGAAGGAATTGCTGCACAATGTCTTCTGATAAGTGGCACTAGGAGCCCTTTGTCTGGAAGCACCCCAAGAGTGAGAAGAAGGGAGAAGGGATGAGCTCTTAGCCCTGAGCTATCTGGGTTGCAAGGATTCCCACATACAGCAAACTCTGAATAACCCTGACTTCTACCAACTTTACCCCTAAGCCACACATAGGGTGCTATTTCTGCGAGTACTAAGTCATTTCACATATGCGGTTATACAGGCAAAGCACAATCAGAGTCATAGGCATCTTCAACCTTCTTCAGGATTAATTTCCTCCATGACAGGAAGCCTCTCTATTCTGGGTGTTGTATCAGAACAGAATAATCTTTATACTTCTCAAATTGCACCGTTTCCACATGACAGTGTGAATGCACTCACTTTTATTCCACGTAACAGAGTATTTTCTGCAAATGTGAGGTCCACTTGACTGCTTCTGAAGAACGGAAAGCAGACTTCTTGCTGATCTGCTGCATATTCTTACTGTGAAACCAAAGGCATTCCTGAAAGCTCTGGAGAGTCCTTTTTACATTTAGAGTATACTAAGGTACATAAGCCTGCAGAATAGGGAGTGAGGGAGACTTGCTTTAGTCTCAAGTGAGAATAAGCAGAAGGCCTGTTTACACCAACAGTTATTCTTTGCTAACAAATCTAAACGGACTTACTTTTAAAACCCCAGATTTTCAAGACGGGCACATCTTTCAATTCCTGGTAAGATCAGGGTTTCTTCATTCACTTCTATCAACCATGGAAGTCACATAAACAAGAGTAGGCTTATTATCTCTGGTGAGTGAAGTTTATCACATAAAGGAGCAAGGGGCTGTCTTCACGGCACTGGGTTGGCGCGGCTTCCCTCATCATCCCTGTGCTTTCCATTTCCCAGGGCGTTGTTGGGTAATCCTAATTCTGAGGAGGGAATGCGGGGTTTCTGGGTGCCCATCCAGGTCCCGGAGCCACCCCTGCCCTCTTCCTGGTGGAAGATGACCAATCGCTGGTCACCTTCCACCAGGCTCCGCCCCCAGGTTGGCACCAGATTGGACGCGGAGCGACATTACATGGCGGAAGCGCCATGTTGACATCACTCTCTTTGAAAAAGTTGGGACTTTTTCAGAATGCAGCATCATGGGGAAGCCCCACGGTAGCTGCAAACCTGCGCCTGCATCGTCTAACCAACAGGGTGCAGATCCACAGCCACCGCAGGGCTTTCCCCACGTGTAAACAGCCCCTAAGACCTAAATGGAAAGCGTGTAGCAAAAATATCTTAAAATCATTTATTCATTCAAGTAGGAGTTATTATCTCACTATAAGAAACCTAGAATAACAACTTCTAAAATCTTAGCTCCCGCAAACAACATCAGAGTGAAGCAGGATTCCCAGATATTCTGTCTGCATCAGGTTGGCGATGATAGTGGACAACAGGCATAGGTATCCTCTTTTATTTTCAGCTATAGGCAATCTGATCTGTCATTGATGAACTCAAAATTACAAGGCATCACCCATCATAACTACTTTACCCATTACTTTGCCAAATCCCTTCTGGGAAATTTCCTGGGAAATTTTAGGTGGTATGGATCCTCCTTGTGAAATCCACTGGTTAATTTTACTTGCCCCAAGTTCCTGAACTATTGTCCTCCATGAACCCATTCTCCATTCCCACTTATACTCTATGGCCCTGTCTTCATGGCGTCGCTTCACTGCTCCTTCCCCATGAAACTCTGCAATATTGCTGCTGTGGTGTGGGGGCAGGAAATCCTCACACCAGGAGGAAGAGCGGGGTTTTCTGGAGGTCATCCAGGTACTAGAACCCCCCCTCTTCCTGGCTTCCGACAACCAATCACTGGTCGCCATCCACCCCGGAATGCCCCAGGATTGACGCCAGAGTGAGGTCACATGGTGGAAGGGCTGTGGTGACCTCACTTCCAAGGGAAAAGTTGGGGAAGTCCCTGACATTTTTATGGCACAGCTTAGGGGAAAAGCCCCTCGGTGACTGCAAGTCAGTGGCTGCATCGTATAACCACGCAGACACTGTGAGGCAAAGAAAACGTTTAGACAGCCCCTATGTTTTGTACTCTTTGCATGTTTCACTCTCCCATAGCATTTGCATTATCCAAAAGTTATCACATGGCTACCCTCACCCAAAATATGTTCAGCATAACTGTCCTACATGATTCTTAGTGGCAGCTAAAAGAAGTTGCACCTTTGGGAGGGGGGAATATTAGCCAGCAATACAAAAATAATGCCCTATCAAAAAGTCTTGAAGTGCTAAGGCCTTGTTTTTCCTGATTTCTCATGCAAGGACTGTCACAGAGTTACTATGACAGCCCAAATTCCTGGAAGGCACTTGGAACAGGATGAAAATAACCAGAGACGTTTCAGTTCCAGTTTCCAGTCTTTCTACATTTGTACATTTATTAGCTGCAAAATTGTGCTGTTCAGTGGAAGAATTTATGGTTCCATATACTTTCTTCTTGGCTTCCTAGGCAGAACCACTAATAGCCTCTATGAGGCAGAAAATTGAGCTGAGGCTATCTGTTTTCCTCTCTCTTTCTCTCTCTGGCCCCTCACAAGTTATTAATAGTTCCAGGCTCTGTGTCATTGGTTCAGACAAATCACTCTGGCAGACCAATCCAGCAATCATCATCTTGCTACTGTCAATTTACTTTTACTCCTAAATAAACATCGGTGGAGGTGTTCTAAATACAGGTCTGCAGAGGCTCACCAGAACAATAACAAGTTCAGTTGGCTTGCTGCTTTTCCAGGAGAATTTTTAGAAAGAGGTTCCTATTTTAAAAGCAGCACTAGGTGCAAAACCTGACTTGGCAGCTCTGAATGTGGTTAAGCAAGAAAGTGTTTTATGATCCTGCCTCTCACACCCATTCCCCACTACCTTTGGCTGGATGACTGGGCTCCAGAGAGTCCGTTAACGTAGATGATAATAATAGCCTCTTTTCATATGCCATTTTCTATTTGGAATTCTGTGGGGTGAAAGGAGAAGGGAGCCTTGCTATTGTCTGCCAATTTTCTTTTCTTTTTTGTTTCATAAAATGACACAATTATTTTCTTGTTTGAGTTATTAAGCAAGGGAGTCCTCATCCAACAAAGAATATTTTTAAGAACTAAAAGGAAAAAAAGTCTCGTAATGTGAACAGAAGGTGCCAAGGACTCAAGTGACTCGACATAACTGATGTCAAAGCAACAATCCATTTTGTGCAAGTGGTATTCATACAACCACCTTCCAAACAGCAATCACATTAGAAATGGTAGTGTTGGCCAAAAGGAAAGCGGCTTTTACCCAGCAAGGACATAATGTAGTTCTAAGTGCTGGGGAAATGCAATATCCACCCAGTGGAAATGATCACTGGAGGAAAGCCATCTAGAGTTTTTGCATTTAAAAATGGTGCTTGCATTGGATGTAAATGAAGCAATGAAATGATCATCTAGCTAAACCCCTAGATCAACCCTGAGATCTACCAAGAAGACTTTCTTCATTATTCCATCCGCATACCAACAGTGGACATCTGGGGTGGGCAGAAGGCAGATCAAGTTCAACATTTTTCTCCCTCTCTCATAATACTAGAACCCGGGGTCATCCCATGAAGCTGATTGGTGGGAGATTCAGGACAGATAAAAGGAAGTATTTCTTCGCACAGTGCATAGTCAAACTAACCAATTTGGATGGCTTTAAAAAGGGAATTTGATAAATTCCTAGAGGAGAAGGCTCTCAGTGGCTACTAATCCTGATAGCTCTGTGCCCAGTATCAGAGGCATTAAGCCTTTGTGCATCAGTTGCTGAGGAACATGAGTGGAGCCTGCTGTTGCACCTGTGTCCTGCTTATGGATTCCTGGTCAACAGCTGGTTGGCCAATGTGCGAACAGATTGCTGGGCTAGATGAACCCTGATCCAGCATGGCTCTTCTTCTGTAGTGGTAGATCTCTAGGTGCTTAGCAGTGGATGGGCAAGGAATTATAGCTTTAAACTCCCAATTCTTGAGCAATACCAACAACAAATATATTCTCCCCACCGCCTCCCGCAAATTAGGCTTCCAAAACAAAGAAAATTTGGGGGAAACCAGGAGTTGATTCTTGTGGGAGAGAGCTTTGGGCTTAGTTATGGTACTGAAAACAAATTCCTGCACTTAACATGTGCTCAAAGGCACCCTATTCTTTGAGTCTAAGCATATGTCTCTACCCCACAACCATTATTTTACCTGCCTCCATTTCTAGTAAGAAAAGAACCCACTACCTGAAGTCTTGTGTAGGCATTAACAGTGGCTGCCCTACCACGCCCCTGAAGAATCATCAAACCTAAATTTGCATCTCTTTTGAAAATTTGATAAGATTTTTCCTATTCACCTGTAAGCTCTAAATTAGGAATATTTTTGTCATGTTTTATTTTGTCTAATTTGTATTTGAAAAGTCCTAAAAGATGATCTAAAATCTTCACAATCCTGTCTCATGGCTCCTCCCCGTGTTCAGTAAATGGGCTATTGGCCATGCTGACTGGGGATGATGAGAGATGTAGTCTAACACATCCAGAGAGCACTAGGTTGGAGAAGGCTGACCTGGAAAACATGCAGTAAAAATAAAGCCCTCTCCCCCCCCCCGAACAGGTTCAACGTGCATGTTCCTCACCATTGAATAAGTAGAGAGAGTCCTCATGTATTCCTGGATAGGGAAAAGTCTTCTAAATCTGAGGTAATTGTTTCTGGACAGACTAAAGCTGCAGTGTGATTAGCCTAGCAGAAACTAAACTATAATTCAGGAATAAATCTGAAGTCCTAGAGCATCATCACACAGAGGAAAATCATGTTTGCTTACCATCGCTTCTCTGCCCATGCTTTTATCCCTCATTACTTCCTCTTTTGAAAGAGGAAGTAAACAATGTGCATGTGGCCCATTCAGTGGATCATTTTGATCGCACTGCTTCTCCTGCACACAGCAGGAGATAGCGGCAACTTCCATCTTTAAAAATAAGGCGGACTTTTTGGGGTGTTTTTTTGTCATGTGAAGAAGCCTAGAAAAGGAGTGGGAAGCACACAGGAGGCAGATGACGTCATGAGAGGGACCTGTGAAAATCCGTGAGTGCAATAAAACCCTCATCTGATAGGGCTCCCAAATATAGCAAAGCTATATTACAAAGGAAGATGCATAATGCACCTTAAACTACATATGGGAGCAGACAGGATTTGGTGATGGAAAGGCACTCTGCAATGCCCAGTGTAGCTCTTTTTTTAAGTATTATTCCATATGTGTTGACTGTCTCTTGTATTAAGAAACAGGTCTGTGGCTAAGCCTTACTGGGCTGTGGCTCAAAGTAAGGCCTATCTCTGCCTATACAGATTCTCTCTCTCTCTCTCTCTCTCTCCTCTTTCTTCTCTCCTCTCTCTGTACTGCTCTGTACGTGTACTTATCCAGAGAGTTATGATAACCATCATCCGGTCGCCAGTATCCCATTTTTGAGCAAGGTGCTCAAGAGAGTGGTGATGTCTCAGCTGCAGGTGCACTTGGATGAAACTGATTATCTGGATCCATTCCAGTCTGGGTTCAGGCCTGGTTTTGGGACGGAATCAGCCTTGGTTGCCCTGATGGATGACCTTCTTTGGGAGAGAGACAGGGGGAGTGCGACCCTGTTACTACTCCTTGATCTCTCAACGTCTTTTGATACTGTTGACCACTGTATTCTCCTGGAACGCCTCGGTGAGTTGGGGGTTGGCGGTACTATTTTACAGTAGTTCAGCTCATACTTGCGGGGTCGGTTCCACTGCCCCATGGCAGTTGAACTATGGGATGCCTCAGGGCACCATCCTTTCCCCAATGTTATTTAATATCTATATGAAACCGTTGGGAGCAGTCATCAGGAGATTTTGAGCAAGGTGTCACCAGTATGCTGATGACACCCAGCTCTATCGGGAGAGGCTGTGCACATTCTGAACCAGTGCCTGGATACAATTATGGCTTGGATGAGGGCCAACAAACTGAAGCTGAATCCCAATAAGACAGAGGCCTTTTGGATTGGTGGTTCCCAGGTCTGGGAATTGGGGTGTTTGCCTGTTCTGGATGGGGTTGCACTCCCTCCAAAGGAACAGGTCCGTAGTTTGGGAGTGCTTCTGGATCCATCTCTGTTACTGGAGGCCCAGGTGACCTTGGTGGCCCAGAGCGCCCATGATCAAATTTGGTTGGTACGCCAACTATGCCCATTCCTGGATAGGGATAGCCTTGCCACGTCATTCATGCACTGGTAACCTCACGACTAGACTACTGTAATGCGCTCTATGTGGGGCTACCCATGTATGTGGTTCAGAAGCTGCAGCTAGTGCAGAATGCAGCAGTTAGGGTGCTCACGGGGACACCTAGCTCTGCTCATATAAAACCTGTATTAAAAGAACTGCACTGGCTGCCTGTTAGCTACTGAGCCACATACAAGGTTATGCTGTTATCCTACAAAGCCCTAAACAACTTGAGACCAGCATACCTAGCAGACCACCTTCCCTTATATAAACCTGGACAACAACTACAATCCTCAGAGGAGGCCCTACTGGCCATTCCAAGATGAACAGAATGCCGCCATGAAGAACCTTAGCAGCGAACCTTCTCTGTAGTGGCACCCATCCTCTGGTAAACCCTCCCTCATGTGGTTCAGGAGGCAGAAAACTTTACAACTTTTAAACACCTCCTGAAGAAATACCTTTTTACACAGGCTTTCCCTGGTTTATAATGTAGCTCGTTTTATTCTGCCTTTTTAACTTTTTGGTGTTTAAATTTATATTGTTGTTCTTATGGTTTTTAACCATACACTGCCCATAGAGCTTCGGCTGATGGGCAGTATAAACATGTAATAAATAAATGAATAAATAAATAAATAAATAAATAGTCACCTTTCATCTCTCCCATTTTACAAATCCATCTGTGGGGGGTGTCTTCAGTGTATAGACTGTGGACATTCCTCCTGCATTAACATTTATTTCCTTCCTTCTTTCCTTCTTTCCTTGTTCAAGTGAATCAATGGGACTAACTTCAAAGGTTTCACAACTGTCTCTTTGATACTTTGCATTGCTCAGTACTAGTGTTCCTAAGAGCAGGCTCTAAGAAAGGTCTTTTGTACATCTCAACTTGCTTGCATCGGGTATAATTTTTGTCCCTCCAGTCGGTGCATTCCCAGATGAAGCTCAGGGATGGCTCCCCTATCCGGACGGACGTGCTGAAAAATACAATACATTCTTTCTCTGCCAAGCAGAGACTGTGGCTTTATCCAGATAGGCTCTCAACGTTATGAAGAATGCCAATACTCATTCAAGAAGAACTATTCCTGCATGTGCTTGCATGCTGTTTGATATGCAAACAAAAATTATAACTGGCAATTAAATAAAGCCCTTGAAACAGAGTGCTTGGAAGAGGAACTGAAAAAGCAAACGAATGGCTTACATGTTGCTAATTATATTGGCTATCTATTGACACTTTGTTTTAACTAGCATTTCTAGCATGGATCATATCAAGGGTTGACAGATTCCTCACGTTCATGAAAGAGACTGGCTGTCTCTACAAGAGGCATTTAAAGCTCTTTCAAGGCGCATTAAAAAAATTACCTCTACAAGAACGGAGCGCAAATCGGGCGTAGAAGCGCTTTAAACATTCGATTATGCGCATTACCGAATGCGCGTTAAATAGTGAGTTTTATTTTGCTCCGGCCGTTAAAGCGCATTTTGCCTATGTGAACAAGTGATTCTCCGCATTAACTACCTGTAAAGCGCATTTGAAACAACTGGTAAGGTCACCTGTTGAGTACTCAATTACCTCCTGCATACAAGCATTTACGATAAAGCGCTTCTGCGAATATGCGCATAATCGGCTAACAAGGCGTAAAGCCGAATTCTTGTAGATGAGGCTAGTGTTTGGGAAACTAGAGCTTCACAAGGGATATCCTCTGTTTCACAGATCCTTACATTCATAGGGTTGGTGCTGGAAAAGTTGGGGCTCCATCACACCTATCCCCCCCCCCCCCCGTTTTCCTTTGCCTTTTTACCTCCATTTCACAAGCGTTGCACGCTCCTCCCTTTCACGATCGTAGCTATACCGGTGAACTCTCTTTTTGCTCTCCCACTGCTATTGCACCTGCCCCACCCCACCCCTTCTCCTTCCCCCCCCAGTTCATTGGTTCTTGTTATTGATGGACATTGTGATGGACGTGGCAGCCTTCCCGCTCGCTCTTTGGAGCTCCTATTAGAATGTACAAAAATGTTTACATCTGTGTAATTTTCAAAGATAAAGAGATGAAACTCGGGATCTCGAGTTCTCTTATGCAGAGCTTTTGGCATGCCAAGTTTGAATCAGATAGGTCCATGCCTTGATTTTTAGGAATTTTTAAATGGTAAATTAACCAAAATGCTTACATCTGGTTATTTTTTATAGATAAAGAGATCATAGAATCATAGAATAGTAGGGTTGGAAGGGCCTATAAGGCTATCGAGTCCAACCCCCTACTCAATGCAAGAATCTACCTCAAAGCATCCCTGACAGATGGTTGTCCAGCTGCCTCTTGAATGCCTCTAATTTGGGAGAACCCACCACCTCCCTAGGTAATTGGTTCCATTGTCGTATTGCTCTAATAGTCAGGAAGTTTTTCCTGATGTCCAGCTGGAATCTGGCTTCCTGTAACTTGAGCCCATTATTCTGTGTCCTGCATTCTGGGTTGATTGAGAAGAGATCCTGGCCCTCCTCTGTGTGACAACCTTTCAAGTATTTGAAGAGTGCTATCATATCTCCCCTCAATCTCCACGCTAAACATGCCTAGTTCTTTCAATCTCTCCTCATAGGGCTTTGTTTCCAGACCCCTGACCATCCTCATTGCCGTCCTCTGAACACGCTCCAGATTGTTTGCATCCTTCTTGAAATGTGGTGCCCAGAACTGGACGCAATACTCAAGATGGGGCCTAACCAGTGCCGAATAGAGGGGAAACAGTACCTCACGTGATTTGGAAGCTATACTTCTATTAATGCAGCCCAAAATAGCATTTGCTTTTTTTGCAGCCACATCACACTGTTGGCTCATATTCAGCTTGTGATCTACAACACTTCCAAATCCCTTCTCGCTTGTCGTATTGATTAGCCAAGTATCCCCCATCTTGTAACTGTGCATTTGGTTTCTTTTTCCTAGGTGTAGAACTTGGCATTTATCCTTATTAAATTTCATTCTGTTGTTTTCAGCCCAGCACTCCAGTCTATCAAGATCACTTTGGAGTTTGTTTTTGTCTTCTAGGGTGTTAGCAATCTCACCCAATTTTGTGTTGTCTGCAGATTTGATAAGCATTCCCTGCACCTCCTCATCCAAATCATTAATAAAAATGTTGAAGAGCACTGGGCCCAGGACTGAGCCTTGCGGTACCCTGCTTGTTACCTCCCCCCAGTGTGAAAAGGTACCATTGATAAGCACTCTTTGAGTCCGATTCTGTAGCCAACTGTGGATCCACCTAATAGTTATTCCATCTAGCCCACTTTTCACTAGTTTCTTAATCAGAATGTCATGGGGCATGTTGTCAAAAGCTTTGCTGAAGTCAAGATATACTATATCCACAGCATTCCCACAGTCCACAAGGGAGGTTACCCGATCAAAAAATGAGATCAGATTAGTCTGACAGGATTTGTTCTTGACAAATCCATGCTGGTTTCTAGTAATCACTGCATTGTTTTCAAGGTGTTTACAGACTGACTTCTCTGTTCCAACATTTTCCCAGGGATGGATGTCAGACTGACTGGTCTGTAGTTCCCAGGTTCCTCCTTTTTGCCCTTTTTGAAAATAGGGACAACATTAGCCCTCCTCCAGTCATCCGGCACTTCACCTGTCTTCCATGATTTCACAAAGATAATAGACAGGTGATAGGTCTCCAGGAGAGCTTTTGGCATGCCAAGTTTGAATCAGATTGGTTCATCCCTTCATTTTTAAAGAATCTTTTAATTTCCCTGCCCTTTACAACCTTTTCCTGATAGTTCACTGGTGCGATCTTCCACCTCTTTGCATTTGTGAAGTATCGCTTTTCCTTTCCTTTGATCATGTGAAGCTGTACATCTCCAGTTCATAAAATAGAGATGGCTAGTTCCCTTACTCCAGAGTAAATCTCATTGATTTCAACTGTATTTACATCCAAGTCATACTAAATTCGCACACACAACCATAGCTCAGTTTCACTTCAGAGTTACATTGCGTTCTCTTCCTGTCAGATTGAAAGATCACTCCCATGTTCTTTCAGATGTTAATCTGTTGCTAAGGATATGGCTAGCAATTCACTGGTCATGACTCACTGGAAAGGACATCCTTTTGTCTTGCAAATCCGGTCTCCTTGGAAACATCTACAGGTCCCCACCTGTGGGCTTGATTCTGTGTATTAAACTGCTTTGCCTAAGACCCCGTCTACAAGAATTCGGTTTGACGCCTGGTTCTCCGATTATGCACATCTTCTCGTAAGCACTTTATGGTAAATGACTGTACATGGGAGGTAATTGAGCGCAAAACTGGTGGCCTTACCGGTTGTTTGAAATGCGCTTTAGAAGTAGTTAAAGCGGAGAATTGCTTGTTCACATAGTCAGAATGCGCTTTAACGGCTGCAGCAAAATAAAACTCGCTATTTAACGTGCATTCGATAATGCGCATAATCAGATAGATAAAGCGCCTCAACTCCCGATTTGCGCTCCACTCATGTAGAGGTAAAAATTTTAATGAGACTTGAAAGAGCTTTAAACCTCTCGTGTAGAGGCAGCCTAAGAAGATTTCAGGCAGTAAAAGGAACTAGAACACGAAATTCAAACCCTAAGCCTCCACATTGGACTGTGGATGCATTACTACGAAAGCTTGTTAGCGCACACTTTCGGTAAAAAGCTCACTAGCACCATGAAATGCTTTCTCCTGCAGTCTCCCATGGAACTTCTCCATGCAACTTCTCCGTGGGAGTCAGCAGCATTATCAGCCATGATAACATAATATAGGATAATAAATATATATATAAGATAATATATTATAGGATAATCTAGGACAATATAGGAGGAAGAATAATTACACAAAACAGAAGAGAACCACTAGGAAGATTTATAAGGCACATGGAGGGGTGATGAAAGCAGACAGAAATGGATGTATGAGGAAGGATCAGAGTGGTTTGAAAGGTTAAGGTGAATAGGCGCCAGGGTGAAGTGCTGCGATTCCAACAGGACAGGGGTTCAGCAAAACAAGGAAGGAAGCCAAAAGAAAGAGGGAGATGGAGCACTGAAACCTTCCTTCCAACTCCTAATGTGTCCAAAGATGAAAAGGAGAAAATAAGTTATAAAACTGCCCTGGTGGATTAAAACCACGCCCTATTCTTTCATCACTGAAAACGGCCTTCAAGACACACCCCCAAACACACTCCCAAACACAGAAGTGGATTTACTGGTTTACATTTTGGTTTTTATTGTGCACTTCCAAGATGAAACGGACTTTCCCCAGTCCAAAATAAGGTGCTTGAAGTGGTTGGGGGGAAGCAAGAATAGTGCAGGACAGGGACAACGTCATGCAAGTCAACAACACCAAAACCGGAAACGAGGAAATACGACAGTGCAATAAACCCAAAGTGTGATAGAGCTCTTGGACTAGCAAGCTCTCCATCAGCAGTTGCAATCTAATGCAATCATCCCTTTCAGTTTACTTTCGACTTTTTGCACTTCTCATTCCTGTGGAACAGTCCAGGTTCTTTTACTCATAAGTCTACTACCTCTTCTGACTCCTCAGAGTCAGAGTCATTTCTCAAATATCTTTTTTTGAAAAGTTTCCCACACTTGCTTCCCTGTTTCCTTTGAACTCATTCCTCATCGTAAGGGTGGCCACTTACGAATTGCCGAAAAAGAGGACCAAAGAAGATACTAATTTGCATAAAATGTAATATGCTAATTTACATGTATAGATGCAAACTTAGAAATAATTATTATAATTTAAATAGAAATACAGTACATCTCTCCATAGTGTGGAAGACTGACCAAGTGACCTGTGTGCCTTGAACCCAGCTGATGGTTCTTTATCTTTAAACTGGACTCAGATTAGACTGCCCTACAAATAGAGGACACCTTCAAAATAGAGAACAGTCCACTGGTAGCCTTTCAAATAGAGGACTGTCACCTATAAAAGAGGAGACATGGCTACCATATCTTACATTTTTCTTCAAGTTTATCACTCAGCACTCACCTCAAGTGCTCAAGCAACAGCAGTAGTAGAAGTGCTTCTTACTCATCAGACTATTTCAGCCTCTCAATGCCAAAGGATTCATCACCACCACAAAATCCCAAGGACAGACAACCTGGTGCCTTCCATATGTTTTGGAATACAACTCCCAACAGACCCATCAAGCATAACCAACAGTCAGGATTATGGGAATTGTTGTCCAATTCATCTTGAGGCCTTGGTTGTCCTACTCCATCTGCTAGAGTATTACAATATTATTATTATTGTAATACATAGCCGAAGCAATATAAGATTATCAGTCAGGTTTTTCTTACAGTGTGCATTGCTTTGGCCGTTCTCTTGAGCTTGAGTATATTGTGATCGCATTTTCCATTTCTGTAATTTGAATAAAATGGGACACTGACAAGAATGCACATTCAATATTAAAATGGCTCTTTTCCATTTTCCACCTCCCAATACTAGGCGTTGCATTAAATACGAAGGTGTCGCTTGTAAAAACACCCTTGTAGTCATGACAATTGAAATCATGGCAGTGTGTCAGGAAAACTGATGCCTAAACTAAACCTAGAAAATATTTCTGACCACAGATTAACATAGAGTTAAGTGTGCTTACCAACTGAAATCAAACAATTTAACCATAATTCACTCAGTCTTGGATTGTGGTACCTGAGTTTACAGATGTGTTTATAGCAGTTGATATAAATTCATGTGAAGACTTGTGACATTGATACCTGTTTCTTTTTCCAATTGCTATGAAGAGGCACATCTAGTCCTACCTACAATGGATAAGGGCACAGGAGAATTACATGATCATTACAAGGCAATGATTGGGAGGGACAGTGGGAGTTACTATGCAATGAGACAGCAAATCCCATTTAATTCCAGAGTAAATTCATGGTTATTTTTTTCCTTCAACCATAATCCCATTCATATGGTAATTACTTCGGGGTCCATTAAGTGCAATTTCAAAGTAATCCATAGGTGCTAGTAGTTATTCTATCATTCTAAGATATTCATCAATTAAATCCCACTTGGCTACCATGTAAATAGAAAGGGTCATATGACATTTATGTCCCAGAGTGACTTCTATTGTGCTGGCGCCTATTCTTAACTAATGATAGGACTGTGATTCCATGATGAACAGCAGGCATTCCCTGTAAGTATTTGCAACCACAGTACCATTAAGGACAACGCCGATTTCAATACTTTCTTTACTCATGATCTTTTAACATATGTCAGGCATTTTTTCCTGTAACAAAACAATTCCGCATACTGTGATTCCTTGCAGATTGTTCCACAAATCTTCTCTGAGATACTTGCTGAGATTCCAAGTATTTTTGGAATCTGCTAACATCTTCCCAGCCAGACTATATTTTACAGTCCCAACATTTAAACTTTGTGTTCTGCTTTGTGTTCCCAAATAAGTAGGATGTCAGTAAAAGGACCCTAGAACAGTAGGGAGTTTATGACATGGCCAGGGTGGGGTGGGGGTTAAACACGAGTAGTTTGAAGTGATACAATCCAAGGAAGGCGATATCGTGTGATTTCTTTGCATGCATATCCTTGCCTTAAGGCAGAACTATTGCCTGCGGTGACGTTTGATGGGCATAATTTCATATCTATAAACAGAACATTAACAACAGTAAAACATCAGCAGTCTACTAATTCCTATTGGCTCCCTTTCTGCAAGTCATAGAAGTAAGAATGGAGAGATTTCCCCTGGGCCTGAATCTTACTGTCTCAGCATTGGGATTAGACTGTCAATGGAGGTGGGAAAGCTCCACCACCACCCAGACCCTGGTGCATTAGTTGTAATCCACAAATGGTGGGAGGGGTGGCATACCTTGATCCCACAAAAGTATGATTTGTGCAGAGGCCTTATTGTATATTATAATAATAATAATAATAATAATAATAATAATATATAATTTTATTTCTTACCTGCCTCTCCCTTTGGATCGAGGCGGGGAACAACATTTGTACAATAACAATATAGATCAAATACAGAAATTAATTAAATGAGCATATAAAACAATCAACACATTTTAAAATTCTTGATTTAAAGTTCATCTGGGTAGGCTGGAAGAGGCTAGTTTTTATAGCTGCCTTAAAGTCAGAGAGAGTGTTAAATTGATGAATCTCCTCCGGCAGGCCATTCCAGAATCTGGGGGGCGATAGAAGAAAAGGTCCTCTGGGTAACAGTTGTCAGCCTATTTTGGCTGACTGAAGTAAGTTGTCCCCAGAGGACCTGAGTGCGCGGGGCGAATTGTATGGGAGAAGGCGATCCCACAGGTAACCTGATATGTAGCCCCTGATATCAAATCTCACTCCCCCCTAGAACATTAGAGATGCTTTCAGGTATTATATTCACCCTGTATGTGACATGTGACGTGTCATAGCCCCAGCACTACCATACCCAGAAAATGTATTTGGGCAGGTACCATATTTTTGTGGTAACAAATAATGGTAACGTGTAATAAAGTGTTTATCACACTTTTGGTACCATGCTCATGATCCAGGGGCTAATTAATACATTATCTTCCTAATGAGGGGCCTTTGTATTTCCATTGCTCCCCATCTCTTTTGGAATGATGGATTAGACTCCCTTCTATCTGTCCCAGCAATGAATAGATCTGTACTGCAGTAGGGGTGGTTTACCTTCTATTACCAAATTGTAGAAGGAGTCCAGTTAAGCCCATGACAGCTGTAGCTTCTGGATTTCTTTAAAGTTGCCTTACATCACTTACCGTAGCAGCAGCTGCTCTGCCCTAGGAGGTAAGGGCTGCAGCTGCTGCCTCAAATTATGTATTGCTGCTGCTCAGGACAGGGCTCCTGCTGCTGCCTGCCCTTCTGTCTATGAAAACAGGGCAAAGCAAACCAAGCTGTGAAGAAAGCATGCTTTTAAAGCAGTCTTCCCCAACCTGCTGCCCTCCAGGTGTATGGGACTTTAATTTCCAGCAGCCACAGTCAGCTTGTCCAATGGTCAGGAATTCTAGGAGTTGCTGTTCAAATCATCTGGAGGGTATTGCCTCTGCAGATGTGTTTGTGTGGACAGTAGTGAGTATAGGACATGACACTGAAAAGGCAGATCATCCTGGAAGGACAGCTAGGATATGTCTGAGAGAGTACATCCAAGAAACTGAAGGCTGCTTTGGCCTGATGAATCTCTTAATGGAGTATTCAATGGCTACTAGCCCTGTTGGATATGTATTACCTCCAGTAGAAGATGCAGTAGGCCTGTGTACACCAGTTGCTGGGGAACATGGGTGGGAGAGTGCTATTGTGGGTTCCTAGTCAACAGCTGGTTGGCCACTGTGTGAATAGAATACTGGACTAGATGGACCTTTGGTCTGATCCAGCATGGCTCTTCTTATGTTCTTATTTTAGCATCTCTTTGAGATTATATTTCTAGACATGGGCAATTGGACAGCCTTGGAAAGCTCTTCTCCAGTCTCAACAACCATGTTTCCAACCCTTTGGAATGTGACACACTCTGTCAAGTTTTTCCAGCTTTCTTAATGATGCCTTTGTCTTTCTTTCTCCCAGGGACCTGAACTATAATGAGTTGGTGGAATTCCCAGTGGCCATTAGGACACTCGGACGACTTCAAGAGCTGTAAGACATTTCTTGCACTTTCTGTAGGAATAATGCTCGAACAGATAATCTGGGCCTTTCTTTAATGTGGACAGAACTGCCATTCCAAACCTTAATGTGCATTCCTCTTTCACCATTCCTCTCATAAATTCAGCTTGCTCCTCTCCAGTATTGCAACAAATGCCGCATGGACATCATTCGCGTCAAGTAGAATTCCCAGAGTTGTGGGTTCCATTGGGCAAACCGCCATGGGTTTTAATATCAATGGCATTTGGCCCAAAGGATGAGATGGGCATACACCTCTCTTGAGGGAGCTGTTGAAAGCACACAGCACTGACAGCTTGGGCATCTTTTGCAGGGTCAGTTTCCGCAGCCTCTGCTGCTTTTTACCTCCAGGCCTGAGTCTCTTTAAAAGAAGCTCTGAGCCTCTAATTATCACCCTCAGTGGAGCTTTCTCATTTTCCACCTCACTGAGGTCCATTCATTTTTCCAGGGCATGGCCAATTTGTGGCTTCTCAAGAGATGGGAATGCATTGTGTGTAATAGGTTTTCCCAACCTTTAAGGCATGTTCAGATGGTCCTAATTTGGGGGTGGGGGGTGGCATGCATTGTTTCAGTACTTCTAGGTTCTACATTCCACACATTTGTGGTGGTTCAGCTGCCAGCACCAGATTACAGTGCTCCCAAGATACTGGTGTAGATTTCAAAGTTTACATTCCTAATGTCCCATGAGTACAGGAGATGTCTATTGTGCTTGCATGCATATAGTCTGCTTGTGATGTGAGGTTTGGTGTTTAGTGTTTGGTTAAAATCCTGGCTTTGTTAAATAATTTGCAGTTTTCATCCCATCTTTGTATATCCAAAAGTCACATATGCACACATTCACATCACATTGACCTGATGTGTATGTAATGACAGTAATTCCTGGGTTGTTTAACCCAGGAATTGTTGGGGAAGAGCAGAGCATGTGAGCCATGCATGAGACATTTCTACTTTTAATTAGCAATCCAGCAGCAACTTTAACCATTGCCTCAGTTGTTTCATGACATGCAAACGCAGAAACTGTGAGTTAACCCAACGATTACCCATTAAAGATCCCAGGTATTGCTGTTGTTACGTGCAAACCAAGTTGGAGTTACTGGGAGCCTAAAATACAACTTTGCATTTCACAGAAGACTGGTGAAATACATAGGTTAACAAATAAATGGATGAATTTCCTAGTTGATCATGCCCATTTAACCTCATGTACATGGAACAGGGAAGTATGGTTGGCGGTACTGTTAGTTTCTGGCCACAAGTACAAGCAGCAAAACAAAAGTACAAGCAGCAAAACAAAACATTCACCACGTGACAGACTAAATGTAGGATTCACACAATTTCCATGTAGTAAATGTTATGTTGTATGAATCTATCCTAAGACTTTCCATGTTTAAACAAACCTCATATATATTCTACCCCTTAACCAGCCTGGTGTCTTTTTTGCTTAATAGGGGTTTCCATAACAACAACATCAAGGCTATTCCAGAGAAAGCATTTGCTGGGAATCCATTACTCCAGATTATGTAAGAAGCAGGACTATTCAACCCAGGGTTACTGCATTACCACCCCCTCCCTCCCCCCTCCCAATTGTCAAAAGGGTTTGGATACGGAGTAGCACTTATTGGAGTTTCACTCATGCCGGAGGAATTCCTTTTTCCCCCTGCAGCCCCATGTGCCTCCTAAACAGCTGATCTGGAGGAGTGGGGGACCCTCCGCAGCAACATGAGAGGGGGCACAGAGGTTGGCGATAAATCAGCAGATAGTGTGTCTCCGCCTCCTTCCTCTAACAGGAAGGCTTCACTGGAGCCTGGTGCATTCTGTGACTGGAAGGAGCTCTGTCATGGTAGCCCTTCTGTAACCGAATAATCAATTGGGATCCAACCCATAACTGCAGGGGTGGGGATATAATCTGCTCATGTGTTGAAAGTAGCTAAGGAAAGAATACAAAAGTGAGTTGAAAAGTTTTGGCTTGGTTTTCCTTTACCTGTTTTTAAGCCCAAATAATCTATTGCATTCCATTCGGGGGGAAAGAAAAGAATGGGTAGAAAGTTGGTTTGGTATTGTCCTTATCCACATCAGTACAGGGTAATGGTCTCCTTTGAGCCACAGAAAGATACGAAGGTTTACATGTGGTTCAGAGGGAACTGCTGAAGGAGCTGTCCAAACATGCTTTTTCAGGCAGTTTTCCACTTTCCTTTATGATCGAAAGTTTTAGAGTGATGCTGTAGCAGCCCAAGTCATGATTAGCTAGTATCTAATATCATTTGGGAGGTATGCACATAGGCTATGTTGCAGCTTAATTGTTGTAGAAATTTGGCCAGGCTATGTGTATACTTGGCTCAGCCAGGAGCGTTAGGAGACAGTGACCGAGTTCACATGATCGCTGCAGTGTGGGTTTAAATGTGGTTTGGTTCAAGCTGCCCCATCTTTTGAATATTCAAGCCATGACAGGCAGTCGCTGTGACTTATGGTGTCATGCAACCTGGTGAGGGTGGCTTATGTGTGAGTTAAACAACTCTCTCATAACCCTAAAACAGCACGTGGGCTACAGCAATCATGCAAACCAGCCCAGGGACCCAGCAACTTGTTTTAGCCTTCACCCCATTCTCTCATGTGTAATAGATTAGATTTCTATTTGTCACATATTGCATCCCTTCTGATTTTAGCTTAATCTTTGTGAGCAGTGTTCACCCTGGCAGTAGAGAATAGGCTAAACCAGGAGTAGGGAACTGGGCACCTTCCAGATATTTTGATTTAGAGCTCTCATAATTCCTGATCATTGATCATGCTAGCTGGGGCTTATGGGAGTTGTCATTCAAAATATCTGGTAGGCACCTGTTTGCCTACTCCTGGGCTAAGCCTTTTCAGCTTCCATGTGAATAATGGCATGAACTGTATCTTCTTCTTTCCTACAGGACCTTGACCCGGGCTGGGATCCATTTGCTTCCTGGGGGAATGTGCCAGCAGTTACCCAGCCTGCGCATCCTGTGAGTTATAAACACACTTTCCCTTCTTACTAAGACTCTTGGGAGGTGTCTTCACTGCCAACACACCAATCATAGATCTCTATTGCTGACCAGTCAGGCTCAAAAAGTGCACTCTGCAGCCACAACATGTTTTCCATTCTACCCACTCTGCTGTTTTCTCCTTTCCAGGGTACTGACAACAAGAGGATATGTATGATCACATTGGCATTGGTGAGCCATCAGTGATCATATGGCTCACCACTGTGCTCCTTGAGTACAACTTACAGGGCATGTTGGGTTGAGAGTTGATCATGCTGATAAGCGGGGGGAGTGGGAGCAGAATGGGGAGAAATCATCCAGGATTAAAATTAAAGTTTGCGGTGCAAACTGAAGAAAATGTTGGAGTGGAAAACCACCGACTCTGAAATGACATGTACAACTCTTTCATACCTCCCAGCTCACAAACCCAACAGTTTAAAGTGATACAATGGCACCATATTTGCCTTAGATGCAGAAGCTTATTTTAGGCCAATCTTGTGGTGGACCATTGTGTATGTCAGGCCCTAGAGGAACATCAAGTAGTAGCCCATTATAGCTATGGCTTTTTGGCAAATTGGATACCATGGAAAGATGCAGAAAGAAGCAGAGTGAGCAGGGGTGGGGTTGAGTAATTTACGAATAATAACAGGAAACAAGACACAGAAGTAAATGAACAGAATGGTGCCAAGCATCAGGTGGGTGCAACACAGATATTACCTGTCTTGGAGGTTTCCTGCTTCTCCAGCTGCATAGCCTGAAGTCACCCACTCCTTTCCTCTCCTCCAGACACATTCCAAGAGGGCCTTCAAGAAGGCTGCCTTTGTTCTAAGCTTTGTTATTTTCCCCCACAGTGAGCTCTCACACAATCAAATTGAGGAGCTTCCCAGTTTCCACTACTGCCAGAAACTGGAAGAGATGTGAGTAACTGTTGCTTTGGGGCAAGCTGAGGTGGAATCCCCAGTCTGAGCAGCCTGTTAAGCCACTGGTGGCAATGGGTGAATTGAGAGGCAGATCCTGGAACATAGGAACCTGGTCGGGACTTTTCCAGGGGGTTATTGTCTTTAGGCTGGGGGGGGTGTATCACTTTTTCCTGGCTTGGGCCCAGTGTAGAACTTTTCTCATGAATGCTTGAAGTCACCTGGTGCAGGAAATGTTGGGAGCATCATACGTATTTCTTGAGGGTGTTCATGTTGAGAAGATCTTTGACTCCCCAATGTTTTCCTTCCTATCCCCTCACCGATGGAATTCCCATGGGTGGGAACATCAGCTGGTGACATTGAGCCCTCCAGGCTCCATAGTGGGAGCAGATGCTGAAGAGGCCTGGGAAATGTTGGTATAAAGAAACCTTGGTGCTATAACTGACATACACACGCCCCAACAAGTACGTTTTTGATTTGAATGGGGCACTGTCCAAGGCCCGTGCCAGCATGCAGAGAAAAGGGTGGGTGGGATTGGGTTGTTTTGTTTCTTCATCTATTTTCCCCTTGAAATGTGAACCCCTTTGCAGTCCTTAATGGAAGTAACCTTCATGGCGGCACTGCTTTCTTCTGTTGCCAATGAGGATGAAGAACTCTGCAAAGCAAGTTTCCCTCTCCCATTGCAGCCTCTCTGTCTTTGCAGTGGCCTTCAGCACAACTGCATCCACGAAATTGGAGCAGACACCTTCGGGCAGCTCACGGCCTTGCGCTCCATGTAAGTATAGCTTGCGGGGAACTCTCAGAGGTTTCCGATGTAGTGAAAGAGAAGAGATTGTGAGTAGTATAATGCAGTGTGCTCTGGACATGATTACAGGCCTCAGCCACACAAAGACCCCTTCAGAACAAATTGCCCATACGCGTGCATGGACACACAACAGCTCATTCTTATTATGACATCTACTTTGCCCCCCAAATGAACAGCAGTGGGCACAGAGCCAGGCCTGCAAAAGTAACAGATGCTGATGAACTTAAAATTTGAACGTACACTTTATATGTATAGTATACATAGTGTTTACCTCACACAGAGAGAAGGCTTGTGATGCACTCTTTCCTCTGTTACAAACATATTACAAACAGAATTTGCACTCCAAAATATTTCAAACTTTTGGATTGAAAAGCAAAGCATAAATGCTTTAATAAACAAACAAACCAAGGTTCACCATTCTAGCAGCTCCATTTGTCCCTCCAAACCTACCCAGTCTAGCGAATGTGGGCAAGGCAGGAATTATGACAGCTGTTGTATGCAGTAGCTTTCTCCACCCTGGTTCCTTCCAGATTCCCCCATGGCTGGGGGATGCTGGGAGTTGTAGTCTAACACATCTGGAGTGCACCGGGTTGGGGAATGCTGGTTTGGAGCATCTGGGATGAATAAAAGAGGACCTTCTGTAAAACAGAAAATATTCAGGGATTTTCATGGGGATGCACTCAGGAATACTAAAGGATTCGCCCTGCTTTACAATCCTAACAACTGGATTGAGACTTTGAGACACTGGCTATAACTTAAGAGACAGCTGTACTGCACATGCAGGCAACATGTCCAGCATCTGTGGCCTTACCATTTATAGACTCGTCAGCATAGTCCACATCAATTGCTGTATGTACTTTTGTCTTGCAGAGACCTGAGTTGGAATTACATCCAGTCTATCCACTCTGAGGCCTTTGTGACCCTCCACTCTCTCATCAAGTTGTAAGTTGTACTGATAATGTAAGGCAGATATCTGCATTAAGTGGAAAATTAATCCTGACTATCTTAAATTGAAGTGTTCAAAAAGAAGTGGCTGATCTCCTTTTACACAGCAAGGTGTGATTTTCACCTGATACAAACCCAGTGGCGTAATGGAGGGCAAACACAAGGGAGCGTTCTCCCTCCTGGACTTTTTCTAGAGCAGGAGTCAACAGTTATGTAATCTGCCGGAGTACCAGGATAATTGACAAACCCTTCTTGCTCTGGCAAGTGAATGAAACAATAATGAGGCTTTTACTAATGTTGGTGACAATAGTTTTACTATTGTTGGTGACAGATTATCATAAAAGAAGTCAGAGAATGAAGAAAGTAATTAAGCAGTGGCAGATACTTCATTTCTTTTCTTTGGTGGAATTCCTACCTCATGCTAGAAGTTTCATGGCAAGCGTGTTTGCATTTTGAAATAAAAGCGAAAGGTTGTATTTCAGCTGGCTGAAAATATTTTGCTAAAGCAAAATTATGTTTTACAAATTGAACTATATAGTCAGAAGTAAGCACTATTGAGTTCAATGGAGCTTACTCCTGTGTAACTATGCACATTATTGCAGATATGCCTCATCAACGTAATTGTGAGATTTTATTAGTGGTTTGTCAATATTTTTTGATGGCGTTTTTAACAAGAGCATTAGCAATTATACCGAGTAGCAAGAGGCTACATGCAGTAAATCTTCTTGGCTTCTCTTTCCTTTGTGAAATTCAACCTGTCCTTGGCATCCTTTTGGTAATCATCGGAAGAGTAGTTTCTGATGACGAAAAGCTACTTGTCAGGAAAGAGTATCATCTGGAAATATTCTGTATTTTTCTGCATTTTTATCCTACCCTTCTTCTCAAGAAGCTTGCAATAGTAGACAAGATTATCCCCTCAATGAGGTAGCTTAGGCTGAGTTCACCCAATAGGTAAGCATGGATTTTTAAACCCAGGCCTCCTCAGCCCTAGTCCTACATTACGCTGACCCCAGTTCCGTACTATACAGCCAGCAGTTTCAGTTTATTATGATTGGGGCACCTCTTCTGTGAGCCCCTTTCTTTGCTTCTCCTTTCTGCTGGTGGCACATCGTAGTCTGAATCATGTAAGCGTAATGAAAGCCAGTGTGACCCAGAGGATAACTTGCCAGCCCTGGTTTACTTCCTTCTCTCAGCTCTGGATAGGCTGCCATTAAACACATCACAATCTCTAAGCCTTAGATTTCCATCTGTAATAAAGGAACATTAAGCACAGGCCTCATGGTGTCATGGTGAGGTACATTTATGCTATGGAGGCTTCTAGTCCAAGCAAGCTTCCTAGGGAGCAAATCCCATTGAACACAAGCTATATTCAGATGTTATTACTCAGGGTAGTTTCTACAGATGAGGAGGGGGGTGGGGATGAATGTGATAGCTCCACCTTTCCTGTCACCACCCATGTCACCTTCCATGTGCTGAGGGCATCTTCCTGCAGCAGAGAGCGTTTCCTGTACGAGGAGACTCTCTACGTGATTTAGAACCATGAATTCTAAATAACACAGAGGCTCGTTGCTGCAGACAGCAACCTCAGTTTGTGAAGAAAACAAGGTGAGCGACAGAGGGGACAGAACTAATGTGCTTGACCTCCCTCTCCCTCCTGGTGTGTAGAGCAGGGGTGTTGAACTTCAGGTCCAGGGGCCCAAAACTGGCCAGCTTGGGTCCCAATTCAGCCCTGTGGTCTTCCTCAGTTGACCATGATTCCCCCAGATTCCTCACATCACCACCAAGTAGTCCCAGTTCCTCCTAGACCACCTATTATTTGGCAATTTTCCAGTTTATACACAATTTCTTTCTCATTCTAAATGGTTGAAATGCCTCTCCTAAGACTTAGCTACTGGCAGTTAGAGCTTTGAGATAAAATATGCTGGTATTTTGGTCCCATCTGCTTTTGTCTTTGGGCCTGCCCCCTTTTGCCTTTGGCCCCACTCACTGCTGGAATGTCCTCCCCATCTCCCCAAGAGCTTCTTCAAAATTTATTTTGGCCCTCAGGCTGAAAGAGTTCAACAGCCCTGGTGCAGAGAATACCCAGCTTAAGAGCGCCTGAATAAGGCTACAGTGGAACTGACGTCTGAGAAGATATTAGGACTAAGCTGCAAAAGCATCATATAGACAAAGAAAAGGAGGAGGAGGAAGTTAGACTAGGTGACATTTGAGTGTCTTCCAGCCCTGTCAATGTGAAATACGTCATTGTATTCACATATGTGTTCTTTAATTTAAATAGCAGCTGTGAGGAGCATGATCTGGACAATAATATTGTGGGGAGAAATTGTTTTTTTAAACTTTCCCCTCTGGACCAAAGTCCCAACAAAAATCATCCCCCCTTCAAGTTACTATTTGACACTAGGAGCAGCACCCCTCCCACGGCTGGCCAAAGAGCAAGTCAACCTCCCCCCAAAACCACAGTCCAAATCCACTGCTGCTATTAATTAAAAAAAGAAAGAAAACAGATACATAAATTTTCACATATCATCTAGTTTGGCACTTGTTCCAGAAACTGATTGAAAAACATAAGCATAAGATTGCTCTAAAGCATACTTTTCTTTTTGCAACAGACAAAAGGACATTATTAGATGCAATCAGGGTCCAAACAGAGAAATTAATCAGAGTGGTACATTCTCCTGTTCCCCAAAATAGGACTTAAATAAGGAGCAGTATTACAAGTGATCTATTGAGAGCTAAGTTTGGGTTTAGACTGTGGCTCTTTAAAGTGCAGGCAGGAGGGGATCACATTTTTGAATTCTTCTGTGTGTGTGTGTGTGTGTGTGTGTGTGTGTGTGTGTGTATTCTCCTTGCTGCAAGTAAACAACTAGTGCAGTGGGGAGTGAGCTGAGCTACAACCTTTCGGTCCTGTAGTGCTTTTTTGTTATTTGTAGGGACTTTTTTTTTTTTTTACATGTGGGAACAGTTTTTAAAAAAGCACCTCCATCCACAGTCAAGTAGTGCAGCCCACTCTGTTATTGCCACTTCACTGCATGTGTAAATGAGATCATAGTGTTGAGACATGTAGTTCATGCATGTCATAGATCCCACTGAGTTCCGGTAAGTGTGTGCAGGGTTGCAGCCTAAGGGTGTGAGCTGGATCAAATTTTACTTGAACCACACGTTCACTAGATAGCTTTTCGGGCATATCCTTCATCTGGGGATAATAATGCAGACTTATTTTATAGGTTTGTTGTAAAGATAATCTATATGAAGTGTTTTGAACACTTTCAAGCTTTATATATTTGCTATGCGATCTGTGAACAGTCGTATCCAGTTCAATTACATTTTTCCAAAACGCAGGCTATTTAATTTGAATTACGTGGTAAGCACAAGTCTTCCTGTTCCTATGAATAGTTGACACTTTAAAGATATCTATTATCTGTCAGTGGTTGCCTTTTTTTTACCATCGAGAAATACAACATTTATGCTCTCTTCTTGGGGTTGTTGTCTTTCCCACAGGAGAAGTCGTATGTCTGTTTAATGCAGGTTTGTGTGTGGCATCTCTGTGTAGATGCTCACTGTATCTTTTTCTGCCATTTCTTAGGGTGCTTCCAGATGGAGGGCTTCTATGGCTGCCAATGAGAAGGCATTGGGAAGCTGTTCCATCTCTTCTTTCTTAATGAATTATTTGCATTAAGACAAAAGAAGAGGTGGGGAAACACAGGAGGGTTACAAGTTGAAGGTGATGTCGTCTGGACTCCTCATAAAATTCCACAAATGAGGCAGGGCAGTAATGCAAAAAAGCTTTGTCTGGAAGCACCTTTGGCATCTTAACTTGAACAGAGGTGGAAAAGAAGCATCTTATATTTTATTTGATTTCTTTATTAATTTATAACAATATCCCATAAATTCACCCATTGGATTCTCATAGTAGCTTGCAAACAATATGATCAAAATACAAAAAAAATCTTATAAAAGTCCTAATTGAAAAAGTAAGCATATAGACACTAAACCCTCCGGAATAAGTAAATGTTAAAAAGTATTGTGAGAAGCCGATTTCCTGGTCCCAACACACCAATCTCCAGCCTATTCCAGTGTCCCCTCTGCCTTTTATTCCCATAGGGATTTGACAGACAATCAGCTGGCAACGCTGCCGTTGGCTGGTCTGGGTGGACTGACTCATCTGAAGCTGAAAGGCAACCCTGCCCTGTCTGAATCCTTCACTAAAGAAAGCTTTCCCAAGATGAGGTGAACTTTGTTTTCTGGTTCCTAGCTTCACAAGGCACCCCCGCCACCCTTTTCTCTCTGAGTGGACTTTGTTTGTTTGCTTTGATCTGCCTTCCGCTGTCCATGTTTACCAGACATTTCCATGTAATTCTGTTAGGCCAGAGGTTTGAGCAAGCATGACTTCCTGCTCACACTCTGAATCCATCACTGCCTTGAGAAATCGATGAGCCACTAGATGTCTTGTCACTGGCATCATCCAAACTCACACACGAGGCAGAGGCCCTGGAAGCAGGGGGCTCACGCCTGGGGCTCAGCAGAGCGGAAAACCTCTGCAAAAGCCAACCTCAGCTAATGACATCCAGCCTTCCTACAGTAAATGCTATTTGTGTGGCCGTGTCTTGTCTGTTGCGGATTAATGAGCTGCCTGAAGGGGTTAGAGTAAACAGCTAAGACAATGCTCCATAAGGCTCAGAACACAATGACAGACATGCCAGCAACATCTAGCATTTATGAAAGTGGGGAGTCCTTAACACATGCCCATACACCCCATTCAGGGCCTTTGCAACACATTTATTGTCCAATGCATTATCAGAGGGTGCCTAATGTAGAAGACAACACTGGCCTTTTATTTCCATCCTGTGCTGGCTACCCATTACAAGAAACCATAGAAATATGGACTTTGGCCCCCCACACCATGCTCAAAACTGGAGGATGGGCTCCTGTACCTTCCACGGTTGTGTGAAATAGGGAATGTTGGCCACTGCTGTTTTTCTCAAGCCTGCATCAAAAGCTCCATGTGCAAAAGAAATCCTTGTTCTACACAGCTGTTAAAGGGAGAGAAGCTTTGCTCCCCTTTGATTCTCTCCACCCTTCCATTTAACTTTGTTTCTTCCCAGGTTCAATTTTGCATCGTGAGTTTCTGCAGCCCCATGTGCAGGATGAGGGGGGAATCAAATAATTAGTTGCCTTGTATTCTCCTCCCCAGGGTCCTGGAGGTGCCCTATGCCTACCAGTGCTGTGCCTATGGAGCATGTGGCAACTTCTTCAAAGTGTCCAGTCAGTGGGACTCTGAGGATATGAGCCCTGAGGATGACGATGGCCACAAGAGGACCTTGGGACTGTTTCCAGGCCATGCTGATAATCATTGTAAGACCAAGTTCTGGTTTAGGTTGTTTCTACCTTTTGGTTGCAACCTGAGTTGGTTAAAGCAGATGCTAAGCTAGTAAGAACAGGGCAGGAATGCCGCTAAGAAGGAAAGCTGACCCAAGCCCTTGGTGCTTTGGAGCAAAAGGTGATCATCCCAGCTGTGCATATTGATCGTTGTTCTAATATTTGTGACTAGTCTGAACCTTTAATTGCAGCTTCTCCACTGCAAGGACTGGAAGGGAAGGTTGAAGGGTATCTTGGGAAAGATTCTGTACAGCAGCGGTCAAAGCAGGCCAACGTAATCCATGTGGCTGTTTCATAAAGAGGACCCTACTGCTCACTTGGGCAAACCTTTCTGTGGCAGGAGGATTTCTGTGTAACTGCGAGTCACATGCAAAAAACATTGGTGGAAGTACATGGATTCCCAGACCACAGCTTGGATTGTTTGTTTGCTGCATGACATGATTGTATAAACACATGGCCCACACACACTGACAAAACCGAGAGACTCTGCTTGAAATGGGAAATGCATTTGACACAGACAACCACAGAGGGAGGAGATTTGCCATTTCCTGATCCTTCTGAGCCAGCCTCCTGGCCTATGTTGTATCAGCCTTGTGTGTGAAGCTATTGCTGGAAAAAACAAGGATCACCATCTCGCTTTTTGTAAGGCAGGGCTCTAAGCTATAGGGGTCAGACCACTACCTGCAACCTGCAGTAACCATCAAAATCTGGTTGATGCTGCTTTTTAAATAAACAAAAAATATCATTCATATAAGTTTTATATTCATTAAGAAGTGGTGCCAGAGGCTTTTATCTCCCCACCCCCATACTACTTCTATTACACGTTGGAAAAAGAAGAGTTATCTTTTGAGGGAATTCTGATTTATTCTTTTTTTTTCCTATCAGAAAATATATATTTTTATTGAAGGTGTATTTTCCACTGGGGAGTATTTTACAGTCCACAGAGATACTCTCTGGCTGAATTCAGACAACACAATAGTCAGCTGGAGGGGAGGGGGAACAATCATCAGTTGTATTGACTATCATGTCGTCCGAATGCTGCCATAGTCAACTCAGCGCTGATCCTAATCCACACCACGGTTGATTATTTATGTGGGGAGTTGTGTGGGGAGTACCCCCTAGATGAACAACTGTAAAGTTGATTATTACCCCACCATTGACTATCATGTTGTCTAAATGCAGCCTCTGCCCTTCTCTCTCAAGTACAAAGAACAGTAGCACTTACAGAGAGCTACCACACAGGCCGTCTATAATTTTGAACATCCTGATGTTTCCACTCTTTCTGGTGCCACCCTACCATCAGTTTCTTGGCCTGCTGTGAAACATGTGATATGATCATATTTTTAACCCTCTTCACAATCCAGTTGCAGCAGCTACCAAAGTATGTATCGAATAGCAGCTTGGTTGGTCATCTACAGTCTGACTTTTATGAGTGGGAAGGATCTTGCAAATGATGGAGTGGGATGGTTTGCTCACTTCTCTTCCTGGAAAAACTTTGCCTCAGTCACAGTCAGGGGTAGTGAACAGAGTGGATTCATGTCACCACTGGGAACAGGTACTACATAACTTTTATGCTATGCCATTGGGCCTTGCTGTGCATCCAGCAGTACACAGAGTAGGGGAGCAGATTTTCCTCACAAGTTCAATGGAAACTCTGTGTGGTTCCCTTTGTACAACCAGGCTGTTTTGATGGCAGGATGTTTGTGGGGAAAGACCATGCACCTTTCTAACACTGCCCAAATCATGTTCTTGACACCTCCAGTAAAATAAACAGCAAAAACTCAGCAGTCTAGACTGCTGGGCAACAGGTCTTCTCTTCCAAGTGCCAGCATATTCCTAGCCTAGCTGGGATGAACCTAGGCTCCCTACAGTGAGGAAGCATCGGTGATGTGTGGTACAGCTCATAGTCATTCAGCTGTTTTCCTTGAGGAAATACTCATCATAAGTTCTGCGCTGTGTAAGGCTCCTATTTAAAGCAGAAAACAAGCTTTATTGAAGGGAGACACGCTGAATAGTAGGGCTTTAATAGTTTTTCCTAACAAAGGCTCTGTGTCTTTAAGAGCTGCATAACAGGCAGAAAATCAACAAGGGCAGCTTTCCCCTCAATTACTTCATTCCATGATGGGAAAAGCTACATCTGTTGAATTTCTGCATCTCTGAAATATACCACTCTTGTGTTGCGAAGGTGGGGGCAGAGGGCAACTTTACTTAACTGGATGTTTCTCTTGCTTTCGCTGTCTTTTCTGCTAGTCAGTGTTGCCCATTAAAATCCCTGTAAGCTATATGAGGAAAGTTTTCTAGCAGTGGTGCACTAATAATATAGATCTGCTCACTGTCCATACCTAAAGGTCTGGAGAATATAAATAAACAAATTAAGTTATGCACATGAGGCAATCTGGAAACAGAGTTCAGGCCCACCCCACAACCCAAGAGAGCGCCCTCTATATCAGCTTTCCCCAAACTGGTGCTGTCTGGATGTTTTGGACTGCAATACCCATCGTCCCTGACCTTAGCCCATGCTTGATGGAGGTGATGGAGATTGTAGTACAAAACATCCAGAGAGTGCCACATAGTGGAAGGCTGCTCTACAGATTTATCAGGGAGTAAAATATTGCTTCAGAACAGATGTAACCCCATGTTTACCATGGGAGTAGTTAACCAGAGTAATTTGGGAAGTCTGAAAGTACTTTTTCCTCTTCCCCCAGCCTTGGATTTTTGTAAACATGTACACCTCAGGGGTTAAATGATAAGCTGATGTGTGACATAAGAAAATTAGATACTCAGAAAAAAGTCTGAAGCATCAGTTGGGGGAAATGACCCAGACTGCAAACATTCACATTTAATCTGTTTAAAGTGTGCTTGAATGATCAGCAAATAAAGTTATTCTTATGGATTCTAAAATCATGAGACAGTCCCGCATCTCAAAATGAAAGGTTTAGAGTTTTGGTTTCGTTAGGGATGGGCTCTTCTCCTCTGCCTCCTCCTCCTTCTTTACAAATGAGTGAAATATTTTATACTTCTTGTGTCTCTCAGCATGTAAATCATAGTCCTATTTCCAAGGTTTGCTCTTTCAAGCATGAGATCCAAAAATATAGGAACACATAACAAACATGGCATTCTTACCATTCCAACAGCCAGGGCTTTAAGAAAAGAAGCAACATGCCCAGTGGTGCAACTAGGGCCTGACTCCACTGCCCCACAGCCCAAAGAACCTGCAAATAATCACCCAGTGTGGCAGGTGATCAGGGCAGCAGCAACAGCAAACAGGCCTGACATCAACATCTAAGCCAGAGCGGGTATGCTGGGGCCCACAAGGATTGATGCTGCCGATCACAGTATCTTTTCTTTCCTCTTATTTTTAAAGACATTTTATAGTCGGGGCAGCTGGCCATGTATATGGCTCCAGCTAGGGATGGACGGATTTTGTAAAATCCATTACATCTGCATTTCACAGATTGTCAGGTGCCGTTCATTCCATCATCAGAACATTGATTGAATCAGATTTTGTCCAATTTCCCAAATTTGTGGAAATTTGCACCTGCGCAAATGTGAAAATCCCCCTCTAGAATGTGCAAATCCCCTCAAAACGCTCATTTTCATGTCTTAAAGCCTAAGGGGAATGTGATTTTCAGCCAGTATTGTTTTATTTTACTTATTTTTCTGCCACTAAATTTGTGTAACATTATGGAAAGTTAAAAAAAAAAAAGCAAGTCTGCGGAATCCATGCAACTTGGGAGAAGCTGCTCTGCTGCGGAATCTGTAGGTCGGATTCATAGAGATCTCAGCTCATTTGATTCCATTGTAGATTCCCTTGACATCCCTCATTACAGCTGCTCATTTTATTATTTTTACTATTAAAAAACATTTTATCCTTCTCTGCAACAAAATGATGCATATTCTCAAGTATATGTATTTAGCATCAAGGAAGCCAAAGCCAATGCCATTTTATTCCTATAACCACGATGGTGCTATGATTTAAGTGAGTTTAAAATGTAAAACTGCCTCAAAGCAGGGTTGGTAAACTGACTTTTTTTTTCTTTGCTCTAAGATGTCAGGAATGCTGAAGCAGTGGCAAAGCAAGGAATGGGAGGAGAGAAATGTTTCTTTCATGCTTCATGATTGAAGTATTACATGTGGCTGTCTAAAGGGAATCCCCATAAGACAATCAAGACTACAATTACCTAACTCCATCACTGTATATGCCAGGCTTACAATACAAGCTGAACCTTCATGTGCCTATTGTGTCTTTCTTTCTGTGTTATTATCTAGATGACCTTGACATGGATGACTTCCAGTTGGAACTTGAGGATTCAAAGCTCCACCCCAACATCCAGTGCACACCAAGCCCTGGTAAGAAATATTCTCAAAACACAGGCCACATAATTTATAAAAAAGCTCCATTTCATTAAGTGTGATGGTTGCTATACATGTTATTTTTAAGCCCACAAAAACATGGCAATACAACGTGATGGTTACTGACTAGCATTATATACGGTGCTTCATTCAGAACAATGTTGTTCTATGTTTGCTAAATCTTTTTTACCCACTATCCATTCTTTGCTTGCATAATGCAAACTGTTAATCTCATTTATAACAACAGTATACATTTCTAGTCCTTAATGTTGAAATCACCTGAGTTAGTAGGAATGAGCAGGATTTTCAGTGAACAGGGCAGTCTTCCGTGCTCTGTTTGGCTCTTCCTACAATTAGTGGAAGCAAAACAATATAACCAAAATAATTCCTTGTCCTTGAATGTCCAGTTCCAAGACCTGGTTGCTGCAACTGGCTTTACAGCTGCTGAGCTACAAGTCTCAGACAATTATACATTAGTCTGCCTTGTGCAGCATGCCTCCAGACTTCTAGACTTGTGACCATCATGTACCTCAGCCTTCCCCATACTGCTGCACTCCAGATATGTTGGGCTGCAACTCCCATTATTCCCAGACAGCTTGATGGAAGTTGCAGTCCAACACATCTGTAGGGCACAGTACGGGGACACCTGGTGTACCTCAAGCTCTTCTTTCTTATTCGGACATGTATTGCCAGCTGCTTTGCTGTAGTGTGCCCTCCATCCAGTTTGTAATATGTCTCCTTCCTCCACTTCCTTTTTAGGTCCTTTCAAGCCCTGTGATCACCTGTTTGAAAGCTGGGTCATCCGCCTGGGTGTCTGGCTGATCACGTTGGTCTCCATGCTGTGCAATGGGCTAGTCATGGTGGTTGTCTTTGCTTCGCCTGGCTATCTGTCCCCTATCAAGTTTGTCATTGGTGCCATTGCTGGAGCCAACATGCTGACAGGCATGTACTGTGCCATTCTGGCTTTTGTGGATGCCGTCACCTTCGGACATTTTGCGAAATACGGGGCCCGGTGGGAAACAGGCGCAGGGTGCCAGGTGACTGGGTTCCTGTCAGTGTTTGCTTCAGAGGTGTCCATTCTTCTGCTGACGCTGGCTGCTGTGCAGTGCAGCCTTTCAGTGTCATGCATGCGGACATATGGGAAGGTACCATCCTTTGGCACAGTCAAGGCAGGTGCTTTGAGTTGCCTGGCACTCTCTTCAATGGCTGCAGCGCTGCCTCTTTTCTCTGTTGGGGAGTATGGGGCATCCCCTCTTTGCCTACCCTACCCACTCCCTGATGGGAAGCCTTCCATGCTGGGTTTCATGGTGGCCTTAGTGCTGGTGAACACCCTCTGCTTCCTCATTATCACCGGGACCTACATCCGTCTCTACTGCAACCTGCTGAAAGGCGAGTTTGACTCTGTCTGGGACTGTGCTATGATCAAGCATGTCGCATGGCTCATTTTCACCAACTGCCTCCTCTACTGCCCAGTGGCCTTCCTGACCTTCTCTTCCATGCTTAGCCTCTTCCTCATCACTCCTGAAGTCATCAAGTCTGTGCTGTTGGTGGTGCTTCCCCTGCCTGCCTGCCTCAACCCCCTGCTCTACCTGCTCTTTAACCCCCATTTCAGAGATGACCTGCGGCTCCTGAGGCAGAAGAGCCGGGCTCGGGAAAGCTGCGCCCCATCCTATGTGTCTGAAGACACAGAGAAGTGCTCGTATGACTCTACCCAGGCCCTTGTTGCTTTCTCTGACATGGATCATATATTTGAGGCACCAGACATCTTTGGAGTGCCTCCTAGGTGCCCGTCAGTTCTAGATGCTTACAGCTTCCCCTCAGTGACTCTCATCCCATGCCAGAAAAAGGCAGGTGTCAGAGGACATGACAGTGTCTTCTCCACCCACCTTTCCTACCTTGCTGATGATGAGCTCTTAATTGCATCGGAAAGTAGAGACCCAGCAAGGAGCAGCCTCCATATTGCCTTGTTCCCCACGCCACCTGCACCAGCCTTTACATCTCACTTATAAACACTGCTTCAGCCTCCTACACCCAATACAAACTCCCTCGGTGAAGAACCTATGCAAGAGCCCATCCTATAGCCACAAACAGCTTGGGACAATGGCTGTTCTGGGAGAAAGGGTGGCCCAGTATATTGCTTCTTCTGGAAAAAGGAACTGATGGCCTGCAAGATGCTGCCAGCTCCATGTATCTCAGCTTGCTGGAGCATTGTCTCCTCTCTCCTGCCACAGCAGTGTGAGGTAGGGTGTCCCTCAGGAGAGGGAAAACTAGGGAAGCACTGAGTTAACATCTTCTAATACAAGAAGGCAAGTTATTACTTAAAAAAGCCAAAGTGCAACAAAATCAGAAGCTCCTGCCTAACCAACCATAACTTAGCTTCTCAGGGTATTTCTGATGCTACTGCCAATGAATTGTGTGGAACATACAGCAGAAGGCGATGGAGACGTATCCCCAGAAAACCTTGCCCTAGGACAAGGACAGATTAGGAATTATT
Organism: Anniella stebbinsi; assembly: GCA_029215795.1. NCBI lineage: Eukaryota > Metazoa > Chordata > Lepidosauria > Squamata > Anniellidae > Anniella > Anniella stebbinsi. The sequence continues at coordinate 41,673,551 of JARDYH010000004.1, read as the reverse complement.
CTGGATTGTGCCTTCCAAAGAATAGATAGACCTATCACCAGCTGAACATGTATGGCTCCACAATGCCCTTTTCTCCTCTCCTTTTGCAATGAGACACAGCATCAGTTCTGTCCTACAGGCGGAGAAAAGGAGCTGAAGATAACAGACTGGTCTTCAATTTGGAATGCCTCAACTTCGTAGAGTGTAGTTTTTCAGCATCAATGTCTAACATTTAGGTCCAAGAAATTAAAGCACCCAAAACAAAGGTCTGCTATTACAGCATGGCTGTCTGTGAGTCCAAAGGCAGTGGCAAAACCAGGATTAGAAGAACTCACAAGGTTTCACCACTCTTAAGAGCCAGACCATGTGACAGGTGTTTTGGGGGTTTTTTGCTCACCATTTAGGTGAGCATTCATTGCATCTACCTGATCCCCCTAGAGCCCATAAGTACAAAGTATTACGGCCTATGCACTGAAAAGAAGTATAAGGAGCAATGTTGGGAAGATGGCATGTTTCCATCTCTAATCTCATTTCCCTCATCTAAACTCTTATGAAGAGCAAATAACATATAGGTACTTTCTTCTGCCTTGTAGCACCTTTTCTGTTTTTAGAGATGTCCGTGTTGTAGGGTTGAAAGCTAAACATTGAGCACAGCAAAAGTCATAAGAGGAGAAAGGCAAAGCACAGGCATCCTAAGCCAGAGATCCCCCAAGATGAAGTGTTCTTACCCTCTAGTGAAAGTCCAGTACAGGGCAACTGCAGCTAAACCAACCGTTACATGGACTGGGGCACAACTGCACTGCTGCAATCTCCAAATAATGTAATGGCCAGTCATTAAGGCTCAGCTATCATAGTTCAAGTCTAAAAACATCATTTTATTTTGGCATATATTTTGGCTTCTGGAATTGAGCCTTTCCAGCTATCTTTGCAATTTATAGATAAAATCTTTTATTCCTTTCTCATGCAATCTGCCCAGAGAACATTTTGTTATTTGGCGGAATAAAAATACAATAAAATAAAGACATAAATAAAGAAATCATAAGAGCAAATTCTCATCTTTTGCCCTCCCACTTGAAGGAACTGATGCTCTTCAGCAAGAGTCATAGTTCTGCTGACTGGCATGAAAAGCAACCCAGGGCCAATCTGGACCTGACAGTCCGCAGTTGGAGTCACTGGGGAGTCAAGGGTGTACAAGTAAGGTTGTGCTGCAGTTTCAATGGATTTATTTATAGAAAGAACAAGTTGCTAATAGAAAGCAGAAGTACAGGCTGCATGAATAGGCCACTTAATTTCCACACACTGTTGTTGCTGAGAAGGTATAGCTAACAACACCAATTAATAACCTGTACAGTAGGGTAGGACTCAGAAACTTGTATCACAGAGGTTTTATTACTAACATTTTAATACCCTGGAGGGCACACTTCAGAGTCTAGACTACACAGGCAGTTCTGCTTTCAGAGAAGCTCTTCATAGAGTTAGGAGAGAAACTTTAGAGACTGAAACATAGAAGAAGTGAGGAATGTTACAAATGGTTTCAGGTGCCTTTTCCTTCCATTCTGTTAAGGTTAATTTTGCCAAAATCGTATTTCTGGGGACTATGGAGTTCTGACTAGATAGAATTCCAGAGCCCCTCACATCCTCACTTACTGCTTAGACTTATGCAGGTACATTTTATGCATAGAGGCTGGTTTATATGTCTTAGGAAGATTCATAATGCCGTAGCAAAAAGGATACAACTAGTATAATGGGAAGGCCTTTCAGTTATTAACAGTGGGGTTCCTGACAGAAGCCATTAATCAGTGCAGCTTTCAGCCAGTTTTCCGGGTAGCAACTAGCCACATAGAGAACTGCCTTCCTTCTGTAGTGAAGCTGGCAAAGAGCAGCTTGTGCACCAAGTGACTAATTCAGACATCAAATTCAGCAGGATCTATATGCAAACAAATGAAATAAGTTATGCAACTTCCTTTCACTGCCCCAATGAAACTCTCCCAAAGGCTAAAGATGAAAACAAGCTACCTGGTTATCCAGGAACCATGTAGCACAATCCTTAACACGTTTATCCAGAAGTATATTCCATTGTGTTCAGTGAAATTTACTCCCAAGTAAGTGTGTTTGGGATTGCAACCTCGGGGATTTGGGCTGTCAAACGTGGAGCATACTGTTCAAAACAGGAAATAGTACTGGGTTTCAATGTGGACTTCATCTTTATTATATGGTTCCCAAGCATTCCTAACACATGTAAACCTTACTTAAAATCCTGACCTGCAGCTGGGTTAATCTGTAACAACAAAAGTGCTGTAACAACGTAGAGGAAAGAGTAGCAATCCAATATGGAGTTAAAAACACTTAAACTCATTGATTTCAGTGGGCTTAAGCATGCTCAATCCTGTGTTAGTTTGTTACCAAAGAGTGGAATCCAACTCCTATTGACCTCAACAGAGCTGGATTGCACTTTAACTGTTTTGATACAAGGTGGAATGCCACGCTCATCATGTCATGCTACCATTGCACAGATAGTTTTTTTTCAACTTGAATCCCTGAAGCAAACGCTCCTGCCTATACGTAACATGTGCAACCCACATACTTTGCACAGGCACTATAGATACTGTAGCAGTGCAGATCCTAGATGCCTGGAAATACCAAACGCTTTCCACACACCATTAAACTATTCGTCCCAAAACTATGATCTTTTCAAAGTAAGGAAGGGACTATCCTACCCTGTCTCAACTCCTGGTTTCCAAAGAGCTGGATGATTTTTTTTAAAAAGCAACACCACAAGAGCAGTTTCTGCACTTCCAGTGTCTATGGCTGCTGCAAGATGAACAGCTCCTAGCACTATCCGTGAAAATGCATTGTGCAGCTATTCTGACTTTACCTCCTTAACACTTTTTTGTGGTATGAAAATAGATGGAAGAAATGGTGGGAAAACATGGGAGGTTTAGAAATGGAATAATACATCACCTGGACCTCTGTAAAAATTCCATGTTTGAGGCAAGGTAACGGCGCAATAAAAGCCCCATAGAAGCACCCTCTGACACATTGATTAGAATACATTCTATTTAACTTCTTTTTGGTACCACAAAAAAATCCATCGAGGAGTGAAAGAACAGCTGCACAATGCCTTGTGATTGGTAGAGCTAGGAGCTGTCCATCTGGAAGCACCCGTTATTAACATCACCCACAAAAAGCAGAGGGAAGCTAGTCAGGTGAATGCACTGCGAGGACCAGGAAAGTTTCTTCTGCTTTTATCTGTAGCTTGTTTCTTTTGCTAGGTATCCTTAATCTGCCCAAGAACTAGTCTTCCCAAAACACATGGATGATCCTGTTACAATGGCTGCTATCTACAGACCAACCATTAGAGAGTCTATTGGTTTAGAGAAGTGAGTTTGATTTTCCTATATCACATAGAAGGAACTATTGCACTCACCTTCTCTTGAAATGAGATTAGTATTGGAAAAAATTGTCATCTTAGTAGTTACTAGCTTGAATCAGGCTCAGTTAACCCTTAAAACTACAAATACCTACAACTCTTACCATCGATACTACTGTGTCTAAAATCATGTTAAGACCCTATCACACATTGAAGGTATGAAAAGTCAGATGAAATGCTTTTACACACCATGTATATGTTATTGTCTGTATATACATGATGCCATATATGCAATATCCAGCATGCGTGTGTTTGTATATTGTGTGTATATTTATATAGAGATATATAGCCACTTTCCCTCTCTTAGTGACCCTTGTTTGGACTCCTACTTCCCTTCTTTTGTATATTGATTTGTAAAGCACTCTATGGAAGACCATGTAGAAAATTAAAAAATGTAATTTTAAAAACATAACTTGATATTGTTTTTATTGCTTAGATTGGAAACCGACAAGACTGCAGGCTGGTTCCCCTATACATGTTCATCCCTTGATGGCAGCAACATCAAGTGTATGATGCTAGTATATGAATAGAGCATCACAGATGTTACATCACAGATAGAATTTCCATATTGCCTCAAACACAACACTTTTCAACACTGAGCCAGTCCACATAGTCAGCTGCCAGCCATCAAGTGTAGAGTTATCAAGTGATGTGCATTCATATGTGGACAAGCCTGCGGTGTGAGTTAGGAAGAACCAGCATAATCTAACATCTCAGAAAGTGAGGTTTTGGAAAATACAGAAGAGGAAGATTTAAAACACACACACATGCAGACAGGCATTACCTCAGACAGAAACAGTGAAAGGCTTTCTTTTAATAAGGAAGGAGTCTTGTCTTGACAGCACCAGAGACAAAGTAGCTGCTGAGGCATTACACCAATCCTTCAGGGAAACACGGAAAAACAAAATATTCTTATCTCATGAAGTCCTACATTTTATGCCTTTATATGTAGGCCCAAGGAGATGAATGAATACTCCTCCTTTAACATCAGTTAGCTTTAAAGGAGACTTAAGTATAATATTGATAGTCTGTGACTTCAGATAACTGAAGGAACAAAAAAGTAGATCAAAGGGTGTGGGTTTATTTGAAGACAGATTAATATAGATGGCTAACCCACAAAGGTTGGAATGTTAATTAAGCCCATGGGAGTTCCTTCACATTTTGAAAATCTAAATAATAGCAAAGTCAATAAAAAAAACCAGGAACATGAAATACAGAGAATGTCTGCAATTCTAGACCAGACAAGCCAAGTCTACAACTGGAAAGCTCAAAATCTGTATTTGGAATAGATTACATAAATTAAATAGATGTGTGTATACAATCATACACTTGATCTGTATATGTTTGGTTGCTAAATTTAGATTTTGTCAAATCTGACTTCCTTTAAACCAGGGAACAAAAAAAAAGGACTGCATAAGACAAAGATGGGCAACAAGTAGTAGGATCTGAAGAACAGACAAAACATGGGTACATTGAAGACTCACCCTTTGATCACTGGAAGCTAATAAATGTAGACACACACACCTCCGTGTGGGCCTTTACCAGAAACTGACAGATTTTTTAACAGTCTTTTCCCACATTAGATCAATCAGTACCCAAAATGTCCACATGTACTACAAGATTAAAGCTAGAGGCCTAGGTATGCTTACTGGGAAGCAAATTCCATATAAACCAATGAGAGATACTTCTGATGAAGTGGACTGTAGACAATGAATGCTTAAGCCATAATAAAAGTATTAATCTTTAAGGTGCCATAAGACTCTTTTTTATTATTTTATTTTTTGCTGAGTAATGGTTTATGATTCAGGTTCAAAGGAATTAATCTATCGTTGATAAATAATAGTTTGCTTCAAAAGAGGGCAATTTTTATGCATAAATGTGGCACCATTCTAAATGAATACTCAAGGCATACAGGATGATTTACAACCACTCCCTTCAGAATAATCAGGCAAATAGGCACAGCTAAATACTTTAGAGCATTCAGGAAACTTGATGGATCCATAAGTCTCCAGAGGAAAACATCTTAACAGGCTCCCCTACAGAGGCTGTGGATCTTATTAGTCTGTGTCTGAACTACTTAATGATCTATCCATGACATAATGATCTAGTAAATATGCCCATAGACCATGCTAATGTTTATCAGCAAGGAAGAATGTCAGATCAAGTATGACCTACAGCATGAGTGGAGGCCCTGAACTAGAGAATTTTGGAGCCAAACCTGAGGAGCATCAGAAAGGATAAATGGAACTCAAGAGTCTAAAGCAGTGTTTTGTTCACACTGTGTCCCTGGGAACTCTTGGATTCCTTGGGAAATTAACAAGGGTTCTCCCAAGAGAAGATCAGTAATGGTGGACAAACTTGCCTCCCCTGACGCTGCAGGTACCTTTTAGCTGAGTTCTACAGAGCATGCTCAATCCACACAAGAGCACAGTGAGGCTCAACAAACCTACTCAGTGGCCTATGTAAATTGAATGTACAGCCTAAAAAATGCTACAGAATCTTCTGCAATGCGCAGGGATTCCTCAGTAACTAAAATGATATGGAAAGTATTGCCTAAAAGGATAAAAGCAATTGATCTAGAGAAATTAAATGTATAAACAGACTTTTAACATGAACAATATGGTGAAGGCTATATACTTTTGATTGCTTCAAAGGAGCCAAGTTGAAATCAACAACTCTTAAATCAATACAAGTACAAAAGTGTGTGTACACAACTGACCATATCCACCCATAGCTACTGCAATGCCCCCATGGCTAAGGTAAGCATTTTTATGGATGTATAATGTGATATGGAAAGATCATTTCCATTCATAGGCAACTGTAAAAGTGCATTGAAGCATTCCACACACACACTCGCATACTAAAATTGAATTTAAAATGGATCAGTTGGGTCTGTTTATTTGTTTTTAAATTAAACATAATAATTTTATTGTGCAAGGTGCGCCTGAGGGAGTGGAAGGTAAAGAGGCTCAAATATAGAATGGTTGGTTCATTAGAATCAGATTGTGAACAGCTATTGAAGCTATGTTTTGACTTAAATCAAGATTTTCCAATTCTGAAAACAACCCTAAGAATATTCTTCTCATTAGATTATATAATAGACTTTAAAACTGGTTCAGAACGTATTTTGGCAAAAGTCCAGACTGATAATTAAATCTCCCACACAATTTATCAGATTTTCCCTTGCTGATTTTCAACAAGCCTAGATTATTAAAGGCAGTTACTGCTACTTTCTAGCAAGAAATCTATTGCATATATGTGTGTACTAGGCTATTTCCCCACCCCATCTCCAAATTAATATTTTTAGTGGGTAAATGTGCTAAAACACTTGTCTGGGGGCAAAAACTATTAGACAATATGATTCTGGGGGAAACAGGGGAGTTGTTTTTGTCATGATGGACGAGGTGGCGTGTTCTAATATAATCATTTTAGATGTTGTGACTCTCCATAATTTTTGACAACAGTATGTATGCGTAGAAATACAAAAATGGCCTGAAATTTTGAAGCCGGTGGGGGGATTGTCCCATTTTTTCCCCTGAGGGAAAAAAACAGAATTTGGGGTGAAAGTTGGAAAGTATGCAATACTGATTTTTTTAGCACTCTTTACAGATCTCAATTAACTTTGTTACTTTAGGAACTTCAGATGTATTATGGATAACTCTGTTCTCTCAAAAAAATATCATCAAAATAAAAAAATAAATACAAGTAAATCCAGTTAGTGATTTGTAATGGTCTGAATAAACTATATTTTTAAATTTAATATAGCAGACATTATCATTTCACATAAGCCAACTTATACATCATACATTTTACGAAATAGTCCCTGAAACTCCTGAATTATCCTACAAGACAGAAGAAGTAGGAAGAGCTGGAGAAAGGAAAACTGGTATACAGTATATTTTCCTGTTTGTGAAGAATTTATTGGGGAGAGTTTAGAGAAATCTAGACTGAAGTAAAACTTATGAAAGGAGCAATCCAATGGCCCCTGGACATTGTCTGAGGAACCACAGGATACTGGGGATTCCCCCCACTGAGTTTGGAAACAGCTCAAGGGGACATCAGAGATCTGACGCCCTGCCCTGCCTCCGAGTCCAGAAAAGTGACCCCAGAGAGGGGGAAAGGGGCATTTTGGTGGGCAGGGAAGAGACCAGAGAAGCCAGGTTACAATATATCTTGAGGCCTTTTCAGCCTCATTCCCTCTCCTTCTGAAGCACCTCTGCTGGGTGGGCAAAAAAGCCTAACTAGTGAAAAATGCAGGGCGGGAGAACAGGGAGGCATATTGTTAGAGCAATATGACAATGGAACCAATTTCCTAGGGAGGTGGTGGGCTCTCCCACACTAGAAGCATTCAAGAGGCAGCTGGACAACCATCTGTCAGGCATGCTTTAAGGTGGATTCCTGCATTAAGCAGAGGGTTGGACTCGATGGCCTTATAGGTCCCTTCCAACTCTACTATTCTATGATTCTATGATCTTCTTTGCTCCTCCCCACACTTTGCATTGAATGATCAGAAACTTGCTTCTAATCACCAAGGATGCAATTGATAGGAATGTGCCCTAAGAGTTTATTTATTGGGGAAAGACTCTCTCACCTATTTGGAATGGTTACCAAGCACATTTAATTTAAGAGCCTTTAAGCAATCTCCACCTATTATTGGAAGAATTTTATTCGCTTTTGTAAATAATTCTCTATAATAAACATCTTAAATTTTGTTCATTTTGAAAGTTTATCTGTAATGGTGGTGTCAATTTCATGAGTTTCTTTTAGATACAGAGTAATTATTTTAGTGGTAGAAGTTAAAGATTTTATAGCTGAGGCAGCGCTTCCTCAGACTGAGTTCAGACAACACAGTAACCAACAGTGGGTTGAATAATCAATAGTGGGTTAAATAGTCAACGGTTGTTTATTGTGTCATCTGTCGGGACTTTTTCACACCACGCTTGGTTATTCGGCTGAAATAACCAATGCAAATAACCAATGCTGTGCAGAGCTGATTATTTGAAAAACCACTGGTTATAGTGCCTGTGTCAGGCACCATTGACTATTTCGTCGCATGTAGTAGGTTATTTTCAGCAACTACAGAGTCCCCTGGCAAGAATGACCAAAGCGGCAGCTGCTGCTCTAGTTCAGCCAGCAGAACTTGCAATGACTGATGGGATACCAGTGGGAGGACTGAGGGGGAGAAAGGGCAGGGGATGTGTCAATCAATCACACCGTTGACTAATAATCAACTCCATGCTAGCCTTAATCCACACCAGGGTTGATTATAATCATGTGTGGGGAGTACCCCCTGGATACCCACCATTGACTATTGTGTTGTCTGAATGCAGCCTAACAGTCAGGTCTAAATTGGGAACTTCATTAAAAATGGTGGGATTGAGTTCCATAGACCCAAGTCTCAAAAGCTTTTCATGAGAAAGAAACATAGGTAGGATAACCCACATATTAATCCATTGCATGCGGTGGCAGTCACAGGATAACATAATGTTTTTCTCACATGTGGATTTTATAATGACATTCATTGATTGCTACAGCATCTAACCAGAACAAGCCCAGAAACACAGGACTCCAGGGCACAAAAACCAAACTGTCAAGAATGTACATTTTCTTCGGATGTTATGATACAGTGACTGTCATATGTTGGGAAACTGAGCATGATTTTGAGCATCCCAAAATGTCTTATCAATAAAAGGTACATTATATCAATAATTTTAATAAAGAATGAGAGAAATAACCACTCTAGGAATCTTAAGAGGTTTAACATAATTTCCAGAAATTTTACAGATCAAGTCTTCCTATAAAGGTCTTCCTATTACATCCTTTTTAGAAATCATTTTGTAAATGCCAGGTAGTATTCTATGAAAACTTTGCCTTAAACATTTTATTCATTATTCGGATTTTTAAAAAATAATCTTAAATTGTTTGATTTTTCAGAAAAAACAAAGCTCCTTGGGGAAAAATGAGGAGGGGGGTGTTCCCTGAATGTTTCAAGACCTTCACATCTCTACATATTACACACACACAATGGAGCTTAAATACTTTTTACATATATTCTAGCATGTACTTTTGGTAGTTCTGTAAAGTTTAAAGAGAAAAAAACCTCCAACACTTGATACTTTCTGCTCAACTTCATGTGTCACAGTCCAAGAGGTGTTATTAATGAAACACCCCAAGACTACAATGAAACAGAAGACATTTTTTAAAGCCTCTTTACACAATAAGTATATATTATTCAGTGGCAGAGCAGCTGAAAGTAAACATTTCTCAGTTCAAAGTGAGGGCAGGGCAGGTGTAAATGAAAGGAAATTAGGTAAGATTTTATGAGCTAATACACTTTCAGGGAATGTATCATATAATCAAATTTAAAGTCTGCCTGTTGGTAGATTTCACTGTAGACAGATTTGCTTTGTCTTTTGCAGGAAACAGTGCATGTTTTCTGCAGTAATTTGTGAACGTTTCACTCCTCCTTATAGTGAACTCAAGTGATGGTTGCCACCAGAATTGTACCCCCCAAAAAACTGTGGCCGCAGGGGGCAGTATCAACTTGCCTGGGGAAATCTTGCTGTTCACAGAGGTACAAACTATTAAAACAAACCATATGGTCCCTGGATGAGCATCCCAGGCACAATAGGATTGTTCAGATTCTCCCTTCTGAGACCGTAGGCAGTGTTTCTACCTTGGATGGAGGGGGGGTTGCAGAACCCCCCCATCCCCCCTTCTCCCACTCCCTCACTGCTAGCACAGAAAGAACTGCACCAGCTGCCCACCAAGGTCAGAAATTGACTTTGGAGGAGGAAAGGGGGTGCTCCCATGGGCAGGAACAGGAGACCCGAGAGGCCAGGATACAAATTACCCTGAGCTTACTTCAGCCTCCTTTCCTCCCTTGTGCCCTTGCTATATGAGCTAACAATCCTGTATAGCGAAATCTGCAGGGTGAGAGTAGGGGGCAGTAAAGATCGCCTCCACTTCTCCCGACCCGCATGGGTGCCAAAAAAACAGTACCCACAAGGAAAAGCCACATTAATCCTAGCATTTTGCAATTAAAAATATTAGACGGTCTTTATTAATGGTTCCATTTCCACTGTCACACCCTAAATTTAAAAGAAAACGTTTTTATTGGAAGATTGGTTTCTCAGAGGGAGAAGAGGGATCAGAGGGAGCTGCAAAGACTACTAGGACAAAGGCTTTCCTTTAGCATATCTAAAGACCCTGGGCATCTAAAACAAATTGGGAAACTGAACCCATTTACACTCCCCAAGTTATGCTAAGATGAAGGAAAGAAGAGGTCCCGCTCCCCACCCACTATTATGTGAGAGCAATTTCTCAGTAACCAGGGGTTATGAATGAATATCACACAAAAATTGGTATGACTGGTATGGGCCTACTAGGAAGAAAGGTACCAATAAGGTGTGAAAGACCCACGTGATCAAACGAGGCCACAATTACAATATTCATATGGCTCCCAACAGAAAGTTAGGAAGGAAATGTTAACAACTCCCACCCAGCCACCCCCTCTACTGCTCTGGGGTTCCTAGCCTCATGTTTGCTACTGTCCATGTATTTCCACACTGACTGTCTATAGCTTTCTAAACCTGCTACTGGAGATTCTTTTTAATTAAAGGTGAGGGATTCAACCTGTGCAAGTAAACCATGCATTCTTTCTTGAAACTACGTGTCCTTCAGACCCATGCTCAACTTGTTGAAGTATGTTGTGATTTCCGTAGTAGCACAGAAAGGGAAGGAAGACATGAAAAAATGTCTTTACACTCATCTTTAGTCCAGCAAATAAGGCTCCAGTTATATACAGCAGCTTTCACTATCAGAAGCAACTGTTTACAAACTGTTCATGACCACTAGCAACAACAAGAACAAATATGTTATTTATTATTTTCATATTCATATCTCCATTCGAAGCATACATTAAATACAGTGAAAGATATAAAACAGAGTACAGCAGAAATTCAAACAAGAGAAACATTTTAATGAAAAAATTAAGAATTCTACTGAAGCAATCAATCAATAACATTTATTGCATTAGTCCTTGGCATTTAAGAAAGAAGACATGCAACATATTGGACATTATAATAAGATCACTTACACAACAGGAGAGACAATCACGTAAGTAAAAAATACATTCATTGCATCATGCCTATTTAAGTGATGAAAGGTAACATTATTAGCACACACAGTTACTGGGATACTCTACAGCAGCAAATCCTCTGTTTCTGAGCGAGACTTTTTGGACAATCCACTGATATTGCTTCCTTTCCTTTTCTGAGAAATGTTGGAATCTTTTGGTGAGTTCATCTTGGTTTGGTGATTCTCTTCACCTGAAATTTCTGAAGTCTGAAATGGCATCAGAGAAAAGGAATTGGGGGGGGGGGGGATGAGGGATGAATATTGGTTTCTATGGTCACATTTCAAAGAAGCCATGCTTTCATTCCCTTCTTATAAGTTGCTCAGGCTCCCCAATTTAGAACATCAGCAGTTGTGCAAACATATTACTCCATAAAGATACAGACCATCTAACGCTCCCTCCAACCCCCTTACAACATGTTCAAGTCACCCACCCAAGATTCTTCAGGTCTTCCTAATAGTTTTACAGCTTACTGTATTCAACTTAGTACATTCAGCTTACTACGTTCAGTGGGCCAACAGACAAGTTTGTGATGCTATGGAAAGATTCAAAGTCCTTTTACTTCCGTATCATTGGACTACTCTTATTTGTTCTGGGCATTTGACAACCCTTTTCAAAACACCTTTCGTATAATATCCATGAAGTTTTGCAAGACAGGCTGTGCACTTATCTTTACCGCAGATATACAAATTATTTTACAGGACACTTAGGGAACAAGTTTGAGACAGTGCGAACATATCACCCCAAAAGAGAAATACAGAGTTCTTTCTACAGACAGTCCAAATTCATCAAAGTTTGAAATTTTACCATGGCAGTCTGAGTAGTATTATTTAAGGGCCAAATGCCCCCTGGTGTTTCAACTGCATAATTACAATCTTTTCATCTGGTTTGAACACTAGCATAAGCCACAGTTGTCAATTACTGACTACTACCTTGTGGTGATTTACTGGAAGACACCAACTGTCATTAAAACTGGCATAGAGTAACCTACATAGAAATTATTGCTACAGCTACTCTCAGGTTGTACTCAGCATTGGTGCTGGGCTGTGTTTTTGAAAGAATCAGCTCAAGCCTTCATTAGAGGGATGAATCCAAAGGTAGCAGGAAATACCCCAACATTTTCCTGACTATTCTGTTTGTTCCTCCACCTTTCAGCCACAGTATATTAAGTGCTGTGTAACATGAATCATATCCTTGCTCCCCTAAATAATGGTCTTTGACATTTCTTTGCTCCCTCAAACTTGTTTTTCTGGCCCATGCTCCTACAAATTCTACTTGGTATTTTGCTTCAGAGATCACACATGCACTAATACACAGATACTACAGTCACTTTTTACTCAGCATCTTCCTACACTTTCTTGGACCAAGAGGATGACAGACTGGGACAAAATATTAAGCAAGTTCAAAGTTAGGCCTAGTCTGCACTTTCAGTAGGATTGTAACAAGATGGCATAGACCAAAGGTGGCAGGATGGACTGTACCATTTCAAACTGCAAGTGGAGGGATGATGATGATGATGTTGGGAGAGGCATTCCATCAGATATCAAGAATACACTTCTAATGCTCCACTATATAAAAAGAAAAACCCTCTCCCACATAAAACAATAGCAAAAAGGGAAGCATCCTGGGCTAGAACCTCTCTCCCCACTGTGCTAGGGTGTGTGTGTAAGTCTGTAGGAAGTTATTACACAACGGAACATTCAACATAACATCAGCCACACTGTGTTCATCTAATCCAACATTCTGTTCACACAGCAGCCAACCAGCTGCATGGGGGAACCCACAAGTAAGCATTCAAATATAGCATCACTATCTGCACTCCAAAGAGATATAAATATACTTTACCACCATGGGATTCTACCACCTCATTTTCAAAGACAACTTGTTAAAACCAGTGAGCAAAACTGATCACATGGTCCAAACCTCACTGGAATCAATGAGACTTTGGCTGAGGTACAGAAAATCAATTCACCAAGAGCCCCTTGGCTCCACTGATGATTCCCCTCCACCCCAATCCATGGAGCATGTGTGTTGCCATAAATCTTAGAATCAGGCTGCAATCAAGATAGAATTCCAAATAAAATACGGTTGTAATAGGATAAATTCCTATGATTTACACATAGCGTGTTTTACACAACATTAGACACATATAAATACAGTAAAGACCTGAGCTGAAAAATCCTGCACTTTGAGCTTTGGTACTATGGCCAGGAAATTAACACACATATACACACAGAGCCAGAAAAATTGTATTTCTGAAAAGAGATGTTAATCCAGACACTTGTGTATCATGGCACATTTATAGTTCTTCCTTCCACAAACTCAATTAAAGGAAGATAGGCAATTAAGTGACGCAGATCTGAAATATTTAATTTGGCCCAGCAAGACTACACATGTGAAGATTAACCTACACCCCATTCCTTTATAATAAAAGTGATGTATTTTTCTTACCATTGTTGTCTGGCTTGCATACTTCCCTGTCCATTGTCTGGCATTTCTGAGGAATGCTTGCTTGTTGTATTTATACTCAGAGGACTAGACATAATAAAAAAAGCAAGAGACAATGATAATTATGGCCTCAACCATAAGACCATAGTTATGTATGATGACAGATTTACCAGACAGAATGGAAGACTGCTTAACCATACTAGGTACTTACAAACAGAAGACTGATAGTTGAAAAAGGCCCTAATGTTTTATACATTTTGCATGCAATATATGTACCCAATCATCCATTTTTAAGTATGAAAGTTTCAAGGTGGAAAATGTTAACCTAACTGTCAGCAAAGCTCATTGTGTTTGCACATCTACAGATACTTCAAAATTAACATGGCCTTTTGAATGCATTACTAGAAATTAAAAGTTCCGTACCTAGAAGGAGGCATGAAAACACAGTGCTATATATTTCTGTGCAGACCAAAATCCAACACACATTCCACCAAAGTAAGAGGAAGAAACTTACTATGTCAGCCATGAGAGGGTCATCAGGGTTGGGTTCATTCATAAGCATTTGTATGGAAGTCAGCAGAGTGGCAATATTCAGAGATGGCCTCCACGCACCCTTCAGAGAGAGAATAGGAGAAGAAAAATTACTGCAGGCAGGGGAATGTTAGACAAAAGGAGAAGCACACCTTATAGTGTATTGCTCTGCAGGCCCAACCTAATATTTCCCTGGAGATTTTCTAGGTTTCATTGCAGTTGATTAGGAGGAGGCTACCAGAACAATTCATATCTACAAGTATGCCCCGAAACAAAATGTCGCAGTGTATTTTCATCTCTTACCAGGAGTGCACCTATTCAGTTTATAGCCAGCATACTTTCCTCTAAGGATTGCTATAAGGGTTTAAAGTACATTGCACCTGTCTCTTTCTCTCACACACACAAATATTTTTTCCTTTCCAATTCTCACTCAACATTCCATAACTTCTGAAGATTATTCAGCATGCTTACTACTCATTGGGCTGTTGGTAAGTGGGGGAAGGGTTTCTACCCATCTTTGATTTAAAATATTTTTGAAACTTCTGAAAGCCCCAGGATTCTATTAAGCATGCTAATAATTCCCTTTTATTTCACAGTGGTCTGCTTTTGTTTACAATCCGAATGGCACTCACCATCTGAATTTACTACTATCAAAATATTGATAATCATTATCATCAATTTTGCAAATAAACACCCTGCAAAAATATAGTTCTCAAAAACAAAAAGCAACCTCCTAAAGACAATTAAAACAAGAAGCTCATAAGAAGCCCAGACCAATTGGCCCACAGCTTCTATCCTGGTCACCTCAGCAAGGCAATAACAACAGGCCACGTTTTGCACCAATACACATGCCAGGATCCACACTTGCAAAGGAGAACACCTTATCTCACTTGTCTCTGTAAGAGCAGCAATCCATTACCTTGGGTGGCAATCTGAGAACATCCAGGCAAATTCTTCCAGCAGAGTCAATGTTGGGATGGTAGATGGGAGTAAGAAAGCGCATCTTTGGGGGTTCAAATGGATATCTGTTTCAGAAATAGGAGAACTAAGTGTTCAGAAGTTTAACATCTACAGGTTCCACACAACCCCGACCATTTTCAAATATCTTCCCTCCCCTTTAGGAAACAGTCTGATTTTAAATTGTCCACACAGTTGTGTGTTAACAGCTGTCTCATTCCTATTCTGGACCTCTAATGTGCTCACTTATTATGACTACCATTTCTTTCTACTTCAAGGTCACCTTTGCCAAGTACATTTCCCTATTAAAGGTTTTTAAAAAGCACCATTTACCTTTCAGGCACAACTACTTCCAAGTCAAAAACACCTTTCTCATACGGTGTATTTGCAGAACCCAATATTTCTATTTAAAAAAGAAAAAGACAGATATTAAGATGAGTCAACACTGCCCTCTTTAGGTAACTGCTACAGTCACACACAAAAAAGCAATCAGTTTGATTACAGACATCACAATATTCATCTTTTCATAAGCTCTTAAAATAAATTAAAAGAAACTGGACAGGACAGGAGCAAAGACAGATTTCCAAAGAATCTGATTATTATTTATTCTTCAGAATAGTACTTAGCTCTGGAATTCAAAAGATGACTTAGATTAGGATGTATTTGCCTTTTCCAAGCAAGAACGTCCATACTGACAAACCACTAATAAATAAATATTATTATTTTTTATTTCAAACAAAAACACTGTTTTGTTTAATAAGTAAAAATAAACCCTTGCTTCTAAAAAGTTCTGGACATTTAAAGCCCCATCCTATGCATGTTTACACTGTGGAAAAATGACTTTGTTCAATTGAATTTATTTCCAAATACATGCACATATAATTGCAGTCTTAATATTTAAGTAAGTGATCTTTGCCATGTATACAAGGGCCGCAAACAGGAATCGGTCTCTGATCTCAAAGCATATAATTTTGTAGTGCAAAAGGATATAGACTGTATGACCAAAAGATTTGGATTATGGGCCTAGATAGTATAATGACTTTTAGTTGCAAACTAGTACGTTTTGGTTGTTAGAGCAACCATTTTCTTTGCATACTTTTTCAGGAAATACATGAATTTCAAAACTGAAAACTCCATCTTAATCCAAAAATTTAAACCAGGTGTATGGGGGAATTTAAATCAACACATTATTTTGAGTAAAAGGTGAAATAGAAATACTGAAAGTAATTGTGTAGCCAACCATTTAAAACATAGCTAATAAAGGATACAGAATTAAAGTTACTGAAATTGCCACCTAAAGATAAATAAAGATCAAATCCAGGCAGATACATACGGGCTCTGAGTTCATCTATGCGACTTCCATTCTGCCAGCAAGTAATGGATGGAGGTGGCTCTGTGGTCAACAGATGCAGCTCCCTCTTCAGTCGTGAAGCCCTTTGCATTGCACTGCAAAAGCATGACAAAAGCCTGCATCATTTAGTTTTATCTCATTTCAGCAATCACAAATCCTCCTTACTCTTGAATTACATACTGGCAGTGCAGGAGCACCAGAATCTTCAAAACGGTTGTAAAGCATTACAACAGTTTGTACAGATTGTTTAAAATGAGGAACAATTTTACTTGAAAATGTTGGTGAAGACCAAGTGATAATAACACTCAGAGATTACTATCAAAACTATTTTGATATATCAGTACCAGCCACATTTTATAGCAAGCATGGTTAAATGGGCGGTTAAACTTTTGCAAGTTATACATGACTCTACAGAGATCAACAAACACTAGGATGGGATTTACAGGCAATGCAAAGCACTATTTCAGAACAGTAGCACTTTACAGCAGTAGTGGGTTACTGTTTCTTTAAGATCATTCATTTTCTAAAAAGTTCTGTGTTGTGGATGCTTGATTTAAGGAATTTTAAGGACATTTGTGGAGGCAGCAACCTGCCTTTTTTGAGGCAGGGGTAAAGAAGTTAAGCCCCCTCCTATCTTGGTAGGAATCTAGCTTACATGTGAGTCATTTGGTTATCTATTATTTCAAAAACTGTCATCAATGTAACATAGCCCATGAAAGCTTATGCCAGCCTTCCCCAATCTGCTGACCTTCAGCTGTTTTGATTTCAACCCCTATTAGCCCCAGCCAGCCTGGTCAAATGTTAGGAAGCTGGGAGTTGTATCCCAAAACATCTGGAGGGTACCAGGTTGGGGAAGACTGACATGCCATAATCAATGTGCTTATCTTTAAAGTGATTCATGACACTGGGTCAAATCCAGAAGTAGAGCAGACCCACTGAAATCAATGGGACAAGTCAGTCACTACTGATTTAAGCCTATTGATTTCAGCACAGCTGGTCCGAGTAGGGCAGCAAATAAATAAATAAATAAATAAAAGCAGCTACAAAAGGCTACAGAGCAAAAAAAAGGTTGAATTTCTCTTGAAAATGAATTAAAGCAGAGCGGTGGAGTCCAGGGTACCAAAGGCTCCCCCCAGTTACCTATCCCTGCCAGATACTTAAAGAGGCCTTGAGTAGAAGACACATGGGTGAAGGGCCAGAATTACAGACCCTTTCTCCCAAAATTTAACGCCGGGTAGGTGGAGCCAGAGGGCTCTCTGTTCTTCTCCCTATCGTCAATTTCTGCAAAAGTGGAAAAGCGAAAAGCGAAGGCTTAATTGCTGGGGTCCGGAGACATCCCTCACAGCAGGGATGGGCAGAAGGTAGCCCTCCAGATGTTCGGGACTTCCAACCCCCAGGATTCTTGACCATTGGCCAAGCTAGCATGGGCTTCTGGGAACTGAAGTCCCAAACATCTAAAGGCCACCTTCTGCCCACCCCTGCCCTAGGAGCAGGATTTGGCCCCACAGTGTGCGTGTGTGTGCGTCAGTTAACACCCCCTACCAAAAGGAAGGGATGCCTGGCCCCTGGTGCTTCTCTGTATAGTTAGGGAGAAGCAGCCATCTTATCAGCTGCGCCCTGAACTGAAATTATTCTCCTCCATCCCATGCCGCGAACAAGCACCACGCCTGTAGGTGTTTCCCTTCTGGGGAAGGAATCTGCTCTTCCCGTTTCCGAAGGCTGGGAACGGGCAGGATTGCGTAACAAGCCGCCGTTGTTTACCTCAGTTTCCAGGTCCCTTGAAATGCCGCTGGATGCAGGACTAGAGCGCCACCGTTTCTAAATAGTCGAGAGCTGGCGTTCCTAGCAGGTCGCGGCCTGAATGGGCGCGTGAAGTGTCCTTCAAAACCCGATTGAATGCGAATTGGTCGATGGAGACAAGAGCTCCACCCCCTCAGGAATTCAAATCGGCTGTGCGGCTCCAAAGGGGTCTTGTCCCGAACGCAGTCCTTATAGACACTTCCGGTAGGAAGTTGAACGGATCTTCTTGTCACGCTATACAGCCGTTAATTTCCTTAACAAAGTTAAGATTGTGGTACATCAATTTACTGATGTTGTCATTGGTCGTTAGGCTTATTTTGCATATATTTACTTCACCTTTCTTTTCTTTCTGTTTTTAAAAAGCCACTTTATGCATTATAAATACGTTAAATTTTAAATACGTGGGTTTTCCGCTGTAAATTATATACAGATTTCACCATAAGGCGGAAATAAACTACGTTGCATCTATAGAGTAATGGCCACTGGCGGCTTGCAAAGCAATAAAGGGAATTGGGGTTGAGTGCACTGCTAAATTATTGTTTGTTCGTAGAAGGGAGCACTTCTCCTGTCCCCGCCCCCGTCCATGTTCAAGCATACGCTTATTGTTTAGGTGTTGCAAGTTAATAAGCAGTTCATGGTACAACAGCACCCTTCCACCCATGTTCCCCAGAAACTGGTGTATATAGGTTTACTGTCTCTGATGCTGGAGGTAGCACAGAGCCATCAGGACTAGTAACCATTGATAGCCTTCTCCAGGAATTTATCCTCCTCCTTTTAAAGCCCTCCAAACTGATGACCATCACTACATCTTGTGGTAGTGAATCCCATAGTTTAACTATGTGCTGTGCGAGGTATTTTTTAGCTGTCCTGAATCTCCCACCAATCAGCTTCATGGGATGACCCCAGGTTCTAATACATCCCCTCCTTAGTGATCTTCCTCCCAATATAAGCATTTTATTGCTTTTAATATAACAGGTATTGTATTGCTTTAGAATGAATGTGGATCTCCCCCTAAAGTGAGCAAGAGGAAGAAACTAGTCAATGTTTTTTTGTTTATTTGAAATTGTAAGTTACCTAGAATTTTATGTAAGAACAGGAGAAATAGCACATGGACTGAATGCAGAGTGTACTCTGACAACATTTTGGATTAAAATGGCAGGAGCAATTGCGTTGTTTTTTGTAATTCATGACTTCTTGCTAAAAAGATGGTTTATGCACAATTGCCTGAAGTATTAGTAAATTGTTCGAGGTTAATTACATTTTGGAAGGATGTGGGTTGAGACTGACTTGAGTACATTCAGGCTGCAGGTTTCCATGTACATGATTGGGTGCTGTAGTACACCACTGGGACCATGAGAGGTACCTTGAGGAAATCCCTGCAACTCAACGCAGGAAACAGTCTTGCAGACCAGACCCATGCTGCTTCCTGTCAACCACATCCAGAGGGGAAATTGTAATCAGCTGAAGCATTCTATACATCTGGACTATGTAGTCCCAGAGCCAGGCAGGATTTATTTACCCAGAGAGTGCAAAAGCTTTGTGAATATTTTTTGTTTATATATGACAGAAGTGTCTCAGAAAAGTGAGTCTTACAAAATTCCAGAGGTGGGGGTGGGGGCTGCGTGATGATGTCATCAATATCGCTGCCACCACATTTAAATATGCATAACTTCTCACCTGTTTATGCTACAGAGATGAATTTTTTCTGAAATGTTTCAAATTTAATGACAAATACTTTTTGTAATTACACGTTTTTGTTAACTCCATTAGTTTTTGAGATAATTTCATTGGAACGTATAAAATCAGTATTCGCATTGGTTATGTGTGATGTTCCACCATGATTTACTCAAAAACTATACGACTTTCGAAAGAATACTCAGGAACAAAAAAGTTACATTTTTTAATGAGGAATAAAAAAATGTATAACATGGGGTTTACCCCAATGCTTAGGGAATTATGAGTGATAGCTCCTTATAAGTCCACAGTCTCAGTATTGTATAATTTAACAATTTATCATACAGGGCTTTCATTTCAAAAGTATCCACCCTAAATATCTCTCGATCTGATGCACAGATCATTTTGAACATGTTCAACTGTGATTTTTACAGTTGAACATGTTCAAATGTTCTTTACAAAATTTCAAACAGGACGAGTATGATGATATGTAAAAAAAGACAATTTATTAGGTTGAATTGTTTTTAACAAATGTTTTTAAAATCCTCAGCAAAAGTTTACAATTTACAAAATAAAAACTATGTTCAGTGAGAAGGGTGAACAAATACATTTCATTGGATGTTGTGATAACTTATCCTAGCCCCTTGCTGCTGCTGCCCCTGTCCGCCTTTACTATTAGGCCCCACAGCTCTACAGCCCAGCAACCTGGCCTCAGACAAGCATCTATGTTCCCGCTGCCACCAGTATCTTCTTCAGGTACACCTTAAATGACCACACGAGTTGGATAAAATTAACAAGTTTTATTAACATAAAGTATATTGCATGCACAGTAAGCTTATTGGTTTTAAGTATAATGTTTCTACGTTTCAAATTGTTTCTTAAGGTAAACTGTTTCCTCTCAATATCAATCAATCAAAACACCTCACTAGATACTCTTTCTTTCTCTCTCTCCTCAACCCACAATCAACCCCCCTCTCCAATTCAACCCAAAACAACCCCGTCAGCTCTCCCTCGGTCTGACATGTATATATTCCATTCGCTCCCCAGCTCGTCCCACTCTCCCACACTCCACCAATCCAGGCACTCCAAACAACTAACCAATCAGCACTCACCGCTCATTCTATACTCACCCAGATTTGCAACTCCAAATAATAACTTTTGTAACACATTCTCATTTCTAAACAGTAGAACATCACAGATGTCCTCTTCACTTTCATTGGAACTGCTTTCATCACTGTCAAAATCACTTTCCTCGTCTTCTTTTTCACCGTCCTCTTGTGTGGCCATTTCAAGATTTTTCTGGGAGTGTTGGACCATTGTACCATTTTATGTGTTACCTGCCATTTTCCAAGTACCAGCCATGTTCAGTAGGATCAAGCCCGTCATCAGGTTTTCTACAATTTGCTTGTTTCCACAGCCATGACACTGAATTGCTTCTTTTAATCTTTTGGATCAATGCAGGTTTAGATGGAGGCAGCATTGTTGGCTCAATCCCTTTAACTTTGGAGAATGCGTTAGACTGGATCTTGCGTGTTGTTTTCTTCATAAATAGACTGTATCTATTTATGGTACAGACAAATTTCTCCAACCCAGCTATCTTTTCTTCGGTTAAAGTTAATGACTCACCTAATTGGCTGAGAATTTCTTGGAATTCATTATTCTTTTTCATGATTTCAAATGGTTTAACTTTTCCCTGTCTTGCAAATGCAGCTGTGAAATCAGACCCTGTAAAAGTGTGGTAGCCAGACAAGGCCTCTACCAGATCATGTCTGAGCTCCTCTGTGATACATTGATCGTCTTTCTGCCGTTAGAAGACACACCACAATCAAACCAAACCCTAGAGTTTAGGAAGTGCTTTTGATGGTAAATTAACAGAACTAACACATCAGTGTCATTTGCTCTAACCAGGATATTCTTTGCCTGATCACTACCATGTGATGTATGTTGGATATGCCAAATAATCCTTGTGTCTGCCTCTTAAAGATGGCAAGCAAGATCAGGCACCTCTGTTGCCTCAACACAGTCTCTGCTTCGACAAAGAGAATTTTGCCTTCAGAAGTGAAGCATACTTCTGATTTTTTCACTCATTGCATAGGAAAGATGTGATGTTTTAAACTGCTCATTCCGAAGTGCATCAACTGCCTTTTTTGGGGTCTTCCGATCTGCGCCTGTTACTTTGATGTCACTAGTTGGTACAGTTGTTCGCCATTCATGTTCACAATTTTTTATACTTTGATAGCTGTAAGTGTCAAACACCAGGTGCACTTCCTTAGCTGGTGTGCTGCTAGTAATGCGCTACAGTAATTTACATGCAAGAGCTCCATAAGTTTCCGAGAACTTCAAAGTGTGGAACACAAACATTGCATCATATACAGCCATATCTATGTGAGGTTGACCTGTAGTTATATCATGCTCCTCGTCTAAATTCTGGTACTTTTCTAGCCTGTGCATCAACATACTTTTGTCTGTTTTATTCATTGATCCACCAATCTGAGCAAGAGAGAATGGCACGGCAGTTAAGAGGATACTCAAACACTTTTTTCACATCACATTTATGAAAAGCTGCCAAATGAATTACTTTACCGAAAGCATCTAAAGTGCATTTGGCAACCTCTAGTTTCTTTCGTTCCGTTTTCAGGTTACTGGATGCAATAGAAGATGCGCAGTTAGCTATCAAATTTCAGGGTATGAGCTTTTCAATATTCTTTGGATCTTACATGTACATGTATGATGACCTATGTCGGGAGAAAGACAGGGGGAGTGTGACTCTGTTGATTCTCCTTGATCTTTCAGTGGCTTTCGATACCATCGATCATGGTATCCTTCTGGGCCGACTGGCTGAGTTGGGAGTGGGAGGCACTCCACTGCAGTGGTTCTGCTCCTACCTGGCGGGGCAGCTCCAGAAGGTGGTGCTTGGGGGACATTGCTCGGACCCGTGGATTCTCCAGTAGGTTCCTCAGGGGTCAGTCTTGTCCCACATGCTGTTCAACATCTACATGAAACTGTTGGGAGTGGTCATCCAGAGTTTTGGGGTGCATTGTCATCAGTACGCTGATGACACACAACTCTATTTCTCCTTCTCATCTTCAGCAGGTGAGGCTGTGGATGTGTTGAACCAGTGCCTGGCTGCGACAATGGACTGGATGAGGGCTATCAAACTGAAACTCAATCCAGACAAGACTGAGATGCTGTTAGTGGGTGGTTCTGTTGACCGGATGGAGGGTGTTCAACCTGTTCTGGATGGGGTTGCACTCCCTCTGAAGGAGCGGGTTCGTAGCTTGGGGGTTCTCCTAGAACCATCTCTATCACTTGAGGCTCAGGTGCCTCGGTGGCACGGAGTGCCTTCTACCAACTTCGGTTGGTGGCCCAGCTACGCTCCTATCTGGGCAGGGATAACCTGGCTTCAGTTGTCTATGCTCTGGTAATCTCTAAATTGGATTACTGCAATGCACTCTATGTGGGGCTGCCTTTGAAGACGGTTCAGAAACTGCAGCTTGTGCAAAATGCAGCGGCCAGAGTGATAACAGGAACCAGAAGGTTCGAGCATATAAGACCTACTCTGGCCCGCTTGCATTGGCTGCCTATATGTTTCCGAGCCCAATTCAAGGTGCTGGTTTTAACCTATAAAGCCTTACACGGCTTGGGACCACAAGCTGCTTGGACGAGTGAGGAGGACGACTTGCCCTCTCGATCCCTGTCCTTCATGGCTGGTCGCCCAGGGAGGAGACGCAGTTAGATCGCAATTACAATATATTATTAATGCATCTCTCAGGGAGGGGAGTTTTCCATCATGTTTAGAAGAAGCGGTGGTACGGCCGCTTCTAAAAAAGCCCTCCCTGGACCCCCTGGACTTTAATAACTACAGACTGGTATCAAACCTTCCATTCTTGGGCAAGGTGATCGAGAGGGTGGTTGCCTTTCAACTCCAAGTAGTTTTGGATGACACTAATTTTCTAGACCCATTTCAAACTGGCTTCAGAGCAGGATACGGAGTTGAGACTGCTATGGTCACCTTAGTGGATGATCTACGCCTGAGTATTGACAGGGGGAGTGTATCCCTGTTGATACTTCTGGACCTCTCAGCGGCTTTCGATACCATCGACCATGGTATCCTTCTGGAACGCCTGAGGGGATTGGGACTCGGGGGCACTGTGCTTCAGTGGTTCCGGTCCTACCTCTCAGGCAGGTTCCAGATGGTGATGCTTGGGGATAGCTGCTCCGCAAAGAAGGAGCTGCTGTGTGGCGTACCGCAAGGTGCCATCCTTTCCCCAATGCTGTTTAACATTTATATGAAACCGTTGGGAGAGATCATCCGGAGGCATGGGGCGGGGTGCTATCAGTATGCTGATGACACCCAAATATATTTCTCTATGCCTTCGATAACAGCGTCAGCTGAGGATAGTGTGTCTCCTCTGAATGAATGCTTGGAGGCAGTAATGGGCTGGATGAGGAAAAACAAACTGAAGCTGAATCCAGATAAGACGGAGGTGCTTGCTGTCAAAGGCCGCAACCTGGGTTTGGAGGTGTGCCAACTGGTTCTGGATGGGGTTACACTCCCCCTGAAAGACTGTGTTCGCAGCTTGGGGATGCTCCTGGATCCGTCGCTCCAAATGACAGCCCAGATAGATGCGACAGCCAGGAGTGCCTACTATCAGCTTCGGCTGATTCGCCAGCTGCGCCCCTTCCTAGAGTTGGAAGACCTAAAGACGGTGGTGCACACGCTGGTAACTTCGAGGCTCGACTTCTGCAATGCGCTGTACATAGGGCTACCTCTGTGCCTAGTCCGGAAACTTCAGCTAGTTCAAAATATGGCAGCCAGGTTGGTCACCGGTACACCTAGGGGTGACCATATTACGCCAGCTTTAAAATTGCTCCACTGGCTGCCAATTAGTTTCCGGGCGAAGTATAAAGTGTTGGTCATTACCTTTAAAGCCCTACATGGTTTGGGTCCAGGTTACCTGCGGGATCGCCTTCTCCCATACAATCCGCCCCGCACGCTCAGGTCCTCTGAGAAGAACTTACTACAGTCGGCCAAGACTAGGCTGACAACCGTTACCCAGAGGACCTTCTCTTCTGCCGCTCCCAGACTGTGGAATGACCTGCCGGAGGAGACTCATCAACTTAACAGTCTTTTAGAATTTAAGAAAGCCATAAAGACTGTTCTCTTCCAGCGGGCATATCCAGTGGAATTTTAGAAAGTTTTTAGGATGTTTTTAGGATGTTTTAGGATGTTTTAATGCAGTTTTAATAATGTATGTCATGTTTTAATCAGTTTTATGTATTTTATTATATTGTTGTTCCCCGCCTCGATCCAAACGGAGAGGCGGGTAATTATACCTGATGGAACGCCTCTCCCGACACAAACCTACCTGTACACTACAATCCACATCGAAGGTCCTCCTCCGGTTGCCTACTCCAAGGCAGGCATGGAGGGTGGCAACAAGGGAAAGGGCCTTTTCAGTGGTGGCCCCCCAATTATGGAATGATCTCCCTGATGAGGCTCGCCTGGCGCCAACAGTGTTATCTTTTCTGCGCCAGGTCAAGACTTTCCTCTTCTCCCAGGCAGTTAACAGCATATGATGAGGGTTTTTGTGTTTTTGTGTTGTTGTTGTGCTTTGACCCAGAAGGATATTGTAATTTTAACTTGTTTTTATGCTTTATGCTTTTAAATTTTGTATATTGGTGTTTTAATTGTTCAATGTTTTTAATTTTTGTAAACCGCCCAGAGAGCTTCGGCTATGGGGCGGTATATAAATGGAATAAAATAAATAAATAAATAAATAAGGTTAACTGGGATTCCCAAGAGACACATGCCCCCAGATTTAGTTGTGATACTTGTGTAGCAACTACTGGGCAGAATCCAACGGGGCTCTTCTGCCCTGCCACTTGTGTTGTTGTGCAAGCGCTTCCCATGCGATTTAGTGCTTCCAGGGGCAACTGAAATTAGCAGAAACACTCATTTCTGGAAGGACGCAAGTTGGTGGAGTTCACAGAAGGGAGCTCCCCCAACCTGCCTCCTTCCAGAAATGAGTGCCATTTGGGGGATTTTCTTAGGAAGCACTAATCTCCCTTGTGTAAAGTGGTGGGTCCCGCTTGCAGAACGCAAGTGGTGAGGCAGAAAGGAATCAGCAGAGGCATAAGTGCCCTCTTGGATTCTGCTCACTGTCAGCTAGGGATGTAGCGAGCACCTGATGCAGGTGTGAAATTCGGCGGATTCCCACACCCCTGCTCGGCCCTCCAGATGCCACTTGCCTGGGTGTGTGGCATGGTGTGTGTGTGGCAGGGTGCATGAGTGTGAGGTGTTATGGGTGGGTTGACATTGTAGGGGATGGGTGCTTGTATGTGGTATGGGGAACGGTTGTGTGTGGTGTGTGAAAGTTGGGGTATGGATGCCTGCTCTTGGTGGATGGGTGTATTTAGTTAGGGGTTCATTGTGTGGTCTGTCTTGTGTGGAACTGGGGGTATGAGTGGATGGGTTGGTGTGTATTTTGTGCATGTGGTAGTATGAATGGGGGTATATATGAATTGTGTGGGTGAGGTTATAGTGGATGGGTGTGTTGTGTGTGTGTGTGAATGGGTGATGTGGGGGTATGAAGGGGTTGCTGGAGATGGGTGTGTATTGTGTAGGGGTGGATGGGGGAATGGGTGTGTTTTTGGTTTGTGAGTGTAGGTGATGGGGTGAGGATGGGCGCAGGGTTTATCTGTAGGGGGTAGATGTTGTGAGGGATGAGGGAATAGAGGTGTGTTGTGTATAGAGGGGATTATGTAGGGGAGGGGATGAAAGGTATACAATGTGTTGTGTGTATGGGTTAGATTGCTGTGTGCTGTATAAGAAGGGGGTAGATAGGGGGATAGGGGTGTGTAGTACATGGGAGTTGATGAGGAATGGGTGTGTTTTGTGTGGGTGGGGTGGTGATGGATGGGTATGTGTTGTGCAGCTGGAGGGAGATGGGTATGTCTTATGTGTTGGGTGGATTGTGTGTGTTGTGTGAGGGGGTGCATGAGTGTGTATAGTGAATGAGGGGATGTGTGTGTGTTATGTGTTTGGGGTGAATGGGTATGTGTTTGGTTGGGTGTGGGATAGGTGTGTGGTGTGTGAGGGGTGGATGTGTGTGTTTTATGAGGGGTGGATGGGGGTAGGTGCATTTTGTGTGGGGGTAAATGGGTGTGTTTTGTGTGTGGGAGGGGTGGTGTGTGTTGTGTGTCTGGAGCTGGATGGGTATCTGTTATGTTGGTTGAGGGTGGATGGAGAGATGGGTGTGTGTTGCGGGTGGGTAGGGCTGGGTGTGACTGAGGGGCTCAGATTCTAAGTCCCCCTCCTTGTGTTTACTTAACTTTTATGTAGAAAATCTACAGTATAATAGTATTAGTTTTGATCTCTTACCTGGTAAATGTCATTGCCTGCATAATGAAGTAACACAATCAAAGGGAACCTAGACACACTATCAAAATTCAACTTGAAAATGTGAAGAAGAAACATTTAAAACCAAATTCCTTTCAGCTGTCAAGGCTGGACTTATTCCAGTTTCCTTCTCTAATGGCCTGGATGCGATGCTAACTTGTGACAGCTAACCAAGTGGGTATCTCTGTACAGGTTTCTTACCTGCTAGATGGCTTTGCCTGCAGGGAGAAGCACAGTCAAGTGCTTATTAACTTACTGAATCTTTCCACATGGATTACTAATGCCTTAAACTTTGAACAACTAAAGGCATAATCCCATATATGTTTAGATAGAAAAAGTCCTGTAATTCCTAGCATGCCTGCCTGGGGCATGATTAGAATTGTAGGGGTTTTTTTCTGTCTAAACGTGGATAAGGTTGTGCCTTAACTAATCCAGTTCTGCTCTCCCCACCCTACTAGCTTACTTGGCCATTTTTATTTTCTTTAATTTTGCTCAAGAAATACTATTTTTATCTGTTTAAGAGATCCATACTCCTCTCCTCCCCCAGTCGAATTACGAAACCCAGGAGAGAGATACATTTTTTTGTATTTTGCATTTAGTTCCCCAAAATGTATCAACATACCTTGTCTACAGAAAACCTACATAAAATGACAATTACATTGGGTGTCCTACCTCCATGAAGGAATACAGCCAAATGTAATATATTAACTCATCTAAATTATTAATTTACTTAAATTTCTTAAATTACTAATACTTGAACAACTAGCTAACACAATAAAATATAAAGGAGTCTTATCTGTAAATGCAATACATAACTAAACTACTATGAACCTAACAACGATCTCTGTAATCCACTCTGCTCCCCAACTATCTCAATAACTTTTTGAAATGAAAAGGAACAATTGACAATTCAGCTAGAATTCAGAGCATTGTTGTGTAGGCATCATTATGACCTCAGAGAGTCATACATGACTTCATTTTAAAGGGACATACCATTTTCCCACTGCAACAGCCTGTAATCCAGTTTACCAATATGAAATAAAAACTACAACAATAGAAGACATCTGATTTTGGCTGCCTTGTTGCTAGGCTCTTGGTTGCCTCCAATGCCAAAGCAAGAGAGGCCAGTGGTCTGGTTCTGGAGTGGGTGGGAAGTGTTTGCTCACCAACAGAACTGAGCTGTTGTAGGAAAAGACAGGGTGGAGTTTACACCAACAAGAATGATCAGGGGTCTGGAAACAA
The DNA here is from genome assembly GCA_029215795.1 of Anniella stebbinsi. Classification (NCBI taxonomy): domain Eukaryota; kingdom Metazoa; phylum Chordata; class Lepidosauria; order Squamata; family Anniellidae; genus Anniella; species Anniella stebbinsi. The sequence goes on along the minus strand of JARDYH010000004.1, from coordinate 41,644,600 downwards.
AGCCCTATGAGGAGAGTCTGAAAGAACTGAGCATGTTTAGCCTTGAGAAAAGAAGACTGAGGGGAGACATGATAGCACTCTTCAAATACTTGAAAGGTTGTCACACAGAAGAGGGCCAGGATCTCTTCTCAATCAACCCACAATGCAGGACATGGAATAATGGGCTCAATGTACAGGAAGCCAGATTCCAACTGGACATCAGGAAAAACTTCCTGACTGTTAGAGCAATACGACAATGGAACCAATTACCTAGGGAAGCGTGGGCTCTCCCACACTACAGGCATTCAAGAAGCAGCTGGACAGCCATCTGTTGGGTGTGCTTTAAAGTGGATTCTTGCATTGAGCAGGGGGTTGGACTCGATGGCCTTATAGCCGCCTTGGGTCCCAGTATTGGGAAAAAGGGGGGATATGAATAAATATAATAATAATAATAATAATAATAAGCCCCTTCCAACTCTACTATTCTATGATTCTATGTTTCTATTAGTAGACTTTTCTGCTACCCAATTTATTATGGTCTATTTAAATACATAACATTTGTAAATATTAGGCTGACCATCTGAAAAGGAGGACAGGGCTCATATAACTTTAACAGTTGTAGAGAAAAGGGAATTTCAGCAGGTGCCATTTGTATGCAATTAGTTCCTGGTGAAATTCCCTTTTCATCACAACTGTTAAAGTTGCAGGCACTATACTAGAGTGACCATATACAAAAGAAGGCAGGGCTCTGCAACTTTAACTGTTGTGATGAAGAGGGAATATCACCAGGAACTAACTGCATACAAATGACACTGGTTGAAATTCCCTTTTCTCTACAACCGTTAAAGTTATATGAGCCCTGTCCTCCTTTTCAGATGGTCAGCCTATAAATATTTCAGAAACAATAATGTCTGTAAGCCACAATGCTCTTCAGCTGTACCACTGGCTGAATATGTGATGTCCACTGTTCCCTTCAATTTTTGCTCTGAATATATACATGAAATATAACCAAAATCTTAACTAAAAATACCATTTGTAATTAATTAAAGGTAAACACACCTAATTCAAAATCTATCAGCATCCTAAAGGAACAGAATAGGTAAGTGTTTGAAAAATAACCAACTTTATAAACCACAATTTTCTCTCACTTCATGAAGAGCAGCACATCGAAACAGCAACTCCCTGTTGACATCAGCTACATTGAGACCATGGTTGGGCAAGTGTCATAGTGGCTTTATATTGCTATTATGTGTTTATTTTCAAAGCATATCTTGTTTTTCCATCACAACAGTTCACAAATGTGAAATTAAAGAATCTCACAAGTAGATAATAAAGCATCTTACTTGGTTTACTGACAGTGGGCAAAATCCAAGGGGTGCTCATCCTCCCTCTCTTGCTTTGCACCTGAAAAGTGTAGTTGCTACCTAGAATAGTAAGGAATTCTAATGGCTATTAAGCAATAACCCAGTTGTTTGCTTTTCCAATTCTTTGTTGAATAACTAAGAGTGCAATCCCATGTTTAGACAGAAAAAGTCCTACAATTCCCAGCATGACCCAACTATAGCTGGGGAATGCTGGGAGTTGTAGGACTTTTTTCTGTCGAAACATGCATAGGATTGCACTCTAAATGAAATAAAGTAACTATATACCATTTGCAAGTACAATAAAATGTATCTTTTCTGATTGGGATTCTCCATGTCAACATCCAGTGCCTCTCTTGTGCTTTCCAAGCATTTCTTTGGTTTAATTTGAAAACGAAGTAACAAAATGGGAAAGCATCTCCTCCCCGACAAAACACTTAGGAGCTGAAAGAACAGGGGAAACTGTATCATGTCAGTTTCTTCTCACCTATTAAACTGGCAGATAGTTGATCAGTTCTGTACCCAATAAGACATGGTACAAATGAAATGGCCGGGGAGAGAAAAAAATGTATTAGTGATCAGAATTTTATATACACAATAGGACTTTTCCTGTATTTTTGCAATGGTATCTCAGATTAGAGCTACACCTCCATCCTTGGAAAGAAAAACACATTGTTTGTAGCTTAGTTCACATAAATGCACACAGCTACCCATACTCTAATGTTGATCCTGAGATAAAACATGGCAGGTTTGGAAGCTAACTAGGAGTACTATTGCCTCAATGGATTTGAGAAAATACTTCTTATAAAAATGAGTTACTGGTATAATTAAGATGAATTTAACTTGTGAATGGATAAGTACATGAAACTTATGCATAACTTCTTTTTTATGAATGGTTTATCTGATGAAAGAAATGATGACATTTCTATGTATGAAGTTTGTCCGTTTTTTCTTTCTTTTTTCTTTTTCACGATTTACTTTTCCTCCTGTTTTGTTAAATTCACAATAAAGGAAAAAAAGGGGGAAAAAAGATGAATTTTGAAACACTACAAATCAGCACTCACCATTTGAAATTGAATGATGATGTGGGGAAAACAGTAATGCTTCAATATCATAATTTCCCCACCTCTTTCTATCTGCTGGGTATAGATTATATTTGTCACAACTATAGATGTACCTATTTAGCTTTAGCTATACTTCTTGGATGGTTCAAATGAAATCTGGGAAAGTTCAGGGATTACTATGGTCTCTAGATAATGGGTATTAATAGGGTGACCAGATAAAACCCAGGTCAGGGCTCATCTAACTGTAGAGAAAAGGGAATTTCAGCCAGTATCATTTGTATGCAATTAGGTCCTCGTGAAATTCCCTCTTCATCATAACTGTTAAAGGTGCAGGGGCCCTGCCTTCTTTTGTATATGGTCACTCTAGTATAGTGCATGCACCTTTAACTGTTGTGATGAAGAGGGAATTTCACCAGGAACTAATTGCATATAAATGACTCTAGTTGAAATTCCCTTTTCTCTACAACTGTTAAAGTTATATGAGCCCTGACCTGGATTTTATCTGGTCACCCTAGGTATTAAGAGTGGTCAGGTGAAATAATAATAATAATAATAATAATTCCCCGCCTCGATCCGTCTGGATCGAGGCGGGGAACAACAACATGATAAAATACATAAAACTGATTAAAACATGACACATATTATTAAAACTGCATAAAATCCTAAAACATCCTAAAAACATCCTAAAAACATTCTAAAATTCCACTGGACAGGTCTCCTTCACCATTAATAGTTGTGCCAAAGGGGAAATTTCAGCAGGTGTAACTTGCATACCAAGCCACACCAGCTGAAATCCACTCTACAAAATATTAAAGATCAGATGCCCTATCTTGTTTCTCACCTGCCCATCTTATTTGTGAAATTTAAATATGAAAATAGAACTTGGCATATTTTCCATTGAAAAGTTCAGAACTCATTGTTTTTACGCCAATACTGGAAATCCTTTAAAAAAAAAGCCTTCCCAAAGCCCTCAAAATTTTCATGCAGTAGGTTCCCCAGCTTCAACTGAGCTTGGAAACAAAGACACTAAGCGAAAGTGGCACTGCTATTTATGAAAGCGCAGGCAACTGCCCTAACTAACACTATTATTAATCATTCTTCCCCAGACAGGAAGTGCTATAGACAACCCGGAAGTTCTTCTCTCGAGTTCCCGGAAATGATAACATGCAGGTAGCGGAAGAGCGCCCCCTTCACTGAAAGAAGAAGCGAGAAAGCTGTTGTCGGAAGTGGACAGGCGAAGACGTTTCCTATTGGAGCCCAGGGATAAACGCGCCACAGAGGTATCCAGTAGCTTTGCCAAAAGCTCCCAGAGGCCGGAAGTGCGTCAAAAGCTTGGCTTGGAGCGTTATCCAGAAGGTGTGAGGGGAGTGTTTTTTAATCCTCTTGGACCTGAGGCGCTCGGGGTTTCCCTTCCCCCCCGAGCTTCCAGGTTGCTATGTCCGAAAGGGCGCAGGGGGCAGCTCGGAGCGCGGACGGAAAAGGTGCAGGGGAGGGGGGGGCTGGAACTGCCGCCTCGCCCTGGTGAGTAGCGGGGCTCGCTTCCCTCCCGAGCCTCCTTATGGTGGCGATGGAGCGACAGCCTAGAGAGTGTCGGGGCATGTCACAAAGAGGGGCGGGGGGGGGGTCAGTCGGGATCGGTCGACGACCGTCACTGCCGCCTTCTCGCTCTGGGAACGGAGGGAGGAAGCGCCTGAGCGCCGGGATTATCACAGCGCCCCATAGTGTTGGCTTCTCGCGCGTCGGATCCCTCGCAGGCCGCCTTGCAGCCTCTCGCTCATTCCGAGGAAAATCGCACTCGGGGCTTTCGGTTTTCTGCGCCTCCTACCTCGCTGAGAAGGTGGCCAACAAGACTGGGAGGTTTCCCGGAGGAACGGAGTAGGAGGGAAAAGCGTGGCTCTTGTTCTTTGGCCACCAGATGGGGCAAAAGAAATCCCAATAGACTCTCCCTTTACCTATTACCAGTTTAAGGGCTCCAGCACACCTATATTTTTCCCCTGGTTTGCCTTCGCATTTTTTACTTCCACTTCAGAAGCGCTGCAAAAGCTGCTCCCTTTCACGATTGTAGCTATACCATTGAACACTCTTTTTGCTCTCCTGCTGCTGTTGCGCCTGCCCCACCCCGCCCCTTCTCCTTTCCCCTGCAGTTCATTGGTTCTTGTCCTTGATGGACATTGTGATGGACGTGGCACCCTTCCCCCACGCTCATTGGAGCTCCTGTTAGAATGTGCAAAATGTTTACATCTGTGTAACTTTTAAAGATAAAGAGATGAAACTTGGCTTCTTGAAAGCTCTTTAGTAACGCTTTAGGCATACCAAGTTTGAATCAGATAGGTCCATGCCTTGATTTTTAAAGAATTTTAAAAATTTCCTCGCCCTTTAAAACCTTTTCCTGATAGTTCACCAGTGCGACCTTCCACCTCTTTGCATTTGTGAAGGATCACTTTTCCTTTCCTTTGATCATGCAAAGCTGTGCATCTCCAGTTCATAAAATAGAGATCTGCTGGTTCCCTTACTCCAGAGTAAATCCCATTGATTTCAAATGCATTTACATCCAAGTCATACTGAAACCCGATGCAGACTTACCTTTGAGTAAACCTCATTGAACAGAGAGAGACTTCTGAGTAAACAGGTATAGAACTGTCTTTTAATAGTGGGGTCACTCAGAACCTTTTTTTAACGTCTAAACCAGCAAACTGGAAAGAAGTGCTCTGCAGCCCTATGCTTACTTCTGAGGTCTTACTTCTGTTTACTCAGACGTAAGTCTCTCTGTTCAATAGGGTTTTAAAGGGCAGGTAAATTTTAAAAATTCTTTAAAAATCAAGGGATGAACCGATCTGATTCAAACTTGGCATGCTGAAAGCTCTCCTGGAGACCTATCACCATGCCAAATCTCTTTATCTGTAGAATTTATGCAGATATAGGTTGATTTGCATTTTAAAAATTCCTAAAAATCAAGGCATGGACCTATCTGATTCAAACTTGGCATGCCTAAAGCTCTACTTAAGAGTTCTCAAGACCCCAAATTTCATCTCTTTATCTTTAAAAATGAGGTAGCTGCGGGCAAAGAGAGTGAGGTTGGAGTAGTAAAAAGTCCATTCTAATGTTCAACACTGAGAAGTGCTGGAGGAGGAGAAGCACCCTGCCCTCCCCTTTCGTCAGCAAGACTCCATTCAAAGCACATGCCCCCAACAAAGGAAAAAGCGAGGGAACAGTACTAGAGGGAGGCTTATGGGCACATTGAAGTCACTTCGGGGAAATAATCCAGACTTTTCCCACACCAAAATAATATGCAAAACAGAAGAAAAGAGGCGAAATGGGTGTAGGACAGGGACGACGTCTTGTGAGTCCTGTGATGCAAAACCAGATACCCAGCATGGCGAGAGTGTGTTAAACCGCTGGTGTGATATCCTTTCAAGTTCTGCCATACTGTGCATTCCTAGCAACAAGGTCTCACATGTTTTGTTTTTGCTTACTACAAAATACTTTATTAATCTTTTATTTATTTGTTGCATTTACGTATAGCTGAATATGATAAAATCTTTCAGCGGTTTACAATGTTTACAGTTTCTGATACAGAGGCACTGGATAAATAAATCTTCAGCTTCCAGAGCCCCATCCAGGACTCTGCTGCAGCACATCATGAGGAGTCCTTTCTTTTGCAAGTGGGCATTCCTTCTCACAGGGATTGTTCTGGCTTGTCTCCTCAGATGCTGTCATTCTCGGGTTAGGTAGTTTCTCAGGCTTTGTCTCAGAGACAGAGTTCTCCTCCTGTTGTGGGGATGAAACTGTGGCCATCTCCCCCAGGGACCAGACTCCCTTTGGTTTTATGGACTGCTCCTCAATGCTGTTTGTTTCTAGGACCTGCAGTGCCTTGAAGATATGGGTATCAAAAAGGAGTGCCATTGGTTTTAATGAGCCCAGTACATTTGGAAGGGCTAGGTAAAACAAGGATCCATGAAATCAAAAAGGGATCATCATGATTTCATATGATTTTTAAAGAGGACATCCACAAAACTGCCATCCAATCACAGAGCGCATCTGCCTCCATGAACTGACCCAGAAAAATTACAGATCCACCATTCGTGGGTACCGCCACAAGGATCCGAGGCAGGGATCCTCATGATTTTTACCTGGAAAATACTCCAAACCACAATCCAATCACAGAGCATATCTGCTTTCATGGACTGTACCAGAAAAATCCAGGATCTGCCACTCGTGGCCACATCTACAGTACAAAAACATGGATCTGAGGCAGAGATCCTCAGGGAATCTCATGGTTTTTACAGAGTAAATCCCCTGAACCACAATCCAATCATAGAGCATATCTGCTTCCATAGATTATACCAGAAAAATCTGGGATCCGACACTCGTGGATATCTCCACATCATAAAAACCTGGATTCAAAGCAGGGATCCTCATGATTTTTACATGGAAAATAGCACAAACCACAATTCAATCAGAGAGCATATCTGCCTCCACAGACTGTACCAGAAAAACACAGGGTCCACCATTCGTGTGCACAGGCACAGCACAAAAACATGGATCTGAGGCAGAGATCTTCATGATTTTTACACAGAAAATTCCCCAAACCAAAATCTAATTACAGAGCACATATGCCTCCATGGCCTGAACCATGAAAATCATGGATTCTCCATTCAGGGGTGAAAGCACAGCACACAAACGTGGATCTACGGCAGGGATCCTCTTGATTTTTTTACAGAACACCCCCCCCCCCCAAACCACAATCAAATCACAGAGCACATCGGTCTCCGTGGACTAAACAAGAGAAGTCCTGGATATAATAATAATAATAATAATAATAATTTATTTATTACCTGCCTCTCCCAACGGATCGAGGCGGGGAACAGCATTAACATAAAATACAAAACTGATTAAAACACTTTAAACCAATACATCATTAAAATACCAATAAAACACCAATAAAACACTTTAAAATTCATCTGGATAGGCCTGCTGGAAGAGATCAGTCTTCCATTTGTGGGTGCAAAAACGTGGATGTGAGGCAGGGAACCTCATGGTTTGTTATAGGGGAATTCCCCCAAACCACAATCCAAGCACAGAACACATGTGCCTGCACAGAATGAACTACAAAACTCACGGTTTCACTACTCATTGGTGCCGCCATGGCACAAAAACATGGATTCAAGGTAGGGATCTGCAGTGATCCTCATGATTTTAACAAGAAAAATACCCAAAACACCAGCATATCATAGAGCACATCTGCCTTCACAGACCGAACCATGAAAAGCACAGTTCTGTCACAGCACAAAAACATGGATATGAGGCAGAGATCCACATGATTATAAGAAAAATACCATGAAACACCGTAATATCTGTCTCCACAGACTGAACCAGAAGAATCATGGATCCACCACTCATGGGCGTGGCTACGACACAAAATCATGATATATGGGATCCACATGAAACCATAGTGAAATCATAGATCATATGGTTCAGTACATGGATGCCCATGTACTGAATCAAATTATTGATCCCGTCTTTGAGTGCTCCACTGCAATACAAAAGCATTGATTTGAGGGACATATCCTCAGAGCTGAACCTTACAAAACATGGATCCTGCAGTACCTTTTTAAAAATCTTGGGGTTTTAGCAGTGAGTGAGCATGCAGAAGCAATTGGGCAGTGTGCACTAGCACACTGACAAGCCAGGATTGTTGTGATATGTGAACCAGGCAGCTTTTTCCAAATCCATGATCAGATCAGCTCTCATCCTTCTATACTCACTGGCCTCTAAAAAGCATGTATTCATTGGAGCAAGGTACTCCCATGAAACAACAAGTATATGAACCAGGCAGCTTTTTCCAAATCCATGATCAGATCAGCTCTCATCCTTCTATACTCACTGGCCTCTAAAAAGCATGTATTCATTGGAGCAAGGTACTCCCATGAAACAACAAGTATATGAGGAATGGATCCTCATGAATCATCTTAATGGTTTTTACTTGGAATACCTAAAATCAAATGTTAACACACTTTATACCCTTACCAATGGAGTGCACCATAAAAATTAGCATGGATCCAGCAAGTTGCACAAACTTTGATCAGAAGCAGGGGCCTCATGATTCTTGCAGACTAGCCCCACCATGCAATCATAATGATATAAAAACCTATCTCTGAGGCACAAAATCTAATGGATCTTCATGGTTTTTGGAGGCAAGCCCAGCATCTACTAACAGCTCACATCCACCTGCAAGTGATCCAATACAAGTAGGGAAAAACAGAATTTGTTAGATCCTTTCCATCTGTATTTGTCAGGTGTCTTTCGTTCTGTCGTCTACTCATCAAGGGAATTGATTTTTTTTCTATGAGAATTATCTTGTAGTTGTGCAAATGCACATTTTTACTAATGCACATTAGTGCTAATGTGCTTTAATACATTAGTGTAAGTACACATTAGTGCTAATGAGAATTGATGCAAATCTCCCCCAAAAGTAAAAGACTGGTCTGGATGTAGTTTCATCCCAAGTGGTGAATCCTTGATTTCCATGGTTCAGGCCATGAAGGCGTATGTGCTTTGTGATTGTGATTTGCAGTATTTTCCATGTAAAAATGATGAGGATCCCTGCCTCAGATCCATGTTTTTGTGCCATGGCTTTGCCCACAAATGGCTGATCCATGATTTTTCTGGTTCAGTCTGTGGAGGTAGATGTGCTCTGTGATTGGATGGTGGTTTTGTAGGTGTCCTCTTTAAAAATCATATGAAATCATGAGGAGTCCTTTTTTATTTCATGGGTCCTTGTTTTACTTTCTTCCCGTTTTGGAACTGAGCTAATTTGGAATTGAGAACACATTGGTGTTTTCTCAAGTTTTGTGCGGTTATTTACCTATTCTCATAGTTTGTAATGTCTCTCCTAAGGTTTAGTTACTAGCACTAAGAGTTTAGTCCCAGCTGACTGGGAAATGCTCTGAGTCATAGGACATTTTTCTGTTTAAACATGTGTAGGATTCCACCCTTAAGCTACAACAGGTTGGTAATGGGGACGAAGAAGGAGCATCTTTTTTTTAATGATCCCAGTACATTTGGATCTGGGTTCTTCATCAGGGGCACTCTTGAACAACCAATTTCAACCTGGTAGCTGTATGCTGTTGCAGCCTTTGAGAAAGAACTTGGTTTTTTTGGGAGCATTTGGAACTGTCCTGCCTTCATATTTTTCCTTCTTATCTGGAAGATAAATGACAGGTTGAGTGGGACACCTTCCTTTTGAAAGCAGGAATAGAAAAGGTTATTTCCTTACTGCAACTTAGAAGCAGGCCTGGTACATTAAACCTACCTTAAGTTTGCAAACTTGTACATGCTTACTTTAAAGCAGGGGTAGGGAACCTCAAGCCTGGGAGCCAGATTTGGCTCTCCAGGATTTCTAGATGTCCATGTCCCCTTTCCCTGGCCTCCCCCCGTTTCCTCCAGCTACCAATGATTGGTGATTTCCTGAATTTTATGCAGTCTTTTTCCTATTCTAAAAAGTTGAAATGTCTCTCCTAATAGGAATTAGGCTCATAAAAGGCAGAACATATTGGCTAATCACAATATACGAAGGGGTTGTTATTTACGTGGCATTTTTCTTTTTAAGTATTACAGGTTGTATATACCGAATAGTTCAAACAACAGGGTTGGATGGAAAAAACCTTCTCAGATTGCTTCCAGTTTCTAAACCTTTAGGAAATTTTATGCCCTTTGTTCAACCTTCAGTCATACCAGATAAAAAAAACACCAATGTATCAATGTCTGTTCATGGTAATTTGAGGGATCTCTTCGTTAAAACCCCTGAATTTAAAACTGCTACTCCTGGAAAATTAATTCTGCCAAAGCCATTGGGTCAAGAGGAAACGGTGAAGACAACCTCTATTGAAGAAGAAAACCTAACTACACCAAATGTTTCTGGCATTCAGAGTAACTTTCATTCAGGTGATAAATCATTCTTGAAAAAGGATGCTACCCCTGTTTGTTCAGACAAAAGCAATGCAGAATATGTACTTAAGAAAACAAAAAATCTTCTTGTTACCGTGAAGCCTTCAGCACTGCCTTCTGGACATCACCTCCAAATACCAGCTGATGCGGAAGTTAAATCTATTCCTGCTTCTTTCTTGCCACCAACAATTCAACGGAAGATACTGGCAGCAGCGGACTCAAGTGCTTCTGAGACATGTGAAGTTACAAACACACCAACTGTTATTTATGTGTCACCAGTAAAAACAGTGAAAACGGCTGGTTCTAAACCATTGCAAAATATATGTCCCGAAGTTTCAAAATCATTAGTACTGACATTGCCAGAAACAGCAGCTGATAATTCTGCCCTAGATGTGGCAACATCTCAAATTGAGAAGAAACAGGCAACTCCTATGAAATGGGTTGTCCGGGAAGACCTACAGCCATCAGCACCTTGCCTTGTTCCGGTAAAGTCATCAAATCACATGGCATCAAAGATCTTGAAAACCTTGGTTGATGTGAAGGATGTAAAAAGCAACCCTGCCAGTATTCTGCCTGCCTGTTCTAAAAGTCTGGGTGATGGCCAAGGAAAAATGACTTCTATAAAAGATAATGCCTTGGTGATGTACAATGGGAAAGTGTATTTACTGACTAAAAAAGAATCCAGTGTTGTGTCAATAAACAAGTATGACAAACAAGCATCACCCAGTGCTGAAATGCACTTCAGAAAACAAACATCACAAGTAATTAGTTCAGCTGCAGATAGTCCAATAACCAATCAAGATGTCAGTTTAGTGTTGTCAAAAAATAAAGGGATTGCATCTATAGGAAAAGACACCAAATCCAGTGAGAATATGGGACCTCGTCCACAGTCTGAAGTGAACCTGGGTATAAAAGCTGCATCCACTTTTTTTTCATCACCACATGGGAATCGGCAAATAAGCAGTACCAGCCAGCACGAGTCAATATCCCCATCAGGAAACATTCCAGTTGGAATGAGTGTTGCTCAAAAATCAGTCACAAGAGAAAATGCAAACCACAACACACAGAAAATTATTTCTCCTAAAGCAGCAGCTGCTTTATTACCAGCTATAGCGGATGATGCTTTTAAAGCAGAAGAGCAAAAGGTAACTCTTATTAGAGCAAATTGTACCAATGTGCCTTCAGTATGAAGTTTCAAATGTCTTAAATCAGTATTTAGCTAATAAGCACAGTGTTAAAAACAAAAACAAATTAATAAGTTTGATTCCTAACTGGCAACCAAAGGTACAAGATTTTACTAGACCAGCAAGCGGAGCAAATGAGGGGGTTCTTAAAACAAAGATAAAACCTTTGTGAAACTGGCTTCATTGTCTCCTGTCTGAAGTTTGCCACTGTATAAAATGCACACACAAACTAAATTATTCTCTGTTTATGTTCCATTGTATGGTGGATCCCCAACAAGAAGTTTACCCATGTTTTTATCCTTGACAGAAAAGGAAATACTTTGTGGAAAATTCTTTATTAATATTTACCATTTTGATATATTTGATATATTGAACTACTGTGCAAGTTGCCAAGCAACAGGGAGTAGCCATGTTGCTCTCTAGTGGGCATGCAATATAGAATTGTTTATTGTATTATAGTTCTGCTGAAGAAGCATGTTAAACTTGAAGGGTGGCATTGGTTTGCTTTCCCTTGCACTTTTGTTAAGCTACATAACATTCCCATGTATCAGTAGGTTTTAATGCTGCTTTTATATTTCTAAACTCATTCTTTAGATTGTTTTATTTCTTGCATGTCACTTTGATTACTGATTTTAAAAGCTGGATATTGCCCTTGTGTGACTGGTTCAGGTTGCTAAGGCAGTCTATAGGGCAAATGCATCTCAAAGGCCAAAAGGCAGGCAAAGGTCAGAAGCACAGGCAAACAGTCTAATAAAAGCACAGTACAAGAAACAGGAACATATAAGAAATCCAGGGGTCAGCAGCATGAGAGATCAGTCCAAAGAAGCACAGTCTAGAAAGCTAGGGTGCAGAGTCCTGGGAGCTGGTGTTGTTTCAGCAGTCCTCCTGCCTAGGACTAAGACATATAAACTTCAACTTCCAGGGCCCCATCAAGGACTCAGCTGCAGCACACCAGAGACTTCTGAAAAAAGTTCTCCTTGTAAGGAGGGCCCTACTCATGAGGAGTAATTTATTCAAGTGGAGCCTTCCTTTGCAAACGAAAACTACTTCACACGGGTTGCCTCATGATATGCTGCCACTCTTGGGGATTAGAGAGTAACTCGGCCAGTTTCACTAAAAACGTGTGTGTGTGTTAACTATATTATGTTGTTCAAATAGGTAATTTCATTCCCTTTAAAAATACTTTATGCTAAAATGGTAGTAAACTGACTTGCTTATTTTGAAACAATACATGTTTATTCTGATAGTACACTACCTCACAACATTGGTTCTACTTTCATGGAGGGAGGGGGGTTGATGATGACTTACTAGGGTACTAGCTGTAAAATTATATGGAACTATAGAAATATGTAAAGATTTAAGCCCAATCGTCTAATCATTGTGATGTTCTGGCAAAGTTATATGCTGAATGTTTATTATTTCAGGTTGAGAAGATCTCATCAGGAATGGCTATGCAAATTAAACATAGGAAAGAGCAAAACAGAAAACAGTATCTTAAGATGAGAAAGAAATTTGGTCTCTCTAAAGAGGAGAGAGTATATCTGAGGAGAATTCCTTTACCAATTTCTCTTACAAGATCAGAAGCAACTAAGTGTTCCAGCAGTGTACAAATGAGTGACTCTTGCAACTTGCTGCAGGAAGTACCTTCTGAACCTGAATCCAGAGAAGAAGAAAGGGTATCTGAAATGTTTATATCTCTATATTTCATTTATACTATATAGTTATTTGAATTGTATTGGCAGTCATCTCTGTTGTTAAGTGCTAAGGGTGATGGGGCCTCACGCAACGATTGGCCGAGCTATCGTGACATCATGAAAAGATTTCAAATATTTTAACTGCAAAGCAAACAGAAGTAGCTGTGTGGACAGTTACAAAGATGAAGACTACAAAATGAGTGGAAGAGGTTGCTGAAGCTGAATCCAGACAAGACGGAGGTGCTTGCTGTCAAAGGCCGCAACCTGGGTTTGGAGGTGTGTCAACCGGTTCTGGATGGGGTTACACTCCCCATGAAAGACTGTGTTCGCAGCTTGGGGTGCTCCTGGATCCGTTGCTCCAAATGACAGCCCAGATAGATGCGACGGCCAGGAGTGCCTACTATCAGCTTCGGCTGATACGCCAGCTGCGCCCCTTCCTAGAGTTGGAAGACCTAAAGACGGTGGTGCACGTGCTGGTAACTTCGAGGCTCGACTTCTACAATGCGCTGTACATAGGGCTACCTCTGTGTCTAGTCCAGAAACTTCAACTAGTTCAAAATATGGCAGCCAGGTTGGTCACCGGTACACCTAGGGGTGACCATATTACGCCAGCTTTAAAATCGCTCCACTGGCTGCCAATTAGTTTCCGGGCAAAGTATAAAGTGTTGGTTATTACCTTTAAAGCCCTACATGGTTTGGGTCCAGGTTACCTGCGGGATCGCCTTCTCCCATACAATCCGCCCAGCACGCTCAGGTCCTCTGGGAAGAACTTACTACAGTCGGCCAAGACTAGGCTGACAACCGTTACCCAGAGGACCTTCTCTTCTGCCGTTCCCACACTGTGGAATGACCTGCCGGAGGAGACTCGTCAACTTAACAGTCTTTTAGAATTTAAGAAAGCCATAAAGGCTGTTCTCTTCCAGCGGGCATATCCAGTGGAATTTTAGGATGTTTTTAGGATGTTTTAATGCAGTTTTAATAATGTATGTCATGTTTTAATCAGTTTTATGTATTTTATTATATTGTTGTTCCCCGCCTCGATCCAAACGGAGAGGCGGGTAAGAAATTATTATTATTATTATTGTTGTTGTTGTTATTATTATTATTGCTGAATGCGAGGGAGTGAGCAGAAAGCGTATGCTGTGGAATAAAATAGGAAACTGAGAGAACAATAGGTGGAGTAATTGGAGCTGAAGAAAAAGTGTAAAGGAGAGGAAGAGTCAATGAGAAAGGGTATAGTGGGAGACCTTGACAGGGCTTGAGGACACTTGGTGTTCTCCAAATTAGCACTTACTGAGTTGGATCTAAGCCGTAGAACCTAGGTCCCATTGAAATCAGTCGGCCAAGTTAGACATGGCATGCACTATTCAAAAACATTGCACTATATGAATTTGGGAGTGGAGGAGGGATTATGGCTGCCTTTGTTTTTTGAAAGATTTTGGCCAGCTATAGAGGTTTAACAATCCCAAGGTGAGGAACACACTGGTGACAAGTTAAGTAATTAGTTCAAAATATGAAATAATTTTCCTAAATACATATAAATTCAGCTGCTTATAAAACCCATTAAATAGTTGTGACTTTTAATTTATTTTTATCCATGAGAGTTATTTATATTCTGCAGTACTGCCTAATGATTTTTTCTTCTTCAGACACAGATAATTGGAGAACAGAAAGAAGAAAATATAAAGAGTAAGACAAAAACACCAACAATGCTAGCAGATACAAAAAGGAGGAAAACTGAAGACAATATAAAACTGAATCCAAATTTGGAATGTATGAACTTTTATTCAGTAATGGATAACCAGAGTAGCCCTTGCAGACAAATTGAATCACAGCAAGAAAATCCTGCAAGCTTTCTGCTATCTCAGAGGATAGATTGTGAACCTTCTTGTGTTCAAAATAATGAAGGGAACAACATTTTGACCTCCACTTCGCCCTGCTGTGAAAATGAAACTTTCCTTTGTGAAGGTTCTTTCAGAGAGGATATTTTTCCATTCAGCCCCCCGGACTTGGAGGAAACAATAAGAGATGAAAAAATAGCAAGGCTTAAACTCCTGCTGAGAGAACGAGAGGCAGAACTAGAGGAGATTCGTAAAAAAAATGCAGCAGACTTAACATAGTCTTTATTCTGCCCAAAATTCTTTTATGATTTGCTAAAATGTTACCTGTTGATATTTATGTTTAAAACTAACACAAAAATTATCTACTTTTCTGATATTTACATGGTATTAATGGGTTCAAGTATAAACATATGAATCCCAGTACCAAGTACGCAAGTCTAAAATAATATTCAGATGAATATAGCTTGCAGGAAATGTTTTTTGATTATTTCAATATGTCTTCTCACTTTTACAGTATAGTTAATATTTGTTTTGGTGATAATGAGTCTCAGAGCCAGTTCCTTAGAATGAATGGTAAATGGAATTTTTCAATTGTAGATTTTCTGAGAAGCACATTGCTTGATATAGAAGGAAATGAAATAGCCTAAACTTGATTTAGAAATGCTTACTTGGTTAATATTTAACTGTTGTTTGAATTGGGTAACTTTGTTTCAGAACTGAAATAAAAATAAAGTTAATAAAATGGTATAACAGTATAGAATTTCTCATAGTAATAATCAGTTTATTATTTAGTTTTTACTGTACTTATTTACTGTTTTTAAGTTCTTAATTCTTACTTTTTATCAGAATATAACAGTAAGTGGAACCTAAAAAGTTGTGGATATTTCCACGATGCTCCAGTCCTCCTTCCTTCATCTCCCCATCCCACCCCCATCCCCAATATAGTCAGTAAACATTCTGTGGCCATGTAGCAGTTCTCATGGGGCTGTTTAAAAAAATCAAACACATTTTTCCCCTAAACATTTTTTGGGTAGTTCTGTAAACTGGGATTCTGATTTGGCTACATAAGGATCCACACTTGGAGAAAGAGTTTGTTCTTTCTACAGGATGCCCTTCTTGCAGAAGTACCAAGTATATTTCTCCTTTCTCTGTAATGAATATTATCAACCAGAAACACATGTCTCTTTTGTAGAACTGAAGAGCTCCAGTCCTCCTTTTTTCCCTCCCCCCCATATAGTCAGAATAATCAGAGACTCTCACAGCAAGACTTAAACTGGAGTGAATCACGATATAAAACAGCTGCAAACATAACATTCGTGCTATGTTACTTTTTGCAGTAACATGGATTCAAGGCAGCTTGGCCTCTGAATGAGGATCATAAAACACTACCTCACAGAAGAAGCCTACTTTGGATAAATGTTACTCCACGTGCTTCCAGGCACTAAGGGGCGATAGACAAATGTAATGTAGTTTGATAAATTTCTATTTCCTGCTCCCTTCCCTTCCTCGTTTTCCTCTGCAGCAAGTGCCATGCGACCTTTACCTGGAAGAAGCAAGTAACCATATCTTATACCTTTGCTTACTTACATTCATGCACCCAGCTTTAAGGGGTGCTTGTAGTTAAACAGTGTTAGAGAGGCTTCTCTGATTATGTAAATAAAAACACAAATAAAATAAGTTGATTTTAACTTCTTTTAAACTGGTTCTAGCCTGTGTTTATTACCTCCAATAGTAAATATTGCATTACTATATTTTCTCTGTCTAAGGAAACTCTGCTTTTATAAGGCAACACCAGACTTTCCAATATGGGGCCACGAAGCAGTAGTTCCTTTAAATAACTAGAGACTGGATGTGTGATCAGTTTGAAGAATGAAGCCACATAGCAAAACTAGGTTCATTTTTAACCATGATTGAGAGGAGATACAGGCGAAGAAGCCATTGCAAGACAGGACTTCAAAGACAAAGGCAAGAGATTTATTACAATGCCTACCAGATGATCCAATTGTGTGTATAAAGGAAGAAAAAGAGCAGCTGTAGACAGGCTTAAAGTACTGCAAAAATTATATGGGAAAAAGATCCAGAAACAAATGTTATTATTTATAGAACTATTCTCTACAAGCTTAAAGGAGAGAGGGGATACTGATAAACATATTGCAAATCTAAATATACTAGATCAGCTGGCCACATCTGGGGAGACAAAATCGGCAAAAACTGGGATATTTCTAAACTCCCTTCCATTAATCTGCTCAGCATTTGCTTCAACGTTTAATATTAAGTTCCATAAGGGGAGAAGCACTAAGATAAAAGGTTGAACACAGTGACTCAAATTACAAGATCACCAAAAACAAGCCCAAAGGGGGGTATTTTGAAAGTCAATCAAGGCAAAGAAAGCAGACACAAAGAAAGGAGCCACCCACATGCAAAAAAGGGCACCACCAGAGGGCATGCTGGAGCAATTTTAACTCCTCCAAGGGGCTGTCTTCACAGCGTCGGGTTGGTGCCGCTCTGCCACCAAACCCCGCGCTATCGCTGGTGCATGGTGGCAGCAAGTTGTCTTTATGACGGGAGATAGCGCAGGCTTTCCGGTGGCCATTAGAGCCTACCCCCTCCTGTGGCTTCCGCTGACCAATAGGAGGTCTCCTTCCACCTGGGAACCCCCAGAGTGGCTCAGTGAGGACAGACCAGTGGAAGAGCCAGCTGACCTCACTCTGGCTGGCAAAGTCAGGGTAAGTCCTCGGCTTTTCAACCACGCATCTTTGCCCCGGGTAGCTTCGAATCTGCAGCTGTGTCATATAACTGACGCAGTGTGGATTCAGAACCACCCAAAGGTAAAGATGACTTCAAGACAGCCCCCAAGAGGACACAAGCCCCCCAAAAAACTATAATCAGCATAAAAGTAAAGATCCCCGAAACTTTAACCCAAACAAGAAATACCAAAGTTACACGGCTGATTGACAGAGGAGCATCTTTGCACATGTCTTCTGATGCTAATTGATTCCATGAACTAAACCTAGATGCAAACGGGAGTGTGTGTTTATTTGATGAAAAACCTGATGCCATAAAAGGTAAAGGAAAGATAGCCCTAAGATGCAAGACCAAGAATACATGCAAGGATATCACAGTAGAGGAAATACTGTTCATTCTGGAACTGAAGACAAATTTGCTGAGTGTATCCACACTGACAAGAAAAGAGTCTGATGTACACTTCAGTAGGAAAGGCTGTACAATTTCATTTGAAGGTAAATTATATGCCAGGGGCAGCGAGAACGACGGTGTCTTCAAACTAGACTGCCAAGAAGAGGCTAATGCCAACAAGCAATGTACAACAGAGGACTTCTCCACACTGTGGTACAGATGGTTTGCACAACTTGTTGTGAATGCCATTCTGGAGCTGAAGAGGAAAGACTTGGTAAGAGACAGTAATATAATTGTTATCAGAAATGTGTGACATACATAAAAGGGAAGGCAACCAGGTCACCAATCCCCAAGCAAAGTCAGAGACACTCAAACAAGCCTCTTGAGCTGATTCATACAGATCTCTGTTGTCCCATTCAGCCAGCCTTAGCTGGAGAGAACAGATACTCACTTTCTTTTATAGAGAAGCCTAAACAGCACATATGCTAAAGGAATATGTTCCAAGTCCTATATGTTCCAAGACCAATAAAGTCCTATACGGCTCAGGTCCAGGTTATCTGAAAGACCATACTCTCCCTTACGAGCCTGCCCGCACTTTGAGATTTCCAAGGGAAGCCCTTCTCTCAGTCCCACCACCATCACAGGCACACCTGGTGGGAACACAGGAGGGGGCCTTCTCAGTTGATGCTCCAGTGCTCTGGAACTCCCTTCCCAGGGAAGGTAGACTGGCTTCCTCCTTGCTGTGATTTCGGAGGCAGGCAAAAACTTTATTCTGGCAGGCCTTTGGTGAATAATTTAGACCTCCGTCTATGACCCCCTCTAAATGGATTCCGTTTGACGCCTGGTTAGCCAATTATGCATATAATCGCTGAAGCGCTTTATCGTAAATGCTTGTATGCAGGAGGTAATTGACCACTCAACAGGTGACCTTACCGGTTGTTTCAAATCCGCTTTACAAGTAGTTAATGCGAAGAATCGCTTGTTCACATAGTCAAAATGCGCTTTAACGGCCGGAGCAAAATAAAACTCGCTATTTAACGCGCATTCGATAATGCGCATAATCGGAGAGAAAACGTGCCTCTACGCCCGATTTGCGCTCCGTTCTTGTAGAGGTAAATTTTTTAATGAGCCTTGAAAGAGCTTTAAATGCCTCTTGTAGAGGCAGCCCTGGTCTAGGGCTTTTACATTTTGATATGCATTTTAAATATTTTAAACATTTTACTATTGAAACCTATGTAATTATATTTTCAACTTTTGTGTATTTTTATTTATGGTTTTTAACTGTACATGTTTTAATTTTGTAAAGCCGCCTTGAGGCCCAGCATTGGCAAAAGGTGTGATACAAATAACAACAACAACAACAACAACAACAATAGTTCAACAGGAAGCCTCAAGTGTCCAAAACAACAGTAGTTGTAGATACATAGCCCATCACACACAGGCGTATTTGAGAGAGCAGGAAATCAAGCATAGACTCACAGTTGCATAAATTCCAGAACAGAAAGAAAGAATCACTCATAATGGACATGGTTAGGTGTATACTGCTAGATGCAGAACTTCCTGACAGACATTGGGGAGAAGTTGTAATGAGAGCCATGTACTTATAAAATAGACTGCCAACCAATGCCACTGACAAAACACCTTATCAGTTGTGGCATGACTGGAAGCCAAGCATAGAGCACCTCTGTATGTTTGAAGCCTGGTCTATACACACATCCCAAAGGAAAAGAGATCCAAACTGGACTCCAGAGCTGAAGAATGCATCATGATTGGTTATGCTCTAGGAAACAAGGGATACAGAATACTAAACCCAAAGACAGACAAAACAATTGTATTCAGAGCGGTGTACTTCAATGAACAAGAAAGAAGTGACCAGAGCCATGCTGATGACGACCGTAAGGGGTTGCAAACAGAAGAGTATTGCCTGACACCCAGGAATGCAACCATCACCCAATCACAATCTGATTAGGAAGTATAGGCAGACGTTCTCAAAGAGCCAGCAGATGAATCAGAGGAGCCAGAAGTTGCTGTGGAAGCAAACGATACCCTAAAATGCTCATTGCAATCCAAAAAAAAAAAAAAGTTTCAGCTGAACGCAAGTTTGCCATTACCACACAAACCAACATCATAGTAAGAAGTAGGGGAGATGTCCACAGCAGAAGCAAGCAAATGGGAAAGGGTAGCACAAGAATATCTAGAAGCACCCAACAAAAACAAAATGTAGACTCTCACAAAATTGCCAGTTGGCAAAAAAGGCCATAGACTGCAAGTGGGTATTTAAAGCCAAGCAGGGTGCAGAAGGGAAGAAACAGCAATATAAGGCCAAAAGCTCCTCCCAAAAATATGGTGAAGGCTATGATGAGACTTTTGTCCCAGTTGTGAAACATGCTAAATAAGAGTGCTCTTGAGCCTGACAGCTTCAAGGAACATGCACATAGAGCACCTTAATGTAAAGACTGCATTTTTGTATGGAAAGATAGAAGAAGAGTTGAACATGGAATAGCTGCTAGGAGTTACAAGTAACAAAAACAAGCATCTCATGTGCAAGCTGCAGAGGCTCTTTCACTTTGCCTGCTCCCTTGTCCTTTTTAACTGAAGATGTCAGGGATTGAACTGCAAAGCATGTGCTTTGTGGCTAAGATGTGATCCTTCACCAAAGAGAAGGCATCTCCTCCCCCACAAAACACTTAGGGACACCATACATGAAAGGAGCAGGAAGAACACAGGAAACTGTATCATGTCAGTTTCTTTTAACCTTTTAAAATGGCAGATCGATGATCAGTTCTGTACACAATAAGATACAGTACAAATGAAATGGCCAGGGAGAGAAAATATGATGTTATTAATGATCAGATACACAGGAGGATTTTCCCCATATTTTTGCAATGATACACAAGAGTATCTCAGATTAGAGCTACCTTGCTTATTAGCTTAGAAAACAAAAATGCATTCAACTGCACATACTCTGATGTTGATCCTGAGATAAAATATGGTAGGTATGGAAAGCTAACTAGGGGTACTATTGATTTAATGGATTTGAGCAAATACTTCTTTTAAAATGAGTTATTGGTATAGTTAAGATGAATTTTGAAACACAAATCAGCACTCACCATTTGGAATTGAATGATGATGTGGGGAAAACAGTAATGCTTCAATATAATAATTTCCCCACCTCTTTCTATCTGCTGGGTATAGATTATATTTGTCACAACTAGACGTACCTATTTAGCTTTAGCTATACTCCTTGGATGGTTCAAATGAAATCTGGGAAAATTCAGGGATTACTATGGTCTCTAGATAATGGGTATTAAGAGTGGCCAGGTGAAATAGAAGACAGGTCTCCTTCACCTTTAATAGTTGTGTCAAAGGGGAAATTTTAGCAGGTGTAACTTGCATACCAAGCTACACTGGCTGAAATCCCCTCTTCAACACAATTATTAAAGGTCAAGTGTCCTTCCTCTTTCTCACCTGATCACCCTATCTGTAGCATTTAAATATAAATATAAAACTTGGCATATTTTTCATTGAAAAATTCAGAATTGCTTATTTTTCTACCAATACAAGCAGAAGGACTTGGCTTTGCACAGGTTGGAATCAGGGTCGGCCCTAGGATAAATAGCATCCTGGATGAAGAATACCTTTGGTGCCACTCCCCCATGGTCAGCTTTGCAGGGTCACTAAGAGGGTTTATGGGGCCTGGTGCAGGTGTGATGTTGGGGGCACTGCAGCTGCCCTCTACAAAGACCCATTAATATATGTACAATGCTGGGAGCATTCATGGATGACATCTGAGAACTCTCGTTTGCATCTCCTCCTTGCCCTGGGATCAAGCAGAATGATAGATGTGCTTCATTTTTTCTTACACAGTGACAAGGGAATAGGGATTGGGTTGTGCTTCTCCTGAGTACATCATCCAAATTCTGGCAGAGCTTCTTTCTGCTTCCTGGGGCTCAGTCTCAAAGGTCTTCTGGTTGTGTCCTGCTACTGGCTTTCTCCACTACTCAGGAAGGAAGGATTCCTTCCTTAAGGTCTGGCCTCACACTACTCCTACACCTTTCCCTATGGTAACCACCACAGAAAATTGCTCTCCAGTTGCACCTTGCCTGGAAATCTCAGGTGGCATTCACTCAGTCCTTGAACTCTTTTCCTGGTGGGACTGAGTTATTCCTGTGACAGAACTGGCTGCCTGCTCTGCCACATAATCCCTCCTGAAAGCCTTCCCTGTATCTTCTCAACTGGGCATACTTGGCTAGCCTCACCAATCTTATATTATCTATTGCTCCCTGGACATAAAGAAACTTGTTACCTTGCTGTAATGGGTTTAGACTCTTACATCTGGGCTGCAGGCCTAGCTAATAAATAGGCCTCTTCCTTCCAGGCTCCCAGGGATACATTTCACAGCCTCAAACTAGCATCTATTCTGTTTCACACACAACTATGTAAAATATTTACTTCATCATGGTCAGTGAGAGGTCCCATTATGTCACAATTACATGCTGAGGTTCAGTGTCATCTTACACTCTAATATACCATTTCCTCTTTTTATGAAAACTTTTAACAAAATACCAAGAATTCTGGTGAGTCAGTTCAGGAACCAACAGTACACACAGAAACGAAGGCAGGCATCCCTTTGCTTTGTGGAGGCCTGGGGTAAATTGCTCAGGTTCCCCCACCCCACCTCTGGACAGTCGTGCAGCTTTGCAGTGTTATCAAGTTGTTTGGCTTGTGCATGATTGCAAAACATAGTAGTGTAACAGAATATCCATTATTTTTATCTTTCAAAATAATAGAAGTTATATAAAAAAAAGGCCATACTGCTGACTTTGTACAGCTTACTATATTTATATAATGCTTATAGTGTTTACGGTATTTGAAATGCTAACTGCTTGCTAATGTTACCTTGAAGTAAGGCTGTGTTCCACTGATTTTTACCAGGCACAAATGACATCAAAGTGGAAAATGAAAAAGAAATATACTTTAAAGCTAATTGAAGGAAGATTATTTTTGTAGCTAGTACCCAAACAACCTGTAGAACCTTAAAGCTAATTGAAGGAAGATTATTTTTGTAGTTAGTACCCAAACAACCTGTAGAACCTTGGGGGGAGGGGTGTTCCAGGCCCCTGCTTTTTTCCACCCTAACTCACCATAGTCAGTACATTCAGAAAACATAACCACTGAGCTCAGCTTGGCGCCGCTCTCAACTCAGTGTAGCACCCTAGGCAACCACTCAGCTCACCCACCCCTAAGGCCACCTTGTTTGAAATTGCCTTTAGGTTGATAAGAGATTTCAAGCAAACTTACAAAGGTGTCAGAGTTGGACACATTGTCCTGGCCACCATCCCTATAGCTCCCTGAGGTCCATCCCTATAGGCCCCTGAGGAATGGGTCTCTGCACTCCATTCCCTTTAGGTGGAGCTGCCCCACAGCAGAAGAGAGGGGACAGGCCTATAACTTGGCTTACTAGTCTTTTCTGGCTTCAAACTGTTCTTGTTCTTTTTTCCTGCAATGTTTGGGGCTTTTCTTTTTTAAAAAAATGTCTTAGAAACATGGAAAATATGAATGTTGTATGGTTAAATATGTTTGCTGTGGTGTTGAATCATGATGCAAAGTTTGGTTGAAATTGATCAAATGGCATTGAAGCAGTAAGTCTAACAATTTTGATTTTCTACCTTTTTGTTTCAAGAAAGTGGTTAAATTTTCAAGATGCCTAAAACCGTCCCAGAGAGAAGTAGAACAAATCCTAAAAGTTTCATAACAATCCACTTGGCCTATTAATATTCCCTGGCTTCAAACTGTGCTTCTTCTCCCCCCCCCCCCCCCCAATACTTTTAACTTCCCTCCCCGCAAATTAATTATCTCACTCACTAACTGCTATCCCTGTCAGCAACCACCTCTAACTGAACTAATTATCTCTGTTCTAACCAAACAGCTCTTACTCACTGACTTTCCCAACCTACTCACTGGCCTGGTTCGGATGATACAATAATCAATGGGGTGGGGAACAATCGTCAGTTGTGTTGCTTATTGTGTCGTGTGGAGGATAACACACACACAACTGACAGTATGCTATTTGGGGCACTTGCAAGTTGTTTATTCCAAAATCCATTGTTTAAAGTGTCGTGTGGAGGGAACCCCCCTCTCTCTGTTTACTACTCCGTTTGGTCATAGAGTTCATGGGCCAGAACAGCTGAAAAAACTCTGCTGCTCTGATACAGCTGGCAGAACTTGCGGTGCATGCTGGGATACGGCCGGAGGTGGGAGGGAGGACACGCAGCAGCCCAGAAGGATGTTGGGACTTTCAGCCACGTGATGCGGGGAGGGGAAAATGTCACGTGGCGGGTGCTGCCACAGCGCCACCAAAATAACACATGGTCAGTATGCTACTCCCCCCTCCGTTATCTAAAGTGTCATCCGAACTCAGCCACTAACTGACTTTCCCAACTGACACTAACTCCACCCATTATTTCATTATGCCTACTGCCACTGTCACATTTCATCTTCTCCCCTCAATATTTTTCTTTCTTGGTTGAGTCATTCCATTTGATGCTTTCTATACAGCATCTCCTTAGACCGGATGGCAATTTTCAGGTGTCTAGGTTTCAAGGTCTTGGAGGACATAGAAACGTTTAAATTGAAGCAGTACATCTTTTTAAAAAATAATTAATGGGCTACCTCTTTAGTACAAGATGGGGATGAAATTTTCATTATGCCTAAAACCATCCCAGACAGCTGTGGAACAAATCCAGGAAATTTCATAACAATTGGAAGGTTTTCAAGTCCATACAAACACTTCCTTTTATATAGATAGATAAATTGGGAACCTTTAAAAAAAATATTCCAAAGCCTTCAAGATTTCCATGCAGTAGGTTCCTCTGGAATCAAAGACACTAAGAGAAAGTGGCGTTGTGATTTGTGAAAACGCAAAGACAAAAGTCCTAGCAAAAGTTATTAATCATTCTTCCCCAGACAGGAAGTGCTATAGACAACCCGGAAGTTCTTCTCTCGAGTTCCCGGAAATGATAACATGCAGGTAGCGGAAGAGCGCCCCCTTCACTGAAAGAAGAAGCGAGAAAGCTGTTGTCGGAAGTGGACAGGCGAAGACGTTTCCTATTGGAGCCCAGGGATAAACGCGCCACAGAGGTATCCAGTAGCCTTGCCAAAAACTTCCAAAGGCCGGAAGTGCGTCAAAAGCTTGGCTTGGAGCGTTATCCAGAAGGTGTGAGGGGAGTGTTTTTTAATCCTCTTGGACCTGAGGCGCTCGGGGTTTCCCTTCCCCCCCGAGCTTCCAGGTTGCTATGTCCGAAAGGGCGCAGGGGGCAGCTCGGAGCGCGGACGGAAAAGGTGCAGGGGAGGGGGGGGCTGGAACTGCCGCCTCGCCCTGGTGAGTAGCGGGGCTCGCTTCCCTCCCGAGCCTCCTTATGGTGGCGATGGAGCGACAGCCTAGAGAGTGTCGGGGCATGTCACAAAGAGGGGCGGGGGGGGGTCAGTCGGGATCGGTCGACGACCGTCACTGCCGCCTTCTCGCTCTGGGAACGGAGGGAGGAAGCGCCTGAGCGCCGGGATTATCACAGCGCCCCATAGTGTTGGCTTCTCGCGCGTCGGATCCCTCGCAGGCCCCCTGGCGGCCTCTCGCTCTTCCCGAGGAAAACCACACTCGGGGGTTTCGGTTTTCTGCGCTACCTCGCTGAGAAGGTGGCCAACGGGACTGGGAGGTTCCCCGGAGGAACGGAGTAGGAGAGAAAGGCGAACCTCTTGTTCTTTGGCCACCGTGGATAACGCCTAGATGGGCGAAGACTGGCCAGCAGCAGCGTGTCGAAGAGAGCCTCTTTGAGAGGTTTCTGAGGCAGGAAATCCCAATAGACCCTCCCCTCCCTCTGCTTGTAGTTATAGAAACAGTAATACATGAAGGAAAAGTCGTCCATTGTTTGGCTGTTGGTGGTGTCATAAAGCCTGACACGTAGCCACCTCACCCTGATTTAGGGTAGGGCTGGACCTGGGTTGTTCTCTTGCTGGAATGCCTTGAAGACAATGGGGAACAAAACAAAGCATGTTTTTTTAATGAGCCCAGTACATTTGGATCTCAGTTCTTCCATAGGGTCACTCTTCAAAAACTAATTTCAACCTGAAATCTGCACAGTTGCAGCCTTTGAGGAAGAACTTGTCTGGAACGCATTGGGCTCATAAAATACCTTTTTCTTGTGCACCTGAGGTATCCTGCCTTCCTACTTTGCTTTTCTACCTTGAAGATAAACAACAGGCTGAGTGGGACTCTTCCTTTTGGAAGCAAGAATTGAAAACGTTTCTTCGCTATTGCAGCTTAGAAGAACGCACTTTAGCAGGGTTGTGGAATTTGGCCTTCCAGGATCCCCATATGTCCATCTCTCCCTTTCCCTAGCCTTGCTCACTTTCCTCCAAACTCCAATGATTGGTGTTTTCTCAAGTTTTGTGCAGTCTTTTCCCTGTTCGAAAATGTTGAAATGGCTCTCCTAAGGCTTAGTTATTAGCATTAAGAGGTTAGCCCTGTTGAATGGGGAATGCTGAGAGTAGTATTATGTTTTTCTGTCTAAACATGCATAGGATTGCCCCCTTAAGCTACAATATGCTGGTAAACTACAATATGCCCTGCCCCCCTTTGCCTTCAGCCCCCACCTTCCACTGGAATGCAGCCACAGAGAGCTTCTCCAAATTAAATTTGGCCCTCTGGCTAAAAGAGTTTCCAGTTTCCTGCCTTAGAGTACGTCCTCTTGAACTCAGTGTGACCTGAGCAGGGAGGCAAGAGACACTTCAGTCCTGCTCAGCAACAGTACCTGGAAAAACTGAGCCCCAATCTAAAAGACTTCTGCTCATTCACCTTAACGGCCTGAGATGATTCTGGAGTCTTGACAGGTGGCATCAGAACTATTTTTAAAAAAGGCTAAAAAAAAAAACCCAAAGAAAAACCCAAACCTCAGGGAATAGAGGGATGATGTTTTAATCCTGACAGCTAATGGGATGCCTTTCCAGGATTGCAGTTTTCATCTAACTTTAAAGTACATTTTTATGAAAATTATAACAGCTGGAGTGTTAATTGTTCCCTCCCCCACCCCTTATGGGTATTATCTGAAACATAGGAGAACCCCCCTGTAAAATAGAATATCACCATCTTTGCCCATGAAATCGAGATAATTTTTCAGTTTTTAGCTTGACTATGTTAAACATATATGAGCCATTCACTTTGCACAGCTGTTAATGCAAAATAATAACAATATAAGAGTGGGTAATTATTTATGTGCTTTTTTTTCTTTTTAAGTATTACAGGTTATATATACCAAATAGTTCAAACAACTGGCCTGGATAGAAGAAACCATCTGAAATTGCTTCCGGTTTCTAAACCTTTAGAAAATTTTGTTCCCTTAGTTCAACCTCCAGTCATCTCCCATCATACCAAAGGAATTGTCTCAATATGTGGTCATGGTAATTTAAAGGATCTCTCCGTTAAAGCCCCTGAATTTAAAACTGCTGCTCATGGAAAATTAATTCTGCCAAAGCCATTGGGTCAAGTGGAAAAGGTGAATGCAACTTCTGTTGTAGAAGTGAATCTGACTACACCAAAAGTATCTAGCTTTCAGAGTAACTTTCATTCAGGTGATAGCTCATCCTTGAAAAAGGATGCTACCCCAGAAAAGAAGAATGCAGAAAATGTACTTATGAGTACCAAAAATCTTCCTGTTACTGTGAAGCCTTCAGTACTGCCTTCTGGACATCACCTCCAAATGCCAGCTGATGCAGAAGTTAAATCTGTTCCTGCTTCTTTCTTGCCACCAACAATTCAGCAGAAGATACTGGCACAAGTGGCCTCAAATTCCTTTAGGGCATGTGAAGTTACAAACACACCAACTGTTACTTATGTGTCATCAGTAAAAACAGTGAAAACGGCTGGTTCTAAACCATTGCAAAATATATGTCCAAAACCGGTTGCAGAAGTATCAAGATCTTTAGTACTGACAATGCCAGAAACAGCAGCTGATAGTTCTGCCCTAGATGTGGCAACATCTCATAGTGAGAAGAAACAGGCAACTCCTATGAAGTGGGTTGTCCAGGAAAACCCACAGTCCTCAGCATCTTGCCTTGTTCCGGTAAAGTCATCAAATCATGTGGCATCAAAGATCTTGAAAACCTTGGTTGATGTGAAGGATGTAAAAAGCAACCCTGCCAGTACTCTGCCTGCCTGTTCTAACAGTCTGGGTGAAAGCCAAGCAAAAATGACTTCTATAAAAGATAATGCCTTGGTGATGTACAATGGGAAAGTGTATTTACTGACTAAAAAAGAATCCAGTGTTGTGTCAGCAAACAAGTATGACAAACAAGCATCACCCAGTGCTGAAATGCACTTCAGAAAACAAACATCACAAGTAATTAGTTCAGCTGCAGATAGTACAATAACCAATCAAGTTGTCAGTTTAGTGTTATCAAAAAATAAAGGGATTGCATCTATAGGAAAAGACACCAAATCCAGTGAGAATATGGGACCTCGTCCACAGTCTGAAGTGAACCTGGGTATAAAAGCTGCATCCACTTTTTTTTCATCACCACATAGGAATCGGCAAATAAGCAGTACCAGCCAGCATGAGTCAGTATCCCCATCAGGAAACATTCCAGTTGGAATGAGTGTTGCTCAAAAATCAGTCACAAGAGAAAATGCAAACCACAACACACAGAAAATTATTTCTCCTAAAGTAGCAGCTGCTTTATTACCAGCTATAGCAGAGGATGCTTTTAAAGCAGAAGAGCAAAAGGTAACTCTTATTAGAGCAAATTGTACCAATGTGCCTTCAGTATGAAGTTTCAAATGTCTTAAATCAGTATTTAGCTAATAAGCACAGTGTTAAAAACAAATTAATAATTTTGATTCCTAACTGGCAACCAAAGGTACAGGATTTTACTAGACCAGCAAGCGGAGCAAATATGGGTACTTAAAACAAAGCAAAAAAGCTTCATGAAACTGGCTTCATTGTTTCCTGTCTGAAGTTTGCCACTGGAGAAAAAAACTCACAAAAACTAAACTATTTGTTCACGTTCCATCATATGGTAGATCTCCAACAACAAGGTCCCAGATGTTTTTATCCTTGACAGAAAAGGAAATATTTTGTGGAAAATAATGTATTAATATTTATAATTTCTGATACTGATGCACTCCATAAATAGACCGTCAAACTTCCAGAGCCTCACAAGGACTTGGCTGCAGCACATCGGAGGCTCCTGGAAGAAGTCATCCTACACATGAGGAGTGCTTTATTGGCAGTCCTCACATGGGTTGTTCTGTCTTGCCTCTTGAAATGCTGA
Organism: Anniella stebbinsi; assembly: GCA_029215795.1. Taxonomy (NCBI): domain Eukaryota; kingdom Metazoa; phylum Chordata; class Lepidosauria; order Squamata; family Anniellidae; genus Anniella; species Anniella stebbinsi. Next base: position 41,615,073 of record JARDYH010000004.1, on the reverse strand, counting down.
TATTCTCTGTGCTATGTGGTTGCTCATCCTCTGCTTCAGAGGCACAGTTCCCCTTCTCCTGTGGGGATGAACCTGTGGCCATGTCCCCCAAGGGCCCAGGCTCCCCTTTGTCTTGTGGACTGCTCCTCAGTGCTGTTTGTCTCTAGAAGCTGTAGTTCCTCCTCTGGAAATTATAAGTAATTTAAATAAATGAATTGACAATACTTAAAATCAACAATTTAATCAAATGTTTATACATCACTTATCCACAATGTTGAAATTAGTTTACATTTAAAACATTGTGTGTGTGTGTATATATTCATATTAACTAAATTATGTTGTTCACATAGGCAATTTCATTCCCTTGAAAAATGACTGTCTTGTTTACCATGATTAAAGTAGGAGTAAACTGACTTGCTTATTTTAAAACTATGCACACTTCTTCTGACACTGCACTACCTTACAACATTGGTTCTACTTTAATGGAGGGATGGGGGTTGATGACTTACTAGGGTACTAGCTGTAAAATTATATGGAACTATAGAAATATGTAAAGATTTGTGCCCAGTCATCTAATCATTGTGATGTTCTGGCAAAGTTACATGCTGAATGTTTATTATTTCAGGTTGAGAAGATCTCATCAGGAATGGCTATTCAGATCAAACATAGGAAAGAGCAAAACAGAAAACAGTATCTTAAGATGAGAAAGAAATTTGGTCTCTCTAAAGAGGAGAGAGTATATCTGAGGAGAATTCCTTTACCAATTTCTCTTACAAGATCGGAAGCAACTAAGTGTTCCAGCAGTGTACAAATGAGTGACTCTTGCAACTTGCTGCAGGAAGTACCTTCTGAACCTGAACCCAGAGAAGAAGAAAGGGTATCTGAAATGTTTATATCTCTAGATATTTCATTTATACTATATAGTTATTTGAATTGTATTGGCAATCATCTCTGTTAGGTGCTAAGGGTGATGGGGCCTCTCGCAACGATTGGTCGAGCTATTGTGACGTCATGAAAAGGTTTCAAATATTTTAACTGCAAAGCAAACAATGAGCTGTGTGAACAATTAACAAAGATGAAGACTACAAAATGAGTGGAAGAGGTTGCTGAAGGCAAGGGAGTGAGCAGAAAGCGTATGCTGTGGAATAAAATAGGAAGCTGAGAGAATAAAAGGAGGAGTAACTGGGGCTAAGGAAAAAATGTAAAGAAGAGGAAGAGTCAGTGAGAAAGGGTATGGTGGGAAACCTTGACAGGACTGAGGACACTTGATGTTCTCCAAAATAGCACTTCAAAATACTGAGTTGGATCTAAAGTGTTCAATTTAGGTCCCATTGAAATCAGTGGGGCAAGATTAGACATGGCTTGAAATTAATGTGACTTAAGTTCATCTAATTAAGACCAGAAGTTTGCATGTGCAATGTTGGGTTTAACCTTTTGTCTGAATAAAGCCGATTACCTGAAGAAGCATGTTGACTTGCTAGATGTACAGGAAAAGAAGCAGGATATGGGTTAGTTCAATATATCATAGGAACATAGGACTACTTGTGAATTTTCATTTCTTTTTAATCATGCAATGTATAATGCTGCAATAATGCAATACTACCTAATGAATTTTTCCTTCTTGACACACAGATAATTAGAGAACAGAGAAAAGAAAATATAAAGAGTAAGACAAAAACACCACCAATGCTAGCAAATGTAAAGAGGAGGAAACCCGAAGTCAAAACTGCACTGAACCCAAATTTGGAATGTACGAACTCTTATTCAGTAATAGATAACCAGACTAGCCCTTGCAGACAAGTTGAATCACAGCAAGAAAATCCTGCAAGCTTTCTGCAGTTCTCTCAGGGGATGGATTGTGAACCTTCTTCTTGTGTTCAGAATAATGAAGAGAACAACATTTTGACCCCCACTTTGCCCTGCTGTGAAAATGAAACTTTCCTTAGTGAAGGTTCTTTCAGAGAGGATATTTTTCCATTCAACCCCCCAGACCTGGAGGAAACAATAAGAAATGAAAAAATAACAAGGCTTAAACTCCTGCTGAGGGAACGAGAGGCAGAACTAGAGGAAATTCGTAAAAAAATGCACCAGACTTAACAAACATCCTTTACTCAGCCCAAAATACTGCTGCAGCCCCTTTGCTTCTGTGACTTGCTAAAATGGTATTTGTTAATATTTATGTTTAAAACTAACACAACAAATCATCTGATTTTTCATGGTATTAATTGGTGCACATATAAATATATGAATCCCAGTGTCAAGGACTATACAAGTCTAAAATCTTATTTAGTTGAATTATTTATTACATTTATATACCGCCCCATAGCCGAAGCTCTCTGGAAATGTTTTTTGATTATTTCAGTATGTCTTCTCACGTTTATAGTAAATATTGTTAATATTTGTTTTGGTGATAATTAAGTCTCAGAGCCAGTTCCCTAGAATGAAAGGTAAATGGATTTTTTCAATTGTAGATTTTCTTAAAAGCACAATGTTTTTTGTTTAATATAGAAGGAAATGAAATAGCCTAATCTTGATTTAGAAATACTTGGTTAATATTTAACTGTTGTTTGAATTGGGTAATTGTGTTTCAATACTGTAATAAAAATAAAGTTAATCAAAATGGTACGACAATATAAAATTTCTCAAAGTGATTTGGTGATAATTGGTTTATTATTGAGTTTCCTCAGAATTCATACTCTACTGTTTTAAGTTCTTAATTCCTACTTTTCTTCAGAATGTAAGTTATTAGAACAACTGGGACCTACTTTGTTGTGGGTATTTTCCAGGGTACTCCAATCCTTCTTCCCTCCTCCTTCCCCCACGCCTCCCCAGGCAATATAGTCAGTGACCTTCTCTGGCTACAGAGCAGTTCATATGGCTGTTTTGTTTTGTTTTTAAACCCTTACTGGGGGGGGTTCCTAAAAATTTTTTTTGTAGTTTTATAAACTTTGTGATTATGTTTCAGCTACAGAAGGATCCACACTTGGAGAATGAGTTTGGTCCTTACTAAAGGAGAGCCTTCTTGTAGAAGTACCAAGTGTATGTTTCCTTTCTCTAGAATGAATATTACCAACCAGAAAACCTGTCCCTTCTTTGTAGAAATGTCTTATTTTTTAAAATCAAGGGTGGGAAACTTTTAGCCCTTCAGGTTTGGCCTAGAACTTCCATGATTCCTTACCATTGGTTATTCTGGCCAGGGCTGATGGAAGCTGTAGGCCACAGTATCAGGAGGGCCATTTCACCCACTCGTCTTTAAAAGGTATATCCCTGGTTCAATTGGTATGTAATACATAGTTGTCTAGCATAGTTATCATGCTGGAATATATATGATAATGAAAATTAATTCAAAAGATGTTGGGTATGTAAATGTTTGCCATAATGTTGAAATATTTTTATACCCAAAAAGTTTAATTGCTCTTGACTTAACCAGTGACCACAATGTTGCATAGACTATATATGCAATTCATAATTTGATGTACTCCTCTGGTTTTTTATATTGGCAGGATAGCATTTCAACAGAATTTTCAGGTCTTTTCTTAAGTAATAATTCCTGATTAATCAGTCAATAACTACCTTATATATAAAGGAAACTGATTTTAATTGATTTGTGTGTCTTACAAATGTGCACAAGCAAGTTCATCTAATACAGTAATTTTTGTTTCATCTAGTTGCCTAACATTTGGTTCCTGTTATCTGTTTGAGCTTGTATTATGTAAAGAACTATTAATGCCTATCATTGTTCCACATTCCTCCGTATCTTGAATTCTGTATAAGAATGTTTCAGAAAGATAGACTTGCAATGCAGGATGATCTGCAGTGATTGTATGATTGAATACCTTATGTCTATGGTAACTTCTAGGTGAAAAAAGAGGAGAAACAAGTTTTCAAGATGCTGGTTTTTTATTTATTTTTTCAAAGTTGAAGAGCCCAACACGTTTCGGCCTGTATCTTTATACGGCCTTCTTCAGGGGGCTGTGAGCATTTAAAATACATATTGTAAAAAAACATGGTGGGGACACATGTGCTAAAATATATTCTCATTATGAAATCAAGTTGACATATTGCCACAAGGACCTATGTGCATATGTAAACTGTTTTTACAACATTTTAAATTATTACAGGATAGATTGCTATATATACTGGTATTTCATTACATACATGCAATACAATTCTAATCAAAAGAATATCTGTGAAATCTTACTTGTAGGAAGGTATTTGCAAAGATCTTAACAGAATTTCTTTCTCTGATAAATAATAACAATTGAAAAGAGTAGTATGCAGAGCCATGTATTATATCCTTGTACACTTTTTTCTTTTTTGTCAGGTGTTATCTTTTAAGTAATTGTCAGGGTCATTGTGCTATTATCTGTAGAGAGTTTTTTTCTCCAGTTTTTTTTGCTAAGTCACAATAATGGGAAGAATTCTAAGTCTTCATTTAGTCCAATTGGTTTAAAACTTTTTAATCTAAGAATCCACTTTATCTCCCTCCTTAATAATTGTTTTTCGTTATTTGTATCTAGCTTCTCCAGTGCCCAAAATGTTAAGTCTGTGTGGCTGTGTTGTTGTTCTTCAAAATGGTTGGTTAGTGGTGCCCCTGGCCTGTGGTTTCTTATGTTGCTGAGATGCTCCCCTATGCATTCTTTTAGGGGTCTGATGGTTTTGCCTACATAGATTTTGGGGCATTTACACTGGATGGTATAGATAACAAAGAAATTGCTACAGATGGTGAAATGTTTTAGAGAATATCTTTGTTGGTCAGAGGGGTTAACAAATTCTGTCATTTTGGTAGTGTGGCTGCAATGTCCACAAGGATGATGGCCTGTAGGTCTGTTGGAATTAAACAAAGTGTTGGTAGGGCTTCTGTGATTTTCTTTAAATTCACTTCTGATTATATTTTTGGTTCTTTTAAAGGAGATCAGCGGTTGGTTCTGGCAATCAGGAATATGTTGTACTATGTGCCAATGTTTCCTTATGCTGCCTTGTAAATGGTTAGTTACCCTGTCATATGTTAAATTGCAATTTATTTGTGTTGAAGGTGTAATATTTTTTGTCAACAGTTCTGCCTGTGTTTTTTTTTCTCAGCCTTCTCTAAGCTTCTGGTGATAACAGCACTCCTGTACCCTCATTCTCTCAACTGTAGTGCCAATGTTTGTGATTCCTGTTTAAAGTCTGACGACTTGGAACAATTTTGTTTTAATCTTAAAAACTGCCCATATGGAACGTTGTTCCTAAGATACTGGGGGTGGGAACTATCATAGCGGAGGAATCTTGGGACATCTGTAGGTTTTCTATAATTTGAGGTGATAAGGTGTTTGCCTTCTTTTTTGATCTTAAGGTCCAGAAAATGTATTTCTAGAGTGCTATGCTGGATGTCAAATTGGATATCTTCCTTCCTGGAATTTATATTCATTATGAATTGTTGTAGTTCTTCACCATTACCCCGCCAGATGGAAAAAACACCATCAATGTACTTTAGCCATACTAGAATGTGTCTGTTGTATTGCTGCCCCTCTAATGAAAAAAGTTCCTTTTCATATTCTGCCATGCATAAATTTGCCACTTCTGGAGCCATGGGACACCCCATGGTCACTCCCTTGATTTGCCAATAAAAATTGTTATTGAATTGAAAATGATTTTGGTGCAACACTACCTCTGCAAGGGAGAGAAGGAAATGGGTGGGGTATGTTTCTCTGTTCTTAGATCTAAAGTGTGTTGTATGACTGTTAAAGCGTCATCCTGGGGTATATTGGTGTATAAAGATCTTACATCCAGTGTCATCAGAATGTCATCCTCTATACTGGTGATTCTTATTTTGTTTATAAAATCAGAGGAGTCACATACATAAGATGGTATGATAGGTATGAATGGTTTAAAAAAATGATCCACAAATTGTGAAATTGGTTCAAGCACAGAACTGCACCCAGACACTATGGGTCTGCCTGGAGGAGGAGATATTCCCTTGTGGATTTTTGGCAAGGTGTAAAAGACTAGGATTCTGGGCTTGTCCTTATACAAAAAAAATATTCATTTTCTGTTATATATCCTAGGCTGACTCCCTCATAAAGAATGTTTTTAATTTCTTTTGCAATATCATTAGTAGGATTATGATTACATACGTGATAAGAGTCAGTGTCTGTGAGTTGACGGAGGATCTCTTTTTTGTAATTTGTGCTGTCTTGAATTACAATGGCTCCTCCTTTATCTGCCTCTTTAATGACTATGCAGGAGTCTTGAGATAAGTTACACAGAATCTTTTTTTCTTCATGACTGATGTTATTCCATGGACGCTTAGTTGTTGTTTCTGTCCATTCGAGGTCATGCAGCACTAATCTTTCAAAGACCTGTATAGCTGGATCCGCTGGAACAGGAGGCATGAAGGTAGTCTGAAGTGTGTGTGGGTGTCCATAAATCTTGACACGCTGGACCCAAAATATTGCTGTAGTTTAATATTATGAAAGAACCCAAAAAGATCTAATCCAAAGAGAGAGACCAGCATCAGGAAGTCTGATAAAGTGGAAGAAGCTTCCAGGAAAGAATAATTCCATTTACTCTTAAAGAAGGTCAGACATCAGCTCATTTATTGGTTCTCTCTCTAACTTAGTAAAGCTTCAGTCAGAACTCATGTCATTCCACAAATCCCACATAAGATAAAGATGTAATGCGTAGGAATCCTTTAATTTGCCTTTGCATTTTCTAGATCAAAAAGAGGTAGGTCTATTTTTTCTGTACTACTGGGCAGTCCAATACAGGATAATGTCTTATCATGGCACTTGCTGGCCAAAACATCATTACACACAAATATACTGTGTTGGATGGAGGGCACTGTTGTATAATGTGTAGCTCTGTCTAGAGGCAGCAACCAAATGATTTGTTTCTTACATTTGTACTCAAACTAATTAGAAATAAATAGTATAATTTGAAGGGTTTTTTTTACTTCTCAGAAGAATATAACAAGCTCCGTTTCAAAATACCTGATTTTTCTGTTTCAATCAATTGTCTTAAAGTAATACTCAAATATCAAAACATGGTAATAATAATTAAAAGGTTTCTTTTGGGTTAACTCATATACCAATTCCTTTCCAGACAAAATATAAAGTGCTTTTTAAAAAATCTTTAAAGCCCTACATGGTCTGGGTCCAAGGTACCTTAGGGAGCACCTCCTCCCCTATGTTCCAGCCTGCCACTTACAGTCCTCGGAGGGTCATCTGCTGCAATTGCCACATGTGAGATTGGCGGTCACACCAGACAACCTTTTCCTTTGCTGCCCCTCAGCTGTGGAATGACCTGCCGGTTCAAATGTGCCTGCTGACTTCTTTGAATGTGTTTAAGCACGCATTAAAGACTTTTATTATTTCAGCAGGGCTTCCCTTTTTAGAATGTTATTGCTGGCTGATTATAATATATATATATATATATATATATATATATATATATATATAAAATGCTGTATGATTTTATTGATTGTTTTATCTTCTAAACATGTTTATCCTACCTGTGGTATTTTATTGATAATTTTTATCTTGTTTAAATTGTTTTAACTTTGTATGCTGCCTAGAGCATTTTGTAGGTAGGCAGGGGTATACATTGAATAATAATAATAATAATAATAATAATGAGAAAAATATACACCACTGGCCATGGAAGTCAAGGAACTATGGCAACAGGAAATGTCACAATTATTCCATTCGTCACATCAGTCACCAGCATCAGATCAAAAAACTATACAGAAAACCTCCAGAAACCGGGCCTACCATAATACATCCACACCAACATCCAGAAAGCAGGAATAATTAAAACATGCTCAATCGTCAGGAAATTCTTGAATCAATAAATGACAGCATGACTTGGTAAAGCCCATCATGTCCATCTAGAAATACCGCCATGAGGAAGAAAGAGATAATAAAAAAAGAATATGCTCTTTGGACTAGAACTAATAAATGATGTGTAATGTATCAATAGGTAGAACTAAGTGAGAGAGTCAGGAAATCAGATGGAAGAGGAAGTCAGTGATACCCATAAAAGACCTTGATTGAGGGAATACTCATCCAATTAGGAAGTGGCAGTACTCTCAGGAAGCAGTTGTGGCAGGAGAGAAGCTAGGCAGGATAGCATATGTTTGTGGAAGCAATAAAAATTTTAGCTTTTATACTATGCTGCATCCTTCATTTATTACAAACTTATCTTTGAAACGTGGTGACAGAAGTTTAACAGGACCCATTTGGAAGCTATATTACAGCTGCAGGAGCAACAAACAACAGTTTGGGATTTTGCATTATGGAGCGAGGCCAAACATCACTGGATGTCGCTGTGCCTAATCTGACCCAAGCTTGGCAGCATTGGAAAGAGGAGTTTGAATTGTACCTGGATCTTGCCCTTACAGAAGAGGAAAAAAAGCAAAAGGTAAAGTTGTTATATTACCTGATTGGAGAAAAGGGGCAAGAGATATGCAAAACTCTTGGGCTTAGTACTACTTGTACTCTCCAACAGCTAGTAAAAGGGCTGGATGATTACTGCATACCTAAACAAAATTAAACAATGGAATGATATCAATTCATTATGAGTCAGCAGGGTGGTGAAGAAAGACTGGATGCTTATGTTACTGCACTAAGGACGTTGGCAACAACCTGTAATTTGGGCGCTATCACAGACTCTTATCAGAGACAGAATTGTCTGTGGGATCACAGACCAACATCTCCATGAGAGGCTGTTGCGGGAGCCAGATTTAACACTGACTTGTTTGGAGATTGCTAGGGCAGCTGAAGCTACTAAAGAGAGGCTTAGGACATTAGAAGGCGCCTATGAGGTTCAGGTGCATGCAGTCCAACCCCGATCAAGTCCTTATAACGAGCAGGGCCGGCAACCTCAGAGATGACTGCCTATGGTACAGTGTATATACTGTCGGAAACAACATGAAAAGAGAAAAGAAAGGTGCCAGCATATGGACAGAAGTGTAGAGCGTGTGGCAAACTCAATCATTTCCAAAGTCAATGCAAGAGGGAGAAGAAACCTTATAGGTTGGCTGTGAGAACAAAAAGGATGAAAGTGATGAGTCTGAGAGCTGTGAGGATATTTTAAGCCTCATTTTGGGGGCAGTGATAGTGGGGAATACAGAGAGGAAGGAAATCTACCCCACTGCATTGTTTGCCACTATGTTATTAAACAAACATCCAGTTCGTTTCCAACTGGATTGTGGAGCCACCTGCAATGTGCTGCCATTAGCTTGAATAGATAGGAAAACATCTGGAACCATGTGGCCAATTGCTTATTATGTACAATAGGAGTACCCTGAAACCTCTGGGGAAGTGCAGGCTGAAGGTTTGCAATCCAAAGAATAATGGACTCTATCGTATAGAGTTCATTATTGTTGAAGGGAATGCCCATAGACCACTGCTAGGGAGCAAAGCAGTCCAAGCCATGCAATTGATTCAGGTGAAACATGAGAACATCCTGAATGCTGTACAAGCTAGTGAGAAGAGCCAGTCCAGAGCCTGGACTATGGAGAAAATACTGAAAGAATTTGGAGATGTTTTTGAAGGGGAAGGGCATTTGGCAGGGAAATTGAAACTTAAGGTAGATCCTTCAGTAGCCAGTAAAGACCCCCAAAAGGAGAGTTCCTATGAAGAAGGAACTAGCAAGCCTTCAAAGCAAAGGCATAATTGCTTCAGTAGAGACTAGCACAGAATGGATCAGCAGCTTGGTCATTGTATGGAAACCCTTGGGAAAACTTTGTATTTGTATTGAACATAAACCTTTAAATAAGGCATTAAAACACAGTAATTATCTCCTGCTAACCATTGATGATGTCCTATGTGACCTATCAAGAGCCAAGGTTTTTTTGGTGTTTGATGTGAAAATTGGATTTTGGCACATAGAACTGGATAAGGAATCTAGCTCCCTGACCATGTTTGCAACCCCTTTTGGCAGATACCACTGGTAGCGAATGCCAATGGGCATCAGCCCTGCCCCAGAAGTGTTTCAATGCAGGTTGAATCAAGAGCTAGAGAACATCCCAGGCCTGAAGATAATTGCCAATGACATCCTAATTGTGGGAGAGGGAAATACAGTAATAGAAGCGACAAGGGATCATGACAAAAAGTTGTGCCATTTCCTGGGGAGGTGCAGAGAGAGAAATATCAAATTAAATCAAGACAAGGCCAGATTAAGACTGAAAGAAGTACCTTACATTGGCCACCCGTTGACTGCAGATGGGTTGAAGGTGGACCCTGGAAAAGTTAAGGCAATCCAGGAGATGCCACGACCCGAGGATGTGAAAGGTGTGCAACTATTCTTAGGAATAGTAAACTACTTGGCCAAGTTATGTAAAGGGTTAGCAGCTGACTGTGAGCCACTCAGACAGCTGACACATAAAGAAGTGGAGTTGGAATGGTCAAAGAGTCATCAGCAAGCATTTGACAAAATTAAGGACACTATATCTAAAACCCCTGTACTGAAGTACTACAGCCCAGGGGAACAGCTAATCCTACAATGTGATGCCTCGCAAAATGGACTAGGAGCAGCCCTCTTACAGAAACAACTAATTGCATTTGCCAGTAGAGCACTGTAAGAAACAGAGAGAGGTTATGCACAAATTGAAAAAGAATTGTTAGCTGTGCCCTTTGGGATGGAACACTTCCACCAGCTCACTTTTGGACAGTCAGTATATGTTCAATCTGACCATAAGCCATTGGAAACCATTGTGCGGAAACCATTATTGAGTGCCCCACAGAGGCTTCAAAGGATGTTGATGAGATTGCAAAAGTATGATGTGCACATCCAATATCATCCAGGCAAGCACCTGGTAATGGCAGACACATTTAGCAGAGCATATCTCTCAGAGTCCAGTGAAGATGGTTCAGTAGAAAATGACATAGAATCAATAAATATGCTGCAATATCTACCCATTTCATGGCCATGCCTACAAGTAATACAGGAAGGCACAGCGCAGGATACCAACTTACAGATAGTCAAACACATTGTCCTGGATGGTTGGCCAGAGGCCAAACATCAGCTACCTGTGGAAGCTACACCTTATTTCTCAATGAGGAGCTCAGTGTGCAAGATGGAATTCTTTTTAGAGCAAACAGAGCCATCATCCCAGAGGCAATGCATTTGGACATAATGAAAAGGATACATTCCTCACATATGGGAATTGAGAGCTGTCTGAGGAGAGCGAGAGAATGTGTATATTGGCCTGGCATGAATGATCAGCTGAAAACTTACATGGCACAATGCAAGATCTACAACTCTCTAGGTGATAGGCAGCAAAAAGAAACACCACCCACATGAGATTCCAAGGAGGCCTTGGGAAAAAGTATGAGTAGACTTATTCAGTTTGTAAGATAAAGGCTATCTCATAATGGTGGACTATTATTCCAATTTCTGGGAGATAGATTCCTTGCTTGATACCCGAACTCGAACAATTATCAGAAAGCTAAATGGCCACTTAGCCCATTATGGAATACCTGATGTGGTATTTTCAGGCAATGGCCCTCAGTTTGTGTCTGAAGAAATTAGAGCCTTCAGAGCACAGTGGGAATCTGATCATCAGACATCGTCACCAGCCTACTCCCAGAGCAATGGGAAAGCTGAGTCAGCTGTCAAGACAGCAAAGCGTATTTTGGTTAAAGCCAAGAAAGCTGGGACAGATCTATATCTAGCTGTCCTAGACCACAGGAACACTCCATCACAGGGCTTGGATGGGAGTCCTGCACAGAGTCTCATGGGTCGAAGAACAAAGACCTTACTCCCAGTGAGGAAATTTGCTGCAGCAGAAATCCACAACAGACTAGCTGACTCTATAGCAGAACAAAAATATAGACAGGCCCATTATTATAATAAGTCAGCCAAAGATCTACCTGACTTACGCAGTGGTAAGCAAGTCTGGATACAGCCAGCAGGGCAAGAGAACAAAGAATGACGGAAGGCGGAGGTACAAAGGCAAGTGAACACACGGTCATTTGAGGTGGTGACCCCAGAGGGTCAAGTCTTCAGAAGAAACCGTAGACATCTGCAGAGAAGCAGCCAACCAGTATCACAGGCAGATGTGCAGAACCAGGACCAAGAGCAACAATTCCAGGAGGAGGAAGCATCCACTTCACAGTCTGGTCTCCAGCCGAGAGATCATTTGGAATCCCCTACCAAAGAGACTGGGAGAACAGCTGAAATGTCCTCACACTCTAGGGATACAAAGGATACCACTTACCAACCCGGAAAAACTACATCTCCTATAATAAAACAAGTCAAAACTTGGGTAGGTCACCTGGTACATAAGCTGCACCACCAAAAAGACTATGTTTAACTTTGGGGGGGGGGGGGGATAAGTGGAAGTTGTGATGTATTGGGTTTTTTTTTAATAATAAAAAAGAAAAATAGGTAGAACTAAGTGAGAGAGTCAGGAAATCAGGTGGAAGAGGTCAGTGATACCCATAAAAGACCTTGATTGAGGGAATACTCATCCAATTAGGAAGTGACTCAGCACTCTCAGGAAGCAGTTCGGGCAGGAGAGAAGCTGGGCAGGATAGCTTATGTTTGTGGAAGCAATAAAGATTTTAGCTTTTATACTACGCTGCATCCTTCGTTTATTACAAACCTATCTTTGAAACAGATCTAATTTGTACTTTTTTCCAGAACCATTTTTTTATCTAGATATCCAGTTCTCAAGATTATTCTAGTAAGAATTATTTAAGCCCAAACTCCTTATACACCAATAAGGAGCCTAGTCCAGCTATTCAGTTGATAGGCATGAATGAGTGAATAATAATAGCATAACTCTTGTGCAACAAGTTGTACAACATATTGGGCGTTCTGTTTGTGTGACCCCTGCGCAACTGCTTTGCATCCATTTTACAATCCGTTGTGCAATGGGTTGCACAAACGTAATTTGCAACTAACGATTTGCACAATGGAAAAATTCAGCAGAGCTCCATTAGCACCATTTCAGTTTGTGGCATGTCACTATTGGATGTTGCCCACAATATATTTCAAATAAAAAGTTTCAGTTTTTGTAGGACTCCACTGATCTAGTTATACTTTTATATAATGTGCTGTTCTGAGTTTCTGATCAGAGCTTATAGCCGAGATCTCTCTCATTAACCAACTAGCTAAGTAACTAGATAATGAAATTCTGGTGGATAAATGTTTCCAGTGCATACTGTCACAATATAAAGGAATTCTAATATATATCATTTTTAAAGAAATACAATCAAATCCACTAATATTTTTAAAAACTAATATTTTAAAAAGTTGAACCCTCTTAGCTGTTATGGTGGCTTCCATAGCTAATGTTTTCAGAAAGCTACAGAGAGCAATGATTTGGCTAAAATTGGAAGGAGTTGGGCTTATGGATTTAATTAAGGGTCTCCTACCTCTTTCCCCATAATTGGAGTACCTTGATGCTGTCAGACAGGTAAGTCTTCATTTTACTCACCTTGTTATGTGCCATGCATATCTACTTGCCCATGTTTTCTCTCTTGTGGCTTTGCTTGCTTCTGTGTATCTAGCTATCTTCTGGAAAGAGTATCAAGAGTGCCTAGCCTTGACAGGGTTGTTTCACCATTGGTATAGAAACAGCAAGTTTTCAGGTTCTTAAGTTTCAATCCAATCGGATTCTTGTACCCTTCCCAGCCCTTTTTCAGCACAGACTGAACAGTTTTCACAATTCAAAGCTGGGAGTTTATTGGGTAACAGTGTCACCAAATTCCAGCTTACTCACAACATGCTCACCTGGAGAGTGAATCTGAATTTTCTGCCTACCTTCTGACTGTTGTTAATGGTACCACCAGAATTCCCAGCTGTTAGAGAAGACATGATCAAGATCCCGGATTTATGCATTGTTAACGAGGACATTGTCACTGCTGTCTATGAGACTGACTTTAGCAAGGCAGCTGTCTGTGCTAATGCAGGCAAGATCATTCTATGTCCCCAGTATAAGTACTGTGACTACATCAATCAGATGTTATTGGAGAGAATGGAAGGTGAGGGAAGGGCCTACTTGAGTGCAGACAAAGTCACTGGTGACGATGCCAGGCTTCGGAGTTCCTAAACACAACCCAAGTGGTTTGCTGCCAAACAAGTTGGTTCCGAAGAAGGGTGGTGTGGTTGTCCTGCTATGGAACCTGGATGTGACTAAGGGTCTTATCAATGGCTCAAGGTTCATCATACTTGCCATGTACAGGCAACTATCTACATTAGGAAGCCCTCACTAGAGAGGCTAAGGATAAGCAAATTGTCTTGCCAAGCATCAGCCTTGCACCTTTCAACTCCTCTCTCCTTACAATTCAAGCGTCGCCAGTTCCCCATTTGTCTGGCCTTTGTTATTAGCATCAACAAGAGCCAGGGGCAGACTGGGGACCAAATATATGTCTATCCCCCTACCCCTGCCTTCTGTTAAGGACAACTCTACGTTGCCATGAGCCATGTGTGCTCATTGGCAAACTTCAAGATTCAAGTAGTTGAGCGACCAGAACAAGGACATTACAGTGGTCACCCTGGAGTTTATAACAAGAATATTGAATTTAAAAGTGTTTTGTAAAGATAAAAGATGTAACACTTTGAATGTTTCAATAAACCTTTCATTAGATTTGATTTTTCTCTGCAAACTCTGTTTACATATAATCAACTTCTAATGGTATTTTTTTAAAAAAAATATATATATGCCAAAACATTCTTTAAAAGTAATTCATATTTATTTAAAGTAGCAGTAGAGCTGGTCAAGACCTATCACCTCAATCACTAAGCACCACTCTTCATTCTTGCTGGTCATTTTGAAACAAACGGAATGTCAACATGAAGCACCAAGAAGGCGGACCTTTTATGTAGTGGCCCCTATCATTTGGAATTTCCCTCATGTAGTTTGGTAGGCAGAAAATGTATCATCTTTTAAACGCCTCCTGAAGACACACACTTGTTCACCCAGGCTTTCCTGTGCCATAAGTAAACTAATGATGCCACTCTATTTTACTGCTCCTTCATTGTAGTTGGAAGTGTTTTTGTGCTGTGTTTTAATGTTGCATTTTTAACGTATTTTAATGTTGTGTACATCTGAGAGATTCTATTCAGCAGTATATAAATGTTACAAATAAAAAAAAATCCACTTAAAGTAAAAGTGCTGATTGCACACAGTTTAACATTGCCTGTTTCTTTCCATGTATGAGGCACATGCTTTTGTCTACAGAAATCAATGGGATACTTAACTTTTTTTTCTGGGTGCTGGTATGGTAACCTACACATGGGAATGTTTTAGGCTCTTTTTCTAGTTTTCATGTATATGCAGAATTCACAGAACCCAGTCAACAAATTTTAATCAGTACATTTATTATTCAACCTATAAAAATCTGTAATGAAATGTTGCGGGATACTATTGCCAATGTTATTTCACATTCAGAATTGCAGTCCTTTGTGAGTTAATTGAAAGCACTTACACAAATAACAGACATCAGTCATATTCCTTCATTAATAAAAGTATTTTCATATAAAAAGACACCTTTTTACTGCTTGCATTGAAGGTGTCAATCCTAAAACATTTCTAGACCTGTAGATCTGGTTGATGACAATGGGACTAACAGGCATTTCCTTGTTAGTTGCATGTTAGATGTCAGATTTCCTGAGTTAATCAGAAATAAGAACAGTGTTTGAGCCAAAGGTACCCTTCCTCTGTCTGAACAAGTCATCCTCCGATGAAAGGATGTTTTTTTTCTCTGTTTCAATTCTCATATGTTTTCTGCAATTGGCATTCCTTGGTCATCTGCAAGAAGCTGCTGGTGTGCATAATAAAGAGTGTGCCCATGCAGGAGTGCTTCTGTTCGCAAGGTGATTTTCTGCAATATGGTGGAAAGGAAAGAATGAGGTTTGTCAGTTCTCCCAGTTCTATTTCCACAGAGCTACAGCTGAGACATGATAGACTGCTTTGCACAAGCAAACCCACACTAGATCCTGCTTCACAGTAGAAGGGAAAAATTGAGGGGATGGGTATGAATCCTGGTGGCTCCTGTTTAAATTTTGTTGAAACATTTCAACAGATACAAATACAGAGGTAGGAAAGCACTACAGGAGAGGGAGGGAGGGAGGCAGCCAGCCAGCCAAATACCACCTGCTCCAGACGGACTCACTCCCCTCACAGGCCTAACTACAATCCTATCTGTCCTGTGGTATCCCAGAGAGAGAGACTGCGTTTGGATGACACTTTTGTAAATGGAGGGTTGACAAGTCAATTCACAGTTGGTTTTTTGGGAGGTATTCCCCACACGACGTTGCCACACCCCCGTGGAGCAATTGAGGCTCGCATGGAGTGGATTTCAACTCAACCTGTCATTTGACTGATAGACCACCCGCCCCTCTCCCCGCCCTCCCGGTGCTACCCCAGAAGCCTCTGTGAGTTGTGCTGGCTGTAGTAGAGCAGCCAACTTGGTTTTGGCCGCTTTTGCCTGGGAATTCTGTAGCCAGGTGAAGAAATAAATGCAACGGGTGGAAAACTTCACTGGCTCGGTTCGGACAACATGAAAACCACCATCAGTTGTGTTTCTCTAGTTTTTTGTTGTTGTTGTTGTTGTGGTTTTTTTGCCGAAAACGTCATCCATGGAGTGGTTTTACCAACTGTTAACCATTCAACTGACAGTTGACTACAAAAACCATGGGTGGTTTTTGTGTTGTCCGAACGCAACCAGAGAGAGGGAAGTAGGTGGGTGAAAACCATCTCAGAGCTTGCTCCGCCCACTGCCAGGGCCATCTATCACCCTCTGCCCTGTGGGAAGGATCCTGATCATGAATTTTGTTTGTTGCGATTTTATTCATGATTGTTGACACTACTTGTAAGCTGCCTTGGGAGGATTTGTATCCTGAAAAGCAAGATGTAAATAATGTAAAAGATAATAACACTATTTTTTAATCGGGGGGGGGGGGGTAGGGAAATCTGTAGTGCTCAGAAGGGAGGTAAGTTTTTCTCCATTCAGCAATCTAGGGGACCCAGTAAAGCACAGCTGGGGAACCTCAGGCCCACGAACCAAATCCAGCCCACCTGAGACCCCCAATCTGGCTCTTCGGGGTTCCCCAGATGGTCCCACCCCCTTTCCTCTGACCCCTGATCATTGGGTGGTTTTCCAGCTTTTGCAGGTTCCCACCCCCTGCCCCATTCTAAGAGGTTGAAATGCCTCTCCTAAGGACTTCTCAACACCAGTGTCTTATGCTGCAGCTTTACTGAGGCTTCTGCTTCCAGGTTCTTTGCGGGATTAAGATTGGCTCCTTTATATGGGCTGACAAAGGCTGTTTTTCGGGGGCTTGCTTTCTTTGTAAGTTCTATAAGTTTCATTATACAGCCACTAGATGGTGCTGTGGTATAGAGCAATTATGGAAATTCATGTGGCCATTAAAGCAGATGATTACGCTTCTAGAGAAAATGCTGCACTTCCCCGATCTTAAAGCAGCTGGAATAAAGGTCATAAAGCATGGGAGAGGCTCTAGAGGTTGACTACATCATGTAAAGGACCCACAAACCTCCATGAGAGAAATAATCACAAACACATGGTAAAAGCCTTGTGTGGAGAAGCCCTAAGGCTTGGTTACTATCAGTAAGACCTTTAAGCAAAATATACTGGTATTTTGGTCCCTCCCCTTTTGCCTTTGGCCTCCACCCACCACTGGACTGCAGTTCCTGATACCTTCTCTGCAAGTGAATTCAGCCCTTGGGCTAAAAGAATTTTCCCATCCCGTCAGTAAAATGTTAACGTCCAACTGCTTTGGAATTTTTATTAGCTTATAATTAAGAAAAACACTGCCAGGCAATATTGTATTTTGCTCTCCAGGCTGAAACAACTCTGAAAGAGGTGATATCACAAGGCCAGCCTCTGAAAATAAAATCTAGGTCCCCTCTACAAGGATTCGCTTTTGCACCTGGTTAGGTGATTATGCACATAATCGCTGAAGCGCATTTACGCCTATTACCTCTGCACGAGAGGAGGCGAAGCGCATTAAGGGATGACCAAAATGTGCTTTACAAGTAGTTAATGCGCATAAGCGCTTGTTCACATAGGCAAAATGCGCTTTAACTGCCAGAGCAAAATAAAACTCGCTGTTTAACGCGCATTCGATAATGCGCATAATCGGAGACATAACGCGCCTCTACGCCCGATTTGCGCTCCGTTCTTGTAGAGGTAAAAAATTTTAAGCGCCTTGAAAGAGCATTAAACCTCTCTTGTAGAGGCAGCCCTACATGCACAAAGTGCTAATAGTGGGCAGTCTCGGATGCTGAATGGGAAGTTTACAGAACAAATGCCATCAATTAGCCTGGGATGATTTTTACCTCACAAGATTTGCCACAGAAATTCACAGTCTATATTAGCCCATGAAGTATTGTGTCATAAGTATTGAATATTAGCCCTGACCTCCCCTGCTACTTTGCAACTTGTGCCGTACAAAATATTCAGCAAAGAAACACTAGTTTACCTGAAAGTCACGGATATAAGTTAGGAAAAAGCCAAGGAAAGAGAAAGCCAAAGACCATTCAGAGACTGTGCTTATGATGTGGCAGGCATAACCCTGTAGAGACAGACAGACAGACAATATAATGAAACTACTTCTCAGTGACAGAATAATGCTCCTTCTAATACTGAATTCAGGAGGTGAATGTCGACAGGAATGGAGCCCAAATAAAGCCTCACCCTGGGTTCTATAGATATAAAATGGCCAGGCTGTAGCCAGCCCCAAACCTGAGCCCTCTAGTGCCAAATAGCATATTAGAGGAAGGACTGGGCATGGGGGAGGGGAGGAAAGTTAAAATGTGTCCTTTTCCCCTTCCTGCCTTCAGAAACTCCTCTGCTTAAACTGCACTAGAAGGTCCCTAGTTCAGGTTATCTGGAGTCCTGAACATAAGCATTTATCTAAGGGCAGGGGTGGCAAATTCTGCAGGTTAGGATGGAACATTCTTCACACACACCCGACCCCACCAGGGGCTGCATCACTCCCACCCCACTACTGCACTGCCAAATTTGCTGCTGAAATTTGGCATGGTGGGGAAAAAGCAGTGATTTTGCTTTAGAACAGGCTGCTCCTAACGGTCTTGGGAGGTGGGGATGCTTTGCGAAGTTTTGTTAAGAATCCTACTTGTTTGTTTCTGGCAACCCAAATCTCTGCATAAAATATGCCCACTTTCAGCAGCTTTACAGCAACATGGCAAATGACTAGAAATGTTTTTTAGTAAACACCTAAGACCAAAACAAAGTTCTTTAGTAAATGTCTATGACCAAAATACTCTATTTTAAGACCAGCCTTTTTAGAGCTTAATTATTTCGGTTTGCTTTGATTCTAGCTTTGTAATTAAGAGAAAACTGTTCTGAACCAATGAGCTACTGCAAGTGTGTGCAGTCCTTATTGGCCTGTCTGGTATTAAACTGAACTGGCTGTGTGATGTCCTACTGTTTGTAGTTGTAAATATATTGCAAAG
The DNA here is from genome assembly GCA_029215795.1 of Anniella stebbinsi. Taxonomy (NCBI): domain Eukaryota; kingdom Metazoa; phylum Chordata; class Lepidosauria; order Squamata; family Anniellidae; genus Anniella; species Anniella stebbinsi. The sequence goes on along the minus strand of JARDYH010000004.1, from coordinate 41,595,662 downwards.
TTTATTGTTTGTGATATGCATTTGTTTATATCTTTAAAAAGAAGTGAGAATAATAACAGGTAAATAACTAGGCCGAAATGTCCTTACTGTTGGTGGTTAAAGGTCTAGGTAAGTATGGAGTGCCTGGATTAGCTGGCTGTGTGCCTGAATGGAAAGTGAGTGCTGATTGGCTAGTTGTTTGGAGTGCCTCGATTGGTTGTGGAAGAGTGGAAGGAGCTGGAGAGCGAGTGGAGTGTATATATGTGTCTGACAGAAAGAGCTGAGAGGTTGATTGGGGGGAGATTTGAGGGGAATTTCTGAGAGAGACGCTGAAAGAGATTTGAGAGATTGAGATAAGATTTTAGAGCATAGATTAAATAAGGAAAAGTTTGTTAAAGTATAAGAGTTCTGACTGAAACCAATGAGCACTGAAACCTTGTAACCGATACGCAATTGAACTGAAGTAACCATTAAGCTTATTGACACACAATTTTTAATTAATAATTTCTTGTTAATTCCATCTTCTGGTGTGGTCTGTGGGTGTACCTGAGAAGGTACTGGTGGCAGCGGAACAAAGAAGTTATCTAGAGGTCAGGCTGCTGGGCTGTGGTGCTGTGGGGCCTAAATAGTAACGGTGAGACAGGGGCAACAACAGCAGCAAGTGGTTGAGGATAACCTCACAGGCTGCCATGCTAATTCCCAATTGCAGGTGTGTAGGATCTTTGCCAGTGAGATACAGCTGTCTCCATTCATAGAGAACTAATTGTAAGTTCAGACTGTGTGTCACTCTATATGTTCTTATTTCTATGAATACTCAGCCTAGACCACAAAGAATAAGGGAATGGCCCTGTTCAGAAGAAACCTTAAACCACAGCTTTTTAACCATGGTGAATAAGGCAAAAAGCCTTATTCACTGTGGTTAAAGCCGTGATTTAAGGTGTCTTCTGAACGGGGCCAATAAGTCATCTGCTTCAGGTGTAGGAGACTACAACCAATGTAGTACTAGGTAATCCTGAGATTGCTAATACGAATATACTACTGGGTTCTTCCCTGGTGTTATTAACCACTTTCGGGTTAGATATGGATACATTTTTTACAGGATGGAGAAATATTTGCTTGTTTATGGAAAGTGGGTTGAGCACAGATTTTGCCATAACTGGAGTATATATAGTAGCTTTCCTCAACACGTTGCCCTCCAAATGGGTTGGACAGCTCCCAGCATGACCAAGCTGGCTGGGGATGATACGACATTGCAGTCCAACACACCTAGTGCTCATTGGTCCAGAAGAGCATGCCAATGGTGTTAGATCAGTTCTGCTGGAAGAAAAAGCTTTACAAGAGGCCCTGGTCAAAAGCAGTAAGGAAAAGGTCCAACTTCATAACACAAGTCTACCTCTGGCTTCTAGCCATGATGAACCTGGAAATGCCCAGGTTCAGAGGTAACATGTCACTGCATGCCCACTGTGGGGAGCAACAACAGGAGGGAGCTGTGGCCTTCATGTAGGCTTCCCAGAGGCCTACCTGAAAGGAAACAGGATGCTGAGTTAGAGGGGCCTTTGGTCTAATCCAAGCGGGCTCTTACATTCACACTTTTTCTGGATGCAAACTGGAAAAGGGAGACAGGAAATGGGCCACATTTTGGTGCGTTTATTTGTGTGTCACTTTATCTGGTTGGGGGGTGGAGTCCATTCAGAGAGGCTAGCAAATTGGCAGAAGCTCAGGCAGGTAAGGGTCAGGATGGCAGAGACCAGGTACCCCACTTCTTTTTTTGATTATAATATCAAGCCAACTGTGGGCTTCAGCTACATTACTGTTTCCTTGCCTGCCTTGCATGTGTCCTGGCAAAATGCTGCTATGGCCTTTAGCTTTGGGGGAATTATTTATTTCACTTATTTCAAATATTTGTAGGCTGCTTTCAGGGCATAAGCAACAAGTGCAAATATGAATGCGCGTAGGCCGCTTGGAAAGTACTCTGCAAAGCAGTTGCCAGATATCTGGCACGTCTTCTCTTAATACATCTTTTCTCTGAACAAAAATCAAACTTACTTTCTCCTGGGGGTCCCAGTGCAGCTTCTGTATGAAACCAGTTCCATACAGGCGACTGTATAAAATGGTGGAAGAAATAAACACTTTGTAACAAGTTAAGGAGTATCTTTGAGATAAATGGCAAGCACTTTCATTTAACATTCCTCCTTGTTTGTGCCTCCTCCCACCCCCACCACTTTGGTTGGGGAGGCTTCGCTGTGAACTCGGCTGGCATTTTGAGGAGATGGCCGAGTCCCAAGGTTGGGACTCAGGTGGCTCCTGCAAGCGCTGGCCAGTGTGGTTTGCTCCTGCTTCTCCTTCTCCATGTGAGGAAGGAGAAGCAGGAGTGAAGCTGGCTGCGCCTCTAATCTGAGGAATGAGAAGCACTTGGAGAAGGAGAAACAGGAGCTCCTGCAAGCACGGCAACTGCAGCCCCTGGACTAAGTAGGGCAGGCAAGAGCTCCAGCTGGCACTTTGGACGAGGACCCGATGAGCCAGGGGGTCGGGCTTTGCCCCTTGATGTTTTCTGACCTGTGGGTCAGGGAGGGGCAATCTGGTCCCTGGACAGAATATAGTTCCCCACCCGTTTCACAGTGTGATAACCAACCACAGACCAAATGACTCGCCTGAGGTCTAATCAATGCTGAACAGATTCATTTTGTTACCTCCGTATTGTAACCTGGAGAGGCACGAATGGAGTTCCACTCGTGCAACAGGGCTTTCCCCCTCCTCCTCCCCACTGCAGTCAGCGGACCCCCTCCAAGGTGAAGTAGGATGTGGCCCAGGGGGATTCATCTGGGAGAGGGAATCAGCAGAATCAGAGACTCCACCTCGCACAAATTAAAGTGGTTTCTTCTGCTCACACCTGGAGCTCTCTGGAACCTGCTCATAGAACAGCCTTCTAATCATCCCGTCAAGGGCTGAGGAAAAAAGTGGGAGACAGTTATTTATTGCCTTCAAGCTTTACTTGTGGGCATCTTGGAGACGTCTGGTTGTCCACTTTGGGAAGAAGGGTGGTGGACTACAGGGACCTTTGGTCTGATCCTCTAGGGCTCTTCTTATGTTCTTACACTTGCTCAGGAGTAAGTGCTATTGAAATCAAAGCAACTTCTGAATGAACATGGACAGAAATGACCTGCAGTCCTACACATGTGTTCTGCTAAATAAATCCCACTGAACTCACTGAAATCTAGTGCAAGATCAGTTTCTATTTATTTCATTTATATCCCACCTTATTCTATTTATTTCATTTATATCCCACCTTATTTCCTCCAAGGAACCCAAGGAGGAATACATAATCCTCCTCCTTCTCTTCTCCATTTTATCTTCACAACAACCCTGTGAAGCAGGTTGGGCTGAGAGTGACTGGTCCAAAGTCACCCAGTGAGCTTCCATGGCCAAGTGGGGACTAGAATCCGGAACTTCCGACTCCCAGTCCAACACTCTAGGCACTACACCTCACTAGCTTTTGATGGTGAATGTGTATAATATGCATGATGCATACTTAATAGCAACTGAAGTTCATACTTGCTGGGATATTTTTCAGCACTGCCATAATAATCGCTCCTTTTTAGCTATTTATTTTTAAATCAAAAGTGTACTTCCATTAAGGGTATGCTTTTGTGGAATAGTTCACAATCACCGTTTTCATTATGTTTTACCTCAAAGGATACTACTTGCGATGCTTGATGCACACCACAGCAGAACTGTCAATCTTATCCAAAAAATGCCCTTCCCATGAATCCCTGGTTGCATCTTATAGGAAATAATGGTCTGAACCAGCATATAAATAGCTCCGATTCCAAATGTGAGGCAAGCTCCAATTACGTGCATGGAAAACAAAGTGCTTTTCTAGAGGAATAGAACATAGTTCAGATAATTTCACAGAGTTATATCTGAAAGTTTAAACAAGTGTGATAACCAGTTACAAAATTGAACCATTGGATGGGAGACTCCCAACAAGAACTCAAAAAATTAAATTAAAAAATGCAACATTTGTTAGAATGTTCAGATTACTCTTCATTATTGGAAGTACTTATTTTGGCTGATCAGTTATATCACCCCACGATCCATGTTTATGAATATTTATGATCGATAAATAGATATGATATATAGGGTTTTACGCAGGAATGGAATAGGGAGCTGGACTGTCCCATTTTGTCTAATCGATGGATCGCTGCTTTAGTGTCTCTATCTGATACATCTATGGATCTCAGGTTACATCTTCAGCAAAACAGCTTGTTCTATTTTTTTTGGATGCCACAACATCTCTTTAATAATGGGGTTGTCTAAGTTGGCTAATTCCTGGAGGTGTAACACAGCTAATGCTTCTTTTAATCATATGCTTTGGCAATGCCTAATAGTTGCATCTTTTTGGGAGGAGGTTATTATACGGATTAACATGATCCATGCCCTTTTGTAGCTAAAAGACTGATTTTACAACATTGGAAAAATAACGATGCTTTCCATACCTGAATGGGTGGCATATCGATGCCACATGCAAATGGATACATATAGGGATATTTGTTCTGCCTTTGTTGAAGATTATGTATACTTCTTAGAAAGATGGATTAGAAAATGAGTATGAAATAATCTTCATCCTAACTGTACTCTTAGGCAAATTTTCCAACGAGTTCCTCCTTTTCTGATCTTTTTTAAATTTTATTTTGCCAGCTTAGGTGACAACAATATTCTACCCAACTATTGATATAGCAAGATCAGCTTCCTATTTATTTCTTATAGTCAGTCCCATCCTTCCTTCAAATTTGTACTATATTATTTATTTATTTATAGCATTTTTATCCCACTCTTTGGCCAAAAAGGATCTGTAATTCATATCCTGCCTTTCCTCCAGGGAACTCCAGATGGCATGTGTGCAGTTTCCTAGGTAGCCTTTCACCAGTTACTGATTGGACAGGATAGGCAAACTGGTGTCCTCCAGATGTTTTGAACTACAACCCTCTTAATCCCTGATCACTGGCTGTGATAACTGGGGCTGATGGGAGTTGTAGTTCATCTGGGAGACTCCAGGCTGGCTACCCCTAGACTAGAGCAAGACCTGCTTAGCTTCAAGAAGGTTGCTGCATTATGTGCCTTCTGACCGGAACTTGGATGACATTTTAGCCTTACAATGACCCTGTGAGAAAGGCTAGACTGAGAGATTGTGACCAGCCTAAGGCCATCCAATAAGCTTCATGCCCAAGCAAGGATGGGAACCTTGATTTTTCCCAGACAAATACAACACTCTAGCCATGACACCACACTGATTCTCACCCCTTAAAAATAATAAGGGAGAAGCCAATATCTTCAATTATCACAGCTTTAGGAACAATTATGCAAAAAGTTACTTAGGAGCAGGGGTCCCTTTCAAAAAGAAGCTTCTGAGATTAAAAGGCAAGCTGAATTTAACTGATAACTGAGAAGCCTGGAATGATGCATTTGGGATTAACTCTGATATTTTGTAGTGATAATCTGTACACCTCATAGAAAAGGAGAGGGAATCCCCAATCTACAAAATGGGCACTGGTATTTTAATTTTTATGAACCGCCCAGACAGCTTTGGCTATTGGCCGGTATAGAAATGTAATAATAAATAAAGCATTTTAGCAAGAGACATAGGTGACATTTGAGATACGACACAAATAACTTTCCTCAAAATGAGTATTATTAGTTTGTTCCCAAAAATCTAGGAAAAGTTTAGAAAACCAGATGGCACCTCCAGCTACAGTCAGAATATCTATTCCACTCAGTGTGAGCAGTGGTATACAAGAACTACATTTTATCCCCTTGTTCGCTGTGTAGGTGAGACCTTTGTTCTAAGTGCTACACTGCCACCCAGTGCTTCTGATGCAAAACTATATCTACTGCTACATTGTCAAGAGCTGACTGACAGCTTCTTCAGATGGAAGGGGAAGAAATCATGTTTCCCTCCCATTGCTTTGCCTCCCCACAATAGAGACGAGCAGCTTCCTGTTTCTTCACACGCTGAAGAGGAAGTAAACAAAGACCATGTGGCCCATTCAGTGGGTGTTTTATCGTGCTGCTTTTCCTGCACACAGCAGGAAGTGGTGGCACATTTCACTGTAGGAGAAAAAATCGGATTTTCCGGCATCTTTTTTTAACAGGAAAACGACCATAAGGAGTGGGAGGTGTGCAGAAGATAGACAGCTTAATGAAAAGGACCTGTGAAAATCCATGAGTGCCCAGTAACAAACGTGCTATAAAATGCTTGTCTGGTGATCCTTTGAGAATTCTTGAGCACTAAGTAAGCAAACCAGGATAGTGCCAGCATGTTGCCTTATTAGCATAATTGATCATAATGAGTGAGTGACTCAAAAAATACTAACTTTTGCTCCAGCGTTAGCCAATGTGTGTCAGATTTTCTTGTTGTATGTCTCACTGATTGCCACGTAGATTCATTTATTCTGCTGAACTGTTATTTTGGGGGTGTTGTCAACTTTATTTTGTATGTAATGACCAGTTTCCTTTATTCCCATCGTAAATTAATGTGCTTGTAACTATATTTGCAATCTGGTTTTTACTTCATATTGTTTTAATATTTCGCTTGCCCATGTATCCATTTTTGATATGCAATATGGAACAAACAAAATAAAACTGTACGAATTACAACTAAGTAAATTGACCTAGGGACACTGCTGGTGAATGGCAATTTTACAACTGCTTTGTATGGCAAGCGAAGTCCAACAGAGAAGAGAAACACATTGAGAGACGAAAGAGTACTTTTCAGATGCAATTTCCAGAGGGACAGTCATGTTAAATCCATTGCAGCAAAAACGCTGAAGAGTGTTGTGGCACCTTAAAGACTAACAAATGTATTTTGGCATAGGTATTTATGGATGATACCCCATTTCATCAGATGTATGGACAGGGTTCATGAAAGCTTATGCCAGAATAAATGTGTTAATCTTTAAAGTGCCACACGACTCTTTATTGTCTTTTCAGATGCATTCACTACCCACATTTATGGCAGAAGCCAATCAGTAATCAACTACTCTCTAAGATCTATCACATGCTTATGATTAGTATATGTTCCCCTGTAATTCCCAAAAAATTAAAGATGAAGCACAAACCTGGAAGTTTGCAATGATGCAAAGCCCAAAGCAACTAACCATTCCTAACACAAAGCCAATCTTATTTAACCGGAGGATCTTGGCATCTTCAGGATTCAAAGCAATGACTTGCCTGTATCGGACAAACATGGTAGCAATGCCTGTGAAGGAACAATCCAAATACAGTGAGGATGAGGTATGGGAATCTGTGATTCAACTGCAAAAATGACAGAAGCCAAGGGTGTTGTTACGGCCATGTAAAAATAGCTGTCAAATACTCAAAACACAATGAAACGAATGTAGAAATAAAGGCAGTGCGTTGTGTCCAATTGATATCCCTCTTTAATCCAGCAAGGGCTTCCAAACAGGGACAGAGGCATTTTTGTTGATTTGCCATCCCTCCTGCATCCTACAAAGCCCCCCTAATGTGTGGGAGAACATTCAGAACAGTATGGGAGGTGGTATAGGAAGCTCCAGGTGGAGGTGGGGGGGGGAAGAATTGGCAAAAATCACCTCCCACAATGTTTTACTGATGGAAGACTCTGTTGGATGGAATGCAACTCTGTGCGTATGCTGATCTGATAATTGATGGATATTTATTTACATGATATATAATATTGCTCTTCTATTTTACCACAATATGGGCAAATTTAGCAAGATTATTCATGAAATAATTAATATACAGTTATCATGCTCCACTTATATATCCCAGACAGTCATTAAGATCCACCGATGGTCTCCATGTCTTCGTTCCATCAGTGCACCAGTTCCATATCAAAAGAGCATCTCAATAACTTTCTGTTCTGAGAGCTATAGAATTCCCTCCTTCTGAAGCCACACCAAAGCCTAAATCTACACATCTCCCAGAAGTCCAGTATCCTTTTTTCTGTACTTACCCAAAAGAGTGGCAACATTTAACATTATCCCAAACAAACATCTTTCAGGAGGTGTTGTCCCTGTATCACTGAAAGAAAAGCAACGTATGATGCTGTGATGCAAGTAAATTTCTAAAACTTACCAAATGCACAACTAAAATTAGAAGATATCAAGATTTATAAATACCTATTTGTTGATATCAAGAATATGCTGGCTGGGATGGGGAAAATATGGCTATTAAAAGAGAAGCAGAGAGGACAGGAAGCATGCCCACATAGAAAAAAGAAATACCTGAAGTGCTATTATTTCAGTATGTACTGAAGACTTTTTATAGAGAAAGTAAACTACATAAACTCTGACATTCCACTTTATAAAAATCTTAAACAGTAAGATGCCACAACTTTTAATGTGCATTCATATGGCTTAAAAACAATAAGAGTTTGCCCAAAAAAGGGGTGGGGGAAGGCATTCCTAGAGAGTGACATTATGATACACATAATAGTACAATAGTAGAAGATTTACAGACCTGATGTAAGGTACCAAAGGGTCAACATGCCGCAAGAAGACTGCAGCAATATACGAAAACAAAAAGGAAGCAGTTGACCAAATAACGAGGGCTGAAGGCAAAATACTCAGGCCTTGCTGAAACCACCACATCTCAAAAGTATCTCCCAGATCCAAATGCTGTGAAAAACAAACCAATGTAATTAGTAGGATTGTTTCTTTTCCCTCTCCTTTGCCTCAAAAGCAAACAATTCTTTTAGTGTGCAGTTGACTTGCTTTATGTTTAGAAACACAGACTGGCAAACCCTTTCACTGGATTAGGACTGTGGCTGGAAAGATTGGATTTGGTTTCACCCTTTGCACTGTGTTACAATTAGGGGTGTGCACGGACCCCCTGGATCGGATCGGGACCGGATCGGGACCTCCAATTTTGTGCCGGATCAGATCGGAACAAAATCGGAGGTCCCCCGGATCGGATCGGACCCAATCCGAAAATCGGATGTCCGATTTTCGGATCGGCCGCTATTTTTCCCCATAGACTTGCACTGGGGGAAAGAAAGCTTTCCCCCAATGCAAGTCGATGGGGAAAAATGGCGGCAGGGGGGTGAGTGGGGGCCTAACTCCCCCCTCCCTGTCCCTCCCCCCCTTGCGCTTTTTACCTGCAGGGGCCTTCTGCCGTCTGCTGCCGCCCGTGGGCGCCAGCGGACGGCAGTAGATGACCCCGGCAGGTAAGTGGGAGCCCCCTCCCTCCTCCCCCTCATGATCCTCCTTACCTGCCGTGGCCCCTCTGCTGCCCTCCGCAGGGGCCCCGGCAGATAAGCCCCCCCCCAGCGATCCTTCTTACCTGCGGGGCCATCCGGTGCCTTCACCTGCGTAGATCTACTGAGGTCCAGGCTTCGCGGCCTAGTCCTCAGTAGATCTACGCAGGTGAAGGTGCCGGACAGCCCCGCAGGTAAGTGGCCCCCCTCCCTCCTCCCCCCCTGCGATCCTCCTTACCTCCCGGGGCCCCTCCGCTGTCTGCTGCCATCGGCGGGCGCCCGCTGGCGCCCACCAATGGCAGCGGACAGCCCCTCCAGGTAAGCCCCCCTGCTCCTTACCTGGCTGGGCATCCTCCTCCGTCCATTGCCAGCTGTAAACTGCTGCGAACTAGGCCTCGCGGCCTAGTTTACAGTAGTTTACAGCCGGCAACGGGAGGAGGAGGTCCCGCCAGGGAAGCCCCCCCCCACTGTCCGCTTCCATCGGCAGGCGCCCGCTGGCGCCTGCCAATGAAAGCGGCGGCAGGCACCAGCGGGCGCCCGCTGATCCTTTGATTTTTCCCGAACCGGATTGGTTCCTTCCAGACCGGTTCGGAAAAGATTGGACGAATCAGAAGGGGGATCGGAAATCGGATAATTGTATCCAATTTCCCCTGGATCGGCTCCGGATCGTGGATCAGAGCTGATCCAGTGCACACCCCTAGTTACAACTGCAGCTCAAATGAGGAAACTGAAAGTTACTGCAGCACAGAAGCGCTGATACACTAGAAAAGAGAAAGATATTTTAGGCATTGTGTGTGCGTGTGAGGAATCTGGCCAGCAATGTTACTGTTTTTCTCAGAATTTTCAACTCGAAGGCATATCAAAATGATCACTGTGGGTATAATAACTTGTAGGATTAAATGGCTCTGCAGGCACAATGGTTAGAGAATGAGTACCCTAGTAATCTCTTTTATTTAATTTATTTAAAGCATTTTTATCTTGGTATACCCCTGTAATCTCTCTCATTGTTTACTTCATTTATTTATTTAAAGCTTCTACCTAATTTTTATTGTCATTTCATTTAGTTGTTGTTTGTTTAAAGACAGATAATACAATGCAAACATTAAAAATAAAATATTTACAGAAGAAAAAAGTAAACATCTATTACAATTAATTGTTATAACACCCAGCTGTTACTCAAAAGCAAAACAGCACTGTAAATTTGATCCTAGGTAAGGAAGAAATATCGTGATTTGTATTATTCCAGGAAAAAATGAATGGAGCCCAGGACTGTACCAAAAAGTTTCTTAGTTTGACCTTCCCTTTCATGTGTTCACTCCAATTAGATTAATACATCCTACACATCCCTTAATCAACCCTTAATATTTCATTCCAGTATTTAGTTAAGAATTAAACCTGTGACAATCATATTTAATATAAGATACATATTTCCCATGGGGATTAATAATCCTTTAGTTACACTCAGTAGAAATAATTGTAGACAAAAGGATGCTAGTATTTAATTTTTTTTCTGATATTACTCTGCTGACACCCGTTACCATTTCTGAGTCACAGCCTAGGGCAGAATTGGGGATTTTTTTTTCTATGAAGGGCTGTTGACCCTCAGGAGGAGCTAATCAGAGGCAGAAGCCATCAGACTAAACTGATAATAGGCTGAATCACCTCCTTTCTGTCTCGCTCTTTCTGCTACCACCTCTCTCTGGGCAGCATCTCCAAGAGGCCATTTTAACCCTTTCTTCCCCACTCACTCCACCCATGATGCTAGCCTGTTAGCCAGCCAGCCAGCCAGCCTGGAGTTCCTCTGCCCCTGAGCAAGGTGGCAGTGGCAGCTTTTGACCCTCACTGTAAAAAGGGTTACATTAGCACTATCTGAAAAGAAATTTGTCATTTCCTTTCAAAGCTGCACTACACCATTTTCACATTGCTAAAGTTATCTTAGCTAACAATGCAGTGCAGACTTACTCACAGAGTCAATCTACCTGGAAAAATGATGTAAAGGAAGGCATGCTCCATTCAAACTCTTAACAATCTTAGGCCAGTCTGATTTAGGGTGCAATCCTTTGCGTGTTTAGATAGAAAGAAGTCTTACAACTCCCAGCATGTCAGGGATTTCCCTGCATTTTGCTCAGTAGCTCTGGGTACCCAGGTAACTTTCGGTCTGAATGACCTGTGATTTCCTGTACAGGGTGCCAGAGGAAGGTCAGGCCTGTCAGTAACTGCTGGCAGCCTACTAAATGTTTTCCTCTTCCTTATCCCCTATTACTTGTGTATTGTGTCTTTTTAGGTTGTAAGCCTGCAGGCAGGGGTTGCCTTTTTTGCTGATTGATTATAAACTGCTCTGGGAATGTTTTCCCTGAGAAATCAGATAAAATACTTTAATTAATTAAATAAAATGGAATTAATATGCTGGAATGGCTGTCTCCTGTTGAAGCCCTCATCACTCTGGCAAAAGAAGTTGCGCAGTTGACACAATTGTGCCCAAGTGCCCTTTCCCTAACCCGAGCCTGGGCAGCTTCTTGGCCTACAGTCAGCAGAGGGCCCCGAAGTACCAGGGAGATGGCTAGATTGCAGGCGAAGGAAGACCTGTGCCTTGTCCAACCAAACTGAGGTTAGAGCTCATGATCGAGCCAATTCTGGGGTGGTGGTGATGACGGCAAAGATAGTTCTTTGCCACCACCACTGCATCTTCTCAGTGTTGTCCAGCATAACTTATTCAAGTGGTTCATGGTGTGCTGCAATCTGGGTCAGATGGTGTCATGTTTCCCAAAACCTCTCTCTTTATTAGGAGACAATAAAGAGATCTACCACGTAATCCACAAAGCTTTATTCAGGCAATAAACATCTCTTCCCACTTGAAGGGACTCTAACCTCTAGGAACTTCTCTCTAGGCAAAATTATGCGAACTAAGCGAGACAATGGTCCTTTCAAGAAAAAGGAAAAGCCTTTTCCCAGTATGCTTTAACTTCAGGGAGACTGGTTCTAAAGAAGCCTTTGGCGAGAAGCTAGCCGGGCCGACCTTCTCTCACCTTCCTTTAATTCCACCTGTGTTAGTCTGTGGCATACTCTAGGATCAGCTAGCCTTTCAGTGTCCTCCCCCTCAGAAGAATACTGATTTCCAAGAGCCTGTGGGTTGTTTACACTTTCAGAGATAAGGTCTGGCAAAAGTTCATTCCCAGCTGGTGAAGAGCCAGTGAGAGTCACCTTTCCCACTTCCCATATAGGCTGGTATGTTTCTGGCGCCATCCCTTCTGCTTCAGAATCTGATTCTGATTGATCGTCTGAAACTCCTTCTCCCAGCCTAAGGGGAATAGGCCTAGTCAGGACAGATGGTGGATCCTCAATAGCACATAAGTTTGTGAGACACTTTGAAGATAAAGTCACTTATGTCCATTCACAACTGGGACTCCAAAGTGAATGCATTCCCATTAGCAAAGCCGTCCAGAGCACTAACTAGTCTAGTTTTAATGGATGACCAAGGATGTGGCCAAGTTTGGTTGACCACCTGCATGCTTGAACTTTGCCTTTTGTGGCTTATTGCATTGGAGGGGATGTCTGACTAGGCCCAGGAGGTTGCACATTTCTCCTTAAGAGAGTGGATGTACTTGTCTATTTAAAGGAGGTAATTAGGTCACTCCTGAAGAAGTCTATTCTGGACCTGGAAGACGTTAAAAACTATAAGTTGGTGGCCAACATCCTCTTCCTGGACAAGGTGCTCAAGCGGGTGGTTGACAGCCAACTCCAGATACTTTGGGATGGAACTGATAATCAGGATCTATTTCTATTGGGCTTCAAGCCTTCTTTTGGAATAAAAACTGCCTTTGTCACATTGTTGGATGATCTTTTTGAGAAAGGGACATGAGGAGTGCGATCCTGTTGATTCACTTGGAGCTCTCAGTGACTTTTGATACCATTGATCATGGCAACCTTCTGGATTAACTATCTGGTTTGGGGGTTAGAGTTACAACATTACAGTGGTTCTGCTCACACTCCGATGGTCAATTCTTGAAGGTGAAGCTAGGGGATTATTGCTCTGCCCTTTGGCAGTATTGCCATGGAATGCCACAGGGCTCTATTTAATCTCCCATGCTGCTCAACAGCTACATGAAACTGCAGGGAGAGGTTATCCACAGCTGTGGACTAAGGTGTCATCAATATGCTTATGCCATCCAGCTGTCTCCCTCCCTCCTTTTCATCAAATCCAAGTGAGGCAGTGGGTGTTCGCGATCAGTGCCTCGGTTTGGTAACGGAATGGATGAGGACCGATAAACTGGGACTCAACCCAGACAAGATGTACTATTAGTAGGTGGTTAATCTGCCCAGCTGAGTGGTTTTCGACCTGTTCTAGAGGAGGCTGCATTCCCCCATAAAGTATCAGGTCATCATTTGAGGGTGTTGTCTGAGCAAGCATTATCATTGGTAGTAAGGTGGTCTTGGTGGTGCAGAACACCTCTTATCAATTTAGGCTGATACACCAACTATAGCCCTATCTGGACAGAGATGGGGTAGCTACGATTATTTATGTTCTGGTAATGTCTCATTTGGATTACTGCAATGTGTTATACAATATGTTATACTGCCTTTGAAAATAGTCCAGAAACTTCAGCTGGTCCAAAATAGGGCAGTGAGATTGTGAACAGGGACTAGCCAATATTATCATATTACACCAGTGCTTTGTGATATGCACTGGCTTCCAGTCTATTTCTGTGCCCAATTCAAAGTGCTGGTATTAACGTACAAAGCCCTAAATGACTTGGGGTGAGATTACCTGAAGGAGTTTCTCCCCTAATGTATGCACCTGCCAGACACCCTTCTCTGGGTGCTCCCATCAAATGAGATGAGATGGGTGGCTATTCAGGAGAGGGTCTTTTTAGTGGTGGAGCCCCAGTTGTGGGATGTCCTCCCCAGAAAGGCTCACCTACACTGTGGTCTTTTTGGCACCATGTGAAGTCCTTTTTATTCTCCCAAGGCTTTAGCCATTCATGTTTAAACCAAAACCGTGCCTGTGCTTTTTATTATATCCTTGCAGTGATGTTGGTTTTACTGTGGCTTTCTTCAATTATATTCTTACGTTTTATGGTTTCAAACTATTTTGTGAACCACCAGAGAGTATGGCTCAGTTCGGACGACACATTAGGCAACGGAGGAGGGGGGGAACAATCGTCAGTTGTGTTGCTTATTGTGTTGTCTGGAGGGCAAGTTCCTAGCAGCTGGGGCATTTGCCGGTTCCAGGCAGCGCTGGCTGCAGCATGTCGCCTGTGGAGCTCCTCCTGCCTGACGCATGGTCAGTACGTTATTTACCCCTCCATTGCTTAATATGTGGTCCAAACTGAGCCAATGTCTTGTCTTGCCCTGAACTAGAGTGATGGGTTTCAGTATAATCCTATACATGTCTACTCAGAAGCTCCACTGAGTTCAATGAGACTTACTCCAAAGTGTATATAGGATTGCAGTCTAATTAATATTTCATTGAAAACTTTGCTCCAACTCCCAGGGACAAAATCAGTGGTCCTGTTCAGAAGACACCTTAAACCACATTGGTTAAAGCTTTTTTGTTAACAAAAAAGTCTTAACCACCATGGCTTAAGGTGTCTTCTGAACAGGGCCAGTGAAATAACGTGAATTTCTCTCATTGTACACCAACTCAGAATTCAAAAGATTAACAACACATTCCTCTATCCTGTATAGCTTTATTTTTATAACCAAATGAATTAGTTACATTAGAGCTAAAATACTGACATAAATGCATCCACCAATCTGCAACTTTCTGCAACAACTAATAATAGTTCAATTCTCTTTCAATACCAAACATGTTATGAGAACCATATTACATCTGTCCTGAAATACCTGCACTAGTTGCAATTACTGTCTGGGCTCAATGCAAGGTGTTGGTTTTAACCTTTAAAACCTTAAATGGCTTAGGACCTGACTATCTAAGGGGCCACCTGCCTCATTAAGGTTATCAGGATCTACAGGAAGGGCACCACTGCTCATCATTTGTCAGGCATGCATAAAGGGGCTTTCTCCTGTGTCACTCCCCAACTGTGGAATGCACTCCCTCAAGAATTATACTTGGCTCTCAGTGGCTCAGTTCGGACGACACGATAATCAACGGAGGGGGGGAAGAGGCAACTGTCAGTTGTGTTGCTTATTATGTCGTGTGGAGGGCAACACACAACACACACACAACTGACGGTACGCTATTTTGGGCAATTAAACAATGGAGAAAAACAACCGGCTTGCACGTTGTTTATCCTGAAATCAGTTGTTTAAAGTGCCATGTGGAGGGAACCCCCCTCTCTCCATGTAATTCCACTCGGTCATAGAGTTCGCCAGCCGGTCCAGCCGAAAACCCGATCCAGAGGGAGAGGCGGGTAAGAAATAAATATATTATTTTTATTATTATTATTATTATATTATTAATACAGCCGGCAAAACTTGCGGTGAAGGATGGGATACGGCCGGAGGACTGAGGGAGGAGACGCGGCAGCCCAGAAGGATGGCAGGACTTTCAGCCACGTGACGGGAGAGGGGCAACAAGTTGTGTGGTGGGCGCCGCAAAAATAACGCATTGTGAGTATGCTATTCCCCCCTCTGTTACCTAAAGTGTCGTCCGAACTCAGCCACTCCCTTGCCTTTTAGAAAGAATGTGAAGATGTGTCTTTTTAATTAAGCTTTTAAAATTATATAGTTTTAATGCTTTATTGTTTTTAATGTTCTTGTGTTTTTATTGTTTCAGGGTTTATTGTTTAAAATTGTTGTGCATTGCCTTGATGGCTTTTTAGCAAGCAAAGCAGTGTATAAATGCTAATAGACAAATAAAAATAAAAAGCAGTATTTAAAATATTAAGTATTAATAGTAGAAAATTCAGTCTCTGCCACTTCTATGATTTCCATGACATTTTCAGACAGTTATTCTTAGTTATTGTCCCACCACCACCACCATTTTCCTATCAAGATGTTGACCCAGAACCTATTCACTCATTGGCACAACCAAAACAAGATATAAATCACAAAGAAAATAGATTTATGCATCAATGGTAAATGCTTTCTTTCCAGTAAAGGTGTTTATTATGAGTGGAAGCTTCCAGATGAGGCTTTTATCATGTCATCATCCTGCCTCATTCACAAAATTTTACGGGCTGTCCAGACAATGATGTCTTCCACTTGTAACCCTCCCACATTTTCCCACCACTTCTTCCAGCTTTTTTCTTATAGCAGAAAATCCATTAAGAAGAAAAAGCTGCACCATGCTTTTTAATTGGTAGTGCTAGGACCCCCTCCATCTGGAGGCACCTAAAGTCAGCTTCAGGTTGAGACAGGACTGCAGATTGGAGCACAGAGCTACTGCAGTAGCCAATAAGTAGAGAAAGGACATGGATTCTTCCATAGCATAATCATTTGATCACAAACCAGAGGATAAAAATTAGGAGCATTCATAGTGCCAAATAAATACAAAGACATACTGAGAACGGAAACTTCCCCCATTCCAAATTCAGAGAATGGGCAGGAGATTTCTCAAATTGCACAGAGCCCAGATTTTACATAAAAAAAAAAGCCACCAGGAAGTTACTGTGCCTGATTCTAGGACAAAAGACATTTATGGAACAGGAGCAGCAACAGTTGCCACCTTCCGCCAGCAACCTAGCTGTGCCTTTTTAACAGCTGCACAACAGCCAGAAATTCAACAGGGAAATATCACCTTGTGTGGAGCTCTGCAGATGGGGAAACCATACTCACTGAATTTCCGCCTGCCAAGCACGGGGACTCTGCCAAGAGGCGTTAGTTCCTGGCACTGGCGACTTCCAGTGCTAAATGAGTGCTTTGCACATGCGATCCAGAGGCGTTCCCTCTCTCCCTGCTGGTGGGCACCTGATATGACCCCGTCCCCTTCTACTGCTAAAGTACAAACTGATATTCGATCCTCGCGGGCAAGGTTAAAGGGAGGTGTTATTTACCGTCTCACTCTCTCCCTCAGCCGCCTCATCCCTTCGCAGCCGCTCCGCCACCGCACCTCCCCTTCTGAGGGAGGGCTTAGGAGCGGACGAGAGAGACTTGTTATGCGGCCGGGCGCGTGTGTACAGGCACGCGCATTACTCCCTCTCCCTCACACAGCCAATCCTCACCTTCCCTCCGCCCCGCGCGCATGCTTTCGGCTCCGTTAGCTGCCTTTCCCGGTCGCGCGCCTTTCCTAAGCAACCAACGCCCGGCCTTGTTTACGGCAGCCGCAAAAGCGACGTGAAAGCGCCGCCTGGGCGAAGAGGCTGGTTGAGGTAAATGCCGGGTGTTCTCAATGCGCTTCAGGGTGATGGGCTCTGTCGGGGGGCGGGCGCCGGCGCCGGGTCTTCTCCAGATTCAGCGGGGGGCTGGCTAATGTAAGTTTCCGCCTCACGCGCCCCCGGGGTCCTTGGTAAGGGGGGAAGGGGGTCTCTCTTCCCTTGCGGTCTCCTGCGCATGAGGTGGGCAGGGTGGGTGGGCTCGACTTCTCCCCACCCCCTCCGCCGGGGACGGCGCGTGGCGCCAGGCAGAGGGCTGCCGCAGTTCATGTCCTGTCAGTCAGTCCGTGGGGCAGTCCTTGAAGCGATGTAATCGGAGCGGGTGATCCTCGAGCGCCAGGGCAAGGCGAAACAACCCTCCTCGGCCCCGCTCCGACACATGCGCCCCACACGTCAGGGTTGGTGTCAGGTACAGGTGTGTCAGGCTCGGGATAAGGGATGCTTACGCTGGGATTTGAGCTGTAGAAGGATCTGCCTCGAATGGAGTCAGACCACTGAGCCATGTTCTAGTCTGGCGCTGACTGCTCTGAATGGCAGCGGCCTCTTTAAGGGTCTCAGGCATAGGTTTGTTATCGCCATACTACCTGCTTTCCTTTCACCAGAGCCTGAACCTGGGACCTTGTAAGTTTGTTGTTGTTGTTGTTGTTTTTATTATGAATAATAGTCATTAACAACAACAACAACAACAACAACAACAACGTCATGAGTGTCCTCTTTATAAGAGGACAGATTCCTGTATAGAGGACTTGTAATACTTGCTTGCAAAATATGTGCTGTGCCACTAGGTTATGGCCTCACTCGCCAATTTGCTACCCTGTGTTCCTTTGCCACTAGGGTAAAGAGCAAGCTCAGATTTTCCTAACTGGTCTTCTGTGGCATGTTTTCTATATCCTGGGCCTCCTCCACACGGGGCGTTTAATGAGCCTTGAAGGCTCATTATAAATTTTACCTACACACGAGCGGAGTGCAAAACGGGCGTACAGGCGCGTTATCTCCCCGATAATGCGCATTTTCGAACGCGCGTTAAATAGCGACTTTTATTTTGCTCCGGCCGTTAAAGCGCATTTTCGCTGTGTGAACAAGCGATTATGCGCATTAACTACCTGGAAAGCGCTTTTTGGGCATCTTTTAATGCGCTTCACCGCTTCCCGCCGCCTCCCGTGCAGAGGGATTGTGAGTAAATGCGCCTCCGCGATAATGCGCATAATCGCGGAACCAGGCGCAAAGGCGCATTCTTGTGGAGGGGGCCCTGATCACCTAGAGGTGTGTCATAAAGTTTGCAACTGACTTTGGATTAGGTCCTGGCATTGTGCTTCTCCATTATTGCCTTCTGTTTGTGGCTGGTGAAATGGTAGTTACTGAGTGCTTCAGATTTAATTTAATTTAATTAGCAGGCATGTGGCAAGCTTCTGTTTACATTTTCTGCTATAAGGGCTGTCTGGGAATTGATACAAAACTGCAGCATTTTTAAATTGGGGAGTTCAAGGAAAGCATTTGGAATATATATCAAAATATTAATAATTGCATCCATTTTGTATAATTCAGGAGGCTTGAATAAAATTCCTTTGTTTTATCTATTTATTTTCTATTCTTGTTTTAGTGAATCCTCTATGAAAATTTTACTTTTCCCCTTCCTCGTGTCTTTGTAAATTCTCATAATGCATTAGTTGGGTGCCTTCTTCTCATGCTAACAGCAAGAAACTAATAAAATGCTGTTTTTCATTCTGTAGAGCACATGTTCATTTCCATGGAGAAATTGGCACCTCCAAATGTCCTTGATTGAATAAAGGCTATTTATGAAGATTGTTCCCATATTTTGTTTCTCACCCTTGGGTAGTTCCTGATTCTTGCTCCATGGCTACTGAATTGGCTTATAACTATGACTAGTAGATGCCAAGGTTATTTTGGTGACCACCAAACTAATAAAACAAATCTTTACTTAGCTGCTTTCATTATCCAGAGCCAGCATGGTGAACAGGATAGCCTGGTACAGATCCTATGGGAGATTCTGTACTTGGATTAGACTTCCTTATGGAGGAATTAACATCACTGTGCTGTATTCAAGAGGAGGAGTTCCAACTGGCCCCAGCCAAAAAATATAAGCTCCAGGTGTAGCACTGTGTGATCACTGTTGCAACTTTCTTGCTCAATGAATCAGGCCTGTAGTCTTTGCTTTTAGAGTGTTGATGTGAGATTACTTCTGGATCAGACCAAATTGTCCTGTATCTTATTTCCCACAATGGCAACCAGATGTCTATGAGAAGCCCAAATGCAGGCTATGAAGGCAATTGCCCTCTCGTTCCCCAGGAGCATGTCCCTGATTCTGAGGATAGTATATAGCCATCATGGATAGTATCTATCAATAGCTTTATTTTCTATGAATTTGTCTAATCCCCTCTTGGAAGTGTTTCATCATATTGATACAAATATAACATGGATTCCATTCTCATTATTATTGTGTCATCAATGGTGCTTTCCAGCACAAGTTAAGCAAAAGAGAATGGTCTTGGACCCAAGGAGTGTACAGTCTAAATTTGACTGTGGAGGAATCAACCCAGATTTGGGAAGATAATTAAAAAATTAATTGAAGCCCTCCTTCAGTTGATGGAATACACCAATATCTAGTGCAGGCTCCTGCTGGAGGAAGGTGGGGAGGCAGTTTTTACCAGTTCCCCCTCACCCTTGCAGGCCTACCTTCTATGCTGTTCCAGCTCTTCAGAGCAGCTTTTCAGGGGGTCTACAGGAGAAAAGGGGAATTGGCAAAGCTCACTTCTCTCTGTTTCCCCCAGCAGGCATATAGACACCACCTTCAAAAGGATACTTATTTGACTATTTGGTCCACTTTTGTTGAAGCCTAAGTATAATTGATAGAAAGTTGTATGCATTTGATATGTATTCATTTCTATGTATACAAATCCATGTACAAACCCATAGATATATACAAATCCACACTTTGTGGATGAATTTGTATAGAGGGACCCTTGTTTTTGACTATTAAACACTTAAAAACTTTAAGGTAACCTTCTTCCTCTTACATTAATCTAAATACTTTATGTTCCAGGTAAACCAGGATCTTATGATACTTTACAACAGTTAAGATCTGTGAGAAATAAACTTCAAGGCGAATAAACCCATGAGTGGGAATCGATCCCTGAAGAAACGATGTGGGGAATTGCAGTTGGAATCCCCTGTGCGCTATGGTCATGTTCCATCTGCAGGATGCTCATTAAGCAAGTTAATTCAGTTGCCAACACCACCTTTGACAAAACACCAGCTAAAACGATTAGAGGAACACAAATATCAAAGTGCTGGACGGTCCCTGCTTGAGCCACTAATGCAAGGTTATTGGGAATGGTTAGTCAGAAGAGTCCCATCTTGGATTGCCCCTAATCTGATTACAATAGTTGGACTGATAATAAACATCTGTACAACCATAATATTAGTGTATTACTGTCCAACAGCTACAGAGCAGGTAAGCTAAAGTCCTTTAAAACTCTTGGGAAAGGGATTGTACTCTTATTAAGTGGTTCAGTATTCCACTTTACTTGCTTTTTGGAGTTCTCTGAACAGAAATACGGAGTTTTATTTAATTTTTTTGTTCTTATATCTGAATTACTCCAAATTTTAGAAATATGGTGATTTAAATAATATCTTTACAAAATCCTCAATGATTTCTAAAAATATGGCATTATTTAATTTCACTAATGTTTTCATAATATCACTAGCACCATGAAATATCTGCTGACTGTGTGATAGAAAGTGAGAATGAGGGAAATCTTAGCATTGGAGCTCATAATATTTGTAAGGGTAGATATATCAAACATACAAATTGAAGATATAACATTAATATCACAAATGCCTTTTCCTGAGTAAGTGCTATCTTACTTTTTTCATTCTCTGAAATCTGAAGATATAAAATATTTTATAACTTTTAGTGGGTTGGTGGGAAATAAAAGCTGAGCTACTCTCTATGCAGATAGAAAGCCGCTCTGAACTATTGGAAGTGGGGGTGGGTTGTTGCCAAAGGGTCTGCAGTTAGAATATTAT
The DNA here is from genome assembly GCA_029215795.1 of Anniella stebbinsi. Taxonomy (NCBI): domain Eukaryota; kingdom Metazoa; phylum Chordata; class Lepidosauria; order Squamata; family Anniellidae; genus Anniella; species Anniella stebbinsi. The sequence continues at coordinate 41,574,131 of JARDYH010000004.1, read as the reverse complement.
TGCATGAGACTCCTGTTAATTAATCTTAGAAGCTTTTAGGATTGCATGATCTCACCTCTACTTCCATCTGTATTGCTATGAGATTTGCACATAATAAGCCCGCAGAACCCTGCTAGTGAAACTTGTTCATGCTGAGATACCTGTTTTACTGCCTTGACTCATGTAGTGCTTAATGTCTGCTAAGTGGGATTCCTAATTGCAAACATACATGTGTAAGTAGGATGTTGGATTTGCAAATGATTGTTATTAGCCAAGCTAGCATGTTAAAAATAGAAATGTAACACTTAACGGTCTCCTCCCCCCCCAGCTCTTATCTAGTTCATTTCCCTTTCTGATAATGAAGCCTTAAATTTCCCTGACAGCTGCTTGTCCAGAATGGGGATTTCACAACTTCTCAAGAGGATGTAGTTTGATGGCTGAACTGATAGGAAGTTATTCCAATTATTTAACCAGACCATATCTTCCTATACTCTGTATATTTTCAGTGGATATGATAAATAATTGTTCTGCTTGTTTCTTTGTTCTATGTGAATCCTTTTTTTTTTTTAACCGTTCTGACAATTGAACATTTCTGTGGCTCTCCCTTGGATCTTTTTTAATTTGTCCACATCCTTAATTCATTTGGGTGTCCAGAATTAAACACGGTACTATAAATGGACCATTATGTGCTAACAATATTGTTACTTAGTGAGTGTTGGAGAGGGTGTTCCCATTAATAAAAGTAAACATTTCAATGGTTCTGTTAGTATCAGATCAAATTGTTAACTCATGTTAATTTTGTTATTTGCAAATAAATCCTTGGCAATGTTGCTACCTAGCAGGGCAAGCGCCAAGGGCAGGCAAGGTCAAGGACCTATCAAGGGCCCATCCCAGGAAATGACCACTGACAAGAGCCTCCTGGATTTGCTTCTCCTCTTCACCATTGCAACCAGATTGTTCATCTGCCTCTTGCTCTGGCCCAGACAGTGGTGGTGGTGAGAAGGAGGAGCAGTAGATGCCTGCCTGCTTGCTCACTGGCTCTTTACCTGTCAACCAGGCGATAGAAGAGAAAAAGGATGAGAAGCAATAGCAGATGGTGACAATGCCGGTGAGAAGGTAGATCCGTTGAAGGAGGGGGGCCATTGAGGGTGTCTTGCCCAAGGACCCTCAAAAACCTGCCAAGCAAGCAGTGGCAAACATGAGAAATCAACAGTGATGGTTTCAAGAGCAATCCCCAGGCTACATGCCTGATGTTTCAGGGGGAGCGCAGCCCCCTCCAGGACAGGTGGAACATATCCTAATCATGTGTTCTATTGTGCATTTGATGAATTTGTTGTCCACTCCACCCACGTAATTAATGAAGGTATAGAGCAGTACTGCTCTTCGTAGATACTTGATACTTCTTTCTAATCTAAAACATCTGCACTGCTTTAGGCAATAGGAACTTCTAGAGTGCGAATGGGCATAGTATTTTCAGGACATGCACTGTGTAACTAAAATATGCCATAGATTCACTATTTTACATTTTACAAGAGCCTCTTTACATACTCTCATTCATTACTGCAGTTACATTCTGCTGGCATTAGCAATAGCGGTATTTTCTTTACAACTACAATCTAGAATAGGCTTCCCCAATCTGGTACCCTCCAGATGTTTTGGACTTCAATTTCCTGTCCCAACCAACATGGCCAGTAGTCAGTAATCCTGGGAGTAGTTGTCCAAATATCTCGGGGTCTGATCTAGGATGAATGAAGTACTTCGCATCAGACTCTATGAATGCAAGTGAGAAGGCCATAAGGGCTTTAAGATAAAATACTTTATCTTGCACTTCTTGTAGGCCTGCATATTTAAGATACTTCTTGGCTATCCATCTATGCCACAGTTGTTCAGGAAAGTACTGGATTTATTTATTTATTACAAATGTTTTGCATACATAGTCATTTTACAAATGCATGATTCAGTGTCACTTTATAAATAATGTTCAGAAGGCTGCTTTACTATAAACTATTTAAATATTCCCAAGTAATACGAGTATCTAATATACTACTTAGCAAACATGCACAGTAACCACAAGAAGTGCAAGTTGACGTATATTGGGTTACAGTTAAAATGCTGCCTCAGGTCTATGAATATCTGTATACACACAAACACCCTCACAGAGTTGTTTGTGTATATGTGTAAGAGAGGAAGGGGATTTACTTTTATGAGTTTGAATAGAGCAGGATGAGCTAAACTGGGTAGTAGCCATGAAATTATAGTTAGAGATGACATTTTAGGGAGAAGTGTCATTGAAGAATTATATACAATGATTAGTGAGAGTATTTCATGCAAGACTGAATATATCTTTTCAATACAGAAAGGGGCAGAAAATATCCAAAGCATTAGGCCCGTCAGGGAGGGGACAATATTCTCTCATCCCTTATAAAAAAATTACAAGCAAATAGTTTAATTCATTGTGGAAATTTTAGAAAACTAATAGGAAAGCTTTCGATATTCTTCTTGAAGGTACAGATGCTGTTATTTTGAGCTGGTGCCATAGTGGAATCTGTCTGCAGATTCCTATTAGTACATTGAGGTATACCTGAGCTGAAGGAATATTTTTACTTAAGCAGTACACTTTTTTTTTTAAAGAAGGGGGTGTTGCTTAGATTTATAAAGGCAGGTTTAAAATACATGTGGTTAAACAATGAACTAGACACTTGGATTCAGTTATGGTTATATATCCAGACAAAGAGTCAATACTTTCTACACGCAAATTAATCACTGCATGTTTCCTGCATCTTTTGACATCTAAAAACAAAAACTATTGGATTGCTCAATCAGATCAGTAGTCCTTCTTTTCCTCGTTTGACTGAAATTATGCTGAAACGATTGGGATATCTTAATCTGCAACACCATTGCTGCAGCAGAAGTATTTTGATGTCGAGGCAACATTGAAATGTATTGACTGCATTGGGAGGCAGTTGCAAGAAATGCAAAATGATACTGTTTTCAACAACATTTTTGAAGCAGCCAAGAAAGCATGTGAATTTGTTGACAAGGTAGTTAGTAGTTATGTGCCTTCAAGTCGACTTCAACTTATGGCGACCTAATGAATCAGCGACCTCCAGTTGCATCTGTTGCAAACCACCCGATCCAGATCTTGTAACTTCATGTCCATATCTTCCTTTATGGAGTCAAACCATTTCTTGTTTGGTCTTCCTCTTTTCCTTCTACCTTCTGCTTTCCCTAGCATTATTGTTGCTGTTTTCCTAATAAGTCATTTCTTCTCATTATATGTCCAAAGTAGGATAGTCTCAGTTTCAGCATTTTAGCTTTTAGTGAGAGTTTTGGCTTAATTTGTTTTAGAATCCACTTATTTGTCTTTTTCGCAGTCCATGGTATCTACAAAACTCTCCTCCAATACCACATTTCATGTGAGTTGATCTTCCTCCTATTTGCTTTATTCATTTTTCAACTTTCGCATCCATACATGGAGATCAGAAATACCATGGTCTAAATAATTCTGCTTTGGTTTCCAATGTTATATCTTTATTTTTAAGGATTTCCCCCAGATCTCTCATAGTCTCCCTTCCCAAACCTAACTTTCTTCTGATATCTTGGCTATTGTCTCCATTTTGACCATGAACACCATCAAAATGTCCTCATAAACTCCCTTAGACTTCAAGAAAGCTGATTTTAATAAAATCAAAACACTGATAAGTAAGATTCCATGGCAGGAAAACCCAACAGGTGGGGGAAATGCTTATCAGATTTGCAGATAACACAAAATTGGGTGGGATAGCTAATACCTTAGAAGACAGAAACAAAATCCCTAATGGTCAGACTCAGTGGTCAGACAATGGAATCAACAGCCTAGGGAGGTGGTGGGCTCTCCATTGCTGGAGTTATTCAAGTAGAGACTGGACAGCCAACTTTCAGGAATGCTTTATACTGGATTCCTGGACTGAGCAAGGGGTGAACTTGATCACCTAAATGGCCATTTTCAACTCCATGATAAGAACATTCTTGTTGTAGCTTATTCTTGATTTTCTACTAGTGGGTTATTATTGATTTTAAAAAATCTTTTTTTAATTGGTGGCAAGGACTATAATTGTTGAAGTTGCTTACCGAAAATTTTGAACGTACATAAATTGCAATATGGCTGCAAAATAAGGGTTAAATAAAAACAGTTTCAATTTTGTCTTTAAAAGGCCTGCAGACCAGATAAATTGCCCCTGTACTCCCCATACTTCACCCCAAAAGTTTATGCTGGCTACAGGCCTGCAACCCACTGTTCACTGTTTTTACACTTTCTCTTCACTGCTTTTTCTTAGGGCATCTTTTTTAAATGCAAGTCATACTGAGTTTTACCACACCTATATTTATTTCGATCAGGTGCTTCTAGAGGAAAGCTGGAGAAGTTCAGGGAAAGAATGCTCACCTTCCCATGGTAGAAGTATATTGGTTGCAGACTAAGACTTCGTTGCTTATACAGGCAACAAAAGATAAACTAGAGCAGCATTTATTAATATATGTTGTATTGCAGACCAATGGTCTTTCTAATATGTTGGCAGGGGTAGGTAAGTTATGAGTCACCATTTTTTAATGTTATGGCACCCTACGTGAGAGTCTTCTGAAGTAAAATTCATCTTGCATCTCAGTGAAGCTATGCTGTGCTCTAACCAAACAAATAAACATGCAAATAAGAAAAAGGAGAAGCACTCCTATGCTGGTATAATTATGTTGTGCTATCATATACTGTTATAAATACTGCAAAATGTTTTTGTAAGTTAACTATTAAGTTATCAAAATAAGTTTTTCGCTTCAAGTTTCTTTTCTTATTGCATATTTTTCTTGCAATTTATCCTACAACACTTAAGTTTTATAATCACCTGTTGTAGCAGACAGCCCCCCACCATATAAGAAAAGTTTATTTTAATGTAAAACAAAAATGGTAAATATCTGTGTTTTCATCCTAAATTGCAAAATCAGAACTAATTTATCTGTAAAACTTCAAATTGACTTTGTCCTGTATCTCAAATATACTGAAAATATTCATCTTCCGCTATAATCCCCTTAAGTGTATCTTAAGTGTTAAATATTAGCTATTTCAAGGATGGATGGCAGTTTGACTGTCCCAGTGAATGTTTACTGTGCAGTAATAAAATACAGGAATCAAACATTCCCATGGCCTTTGAAATTTCCTTTGCATTTTTGGAAATGTTATAAAATATTGATTTAGATTGTTTGATGTTTGTCCAAATTCTAGCTGTGAAACTCCCCAGGCTGCTCATTCCTTTTTTAAAAATCTTTAATTTGGCCACATATGATTTGTTTCAGCCTTCCTCAACCCAGTGTTGTCCAGGGCAGGATCTACACTACTGCTTTAAAATGGTTTATAACAGTAGTGACAACTGTTGGGGCACAGGACACACTCCATATACAGTTTTCAAACTGTTTTCAAACTGTCATATCCTGCTTGGTGTAGATCTGGCCCAGATGTTAATGGACTTCAACAACCATCAGACCCAGTCAGCATGGTCAATGGTCAGTAATTGAGGGAGCTGTAGTCCAAACCATCTGGAGGGCACCAGATTGGGGAACACTGGTTGATTTACATGCTCCATTTCTGCCATAATTTTACAGCATGGAGGAATATTCCCCTCCCTATCCCAATTTCTAAGCTGTTTCTAATACTGGTAGGAATCCAACACGGCACAGAACATGTACTATAGGAGAACTAATGAAATGCTGCAATGTGGAGAAACAGTTATGTGTACAACCTACTTAATGGGGACTTTATATAATGGTGATATTTTTAAAATCTTAGGAATTCAGAAGTTAGCCTAATTCTGGACATCATAAAAGCTTGAAAAAAAACTTGAGGCAAGGAATCTGTGCTAAGGGAAGATTTCCAAAGAATACATAGCTTTCAAATCTATTTGAAACTAAGAACTGGTGCCTGAATTTTGCTCTTCCCTCTTCTTCCTCCCAGTTCTTTTTCCTTTTGTGTCATGTCTTTTTGATTGTAAGCCAGAAGGCAGGGACTGTCTCATTATTAATCTCCGTAAGCTACTCTTGGAGCCTTTTTTGGCTGAAGAGTGGGCCAGAAATACCATAAATAAATCTATTACGTGAACTGTAAGACTGGGACATTAATGGTGCAAGCCTATACATATTTACTGAGAAATATGTCCAATGAGTTCAGTGGGACTTGTTGCAGATAGATGCACTTAGGATTGCAGCCCATACATTGTTACTTGGGAATAAGCTCTATTGACTAGAGAGAGCTTAATGTAATATATGGGAGTGCACTGTAAAGGTACTTAGGCAAGCCATTTCATCATAGCCAGCAAAATACTGTGCCAGTAAAAAAGGAGATATCCTTTAGTTTATAGTATGCCACAGTCAGAAAACAGAAAAATGAAGATAAGTGTATTTCTGATTCTCCTAGAGGTATTAAAATTAATATTAAGAAAACAGAAAGAAAATCATTGGCATTTGGTCTCATTGGTGTGCATTCCTTTAAACAATGTTTATGAATGTACTAAACTACAAAGCTTTTGCAGGCTCTTTATTTTTAATATTAATCTGATTTTTTATAGGGAAGTGCACTGACCCCCCCGGATGGGATCGGCTAGCAGATTGGAATCAGACCTGGGGGGTCGGATTGGATCGGAGGTTGGGCGGATCAGATCCGATCCCAATCCGCGGATCGTATGCCATTTTGAATGCATTTCCCCATAGTCTAGTATTGTATTACAAAAACGCCTATAACTTTTTCATTTTTAAAGATAGAAGGATGGAACTTGGGCACTTTGTAGATGGGTTAGGGGTAGTTATCTGTGAGAAATTTCAGAAAGGTTGGTGCAGGCATTTGGTGGCAATTAATTTTTTAACAAAAAACCAGGAATGCCTATAACTTTTTCATTTTTAAAGTTCCACACATGAAACTTTGCCACATTGTAGGTGGTACATTGGTACCTATGTGTGTGAAATTTCAGAAACATAGGTGCTTGCCTTGTGTGGCAATTAATTTTAGAAAAATGGGTAGTAGTGGGGTAAATACAGTTATGCCTCCTACTTTTTTATTTTTAAAGATACAAACAGGAGACTTGGGCACATTACAGGTAACACTTTGCTTGATATGTGTGTGAAATTTCAGAAAGCTAGGTCCAGGCATGTAGTGGCAAGGTATTTTTGAAACAATGAGGAAAGAAACGCCTATAACAGTGGTTCTCATATTTACAAATGATGGAAAGGTATAAAATAGATTTTAAAAAATTGGGGCTTTGAATGTACAAAATCTGAATTTGAGAGAGCCTTATGCACAAATAATGATCATGTTATTTCAAAGACATATAAACTTTTGTTAAAGTATGAGACTGAAGATGAACAGGTAAAAGGTTGTTTGATAAAGTGGCCACGGGGATCACTTGGCTGAGGAGGGCGGTGCTGCTGCTCAGGGTCTCGGTGGCCTCAAGGAACGGCTTGAGGACCACCAGAAGCTGGGACATGGCCTCCCACTGCTGCCTGGACAGTGGGGCCTGGATGCCAATGTCCCCGACCCTGAACATCTCATGGACAACACGTTGTTGCTCCACCATACGCTCGAGCATGTGGTAGGTGGAGTTCCAACGTGTTGCCACGTCCTGCACTAGACGGTGCTGCGGAAGTCCCAGCTCCTGCTGCTTCTCCTGCAGCAACCGACTGCCCTTGACACTGTGATGGAAATGCCCGGCCACCTTCCTGCAGCTCTCTAGGAGATTACAGATTGTGGGAGGGAGAGGAGCCTTGCTGCCTCCAAGGCCATCCTTCACTATGAGGTTGAAGACGTGCACGATGCAGCGGATGCCTTCAAATCCGCCATCGCGCACCGCCTTCACCATGTTGGCTCCCCCGTCCGTGACCACGTAACCGCGGGTGTGCTGGTGCCTGCCCAGCCACCCTGCCACCATGGAGTTCATGGCCTCCGTAATCTCCTCCGCCGTGTGGGACTGATCCATGACTGCGGTATGAAGGAGGGCTCAGCAGCAGCCCTCCTTCCCAGTCCCGGAAGTCCTGGGTGCTTCCTGCCCTGAGGCTCCCCACCAGTGAGCCGTCAAGGGACAGGTAAGCGTGCACTCCTCCTTCGCTGGACCAGATGTCCGAAGTGAAGTGCACCTTCTGTGCCTCTGCCTGGCACAGACAACCCAGAACTAACTCTCTGCAAGCCCGGTACAGGGAGGGCACCACACGCCTGCTCAGGGTGGTGCGACACAGCGGCTTGTAGTATGGAACCACAAGAGCCATCAGCCTCTTGAAGCCTGCGTTCTCGACGAGGCTGAATGGCTGGTCATCCAACGCCACCATCTCACCAATGCAATTGGTGATCTGGTTGGCCGTTGGAAAACGCCACCTTGTGGCTCCATACTTCCCCCACCCCATCTCTTCCATGGTGGCCTGGTGAAGCCTCTTGGGGATGGGAGTTCGAGAGCTGACAGAAGTTGCAGGAGCCTTCTGCTTGCCCTTGCTAACACCAGTCTGCTGCGAGGTGCCCGCCTCGGTCCCAAGCAAAACAGACTGGTGGTGCCTCTGCATGTAGCGGCTGAGGTTGGTGGTGGTGAAGTGGCCTGGCATTTTTCCCCTGCTGACATCCATTTTGCAGTGGCGACAAACAGCAAAGCGGGAGTCCACTCCCACCTCAAAGTGCTCCCACACCTTGCTTGTCTGTCGCTTCTGTGGTGACACAGATGGCCCGCTGGCGCCTTCACTCTGCAGTGTCACCACAGTAGCAGCAGTGGAATGAGTGGAAGAGAGGACGGATTCTGGAGAGCGAGGCTCTGCTGCTGCCTGCTCTTCCTCTTGCCCCACATCAACGTCCTCCTTCTCACTCTGAACCGCGCTGACTCCCACAAGGTCTGGGAAAAGTTCCATCAGCGGGTTCACAGGCTCACCCACCGAAGAAGGAGCTGGAGATAGTCCTCCTTCTTCACGGCCACTGCTGCTCCCAGCACCTGCCTCAGGTAGTTCAAAGAGTGCCCTGCAGGCACTACTTTGAGTTGCCTCTGCCTGCTTCTGCTGCCCCAGTGGAGGACGCCTCAGTTTAGCTGGGGGTGTGGAAGCCTGCCTGCTGCTGGTCCCAGCAGCAGCAGCAGCAGCACCGCGCCCAGAGCGGCCTCTCCCAAGTGCTGCCTTAGCAGCAGGAGCACTTTGTGTGCCACGCTTAATATTATTATTATTATTATTATTATTATTATTATTATCATTATTATATTATATAAGTGTGTGTGCTTTGCCCACAGTTTGTGTTTGCTATATAGCAGCAGGCTCCACAGCCCAGCAACACACACACACACACACACTCACACTCACAAGCACACACACACACACACAGAGAGAGAGAGAGAGAGAGAGAAAGAGAGTATAGAAATATTTTTTTGGTTTTTTTCAGAGAGAGAGAAAAAGAAAAACAAACACACTCACTCCCAAAGACAAACTACAGATATTTTAAAAACAAACTGAACTAACAGACAAACTAACAAACAAACGTGCTATATACAATAGAGAAAGGAAAGGCAAGAGAGAAAAAGAGAGAGAGAGAGCACAAGGAAAGCTGAAGAAAAAGACCAGAAACTTCTCAAAACACCTCCAAATTCAATCTCCACCAGCTCCAAACAAACACTCCTTAACCTCCAACTCACTACACCCCACAAGGAAGGACTGATAATATATACTGGGTTTTCTACTAAGCCATCCTCCAGCATTGCGATTGAAGGCTGAAGAAAGTCTTAACAGGATTGGGTGATTCAGTCATGTAGTCTAAAGCACAATTGGTGGATCAAGCTGTCAAACACACACACACACACACAGAGCCTCCCCCCCTTTACTGGACGTTTAAAATAATAAAGTTTAACCTTTGTTTGCCACTAAAGTCTTCCACCAATGTCTCTGAAATTTTCAACACATGAGGAGGCATAAGTCCTCTCCCATGTGAGCGAGTTTCAGCTTTCTACCTCTTAAAACAAACAAATAAATCCCATGTGAAACGCCATTAATAAACCTTTGTTTGCCACTAAAGTCTTCCACCAATGTCTCTGAAATTTTCAACACATGAGGAGGCATAAGTCCTCTCCCATGTGAGCGAGTGTCAGCTTTATACCTCTTAAAACAAAAAAGTTACAGCACATTCTTTTTCAAAATACAAAGAAAAACACCATTTAAAACGATCCGATCCGCTGATTTTTTCCGATCCGGATTGGACCTCATCGGATCGGAGGGTAGGTTGGATCGGATCGGATTTTTCCAATTTTGGGGCGGATCGGATTCGGACTGTGGATCGGATCCAATCCGATGCACACCCCTAATTTTATATAATTTTCCTTATTCATGTAGACAAGGCAGCCCAATATTAGATGGCAATAACTGTGAGGATATTATTTGTAATCTTTTTAAGTAAAAATGGAAATAGGTTTGCAACATGTGAGAACCATGTCAGATTTAAAGCCCTATGCGTACTTATTCACATTTCACTGCTGTTTACATCCCTTCTCTCTTAGGCACCTCCTTGGGCATATATTGCATGTGCTTGTGGCCTTTTCGTATACCAGTCTTTGGATGCTATAGATGGGAAGCAAGCAAGAAGAACCAATAGTAGTAGCCCTTTGGGAGAACTCTTTGACCATGGCTGTGATTCATTGTCTACAGGTATTATGTCATATTATTAAATGGTAATGGTTTGTTAGTGCAACACTATGTATGTTTGCTCAAAAGTAAGTCCCATTGAGTTCAATGGACTTTACTCCCAGGCAAGTGGATATAGCATTGTGATGTATTGAGAATACTGAAATGGAAATAGATAGAAAAAGCTTTGATAGTCTGTCAGAATGGGAATAATGTACTCTGATTTTATAATCATGTTGCCACATCTCAAAGTTTTTGCATTATGTTCAACATAGAATCTAAATTCATTAAACAAAAAACCTACGGTTTACAAAATCAATGTTAAGGCTCTACAGATTCCAACCAAGCACCAAAAAGCAGGGAAATTGGAAGTTAAGGCTCACAAGCCTTAACGCCACATCCTCCCTAAGGAGGCAGAAAGTGCAAGTGAAATTCTCATTCTCCCAAAGCAGATAAACCATGAGGACAGGGTGGAGAATATGATATGCAGAGGTGACTGTGGGGTTGTGGAAAACTGATCACGAACAACTTAGGGCCACCTACTTCTCTTTTTTAGTTTAGAGCAGCCCTTCCCCAACCTGGTGCCCTCCAAAGGTGTTGGACTACAACTCCCATCATTGCAAGTCAGTATGTCCCATGGTCAGGAATGCTGGGACTTGTAATCTCAAAAATCTAGATATGCAATTTGATCTGCAGAGGTGACTGTGGGGTTGTGGGAAATGATGATGAACAACTTAGGACCAGCTACTTCTCATTTCTTAGAGCATCTCCTTATGTTGAGAGTTGCAACCCAACACATCTGACAGGCACCAGGTTGGGGAATGTTACTCAAGAACAAGGAAAGGCAGAATGTAGATCTCCAGATGTTTTGGAATTCAACTTGTAAAAGCCCCTATCAGCATGGGCAGTTATCAGGAATGCCGCGAGTTGATGTCCAAATCATCAGGATAGATCTATTTTCTGCCCACATCTGTACTAAAGTATGATGTTTTCCAGCATTAAGATATGTGATCAGTCAAGGAACTACAAAAGAGCTGCATCACTTTAAATAAACTGTCAAAACCAAATGAAACAACAATGAATGAATCTTAAATACCTAATCCAGATAGCCCTTCAGACATCAACATTAGTTTTCAACACATGGCATAGGATGTCTGTTTCTTGAATATCAGATAAAGGATTTCTCTTACTTGTTCAGCAGTGTGAGGTCTGAAGGAAGGAAGACACACACCGATAGTTCTGGGCAGGAAGCTAGTTTATTGTCTGTTATCTTGGCTTATATAGATCTCTAGTAATGCTGTTTGTGAAGACACAGCAGGTTTCCACACAGTAGAACACACACACGTTATGGCTTGTCATAGGATAATACAATGGAGCACAGAATATGGCAACATGACTTCTGTTACATTGGTACTGCAACAATTGTTGTTGAATAGAGAAAGACTTGGCTGGCTAGCAGGAACATTTTGTATATAGCAGTGGCTAGCAGGAACATTTTGTATATAGCAGGATAGAGAGATGAGGGAGAAAGAAAAAACAAAGTGACTCCACATCAGGGCCTTCCCAGCAATGCTTTACCAGCCGTGTTCTTTCCTTCATCTCATCTCTTTTCCTTAATTAAATTTAAGAAGAAGTTTTGTGAATTTGATTAATAAGGAGTTTTGTGAAAGGATGGCTCGTGTGTAGAATATGAAGTACAGGTAAAGCAATTTTTTACCATCATTAACAGTGAAGGGATGCATTGAGCAAAACATCCTAAGGATATTAAAATAGCTAGTCCACAAATGACATAGAAAAATAGCTGTCTGAGATATGCAGAATTGGGAAGCCAGTCTGTTAACCAAGAGAACACAGAGAATTGTGTACGAACATTGTTTTGAATGAAGCGTGCTAAATTAGACCAATGATCTTCAATAGTTTGATCTAAATCATGGAAATGTACTTCACAACTAGCAGGGCCTACTAATTTACAGAACCCTCTAGTTGTTGCTAACAGATAGTCTATTGCAAAACAATTTTGCATTTGATCAATGATTTCAAGTTGCAGATCACGTACAATATATTGAACAGTTTTTTCTAAACAACATGGTAATCCAAGAATACAGTGTCTATTTTCTTGTGCAATGATTTCAGGGTAGGATCTTAAGGATGCTAGTGATGGTGATGGCTCTTAGAACAGCTCGAGACCCATCAGACAAATCAGACAGTTGTGAATCAACAATAACTATCAGAGCAATAAGGTCTTAAAGGGCTACTGAATGAACAACTTATACAGGCAAAGTGAGGTAACTTAAAGCAGCACATTGATATGTGCCTGGGTGATAATTAGTGGCTATGATATTGAAGAAAAAACCATAAATCAGGGTCTTGAATCTGCTATCTACTACAGATACTACCAGCCATGGCTGTATAGTTTGGCTGGAACATAGGAAAAGTTGTATAAATGTCATTGAGCGTTGAGGACTGATTCTAGTATGTAACATTGAAAGGATAGGAAGAATTATAATTCTCTTATAACCAAAATTTTTCAATGCAAGCAGAATAATTACAACAGCAAGGATTTTAACAGTTCTATGCTAATCATGCCACTTTGTATTCTAAATGCTAGTGGCATGACAGCAGACGCACATGGCTGGAGTGATTTTAGTCACCCGCAAAAATCGCTATTTGGTTTGATTTAAGTTCTTGGGTTTAGCAAATAGTGTTGATTAAAGGCCGCAGGGCCATGGGTGAGAACAATATCCCATCAGGAGCAAAAATCTTCTAATGCTTTGGAAACAAAAATCTTCTAATGCTTTGGAAACAATAAGCAGGCGCATTGTCTGTTTGTAGTTTTTGAGGTTTGCCTAAAATGGAATTGGCTGCTGACAAATGTGAAAAAGGGGGGAAATGGGTAACGTCTATTTGCTATAGACAGTTAGCTTTTTCCTCTCTGGGGTTTACCCCAATAGACGGAGAGGAATGATGAAGGGAACAATGTGAGCAATTTCGAACAATGGCTTGTGCCTGTGTCAATGGGAGAGAAAATTGGCGTGCTAAGGATTTTGCAGATTGGTGAAAGAAGGAATGGCTCTGAAAAGGGTCTGAGAATAAGGAATTTGCTGCTGGACGCTGTAAAGCAGCATTTGCTTAAGCATTTGCCAAGACTTAGTGGTCTGGGCAAAGAAAGGGGTATGACTGTGAATGTGTGCTATGAAAAAAGGGGTAGTGGGTTGTGAAAACATTTTGCAGAGTTAAGAACAAAGCCATTAGATTGTGATCAATTTGAGCAATCAACAGAGAATGAAAAATATTACATACATACATGGTATAATGGTTGCTGTGTAAAATGCTGGAAAGCAAGTATTACTGCAGCTATTTCAGCTCTCTGTGCAGAAACTTGAATGGGAGTGTAAAAAAATTGCCAGGTTTTAGTAATGGCATCTACATAGGTAAGAACACCTCTTTTTTGGGGAGCTGCAATGGCGGCTGACTGTGTTTGTAACTGAATAGTTAAAGTTACAGTGATTCATGGATCTTTTGGCATGTTAAATGATAGAGGACCCACATGATTGGAGAAAGCAAATTGGAATAAAGTGAACAGGTTCTGCTTTTGTCTTAGCCTAGTAGCTGTACCAGTGGGTAAATATTGCATGGCAGAGTAGCAGTTAATGCTAACTATTCATGGATATAAAATAGGCTTGTGGTCTTTTGGCACAAAGAGCAAGGTGGTAGGCGAGTGAGGGGTTGCTATCTTAAAGGCAATGCAGGTGAGACAAAGTCATTAAGCTTTGGGTGAGATTCAGATATCGAGAACAAATGTGGCACTCACTTGCTCTAACAAATTGCGGCCTCAGATATTGAAAGGGAGAAATAAACCAAAAGCAATTAGAATGTGACAATGAGGTGAATGAACAGCAACAATCATCTTTTGCTTCTTTGTGCTTGTAACCTGGGCTCTATGCAGGGAAACAGCAGGCTATGGAACACGAATCTAGAACAGTAGTCTCAAGTCCAAATCTATGAAAAGCCACAGGGCACTTTTCATGGCATAACTCTTAGAAGTTTCAAGTTCAAATAGCAACAGAACATGTACAGAGTACATCAAGCATTTCTCAATCAGATAGCGTCTCAAACACAAGTTTCTTGGCAAGCATAGCAAAAACCAAACAGAAACAGCAGAGAACAAGATAATTCTTAACAAAGGAACCACCCCTTGGAGGATGGAGGGTGGCTAATTTTAAACTACTTTGACAGACAGGGCTTCAGGCCTGTAATTCTAAACTTCTGTGCTAACAGCATGGCACAGTTCAACCTCTTCTTGATGATGACACAATTGTGAGGGACAGTTTGCAAGAGAGCCCCCACTTTTTAGTTCTTACAGAAATCAAGGCTTCGGCCTACAATTTAGAGATAAGCAGAGAACAAAGACGGTTTCTTTCTCAAAACAACATTCCAATACCACTCGACATCTCTCTCTCTCCTTAAAACGCCTTTCAACTTGGAAAACTCATACTTTCCCTCCCCCAGCCCCCTCTGGCGAACGGAGACAGCCAGGGGAAAAGCCAAAAACCTTTGAGAATGGAGAAGAACTTTCTAAAACAATTCAGCACTTGACTCTAAAACCAGCAATGACATTTCAAAAACCTTTGTACATGGCAAGAACACAATGCAAAACACAATCATCTTAGAAAATGACAAGGTAACAGAAGCTGTTTTGACATTTCAAAATACTTTGTACATGGCAAGGAACACAAAAAGGCAGAATCAGAGTAAAACATTTGGTAACACGATGCAAAACACAGTCATCTTAGAACATGGCAGGGCAGTAATTGGCAAAATTCAACAGTGTAATGAAGTTTTTAGAACGATTGAAACGACCAGAATAGATTCAAAGTCTCTTATTAAATGAACAGTGTTCAAAAGTCTCTTGAATCAGTGAACAGTGTCTTTTAGCAAGGATGAGGGGGGAAAAATGTTTCAAATTGGCTGCAGACGGCAAGTCTTTTCTTTATCTTCTTTCCCCCTGATGGTGAAAGGGGGAGGCGAATGCTTCATGGATAAATCTTTTATGGAAAGGCAGGCAAAGTTTTGTAAATCCAATGTCAGGGAAATTTACTGACTCTGTTTGAAGAAATTTTAAACAGTTCTCGATCTTGAAGAGAGGCTGCTGTAAGTCTTTTTTCCGAATTTGAGGGAACTGTAGCTTGAGAAATAACTTTTGACTCAGCAGCTTTTGATTCTTAACTACTGTGCAACTTTGTTTAAATCACATGGAATTCAAAGCATATTGGTTTCATTTCTTTAGCAAACACACTTGAAGCTGAAGACGGACCAGACAGCTTTCAGTTAGAATGGCTTAATGTGAACAAAACTCACACGGGGTTAGACATTGTGGAGTTAACCTGAATCTGCAGAGGGAAGGAACAGATACACTGCACTGGAACACCACGAAAAGCTTCTAAACAGCAGTTTTACCAATTATCTTGAAAATAAATCACTACTCAGCTTGTCAGGGAACACTGAACTGACAACGGAAACATGTCAAGGAAAGAACAGTTTTGACCTAGGGGGCCTTCCCAATTCTCATAGCTTTTGCACTGAGGAAGGTATCACACACTCAGAATTGTAGAACAGCAAGCTAGTTGTTGCACAGGTTGAAGGGTTATCAACAAGACCTGCAAATACTAAGTTATTGACAATGAGAGTGCACAGTCATAAACACATTGGTCTGAAACAGGATCAATAAAGCATTTTCTATAAACATTTTTTTTCTTTTTAACAAAACTATCACATTATCAGAGCACCAGTGGATCTGGTTCTAAATACAATATTGAAAAACCTCTTTTTCTTCTCTCTTCGTCATTTGTCACACACCACACACACTCAATCACTCGGAAAAACTTATTAAGCCACAAACTCACTTCATGTGCATAGAGCTCGCTAGCCGATAGTGGGATCTCTCCACGGGCCCAGTGGAAGGCCACACCGACTTTCTAACAGGCTGAACTCATGTTCTGAAGTGCCTTTGCGCTCATTGGGAGCTAGGAACTTGGCTTTTATGGGCAAATCACCATTCACAGCAAGAGGTACAGTGAAATCACTTACATACAAGGTACAATCAGGTTCTTTTTGATGCAGGTTTGTTTCAGAAGCGTCCCTCTGAGGTTTGTTTCAGAGGTGTCCCTCTGAGGTTTTGACTCTTTTGAAAATTCACCTGGGGTTTTTTATTTCGCTACTCAACTTGGTTTTGGGCAGGGTTTTCAAACATCTGTAGGTACCTGTGTAATCAAAATAAATTATTCTTGGAACAATGAAAAAAACTTTTTTACTTACCGAAGATTAAGGAAGAATCAATCCAAAGAATTCGAGCAGGTAACGGACCTGTAACCTGTGCAGAAGTTAAAGGCACCTCCAAAGGGAAGGAAACATAGTGTCTTCTGTAATAATTAAGTTAAACCCAGCGCTACTGGTGGTAGCTGCTGATAGTTGGGAAACAGGAATGGGTCGGGCTACGGTGGAGGAGGTGGAGAGCATACTTGAGGGGGAAGGGCTGTGAGGGAGTATGCTCTCTTTTGGCCTGGGGCTGAGGGTACGTCCGGTTTGGAGTTTCTTGAGCGGCATTGGTTTGCCCAATGAAACCCTTTCTTGCAAATTGGACACTTGGTAGATGGTCGCTTACCTGACTGAGGGGTGGAGCGGCACTCATGCCGAAAATGCCCTTCTTTGCCACAATTGTAACATTTGCCAGTTTTCTTGTTGCTGTGGATGAATGCTTGAGCAAGCAGATTCATTTTGTATGTTTGCGTGCCAATGTCTTGGCAGGTGCTGAGCATATCTGCTAATGTTACTTTAGCGGCAGAAAAAGGCTGCTGAGCTTGCTGGCAATCTGGATTAGCATTGTCTTTAGTTAAGCAGATAAGCAATTCTGTGGCAGCTTTAGCATTTTCTACCTGCTGTGCAATAGCGGCTTGCAAATGGTTAATGCGGTCACTAGGGGCTGAAGAAGGAGGCAAAAGCGTAGGCGTGTGATGTGCGGGAGGAGGCTGTGTAGAGAAAGCTGCTTGTGTAGAAAAAGCGGCTTGCAAAGGCTGCGTAGACAAAGCGGCTTGGGACCCGTAGAGGTCGACTGCATGTTGGCATAAATGCCCCAACTGCAGAAATTGCTCTGCACGAAGCAGACGGCCTATACGTTCCCTGTCACTCAAAGCTAAAGATCCGTTCTCTGGGCACCATGGGCATTGTTCCTTAAGTGTACGGACCAGCCGTTTAATGACAACCTGATGTCCAGTTCTCTTTAACAAGAATGCTAGTTCGTCTGCTTGTCTCCGCTGTACCACTGACAGCGAGACGCCCATACTCACCGGGATCCAGAAGGATGATAGGTGCACCTTGAAGCTCAGGCCAAGCGTAGTGAGTGAGCGCAGAGGTCCCTGGTTCGGGTGCCAGATGAAGGAAGGAAGACACACACCGATAGTTCTGGGCAGGAAGCTAGTTTATTGTCTGTTATCTTGGCTTATATAGATCTCTAGTAATGCTATTTGTGAAGACACAGCAGGTTTCCACACAGTAGAACACACACATTATGGCTTGTCATAGGATAATACAATGGAGCACAGAATATGGCAACATGACTTCTGTTACATTGGTACTGCAACAATTGTTGTTGAATAGAGAAAGACTTGGCTGGCTAGCAGGAACATTTTGTATATAGCAGTGGCTAGCAGGAACATTTTGTATATAGCAGGATAGAGAGATGAGGGAGAAAGAAAAAACAAAGTGACTCCACATCAGGGCCTTCCCAGCAATGCTTTACCAGCCATGTTCTTTCCTTCAGAGGTCAAAGACAGAGCTACCACCTAATACTTTCATGCGTAAGTATTATTTTAAAATTAAGTATGAATTGATTTTTGTCTTCCCCATAACACATAACATGGGAGTTACAGTGCAACGCATCTGGAGAGCACCAGGCTGGAGAAGGTTGACTCCTATACATGTCTTCTCAGAAGCCAGTGCCACTGAATTCACTGGAGCTTTCTCCCAAGAGGTATAGGACTGCAAACTAATCTCATCTGAAAGGTGTTCAAGACAGCCAAACTAAACCTCTTCTGCTCCACTGTTGCTTTGATGAGATGATGTATTGTGCAGGGATTGTGGGGAGTGAACAGTATATTTTTTATAAATACATTTAAAGAAAAAAAACATTGGTTCTTTGAAAGGCAGGATATTGACCAAAAGTTGGAAGTGCCTGGCACATGCTCTGGTTCTAGATCTGTAATGAATAGTGCCCCTTTTGTTATCAAGAGTGCTGCTATATGCGAGATGTGTGTGAAAGAAAAATATTGGGCAGACCCCGTATTTGGTAAGGGTATGGAACAGCATTCCCCATCCTGCTGCCCTCCAGGTGTTTGAGATGACAAGTCCCAGCATTCCTGACCATGGGACATACTGACTTGCAATGATGGGAGTTGTAGTCCAACACCTTTGGAGGGCACCAGGTTGGGGAAGGGCTGCTCTAAACTAAAAAAGAGAAGTAGGTGGCCCTAAGTTGTTCGTGATCAGTTTTCCACAACCCCACAGTCACCTCTGCATATCATATTCTCCACCCTGTCCTCATGGTTTATCTGCTTTGGGAGAATGAGAATTTCACTTGCACTTTCTGCCTCCTTAGGGAGGATGTGGCGTTAAGGCTTGTGAGCCTTAACTCCCAATTTCCCTGCTTTTTGGTGCTTGGTTGGAATCTGTAGAGCCTTAACATTGTTTTTATAAACCGTAGGTTTTTTGTTTAATGAATTTCATGGCTTTGTGTAACGGATGACTGGATATTATACAGTTGACAACCAAGCCGGCGTCAGCCAGAATGTTATACCATCTTGACATCCAATATAAAATCAAAGCTAGTGTTATGTGTTCAACTCACTTTTAACATTAATAAATCAACCAAAATGCCTGCATCTCCCTCATTTTTAAAGATAAAGAGATGAAACCTGGCATCATGGTAGCTCTTAAGTAGGGATATAGCTATGCCAAGTATGAAGCAGATCCATGCCTTGATTTTTAGGAATGCTTTAAAGTTCAAACAGAAATCTCTTTGGGGTCCAGGACCTTGAGCAGTACAAGTTTAAAAAATGAAATTAAAGATAAAGAGATGAAACTTGGCACCATGGTAGCTCTGAAGTAGGGATTTAGCCATGCCAAGTTGGAAGCAGATCCGTTCATCCCTTGATTTTTAGAAATGTTTAAAACTTCAATTAAATTTTTTAAATTAACTAAAATGCTTACAATTCCATCATTTTTAAAGATAAAGGGATGAAACTTGACAGCATGGTAGCTTTTAAGTAGGGATTGAGCCATGCCAAGTTGGAAGCAGATCTGTTTATGCCTTGAGTTTTAGGAATTTTTAAAACTTCAAACCCAATACTCCTCTTTGGGGTCTAGGGCCTTGAGCAGTACATTAAAAAAAAGAAAGAAAGTAAAGATGAAGAGATGAAACTTGGCACCATGGTACCTCTTAAGTAAGGCTTTAGCCATGCCAAGTTGAAAGCAGATTGGTTCATGCTTTGAATTTTAGAAAAAAAATTGAAGTCAAACTTAAAAAAAAAATATCCTAAAAATCAAGGCACGAACCAATCTGCTTCCAACTTGGCATGGCTCAATTCTAGGGTGACCACTAGGGTGTGGCCTAGTGGCTAAAGTGTTGGACTGGGAGCTGGGAGATCTGGGTTCTACTCCCCACTTAGCCATGAAAACCCATTGGGTGACTTTGGGCCAGTTGCAGACTCTCAGCCCAACCCATCTCACAGGGTTGCTATTGTGAGGATAAAATGGAGAGGAGGAGGATTATGTATGCCGCCTTGGGTTTCTTGGCGGAAAAAAAGTGGGATATAAATGCAATAATAAATAATAAAAAACTGTCAGGATTTCCCCAGATTTCTCCTGGTTTTTGTTCTATCTTCAGTGTCGGGGGGTTTTATGCAATAGTCTATAATGACCTGGAATTACACACTTTCCCTTTTAAGGCCACCATTAGCGTGGCAGGGGGGAATGACATGCTTTCTGGAGGTGTGTCATTCTCTCCCACTGCTCCAATCAAGGCCTTAAAAGGGGAAAACGTGTCATTCCCAGGCATTATAGAAAAGGGCCTGATTGGAGCGGTGGGGTGGAGTGAGAATGATATGCTTTCCCCTCCTCCGCTCTAATTGGGGACTTTAAGGCGGCCCCAGAAAGCCATTTTCCTGCCCCCCCACTAGGTGTCCTCTTTTTTGGTTTCCCAAATATGGTCACCCTACTCAGTTCTTGCACAGGCTGCATATCCATCCCTAGATATTTACTCAGAAGTAAGACCCATTGAATTTCCTTGGTTCTTGAAAAGCAACACACTTGCTTTTAGATTTGCCAGTCTCAGCATTTTATGTGTGCTATGAATGCCTGCTCTGTCTGTCCCTATAGTTTCCTGCAAGGTCCAGCCAGGGGAAGCCAGCAAATTAAACCCAGGGGTGGAGGGTGGGATTCCCTCAGGCTCATCTGACAACAGGTGCTATAGAACATGGACCTTCCAGGAGTGTTGAGGCTGGATTTCTGGCAGACCCAGGCAGGCAACTTTATGGCCTGTTAGTCCCTCCATTTGGTAGCCCGCAGAGCACCTGCCTCATAAGGCAAATGGCCACATGAGAACTGTTATTATGGCCTGCTACTTTGTTTGTCTTTAGTAGTCTGTGGTCCAGATCTCTTCAGAAGAGGGAATAGTGTTTTGTGGTTGGGGTCAGTCTAAATTATCTCCAGGGGTCCCTTACTCAGTGCCTCTGATAGCAAAGAGATTGAGGATTTTCCCCAACTCTGTTCTCTTGAAGTTACTAGGCCTGTTGAAAATAGATTTTATAACATAAGCATAAAAACAGTGAATACCCCTTTTATCTTGTTAAACCAATGAAAACATGCCACACAAGAAGTCTTAAGATATGAATGGTTTATAAAGAAAAGTAAATGCAAAAGAACATCAGATGCAGAAGTGAAATCTGAAACATTACTAGTAGTAGTAGTAGTATCCTGCCTTTTGCCCAATGCTGGGCCTCAGGGCAGCCTTACAAAACTAAAACATATACAGCTAAAACCTATAAATAGGAATATACTAGGCTGACCATACGAAAAGGAGGACAGGGCTCATGTAACTTTAACAGTTGTAGAGAAAAGGGGATTTCAGCCAGTGTCATTTGTATGCAATTAGTTCCTGGTGAAATTCCCTCTTCATCACACCAGTTAAAGTTGCAGGGGCCCTGCCTTCTTTTGTATATGGTCACTCTAGTATAGTGCCTGCAACTTTAACTGTTGTGATGAAGAGGGAATTTCACCAGGGACTAATTGCATACAAATGACAGTGGCTGAAATTCCCTTTTCTCTACAACTGTTAAAGTTACATGAGCCCTGTCCTCCTTTTCATACGGTCAGCCTAAATATACAAAAGTTAAAAATATAATTAAATACTTTTCAATATTAAAGCATTTTAAACATTTTAAATACATAACAATTTAAAAGTCAAAGGTATAGACAGAGGTCCAGATGATTTGCCAAAGGCCTGCTGGAACAAAAAAGGGTTTGTCTGCATCCAAAAACACATCAAGGAGGGAGCCAGTGTAGACTGCAAAGATTAGAAAGAAAATCCATGTGTACACTATGCAAAATAAACGACACCTCAACTGTTTCTAAACCTTATTTAAAAAACAGGGTGACTAGGCCGAAACCAACGTTGTAGGCCCAGAAGCACTTTGAAAGGTTTCAACATTGTACTTAAAACTTAACACCGGCCCAAACTAATTAAATGAAGTGTTTGAAGCTTTCAACTTATAGCAGTATGGACCAAACTCTTAGAAAAGCGAGAAGGAGCACACTGTGTGTGTTTGGGGTGGGGGGATTGAAAGGGATGTATAGCCACCTATTCCCAGGAGAGATCTGAAGATCACTTTACCATGGATCCAGAGGAGCCACACCCTGCTTCACCAGGGAGCAAAAGAGCAAACTGGCCTTATGAAGATAGCCCAAAATACTCTCAGAGCCAAAGGAATGCATGTTCCAGAAGAGAAAAGAGTAACTCTTCTTCTTCTTCACTCAAAAGGCCTGTGCTAGAGGCAGCGGCCATTTTACTCACCCACCCCACATTCTAAGGCAGGAGGGAGGGGGGAGAGCGACGCTACTGAGCATGTGTCAGTGTCGCATTATGAGGGAAGATGGCCGCCTCATTGACTTGAATGAGAGGTTAAAATAGTCCTTAAAAGTCAACCGAAGGGAATTTTTAAAAAACAAAAACTTTCCACAAACTACAGTCAAGGAGGAAGAAGACCCCACCACTGGATTAATTAATAAGGCTCTAGAAATTATGCAAATTGTTAGCACAAAAAGTCTCAACCCGGAAGTAAATTTACAAAAGCAGGGAGACAGGTTTGTATTCCTTTTCTACCTTAAACTGCTCTCCTTCCCTCAATCTTTCACCAATCTTCTTGAAATTTTCAGGTAATGTAAAACAAACATTTCTTTCTGGCACCTGTAAATTTCAGAAAGGTTGGTGAAACATTTTCGATTTTATGGCTGTTAGAATGACACCCCCCCCCCCCAATTATCACTTTAACTTGGCGGAATGTGTTTTTACTGATGGCCCTTAACAATGGAGGCATGACTGTGCCTCCATTAATTTGATGAGATAATGTTAGATTAAGTACAGTAAATCATTATTTAACATATTTAAGTAACTTATTAAAATATTTGAAATACTTGTCTGGGTATTTAAATTTTAAATCTACTCCTTTCCCAGAAACTTTGGGCAGAGAAATAGTGGAGCTGAGCCAAAAAGAGTCTGTTTAGTTTCATATTTCATTGTTGTTGAAAAGCATCGCTGTTCTCCAGGGTGCTTTCACCTGCCCTCTTGAAATGTCATATATTTTCCATCCAAGACCTGGATATTAACAAGAAGTATATAAGCACTCCAAAAGGCTGTTTTGTAAGGGTCCAAGAAATTGCAATCCTTGAGATAGCCTATTTGACATGACTCATGGAAGCTCCTGAGCATCAGGAACATAGTATCTGTGCAATCCTTGAACTTGTCCAACCAAGCTTGAGGCTAATGAAAGCTTATGCAGGTACCTTTATATGCTGTCTCTAGCCAGAGGTGGGCAACATGCATCCCACATGCTGCATGTGGCCCCTGCCTCCCCGTGGCCCCCCATATTTTTCTTTTAAAATAAGGCATCCCCTACAGAAACACTAAAAGGCCTAAATTTAGCTTGAAAACAAGCTAAATTTAACCTCTGTATTGTGATGGAGTGGTTTGCTGCCAAGATTTGAAAACAAACTGACAATTTTGGTTTGCTTGTCTTTTTAGGTACCCCATATGGACTATAGCCCATATTAGACTCCAGGGGGTGAAAATGGCCCCCAGAATTCAAGAAGTTGCCCATACCTGCTATAAATGATTCCCCTTCTCCATAGATTTAGGAGGGGCCATCTGCTATAGAGTCTTACTCTCGTCCATGGCCCTGGAAGGGTTTTAGTGGTTGTAGGGAAACATGAGCGGGAAGGTGCTATTGCATTCATGTCTTGCTTGTTAGTTTCCCACAGGCAGCTGGTTGACCATTGTGTGAACAGAATATTGGACTAGATGGACCTTTTTTTCGGATCCAGCATAGCTCTTCTTATGGTTGAGAATATGCTTTGCATGCAGCAGGTCCCTGGTTCAGTCTCTGGAATCTCCAGGTAGGGCTGCAAAAACTCCTGCCTTAAACCCTGGAAAGCCACTATCAGTCAGTATTGATAGTGCTGGGCTATATGGACCAATGCTCTGACTCAGTATAAGGCAGCTTCGTATGTTCCTATGTCTTAGCCCCAGTTTCCCTAAAGTCACGTCAGCTGGCCAGGGGAGGTATTGCATTGACCCTGCCTTTGCTTTAGCTCAGTCTAGTCATGCTCAGACAAACTCAGGGATTGCACAGCTCTCAAGGCCTGCAGGCTAGCTCAGAAACTGCTCAGTTCCTTGTATCCCCAAAAAGCAGCCTTTAAAAGCTTTTTTACTTTCTATGTGTGTAATTTCCTTAGTTGTTGGGACCTGTAAAACATTACAAAGTATCTCAACCAAAGCACCAAACATAATCTAAAATCATCCAGTTGGAAGCATGATATGCTTAAAATTGCATATGTGGTTGAATTCCTGTCCAACTACCTAGTTAAATGTATTGCTACACTGTTGCAGCAGAGGCTCTAAGTGCTTGCCTCACTGTAGCAGTTGCAACACAGATCTCTGGCTGTAAGCAGATAACATGCAACTTTCATTGTCTGTCACATCCATTTTGCCATGGTCTCTGTTCAAACTGGCTTTGTAGTTTTTGTAGTGCTTCTAATAGAAAATACCTTGTAGTGGCACAGCCACCAAACTGCTACAAGGCATACATCTGTAATGAACATTTATTATCAGTGTTCAACTTGGATTCAAGCTGCTTGAAAAATGCCAGTGATCCATTAGAGTGCTGGCTCTCACCTTGCATAGATAGACCATGCATGAAGTGAAATGTGTGCATATCCTCTAATCAGCATTAGATTCCTGTAGCCTTTCTAAAAATAATGTATTGCTAAGCACATTCTCATCCAAGTACTGCCTCACTGTTTCAAAGAGGGTCCCAAACATGGTGCCTGTGGGTACCCGGGGGAACCCCCTTTTTAAAATATACGTACATGGATCAGTACGAAATGCATGGAACTTTCTAGCAATTATGCATAAGCTTCAACAAAAGTGGACCAAATATCCAAATATCCATTTGAAGGTGGCATCTATATGCCACCCATTCAGATATTGAATGTCTTCAATCCATTGCACATTAAGAGGTGAGTGCTTGTGTTGTAATAAGCTGCCAATGTTGTAATAAGCTGTATTTTAATAAGCTGTCAAGAGGGCATGACGAATCCATTTATACTGCTCATTTGTTAATTTCCATGAAGCAGATAAATAATTTAAGAGCAGGTACATCAGTGAATAATAAAGACTGTTCCAGTACAAAAAAAAATCTCGGTAATAACCTCCTCCCCAAAAGAAGCAACTGGACAATGCCAAAACATATGTTTAAAAGAAACATTAACTGTACTCCCCTGCCAGTAATTATCCAAATTAAGCAATCCCTTATTAAAGAGTTATTGCGGTGTGGAATAGGCACAAAACAAAAGTTTTTGCTGACTAAGATGCAGCCTAAGACCCATAGATGTGACAGGCAGACACAAAAGCAGTGATCCACTGATTAGGCATTTTGTAGTGGTACCCACAGGTCCAAAATGATTGCGGGCCACTGGTTTAAAGAGCATTTTTTTAAATTCCCTTAAGAGTGTTATTGTTTAGATTAGAAGCTATTTGAAATCCAATCTAATCAACTTCAATACTTCTTTGACTTGATTAGAGGAAGCAATTGGAATTAGATGATGATGATGATAATAATAATAATAATAATAATAATAATAATAATGATAATAATAGATGCTTTCTCTTCATAGTCAGACTTTCCCCCCTTCCTTATTGTTTGTATACTTATCAACATAGCAGTGCAAGATCTCAGATAGTACCATAGTATCATAGATAGGACAAAGGAAAGTATTGGGCTCCCATTAATTATGAAATATTAACAGTGCAATCGTATGCTTGGAAGTAAGTACCACTGCGTTCAATGAGATTCACTCCCAGTTAAGTGTGCTTAAGATTGCAGTCTAAATCATACATTTGTTCAAACCCAATGTAAACTAGGTATTCATCTTTAAAAATACATAACCATGTTAGTTATGAAATTGAGAGCCCACCTGTCTTCTCTAGGCTCATTATTTTGGATGTTAAAGTTTGTTTCCAGATATACATTATGCATAAATCTTACAGTGCACATTGATCTTGAATCTTAACATATTTACCACCATGCATCCAAAAAACACAGTGAGAGAGTGTACCAAATACATATTATGGGCTGTTGGATAGCCATAATGATGAACTAGTAAGTGAACACATTTATTTGTGTATGTTTTGATTTTGAAACCTGTAATGTATGCTCATTTTAATTTATTTTGTTTTCAGTCTTTGTGGTTTTGGGAACGTGTATTGCTGTACAGTTGGGGACAAATCCTGACTGGATGTTCTTCTGCTGTTTTGCTGGGACATTCATGTTTTACTGTGCACACTGGCAGACATATGTCTCTGGAACATTGCGCTTTGGAATGTAAGTAAACCAACTAAGAGTGAAACCAAATATTGTCACATGTCACACTGCTAATTCCCTAAGTATTTATGCGTGTATCTGTAATTGGTGCCATGGAGTGCATGTTGAAATAATGTTGTAGCCTAAAAAATATAACTAATTAATTATCATTTGAACAGCAATAATAAAACTGAGCACATTTTCATCATGGGGAGTGATCATATGGTTTGTAAGCAGCATGGAGTGATTAAAACAGAGAGAATTAGAAGAGTTATTCAAGTGCCTATTGTATTCAGTTTTATTCACTATCTCAACAGAAAAGAGTGGCCCTGGAGCAATCCTGTATGCTTCGGTAGGATTTAAGGAAGCCTACTGTGGATTAAAAAATGCTGATAAAAATCCAACATTTTATAAATTTTCACAAAATGGTAATTAATGCAAAGAGGGAAATATAAATATGGTCTAAAATAAGAATCAGTATGTTAATACTGTCAATACTACAGTTGTACTGTCCATAAGTTTGGAAAAGCAACTCCCAGTACAGGATGCTGGGAGAACTGTATTGTGCTGAGACAGCAGTTGATATGTCCTCTCCTAAGCATTTATTTACTGTTGCAGCAAGTCTTGAAATCAGCCCCCTTAGAATGAATTATACAGTGATAATTGTACAAACTCTGCTTTGCAAACACTAAATAATAAAATAGTTCCATGCTATAATAAAATAGTTTCATGCTAAAACTATAAAATAGTTTTAATTTTTGTGAACTTCCCAGTGAGCATTGGCTGTTTGGCAGTATAGAAAATAAATAAATAAATAAATAAATAAATAAATAGCTGTCTTCATCCCGGGGCTGCTTATCTTGGCAGAGGATATGAGTCTTTGCTGCATTGACTTACACAGCTAATGGGATGGTACCAGCATTACAAATGTAGCTGGTGTTCATCTCTTACTTGGAGAACCCAATCTCCATCAAGAATTACTAGCTTTTCATTTGCCCTTGGCCTGCATGTGTTCTCTAATGAAACAAATATTGTAATTAAAATAAATAGTAGGCTTCTTTCTGCCATACGTTTTCATTAATTATATGCATTTATCTGCTTTCACATACTGATGCAGACCAGCAAGAGAAAAAGCAGTTGAGTGAAAGAATTGAATCAAATGTGCTAGAAAGCGGGAAGCTTTCTAGATTATTGTTTATAGTACAGCAAATACTTATGGTAATAATTAAGAGTTTGAAGGGCAAGAAATTGAGAGAAACAAAAATACTCAGTAAGATTTCCCATGTTATAAGGGGAATTTGTTTTCTTGAGAAAATGTTATGGTTTTTGACCCACTGAATCCAAATCTGTATCTACGTGACACTCTTTGACATTGGCCCTGCAACCAAGGTGGCAACTAAGATAGTTGACATCAACTGGTTAACAGCATATATTTGCCCTTGGAGCCACACTGTATAATCAATTTTGATGAACTTTTGAGGGCAAATTATTGAGCCTAACCTTTATTACAAAGCTTTCTAGAATGCCAAGTTGAAAAATTATAAATTGGCAGCCATTTTTGTATTTATTTTGACCAACAGTGCCAAATCTGTATAACAATACGTTATGAAATCAAATACATTAATCATAGACCATTAAATGACACATAATTTCATATATAAACTCAATAGTACTAAATTCTGAGTAGTCATGCATAGGATTTTTTGTTATAAAATGCAAGTGTTTGATTATAATAGCCTAAAATTGAACTTTTTGTACAATTTTAAATATGTAAATCCCATGTTCAAATTCAGTGGTGCTTAGATTCAATAATTATCTTTCATATTAATTGTAGCTATTTTTTAAAACACTCCTTTGTTTAGTTCACATACTGTGGTCCATTTCTTGTTTTCTAAGCCTATATTCACATTCCAGTATCTATCTATATTAAAGTAGTTACTGATCACTAGGTATCAATTCGGCATGTATCTGAAAAGCAAAAGGGAATTCTTTTTTCCTAAGTTAAAAAACTATTGACCAGCCAAATTGGTTTATGGAAATCATTGTTCTCATTGGCCCAGTTCAGATCACGTTGGAAATTCCTGTATTGTTTAACTTAGTAATGGTGGGGATGAGTGGAGAGTGTGAACTGCACACTTACAGTTTCTAATTTTATTCAACAACCCAGAAACTGCATTGTTTGTGATGTGTAAACCTAGAAGCTCTGGATTTTTTATGGGTTTAAACAACACAGAGTCAGCCTAACAATTGTCCATGGTTTGTTGTTAGGTTAACTCTGGGTTGTTAACCGACAAACAACCCAGTGTTTCTAGGTTCTTATGTTATGAAACAACTCAGAAATGAGATGTTCCTGGGTTATCGATGAAAAGTTGAAAAGACAAGCGCAACCCCCTGCAATTCCTGGTTTAAACAACCCAGGAATTGCCATCATGACATCTGAACCAGGTCATCTATCTCAAAGGAGGAAGATTTGTTTAGCAATAGACAACCTGGAATCTTCTCTCATTTAGCCTTCGTGCCTCTCTTATCTCCATTGCAGTGCCACAAAACACATTGTTAGGATTGTAGATTCCCATTCCCACAATACAAGAAGAATCTTCTCACTAGATTCAGAGCTTTTTAGAGTGTGTGAAAAGAAAGCTATATTCAAAGCAGTCTTCTGTTTTCTGATTCTTAACTTTCCAGAGCAGTAATATTAATTAGCCATCTGTGAGGATTGATTCTTAAGTCAAACAAGTCTAATTACACGTTCAATGTGACCCAAAATATTTCTAAATTTGAAACTAGACTGAGTGTCCTCTTGATGCAAAACAAATAGTACATTGTCAACAAATATAAGACAATAGAGCCACATATTGAACATATATACAAGAAATATCCCTAGGTCTATAGATGGATATAAAAAGAGAGCTAAAATATTTATACACTGCATTAGGAGAATTGCAAAAGTCTGGAAGCTTCACAAGTCATGAGCATAAGATGACTTCATATTAATATATATTAATATTTTAATTAGATGCAAAGCCTCCTTAGACTTTTCTTATGACCTGTTCAACAAATAGGTAAAGAAATTAGAGTGAGTGCTTTTAAAGAATCTGCTGTGGATAAATCTTCCTTTTTACAGCTTCTTTTCTTGAGGGTATGCTTTATGGAAAGTTATACACATGTTAAAGCTACATAATTGTAAAAATGTGCTATTAACTGGCGGTAAAGTAATGAAATGGCACAGTTCAAATATAACTTTCAGTTTCAAAGTGCACCATAATCTGAGTCACAGACCCTGAAGGATATTCTGTTCTGGTAATGATTTTAAATAATCATAAAGGAGCATTTTTCAGACATTATAGCATATTTTGTGGAGAATTCAAAATCTATCATATCACTGATTTGGCAAAGCTAAATATGGCACCTTTATGATCTGCCTGCTTTTGTTGTATATGTAACACAACTTCAGAACTACTGCTGTAGATCATGTATGGGATTTGCATGTTTAAGGTAATATTGGTATTGAAAATGTAAATATGGATTTGATTTGTAACCCTCGTATGAATTATGTATTGCTTTTAGAATATTTTCATCACCCCTTTTATGATATTGTTTTGATTGCAATCCAGAGTCAGTAAACTCAAATGGGAGTTTTGCTGTTGACTTCAATGGGATGTGAATTGCATCCTTTACTACTGCTTTTCACTCCTCCCTACAATTGTAATTAGAACTGTTTATAACTTGTTAAAGGAGTTTTCCTTTTGATTTCAAGTCCATTGTCTTAATGGTGATAGAAAATGTGTTCTCATGGGAGTCTTAATCTGAAGGTCTCTACGGAAATTGTTTTTAAATGTTTCTTTCCCTCACACATAGATTTGATGTTACAGAGTCTGAACTCTGTATTATAATAACTCACCTTCTCACAGGAGCTCTAGGACCCGCGTTCTGGAATGTTACGGTAACTGATGCAAATCAGTGTTACCCAGCTTAATGGCATGAATTCTGCAGCGGCAGCACCTTTTTGTCATGCACATTGTAATAAATGACCATTGTTTTTGTAATGATATTTCCCGGAGAATGCCTAAAAGGCAGATCGTGAAGTTCCCCACCCCCATCTACACTAAAACACAAATAGCTTTGTTTTGAAACTCTGGTGTTTTCTTCCCTATTGGCTATTGTAAAACATGCAGAACTGGCTTCACCTCTTTGAAGAGAAGAATACTAGAGTGGTGGAAGAATCTCTTTACATAAGGTCTGGATTAATTTTGTTGGAACCACCTTTGGAATATTTCCTTCCTTTTTTTGCTAGAAACCTTTCCACCAGGAAAAAGAATTGTGTAGATAGCTAATTAGCTTGAAAAATGTTGATGTTAGAAAATTCTTCTTAGTTATCATTTAGAGTCCCTTGCCTTCAAGCTTAGGAAAGATCCTATAGGGCTCTTTTCTAAGAAACTGTGTAACAGTGATGTAATTTCCTAATAAGCCAAAATTTCATTGTCCGACTTTCCTTTATGTATATATGGTTTTGAGCTTTCTTTTGCTTTGTGGAATAAATATCTGTTTTCTTCAAGATACTGATGGGGGAGTTTTCTGATTTCAACTTAATTTTATGAAAGTGAATCAGTGTGGATATTCCAAATCTCCCAAGATCTCATTTAACTTTACCATCTTTTCTTTGAACCTGTTTCTATTAATATTGCCTTTGAAGGTAAAAGACATTTCAAACAGAAAGATTTCCTGATGCAGATAATTTGATGTAATTTGATGCAGATAAATATTTGTACCCATTTCCATGGAACACATAGTTGTAAGTACTTCCTGAACATAGGGATTGAAGTCTGCTTCAACTATGCAGTAGTTGTGTTTGTGGCAGTTACATGGGGTTTCCTGCAGTACACAATATGAATAAGAGGGTACATATGTTGGGGAGACACAGGCCAACTTGGGTTCTCAGGCACATGTGCATGAGAGTTTAAGGACATTTTTGTGTTCATATTACATATGTGCTGCAGGAAACACCAATGTATTTGAGAAAGCATAACTAACATATGATATGAAGCAACGTAAGCAATTTCGAATTCCAGGTGAGAGAAATGTGGGCCACAAAGTAAGATGTAGAACAAATTGCCAGTGCTGACAAATGAAAAACTAGAGGTAGCTGTGTCAGCCGTTAATGGAAATAATAATTAGCATTTATACAGTGCTTTTGACTATTGCATACATAAGCGTCATAATCCCTACAACAACCCTGTCAATACATGATACTGAGAAGCTCACATTGCAGGTGGGGATGGGGCGGGGCAGGGGGGTACTGAGGCAGACAGGGTAAGGGAAAGAAGGCACCAAAGTGGAGGTCAAGTGGCATTTCTAACATCTAGACAGATGGTAACTGTGTTAAATCTGACTCCATATGTACTTCATATATTACAGATTTAATATACAGCATCACATTTAAAGTAGCACATGTATCTGTAGTATTTCGCTGTGAGTACATTATTGCTTACATCAGGTAGATGCGGCCCGGTGAAGATTCCTCCCTGTTGCATTTACATACAGTGAAATAATGTCTATAGCTGATTCAGATGAGATAGTGTACTTCTTCTAAAGCATTGTCTAAGCCACTGTGCTTAGAAAGGGTTTGGAAGTACTGTGGATACTATCTCTTTGTCAAGAAACAAAAATCCAGGAGACATCATACATTAGGTATATGAATTGTTTGGAAACACAGTTGTTATTTCTGCTATTACTGCTTTGTTTATTTCCTTAGCCAGCAGCATGCTCTGATTTAAACTTCTATGATGAGTTCAGAAGAACATAGTAGGTACCAGCTAGGGGATTGTTCTCTTTTATGGTTTGTCTTGTTTTGATTCGGTGATGATGTGAATTCACTCGGAGTCAAGTTTGCCACCAAGAGTGCTGTGTCAGGCCTCTAAAAGCATTAAGAGAATCATTATTTGGCAATTTTCTGTGGATTGGGAATGTAAAGGAACTGAATTTTTAAAGTTTTATTTTTATTGAATTATCAAAATATATCAACATGGATAAGTTAAACATAAAGCATAGCCAGCATTTTTTCTTATCTCTAAGGAAGGAGCTCTTCGAAAATTATCATGATTAACCAGAAGGTAGTCTTGAGAAGATACTTGGAATAAGATGGATGAGGCACCTGTGCCTTGCATCAGATTGCTCAGAAATAAGTTGATCCATTTCTCTCTCACGCACACATCAGTAAATGGATTTTATCATATCTGAGCCAATCTGAATTTGACAGTCTCCATTTAATAGTCAGGAATCTCTGGCAAGCCTCCCAGATCTCTGGCTGTCAAATGACAGTTTCACATGCACAGGAGAGAGCTGTCATGTGCAAAAGTTGCACCTACAAGTGTAGTTGTCAAATGCTGATCATAGAACTTTTTCTGTGTGACATGTAATAGGTTTAACAGAACTTTATGCAAGGTTGCTTAATCCAGTTCTTCTCTGCTTTTGTTATATATCTTTTTTTCTACCTTCATGGACATTGCTACTTAAACTTCTTGAACCAGTAATTGAACATTAAATTAATGGATAGCTCACACACAACCCAAGTTGCCACAGCAGAGTACTAAATGATTATTCACAATTCACTTCTAATATATTTATTAGAAATGATTCACTCTATATTTAAACCATTGCTTTCAGGTACCTGAAATGATGTAACTTGGGTGTGAAAATATTTTCCTATGTGAATGAACTTTTGATCAAGGCAAATGTCCCCATTTAGCTTTGGGATTGAACCTTTATAGAAAGTACAAGCTATGCAGGGATACAGTATGTGCGTGCGTGTGCATAAAACAGACACAGTGTAGTATTTTATTTCTAGTGCTTGTCTGCTTAATGAACTACCTTGTTTCTGTTGTGAAGCATATGAAAATATGGGTGTGGATTGGTACTAGTAATGTCTATGGACAGGGAAATGTGTAGAAAGTGGATTATGAAACTCTGATATTTTCCCTGTCTATTAAGAAACTCTGATATTTTCTCTGTCTATTAAATATAAATAGGTATATGGAATATACGGAATCATTACACAAGTAGAACATGAATGCACAAAGATTTTTCCCATAATTTCTCTTTTTTTATTAATATCTTGGGACCTATCAACACTTTCATCTTTGGTGACATTGACCACCTTTTGAGGCAACAAAGGCAAGGGTGTCCTGGAATCAGTGGCCCCACTTCCCTGAAGGGTCAAATGCTTGACAAGAGCTCTGTGCTCCATAGCCAATCATGGGCTCCTGGCACATGAAACTGCATGATACATGTAGTGATGAACACATGTTTGTTGCATGCACATGTTTGTTGCATGCAGACATTACATTGTTACATGTACATGTTAAAAACATAAAGTATAATTTGGCCTTTAGGCAAGACATGACTTGCAAGTTCAGAAATATATCCAAGTGTTCTTCAAAAACCAGCTATACCTAAAACTTAGCAGAAAACTTTGGAACTTATAGTTCAATGCAGGTATAATACTGCCAATTTCTTAATTATGCTTAAGAAATTGGGAGCAGGTTGCAGACTTTTGTACTCCCTCCTCTCACTCTGGTGCAAATACACCTTCCCTTCCCTAACCATAGTTTAGTGTTACATCTATACTCCTGCTAATCAGGGGATCCTCTTAACTAGGCTTTGCAAACCCGCTTCAAACCTTAATTCCAAATTCTGGTTAAGATTAACCACGGTTAATGCCTGCAACATGGTTAAAGTAAATGGAGGGAGGGGAATATGCAAGAGACTAGTAATATTATCTCATCATCAGGGCCATGTGAATTGCACCACAGAATGAAAGGAGAGGGACTGTTATGAGGGCAAACATTTTTTGTTGGAAGTATCACTCTAAATTCTTTTTGTTGGTGGGCAAGGTTTACTGTTTATATTTCTGCAACTACTTACGGTTAGTTCAAAGAAGTGAACAAATTCCAACTACTACTTTTAGCTGCACTCCTAGACAGACACAGTTGGTGGGAGAGAAGCACAAATGCAGCCAGAGAAGTTTCTGAAAGCTTCCCCTGCAGCAAATCATGGGCAAGACATTTTTTACATTTAAAACCACCTTGCCCATACAGCCAAGTGAGTGACTGCAGTAGAAACTTAAAATGCCTCTGTCTACATATACGTTTATCCCCTACCTGCTCTGTGGTGTCTAGGTTTGTGTCCTCTAACGTTCGCTCCATTTTCTGTGCTGTGAAAATAACGAGCTACAGTACAGCATGGGTATGTCAAGAAAATTATTTTTCCCTTAATTTTTCATTTTACCTCCATTTATTTGTTTGTTTTTACTTTGTGCATGATAAAGGAGAGCTGCTGTTCTTGCAAATTGATTAAAACTTGCTTCGTGTAATTCTGCTGTTTTTGGCTTTTTTGTACCTAATTAGAATTGATGTGACTGAAGTGCAAGTCTTCATAATAATCATGCATTTACTGGCAGTGATCGGAGGACCAACATTTTGGGAAACTATGGTAATTCTGTTCATTTTGTGTATCCCATGTAATGTATATATCTATATTCAGCCTACTGTTTTTTAAAAAAATACATTTTTATACTTTTACAACAATACCACTTTTGTTTTTGTTGAAAAGATTTTCCAGTGGAGTAAATATCTGTGTTTTGTATTACATTCATATTTTAACCTCAGAACACTGATTCATTCCTCAAACTATTTAAAGCCAGTCTTTCTTTTGCATAATATACTATCATTTAGTCAGAGGAGTCTCATAGTCTGTTCCATAAGAAACAATTTTGTCTGCCAGTTAAAGAATACATTAACGTCTTGGTGGACTGTTCCCTAGCACAAATCTGCTTAAGTTGGAAAAGGTGGATAGTTGTATCTAGTTGTAAGACTTTAGCTGTAAATCCCATTCAAATTGTGGTGTTAAAATTTTATGACTCCCATTTGTCATGAGTAGTTATCAAAGATGATTGGCTGCCGTACATGCTTGAGCATGCTATGTATGTTTACTAAAACATAACATTTTGGTCCATAACACAGCAGCTGTGTGTGTCTTGTTTTGTAAGTTACTGTTAAAAGCAAAAGCTAATTTTCTGCAACTACTTTGTTACAATTTAATTATTACAAAAATATAGTAACACGTGGAGCTTGCAAGATATTATCTTAAAACAAATATTGTATAGCAAAGGGTTATTTTGTAGTTTTAAAAGTAAACCTATACTTTCTTCAAAGTATAAAACACATTAATGTATTTTGAAGTCCACTCTGAAAACTGAATAATGTGCTCTTTTTTTTACACAATGTGTAAAATGCTTTTTCTTTTTTTAAAAGTTTGGACAGCTATAGCTTCTTTTGGTTGTTTCTTATGCTGGAAAAAAAATCACAGCTCACCTCGTATAGAGAAAAATATGTAATAGCTTATGTACTCAGACATTCCACTTTTCTAAGGACCTTTCTGTTTCACTTCAGCAGTCACACGAGAGCTTCACAAACCTCTTTACGGTGACAGCGGTGCAACATTTTGTCCACAGATAATAATAGAAGGGCAACAGATGGCGTGGGGGGAAGGAGGATAACTGTGCTGCTGTTGCCTCCCATGCCTTTTGTTAACCTGGCTAGGTATGCACTTCAGCACAGGAGATGGAAAGTGCAGAGTCTCTGAAGAATAAATGAACAAATGCATACATGTTTATAACGTGATAAGGGAGAGGTAGCCCCGTTGGTTCCCACCACTTTTAAAAACAAATTAATGAGCGCATACGTGCTGGAGCTGCACAGCAGTATGCTGCCATTCTTGAAGTAAAAAATCTAAGAGATCACAAAATGATCAGAGGAGACTGGATTGATGGTCACTCGTTACTGTAGGGAAAAACACATGAAATGCTTGTAACAAAAGTTCTACCTTTAAAGGTGGCGCAAAAAGCATTTTAAGCAAACAAATTAGTTGATTAACAAATATTTATGGTGAAATTATTGGAAAAAAGGATAATATATTAACAGCACAATCCTAGATGTGCCTACACAAAAGTAAATCCCGCTATTTTGAATGGGGCAGACTCCCACATAAGTGGGTGTAGGTTTGCAGTCTAAATTTTGGTGGTCAGCATACTGACTAAATTTAATAGGCTGCTTGACTACTACATTTCCCAGCATTTCTGACCATTTGCCATGCTGGCTGGGGTTGATGGGAGTTAAAGTCCAAAACATCTGGATGGCATCAGGTTGGGAAAGGCTGGATTAGAGTACTGGGATTGGGCCACATTTTATTCAGAATTTCAGTCCTATATTCTTACTGAGTCTCCCATTTGCTTTTCTTCATTTCCCAGCTTTTAGCTTGGAATTTTCAAGTAGATCCAAACATTTCCCTTTTCTTATTGCTTTTATTCCCTTCATTTTTCAAACAGTTCTCTTCCCTGGACATATCTAATTTTTTCACTTCATCATGTCAACTAACTTCACCTCAAGGATCCTAGTTTATGACTACCCCCAAAAGTTGGAATTCAAATATTGGGCCCTCTTCTTCCATTCAGTGGTGCCTGTTCTCCTCAGGAAGGAGTTCTCACATACTGGATCCAGATTTAGCTATACTTAGAGTCAGTGCGTTGAATGGGTCTTAGCCATGACTGATTAATTATTGATTACATTGGGACAAGCAATCCCTGGCATTTCTTCGTTATGTCACCAAGGATACAGGTCTTTAGTTTTCAGAAAGGTAATATGTGATGAGATTAATCCCCCATATTCTCCAGTTAGTTGCCATATATAGATTTAGAAAAGTGGAATGTTTGAGTTTACTTGAAATCTAGAAAAAAAGTATTCAAGTTAAATAAAATAAATAAATGTTTTTCTTCCTCTCCTGTTAAGATTCCGGTGGTAAACATCCAAGTGAAAATACTTCCAGGTCTTTGTACTGTAGCGGGAACCATATTCTCTTGTACAAACTACTTTGGTGTGATCTTCACAGGTGGTGTTGGCAAAAATGGATCAACTATAGCAGTGAGTGATTCTTCGTTTTACTATGTCTGTTTTTCCTTCTCCTTTGGTTATTCAACCGTTTTTTTCCTACCAGGCTTGTTGCCATAACTTCAGGTGGGCCCATTTTATTGGTAGGGTCTACTACTTGTTTCTGATATAAAGAAATAATACTGCTTTTCTAAATAAATTTTCAAAATAATATAGTGGCTTTGGGAACAAGCAAAGGTATTATTATTATTTTAAAAATCTGGTTCAGACCGCCATTTTTTGACATCAGTGTCATGTCATTTTTGCTTTCTGGTCATTTTAGGTTATGTTCATGTTGCACACAGAAAATTGTATTTCATTATCAAAGATAAGAAAGCAATGATCTATTTGATCTTCTACGCTTGTATGTGCATTTAAGCGCAATTGTTCAAGATCTTCCAGAAATAAGGCAAAGGCAGTTCTTTGGGGTGAATTAGTGTTTTGTATTAAGGCAGTTGATTTTTAATATTTAGTAATAATTTTGCTTTTTATTCAGCAATGCAATATTATTCTGGGATACAGCTGAAAAGATTTGGGCCACCTGTGCTTGAAAACTGTATTTCTTCATACCTTCTATACAAGGGCCAAACTACACATTCTACTAATGGTGTGGGTGTAGCTGAATCTGATCTTTTTCTTTATTGCAGTGTAACTATGCAGAGTCCCGGGACCAGCACCCTTGGGGAAGGATTAAACCTTGCCCTCACCCGGTTCCCCCTGAAATTCCACTGCTCCCCAATTGGGGGGAGGGGTAAAAAAAAATAACTCGTCTCCATTGGAATCAATTGAGTTTGTGTCATTCGGGGGGGGGCAACAGGGCGGAGGAGGTTTCATCCTTCCCTCCCTGAGTGCACTGATCCTGTTCCAAGTTGGGACTGCCCACAGTTACACTGAAGTAAAGACAAATATCAGGCTCAGCTTCACCTACCTGATTAGCAGAATGTGTAGTTTGGTCCCAGGTCTCATTCAGTTACATACAGCAGAAACTTTCAAAATATTTTGTGGCTGAAACTGCATGTAGGCTGTGCATGCAGCATAGAGTTCACAATGCCTGCTTTTCACTTAGAGACTTCCAACCACACCATCAGGTGGCATCTTCCTCTACACTTCCCCACTACCATTTGAGTGAGTTCAGTTACAGTGTGACAAAAGGATTGTCAGCATGCCACATGTTCTGAACACGCCATGTTGACATGTATAGTTACATGCTGTGCTTGGCATATTAATACGAAACTCCTTCTCTCTATAGGGAACAAGCGTCCTTTCACCATTTCTTCACATTGGATCAGTCATCACATTAGCTGCGATGATATACAAGAAATCTGCCGTGAAACTCTTTGAAAAGCATCCATGCCTCTACATACTGACCTTTGGTTTTGTTTCTGCTAAAATAACTAACAAATTGGTGGTAAGTGCTTCACTGTTCTTATCTTGTATGATATGCTTTGCTATTAAAGGTTTACTACTTTTCTTCCACTGCAGACACTGATTTTTTCACACTTTTCCCAACTATTCCATTTCTGAAAGCTGTTCAGTGGGATACATAATAGTACTTTTCACTTGTCTCCAACAAAGATTGCTGTAGAGGATTGACCATAGCCCAAATTTTGAAGAGAAACATTAATCAAAATTAAGGGAGCAATCCTATGGCCCTTAGACAGTGTCCGAGGGGTGGGGCATAGGATATTTCAGATTCCTGGACCTGAAGACAGAGACAGCACTCTGAACTCCAATCCAGGAATCTGCACTCCCCATCCCGTCCCCCTCGCAGCTGGCATGGATAAAACTGTGCTGGCTGCCTCTCTGAGGTCCCAAAAGAGAATTTGGGGAAGGAGGTAAAGGGGGTGTTTCCGTGGGTAGGGAGGGGACTGGAGAAGTCAATTTAAGAAGTATCCCCAGTCCTCCAGCCTCCTTCCCTCCTGTTCTGCAGTGCCCCAGCTAGATGGGCGAAAAATCCCATCTAGTGAAAATGGGAGGAGTGCAGAGGCGAAGATTGCCTCCGTTGCTCCTCCTGCTCTGCGTTGGATGCCCAGGAGCCTCCGGGTTCAGAACATTGGGATTGGATTGTTCCCTAGCTTACATACCCCATAAACAACTGCCTGTTAACTTATGCATTGCAAATCCTGAAACAGAATATCATTTGGATTTTCATTTTTCTCCACAGGTTGCACATATGACCAAAAGTGAGATGCATCTGCATGACACAGCATTCATAGGCCCAGCACTCTTATTCCTGGACCAATATTTTAATAGCTTTATTGATGAGTATATTGTACTTTGGATTGCCCTGGTAGGTATTTGTTTCTCTGAGCATGAAAAATATCTTTACGCGTTCTTTCACCTTAGTTTTACATCAAAACTAAGGGAGCGGCAGAGAAAACTGTGGTTGGCATCTACATATTGGGTAGCATTCTAGGGCATATGCATGCCTGTGTGCATGTACACACACACACAAAGCTCAGCAGACGTCATCTGTTACATTCTATGATACATAATGCTCAGCATGCACAATCCTACAGGAGCATCTGGGTGCCCCTATGGATTTATAGGGATCAGTTCTGACAATTGTGTTTAAGAATGTTTTCAATTGCATTTGAATAGTGTTCCAGTTCATATCAGAGCCATATCATCCAGAGAATGTAATCTGAGAACATTTCTTGTAAGAAAGATGCAGTTTTATGCCCTGGGCTCTCCACAGCTAGAGCTTGTTTAGTCCTTTTTCATTCAAGAACCTTACACAATCTGAGAAACTCTTACATGTTTGATATTGTTAAAGTACCCTTGACCTTGTTCAGATATTCTTGACTAGTAGCAATTTTAACCTTTAGTGATGTGCACTGTAAGCATGACAGACCCAGACCCATATTTACCTAACATTTTTTTTAGTAAGTCACTGTAATCAGAATAGCTGTAATATTAATGCAGGCAGTGTAGAAGACCAAGTACGGAGTTACAGTTACATCACTTCATGGCAGTTAGGAAAAGGTGCTATCCACATGAATTACACAGTGAATGCTGGATGATTAGATAGTAAAGCACACAAGTAAACTCTGATTCACCACTGCATTTTTAAAAGGAAATTGGTATCAGAGTTTTGCTATTGAAATAAGATTTTAAATTAGTGGGACGTCTCACAGTCTGTTAGTCATTGCTATTTTTGTATCCCATATATACAGTGTATTGCATGTGTATCCTACCCTTCTTCCAAGGAGCTCAGGGCAACATAGTTTCCCCTGCCCCCCATGTTATCATTAAAACAAATTTGTGAGATTGGTAAGGCTGAGAGTGGTTAACTGAAGAATACTTAGTGAGCTTTGTGGATGAGCAGGAGTTTGAACTGAGGTCGCAATCATCTAAATCCAAAACCCTACCACATTACACTGATTTTCATATACTCTGTGCTAGCAATTTCCATATACTCTGCGCCTGTAGACTTTAGAAAAAACAGGTTGTTGCAAGAAGAGAAAGACAATGCTACATTTAAAGGGAGAGATATATAAAGGGAGAGAGATATCCTAATGCACAGATAACAAATTCAAAATCTGCAGAACAAATTATTTCATTGCATTTTTTACTAGATCTCACATGTGGCTATGTTCTCGTTTCAGATTTTTTCTCTCTTTGATTTGCTCCGATACTGTGTCAGTGTGTGCAATCAGATTGCTTCCCACCTTCACATCAATGTCTTCAGGATCAAGACCTATTCCATATATTCTAATCATCATTAACTTGGTCATTGTCACAATAAAAAACAACTGACAACTGTTTTCTACAGGAGAGGATACAAGCATATTGAGGAGACTATAGAAACTGGAACAGATCTAATTTATAATAATGTTATATAACTTCTACTCTGTTATTGATGACACTCCTTAGCTACCCTCCTCTAAAGAAAGGGGAATTCCAAGCACTCTCCAGTCAGGAAAGCATGCAGAGAGTAAAGCTTTATCTTTGGAATTGCCTTGACCACAGAATAATCTCTTGGATTAAAGGATTCCTAACAGGAACTTCTAATAAATACAGTGTAATTGTAAGCTGGAAGACAACTTGCTTTCTAATTTTAATGAATCATCTCTTAGTAAAATACTCATCTAGTAAGTACCCACTCAAAAATAATTACTAAAGACTTGAGTTGATGATACACAGGTATCCCACTAGCTTTTGTGGCTGAAACGTCTTGGACTTTTGAGTCTAGACTTTGATCTCATTATTCATCTGTTGCTGATAACTGAGGTAGATTTTTAAGAGTCCAAAATGACACTTCACATTACTCCCATTGTCTCTTTGGAAGCTGGGTGTGTTTAAAAGTGCCATCTTCGGAAGGAATCCACCGTGGCTGGGCAGTCTGTTCATTACAATTGGGTGCTGCGGGTCTGCTGAATGCAAGTTCTCAGCCACTGTACTTGATGAATTGCACCTTTTGTCTTTAACGTTTTACCCCCAGCACCCTGTGATGGGTAGTGGGGTGATCGTCAGCATGCAGTATAGTGTAGTACCTGTCAATTTATTTTATTTTAAAAAATAAACATTTAAAGAATTTATTTCTCAGTGTTCTTCGGTGGAGAGTCTATACAAAATTTAGTTACTTTTTTGTATAAAATTTATGCAAAAAAATATTTCTGCTCTTTAATAAATAAGTAAATTCTCATACCTATGACCATCTTTGTGTTCATGTGCTATTTTGAGCTAATCTGCAAAATATTAATTTGAACTGATAGAATATAGTGTTGCTATCAAAATGCCTCTGCGCATCTTGAACTTTTTTAATAAAGACAATGCAGTCTAGCTTCTCACAGGGTAGACTTGTTAAGAACCAGTTAGAACTAGTCCTGAGTGATTGATACAAGGAAGGACACTACCTCTAGCTTTTACTCATTAGGTAACAGGGCACTACTGCCATAACCAGTAGTAAAGTAATGAAGCAACTCTTCAGAGAACATCAGCAGGGATACCAGATGGATCAAGAGAGTATGTTCTTGTGACTAAACCTAGGCAGTGGGATGCTAAATGCTGAAGTTATTAGATGAGAGAACTAGAAATCAAGAGAACTTTCAAGCAGCTTCTCAGCTCAGTGATAGAGGATGGGACCAAGAAAAAAAAAGCTGTCACTGGAAGTGCAACACTTCCAAGGTACAGATGCTGGTCAACAGGTCCCCTGTCCTACAAATGCAGCTGGCACCACCAAATGTGTGAACTCCCATATGTTTTGTCTTGGTACATGTAGTAGACTAGCTTAACCTGGCGTCTTCTATATATATTGGATTGCAACTCCCATCATTCCAAGCCAGCGTGGCTAATGGCTTGGAATGATGGGAGTTGCAGTCCAGCACACCAGGTTGGGGATGGCTGTGGTAGACTGTCATCTTTACTCACATATACACAAGAATTTAGATAATCTTTATACAACCCAACAACTTTGGAGTGAGAACATTATACAGCTGCGATGATTTAGCTTCCAGTGGTATGGTGAATAGTGCATTGCACTCCATAGCAATGGTGAAATAGTTCCAAGGCAATTCAAGAGACTGAACATGGCAGAGGTTGAATAAAATAAACAGCAACAAAACATCCAATTACTCCTTATAGTCAGATAAGCGAACTGTTGCTTTTTAACATCATCCAGTCCATATCCTACACATACAAAGTACATTCAGAACTTACAAGTCAATTAAGGATTTGGGTTTTAAAAAGTGGTGTATCTAAAATTTGTCACCACATTGGTTTGGATCCAGATTAGGTTAACTGAACTTCAGGCAAAGCAATTTGACTGGTCTGGGGAGAAGCTGTGACATGAACTACCAAATCTGCTGGCAGGGAAAAAGTGGGAAAAGGTGAAATCCCCCACTTTCTCTTTACATGCCTGTTAATTTTCTCTCACCCCTTTTTAAAAAGCTATTCCCTTCCATTGGGAAAGTAAGTATGCCAAGCCCAACGCCAGAATACTCCTTCCCCCTAATCCACTCCAGGAGCATGTCATGGGAAATGGGAGGGCTTTGTGTCCTGTGAATGCAAAGCCCACCCCAGGATGCCTCCTATTTGGCATTGGAGAACCAACAGCACACCTTTTAAGAGAGAGATTCACAAAATCCTATGGCCCCTATAACGGACTATAGGACTGCATGCTTAGTCTGGTTCCAACCTACTGTTTGTTCCTATGTGTCACTAAAAGAACAAAATAGACATCAAAATTGTACAAAGGCAAGGAGTAAACACTGAAAGTTGTAAGAAATTTCTGTAGATGTTCTTTGGATTAGACTTTACGTTCCTTTTCACTGGGGTGATATAGGATGGTGTCCATGTTGTTTTGCTCCCCCCATTTCTATTCCTGTTTTCTTCAAAGGGAATCTTTCATTCCTTTACATGCTATTGTTTCCCACTCACCCCCTTTTTTGACTGGTCAATAATAGAATTTTCTTGAGAGATGTCCTCTTGAAGCAAGTGTAGCCACTGTTTCTTGGGAAGCCATCTTTACAAAACAGAAATAACAATGTCATCCCAACAGTAGAATCTCATCAGAAACAAACATTCAATATGAGGCCTTTGAACCGGAAACCATTTTAATGAGAATAAAAATGTTTCCAATGAACATAATTTGTCTCAGTCATTACTCTACATTCCTTTTCATCGTAAATCACGCCACAGCTCTCATTTGACTGTGTTTCTAAAGAAATCTAGAGTCCTGTTTTGACCAAGACGACAACGCAGTTCATTACAGTTTTATGCTGTCATTTTCTTTACAACTGCAGGTTTGTCCAACTGTCAGTTGGGCTATAAAACTACAGCCAAACTATATCAAATGAGCAGCTTGTAGTGCCAGTCATGAGAAAGGAGGGGAAAGGCAGGAAATAAGAGTCTGAAACCTCCATGCCCTCCCACGGTTCACAGATGAAGGAAAGGCAAAACCATGACAGCCAGCAAAGCCAAGGGTGCTCTTCCTCTTACGGAATTATTTCAGTCCAAGTATATAGGCTTGCCTATCTGCTGGTGAGCAATCCTCTCTTCTAGAGCACAGGTTCAAGAGAATCTCCTTTGCTTCTTTTGTTCTTGATATTCATTTAATTTCTTCTGAAAGTATCCTGCGGATGGAGAAAAATGCACCAGTCAGTACATCCTACATTT
The DNA here is from genome assembly GCA_029215795.1 of Anniella stebbinsi. Classification (NCBI taxonomy): domain Eukaryota; kingdom Metazoa; phylum Chordata; class Lepidosauria; order Squamata; family Anniellidae; genus Anniella; species Anniella stebbinsi. The sequence goes on along the minus strand of JARDYH010000004.1, from coordinate 41,529,226 downwards.
GAATTTTTCTCTCTCTAAAGAACACCGCTGGCTATTTCCATGTTACAGCAAAGTGTTCTGTCTGGGTGGAGGTAGTGACTCTGCAGTACTGACACCCCAATTGAAATGCTAGCACAGAATTGAGGGGGTTGGGACTAGTAGGGATAAGCAGTCTGAAAGATCAGGGAGGGTTAAACCCAACATTGTACGAGCAGACTTCTGCTTATCCTATGGGACTTACCCTTACTTCTCGCACTGCCTTGAAGCCTCTGACGGTCCCCCAACCTTCCAGAGCAAATTTGGAGGGTGGCAACTGATTCTGCCCATGGTTTCAGTTCCCTTGTGGATGACCAGCATTGGAAGGGCTCTATTTATTTCATTTCTTTACTGCCCGATAGCCGAAGCTCTCTAGGCAGTTCACAAAAATGATGGCTCTACCAAATGATGTTTTTGCACAATAAGTGCACAGTAGTTATTCATTTGTTACATGAGATCCAGATGACAAAGTATAACTCCTGCAGGGATATTGCATTTTTCTAGCATTCGAAGTGTAATGATTTTTCAGCAGGAAATGCAAATCTCCCTGCTCTCAAGTAGACTCAACTACAATGGATTGCGGTTGTGTGAGAGAGGTACATGTCCCAATTGAATACAGCCTAAGAAGCTACTCCTCATGCCCCAAATGTTTATTTTATTTACATTGCTTTTACCCCGGCTGGCAAAATTGTACAGCAGAGGTGCAGAACCTCAGGCCCAGGGGCCAAATCTAGCCCTCCTGGGTCTCAATCTGCTCCTCTGGGGTTCCCCAGAAGACCCTGTACCTCCTTCCCCTGGCCCCACCCATTTCCTCCAACTACAGTTGAGTGGTTTTTAGTGTTTTTATATCTTCCTGCCCGCTCCCTCAATCTAAAAGGTGGAAATGCCTCTCCTAAAGCTTAGTTACTGGCAATAAGAGCTTTAAGCTAATATATATATATATATTGTATTTTGGTGCCATCCTTATTAACTTTGCCCCCCACCCATCAATGGAATGCACTCCCTCAAAGCTCCATGATGGAATTTGGCCCTCATGCTGAAAGACTCTGCATCTCAATTCTACAGGTATCCATATCTTTTTTCCTTGCAAGAAAATCAGTGCAAAGGGAAAGGGTTGATACTTGTACATGGCAGTAATGGAGCCCCTCCCCATGCATAGAAAGTGTGCATATCCCCCACGGGCAAGAGAAACACACCTTGGGGAATGGGGGATGGCCTAGCAGGCAGGGTTCTCCTTCAGGCAGAAAATGGTGCTCTGCACATCTTATTCCCAAACCAATAATGTTCTGTGGGAATCTTCTGTTGTGTGAACCATCCCTACCCTGTGGAACTGCAGCGGGAAAGTGCAAGGGCACATGTAAACCGCCCAGAAAGCTTCGGCTATGGGGCAGTATACAAATGTAATAAATAAATAAATATGTCCATGATGGGCCAGGAATTTACCTTCTACACACTTCCTGCTCTTTTCTGCTTCTTGAATAAATAACGAGAACATCTGAGTCTTCACAAATTTTTTTAGAAACCTGCGATTGGTCTTGGAGGTGAGGGCCTTGCAGAAAGACCGCTCCTGAAAGGAGCCCTGACCATTTTTGCTCCATTTGATGTGCGCCGGATAGTGGCCAATAATCTTCACGAAGAACTGCACAAAGGCATCCGAAACACAGGCATTGAGTTCCTCAGATGCTTGAAAGACAAAGGGAGAGAGTATACACCACAGGTCTCATGAAAACATTCGCCTATCCCAAGCCTGAAAGTTTGGATTGTGTTTCTTTCTTGTCTCACTGACAGAAAACTCTGGAGGCCTTATTTATCCAAATCGCAACGTAAATGTTAGAACTGTCACATGGAGGCTGATTTAGAATCACCACACATGGTGATTGTCACCAGATGGGTAACAGTTTGTATGACTCACAGTGAAGACTGAGGGTGCTTCCAGAACCTTCTATGGCTTTCTGCACACCACTTTTGGGAGGCTGGGAGGGTTAGTCGAATGCAGAAAGCCAGCCAATACATGCAATGAACTGTTGCATTCCAATGGCTTAATAAGTGGTAAAAGCCATCAGGCCCGTGGAGTGACTTCATGTGGCTTCTAGGTGGTGCCCAATTACATATATTCAATCCTAGGGTTAATCATTGCTGGGCTTTTCACGGTACTCAGACACTAATCTCTAATGGGGATTATGGAGAGTTCATGTGAACAAGAACATCCTTCCACTGCACAGCCCCTTCAATCACAAGCTTTGAAGTTCTGCATATCCATTCATTAACAAATAAATGTCTACAGCTTGTAAGCTGTGGAAACAGAATGGTGTATAAAGACTTAAAGTAACTGGTGTCCTTGAGACATAAAATCCACTTTCCTGGGATTAAATTGCTAAGAAGCTATTACTATCTGCAAGCATATGGCTCCAAAAGGGAGAATTTGCCTGCTTTGCCAGCTTCCATATAATCTGCAATAGCAGAAATATCTAGACATGTTAAAAAAAAAACACCTAAAGACTTTCTACTTCACTAACCTCAAAAAAGTAAGAGATTTGAGAAGCTATCACTGGTGTTACATCCATCACTTCCTTTCCTCACCCTGCAAGGTCTTAGGGAGCTATCACTTATCCTGCAAGGCATGTCAGACATTTCTGCATTTACAGCCTTACCCAAAAGAGAAGAAGACACTTGTTCTATATGCAGGGCTTGATCCAAGCTAGAGATCAACCCCCCCATCCTAAGGCTTTTAAGGTCAGGCCTTATGCCTGAAATACATGCATAACAAAGAATAATGAAAAATGTAGTATCTCTGAGCATTTGCAGAGGGCATGCTTACCCCATCCTTTCTGGATCAGACCAAGGCTCTATCCAGTCCAGCTCAGTATACTGTTTTCAACAGGAAGTCTACAAGCAACAGCTCTTCCCCTTTAGATATATGCCAAGCACCTGATATTCAGAGGTAAACTTCCTCTGAATATGGACCTATCACAGCTAGTAGCAGTTACACACAGACAGAGATATCCTCGTGAATTTGTCTCTACGCAGAGTAGGCCTCTTTTTAAAGGGCAAGGGGAATCCTTCATAACATGAACTGGAGGCAACCTCACCATCCCACTTTGCCTTGGTACCTTTGAGAAACAGGTGTTCCATACAGGAACATGAGTTCCAGTCCATGCTCCAGGCCAAAATGGATCTCTATTGGATTGGACAAGACCCAAAGGAATAAGGGGTCCAATCCCAAATGGATCTTAATTGGTCTGGGATGGGCTGTAAACATCCAGTGTTCAAAAGACACCCCCTCCACTTTTTGAGTTCTCTTCATCACTAAATACAATATTTGCAATCCCCTGTTGCACAACTTTTGCTGAGGTCTAAAGCAGAAGATCAAGGGAAAGGCACAACCATTTGCATTTCACACCAACCCTCTTCCCTGATATAAGTAGACCCCATTCACCAGTGTTCCTCCTACAGGCATACAACACAAAACTCTTCTAAGTTAACGCCTTGGCTCGAGCTCCTCTACTCAGGGTGCCACGTTGGTTGACATGCGTTTTACCCTATGGCTCGTGTGCAGCTTAAGGCCACATCTGTTTGCCAACTCCTTGCACCGCTGATTTGCCACCTGAGTGCCACAGAGGCCACACAGGTACAAATCCCTCAAAAAGGAGGAGTGACGTAGTGGACAGAGAGCTCTGCAAGAAGCATCACTACTGCAGCCAAATGGACTGTGTGCCTGTATACAGGATTCACAATTTCCCCATCCTTGGAATCAAGGACCTCCATTCTTAACTCATCTGGCCCAGGACCACCATTCTGGACCCCTGTGCTTATCACATGTGCAAATCCCTCAAATTTCAAGTATTTTCTGCATACAGACAGGGGGAAGACATGCCCTGGCTTACTCTGTATGTTGTTGTTCATTGCAGGAAGAGAAGACAGCATCTCACTCTGTAGCTTGGTAGGCAAGATCTCTTCCTCATCACCAACCTACAGAATTATTAAACAGGGAGGTTATTAGGGAAAGGGACTATATAGTTCAAAAGAACCCTTTTCTGACAGCACCTTCCTGTCTGCAGGGGAATCAACCCGTCTCACCACTAGCTCCAGGACATCTGCTGTCATCTGGGTAAGTTGTCTCTCTGGAGAGATCAAAGGTAGGGTGGGGGATTGGAGAAGGGCAGCAGAGTGACCCAAAGAATATTGGGTGAGAAAGGGGGGAGGAAAAGACAGAAGAAGGTGGAGGAGGAGTGTAAGGAGAAGAGTCAGGGAGAGTGTAGAGTGATTGCCATAGATAACCTCCTCGGGATCTCTGAAGGAAGAGGTGAGGTTCCAGGCAGAAAGTGAAGAAGGGTGTAGGGGCAGCCCTTAATAAAGCATCACTGCCTAGAAATGCCCATCATCAAAGTCCTGCAGCTGGGGATAATGTAGGAGTCAGGTTGCACTTACCACTTTTAAGAATTTTCCTTCAAATAGATCAACAAGCAGCACCTAAAAAGGCACAACAATATTCAGCTTTATTCATCCCGCACTGCTCTAAGGGTTAGTAAATGAAACAGAGAATGATCAGGGCTGGAGGGATGAAAGATGGCAGGGAATTCTGCAAGGCACTGATTCCAACCAAGCTGAGTCAAAAGGGTCTACATTATGTTCAGCAGTTGTGGATTTAGTTGTTTTGGATAAACAAACAAAAACAAAGATGTTCTATTTTAAGATTGTGATGTGCTGTAAAAGCTCCTTTGGGAGTTGGAGTCAGCCCAAAGGCTACATAATTAAATAAATAATCAACTACCCACTGTTCTGCAAAGTTTACTGAAAAAACCCTGAGCTCAGTTTCAGTGTAGATATATTATTATTATTATTATTATATCTCTCGCTCGTGGCGGTTTTTCTTACTATTCTTATATCAATTATTATTACATTTCTATACCACCCCACAGCTGAAGCTCTCTGGGTGGTTTATCGCCGTCTGACAGAACTCTATAACTGAAGTTGTGATTGGGGAGGGGGGCACAGCCTACATTGATTTCATGAGAGGCAAACCTTTGAGATGACCTGAAGCCAACTATGAAGTTGACAGTGATGACTAGCACCTTTGTCACTGGGAAGGACACAGGGTAGAGGTCTTGGAAGTCAGGCCCGTGGGCCAAATCTGGCCTGCCAAGGCTCCCCAGATGGTCATGCTCTGCTCCCTGGCCCCCAACTACCCTGAATCACTAATTGTTGGCAGTTTCCTGGTTTCTGCATGTTCTTTTCCCATTCAAAAAGATAGAAATGTCTCTTCTAAGGCTTAGTTACTGGCAGTCAGAGCTTTATGCTAAAATAGGCTGGTATTGGTGGTTATTTTTGGGATTTGGCTCCACCCCCCTGTAGCCCTTGAGAGCTTCTCTCAAATTGAATGTGGCCCTTGGACTGAAAGAGGGTTGACAACCCTGACACGGGGAGTCCCCACCAGTGCCAATCCTGGGTGCTGCCAGATTCCCAAAGACAGAGCAACATCTTACTCTCTTGCACATTCAATGACCTTTCTTGAGACTCGCAAGACACTAGTACCTCTTCCATGGGTTGATCCAGAACCTCATCCAGGTGGCGCCTTTGGATCCCCACCATGAAGGGTGTGGGACAGCAGACAGTGCTGAGAAGCTGCTCTGGAACCACTGGGATGTACGTATGGGCCCAGGTGAAGGGGTAAAGAAGAGCTGCAGCGGCATGAATGCACTTGGAGAGGGAACTGAAAGGGAGTCACACTGTCAAGAAGAATATGGAGAAAGGCTCACGAGGCAAAGACAGTATCCAAAAAACAATCCATGTGGTGCGCAGATACCCATTCTATCTTCTATCATTCTTGAAATGTATTGTCTATGAGTGTCATCAGACAAGCATTCTATTGCACGCTCATTACTGAGCACTCACAGATTTTTGCGGGTCCTATTCATGATGTCGTCTGCCTCCCACCCCTTTTAGCCTTCTTCCCGTGACAAAAAAAGACCCCGGTAAGTCCAATTTATTTTTAGGGATGGAACATGCCGCTATCTCCTGCTGTGTACAGGAAAAGCGGTGCAATAAAAACAGCCCGCTGAATGGGCCATGCGGATGTTGTTTACTTCCTCTTTCTTCTCCGTGAAAAAGAGAAAGTATTGAGCAACTAAAGGGGGGCAGAGAAGTGCTGGCAAAGAACTGTGATTTCTCCCCGTCCAATGGAGCTCTATCTTAGCCTTGAAGGATTGGGGGAACCTGGTTCCTAAAAACTAGCCCCAAAGACTCAGCTCCAGCTTTGCAGTGAATCTCAGTGGGGAGTAGAATTGCCAGCTCAGAATCTGGAGAAGCCTCCTCTCTCCAGGAGCTCCACAGTGCAGGTGAGATACAGCCGTGGCTTCTCTCACTAGGTCTCCCTTGGTGCCATCACAAACTCTCCCTTCCCATCTGCTTTGGAGCAGAGCCTGAGTCCTGATTGGTTTGAGCCAGCCGGCAGACAGAAACAGCTGCAGCATCCCTGTGCGTTGCTGTCCTGCTATTAGAGAGACAGGAGGATTCTCTCGGTTGTGACTAGGGATGGCACAGGAATCTGTCTGGAGAGTCAAGTCTGCCGAGCTTTTGGGGGCTCACTATCCCCGGACTCCAGCTCGCTCGTCTGCGAGCTGGCCCAGCTTGTGAGAGTCAGGCCAGCTTGTGGATTTCTGCTGCTGGCACTACCGTGCTCAACCCCCTTGTACTCTCCTTGCCGATGCTGACACCGCCAAGAGAGTGCAAGGGGTTGTGCATGGTGGTGGCAGGAGTCCCTACTGTTGCTGCCTGCCACAGCCGGCAGTACCACCCACTGGGCCCAAGGAGGGAGAAGGAGATAAATGCACCCAGTGGGGGCCCTGTCTGCGAGTTCCAGTGCTAATGCAACCCAAGCCAGAGGCTTGGGGGAAATCTATCAAGCTGGATTTCCCCATACTGCACATCTGTAGTTGTGACAAGGCAATCAAAAAGCAGTGAGGTGGGCAGGGGGCAGGCAGGGAGTTCTATAACTGTAAAAGAACCACAGAGAATTGCCTCCATGCCAGCCTTCCCCAACCTGGGGCCCTCCAGTTGGGTTGGACTACAACTGCCATCACCCTGGGGGATGATGGGAGCTGTAGTCCAACCTATTTGGAGGGCCCCAGGTTGGGGCAGGCTGCTGCACGAAATCACAACCTTACTATCTGCATGTATTATTAAACGGCGTTAAAATGTCAACAGCACCAAGAGGGTCACTGCAAAAGCGATTTTGTAGATATACAGTGAGAGCTCCTGCTGGCTGGACTTGCTGTCTGCATGCGGCATGAGAGCTGCAACTGGACTCCCCACAAGGTGGCATGGAGTTCAGAAAAAGTCATGCCTAAGTCCCATTCATCAATGGAAGCGAAGCCACTCACACCACCAGCTAGTCCTGCTCATTTCAGTGGGACCCGAGTGCAATTCATTTCTTGTAGACTGAGGCCAGGGTGTTTACCTAAGCTCCTCTGCCATGAAGACTATCCGTCGCTCCAGAGCTGCAGAGGCAAATATGAGGAGGATCTTCTCGGGACTGAGGCACTGCAAGAGGGCCTGAAATTCCACATGTTCCAGGTGAGAGTCCAGGGGACGCGTTAGCTCAATTTGCTGTGGGGAAGCAACCAAGACATGACAAGATGATCAGGTTGGCATATGTAGACATGAGTGGACATGTTTTGCTTCAGAGGCTCAGCAAAGATGCTTTTCCTCCCAGCTCTTCATGGCCATCAGAATTCACTGTATTATAATATAATGTTCATGCACTTTTAAACTGCATCCCTGTGATGTGGAGATTAACAGATGGACAGCAAAAGTGGATGTAGAGCACATTGGATAACTCCTTGAGAATTCTGACTGGTTCTGACTGAAACTCGCAGCTGATGCACCGCCCCAGTGACATCGGAGCCACCAGCCTCCACTGACTCGAGAGCACAATCCTGTTCTCTCCCTGCAGAGGGCATCCTGCACAGGTTCCTGCCATGCCACAGGAATGCACTTGGCAATCTTGAAGCTGTGGCTGAAAAGAAGAGCTCCCCTCTCTTGAGAAGAATGGGACTGGGGAGAAGCAGGATGGCTGGCCTGGCCTCCTCTTTGCCCTGCCCTTGCTTGCCATTCAGCAACAGTAGCCCATGCCTAGAAGTAGCCCTCACTGTCTGCTGGCATCACTGATCAACAAGCAGAAAGGAGGGAGACTATGCTGACTCTGGCTGCCATCCTAAGCACACTTACTTGAGAGTAAGTCCCAATAGGTTCAGTGGGAAAGCATGGAAAGGATGGGAACTACTTACTCATCTACTTACTCATCTACTTCCTCCTCTCCATCCTCTCACAAGCAAAGCCTCTGTGCCTTGGCCTCCATGGGACCGAGAGCAGGATCACACCCCGAGTCTGTACAAAGACAGCAGCTTAGGTAACCCTGGGATTTGCCATACTGTAGACAGCTGGCTACAATTCAGGCAGAACGTTCACCCATTGATCATGTCAAGCCTAATTCCAGCTGCACACTAACATCTGGAACCAAGTCCTGGTGACTAACACCGTCTAAATCCATTTGGATGCCAGAAAGTGGCCCCGTGGACTCAGAATAGCTTCCTGCCATGTGGCAAAGGCCCAGTCTCTTTGGTATGCACAAACCCTCCAGATTTTTGGCCTACAACTCCCATCAGCCATAGCCAGCATAGCCAATGGTGAAGAATCATGGGAGTTGTAGGCCAAAACACCTAGAGGGCCACAAGTTTCCAACCATGGTCTAAACCATGACATATACCAATCAGGGCTTGTTACAGAGCTTTCACATACAAACTCTTCCTGCAATTTCTGTGTCTCCTGTCCCTCCCCCCCCCCCCCCCCCCCGGATCTTCACAATACAGCAGGAAGACATCCTGTGCTTGGTTTGCTGGCTAATACATCTTTCCCTACCCCTCATTCTTTAGACTATCTGCTTTTTTATTTTCAAAGCACCACAGGTACATTTATTCCTGTGAGGACAGGGAGGTTGGTTGGTGACATCACACCACCATTCCAGCCATCTTCTCCTGTGAGAAGCTGGTTTCCCTGAGCTTGATCCTGCAGAGACGGTTCAGACATCTGCACAAAAGGCAGCGAGTGCATTTCCACAGCAGATTTGACTACAGAACTGGCTACAGGAATAAGCTGCTTTCTGTGAACTGCTTCTGCATTCCCCAGAAAGCCAAGTAAAACAAAAACACCCGTCTGGTAGAAAGAGAAACTGCTATGCCCATTTAAGGGTAACAAAAAGACACCAATGCTTTTGAGGAAAATGCACTCAGCACCCACTATCTAACTCCTCCAGCTGCCTGATGCATTGAGCAAGCCAGGAAATCATACCAAGACTTCATTCGCTGGCAGCCGAAAGAGAGAGAAACTTTGGACATCAGCACAGGAAGTCAAACATCGAGAACAAGTCAGCACAGAAGGAAGAGCCGCAGAGCAAGGCAAGTTGGGCCTTGTGTCTCACCTCCCGCTACATGTTTCTAAGCCACAGAATGTCTCCCCAGGGAAGAAACATGGTGCAGGATAAAAAGCAGCCAAGTCCAATGAGGGCAGGGCTCCTGCACTTTTCCAGGCTACGCAGATGAGGGACGTTTGGCAAGGGCAAATGGTCATGTCACAGTACTGCAGGGGTAAGAACAGTGGCATCTGCCCAGGTCCTCTCGTCTATGTAACCATTGCATGCACAGGAGCCTGTATTGTACCTAATCAATTTACATCAGGGCCGGACAACCTCTACTGGTCCAGGGGTCAGATGCCTTCCCCAGACCAAGTTGGTGGGCCAGATGAGGTCAAGGGGGTGGGCCTCCCATCCTGAAGCCCTGCCCCTACCCTGTGATATCATCTAGCCCACCCTGCCCACTTGTTCTTTCTTTTCTCTGTGCAAAAAGAGGCACAGAGAAAAGAACTTGGCTGGTGCCAGCGGTGTAGGAAGGGACTGGACTGGCTCCTGCAAGTGCTGGTTGAGTTGAGTGCCTCCTTCCCGTGCTGCTCACATCCCAACGGGCGCATAGGGCACAGGAAGAGACTCGGCCAGGGCTTGGAGGAGTCAAAAGCTCCAGCCAAGTTTGGAAGAATCCTCATTACTTCTCCCACCACAGATCAAAGGTAACATGGAAATTCTGCTCCCCTGCCTCCTCCTGAAGCCTCCAGGCCAGGGAGCATGGCTTGGGAGGCCTGTGGAAGGTGCCCAATCCAGCCTGCCAGGCCACTTCCTATGCCTATGGGCATTTGTACCACTCAAAGCAAATGCTGCATAATTCACATGTTCAATCTGCCCCCAGCCAGGTACTTTTCTTCTTCTTCTTCTCCCATCTAAACTGCACCATACTCATGACCAACAGGTCATTCAATTCATTTGTCACAAGGACAAATTCTAATTTTGCGTGCTGCTTTCCGATGTGCAATATCATGCTTTGTGCCCATGACAAACAATCCACGCTGTCCATCTACTGAGAGGATGGTGAAACCCAGACAGACTTTAGAAAGCAAAAAGCAAACCGCATGCAGGTTCGGTTCACATACAACACAAAACCATGGTTTGTGATTATCACTATAGTTAAGAAAGAACCCAACGATAGTTTGAACATCCAGATGTTCAGCAGGCAAACTATGGTTAGAACTTGTTGCTCTCCAGTTATTTGGCCTACAACTCCTATTGACTATGCTGGCTAGGGCAGATGGAAGTTGTAGGCCAAAACATCTGGAGAGCCACCCCTGGTTTAGAGCTTATCTGTTCCTCCAACCCATCCGATCAGCACTCAGCATCACAAGTACACTGCCGTATGTTGTAGCAGCCTCTTGAGGTAGAGTAATGGCCTTTACTGTGGTTTGTCAATGAACTGTGAATTCAGATGTAACAGGAAACCACAGTCAGTATGAATGACAGTTTGCAAACCAGCTTCAAACTTGACACAAAGTGCAGTTTGTGGGAAGGTTTGCATGCAGATGGAACATGAAACCATGTTTTGCATTACCTCTGAACCTAGCCACAGAGTGCTGTGAGTATCAGCTCCTGCTTAGTTGCACTCCCAATTGAACTGCGACCATCACTGACTTACTTACTGGTTGTGATAGATCCAGAAATGGATACATTAGAAATGGATACAAACCTCCGTTCCAGAGTCAGGGATGAAGCTTTTAATGGTGACAGTTTTTCCTGGTGCTGGAAAAGGGGATTCGCGTAGACCCTGCATAAAGGGGTAGATGACCGCTGTAGAGATCTGCCGCCTTTTCTCCACCTCGTCCAAAATCTAAAGGAAGAAAAGGGGTGTCAGTCACCTAGCTGCCACTCAGAATTTGTTTTAACCCCTCTGGAGACCATTCCAAATGAAGATAGCCACATCATGATGTCCAAGGGACTGTCTATATGTGGAGAAAGCCCATGGTGGCTATGAATCTGCGCTCTGTCAGTTATATGATGCAGCCGCAGATTTGCAGCCACCGCAGGGCTTTCCCATGAAGATGTATTGAAAATGTCAGGGACTTACCCTGACTTTTTCATTGAAAGCAGGGCCAGTATGGCTCTTCCGCCATCTGACCTCACTCTGGGGCCAATCCGGGGGGCCACCCTGGTGGAAGGCAATGACTGACTGGTCTCCTTCCACCAGGAAGAGGGCGGGAGAGGGGTGGCTCCAATACCAGGATGGCCGCCAGAAACACCACACTCCCTCCTCAGTGTTGGGATTACCCGTCGCCATTGTGAGTAAGTCAAACAGCAGGGTTTTGTTGGGAGGCAGAGCCAACTCGGCGCCATGAAGACAGGGCCCAGGTCTTTTCTTTGTTTCTCTCCCCTACATATCATGGTGCCAATTTCTCTGATGTCCTGCTTTTCCTCCAAGGGAATTTCATCCTCACAACCACACTGTAAGGCAGCAGAAGTTGAGAGGTAGTGGCCATGTTCAGACGATCAGGATCTCAATTTAACAAGTCAAAAAAGGCACGAATTTAAGGCATCCACATACAGCTGCTTGCTCCCCCCTTCACACAAACAGTGAAGCAAGCCGAGAAGCTATGCCTAACTATAGCTTCCCGTTACACCTGAGCTAGGAAACCACAGTTAACGGTTTCCAACAAAACCAGAAAATGATGCCCTTGTTTAAATATGTTTTTTGTATCCTGGCTTGTTTGGAAACCATTAACTACAATTCCTGGTTCAGACATAACAGGAAGTCATGGTTAACTGCAGCTTCCTGGCTTGTTCACTTGTGCAAAAGTATGAGCAAAGCAACTGCACATGGATGCCTCAAGGTCTGCCATATCTTGGTTTATTGAGCAGAGATCTTAACCAGGCCACTGTTTCCCATACCCAAGTTGCTGTAATTACACATTGGTTCTTTGTTCTAATAATAATGGTGCACCTCTGTACATGTGCAGAGTACATTTCTATTCATCACTAAGCAGCCAGCTAGCTCCCAGGCATTTGGGATTAGGGGTTTGGCTTCCCCCTTTCTTTCTTTTTCATACAAAGGATCAGCAAAAAGAAACAAATAAAAAAACTGATAGATTTAATCATGGAACAGCAAGATATGTAACTCCAAACCAAATTTATTACTGTATATACTGGAGAGCAAAGGATGATTCTTTGTGGAGGTGGGTGGGAGGGAGAAAGAGATAGTCCAGAGCTCCTACCTTTGAAAACAGGCCAAAGCAGCCCAGGCAGCTTACAATGCAATAAACCTCAGGCAGACGAGCACCTCGTCCAGAAGGCTGAAAAATAATTTTGTATGTAAACATTTAACCTCCAGGAAACCTCATTTTCTAGGGATAAATCTATACTATGCAAAAAAAATATTCCCATAAAGTGGCGAGAAGAGTTGGCTTAAGTCACACACAAGGTCAAGCCCCTAAATTTTGGTTAACAAAAATGCAGGGTTATTTGGAATGATCTCTTCTTTTTTTACAGCAGCTGGATCACTGTAGGTACACATGTGGTCATCTGTCTATACATCTTATAAGCCTCATGGTGGAGATGAATTGGCGCTGTATCAGTTACATGACTCAGCCGTTGATTTGCAGCCACCATGGGGTTTTCCCCCAGAGCTGTGCATTGGAAAAGTCGGGGACATACCCTTGACTTTTCCCGAAGAAGAGAGATCAGCACAGCCCTTCCGCCTTGCATCAAGGTTGGGGTGTTCCAAGAGTAGGAGAATGGCAACCACTGACTGGTCGCATGAAGTCAGGCATGGGGTGGCCTGATGGAAAGCCCGCTGCCTCTACAATCAGGATTACCCACCACCACCCTGCAGCAGCGAACCCATGGGGATTAAAGGCAAACCGGAGGCAATGCAGCACTGTGAAGGCAGGGCCCAGGATGGTAAGGCAAGGTAGAAATGTAGCCCAAATCCTCAGATTGGTGCCCTGACTACTGAAATACCCTGGCTCACTCTTTCACAGATCAACGGAGACGTAGCCCATTGAACACACAACCTAAGGAAGACAAATTCTGAATAGCCCAATTCTGTGGAAACCTCCCACAGAACGTGAAAATTGGATTTAACAGCAGGAAGGAACGCAGTCTCAGTACACCTACAGTAAGCACAAAAGCAAGGCAAAACAAAAACCCTCCTGTTTTCATAAGCCAGCCAAACCCAGTATAGTTTATTTCTAAATATAGCAGAGTCTCTCCCTAGCAGGTTGCAGTGTACACCTCCTCCAAGCAAACATTCTCATGACACAAAATGAGTTTCACATGACCCCCATCTGCCACCAAGACAGGAGTATTGAGTAGACATGGAACGTGCCAGAAGATGGACAAATGCTTAAGCTATCTGTCCCCACCCAAAGGAACCTAAGCTGAGCCCAATAAGCATTTTTGCACAGGCAGGTACTGGAAGGAAGCATGCCTTGGGAGCGCATGACTGTGGGGTTTTCCTTTTGGAGCTCTGATGCAATCGTAAACCCACATACTAGTGAGTAAGCTCCATTGACCTTAGTGGGACTTACTTCTGAGTGAACATGCAAAATGAGAGCATCCCTTCATTGCACCCAACATGGCACCAAATGCACAATCAAGGGTGTTTCACAGAAGTCCGCATGACAAAACAGGGGATATAAGCATGAGAAACCCAGTACACTGAAGCAGTAGCTTCCTTTGTGGTATGGGGGAAGCACAGCTTCTTGCACTTCCAGTTCGACCCTAAAGCAGCTTTTCCCAAGCTGGTGCTCTCCAGATGTGAGGGACCAAACTCCCAACATCCCTAGGCAAGTTGGGGAAAGTTTCTCTAATGCACTGCAGGGCCTGTTGTCATGGGAAGGCTCTCATGACAACAGGCCCTGGTTCTGAGTCTGGGGTTTCCGAAGAGCACCACTAGATGTGATGATGGCAAACTGAGTCATGATAAATCTTGATAAAGTATGTATGCGTGTGTGTGGAGATTTTAAGTGCAGAACATTCAGGTGGGAGTGGAATACCTGCCTTACCTCTACGGCCCCACATAAACCACTTTTGGAGTGTCATCACACGGGGGGTGGGGGTCACATTTCCTTACCGTCACTTCTCTGCCCCCGCTTTTGTCCTTCATTACTTCCTCTTTCTTCCCAGAGTGGAAAGAGGAAGTAAACAAAGATCGCATGGCCCATTCAGGTGCAGTTTTTATTGCGCCACTTTTCCTGCACACAGCAGGAGATTGCAGCACATTCCGTTTTAAAAAGAAGTCGGATAAAAAGAGGTCTATTTTGCAATGGAAAAACGAGTGGAAGGAGCAGGAGGCAGACGATATTGTCTAAAGGACTCGTGAACTTCTGTAAGTGGGCAGTAGCGAGCATGCGATAAAACACTCATCTGATGACGCCCTTGAAGCCCATCTGATCACTGGGAGATCACTCTCCTTCCAGCAATAATAATAATAACAATAATAATACTTGGAATGGAAACAACAGGCGCTGCTTCAAGAGGGAGGTTCTGCTTCAGCTGCAGAGATGCTATTCCAACCAAGTTATTTTTTCTTTTCTGCTCTGTTCTGCTGTAAATTTGCAATTAATGAGCCGCTTTGGGGGCCTTTTGGCTGAACGGCAGCATAGAAATAAAGTATAACATAACATAAGAAAATGGCTCCTGCAACAAGCACTCCTCTCTGAGCTCAAGTCTTTTCCCTTCAGTCTGCACAGTCACTAACCAAGCTGGTCTTGCATGACTGAACTCAAAGAACTCAAAGAGAGAGGGCACAGCATGCGACACCAATATCCGGCTAGAACGGATGTTGTTAGGGGCTAACACTACGTTATCTGCAAACTCATATTCAAGCATCCCAATGCTGGCTTTTTAAAAATAAGTTCTGTTGTGAGGCGAGGTGGGGGTGTTGAGCAGAAAAGCAGCAGAAGATGCAGCAGCTTCCCCCCTCCCTCTGAAATGTTCATAACAAGAATTTTAAATCCCACAGGGAGGAAGGCTATAGGTGATGGGAGAATTTGGAGCAAAGAAATCCACGCTCCCCTTCTGCACTCAAAATCCCATACCCAGTTTCTTCGCTGACATGATGATGACAATGACTAGGGCCAGATCTACATCAAGCAAGATATAGCACTATGAAAGTGGTATATAAAAGGCAGGAGCCACACCAAGCAGTATATAACACCATGAAAGCAGTATGAAAGCGGTGTATGGTATGTGTCAATGGGCCCCAACAGTTGTCAGTGCACTTCAATACCGCTATAAAGCAGTAGTGTGGCTCCTGCCTTTTATATACCATTTTCATAGTGCTATATCTTGCTTGGTGTAGATCTGGCCTAGCTATCAAAGTTTTGTGACACACATTTGTACATAATGTGTAGGTAGTGCCTTACACCCAAGACAGACAGACATATCTTGAAAGGTAAGCCTGCTGTGGTTTTCCAGTCATTCACTTTAGAACAGATGTTTATATTTCAAAAGTGAACTGAGCGCAGAAGCAACTGGTTCTTCCCTTCCACCCACCGCAAGGGAGAAGACAACTGGGCCGAGTGCTGATTATTTGGCCATTATGACAACGACAATGCCATTTCCCTTCCCCTTCTCTAGAGTTGGCCCAAGACATTTTGCTACCTGAGGCAGAGCAGCAAATGTCAAGGTACACAGAATCAAGATGCCTTGAGAAGCTTCCACCATTGAAGGCAGCCTAAAAATAATTTTAAATAAATAATGAAGAAAATACACTATCCAAAGCCATCAAAGTTATTTTGGTAGATAAGGCAGAAAGTACCATAAGCACCTTTCCCCATCCCTGGCAGCAGAAATACAACAACAACAACAACAACAACAACAACAACAACAATATATTGCCCTTTTATGACACTCAATGGCTCAATTCGGACGACACATTAGACAACGGAGGAGGGGGGGAACAATCGTCAGTTGTGTTGCTTATTGTGTCATTTGGAGGGCAACACACAATGCACACACAACTGACAGTACGTTAATCAGGCACTTTAAACAACGGAGTGAAACAACGGGCTTGCACATTGTTTAGCCCAAAGCCCCATTGTTTAAAGTGTTGTCCGAATTCAGCCCCCCCTCTCTCTGTGGACTATTCCATTTTGGAATAGAGTTCTGCTGCCTAGAGCAGCCAACCCCCCCCCCCCCCCCGCCCGCTCTATGCAGCCAGCAGAACTCACGGTGACTGCTGGGATACGGCTGCAGGACACAGGGAGAAGAGGCTGCAACTAAAATGGCCGCCGCAAGTTCGTAGCAGCCGGGGCATTTGCCAGTGCCGAGCAGCGCTGGCTGCAGCATGTCGTCTGTGAAGCTCCTCCTGCCTAACGCACGGTCAGGACGTTATTTACCCCTCTGTTGCCTAATATGTCGTCCGAACTGAGCCAATATCTGCTGCTTGACTCAGTTTCTCCATCTGCTGCCTCACACTGCCTCTCCATCCAGCTGTGCTGATTGGCTGGCCCAGGAGAGTTAGGAAGCCAATTCCATCCCCTAAGTATAGAAAATGCCCCCGCCCCCTACATCACATTGCCTTTTTAAAAAGGTGTAAAATAAGCATTTAAATGGTCAAACATGCCATGTGTCTGAGAAAAGAAAGGGAAATAAAACCAAAAGTGTGCCTGAGGCTGCAGGCTTTATCACACCTACTATGAAACTAAAATCTGCGACCTCAGGACGAGGGAGTAGCAGGAGGGGAACGACATCATGTGAACCCAGCGCTGAAGAAGTGGAGCAAAGCCAAGGTGGGTGTGCTTAAAACCGCCCGTGTGATAACGACGTGTGTGTGTGTGTGTGTGTGTGTGTGAGAGAGAGAGAGAGAGAGAGAGAGAGAGAGAGAAATCCTTGCTTGAATTAAGCTGTCAGTAGAGGTGTAAAGGGAGATGCCCTGTCTCAGGCCTTAATTTCATTGTACAGATGTAGGAAATGAGAGTTAGCAGCTTGTCCAAGAGTTTATCTTTCCTACTTAGATCTTCTTAGGAAAAGTTATGAAGCAGGTCACCAAAACGTCATCTAATGGGCAACAGTGGGCTCTTCAATCATAGCAACTGGTTCACTGCTCCATGACTTTATTATTGTTTGACATATTGTGTTAATTGGTTGCTGCTGTTTTTGTGAATTTTTTTGTGTGGGTTCGTACCCCGAAAGGGGAGTCATAAAATTCATTCATTTGTTCGTTCAGTAAATTATTGCCCAAGAACGAACAAGACAATATGAATGTTGGGGTGGAAGTCTACACAATGTATCCTATCCTGATTCCTAATCCATGGCCATTTTCCATATTGCTAATCACACCAAAAATCAGCTGGCTCTAATCTAGTTAGTGCGTCTGTATTCTGCATACACTGGAACGGTATTGCTTGACATGCAGAAAAGAAAGTACACACACCCCAGTGCCCCCACCTTAACCAGAACATCTCCTCCACTAAAAAAAAAAGAATATAGAATAACAACAAAATCCAAGACAAACTGGGCATATATTACAAGGCACAGATTGTTGCTCCCTGATCAAAGAAGCAAACAAGCCAAACAAAAGATATTTAGTTAGCTGAATGAGCAAACAGGAATGCTACTATGCAAATATCTGAGAAGAATCAACAGAATGACCTCTGAGCTAGGCAGTCAGTTCAGAAGGCTCTTGCATTAGCATACTGTCTTACTGCTCTCAGTAAACTGGGGAAAAACCAAACACAGACAAAGCTCCTACCATCTACAGCACCTTCCTTGAGCGTGGTGACTTCCAGATGTGTTGGACTACCACTCCTATCAGTCAACATGGCCAGGGGTTGGCTGGGGTGATGGGAATTGTAGTCTGACACATTTGGAGGGCTGGTCTACAGAATAACCATCTCTAAAGTAGAGGGGGATATTGAGAATATCTGAAATACTTTCAATGAACAAAGAAGAGAGGAAGTGCAAGAGTGTCTAATGAGAAAAATTAAGAAACAGATATTCTAGTTAAGCACCTCAGATTTAAGGAAGTACACAATATATACTTCCTCAAATAAGAGGTCACAAGGTTGGCATGAAAGGAGGATGAGAATAAAACTCTTCATGCTCAGAGCAGACTAGAAAGAGACAACACACATTGCCTTGTGTTAAAAAGGAACCTACTACAGTGACTATGGCTGTTAGGTCTGAACAGGTCAAGAGAACTCCATTTTTGTTCCTGGCAGGCCATGCTATGAGGATGTAAACACAGAGAGCTCCACCCACCCCACCTAGCCAATGTGATTAGGAGTCTCACACCTTTCCATAACTTATACCTTTTTATCATCTGAATTAAGTATTTACATATGGGGAACTTCCCCTATTTCCCTTTCCTGATCCAGCAATCAAGCCTGACATCCAGAGATGTGATGGTTCAGTGCTTCACACAAAGCTAATTCAATTTCTTTTCCTATTTTAGTATCCAGATTTTAAAGCAACACTGCTCAGCTGGTCAGTTTCCCTAAAGAGGAAAGAGCTCAGAGATATCGGGAAGACCTTATGAGAAGAAGGAGATGTAATCCCTCCTAATTTCCCCCCAACATCTCCTTTGCTCCATTGTGGTTTTAAGATAGTGTAGGAACAGTTGGACTATTTCATCTGTTTCCAATGAGTGTGTGAATACTAACCCAACTGGGTGTGAAGTCATAAGCTCTTTCCTTAGAAACCATTTTAAAGATACTTTTTCATCTTTTCCCATTTTTAAACATCTATAAAAGCCAGATCTCCTTAGTAAATCTACTTTTCATTTTTTATATCGGAGACTGTGGTGTGCTTCCAGGTGAACGCCTGTCACTTGAACCCTTCTCATGTTTTCAACCTACTTCTTCCATTTTTTTCTTACTACAATCCATTAAATGAGGGAAAGATGGAAAAGATGCACAATGCCTTTTAGTGCGAGGAGCCATCCATCCGGAAGCACCTTGTATCAAGGGTGTCACCAGCCTTTCAGCTCCACCACTTGGCATACCCTGCTCAGATTCTGGAAATCTTCCCTAGCTGCAGAACATTCCCTACAAGGAGCCACAATTTGTTTTAGCTTCCTGAGGTGTGATTCCATGGTGAATATATGATAAAATAAAAAGGTGTGTGGCAACCTCCCATGTTACAGAGCTTGTTACGAAAACATATACTAATGTATGAGGCAGCTCTACAAGGAAGGTATGGGATAATATGAAATTAAAGAGTTTGCAATGCAAAGAGTGAAGTGAAGAGTCAGGCTGCAAAATGTTAACAACACACTCCCTGCAGCCCTTCCTCCGACAGAGCTAAGCACACTTACATTTCTGAAATCTAGAATTATAATTTTTAAAATAAAGCCATACATTTAACTCCCAGGTCCCCCCACACACACTTGTTGTTCAAAATATCTATGCAAGAATGACTACTTTAGAAAAATCACCACAATCCTATTGGTGGGGACAGAATTAGCTACAATCATTCAAGAAGGAATCCCTGAAGATAATTAGGTAATAAAACTAGCACAGTGACTATTGGAATGTTCACATTTTGAGGTCTTTGAAAAGTTCCAGTGCAGGCAATGTCCATCCTACGCCACCCTAGGTAACACCCATCAGTGTCATTGGCCTCAGCTCAGTGTGATGGAGCACATGCTTTACTTGCAGAAGGTCTTAGGTTCAATCCCTGGTAACTCCAAGTAGGGCTAGGAAAGAATCCTGCCTGAAACCCTGGAGAGACGTTGCCATGGGACGACCCCAGGTTCTAGTATTATGGGAGAGGGAGAAACATGTCTTCCCATCCACTTTTTACATACCATACATAATTTTGTATATCTAACACGTCTCCCCGTACTCACCTCCTTTTTCTAAACTAAACAATCCCAGCTGTTGTAACCTTTTCTGATAGGGGAGTTGCTCCAGTCCCTTGATCGTTTTAATTGCCCTTTTCTGCACTTTTTCCAACTCCATAATAGCCTTTTTAGGTGTGGTGACCAGAACTGTACACAGTATTCCATGCGTGGTTGCACCATAGCTTTATATAGGAGGGATATGATTGGTATGAGGGGAGTCTTCTTTTGGATCTTTGCAACTTGTGGCATGAAAGCCTATCTCTACCTCTTAAGAGCTGACCTTCTTCTTTGCTTTTCTGAAACTGGCCCAGAAAGGGCATCAGGTGCCTTGGAATGTAGGCCCAGGTCCCTCGCTTGGCCATCATCCAAGTGCCCTTTGAACACACAACCCAGAGCTCTGGCTAATCATTTTCAATTTCTGCAGAACCTTACTGAATCCAAGTGGCTCACCCAGAAAGAAAGTCTCTGGTCTTGTAACCTTCAGCATCCTGTCTTCCTCAGTCCCAAAACTCCCTTTCAGTTATGTATTTTAGGTAAGTGCCCAAAGGGGCTGTTGATCTGGTGAGCCTTTATTATTATTATTATTGCCATAAAAATAGTGAACCCTTTTACACATATGGATTTGCTTGCATGCAAAAAGGATCTCAATCCCATTCCACCGCCAAGGACAGCTTCCTCATGTTTGCTTTAGTAAAAGGGCCTGGCCCTTTCCAGTCACTGCCCAGCAGCAGACAACCCTTATCCTGAGATGCAATGAGATGCATAAAGTACACTATGTTTGAAGAACAAAGGCATGTTTTGCAAAGGCTTGCTCATCTGAAGAGTATCAGTGATGCAGAACCTACCCTATTCTTTGGAAGCCTGGTCCACCCTCCTTCTGCCATCATTCCTATGGTGCCTGTTTTCTAATTTGACTCTGTCAGGCTTTCATTCCTAGCACTTGACTGCCATTCTGCCTTGGTCTTCTAAAGTGAAGTTTTTAATTTAGTATTTATTTTTTGCAATAGCCCAAGCTCTTTAATTAAAGGCCATGTAAATTTTGGAGGCAGAATCTGATCATTTCTACGGAATGCCTGCAAAATCCTGCCAGTAGCCCAATGCACTACGACCCAACAGTTCTCATGACCTGGAGAGGCCCCAGCACTTTTCCTCTTGGGTGTTTCATCCTTCCTCCTGCAACACTGCTGCAGTGTCGGGAATTTCCGTCACACTCTTTGCTCTTGCCGGCACTGCTAGCCTTTGGAAACAAACATCCCATTACAGATAAGCCAATACATTTACCCATTAGATTCTATTTGTAGAACTGTACAGACCCACTTGCTGAATTTGTCCCATTTGTTTTTTTCAATACTGAATTTAGAACTAAGTTAAATTTACGGACCTAAATTAAATCACTGTTTCGCTTCCTCAAAAATGTCAGATTTATGGGGGTCTATTCTGTAGTGGAAATTAGACCAGAAGGAGCAGGAGATGCATGGGATGCAGACGTCGTCGTCAAAAGGTCCCGCGAAAAACCATGAGTGGCCAGTAACAAGCATGCGATAAAACCTTCGTCTGATGACGCTCAGGATCTGTGCCTGGAAAAAGCTCTATTGCCCCCTCTCCTAGTGAGCTCCAGGAAACAGCATAGTAACTTCCACTATATAATTCTGGCAGTCTGCTTGCCAAAGTACACTTGTGTGTGTTTTCCTTCTCCCTGCCAGGATAGCTTTCTATACCCAAGGAACATTTTTAATCATTAAAAAGGAATAGCATTTAATTTTGTGAGCCCCACCTGACACAGGTTTGCCACCTACGTGAGAACTAAACCAAGCACTTTGGTGAGAATTAGGCTTAGCACTGATTTAAACATACATGAGCAACTTTCTTCTTTTGCAACTTTTAATAGGCATGAAAGCTACTTGTTCCGACCTATTAAATAACCTTTGCAGGGTTCAGTATGGCTGCAGGAAGTTCACTGACTAAATTGATTAACCCCTGGGGGCCTAATGAACTATATAAAAGTAACAAAGGGTTGCTGGCTGGAGCATGCTGGGAGTTGTAGGATTTGTTTCTGTCTAAACATGCATAGGATTGCACCCAAAGTTGTCATTTTTTAAAGAAAGAAAGAAAGAAAGAAAGAAAGAAAGAAAGAAAGAAAGAAAAAGAAAGAAATATTCACCAAGAGCCGCCTGCAGTAGCCAATCTTTCTACTCCCATCAACGTTGGTGAGGACAAAGGAAAATGTTTCACTGTAAAGAAGAATAAAAGACATGGAGTTTTAGCAGTCCACTGAATATTCTGTGAGAAAAGCAGAAGAAATTAGCCCAGAGCTACTGAAATGAAGGAAGAAAATGCTGTTTGGGGCAGCCAATCTCTAACGTTTCAGGTCACACAGGTGTAGTCTCCAGTTGAAGACTTAACAACCCTAACTGCTTCACATGTCAGAAAAATTCCTATGCCTGACTCAAATATCTGTAGATAGAAATGAGGAAAAGCAATCTCTTTGAAGGAATTCATCTCACTAATAGTGGAGCAGTAGAGTGCATTTTCCCCTGTCCAGTCAGCATCATGTTTGCGGCAAACAGATAATCTAAACCATATCTCATGAACACAAGCTGTGATTTTTCACACCGGCCTAACTGTTCCAAATCCAAGTTGAGCAGCGGTGTGCAAAATTCAGATTTGTTCTTGTGACAAGTGATTCAGATGATTCCATTGACTACAAACATGAAGCCACCAAGATGTCATCTGAAGAACTTCAAGCAGGTTTTAATTAATAACTCAGGGTACAGATACAATGTTTTCTGGCCACATAACCCTATGCCAGCCTTCCCCAACTGGTGTACTCCAGATGTGTTGATTACAGCTCCCATCATACACAGCCAGCTGGGGTGCTGTAGTCCAATACATCTGGAGGGCACCAGGTTGGGGAAGAAGCCCTGGGAAAGGAAGTGAGAGATAACAATGGCATACTCAGAGATAATCTTCAGTATGCATAAACTTTATGCATTATGCCAAATCTGTCAGAGCCGTGGGGCAGGGGAAGCCCTAATTTTTTTAAAAAAACAAATGAACACCCAAACTAAAAAAATGTAGTCTCTGTAAAAAAAATATTTTTAAAAAATCTCATAACCAAAAACAGCCCCCACCTCAGTTTTATCATGATTTTAAATCATTGTGAAGCACTGTAAGAAATGGTGCAAAGATAAAGCCAACCTCACAGACAGTTTTTGTAGAGGGAGCAGAATGACTGTTAACTTCAGTCCTTTGCAAAATAGCAATATATATAAACCAGGGCTGGGCAATTTGCAGCACTCTAGATGTCGTGGTCTACAATTCCCATCAGGCCAAGGTAGCATAGCCGATGGTGAGGGACCATGGGAGCTGAAGGCCCAAACATCTGGAGGGCCACAAACTGCCAACCCCTGCCCTGAACACTAGCACAGCCTTCCTCAACCTGGTGCCCTCCAGATGTGTTAGATTATGATTCCCAGTTATAGTCCAAGACATCTGGAGGGCACCAGGTTGGGGAAGGTTTCACTAAAACTAGAACCAGGACCATGAATTGGTGGCTTTTGCAGAATTCCAAAAGGAAGCAGGTTCTGCCTGAAAAGATGCCAGTGGAGGGCTCTGTCTAGCCGCAAAACACAGGGTGTCTGTTTTTTGCTTTCCCAGTATGTTATATGAGGGCATGCCGGCTGTCTCTACAGCACAAGCTCCTTGAGGGCTC
Source organism: Anniella stebbinsi (assembly GCA_029215795.1). Lineage (NCBI taxonomy): Eukaryota > Metazoa > Chordata > Lepidosauria > Squamata > Anniellidae > Anniella > Anniella stebbinsi. Next base: position 41,505,286 of record JARDYH010000004.1, on the reverse strand, counting down.
GTGGTTACAGGGCAGTTACCTCTTATACTCCATGAGTGGCGCCCATTCATTGCCATCTGGAAAGCAGAAGAGGGGAATGGCCTGCAGCAACCTCTCCTCCTCTTCACGCTGCCCCCTCATCAAGTTCTCACGCTGGAACAAAAAGCAAACAGGAAGATGAAAGTAGCTGCTTCCCCACAACTCAACACAGCCCAGACGAAACCCATGCCTGGGTTTGCAGGGATACAAAAGTGATCATTCGCATGTAAGGCCTAAGAGCTGCTTTGGAGGTCATGTATACGGTGTGCAGCTTCTATGGGATGCGTGCAAATATGTACAGCCACCCTTGGAACGTTTATTTATTATTTACTTGCGGCATTTATATGCAGCTCCATATCTAAACAGATTCCAGAGCAGTGAACAATAAAAATAAAATGATACAGAGAAAAAAGAAATAAAACGTCATCTTAAAAATTGGTATTTTTAAAAACAGAGTATCAATATAAACCACGGCTGGTCAGTCAAGGAAGGTTTCCTGAAATAAAGATGTTTTCCGGAGGCGTCGGAAACAACACAGTGTTGGTGCCTGCTTGACCACCAGAGAAAGGGAGTTCCACAGAAAGGGGGCCACCACACTGAAGGCACTTCTGCAGGTGGACTGCAATCAGGCCATAGGTCCATGTGGAACCACCAGGAGCATGCCCTCTGATGACCTCAGGGACCAGGCAGGTTGATAAGGGAGAAGGTGCTCTTTCAGGTATCCTGGTCTCGAGTTGTTTAGAGCTTTATACACTGCTACCAAAACCTTAAACCTGGCCCAGTAGTGAATAGGCAGCCAATGCAGTTACCTCAGCAAAGGAATTACATGCCAAAAAGGGGGTAGCTCCTCACAACAGCCATGCTGCTGAATTCTGAGTTAGCTCCAGCTTCCAGAGCAGCCTTAAGGGCAGCTCCACACAAAGTGCATTGCAGTAATCAGCCTTGAGGTTACTAGTGCCTATACCACTGTGGCCAAGCTATCCCTGTCCAGGAGAGGAATAACTTGCCACAATAACTAGGATCATGGTTGTAAGGATGAATGAAATACTGTGAAGCACTTTTAACATTTTTAAGTGCTATATAAATCTTTTATTTTGGATAGCGTGTGGACAGCCCACTTGTAGGATTTCCCCCCTCCCGGCCAAATGCAAGTTTCAGGAGGGAAACGGACATGTTGATCTCCATTTCTTTTTTTAACCATTCCCTAGGACGGGGGAAATTCTGCATGGAAACAGGAGGAGGAACGCTTAAATCCCCCCTCCTAAATATTATGGTTCCAAATTGGGGGAGGGCACTTACCTAGAGTTAAGTCAATCACACATACATGTATAGCTGTGCTAATTTGGCTCACAAGGGAACAAAGCTGGTCGTTGTCAAACGAAGTGCTGGGCTGGAGGGGGGCTGGTGGAGGGTACTGTGAAGAGTGGTCAGGTTTTTTCAAGGTTGCACCTCTGCAGTCCTTTAAACAAGCCATGCAGAAACCACTCTGTTGGGTTCAAACATCAGAACAAGTCACCCCAAACAACCCAAGAACAAACCATGGATTCTCAGGGTGGCTCATTTGTGAAAAATAAGCCACTCTGCATAAACTGCACTGAGTTTGGACATCATGACAAGCCACCATGGTGGGTTGTCGTATTGAGTGAACCAGTTCGATGTCTCTTGAGCAAGTCTGTACCTGGTTGTGGGTTTTACGAGCACCTGCATAGTTCTCCACATAAATGTCAACCGCCAGCTAGAACTGCGGGTTGCGCACATTAAGTATATCTTATCTATATCCTGTATTGAACAGTGGTTAGTATCTCTACAGAGCCTGCAGTGCAGATGAAAGATAGACCTGCCTCTCTCTAGCGTGAAGCAATTCTCACAGTACAGATTGGGTTATGAAAAGGGGTTATGAAAAGTTATACCCAGATAAAATGAAACGGTTGCACTGCAAAACGAAGCCATGTGAAGCGAAGCCACAAGGAAATGTGGTGTAGTTTTATTTTGTTTTAGAACAATGCTGAGGCTGACTTTCACAACAAGGCTCTTTGCAAAGACCAGCTATACTGCAGCGGCACAGAAGCTAGCATCCCCCAGAACTTTTAAAAAGCCAAGTCTAAAGACCTTTATTCTGTTCTTGTTCTCCTGGATCTTACTGCAGTCTTTGACACAGTTGTTCATGATGATGATGATGATGATATTTATTTATATCCCACCTTTTTCCCAATACAGGGACCCAAGGCGGCTTACAAATTAAAACATGTACAGTTAAAACAAACAGAGATATACAAAAATTAAAAATATAATTAAACATAGTACAATTTTAAAATATTTAAAAACATTTTAAATACACATAATCTAAAAAATCCAAACTATAAGCATTACATTTGTTGGATTCCCTTCGAGACCTTGGATTTCGCAACTCTTGTCTATGACTGGTTTGCTTCTTACCTATTGGTCGTTCATTCAATGTGTTGGCTAATGGCTACTCGTCTTCTTCCTTTCCCCTTTTAGTTAGGGTTCCACAGGGCTCGGCCCATTGTTGTTTTCTTTATATATGTTGTCCTTGAGTAATCTTATTCGATTTCATAGCCTCCAATACCATCTGTATGCTGATGATACACAATTATATCTTTCATCTCCAGAACGTTCTCCTGATGTTCAGGATCGTATCTTGGCATGTCTTTCAGATATCTCAGCTTGGATGCTTCATCATTGTTTGAAATGTAATATGGCAAAGACAGAATTGCTTGTTTTTCCCCAAACCTTCACCCCATCTTTCATTCTCTATTACTGTTAATAATGTTACACTTAATCCCATTGAGGAAGCTCGTAGTCTCGGTTTTATATTCTACTCCTCACTTTCCTTTACTCCTCATGTTGAGGCAGTAACTAAGTCCTGTCATTTTTTTCTTATTAATATTGCCAGGATCTGATTGTTTTTATCTGTCTCTTCTGCCAAGACTCTTGTTCACGCTTTGGTCATTTCTTGGCTGGACTATTGTAACCTTCTCCTGACTGGCCTTCCTTCTTCTCACCTTGGTTCATTGGTTTCCATTCATCACTCTGCTGTTAAGATCATCTTCTTGGCTCATTGCTTTGATCATGTTACTCCTCTCCTGAAATCCCTTCATTGGCTTCCAATTCACCTCAGAATCCAATATATGCTTCTCCTGTTGACTTTCAAAGCTTGTCACAGTCTAGTTCCTTCCTATCTTTCTTCTCTTATTTCACATTATTGCCCTGTTCATGCTCTTCGCTTATCAAATGTTATGTTTCTTACCCGCCCAAGGGTCTCTACTTCTCTTGCTCGGCTTCGTCAATTTTCTCTCGCAGCCCCCTATGCCTGGAATTCTCTTCCAGAGCATTTGCGGACCATGAATTCAATTACAGTCTTTAAAGCTCAGTTGAAAACTTTTCTTTTTTCTAAAGCTTTTAGAACTTGATTTTAATCTTACTTTTATACCATTAGTTTTATTGTACCCTGTGTCTGTTTGATGCATTCCCTTCCCTTTCTTATTGTTTTATTGTGATCTTATCAGAATGTAAGCCTTTGTGGCAGGGTGTTGCTGTTTTATTGTTTTACTATGTACAGCATCATGTACATTGATGGTGCTATATAAATCATCATCATCATAATCAAACCGGATGACTTGGGTGAAATGTAACACTTAGACCAGGGGTGCTTCCAGACGGAGGGCTCCTAGCGCTACCAACAAGAAAGCATTGTGCAGCTCTCCTTAACAGATTTTCCGTGGCAAGGAGGAAAAAGGCAGAAGAAGTGGAGAGAAGATACAGGAGGGTTGTGAGTGGAAAAGTACAATATCTGGACGCCCCCATAAAATTCCGTCAACAAGTCAGGGCTATTGCTTTGACTGTAGCAACTCAGGACAACATGAAATTCAGGGATGGATCCCTGCATCTATCTAGCAGTAAGGAGCCACTGATTCCTAGCTCAGAGTCGTCAAATCAGGTTGCTGGACTACAACTCCCATCATCTCCAACCACTGACCATGTTGGCTGGAGCTGATGGGAGATGGAGTCCAACATGTACACACACACACACACACACACACACACGATCCTTCCATTCATATACATCAGGACACAGGATATGGCTTTAACCCAGGGCTTACCCTTAGGCCTGTTAGGCACACTCAGTCAGCTGCTGAATGCCGTCGTCACTGGTCCCACATGTTGGTCAGCAGTACCTGGACAGTCTCATTTCAGTGGTTTTGCTGAGGGCCTGGCCTCGGTCTCACTCAGGCAACAAACCTGTATTTGAGCTACGTCATCTCAGATTGCATGCAGGGACTCACATGACTGAATGCTCGTTCATACAAAAATATAAAAATTCCTCCACATAGAAAACCAGTTTGTCAGGAAGCAGATTAGTGTAGAACCCTTCTCCCCGACATTTAGCTTTCTGTGTGGAGGGAAATTTTGGTCTGGAGATGCATCTGTGAGCCCCCACTTCCAGTCTAAAGTGGTACAGCCCAAACATAGGAAGCTGCCTTATACTGAGTGAGACCCCATCTAGCCCATTATTGTCAACACTGACTGGCAGTGGCTCCTGAGAGCAAGGCCGGCCCAAGACATTTTTCTACCTGAGGCAAAGAAGAAGATGGCACCCTCTTCATTTCATGTATAAAAGCTGACTAGATGGTTTCTTCAACACTGGTGATGGAACAGCTTTCGCCATTGAATCTGAAGACTGCAGGCTAGCTTAGGGAGCATAGGGCAGGCCATGAGGCACGCAGTTCCCTTCTACAACACCTCCCAGCATCTGCCACCTGAGGCGACTGCTTCACCCTGCCTAATGGTAGGGCCAGTCCTGCTCCAGGGTTTCAGGCACTATTTTCCCCCTTAGCCCTGCCTAGAGATGCTGGGGATCAAACCTGGGACCTTCTGCACGTGAAGCATGTGCTCTACCACTGAACTACAGAGCCTTCCTTAGGTCTATCACATCTATGAGAACTAAGTCTAAAGAAAGGGGACGTGGAAGTGCTGTGGCAGCTGCATCAAGATCTCACGGCTCCAACCACTGAGTCATGACTAGGAGTGGTAAGAAAGTCTATGCCTATGAACCACAATACGGTTCTTCACCTTCACTGCTATTGCAGTCCAGAGCATCTGGGAATAATGACAGCAACAGTGGGTAGTGTAAGGGGAGGTCAGGACACATGTCTGAGCAGCGTACAGTGGTACGGTGCTGGGATAGGACTCAGGGAGCCCCATTGCTTGGGCCTGGTCCCCCTTGATCTGTACAAAACACAGGAAAAAAAGAAGGCCAAGCTCTAAGGGCATCTCTTGCCCTTACAGAAATCTGAATAGCCCTACGTACATGAGCCAAATGAAGAGAAGAGCAAAAAGAGATTCTTTGCTTTCAAAAGCTGTGCACATAATCCTAAGAGGGGTTTAATGAGAATAAATTGAATTGTTAGCAACATTCGAATTACGCCATAAAAGCCATACAAGTCTCCCATCCATCAACAACAGGGGTGGGCAGCATATGGCCCTCCAGTTATTTTGGCCCACAACTCCCATCATTCCTTACTATTATCTATGCTAGGATGACTTTGGGCCGGTCACTGACTCTCAGCCTAACCTACCTCACAGGGTTGTTGTGAGGATAAAATGGAGAGAAGAATCATGGCCAGTGGGATATAAATGCAACAAATAAAGAAAGAAATAGTACTGATGGGAATTGCAGGCCAAAACATCTGGAAAGCCACAAGTGGCCTACCCCAGACCAACAATTTCACCCACCATCTTGTGCCCATGGATAGAGCAGGGAAGAGACATGCACATACCACCATACAGATGGGCTGTTGTTCTGATGGCAGGGAGTCACACCCACAACAGCAGGGACCAATGTAGGCCAGTCTTATTCCTCCTCCCTGCTTGATACTCTGAGTCTCATGCTCCTTCCTTCCTTCCCCCATCAGCAATCTCTCTCCTGCTTCCATCATTACTGAGAGAGACCTTTTCTCCAACACAGCATTAATAGACACAGGGGAAGATATATATGAAGTGAGACAGTGGCTCAATTCGGACGACACAATAAACAACTGGTGTGGGGGAAACAATCGTCAGTTGTTTTGACTACTGTGTCATCCTAATGCTGCCATAGTCAACTCAGCGCTGATCCTCATCCACACAACAGGTGATTATTTATTACCATGTTGTGTGGGGAGTGCCCCCTAGGGTTAGCGTGAGGGTTAGGGTTAGTCAGCCCACCATTGACTATCGTGTCGTCCGAATTGAGCCAGTGTCAAAGGAGAAAGATGCTGCAGATATCGACTTTCATAAGCAGGATTTTCTGCATTTCTAAAGATAGATTCCACTGAAGTTTCATAGATTTCATCTTAATGCTGGGGGAAGCTCTGTGGAATTGGAGAGGAAGGCGTACAAAGGTCATTTAAGAGATGTAGGCCCCACGTCAGCAATTTTCAGGGTTATCCCCACACACAGACTTCCTGGGAAGGACTAGGCATACCAGAGTGAATTGCAACGGCAACAGTGGTTCAACAGTCATCCAGACTACATACTGCCCAGTCTTGAAGTCATTCCAGCCATTTCCAGATATCATCCTGCCCCCTCCCCCGCCAACCTATGTGCGATTACACATGTACACTTGTATAGAATGGACCAGTGGTGGCTGGTGGCTCCAATTTCAGTGGGGTGGTGAATTTGTTCCAGGTTCCAGCCAAAACCAGTCAGAACTCTTGTCCAAGGTGCTTCAAACCAGCCTGTATGCTCATTTCAGATGCTGAAACAAACAGTTTGGAGCAAAGTTGAAGTAAAATGTTGGAGCAGGGGCTGCCACCATGATAGTGCCCCATCTCCAGGGAAGGTGGCCACTTAAACGAGAACAAAAGAGGGTAGCAGTTTGCATAACAACTGCACAAGTATAGATGCAAATTGAGAAATTATTCCAGTTGAAATAGAAATGCAGTACATCTCACCGTAGCCTGGAAGACGGTGACTTATATTGCTGCCTGTTCATTTTGATATTCAGGTACTTGTTTGTGATGGGCAAGAGTTCTTAGGATTTGTTATCATTAAACTGGAATTGGACCAAACAATCCTTCAAATACAGGATCCTTGCAAAAACAGGATGGTTTTCTGGCAGCCTTTCAAATAGAGGACGTTCCTCTCTAAAAGAGGACATATGGCAATCCTGTGGGCCAGCCCTAACATTAGGCAGAGTGAGGCAGCAGCTGCTTGGAAGATAGCTGCTTGTGCTAGGAGGACAAAGCTGGTACGCTTTCAACCTGCCCTGCACCCCCTAAGCTAGCCTCTACCTGGTATGGTGTAGGATGCTGTTGCAGACCAGATCCAGCAGAACTGCTTCCTTGAAAAGGAGGACTTTATTTTTCTCTTCTTTTGTAACAAATTTAAGCAAAACAAACAAACAGAGCACAAATTTCTGCTGAATACAAGTGAGTGAGGGAGAAGGCCTAACTACTATGACCAAAAGCATCACATGACTTTCAGTTCACATTTCTTTAGCATGATCTGCCTAGCAACTAATTGCACTCACAGCCCAACCCCACCCTAACCATAATAATAATAATAATAATAATAATAATAATAATAATAATAAATATCCTGCCTCTTCCCCCTGGCAGTGTGCTCTCCAACCTCCCCAAGTGTTAAACACCATCTTGGTCGGGTGGTGGCAGCTGCGCAGGATTGTCATTTCACCTTGTATGCATCCTTGCCAGGGGATTCTGTGTATGAAATTTTGTCCCACTTCCTGCAAACTTCCATGGAGTATAGCTGTCACCCTTTTTGGCTAAAAGGTGCTTTTGCTTGCGTGGCTTTGTCAGTGCACTGGGTTTTCAATGGGCCTCATGTGCATCCCAGCTAGGGAAGGCTGTGTATTAAGATTGGTCCCAATCCTGCAAACTTCCAAGGGTTTATTTGCACCACCCCCTTTTTGGTGCACCTGGGTTTTTTAGCTGTTTTGTGTGAAATCATGCAGGGTTCAGCTTTAGAGTTTCAACAAATGCCATGCCATCCCCAGTGTTGAAGTAAGAGTCAAAGGCTAGTATGGTCAGCTTCTGTACATAGAATGGAATGGTGGGGCTCCATCATGACTTTTGCTTCAGGCAACACCCTTCCTTGGGTTAGGCCCTGCCTACACACAGCTTGGACACATTCATTTCTCTGAGATATAACATCTAAAAAGAGCTTCCAGTGAATATGGTCCTATCTCTTCATCTGACCCGACAATCGTGCTTCAATTTCTTACCTTTGGGAACTGATAGGTGATCTTTGGCTCATAATCTCCATTAGTGTTCTTCTTAATCGAGACCACAACCAAATACTCAAAGAACAGGTGTCCAGCAGAGGACGGGAAGCTGCTTCTCTCTCTCGGTCTCCCACTAAACGCAGATTTGCTTTCTGTAGCAGAGGCCTCCTGGGGTTCATCTGTAACACAAAATGACATTGGGAGCCAGTTCAGACAACATGCTAAGACATGGTTAGGCCACTAACCCTTTTGCAGCAAATGGTTAGTGAGCGTGTTTAAACTGTGGTTATGTAGCATGGTTAGGAATGGTTCACATGACACACTAAGTCATGGATCACACAACACGCTAAGTTATAATGTTTAGCTCAAAATGCTTAACCACTATGGCTTAGCGTGTCATCTGAACAGGGTCACTGACACATGCATGCCAACTAGGCCTTCCAGCAGGACTGGAAGAATACAGAACCATGACTAAAAACAGACAGACATTCTAAGTCAGACTTCTCCAACCTGGTGACCTCGAGCCATGTTGGACTACAACTCTAGTAACTCCTGGCCAGCATGGCCGATAGGAATTATGGGTATTGTAGTCATCACATCTGGAAGATGCCCGATTGGGGAAGGCTATTCTGGGTGTTACAGTTTATATAATGTATTTTTAATTGTTTTTGGGAAAGTTTCGGCTGTAGAGTGGTATAGAAATGTAATTAATAATGAGTTCCATAAGATGACATTTTATTGCACGCTCATTACTGGGCGCTCACAGATTTTCGCAGGTCCCTCTCATGATGTCATCTGCCTCCTGTGCACCACCCGCCTCTTCTAGTCTTCTTTGCATGACAAAAAAAATGCCAGTAAGTCTGACTTATTTTTAAAGACAGAAATTGCTGCTATCTCCTGCTGTGTGCAGGAGAAGCAGTACGATCAAAACAGCACACCGAATGGGCCACATGCACATTGTTTACTTCCTCTTTCAAAAGAGGAAGTAATGAGGGACAAACGCACGGGCGGAGAAGCGATGGTAAGCAAACGCGATTTCCCCCTGTGTGATGACACTCAAGAATAATAAATGTATGAAAGTGGTTTGAACACACATTCACAGCTATGGGAACAAATGTCGCAAACGGCAGTGAAACCATTTTCACAACACTTTAGAATGTATTATTTGGAGTGTGCAGACATTTCCTCTGTCCCCCATGTATAGGAGAAGCAGGACCTTGCCTGCCTATTACAGCCCCATACACTGATTCATCCGCTGCCCCCATGCATAATTATGCAAATTCGTACCTGCACAATTGTGCACTTTAGGCTATGGAGGAAGTGCACATTTTTGGCCATTTAATTTTTGCTTATTTTCAAAACCATTATTTGTGCCACCCCCCTTCCCCCCCCCAAATTTGGTGCACCCAGAATTTTCCCTCCCCTGGGTATAATTAGGCTGACCATATGAAAAGGAGGACAGGGCTCCTGTATCTTTAACAGTTGCAGAGAAAAGGGAATTTCAGCAGGCATCATTTGTACCTGGTGAAATCCTCTCTTCTTCACAACAATTAAAGTTGCACCCACTATACTATAGTGACCAGATACACAAGAGGGCAGGGCGCCTGCAGCTTTAACTGTTGTAATGAAGAGGGAATTTCACCAGGTACAAATTGCATACAAATGATGACGGCTGAAATTGCTTTTTCTCTACAACTGTTAAAGTTACATGAGCCCTGTCCTCCTTTTCATCTGGTCAGCCTAGGTATAATTACACAGAGTGTTGAAAGTGGATCGGGTACCTCCTCACTAAGGGACGCTGTGTATGAAGTTTGGTCCCCGATCCAGCAAACTTCTAAAGGTTTATTAGTGCCACCCTCTTTTTGGTGCACTCAGGATATTCCCTTCTCCAGTTGTAATTGTGAAGGGTTTCATTGTTGGATCGCGTGCCTCCTGATTAGGAGAGGCTGTGTGTGAAGTGTTGTCCTGATTCTGCAAAGCTCCAAGGTTTTATAGCTACCTCCCGCTTTTTGGTGCATTTGGGATTTTTGCTCCTTGGTAAGTAGTCGCACAGGGTTTTGTTGTTGGATTGGGTCCCTCCTGACTGCAAACCTCCAGCACTTTAGAGGTGAAGCAGTGCCACTGCTCACGAGGGAGAACTGCAGCAGGCCAGGGGGCGATGGGGGGGTGTCAAATTTCACACAGTAGCTTAATAATAGGGTGACCATATGAAAAGGAGAAAAACACTTCTGTATCTTTAACAGTTGCATTGAAAAGGGAATTTCAGCAGGTTTCAATTGTATATGTATAGCACCTGGTGAAATTCCCTCTTCATCACAACAGTTAAAGCTACAGGAGCCCTGCTCTCTTTTGTATCTGGTCACTCTAGTATAGCTCCTGCAGATTTAACTGTTGTGATGAAGAGGGAATTTCATCAGGTGCTGCACACATACAGTTGACACCTGCTGAAATTCCCTTTTCAATACAACTGTTAAAGATACAGGAGCCTTGTCCTCCTTTCCACAGAGTCACCCTACTTAATAAGCTACTCGCAGTGGCTCATTAGCCCATTCGTATGGCAGGGATCATGGACTATTTTTAAAAATAAGCTACAGTACATAGCTTACTAACTCATCATGGGCTATTGTGATGTCTGAACCCAACCTCTGTATTATTCATGCCACATGGTTACCTGAATCTTCTTTATTTGCTTAGAACAATTCTTCTTGAACATTCGATAGAAGAAGCACAGTTTTTAAAAATGGATACACACTTCATTTTTACATCCAAAAAAGTTTACTACTACTGGAGTGTACAAGAAGTACTGTGTTTCGGCATTAGTCACTGATCTGGGTGTGCCTTCTGCCTAGAAGCAGCAACTCAGGCAGAAACACAACAGGCATCCTCCTCTAAGAGCAGGAAATCTTGTGTGATACAGAGATGACCCACCTACCAAGGCGGCAAGTCCAGAGCAGTTAATCATACAGAGACACAGCAGGCAGACTCTGCATGGATTGGTATTTTGGACTCACACTAGCAGTTCTCTCATGGTGCACTAGTGTTCTCTGGTACGCACTTGAAGAATTATTGTTTTACAATTCTAGTATTGTAGATTGGAGCAGATGATCTCCAGACTGTTTCAACCAAGATACATTACCTTACATTTATATAATCTAAGCATCCATTAGCCCATGCTTTTCAAACTGCAATAGTGTGTTACAAGCAAAAAGAAAGGTGTGCCATGCCAGAGCTGCCTGGAGGGCAAGAAATATGATGCACTCATCCCAGGACACTATTGTTATTAGGAGCCAAATTCAACGGAATGAGAAGTTACGCAAGCAGTCACGTGGAACACTCACAAACAGAAATGGATATCATCCTGATCCAGTAAAATATAAACACTAAACCATAAATGCTTCCATTTTCTCTTTTGCTGTCTATCTGAAATGAGCTTAAGGCTGCTATTTTAAACATACTGACTAGGTTGTAAAGTCCCACTTTCCTTCATGAGATATTTTTTGAGTAAACAAGTTTGGGACTGGGCTGTCAATCCCGCCAAAGCTTTGCTTGATTATTCACCCAGCGAGCTGATTGATTAACGAGACAAACCATATTCACCACCTTAACAAACAAGGGCCCATATTTTCTGGAAAGGAAAAAAAAACACCCACTGGGATACCCTCTCTGTACCTTGAAGAGCACCCTTTGGTAAATTGATGCAAGCTTTAGCTTGGAGAAAAGTCACCTCTGACTTGCACAATTATACAGTAAGGATGATTGCTTCCCTTCCTCACAACCCCCCTTCAAGAAGTAGTCACGAGATGTGGAATGTCCCAAGGTTAACACAGAGCAGTCATAAGTCAGGTGAGCAGCATAAGTGTTATGCACACCACTGCCACCAACTTCTTAAGGTTTATAGCTTTCTGTGCAGGTGTTGGTTGCTTAGCAGAGGCAGGTGTGTTTGTTTTTATAAGTCACAACCAGGAAAGCTGTTCAGGTTCAACTCCAAGCCCTGCTACAATACTAAAGAATTAACCACAGTTGCGTCAGACAGGTTGGGCGCAGGAACGAAGAATTAACACCACCCAGGAAGTAAATTCACTTCTGAGCACTCAGAAAGGAAACGGAGGGTGGCATTTGGTTCAACATTTCTAGCAACAACACTGCTGTCAGAGACGGGCTTTATCTTTCAGAATCTGACTTCAGCGGAGGCTGTAGTGGCTTTTTCCATCTGCTGAAAAGGAAATCTCAACAGCAGTAGAGTTCAAGGAGCATACAGGTAGCAAAAAGGAGGGGTATAATCAGGCAGGCCTCTGGTTCCATGTTAGCAATGTGTACTTGCTATAATCACTCCTTGGCTCCACGAACTGCTGATATTAGGTTGATAACAGAGGATTGTTATTGTATGAATGAAAACCAGTAAAATGTTCAGAGTATAAACTAGTAGCAGGGTGGCCAGATGAAAGAGAAGGCAGGGTTTCTGTGCCTTAATGATTGTATAGAATTAAGGACCTTAGCAGGTGCAACTTGCCACCTGAGCTACACTTGCTGAAATGTCTACTTAACATTACACAAACCCTGCCTTTTTTCTGGCCGTGCTGCCCAATTCTCCGGAGCAAATATGACAGCAATTAAAAAATCCCCAGATTATAGCCACAGATACTCCAGATGTGTGCCTCTGTTTCAGAGAACACTGGAACCTACACCTCCCATTTCTTTAAAATTTGCTTTTTACACTTTGCTTTAGATGGCCATGATTTATAGAAATCTGAAATATCGCAACTTGCAGAAAACAGTTTGCAAGGGCTGAAATGCATTTCCCAATGTTTCAAAATGGAAGTTAGCTTCTTTTTGACCAAATGTTGATTTTATCAGGCATTAAATCTCCCACTCCCCTTAGTTCAGGCCAAGACAAATGATTTGTACTTTCCAGCTAATCAGTATTGATTGGCATTTATGGGGGATTGTAATGCAACAGTGACAGTTTGGAAGTTGTGCAGTGAACACAAGATATTAATTTCCACCAGCCCTGCTGAAAAACTACTTAATTTTTTCCTCTTCTCTTCCCATTTTCCTTGTGCGTGCATCTTTTTATATTGTAAAGGGGGTGGGGGATATCTTGTTTCACTAGTTGGATGTAAGCCAGTCTGGGAATCTTTTTGGCTGACAAGCAGGATAAAAATAAATTTACTTCCTTTAAAATGAGTATTGAATATTTAAAGTGCTTCTCACTGCTTAAGATCTATCTGAGATGTGACTTTAATGTACATTTATTGAGAATTCATTTGTACCAAATTTCTCAAAATCAGCCACATCTCCAGGTTATCTCAGTTCTACCTAGTACAATCAAATAGCTGGATGTGGTTCAAAAACTCTGTTGCACCAGTTTGAACCCCTGCCCAAATTTCAGCAAACCCACGGTGCACTTATTTGCTTCAAATGTGCTTAATTAATAAGGAAACTACAAGCAAGAGACTGGAACAAAGCAAACACTATCTCACCATCTTCCCTTAATAAGCATCTTGCACAGCTTCCTTGCTTCTGCAAACTCCTTAGGCAAGACTTGTTCTAACACTGACTTATGGACGTCTTTTGAGTACTATGCAAAACTGCAAAAAATCCAAGGCTGCTCTCTTATACAGATTTTTGTTTTTAGCTTTTCCATAGAATTTTTAATGGTTTGATGTACATGGAGGCCTTCTGGTTGCTGTTGTTTCACCAGCCCTGTCAGCATCCTGGCTGGCTTAGGGCCAAACCACACATAATATTAAACACGGCATATAAAGTGCGTCAAACTTTTTAAAAGTGTAAACAACAGCCACTTCTTAAACAACGGCCAATGGTTCACACAGCATTTGCAATCCAGCCTCAGAAATGTCTTATTTAGGAACATGGGGACAACATAAGAAGCTGCCTATGAGACCATTTGGTTCATCTAGTCCAGTACTTTCAGCAGTGACTGGCAGTGGCTCTCTGGGGTTTCAGGCAGGATTTTTTCTAGCCCTACCTGGAGATACCAGGTTTCAAACCTGGGACCTTCTGCATGGCAAGCAGGTGCTCTATCACACTGAGCCACAGCCTCTCACTGAGTGCTGTTCCTGGAAGGAGGATTTGCACCCGTGGACTAAGGGAAAGCAGAACCTGAAAGCATATGGAAACCAACCCATGTTACATTATACAGAGGCCCTTCTGAGTAGAGTTGGATTAATGATTAATTCTCATTTATGATAGCACAAGGCAGAAGAAATGCAAGTAGCTTGCACCAAACAGGTGCATTCAGCAGTCTGTGGAGGAAAAGCATAGGTCTCTATGCAAAAAGTGTGTAGGGGAGACTCCTTAGGCTGGTGACTGCAGATAATGACATGATGGATGCCTGTTCCAGAGCATGGAATGGGCCTGGACATCCATATGGGAATGGAGAACAGCCTTCCCCAACCTGGTACCCTCCAGATGGTTTGCAATACAACTCCCAGCATTCCTGACCAATAGCCATGCTGGCTGGGGCTGATGGGAGCTGAAGTCCAAAGCATCTGGAGGGCAGTTGGATGGGGGAAAGCTCCTCCTTCTGTTTCTTGTCACTGTTACCACTTGCTTGTTTGATAGCAGGGAGTCAGTGAGCAAGAAGGCCGTGGCATCTACTGCTCCAGCTCCTCACCAGCACCACCATTGTCTGGGCAGGAACACAAGACAGGTGAACAAGCAAGTTGCAGTGGTGAAGAGCAGGAGCAACTCTTGGTGCTACTGTCAGTGGGCCCCTGCTAAGGTGTGGGCCCTTGGCAAGTATCCAACCACGCCTAACCTTGATGCCGGTCCTGAGTTGCGGCTTTGTTGTTGCCATCTTTCTCCTTTATACTTGAATGCCGTGTGTGCGTGTGTGTGATGTCTCACCAGAACAACTAATTCCCTCTTTCTGCATTATCACTAACCTGAGTTAGAAATAACACTTCACCCAGGAACCTATATTGAAAGGCAGTAAACGCTGCCTTTTAAAACCCTTTGCAATGTTAACCTGCCAGTCACACCCCGTTCTCTGTATTAATTCATCAAGAAAAAACACCACCTACTTTAAGACTCAAAATTATTAAAACTGATTCATTCCCAGCCTCTAAAACCATGCATTGAAACGGCGTAAAACAAAACACGGGCCTCATATTTTGCAACTCATTTGGGGCCAACTAGTTAATCCACATTCGAACTACAATCTTGTACACGCTTATCCAGGAGTAAGTCCTATAGAACTCAGGGGGGCTTGCTTCTGAGTAGACCTGACTAGGGTTGCACTGCAAATGTTGACGGTGATTATGTACCGCGATTGTGAAGGAAGGGCCAAAGTGTGTTCCCGGGGAAACTAATCTACGCCAAACGACCTTCGAGTCTGCCCCCTCCCCCTCCTTTAAAAAACACGCTAAGCTGTTGTCATTTATTCCTGCTCTTTCTGTGGTTATTCCGTTGTGTAATTTCCCCGGTTTCCCCACAGCGCACGTTTCAACGTTGACTTTTCCTTCTCCGAAATCCCTAAGCACGGAAGGGGGACTTTCCGAACTGGCAGGAGGGGGCGGGGGAAAAGTGGCAGCCGCGCGGGGGGGGGAGGTCGCCGGGCAGCATCCTGCCGGCCGGGAACTGGACTGGCTGCTCCACTCCCGGGGCGTGCCTCGCCGGGCCACTTAGGGGAAGACGTTTCCCCCAAATTCACGCTTGCAGCAAGAATGGGCCCGATCCGGCAAGCTTCCCCCCTCCCACCACCACCAGCATTAACCCAAGAGCACACGCAGAGGCAGGGACGCGCGTGTCTTCACTGTGGAGAGGCGAAGATGACCTGTTGCAAACGAAACGCTCGCGGGGAGGCAGGAGCCGAGAAGATATGGGGGGGGAGGGAGAGAGAGAGAGAGAAGGTGGCGCCGGACTGCTGGGCGTGTGGGTGGCGGGGCTCTGCTCACCTCTCCGGGACGATCTCCGACGCAGGCTGCTTCGGAAGAAGCGGATGATCCCTTCGCCGGCCATGCCGCCCGCACCCCCGGCGGCTGGCTGCCTCGGTGGTTCAGCTGGCACCGGGCTTCCGGGCACTCGCGTCTTCCCTGCTGCCCTACACGCTTTCGCTTTCGGCGCGGCTCGACTTGACTGGCGGAGAAGCGCGCACCTGGCAGCGGGAAGTTGTCGTCGGCGTCCTCTGGACGCGGGGCGAGAGGGTCGAGCGAGAGACCTTCACCTGGGACTGACAGGAGGAGCTCCGTCCGCTCCCGGGCGAGGGGAGGAGACGAGAGGGGCGGAGAACAGCAGCCCCTGGAGGAAGGAGGAAGAACACCTGGAAGGGACTCCGAACCAGCCGCGCGAGGAAGAGCCGCCCCCGCCGCCTGCCTCGCTGGGCTGGTTGTGGCATCGCCGTCCGGCCCTTCCGTGTAGGCAATGGCGTCATTCAAAGCCACATGACAAATACACGTGTATACTGCTGCATGTGTGCCGGCAGTTGTCTCTTTATCGGTTTACAAAGATTTTAGACGGCTATACAAATTAAAACATTTCATCAGGTGTCAAATCAAATCAAATCAATCTTTATTGACAGTCAATAGACCATTAGAAAACAAGTTACAATATACTCAGTCAATGACAGCTAATAGTATTTCTCTACCCCCATCTGTGATCTACAACCAATTGTTCTGTTAATGAATTTAGCTACTTGCCTAGTAATATAATCATTTGTACCTTCGAGGAGACAAACTAACAGGGATTCTTTAGAGTACCCTTGGCAATCTTGGAAAAGTGGTCTCAATAATTCTTCCCTAACTTGGTTGTAATAAGTACAAGAAAACAATACATGTTCAATGCTCTCAACTTCGGAGCCATTACACGGACAGCTTCTATTGGCCACAGGGATTTTTTTATACCTGCCTTCCAACAATTTTGATGGCAGTACATTAAATCGTGCCATAGTAAAGGCCTTTCTATATTTAGGGACAGTTAGCCTTTTTAGGTATACCATCTCTTCATTAGGTACAAAATTTGATATCCCCAACGACCGGGGAGAGCATGGGCCAGGAGTAGCCCCACAGCTATCTTGGAACATCAGGTGTCTGTTGTTGTTTTTTAAGCTTTTTAAATCCGATTAAAAAAGTATGAGGGGGTCTACACAACGTCTCTTTGATGCCTGTTTCTGATAATAAGCGCTTTTTCCTATGTTCGTATTTACATCTAATAGCGCTAGAAGAGACCAGTTAAGGCGATTTACCGGCATCACAAAATGCACTTTACAATTGTTTATATGCGGAGTTTTGCTGAGAGTCAGTTCAGGGGTGTATGGCTAAATGTGGGGGAAAAATGACGAAAGCACCGCCCTATTTCCTGATGGTACCTCCCCGGACTTTCCCGCCATTTGTTAACCCTGCCCACTTGAGTTTCTTGCCCTGGTTTACATGTTAGCCCCTGGCCAATCACGATCGTGTGTGGGTACGATTGCTAAACGTTGGATGTTCCTACAATTACAGTTGTTAGCAGGGCAGCATTGGCTTTGGGACCTATTGTAAAACCATTAAAGCATCATTTTTTCCAGGTACTGGATGGCCCTGGTGAGAACCCGCCTGCGGAGCATCTGCCCCCCTATTCCTCCCACAAAGAATCCACCGCTGTACACTCCCACCTCACCATGCTTGCGGCAGCTGCCCCTTATCTCCTGCGCCCTAGCAACCCTCTTGGGACATGTGCTTCAAGGGCAAATTTTTGTGTTGGCTTTTCGTTACAATGTTGTATTTCGCACTGATGTCCCAGTTCCATACAAACTTCCCATTATTCTACCTGTCTCCGGACCCCGAGATGCCAGCTACCAATGGTTCTGGAATGCCGAATGCTGTGTGGGCTAGACTACAACTTCTTCATGCCATGCATCGCAGAAGTGGGTGACTGTTAATGAGTGAGTGGGGGAGGGATGAATGATGGCCACAAAAAAAATGGATGTCACTGATGTCCTCTCTTCCCCCCCCCCCCCAGTCCACTTGATAATCTACCAATTGTATCGCCTTCTGCGCAGAATGAGGAGACTGGACTGTATACTGTGGCGTGCATGCTCTCCCGTTCCACTCCAGCAACCGCCAGTGCCATTTGAATAAATGGCACGGCAGGCGACACCACAACATGGGCGAGTTGGCTCAGATGTTGTGTTTGTTCGGTGTGTTCCACCCAATCCCCTGTGTTTTCCCCACTTGCGCTGTGCCTTTCAGATTACTCCGCCAACGCTTTGCAGTGGTTTCTCAGTACTAACTGGTCTTTTTGGGGCAATACATACACACAATCACACACACACACACACACACAACTTCCAGGTAAAGCAATGACAGAAGGGAGAGGGGGGAGGTAACTCCATGCGCCTTACTCCCGAGTAAAAGCGCACAAGATGACAGCTCAATGGCAGGAACTAGGAACACTGGGAAGATATATACATGATTAGGGTGGCAACTATGTAAATACAATTACCTGGGGCTGTCTATACAGTGGGAAAGCCCCATGGTGACTGCAGATCTGTGCCGTGTCAATTATATGGCACAGCCCAACTTTTTCAATGGGAACAACGTCAGTATGGCTTTCCTGCTGTCTGATGTCGCTCCGGGGATAATCTGGGGAGCAGTCCTAGTGGAAAGAGACCACTGATTGGTCACCTTCCACCATGAAGAGGGTGGGGGTGGCAGCTCTGGTACCCGGATGGCTGCCAGAAACCTTGCTCTCCCTTCTCGGTGTCAGGATTACCCGATGCTACCCCAGTAAGTAAAACTGAGGGGTTTGGGAGGGAGCCAGCACCAACCTGGTGCTGTGAAGAAACATAGGAAGCTGTGTTATACTGAGTCAGATCACTGGGTCCATGTAGCTCAGTATTGCTGACACTGACTGGCAACAGCTCTCCAGAGTTTCAGGCAGGAATTTTTCCAGCCCTACATGGAGACACCAGGGATTGAACCTGGGAACTTCTGCATGCAAATCATGTGCTCTACTCCTAAATTATGACCCTTCTCCATACACACAACTACTTGCTTTCTGGCCTCTTAATTGTGGGAGTGGTGGGATCAGACGTCCAAATCTTCCCTACAATATGGATCTACACATCCCTAAAAAAAAATTCAATGGGATTTACTTTCGAGCGGACTTTTATAAGTGGGTGCTGCGAAATGCACAATTGTAAGAGGGATCCATATGTAAAAAACATATTACATTTCCCATGGCTCTGGATATTTATAATAGCTTTGTAATTTTCCATTGAGATATGAAAAACAGTCCCCAGATCCTTAAGGTTAGGAGTAGCTCTCCAGAGAGAAAACTGTTAAAGGATTCCAGACTCTTTCAAGAAGTTAATCTCATAACATATAGTAGGGATAGGATTAGTCTGCAAATCCTCTTGTCTGTTCAAGGCTTTATGTCTGCAGTGAGCAGACTTCAGACTTGCTTCTTCACTAGAACCTTGACGTTGACCAGAAGGTGGGTGCAAAACAGTGGCTCAGGCAGGCAGATGTAGGTTAAGAATTAAAGAACTGGGTATTTCTGAGCCAAGAAATGCTTAGCCCAGAAATTTATGATCAGTACCAGAATCGAATACCAGAATCATGTCCTTTTAGACACACAGAAATCCAGTCTTTGTTTCCTCCCAAACATACTTTTTCTGCAACTTATGGCATATTTAGACATAACAAAGTCCTCCAACTCCCAACATTCTGGGAATTGTAGGACGTTTTCTGGGAATTGTAGAACTTTTTTTTTTGTCTAAACATGCATAGGATTGAGCCCTTAGTCATTATTTTTTTGCAGGAGGGAGATTTTTGGTTGTTGTGATTGTTAGACAATTGGTAGTCAGAAATCCTTGCCTATCCACTGCAAATCACCTAGAGGTCTACCAATAGATCCCAAACTACCTTCTGCTCACCCCTGCCTTATTTATATATCCTCAATTAGACACTGATAATCAAGGCGAAATATTGGTTGGGGGAGACAGGTTGTGAATTGTTGACTTGGGCCCTAATGAAAGAAGTCCTTCTTTGGGTGAACATTTAATGTTATTTGACAATAATGTTATTTTGATGATACTGTAGTTTTCTAATTAACTCTTTTAATTTGGATGTTGTGATTATTGGGTTCTTAGATGTTATTGTATCCTCCCCCCCCCCTTGTTGTAAGCCAGTTTGGTGTCATACATGTGGCTGAAAAGCGGCATATAAATACAGTTATGAATTAATGATAATGCTTTCCCAAACTTTACCATGCTAGATTTAGACACTAAGGATGCAATCCTGTGCATGCTTAGAAAGAAAGAAAAAGTCTATACTTCCTAGCATTCCCCAGCTAGCAAGACTGGCTGGTTAATGTTGTAAATTGTAGGACTTTTTCTTCATCTAAACACGCATAGGATTGCACCTTATAGGTTTTTATAAGGGCAAATGCTCTTATAGGTTTGATCCAGCCAATGCAGCTTTTGACTGATAGAAATCAAATCCGATTTAAATTTAATGTGTTGTGTGAAGACACCCTGTTCCCACCCACCCCTTTCCATTTGAGCATTAACTTTTAAGGCTGCCTCTGGTTTTACCTGAAAAAATAACACAGCCTAATAGATTAATCAGAGGAACAATTAGAGAGGACAGGTTCATGGAAACATTGCTTCCCTTTAAAACTTTTGTTTATACAGGCTCCAAAAGGCATTTAGTCATGTTTCTGGAAGACATGAATAGCTACAAATTGAAACAGGAATGCGACCAGGACCAATAGAAGACATTAAAGGTTAAGAACATAAGAAGCTGCCTTTTATGGCATCAAACCATTGGTCCATCTAGCCCAGTATTGTCTTCACAGACTGGCAGCGTCTCTACAGAGTTTCAGGCAGGGGTCTTTCCCAGCCTTACGTGGAGATGCTGGGGACTGAAACTAGGATTTTCTGCATGCATACCTGGGAGATTGCCTTCCCGGTTATAGACCTGTGTGATTGCTAAGATCATTGAAAACGGTCTTGCTTGTTATACCATGACCTGCAGATTGCCATCTTGTGGTGACCTGGAAGTCGGCCTCCTCTGTGGTAGCACCCACCTTATGGAATTTCCCGTGGTATTTGGGAGGTGCCAACTCTGGTACGTTTTAGGTGTCAATTAAAGACATATCTTTTTACCCAAGACTTCTCTGATTAATTATGCTGCCCAGTTCGTTTGTCCATTGTGGTGTATTCAATATTTCATTTTAATGTGTATATATATATATATATATATATATATGTTTGTGTGTGTGTGTGTGTTTTGGATATTTATGGTGGTGTATTTTAATGAATTTTAATCTTTTTTTGTAAGAGGCATATAGTATTTTTAAAAAATCTATAATAAGATACACACAAACCACTGAGCTGCAACACTTCAAAAGTATGTTAAAAAATAATTCAGTATAAAAATGATTTTAGATGTTAAAATTGTTACATGCCTTAGAACAAAAATGAAATAAAAACATACATATATAAGAGCAATGTTCCGTAGGCTCTGCTACAGTAGGAAAAGGGTACCCTTTGTGTTAAGCAGTACAGCTGAGCAAAATTCAAAGCACTAAAGAAGCTGAAGTTTTCAGTCTGAAGAACTGTTCTGAAAGCCCTTTCTGGGGAGACCATAATGGCCGCCCACGGTGTGAAAGAAGAACGGACCCTGCTCACAGAACATGGCTTGTGTCTATTGGGCTGGCAGCCAAAGCAGCAACGGAATGTACAACAAGGTCACTTTCCCCATTTATGTTCACAAAAAACCATTAGAAGGGAGCTATTCCTCTGGAACCAATCAGTAGAAACTGGGCAATTATTTTCTGTAAACACTGTACTCTCCCCGAGAAACTGCCTTGCTCTGTAGGTATGTAAATTGGCAGATGCTTGTGATGGCTTTGGGACCTCTCAGAAACCTTGAAATTAGGCATGCTTCTAGATAAGGCTTTTAATGTGCCATCACCCTGCCTCATTCACAGATTTTTATGCGGTGGGGGGGGGGTATCTAGACAACAATGACTCTTCCACACATAACCTGCCTGTGCTTTTTCCACTCCTTCTTCCGTCTTTTTTTCTTACTGCTGAAAATTCAGCAAGGAAAAAAAAAGATGAAATTGTTATACAATGCTTTCTGAATGGTTGTGCGAGAGGTTCATTAGACAAGAGTTTTATTGCACGCTCGCTACTGCCCACTTAAAGATGTGCATGCAGCCTTTAGATGTCGTTATCTGCCTCCCACGCACCTCCCACTCCTTCCGCTCATTTTCCATAGCAAAATAGACCTCTTTTTATCCTACTTTTTAAAAATGGAATGTACTGTGATCTTCTGCTGTGTACAGGAAAAGCGTCGCGATAAAAGCAGCCTCGGAATGGGCCACGTGGTCTTTGTTTACTTCCTCTTTCCCCTCCAGAAAGGATGAGGAAATGCGGAGAAGTGATGCTAAGGAAACGTGATTTCCCCCGTGTGATGATGCTCTTAATCCTTCATTGTATCAGATATCAAAACATTGAAAGTCGAAAACTTTAGTAAAAACATACAATTTAATAAAACTGTAAGAACACAGTAAAATAAAAATCACAATGGAGATATGACACATATCAAATAGCAGCAGTTAATTAAACTAACTCAGTTCATTAGTCTAAAATCTTTCTAAAACAGCCAGGTCTTAAGGCTACTAAACCACATGTGAGTGTAATATGGGAGGTCTGTATTTAGATCTTCAAACCTCTTTATACCTTAAAGCAGTGATGTGTGAGGCATCAGGTTTGGAACAGCAGTTTGAGGGACAGGGTACTAACCTTTACCGCCCCCCCCCCCACAGCTATTATTAGCCCCACTGCAGAAAAACATACTTGCATAGGCTGACCATATGAAAAGGAGGACAGGGCTCATGTAACTTTAACAGTTGTAGAGAAAAGGGAATTTCAGTCGGCATCATTTGTATACAATTCGTACCTGGTGAAATTCCCTCTTCATTACAACAGTTAAAGCTGCAGGGACCCTGCCCTCTTTTGTATCTGGTCACACTAGTATAGTGCATGCAACTTTAATTACTGTGATGAAGAGGGAATTTCACTAGGTACTAATTGCATACAAATGATGCCGGCTGAAATTCCCTTTTCTCTGCAACTGTTAAAGTTACATGAGCCCTGTCCTCCTTTTCATATGGTCAGCCTATACTTGCACCATATACATATATAAACATGCATATACATTTTCCTCTGATGGGACTAGTAACAAGTACAAGCTGGTAATTTAGACCTGGAAATTGGCTTGGGGAAAAGGGTTCAACACACTTCCTGTCTTAGTGCTTTAATCAAATTCAGACAGATCTCTATCCATCAATAGCAGCTTTTAAAGAACTGGGGTGACCCAGTCAGAGATCGCCTGCAACTCATGCGGTTTGTCCCTTAACCAGTAGACAGCAGGCTCGATGGCCCTCCCAGTTCATTACATCTATTTCCCACCATTCCTCTAAGGAGCTCAAAGTAGCATATCTGGATATAGGCCAATTTATCCTCACAATGAACCTGTGAGATAGGGTAGACACTGAAAGAGTGACTGGTCCAAGGGCATGCAGTGGACATGGACAAGTGGACATTTGAAGGTAAGTCTCCCCAGTCCAGTACACCACACTGGTTCCTCCCATGGAAGAAAATCTACAACAAAGCTGCCACCACAAACTAGGCCCTGTTAGATGACTTCGTTTCTCTATCACCATTCCAACTGGAAATGAAGGTTTCATAAACAAATATATTGTCCCCTATAGGGTCACATGGCAGACAGTAGCCCAGGACCAATATAGCTCTCCGAAGTCAGGTAGATCCTGTGACAGTAAGAGTATCAGAGCTCATGCTAGGCTGCAGTATAAATCCCACAGCTCAGTGATGCTACTATAAATTAAACCTGCAGTCTGATGCAGGTCACATGTGATGCAAAAAGTTCCATTTAGCTTCTCATGTGCTATCAGTGAGCAATGTACTCTACATGGGGACAATGTTCTGAAGCTTCAGCTGGTTAAGAATGCTAAAGCTAGTGTTTTGAGCAGGCTACATTTGTCGGAATTCATTTCTCCATTATTGTATTATCTTCATTGGCTTCTGCTTTTTTTCCAAGCCCAACTCAACCCTTATTCGGACATTCAGTACTTGTAGGTACCAAAAGCATGAAGAGGCTCTTCAGATGTTTGAACTACAACTTCCATAAGCCCTAGATAGCATGGTCAATGGTCAGGGATTATGGGAGTTGTAGTTCAAAACATCTAAAAGGCATCAGGTTGCCTTTCCCTGTTCTAGAGAGGGTGTTTTTTTCACATGTTTAGTACTCATAGGTGTAAATTGCTGGTCATGACCTTTAAAGCTCTCAATGTTTGGGACCAGGATGATATCTAAAGCACTGCTCATGCAAATGATTAACTATTTTGAGTAGTGGACTGTGGAATAAAATAAGGTAGAACTGAGGATTTGTGGTACTAAGGACTTGGCTAAAATGTAAAAAGCCAAATCCTAGTGAATTTATTTGATGGACATATTTTTACCACTAGGTGTCAGTGTAGCAACAAAGAAAGGACATCACATTGATCTGGGCAAAGGTGTTTTGTGCGCTGATATAGAAAAATGTTAATCAGCACACAACCGCTGTTGTGTGCTGATTAGCATTTTTCTATTTTGGGTTCATTTCAACTGCTGCCTTCTATATTGTGTAAAAGTTGCGCTGATAGCCTTTGGGCTGCACAGCGATAAAATTAAGATTGTAAAAACAAATTCCCACAATCCTCGTGACAGCAATATAACAGAAATGGATTCTTTGCTGTGTTAGCAGCTTGGGACTTTTTTGAAACTTAAAACATTGCATTTGGAGCATGGGGTAAGTGTCATGTACTGCAGACATCTATGCTCTGACCATGCAAGGGAGGCAGTGCTGATTGAAGGGGACTGAGGAGACTTTATTTATTTGCAACAGGCAATAGGGGGAGGGAATGGGCAGGCCCTGCTGGCTGGCTGGGATCTTTGCAGGGCAGTTTATCCTCCATAATGCTGTGGCTTCCAGTGGAGGCTGGTGGCTTTGATGTCAATGGTAGGCTGACCATATGAAAAGGAGGACAGGACTCATGTAACTTTAACAGTTGCAGAGAAAAGGGAATTTCAGCCTGCGTCATTTGTATGCAATTAGTACCTGGTGAAATCACCTCTTCATCAAAGCAATTAAAGTTGCAGGCACTATACTAGAGTGACCAGATACAAAAGAGGGCAGGGCCCCTGCAGCTTTAACTGTTGTAATGAAGAGGGAATTCCACCAGGTACTAATTGCATACAAATGACTCTGGCTGAAATTCCCTCTTCTCTACAACTGTTAAAGTTACAGGAGCCCTGTCCTCCTTTTTATATGGTCAGCCTAGTCAATGGGGAAGTGAATCTGCTCTGGGTTTCAAGTCAGAACCAGTCAGAACTCTGAAGGAGCTAACCAGGGTGTGGGATTTTGTATGCTATGTTGTCTAATGTACACATTTCTGCAAGCAATTTTACTAATATACATTTCAAACATTATTTTTGCAAATGCATGCATTTTTTTTGTATGTGTGTTTTATTGTCAACCTCCATTGTGAAATTTGGAGAAATGTGAATTTTGATGGATAACCGCGTTCTGGTTCTTATATTGGTTTGAATGTGCCAAATTAGGTAAATTGGTATTAAAATGTGAACTGAATGAAATTTTCCCCATCCTTCCTCCAGACAGGTGGCTCCTAGCTCTACCAATTAAAAAGTATTGTGAAGCTATTCCATCTTTTCCTCTATAACCTTTTTTCTTATAAGAAAAAGATAGAAAAATGGTGGGATAACATGGAAGGGTTATAAATTGAAGACATCATCATATAGGACCCATGTAAGATTTTGTGAGTGAGGCAAGTCAATTGCACAATAACAGCCTTATCTGGCTTGGAAGTGCCATTGGTTGCCTGTTTCCTCACCTGATCTCTTTTCCAGCTTGGCGATTGTTCCTTGGGCAAGATACCCTCAATGAGCCTTCTCCCTCAGTGAGTCTACCTTCTCACCACATTGTCACCAGCTGCTACTGTTCCTCATTCTCTTTGTCATCTCAGGTGCTACCACTTGCTTGCTTGACAGGCAGAGAGGCAGTAGGCAATGGCATCTGCTACTCCACCTTCTCACCATCATCACCACCACTGGACCAGAGTGAGAGGCAGTTGAACAAGCAGGTTACCATGGGGTAGGGTGACCAGATAAAATCCAGGTCAGGGCTCCTGTAACTTTAACAGTTGTAGAGAAAAGGGAATTTCAGCCAGCGTCATTTGTATACAATTAGTTCCTGGTGAAATTCCCTCTTCATCACAACAGTTAAAGTTGCAGGGGCCCTGCCTTCTTTTGTATATGGTCACTCTAGTATAGTGCCTGCACCTTTAACTGTTGTGATGAAGAGGGAATTTCACCAGGAACTAATTGCATACAAATGACGCTGGCTGAAATTCCCATTTCTCTACAACTGTTAAAGTTACAGGAGCCCTGACCTGGATTTTATCTGGTCAGCCTACCATGGGGAGAAGGAGGAGGAGAAAGTCCAGGGTGGTTTTTTTTTGTTAGTGGGCACCTACTGGGGTGTAGAACCTCAGTAAGTGTCCAATTGTGCCTACCTTTGATGCCAGCCTTGTGGTGAGGTATCAACCAGCTGTGCATTGGGTTGGCTGCACATCCAAAGCCAACCTGAATATCATTTTCCCTATGCCTTACGAAGGACTGTATGAAAAGAGATTAGTGTGACAACAGCAAGAACTTCCAATGTTTCGTAAAAGAAAACTGTTATGCTTTGGCTATGCAAACAAGGGGTAGTGAGCAAGTCAAATGACTGGACCACTTTTAGTGGACTTCAAACTATACATTCCACAAGTCACAGAAGGTGGAATTATTATTACACAAGATGTCACTCCTAAAAAAATCCCCCCCACACTGATGTGGTTATTCCAGATGCAAAATACTAGGACCTATGCTGTTTCTAGCAATTGTGCACACCTTTTTGTTATGTGAATAGCAGACCAGGGGAAACCTGGGAATGTGGGAAAGAGATGTTTAACTCTGTCTCTCTGTGCCACAATCACCTTTCCAAAGATGCTTTTTGCATTTCCCTTCCCAGCCCTCAAGAGTCCTGAGGCTGCTCAGGTTTTCTCTCAGCTGCTATTTACATAACAAAAAATGTGCCCATTAATTGCATTCAAGCAATAGAATAGTTTAGCTGAAATGCCAAAGGCATGTCTTCACTTGGCAGATGAGTTTGCACACAGTACAAATTCATTAAATGCCAGCAACTAAAAAAGGTGTTGCGCCCAGGAGTGTAGTGGTAAATATCAACAAACTAGTTCCAACAGTTCTCATCTCCATCACCAACAGGTCTGTTGTGAAGCTAACAGGTTTTAATCGCCCATTCAAGACCAAGCCACCCCAAAACACTTTGCATTACAACAGGGATAGTGCACAACAATATATTGCTGCTGTGAAAATCTATTTCCCCTCTTGCTACTGTGAAGATTGCAGCTAATCACAGAAGAAACAGGAACATCGGAGGTGGGAGATGGCAGGTGATGTCTTCATCCCTGCTGATCAAAAAGTCCTGGTGCTTCAACCCTGTAGGCCCTGGCTCCACTACACCAATACTTGTATCTGTTGGAGAACTTGTTATGAATGGTGCTGTTCTGGCTCAGTGGTGGGAGGCAGGTGATGACAGATCCTAGTATCTCTCAATGCTTTGTAATGTTCACAGTGACTTTGTGCAATTCTGCAGCCCTCCCATCCATGTACTTCTCTCTGAAGGAACAACAGCAGCAGCTACAAGAAATTATTTCTGTTTCCAAAGGTTCCTAATGAAACGGCAGGGCTGAGGAGGATGTATTGTGCAGGACTCCCGCCTAGCTTTGGTAGGAGATAATTACTTAGGTTGAAAGCCTTCTTGGCCAATCAGTTTGGGACTCTTGTTTGAGCCATTTAATAAGTTTTGATAATCCCTAAGTATTTGTTGGCATTTGGAGCAGTAATTTACTGTGCGCCTCACCATATGGAGTACTTTCTGAAAGGCCATGCTAAGTTTACTCTGGAGCTTGTAGGATCAAGTGTCGTGGGGGGGAGGTGGGGTGTTTTTTAAAAAATACTTTCGGTTTTCATGCTCTGGATTTGCAGATCCTGACTGATTTGTGCACTTCACCAGTAGCCTTATAAACCACACAATATCCTACAATTGAACACACCTCAGAATCTTGGCACTGGTGGAGAAGGTGATGCTGAAAGTGTCTCTTGAGGACAGAGCAAGACAGATGTGGGAATTCAAAATCCAGAACAAGTCTCTTGCTCTCCCCATCTACAGTGCAGAGGTTGATGGAGATGTAGCACCAGAGCCAATTATTAAATGAAACTCCCATTTCACAAATATAACTGTCTCCAATACCGCTTTATACCAAGGGGCTGTCTAAATGCTCGGAAAGCCCCGAGTGGGTGAGTTGTGGCACAGCGTTGATTATACGATGTGGCAGCAATCGCATAAACACTCCAGGGCTTTCCGCTGAGGCTGCAGAGAGAAAAAGTCAGGGAATTACCCCAACTTTTTGCTCCAGAGCGAGGTGATGCCACACAAAATGGTGTCAAGACAGCCCCTCACCTTGCTCCGGAGTCGCAGTGGAAGAGTGGCTGGGGAGTGTCTGCTGGAAGGCAACCTGCGATTGGTCACTTTCCACAAGGAAAAGGACACGGGCAGCTCCAGTCCCCAGATGGCCACCATCCCAGGCTCCCTCCTTGGCATTGGCATTACCCAACTCCACACCAGGGGAGGGAAAGCACGAGATTTCTGAGGGACACGGTGCCAACCTGGCGCCGTGAAGATACCCCCCCCCCCCCAAGTCAGACTGTTGGTACATCCATCATATTATCTATATCAGTGATGAGCAGCATTAAGGCTTGCAGTATCTCATTTGGGTTTTGTTTTTTACTAGAATTGTAAGATCCATTTACCAGATCCAGGACCAAAAGAACTACTCCTATAATTAAAGAATGATAAGCTCAGGAAGTTGCTTTGAATACCAGAATTGAACGTAGCTCACAGTCTTTCCACACAAAAATCCACTTCTGCTTACCTCCAAGCTTTCTTCAATGCAGTAATATAATTTAGAGCAGGGGTGTGGTGTCATTTTTCTTAAAGAAAGCATTGATGTATTATTGGCTTATTGTTACTTCATATAAAATACATTGTTATTATTTATTTTATTTTATTTTATTATTTTATTTGTTGCATTGCTATACCACCCAATAGCCAAAGCTCACTGGGCAGTTCACAAAAATTAAAACCATACAGTACAATTTAAAGTATAAAACTTAAACCACAATATAAAAACACAATATAAAAGTACAACCAGAATAAAACTGAGCAGCAATGCAGAGATTTAAAATACAGTTTTAAAACAGCAAAGCTAAAAGACTTAGATAGAAAAATGTTAAAAATAGTGGAAAAATAAAGAAGTCTTCACTCAGAAAGAGTATAATGTAGGTACCAGACCACCCTCTCTAGGGAGCTTATTCCACAGCCAGGCCAGGGTGCCACAGCAGAAAAAGCCCTCCTCTTCATAGAAAGAGACTCCACGCCAAGTGGCCCGTCATCACCAACTAAGACAGGGGTGCAGACAAGCACTCTTGCACAACTGTTCATTTTCAGCAGAATTCTTACAGGAGAACTTGCTGGTGAATTATGCCTGATAGGCCCAATGAAATTTTATATGCAAATGTGTGTCATTATAGACTGACGACCCCCCCTTTTCAGCCCATACTCTACTCCTCTGTTCCAAATTGCCCCCTCCCCAATAACTTCTCCCAGCCATGAATTTCAAGTGCATGCTTGTCCTCCTGAGGCAGCCATTTCTGGACCAGAGTTAGAGGTGTTAGCCCGACAGCCCTGAGCTGGGGATGGGGAGATGATTACATTGATCATAATTTACAGTTGCAATAAATGCAAGCTGCTTCAGCATCTATCACTCATGCATCTTTCCATGGGGGAGATGTTCAAGTTTCCCGTTTGCCTAAAACAGCGGACGTGTGAGTCACTCACGCTTTCTCTTCCATTGCTTTGTGCAACAAGAGAAAGAGCTCTGAGAATTATTAAATCACATAGCTGGAAGGGACTCAACAGATTGTCTACTCCAGCCTTCTGCAACCTCGGTCCCTCCAGATGTTTTGGATTATCACTCCCATCAACCCCAACCAGCATGATCAATTGTAGTCCAAAACATCCAGTGGGACCCAGTGTGGGGAAGGCTGGATCACTCTATGCCAATAATGATGAACACCTTTGTGGTTATCTCCTGTAATATATAGAAACAAGACTCCATCATACCTACTTTTCCCCCCCAGTATGCATCAGTGATTTCCACCTCCATTTAAGTAGCGCATCAAGTGCTGGTCACTTTCACGTGTGTGCATTGTTGCACTATTCCACCTTGTTTACCTTTTCACCTGTACCGGCTCGCACTTCCGCTCCCCCACTATTGCGCTTGCCCCACCCCTTCTCCTTCTTCCTCCAGTTCATTGGTTTTTGTGGTTGATGGACATTGTGATGGGCGTGGGCACCTTCCCCCCTTTGGTTTTGTTGTCAAGCATTTTAGCAATTTAGCATTTCATTGGCTGGACACCGTTACTGCCTTTAGAGGTGAGATGATGCTCCCTTCTGTGCGGGGTTTTCGCGCACCCTCTCTCCCTCCCCCTTCCCAGTTGAGCAGTTCTACAGACTGGAGGAGAACCACCCCTGCCCTCCTCTTTCATCAGCAAGATCGCTTTTCAGCGCACTCCCCCCCCCCAAGAAGGGACGTTCTGCAACATTATGCGAGGACAGCAATACACAGAGACAGAAGGGTGGTTTTATCCCACGTGGAGAAAAAATACTGCACTTTCCCCACCCTAGAAAAACATGGAAAATGAAGCGGAAGAGGTGAGATGACTGCAGGACAGGGACGATGTCATGTGAGGGTCACAGGGCAAAATGGTAAACAAGGCAGGACAAAAGTGCAATAAAACTCTGGTGTGATGGAGCTCATAGTCAAGGATGGATTCTCTTAGTCTATCAGAGGGGGCAATAAAGAACACTACACAGTGTGGTAAAGGAAGTACTGGAAGGCTGAATAAAAAAGGTTGTTGTTACAAAGACAAGATGGTGTCAGCCTGTTTATGAGTGACCAGAGATAGAACATCCCTCACCCCACCCCAGAAAAAAACCACACACCAGGGAAAGGAGGCATTAAGATCTCTGAAGGAAGCTTGTGTTGTTTCTCAGAAGCATTATTTGGAGACTTTTCCTTGTGGGTAAATGAATCTAGCTCATAAGAGAACAATTTATTTATTGAGCTACCTATTGCTTCTTCATTTTAATCCCCCACTTCCTGAAAGGAGTTCAGTGTGGCATACATGACTTCTCTGCCCTGCTTTTATCCTTACAACAACAATCTGAGGTACATTAGGCTGAGCAAGTTTGGGTGCTTCCAGACAGAGGGCTCCTGGGCCTGGCACTACCGCTCAGAAACCATATTTTCTTAATGAATTTTCTGCAGTAAGAAAAGAAGATGGAGAAAGCGGTGGGGAGAAACAGGAAAATTACGAGTAGAAGACCACAGCATCTGGAGTGGACCCCCTATGAAATTCCAGGAATGAGGCGTGATGGCATAATAAAAGCCTCACCTGGAAGCACCAATGATAGGCATAAAATCACCTAGCAAGATACATTGCTCAGTGGGGACTTGAACCTGGAACTACCCAGTCTACACCCATCATTCTAGCCACTACACCACAGTGGCTTTTGTGGGGATCCACCAAGCTACATTTTTTCAATAGCTTTCACTATAGAGGATGTAGGTCCATTCAAAAGATCTCTGGCTACAACTTGTCCAGTGTACCTCTGCGGTTATCCCCTTAAATCATTATTTGAACAGGATAATAATACTTCAGTCATTATTTGGATTTCTTGAAAATTCCCTGCCAAGAACAAGTCCTTGTTTTTGCTATTGGTGGTGTTGCCAGTGGTGGGGAGAGATTTCCTGAGTTTCGAAATGTTCTCTTTCCTTTCAGAATTGTCAGTCAGGAATTATTCTAGACATATTTAAGATATACATATTGAGAGCTATCTGAATGGAAAACAAAATAGAGGGGAAATGTTGAATATTTGCGTGAGGGAAATTACATAATTCGGAAACATTTTAATATCCATTTGTTTGTGTTGGCTTTTTGTAGGTCATAGTTAAACCAGTGAAGAAAACGTTTCTTTCTTTTAAAATTTAAATTATATTTTTCTGTTTTAAGGAGTTTTTAATATTCTTTTTCATATCACCTGATCCAAAACATACAGACATGAGATCCATTTCTGTGTTATACTTCAAATGAAGAACGAAGAAGATTGCTCTGTGCCATTTTCTTTTATCTGTGACACAGTCATGTTCATGCTATCAGTTCTCACCCAGCAATGTCACTCTCATGTTTTGGAGTATTTTAATACTTTAGGGCTTAGCGATCCACATAGAAGTATGTTTGGGTGTTGACAGAATGAAGTCCAGATGACAGCATATTTAAAGAATGCATGTCCCAAAATATTTTTCTTTGTCATGTTAAATCATGCTTATGTTCAGTATAAAACAAAATATTTGGATTTATATTCTCAGTAAAATATGTACAGGCAGGGCAAGCCTATGCACACTTACTCAGAAGCAAGTCTTACTGTATTCAATGGGACTTCCTCCCAAAGGAGTATGTACAGGATCAAAGCCTTAAATAAAGAAGATTGTATTAACCAGTTCAAATAAATACATGTTCTCAGTCTGCAAGTACCGTGACTGTGGGCCACTGTGGCTGCAATGAAATTGGTAGTAGAGCTTGCTCCAGGTGGATACCATAAAGTTTGTCTTGTGCTGATTAGAAGGCAGATATGGTGGGTTCAGACAAAGGAGGACATTTGCTTTACCAACAAATGTTTTGCTCAAGCAATCATTAATGACAGAACTGAAAGTGGCTTATGGATAATCTGATGTGATTTACAGCAGAGTTGCCTTGTGCCAAGGAAGTGTGGTAACACAGCATTTCTTATTAGAAGGAATAGATGCAGGCAAGAGCCGGTCTAGAAGAAGTTCAGATCAACTTAGGGTGCAATCCTATGCATGTTTGGACAGAGAAAAGTCCCCATGCTAGCTGGGAAAGCTGGGAGTTGTGGGACTTTTCTCTGTCTAAACATGCATAGGATTGTGCCCTAACTTGATTAGTGCTTTTATACACATCATTGAAAAAGGCTATCTAACATTGTGCATGATCATAAGTAAGTGAAGGCATGAAATATAGTTACTTGCTTCCCTCAGGGAGAGAGCACATGTTACCTGTTGCAGAGGCGAAGATGAAGGGGAGGGAATAGGAGAAAAGAACTGACTAAGAGCTCCATCACACCAGCGTTTTAATGCACTCTCGACATGCCTGGTGTCCGGTTTTGCAACATGGCACTCACATGACATCGTACCCATCCTGCTGTGATCTCACTGTGATCTCGCCGTTTCCCCTTCCTCTTCCATTTCATTTTGGTATGGGGAAAGTCCGGTTCTTTTCTCTATGTGTGATAACATCGCTGTTCCGTTCCCGTGTAATTTCCTTTTTGATGCTATTTTGGATCGTCCTGGTTTTTCTGCTGGGGGTGTGTCTGTGGAAGGGCGTGTGTGTAGGGCGGTGTCGCTGATGAAAGCAGAGGGTGGAGTGGTTCTCCTCCAGCATGCCATTTCAATTTCCTTTCCTCATCATTCTCCTTGGATCCTTGGTTCGGAGTTTGTGGGTCAAGTGGGTTAAACTGGCTATACCAGCTGTTCTCATGAATGCCCAATTCACCAATGTGGTTTATAAAGATCCTAGGGAAAGTATGATGTGTTCTTTTTCTCCCCTCCCTGCCAACAATACTTTGTTGAAACGAGGATAGGTAAACCAGTCCGTGGACATGCAAGGGTTGACTTTCCCTAATCCCGTAATCCCTTAAATACACCATTGCACCATTGTATCATTACACCATTTCAGCCTACCAGAATTGCATTCAATTGCATATGTCCGGAAATAATAATTTTTTAAAAAATGGGAAAATAAGAATTAGGGTGGGGGAAGGAACCCACATCCCACGTCCATCTCAAAGTCCCTCCCAGCCACAACAACCAATGAACTGCAAGGGGAAGGAGAAGGGAGGAGACAGAGCAGTATGTTGGCAATGCGAGCCCGCACAGGTGAAAGGTTGCAGGCACTGAAATAGCACTGAAATAGAGCAACAACGCACACACATGAAAGTGATCAGCGCTTGCCGCGCTGTCAAAACTGAGGAGGATAGTGTGGGGACAACCCGGGGGGGGGGGGAACATGGTGTAATGGAGCTCCAAGTTACAGGACAAGAAGGATGAACAAGACAAGTGGCTGTTGATACATTCTCTATTGCCCCCCAGTGACAGGAAGCATACGGAGTTGATCCTATTATTCAACACTTTCCCCCTAAATATGAGAAGCTAAGAGTCACAACAGAACAGAGAAGAGCAATGAAATATTGCTGCATCCTGTCTGGTTGCATATAGAGATACATCTAGCTAGGAAGAGGAAACTTGGTATTAGTTTATCTACTAACAGAAAATCTGATATCCCAGAATGGAGTTACTTTCTCTGAATAGTCCCTGCAGTCATGCAAACACACACAGAGCTCCAAAAGCATTCACATGTTCAACCACTCACTTAATTCATATTCCCACACACATGCACACACATGCACGCACACACACGCACACACACACCTGCCCCAGCCTTCCTCAGCAGCAAAATTATACACTAATTTTGTCAACCCCCAAACCTTCCTCTCCCCCACTTAGCTACCTGTATGTTTTGAAAGAAGTGGTTGGCCTCACCAGAGCAAGGAGATAAGGGGTCAGTTCGCACAATACAACCAGCTCATTATGGGATGATCTATAACAAATAAGATAAATATAAAAAGTTATTTGAATCTACATATTATAGGTCCTTTATTTGAGGGTTAAACACTCCTTAACACATACTGCAAATTGTGGGTTAAGCAAAAGTTGTTTAACCCTTAAATAACCCACAATGGTCTGGATCGGATGACACGTTACAATCCCCAATCAGCCCAATTAGGGTATGCTCAATCAAAATGGCTGTGGCACACGTGCTGCAGCTCATCATGGGTTAAATAACCCATGATGAGCCATCCAGGTAATGTGAACCATGTCGTTCTTTCAATGTCCATTATAGTCTCCCCAAAGTAGAGCTGGAGTAGTGATTAGAGTAGATTTCCTGCACTAGCAAGAAGTTAGACTAATGACCTTTGAGTTCCCTTCCAACTCTATGATTCTAGAGGTGTGGTGTCTCCCTGTCCCACTTCATGGTAAGCAAAGACTATTTTTGTGGAAATGAAGGCACTGCCTCTCTCATCAGTGCCTTGCTGACTGCCCTCAGATGACAGCAAGCATCATTTTTGTTCATCCACATTCTGAAATCGGAGATCAGAAATAGGACGCGGATTTACATTTACCTCTTTTTTATAAAAAGAAAGTGATGTCCTCTGTCAGTCAGTGTATCCTACTTCTGACACAGGAGATAGGAATACAATTTGACTTTTTATGCAGGTCATACGTCTGGCTCCAAAAAAACAAAGTTTGGTTGCCTGGCAGCACTTCCATGCGTCAGACCCTTATTACAGCTCCCAGCTGTTGTCTCAGATAGTGCAGGCCATAGGAGTGAAGTGGTGAAATGGGTAGCTTTTCCCCACTCCGTCTGTCTAGCTTGTTTCCCAAACTTGAATGGGTATATCTGAGATTCACCAAATCAAAGGAGAACACAACGGCTTTAAGGACTGACCCCACTCGATGACTGATTTACAAATCTTTACTAAATGTTTTGGCCTTCAAGAATTAATATATGGATAGTGATCCCTGAAACTTCTCTCAAATCAAATAACACAAAGCGTTACCACTAGGGTGACCAGATAAAATCCATGTCAGGGCTCATGTAACTTTAACAGCTGTAGAGAAAAGGGAATTTCAGCCAGTGTCATTTGTATGCAATTTGTTCCTGGTGAAATTCCTTCTTCATCACAACAGTTAAAGTTGCAGGGGCTCTGCCTTCTTTTGTATATGGTCATTCTAGTATAGTGCCTGCACCTTTAACTGTTGTGATGAAGAGGGAATTTCACCAGGAACTAATTCCATACAAATGACACTGGCTGAAATTCCCTTTTCTCTACAATTGTTAAAGTTACATGAGCCCTGACCTGGATTTTATCTGGTCACCCTAGGTACCACAAAGTGTACATTTATTGCTCAAACAGTATCGGAGAATAACAAAACTTGTAATGATGAAATGAGCAAAATGCATTACTGCATACTATGCAATTAGGACGATTAGAAGCCTAATAGAAAACATAGCTAGCATATTCTTTAGTAAAATTAAAGTTCTATTCCTCTCAAGCACCAAAGCCTTCTTCATTAAGATCTTATGATTACCTATCTGGCAAGCATGGCTTGCAGAGCTTAGGTAATCATGTTTCGTTGGCTTCTCCTTCTCCCAGGTTCTCTCTGGGCAACCAGATCTAACTCTTGCTTTTATAACTCTTGTGTTAATGAATGACCTCATCTTAAGTTTTAGAGGTGGCCATACTACTATTCCTATTTCTCTTAACGTAGCCAGCTTCACCACTGACACTAGCAACACCTAGATGACTGCATCTAAGTTAAGCAAAGCATCTTTCTGATTCCAGTACTTGATCAACCCATTTGTGGCAACCTTGCTCCATTTCCAAGAACATTTTCTCTTATTTCCAAAAATACATTCTATTACTCTCAGTTATCTCACAACACACACAAAACTAATCACATCAGTTACTGATCATGTATACTCAGGGGGAATCCACACAGTCCTTTGGAACATTTTAAATTGTATTTTAAAACGTTCCAAATAGGTGCATTCTAAAACATCTTAGGCCACATTACTGAGTACTCACGTTACAGGAGAAACAGTCTTCAGTCTTTAAAGCGGTGTATACGAACACACATTGTTCTGCCCTGTCTCTTTCTCTTTCGTTTTTCAATGAATTTAGGGCAAGGCATTGTGGGGGTTGTAGTTCAGTTACACACTTCCTTCTTAGTTCCTCTGTCATTCCCTAGCGAGTATAGGGCTAAGAATTGTGGGTGTTGTAGTTCACTGGTCCACTTCCTGTTTCTTCCCCACCAATCAACTGCTCAGCATTTGGGCACCAGTAAAGGAAGCACTGCCCCCATGAATCAAACGGTAAGGAAGGACACATTATTTTACTTAAAACGATTTATTAAAAGTGAAACCGTTGTATATAACTGAAGGGAGTTTTAAAAAACCTCAGATATACAACGTTATAGGGAGTGCGTCATGTGGCCCAAAGAGTTTTCATAACCCTTATAAAACGTCAAAAAACTCGTGTGTAGATCCGCCCTCAGTATACACAGATAATTAGGAAGAGCACTCCTGTGAAATACAATGGTTGAATTCGGACAACACGATAGTCAATGGTGGGGTAATAATCAACTTTACAATTGTTCATCTAGGAGGTACTCCCCACACAACATGGTAATAAATAATCAACTGTGGTGTGGATTAGGATCAGCACTGAGTTGACTATGGCAGCATTCGGACAACACGATAGTCAATACAACTGACGATTGTTCCCCTCCCCCACAGTTGCTTATTGTGTCATCCGAATTCAGCCAATGAATTCTTATCAACAACACATGTTACATTCATACTCTGTGACAGTAGCCTATATAAGGACAAGCAGGGTGGATGGATGCTAACAATTTTCAATAAACGGCACTCCCCGGGGATTTCCTCTTCCACACTAGAAGGCCCTTGATGGCTAATTTTGAAGTAGATGCAATTTTCAGAGCATGCATCTTAGAAACAAGAGGGTTTTTTCACTTACCTTTCCCTAAACACCTATATGAATGAATGTAGAGATTGGGAAGTGTGTGAATCCCTACCTTGTGGAAGGCTTATAAATGTTTCTTCCTCCCAATCCTGATGCATATATGGGAACATAGAAACCTGCCTTACACTGAGTCAGACCATTGGTCCATCTAGATCAGTGTTGTTGTCAACACTGACTGGCAGCATCTCTCCAGGAATTCAGGCAGGAATGTTTTCCAGCCCTATCTGGAGACACCAGGGATTGAACCTGGGGACCTTCTGCATGCAAAGCAGCTGCTTTACCACTGAGCTATGGCTCTTCTCCATACAAATTGATTTCTGGCCATGTGTGCTTTAATGGGAAGGTGGGATCAGACATCCAAATCTTCTCTACAATATGGATCTACACATTACCCTACTAAAAACACTCACATTTATGGGAAGGGTAGCGTATGAAACTTTTCTGATTTTCAGGAGTTTGGTGCATGTAAATTTGACATAAATTTCTATTTTAGTAAACAAATCTTGATATTTCAACATCCAGAATTTTGCAAGTTCAAACCGTGGAAGGACTGTTCAAGGGCACATCTTTTCTGTGGACATTTGAAGGGACAGCTTAGGGACAGCTGGAGCATCTCCCCTATGAGGGAAGGTTACAACAGTTGGGATTGTTTAGCTTGGGAAAAAAGGAGGCTAAGGGGAGACATGATAGAGGTGTATAGAATTATGCATGGTGTGGAGAATGTAGATAGGGAGACATTTTTCTCCCCCTCTCAAAATACTAGTATCTGGGGGTCATCCCATGAAGCTGATTGGTGGGAGATTCAAGACAAATAAAGGGAAGTATTTCTTCACACAGCGCATAGTTAAACTATGGAATTCACTACCACAAGATGTAGTGATGACCACCAATTTGGATGGCTTTAAAAGGGGGGTTGAATAAACTTCTGGAGAAGAAGGCTATCAATGGCTATGTGCTACCTCCAGGATCCGAGGCAGTAAACCTATATGCACCAGTTGCTGGGGAACACAGGTGGGAGGATGCTGTTGCACCGTGTCCTTCTTTATTGGTCCCTGGACGACAGCTAGTTGGCCATTGTGTGAACAGAGTGCTGGACTAGATGGACCCTTGGTCTGATCCAGCCTGGGACTTCTTATGTTCTTACATTAAGGCAAAGCCCAATCTACCTAAGAAGCCCAATATAAGATGTTCACATTGAGTTTACAATTGCTATAATTGAATTATTTCAAATTTTATTTGCAAATGCGGTAGCCCACTATTCAAATGTTCTGGATCCAAGTTAAGCATGTTATCCAGAGCATGGTCAAATATGAATTAATACTGGAATGCAAATGAATGACTAAAAATACCCAAAACACACTATCATGATTTCTAAGTTGGTTACAGCAAAGAACTGCAATTGGCAACAATTTATGAAATTACAGCACAGTCCTATCCATGTAAGTCCCATTGAATTCAGTAGGGCTTCCTCCCAGATGAGTATAGGATTGCAGCCTAGCAGTACAATCCTATATGCACTTAGCTGAGAGTAAGTCCCATTGAACTCAATAGAACTTACATTTGAATAGACATGTATAGGACTGAAGTGAATTTGTTAGCTGAAGGGATGGTAGACAACAGAACCATGTATAGGGTAGCCCTGTTCTGTTAGAAAATCAGGCTGTGTCATAGAATATAGAGTTGGAAGCAAACTCAGAAGACATGTTGTCAAATCCCTGCTCTATGCAGGATGCAACTACAGCATCCCGAAGAGACGGCTGTCCAGGCTCTGGTTAAATATCTACAATGAATGAGACAGTTCAGATGACTCAGACTGAACCACCCAAGCAATCTAAGTCATGTTTTTAATTTCAAAAGATAAATATCTTCTCCGTCTGAAATATATTCCTTGAACTGAAGTACAAGGTTTGTTTTGATTTTCTTGAAGTTTGTCCTTCGTGGGATCTCATATTTGTATTCCGAATTGTCGATCCCTGCATCCCTTCAGCAGCTGTTAAATAGTTCTCACAAGGCATCCATCACATAGCAAGAAACTTGTCCAAGCAGCCACTGACATTTTATTTTCTCCCTACAGGTTATTTTTCAGTGGTGATAAGTACCATTTCCCTCTCTCATTTCCTCAGGAATTTTCGCATTAGGTCTAACACATCCACGTAATAACTTTTTACATGTCAGACATCAGGGTAACTTGAATTCCCAACAGAAATTATTTTCCAGAGAAGACTATGTAACTTGTAGCAACTATATACCTTTGTGTCCTATGTTCAACTCATCCAACGTTTTGAATTAACAGGTTTTATACTAAGTGTGAATATATATTTTACGTCTCTCCAAAAGAAGCTGACAATTCGGGTTATACCAGCATTAAATACAATCTATGTGGCCCAAGTCGCTATTGGAAAATAAAGGAATGCTGTCTCTCCTATATGTCTGCTAGAAGGAAACAACAAAATAACTCTCTGACCGCAGAATCATATGCATATTCACTCAGAAGTACACTCAGTACACTAAGGCTTACTCACAGATAAGCATGTATAGTAGGGCTGTGCATTTTCAGGGGGCAGGGGGTGCTTTCCAACCCCAACCCCCGCAAAACCTTTCCCCACAGACTGCACTCTTGCCATTGCTGACGTGGCAGTGGCAAAACATTTTGGCATTGTGCTATTGAAATTCAGCTGCAAACTGCTACGGAGCCTTCGAGAGGCCAGATTTAGCTTGTTTTCAATAACTCCCCCCCCCTGCTGCTGTGCTCTTGAATTCAGTGGTGGCAGAATCTGCACAGTATGAGGGGGGGGCACATGTGTCCCCCATGCCACATATTGCTCACCCCTGGTGTATAGGATTAAAACCTGAGATGCGGTGTTAAGCAACCTGGGCATGAGCAAAGTTTATCTTCAACTTTGTTAGAAAACTATGAAAAGGAAATGGTAGAAGTATGGTAAAATAATAATAATGCAGCATTTTATTTGGGTAGGTTTTACTTTTGTATAATATTTATTTGTGTTAAAATTTATAGGCCCCGCTAAAAGGGCTCTCAAGACTGTGAACAAGAACAAAATACAATCAAAACCCAATTGATGCAATACATCGAATCAATCAATCAAAATAAACATGAAGAGCAGCATAAACTGAAATTATCCAGAAGGGGTTTCTATCCAGAGAACATCACAAAATAGTGTGATCTGCTACAGACCTAAAATCATACAAAAAAATCAAGCACATTTTAATGACTGTTTAGTCATATTTGTCACTATATGAATGTCTGGTAAGAACTGCTTTCTGCATTTTTCCAACTTAATTTTGCAGCTCTATTTTTTAGTTAATCTGTTCCTGTATCTCAAGGCACGTGTTGGCAACACAGAAGAAAAATCAAGAAGTAGAAACCTAGTAGTAGTTCCATGAATATTACTGGGTTAGTGAGTTATCTACCAGTGGCCCATGTGAACATTGTTGTTTCAAAGAATACCATTTGACAGCAACCATCTCCATAATCCAGTCAGATTCAGGAGAATAATCCTATTTAACTAAACGGGGAAACAGTTGGCTAAAAGCCTACTGTTTCAGCTGTACTGC
Organism: Anniella stebbinsi; assembly: GCA_029215795.1. Classification (NCBI taxonomy): domain Eukaryota; kingdom Metazoa; phylum Chordata; class Lepidosauria; order Squamata; family Anniellidae; genus Anniella; species Anniella stebbinsi. Next base: position 41,463,493 of record JARDYH010000004.1, on the reverse strand, counting down.
ACTATGAGTTATGTTGTTAATAAGATGCATAAAAAAGTATATTCCCAAAATGCTTAGAACAGACTAGAATGTACCGTTTTACTACAACAATGATCTTCCAAATGATGGAGACTGTCAGGTTGCCCAAGCTCACACCTGCCATCATTGTTCACAAGTGAGGTAAGTATACAATTGTGTGTCAGACGCATAATGAGAAGCTTCTTGGTTTATGAGTCCACCTGCTGGGTATCCAAGAGAATGTGACTCAGCCTGCTCTGAATGAATGTCATGACGACACTAAGCCTGGAAATGCTTCTTCTCGGAGCACAGAGACATTCGAAGCGATGCTCGAAGGTGGCCTCATATTAAGCAGCATTTGCAGTCAAGATTAGTGAATGTTCCTCATGATCTTTCCAATTTTGTATCATTCTTTGCCATTAATGGGGGCAAAGGGGGAGAGAAGAGATGCGCAAAAAAAAAGCAAGGGATAAGAGTTCAAGCAGAAAGGAGACCTGAGGCGGATTGTGTGTACCAATCTGAAAGTGCCCTTTGATTCTTCAAAGGTGATGTGTCTTGTGGAACTCAGATGACTTTGGCCTCCTCCACACGGGGCGTTTAATGAGCCTTGAAGGCTCATTATAAATTTTACCTACACACGAGCGGAGCGCAAAACGGGCGTACAGGCGCGTTATCTCCCCGATAATGCGCATTTTCGAACGCGCGTTAAATAGCGACTTTTATTTTGCTTCGGCCGTTAAAGCGCATTTTCGCTGTGTGAACAAGCGATTATGCGCATTAACTACCTGTAAAGTGCTTTTTGGGCATCTTTTAATGCGCTTCGCCGCTTCTCGCCGCCTCCCGTGCAGAGGGATTAGGCGTAAATGCGCCTCCGCGAAAATGCGCATAATCCCCGAACCGGGCGCAAAAGCGCATCCTTGTGGAGGGGGCCTAAAAAATAGCATGGTTTGGTAAAGGATGGGTGATGTTTCAACTTTGTAGAGTAAAGGTAAAAGTTCTTAAAGGTTTGTTGAGTTGTGTGTTTCACATACTTTCTCAAAGTCCAGCATAATAACACATTCTCACACATCTTCCTGAAGAAAATATCCCAATAGGTTAGGCTTGACAACCAAAACATTAACAGTGGTTTGTGTGCTGATTTCATGGCCAATGCTAAACCTAAGCCATGGAACAGTGGATTTCAAACTGGGTTCTGGGCAGGAACACCTTGGATAGCTCCTTTAGAGTTCTTCTGGCTGATTCTGACTGAAAGAATATAAGTGGAGTCATGTTGGATCAGACCAAGGATCCATCTAGACCAGCATTCTGTTCACACAGTGGCCAACCAGCTGTTGACCAGGAAACCGGAAACAGGACACAAGTGCAACAGCACCCTCCCACCCATTTTCTCCAGCAACTGGTGTACCTAGGCTTACTGCCTCTGTTACTAGTGGTAGCATATAGCTGTCAGGACTAATAGCCATTGATAGCCTTCTCCTCCAGGAATTTATCTAAGCCCCATTTAAAGCCAGCCTATTTGGTGGCCATCACTGACATTGGAGCCACCAGCTTGCACTCGTTCTAGGGAACTACAAAGTGCCTTGGTAGCTTCTTAGGGATTCTTCACAGAGAACTGCAATGGCAGGGAAGCCTTCATGAAAGACAGGTTGCCGACCACTAGTCTTGGTTGCCCACACAATCCTCCCCTGTAGTGTGAAGCCACATTGCAGGGAGTGTTGGTTGTGTTATCATGGGGCTGTCTATATGCTTTGAAAGCCCCATGGCAGCAGCCATCGCGGAGCTTTCACTCGAAGCTGCAAATTTAAAAAGTCTGGGACTTAACCTGACTTTTTCGCTGGAGCGAGGCAAATATGGCACATCCACCATCTAACATCACTTCAGTGTCATGGTGGAGGTATTCCAGGGCGAATGGCAACCCGATTGGTCACCATCCACCCAGGCACAGGGCATGGGGCAGCCCGGCCACAAGAAAGCCTGTGCCCTCCCTCTGTGTCAGGATTATCTTCCACCATGCTGCAGCAGAGAAAGCACAGGGTATCCTTAAACGTGGCGGCAACCCGGTGCCATCAAGGCAGGGCCCAGGTATGTTCTCACTCCATATGGGGCAAGAGTGAGACTTGATTGGCCCCTCTAGCCAATGCCATACATGAACTGACTGTGCATTAGAGTTATTGGGTTGATACCATAAGGATAACAAGAACCTGCAAGTTATTTCAGATTTTGGGGTCCTTAGTGCTGCACTATGGTATGAGGAATCATGTCTGCTCTATTTTGTCAACATAACATAGTTCTCCTGCTCTAATTTTGAGCCTCTCAGGTCAACTTATAAAGATGTGCTACATGTCTCACAGAGATCTCATGTTTGTTCAGAGGGAGATATTTAGCCTTGATGCCTGAAGACATTTAATATCTGCTTCCCTACAACATACAAAAAAACCCTGTTGACTTGACTATCTTGGTATATATTAAAATGCACATTCAAATTAAAAGTAAAATAATCAATAATCATTGAGCCCGATCTGAAATGTATTTAAGAAAGCAACAACTTAATGACATAAAGTCAATGTGTCTTATCCCTTCAGGAAAGCTAGGCTTGAACCCTTTGACATTTAAGATCTCCATTCACTGCTTTCTCAAGCTACAGCAAAGTTGCTGGCTGTTTCTTAACTGAGTCATGGAGATGAACATATATCAAATCAAATGAAACACCTGTTAGGGTGTTAGAGAAGAATGAGAACATATGCCCAGGAAATTAAGCACTGATTCAATTAAGCATGCCCAGGAAATTATGTATGGTCTACACACTGTGAGCTTTGTAGGAAAATCAGCAGCCAGATTAAAAGAAATGATTCCTTGTTTCTTACTCTGTTAGGAACAATGCTTGGCCACAGAGTCAGGAGAACCAACTTGTTCAGCCCATCGGCATGGGACAGTTTGGTACCAACACTGCTACTGGCACTCCTATAGCTCAGCAAAGTTCAAAATCAGTGGTGCAAACACACCCTAACAGTGGACTCTTTCCTAAAGCTTTTTCACGGTTAGATCTAATAGCATTAAAGACTGACTCTGGCCCACTTGCACTGGCTGTCCGTATGCTTCCAAGTTTGATTCAAGATGCTAGTTTTAACCTATAGACCTTGCACGACTCAAGACCGCAATACCTAACAGAGCACCTCTCCTGACACAAACTTACCTGTATACTACGCTCAACATCTAAGGCCCTCCTCCGGGTACCTACACCAAGGGAGGCTCAGGAGAAAGCAACAAGGGAGAGGGCCGCCTTGGTGGTGTCCCCCCTCCTCCAACCATGAAATAATCTCCCAGGCGATGCAACCTGGCACCAAGATTGTTATTTTTTTGGTGCCAGGTCTAGACTTTCCTCTTTTCCCAGGCATTTGGCAGCATATGATGAGTTTTAGTTGATCCTGGATTTGTCTTACAGTTCGGCTGATTGCTCAAAGTTATTTTTAGATATATGTTGCCTCTGTGTGTATTGGCTGTCTTTTTTAATGTTTTAAAACTTTGTAAACCACTCAGACAGCTTCAGCTATAGGGCGGTATAGAAATGTAATTAATAATAAATAAATGTTTTTCTTGCAACAGACAGATACACAGCTACATATACATATGCTGTATATCATGTGACATAGCCCTATCGCCCCCACACCATATTAGTCTAAACCATTAGTCTAGGGGTGGGGAACCTTTGCCCCTCCAGATTTTTTGAGACTACAACTACAACTTCCAAAATCCGTTACGATTGGCCATGGTGACTGGGGCTTCTGGGAGCAGAAGTCAAAACATCAGGAGGGCCAAAAATCCCCCATCCCTGGTCTATACGGAGGCGGTGTGGAATCGCAGTGCTGACAAGGTGCTTCAGCCCACACTGGTAAAACGACACACAAACTTCTACCTAATGCAATACATATTTGGGAGGGGGTGAGTATTGCTTGCCTCATTTCTGGTTTAATTCCCAGCCAGCTTGAGAGGCATTTATGGGGGGAAGGGGTACAAATCAAATAAATAACGTAATTAATGAATAATGTTAAAATGCTGAACTGAAACATGCAGAGAGAAAAGTGCAGGGCTCAAGTTTATGTGGATATTATGCACCTTAAGGTGCAATCCTATGCATGTTTAGACAGAAAAAAGTCCTACACTTCTCAGCACCTGGGGAATAGTGGGAGCAGTAGGACTTTTTTTTCCCTGTCTAAGCATGCAAAGGATTGCACCCTTAATCCTCAAAATCAGAAGCAGAGGGACACACTGTGTTTACTCAAGGATGAAAAAACAGTCTGCACATGCTCACAGGCGTTAGTTAACTGCTTCAGGGCCGAGCCCCGTCATTTAATACAAAACGGAGCAGTTAAACTCTGGCAGGCCTTGCTAAAGCCTGGCTCACGTTAAGCCCCGCTTTGGTGACGGATAGATCGCTCTGTTTACTGAGCAACGTAGGAAACTGCCCGAGGGCTGGTCCCGCCGTGTCCCACAGACCGCAGCGACTCCCGAGGAGATGCTGAATTTGCAGTTTGCAGCTGCTGGACAGCTATTCCTGGCTCCCCCACCCGCCCAGACAGGTGGGCCTACGCGGAGAGGAGAGGAGGGGACGGACCGGAGGGTGACCGAGGGACCTATAAACCCCCTCCCCTTTCCCGCGGAGAACAGAAGGAAGAAACCCGGCCGAGCAGAGCAGAGGGTAAGTGCGACGCCGGGCCACTCAGCGGCAGAATTCCCATTCGCGGGACGCCGCGCAACCCCTCCACGGGACACTACGACACCGTCCACCACCCCGGTGCAGACAGCGGAGTCCCTAAACTCGACTGATGTCCGACCAAGAGGCGGCCCCGGCGGCCCCAGACGCGGCCCCGTCTGAAGCCCAAGCGGCTGCAGTAGAAGCTGCCCCTGCTCCGGAATCGGACGTATCGGTAGCAGCAGCCGCTGCGCCGGAGCCGGCCCCGTCTCCCCCCGCGGCACAGAGTGCCCCGCCCGCAGTTCCAGCTTCGGAGAAGAAGCCCAAAGAAGGTGAGGGCAGGAGGTGGAATGAGGGTGGGAACACAGGCCGTGGCGTGGCTTAGCGTGGGCGGGCTGGGGAGGCCATTCCTCTGCCCGACGTTTCGAGAAGGGGTTCTCTCACCCATGGTCCCCTCTACAAGGATTCGCTTTTGCGCCTGGTTAGGTGATTATGAGCATAATCGCAGAAGCGCATTTACGCCTAATCCCTCTGCACGAGAGGCGGTGAGAGGCGGCGAAGCGCATTTACAGATGTCCAAAATGTGCTGTACAAGTAGTTAATGCGCATAAGCGCTTATTCACACAGTCAAAAATGTGCTTTAACGGACGGAGCAAAATAAAACTCGTGATTTAACGCGCATCCGATAATGCGCATAATCGGGTAGATAACGCGCCTCTACGCCTGATTTGCGCTCCGTTCTTGTAGAGGTAATTTTTTAAATGCGCCTTGAAAGAGCTTTTAATGCCTCTTATAGAGGCACATGACTCCCAAAGCGCCTTGGAGCCTTTTCCCGGTAGGCTACAGACGATTTCTTAAAGGGCATTGAAAGTGGTTGGGTGAAGCGTTGGTATCTGTGGTGTACCACTCTTGCCTCTGGTCAAAGATGGCTGTTTGTAACGAAGCCCCATATCATGGTGAAAGTGGATTGCGCCTATGCACCATGAGCAAGAAACCTCTAGAAATACACACCTACCCACTCCTCTCTGGGGAAAACGCACACACACAATTGTCTGTCTTCGGCCACAGGTACTGGTGCTTCTGCACCAGAAGAGCTGTTAATGGGCCTGTTCACATGATACTCTAAGCCATGGTTAGGCCGCTAACCCTTTTGCAGCAAATGGTTAGTGAGTGCGTTTAAACTGTGGTTATGTAGCCACCATGGTTAGGAATGGTTCACACGACACACTAAGCCATAATGTTTAGCTTAAAATCCTTAACCACAGTGGCGTAGTGTGTGTCATCTGAATAGGGTCAATAAGGTGTGTGCAACATGTTATTTCATCTTGCCTAAAAGAGGGGGGGGGGCAAGACTTTTTTTTTGTTTTTTTGTTTTTAAACAAGCACCCTCCCTGAACCTCACTCTATTAAGATAAATTCAGACCTGTCTCTAATTTTTGGGCAAGGTGTGTGGTGACTTCTCAGCTCCAGGGATGTCTGGATGAGATTGATTGTCTAGATCAATTTCAATCTGGCTTCAGGCCTGGTTATGTGATACTGCCTTGGTCACCTTGGTGGAATGATAGGGCCGTTCCTGTATAGGTTTGAAAGGATTACTGCTGAGGTACTGTTTGTGAAATTCTTTGTGTATCTAGGCAAAACACTATAGCAAGTTTATATGCCAGTCACATCCCAGTTGTTTCCCATTGGCTGTATTTTCCCCAGCCCGAACCTGCATGTCTAGTTGAATGTGTCAAAGGGACCTCTACATGCACAGACCTGTACATTTATAGGGGCTTCCATGCAGTGGGAATCCCAGCACAATTGGGGTTCCTGGTCACATAGAAATTCTTATGTGTCTATGTGCACGTAGAGCCCCCTTCCATGCATTCAACTGAATGTGCAAACATTGTGGTGTATGGTCAGAGGGATGCACCGACATTGGGGCATTGTTAACTGACACAATCCCATTCATTGCTCAAATGATTGCTAAACATGTGAGTGCTTTGTCTTACCTGGGAATTTACATAGCTATCATGCAACGGCTAAAATATGGTTGGGACATGCATCTTCTGATTGCCTGGCTAAGCCCATCATCAAGGAGGAAAGTACTATGGGTTAGTACAGCATAAGAAGGATTGAATTGGAGGGGATGGGAAATGCCTTATTAATGCCTTTGTATTTGTGGTGGCAGGAACGCCTGGTGCTCCACTGAATTTGACACTGGATGATGTGAACGACAACTCTGTGACTCTGACATGGGACGCACCAGAGAATGTGGGCCCCTCTGGCCTGGATGGATATGTGGTTGAGCACTGCAAAGATGGAAGTAGGCTTGAGCTTTACTCTGTTGTAAACATGAAGAGCTGCATGTGTTGATGTGGAAAATAGCATAGCATGAATTGCTGATTGCTTGTCCCTCTGTTGACATACCTACAACCACAGTCTGATGGGAAGGAAAGTCAGGTGTTTTTCATTAACCTGGAAAACTGCTAATCAGGTGTGCAGAGAAACTTACATGCCTACTGTTGTTAGCATGTTACCTTCTTTGCACTTGATCAGCCATTCACATGCTTACTGTTGTTGGTTTGTAATGGATATACTCTAGGGTAACCAGATAAAATCCAGGTCAGGGCTCATGTAACTTTAACAGTTGTAGAGAAAAGGCAATTTCAGCCAGTGTCATTTGTATGCAATTGGTTCCTGGTGAAATTCCCTCTTCGTCACAACTGTTAAAGTTGCAGGCACTATACTAGAGTGACCATATACAAAAGAAGGCAGGGCCCCTGCAACTTTAACTGTTGTGATGAAGAGGGAATTTCACCAGGAACTAATTGCATACAATGACACTGGCTGAAATTCCCTTTTCTCTACAACTGTTAAAGTTACATGAGCCCTGACCTGGATTTTATCTGGTCACCCTAATATACTCTGGGCTCAAGTTGAGGAAAGCTTAGCATGCCAGATGTAGCAAGTCATAGGGTTGTAAGCTCTAGAATTTTGATGCGAGTCTTATTCTTTAAGAGCTCTGAAGTGGGGAGATATTCCACAGGTGTAGCTTCTCCTGTTCAAAGGTTGCAGTGGTTCCAACCAACTGCCGAGCAACAGAACTTGCATGCTGGGGCAGGAAACATTGCACATGCCTGCTGTAGAATAATTCAAAGAAGGGAAGCTACTTCCCAACTACAAAATGACAAATTTGGCCAGTGTTCTCAGTGCATGGCCATACTGACTGTGGGGTGGGGGTGGGAATTGTAGTCCAACATACCAGTTGGAGAAAACTGATCTTGGCATTCAGACTCTTATATGCAACAATAGCGGAGGTGTCTTTCCAAATTGGGAAGTAGGGAGGAATGGTTGTTTCTCTTCTCTGTCTAGAATTTTGGCAGCTTGAATCCATTGTGTAGCAGTCATGGAACTGCCAAAGACATCCCTCCTGACCAATGCTTTCCTGACCATAGAAGGCTATAGAAGGCATACTAGAGCAATATTATGATGAAAAAGGGTTACAGAGTCTATGTAATCTAATTTTTAAAACCTGGAAACATTAGGAACTAAGAGATTAGAATTGTGAGCAATTTGGTTTATAGACCAGTGATAGATTGACCATGTCATACCCTGAACAGTTGATGGTGGTGTTTTGTTTTTACATTTGTCTTATACGTTAATTATGTTTTGATGATAATGGGTGAGACCTGCTAAATTCCTCTGTCATTGGTGGCATCCCTATTGATTTACTATGAACAATTTATGTTGCCCATTTTCTTTTTGAAAAGCTGATGAGTGTGGTTAGTTGGGATGTCTGGTGAGCTACAGTTGAATGAATGATTTCTCATAAATAAATTGTTTTGAGTTTAGCTCTTTTTCTCACTTGCAGATTTCATTCTGTATTCCAAATTGTTTGTTGAATATTTAATATGGGACGGTTTCAGCTTGCACGAATGAATTGTCACATACTTCTCATTCCAATGCTGCATAACATTTCTATCCCTGATTTGTGAATAGAAGTTCTTGACCTTGAGCCAAGGAACATTTGCTGTCAGCATGGCACAAATGTTTACAAAAGATAGTTGGAGCACAATTGTAGCAGAAACATGTCCAGATATCGATAAAATAATGTTCCACTACAATATGAATAGATTGAATGTAAGAATGAAGCTATGCATGGCCCTTTTAGACTATGGATTGTATCCAGTGGGCAGTATCCATTGGGCCCTTGCATGTGTGGCCAGCCCCGCAGTCCTGATCCGCAAGCAGCCCCTACTGCTTGTGTGTCGTCATATAGCGCTTCAGGGGCAAGTCCCGAAACAAGCAGAAATTGTGTTTTTGGAAGGGGCAAGGCTCCAGCAACCTCCTCGCTTCCAGAAATGAGAGTTTTTACTAGTTTCAGGGGTTACCCCCTGGAAGCGCTATATCATGTTACGCAAGTGATAGGGGCCACCTGTGGGCCAGGACTGGTGGGGCTGGCCACATGCAGACTGGAAATAGTGGAGCTTGCTGTGCATGGAAGAGCCTGATTGGACACTGCTCAAAGTTAGTTTAACATAAGTTCCACGCTTTTCCGTTGGTCTACTTTAAGTAGGACTGTCATTAGATACAACGCATAGAATGGACAACCCATAAAAGGCTAGAATGGACATCTTGCAACCTCACATTTGGTTAAGTTAGCAAGGCATGGCTTGTAATTAATTGTTTTGAACAGCCAAATCTTGTGAATGTGTACTTGGAAATATTCACAAGAATGTTGTGATCAATGGGGTTTATTCTGAAGCAAAGTGTGCTTAGGAACGCAGCCTTCATCTCTTGTTCCAAAAAAAGAACTGAGTGAACTCTCCAGAGCAGCCTTCCCCAAATGAGTGCCCTCAAATGCGTTGGACTGCTATTCTATCAGCTCCAGCCAGCATGGCCAATAGGATGCTTGGAGGTGTAGTCCAACACATCTGTTCTAGACAGATATGTTTTAAAGTTCCAGTCCTCACTGTCCACTGAATTTGTTTTTTTGTTCTAGCTACAGACTGGGTGGCTGCCAACAACAAGCCCTTCCTTTCCACACGTTACATTGTCCGCAATCTAACAGCTGGAGATAAACTTCATATTCGTGTGAAAACTGTGAAAGGTGATGGAATTAGTGACCCAGCAGTCCTGGACCAAACTGTCCTCATCAGAGAGATTCTTGGTATGTATCTTCAGTGCATTTAATATAACAGAAGGTGTACGTTGATGCTGATTATTCAAAGAACATGTTTTAGCAATCAGGGCAGCAGGGGCAACAACTCCTCAAACTCCATTGAAACTACAATCATAAATGGCCAAACTATATTTTACTGGGAGTACTATGATGATGGTTTCTATACAACCAATGGTTGAAACTCTGGGTGGTTCATAAAAATACACACTGCAATACATAATATAAAATCTTTAACATACAAAATTTAAAACAATTTAGGGAATGGTCTTATGGCCCTTAGACAGCATTTTATTGGCCAAAGGAAAGTTTGGATTCCCGGATCTGAGATCGGAGACAGCACTCCAACCTCGGAGCTGGGAATCGGAGCTCTGCTCCCCTCCTCATCGCAGCCGGCATGGGAAGAACTGCCCTGGCTGCCTCTCCCAGGTCGGAAACACAACCTCGGAGAGGGGGAAAGGGGGTGGGTCGGGAGGGGAGGGGAGGAGACTGGAGAGATCAGGATACGACCTATTCTGAATCCTCTCCAGCCTCCTTCCCTCCCTCTCTGAGGCACTTGTTAGATGGGTAAAAAAGTGGGCAAAAAGCCTGTCTAGTGAAAATGCAAGGAGGGAGGATGGGGAGACGAAGACAGGTTCGGAGGCTTAGTATCATCCTAATAGGCTTGTGGCCTTAAAAAGCTACAATAAGCTACTGATAAAAGCAACTGATGTAAATGCCCCATCACATGCCATCAAACACCTGGGAGGACAGGCAGACCTCATTCCATAATAATATTCATTGCATTCACACAATGTCACATCTAGTGGTTTGTTTGTTTTTTAATGAAATGTAGCTGCTCTCTCACACACAAATTGCACGAGCTGCCCAATCTGAAAATGCTGAGTGTATTACAGCCAGAGGAGGGTCGTGGCTCTGGTGTCAGTGGGGCAGTGAATCTGCTCCGGGTTTCAGTCAGAACCAGTCAGAACTCTAAAGGAGTTATCCAAGGTGCTTCTTTAGAGTTCTGACTGAAACCGAGAGCAGATTAACCAGCCCACTGACATTGGAGCCACCAACCGCCACCAGCACTCATTTCCTTGGTATCAGCTGCTGATAACTTGGGTGGGTCAACAGAATAACATGATAATGGGGTTCCACAGACAAGTATTTTATCGTACGCTTGTTACTGCCTGCTCACGGTTTTTCACACATCCTTTAGACAATGTCGTCTGCCTCCCGTGCGCCTCCTGCTCCATCTTGCCTTTTTTCCATCACGATCTTGACTCCTTTTAATCTGGCTTTTTAAAAAATGGAATGTGCTGCCATTTCCTGCTGTCTGCAGGAAAAGTGGCGCAATAAAAACGGTCCCTGAACAGGCCACATGGTCTTTGTTTACTTCCTCTTTCTTCTCCAGGAAGAAAGAGGAAGTAATGAGGGACAGAAGCTGGGATAGAGAAGAGATGGTAAGGAAATGCAATCCCCTCCCCCATCTGAGGATGCTCATTAAGTACATTGCATTTTTGATTCTAGCTATTTTAGCAGTAGTAGTCATTGAGCTGAGTGCTGTAACGTGCTTTGGAGCATGTATGTAAATTTCTTCTTTAGCTACAGACCAGAAAAATGGAGCTGAGTAGGAGAGGAAATTTTAACAAGTAAACCACTGCATGACATATTGCCAAAATCCTCTCCTCTTGTAAATGGTACAGGAGTCCTGTCCTCCTTTTTCTCATGTCATCTTACCCCTAGCTCCATTTCAAAATACAGCAAAGGTCTGTATGACCTTCACTGTATTTTATGAGATTGAAAACACCTTCACCCTCCCCAAAATATAGCTTCCCTTCTTACGTGGTAAGTAAGTATTTTGCGTGGAGTGTGAAATACCAAGACCCTGTATAACCTGGACAGAAGGATCATGCTCTAGACCAACTTAATTTCTGTTTGCACGGTGAAGAGGTCTTATTTTTAGACGAAGCTGTTGATGGAAAAGTGGGTTCTCTAAAGCAGCATGTAACCGTGCTGTCTACCAGCATGGACTCTGGCCATGTTTACAGAAGAGCTTTCTTCCGTTACTTGTGCACCGCTAACAGAAAGTGTGGATAGAAGGAATGGGGCCATCAAGGCATCTGCCACTTCTTGTAAAATCCATAGGCAATGCTTTTTAACCTGGCTCTGAATAAATCTAATGAAGGATCACATTTAACGTATTGGCAGTACATTTTGCCTTCATTCTGTCGGAGCTGAACAGATGGATGATTTTAGCAAAATGTCCTAATGTGAGCAAGGTATGTGCCATTAGCTATATTTGATTAGCTGTTATTTAAAGATGACATTTCTTTGGTATATATAGTGCTTTAATCTGTTTCATATTCTTACACTAATCATAATTCTGGCACCATTCCATGTAATACAGTGCATGCAATACACGTTTTGACTCTGATAGTGCTGGATGGGGTTACACTCCCCCTGAAAGGCTGTGTTCGCAGCTTGGGGGTGCTCCTGGATCTGTCGCTCCAAATGACAGCCCAGATAGATGCGATGGCCAGGAGTGCCTACTATCAGCTTCGGCTGATACGCCAGCTGCGCCCCTTCCTAGAGTTGGAAGACCTAAAGATGGTGGTGCACGCGCTGGTAACTTCGAAGCTCTACTTCTGCAATGCGCTGTACATAGGGCTACCTCTATGCCTAGTCCGGAAACTTCAACTAGTTCAAAATATGGCAGCCAGGTTGGTCACCGGTACATCTAGGGGTGACCATATTACGCCAGCTTTAAAATCGCTCCACTGGCTGCCAATTAGTTTCCGGGCGAAGTATAAAGTGTTGGTTATTACCTTTAAAGCCCTACATGGTTTGGGTCCAGGTTACCTGCGGGATCGCCTTCTCCCATACAGTCCGCCCCGCACTCTCAGGTCCTCTGGGAAGAACTTACTGCAGTCGGCCAAGACTAGGCTGACAACCGTTACCCAGAGGACCTTCTCTTCTGCCGCTCCCAGACTGTGGAATGACCTGCCAGAGGAGACTCGTCAACTTAACAGTCTTTTAGAATTTAAGAAAGCCATAAAGACTGTTCTCTTCCGGCAGGCATATCCAGTGGAATTTTAGAATGTTTTAAGGATGTTTTTAGGATGTTTTAGGATTTTTATGCAGTTTTAATAATATGTGTCATGTTTTAATCAGTTTTATGTATTTTATCATGTTGTTGTTCCCCGCCTCGATCCAGACGGAGAGGCGGGTAAGAAATAAATTGTTATTATTATTATTATTATTATTAGTATTAGTATTAGTATTCATGGAACTCTTTTCCATTTGTTATCTTCCTAGTTTAACCTGTTGCTTGCTGAGCAGCATAGTGTTTATGGTATGGCAAGGCATCTACCTTACAAAAATTCAGGATGCTAATTTAATACAGGTAGGTGGTGAAACTGGTGAAGCTAGCAAAAGAAGAGGGAAAGCTCCAGTCAGTCACTACACATTTCACTCTTTATTTATCATATTTATGTGCCATCCTTCATCCAAAGAGTTCAAGGTATTATACGTAGGGGTTATCCCATTTTATTCTCATAACAATCATGTTAGAAAATTAAGGCTGAACAACTCCACTTTGAGGACAGGTTACAATGTTTGGACCTTTTTTTTTAGCAAATAAAAAGGCGAGTAAGGAGAGGTGTTTAAAATAGGCATAGTGTGGAGAAAGTGGAGAGGGAGAAAATGTTCTCCCTTTCTCATAGCACTAGAACCTAGGATCATTTAAGGCTCATCCTATGCATGTTTAGACAGAAAAAAAGTCCTTCAATGCATAGGATGTGTCTTAAGTAAAGCTGAAAGCTGATTTCAGGACTGACAAAAGACAGCACTTCTTCACAGCTCACATGGTTAAACTAAGGAATTTTCTCCCACAGGATGTGATGCCGTCCACCAACGTATACAGCTTTAAAAGGGGTTTAGATAAATTCATGGAAGATGAGGCTAAATCGCAACCAGTTATGATGACTATATACTGCCCCCAGCATCAGAGGCAGCATGCTTCTGAGTAATCTTGGGTGGAGAGCAACCGTAGGAGAGGGCTATTGCCTCATGTCCTGCTTGAGGACTCTCTTAGCCATCTGGCTGTTTGGCCACTATGAGAAACTAGATGCTAGACCCGTGGTCTTTGGTCTGATTTAGCAAGGCTCTTTTCATGCTCTTAGTGACTGACCCAAGGTGACCCAATAAATTACATGGCTGATGAGGACCAAACTACATGTTACGTTAATCACACTTTTTAAAAAGCATGCTTAATACTGCCATGTTTATTTTGAAAGAGAAACGGCAGTCGGTCATCCACACATGTTTTCTGTTGAAACACACACATATCATATGTCTCCAAAAGTGCTGCTTGGTGCAGTAGTGATTCAAACCAAATCTCCCTGGTGTAAGTCTTGCCATTACACCACACTGAGATTAGCGTAGAAAAGATACTTGTGTGCACAGGTAAACCATTAGGTAAAACCTTTAAAAGGCAAGCTATGCCTTGCTTGCATGCAGGGATATGAAACATTATATAGAAATTAAGTCCTTTCCCTGGAGTATTATGTTTCCCTAGACTGATACAGATAAGTGTCAGGAAGGCATTCCAAAGTCAAGTAGATGAGTGAGTGAAGTTGCTGTTTTAGTTGTTGGCACGGCCATTTGGGTCTGTCAGATCCTCCACTGGTATATCCTAGTCCACTACAGTAGATAAAGTACCTTTCAACTTCATTTTAATCCTGGATCCTCCTTTACAGGAACACTTCTGGAAAGTAATCTGCTGCATGTTTAAGCCTCTGATGCAGACATAGCTCTTACATTAAACCCGAACATAATTCCTTTACCACTCAGGGGACTGCTTACAAATATAGTATGCTATGGCTACACCATTGCTATTTTGATGCTAGTGAAGGTGTTGACAAGCCATGAAGCACACACAGACTTCATTTGCATTTCACATAATGTTTCCCCAGGGAACATATAAAGATATGTTTCCAGTGTGTTGGTGTTGGCTGCATTGCTCATGCATACACATCTTCTTGGATTACTGTTAAGTAGAAGGAACCTAGATTTTTAAAATCTTAACATATTTCTGAATCAAATGAGAAAGTCCAAAGCAATCGCCATTTGTAGAATATTGGGTGTGAATTCGGCTTCTTGTTCAGTGGCTGATCCTCCAGTTTATTTTGCAGATATTTAGGATATTGTTTGAAGGGATACTCTTATTGCCCTCATTAAATATGGGGACTATATTTTTGTCTTCCAGCCAGAAAGAAACTCCCTTGTTAAATTAATACCATCAAGGAGTCTCACAACAACTGGCATCCACCATCCAATATATTTAAAATCTTCCATCCCATGTCTACTCAGATGTAAGACTCATAGAATCATAGAATAGTAGAATTGGAAGGGGCCTATAAAGCAAACAAGTCCAACATGCTCTTCTCAGTGCAGGAATCCACATTAAAGCATACCTAACAGATGGCTGTCCAGCTGCCTCTTGAATGCCTCTAGTGTGGGAGAGCCCATGACCTCCCTAGGGAATTGGTTCCATTGTCGCACTGCTCTAACAGTCAGGAAGTTTTTCCCGATGTCCAGCCAGAATCTGGTTTCCTGTAACTTGAGCCTATTATTCTGTGTCCTGCACTCTGGGATGATCGAGAAAAGATCCTGGTCCTCCTCTGTGTGACAACCTTTCAAGAACTTGAAGTGCTATCATGTCTCCCCTCAGTCTTCTCTTTTCAAGGCTAAACATGCCCAGTTCTTTCAGCCTCTCCTCATAGGGCTTTGTTTCCAGACCCTTGATCATCCTTGTTGCCCTCCTCTGAACCACCTCCAGCTTATCAACATCCTTTTTGAAGTTGGTGCCCAGAACTGAACGCAGTACTCAGGATGTGGCCTAACCAGTGCCAAATAGAGGGGAACCAGTATCTCGTTAAATTTGGAAGCTATACTTATTGAGTCTTACTCCTGGGTAAGAGTGCATAGGGTCCAATACATCCAGTTCAGAATATGGAGCACGAGCTATACTTAGAAAGTCTGATGAAAAAGCTGGGGTAGCAGGATGCAAAGCCAAGAGTCTTGCTCTGGATTTTTCATTGTTTACATGATTTTTCATCTTGTGCGAAATTGGACTTCCACATTTTTGCCTAGTAGATGTGCATGTTTAGGTTTAGGTACAGAGACATTTGAGCTTCCTACTACACTAGCTCCTTCATTGCATCATATGACATCTCCACCTCTTGAACAAAGATTATCTCTTTGCCTTGGTTTTTCTGGTACATTGTACAGCCAGACCTATCTGTGTGCCATATTTCAAGTTTCTAACTTACCTGGAAGTGGGTAAACATTTTCAGACATACATCCCACACACATACTTTCAGCTTTATAGGTAGAGTTAAAAGGTAGCGCATTGCCTTTGTAGTGCTGGCCAGAACTTATTCCTGTCTTGATTTTCCAGACTGTGGTGATAACGCTAACCAGTTTCTTCCCCTTACATCTCTGTGTTGTGTTTACAGTCCGAGGAAGAAGCACTGCTGTGCTGAGGGGGAAATCCCCTTGATCTTACTGGGTTAACTTCACTAGGAAAAGTGCTGTGGACAGTTTACGCTATGGCAGGGGTGGACAACATATGTCTTTCCTGGTGTTGTTGGGCTGCAACTCCCATCAGTCCTAGCCAGCATAGCCAATGGTGAGGGATGATGAAGTAAGAACATAAGAAGAGCCATGCTGGATCAGACCAAGGGTTCATCTAGTCCAACACTCTGCTCACACAGTGGCAAACCAGCTGTCGACCAGGGAACCACAAGCAGGACGCGAGTGCAACAGCACCATCCCACCCATGTTCTCCAGCAACTGGTGTCTATAGTCTTACTGCCTCTTATACTGGATTTCATGCAGTCTGTCTTCCCGGAGTGCCACGTAGAAGTTCTCCATCATCTTCTGTTCATTTACTTGTAAACCATTGATCCTTATGTACTGTTTTCACCAAGGCAACAATGCTCAGTTACCACCTCCCCCTGGGGAAGCCCAAGTATATAATACCTGAGCGCAAATCCCCATACGTGAGATTCTGAGCAAGGGAGCACATGGGTAGTTAACCAAATCATGGCAAGTACTGATCCTTGGAGGACATATCAGAGATTAGCCCACTGCCTGCTGTTAAATCATTGACCTACTCTTCATGAATGAGACCAGTGTTAATATCCTCTCACAACTCTTTCCTGTAGATGAGACTGTTGCAGCCCTCCCCTTGGGTCCACTTCCCTGAGGCTATGAGTATGTTTATTCTGTGTAAAAGATGGGGTTCTCCTTACTTCAACCTTTATATATCCTCACACGTAGCTATCAGGACTAGTAACCATTGATAGCCTTCTCCAGTAATTTATCCAACCCCCCTTTTCAGCTAAACAAATTGGTGCCCATCACTACAACTTGTGGTAGTGAATTCCATAGTAACTATGCACTCTGTGAAGAAGGACTTCCTTTTATCTGTCCTGAATCTCCCACCAATCAGCTTCATAGGATGACCCTGGGTTCTAGTAATATGGGAGAGGGAGAAAAATGTCTCCCTATCCACATTCTCCACATCATGCATGACAGTTGCAGTCCAGTAACATCTGGAGGGCCACACATTTCCCATCCCTGCCCTGCCCTGTTGATATCTGAGTGACCGACCGCCCTTACAATTCCCCCTAAGAGTTCTAAGCAAAGGAGATTCACCTGCCCATCCACAACAGAGTTCCGCAATACTAATGACAGACTGATACCATTCTGCTTTGTCCAGAGCATCCCAAGATCCGACTGCCTCGCTACTTGAGAGAATTGTACTTGAGGACTGTGGGAGATGTGGTGAACCTGATGATCCCTTTTCGGGTATGTGGATCATAATTCCTATTTAATGTCTCTTTTGCCCTTTCAGCCTCTTCTGAAGAAAAACCTTTGAATAATACTCAAGAAGTTAACACTAGTGGCTAAGCCGTTGTAGTAGTTACAGAAGATAGCAAAGCCAGACTAGCTCTCCAGTGGGTTTCAATAGGCAGATGATTTTAGCGACCAGATGTGTTTAGTTATTGAAGGAGCAGGTTGACATGATTTTAAATGAGAATTTATCAAAGTTCTGAACGTGGCCTGATTATTGAGGAAGGGAAAGGAAAAATAGGTCTGCACAAATGGAAATATGGGGCCTGAGAAGTGATTTAGCTCGGCCCAACCAGGGTAATTCACAAGCCAGACTACAATATACAAAGAAGCCCAAACTATGTTTGGCTAGCACACATTTCATTTCTATATTTCAAGTCATGCCAAACCCATCACCTCTTGGCAGCCTCCTAATCTCAGAACACTGATGACAAAGCGCCTTTTCCCAGCACTAAAATTTGACACTGGAATGTCTTTTTACCTTCCCCGATTTAAAGCGCTCTTACCTAACAAATCACCTCTACGCTGCTATCTGCATTCAGAAGGCAGAAGCAATATGCTGTAGTCCAGCACTGGAGTGAGGATTTGTAGTCCAGAGCCTAAAATAGCTCTCTACCAAAAATAGCAAGTGCAAGCCATATGGAGTGGCATAGAGAAGCAGGGTATAGCACTCTATGCATTTCCTTAGTTCTTGGATATTTGTAGACTGATACTACTGTGGATCTAGGCCCCCCCTGTAAAGGGACAGCTGCCAGAAGCAACTGCATTTGACACACATTCGTACTAGCTTCAGCTGTCCATAGATATTTTTGGTGGAGGTGGGGTGACTTCAGAGCCCAAGGCTTTTAAGGAAATTCTCCATATGAAAAAATTGTATTTCTGTTTTGAATGGGTGGGGCATAGGCGTCCCCCAAAAATGCACATGCACAAACAGTGGCTGTAATTCTATAACAGGGTACTTCTAGTATCTTTCAAGACCCTGCAGAGATGGAAATGCTCCCTATTCAAAGTCTCCAGGGGGCTGTCTTCATGGCGGCAAGTTGGTGCTGCCTTCCCCCCAAACCCCACAGTTTTCCTTACCTGGGATGGCGTCAGGTAATCTCAGTGCCAAGGAGGAAGCATGGAGTTTCCAGTGGTCATCTGGGTATCGAAGCTGTCCCCTACCCTCTTTCTGGTTTCCAGCAACAAATCACTGGTTGCCTTCCACCAGGACTGCCCCCCAGATCAGCCCTGAACTGAACTCAGACAGCAGAAGAGCCATACTGACCTCACTCCCACCGAAATAGGGTAAATCCCTTACTTTTTCAATGCACAGCTTTGTAGGAAAGCCCCGCGGTGGCTGCGAATCTGCATCGTCATCATATTACTGACACAGTGCAGATTCACAGCCACTGCGGGGCTTTGGCCTTATATAGATAACCCCCAGAATATTGGTGATGTTCACAGTAATGTGTGTCTGCAACTATCCTGTCCTGAATAAAAATCAGAAAAATATAGGGGAGTGAGGGTTGGGAATTGATCAGGTACAAGATGATACCCAGCTAGAAAGTGGGAGCAAATGAGTAAGAGTTTCTAGTGTAAAGTTTGGCTGCCAGACAATCATTGTGAATATGGTCTTTTCCCACAAGGTCTTCAGTCTTTGAAACTAGTTTGGTTTAGACTCATGAACTAAGTGAACCTCAACATCCCTGCCACAGACATCCTGTGGTGTTTTACTGAGCAATGGTCTTCTCTAGGCCATCATGAAAGACCACTCACTGCCTGTTATTGTAGATTCATTGTATTTTTGTAAGTGTTAGTTGCCTAGATCAGGAGTGCAGAAACTTTTTCAGCCTGAGGGCCAAATTCCACTGTATAGAAGCTCTCGGGGGCTGTATTTCAGTGGTGGGTGGGGCAAAAGGCAAAAGGAGGGGTGGGGCCAAGGATATTAGCAATATCAGCATATTTTAGCTTAAAGCTCTTACTGCCAATAGCCAAGCCTTTAGAAAGGCATTCCGGCCTTTTAGAATGGGGAAAAACTGCATAAAAGCCAGAAAACCACCAGGTGATCTGTGGTTGGGGGAAAAGGGGTGGGGCCTGGGGAAGAAGGGGCATGGCCATTTGTGGAACCCTACAGGACCAGATTGGGTCTCCAGGTGGGCGGGATTTGGCTCCCAGGGCTGAGGTTCTGCACCCCTGGCCTAGACAAATACAACAAAACTAACCTCTACCAATAATTTTCCATGTACTTTGCTTAGGGAAAGCCAAAGCCGCAGGTGACATGGACCAAAGAAGGCCAACCTCTGGATCCCAAGCGAGTGATTGTGCGCAACAGTGAAAGGGACTCTGTCTTCTTTATCCGTGAAGCACAACGCAAAGATTCTGGAAAATATGAAATGAATGTTAAGATCTTAGATGAACTTGAAGACAAGGTCGTCATTGATCTCCAGGTGATTGGTAAGGACAATGGAACCATGTGGTCTGATTTATTATGTGAAGGGTGATGTGCACAGATCAGTTTCCGGGCGAAGTATAAAGTGCTGGTTATTACCTTTAAAGCCCTACATGGTTTGGGTCCAGGTTACCTGCAGGATCACCCTCTCCCGTACAACCCACCCCGCACACTTTGGGAAGAACTTACTCAACTCAGCCAGAACTAGGCTGATGAATGTTACCCAGAGGACCTTCTCTTCCACCGCTCCCAGACTATGGAATGGTCTGCCGGAGGAGATTAGACAAATTAGCAGTCTTCATGAATTTAAGAGAGTCATGAAGACTGCTCTCTTCCGGCAGGCCTATCCAGATGAATTTTAAGATGTTTTTAATGATGTATTTTTCTTGTTTTTTAAATTTTTTAAAACTGTTTTGTGATTCTTGTGTTTTATATTGTTGTTGTTCCCCACCTCGATCTGGAGGGAGAGGCGGGTTATAAATTATTATTATTATTATTATTATTATTATTATTATTATTATTATTCCTTTGAAGCACGATTCTTTAAATCAAGAGCCACAGAATACTATTTTCCATGTGGATAGTTAGCTGGAACTGGCACAATTAGATATTGGATCATGTTGCATTTAGACCACCAGGAAGGTCTTGAATGCAACAATTCTGTTGTGGCCTTGACTCCATTACATAATGAGAGAAGAGGAAGGTATATAGGTAAAAAGCACTGAAAAGTTAGGAGCATTATTTCTAGTGTTAAGGCTACACTCAGGTCAAGTGGTTGAAGATGGGGTTGAAAGGGCAGCTTATTATGGGTGAGGCATATATTCCAAAATTCTTATAGTATCTTCTTTCTGCTGGATGGCTGCTCTTTGTTATCTGATGCCTCCTCCTGCATTGCTCTATGCTGTGCGCTGGTAGGTAGCATTGGACTGATGCTTCAACAGTAACGTATCTACATTGTGTGGCTCTTCTTTGCAGAGAGACCAGGCCCTCCTGAGAATCTGAAGTTGCTGGATGTGTGGGGCTTTAATGTGGCACTGGAGTGGAGCCCACCCAAAGATAATGGCAATGCTGAGCTCAAGGGTTATACGGTCCAAAAAGCCGACATGAAGACTAAGGTAAGAACTGGGGACTGGGAGATAGACAGCCCAGAAAAATGGGACAGCTGGGAGTTGAAGTTCTTGCAAGGATCAATAGTGGGTCCCATAGCCATCACCCCAATCTTTGTTCTAAAACTATTGCTAAACCCTTGTGACATTATTTGCCTTACTAGGGCCTTTATCTAGAATAAGTTGAAAGTTATACCTTAATCTAACTCCGGGCATAGAATTAATTGAAGATTGTACCTACTATCGTGTAAGAAAACCAAGAAGTTTTCAAATACATGCTGAGTTCGATGTACCTCCTAAACAATATATTGCATGCTATTAGCACTACAGGCCTCCCCTAGCTTCCTCTTCAGTAAAGATATTTTAGGGCTTCATTCATTATCATTAAAAAAAAAAATCTATAGCACTTACCAATGTACAACGTACATCCCTTTTATTCTCACTACAACCCATTTGGTGGGTTATGTGAGAATGAATATGCCTAAAACTTTTCAGTGAGATTCATGGATGATCAGATGACTGAACTTGGGTCCTGCATACCTACTTAAATAGTTGATCAATCACACCTTACTGACATCTGAACAGCGTCCACCAATGTATCTAGGACAGGAATCACAATATGTCTTCTCAAGCGTACAGTTGTGTTTTCTGCTGTGTGAGCTGGGCCTAGCCCTGAGTTATAATTAGGGATGTGCACTGACCCCCCGGATCGGATCGGATAGCGGATCGGAATCGGACCTGGGGGGTCGGATCGGATCGGATCGGAGGCTGGTCGGATCAGATCGGACCAGATGTCCGATCCGGATCGGACGCCATTTTGAATGCTTTTTCCCATAGCCAAGTATTGTTTTACAAAAACACCTATAACTTTTTCATTTTTAAAGATAGAAGGATGAAACTTGGGCACATTATACAATGGTTAGGGATAGTTATCTGTGAGAAATTTCAGAAAGATTGGTGCATGCATTTTGTGGCAATTAATTTTTTAATAAATACCCAGGAATGCCTATAACTTTGTCATTTTTAAAGTTACACACATGAAACTTTGCCACATTGTAGGTGGTACCTTGGGACCTATGTGTGTGAAATTTCAGAAACGTAGGTGCTTGTCTTGTGTGGCAATTAATTTTTAGAAAAATGGGTAGTAGTGGGGTAAATACATTTACGCCTCCCATTTTTTTATTTTTGAAGATACAAACAGGAAACTTGGGCACATTACAGGTACCACTTGCCTTGATATGTGTGTGAAATTTCAGAAACATTGGAGCTTTCCTTGTGTGGCAATTAATTTTTGAAACAATGAGGAAAGAAACACCTATAACTTTGTTATTTTTAAAGTTACACACATGAAACTTTGCCACATTGTAGGTGGTACCTTGGGACCTATGTGTGTGAAATTTCAAAAACATAGGTGCTTGCCTTGTGTGGCAATTAATTTTTTAATAAATACCCAGGAATGCCTATAACTTTGTCATTTTTAAAGTTATATACATGAAACTTTGCCACATTGTAGGTGGTACCTTGGGACCTATGTGTGTAAAATTTCAAAAACGTAGGTGCTTGCCTTGTGTGGCAATTAATTTTAGAAAAATGGGTAGTAGTGGGGTAAATACAGTTACGCCTCCCATTTTTTTATTTTTGAAGATACAAACAGGAAACATGGGCACATTACAGGTACCACTTGGCTTGATATGTGTGTGAAATTTCAGAAACATTGGAGCTTGCCTTGTGTGGCAATTAATTTTTGAAACAATGAGGAAAGAAACACCTATAACTTTTTTATTTTAAAAGTTAGAAGTCTGAACATTGCTCACTTTGTAGATGGGTTAGGGGTAGATATGTGTCAGAAATTTCAGAATTATAGGTCCAGGCATTTGATGGCTATGGAATTTTTAAATTACATGTTTCAAAAAGTTTTCCACAGAGGCCCGGTCTTCCCCTCCCGCTTCCCGCGAAGAAAAGGAAACACTCTCTCGTCTCGATCCCTTTGATCCTTGCTACTAGTATCCATTACAGGGCTCGTGTTTCCTTTCCTGCTTTCACTTTTTACTCAAGCAGAACGGCTGAGCCTAGCTGAGTTTTGCAGCCATGCGTGCAAGGAAGGATCACTCTGGTCTCGATCCCTTTGATCCTTGCTAGTATCCATTACAGGGCTCGTGTCTGCTTTCCTCTCTCGATCTCTTTGATCCTTTGTTCCTCCCCTTCTCCTCCCCCTCGCCGGCGTTGTGTGTGCGCCCCGCCGGTGACCTCGCGTGCGGGCTGGTTCCTGGGCAGCAGAGGCTCTGCCTGGCTGCTGTGAGGCTCCTGAAGGGCTTGCCTAATGCGGGCTGTTGTGCTCCGCTGGGCCGCGGGGGTAGGTTGATGATGAAGAGGATGATGGGGAGGGCGTTCAATGCGCCGCCACAGCTCCCTGAGGGGCGGCCTGAATGGCCCCTCCGCTCCAGACACCCGGCCTCGGCAGCCAGGATACGCTGCCAAGCCTGCCGCCGCCGCCGCCCGCGCGCGCGCACACACACCACCCGTCCATTATCATTTGGGCAGCCCTAATTAAGGAGCGCTCAAGAAATGGCGAAACCCCCTCTCCTTTTTTCTTAATTCCTTGCAGCTCCCACGATTTAACCCTTTCCTATCAGCTACAATTAATTAATACTAGGATGACCAGTACCAGGAGACTGGTGTGTACAAATGTTTTTTTTTTTTTTAGGCTTGAGATCATAAAGAGGCAAATATTCTACCTACAGTATTGTAGGTACCATCTACAATGTGGCAAAGTTTCATGTGTGTAACTTTAAAAATGACAAAGTTATAGGCATTCCTGGGTATTTATTAAAAAATTAATTGCCACAAAATGCATGCACCAATCTTTCTGAAATTTCTCACAGATAACTATCCCTAACCAGTGTATAATGGGCCCAAGTTTCATCCTTCTATCTTTAAAAATGAAAAAGTTATAGGCGTTTTTGTAAAACAATACTTGGCTATGGGAAAAAGCATTCAAAATGGCGTCCGATCCGGATCGGACCTCGTCGGATTGGATCGGATCGGATCGGAGGTTGGTCGGATCGGATCGGATCGGATTTTCCCGATTTTGGGTCGGATCGGATTCGGATCGTGGATCGGATCCGATCCGATGCACACCCCTAGTTATAATGACTTGGGTTAGAAACTGCCATGGAAGAGATAAGATGTAAAACACATTTGGAGGAGAACCTTAGAAATTCCTGGTGGAAATCTGTTACCTGGCACAGTGGGATCTTGCAAAGTGGCCGCTACTTAATGGCTGCTCAGAATGTAAAATTATGGCTGCTCAGGATGTGAAATGGAGAGTGTCCTTTTACCGTGACTTTTCCATTTGTTCCAATGTCACCACCTTGTTTCTCCTGATGGTCAGTGGTGGCTTCTGTTTGGGGGCATTCCTAGGGGCGGTGCCCAGTGCAGGGTAAGCCCAGGAATGCCAGGCATTGGGCAGGATGAGGGCTTGACAAGCAGGATGGCTGCCGGATAGCCTGAGTTCCCTCCTGCCATCTAGATTTAGTATTCCCGCCCTGCAGCAGCAATGCTGCAGGATTTGGGGGGAAGCAGCTGCAAAGCATCAGCGTATAGACACCTCCCTGGAGAGATTGAGCAATGACTGGTTATGCGTGTGGGTTTTTTTCTTTGGGAGCAATGCCTGGGCATGCCCAAGTAAATGTGCTCTACAGCTACAAAGTTGTCACTGCTAGGTGGCAGTGTTATATTTGATTATATATTCATTAAAATGTTATCCTACCTTTTGACAAAGGAGCTGAAGGTGCCATCCATGTTCCTTTGCCTGTTTATCCTCACAACAATCCTGTGAGGTAGTTTAGGTTGAAAAGGATTGAGTGACCCAAGGCCAATTAGTGAGTTACATGGTAGAGATTTGAAGCCAGGCCTCTCTTGTCCAACACTCTAACTACCAGACTGCGTTGGCTCTTACGCTGATTATAGACTCTGTCCACCCTGGAAGAGTTTTGACCGTGTGGCCCGATATCTTTTAGCAGCCACACCACAATCTGGAGAACGGAGTGACCTCCCCCCCCCCCCGCAGCAATACAGAATTTGGCCACAACTGGTTTAGATAGTGGAAAAGTGAACAGGGAAAAGAACAGCAGAACTATGGATACTACTTGGAATATTTGTTTTATATATTTTTTTAAAAAAAAATGCATTGGGTAACAGTATCTTGAATAAGAAAGTAAATCAGAGTTTTTTAAAAAACTGATTAAAAAAATCAAGTATACAACCTAAATAACTCTAAATGTAGCCATATTTTGTCCAACAAATCTTTCCCTTGAGAACCTTTTCCTCTCTGATCCTCCATGGGTTGCATTTATTTCAGAAATGGCAGCAGGTCAGCTTAGTTTGCCTTTGTAACAGAGCTTTGTTCCTGGGGTCCTTCCAGTCATAATCCCCCTGGAAGAGTTGGCACCCTCAGCTATTTCTGGAAACCCGGAGCTACGTCATGTGCCTCACATAGCTGCTCTGTAGAAGTATTCCTAGCATTGCTGAGTGTGGGCTCAGATGCCCAGCGACCAGTGCCAGCTCCAGGTTTATGAGGGCCCTTTGGCAAGATGCAAGAAGAGCCATACTGGATCAGACCGAGGATCCATCTAGTCCAGCACTCTGTTCACACAGTGGCCAAACAACAGTTAAAGCTGCATGAGTATAGCTAGAGTGACCAGATTCAAAAGAGGGCAGAGCTCTTGCAGCTTTAACTGTTGTGATGAAGAGGGAATTTCACCAGGTGCTGCATGCATACAAATGACACCTGTTGAAATTCCCCTTTCAATACAACTGTTAAAGATACAGGAGCTCTGTCCTCCTTTCCATATGGTCACCCTAACACTGAAGAGTAGTTTGCTGTGCAAAGGGCAATTCCAATCATGAATCTCCACCCTAATGTAGGCTGACCAGATAAAATCCAGGTCAGAGCTCATGTAACTTTAACAGTTGTAGAGAAAAGGGAATTTCAGCCAGTGTCATTTGTATGGAATTAGTTCCTGGTGAAATTCTCTCTTCATCACAACAGTTAAAGTTGCAGGGGCCCTGCCTTCTTGTATATGGTCACTCTAGTATAGTGCATGTACCTTTAACTGTTGTGATGAAGATTGAATTTCACCAGGAACTAATTGCATACAAATGACACTGGCTGTAATTCCCTTTTCTCTACAACTGTTAAAGTTACACGAGCCCTGACCTGGAGTTTATCTGGTCATCCTACCCTAATGCATTATAAATACTGCAGCAACAGAGTGGTAGGGAGGTTTTCTTCCTCTCCCTCTTCCTTCTCAGGTTACCAAATTGGATTGTGGGCTGTTTCTCTCCTCTGACAACCCCTCTGCGAAATTTGGTGGAATGAAAATGGCAGGGCTAAATTATATAAATGCATAGTTTGGGAAGGATGAAGACTGCAGTATGTGGCTGGAGTCGTTCCTCTTGCACTTTTAGTCACTTCTCTCTCTCTCTCTCTCTCTCTCTCTCACACACACACACACACACACACGTACACACCCTGCTATTTGGCATGGGAAGGAAACTCCTATTAATGCCACCCTCTCTCCTCATTGGCCCTCCATCAACCCTCCACCCAACAAAAATCCCCAGCACAACAACACCCCAGAGCAGATTGTTGGGCTGCAGATGTCAACCAGCTTTTCCATTGATCTTGGCTTGGGGAGGTTTTGGTCCTGCTGCTGGCATAATTTAGCCCTTTGGATGTTTAAAGCTTGGTCTTCCCTGCTATCTAGCAATGGTTCACAGTTCTGGCACGCTACAACCGCACCAGCTGCACGGTGTCGGATCTCATCATTGGCAACAGCTACATCTTCCGTGTCTTCTCAGAGAACCCCTGTGGTCTCAGTGAGAAACCTGCTGGCACAAAGGACGTGGCACACATTAAAAAATCAGGTAGGGGCCAGAGCGGTATGGTAGGAAAGAACCCCATCCCTTCTCTTGTAGGGCTGATGACCGGGTGGTTGAGAGGTCCAGCGCGGGAGGCAGCCGTGACAGCCAGACTGTTCTAGCTCAATCATCTGAGGCCAGGCAACTGTGGGCAATTGCTGTGAGGGAGATAGAGTCGGGATTAGTGGTGCAGTCGGCAAAAGAATGGGGACATCTCCTTGCTGCCTCTCATGGAGACACCAATTAGAAATGTATACATGCGTCTGGAGACAGGAATTACTGCTCGCGGTATTCAGGTTTTGTCTGAGAAACAGGTTTTGCACTTTTTGGGGGTATACCTTCAAAAGTTTCGAGGCTGGCTCTTCCTCTGATTTACACTTGTATCTCCCTGCCCCAGCGGCCACGTACAAGTCAGAGACATTCAACAGCCAGGATTTGTCTGAACCTCCAAAATTCACCCAGCCTTTGACTGACAGAACCACCACTCGGGGTTACAGTACCCAGCTGGTCTGCTGTGTCCGAGGTTTCCCAAAGGTGAGTTTCACCGTGGGTTGGGACTCACTGGACATTGACATCTGCAGTAAGATGGGATTCCAGAGTAGGTGCAGGAGGAGTGATGGGAGGTATGGCTCACCTCTTCATTAAGGGGGCAATGGGTTAATTAGAGATGGATTAATCAGTCTATTTCCAGTCCACTTTTGTACGTGCTAATTACATTACATTCATTTCCATATTGGTCTGCGGGATTTTTTAAAAATCTGCATGAAAATTCACATTTTGCTATTTTTTTTAATATGTTTTAATGTATTTTCCCTCAAAATGCACATTTCTAAATGTATTTTATCTCAAAATACGATTTTTGATAAATACCTTTTTTTTAAAATTAGCAAAAAACTGCGTCAAAATGTTCAGAGAAGTAGAAAATCCACTGGATAGCTGCATCTTAATCCACACATTTTATTTTATTATACAGAATTTATGCGCCAACTTGTATCTAACAAGGTTCCCAAGCACTGAACAATAAAAAGAAAGAAAAAAGAATTAAAAAGAAACATTAGTCTGAGAGGTGCAGATGGTGTCAATTTGTATCAGAATTTGCAAAGTTCAAATTCCTCAAGCATCTCCTTAGATGGCTTTCTCTGCCCGTATGAGCCTACATTTAGTTGTGCTGAAAGAGATGTGCCCTGCTTTCCAAACACAAATACTGCATCCCTCAGTAGAGGGACGCAAAATGTATATTCAAATAAATGTAGCCAGGAAACTGGATTCTAATCCTAGTTCTTCCATGGTTTTGCTGTGTCACCTCTGTCTGGTATATCACTTACCTTCTCTGTCTGTTTCTCAGTTTCTGAAATGGAAAGAAATTACTGCCCTGGCTTCTATAGGAAGCACACTCAAGGGACAAATATGTGTTATTTCTCAACCTATGTATACTTGCACAATGTTGGTTGTGTGATTATAACTAACTAGCCCACTTCATTCACAATGAGGGCCTTTACTACAATAAAAGTTTTTTTTTTCTACCAGCTCCCTGGATGTTCAGCAGTTTCTCAGAAACTGGCAGAGATGCTCATAAACAATAGAATACAGATGGGATGGGATCATTCATGAATGGCACAGATGGGCACTCATGAATGGTTTAGGAAACAGGCAATGAGTATTGCAGCTTATGACAACCCTGGGAAATTATCAATGAAATCATAAGAATAAAGTAGTCCCAGTGAGTCTGCAAACAAGAGGGATAAGGGTACAAGGACAATGAAGGGCAGAGGTTGTCAAGATACCAGTCACTAACTGGGAGACGCGGCTGCCCACCTGGGGCCAATGAGCAGCCGCTTCCCTCTTTTTTGCAGATGTCTGTTCATCTCTGCTATTTCAGTACCTTTATTCTATTTCAGCCCAAAGTGATCTGGATGAAAAACCAAATGGAGATTCGCGAAGACCCCAAATATCTAGCCGTCATGAACCAAGGTGTTTGCTCTCTAGAAATCCGCAAGCCCAGCCCCTTTGATGGTGGTGTCTACACCTGCAAAGCTGTGAACCCTTTGGGGGAAGCCTCGGTAGACTGCAGGCTGAATGTGAAAAGTATGTATGTGTGAATGTAGTGTTTGGGCTGTTTGCTTAGCATTATCTGCTTTTATGCAATTTCTAAGATTTTCAAAGGGAATTAAGTGGCAGTTCTGGGTGAATCCCACTGAGGCTTGGAGTCCTTGGTACCTCTATGGGAATGCCAGCAATAATCATTTCATGAATTGGCTCTGCATTTCAGCCCCTGTAGAGAAGTGATTGATGGCTATGGTGTGTTTGCTAGATGTAGTTGAAGGTTGGTGTCTGCCATCCATTTGCTTGGTTTGCTGGCAGCCATTTCCATCTGGGACATTCCCAGAATCACTTTCATACATTGTTAATGCTGCTTTCCAGGACTGATGGCCTTTCACACAAAGCATCTTTCTCAATTTCCCAAGGAAACACTATTCAGCAAGAAGTAGTTACTTAGGACCTTGCCAAATGCTTTGTTCTGCTTTGATTCATTAAGATTCATTAAGAAGGTGGCTCAGTCCGGGGAAGTGCAGTGTTATCAACCCTGGCATAGGGCAGAAGAAATGCCATTTGCTGCAAACTAGCTTAGTAACCATACTTAGCATTTCTATAGCTTTCGGGAGTATTCTTCCAAAGTACTTCACATGCATTATTTTGTTGCAGTCCTTACAATAGCCCTGTAAGGTAGGTCAGTATTATTATCCCCATAATGCAGGAGGGACTGTGGATTAGCTGAGGGAGTGTGGGTTGTCTAAGGGCACCTGGCAGAAGTAAACCAGGGATGTGTTCGGTCTCTTATGCAGTGTCCCACACAGGGCCAGTGCAAGATGTCACACTACCCAATGCAGGAGGACCTGCCCCCTTCTCCTCCAGCACCCTGGCTTCCCCCCACCCCCCACATGTCAGTGGCAGCAACACAGACAACCTTACCTGCTCCGTGCCTCACACAGATGTTACTTTAAACAGTCTTTGCCACAGTCATGGCAGCGCTGGAAGTTTCCAGCCCACCTTAGTCACACTGTCTCACTTTGAGGAATGCTCTGGTGAGCCCTACTGGCCACCTTCCTGCTGTGGCACTGCAAGCAGTGGGGGTGGCACTCCCTAGTGGGCAGGTGGCAGCATTGGTGGCAGTATCAGCAACCGCTGTCAGGTGGAGAAATGCAGTTGCTAGGGTGGCGGGTGGCCCTCCAGCAGAGGCAGCTCTATGTTAGAGGCAAATGGGGCAGCGAGCCCACCTACTCGAGGTCACCTTGCAATCAAGTACATTTGCGTGGTGGACAGCTGCCAAGTGCCACGCATGATCTTCTCCTATCCTCCTCCAGCAATCTCAGTAGAACATGGAGCAGCTGCCCTGCCTTCCGCTCCACCAGTCCCAATGAGCGCCAACCACCACTACCCTCTAATCAGGTGATGAGGGAACACGATCTGCCACCCCACCTGATCCACCACCTGAGCCACAAGGCTCAATGTGGCTCATGGCAGGGCTGGCCCTGATGCCCCACCAACTTGGCCTGTGGTTTTGAACTAGCAGAAATGTAGATTTTGATTCAGTGTTAGGAAATCCTGCCTATAGGTAGTAAGACCAGTGAAATGAGCAGCCTATGAAAGAATGCAGACTCTGTTCCTTGGAGTTTTTCAAGAAAGGGAAAGACAAGCACCTGTGGGCAAGGGTTTAGGTTTATATTGCTTTGTGCCAGCATTCACTGTAGCTGCAGGTCCCAAATCAACAATTCTTTTAAAACAGAGAGAGAATCATAAAAAAAAAAACCTAACTAAGAGAGAGAAAGAGCAGGTGCGTATGTCTCCCCGTTGGCAAACCTAGTGATTGAAATAATGAAATACCATATGTTGCACCCGATCGGGTTTCCATGCTCTGGAATCCTGCAGCCTTGTAGTATTTCCCTAATAGGACCCCTTTAAGCGTAGCTATGTAGCTGCGATATTAATTTCTCCACCACTCTATTAATGGCAAAGAGCCTCGTGCAAGTGGGTTGAGCGGCCCTCCCCACCTGCAGCAGACTCAGTGCAGCTGAGTAGCCATAATTTATTGCCCACACAAGGCGTTTTGCTTGTATTTCTTGGCTTCAATGTCCTTTCCCCCCCCGCACCCTAAATTTAAGAAGAGGGCATGACTCCCAAAGCAAACAAATCGAACACATAAACATCCAGAAAGATTTGCTCCTCTCATTGCAGAGATCTAACCCAAGTCGCAGATCTACTCTCAGGCCTGCAAGATGCCTGGCAGATTTCGTACATGGCAAAGTCCAGGTGGTAGGAAGGCAGTTGACATTTCACACTCAGTTGGCACTGCGGCTTCCTGTTCCATGCATATATCTGTTCCAAACTGCCCTATTGCAGGGAATGCTGTGACCTGGTAGGGGCATGAGCCATGATGTTTATCTAAAATGGTTGGCATTTACCCACTAACGTTGCCAACTTCTCAGACAGAATTAAATACAATTTATTTATTTAGTAAATAAGTCCCATTTGGCTTAGGATAAAGGCCCCATCTGCAAGAATGGGAGCATTCTTATAAGCCTAATTTCCACATGGGGACCAGGAGGGGAGGCTGTGGGCCAGATCCAAAGGTGCCACTGGCCAGAGGTTCCCCACCTCTTGCCTTACAAAAATAAATGGTAACATTTGAACCAAGTAGGATCTTTTTTATCAGTGTCTGGATTCTACATAGTAATCTCTCTTCGAAATTGTTACATCTTTTCTGTATTTGTAAAGAAAGCATTACCTAGTATCAAGACTAGGAAAAACAAACTACCTTCTTCCTTTCCCTGGAAAAGCCATGTTGCACATCCTTCATGAATGTACACTAGGAGCTTCTTCAGATGGCGTGGAGGGGGTGGCAAATCGTGTTTCTCTGTCCCACAATAGGGGTGAGCAGCTTCCACTTTCTACACAAGCTGAAGAAAGAGGAAGTAAACAAAGACCACGTGGCCCATTCAGTGGGTGTTTTATCACACTGCTTTCCCTGCACACAGCAGGAAATGGTAGCACATTTCGCTATAGGAGAAAAATATTCAGATTTTCCAGGGTCTTTTTTTTTTAATGGGAAAACAACTAGAAGGAGCGGGAGGCACGCTAAAGGTGGACGGTGTCATGAAAAGGACCCGTGAAAATCCATCAGTGCCCAATAATGAGTGTGCTATAAGACGCTCATCTGATGATGCTCTAGAAACAAAGCCAGAAGGGGATTCCAGAGCTTTTTAGCATGTGCTTAAACACTGTACTTTCCAGAAGCAAAAATCTCCAAAACAAAAAGCAATTGACATTCACACTGCAGAAGCAATATAAAGCATAGCAGCTTGGTACGGAAAAACTAAGAAACAAGAGCTTTTCAAGTATTTCGTGTATCAAATATAGTGCCCTGTCTCTAAAACACCTCCCTGAAGACTTGAGTCAGCTAAGCAGCTATCTGTGCTTTACATTCTGTTCTTGTGGAGCATATAAAGAAATGTTTTTATAAGCCTGAGTAGCGCCCTGATATTGCATTGCAGCTGATGACAGTTGCCTCCCAAGGAACCCAAATCTCAGTACAGTCCTTCCTGGTATATTAAACCAAAGTTCCTGCCAATGCCAGCTATAGCAGGTTTTCACCATAGAAATATAAGGAGTCAAAGCGTCTTTCTGTTTAGTGCCAGAAGTTCTGATTGATAGGCTGTGGTTTTTTTCCAATCTTTTTTTGCTTTCTGTGGCAAAAAAATGTGTCACCATTCATGTTGCCAGAAGGACAAAAGAGATGCATGCTGCATGAAGGGATGCATAGGAACTTGATCTTGCATCCTGGCTCTAAACATGTTTTGTGTTTCTACAGTCCCAGAATGACAATGGTTCGAGAGTCAGATGAAGAGCAAGGTGAGTTTGACTGTAGCTCCGTCAATTAGAGCTCACCACAACTCAAGTCTCACTCAGAATATACTGTATTCAAGAGCCCATATCCAACCTTGGAAACAACATGTGTACCAGACCCAGCACCATCTGGCATTTCAGCTAGTGCATTTAGCTGTGTGATGCAGGAACAGGGATGTAACGAAAGGAAGGTGCACAGTGGGCATATTACCCAGTGAAATTGTGATGGGGCTTTCTGCTGCCTCTGGCTCTTATGCCCAACCAATCTCTGAAATATAATTGAAAGTCACAGAATCTGGACCAGTAAGCAATTCATTTATCATTGTGACAAGCCTTCATAATCTAACATAAATCATATACAAATTACATTCAGCAATGACAATGCGAAAAACAAATAAAGTTGGGGAGATGCTACCTCCAGTATCCGAGGCAGTAAGCCTGTGTGTGCCAGTTGCTGGGGAACATGGGTGGGTGGGTGCTATTGCACCATGCCCTGATTTGTTGGTCTCTGGTTGACAGCTGCTTGGCCATTGTGTGGGGACACAAAAAAAAGAAATGGTTCTGATTTGCACCTCAACAGAAGAAGAAGAAGAAGAAGAAGAAGAAGAAGAAGAAGAAGAAGAAGAAGAAGAAGAGTTTCTGATTCACAATCCTCCCATTTCCTACATTCCTATCCACAAAATTCTTTCTACGTTTAGCTGGCAAAACAGCAAACTGGGCCATTGTAAAAGTAACATTTATCCACGTCATTACAACAATGGCAAGCCTACCATTGTGGCAAAAAAAGAAAAGAAAAAAGACATAACCATTTCTCTTTAGGGTTAAAACACTATATAATACGCAGATCTCTCAATAGCCCATGAACCACATGGGCAAAACCCTGCTCTATGCGGTGAATTACAATACCACCCTAATTTAAATGAAAATGTATCATGGCAGATAAAGGATTTTTTTTAAAATTAAAAGACATCAGATCCAGTATGTAACCAGCTGTGTTTGGCAATTGTTTGAATGTATAATCATATGGATAGTGTTGGAGAGGATTTGGACCAGGGCTGGAAGATTCTCTTATCACAGGGATAGGGAACATGTGGCCCTCCAGATGAAGTTGGATTGCATATTGTCTATGCTGGGAGTTATTATTATTATTTTCATTTCTATACTGCCCAATAGCCAAAGCTCTCTGGGCAGTTTACAACAATTCATCAGAGAGTAAAATACAGCATAAAATATAAATATGCAAAATTTAAATTAATTTGGACAATTAAAAACAGTGTCAATAGAATACTAGACCTGTTTAAATGACTGGCATAAATGCCCCATCATATGCCATTAAATGCTTGGGAGTAGAGGGCAGTCAGCCTGGCACCAAAAAATGATGGTGTTGGTGCCAGACAGACCTGAGTGAGGAGCTCACAGTTGGGGGGCATCACTGAAAAGGCCCTCTCCATTGTTTCCACCTTCCAAGCCTTTACATTTATATTACTTTAAATATTATATCCTGCCTTTTTTCCTCTTGCAAGGAACCCAAGGCAGCATACATGATCTTCATCTTCATTTTATCCTCACAACAATATCCCTGTGAGGTAGGTTGGGCTGAGGGTCTGTGACTGGCCCAAAGTCACCCAGTCAGCTTCCATGGCCAAGTAGGGATAGAACCTGGATGTCTTGAATCTCAGCCCAACACTCCAACTGCTACACAGTGGTAGCTCTCAAGTTGCAGTCCAACAACATCTGGAGGGCCACATGTTCCCCACCCTTATCAGATCTGAGAAGCAGGCTTACTCTGTGGTGTGTGGAGGGGGAGAGAGAAGGAAGATATTCCAGTTACATGGGAGGAGTGGGTGCTTGAGGGCAGGGGAGAAGTGATGTTTTGTAGTGCTGAGTCACAGCCAGGTGAGAGTGAGTCCCAAACTTGAGTAAAATAGGGTTCTGTTCTGAGTGCCTCGTATCAATGCCTTCCGCTAACTCTGCACATATCTCTGTTTCAGTATTTTCTGTGGAAGGGCAGGCAGGCCCATTATAAATTCCCTCTTGAATTTATAAATTCCCCCTGCTCTGGAGTGATGCCTTATTCTCAGACTCAATGTTGCGGTTCTGAGAAGGGATCTGCAGCTTGGAAGTGACGTTGCTGCTGTGCCTTTTCAAAAAACAGAAGCTTTGCAGAAGACAAAACTTGCTGCTGGGTTAGCTCTATAAAGAACACTGACCGTGTCTCCCATGACTTGGAGGCTGTCATTTATGCGTTTATGGTCTTTGGCCCTGCAATACGGGTGTTACAGGTCCTTAATAAATATGCATTCAGCATGAAAGTTAAATCATTCCTAGAAGAACTAACTCTGCCTTCCCCTACCCGGTGCCTTTCAGATGTGTTGGGCTGCAACTCCCATTATTCCCAGCCAGCCTGGCTACTGGAAAGTGAGGAGGGCACCGGTTTAGGGAAAGGTGGTCAAACTCATCACTGCTCAGTGACACATTCTGCAGTTTTCTCTACGTGGTGTTCATTGGGGGCTGGTGGTTCCGATGTCAGTGGGGTGGTGAATCCACTCCAGTTTCAGTCAGAACCAGTCAAACTCTAAATCAGCTATCCAGGGTGTGTCCTTGAATAGTTCCTTTAGAGTTCAAACTGCAAACTGGAGCAGATTCACTGCCCTACTGACATTGGACTCACCAGCCTCCACTGTTGATGTCAGCATCAGCATATTGATTACTCTGCATTCCAAGAGACAAATGAACCTCCCCTAGTGTGTGTGTGTGTGATTGTTGCCCCCACAAGTCAACTCCAAAAGGAAAGAATAGATGTCATTCAGCACTAACCTCTGAAATTACCCAGTCTGGTAGAAGTAAACCACCTCAAAGTAAGTAAAGAAGTAAACCACTTCCCCAACGTACAGACTGTTCCAGAAAGATGTGATTACTAGTGGTGCCAAAAGGCCATTGAGAGCTGTAAAATAACAACAAAGTCACATTCTGCCATCAATCCCAATCATATCTTGTCAACCAGGGGAACTAATGTGGTTTCGTTCAGCAGTTCTCAGCATTTGTATTTCACAAACCACTTGAAAATAGCTGGGTGTCTTGTCGGACCAATTAGTAAACTTTTTTTTGTTCAGCAAAACAAAGCACATAACTCATATAATAATAGAGTGCAGCAACAGCATATTGTCAAAAACACAAGCCCTAGGCTAGGGCGTGGTTAACCTATTTGATAATCTGGCTCTAGTCAAAACAGCATCAATGTCTGCCATCGGGGGCGGGGATCAGGGCAAAGTACAGATATTCTTGATTGTTCTACAGCCTTTCCATAGGCCACATGAATGGAACTTGTGGACTGCCAGTGATGCATGGAGTACAGTTTAAGAACCTATGGCATAGTGCTATGAAAGTTTGATGGAGGATTTGGCAAGAGGAGAAATGCAGGTTGTGTAGATGAAGCTTTAGTAAAAATGAGCGGTGAACAGCTTTAAAATTTGTTTAAAATCCCTGTCAATCAGGGCACTTGAAAGGTCAGAGTTGGGAAGATGAATGGTGCCTGGCATTTCTCATCTTTCTAGGCAGACTGTGAATGAGAAATCTGGGCAGATGTTCACGGGGGGGGGGGGACTGCTTTAGCAAAAGAATAGTATCTGATGTAGGGATGTCCAAGAATTTAGTTTCTGCTCGCAAAACATGCCATGTTTGCAAATCCAAATGCAAGTGCGAGTAGGAAAACATGTTCTCCAAAAATGTTCACAAATTCTCAAACATGTATCGTGTTGAAAAAACACAATTTTTGCTGAAAACAAAGTTTGAAACGGTATTCTAAAAATGCACAATTTCACACTTTAGTCCAGCCTTCCCCATCCTGGCACCTTCCAGATGTGTCGAGGCTGGAACTCCCATATTTCCCAGCCATCAGCCTGGGGAATGCTAGGAATTGTAGGACTTTTGTCTGTGTAAACATGCATAGGATTGCGCCCTCTGATCCACCCATCACTCCACCTGAATTCCCATGGCCATCATCACGTCCTCAAAGGAGCCATCTCTAGAAAGTGCATCCTCATAATTTTAGCCACCAGATGGCACCATAGCACCAATTTCCTTCTGGTTGGGATCAGAGCTGGGTTGGCAGCTACTACTACCAGCCTCTAACATATTTGCACAGTTTGCAATCTGCCAATTCCCAGAGA
Source organism: Anniella stebbinsi (assembly GCA_029215795.1). Lineage (NCBI taxonomy): Eukaryota > Metazoa > Chordata > Lepidosauria > Squamata > Anniellidae > Anniella > Anniella stebbinsi. The sequence continues at coordinate 41,426,208 of JARDYH010000004.1, read as the reverse complement.
AAATAGACACAAAAACAGTGGATCTGACTTCAAACATTTTTTAAAAAAGTAATGCATTAATTTGTTTATTTTTATCACTTCACTAATCACCAAGTAACATGTTGCTTTTTGCTGCAAGCTTCATTCTAGAAATCACACATTTTGGGTATAAATGGATTCTCCTTTCATCTCAGGGTCTGGTGCTGCTGAGCTTTGAAAACCTGCAGCAGATTCTGTAGGAATTATCTATACAAAATCCAGTTTCCTGCTTCCATCAGTGGGTGGTGCTGAACTTTCAGTGTGATGATGTGTCCATGTCATGTGCGCGTGCATGTTGAAAGAAGCAGGAAGACCCACAAATCTGTATGTGTCTTGTCTTTACCCACCACTACTTCTGTCTTTTTTTTTTTACCACAAAAGAATCTGTAAGGAAAGGTGAGAATGGCTGCTGAGTTGCTTTTGATTGGTAAGGCTAGGAGCCGTCCACCTGGAAGCACCTTCTGCCTTGGCACGTGCACCTGAAGATTAGAGGTGTGCTTTGGACTCTGGACTGAATCTGGCTGATTCGCACAGGTTCAGTAGATGTCCAAATCGAAGCGGTACTCCAAAGTAGACCAAATCCGAATATGTCACAAAAAAAAATTGATAATTTCTCCCCAAGCACTCCGTACAAGAAACATATGCTGTAATCCGCCCAGCGAACATTGGTTATTGGGTGGATTAGAAATGTACTAAATAAATGAATAGAATAACATCAGGATGGGGAGAGGGAGAGGAGGGGGTGTCGCTTTGTGAGTGGAAGCTCTGGCTTCTAATCACAGTGAAAGGTTTTGCTAGTGCTCTCAAATCCCACGCTTCGGGGTAGGGATGTTGAAGTAGTATAGTTGCAGGGGCCTTGCCTTCTTTTTATATGGTCACTCTAGTATAGTGCCTGCAACTTTAACTGTTGTGATGAAGAGGGAATTTCACCAGGAACTAATTGCATACAAATGACACTGGCTGAATTTCCCTTTTCTCTACAACTGTTACAGTTACATGAGTCCTGACCTGGATTTTATCTGGTCACCCTAGCTCCACATCCATTATCCATCCCTGTCCTTTCTGTGACTTTGGTGCTAATTGAGCAGTAAACAAAACTAGGGGTGTGCACGGATCCCCCCGGATTGGATCAGGACTGGATCGGGACCTCCAATTTTGTTCCGGATCAGATCGGAACAAAATCGGAGGTCCCCTGGATTGGATCGGACCGGATCCTGATCCAAATATCAGAGGTCCGATTTTCGGATCGGCTGCCATTTTTCCCCATAGACTTGGGGAAAAATGGCGGCAGGGGGTGAGTGGGGGCCTAACTCCCCCCTACCTATCCCTTCCCCCCTCGCGCTTCTTACCTGCAGGGGCCTTCTGCTCCCGTCCGCTAGTGCCCGGATGGCAGCAGACGACCTCGGCAGATAAGCCCCCTCCTCCCCTTCGCGCTCCTTACTTGCCAGGGCCGTCAAGTGGGGCCCCCTCCCTCCTCGCGATCCCCCTTACCTGCTGGGCCCATCCACTGCCATCCGCTGCCGCATGGGTGGCAGCGGATGGCAGCGGATGGGCCCCAGCAGGTAAGCCCCGCCCCCGACGCTCCTTACCTGCATGGGACGTCTGCTCCCCTCCGCTCCTGGCCGCTACTGCAAAGCAGGCTTCGCGGCCTGCCTCTAAGTAGCGCACCAGGTGATGACATTACCTGGCGTGCTACCTAGGGGCAGGCCACGAAGCCTGCTTTGCAGTAGCGGCCAGGAGCGGAGGGGAGCAGACGTCCTAGGCAGGTAAGTGGGGGGGTCTCCCTCCTCCCCCCTCGCGATCCCCCTTACCTGCTGGGTCCGTCCACTGGCATCCACTGCCGCCTGGGCGGCAGCGGATGGCAGCTGACAGCCCCCCCAGGTAAGCTCCCTCCCGCTCCTTACCTGGCGAGGTGTCCTCCGTCCATTGCCAGCTGTAAACTACTGCGAACTAGGCCTCGCGGCCTAGTTTACAGTAGAACGCCAGGTGATGACATCATCACCTGGCACTCTCCTGTAAACTAAGCTGTGAGGCCTAGTTTGCAGTAGTTTTCAGCCGGCAACGGGAGGAGAAGGACGCCCCGCCAGGTAAGCCCCCCCGCTGTCCGCTTCCATCGGCGGGCACCCGCTGGCGCCCGCCCATGGAAGCGGCAGTGGGCGCCAGTAGGCGCCCGCCAATCCTCCGATTTTTCCCAAACCGGATTGGGTCCTTCCGGACCGGTTCGGAAAATATCGGACGATGCAGAGGAGGGATCGGAAATCGGATAATTGTATCCGATTTCCCCTGGATCGGCTCCAGATCGTGGATCGGAGCTGATCCAGTTCTCACCCCTAAACGAAACAAAGGAAGTCTTCAACTGTTTTTCATCCATAACAACTTCCTAGTCCCTGCACCTATCCTTCTGAAATGTTGCAGGTTTCTTGCCTAGGGACATCTCTCTCTGGCATATCCCATTTTCATACTAATTTCACACACACCCCAAAAAAATGCCCATGGAGGGAAATAGAATCCCTCCCTCCCCATTTGAACATTCTCCTTTCCCCTCCCCCAAAATGATGCAACTATCCTTTAGAAATGTTCAAGTTTCTTAATCTGGGTCACCTTCTGCTGTATATCATTTCCATAACAATTGCCCACCAGAAACATAAGGGGCTAAGCACTTTGGGTGGGGGGAATCTCCAAACTGTAAAGGCTGGTTATGCATGCAGATCCATGACCTTTTCATCTGAAACTTGGCAGGTTTCATCACCTCAAAAGGGGCAATAATATATCCAATGCTGCTGAGAAAAAAAAAAGTTTAAAGGCACAAAGCGTGAAATCTGTGCCCCTATTTGTCTGAAATTTGGTAGTCATAATCCCTTTGTAAGGAACTACTATAAGGAACTGGAGGAGAAGGCTATCAATGGCTACTAGTCCTGATGGCTACGTGCTACCTCCAGTATCAGAGACAGTAAGCCTATATACACCTGTTTCTGGGGAACATGGGTGGAATGGTGTTGCACTGTGTCCTGATTGTGAGTCCCTGGTTGACAGCTGGTTGGCCACTGTGTGAATTGAGTGCTAGACTCTTCTTATGTTCTGATGTACTATGCCTGCAAATTTCATCCAATTCTGACAAACAGAAAAAAAATGTAACCATTGGTTGGTTTCCACAGATGGGAATCACAAAGGTTTGAATTTCCAAATCAAGATTTGGATCTGAGCAAAAATGGGTGGCTTCTGAATCAGTCAGAACTAAATTGGACTGTTTTCCAAACCACTGAGTTGGGGTCCAAATCGAATCATGGGGTTGATGCTCACCCCTTTCAATATAGGGTAGTTCCTTCTTTATCCTAGTGAAGTCAACACCCTCATATTACATAAAAGAGTAGCAGGCTGAAATAAGAGGCGAAGGCCCTGACCTGATCTTTCTCAAATAGAGTAGAATTCCCTCAGGAGTCACCTCTACACGACAAGGTCAAGGGGGGGAAATCTGGCCAAACTTTGCGGAGAACATTAGCGAGAACAACTTTTAATTTATGGGCAACCCAGCCCTGAGACCTCGAAACACCTTTTCAGATTCCAACTGGTATGTTATTTACACAGCCAATAGGCCACATTCCACAAGGACTGCTCATAACGAAGTTCAAATGCCTTGTAGGCTGCCCCAGAGGGCAGCAAATTCCCCAAGGTGGCTCTTTGATGGGGAAAGGCTGCCCTTTGGCCCCTCCAGATTGTTCCCAGGCAAACAGTGGGTGATACAGTGCAGCTATATTTGCTCTTTTGAAATGGCATTGTTAAATCAGAGCACACACACTTGGAAACTCCACATGTTGCATCTGTGACAGATGTGCCCAGATCAATGCTTAGAAGGGAGACAAGAGTCTAGGCTGATGGTCTCAGCCCCCATCTTTGCATTTACCCAAAGTTTTAAACAGCCTCCACGAATATAAATTGATCCAGGGTCCCAGAATGTGCTTCAAAGCATGCACACGAACAATGTGTACATCAACCTCCCCCGACCTGGTGCCTGTCAGATATGTTTTCACTGCATCTCCCATCATTCCCAGCCAACATGGCCATTGAGTTCTCCTTTCAAATGAGCTCTTGTTCCAGTGAGGAGTGGTGGCTGGAGTCTTGGACTGGGAGTCGGGAGATTTGGGTTCTATTCCCCACTCGGCCATAGAAGCTCACTGGGTGACTTTGGGCCAGTCACAGACTCTCAGCCCAACCTACCTCACAGGGTTGTTGTTGTGAGGGTAAATGGGGAGGAGGATTATGTATGCTGCCTTGAGTTCCTTGGAGGAAAAAAGGTGGGATATCAATGAAATAATAAATTAAAAAAATAAATGAGCTTTTACTCATGCACAGTATCAGAGTGCATCTTGGGAGCTAAAGTTTGGAAACCATAGTGCGTCATGATATCACACATCACCATGTTATATACTCTCTTCCTTATTGGTCATTTTAGTGTGTCCTCTTACAGAAACACTCCACACACCAGCACTACATTTGCTTACCAAGCAAAATAAATGAAATTAGTTATGAACAATGACCCAAATCCCATTCAATGAGAGTAAGAGAGAGATGTGACATCATCATGGTTTACTGTAAGCAAGAAAAGGGTTAGTCCAACCAACTCACAGAAATACTACTGTTTAGATATAGGCTGCACATGCTCAGAGAAGCTTGAGATTAATTCAGAACATAATAGCAAATTTGTCAAATGCTGGTCCAAGTTCGTCAAAGAGATGGGCATTACAAATTGGCAAAGTCTGACCAGCAAGGTGACTAAATACAAAATGTGACGGTAGCACTATATGACAGTGTTTTGATTCATGCCCACCAGTATTTAACAAATTAAAAGAAGAGTGTGTGCATAAATGTGTGGCTAGGAAGACACTGGCAGGGCAAATACAATCCAAATGGGCTACAAGCATAAAGTGGAATTTGACATGCAGCTAAGGAGTTGTCTCCAGACAGGGCTGGTCCACTATATTTTGCTGCCTTATGTGAAGAATAAGATGGCGCCTCCTCCACTTCTGAGTTCAAAAGTCAACTGGAATGGCAGATAAATCTCTCTGAAGAACATAAGAAGAGCCATGCTGGATCAGACCAAAGATCCATCTAGTCCAGCATTCTATTCACATAGAGGCCAACCAGCTGTCAACAGGAAATCCACAAGCAGGACATGAATGCAACAGCATCCTCACATGCCTCTGGGACATCAGAACTAGTGACCACTGACAGTTTTCTCCTCCAAGAATTTGTCCAACCCTTTTTTAAACTCATCCAAATTGGTAGCCATCACTACGTCTTGTGGTAGCGAATTCCATAGTTTGATTATGTGCTGTGTGAAGAAGTACTTCCTTTTGTCTGCCCTGAATCTCCCACCACTCAGCTTCATGGGATGACCCCAAGTTCCAGCATTATGAGAGAAGGAGAAAAGTGTCTCCCTATTTACATTCTCCACACCATGCATAATTGTGTACACCTCTGTTATGTAATTGATGATGAAACGACATCCTCCTGAAAGCAGCAGTCTAATTTAGGGACGGCAGGGTAGGCTGCATGATGCAAAGTTTTCTACTCCAATATCTTGCTGATACTCCTTAGCCATTCCCACTTGCGGCCGCTGCTTCACTATGCCTTATTGTAGGGCCGACCCTGGCTCCAGATGAGAAAAGCAGGAAGGCAAGCCACATGCTGCACAGCAAGTCAAGTACATATGATGCACATAGATGCACTCTTTTGCTTTTATACCATTCAGAGGATGCTGGTCACGGTTTACAGATAAGGAACACTGAGGCACAGCAGTACATGATGACTAGCTCAAGTTCTATCAGTGAATCCATGGCACAGAATTCTTATGCAGGGATAACAAGTAATGTGTGCCTCTGAGCACACATGGAGTGCTTTGCCTTCACCACTGAACAATTCTAGCCTCCCCACACAATTAGAAGAAGCAGAATTTACAGAGATTAAAGTCCTAGCGCTTCTCTAGAAATGAAGTGCTGACCTATCTCTGTTGCCAGAAAACTATGAATGGAAAACACATACAAAGTTCTTCGGCTATGGGGTGGTATATAAATGTTTAATAATAATAAGAAGAATACATTTTATCCCCTTCCACTCAAAAAACCATTTGTTTTTCCCCTCCTCCAGCAACTTTTCATAAAAATATGTTCCTTTTTTACAACTATACACACACACACATACACGCACTGCTTTAATTGCTGCAGGCAAGCTATCCCTGTTACTCCCACCTCTCCCCTCTCCCCTGTTCCTCCCCAAAGACCTCAACCCTGGATGTGTTTTCAGCACAATGGCAGAGTGCTGAAATGTACTAAGGCAAATATCTCTGAGTATGTGCAGAGTGCATTAACCTCTGTTGGTGTTTGTATACATGTGCATACATGTATAGAACCAAATACATATGGGTATGGGGGCTAGGATGTAAAGAATAATGTTAAAGGGCCATGAAATACAAAAGGTATGGTCTGTGACATTTCTATGCAAAGCTCAAATATGTAACTTTGCATAGAAACTTGAGCTTTGCATAGAAATGTTACACTCTGCTCCTTACATTTCATGGGTGGGAGGGTGCTGTTGCACCATGTCCTGCTTTGTTGGTCCCTGGTCAACAGCTGGTTGGCCACTATGTGAACAGAGTCTGGACTAGATGGACCCTTGGTCTGATCCAGCATGGCACTTCTTATGCTCTTATGGCCTTTTGGCCCAATTGTTTCCAAATTTTCTTCTCAATATACCCATGTATGCCTGCATCTCTCTGTGAGTTTACCAGCTCAGGGTAAACACTTCATGAATTTGATGAAGTGAGCTTAAACCAACAACGATTTATGCCACAATAAATATTTTACTCTTTAATGTGTCACAAGTCTCAATTCCGCCTGCCCCTCCCCCCCTTTATTATTTAGGCCAGCCTGTTTATTGAGTTAAATGGAGGAGGCCCTCAACCTATCTACACAAGCAGGATATAACACTTTGAAAACATCTTGAAAACTATATATGGAGCGTGTCCTGGGCCCCAACAGTTGTCACTACTGTTATAAACCGTTTTTAACTGTTTTAAAGCAGTAATGTAGATAGGCTCAGACCATATTGAGCGGAGCTACATCTTTTGGAGATTTGTATTGGGGCTTTCTCAGTGGTCAACCAACCCCATATTGTGGAATGAGCTCCCCTTCCAGATCCGGCAGGCCCCTCCCTTGCAAGTGCTCTGCTGGTGAGACATTTATTCATGTGGGCATTCTCAGACTCTTGATTTTTTAGAACCAGCTTATGGAATAATTGAATTTGAGATTTTTGCTGTATATTTTACCGTGGTTTTTTTTTTTTGTATTAGTTTTATTTTGTAAACTGCCTTATTTTTATGAGAAAAGGTGAATCTCCCCAATAAGCCCCGCCCATCACCAACCTTGCTACCTTTTCAGCATCAAGTTAACACCTTCCTCCTCTCTCAGGCAATGGGTAGCATATGATATGGTTTTCATCAGGGCCTGGATTTTTCTTAATGTTGTTTGTCTAAAATTGTTTTAGATATATGTGTGTCTTTGTGTGTGCTGTTCATATTTGTATGTAAATGGTGTTTATAATGTATTTTTAAAAGGGTTTTATCCTTGTAAGCCATCAATAGAGCTTTGGCTATATTGGGCAATACAGAAATGTAATAGATGAAATGAATGAATGACAATGGCAGTATATAAATAATTTTGAAAACAAATAAGCAAATTTACCTCAGAAATGTGATTGATCCTGCATTCTCCTCTTTTAATTTTATTTTAGTCTTTACTTATCTCCCCAGCCAGCCCTCACACTCAAGCTTTATGACAAATTTAATAGGTACTCAAAGTTAGGCACGGTTTTAAGATAAACACCATTTTAAGTCGCTTTGATTTCACTGGAAATTTTTGCTGAAAGCAAACAAACAAATAAGCTAAGCATTTTTTAAATTGGGATTTAGAAGTATTTTACTTTGGCTGGACTATATTTTCCCCCTTTAGTGATTCCGTGTGTTGTTAAAAGTAAATATATTTATGCTACAGATTCAGTTCATTCATTTTGTGGTGTTGTTGTTTTTAATTATTAACTGTGTGATTAGAAGAAGAGTCAAAAACCTCTCAGTAGCAGCTCTGCCCACACAGAGAGTGTACATAGCTTCAGCTATGGGGCGGTATACAATAAATAAATAAAATATCTGTCAGAGCCGCTCCAAATGAGAAGGTAGCAGCAAAGACACTCTGATTTTCTGTAGCTAAACAGGAGAGTGAAAGGGATGTTCTAACTTGAAAATTAAAATGGTCACGTATGTCATGTATTTATCCTTTTCCTGCTACAGTGGCCAGGTGTCCTACCTTACTGAGGACAGGCCTCAGTTTTGGAGAGCTGGCAGAGGACAGTTCTCTATTTGAAGATGTCCTGCATTTGAAGTGCTGTTGAGGCTGAAGGTAACGAACCCTCAGAAGGGTGAGCCAGGGGCCTTGAAGGGCAAGAAAGAAGCCTTCATTCCAACTGGTATATTCATTACACAGCCAGCGGGCCACATTCCACACGCACTGTTCATAATGAAGTCCAAATGCTTACTAGACTGTCTGGAGGGGAGCAAAATCCTCATGGTGGCTCTTTGAAGAGAGATGGCTGTCCCTTGGTTTCTCCAGATTGTTCCCAGACAAGCAGTAGGTGATACTGTGCAGTAGTTGTAGCTGTATCTGCTCTTCTGAAATGGCGTTGTTAAATTGGATCAAACCCCCCCCCCCCCCCACAAAAACCACATGTTGAGTCTGTGACAGATATGCCCTCATCAATGCTTAGAAGGGAAACAAGGTCTAGGCAGATGGTCCCAGCCCCCATCCTTGCATCTACCCAAAGGTAGGCTGACCAGATAAAATCCAGGCCAGGGCTCGTGTAACTTTAACAGTTATAGAGAAAAGGGAATTTCAGCCAGTGTCATTTGTATGCAGTTAGTTCCTGGTGAAATTCCCTCTTCATCACACCAGTTAAAGTTGCAGGGGCCCTGCCTTCTTTTGTATATGGTCACTCTAGTATAGTGCCTGCAACTTTAACTATTGTGATGAAGAGGGAATTTCACCAGGAACTAATTGCATACAAATGACACTGGCTGAAATTCACTTTTCTCTACCACTGTTAAAGTTACATGAGCCCTGACCTGGATTTTGTCTGGTCACCCTACCCAAAGGTTTAAACAGCCTCCATGAGTACAAAGTGTTCCATGGTCCCAGATTGTTCTTTCATTGTGAATGAACAATGTGTACATCAACCTCCCCTGACCTGGTGTCCTCCAGATGCATTGGACTACCACTTCAACCATTCCCAGCCAGTGGGGCTCAAAACTGCACTATCCTTCTCCCCTTACTGATAAAGCCGTGTTAACAGGGCTAAAATATAAAGCTGAAGTGTTGACTGTGTGGTATTAAACAACCACATGTTTCTGGGTTTTTTTGCGTAGATGAGTGCATATGTTTGGTTGTAAACATAACCACAGGTGCTACTTTAAAACCAGAGAAAGGAGGTGGTTGTAAAAACAGTTCCTGGGTCGAAAAAGCTTCAAAATCACCCCTTCCAACCAACACAGGCTTGGAGGAAGGGAGGGCGGAATCATCTTTGGGCTTTGTCACTTTAAGAGAGCAAGAAAAACATTGCATAAGAATGGAAATATGTTTTAAACTTATTTTCCTGGAGCTGAAAATGATCCTGTTTGATTAATAACCCTAACCAGAGCATTAGCACATAGTTTGGTTCAGAGTCTCTGCAGCTGAATGACAACAACACACTCCAACTGTTTGGTTTAATTTAATGATGGGGGAGGGGGGATAACAACATGGCTTAATTTCACCACCACATGGAGCTGCAACTCTTCATCCTGCCATACAGAAGGATCTGCAAAGCATCCACCTTCTGTGAGAGGAAGGGCTCTGCTTGTGTGAGGCCCCTCTGTCCATTTTTGGGGACCCCCTTCCCTCCTCACCACATTAAGCAGAGTCTCCTGACTCCCTGTGTAGCATTTTCAGGGGTCTGGAGAGGGAGGGAATTCTACTTCTACCATCACTGTTGATCCAGAGTAAAAGTGGATCCAACCCTTCATCTGCTTTGATGAACACAAAGACGCTTAACAATGATGGCACTGAAAATCTGGATTAACAGTAGGCAGGAGAGACCCTGCTGAGACGCATCAAATATTTCACATGTCAAAGCTTTTATTGTGGATTTTCTGCAAATGCAGTCAGACATCTGTGCATTGGTTGGACTCAATCTATGTTCTTTGCATTCCAAATACCTTGAAGCAGGGAGCATTTATTAATGGATAATATTTCCAAAGCAACCAGGTTTACAAACAAGTCACTAAAAAGGAAGCCCAGAGTGACAATCCATGTGTTTACTCAGCTGCAAAGTGCATAGCACCTATGGCAGTAATGCAAGGGCCGATCTACATGCTAGATTTTTAACGTTTTATAAGGGTTATGAAAACTCTTTGGGCCACATGACACACGCCCTATAACATTGTATATCTGAGGTTTTTTAAAACTCCCTTCAGTTATATACCACGGTTTCACTTTTAATAAATCGTTTTAAGTAAAATAATGTGTCCTTCCTTACCGTTTGTGATTCGTGGGGGCAGTGCTTCGTTGACCGGAGCCCAAATGCTTAGCAGTTGATTGGTGGGGAAGAAAGAGGAAGTGGGTGAGTGAACTACAACACCCACAATGCCTAGCCCTATACTCGCTAGGGTATGACAGAGGAACAAAGGAGGAAGTGGTGACTTAACTACAACACCCACAAAGCCTTGCCCTAAACTCACTGTAAAAATGAAAGAGAAAGAGACAGGACAGAAGAATGTGTGACGGCACACACTGCTTTAAAGACTGAAGAAGTTTTCTCCTGTAACGTGAGTACTCAGTAATGTAGCCTAAGACGTTTTACTACGACAATATTTAAAACTCTTATCTGACCAGTTTTTAACGCAACAACACTCCGTGTAGATTTGTCTCTGGCCACATGGATGTCTCTTGTAACACTGCGCCTGCCACTGATCCTAAGTCATTAGAAGATGCAAATGTAGAGATGGGTGAATATACCCAGGGTGAATTAGCTATTTCCTTGGATAATAACAACCTCATACATGTTACCTTGGACACAAGTTCTCTCTTAAAATGAACTCTTATTCCACACAAACGAGCTCTTGCACATGCACAACACCAAAGTGCATCTTGGGAGCTGTAGTTTGGAAACGCATAGTGTGTTATGACATCATGCGTAACCATGTTACGTACCATCATTCAGATTGATTATTTCAGCATGGTGTCTCACAGAAACAATCCACCCACCAGCAGCACATTTATTTACTGAGCAAAATAAAAGAAAGTAGTGTAGTGAACAACAGTGACCCAAATCCAGTCCAAGGAGAGTAAGAGATAGATGCATAAAAGGGATGTTCTAACTTGAAAATCAAAATGGTCATGACTATTAATCCACCATTGACCATTGTGTTGTCAGAACACAGCAATATTTTATTTCTATTTAAATTCATATTTACTATTTCAAATTTTGCACCTATGCAGGTAATTTTCCATATGCAAATATTATGCAAATAAATGCCCTCTTTTGTCCTCTCTTTTGGTGACATGTTTCCTCCGATTGCTACCCTATTTTCCTCCTTTCATTCCTCTCGATAAACATTGCTTTGGTGAGTCCACTCTCACAAGCACTGTTGAGAGGGCGATTCCATCTTACCACCTTACTGAATAATACAAAAATGTTCCAGTGCCATTACTTTCCCCCTCAGTTGAAGATATTCATTTGTCAGGAGGCACTATACTTACTGAAGGAAAGTTATTTGCATTCTGATCAATTTGCTGTGTGTTCTTCACATACTTTGTCACTATCTCACTTGCTTGCCTTTAAGCTCATATGAACATGAGAAGATCCCTGCTGGATCAGACCAAGGCCTATCTATCTGTTTCCCACGGTAGCCAACCAGATGCTCATGGAAAACCCACAAGCAGGACATGAGCACAATACTACCCTCCCACTTGTGTTCTTGTGTACATAGGCTTATAGCCTCGGAACCCGAAGGTATCATATAGCCATCAGGACCAGAAGCCACTGATAGCCTTTGAATTTGTAAAATTCCCTTTTAATGCCATCTAAGGCCAGATCTACATCAAGCAGGATATAGCAGTGTGAAAGGGGTATGAAAGGGGTATATAAAAGGTAGCCACACCAAGCAGGATATAGTGGTATGAAAGTGGTATATGGCATGTGTCAATGGGCCCCAACAGTTGTCAGGACACTTCAATACTGCTGTAAAGTAGTAGTGTGGCTCCTGACTTTTATATACTGCTTTCATACCGCTATATCCTGCTTGGTGTAGATCTGGCCTCAGAATAATGGAATTGTATTTTGCAGAAGATAGGACTGTATGACACCAGTGAGCTACTAGATGTTCCTCTCTCTGATCTCAAAGCTCCCTGCACTTGTTTCAGAAGGGAAAAGATGGCCAGAGAATCCAATAAACATCCGCCCAACCCAAGCTCCTATGCACATAGACCTCTCTCAACTAACCCAGAAATTCAAGCTCCTAGCTGTTTTAAGCTGTTTTATCCTTTCCCACTATTTATAAGTTGGTGACTACTTTTCAGCTGATTTACTGTGGGTTAATTAGACATGGGATGCAGTAGTCATCCATTTGAGTGATTAAGCTGTTTTCAACCTGTCAGTGTAAGCCCAGTCATTTGATGTAGGTTTCTGTTTTAGTCCCTCTGGCTATTTTGTTGTAGGCACCTAGGCAGGAGTGCTTCGATCTCTTGGGGAGGGGGAGGAATGCAGCCATGTATCCTGGGATACACTGAGGAGGCATTAATTAGCATTAGTTCAGATGGGGCAATTAAATGGGAGGAATACTTGGTAACGTGGTGGTGTAATACCTGTAGTATTAAAGCGGGATTCTTTTCAGTGAACACATAAACTTGTGCAGAATGCAATTGCTTGCTAATTGGGCTCAAAGCGCACACTTATAAACAATCCTGGTATCCAGTTAATTTCAGTGTCTAGACCCTTAATTCTTGATGCTGCCCCATACCTGCACAGTCCCCCTAAATTCTCCAAGTCAACATCTTAAGTAATAAGTCTATGAGACTGGAGGTTGGATGGGTGGGGGCGGGGGTGTCCCTTTTATTTATATGGTAACCTATTTACTTGATTTCTTTCATGCATGCAGAGAAAGGGAAGGAGAGTACATCTGACTAGTGTTTGATCTCAATTAGATTCTACTGAAAACGACAAGATTGAATCCGTGCTTTGAAGCCAGGGACATTTATTTTCAGCAAGGAGCAATTCAATACACACAAGCCAGCTTGCACTGAGACTATGCTCTGTGAGGTAATGTTCCTTCATTTTGCAGAAAGAAACTATATTGGCCTGTAGGTCAGTCAATCTAGTCCACATTAAGTATCTGTACTGCTAAGAATGTTAAATGAAATTGTTGCAGGATATAATGAAAATCCCCTCTGACAAATGTAAAGGCTAATCTACTACCCATTGTATTGCTGATTAATCTTCATTTATTTCAGTAGGGTTTGCGCACAGTTTCAACACCAAAATCCAGGGCTGGCCTGAGGCATTTTGCTACCTGAGGCAAAGGACAAGATGGCGCCTCCCTCTATTAAGCATAGAAAAGCTGACCAGATTGGCTGTTGAAGCTTACTTCAATACTGATGATATGACAGCATCCTCCACTGCACCTGAAGGCCAGCAGGTTAGTTTAAGGGGGGAGGGGGTGCAAGCCATAAGAACATCAGAGAAGCCATGCAGGATTTGACCAAGCATTCTGTTCACATGGTGGCCAACCAAAGGAAACCACCAAGGGAGACCCACAACCAAGACATGAGTGCAACAGCACCCTCCCACCCAGGTTCTCCAGCAACTGGTGTACATAGGCATACTAGTAGCCACTGATAGCTTTACCCTCCATAAATGTGTCCAATCCCCTTTTAAAGCCATCCAAAGTGGTGGCCATCACTACATCTTGTGGAAGCGAATTCCATAGTTTAACTTTTATTTGTCCTGAATCTTCCACCAATCAGCTTCATGGGATGACCCTAGGTTCTTGTGTTATGAGAGAGGGAGAAAAAATGTCTCCTTTTACACTTCCTCCACACCATGCATAGTTTTGTACACCTTTGTCATGTCTCCCTTTAGTTGAATTTTTTTAAGCTAAACAATCCCAGCTATTGTAATCTTTCTTGATAGGGGAGTTGCTCCAGCCCCTTGATCATTCTAGTTGCCCTTTTCTGCACTTCTTCCATCACTACAATGTCCTGTATTAGGTGCAATGACCAGAACTGTACACAGTATGTGAGGTAGCACCATACATTTGTATAAGCTTTTTCTGTTACCTGCCCTTCAAAATCTGGCATCTGAGGCAGGTTCCTCAATCTGTCTAATGGTAGGGTCGGCTCTACTAAGTTTGGACCAAAAAGAAGAAATTATTCAATAGCTGAAAACAGCTTCTTGGTTCAGTTAAGTTATCATGGCTTCTGGTTAAGACCCTATTTTGGAGTCACTGACATTATATGATGTGCCTCCGAGCAGCCCATCACCAGCCATGCGTGCCTACACCTTTTGAAGAGCGACCCAAAGTCTGAGCTTCACATTCATTTTTTTAACATGGTAAAAGCACCATTATCCCAGTCGTTTCGATGTGGGAAATATCTTCTGAATGGTGGGGAAGAGATGAACTTTATCCCATTTTTATGTATAGCCTTTGATACATTTCGAGAACATGATAAATCTCAGAACTCAAGTGGAGTGATTCTACACCCTTTAAAAAGTGTCCCAACCACAAATTCAATTAAGGTTATGTTGCATCTGTAACAAACCATGGCTACCACCAGGCAAAGTGAGATGGCCAGAGATGGCTAAAGGCATTTTGCTGCCTGAGATGAAAGACAAGCTGCCCCCTCCCCATTCCATGTACAAAAGCAAACTGGATCGGTATTTGAATCTTACTTCAACAGTGGCAGTGGGCCAGCATACCTGAGGGCAGCAGGCTAGCTTATGGGGCACAGGGCAGGTTGCTTTGTCCTTCAACACCTTGACACTGCTCTCTGCACCATAGCATCTGCCATCACTTGAGGCAGCTGCCTCTCTCTACCTAACGGTAGGGCTGACTCAGGTGGCAGATTTTGAGCACTTAAAGGCCAATAAACGGTCAGTGATTTAATGTATTATTGCATTTTTACTGCCATGCTAAGGGAAGGGGGCACCATTTGGATTTTCTACCTAGGTGCCAAAATGTCTTGGGATTGCCTTCTGCAAATCCTGTTTGCCGTAGATTGCACTGGGTGATTGCACCCATTAAGGAGAGAGGGTGAAATTAAACCTAATCCAACTGTGGAATAACTGGGAGAAGGAAGAAGGAGGATTTACAGCACAATGCAAAGACATTAGTCTAGGGTGGCCATATGTCCTACTTTACAGAGGACAGTCCTCTATGTGAAACATCCTCTAGTTCAGAGAGTGGGTGGTAAATGTGGTCCTCTAGATGTTTTGACCTACAACTCCCATCATGCTTCACCATTGCCTATGCTGGCTGGGGGGCTGATGGGAGTTGCAAGTGAAAACATCTGGAGGGCAACAAGTTGCCCACCTCTGTTCTAATTAAATGGTTTCCAGTCTAAGCTAAAGAACCATAAGAAATTAGCAGCACCTGGACAGCAGGTGGAATAGATACACGGGTCACCTGGTTACAGTCTTTCCCACTAGGGTGAGATGTATTGTATTTGCATTTAAATTACAGTATTCTTTCTAAATGTGCATCTATACATATAAATCAGCATATGTGAGTCTTATGCAAATCTGTGCCCTCTTTTGTCCTCTTTTTTATGCTGCATTTCCTCTATTTTGGTGATGGGTAAGTGGTTGCCTTAATGGTAGCTGGCACCTGGCTTGCTGCATAAGTCAGGACATAAATTGCTCCTTCTATCTCTCTCCTAGAAAATCAGACTGGCTACTAACAATGGCAAAATCAATAAATAAATTGCCACTCTGGCTTTATAGCCACCTATCACAAGTTTCACATTCCTCTTTCCTTCTGATCCTCTTGCGTCATCTGAACAGCCTACATCTTTCAAAACTCTATAGCTGAAAAGCTACTCCCCAACAATAAAACCACAGAGAAGTGTTTCCCATTTATTGGAATGAAAGATATGCCACAGCATCTGGTTGGTATATTTCCCCTTTAAATGTGTAAATATATGTCACCTTAATAAAAGGGGGGATAGTGGTGGGAAGAACATCTCCTGGAATACCAAATGGTACAATGAATATTGCTAGTAGTAGTAGTAAATAATGCCCTTGATTGGCTCTTGGCATTGCATACAATGGTGATAAAGCCTACTTGGCCATTTGGACAATGAAAAGGATGTTTATAGGCCATCCCGTGTGGCTTGAAGGCTGCGGGCCAGCCCGATGCTGGTTAACTCCTAGATGGCAATATCAGTGTTGTCAATATTGTTCATGTTCTTGTCCCCTTTGCAGTAAAAATACTGGTTCCAGATTTGCAGGAATGTGGTCCTGAATTTTTTAATCCTGAACGCATAAACGATGGGGTTCATAGCTGAGTTTCCATGTGTCAGAAATATAGCAATATAGGTGAGGATGCTGGGGGTTTTGCACGAGGGGCAGAAAAAGCTGACACAGTTGCGGGTGTGCAGAGGCAGCCAGCTCACGGCAAAGAGGAAGAGAACCAGGGCGAGGGACTTGGCGATTTGAAGCTCCTTCCCATAATATCTCTCTGGATCCGTTGAGCTGGATGCAACCTTTTTGTTCAGCTGCCTTCGGATGATCTTGAAGACCTCCAGGTAGATGACAAACATGAGGAGCAACGGAGGCAAGACCCACACAAAGAAGTTGAAATAGACCATATACTCCATGCTGATGACGTGTTCAAACTGGCAACTGATGATCAGGTCCGACTTATTGGAGTTCGCCTCCTGGACCTTCTGCAGGTTGTTCCAGCCAAACATCGGGGTCAGCCCCACCAGGAAGGAGACCAGCCAGCAGCAAGCAATGGCCACCCAAGCACGTCTGGGAGTCACCACGCTCTTGTAGCTGTGGGAAGAAGAAACAAAACACACTCTGAGGTCTTACAGGCATCAGGTCAGGTTTGCATCTCAATTCAGTGCTCACAACATTTGGGGAGGCAGGATGGCTCAGTGGCAGTAATGCATGCAGAAGCTCCCAGCTTCAATCCTTCAGTTGAAAAACAACAATGAATCAGGTACCAGGGGACTGGAAAGAGGATTCTCTGCTGGCCCCTGTTAAGCTATTGCCAATCAGAATGCAAATACAGGACAAGATGGACAATTAGGGTGACCATCTAAGAGGCAGCTTCCTGTGCGCCAGCTGCTAGCTCTGATGACTGCTAGCTCTGATGACTGCGGGGTGGTAAATCTGCTCTGGTTTCAGTCAGAACTCCTAAGGAGCTATCAAAGGTGCTTAGAGTTCTGACTTGTTCTGAATGAAACCTGGAGCGGATTCACTGCTCCACCAAGTTTGGAGCCACCAGCCTCCCCTGGCTGTACTACATCCAGGATTTTGGATGTATTACAAATCCACTAGTCTGAATCTTGGCTGAACCATGAGTATTCTAAGGCAAGCTGCACACTTTCAGATGCCCATCTGTAACATGGGGCTAATATGAGCAGAGTACCATACAGGGCTGTTGTAAAGATTGCTCTGTGAAGCGCTCTGAACACATTAGGAAATTGCTATGGAAAGTCCTGCAGAACAAAAAATGCAGAGTAAACAAAATCCCTTCATTAGAAATCAACCAGGGCTCAAAATGCAGTAGGTTTTTTTCTCCCTACAGCAAGCTGTCAGCAAGAGTATGGCTATGTAGTCAGGTCTTTCAAAAGGTAATTTCAATAAGTAAAAAGTAATTTTAAAAAGTCAAGGTATTCTGAACAATAAAATGTATAAGAGAAAAGCTATCAAAGAAAGTAACTCTCCTAATATTCTCTGAACTTCTATGTAACTATTAAAATATTTGGCGGCATTGCCAGTATTTATGCATGCATTCCTTCAGTTTGAATGCTCTTCATTAAAGAAAACAATACAGTCACTCTAAATGCATGGCATTTCCCCCAAAATATCTGCATAGAATTTTCCCTACCTGAGTACATTTGTATAAACGCTTTTGGCTTACACATTAGCATACCATGCTACTCTTCAATGGATGGTTGGTTATTCTTTGTTTACATTCCAACCTTTATTTTACTTCAGCTCCCCCCTTCACACACACGGTTGTTTTTAACTTAATTTTTAAGGAATGAAAAAAAAAATCGTTTTAATAGAGACCAAAAAGAAAAGTTTGGTCTAGACCCAAACAGAGCAATAGTATATAACATACAAAAACACCCCACCTACCTACTTCCAGTTCTAATTCCTTATATTAGAATTGGCCCTCTTTGCTGCAGGCAGCAAGTTTTGGAACAAACATAATCAGTCAGTGATTTAGGAGCTCAGCAGCTGATACTTTCCTGGGCAGGCATTGCATTGTGAAGAACTCCTCAAAGCAGAGGTGGGTAATGAAAAGGGGCGTGCAGCAGATCGGGTCCAATCCACGATCCGGACCCGATCCGGGCGAAATCGGATACAATTATCCGATTCTGATCCCTAGTATCTGGATCATCTGATCTAATCTGATCCGATCCAAAAGGTCTCAATCCAGATCGGAAAAGATTGGAGGATCGGACCTCGGACCTCCTCCCCCCTCCCCCCACTCGCGCTCCTTACCTGCTGCCTCCTTGCTGCCGTCCACTGCTGCCCACTACTTCAGTACTACTGAGAAACAGGCCTTGTGGCCTGTTCCACAATAGAACGACGACGTGCTGGGTGACGTCATCACTCGGCGTGCCCTCGTTCTACTGTGGAACAGGCCGCAAGGCCTGTTTCTCAGTAGTACTGAAGCAGTGGAAGGCAGCAAGGAGGCAGCAGGTAAGGAGCGGAGGGGGAGGGAGGGGGAGGTCCCCCGTTACCTTCCGGCATCCTGTGCTGCCGTCCGCTGCTTCTGTACTACTGATAAACAGGCCACTAAGCCTGTTTCTCAGTAGAAGGAACCAGTGGATGGCAGCGGACGGCCCCGGCAGGTAAGGAGCGCAAGTGGGGGGGAGGGACAGGGAGAGGGAGGGCCCCACTTACCTGCCGGGGCCGTCCGCTGCCGTCCGCTGCCGTCCGCTGCCGTCCGCTGCCGTCCGCTGCCGTCCGCTGGTCCCTTCTACTGAGAAACAGGCTTCGTGGCCTGCCTCTCAGTAGCGCACCGGGTGATGACGTCACCCAGCGCTCTACTGAGAGGCAGGCTGCGAAGCCTGTTTCTCAGTAGAAGGGACCAGTGGACAGCAGCGGACAGCCCTGACAGGTAAGGAGCGCGAGTGGGGGGGAGGGACAGGGAGGGGGCGAAAACACCTAAAATGGCATCCAATCCGAAGCCTCCGATCCAATCCATCAGTTCCGGTTCTGATTCCGATCCGATTTTTTGGGTCCATGCACACCCCTAGTAATGAAGTGTACCCATAGCTGTAAAACTACGGTTATTCGGAATTTTGGATAATTGGGAAAATGGCAGGATTGGAGTGGGAAAATTGTTCGTTCCCCATCCTGCAAATGTCAGAAGAGGCAAGGCACTACATGCAATGAGATCTGTATCCCAGATCTGGGGGAAATGAGAGAGAGAGAGAGAGAGAGAGAGAGAGAGAGAGAGAGAAAGCAGCCTGACTTCCCAGTGTCTTGATATGAGCCTGGCAGTGGAATCTCTTGAGACTTACGAAAATGAACTGGATTGCAATCAGGCCAAACAGGCAGGGAAACAGGCAGGGAAGCAAGGAAATCGGAGAATCAAATACACTGGAAGGGCCCAGAACCATTTAGTCCAATTCCCAGTGAAGGCTGGTGACTCTGATGTCAGTGAGGTGGTGAATCTGCTCCAGGTTTCACTCAGAACCAATCGGAATGCTAAAGGAGTGATCCAAGGTGCAGAAGCACCTCGGATAGCTCCTTTAGCATTCTGACTGGTTCTGACTGAAACCCAGAGTGGATTCACCACCCCACTGACATTGGAACTGCCACCTCCCCTGCCAATTCCCTATCCAACAGTACCCACCAGACCCCCGCAGTCCATGCAACCGAAACAGCAGGGTGCCACAAAAAGAGAGCAGGTGCATTGCCAAAAGTTGCTAGCTGAGGAAATGGCTCCAAATGTCTCATGGAAGTGAGCCAAGCCACATGCTGGCAGAAAAGGGGAAAACAAACATGGAAGCAAAATCCCTGCTGAATCTTACTCATAGTTTTTAAATCCCCCCCCCCCGAAGAAATGTTTGTTGCCAGGCATAAATCCAAACAATACTCGAGGAGCCAGAGACTGCAAAAGAATAGTGTTCTCCCATCCCCCCCACGCCCACTTCTGTTCAGAGATAGATGAAGGCCTTGCAATTAAATTTGTGCCATATCGTTTTCTCAGAAAATTGAGTTCCCGCAATGCAATGCTTTGGTAAATCTAATGCAGCCATAATAGGGTGACAAAGAGCCATTACTCTGAGGCACTCTTGGACATTGTGTATACAAGGGGAACTCTAATTTATCCTGCCGAGGCAAAAGATGATCTCACAGCGAAGCAGTCACAGTTCCATCGACAAGAACCCTGGCAGAGCAAAGCAATCAGCCAAAAAATACCTACCATTCAGTTAAATGTTCTTTAAGAAAGATTAATCAACTCTAATGCCCGCAAGTGAAGGGCACGCCAAAGGACTTTTCAATTTGTAAAGTGCCAGATCCAAAGCAGTGAATGCCCATGTGTGCAGAAAGCCATTTGTGTCCTACTTTACAGGGAACAGTCCTCTATTTGAAGGACTGTCCAAGATTGGTTTTAAGATAACAAACCAAAAGAAGAGAGAGCCCATCAATAGTTTAGCTTAGCAATTGGGGTACAAGGCAGGTGAGCATCCAAGATGAACACAAAAAGGGAGAATAGTCTCAGGATGCTATAAAAGAATTTATTGGGGGAAAGCCCAATGTGTTTCGGCCTCTTGCTTTTTCTTAGGCCTTTTTATAACAGACAGACAAGATATGAGAAGACCAATGATATGAGTGAATTGCCCTGTCAAGGTAACAATTGTAAGAAACCCAGAGAAAAAACTTGTCTAACAGTATAAAAAACATAGCCTTTAGCGCACCACATCCAGTTACCAGTGTTTACAGCAAGACAATCTGTTGTAAATCATTTCTGCAGACATAGTTACAAGTGAGTATGTAATATGTTAACTGTTTTATCTAATTAAATGTATGCACAGGCCTTACTTGCAAAGTGCCACATGAACTTTTTATGTGTAATATTGAAATTGTGTTATTGTTTACATGTATGCACAGGCCATGCTCGCAATGTGCTCTTCTAATTGAAAATTATTTTAGTCTGTGTTTTTTATATATGCATGCATACTCAAACTATTCTCCCTTTTTGTGTTTAGCTTAGTAACCGGACAGCAAACTGAGCAGGCACACAGATCACCAGGTCGCAGACTTCCCCCTATGAGAGAGGCATTGGATTTCCATTTAAATTGTAGCAATTATTTAAAATATTTGCATCTATACGTATAATGCAGTATATGTAATTTTTATGCAAATGTGTGCCCTTATTTTGTGATGCAAAAGTGGAGACCCTAGCTCTGCTCTGCCGGGATGACCAGAGTTCAGAGAACTATCATCGCCTGAAGTGACTCAAACATGAAACATACATTAGATGCAACGTAGGAGCACATTCAAGATTTTAAGCGCAGGTTTAGTTACTGCTGCACAGTATTTTAATTACAGGGATTCCACTAACAACAGAGTGGTTAATAAGTGGAGTAATTGGTGGATTATTTCCTTTTCTCTTTCAGTGCATGATTATCAGCAGTGGTGATTTTAATTTGCATTATTAATCGAAAATATAGAAGGAAGGTGATAGTTATACTAGCTTCATTAGTCTGAAGTAAACATGTTGTGTAGGATCTGGCATAGCATGAGAACATAAGAAACCTGCTGGCCTATCTAGTCTAGCATCCTGTTTTCCATACACATGAAAAGCCCACAACCAGGACATGAAGGCAATCAATCACTCTCTCCCATTTTTGTTCCCAAGTGACTGGTATTCAGAAGCATACTACATCTGATGCTGGGTAGTATAAAGCCATCATGACTAGTAGGCATTGATAGCCTTATATTCCATGACTAAATCTCCTTTTAAAGCCATCCAAATTGGTGGCCACCACCACCATAATTTGACTTTAGCCCTATTCAGGCATTCAAGAACTATGTTGATTAAACATGGCAGGAGGGGGAGAACACCACCCCAGCCCCTGAATCGACATTTTTATTGCCCTTTACATATTGAAAGTGTTTTTTCTTAAGGGGAGAGCAGCTTCTTTTACCCATGGAGACTCTCCATGAAATTCCAAACATTGGAAATTCAACATTCAAAATAGCATGGAGAGCTTCCATGGACAGAGGAGGATCTCCCCTTCAGAGAGACAACCTCCACTTGTAGAGGATGACAACTGAGGGGGGCTGGCTAATGTGTTCCCCTCCTCACATGTTCAAGCAACACAGTTCCCAAATGCCTGAATAGGGCTCTTGTGCAGCATGAAGAAATATTCCCGTTTATTTATTGGATGACCCTGGATTCTAGTATTATGCCCTGACTAGGCATGGAGCCCAGGGGAAGTGGACTGCAACATAGCTTTCACTGTCTGTTCAGGGTCATATCAGGCAAGGCAGGAGTCACATCAGGATGTTGGACAGCACTCTGCAAGAAGTGCTGGCTGGCATATTCTCCCATAAGGAGCTGTTGTCCCAGCAAAGGACTGTAGTCAACTGAGGCCCTTGTGAAGGCTGACAGACTGTTTCTGCAGTTTCGTGCTCCTCAGATGGGAGAGCTATCTCCTCCTGCTGGAATAGTATAGAAAGGGGGTACCCAGGGCTCCCCCTGAAGTGGGGTGACCTGTGACCTGTCTGAATCTGAGTTCTCCTTTGGGTAATGTGAATCCTCAGAAGTAGGGGATGTGAAATATCATGAGAAAAGCTTTTTTCTCTATCCATTTTCTCCATGCCATACATAATTTTATAACCCTCCCATCACAGGAGCGAGGAATGTGTGGCCCTCCAAATACTGATGGACTGCAACTCCCATCAGCCCTAGCCAGGAGAGTCAATGGTGAAGGATGATGGGAGTTGCAGTCCAACAACATCAGGAGAGCCACATGTTCCCCATTTCTGTTCTATCATGTGTCCTTTTACTTGCTTTGTGTCTAGACTAAAAGGCCTCCAGATTAAACATTGCAATCTTTCCACTTAGAGGAGTTGCTCCACCCACGCTGGTTGCTTTGGTTGCCATTTGCTTCACCTTTTCCAGTTATACAATGTCCTTTTTAATATGGGGAGACCAAAACTCTACATAGTATCTCAAGTGTGGTTGTGTCATAGATTTGTAAAAAGCCATTATCATGTTGGCTATTTTATTTTCAATCCCTTTCCTAATTATCCCTAGCATGGAATTTACCTTTTTCAGAGCCCCTGCACATTGGGTTTATGTTTTCATTGAGCTCTCCACCATAATCCAAAAATCACTTTCCTGGTCAGTCACCATCAGCTCAGCCCCCAGCATATATGTGAAGTTAGGAATTCTTTTTGCCCCACACTCTGCCCTACTTTATACTTACTTACATTGAACCACATTTGCCATCTTATCCATTCATCCAGTTTGGAAAGGTTCTTTTGGAGCTCTTCCCTTTCTGTTTTTACCACCATGAACAATTTTGATGTCATCAGGAAACAATGGCCCACACTGTTAACCCAGACTCTAGATCATATCTGATCATGGACTGCTTTCACATCTCCTGCTACAAAGGGTGATCTTCGGGACAAGTTACATATTTTGTCTGAAGATCAGCAATACTATTAAAGTTAACATGCATGTAAGTGGAGAATTGCAAAGGAAGTCCAACAGTCACTTCAAAAGAAAGAAAGAAAGAAAGAAAGAAAGAAAGAAAGAAAGAAAGCTCCTAAAAGTCAAGAGGGAAAGTCAAGCCTGGGCATTATTCAAAGCTAGTGCTGTGTTGAATCCCCCCCAAGAAGTGTAACAAAAGGCTGGAGACAGAAGATGATTTGTGGGGGTGGGGAGTGGGCAGGGTAGAGCTGAAAGTGGTATGAGGGAGACATATGGTATGTCCATTAATCTCACATTCACCTCTGTTTGGTAAATAGATATTGCGAGTCTTTGTAATGTATTTGATTAGAGGTGACAGTAAGACAAAAGAGACAAGTGCGCACACTAAGGGCACCCGTGCCTCTGTTGTACCACATTCAATGCTCTTCTTAATGACTATTCTCTGCCCTCATCCATAAAGACATGAAATGGATGTTAGTAATTGAAAGGATTACAATTAAGAACGTATTATTTTTAAATGAAGATCAGTAGAAGGAGAGTGGAGATTGAGAACAGGTGTTCTGAATTAAGGAAGAAGACACACCTGAATTAACTGCATAAGTAAGAAAGGAAAAAGCTAAGCTTATTCAGTCAGGAAAAGGTGGTTCTGTCAGTAAGAAAGTTGAGTATGCAGAGGCTGGTGTTTTTTTTTTGTTTCTGTAAATGCTGAAGTGAAAGTTCAGAGAAGCAAGCTGTCTGGAGAAGTAAACTGGAGGAACGTTGCAAGGAACAGGCAATGCGGTTCATATGAGAAAAAGAGCACAAGAAGGCAAAGGAATGCTTAAAGATTGTTTTGCATCATTATTTTGTTAAAGGCTGCTCAAAGGAAGGAAAAGATTGTAAAGCATAAAGTTAAGTTGTTTTTTCAGTTCATTATAAAAGCTTGCCTGATTAAGTAAAGTACTTCCTTAAAGAAAAATCCTTGTGGAAAGAAGTGATTTATCTGGTGTGTGGGAGGAAGTGACTCTGCTGAGATTTCAGTCTAGAAACGGAGATGGAAAACAAACAAACAAAACTACAAACATTATATGTATCACCAACAATGGATGTGTACCTTAGACGTGCTGCACTCACACATACAGCAACTGGAATGTAGAGGTGATGAGTGGGCAGTACTCAAAAGCACATTCTCCATCCTCTGAGGGTGGGAGGGCTGCCCAAGGACAACGGAATCCTCTCAAGCATAAGTTGGGAGGAAGCAGCAGCAAGTGGCAATGCTGCAATAGGGAGGCACCAGGGCAAACGCAGAACAGCACAGATGATGCCAGCATCCCCAGGAGCTGGGACAGTTGCACTCAGTTTATGAGCCTACTTTCTTCAGATATCAAATCCACAATGTGTTGTGTCAGCCCAATATGTAGGGCGGGGCGGGCAAACTTTTTCCAGTCATGGGCCATATTGTGTCATGGATAATCTGTTAGGGGTTGAAGTCAGTGGTGGGCAAGTCCAGAGACAAAAGGGCGAGTACCTTTTTTCTTTCTGCCACCCCCTTCTCTCTCTCTCTCTCTCTCTCTTCCTCTTCCTCCTCCCTCTTCCTTCTTAGCCAGTAGGCTGCTAAGGAAATGATGGATTACCAGAGGCCTGAACTTGTCAGAGGTCAATTTCATGCGGCCCTGTTTCAAAAGTCCTCTGTTTGCATGCAGAGGACTTTTGAAACAGGGCCGCATGAAATTGACCGAGAACCGCAGGTTGCCACTTCTGATGTATGCATAATAAACAATATTGATGTTCCATCTACAGGAAAGAGTTGTGAGAGGATATTTACACTGGTCTAATTCATGAAGAGTGGAAGTCAATCATTTGACAGCAGGTAATGGGCTGATCTCTGATGCGTCCTGCGACCTGGCAAGGATGTTTTCTCTGGTGAATGAAAGCTTGTTAGGTGGAGACATTTTTGAACAGGAGGGGGGTTTCTGTGCCATACAGCAGAGCACATAAAACACTGACAAAAACCAGCCTGCAATCTAGCACAGCATCAGGTGCACTTAAGCCCATTGATTTCGGTGCTCAATTTCAGCGCTGTGTGCTTTCATGCCACATTGGCCTCTGCATCAGAGACATAACGCTTCAGCCTTTTGCACTACACATCCAGGCCGCAGGGACACACCATGGAAGAGGACCACAGTCCATAGACAGCCTGGCTGCACAAGTACATCACTGCATTTGTCTTCATGAATAAGGAAGAACATTTCTTAAATGATTAGGAAACAGGATCAATGCTTCATAAAAAAATAATAAGGAAAAATAACCCCTGACGGGCGTAAGGGAACAAAATACAGGAAGTAATTCTCATCTTACTGGCTTAATGGAAATCGCAGCAAAGAGTCCTGTGGCAAATTAAAGATGGGCAAAGCAATCCTATGTACCAGAAACCAGTGGAGTGGGGAGATATATCCTGGAGCCATCACCACATCCAGCGCACTTCCAGCTCACAATTGCCAGGCTGGGGGTAGCAGTGTTCTAGTTGCGTTCTAGTGATCCAGTTTTGTTCCGTTTTCAAAATTAACTGCTATTTATGTCAATGGCAGCAAAAATGTCTTTGCCAATTCAAGGCTGGTGTAGATTTTGGGCCTGATGTGGGGGCATGCAGAGGGGGCTTTGGATCCAGGGGATTCACTGCCACTCTCCCCCTGCCCCAGAATGCCCCATTCCAGGGCCTACCACAGGCAGAAACACCAGCAGCAATAGTTTTCTTTGAGGGATGAAGAGTAAATAAACAATTAAAAACTAACTCGACAATATGGTTAAAAAGCCACTAAAATCAACATGTAAAAAGCTTTCTGTGGTCGTATTGAGGGCCTCCACGGCAGATATGCTGCTCCGCTGACAGAGTTTTTCTCTGCCAATGACAAACTCCAACCCCATCTCAGCCGGCCTTCAGCCAAACCTAGGATCCCTCCCAAACACATTTATTGTGGCATAAGCTTTTTTCCCTTCCTTTTTCTTTTTTCTAAAGGCCACTTTGTCTGATGCCACAGAATATGAAATATTCCTAATGGCAATAATTATATTAACCATCAGGATAGCCAAAATGGGAGCCTTAAAACAAAAAGTCACACAACACCCCGCCCATGGCAAACAGAAACACACACACAAGTTCACTTTCCAGTGTGGAGACTGCCTTAAAAGGTTATGGTTAGAAAGAAGTCAAGCTGGTTTTTTTGACACTGTCACGTTGAGAATTAATATCACCCTTGGAAGTGAGAAAGTGCGAATTTATTCCTGCAAACCTCCGTGGAGCCGTTGCCATGGAGATTTTGAAGATCAGACGCTCGCATGAGACATACGTTTGCTAACTGAGCAGGCTGCCTCTTCACGACAATTGCATCCCTAAGAGCCTTTGAAGCCTTTGAAGTTGCAGCAAGCCAAGTCTCCTGACTGCACTCACGCCACAGTTCGCTTCCTGATGTCAAGCTATTAGTAGGTATAAATCTTCTTGTGCTCCCCCCCCTCTCTCTCTCTCCCTCTCTCTCTCTCTCTGGCTGCATTCGGACAACACAATAATCAACTGGGGGGGGGGGACAATTGTCAGTTGTATTGACTATCATGTCGTCTGAATGCTGCCATAGTCAACTCAGCGCTGATCCTAATCCACACCACGGTTGATTATTTATTACCATGTTGTGTGGGCAGTACCCCCTAAATGAACAACTGTAAAGTTGATTATTACCCCACCATTGACTGTCGCATTGTCTGAATGCAGCCTCTCTCTCTCTCCCACCCTGTGACAGTTTTGTGTTGCTGCTTCTCTAAGAGTTAGGAAGCATGGATCTGTTTCTGTGCTGTGGATATCCCATAGATCAGGGTGCGCAACCCTTTTGGCCCTGAGGGTCACATTTAGTGTCAGCTGGGGTACCAGGGGCCACACATGTGCACACAAACACACACATCTCCCTTCCCTGTCCACTTAGATTTATTTATTTATTTATTTGATTATTTATTTATTTATTTATTTATTGCACTTCTATACCACCCAAGAGCCGAACCTCTCTAGGTAGTTCACAAAAACAAAAAACAAAAAGTACAGCATAAACCCAGTATAAACATAGAGCTTCTTCAGACGAGCGTTTTATAGCATGCACGTGACTGGCCACTCACGGTGATTGACGATGCGGTGATCTTCCTGTGCGTCTCCCGCTCATCTCCCACTCCTTCCACCATTTTTTTGTTATAAAATATAATGTTATAAAATAATCCTCAGAAAATATGACTCTTCTGAGCTATACCGATATTTGTCGCTATTTCCTGCCATGTGCAGGAGACATTTCACTATAAAATGCCCACAAGACGGTGCTGTCCCACTAAACTGCATGGATCACATGGTCGCTGCTTGCTTCCCCTTCCTCCCTCATGTGATTCTGCTCGTCCCTATTGTGGAAGAAGCAAGAACGACAGTAAAGAAACGTGATTTCCCCACATCTGAAAGAGCCACAGAAGCTTAAATCGACGGTAGAAAAATGCAACCAGCATAAAACTTAGCATAGGGTAACTATATGAAAAGGAGAGCAGGGGTCCTGTATCTTTAACAGTTGTGTAGAAAAGGGAATTTCAGCAGGTGTCATTTGTATGCATGCAGCAGCTGGTGAAATTCCCTCTTCATCACCACAGTTAAAGCTGCAGGAGCTATATTAGCGTGACCAGATACAAAAGAGGGCAGGGCTCCTGCAGCTTGTTCTGGCCATCCTAGGCTACACATGCTTACTCAAGAGTAAATAAAATGATCACGTATAACTACACTATGTGTGATTAGGCGAACGTTTAGTTTGCTCCCGGGGGGCAGCTGCCACATTGTGAACAGGGTGCAAAAAGGCCACGTTATATACCGACAGCCATTAAAATAATATTAAAATGTGTAATATTTTCTGTTCAGTATGAAATAATGAAGGATGTTTTCAAGACGGTAGATGAAAAGACAGGTATCAGCTTGGTTGGAGGCTTAGAAAGGGCAGTAGACAGGGCAGAGTGGGCACAGTTTCCATTTCTCATTGGCCCCATGTCTGCAGTAAAGCACATCATATACTGCCTTACCTGGGACTCAGACCCATGGAATTCAATAGGACTAACATCTGAGTAGACATGTACAGGATTGTGTCATTAGCCGCTGAATATTTCAGGTAGGTGAAGCAAATCGTAGACATGTAACATTGGAAAGACAGCAACTTTGCTCTTTCTTTCTTTCTTTGTTTTGCAAAGAAGCTTCTGAGCAGAAACAATCTTCTTGTCAAAGGGAACATTGAACTTTATCAGCAATATTCTTAACGTTAACAGTCATTCATAACTAACATCAGCGCTCGTGGGAAGTCTAAGTTTTGAAATGATGTGTCATGAGACACTAGGAGTGTAGAACTTAGAGACACTAAGAAAAAAAGAGAAGCTTTGCCATTCAAGGTATTGGCTTCTTTTCCTTTCTCCTGGATTCAAATCAATTTCATTGAGAAATATCAAGCAAGCAAGCTAGCCAAATTGTCAACTGCTCTGGGTTCTCAGGAAACCACAAAATTTAAGAATATATACCTGTACTATTTAAAACTTCCCAGCATCACATATTGTTCATGAAGACAGAAGCTTTCAATCAGTTTCTCGTGCTCCAAGTTCTAGACTGCACCACAGTCACTGCACGGAGATATTTAATAAGTCGGGGAATCATTTTGGCTTTGCTGGGTTCCAGCCTGTAAATTCCTTTGAGAGATGTGAGGAAAGAGGCTGGCTGTGAAATCTCAAGGCCAGGCATCTGCCTGGTTCTTGGTTGCTATTTCTGGCTCTACTTCAGACATCTGGAGAGAAATCAGAGGAGTCACCAAGGCTGCCTCTACAAGAGAGGTTTAAAGCTCTTTCAAGGCGCTTAAAAAAATTTACCTCTACAAGAACGGAGCGCAAATCGGGCGTAGAGGCGCGTCATCTCTCCGATTATGCGCATTATCGAATGCGCGTTAAACAGCAGGGGCAGACAACTTTAGGGGCCGTTAAAGCGCATTTTGACTATGTGAACAAGCGATTATGCGCATTAACTACTTGCAAAGCGCATTTTGGTCATCCCTTAATGCGCTTCGCCGCCTCTCGCCGCCGCTCATGCAGAGGTATTAGGCGTAAATGCGCTTCCTTTGCTTCAAAAAAACAAAAGTGCCTGTTTGCTTTATGCTGGGACCATTGCTGTAGTTCTTCTGGGGATATTAAAAAATGATCAAACCAAATTATTATCTTAAACAACTATGAGCCACTGTTTCCCTCTTTGTCGCAACAACCTCGGGTGCAACTTGATATCTATATACCACCTAGTGGAACCCAATCCAACGGAGTCTGCAATCTTCTGCTACATTAAGGGTGATTATGCGCATAATCGACTAACCGGGCGCAAAAGCGAATCCTTGTAGAGGGGATGTAAGAGGGCAGCTAGCTTGGAAATGCCAGGTCAGATCTCCACCTCACTACTTTGTAGACAAAGAGGCGTGAGACCAATTCACACGTTTGTTTAGGGTTGATTCAGTTCATGCAGCCATCCTGCTCCCCACTCTACTCCTTAAATATTGAAGGTGCCCATTTCAACATGGTGGCATTTTAGTCTCTTTTTAAATAATATTTTTTACACATTTTGTTAAATGCCTTGATTTCATATGAGACGTGCACTGCTCTTGTGCAGCACTAAGAGCCAAACTACACATTATACTACTCGGGTAGTGTGTAGCTAAGGTCAGCTTTTTTCTTTACTTTACGGTAAGTATGCATGGCCCTGATTCAGATTGTGATCACCATGCATTGCATGGGGAGGATTAAACGTTTCCCTTGCTTCCCCCCAAATTCTTTCTTACAGGGTTGTTTTTTTAAAAAACAAGCCCCCACAAGGGGGCGGGAATTTTGGAAGGAAATGAGGACAGGTTTAATCCTCTCCTCCTGGTGTGCAGTGGTCCCAATCCAAATTGGTATCATGCAGATTTGCAATAGAGAAAGAAAAATGCTAACCCTCAACTACATATTAGCATAACTTGTATTTTGGCTCTGAAGCCAAAATCTTATACAGTATTTTGCAATGCTGTTCTGGGAAAGTTGTTTGAAGGGCAAGATACAAATCTTAAAAATAAATTAAAGAAATTAAACAATCTTAGACAGAAAGAATCATCCAATTCCAGAAGCAGCTTGAGACATGATCATGCAAGGAACTTCCAGGGAAAGTATGTACCTGTTTGATGTTGAAAAATCCAATGGTAAAATACAAGGGGCTGTTTTGACTTGTGTGTTATAAAGAGCTAGTTTGCTTGTCTTTTTAAAGGAAGGGAAACTCAGAGCATCGGTGAGCAAAGAAATGGAGACAGAAAAAATGTACAGACGCTACTGGAATAATATTCCACCAAGCTCGTGTTCTTCAGTGCGTTGGTGAGATCCCACATGCTCTGGGTTCCTGGCAGTGTGTGTGCAATGACAGTCCTCTTTCTGAAGTCTCCTCTGTCTTAAGGGCTGTCTGGTCCAACTCCAGTTTAAAGATAAAGAACCATATAAGGGCAAGCAGGAACCTGAAGTTGTCCATCAGCAGCAGACAGGGCAGCACGCACATGTCTTCCCACTACGGTAGTAAGAGATATTGTATTTCTAATTAAATGATACCCAAAGACTACTCTTTCTTCAAACTATTTCTGAATTTGCATCGGTACATAGAAATTAGCGTGTGCATTTTTATGCAAATCTGTATCCTCTTCTGTTCTCTTTTTCGGTGATGTGTCAATGGTTATCCAACGGGACATGCTTCTTTCCAGAATAATTTGGTCTTTCAGGATTCCACCTCCCTATCTTGACCCTGTTTCTGCTTGTTTGCTCCTCTGCATCTTCGCCTATGATTGACTCTGCAAAACTGCTTTTGAGATTGCCTGACCTCTTTAGCACTGCAGGACAGGAAGATACAGCACAATGCAAAGAAGTAGATGGTCTTCAAATCCCTACAACTCCTTTCAGTTTTCTGATTCTATGATCTAACAGGTAGTCTATGATCTGCACATACAGGCAGGATCTACACTACTGCTTTATAGTGGTATTGCAGTACACTGACAACAGTTGGGGCCCATGGCACATCTACACCATGTAGGATATAACACCATGAAAGCGGTATGAAAGCCGTATACGACATATGTCAATGGGCCCCAACAGTTGACAGTGCACTTCAATACTGGTATAAAGCAGTAGTGCAGATCCTGCCTCCACATACCACTTTCATACTGCTTTCATAGTGCTATATCCTGCTTGGTGTAGATCTGGTCACAGAGTCAGAAAGGAGGGTTGGCCTGGCTCTTTTCCCACTGTTGCCATGTGCATGTAGCACAACGATTGAACGCTCAGGTTTTGCTTTAAATGCAGCAATGAGAAATGCAATGAGGAGCTAAAAGTGAATGTGTGCCTAAAAAGTCGCCAATGTATCTCCCTAGCTGTTAAGTACTGCTGGAGTTAGGGAGGAAAACGGTCGATCTGTAAAACAAATCCCTTTGTTCCGTTAGTTCCATGTCACTTCGAGTCTTTCCAGGCAACAACCCACTCCCTCACCCCAGATTTGTTTCATGGTGCTGTACTCATACTAGCCCCTCTGAACAATCTCCAGTAAAAAAAATCTGCAGGGATGGGATGGGGGCCTTGCTGGGAGGCAACAGGCATACTGTTTTTGCAGGGGCAGAGGGAGAGAGGTCAGGCTGGATGAAAAATACAGCACTCATTTTGTACCTCCAGTGAATAACTATTCTTTAAACCAGTAAAGATTCCTGAAACGGCAGAGCTGGGAGTAGGGATGGGAGATTCCCCCCCCCAAGTAGCATTATGTAAATGCTCTGTCATATTACAAAATACATAAACAGCAAGGACATAAGGGATGGTGAATAACTCAGTGGTAGAGCACTTGCTTTGCACCCAAAAGGCCCCAGGTTTGATCCCCAGTATCACCAGGTAAGGCAGGAAAAACACCTGCCTAAAACCCTGGAGAGCTAATGCCAGTCAGTGTCGACAATCCTGGGCCAGATAGACAAATGGTCTGATTCAGTATAAGGAAACATCCCCTGCTCCTAACACTTAAAAACAAACTTTAAAAATAAACCAAAATGCACACACCCAAATTAAAACAAAAACCAATCACCTTACAATGGCATGGGCTTTAGGAGTGGAGGAAATTGTAGTGCTCATTACTGTTGATGCTACAGGCACAATCCAATAGGTGCCCATGACTCTCAGGCAACTACACTTCTACCCAGCAATGAAGCTCTCAATGAAGAAAGGACTATTTTCCCTCCGTATCATAATATGACAATATGACAGATTGAGTGCTGGGGAAATGTGATATTCCCACAAGATAATTCCTGCCTAACTTGAGGGTTGTTGTCTAGAATCAGTACAACAAATGAACTACAACTGCAGATTGATCACACAGTTATTCAGAATGTCTAGAAAGATCCTTAGCCTAGGGCATGAGCAAGAAGGAATTGAAATGGTCTCCTGAGTACTATCACAGCTCAACAGAGCACAGCAGTTAGCACTGCTTTGATCACACAGTGACAAGGACAGGATGCCCTGCAAATCAGTGGAGGCTGGTGGCTCCAATGTCAGTAGGATGCTGAATCCACTCCGGGTTTCAGTCAGAACCAGTCAGAACTCTACAGGAGCTATCCAAGGTCCTTTGCTCTGGTATTATCTGCTCTAGCTGGTGGGCCTCCTAGATTTCTACAACAGGAGTCATTCCCCTGCCTTACTACTTATTAATTAAGGTTAGCCTTCTAAAATCTGGTACCCTCCAGATGGGTTGGACAACAGCTCAAAATTGTGTTGGCTGGGAATCATGTATATTGGGGGTCCAACACATCTGGAAGGCATCAGATTGGGGAAGTCTGGCCTCATTGGTGCTGGGCTAAAGTATTCAGCCCAATGATTTTCACATCTTTTTGGAGGGGCAACTGTGGGAGGCCCAATCAAGATCAGAACCAGGCTGCATGTAGAGGGGGGCTTAACACTTTCTTCCTCAAATATGGTCCCAATTCAAAGCTCTTCCCCCATGAAGCTACTATGAGCACCAGTAAAGAAACTTCCATTGGTGTCCATGGACAGTTCCCTGTTGGAACTAAAAGTAACTTTGAGTCAGGGAAAGGGGATTTTCATCAGAACCAAGGAGCAAAGGAAGAAAAGATGAGTTCCTTCCCCTCCCCACCTGGCACAGTCCTGATAGGAGCAAAGTTGCAGTTTCAATAACAATAAACAGATGTATTCAGTGCAGGTAAGCATTTAATGTATCACCTTATTTGGCCCTGAGAGTGGAATTTTGGTCACACAACAACTCTGCGAGGTAGGCTTAGCTGAGAAATGGCAGGTTTTCCAAGGCCATCCCCCCCACTTCCCCATGAGCTTCCTAGCCCACTCTGGGTAAACCACCATGTTAACCTGACAAAATATACGTGCACAAACCCAGAAGCAGCAGGCAGAAAAAGAGGCATGGCAGCTAAAGCAGCTGGTAATGCCAGGTTGGGGTTCACCTTTTCCTGCCAGCACAGATCCTGTGATGTCTCTCAAGCTGTTTTTGTTCTAATAATATTCTGCTGCTATAGTATAATCGCTTGCTCTGCACCCATTGCCTTCAATAAATCATTGCTGTTTCAAAAAATGTTATTTATCGTACGCTGAAGTGACTAAAAAAGTGATTCATTAATGGTGGGAAAGGCCATATAGTTCAGCTGAATCTAGCAACAAGGGAAGATTAATGGCCCTCGCTGAGAAAGAGCCCTCTCTCGGGCTCGGATGGCGGGAAGGGGAAATTTAGAAAGGCAAATCAAACAGAAGAGCAGCAGATCCAGAACAAGATCCAGATCTAGGATAGATGCTGAGGCTGAACCTTGGCAAACCCAGACTCCAATTAAGCCCTGAAGAAAGAACAGGAGGGGGAGAACCACACTGGAAGCAACTTAGAGGGCATCAATATTTAAGTGAGCAGGTAGGAGCAGCACTACCATTATTTGATTTATTTTATTACATTTATATCCTGCCTTTCCTCCAAGGAGCCCAAGGCAGCATACATGATCCTCCTCATCTCCATTTTATCCTCACAACAATCCTGTGAGTTAGGTTAGGCTGGCCTAAAGTCACCCAGTGAGCTTCAAGGCAGAGTGGGTTCTCAAACCCAGGTCTTCCCAGTCCTAGTCAAACACTCTAACCATTACACCCCATTAGGCAGAATGAGGTAATCACCTCAGGTGACAGATGCCCAGCAGTGTGGCTGGGCAGCAGTAGCCATTCCTGCTGCACTCCCACCCACCAATTCCTTCAGTTTGGAAGACTGAGCTGTGTGTTCCATGAAACTGGCCCTCCACTTTTAAGCTAGTTTTCTGCCTTCAGGTGCAGTGGCAGCTGCTGTCCCATGGCCAGCGTTGAAGTAAGATTAAACTGCCGGTCTGGTCAGCTTTTGTACGTGGAACAGGGGACACCTTGTCCTTTGCCTTAGGTAGAAAAATGTCTTGGGCCAGCCCTGTTGGCAGACAGTCAGCACTGAAAGCGTATGGCCTCCCTACTTTCCGGCCCACTTATAATGAGGAGGAAGTCATAAAGCACCTTTTATCAGTCATTTAATATATACAGAGGGGGTACATGGAGATAGGTTCATGGGGCAAGTGGAGGAAAATGGGCTGGAGCCCTGAGGGCAGAGGGCCAGTTAGAGGAATTGGTGGAGGCCACTTCTCTTCCAAGTGAGATGTGAAGAGAAGGCAGCTTTCATTTATTTTAGGCTGGAAACTCCTTGGCTCATTCTTGGGGCAGTCTTGAATATAACAAGTGCTAATGAGAGCTGATTTCTCTGATCTGCAGCACTGTTGATATTCTTATCAGGATCCCCTTATTTGCATAATGTTTCAGTTAATTTCAAAGAAAGCGCCTATTACTGCAAAAGCATGTCTCATTGCAAGCGGTGTGAGGTTCTGAGCGCCCTGATTCTGTCAGTGGTGAAATTTGGTGCGGCTGCACCCATCCATGGAGTTTACCTCATGAATTTCCCACAACCTCACTAGGGAAATCAACCACCCGAGAGGAAACAGAAAGAGGGCTACATGTTAGGCCAGGCAAGATGAATGCGGGTTGTACCCTGAGCCTCACATACTACTACATAGAGTCACAACATGTCATACCACTTTCATGATTCTGAAGGCTGAAAATCACCACAAGGAACCATAAATGGTTATTATAGATAATACTGCAGGCTTTTGATGTCGTTGTGCTGACAATGCCTGAGCAGGTTTTGTGGCCGTTCTACCTAAGCATGGCTAGCTTTGTCCAATTTCTGAGAAGGAATGTGCTGTGCTGTTTTACCACATGCTTTGAGGTGGTGGACACAGTGTGTAATGATTCACAACAGGCTGCAGTAATGGATTGATGTCACCCTCCCAGCAGTGGAGGCTGATGGATCTGATGTCAGTGAGGCTGTGAATCCATTCTGGGTTTCATTCAGAACCAATCAGAATGCTAAATGAGCTGTCCAAGGAGCTGAACCTATTTTGGGGATTTGGTACAACAACTTGGGTAGTTCCTTTAGAATTGTGGTTGGTTCTGACTGAAACCCAGAGTGGATCTACAGCCCTACTGACATCAGACTCACCAGCCTCCATTGCCTCTCTGTATTGCCCTAACTATGACCTTTATGGTACTTTTAGACAGCAACTCCTTCTGCAATGGGAGCATCATTACAAAAACTGCAACAGGATGTATCTCAGGTTGCTGTGCGTTCTACTTTACAAACATCTGCCTAAATGGCTAACAGAGGGCATCTTCTGTTTGAAGGCATCCTCTGTTTGAAGGGCTGTCCAGCTCATGCGTAGTTTAAAAGTAAAAAGCCATTAGAAGGGAGAGCAGGGATTTTGTAATTGGTCACAATCTTCCCCACTTTGGAGAGATGTACTGTACTTCTGCTTAAAAAACAGTAATTATTTCCAGATTTCCCTCCATACGTATGAATTTAACATATGCAAATTTTATGGAAATCACTGCTGTGGTTTGTCTTCTTCTTTGGTAATGTGTAAATGGCCACCCTAGAAATATCACAAAGAAGACGTACTTTCTATCACAGGAGATTGACACGGAGGTGGCTAGATAGGTGCTGCTCTTGCTCTAGTCCCTGTATTTATCATATTAATTCATTTGGACAAGCAGTGATAAAAATACAGATCCAGTTACACAGTGCCCATGCGGTTACAGGGAATCTTGCATAGATGAATAATGCTAAAATTATTTAGTGTGTAAATGCAATACAAGCCAGGAGTCTTGTACCTGGGGACTACAGCCAATGTTATGTGAGTCCCACAACTCTCCAGAACAGTCGAGGGGGGCATGCAAGGTGTGTGTTCAGCTGGTGGAAGGACATCATTGGAAGTAACCCTGGATCTAACCATCTTCCAGGGCAGACAATCAGGTTGCAATGGGGAAGTTGCATTCAGCCTTAAGACAAAAATGCCATGCTAATCAGATTCAACACATGGCATCTCTGATCAATACCTTGATTGGCCTCTCTGCCCCTCATTTTATCGTCCCCTAAGGGCCTGCAAGCCCTGAGGTGCAGACAGATTGCTAACTATACAGGATATCGTTTCTGCCTTGGGTGTGAGATTTCACTCCTTGGCACTTTTGGGGCACTATTTAGAAAACTGTTACTTTTGAACCAGTGCAGGCAGAACCACGAAGGTAAACTCTTAGTGTAAGGAAAGGAAGAGCAAACTGAGGCCAAGCAAGATATGACACTTTGAAAACGGTTTGAAAACTACATATGCAGTGTGTCCTGGACCCCAACAGTTATCACTACTGGTATAAACCATTTTAAACTGGGAGGAGGTAATGAGTGGGATACCGCAGGGCTCAGTCTTGGGCCCAGTGCTCTTCAACATTTTTATTAATGATTTGGATGAGGAGATGCAGGGAATGCTTACCAAATTTGCAGATGACACAAAATTGGGTGGGATCGCTAATACCCTGGAAGACAGAAACAAACTCCAAAGTGATCTTGATAGACTGGAGTAAAGGCTGAAAACAACAGAATGAAATTTAATAGGAATAAATGCCAAGTTCTACACCTAGGAAAAAGAAACCAAATGCACAGTTACAAGATGGGGGATACTTGATTCAGCAATACGACAAGCGAGAAGGATCTTGGAATTGTTGTAGATCACAAGCTGAATATGAGCCAACAGAGTGATGTGGCTGCAAAACAAAGCAAATGCTATTTTGGGCTGCATTAATAGAAGTATAGCTTCCAAATCACGTGAGGTACTGGTTCCCCTCTATTCGGCACTGGTTAGGTCTCACCTTGAGTATTGTGTGCAGTTCTGGGCACCACACCTCAAGAAGGATGCAGACAAGCTGGAGCGTGTTCAGAGGAGGGCAACAAGGATGATCAGGGGTCTGGAAACAAAGCCCTATGAGGAGAGACTGAAAGAACTGGGCATGTTTAGCCTGGAGAAGAGAAGATTGAGGGAGACATGATAGCACTCTTCAAATATTTGAAAGGTTGTCACATGGAGGAGGGCCAGTATCTCTTCTCGATCAACCCAGAATGCAGGGCACGGAATAATGGGCTCAAGTTACAGGAAGCCAGATTCCAGCTGGATATCAGGAAAAACTTCCTGACTGTTAGAGCAATACAACCATGGAACCAGTGACCTAGGGAGGTCGTGGGCTCTCCCACACTAGAGGCATTTAAGAGGCAGCTGGACAACCATTTGTCAGGGATGCTTTAAAGTAGATTCCTGCACTGAGCAGGGAGTTGGACTCCATGGCCTTATAGGCCCCTTCAAACTCTACTATTCTATGATTCTATGGCTGGCTATGTATTTTGTACTCCCCCACCCCACCCCATGGTTGTGGGTAGATGTTCCACAGCACAAGGAAGGGTGATTCTAAACTCCACAATTTTGGGAAAGGACTCAGAATGGTCACTTCTCTCTCCACAACAAGAACACATGAACCCAAAGGCAGATCCTCTAGTTTACATAAACATTACTAGAGCTGATGCATTGCTATTTTACACTAGTGTAGTGACAATGGGTGTAGTTTAATTTAAATGAATTTTACACAATGTATTGTGAATCTATTCTAGCTTAAACATTTTAGATTCTGATTTATGTTGTATTTGCCTTATTTTGCCTTAGCTGTTTTGTATGTGAATGGCCTATGGCCCAAGCAAGAAATTAAGAACTACGCTAGTGTTTCCTGCAGAAAACACTCAAAGCTGATTGTGACCAAGGCTGCTTCCAGGCAAGAATTGCCATAAAATTGTCATGGCTTGTTCACTCATATTTCACAGGAGGCCCACCTGACATTATCATCGATTGGTAATCCTCCTGTCTTTTCCCAGAGCTGCTACCTTCTTTTTTCTTACTAGTGAAAGAGCTCCATCAGATTGCGTTTTATTGCATGCTTGTTACTGGGCAGTCATGGATTTTCGCAGGTCCCTCCCATGACATTGTCTGCCTCCCGCGCCTTCCCCCTTCTAGCCTTTTTCGCATTACAAAAGAACACCCCAGTAAGTCCAACTTATTTTTAAAGATGGAAGTTGCCACTATCCTCTGCTGTGTGCAGGAGAAGCAGCGCGGTCAAAATGGCCCACTAAATGGGCTGTACGCATGTTGTTTACTTCCTCTTTCAAAAGAGGAAGTAATGAGGGACAAACACGCAGGTGGAGAAGCGATGGTAAGGAAACACAATTTTCCCCTGTGTGACGATGCTCAAAGTCTGACTTCTCTGAGAAGGATGGAAGAGTAATGCTATTCTCACAAGTAAAGACTAAAAGTCTTTAATGCTACTTTTCTGTCTTTTTAAAAGAGGTGTGGTTTGATGTGGGCAGGTGAAGTTTCATAGCTAAGCATACACTCATTATAATCTTTGTGGTGGGCACCATTTTTATCACCTATTAACTAAGATTAATTAAAATTAAGGGAACAATAGCAGGAAGCTGTTTACCTACTACAAACATCTCTGTATCCCCTCTCTCATTAGGTTCACTCTGAGCTTCCCAAAGAGGCACCAAAGAACACACATGGTTGAATGTAAGCTGATAGCAGTCATTAATAAAAAATTTATTTCATTTTAGAGGTTCAAAACAAGACCCCGTAGAGTTTATACCTAGACTTTAATTAATAATGAAGGAAAAGATATCCTTAAATTTGAATAAACATTCTTGCATGCTTGTACCACTGTAAGAAATACAATAAAATGCTTTTAAAAAGAAAAAGAAAAGTAGCATGTTCATATTTGCTGATATTTAAACTTACATTAGTATTTAGAATTTCAAGTCTAAAGGTCATTACACATTCATCTAATTAGAGTTTAAACACCCTTGTTTGCACAAGGATTTGACATTCAGTTATCAACCTGGAATTAAAATATTTGACCATTTTGTAGATGTAATCTCTGTTCTTGCCTCCCTTCCCTCTTGTATGTAGTACCACTCGTTATCCTAATGTTCTCCATTTGAGTCTGGAATGAGCCTTCTCTCCCACCACTACTGAAAAGCAATAGGAAGGTCCGATAAACAGTCCAAGTGTAACATCTGCCTGTGTGGTTCATACAGGACTTACCTGGACTAAAATATGTGTATTGAACAAAATTCTTTGAGCTGAAAGTGCACTTGTTTGTACAGGGACTGCCCGCAGAGAGCTAAATGCACAAGAATTTGTGCAATCAAACTTTTTAGTCACTCAACCCAAATGTAGCTCTCTAATCCACCAGAGTTCTGGACACTTCAACATTTCTTCTCTTCTAAACAGTTTTAGTTCCAGAGGGACGAGACAACAAAAATGGCAAAATTATAAATTACAGCTTGTAGAACACAACCCTTATACAAAGTGATACAAGCCCAAAAGTATTATTCAGCTCCCGATCAGTTTCTGCAGTCCTCTGAGCTCCATCATTCATTATGTCAAAATAACAAGACACTTAGAAAATTCCTAGAGACTATGAGTGGCTGCATGCTCATTTTCTGGAGGTTTCTTTAGCTTCCTGTAAATGCCTCAAAGCTTCTCAGTTGGAAGGTTCCTGAATGTCATCTAGCCTAAAGCTTAGTATTCAGGTGTTATTTAAGACTAGTTACCTCCATACATGAGTGAGGATGGAGTGATACTGAGTACTTAAAGCCCTATTCAGACATCATTTAAAACTAGTTATTTTAAGATATGAGTGAGCACCGAGTGATGCCAAGTAGGTAAAGCCCTATTCAGGCATTATTTAAAACTGGTTGCTTCAAGACATGGATAGGAAAGGGCTGCACTGAGTAGTTTCACCCCCAACATTGTGCATGTCACGTAGCCCCTATTCCTGATGTTTTTGTGCACACAGCACAAATGTCTGCAGGGAGGGGGCATTCCCACACACAGCTGAGCATGCATAGGCTTCCTTTGAACAGCAACCCTGTGCTACTGTTTCTGCTTGCATAATTGGCTGTATTTGTAAACTGTCTACAGGAATGCCCCCTCCTTACAGAGATTTAGACAGCGGCCAAAATTACATCATACTATGCACTGATTCACACAACCACAAGACCTTGGAGTCTTATTCAGGCATTCCTCCCCCACATCCCAAACTGATTGGAATTGTGTGAAGGGGAGAGCTGGGATGAACCCGTTGGTCCTGCCCCCTCCACTGCCTCCTCATTACCTATCCCCACAGCTGTCCATGCATCCGGTAACTTCTCTAGTGGAGAGCCTTCCCTATTCAAGTGATTTCCCTGTGCAATTTGGAACCCTAACTAAGTAGGGTTCTAAATCATGCGGAGAGCCCCACTCTTCCCCTCATGCAATTCTAATTGTGTGTGGGGAGGTGTGGAATTTTTGAATAGGGCGATGTGGAATATTCCTTCAACTCATAGCAGCTTTGTGCACTTGGTGAGCAGGTCATGTGACCCATTAGCCAGAAACAGGTGGCCAATTTTGTCCTGTATACCTCAATACACATCAATCATCTCTGTGCAATACACTGTTGTTGGTTGAGGCATGGCCTGTGATGAGCAATGGTAACAGGAGACAGAAGTCCAAACATGGGGTCTGATTCCTTCTTGAGATGGCCATTTCTAGCCTGACGCATATCCTGATGAGTCTGCCCTTCTCTTGGGGACTTCTCCCCTATGCTAGTGAACATGATATGGTTGCATTGGACTGAACAGCATTCTTCCAGAGAATTTCTGCTAGCAATTGGCAGACTTCTTTTGGGTGCCATCTCTTGATATCTTTTGGTCAGAATTTAGCTGCTCCCAACACTTTATAGCCCTAAACACTAATCCC
The DNA here is from genome assembly GCA_029215795.1 of Anniella stebbinsi. Taxonomy (NCBI): domain Eukaryota; kingdom Metazoa; phylum Chordata; class Lepidosauria; order Squamata; family Anniellidae; genus Anniella; species Anniella stebbinsi. Next base: position 41,383,902 of record JARDYH010000004.1, on the reverse strand, counting down.
TCAAGAGGCTTGGAAGAGGCACTATTAGTATGCTGGTTCTCATTACAGCTGTCCCAGGTGAGGGTTTCCATCCCTGCATTCAAAATGAATCATTCTAAGCATCTCAATGTACAGTGACTGCTGGCACTGAAGCCATTAGTCTGTCGCCTGTCTCTAAGGATATTTCCAGCCTTACATGGGGTGATGATAGATGCAACTGTCAATTTGCTACCAAGCCAGCGGTAGAATACATCCACTCCTTGCTCCCAGGATAGTTCCAACTTGCTAACTGCATTTACAAGATTACTATGTTCAACTAGGTCCCCAGGGGAGCATTTGGCAAAGCCTCATGGGAGCCTCATCCTTTGCTGCCTGGACACTCATGCATGTGACACTCAATCACACAGGGAGTGAGCACAAAAGGCTGAATGGGAAAAACTGTGACTATATATATATATCCTTCATTTCCATATATTGCTAGCATAATTCCTAAATCTTGGTGATTTGAGTGACCACAACTTAGGTTTACTTAACATTTGCATCTGTTAATTTTCATGTATAGATGCAAATTTGGAAAGACTCAATATAATTTAAATACAATTATAATATGCATCTCACTGTAGTTGGGAAGACTGCACAGGTGACTGCTGCCCAGGTGCTCACTGTTGATGAGCAACTTCAACTCAAGGTCCCTGCTCACCTTTCTTAGTGTTCTTTATTTTTAAACTGGACTTAACCTGGACAGTCCTTCAAATACAGGGCTATCCTCTGCATGGAGGCTGATGGCTCTGATGTCAATGGGGCAGTGAATCTGATCCAGGTTTCAGTCAGAACCAGTCAGAGTCTAAAGAAGCTAGCCAAGGTGCTGAATTGCAAAAACAAGGATGTTGTTGAGCACATAGCAAGCCATAATATGTAGTGGGTGGGCTGCATTTGGCTTAATGGGTTACAGGTTTTGCAGGCCTGTCCCAACCTATCCCAACGCTGAAGTCATTTTCAAAACAGAGGGAGGCAGTAACTCCAGTGGGGGTTGAGACAACTCCCCATACAATGAAAGTTGTGGGATTGTTTGGTATGGCTGCCTCCTATTAAAAGGGCAGTTTAACAGGGAGATAAAACAAAACGCAGAACAGAATAAGCATTTACAAGTTCCATATGCAAACAAAACGTGTTTTAAAAAAGAGAGGAGACTACAACTTCCTTTAGTGGAGGAAAGAAAACAGCTTTATTCACAAGTATTCGTGTACATAGAAATGCAGGCACAGAGAATTTGTTCAGTCCACTTTGTGTTCCTTTACAAAGGAGAGAGAGAGAGAGAGAGAGAGAGAGAGAGAGAGAGCAAACCATTGCTCCCAGCAATGTGGAAGATCAGCAAGAGGAAGGTGAGGAGGAAGATCAGGAGCAAATCACAGGAAACGCACATTGTAGGCTATGGAGATTCTAAGGCCAGCTATGCTCAAATTCCCATGAATTAACTGTACATTGCCCCCTTCCTGTAACTTGCAGATGAAGTTGCAATATTCCCGACAGAAAGAACATTTGTGTGTGGGAGGGTCATGGCATCACATGAGCTAGCCCCACCCCCACTGATGAGATGCACAGCAGCCACACCCCCTCCTGTCCATGTGAAAGGATCTATATGCATACTGATGTACGCTGATAAAGCTCCACCACAAAAAAAGAACCCCTGGCCCAAACAGGGTTCAAATCCTCCCGCCCTGTATGTTCAGCAGCTCTGTGAATGTACATCACTACACACGCAGTGCCCTTTCACACATCGATAAAATGTGTGAGCAGTAGTGTGTGTGTGTGCGCGCGCGCGCGTGTGTGTGGCCGCTGCGCAGGGCCAGTCTTACCTTGAGGCAAAGTGAGGTGGCTGCCTCAAGCAGCAGTTGCTGGGGGACAAGGAGCAACTCCAAGGTGTTGAAGAACACAGTTGTATACGTCATGCAGTCTGATATGGGTCTGCTAAGCAACCCTCCTGTCCTCAGGTGCGGCTTTCATGCATAGAGTGGGAGGATTCCATCTTGTCTGTTGCCTCAGGCACCTGAAAATGTCTTGGGCTGGCCCTGCCACAATGTATTTCAGTGGTTTAGGGGCAGGCAGTGGAGGAAGCTGGTGGCTCTGATTTTGATGGGGCTATTAATCTATTCTGGGTTTTAGTCAGAACTAGCCAGAATTCTAAAGGAATATCCATGGCTCTGAACCTATTTCAGGATAGAGTTCAGCACTTGGATACCTCCCCTAAAGTTCTGGCTTGTTCTGACTAAAACCCAGAATAGATTTACAGCCCCACTGAAATAGGAGCAACCAGCCTCTACTGGGTGTGCAGGCCAGGCTGTATGGCCTTATTTATTTATTTTCTTTATATCCTGCCTTTTTCCTCCAAGGAACCTAGGACGGCATACATAATCCTCCTCCTCTTCCTCTCCATTTTATCCTCACAACAACAACCCTGTGAAGTTGGCTGAGCTGACAGGCTATGACTGGCCCAAAGTCACTCAGTGGGCTTCCACAGCCAAGTGGGGATTAGAACTCAGATCTCCCAGCTCCCAGTTCAACACTTTAGCCACTAAACCACATTGGCGCTCTCACCCCACCCTGGCCCCCACACCCATCCTTTCAGTGTCTGAACCTTTCACCCTGCTTTTCTCTGCAACATGTTCAGGTTACCCTGCTCTCTTCTTTCTAAGGCTGTGCCTAAGAGTAGCGATAATTCATCAAGAGTTTTTTCACTATCCAGTAGTTGTCATTAATCTTCCTTTCACACTTATAGCTATGCAGCTGCCAACTTTCCCGTAAGTACTGCTTATCTTATGTCACTTATTCAAAACACCTTTTTCTACTGCTTCTGTTCCATTACCCACATTCTGTCCTTTAGGCTTCATGAGAAAATAGATGCCCAACACAGCGCAAATCAAAAGTTTTAACCAATGAACATTTCTCTTCTTGCAATGTCCCCATTCAGCCAGCCAGAGACAACTTCAAGGAGAGAGGGAGAGCCTTATCCGGATTCTGGAACAGGCTTGAGTACCGACCAGGATAAGGCAGCTATGGTGGACCTAGCTAGTCCTGCTGAACCAATGGCTCAGTCTGCAGAGGAACAGCCCTAGTGAAGAAGTGGTACGGTCAGATGCAAAGCTACAAGAGCCAGCAGCCAAATTATCCTGAGCCCCGTGAAGGACTGCCCCACCAATGGCCCCAGAGCACTAGTGGGGGACTGTTTTTGCATGGGGGACCACATGACATGGGGAACCACAAAGCCCTCTGTGAGCTGAATGGTGTGAGAGGCCATGGCCATGCCCTTTGATATCATTTGGGCCTCAGCCAACACACTGAGTGGATGACCCTGGCTTCGCTGTGCATCAAGGTTTCCACCGGTGGGAAAAGCCTGTGTGCAATGAAGACACTCCAGCTGAAGTGCCAGGTGGATGCCTAGGCACTTCAGCAAGGGCAGCTTTACCTGTCCCATGCCTTCTCCCATTGGATAGTGCACTGCTCCCCCTCCCAATTGGAATGCCATTGTTATCTAAGATCACTTATCAGAGATGACAAGGGAATTCCTCTCCCTGCCCCCAGAGCAAGCTCACGGTAGCTTCCAGGCGAGAGGGCAGGGTCTGGGGAGTGGAGGAACCTGCAGAGGAAGCCCAAGCCTCCATGCGCTGGATTAGGCATGTGGCTGGAGGTTCCCTACCCCTGCCCTAGAGACTATGGTCATCTAGCCCCACTTGCTAGAGACTCCAGTGATCCACTCAAGAGATCAGTAAGAACCACACAGGTTCTTTAAGGAGGCATTTGTCACCCAAGCATTTGTCACCTAAGCATAGCATTCATCTCTTAAGCATGGACCCCTTAAGGAGGCATTCATCACTTGGACTTCAGAGCCTGCACCAGCAACCAAAGATTTCAGTCTGGCTCTGATCATTGCCAGAGCTGTCTGGTGTTCTGCAGACCATGTTACACTGATATTCTGACATGCTACCTAGTCATTCTCAGCTACCATCTATTGGCTCCAGTTGGCTTGGTCAATTCCTGGCAGGTCAACTGGAGCCAATAGATACCTCCACCAGGAGAGAGCATCTTGCTTCAACCCACTGACCTGGGATGGAGGCTAAACCAGCCTAAATGGCTCAGCTGGCAGCTGAAAAAGCTGCCCTGCCCATTCAAGGGCGAGATACTGCCACTGTTGCAGCAGAGGCTGCTCCTGTGGCCTGGTCAAGTTAATGCCACATGATCTTGCAGAGGATTAAGGGCTGCTCACAAGCCTCTTGTAAATCAATGCCAGATTTACATGGAACTCCAATTTGAGGAGTTTCCTACAGAAATGGTGGAGGAATTCATTCAGTTCACATTGTAATACAAGTTTACTTAGTATCGCATGCTCGAACCAAAGCACAAACTGAAAGTCCTTTGCACTTCTCTGAGCTTTGCAAAGAAGTTTTCCAATTAAGAAATGTGTACAAAAATGAGTATACCAGAGAAAGGTGCAAAGAAGAATGCATATATTCGTGCATTATACTAGGAAAATTGCTTGCAAAAATGTGTATATTTGGCACAGAAATATGCACAGAAGTGAGCACGAATCTTTAGGCAAAGTTCTAAAAAAACCCCTCAAAATTCAGGATGAAATGAATCTAAGATAGGGGAAATTCTGATAACTTGGTACAAACTGAACTTGAGATTGGAAAAATTAGAAACTGAAATTGCCAGATTCATTCATGCATCCCTACACTCTTTCCACTGACTGAGACGATATCATCCACCAGTCCATATAGACCAATGTGTTCAATGGGGCTTCCTCCCTGGTAAGTACATATAAGACTCCAATCTTAGTGTCTTTGCAGACCAGTAATAGCCAACGTTGTTGTTGTTGTTTTTTAGCAAGTATGCAAAAGTCAAGACCAACATATGGGATTGTGCCATTGTAATGTACATATAACTGCATATATGCAATATACAAGCCAACATGTCTTGGAATTGTTTTGCCCCTAGTTTACTGAGCCAAAGAATAGGGAGCAGGACAGCACTAGGAAGACAGCAGGATTGCAGGCTTTTTTCTAGGCTATTGCCAGGTTCATCAGCCCTCCAACTCCTCCTGCCTGTGCCTCCACTAGCACCTGTGAAACTGAAGCTGAGATATTGCTGCATCAAAAAGGCAAACTGAATTCTGTGCTGCATAAAATAGGAACAGAGGGCAGGGCAAGCAATGGTTTTGCCTCTGTACACAAGATGCTCAGTTGCAAAAGTGCTAATAGAACAATGTTGAAAAATGATGCACAGTAGAGCAAAGAGCCATAAGAAGCTCATAAATCTCATTAATGTCTGCAACTTCATCAATCTATCAAAATACAGCATAGATTGATCTATTGCCTAGGAGGGAAAGCTGCACAAATTCAGTTTGCGGGGGGTCAGGGAGCGGGGGAAGCACAATTTATTCTTCAAGGGAATTGATTAAGCATCGGAACCAGTTAAGAAGGAAGAAGAAAGATCTCATCATTTGATGTCTTCAAATCAAGATTACACTTTCATCTAAAAGAGATAAATTTAGCCAAATGCAACGTAACCAGGCTTGATATGGTAGGGAGGAGATTGTGCTCAGAGTTCCCCTGTGAATCATGATTTCTGGTTGAGCAGGATTAAAAAATTGACTGTGATTTGATCAGAGTTGGCAGAAATTACTGGGATTGTTGTAATTAGATGCTTAAGTAGAATAGTCAATTACATCTCGCTCTTGCTTTCTTCCCCATATGCCCCCTCCATTGAGCATTGAACAGAACAAGATATGTTACAGTAGGTCTGGGCCAAAACTCCATGCTATGATGTCACATAGATTCAAGCGAAGCTGATACACACTGATTGGCAGATATCTTTTCAAATATAAAGTAGGGACACAATCACATTCTCTTTGCTAAATCTGATAGCAAAGCCCTGTTAGACTTAAATGCAGGGATAATTTCCACCCCAAATCTCCTTTAAGGGATTGACCCAATTCCAACTAAATTCAAAGAAAATTGAACCAGCCATAATTCCTCACAGACACAAGGTTTAGGAGCATCTCCAGACCAGCATTCATGTCATGTTCATTTTGGCTTTGTCTCTTATTGTCTGAATATATCTTCGTGTTTCCAGTAAATGTACTGCCTCTTCCTGGAATTTTGAGCTTGCGATTTTTTTCTTTTTTTCCCCCTTTCTTTTTCTTTTACAGCAGGAGTAGTGCTGTGCTGAAAATTTTGATTATTCTATTTTTGGCATTCCGTGTTGAGGGGAGAGTACAAAAATTCTGGCAAAAGAGGCTGGGATAGGTGAGAATTTCAGAGAATTTTCTCCTTGGGGAGGGGGACTGGGTTTCTACATACTCTTTTAAGTGTAAGAAGTTTTGAGGGATCTTCTTTCTACGTTTTTATTTTTTAAAAAAAACACTCCCAGCACTTGAAGGAGCCCAAGAGTTCTTCCTGAAGAACTGTTGGAGAGAGCGAGGTCACATGGTCTCCAATAGGCATTCAGGAAGAAATGCTGGGCTACTCCAAATGCTGGGGGTGTTGTTGTTGTTGTTAATTAAAAATTAAAAACAGAAAGACCACTAAACAACCACCTATGTGGAAAATCTGTTTCTCCCTCAAGGAGAAAAGTTTCTGAAATTCTCCCCCTCCCTGCAAAAGAGGCAGAAACAAACAATGCCTCTTTTGCAGGGAGAGAAAACATTCCCAAAAATAGGGGCAGGAATCAGCACAGGACCAAGCAGGAGTACAAAACTTCAGGCTCAGGGTCCCAATCCAGCCCTCTGGGGTTTCCTAGAAGCCACGCCCTCCCTGGCCCCTGCCCTGGCCCTGGCCCCACCCCCTTTCCCCAACCATATATCATTGGGTGGTTTCCCAGCTTTTGTGCAGTCTTTCCTCCATACTAAAAGGTTGAAATATCTCTCCTAAGGCAGTAAGAGCTTTAAGCTCAACTATGCTGGTACTTTCAGCATTTTTGGCCACACCTCTTTTGCCTTTGGGCTCACCCACCACTAGAATGCCCCCCCCCCCGAATGTGCCCTCTCTGAAATGGAAGGGGCTGAAAGAGGTTTTGCACCAGTGTTTTACAAAATGCTAAGTTTGTGCAATTGTATCCAGAACCCCCTAGTTTTGATCCTTCCCTACTGGTCTTTAGCAGATGATTGGATGATATGGCTGCTCATTTTTAGTTCTTGCTATGTGTTTTTATTCTTGTTTTTATGGGTTTAAATTATTTATGCCAGTTTTACATTGCTTAATGATGACCTTGTGAACTGCCACGAGGTATCTTTGGATCAAAAAGGTAAGATATACTTCAAATGAATGTAAAACACTGGGCATAGTCTTGCAATGGGAAAAGCCAGGCTCAAAGACTGTGAGGTAGCTTCTACTAGGGTGAGCATATGGAAAAGAGGACGGGGTCCTGTATCTTTAATAGTTGCAAAGAAAAGGGAATTTCAGCAGGTGTCATTTGTATGCATGCAGTACCTGGTGAAATTCCCTCTTCATCACCACAGTTAAAGCTGCAGCAGCCCTGCCCTCTTTGTGTCTGGTCACCCTAGTAGAAGCTAAACCTCACAACATCACTGTCTTTGAGCCTGGCTCTTCAAGCTTTTGATATAATTTCAACCGAGTGCAGTTGCTTACATTTTTTTCTGATTAATACATACACACACAAAATGACACACACACTCGCATACACTCCTTTTATATGTTGTATTTTTTACTTCCATTAGGTATTCAGCTGTTTTACTGTAGATGTTCCACAAGCATATCAGTTATAGACTAAGATTTATAATGACTGACTTCCTTTGTTTCTTTAGTTATTTTGATTTATTATTATGTCTGTTCATCTTTTTGTTGCCTTTGTTTTAACTTTATTTTGAAGCAAAATAAAATGTCATGGTTAAAGAGGAAAATGCAGCATCAAGCAGCCAATCTTCAGTCACCCATCCACCCATTGTCCTCTAGTTGGACCTATATCCTTCCAGAAGTTGACACTTCTGCAGTGCTACAGAATGTTCTGTTTTGCATCATGTACAGAGTGGTTTATTGATACAAAAAGGTTTTTAAAAAATCCCAGGCATTTGCACTGTGACGTGATTAAAGCTCAGATTAATCTCTCCCTGTCTCGACAACTATCATCATGGTTTATACATGACCTGATTCTTGGAGTGATCATCAGCAAACATCTCCATGTGGCATAGCAGTAGCTGAACCTCGCGGCAAGAGCTGGAACTGTAACACAACCGCAACTTCTTCATGCCCTGCCCTAAAGGCTGTTTGATCTCTGACATTAAAAGAATGCTGTTTCTCCAAAATGAACGATACCAGTTTCTTGTAGCACTTCAGCAAAAAACATCTAAAAACACCATGACATGACATGAAGAATAGAGGGTGGACCATCACCAGTTCTGGCACAGTGTATGTAGCTCAGACGTGAATGCAGCCAGGTTGTTAACCAAGACTCCTGGACTGGCTGCATTTTATCAATGACTTCTGAGTTAAAAACTCTGAGCTGGTTTGCTCCTGCATGTTCAATCAAGTGATGTGCAACATCGAATATTTGATTGATTGATTGATTGATTGATTGATTGATTGCATATCTATACTGCCCAATAATTTACATGAATGACTGGGCCACTATTGATCTATTCACCACAAACAGAATACAATGTTCTTCAGTGAAGACAGCTCAATCATTCAACTGCTAGGTTAGATCTACACTACTGTTTTATAGCGGCATTGAAGTGAACTGATAAGTGTTGGGGCACATTACACATTCCATATACTGCTTTCATAGTGTTACTTCCTGCTTTCTATTCTTTTGTATCTGGTCACTCTTATATAGTTGCAGGAGCCCTGCCCTCTTGACAAGATACAAAAGAGGGCAGGGCTCCTACAGCTTTAACTGTGATGATGAAGAGGTAATTTCACCAGGTGCTGCATACATACAAATGACACCTGCTGAAATTCCCTTTTCAATACAACTGTTAAAGATACAGGAGCCCTGTCCTCCTTTCCATAGGGTCACCCTAGCATGGGAGACTGAGTGTTTAGATTTCAGAAGCTAACACCCTTTAGGGGCTGTCTGTCTCAACCTATAAATCTGATAGGCAAGCAGTGAACTTTGGGACACCCGTTGGAGTTAAGCTGTACTTCCACCTATGCTCAACCTGTATATATGTGAAATAAACCAGATTATCACAAAAATGCCATCAGCCTCCACTGATTTCATTTCAAGGAAACGAAACTGCTGACACCCCATACATTCCCACCACTCTGGGTGCGAGGGCATAACATAAAAGCTTCAGAGTAAGAGCCAAACTCTATCATTGGATGGAAAATGTGTGAATGTGCCAGCTGAAATGGTAAGAACAAGGTTGAAGAGAAGAGAAAATGCTGGGAGATTAAATGGGGATTTTTTTTAAAAAAAAAGTGCATGTGATTATCTGTAGCAAATAATTTCACACTGATTGACATGCTGATATGAAAATGAATAAAATATGATGTGGCTGGGTTTAGTTTGCTCTGGATGAGAGCACTGGAGACTTACAGAGTAAACCTTACAGCAGGGATGCAGAGCTCCTTTGTGGTGGGGGTTGATGGCATCAGGAAGCATGGTCACATACACACCCCTGATGTCACCCCCTTTTTTCTCTCTATACTGGAACTGGCCAGAGAAAGGGACCAAGGCTGCCCTGCATCCACACTGCTAACTCCGATTTGAGATCTGAGATAGCACAGGGGCTAAAGAACATCAAGACTTGTCCACATTGGGGAGAGCAAGTGCGGGTGAGCTCCAACTCGCAGGCTGCCTTGCTGCTGTCTCCAATCTCAGAGGAGGGATGCCTTCTGCGGATATTCCTCCAGGGATCAGTCTTGGAGCCTAAGCCCCATCCCCGGAGGAACTCTAAGAGGCTACATGGGCCAGACTGGGGTGCTCTGTGGGTCAGATTATGCTGGAGATTCTGCACCTCTGCCTTGTGGTGTCTTTGTACTATTGGCTTTATTTACCAATATATTAGCAGAATATAAGGAGTGGCAAACAGGCACTTGTACAAGGCAGATGATCTTTGAGACAGCGACTTGGTCAGCCCCAGGCTGCACCCCCAGTTTCAGGTCATGCCAAATTTTGGCAGCAAATATGTTGGTACAGAGAGAGGGGAGCAGCCCCCAGTGGGTTCAGGGGATGGAATTGACCCTGGATATTATCTGCATATGCTCTGATGGGTATCTCATTCAAAACACTCAGGAGACCATCCAGGAGTAGGCAACTTTGTGTTCTCCAAATATTTGGGACTACAACTCCCATAAGCCCCAGCCAGCATGTCCAAAACATCTGGAGGGCACAGGTTGCTAACCATTAGCTCCCATCGATGGAAGATCATAAACAATCCTGGATTATTCATCTATAATTGGTTTAGCAACGGAATGACCAAAAAATGTAGCAATATAAATAAACCTGTGGTCTTTTTGCAAACAAGCACCTTGACACTTGTGGCACATTGTGCTTTGGACTGCAATGGTTAAGGGTCCAGTTCATGGCTGCTTCTTTCTTTGGGGCCATGTTTCTATGATTCTGTGCAATCCTAGGCCTTTTTTTGTCCCCCTCCCCCATCACAAATTATACATGTAGCAAACCAAGATCTGCACAGCCTAGATTTGCATCCTGCGAATGTTGCAGACAGGCCTTTGTCACATAAGACACAGTGAAGATGTTTTGGCAAAGACAAGAATAGTGATGGAAAACGTAAGAGAAGCACTGGGCAGGAGAAGTTGTACAGAGGGCGTTAGGAAAAGGAGATGAATGAATGTTAAGGCTGTTCCCCTTCCATTCATTTATCAGCCTCAGCCATATAAATTGCTTGTCTGAAGAGGCTTAAACTAAGTGGAAACTGTGTTTCTGTCCTCAGAACTGTCCTCAGCCCCAGCTATGTAGTGCAGGATACCTGCCAACCTCTGTGGAAATATCTGTGAGGGCTCTTTGTGTGATATACCATCAACTTCCATCACCTTTGCAAAGACACTGGTTTAGCCATGTTAATCTCTGCCTTGGTCACTTGCCATCGTGGGGCTAAAAAGTCAATACTTGAAGGGTGTTGGGAAGAGAAAAGCACTCCCTGTGCGCTTAGTAAGCGTTAAAGTCCAGAAAAGTGTCCCAGTAGCTGAAGAAATACACTCAGCAAATGGTGTATAATACAAGTCCTTTACTGTGTTCCAATAATATAAATATATACAAGGCAACTGGTTCCTCCAGATAATACAGGCTTTTCCTTATGGCTATAGCATAGCACAATCCTCCATCAATCTCTCATTCACCAGCCTCTGTTCCACATAACTCCAGCCTGACCCACCATGGCCATTTCTATAAGCTGTCCTATGTACACATTTCTGAACCCAGGCTCAGCACAGTCAATTACCTTATCCTAACAGAAAGATTCCCACTATCTGCATGACCTTTACAGCAGCATAGAAAAAACTTGCTCTTTCTGATTATTAACTTCAGCTGGCTGTTCAGTCCTTCTGGACACTCAAACTTTTGTCCAGTTCTTTAAACCAACTTAAACTTAAATTTCCCCTGACAAAGGGAAACCAAAACCAGTTGAAGGCAGCACAAAGCCTTTGTCCACATACCAAAATTCCCGGTCAGGCAATACCTTTATTCCAAGCAATCAAATGGGCAAGCTGTCCATCTCCAGATCCCTTCACCAGGCAAGATATTACAAAAGGTGTAGAGGGAGAATAGAGAAGATGAAATGGGGGACTCCTGAGGGGTGGGAACTAAACCTACTTTTTGTTCCTGGTGACTCCAACCACTGAAAATCAAGACTGCTCCTAAATGTACAGCCCCATCTCTTCACCTGCATTTGCTCATTTTTTCTCAGTATCTTGAGCACTGTTCAAGCAAAGATGTGAGGGCTTAAAATGGATGGGGTTGCACTCCCTGTGAAGGAGCCATCTTTGTCACATGAGGCTCAAGTAGACTCAGTGGCACCAAGTGCCTGGTGGCCCGGTTATGAGCAGGGCCGTGCAGAGAGGGGGGCAGTGGGGGCAGTTGGCCTGAGGCCCACGATTTTGAGGGAGCACTCCAACAAGGAGGTCCTCTCTGGCTTACACTACTGCTTCTGTAGCTTAAGCGGCCCATCAAGAAGCGAGGAGCCCGCCTTGCGGAAACAACACAGAAGCCATCTGTCGTGAAATTCTGAGTGTGAAGAAGTGATGTCTTACATCTTGAATAAAAGTGCTTCCCATTACTTTTTATAAATCGTTCTAGTTCATATATGTATTTAGCACTGAATCAGTACCACTGATTAAAAAATACTTAATGAGCAGTTTGAAATGGGGGGAGCACACACTTTCCATCTGGCCTGCCTGCAGGCCTATCTGGACAGGGATAACTTGGCTTCAGTTGTCTATGCTCTGGTAACCTTCAAGTTAGATTATGATATATGTGGGTTGCCTTTGAAGATGGTTCAGAAGCTGCAGTTTGTGCAAACTGTGATGAACTGACTGATAACAGGGACAAGAGGGTCCGACCACTGATTTTGGTCCACTTGCAGTGGCTGCCTCTATGTTTCCGAGCCAGGACGTTACATGGCTTGGGACCATAGTACCTGATGGAACGCCTCTCACGGCATGCTGTCTGATACGCTATGTTCTGCATCCAAAGCCCTCCTCTGGTAACCACCTCTGAGGGATGATCGGAGGGCAACAACAAGGGAGAGGGCATTCTCGGTGGTGGCCTCCCAATTATAGAATGATCTCCTGGATGAGGCCCACCTGGCACCAACATCGGCATCTTTTTGGTGCCAGGTTAAAACTGCCCTTTTGTCTCAGGCGTATAATGAGTCTTTCTTGATCAGGTCCTGGGTTGTCTCTGGCTGAGTGTTTTAAATTGTTTTAGATATATGTTGTCGTGTGTGCTATCTGTTTTATGTCCTTATATGAATAGTTTTATACATTATATAATGTATTCTAATGTATTTTAATTTTTGTGAACCGTCCAGAGAGCTTCAGCTATGGGGCAGTATAGAAATATAATAAATGAAATTAAATGAAAAGTAGGTTCTGAAATAGGGCCATGTCTCCACGTGCACTGCCTCCTGCCCCCCTCAAGGTCTGACTCGTGTTCACTTTCTGTATGATCATGGATACTGCCTTATCGGGCTTCCTGATTGTGCTGAGCTTTCTACCCACAGTCAAGCGAATCTCCTGATTTTGGAGATCTCCTATTCCAAAGATACCTTCAGAGCAAGAAGGACATGGAAGAGAAGAGGAGGAATGGAAAGAGAGGCTTGAAAGAGTCTCTTTCTTGGAACCATGCCTGTCTTTGATGCTTGGCTGGGATTCCTTGAACTCACAAATTAAAGCTTTTTCAGATTCAATGATGGCAGGTTGACTATCTGTGTTATAACCAAGACCATTTACAAGACATATTTTCCCTGTAGCTATTACTTTGTTTTTTGGAAGCCATGCCATGTTTTTGGCCCAGTCTACTACATATCATCCTTTCCCTGAAGTGGGAAAGTAAGATTTCAAATAGGAGTTGCCTTCATATTCACAAGTGTCAGTCCCTTGAGTTGGGCCAAACACAAAGACGCAATTCCACAATGAAAACGGTTGAAAGGCCATTGAGTAAGCCCATTAGTCTAAGATCTGTTATCCTAAAACTTTAGAAGAAGCACTTTAACCTCTCCAACCCTCCTGGGATGGTTAAGTAAGACTGTAGACTGCATAGAAGGCTAGACTCTTTCCCATGTTGCAATTGAGCTGCAAAGTTGACTGGATTCCCCCCCCCCTTCCATTCCCTGCAGTCCCCTCCAGGAAAAACAATGAGTTGCTGCAGACTAGAGAACAGTTTTTAAAAGATTTATAATACTTTAAATTGGCCAAGCTTAGCTTCACCCTCACACCCGCACGTATTTAACTTTGAAGAGCCCTTTTTGGGGCTAGATGGTGACTGTGGAAGGAATGTTCTTGTGTCAATTGCCCATGCACGTCTCCCCCCACCCACCCCCTGGTGGCCCAACTGACCGCTCGTAAACTGCAAGGGATTTACACCAAGCTCTCTACTGTTATTGAATTTCCAGCGTCCATTTCCTAGTAAATTTACAGCCACGTCTGACCAAATTATAGAAATTTATCCATGAGACATTCCAGTTGTGACTCTGCTGTTTAAGCAACTGCCTCATTTCTGTGCTAAACACTAATTTCATATGACCACTTGAAGGGCTTTTGGGCCTTTCTCTAGTTGGTGTGTATGTCTGAAAGGAAGATAAGCTACATTTCTACTTGTGTACGTGTGTGCATGTGTGTTTTGCAGGGGAGTGGGTCACCTGTGAACAGATGCTTCTGTCTGAAATGCTACTCATAGGAACACAGGAAGATGCCTTTTATGGAGTCATACCACTGAACATAGGAACATAGCCTTCCAATGAACATAGGAACATAGGAAGTTGCCTTATACTCTGCCAGACCATGGGTCCATCTATCGCTGTGGATTGATCCTGGGACCTGCTGCATGCAAAGTAGGTGCTCTACCACTGAGCCACAGCTTGTCCATTAGGAACATAGGAAGCTGCCTTACAATGAATCAGACCATTGGTCTATCTAGTCCAGTATTCCCTGAAATTCTGCCTGAAACCCTATCCTGAAAATGGGTTCAGCATTTGGATAGCTCCTTTAGAGTTTTGAATGGTTCGGACTGAAACCCAGAATGGATTCACAGTCCCACCAAAATTGGAGCCACCAGCTTCCACTCTACAAGGGGTAAGAAAGGAAGTTCCATTAGAACATCCTGCTTCCATAAAGGGTGAGTAAACAGGTTCTGAGATCATGAAGTACCCAAGAAAGTTTTCTTCCAAGCAAATGAAGCTAAAACACTCATATTCGCAGGACTATCAGTAAGTGAATATTTGAAAAATTGCTGGTACAACTGAAGCACTGCCTATACTGCTACATAACCTCATTGGCTAGTATAATGTTGTTGGGGTTTGTCCTGTTTTGTAATCTTGTTTAGTTTAACTCTGGTCGTTCTTGGTCTTCTTATCGCACTGTGCAGTGCGTTTGGAAGATCTGTTAAACTCTAGGTCTCAGTGATATTGTGCAACTGTTCTACATAGGATAGTGCTAAATGTGCTCTCTCTTGTAATCAAATTTTCATTTCCTGTCTCTCGTTTCATAGAGATATGGGTTTTAAATATAGGAACAACCATTGTGACCATTTCTAAATGGGCATTCTGCTCCTCAGCAAAAGCCTCAATAACTAAAGGTGAAATCCTAAACATGCAAACTATTGTGCCCTAAAGCATGTTAAAGGGTCATCTAGAAAGCTGGAAGATCTTCATCCGTAGCTCAGATTTCCCATTTCAGAAGATTCTCAACTACTTCTCTTAGGATTGGTTCACACATAATGTGTTTAATATCTCATCACTCAACTTATTCCTTGATTCCCATCTGAATGTATGAATAATAATAATAATAATAATAATAATAATTTATTTATTTATTACCCGCCTCTGGATCAAGGTGGGGAACAACACCAATATAAAACAGCGTAAAATACATAAAACTGATTAAAAACATATAAAACTAATAATTATTAAAAACTTATAAAACTAATACCATTGAAGAGCCCCCACTGAAATATCAAAAGGGAATTGGACACATTCATGGAGGATATGGCTATTGATAACTATATGCTATCTCCAGTATCGGGCCCTATGCCTATGTACACCAGCTGCTGGAGAACTTGGGTGGGAGGCTGCTATTGCATTCATGTCCTGCTTGTGGGTTTCCCGTGGGCAGCTGTTTGGCTACTATGTGAACAGAATACTGGACTTGATGGACCTTTGGTCTGATCCAGGATGGCTCTCCTTATGTTCTTAAATATATTGATTTGAAGTGATGTCTGGTGATATCAAACCTTTCTCTCTTCCATATGTATAAGGGCAAAATGGACATTACTTTAAACATGTGTCTAGCAACTATACTCCCCCCCCCCATTTTTTTAAACTTTAAAGTAGGCACAGGGCCCTGAGATAGATCAGGATCCTACCATTGAGGGGTGGGGTGGGGGGTAGGGGTACTTTTAAGATCAGGATCAGATCCCCTGCATCTACTCTAGAATAAAAAGGAAAAAAGACATAACTGCTAGACACACATTTAAAGTAATGTCTGCTTTGGTCCTAAGTCATCACTTGGTCTTGCATTCCTTGAATGATGAATGTGTATGTGCGAAGCCATCCTTAGGGTTGCTAGAAGAGCAGAGTTGGGCAATATGTGAACTGATTGCTTTGTCTAGTGTCTGTGAGAACTATTTGTCTTTATGGAAACGTAATATACTTGAATGTTTTATCATCTCATTGAATAACTTCACAAGAATAGAATTTAAAATGAGATTTGTGATTTTGTTATTTAACATGTCATTCTGCTTGTCTGACCTGAAGATAAACCCTGCATTTGCTGCTTTCCAGTGGTTGGAATCTCAACTCTCTTCCAAAGCTTGTCCCAGATAACTGTGATGTTGTCTGCATTTCCAGTAAAAGGGCGAGGGTGTAGAATTCCCTCCCAAGGCCCCTTCTTTATAGGACGTCTACCAAGGATATACACTTGGTTGCATCACTACCGGCTTTTAAACAGGCCTTTAAAACACATTTATTTTGAGCTGCTTTTATTTGAGATGTTGAGCATAATGTTTGACTGATGGTTTGTATTGCTGCTGGTTTTAAACCGTTCCTTCTAAATTGTCTAAATTGGCTTTTAATTGTTTAAATTGGTGTTATGCTGTGAAATGTTTTTTTTAAAAAAGCCAGTGTTTTAATGGTTTTATTGAAATGAGATATTTTAATTGTTAGGTTTTATTAATTCTCTGTAAGTAGTGATGGGTGAACTTACCCCAGGTGAATTGATTTCCTCGGATGATTACGAACTCTCCCATGTGGCTCAGATTAGCGTTCTCCCATAAAATGAATTCTCATTCCATGTAAACAAGAATACACAATATCAAAGTGTATCTTTGGATTTGTAATTTGGAATTGTGTAGTGTGTTATCATGACTTCATGTGTCACCGTGTTATGTAACCACTTCCTCATTGGTTGCTTTTGTGTTGGCATCTCACAGAAACTCTCTACCCATTAGCAGTAAGGAAGAACATTTAACGAGCAAAATAAACGAAAATACTGCATGGAGAGCAACAACCCAAATCCCATCCAACAGGAGTTAGACAGAGAGAGATGACATTATTACAATTTACTGAAAGCAAGAAAATGGGTTGATCCAACAACTCAGGCCATGCGCAGAATTAGCATAGTTTAGATATAGTCTGTGCATGCTCAGAAGTTTGCAATCAGTTCTGAAGTTAATAGTGAATTAGTCCAGGCTTCTTAAAAGGTAAGCATTATCAATGGGCAAAGTTTGACCAGCTAAATAACTAAATTACAAAATTTGGCAGCATCAGTATATTTAAGCTGCTTTGGGGAGCACTCTCCCCTGAAAGGAAGCACAGAAATATTTATAATAAATAAAACAGTAAATCAAAAGACAGGCTGTTGAGCCTGTTTCCTATTCCATACTGCAATTGTGTGCATCTGAGGGCCAATATAGATACGATGGCAGCAATTCTGTGTGCTTAAACTAGAGCTGTGCACAAATGGCCTCTTGAAATTCTCCACCCTATTTGTGGGAAGAGAAATTGAGAGGGCAATTTCATTGAAATTCTCCCACAATTTCTCACAGTCAGGGCTCACCTTTGGCAAGGATTGCAGAATGCTTCTTTCTCCTTTTTCTGAGGTGTTTTTTTTTGGCGGGGGGGGTGCGCTGCCACTGCAAGTAGCAACAGTATCAACTGTGTTGGCAACCTGGCCGCCATTTTTCATCCTCCACAATGCAAACGTGAGGAGGCAGTTTTGTGTCTAGCTCCAGAGGAGAAGTGGAGTTAGCGCTGGGTGAAAATCTGTCCTCCAATGAAACGGGCTTCCATGTTGTTGCCTCACTCTCAGGGCCTGTTATAATTCATTTTTAATTCCTTTGGTGGTGGTGTTGAGCTTACTTAATCACTCCGAGGTGGCTGAGGGTGCTGTGTGCTTTATTCTTCCTATTACCCATCTCTCAATTGCTCTGCAGCCTCCCAGGCTGCCTGCACTTTATGATCCAAAAATGCCCTACGTAAGGAATTATCTCATTATGTCTTCCCCTAGGCTGTAGTTGAACTGCAGGAAGCCAAGGAGGCTCCAGAGGCTCAACAATTATTGTACAATGAAAGACACTACCACACACATCCAGTGGAGGCTGGTGGTTGCAATTTCACTGGGGCTGTAATTCCATTCTGTTTTTTTTATCAAAACCAACCAGAACTCTAAAGGAGCTATCCAAGGTGCTGATCCCATTTTGGGGAGATTGGGCTTCAACACCTTGGATAGTTTCTTTAGAGTTCAGGCCAGTTCTGACTAAAACCCAGAATGGATTCGCAGCCCCACCAAAATCACAGCCACCAGCCTCCACTGCATACTTCGCAGCCACCTGAGAGGTAAGCACACGAACCCTAAACCCAAACCATGAGAATTTCTCCCAAATTTTCTTCTAAGCATTTCTTTTGGAAAGCAATTTATTTTCTGTGAAAGAGATTTGAGACTTGTTGAAAAAAAAGTAATTCCAAGAAATATTTGACACAGCATTACTTTAAATACAAAACTGCCTCCAGGGAAATCCAGTTTTAAATATCAGAGGGCTGTGCAGGTGAGGCAGGATGAAGACTCCTCCCCTTCCATGGCTTATCTTCCTGCAGTCCCTGTTCTGAACTAGGGTTTTTCCCCCTCAGCAAGAGTCACTTTGGCATCGGAACCCCAACTGAGCAAAAAGCTAGATCAGGGTGCAGGATTTCAGCACAGTGCTCTAAAAGATGAAGGCATTTCAGCATATGACCTTAAATTACCTTTGAGCTTTTCTCATATTTTTCATCTCTATATGTTGTCAGTGCAACATAAAAAAGAGAAATGTGCATTGTGGTCGGTGTTTGTTTTACATTCGTATTGCAAACCGATTTAAGCAGAAACAGCTTTCAGCCTCACAGGTGAAACCACATATAGATATTCCTTCACTATCCCCTGGTTTCTCATTGTACAGGACTGAGTATCTGGAGGAAAGGGGAGCGTGGGCAGGCGCAGAAGCAGAAGCCCTAGAGTAAAGTAACCTGTTGGTTGAGCTGGAGAGGTATAAAGGTGCTTCCAGATGGAAAGCTGCTAGCACTGCCAATCTTTGGTCTTCCACTGTACACTGAAAGGGGAATTACCATTGACTGTCCTCACTTCAGGGGGCTAAGCGCCTTTGGGGTATATGCATCTCAGGGGATGCAACATCGGCCCATGGGCAGTGTTGTCCCT
Organism: Anniella stebbinsi; assembly: GCA_029215795.1. NCBI lineage: Eukaryota > Metazoa > Chordata > Lepidosauria > Squamata > Anniellidae > Anniella > Anniella stebbinsi. Next base: position 41,364,544 of record JARDYH010000004.1, on the reverse strand, counting down.
TCCCCTTTCCTACTTCCTCATGGTCACCACACATCCTTTCTCCCAAAATGTTGAAACAAGTGCTTCCCAGCACCAGTTTAGCACCCTGGTTTTGTGAGTGTTCACGCTGAATAAATATAGTTACCATGGGTCCCTAAAGCCTGACTTTCCTGGTCAGTTTCACAATTGAGCTAGGAAACTTGCCAGTTGGCTTTTTCTAGTCTATTACAAACTTGCCTCTTGATTTATTTATTTTTCTGGTCTGTTTCACAAGCTGGCTAGGAAACTGGAGAATTTCATTAGGGACATTTGAAGGGGCTCCAAACACTGCTTCTTCAAAGTGAGAAGGGAAGACAGCAGTTGAAATTGACAAGTTGTGTGTGGGTTTTGACTCTTTCCCTTGCTCTGTCTTGCTCTCTTTCTGTCTCTAAAATTAGGCAGCTCCAGCACTATTTCAGAATGCCCCAATTCCAATATAGGGATTTTTTTTTAAAAAAAAATATTTATGTTGAACTGACTGAGTACAGTAAAACAAGGCTTGTTGTTATTGTTGTTGCTATTATTATCATTATTATTACAAATATTTATATCCTGCTCTTCTACAAATAACTATCTGTAGAGTTTACAGACACCCCACTAATTAGAGAATAAATATATAATATTAAAAACCATAGAATTAACAAAATGAAGAGTCATGTTGCTAGCCAAGCCTTAGGTATCTTCAGTGGCATAGTTGAGGATGGGGCGATTTTTAAGATACCAAGATACTAGGTGCTAATTTAACCCAGCCCTATGAGAGTTGGCATTAACTGTGTGGCAACTGTGGCTTTGTGGTGGATAGATGCAGTAAGGCAAGTCTGATGTAGCCTCAGGGACGTGGCATGGTGGAAAGCAGGGGTAGGCAACCTAGTGCCTTCCACATGTTTTGGACTACAACTCCCATCACCCCTGATCATTGACTCTGCTGGCTGGAGCTTATGGGAGGTGTAGTTCAAAACATTTGCAGGGCACCGGGTTGCCTACCCTGGTTATAAAGCTGTCTGGATTCTTTCCCAGGAACCACTGCTTGAGACGTTTAGTTCCTGATGAATTGGCTGGAATGGGAACAAAGCACCTGCATGAGATTACACAAACTAAGCTTCCTAATTTAAATTATTTTATTTTCATGATTTGCACCAAGATTTGCATTTTATGCAAACTGTGTTACTGGTGTGGGGAAGCCTAAAATACATCGAGGCTGTAGACAGACAATAGTGTTCAAAGAGTTGGCATCATTACCCATGATATGCATGCCGGTTTTTGTCTCTCTTTTTACCTCTGGTTAAATACGATTTGCCGGGTTTTGAAACAGTACAAAAGTCTTCCTAATCTGCTTTCCAAACATAGCATTAAGCTGAGTGTACCCACCATGAACAGCAGTGCATCTATGATCATAAATATATAATGGTGGGGGGAACACTAGACTGTCTGTCTGTCTGTCTGTCTGTCTGTCTGATAGATTGAACTGTCTTGAGATCAATCGATCGATCAATCAATCAATCAATAGATAGATAGATAGACCCACAAACACACACACCTCTACGTATATCTATATCTAGCCAGATTTTTGAGGTGAGCTGTCAATGGTATTTTGCAAATTTCAGACCACCATTAGTTGTATCTCTCATCTGTAATACCAACAGGCTTCTTTGAGCTGGACCTGGAAAGGCTGTTTCTAGCTTTCGCTTTATTTCCAGGATACAGTCCTGTGCTTTATAGTCACTTTCTCAAGCTGTGGCTCATATTTTTAAAGCTTCTCTCTCTGGTTTCCTTTCAGACAATGAGCCCCCCTGAAATTTCCCTGAAAACATGATAGTATTTTAGCTGGTAAACAGAGACAGGCAAGAGGGGGGCAACATTTCCTTGTGTTTTCATCCTAGATTTGCAGGAAGGCCCGTGAGCAGGCGAGTTCCTGTTTGGGAGGATGCCTGGCAGATGCTCCCCTTCCTTCATCTCTGATGCCTTTGATTTCAGAATTGTTGCAGATGCCTCATGTCTCATGCCTCATATACTCAGTCAGCAGTACCGCATCAGGGCAGGAAGAGCATAACTAGCAGCTTTCTCCAACTCAGCATCTTCCAGATGTGTGGCACCACAACTCCCATTAACCTGGGGGTAATGTGAGTTGTAGTCCAACACATTGGAAGAGCACCAGATTGGGGAAGGCTGCATGAGAGTGAGCAAATCCTTCAGTGCATGAAATAGCACTAAAAGTGCCCTGTCAGAGCCAGCGTCTTAGAGTGTTGAACTGGGCCTGGACTGGGGAGACTGGGGTTCAAGTCCCCACGCAGTCATGAAGCTCATTGGGTGACTTTGGATCAGTCACTGACTGTCAGCCTAACCTACCTCACAGGGTTGTTGTGAGGGTAAAATGCAGAGGAGGAGGATCACATATGATTCCTTGGGCTTCTTGGAGGAAAAACCAGGATGGAAATGTAACAAAGAAATAAAAATAAAAATCTACTGCTGAAGGGCATCTCCATTCATAAGCGCTACGGAGAATTTTCCCAGGTTCAGAGCTGAAAGAGCATGCATTAGAACACTGTGCTGCAGCGATGCCTCTCCCCCATGCATGTCTCTGACTGAACATATGGCCTTACTCTGAGGGTTTAGGAATGGCTGCAGCCTCCTCCCATCCCACCAGTGGACGCTGGTGGCTCCAATGTCAGTGGAGCAATGAATCCACTCCAGATTTCAGTAAGAACCAATCAAAATTCTTTGTACCTTGGATAGCTCCTTTAGAGTTCTGGCTGGTTAGGACTGAAACCTGGAGCAGATTCACTGCCCCACGGACATTGGAGCCCCCAGCATCCACTGCATTCCCCATGTATGTGTGGCGTTAGCAAGAGAGGTTTGGACTGAGAAATCCCATTCGTATGGGCTGTGGCTCATCAGTAACCTGACAGAGAGAAAAGCCATGTGGGCTCATCCTTGTGGGCTGTTGTAACTGGGAACACTCACTCATTCACCATCGTCCGGGAGAAGGAACACATCTGTTGTGTCCAGCAGCTGCTCACCAGCTGTGTGTTGCAATCTGCAAAATACCAAGCAAAGACCATGCAGCTTTGGGTGGTTTGACTCTGCTTCTCTGTTCATTTACATCAAACAAAAGCCAGCTGGCGGCGGTATTATTTGTCTTCCTTCTTTTCTCTTGCAACGGAGTGTTTATTTCTTACGGCCTAGCTGTTTACAGGCTGGGATTCCCACCTTGATCTCCTCTTTTCATTTCAAGCCGCCACATCTAAATGGGCATGACATTGCAGCTGGAGGAGCTGGAGCTAAGGAAAGGAGGCCTCCCAGAGAGGCAGATACAAAAGAGAATATATATATATATATATATATATATATATAATTGAACCAAGAGGGAAAGTAAGGCTTTAGGGTGACCACAATACAAGGAGGGCAGGGCTTATGTATCTTCAACAGTTGTATAAAAGAGGGGATTTCAACAGGTGTCATTTTTGTGCATGCAGCACCTGGTGAAATTCCCTCTTCATCACAAAAGTTAAAGCTGTAGGAGTCCTGCTCTCTTTTGCATCTGGTCACTCTACAAAAGAGGGCAGGGCTCCTGCAGCTTTAACTGTGGTGATGAAGAGGGAATTTCACCAGGTGCTGCATGCATACAAATGACACCTGCTGAAATCCCCTCTTCTATACAACTGTTAAAGATACAGGAGCCCTATCCTCCTTTCTATATGGTCACCCATATGGGGCTACATTCCAGTGGTGGGCAGCTGCAAAGCCAAAAGTACAAAATAAATAAATTCTGGCCTATTTCAGCTTAAGGCTCTTACTGCCAGTAACTAAACCTTAGGAGAGGTATTTCAGCTTTTTAGAATGTGGGGAAAACATACAAAAGCCAGGAAACCACCAGATGATCAGTGGTCAGAGGACAGAGGGTAGGGCCAGAGAAGGGGGCATGGCCATCTGGAGAACTCCGGAGGGCCAGGTTTGGCCCGCAGGCCTAAGGTTCAACACCCCTGCTTTATTTCAATCAGGACCTTCCCCCCCTTCACTTTCCTTTTCACCAAAAGAGAAAGGAGATCAAAATATCTGTGCTACTGAAGCCAATAAATGTTTATAGGGGTATTATAAGTATTACACCACCAGAGCAAATGGCTGATAGTAACAGTAATGTGGCTGGTGACCAGCTCTGTTCTCCTTGCTGCTTTGCTTCCGGCTGTTATTGTTCATGGGGTCCATTGCACATTTCCACACAGAGTGCCTGGGTGTTATTGTACAAGTCTAGTGTCAGTAAATAACGTTGCACTGCAGGGGCTTCAGGACAAGTTGGTGGCAGGTGAGTTGCAGCTGGCAGAGCAGCAGAACGGATTGGGAGCAATTTCTTTAAGGGGCAAAAAGAGGGGGGGAAATAGATCTTTTCTGACTATTGTGAAATTCTGAGAAGCTTTCTCTGGCTTTGCTAAATGAATTGAGTGGTTCAAAACATCCAAGTGCTGGAGATAGCATCAAAATAAAAGCCAGATTATTGCTAACGTTTGGTATCCTAGATGCCTGCTAGATGTGCACATTTGCAGTGCGTGTGTGTTCATAGAAAGCAAAGGCAGAGATGTACTTTCTGCTCTGGACAGGAAAATGTGGCTCAGATTAGCAGAGCAGGTTTCAGGATTGTTAATTCTCCTTTGCATTAGAATTACACACGTTGGCTGAATTCGGACGACACAATAAGCAACTGGGGGGGGGGAACAATCATCAGTTGCATTGACTATCGTGTCTTCTGAATGCTGTCATAGTCAACTCAGCGCTGATCCTAATCCACACCACAGTTGGTTATTTATTACCATGTTGTGTGGGGAGTACCCCCTAGATGAACAACTGTAAAGTTGATTATTACCCCACCATTGACTATCGTGTTGTCCGAATTCAGCCAGTGGCTCACAACATGGTAATAAATAATCAACTGTGGTGTGTATGAGGATCAGTGCTGAGTTGACTATGGCAGCATTCGGATGACACAATAGTCAAAACAACTGACGATTGTTTCCCCCACACCAGTTGTTTATTGTGTCGTCCGAATTGAGCCAGTGTCAACTTATTAAGAGGCTCAAGGACTCTTATATAGCAGCCTTTTCCAAACTGGTGCCCTACGGATATGTTGGGCCACAACTCTCAGCATCCCCAGCCAGCATGTGCCTGCCATTGCTGCTGGCTGGGGGATGATGGGGCTGTAATCCAACACTTCTGGAAGGCACCAGGTTGAGAAGGCTGCAGTCTAGAAGCCCTTGAGCCACGTAATATGTTGACGCTACATATCATTCCACTGCAGAGGAGAATTATTACTTCTGAATTCTGCTCTGCTAGTCTGGGCCACATTTTCCTGTCCAGAGAAGAAAGAACATCTCTGTTTTCGCTTTCAATGCATCATCATCTAGTGCTGAGAATAGAAGCAAGGGCAGAAATCAGCAAACCACTGACTATCAGCATCCTTGTAGGACAGCCACAGATAAGGTAGGTCCTGCAAATAGCCTGCTCTCTCACATGCAGATATGCAGTGAAGGGCATACCAAAGCAGCCCAGCCAATATGAGTAGGGTCATTTAAGTTATGCCTGGGGGCGGGCATGTGTGTGAGGGGCTGCAGCAAATCGTGGAACAGGGAGCAGAGCAGCAAATGTGCTCAGAAGTTCAAGCTTCTTCAAATTATAGTAATTAAGAATGACTGGACCCAGCATTGCACAGGTTGAAAGACCCTTTCATTTCATGCAGGGAAGCCTTCAAGCAACCTTACACAGCTGTCAGAATTGGACACCTTGTGCCCACCCAATCTGAGTGAAGCCATGCCCACTGGCATTTCTGGGCATGGCCCCTGCCATAGTGCACCCCTATAGCCCCCCGAGGGAGTGTTGTGTCCACTTTGTCCCCTAAAGGGGGGTGCCCCACAGTAGAGGTAGGAGGAAGGTCTATAACTGTACCCCTCTAATGTCCTGTGGCTTCAAATAGTATGGATTGAAGTTCTATGCTAGTTAGGGAAATCTGCCCCTAGTGACTGGGGGTGTTACTGCAGACTTCAACCACATGGATACATTAAAATTAATTAATGTGTTTTAGAAACAAACTAACCCTGAGGAGCAAACCCCCTAGGGTCCCCTTAGTATGCATGCCAATTTTCAGGTGCCTCGAATTCACAGTCTTGGTGCTGTGTCACTGAAAAACAGACAAACATTCTCTTTTATTATTATAGATTTCTAAATGTGCATATACACATGTACATTAGCACATGCAAATGCTGTGCAAATCTGGGTCCTCTTTCATCCCCTTTTGGGATGTATTAATTTCTTGGGTATTGCATTGTGATCAGTGTATCAGGAAATGAAAGGTTATTCTCATTTAATAAGTGGAAATATACAGCAGCAGAGAGGAGGCTGAGGGTGTGACTTCTACACAGAATCCCAATGCAAAATTGAAAGATTAGAAAGGATATGGGAATATGTAGTTATTCGGATCATTTACTGGAACTGTCTGTTTCTAATGCTCAGCTTTGTAGCAAGCATAGTTTGATGCATTACTAGTTTGGAATTGATTGTGAACTTCAATGAATGCACAGTCTGCATCCAAAAAACAAATGATCCATTGCTGCTCCCACCTCCTTGGCGCCACCACAGTTCTGGCTCCATGAGGAGGAGGAAGAATTGGCGGCACCATTCATCTCTCCATCTCCTCCATGATTGAGGACGATGGCGAACCAACATTACGTAGAAAGGCCATGCAAAAGCAACCAAGCAGGAAGGGACTACATAATGTGGTGATGCATGATGTTATTCTGCATTAAACAATTACAAACTACAATTCCCATGATGCACTTTGACACTGCACATGCGCAAAAAACCCATATACATGGAAAGAGATTTTGTATTAAAGGAGAACTCTCATCTGAACTAACATGGATGAATTCATTGCTTTCTGAGAAAATAATGAATTCACTCTGGGTATAAGTTCACCCATCACTAGTTACAGTTTCTCTGCAGAACTCCCTGTTCAACACAGGGAAGTCAGGGTGGAGGTGGCATGCATGTCTCTGTGTCTCCCTCACACTTTCAGTTTCATAAACCAAAACTGCTTTAATAGTAATTCTCTCAGCCCAGAGGGCGTAAAAATGTACTTTGTCATGGTGGCTTATTGGTAGGGATCTCTGACAAGTATTTTCAGCACTGTCACCAATTCCAGGGATTATTTGAGAGGATTCATGGCAGTTACATGTGGCAACCAAGCCAATACACATCTGGAGGCAGCTCATAGTTCTTAGATGATGCCTCTGCTTTTGGGGGTCAGCATCCCATTTTCAAGAAAGTCCATGCCGAGTACGGCCCTCATCCTGGTTCAGCTTCCTACATGATACAACTATCCCTCACCTGACCTCACCCTACAACACCTGTGTACTGGAGGCAACAATAGGATGTGTATACAAAACAACAAACCCTGAGCAACAAGCCCTCTACCAAGTCATTACTTTTGGGGGGTGGGTAGGGAATCATGATCTGTCTCCAGCCTAACTTTGTAATGTAAATATGTTCTGACAGTGCTTCAAAATGGAGGTTTTTGCAAGTGGAAGATGCTCTGAATTACCAGGATATATCATACCTGGCTTTTTGAACTAGTGCAGCACCTAAAATGAAACTCCAGCTTGACTAATATACAGACTGTCGTATTTCTCTTCTGCTCATTGCCTACCTAGGAACCCGTATATTCTACGCAGAGCAAGAGACAGATCTGAGCTTCAGCTGGCCTTTATGTTTTCAGAAATCTGGGTCACCCATTGCTTCTTTGTCCCAGAATGCTAGCTCAAATTGGACACCTGCAACACCTAAAGTGTGACTCATTCACTGTGACTCATCTTAACGCGGAGGCTTCTGAGATTCCTATGCCTTGCCGGGCTGAAGCTGGCAGGGCAGGAGAAGCAGCAGAAACAATCTGCACCTCCCCATCCTCTGCCTTTCCTGATTTTTCTAGATGGGCTTTTCAGCCCATCTAGCGAGGGCATTTCAGAGGGAGAGGGAATGAGGCTGGAGGAGGCTCGGGAGATGTCATATCCTAGCCTCCCTGGACTCTTCCCTCCCCATCCAATGAAACGCTCCCATTTCCCCCTCTCCAAGGTTGATTTTCTGACCTCAGAGGGCAGCTGGCATGGTTTTTATGTCCAGGCTGCGAGGGCACAGGGAGGGGGACAGATCTTCGAAAAACCCCTTCCAAGTTTGGAGCGCTGTCTCTGACATAAGAACAGTCATGCTGGATCAGACCAAGGATCCATCTAGTCCAGCACACTGTTCACACAGTGGCCAACTAGCTATCAGCCAGGGATGCACAAGCAGGACATGGTGCAACAGCACCCACCCACCCATGTTCTCCAGCATCTGGTGTCTATAGGCTCACTGCCTCTGATACTGGAAGTAGCATATAGCCATCAGGATTAGTAGCCATCAGAAGGGCTCTTCCAAGCTGTCCTATGGTCCCTGGGATGCTCTTCCAGTCTAGGATGTAAAAAGAGGACATATTCTCAAAGGTGCCAATTATTTTTATTCACAGTGTTTTTACCCTGCTCTTCAGCTAAATAAAGGCTCCAGGGTGACTTACAAAGATTAATAATGAAATAGTCCCTGCCCTCAGGCTGACAATCTAAAAGACATGGCACAAAAGGAAAAGGCATTGGAAAGGAGGAGGAAAAAACAAAACACAGGAACCAGTTCCTAGTTTGCAAGTTCTTCTAGGGGATGAGGTTTCTGGTAGAGAAGGATAAAAACAAGCTACCTACAGCTGTTCCTTTTCTGGCCCATGTATGGGGCCAGGTTGATCTCCCTTTTGCAGAGATCATCTTCCCAGGAGGCAGGATATGTAACCTCCCCAGGGGGCCTTCATTCTCTGATCAATAGGTGAGGCCAGAGTCTGCAGACCCAAGGAACTTTCAGTCGGAGCTGTATGGGGCTCCCTGTGGCTTCTCTCTCTCCCTCCCTCCCTCCCTCCCTCTCTCTCTCTCTCTGGGATGTATTGGACCAGGATGGTCCCCTCTTGCCACAAGATCTTTCTTGGGAGGAAGGGGGTGCAGCCTCCAGTGGCCCTTGGTTGAAAGGAAAATAAATTTATTGAACCACATGTAAACAAATTCTTAAGCTTGAATTCCTTCAACTCATCTCAAAAATGTTTCCAGTCTCTGTCCAAATCTGAAAGCTTAAGTTCCAAAAAATTTTATCGTTATAAATGGTTTTAAAATTCCAAATCTGTTTATCTATGGGCTTCTGTGTTTGCTGATTCATTTTGGTAGCTGTATCAATCATCAATATCATTAGGTCTTGAGAATATTTATTCAGAATAACACACCATTTTGTACAAAATCATCTCTAACCATACCTGGCCCTAGAGAATGCTAAGGCCTCTGGGAATTCATTTGGCCTGACAATACTCAAAAAGTGTAAGCATTTTAATTTACTTTTACTACTCTTCTGATGGAGTCCAACAAACATATGCCATGCTTTTCCCTCTGGAGAGTAGTGTGTTCAAAAATAGACACTTGTTTCAAAAGCTAAACCAAGTATTCTTTGGAATAACTGTAGCAGTTTTCCCATTCCACCCCAAATTCCCAAAAAGAGCAAACAAGTGTTGCCTAGAGCAAGAGACAGATCTCAGTTACAGTCAGCCTTTATAATTTCAGAAATGGGGGTCAGCTAGAGTAGCTACCCAAAAGGAAGAAATGCATCACCAAAAGGAGGCAGTGAATTGCATAAAATATGCATGCGCTAATTTAAATGTATAGATGCAAATTTAGAAATAATTATTATAATTTAAAGAAAAATACAGTACATCAAACTACAGTGTGGAAGGTAGTGACCGGTAACCTCTGTGCCCACTTGTTGAACCTGTTGTTCAGGTGCTAACTGTTGATGGGTTCTTCATCTTTAGGGTTCTTCATCTTTAGGGTTCTTCATCTTTAAACCAGACTTGGACTGGACACTCCTTCAAATAGAGGATCCCTTCAAATAGAGGATGGTCCTCCGGTAGCCCTTCAAACAGAGGACTGTTCTCTGTATATGGCCACCCTATTCTCAGCCATTGCTTCTTTCTCCCAGAAAGATTCTAGGTGCAATCTGATACCTACAATTCCACCAATGACTAAACCATTCAGTCTGCATTCTCTATTTTTTAGACTGAACCTAAACTGCAGACCTCGTAGCTACAACATCAAGATTAATTAGGGGAGGCTTTTTGTTCTTCCCCCATCCACGGCTTTTCACTGCCTAGCCTGACAAAGAGTTCTGGAGAATTCGAGAGCTTGAGCAAACTTTTGCAGCATTTTGGTTGGTCCTAATAAAAGAATCGCCCAACTATAGAGCCCACAAAAGCCTTTTGCAATTCCCATGTTAACTGCTGCTGCTAATGCAAGGCCAGATCTACATCAAGCAGGATAGAACACATTGAAAGTGGTCTAAAAACGGTATATTAAATCTGTCATGGGCCTCAACAATGGTCAGTGCACTTCAATCCTGCCTGAGACTCAATCCTGCCTGCTCAGCCCTCCCTAGCCTGGTGCCCTCCAGATGTGTTGGACAGCAACTCCCAGCTGATCGGCCATGCTGGCTGGGAATGATGAAAACTTCATTTCATTGATTACATTTCCATGCCACCCAACAGCCAAAGATTAAAAACCTTTAAAATACAATATTGTAACAGAATATAAAATAACTTAAATGCAACATACAAAGAGAGAGAGAACCCAAAACACTGCAATCCAACGCATCTGGAGGGAGACAAATTTGGGAAGGCTGAACCAGTGGGGGCTGTTAGCTCCAATGTCAGTGGGGTGGTGAATCCGCTCCAGGTTTCAGTCAGAACCCTAAAGGAGCTATCCAAGGTGAAGGAGCACCTTGGATAGCTCCTTTAGAGTTCTGACTGAAACCCTGAGCAGATTCACCACCCACTGACATCAGAGCCACCAGTCTCCACTGAACTGAGCTAGTGGCTGTCCTTAGCACAACCTCTGGGCAAGCACTTCTTAAGCAGAGTGAGGCAGCTGCATCAGACAGCAGATGCTGGAATGCGCAGCAGTGCCAGCTGCCCCCTCCCCCTCCCCCCGCCATTCTTCTCTTTGGAGGACAGAGCTGTGCGTTGCATACAACCCAGCCTACACCCGCTAAGCAATTCTGTGGCCTTCAGGCCCAAGGGAAGTTTCTCTCCTGTTGCTGGCCTTGAAATACAATTCAGGTGCCAATCCAGTCAGCGTCTAGATGAGGGTGGGCACCATGTCCTTCGCCTCAGGCAGAAAAATCTCTTGGGCTTCCTTCTAGCATTACTCTTTCTCCCACTTCCTGCTTGGCACTACTATTGCTGTGAAAATCAACTGCCAGGAAGCCCCTATTTTGTCACTGGAGCGGTGCACCTGCAATCCCTTCCCCACTCAGCCAGGCCACTTACGAAAAGCTTGAGTACAGACCACATCTCCTCCCTTTCCCATCAGTCCTCCGGCTGCCAGTGTGATGTCTCTATCCATCTCTGCCGATAACAGGGGTTCATCACCAGCCTGTGCTTAAAGGTTATCAGGTACACAGAACAGATAATAAATATTCCAGTAAAAAAGCTGCGATCAGACACACACACACCCCGCTCCTTTGTGAGTCATGAAATGCCAAGCAAGGCTCAGTCAGCAAATCTCTAGAAACCAGGCAGGCTCGATACCGGTTTGGATATGAGTCACTGCCCCATGGGCTGCATGGAAGGACCCTGGCAACCAAAACCACAGGAAAAGATTCACCAGCTTCTACAGCCAGAATGCTGCCTGTGCCAGTAGCCCCAAGCAAACATGAAGGCAGCCCACCTAGTGGGATGGCCAGGTGTCCTACCTTACAGAAAGCAGTCCTCTTTTTGAAGAGCTGTCAGAACCCAATCCTTTATTTGCACCAGCTCTCCAGTGCAAGATAAAGAACGATAAGAAGGGAGGGCAGCCGGGGCCTTGGAGCTGCCCACTGAGAGCGCCTGGATAACAGTTTGAGCAGGCAGGCAATCAGGGCCCCTGGTCCCCATCTTCCCCACCATGGTGAGATGCTTTGCATTTCTATTTAAATTACAGCTATTAGTTCCAAATTTGCATCAATCCGTTAACATGAGCATACACAAATGTTATGTAAATTTGTGTCCTCTTTTTTGGTGATGTGTTTCCTCTTTTTTGCCAATGCCACCCTACCTACAAGCAGTGCCAAGTCTGTTTGCAGCTGATAACCAGACCAAAGGATTAGAGAGGAGAGCTGTTGCAAAGAAAAGTGGTGGCTCTTGTCCTTCCGATGACCTAGCCAGGCAGCAGCCTCTCTGTTGTGGAAAATGCCCTTCACACTGCTAAATCCAATCAGATAAGCTGCTTTGCTTTACGGTCTCAGCGGCTGCAGCGAAGGCCACAGGCCACCTGTTCTTTTCTCTCCTTGGGAGACTCTGCTGGTTCCGGCCCATGCATGGATACAATACAAGCACTCGCATTTTAGCCATGTTCTCATGGGGGCAGACAGGGTGCGTGTGCCCCTGTCTGAGGCTGTCCAGGGCTTGCTTCTTTTCTTTCAGCTGTCAATCAGGAGTCCTGGAAGGCTGGAGTGAATAAATGTGTTTGGGCCTGGCTCGTGCTGCGATGCTGCATCTCGAAGGGAAGGAGGATGTCTCAGCATGAATTCTCGTGCTGCCGCTGCACACACATTCCAGAATCTGATCACGGCAGCACGGCTCCTAGGGCGCTGCTGCGGTCGCTGCTGTCGCCCTGCCTGGATTGCAGCAGCCTGCCAGGAAGCTTGTCCTGCCATTTATCTCTTTGGTCCCTGCCACCAACTGGAGCATATGGGCCCTACATCAGCGTGTTTGCAGTATCCCCCCACCTGTTGCACTTGCACCCACTGCTGTGGGCAACCACTCCAGGGAAGCCACTGCTACCCTTTCTGCCCATCAAGCTCTCAAGCCACCAATCACCCTGTCATGCTGTTCACAACAGTAAAGCCATCCTGACTGCAGCAGACAGTTGCATTGCAAACCCTGCAAGCAGCTCTTTGGCTGCTCTCTTGCCTCCTCCTGCCTTTGGGGGAGGTGCAGGTAGGACCACACTTCCTCATTGCTGAATCTAAGGATCTTTCCCATCCAAAGGGAATCCGTCCCCCTCCTGCCCCTGAATCAGGATTCTATCATTTTAAAATTAGATTTCTAGCCTTGAACAAGCACCCCTGAATCAGCTCTGATTTGCTTTCGGCCAGGGGTGCAGAAACTCAGGCCTGGGGCCCAAATTCAGGACTCAGGACTTCCCCAGATGCCCATGCTACCACCCTCTGGCTCCACCCCCTTTCCCCTAAATGGCAGTCTTTTAGTGGTTTCCCAGCATTTTGTGCATTTTATTCCCCATTCCGTAACTGGCAGAAAAAGTTTTAAGCTAACATATACTGGAATTTTAAGCTAAAATATGCTGGTGCTTTAGCGACACACCTTTTGCTTTGAGCCTCCTCACCTAATGCCTCTACTTTGGGACATCAACATCCCTCCTTTGAAGGTCCATTCAGAGTGGGGGGCCACATCTTGGTAATCTTCATACTCCAAAGACCTTGAGAAGAGACCTTGAGAAGCTTAGAAGCCTGGCTCCTTTGCCATGATAATTGTGTTAGTCCTGTACAGTGCCACTCCGACATTGCACTCAAAGGAACAACTCAATTTACAACCCACACATAATGCAATGGAAGTGAAAAGGCCTGAAGCCAACAGGGTGGTTGTGTGTAGGGCCATTCAGTTAGATATTTGGGAACCTGGGGAGAATAGGAGCAAATGATGCTACAGAATGCTTCTACACTGCTGGATGTCTTCTTCCAGGCCAGCAAGAACATTCATCATACAACTGTTGGCTGAGCAGTTAATTATCCTTTTGCTGCCAATGACAAACAACTCTCTTGAACTCACTCGGTCCCCAGCACAGGCATTCCCAACCTCAAGGGGAGAACTTACCGTTGTGCAGTCCCAACACCGCTGCCTATTCAGGGCTCATTCAGTAGCCATTTAGCAACAGCAGAGATGTCAGAGGAATTGTTTGGGAGAAGCTTCCCTTGTTTTGGCTCCCAGTCCAATTTCCGCATACTGGCCCAATTCAATCTGCATCGGGTCAGGCCAGTTCCTGGATAATTATTTTTATTTTAATTGCACAAATAGAAATGTGTGCAAATTGCAGCTGAAATCTGCACAAATTATGCAAATGGCAGCCATTGCTTCCCCAAATCTGTAGTTGCACAACTGAAAAAAAAATATGCAAAAAGATCCCAGATTTGGGGGAGGGGGAACCATGGCTTGGCCCACAAATCCAAGCCAAGTCAGGCACACTGAGGAACTCTGTCAAGCTGGATGACGAAAAAATGGATTTCCCAGTGGTAGACATGTCTAAACAACAGCATCCATCCCACAGCACAGTCCAAGACTGGAAACGGATGATGTTCTTTCAGGGAGCTGGAAGGGATAGAGACACCCCTGAAATGCAATGCACATGATCAGCCATCTCACTATAGCAGTCTTTCCCAAGATGCCCCTGCTTCCAAATGGGTCAGACTACAATTCCCATTATCCCCAAATCAGCATGTTTCCCCCTCTGGCTGGGAACAATGGAGTTGTAGTCCAACCCATTTGGAAGGCTGCATTATAGTCTCAGTTCACTGGGGTGGGGAGGGGTTAGTACTGCTTCAGAAAACCCTGCAGGGCCTGTTTGAAGAGAGAAGAGGATTGGCCAAAAAGAAATGCATATGTTTGCCATGGAAAACTATGGGCCTGTTCAGACGACATGCTAAGCCATGGTTAGGCTACTAACCCTTTTGCAGCAAATGGTTAGTGAGCATGGTTAAAGCATGATTATGTATTCACCATCATTAGGAATGGTTCACACAATATGCTAAGCCATAATGTTTAGCTCAAAGTGCTTAACCACAATGGATTAGAGTGTCTCTGAAATAGAGTCAGTGTCATTCTAAAAAATACCCCTCCCCCCCAAAAATCTTAAAAATTACTCTCTCTCTCTCTCTCTCTCTCTCTCTCTCTCTCTCCGGTATGAAGCCTGGCAGTTGAAATGGGTGCATGTACGTGAAGAGATGGTTGGAATACAGGAGAGAAACATAACAAATGTTTCTCTCCTGTACATGTACATAAAGCATGTTTATCTCCTGATCAGAAGAGCTGCAGAGTTCACCCAAAGTTCAGACATATTGCTGAAGTGAAGGGTCCTCCACCTGGCCCGTGGCCATCGCTCCATACAGACGGGACTTCTTACACATGCCAAGAGCACACAGTGCCCACTTGAAACAAAATGGGAGCCACTCAAGAACACTTCTCTTTGGGTTGTGCCCCAAAAGCTTCCAAGGAAAAGATTTCTTGGCATCTGAACATGAACCACTGTGGTGTGGCAGACAGACTGCCAGATTAAGACCGGAGAGATCCAGATTCCATTTCCCATTCAGCCATAGAGATCAACGGGTGTCCTTTAGCCAGTAGCCAATAGAGAGAGTGTATCTCAGTGGTTAGAGCACGTGCTTGGCATGCAGAAGGTCCCAGGTTCTATCTCTAGGTAGGGCTAGGAAAGAAGCCCTGGAGGGCTGCTGCCAGTCAATTGACAATACTAGGCTAGATGGACAAATGGCCTGACTGAGTATAAGGCAGCTTTATGGTCTGTTGTCTCTCCATTTAATCTACCTCACAGGACCGTTGTGAGGATAAAATGGAAAGGAGATCCTTGTAAGTCACCCTGAGAAACTTATAGGAAAGGAATGATAAAAATGTAATAGATAGATAGTCTTTGCCTTGATATGATCTGCAGACCAAACAAAAGGTTACTATTTAATTAGGACCAAGGGTAATGTTGTCTGTTGCAAACCAGCATCCATCCATGCAGGGCCCTTTCTAGACTGGCTCTTCCACTGGGTATCTCAGGCATCCCAAAATATGAAGTTCATCACCATCTGGATCCACTGCCTTTGCTCATTAGAACCAGGCTGTATTCACATTCCTAGCCAAAGCATCAAACCTGGATTTACCTCGAATACCTTTCCCAAGCCTGTGGTTTTCCTTTCTCCCCAAAACAGAAGGAAGTAAGCATCCAAAGTCCTGAAAATAAACATTTTGTATCCTCAGAACATGTTTCTCTTCTTTCTAATATTTCCTTTCTCTCTGCCACAGGGAGAAGCAGAGGTGAGAGTGGGGGGTGGCAAAAGTCCCATATACTGTATACCCAATTCTCACTGCAACCCAAATGCAATTTTCAACAACTTCACAAAAACAAAATCTATTCTGGGATCTGGTGCTAAAGCAAACTTGTGTGGGTAGAAAAACAGTACAGCCAACAATTCTACAATCTGTACCCTGCAGCCACCTGGCTTATAGCTGCAGCTTGGCTGCAGCAATTCTGCAATTATAGAGGAGAATGCCCTAGTTCCCAGCCTATAGAGAGAGGCCTATAGTCAGAGATGTTGTGTTGGTAGGGGTTTAAGTAGATGCTGGCATGCCCCTCCCGTTCCCAAGTCAGCACAAAGTGGGTGGGCAGGTAACTAAGTTAATGGAAAAGACAGTAGACTTAGATTTGGACTCAGTACAAAAAATTGAATATCTCTCCAATACCTATAAATCGGCAAGAGCTATAATCACCTTCACCTCATCTACCATTGCAGCTAGAATATACGAAACTAAAGAGGAATACCTCTGGTTTGGTATGAAAGTGAATAGACATTTTAAAGATGTTTCTCCATTTTTTTCTCTGGGAAACCTTAGAAGAGGGAACAGGCACTTTTGTAGTCCTCCCTATACAGAGCCACCGATCGGAAATATGATAGATTTAAATGCCGTAAATGACTCTTCGGGTAGCATTTTGCCCCACACATCCCAAGGTTTTTTATCTTTGGGAAACCCTACTGTCCATAGAGATATGGGACAAATAAAGGTGGAGGACTCAAATGCCCCCTCTGGATTTTTTTGCCCAGAAGAACTAAAGTTAATAGATAGCTTTGATGCCCTACCATGGCAAGACCAACAGGAGACCTTATCAAGACTATCAACTCTGCTAGAGCTATTGAAGAAGAAGAATACACAAAACACTGTGCAATCTCCACTCCAAGATTCTGCTGTAGCTGGGAACCCCAGTAAAAGAGGGACAATCAGGCAAGCTAAGGAAGAGTGTGTCACCTATAGAGCCCAGGATAAGCTTCAACCCCCTAATAATATGGGAGAGGTGGCTCTAGGTGCAGAGACTTTGGCACTACAGTAGGCACCAATGATTATTAAAATGTGTGTTGTTTATCAATCACCTGAATAATTAGTTCAATCAGTAAAGAGAGGTCCGGAAATACTGACACTGGATCAGTTTCAGTTGGTGAGTACCGAGGACGTGGACAAGCTGCTTGGTCGAGTGAGGAGGATGACTTGCCCTCTCGATCCCTGCATCTCTCAGGGAGGGGAGTTTTCCATCATGTTTAAAAGAAGCGGTAGTACGGCCGCCTCTAAAAAAGCCCTCTCTGGATCCCCTGGACTTTAATAACTACAGGCCAGTATCCATTTTTGGGCAAGGTGATCGAGAGGGCAGTTGCCTTCCAACTGCAAGCAGTTTTGGATGATACAGATTTTCTAGATTTTCTAGACCCATTTCAAACTGGCTTCAGGGCAGGGTATGGAGTTGAGACTGCTATGGTTGCCTTAGTGGCTTTATGCAAGCCTGGCCTCATCTGCAAAGGAGGATAATCCTGACCTGTAGTATAGGGTAGGGTGACCAGATTTTGGAAACCAAAATCCCGGTCCCCCACCACCATCACCCACCCAAAACAACCCCCCCCCCACCAAGCCACCAATTTATAGAGAGTGTAAAACCACACTCTCTATAAATCAATGGATTGAAGACTTAACAACATCAGCAACATTTGAAAGAGTGGCATACAGGCATCATTTACCATTGGACTTTTACTCAGACATTTGGTCTGCCTTTGCGGACGTTTATGTGTAATTTATGCTACCTTTTTTGTCTTTTTTACTTATTTAGAAATTGTGATAATTGAAACTGAGGCTTTTGAAGTATGTAGCTGTATATGATTAGTTTTTTTGTTTTTTTGTTTTTTATTTTCTTAATGGTTTTTTGTTTTGTTTACAAATTCACAATAAAAATTGTTTTATTTTTAACTATTTTAAACTACTTTTTGTAAATTACTTTAAAACTTTTTAAAACTTTTAAAATTTTTAAAGTTGTGGTTTTTAACACTTACCAATCATCATTTACAGATTCAGCCCTCTCCCACCTCTTCCGCGTAGCCTCTGGCATGAGCCCTGCAGCGCCGGTGCTGGCAGCATGAGCCCGGTAGCGGTGGAAGTGGCTGCACGAGCCTGGCGGCGGCGGCAGCAACTGCATGACCCTGGTGGCGGTGGCAGCGGCTGCACGAGCCCATAATCGGCCCTCTCCCGCCTCTTCCGTGCGGGCATCATTTCCCATTTGCCCCCACTGCCCCCCGGTCGGCCTGGATCGCCCCAGTTTTCCCAGTTAGGACCGGGAAACCCCGGGCGAATTATTGCTTTGATGTGATGCGATTTGAGCATTTGGGGTGGCAGGAGAGGAGCGTTACCGAGATCAGACAAGATCAGGCATGGGTAGTATGGCCGTAGACAGAGGAGGCGGAGAACTATGCAGATATTAAGGTGTTGGTGCTATTTTATATGATGTTTCCATACAGTTCAGACCACACATGGAGGGAGGTAACACAGCCGAAACCAAGAGGAAAATTGTGCCTGCCTGCCTGCCTAAGAATTCATTTCTGCCAGTCCACAGCCTAAGGATCCTGGTTTCCAACATCAGCATGGCTAAGTTCTGAAACATGCAGAAAATGGTCTCTGGGCATGTGCAGAGAAACCGCCGCTCATTTTCTTCCCACACGTTTGGAATTAAAGGACCAAGAGTCAAGGGTGAGCTTCCAGGGCAAACTGTGCCCACCTGTCCAGCGGTGCATCTCTGTTTCATTTTCTCTGTTCCCCTTTCAGTTCTCTCTCAGAATTATAGCTGCGAAGTACGATGTTTTCCAGCAGTTCCAATATATTCTGATAGGTTCCTAAAGTTACCAGTGTGATTATTTGCTTCGGGCTCTACAGTTTTTCTAGAACATTCAGTGCAATCAAGGCAAAACCAGACATTACCTTAAATCTGTGTCTGGCAGCTATCTCTCTTTTATTGATATTATTACTCTAGAGTCAGCAGATCAGGACCCCAACATGGGGGATAGGGGGCTTTTAAGGTCCCAACTGAGCCCTGTGCACCTAATCTAGAGCAAAAATGAAAACAGATGCAGCTGCTAGATATGGATTTAATGTAACCTCTGTTTTCACCCTCAGAAAGGTATAGAGCTCGCAGGCATTAACCCCACACAGGGATTGCTCTATCAATAGATATGAGGTGGCTGCCTCAGGCAGCAGATGCTAACAGGTGAGGAGCAGCGTCCTGCCCTTGGAACCAGTGGAGGATGCTATCCCATCCAGTTGGCTAATGTCCAGTTGGCTTCTGTAAATGGAAGGGGTGGGACACCATCTTGTCCTTCACCTTAGGTAGCCAAATGCGTTGAGTCAGTCCTGACTCTGCATCATAAGATCACATTTACTACTAATTCGGACTGCCTGACTTTTTTCAAAAACAACACCTAGCCTTGTTTTACTAAACTTGATGGACACTCAGAAATTTAGGAGGTGAAGCTTTTCCCAACCTACAAACTAGTGTGTGTGTATGTATGTGTGTGTGTGTAAGTGTCAAGCCAACTATTAATTACATAGATAAATAATACTCTGATTCCCCTGTGTTAATTAATGCAGATTAATTGCCACTTCTCAGTTCATACAATCCATATTACCACTAATCAGATACATGCACTGAAAGGACAGGGGAAATTCACTTTCTAATATTCTAAAGGGGCATTGTACATTGTCATCTGCAGGGAAAGAGAAACTGAGGGGAGATTTTTAAACTGGGGGGAAAGCATGGAGGAAAGTTTAACTCTCCAGCAGTACCAGAGCCCTGACCCAAGTGGAAACTCTTTCAGCGGCTGCTTTTCATTTTTAAAACTTTTCTTTAAAAAGTTGGAGATCATGTTCATGGGTTTCCCATGTCACATCTAGTTTGGTTGATGGCTGCAAATATCAAGTTGACAATAGGTCACCATTGGGAAACATACTCAGTGTTGCCTGAATCTGTTATTTCTTAGTAAATATTTATAACAGGAGGGTAAAAGTGTTAAGGGGCAACTAATTCCTGTGACCTGAAGTTGCTTCCTTCACTTCTCCCTCTTGCAATAACTTTGTCCTTCCAACCTACTATAAACATCCCCCTACCCCTTGACCTGAATCCTCAAGGAGTCAGACATAGAGCTTCTCTAAACGAGTGATTTATTGAATGCTCGTGATTGGCCAATCACAGAAGTCCAGGACGTCTCCCGCACTATCCCTTGGAAATCTCGGGTTTTAAAAAAATTAAGATATTGTGGTATTATCTGGGAAATCATGGGACCTCCCAGTGTGTAAACTTAGTGTTGTGCTATAATTCTGCCACTAGATGGCACTGTCTCATTGAACTTAATGGAGCAAGAGGGGCAGGCAGCAAAAGCAAGGAGAGAAGGGGTGGGGGCCTTTGGTGTCACCATGCCAAGGGCACCCAGAAGTCTGGCACTGGCCCTGTCTAAAGACCCATTCTGGATACTATTCACAGAAGACTCCATCCCCTTTCTTTTTTGGCTTAAATCAATCTATAATGCAAATGTGACATTTACATTACAGATTGGATAACAGAAAATGGCCATACTTTTTAAGGGCCTTTTATTTATTTTTTACACAAGGCTGTTAATCCGCCGGATCTACTTTTGGTTTTTCAGGAAATTGCGATCCAAGCACTACATAAGAAGCATTTGCTTTCCCGATTTTCTGCTACATAACTTCAGGCAGCACTGTGGTATAATGGAATAGCACAAATACACAAGAGGAAAAAGCATTTTCTTTCACTTTCAAATAATACCGCATTTCCCCTTCTCTAAAAAAGCTCACAGAAAATGATCTTTAAAAACAAAAGCAAAACTGGAGGGTCACGATGTTGTCTAAGTACCCATAAACAACTAGGAGCAGGGAATGACAAGTACACAATATGAGCCTCATGTAGCAAAGAGCTAAAGCTTTCCATCACAGCTTCTTCAGATATAAATAATGTTTTTCCAAAATAAATACTCCCAGAAATTTGGGGAATTCTGACAAATCCACCAAATGCCATAGTCCAGGTGTTAGCAACACACAGACCAAGAGCTGCATGCGGCCCATCCTGCTCTCACCAGTGCAACCTCCACTGCTCCTCATCACCTGGCATTGCTTGGGTCTTGGAAGAGCGCCCCCATCCCCTCAGTCCTCACATGCTTCTCCCTCACCTGTCCATCTCCACGCTTGCTGCTGCCACTGCCATCAGCCCCGCCATCAACACCAAGTGGGTAGGTTGCAGCACCAGACTGGGTCCGCCACCACCACTCTCCACAGCTGCAGCCGCTCTGCCATCCCTACTTGTGGCACTGAGATTGGGAGCTGGCAGGTGGGCGGCACCTGCTTCCACAGCTCTGTTTTCTCTCTTTGACCTGGCTCCTGAGGTAGCAGCGGGCAGCAGCCACAGACAGGCAACCAACTATCAGTTGGCAGCAGCCACTGGAGCCATGCAGAGGATCACCCATGTGGCTGTGTGCGTTCTCTCGAGATCTTTGAAATACCTACACCTCCCACCTTGCCTTTGGCGGGCCGCTGCCCACGTCCTCTGAGAGGCGCTTCCTTCCTCTCATTGACGTGGGCATCTCCCGCAAAAGCATGCTGGGCTGTGTAGCTGTTACTGAGATCTCGTGAGATTGCCCATGTGGCTGCATGTGATCCCCCAAGATTTCTGACATGCCTATGCCTCCCAGCATGCCTTCAGTTGATGGGAGTTGTAGGCACACTGGGAGTTGTAGGCACACTGGGAGTTGTAGGCGCCAGCCTAAGATATGTTCTATATTATTATTTTTTTAAATGCAAAAATTCTGGATTTAAGGTTTTTTAAAACACTTTGTACACAAAGACCTATCAGCACCAAAAATGTCAAGCTTCTACCTCATCAGGAAGTGGATAAAGATTTCCAGACATACAAACCCACACATATACTTTCATATATATATATATATATATATATATATAATTTGCCAGCTTGCCACATAAATTTGGCATCAAAACACTACAAAGGCTTACTTGCTTTCAAGCTGTATTTTCCCACTCCCAGGTTGTGGTTCTTACCGCATAGGAATCTTCACTCTGAGGTAGCGATCCACAGCGATGGCCAAGAGCGCCAAGATGGAGCTCTCAGTGAGAATCAGCACAGGACACGCCACCATAAGGCAGCTGTAGAAATGTATCTGTGGTCCAATGTTGATGATAATGGCCAGCGGGATGACAAGGGCTCCCACCGCTACGTCCGCCACTGCCAGCGAGACAATGAAGTAGAAGGTGGCATCGCGGAGGGCCTGATTGACTTTGACGGCCCAGATCACCAGGATATTCCCAGGGATGGACACAAGGGCAATCAGCACCTCGATGGTGATGTAGACAGCCTGGAAGCCGGATATGTCACGTGGCATGGTGCTGTCCATGCCCACAAGCTCCGGGCCCCTTCTGTGGCCTGAAAGGATGAAAGAATGCATAGGTTTTTAAGGACAGAAGGAGCCACTAAATCAGCCTTCCCCAACCCGGCGCCCTCCAGATGTGTTGGACCACAACTCCCAGCATCCCCAGTCCAAAACATCTGGAGGGCACCGAGTTGGGGAAGGCTGCACTACAATAATTCAAACCCAATCAGTTTCTCATATAGCCCACACACAAACTCACACGCTGATCTGTAGTTAGCAAATCTTGCAAGATCTTATTTTTATGCATTCCACATTCTCACCCGCAATCCCTGCAAAACGGCACAAATTATTTCCCAGTCCGAGCAAAGTCTGGCTGCGTCTTCCCATTCTACTGCCAGAGCCCTTCAACGTAGCCAGCTTCAGTTTGCTGTCCCCCTTCTAGCCTGGATGCTGCCGAGAACTTCATACATGCCGGTAATGACCTCTCTGAGCAGGGGAGCTGCACAGAGAATCCGCCCTTCCATCTGTCCCGAGGGCTACAAAGAGAGATTAGGACTTCCTGGTTGCCGTACTTGTTCCCCACTTGCCCTGTTCAGCAATCGGGTAGAATTCAATTAGTAACATCAAAGAGAGGAACTCCAAATGCTGCTGGCCACAGAAGAGCCCTGGGAAAGTTCTTAAGAAGGGTGTGGCTTGGTGGTAGAGCATCAGCATTGCAAGCAGAAGGTCCCAGGTGAAATCCCTGGCAGCTCCTGGTAGGACTACAAGAACTCCTGCCTGAAACCTTGCAGAGCTGCTGCCAGTCAGTGTCAACCATACTGGGCTCGATGGATCCACTGGTCTGACTCAGTATAAGACAGCTTCCTATGTGCCTCAGAAGAAAAACACCCCCATTAAAATCAGTGGGACTCATTTCCAAGTGTTTGTTGGGACTGAGCAGGAACAAGAAGCAGTACCATTCGAAAGAATGCATCGTTTTGGATTTGCCCCTGGTACAGGACAGTGATGCCATTGAACAAGCCTTCCTTTTCTTCAATGGATCAAATGTATCAGCTCTCTCTAGTAATAGGCCTTTGCCAATTGTTAGCATTATGATTGCACCTGGCATACCTGAAAACAGGGCTTCCCAAATTTTTCATTGTAATAATACTTCAGGATAAACTTCCTAACAGTCCTAGCTGTTTGATAGTGGAAAAGATGGCTATGGAAGATGGTGGGCTCTCCTGCACTGGAAGTATTTGAGCAAAGGCTGGAGAGCCAATTGTCACGGATGCAGTTGTTGCAATCCTGCATTGCAGGTCCTGCATTGAGCAGTGGGATTGACTAGATGACCTCCAAGATTCCTTTCAATTTTTTGATTCTATGATGCTACATAATACGCCATTTCCTCCTCTCTGTCTAGGAGCCATCATCAGCCAATTTTATTATCCAGTCCAGCAATTGCCTCTTCTCCTTCTTTTGACCATTCAGCCCAGCATTCTCAACTTGACTCACATCAATTCTCCAGGTTATCCAGCAGAACTCTTACACATCCCTTGCTACAGATTCTTTTATAATGGGAGATGACAGCCAGAGATTGAACCTGGGACCTTCTGCAGCTAAAGCAAGTCCTCTACCACTGAGCTAGGGCTTCTCCTCGTTTCTTTGATGTGGGAACTTTTTACATCATCCCAGAAAACGTGCCTGGAATGCTTTGTAGCCAGTGCATCTGCAAGTAACTCTTGTGGGACAATACTGCAATATCCTGTCCAACACACAATAGATAGCATGGAGAGCCAGGGTGGCCTTTGCCACTTAAAAATAAATTTTAGCTAGGTGGAAAGCAGGCCATCTTATATTCTCCAAACAAATTAGAGCAAAAGATTCACAAAAGAGTGGCAGGCATAGGAGAGGGGGGAAGGCAATGTGTCACTTTCAATGAATCACATCACAAACAAAATTCAGTAGGTACATTCCACACCCGCCACAACCACAATGGCAATGAAAGCACAACACAGGGAAATTATTACCACATTTCCCCAGGGACAAAATATTGGGCTTTGTTTGAGTTTGAAAAAAGGGACATCTCTGCAATACGGCTGCTACTTGGAAGGAAGTCATGCAAATTGTGCAGAAGCAATGGGAAGCCAGTGGAGATTTATTGTGCAAACAATGGGTTTTCTCCACGCAACAGAGCACCTTTATTGTCTGGGATGCACAAATTCATTTTGTATGTCCCATCATGATCTCAGATTAAACTGGTTTTGCCCCTGGAAAAGCTGTACAATTTTTAAAAAAACAGGCTTCAGGAGTGTCAGAAAATGTTGCAATGGGTGTGTATATATTCTGGTGTCAAGAGCTCCTGTAGAATGATGTCGCAACAAATAGCACACTCTTCACCCACCTTCACTGGCAAGAACACTCTCGGAATGGAGCTTTTTCCTCCCGCACGGAAACTGTCCTACCTTGCCTACCCCTTCTCCGTTACGTGATGTGGGGGTGTTTTACACTTACCAAGCTACTGCGTTGGGTCAGGGCTAGTGCCCTTTCTTCTAGAGAAGCAATTCTTTTTGCACAGCCTCAGAGCCTAACGAAAGCTCAAGTGGCCCACAAAGCTGTAACATTTCTGAACAGTGCAATCCTATGTGCCTACTCATGGCACAACACTTTTCATACCTTTCTGCTGCTTCCAATATTTCCTTTGCCATTTCTCTCCCGTTTGGGTTTTGCAAGGGGACTAAAGTGCAGCATGCCAGGGACGGGTCTGGCCTTCTCTCTCTGCAGGTCAGAGGGAAGAAGCTGGCTTGAGTACAGTCACCATCGCCTGACTTCTACCCCTACTTTCACCCTGATATTCACCCCACTGACCTCTGACAATCTCCAGCCTTTCTCCGCCTTTACCTGGCTATTCTCCCGACCCTGCCCGGCTACAGCTGAGTACCAAAAGGTATAGCAAATTCCAGCGGAGTGGAATGTTGCCTCGCATAGACCCTGATTTCACGAACAAAGGCAGCCCCCTCTTCCCGGCGATCTCCCCTTGGGATGATATTCCCACCTCTCCTGCTTCCGTACACTTCCCTGCCGCTCCATTAAATTCCACCACTTCAATAAATAAACAGTCACCCTGGCAGAAATAATCCCGGTGCAATGTGGCCAAACCAGAAAAGAAGGGAAACGGGGGGGGGGGGCGGAGAGGAGATTGGCCCAAAAGGGCCAGGAAGTACAAGGGTGAGGCTCACCTTGCCCTCCCCAGGGTGGGTTACGGTTGTCTCCTCCAAGCGAACACTTCCTGCCCAGGGCAAGCAGGCTGGGGGAGCGAAGGGACCATGCTGCTGCCTGGGGGCTCAGCTAGAGCCCTGCGTCTCTCGGCATCCTGCAGGAGGCGGCTGCTCGGCTTCCCCCACGGCGACCACTTCTGCTCCCTGTATCGCCCAGACAACTCGTGCTCCACTGCGGTGAAGCTGAACTCGGATACGGGCAGGCGGCGCGGCCATCCTAAGCCCGCTCGGCTCCTGCAGCGTCTTCCCAAGCTATCACATGGCCCGAGCACACTGCACCGTACAGGGCGCCTGCAATGTTTTAAAGAGGTAGCAGCCCGTTTTCGGAGCGTGCATGGGACTCTGCGTGCGCGCGTGGGCGCCCTGTGCGGCTCTCTCTTGATTTATAAAATGGAGAGGGGCGCCCAAGAAACCCCTCTACTTAACCCTCGGTGCGTGAGCTGCAGCGCCTTCTCGGTACTACTAGGGAAAGGGACTCTGCACATGTTCAAAGACACGCTCGTGTATGACTGCTTCGACTATTCCAAGACTTAGCCTTGGTGTCGAAACAAATTTCAGAACCGAGCCCTGGGAAAATTAAGCCTCCTGCCAGGAGGAGAAGCGCCTGCCTCTGTTTGCAAGCTGGGCTCAGAGGCTTCTTTCTACAGGAACCCCTGTTTCCACATCAACCTGCCGGTATACTGAAGTCACCTGCAGATGCTCCCCTCTGGGAGTCCCCACCTTCTGCGGTGGGATGGATGGCCACTCGGGAGAGCATTTTTCGGCTGTGACGCCTCATCTATGCAATTCTCTCTCCCCTATGAGGCTCACCTGCTGTTATTCACTTGGCACCAGGCAGAGACCTTTTTATTCTCATTGGGTTTGATTTGAGTTTTTATGTTGCTTTT
Organism: Anniella stebbinsi; assembly: GCA_029215795.1. Taxonomy (NCBI): domain Eukaryota; kingdom Metazoa; phylum Chordata; class Lepidosauria; order Squamata; family Anniellidae; genus Anniella; species Anniella stebbinsi. Next base: position 41,337,762 of record JARDYH010000004.1, on the reverse strand, counting down.
AACTGATGCTTTTGTGTTTCCCTGCTGATGTTTCCCTTTATTTATATGTTTTATTTTTCTTGTAATTCTGGTTTTCAAGGGCAGCCTAGAAATGTTTGAATAAAAAAGTTTCTTAAATAGAACCAGAGGACTGTAGAGTTGGAAGGGACCTCATAGGCCATCTAGTCCAACTCCCCTGATGATGCAGGAAATCTACTGCTTCAGCATCCCAGTGTAAATGGCAATCAGAGAATCTTAAACGAAAACCATATTAGAGCATAAATGTAGGTCAGAAACAGATCAGCAGAGAGAGAGAGAGAGAGAGAGCAATATGAAATAAAAAGTAGATTGGTGCTAGAAATGAACCAGCTCCAGAGCAATCCTATACATAGAATCGAGTTGGAAGGGGGCGATAAGGCCATCGAGTCCAACCCCCTGCTCAATGCAGGAATCTACCTTAAATCATACCTGACAGATGACTGTCCAGCTGCCTCTTGAATGCTTCTAGTGTGGGAGAGCCCAGGACCTCCCTAGGTAATTGGTTCCATTGTTGTATTGCTCTAACAGTCAGGAAGTTTTTCCTGGTGTCTAGCTGGAATCTGGCTTCCTGTAACTTGAGCCCATTATTCCATGTCCTGCACTCTGGGTTGATCAAGAATAGATCCTGGCCCTCCTCTGTGTGACAACCTTTCACGTATTTGAAGAGTGCTATCATGTCTCCCCTCAATCTTCTCTTCTCCAGGCTAAACATGTCCAGTTTACACAGAACTAAGATGTTGCATGTATGAGCTGGCTTGGAACAAGAGCAGGTACAGAAATAAGGGGAAATCCAAGGTGATGGGGGTTGAAAGATTCTAGGTGTTTCTCCAAAGGGGAAGAAAAACAGCTTCAAGGAGGGAGTGATTTTGAGCACCCAAAGGAAGCTGCATCATTCTGAGTATGACCCTTATTCCATTTAGCTCAATATTATCTAAATATAGGGTCTCCCACATTCCATCTCTCTTGGTGCTCACACCAAGCTCCCTGACCCTTCTGCTTTTAATTTTTTTCTCTCTTACGTTTAAAAACAACAACAGAGAGTTTTCCATGCTGCAAAGAAAGATAGTGCTCTCCAATACCATCTTCAGACAGAATCAAAAGAGTGGTTTCATGTTTTGGGGAGCTCAGACCCAACACCTTTGCCTTATCATTGGGATTTTGGACACTTTAGTTTCAGTCTCACCAGTTTGCCTTCTGGGACATGAGTGTTTTGTGATGAGCTGTGGTAGCCATTTAATAAAGCCATTTAATAAATGAGCAACCCCACCTCCATGGCAGCCATGTGCCCACCATGGTAGCCATTTTGTGAGAGTGCCCATGACACTCTGTCAAAATGTCAAATATGCTCACTGGCCCAAAACATTTATCTCGACACTAGATAGCAGCGGCTTTACAGGGTTTCAGACAGTGATTCTTCCCAGATTCACCTGATGATTCCAGGGTTTGGACCTGAAAATAATGTAGTCATCTTGATCAATGCACCAAACTGCATTTATCCAATCAGTCACATGGCATTTAGGTCATGTGAACTGACCTTCGTTATTCTAGGGTGAGCTATATTTGCTGATTCCTAAAGAAATAAAAACTTTAAAAGGGGAATAGGTTAATTGATACATAGGATCACAAAATATGATTTATGAAGATGTGACAAAGCTTGATGCAAACTTAATATTGTTAATAATGGAAGGTAAAGCCCATTGGAAATCAATGAAAGAGCAGCTCAAATGACATTTTGATGCCTGTATCATCATCATTCTTCACACCAATTAGTTCTTCTTTATTGGTATATGAACATGAATATATGACAGAATGGTAATTGGAAATGAATTGCTAATTGTCACAACTGGATGACAACAGAAAACCAAAAAATAACCTCATGCCAGTTTCATCTTATGCACTGCATCCATTTCAGAAGCATACCGAAAATTGTTTGCCACTCATCTTCATATAACAAGGGAGCAAAATCCACACCCCCTGTTGCTGTGTAGTAATTGCTACTAAAGGGGAAAGAAAAGAAAAATCGATGAATGGCACAGAATCTGAGTCCTCCTTTTCTTTTGCTGTCCTACCAGCAGGATATGTGGCTGAACTGATAAACAGAATGTACCAAGAATTCAACCTGGGGGTCTTCAGATCTGTATCCGGATCTATGTACCCCATGTGATTCAGTCCTAACCACAGGCATAATACATATTAACTACAGCAAGAACTGCAACACATTTCCGCATGACATTTGTAGAAGCACATTAGAGTACAGCATCAATTACCACTAGGGAGTTAACTGCTGGCTGGAAAGATCACAGTTAAGTGATGATGGTGGTGAGGATGACGATAAGGATGATGACTTGATGTTAAAGAATGTGAGGGGTCCTGCAGAGATCAGTTCTGGTCCTGGGGTCAGTCCTATGCATTACTTTTTGTATTTTAACATTTATGACTAACATAAAGGAATGTTGAGTCTGATTAACAACAACAACAACAATAATAATAATTTATTTATTACCCGCCTCTCCCTCTGGAGATATCTGATTTGATGAAAAATAACAAATGGAAGATCATTCCAGGGCCCTCTTTTTATTCTAATTCATCTTTTCTCATTGTTTCATCATTTTTTGGAATGATTACATTTCCTCAGTCGCCAGTGAATATCATAGGAGACTATCATCCTGCTAAGAGTTTTCTACAGGCATCTCTTACCAAGTAAGAACCTATATATTATACTTTTGTTAAAAGTGTTTTTATATTTAAAATGTTTTTCTTTGATTTATAGAAATTTTAATGTATAATGAGGACAGGCCCAAGAGCCTTCATGTTGTATTATTTTAAAAAATTAAGAAACTTACATATGGGCACAGGTCTTTTGAGGCAATATGCTTATCTAACCCCTAAACTGATATATTAATGTTATGTGTTATCCCCATAAACATAATGTTTCTCAGCATTCTGAGAACCTGCTTCTCTCCTTTTTTTGCCCTGCGTGGATGCTCTCCTCCTTTTGGTTTTTGACTCAGTATAAGGCAAGATTCCTATGTTCCTGTGACTCTCTGAGCCTCAGACTCTCCCCCCTTTGAAGCCTGGTGCCCAGTTCAATGAAGGAGCTTGCATTTCCACCCCAGAGGACTTTGTGTTCCACTGAGCCTGCTCACCAATACAGCCAGCCAGAAATCATGAAGAAACAATGGAGTGCTATGCCCAGGCCAGTGGGGTGCCCCTTAAAGCTCTGTATTACTTCACAAAGGGGTGGAGCCTGAGAGGGATAGTCCAGTCCAAGAAGTATAAAAGACCTCAATTGAGAGTGTGCTCTTGTTAGAGCAGATCATCTGTTCCCTGGGCTTTGTTTGGAGTCCTGAAAGACCTGTCTCTGACATATAGGTGAGTGAGAAATTTGTTCGGTTTGTGTTTCAATGCACACTTATCAAATTTGTACTTCCAGAACCTCAACACAAGCCCCAATGCAGTTTGCTGCCCAAATCTGTATGTTTCTGAAGCTTGCAATGCAGTTCATCAAAACATGAACACAAACAAATGTGCACATTTGTTTAAAAACGGTGCACAAAAATGTGTATAATTTTTTAATGTGCAAAAAATGAGAACCTGAGCAAAATCAAGCTTGACATCAAGCCCATCCCTACCCTGACCACCTTTGTTTTCTGGAGTCCTTATCTGGGATTGGACCCTGCCTGTCCTGTCTCTCTGGCTCTGATCACTGGCCGGACCTGTATCCTCCTGACCTTTCTGTGGACACTCCCCCATCCTCCTCAAAAATGTAACAAGGTTCTTAATGAGGTTACTGAGCTTGTGGGAAAGAGGACTCCAGAGAAAGAAATGAGATGGTGAGACAACTATCTGCCTCGCTGTGAGCAATACAATAAAAAATGGAAAAGTCAAGAGATGACTTTCTAGTACAAAAGTTTTTTTTTTAGTTGATTAAAGACTGGGGGAATATATAGGCAACAGCCATGGTTAAATATTTCTGTACAGGACACATCGACTTGGATCCTAAGATACTACTGGGAGGATAGAGCTGCTGGGAGAAGGGGGATTGCCTAAAATTGGGTGAATTTGCCCATGTGGGGCAATTCTGCTCTGTACTCCATTCCATGTCGTTCAGGAGAGGGTCTGACTCTCAGGAGCAGTATTTGGGGGCACAGATGGCTGCAGGGGGAGGAGAGGATGGGAAACTTTCCTTCTGTGAACTTCCTTGAGATAATACTGTAACACTACACACACCTAAGGGAGTAAGTCCAATTAAACATCCACAATGAGGCTTACTTTTAAGTAGATATGTAGGCACTGTAAGGATCTGAGCCACTGTTTTAAAGATCAGGGTGCTTAAAAAAAGTATCCTGGAAAAGTCATCATATGAAAAAAATCATATGATTAATGCTGCTTTTCAGAATTGGGTCACAGGTGACCAGCAAAATGATAGCACATGGCAAAAACAGACCTGCAAGCTGAATGAATCCTGTTCTATCTCAAATAAGAAATGGAGAAATGGCTCCGAATTCTTTGCCAATCTCAAAAGCTTCTACTAGCTTTTGGCAAAGGCTGACAGTTGGTTCTGCAGGAAACAAAGCAATGCACTGAACTGTGGCAGGTACAAGTCCCACAAGAGTCCTTACATGATCATGACCTGAATCTAAACAAAAAGCCTGTATGTGAAAGTTCAAAGACAGCCAGTGCGGTGTAGTGGTTAGAGTGTTGGGCTGGGATTCAGAAGATCTGGGTTCTAGTCCCCTCATGGCTATGAACTAACTGGATGGCTTTGGGCCAGTCACTGCCTTTCAGCTTAACTTACCTCACAGGGTTGTTGTGAGGATCAAGTGGAGAGAAGGAAAAACATGTAAACTGCCTTGGGCTCCTTGCAAGAGGGGACAAAAGGTGGGATATGATGATGATGAATGACTTTTTCCTATTAATGCACACAGCCTTATAAGATGATTCATTATCATTCCCATTTTGCAGATGGGAAACTGAAGCCTATACAACTGAAAAGAAACCTAAAGATATGGACAGAATTTGATCACATTAATTATAATTGACTGTTTGTATGGTGCCATCACTATATATTGTGTCTTACAGAATAACTTAAGGAACAGACAGCTCTCTGCCCCAAGGAGTTTACAATCTAAATTTTGATGGGAGAGAGAGATAAAGTTAATGTGAGGTGACATCTCGTGTTATCCTCAACTTTCCTTTATCCCCAATACTCACCCCATCTGAAATGAGAGTCTACGATCTTTGGGGCTGGGATCTACATTTTGTTTACATTAAAACAGTAAAGGTCCATATAAAGTGAGTGCAATACATACTCTGGAAGTCCCACATCTATCATACTCCCTGCTTTCTGGCTAAATGTGTACATAATACATGTGTAAAATTGTATGTTTATTCAATGTAATTGCATTAATAAAACATTGATGGTGGTGGCAATACTTTCCAACATTACATTACATACATTATAGAATTCCACCAGAGCCTTCATTAGAAATTGGTATCTCATCCATCATATGAACACCTTTTGAAAGACAGAATTGCTTGAGGAATTTCAGCATATGAGGTGCACTGCAGCTGGTGGGCACAACAAACAGGTGAGAAAAACACAATCTAATAATGAGATAGTATTTTGAACAGCAGGACGTACTCTGTACTACACTAGCTGTTTGACAGCATGTACTGGTTTGTTATTAGTATGACAAAGAGGAGACTTGAAGGGCAATTAGAAGGCCTGCCCAGAATGGTTAGCCAGGAATGGGATCTTGCAGTTGTGGTGGGGGAGCTCCCTAAAAATGTCAAACCAGTATGTGGCAGCTGTGGAAAAAGCTGAATTCCATGTTAGGAATCATTACAAAAGAGATCAAAAAAGAAAACTGTCACTATCGTAATGCATTTCTGCAAATCGATGAGGCTACTACACTTCCAATACTATTTACAGTTCTGGTTGCCACACCTCGAAGGATATTGTAGAACTGGACAAGTTGCAGAAAGGGGCAAGCAACATGATCAGTGGGCTGGAGCACATTGGGGGCTATTTAGTAGAGGTGTGCAATGCATGGGGAGGGGGGAATGGTTCAGAACCTGCTTTGGGTAATCGGTCGCTGAGCTTCAGACAGAGAGGCTGCATTCGGACAACACATTAAGCAACTGGGGGTGGGGGGAAACAATCGTCAATTGTGTTGCTTATTGTGTTGTGTGGAGGGTAACACGCTGCTCACAAACTACTGATGGTATGCTATTCCGCCCAAATAAGTAACTGAGAGAAACAACTGGCTTGCAAGTTGTTTAGCTTGAAGTCAGTTGTTTAAAGTGTTGTGTGGAGGGGTGAGTGTGTTAATGGCATGTGGTGAGTGGGTTAAAACACAAGCCCATAGAGGCAGGTGGCAAGAGCGACCAAAGCGGCAGCCGCCACTCTGCTACAACTGGTGCAACTTGCAGAGGCTGCTGGGATAGAACTGGGAGGACTGAGGGAGGAGGGAGGGTGGGGAGAGGGGCGGGGGCTGTGACAGTCAAATACTGGGTTGACTATTAGTCCATTCAACACCAGCCCCAACCACCCACAGTTGTGTAGGAATATGTTGTGTGGGGAGTACTCACAAAATAATCAGCTGTGAGTTGTATATTCAACCCACCATCGACTAATGTGTTGTCTGAATGCAGCCAAAGTGTGCTTTGGCTTGGATCTGTGGCAGAGTTAAGTTCTCTGGAAACATTGCTAATAAGTTCTTACTTTTAATCATGAGAATTGAAGTAAAGCGAGTGAATTGCTTAGCGATTCACAGTATATTATGTTCAAGTTAGATAAAAAGGTATTACCAGCAGCCAAGAGGTTGTTCTTGGGATGCAAGATCACTCATACAAAAGGCAAACTGACCTAAAGGAAGAGAGTTCTGTGCTTTCGAATCCCAGAAGGAATGACTGGTATGAAGGCAATTGATACCAGGAGAAAAGAGACCATGTGTTCATGCAAAAGCCTCTTGATATGTTTCTAAAAGCTTTGATGATCCTGTCTGGAAACTTCCTTTGTCTATGATAGAAATACTTAATTAAAATGTGAACTATGCCAGCAGAATAAATATTTGGTTGGATGGTGCGGTATCATTTAGGGAAATGAATTGTAGTGATTGACATGAACTTGACATGGTGCTGAACACAAACAAGGTGCAATATGCAAGGCACATAAATAGGCCTTTGTGAGAGGCAAGAAGGCCTCACTGCACCTGAGCTGTGATGAATACAGATATAGCCCACCAGCATGAATGTTGATTATGGATGCTGCTATTCCATAAGGAAAGGTTGAAGGCTTGGCAGTGGTGTTACCTAACTCTCATTAGAGTGGTAGCAGATTTCTAAATGCTTCCTATTGTATTTCTCACTGCAGCTCAGACAGCGATGTCAGAAAAGTACACAATGGAATCAAATGAATCCAGTCTATGACCCAGGAAGTCCACAGAGGTGGCTTTTCCCAAGTAAAATTAATTTCGCAGACTTGCAGACCATTTTTTTTTAACTTTCTGGAATTTTACACAAATGTAATCATAGAAAAGCAGGTGAATTAAAAAAAGAAGCTGAAAATGCAAATTTCCCTTATAGGCTAAGCACAAAAATGCGCACTGTAGGAGATTTTCACAAATGCAAATTTGCACAAATTCAGGAAATTGGAAAAAAAATCTTATTCTGTCAATGAGCGGATGACAGAACGAAAGGCACCTGACAATCCACGAAATGTAGATGGAACGGATTGTACAAAATCCATACACCCCTAGTGGGCAATTTGTGGGCCTCTGAATGTTTTGGCCTACAACTCCCATCAGCCCAAGGCTTCATAGCCAGTGGTACTTCTACAGGCCAAGGACAAAATGGTCACAAATCAAGTTGCCAAATTCTTATATCTTACTACTTTGTATAGAGTACAACTGGTGGGTTCTTAATTGATCAATTGTTTACAGCTGTTGATGCAAATTTTAAATTTTGTATGCTCTTTTATGGTCTATAGACTACAATAAAGTATGTTACTGGTGAGGGATGATGGTGATTGTAAGGCAAAATGCCCAAAGGACCAGAAGTTGCCCACCCTTGTTATTCATGCTATTCTACCCCTCCATGTAGAGGACAGACATCAGGGCTCGGGAGCTGGAGCTGAGCCTGGTATCCTTTGCGGTTCATCCTGGGGAAAGCTACATTCACACTGTTGAGGCTGCATATCCTTGGGGTTAAAGGTTAAAGGAGTAGACATGGGTTGCTGATGCATTTAACAACTGCATTAAAATGGTGTAGAGTACAGCAACGAAGTGATGGGGAAACACTGCACCTGTTTAATTTCTGCCTGCCAGGAATTATGTGGCAACTCAGTTTGAAAGTTAGACTGCATAAATCGTAACATTGGTCATGTATCTGCAATTGGAAGGGAGATCAGAAGGTTAAAAAGGCCCTGTAAACAGCCGGGCACCATGTCTTCAAGACCGTCGATCGCTGGGACTGCAACATCTGTTGAATTCATGCAAATCAGGTGAATTTCTAAAGTGCCAGGAACGGCAGCACCTTGGCCCAAACCGTACTTGGCACAATCCCTGCCCTTGGCATTGCTCTTTCATAATCAACAATTAATTCTGTTAGGTCTGTTTGATTTGCCTGCAGCAAAGCATTCATTCCTTTTCTCACCTGTTACCTGTTGAACAGTGACCTCCAAAGAAGCCCTGAATCTGATGGATGTATTTGCTGGGGAAGACACTCCTGCAAAAGTCAGCATTTTCTTCTGCCTGAAATCAATTTATATAGAAGAAGCCTTCTGATTTTAATTCACTAAAACACTCCCACTAACAGTCTCTCTCTCTCTCTCTCTCTCTCTCTCTCTCTCTCTCTCATCACAGGAAAGAGTTTGCATTCATTTTATCAACCTGGGAATAATTCCAAGAGTATTTCCTAATACCATTTATAACAAATTTAATGTTTGGTGCAGGGCAGGCGCGGGGCAAAAAATTCCACCCAAAGCACCAGCAAGTTGCATTTTATAGAATAAATACGATCAATTCCCTCGGCGAGAGTGCTTCAGGGCATATTTTCCCCCTGTACGTGGAAGAGAGCATGAAAGTGACGTTCTGAACTAATGACCTTGGAGCTTAGAGGCAATAAATGCCCTGGGTTCTCCAAACGTCAGACTGGAAAGGGACAGATTGCCCTGGGAAAAGAGGTATGGGTGACGCAATCCTTTAGAAAGGAAAATATCACCAGAGGTTTTCTGTGGCAGTTCGTGCGATTTGCAGATAATTAGGAAAGATACATAGGAAATGAAGCTCCTTTTTCATGTAATGCACTCACAGCCTGCAATATCCTTACACTTTTAAGCCACTAGGCACTTGAGAACCATGCTGGCTTATGATTGAGAAATGTGGGTTCTCAATCATACTTGACCACAAAGAAAATCTTGGGAAATATTAAGGCTGAAATGTTAAGCAGCCTACTTGGAACAGGACTTACATCTGAGGGTTGTGCTGCATGGCTTCAGTCTTAAACATACTGGACGTATATCTTACTTACATTGATCCAAGTCAATGGGACCGGGTGATTAAGGATTAGTTATTAATTCATTTTGTTTTTCCAGGCTGAGGGGGGAGTAGAAAGGTAGAGGAGAATTGCTTCTAAAAGAAAAAGAGGAAGTGTGTGTGTGTGTCTGTGTAATATCTAATATTACATATTAATATGTATTATTATGTCATAGTGTGCAATATATAATAAAATATTATACTGTATATAAACTGTGTGTGTGTGTGTGTGTACGTGTGTATGTTAAAAAGCATCTCATGTATCCAAATCATCTTTAAGGAAACATAGAAGGAAGGCTAGATTTACAGAGACATTTGTTGACATTCTTTCAAAGTATTCTGTCTGATCTCCCAACTTTCAGAATTGCCATCAAGGTCATTTCACCTACTCCAACTGCCAAGTGTAGCCAGATAGAACGGTGCTATAAGATTGTTAGACAAGCTGCATGTCCCAGTTCAGACGTTGCATTTCTGGCCACAGGGATGCATTGAGGCAGCAGGTGATATAGGCATTCTCTGGAGAATGGAAAGTCATTTTGATACAATCCAAGGCAGGGGTGGTCTCCAAACCTGAGTGCATATTTGACAGTGCACCCAAAAGAACTACATTTGCTGCTAGTGGGATTTGTCAGCGCGACGTGAGCAGGACCAGCTACGTGGTGGAAGCTGACCTGGTTTTCCCAGCAACTTTCAAAGGCAGTTTTGTTTAGAACCAAAGCTGTGCTTGAATGGAGTTGGCAAGGTCTTTCAGGTCTAGAGAAGAAAAAGATGGATTCATCTTCTCGGGACTGGGTAGGGATGAGCTGAAAAAAGGAAAGTAGGAGATGCTCTCCACAGCTCCTGCTTCTCTGACAGAAAGGATGGGATTTCTGGAAAAATCTTGGGATGGATGCTTCAGAGCAGAGATGTGTTCATGTTAGTGAAAGAAGTTTCCTTTCCTCTGTCCAGATGCTGTTAAAAGTCTGTTTCCCCAGTCAATCAGGTTTGGCCTCATCAGGCCACTGATACTTCTGTCATTGTGTCCAGTCCTGTTCCCCCCCTCCACCCCGCACACCTGTTCTTTTCCAGCCCCAGGATAAATGGCTTGCTCCACAAATTGACACAATGAAGGCCATTCATGTTGTCATAGAAACATTGCCTTATATGTCTTCTTATTATGCAGCAGTAAATTGGTGTGACTATTCAGCTATGGCACACAGAAGCAGATCTCCCAAACCTCAGGAAGTTCTCAGACACAATTTCCTGAACTTTTCTTCAGGTAGGGTTAGGCAACCCAATGCCCTCCAGATGTTTGGGGCTACAACTCTGACCATCCTTGACCTGCCTGGGGCTGATAGGAGCTGTAAGCCAAAACACCTGGAAGGTGCCTTGAGTTAAGGCATCTTAAGGCAGAACGTAGAGAGTTTAGCTGAGCTCAGAGCTCAGAAGTCATAGGCTCAATTCGGACGACACGATAGTCAGTGGTGGGGTAATAATCAACTTTACAGTTGTTCATCTAGGGGGTACTCCCCCCACAACATGGTAATAAATCATCAACTGTGGTGTGGATTAGGATCAGCACTGAGTTGACTATGGCAGCATTTGGATAACACGATAGTCAAAACAACTGACGATTGTTTCCCCCACACCAGTTGTTTATTGTGTCGTCTGAATTGAGCCATAGTCGGGCACCTGCTGAGGGTCCACACCCCATAAGGGACCCATTAACCAGAGCATCTTGGACTTGCTCCTCCTCCTTTTCACCATTGCAACTTGGTTGTTCATCTGCCTCTCATTCTGGTCCAGACAAAATTGGATGGTGAGAAGGACATTACTGCCTTCAACAGGAACTGATGCCAATGGCAGTGAAAAGATAGCCTTCTTTCATGCTAGCCTGACCCTACACTAGGGTCGGTTTAAGGCCATCTGATACCCTAAGCACAGCCCAATAATGGTGCCCTCTTGGCCCTTCCATTGCCTAGCCAGGAAGACATTAAGACTCAATAAGTGCTGAAGGTGAAATAAGACATTAAAAACTCAGTTTTCTTCAAGGCCATCCCCCACAACAGAACACACAACTATATTAAATATAAACTGTTTTTTATTATATTTATATATTCCTTAAAATTAGATGGCTACAGCTATGGTACTGGTACTCTGTGGTGCCCCCTTCCCTTGATGCCCTAAGCATGTGCTTATATTGCTTAATGGTTAATCCAGGGCTGCCCTACATGGAAGGATGCTTAAGGACTGCAGCCTTAGCTCTCTGTTTTCCAAGTGTTCCAAGTGAAACTGAGGCAAAATATAGGAAAAACATGGAAACCAAGTAATGCAATGAGATCATGCCTTACTAGAAAGATTCAACGTGACACTTGAAAGGAAAGAGGGGAATGGAAACTTGCCTGTTTCGGTTCAAATCTTTACCTCCTGTAGATGTCATGGGGGGTGGTCAAGTAAAATTTCCTGGAACAAACTAAGCACAAATGTTCAAATGCTGTCTAAAACACCTTGAGAGATGCTTTGCTTGCCAAAAGTGTCTGCCTCCATCAGCGTTTTTTTCAAGGAAACAATTAACCAAAAGGATCAGAAGTGACCCCACTGTGACACGGGCTCCAGGAAAAAGGATCCTGGGGAGCACGTAGCCAGTAAACAAGGCCATGGGAACTGCTGCTTCCAGGACTCCATCTGTGCAGAAGCCAACCTAGTAGTTTTTAAAACAGTAGACTCCTGAAAATTAGGACAGCTAGGGACCAGAACAGAAAATGGACATATTTCTATGGAATGCTAAAGAGTTCACTCATGAGACTTCCTAGGCTGATTCTCTTACTGTGCATGTCAACTTCTGATAGTCCAGCAGAGGAAGATTTGGCCACCTCCAGCTGAGAGCTGGCTCCAGGTTTTGGAGGGCCCTTTGGCAAGATGCTCTCAGTGGGTCCCTCACCCTCAATGGTCTAACTTCTCACCAGAATCATCACTAGCTCCTCCTCCTGTTCCTCATCATTGCTGACATCTGCTTGCTTAGCCAATGAGCATGCAAGTAGCTGCATCTACTTCTTCTTCTTCTTCTTCTTCTTCTTCTTCTTCTTCTTCTTCTTCTTCTTCTTCTTCACACCACCACTGTTGCAGAGATGGCAAGGAAGAGCAGGGCTCAGGGCTCTTGTCAGAGGGCCCTCTGCTGAGCTATGGGCCCTCAGTGGGTGCCCAGCCATTCCGTCCTTTGCTGCCTTTCCTCTGCATACTACACACTCAGAGAGCTCCATCAGACAAACATTTTATTGCATGCTCATTACTGGGCACTCACAGATTTTCGTGGGTCCATCTCATGTCATCGTCTGCCTCCCGCGTCCCTTCTAGCCTTCTTCACATGGAAAAAAAAAGTAAGTCCGACTTATTTTTGAGATGGAACTTGCTGCTATCCCCTGCTGTGTGCAGGAGAAGCAGCTCCATCAAAATGGCCCACTGAATGGGTCAGATGCACATTGTTTACTTCCTCCAAATGTGTGAGGCAATAGTAAGGAAACATGATTTCCCTGTGTTCCTCCCTCTCTCTCTCTCTCTCTCTCTCTCACACACACACACACACACACACACACCTTGTAATGCCAAGAGTCATATTTCTAAAAGCAAAAATGTTAAGATCTCTACAGGGACATATGAGCCTGTGCAGGCATTAAGATTGGCCTCAGAAGCACTGATCATAGGTCTGCCTCTACGTTTGGTTGGTGAGCATGAGAGACAGGGCCCTTACATTGGTGGCCCCTACATTGTGGAATTCCCTCCCCACTGGGGTGTGTACAGCCTCAACTCTGCCAGTGTTCAAGCAGGTTTCAAAAATCACTTATTTGGGGCCATTTTTTCATGAATTATGTTATCACAGCCATTTTAAAATGAACGAGTCACTGGAAGACTCAGCATTCTTATTTGTTATATTTCAACTGCCTATGTCTAAAATGATTTCCCCGTCTGGTTTTATTGTGATTTGGTTGTATTGTATTTTATGCTTATTTTTATGTGAGCTGCCTTGTTAAAAATTCTGTCCTAAAAATTGGCTACAATTATGTGTATGTATATATATATAAATACATGGGAAGCTGCCTAATACCAGATCAGACTGTCACTCTAGCCCAACATTGTCCAGCCTGACAGGGCTCAAGAGGAGGTCATTCGCATTACCAGCTCCTACCTGATCCTTTTTAAACTGCAGAATGGCCTTCCACATAGGGTGACCAACTGTCAGGATTTCCCCTGATTTGTCCTGGTTTTTGTTCTCTTCTGGGTGTCAGGGGGGATTTTCTGTAATTTTCTATAATGTCCTGGAAAGACACGCTTTCCCTTTGAAGGCTGCATTAGCATGGTGGGAGGGAATGACACACCTTCTGGAGGTGGGTCATTTCCCTCACACTGCTCCAATCAGGGCCTGAAAGGGGAAAGCGTGTCATTCCCAGACATTATAGAAAAGGCCCTGATTGGAGCAGTGGAGGGTGGGAATGACACACTTTCCCCTCCTCCACCCCATTTGGGGCCTTTAAGGTGGTGGAGGTGAATGACATGCATCCCAGAGGCCCCTGAAAGCTGCTTTCCCACCCCCACCCCACTGGGTGTCCTCTTTTTTAGTTTCCCAAATGTGGTCACCCTACTTCCGCATGCATCTCATGTGCCAACAGCGGCAACAGAGGTAGGAATGATGGGACACCTGCCGAGGGCCCACGGACAAGAGCTGCCTGGACTTCCTCCTCCTCTTCACCATTGCAACCAGCTTGTTTCCCTGCCACTTGCTCTGGCCCAGACAACGGTGGTGGTGGCAGCAGGAGCAGTAAATGCCACCGCCTATTTGTTCACCTGCTCTCTGCCTGTTAAGCAAGCAAGTGGCAACAATGATGAGGAAGAGGATGAGGAACGGCAATGGCGGTGAGGGAGGGGGCTCACTGAGGTAGGGGGCCCATGGAGGAGGCCTCATCCAAGGGCCTGCAGAAACTGGGAGCCAGGACTGGCATATTCTCTGCTACTGAACTATGGTCCCTTCCTCAAGCAATGGGTCCATATGCGAACATGATGGTGCAGCGACCCCATGACAAATTGCTTGTGTGAGTAGGGTTCAGAATTTAGCATACAAGAATTGGATGTGGGCTGAGACATACATTAACCTCACTTGCTTTCAATAGGCTGCTGCTGCCCTCTTATGATAAAGCGTGGAATAGCAAGAGTTACTGTGGCTGAAGCTGTAGGCAGGGACTGGCAATGGCGAAGCAGGCATTGCCGCTTTCCTTTCAAAAGCAGGAGCACAGCACACAGGACCGTGGCTTCCCCTTTACATCAAGGGACGGGTAGTATCCAGGCATAAAAAGGCCTATGAATAAGGCTAGGTTTTATTTGATACCACATAAATATCTTGTACCACACTGGGAAGGCACTTGCTCAGCTTTTAAACTGTGAAGCTTCTCACTTCCAAAGCAGCAGGGTTATTCTGAGAATGCATTTACACCTCTGTCTGTCCTAACAAGAACATGATCTAGCTAGCAGATGTGACATGTGCCACAAATCCCAATTACATTCAAATTAGACTGAAGGCATCGTTTTGTACAGGGAACGTGAATAAGCGTGAACCAGATATATTCACACGGATGCTGCCTTCATTCTTAAAGGCAGCCTAAAGATCATTTTAAATAAACATTTAAGTAAACATATATTTACCCCAGTTTCATTAATGAACTTGGAATAGAGGTGCCAATTTTAATTGTGGTGTGACTGATCAACTTCAATTGCTAATTAAAGTCAGCCCTCTTTGTAATGTGAGGAATAAATTACTAGCAAAAATTCTGGGAGATCTGCCATGCAGCTCACAAAGATGCACCGGTTTCCTTCTTCCTTTGCCAGAGATGACTTTTTCTTCCAGTTTGCATCCAAAGCCAACAGTTAGTTGACTTTTCAAGGTAAAACTGCCATGGCTTTCCTTGTTACAATAAGAACCACAGACAACTTACAGCTGGCCTTGCTAAGCTGAATACAATGCCGCTCTTTCTTTTAAACTTCCTCAAGACACAAGGTCTTGAATTTGTTTATTTTGAATCTGTTTTAATGTGAATGGGACTTGGCAAGCTCCATAAATTAATATTCCCAAATCTGATGGTAAATAAAAGATCAAAGGTAGCATTTCTGCCCCCACCACAAGTGGCAGTTTGGGTTTATTAATTTGCGTTATCTCACGTTGTCATCTTGCTCCAAAATCTTCAGAAAACACCCACAGTCTTAGCAGCATACAAACAGAACACTTCCATAAAGCATCAACTTTACTTTTGATGTTTGTGATGTGGCAACTGGTGCAGCTGGTGTGATACAGGTGTCAAATGGTCCAACCGCTATACTCCCACCAATACTTGGATGGCCACATTCTATACCAGCTGATGTTTATGGACCATCTTCAAAGCAGTAGGCCTCTGAATTGCTGGGAATACAACTAGGATTCTGCTATTCACACATAGTGTAATTATGTGTAATTTCCTTACTGTTGTGTGAGTGTATGAGGACCCAATCTGAATCAGGTCCAGGGTGCTCTGGGAGGGTGGGATAACACTGCCCCCCCTACACACATAGTTTTTTCTCCAAAATTCAGGGTTTCAGGGGGGAAAAGCCTTAACTGACAATGAAGAGGAGTTTCTCTCTCTCTCTCTCTCTTTTTTTTTACCCCCTTTCCTGTGGTGCTGGAATTCTGGGGGAAATGGAAGGGTTAGAAAAAAGCCCTCCTGGAGTGCCATGGAACTGATCCAAATTGGAGTCACACATGCTTACACAAGAGTAAGGGAAACTATTAGAAACTATTACATAATGCTACACTATGTGTGAGTAGCAGACCATTAAGTTTGGCCCTTGGAAGGTGCTATAATTGTGCTCATGTCCTGCTTGTAGGCTTGTCAAAGGCATCTGGTTAGCCAGTGTGGAGACACAATGCTGGAAAAGACAGGCTTTAGGCTGATCCATCAAGGCTCTTCTTATGTTCTTAGAATCTTTCAAACAATTTAATATAGGTGTTAAAATATCAAAATTCACTTCTCACTCCACCAGCTAAAAAATAACCCAGAATACCTGAATGCAATATCTTTTTAAATTTATATCCTGCCTTCAGATTGTTCCAAGGCAACTCACTACACAATGATAATAAATACACTTAGCACAGTAAATAAATATAATCATAATCTTGAATCCGAGGGTAAATCCAACACAATGTTGAAGAGCAGCATCTTGAACGTTATACTTATATAATCATAGAATCATAGGAGAGTTGGAAGGGGCCCATAAGGCCATCCAGTCCAGCCCCCTTTTCAATGCTGGAATCCACCTTAAACCATACCTGACAGATGGTTGTCCAGCTCCCTCTTGAATGCCTCTAGTGTGGGAGAGCCCACGACCTCCCTAGGTGATTGGTTCTATTGTCGTATTGCTCTAACAGTCAGGAAGTTTTTCCTGATGTCCAGCTGGAATCTGGCTTCCTGTAACTTGAGTCCATTATTCCATGTCCTGCACTCTGGGTTGATCGAGAAGTGATCCTGGCCCTCCTCTGTGTGACTCCCCCAACATTTAAATGTATTTACCCGTATATTTGTGTTTAATCTTTAAGGCAAGAATGGAAATGTGTGGGCCTTCAGATATTGTTGGATTGCAACTCCCATTATCCTTCACCACTGGCTATGCCAGCAAGGGCATATGGGATTTGCAGTCCAACAACATCTGGAGGGCTACACTTTCCCCATCCCTGCTTTGGGTCATATATGATATATCAATACTTTATAATGGGCCTCTCTCAGGGAGGAATGCCAACTAAACTGATACATGAATTTCCCCCATATCTTGCCCGAGGTTATAGTTTCCATCCTGACCCAAAGAAGAGTTCTTCACCAGCTATTATATGTCTTTAAAGCTGCAGTTCTATAAACACACACTCAGGAATAAGTCCCATTGATCTCAGTGGAGTTTTTTAGTAGACAGAAGCATACTGTAAATTGAATTAAAATAACAGTCTTGTGGCACCTTAAATAAATAACAAATGTTTTATGGTAAATGCTTTTGTGAACTAGAGTTCAATAATAACCGTTAATCTGAAACACTCTTTGTGGGGTTTTGCTGCAACAGATGAAAATGGCTAACCCTCTGGAAACAGTAACGTAAGTTATTTTCAGTTCATAATGTATAAACTTTCTGAATAATAGATAGGGAAACAGAGGAGGTGACCATCCCTCTATGTTTCAATTCACCTCTCTTGAGAAACAAATCCCATGATTGAATAAAATCTCCAAATCTATTTTTTTAAATACATTTTTCTCATCAAGAGCATTTATTTATTGGCAGCCCAAATGTGGTTGTTGTATATAAATCAGCCTTCCCCAATATGCTGCTCTTCAGAGAACCAAGTCCCATCAGCCCCAGCCAACATGGCCAGAGGTCAGGAATGCTGGGAGTTGTAGTCCAAAACATCTAGAGAACACCAAACTGGGAAAGGTGGTGTAAGTACTGCACTGAGATCTGTTCAGAATGCAAGAAGGGAGCATTGGATGTGGGTGTTTCCCAAAAGCCCTGAAGCAGAACATATCTCTAAGATCCACTAGAGGATGCTATTCGTAGTAAGCGAGTGCAAATAGACTGCTGTTTGTCTTTACTTCCATCCCAGTGTTTGTTGGTACCTGGGTGGATTAAGTGAAACCGAAGTGGGTTAAGGGAAAGTTGGAAAGGAAGGAACTGGACCTAACTGCTTCACCCTACGTGACCTGCTTGACGTGTCACATCTCATCTGAATAAATGTATGCAACTTTAAAATTGCCTAGCACGATAGCTAAGCTAAAAATGGCATGTGTTAATTCATTCAAATGTCTGCAAATGTATAATTGCCCAGCATCACAGCTGAGCTAAAGAAAGCCTTAGCTAGATGGAGAGCAAAAACGGCTTAGAATAGGACACTTGATCTAGTTCTAACTAGACCCTAGAATAATCTCTCAGTAATTGCTGAGAGAAAATTATCTGTGATTCCTGACCTGTCCCAAAATTCTAAGAGCAGAACTGCAACTGTTGACATTTTATTGCAAGTATTATTTTGGGGATTTATTGTTATTTATTTATTTATTTATTTGGGAGGAGGGTACCTGCTTGAACAGAGAAAAGGTGGAGGAGTACCTGTTTAACCCTTACCATTTCCCCTCAAAATCCCCTCCCTCAACCTGTTTTTCTCCCCATAAACAAAAAGATATTGGCACATATCTTTTCCATTGCAGCAGAAAAGGAGCTGAGGGTTCTTGAGCAGAAAAACAGCCCAAGGGGATAGAATCCATCAGCCGTTCCCCACTTTTCCTCCATTCAAACATACAACTTAGGATGGCCATATGTCCTCGTTTACAGTGGCCTTTCTAGTTGAATGGCTGCCAGAGGACCATCCTCTCCTTGAAAGCATCCTCTATTTGAAGGGCTGTTCTGTCCAATTCCAGTTCAAAGATAAAGAACCCTAAGAACTATTGCAGACTGAACAGGCAGGCACCCAGGTCACCTGGCCAGTGTCTTCCACCCTGTGGTGAGATGTACTATATTTCTCTTTAAATTGTACTACTTATTTCTAAATTTGCCTATAGCATATGCAAATTTTATGCAAACACTGTCCTCTTTTGTCCCCTCTTGGTGGTCACCCTGGTGTTATTGTTGATTTTAAAAGTGGAGGGAAGATGCCTGCATTTAGATATTGAGTGGTATATAAATATTGTAAATAAACAATAAATTTACATACCTCAGCCCCAAAGCCTGCCATTGCTACTAGGAATGTACGAGCATCCCACTGCACACTCCAAAAGGAATCGAGCCTTTGGCATTGGGCTCCATCACACCAGCGTTTTATTACACTCTTGTTGTGCCTGGTTTGCTGTTTTGCAGCTGTTTTGCAGCTGTCCTGCAGTCACCCCGCCTCTTCCCCTCCATTTTCTGTCTTTTCCTAGAGTGGGGAAAGTCTGGTTTATTTCCTCCATGAGGGATTAAAGCGCCCTTCCTCCCCCTTCCTCACGCTATGTCCTTTGTTGGGGGCATGTGCTTTGAAGGGAGGTCTTGCTGAGGAAAGAGGAGGGCGGGGTGATTCTCTTCCTCCAGCACACCATGTTGAAGGAACGGGCTTGTGCTGACTCAGTTGAACGGAATTTTGCTGCTCCAACCCCGCCCTCATTGCCCACAGAAACGGCACCCAGACAAAATGTTAAATCGGTAAAACACTAGAGAACAAAACCAGAGCGAGGGGGGGAAGACGCTCACACCCATCACAATGTCCATCAACAACAAGAACCAATGAACTGGAAGGAGAAGGGGCAGGGCGGGGCGGGGCGGAGTGGAGTGGGAGAGCAAACAAGCGAAAGGAGGTTTCACCAATACCACAAACCCACATGAAAGGACCATTAGCTTTACATGCTAATGAAACGGAGGTGGAAATCGCAGAGACAAACCAGGAAAAAAAAGTAGGTGTGATGGAGCCCATAGTTCAAATGACACATTAAGCCACAGTGGTTAAGAATTTTGAGCTAAACATTATGGCTTAATGTGTCATGTGAACCATGACTTAGCATGTCATATGACCCATTCCTAACCATGGTGACTACATAACCATGGTTTAAACGCACTCACTACCCATTTGCTGCAAAAAGATTAGCGGCCTAACCATGGCTTAGTGTGTTGCCTGAAAAGGCCCACTGAGTTAAACTGGAACACTCTTAAAGGCTCAAAGGCTTTGCAAGCAATGCTTGGGTACGTTCACAAAGCACCCACTTCCAGGTTCAAGACACTGTGCTGTAAGGAAGTGGCCATTTTCTCAAGAGAGATCAGAGGGAGAGAACTTGGGAGGATATGAAAGGAATGGGTGGAGAAGTGTGACACTCAGGGGTTGAGAAAAGGACAAGCCCTAGAGATGGCCAGCCAGGCCAGCCTTTGATCCTGAGAGAAATATTGTTGTCAAGCCGATCATGCCCTGACCTGTGGGATAACATTAATGTGACTGGGCCAGAGCATGTGTTAGAATATAGGTTGGTAGCCTTTTCCTTGGCACCAGCACCACATTCAGCAGCTCAACAGCTGAGCATCCTAGCATGACTCAGTATGTTTACAATGCACGGTGTTGTGTGGGCCAGAACCCAAAGCATGCCTCACATTCAGTAGCTTAGTTGTCATTCCATAGGCCCAGATCTGTGAGGAAGGGTGGGCATTCAGCTGCCCCATAAGGAGGAATCATTAGCATGGAAGAGGAAGGGGAAAGGCGCCATATGGCTGCAGGCTGTGGAGTAGCCAAGGGGGTGTGGCTTCTCCTCTCTTCCCAGAAGGTGTTCGCAGTCAGGTGGGTTCCAAGGTTAGTCTCTGCAGGGTCCATAATAGGCCTCACTAAATGTTAAAGTTGGGCCTGGTTGTTACCTTTTCTGTTTGTGCTGGTTGTATGGATGCTAGAGAGCTGTGGGCAGAACCCTCTGACTCCTGAGAAATTTTGTTAGCCTTATTGAAACTCTTTGGGCTTCAGGTGTTTCATCTGAGGAGAAACCTCCAAATTTGCTTGGATTGTATAGAAGCCTTGCTTATGGAAACCTTGGAGTGGGTGGACATCCCTTATTCCTGGGAAAGTCCTTTAGCCTTATCAAAATTCTTTTGGCTCCCCTACAGACTCCTAGTAGGTTCTGCCCAAGGCAGAACACACACACACACACACACACACACACCACATTTTGTTTTTGGCGACATTTCTGTGACAACTCTAATGTGCACTGGAGGTGGGGCTTTGAGGCCTCATGTCAAGCCTTGTACTGCCCTACCTCTGACAGCCAATCCACCACCAAATACCACCTTCTTCTCATCTCAAAATTACCATTACTCCTGCTGTCTGGTACCTGTCCAACCCTGTATCAGAGCGTATGGTACCACAATTGCCCTTCCACAAGATGAACACACTTACCTCATGCAGTTGCCAATATTATTTTTTTAAACACACACACACACACACACTGTTATCCGCCTTGCCACAATTGCTCAAAAGAGCTTACAATCCCATTAAAACATGCAAACATACCAATATAATAAAATCATCAGCAACAAGCTAAAACCAAAATACTAAAATAGTTGCACAGGTAGCATGGCCACTTTACTCATCATCCCAAATAAGAGGATAAAAGGCATCACCAAAAAAGGGGACACAGGCTTGCATAAATTTTACATCTATTAATTTATATGCATAGGTGCAGATTTAGAAATAATTGCTATCTTTTAAATAGAAGTACAATCCATCTCCGTAGCAAAGAAGACTGTCCCCTATGTGGCTGCACAGTTTGCTGTCCAAGTGGTAACTGTTGATTGGCAGCTTCAAGACCCCTGATCTCCCTTCTACTGGTTATTTATCTTTGAACTAGACTCAGTTCTTTATCTTAAATTAAAACCAGTCCTTCAAACAGAGGACTGTAAATCAGGACACACAGTCAGAATGCAAAATCTATCCTCCTTCTTAGCCAAAAGCATTATGAAATGTATGCAACATCTATCAACCAGGATGGGGGAACCCTAACGGAGCTCTGCTCATTACTATTGGCAATGTACTCTCCCAAACCTCCAGGGATACTGCAACAGGGCTGTCATTTCATTTTCATTTCATTTCGTTTCTATACCATCTAATAGTCAACGCTCTCTGGGTGGTTTACAAAGATTTTAAAAAAACCTTACAATACATTATTATGCGTAATATAAAAATAGTTTAGCTACAAACATATAAACAGAGCAGACACACACACACACACACACACATGACCTGACTAAAAACTATCTTTGCTCCAAATGCCCAGGAGTAGAAGGTCTTAGGTCCCCTCTACAAGATTTCGGTTTGACGTCCGGTTATGCACATATATGGAGAAGCACATTTACTCCTAATACCTATTCACGAGAGGCGGTGAAGCACATTACAGACTATATGAAACATGCTTTAAAGTTGTTTACATGCGGAGAATCGCATGTTTACATGGCCTTAAGGCGCTTTAACTCCCGCAGCAAATTAAAACTCGCTATTTAACGCGCATTCGATAATACGCATAAGCGGAGATAAAAAGCACCTCAACCCCCGATTTGCGCTCCGCTCTTGTAGAGGTAAAATTTGTAATGTGCCTTGAAAGAGCTTTAAATCACTCTTGTAGAGGCACCCCTAGCCTAGTGCTTAATACATAACAACGTTAGCACCAGGCAGATCTCACTGAGGAGTTCATTCCATAATGGTGGGGGTCACCAGCTAGAAGGCACTCTCCCTTGTTGCCACTCTTTGAGCCTCTATCAGAGAAGTACCTGGAGGAGGGCCATAGACAATGAGTGTCATGAGATTCATGCTGGGAGAGGTACTCTGTCAAGTATTACAGCCCTGGTCAAAAACCAACACCTTGAATCAGGGTCAGAAACATACAGTGATCTTAGACAGTGAACAAAGTCTTATGGGGAAAGATATTCTCTCCGTTATGACAGTCCGAGGCCTGGAAGCACATTGGCAGCCAAGGCAAGTGTCACAGAACGGAATGAATGATGTGTTCTCATCTGCCTGTCCCTGCCAGTTAGTGGGCTACAGCATCCCGCCCATGCCAGGGCTTCCAAACCGGGTTCAAGGACAGCACATTGCAGTAGTCAATCCTTCAGGTTACAAAGGCAGCCTGAATAACTGTTGCAAAGACTTGCTTATCTCTAAAGGGATGCACGGCCTGTCAGACAGAATTGATAAAAAGCATCCCTGGCCACTGCCACTACCTCCTTATCTGATAGTGACACCAGCTCCCGGGCATCAATCTCCTCCTATACTGCAACAGTAGTTAATACTGGAGCCTTGAGCCTCCCAATCAGGGTTCTTCTATGGTTGGAATTCCAAGTCAGCTTGTTCAACTTCCTCCATCGGATTACGGCTTCAGGGCCCTGGTTGGGAGTCATTATAGTTGCTCCTGGTGGCTTAGTTTAAAGCAGGCATGTAAAATCTCTTTCAGCCCAAGGGCCAAATTCCATTTTGGAGAAGCTCTTGGAGGCTGCATTCCACTGGGAGGAGGGGCAGAAAGCAAAGTGGGTGGGGTAAAAAAATACAAAAACTGCCAACCAATTGTAACTTAAAGCTCTTACCGCCAGTAGCTAATCCTTAGGAGAGGCAGTTCCAGCGTTTAGAATGGGGGGAAAAACTGCACAAGACCCAGGAAACTACCAACAATCAGTGATTGGGAGAAAGGGGTTGAGGCCAGGGGAAGGAGGCCTGGCCATCTGGGGAACCCGGGGGGGGGGGGGCTAGATTGGGAAGGCTAGATCTGGCTCCCAAGCCAGAGGTTCCCCATCCCTGCTTTAAAGAAATATAGAGCTAGATGTCATCGATATGCTGATGGCAGCCAGGTGCAAAGTTCTATATGATCTTACTCAGTGGCTCCATATCAAAATGAAATAATGTAACTGACAAAATTGGTTCCTGTGGTCAATGCCCCAACTTGGGCCATGTCTTGATGATGGCGCCTTTGCTGCTCGTTCCCTTGAAACCCCACAGCATCATAGCTGCGGGGTGGGGAATATTTATTTTCATTGCAGGAGGAAGCAGACTTTCCTGACTAAAAAGCCGCAGTGCTGGCAGCCTTTCAGCTCGTCGAGCCCTGCCTTCTGCCCTGCCTTCCCGCTTACATCATCCTATCCTGATCCTCAATCCATCCCCGGGAATGCCCCCAACTTGAAACCAAAGCGAGGTCACCACCAACAGACGGCGGAAAGAAGGTGGCGATTTCGGAGTAAAAGAAAAAGTTATGGCAAGGCAGCAACTTTTAAAAAGTGCAGTTTCAGGGGGAAAGGCTCATGGTGGCTGCGGCTTGGCAGCTGCATCATATAAATGATGCAGCGCCACTTCACAGCCACTACAGGGTAGGTGGTGCCTTGGACTCTCCCAGCCTGACTCTGCCATTAATTGAGCCTGGGGTCTCGTTTGGCCTGCTGCAACGCCAAGGGCCAGTACATGCGACCATTTCACCCACATACACCTTTTTTTTCCTATTTTGCTGCCTTTTTTTGCAGTCACCCAGCTTGCATTTGTTCATTTTGAAACATTACTTCTCCCAACATGGTTGCACATTGCAGAGAGCTATGGCAGACAGGGTGCAATCTGTGAGATGTACCTGAATCAAACATAAACACCTGTTTTTGTGGCTAAGCACAAGCATTAGGGGGACATGTGCAACTTACTGATGGCAGAGATTTTGGGACACAAGCATGAAGATTATAGGCGCATAATACTGCATGAATATTGAGGGAGGGAGGGGGCATTAAAACTTTATTGTTTTTATTGACTTTTATTGTTTCTTTCCAAAGAAAGCTTGGGAAGTGGCTGAAATGGGAGAGACTTGGAAACTTACCTTTTATGAAATTTGCATTCTCCCTTTTTTGTGCAGCAGCTGTCCTTTCCGGAGTGCTGTGCTGCAGGGTGCCAAATTGGGGAAAGGGAGGATGGAGAAGGAGAGCTCATTCCAACTTGAGTCTGTGTCAGGTTGCGAGCTTTCTTTCTTTTCTTTTTTCTTTTTGCGTGAAAATCTGTGAGTATTTTCATGTGTATTTCCCCAAACGTATGCATCAATTGTGCACATCTTTGAAAGATAAACATTCTTCTCCCTTTGATTACATGTATTTGTGTGCATTCCATCCTCCCAAAAAAACTACACATTTGTCTCATGGACATTTTTAAAATGTACATATTATTTTTATTCTTATTATTAATTACATGTATATACCGCCCCATAGCCAAAGCTCTCATAGCTGAAGCCATATGCTGTCAAACACATTTGTTTTGGTCTGTGAATCACATTGAAAGCTTGGAAATGCATGACTTCGACTGCAGAATGTGTCCGAGTTTGTGTTTGGTCCAGAAGTTGCGAACTAAGTATACTCTGATCAAAAGTGAACTAATATGAATTTTTCATGTATCCCTAGGTGTGAGCCCCAATTCCCTGGATGGAGAGAAGACAGTGTGTATGTTTGGAACCATCTCCAGCTGAGGCTCATGATTCTTGATCCAGAAAATAATCAGTGCTCCCATGTGCAGATTTCTTTAGTCAAATCCAGGGACTGTCTAAATGCTTGGAAAGCCATGGGTTCAGTGCACGGTGTTGATTATACAAAGCAGCAGCAATCGCGCACCCACCCCATGGCTTTCTGCTGAAGCTGTGTAGAAAAAAAGTTGGGGACTTACCCTGACTTTTTTCTCCACAGAGAGGCGAGGACATGCAAGATGACATCAAGACAGCCCCTAAGCCTCGCTAGCTCTGGAGTCACAGTGGAGGCGTGGCTAGGCGGATGGCAAACCCTGATTGGTCGCCATCTGCCCAGGCAAAGGACAGGGGATGTCACTGGTGCTGGAAACCCTGTACTTTCCCTGCAGCATCAAGATTAGCCACCACCACCCCACAGCAGCGAAAGCATGGGGTTTGGGATCATTGCGTAAAGACAGCCCCCCAGTGAGGGGGCAAAGGAAAATTAGGGGGAAATGTCATTCTCTTGGCCCTGCCCCTCTTCTTCTTCCATGATACTTTTTCACTTGTTCCCAACTTTAAGGCGGAATAAGAAAGCGGATCCTACTTTCATATAGGTACAGTACCTTTTTTTCCTTGTCATATATATTGGTTGTTGGTGTGTACTGAATTTGCACCTAATATTAGAGAGCTTGCCTGCTGATTTGGCTGGTAACTACATTTTGGCAACAGAGTCTTATATCTCAGCTAACATGCACTACATTTTTGTCTCGGATGAGTGAGATAGATAACAACAAACATCTTGGCTAGCCTTCCCCGACTCTGTGCCCTCCAAATGTGTCGGACTGAAACTCCCACCATTCCCAGCCACGGCCCCACAATGGCTACTCAAGGCAGTCTCGCCATGACAGTCATGTGAATCATCCCTTGGTAACCAGCCATGGCGTCAACATTTCACACTTTAAAGCTCACCAACACTCATAGGCTAGAATCCAACAAGCAGGATAAAACACTTTGAAAACGTTTTGAAAACTGTATATGGAGTGTGTCCTGGGCCCCAACAGTTCTCAAAACTATTATAAACCGTTTTAAACTGTTTTAAACCGTTTTAAAACAGTAGTGTAGATAGGCTGACAGTTTTGAGAACTGTTGTGGTCCAGGACACACTCCATATACAGTTTTCAAAATGTTTTCAAAGTGTTTTATCCTGCATGTGTAGATAGGCTCACAGAGGTAAGCATGCCTCAGTTCATAGAAGCCAATGGGCTTAAGCAGGCTTCACACTGCATTGGACTGTAGACACAGCCTCTAACCCCACTGAACATTCCATCCTGAAGCATGCATTGCCAGAGTGCTGAAAAGTCATCGTTCTAACCTGGCTTTCACCTCTCTGCTTGTGAGTGCCTAAGGATTGTTAGCACCAGTTGAAGGATCGGCGGGACAATGAGGTTCAGCCTGCACCCTCCTTTGCCACTGTTCAGTTTTGTAAAGTATTGTGATAGGTTTGGGTTTGGTCTGAATGACCTTCCCAGGGCCCCGTACAGCCTGCTGCCCCTGATTGCAAAGAGATTCAGCATCCCTTCCAGCTCTGTAAAGGCACCTGCATGGTAAGCAAAGCTATCAGTGCAGATGCCCTAAGGCAAGATCTCTTAAGGTCCCCTCTACAAGGATTCGCTTTTGCGCCTGGTTAAGCGATTATGCGCATAATCGCAGAAGCGCATTTACGCCTAATCCCTCTGCACGAGAGGCGGCGAGAGGCGGCGAAGCGCATTAACAGATGTCCAAAATGCGCTTTACAAGTAGTTAATGTGCATAAGCGCTTATTCACACAGTCAAAATGCGCTTTAACAGACGGAGCAAAATAAAACTCGCGATTTAACGCGCATTCGATAATGCGCATAATCGGGTAGATAACGTGCCTCCACGCCCGATTTGCGCTCCATTCTTGTAGAGGTAATTTTTTTAATGCACCTTGAAAGAGCTTTAAATGCCTCTTGTAGAGGCACCCAGTGGCAGCTAAAAGCTGGACATGTTCTGGTGATGTGTTTTCAATGGGAGCCAGGAAGGCCCAGGAAGGAATTGTGCAGAACTTCTTTCAACTTGAGGGATGAATTCCATGTTGGGGAAGCTTTGGGGGGCACATGACAGTGGTGGGTGGGGATAAAGGCAAAAACTTAATATTTATTTAGTTATTTGTAATATTTATGTTCTGCTGAATCTAATAGAATCTCTCGGCGGTTTACAACATGGAAGATGACTCATCCTACCAGGCCAAGGGGAGGGGGCTGGCCTATCCTATCCTATCATTTTTAGTCTGTTCATGCTGGAGCTGGATTGGAAAAGGAGGTAGAGAGATGACTTTGCTCTTTGTAGGAAATCCCCTGGCACTATGAGTTCCCCTGTACATCTGATGAGGAGCAGGAATCTGTTGGGGGTGTTAATGCTGTGAATCCTCAACTTCAGTGGAGGCTGGTGGCTCTGATTTCAGTGGGGCTGTGGTTCCATTCCGGGTTTCTGTCAGAACTCTAAAGGAGTTGTACACGGTGCTAAACCATTTCAAAGTTCAGCACTTTGGAGTTCTGGCTGGTTCTAAGTAAAACACAGAATGGAATCATAGCCCCATCGAAATCAAAACCACCAGCCTCCTCCACTGCTCAACTTATGCCCAACCTATATACATAAGTGTGTGTGAGAAAACCTTATGTCACAGAAATGCCATAAGTTGCCAGTGCTATAAGGAAACTGTACCCTGCGTAAGCTCTCGAACCCCTGAAACCTTGCATCACTCAGAAGCACACACGTAACAGTATAATTTTAAAAGAGCCATTAGCAATGGCTGTTCTGGTTGCCTAAGAAGAGAAAAAGCACAGTTCTGTGTATTCTCAGAGATGGCTACAAGATGTTATCCCATATCATGGTGTGTAACTCCCCATAGACTTCAAATGTTGTCAACCAGGACCAATAGTCCCCAGGAAGAGGTTGCCAGCAGTGCAGCCCCTTTTCGGCAGAGCATCTGTTCCCTTCACTTCAGGCTCCATTGCGTCTCCCCTGAGCGTGCACGGTTGGAAATATTGTGTGTCAGCACAGGGGAAGGGCCTGCCCCACATTCCACTAGAAGGGGTGTGCAGGCGGGTGGAGTCAGCCAAGCATCTTGGGGGGGCAGGGTAAGAGCAGCTGTTCCAAAATATGTTACAACTTGTCATTGTCAAAGGAGCAATAATATATGCTAAGTGGGTGGAAAGATGTGGGGACCCGGCTCTATTAGGAGAAGACTAATAGGCGAAGGCCTGTGTGGGGGAGAGACGGAGTGATGCTTTATACACACAGAAAAGCAAGAGGGGTACAGTATGCAGAGCACAATCAGTCTATAAGTTAGGCAGTCAAGAAAGGTAAAGATCAGCCTCCCCCATCATGGTGCCCTCCAAGTGTTGTGGACTGCAACTCCCATCATCTCTGACCACTGCTCATGCTGGGTGGGGCTAATGGGAATTACAGTCCAAAATATCTGGAAGGTACTAGGTTGGGGAAAGACCGGTGAAGACAGAAGAAGTATTTTTAGAACAGGATGAGGTCAGGCTCACTGTGAGATATGCTTTTTATATTTCATCTGTTTTCACCTGACGATGAGACAGTTTGAAGCCATTGATAAGAGCTCAGGATCCTTGCTGTCCTCATTTGCACCTGGTCTCACTATGAAGGCCTGTGCCCATATAATTGTGACAATCTGAGCTCCAGAAGTTATTTAAGAAACGGATCTCACCAGGTGTGAGATTTGTGTGTTAATGATTGTACATTATTAAAAGAGACACAGAGGGAAAGGCTCATAAAAGGTTTGTGAGCCCCTAGCATTGGGCTCTGACCGTTCTTTATCTGTATGCCATTGTGCATACCTTTAAATAGAAAACAGTCTAGAAATATGGTATCACACATGAAGGGAGTAATCCTATACATGCTTAGACAGAAAAAAAGGCCTGCAGCTCCCAGCATAGCTGGGAGTTGTAGGCCTTCTTTTTGTCTAAACTTGCATAGGATTGCACATTAAAAGTCACTGCCTCCTTTCCTGGATCCATCATACCTTCTAAAACAGGGGTAGGAAGACAGGTGACCTCCAGATGCTTTGGGTCACAACTCCCATTTGCCCCAGCCATCATGACCAATGGTCAGGGATTATGGGGCTCCTAGTCTAAAACATCTGGAGGGCAAAGGTTACCTAACCCCGCTCTAAGATTAATTGAGACTAAAGCCATTCATGATCTAGTTACTACCAGGCTGGACTATTATAATTCTCTTTTCACAGGACTGCCCTTGAAGAGAATACAGAAACTTCAGCTGGTCCAAAATCAGATATCAGATTGGGAAGAGGAACTAGAAGAAATGGATCACATGATGTCAGTTTTATGTCAATTTTACTGCCCACTGGTTTGTTTCTGGGCTCAGTCAAGGTGCTGGCATTCAACTTTGAAGTCCTAAATGGTCTGGGGCCAAGATATTTCAGGAATCACTTCCTTCCACATGAGCCTGCTTGACTACACTCAGTTTCTGAGGCTCCTCTTGTTATATCTCATTCCCAGACAGAAGTTCAGTTTGGAGAGGTGAGGATAAGGGCCTTTTCTGTAATCCCGGTGATGAAAACATCTCCTCAGACAGGTTTGCCTGTTTTGTTTTGGCAGGCATTTTAAAGCAAATTCTCCTCTGATGGGTTTTTTCCTCTTCTTTTTCCTCTGTTTTTATTATTCCTTTAATATTTGACTGTGTCTTAGCTTGTTTTGTTAGATTTTATGACGTGGTAAGCTGCCTTGAGTGCACATTTGCTTAGAAAGGCAGGAGAGAAATATTACTATAAATTAATTGAACCAGTCAGTCAATCAATTAGCTAGCGATATCACCCATGTATTATCAGAAATGCTATCTGGATTAGCTTCCTGCTGTGACCTGCCTATCAAAACACACAGAATAAAACACTTTGAAAACGTTCTGAAAACTGTATATGGAGTGTGTCCTGGGCCCCAACAGTTCTCAAAATGGTTATAAACTGTTTTAAACCGTTTTAAAGCAGTAGTGTAGATAAACTCACTATTCCCACTCTCCTTTAAGAAGGGCTTCTACCAAATTGCATTTTCAAAGCATATTGTTGGTATTTTTAGATGGCAGTTGATTTTCTGGATTTCCTGAGAATCAGTGGCAGTTTATACGCGAGCAAATATTTGTGGAAGCTACTGTATGCTGCCTTTTGAACTGCCTGCTTTTGAACTCCCTGCCAACTCTACTATTCTATGATTCTATGAACAAAGATCCTAAAGGCAGATTCCTCGTGGGACTGTTTAGAATTTTTTTTTCTGGAATGACAGATTTTGACAGGAGTATTTATTTGTTGGCTGGTGTTGATGCTACTTACACTGCAGTGTAAGTGTTGTGTAGTAGTAGGCAAGAAGACTACAGAGAAGTATGTCCACTCTTTTGCTACCTCTTCACAAGGTAGCAAAATCTCCTGTTAAGAATGATGCTAGGGAAGCCTTCCCCAAGCTGATTCTCCGGATGTGTCAGACTGCAAATCACATCACTCCCATCCATTGGCAATGCTGTGAAGGTGCAGTCCAGCATATCTGGAGTTCACCAGTTTGGGGGAGGTTGAGGTAAGGTTTTTGAGTGAAAGAGTTCTGCTCTGCAATTGCTCTGGTGGGTCCCACTCTGACAAAATCCCAACCAGAAACCCAGATTTCAAAATGTCAGGACAGATCCGATTCTGCATGTGCATGATTTTTGTTTGTAAAAAAACTGCATAAAATAACACCACTGCAATAACACCACTGCACCATTTCATATCCGTCTTCATTGAATTCAATAGGGTTATAGAAATAGGCTGTAGTCTTGAAAACGCCTGGTTAGAGACAAACAATCACCCACAATTGAAGACCCCTGAGGCAAAAGGGTCCTCAGAGGTGTTGTACTCCACACAGGCATTCTAGGTAGGTTGCAGCCTCTTTAAACCCCCTATTGATTTCTATTGCACTCCTGAAGCCTTCCCAAGCCTGATGCCCTCTGGATATTTTGAACTCCAACTCCCAGAATTCCTGGGAGTTGGTTGGGGCTGCTGATGGGAGTTGAAGTTCAAAATATCTAGAAGGCACCACATTGGGGGAAGCTGCACTACTGACATTTCATATATATATATATATATATATATATATATGGGAAATAATAGTTGATATGATATGTAGTTTGTTTTTATGGTTTTTATGGTTTTAAATTTTGAATACTGGTTTTTAAATGTTCAATGTTTTTAATCTTTGTAAACCGCCCTGAGAGCTTTGGCTATGGGGTGGTATATAAATGTTAATAATAATAATAATAATAATAATAGAACAAAGTTATTTTAAAAATGCAGCAGTTTCATTTTCTGGGTTGGGGGAGGGGGAGGAATACTCCCAAAATGTTTGTCCAGAATCCAACCTAAAAGCAGATTCTGCCCTTGCAAGTTCCAGTCCAGAAAACATATTGCAAATATGGAGCCATAAAAATCCAGGTCTGGATCCAAGCAAATTTCACAAGTATCCCTACTTCGCTTTACAGTCTCATCTGTATTAAATATCTTAGATTGTTTTGCTGAATCCCACTTGGAATTTATTTGCTTGTTAATTCTCCACCCCATGACTGTATAACTATCAACACAATCAAGAAATTCCAGTGTTCTGTGACATTCTGTCCGCTCATGTATTTACCATGGGACTGTAGATAATCCAGATCAAGACCACTACACATGACTAGGGGAGGTTAAAACCTCCTCCCAGTTGCTTCCCCCCCTAAATTAGCCCTCCACATAGAGACTATAGGAAGAAGAAGAAAAGGCCCCCATTAATGCCAGTGGAGGCTTCCCTCCCCCGTTAGGCCCCGTATGTATGTGTGGGAGGGATCTAGGAAAACAAGTATCTGAGGGAAAGGTTTAAACTTCCCCCACCCGCACGTGATGGTCCCAATTCAAATTAGGGACATGTTTCCTTATAAGTAAAAAAGAAAGGCTATGCTGTATGCCAGGTATTTAAGGTATTGTGTAGTTTAGTCCCCAAAGAAAAGAACCCTGCCATGGTCTATTTCAGAAGTGAACAGAAAGTAGATCAGGATTTACTGGTAGGTCTCTAGGTGGACTGTGGGTAAATCTGTAATGTTTTCTGACTTCCAATAACAGCAACAGCTAAAAAGCCTTTTCCCTACCCTCTAAATTGGGCTACTGAATTGAAGAACTTCGCGGGTGGGTGGGAACGGGAGTGGATGTTTGTGTGGAAGGACTGTGAGCTCACATGTCGAAAACAATTCTTGGTCTGACCAAGCTATGCGTTCAGATGCACCCAGTTCCTTAGTACTACTAGGTGCATGTCTTCCCTGAGTCACGATTTTGCACCTGATTCCAGTTAGTACATTATTCCAGTGGAGGCTGCTGGCTCCGATGTCCCTGGGGCAGTGAATCTGCTCCAAGTTTCAGTCAGAACTCCCAAACATGCTTTGCTTTGCACCTTGTATATTTTCTTTTGAGATCTGACTGAAACCTGGAGCGAATTCACCCTCCCACCAACAAAGGAGCCACCAAACTCCATTTCATTATTCATCACACCCTTGAGTGTACAATTTTCGGAAATAGCCAGTGTGGGACCCCTGATCCATTTCAGACCTTGGCATCAAGAATAGGGGGCTTTAGCTCTTTGCCCCCTGCTGCACTCTAGATCCGGATCAGGCACTCCCACTCCTTGTGCCTGCAATTTTGCAGAGCGGGAAGGAAGCTTTTGGAGAGGAGTGACAAGATTTGAATTCAGGATCCTGCTAGACATAATTCATCTCTTTGAACTCAACTCACAACAACCTTTGCATCTCATAATTTTGTTATTGTGTTAATTGTTTTGTATGTAGATAGTTTTTATATTATGTTTTATATTGTATTTTTGATGTTTTAATATTTTGTAAACTGCCTAGAAAGCTTTGACTATTGGACAATATAGAACTGAAATTAACAACAATAACAAAAAAAATCTTACATTTTTATTTGTAAGCTACCTTGGTTTTGATTCTATCATGAAAGTGGGATATAGGGGTAGGAATATCCAACAGCACCCTATCACTGGCAGTGAGTACTGCCAGTTCCTGGTGCACAAGTGGCCAGCCCCTACCACTGGGGGCAAGCCCTCAAATGACCAGAATTGCACAACCTGCCCCTTCCAGAAACTTGAATTTCCAGTCATTTGGGGGCTAGACCCTGGAAGCACTACATCACTGCTGGTGGCAGGAGTGGGTGGCTGCACATGCACCAAAAACTGGCAGTGCTTTTCGCCAGCAGTAGAATAAATACCCTTTGTGGCTAAAAAATTTTTTTTAATTGTATTCTTATTAGGGGACTGTTCTGTTCTCCAGGCAGCAGCCCAGGTGCTGAAATTGTGCCTCCCAACCTGGCCCCTTCACAGATGGCACAATTCATTAATAAAGCTGGTGCTAGAAGCAGTTAGGTAGTTTGCAGTTACGAAGCATATGAACCTAAGTAAAGACAGGGCATTACTTACAAAAACCCACTCCCCAGAGAGACCCGCTCCTCCCATCACCAGCCTCAGGCAGTTCTAGTCCTTTCAAAGTCAAAGGCCCTGTTCAGAAGACACCTTAAACCACAGTGGTTAAGGCTTTTTCGTTAACAAAAAGAGCCTTAATCACCGTGGTTTAAGGTGTCTTCTGAACAGGGCCAAAGACAGAGGTAACATCACACTGTGAGCTATCTCAGTTCATTTCTGGGCCCAATTCAAAGTGCTTGTATTAACCTTTAAAGCCCTAAATGGCTTGGGATAGGTGAGCTGAAGGACCACCTTTTCCCACATATACCTATCTCTACCTGGACCCAAAGATCGTCTTTAAAGCCTCTTCTTCAAGTTCCCTTGCAAAATGAGGGGTAACAGGAGGCTAGATGGCTTTTTTGGTGGTGGCACCCCAGTTGTGAAATGCCCATGCCAGAGAGGTTAAACTGGTACCCACATTATAGTCTTTTTAGTGCCTGATGAAGACCTTTTTATTTTCCCAGGTATTTATATTTTAAGATCCTTTTAGTGCTTTTAGTTCTGTCCTATTAATGTGCTACTGGCCAGTTCTACAGATCTTAATTTTATACTGTGGTTCTTTATCCTGTTTGGCGTTTTGTTTGTGTTTTACTTTTCATGCTTCTAATTTTTTTGTTAACCACACAGAGAACACTTGTTATTTGGCACTATACAAGTATTTATTGATAAAAACCAATCTCTATTTTGCGCCTTTTAAAAGCCAGTCTGTTTTTTCCCTCTGTGAGTGAACATATGGGCAATATTTCTTGCCACACCTCAATTTAAATTTGACAAGCCTACAACAGGGTCAAATAAAATAGCTTCACAAGCCAGATTTGGCATGAATTGGCTATCCAGCAACCAAATCATAACTTGAAGCTTGATCACTTATCACAGAATAACTGATGGCGAATGCATCACCTGTTTTCATTTGACTTTAATAGACATTGCTTCTGTCTTGAAATGCACCATTCCGCATGCTAAATCTTTGATTTGGAGCTTTAAATGTTAATACACGTAATTGAATGTTTTAAGAAATACGAATAGGCAGCATCTTTCTCCCCAGCCACAACTGTACATACACCACTAGTTTTGTTGTAGGATTAGAGCTGCTACATAAATACAATAGCTCTAATATTTACATATCCTTTGCATTATGGGTGTGTTTATGTTCAAATCTATTTAATTATTTCTATACATTTTTGCTAGAGGGCTTGGCTCTGGGACCTACCCTACCTGTATCCTTGTTAATTCCCCTTGGTAGCTTGATGCGTTTATAAATCCTATAGCAATGATGGGTCACCTACAGCTGACTTTGCTACCGGCCTTCTGTTTACACTGGCAGGTATTCAAACTGCTTCACAAGCCCCATGAACTTGAAAGCTGCTTGTTCATCCACCATGCAGTCCCCTTGTGGCGAGTGAGAGCCATGCACTAACCTGTTGCTCAGACGTCTCATATATTTGCACACATTATTTTCCAGCTTTTAATTCCATCTCTAAACAGTCAATGGCAGAGGAAAGAGGTCATTTACAGACATGCCAGCTGGCTGGAATGGGCCCCAAGGGAGTCTGGGAAGTAGCAAGAATCACTCACTCACACTGACGCTGTTCCTGTTAATCTACAGTCTGTTCCCAATGCGCCAGCATGGTGATCAGAGCTGGCGTCAGGGGTCGACATGGTTGGAAACCTGCTAAGGCCCATGGCTCAGCAGGAGCGGGGGTCTCCCACACTGCCACATGCCTATGTTTCCCTACCCCTTGGCAGAAAGGGGGGTAATAGCAAGGAGGGAGTTGGCATGGGGGACGCAGCCTCACTCCATTTTACAAATGATTGGGAGATGTTGGCACAAGTTAATGTCAAGCACCGTTCCCCTGGGAGAGGGGAGTATGGGCATGTGACCCATGTTGTAGCACAGCCTGCATCAGCCTTCCCCAACCTGGCACCCTCCATATGTGTTGGACTACATCTGGAGGGCACCAGGTTGGAGAAGTCTGGCTTAACTGAATGTTAATAGGAAGCACCTGAATAAACCTTGATCAATTCTAATTGTCTTATCCAAGTGTGGTGCATGAATGTACACACAGACAGGCCTTGCTGTGATCCTCAGAGACCTGTGGAGAGCTTCAAATGCAGACCCCTAAGGCCCAAAGGCAACCCCTGCTTCTGGTGGTTTCCTCAAAAGCTTGTGTTTCTTTGTGTGTGTGTGTGTGGGGGGGGGTATTTTAGATGGGATTCGTCTCTGCCTGTGGCGAATGTTCCTCCTTCGCAGTGAGCTGCTTCCACTATGGTCCCTCCAGCCGCCCTCCCTCTTTTAACACAAAAATGTCAGCCCGTGACAGATTGGAACACGTTTGCCTCTTGTACACACAGTGTTGCCTTTGTGCTGTGACCATCAGCGGACATCCATCATGGGCTAACCTGACAGCCGGCAGCAGAGCTCTAATCCTGCAGGCCGGCTTGGAATGATGCAGCCGCCTCTGCCCAGCAGCCTCGTCCTGACGCTGAGGAAGAAGGAAAGAGCTCTTGCCCATATGCAGCTCGTGAGTTAGCTTCACTGGTCCCTCGGCCTGCTCAGAGCAATCCTTTCCAGACAATATGCAACTATAAGGGCTGGCTAGACTAATGCCTCTTCCCTCTCCCTGGCAGTAAAATTACAACCATAACACATTAAATAGCTAGCACTTCGCTTCACTTTCAGCGGCCTGAAGCAGCCGCCTCACTCTGCCAAATGGTAGAGCCAGCTCTGTTGCTTTCTATTGTACTTGCCTGTACTGTCTTGAATCAGTGGTGTAACAGCAAACCTCCATATGGGATATTGTTGCATCAGATAATTTTCAAATAATTTGTTCTTGAACATCCAAGTCGCTTGTGTTGTCCATACTTGTCCCGATGAGCACTTCTCTCCTGAGTTTCTCAGCACTCAAGTTAACAGGGTTTCATAAAATGGGTACTAACCTTCCCACAGTAGAACTTTCTCTGTGTAAGCATGTATAGAAAGGGTGGGCAACTTGTGACCATCCAGACGTTTTGGCTTACAACTTCCATAAGCCCTAGCTAGCATAGGCAATTGTGAGGGACGATGGGAGCTGTAGGCTGAAACATCTGGAATGCCAAAAGCTCCCCCCCCCCCGATAGATAGGATCCTACATTAAAGCTTCAATCATAAATATACATGGAACATTTCCACATGAGATTGTTAATCAGCTGTTAGAGATAGAGCAGATAGAGCAGCTTTTGGCCATGCTTGCTGGGGATGATGGGAGTTGCAGTTCAACTCATCTAGAGGGAAACCAGGCTGTCATAGTCTCACTAACAATTTCAAAGGACAGATGGAATTAATGCATCATAGAAAAGTGTTCAACATCAGCAAATCCTATAGCAAGCCCACAAAATGTTTAAAACAGATGGCAAATCTCTGAAAGAAGGACTTTTGTATGTGAGAGCCAGAAAATAGCCAAGGTTATGTATCTTTTAATGAGCTACAGAAAGATAGTCCTGTGGCACCTTAAACACTAAGAGACTTCATGAAGTGGGCAGTAGTCCACGAAAGCTGATGCCTCAATACATCTATTAGCAGACCTGTTTGACAAAGCTATTCCAAATTTTGGGTGCCATCAGCAAGAAGGCCCTGTCTCTTGGATCAACTTGCTGTACATCAAACTAATTGATACAAGGTGGTACAGGCAAGTACAAACCACACATTACATTAAATGCATAGTGAGTTGCTGGACTCCTTTTTGTGTTTGTTATGACAGACTAACAGAACTTGCATACATACCTCTATGGGGAAAAGTTTGGAGAAATAATAATAATAATAATAATAATAATAATAACAACAACAACAACAATTTATTTCTTACCCGCCTCTCCGTCTGGATCGAGGCAGGGAACAACAACATGATAAAATACATAAAACTGATTAAAACATGACACATATTAAAACTGCATAAAAAATCCTAAAACATCCTAAAAACATCCTTAAAACATTCTAAAATTCCACTGGATATGCCTGCCGGAAGAGAACAGTCTTTATAGCTTTCTTAAATTCTAAAAGACTGTTAAGTTGACGAGTCTCCTCCGGCAGGTCATTCCACAGTCTGGGAGCGGCAGAAGAGAAGGTCCTCTGGTGAAAATAATAAGCCTTTCGTGAAAAGCTGGGCAAATTTCAAATTTCACAGAACATTCTTTTTTCATTTCTCATGCTTTGGGGACAACATAAAAAAAGACAATTTATATCATTCTTCCAACTTTATATGATTTTAAACTCCTTGATGAATTCTTCTCAACCGTAACTCTCCTGTTTGTTTTGTTTTTAAATATTCATATTTGTAAATGGAGCTTCTCAAGGATGCATCTGTATTTGCCAATTTCTGCCGCTTGGGGCCAGGCGGGGCACGTTCCAATGCAGATCTGACTCAGGGGATAGGCGGTGTGCCAGGCATGTATGTGCATTGAAGTCATGGTACCGTTTCCCAAACAGGACCCATTTGTCCCATTGTCACCCCTTCCTGTTCATCTGAAGCAGAGTTGGGGGAGTGCCACAGGGTGCAGGTGTTTGCTACATTTTCACAAACTGCTACATTTCCGCATGAAATGAAGAGAACTGGGCTGAGAGATTTGTGCTTGTTTTCCTGCCTCTGTTGTGACAGGTGGATCCATGGGATTCAGAGGTCTCTCCTGCAATGAGACGATCAACACTTCTTTCCATGTGCATAAACACCTTTAGTACTCAAATGATGGCTGAAAATACGAGAGGCCAGTTCTGATGAAACGAACAAGCACCACCCCCTGACTCATCCAATGCTTGACCAACCATACTCCCCATAGGCTAGGGGGACCACCACAAAAAGTAAGGGGGATGGGCCCCCTCTGCTTCCCACCCCATAATTCAACCACTGGAACTGTAATAAGCAAACTTTTCAGCCTCCATTTTATATGGTTTTTCCAGATAGCAGATATGGATCTTGAGTAACACCAAAAGACAAAAGATAGCTTTTCACTGGAACTTACTTACAATTCAAGATATGCTATTTAACCCAACTTTATATATTTCATACATGTCACAAATGTTTACCTATAATCCAATTTTAGAAGCAGATTCATCTCTACCTATAAAGCTGAAAGTATGTGTGTGGTAGGTATGTCCAGAAATGTTTACCCACTTCCAGATGAGTTAGAAACTTGACATTTGGCACACTAATGGGTCTGGCTATACAATGTACCAGAAAAATCTAAAACCACAAAATTTTGCATCTTTAGTATTTTAAAATAATTTAATAAAAAGCTAGGCTTATGCCTACAACTCCCAGCATGCCTTGGGTAGGAGGCCAAACTTACTGGCCTTTGGTAGCCATTGTGAGTGCACAGACAGGTGGCTGCTGCATGCCTTTCACAACCCAGACTCCTAAGGTCGGTCTTGAGTAGTCAACCCAATTCCATATAAAAGGAAACAACCCACATAAATGGGCTGCGTCCATTTGAGGTGACTCCTCCTTGATGCTCTATCAAGGAGCAACATCAGCAACGAGAGGAGGGAAACACCTCTCAGAGGACGTGGGCACCTGTGGGCCACAAAGGCATGTTGGGAGGTATAGTACTGGCATGTAGAGTGGCTGACTTTAAATAAAGCATGGGTTAGCAAACTTGGTCACTATCTCTCAATCCTAATTCCTCTCCCACTTTCCTGACCTCTCACTAACTGTCTTTGTTCTCCTTCTACCTAACATTCTCCAACTGCCACTAACCCCACCCATCATTCCATTCTAGCCTCAGCTTACACTTACAACTCCCAGCATGCCTTGGCCAATTTAATTAGTTTAAAAGTTAACTCACTAGCACTGGCCTACTACTTTAAGATGATTACCTCGCAGAGATATACCTTAGGGGGCCCAAGCAACGGCGAGTATATCAGCAAGTCACACACTAAAGACACAAACCTCAAACCACTCGTGGAATAATTCCACTGACTTCAGTAGAACTGCACAAGAGTTTTGAGTTCTTCCAAACTGGACTGTGGTGCTTGGGCTGTTTTTAAAACGTATATTGGCCTTTCAGTGTTTTTATATCTTGTAAAACTGTCTGCCTTGAGATATCAGCTAACGATGCTCTCTTAGCAGACAGAGCATTTGAGTTTGGGGATTGGGTTACAAAGACCCTAGGCTAGACAAGGATTTGCATCCCTTTTGCAGCTAAACTTGAGACTAAACATATTCTTCAGTCCACTGTGATACACAATCCCACTAAATGGCAAAGACTAGGTAGACACCCCAACTATATTCTGGAATGGCAAAATGGTTGCACAGCATAGTCCAGGCTGAGCAGTAAAAGAGCTTTGGGAGACAGTGGAGGAGATCCAAGGTTTTCTCACACTGCAGCACTATAGCATAAGCTGGACTTGTTGAATCTCCCTCTTCTACGCAACTATTAGAAGGTCCTGTTGCTCTGTCCACTATTGCACCTGGTCACCAAATATGACCATGTGATATAGTTACACACTGACCCAGTTGCAGCCAATACTTGTGTTAAAAGACTGGGTTGTTATTGTGATGTCCAAGTCCAGAAACTCTGGGTTGTTTAGGGGTTAAACAATCCAGAGTTAACCCAACTACAAACCATGGGCAATTGTTGGGTTATCTCTGAGTTGTTTAACCCCTAAACAACCCAGATTTCTGGGTTGAAATATCACTGTGGATTGTTTATTTATTTATTCATTTATTTTATTTGCATCCCAACTTTATACCAAAATTTGGCACACGGGTTGTCTTACAAAACCCGCTAAAATTGATTAAAATGAAACATTAAAATGTAACAAAAACATAACAATTACAGGAAAAAATATTATTAAAAACAACACGCAACCCACCAGACTCACATACAGGTTAAAGACCTTCTTAAATAAAGCAATTTTTGCCTGCTGGTGGCAGGACATCAAAGATGAGTAAACCTAGCCTCCTTTGGAAGGGAGTTTCATAGCCTGAAAGCAGCCGCCAAAAAGGGCCTCTCTTAGGTCGGCACCAAATATATCTCTGAAGGTGGTGGTCTTGAAAGAAGGACCTCAACAGATCTTAGAAACTAGGCAGGCTTGTATGGGAGAAGGCTGCCTATCTAGAAAAGAATGACAAGAATAATGTACATTTACAATTGATCTGGGGTGGTACATTACTCTTCCTGAGTGCAGAGTGTGATTATTATTTCAGGGAAAAAAGCACAGCTATCACAAAGCTTCCTAGGATGAATACAGTCAAAATGTTGGATGAGGGAGACTAATACATTCTCAAAGCAATGATATTTGCACTTCATTTAAAATTAAACATAAAATGCTGGTCTTGTCCGGCAGCTCAGTTATGAACTTCCCAAAAAAAGCCCCAGAGCTCTCTGATGAATCATAGGCTGGTTTGACTTCTAACTGTGTAGAGGCAGACTTGAAACATGCTAGAAATTTGCCCAAAGTTCCTCCCCATTGAGCTTGTGGGCTGAGAAATGCGAATAAAATAGAAAGTCCCTCCTATTGGGAGGGGGATTTTGAAAGGGAAAATATTGTCACCTTTTTTGCTGACATTCTTTCCACTGACCCATCCCTTAGATGGTATTTGGCCTGGGGAAAGGCTGTGCCCGGATGGGATGAAGGGGTGAATGGCAGACTCTTACAGCCCCGTCTTGTGCATGTTGACTCGGGCTTACATCACAGTAAGCAACTTCCATAATCCTCTACCATAGGTCCTGCTGGCTGAGGCATTGTAGTCCAAAGCATTTTGGAGAGTGCCGAGTTGCCTCCCTGCTCAGGCTGCCTCTACAAGAGGCATTTAAAGCTCTTTCAAGGCGCATTAAAAAATTTACCTCTACAAGAACGGAGCGCAAATCGGGTGTAGAGGCGCATTTTCTCTCCGATTATGCGCATTATCGAATGCGCGTTAAATAGCAAGTTTTATTTTGCTCCGGCCGTTAAAGCGCATTTTGACTGTGTCAACAAGCGATTCTCCGCATTAACTACTTGTACAGCGAATTTGAAACAACCAGTAAGGTCACCAGTTGAGTGCTCAATTACCTCCTGCATACAAGCATTTACGATAAAGCGCTTCAGCGATTATGCGCATAATCGGCTAACCAGGTGTCAAACGGAATCCATCTAGAGGGGGTCTCAGCCATGAAGCTCACAGGGCTGTTTAGGCAAGTCTTTCTTGTTTGCTTTCTGCCTCCACTTCCCTCTCTTTCAAGAGTATATCATAATTTTTTGCAAGAGTATTCTAAGCATTAGAGGCTAAGAATGGCATTACCGTGGCAACCATTGGGGTAGTGCAGGCTGATCTGCCCCTATCCTTGCTATTCTTTATATGAAAGGTGCCCTTCTTCCTTTAGAAGAACCTAAGAAGATCATTCCACAGCGGCCAACCTGATACCTACGGGAAGTCCACAAACAATTGTTTTCCAGGCGTTGTTTTCAAGGTGTTGGTTTTTAACCTCTAAAACTCTAAATGGCTTAAGGCCTGGTTATCTGAGGGATGGCCTAGCTCAGTATGAACCTGCTCGGCTATTAAGGTCAGCAGGACATGCCCTTTTGAAGACACCCTCACTTACAGAGGCCCATTTGTCAGGCATGCAGGAAAAGGCTTACTGGAGTTCTTAAGAAAGGGTCCACATACGCAGAATCACTTCTGGCAAATTAATTTCATATTATCTGTTAAGCATTAACTATTAAAAAGTCTTAACTGTGCACTCTTCCTTTATAAGCTTCACACACCTTGGTGGGCCATGGCCTTCCTTGTCAAAAGGACATTAAGTGAATGACACAGCAATTAAGGCTGATAAAGTGCAGATAAAGAACCCTAAAAATGGGGAGCAGCAGGGGCCTTAGGGTTGCCCATCCACAGTTCGCACCTGGGCAGAACACAGGTCAGATAGTGACAGCCTTTAATTGTAGTGAGGTCTATTGTATTCCTATTTAAATTATAGTTATTTCTAT
The DNA here is from genome assembly GCA_029215795.1 of Anniella stebbinsi. Lineage (NCBI taxonomy): Eukaryota > Metazoa > Chordata > Lepidosauria > Squamata > Anniellidae > Anniella > Anniella stebbinsi. Next base: position 41,294,705 of record JARDYH010000004.1, on the reverse strand, counting down.
ACGTATAAATTAGCATATGCAAATGTTATGCAAATAGTCATCCTCTTTTATGGGGGTAATGCATTTCCTCCTCTTTTTTTGGCACTGCGGCATCGGCCACCCTACACTTAGGCAGGAGCCGAGGTGTGGGAAGAGGGCTGGCTCTGCCACTAAGGAGAACTACCAGGCCTGCCGTTGTGCCTGCACTTCCCTCACTCCTTTCCAGAAGTGCTGGGGAGGCCTTGGGGCTGGCAGGGAGCAGTAACTGAAAGGAGCAGATGAGACAGGAATGCTGCACAGAGCTGCCAGCTCAGGGAGCCGACCGATCATCAATATCATTGTAGGAGAGCAAGTGAAAATAAATCCAATGGGGCTGTTGTTTGAGAGGCGGCTGGGTTTCTCTGGAGCACATGCCAGCTCCAACATCCACTCTCCCCCCACCCCGCCCCGTCCTTCAGCCACAGCACTGCCCCAAGCAGCAGGCTAATCCCCACAGGGAGAGTACATGAAATCAGATGGACAAGTTTTGATGCGAAGCAGCAGCTTAGGGGCAAGCTCAGGTTTCCTGGAGGTTGGCTATATTTATCTCTGTGATTTAATGCCCGCACGGGGTTTAAATGCCACCAAGCAGTTGGTGTGAGGGGCCGGAGTTTCACTCCCCAACACAGGCTCTGCCTTGCCAGACGCTCGCCATGGAACTCCTGGAGACCAACCCGTACTTCTTCACAGACCAGCGCTTTTACGATGGAGAGAACTACCTGAGCCCTCGCTTGCATGGCTACGAGCAGGCGGCCTACCAAGATAGGGCGGCCATGAGCCTGTGCCCTGAGGGCAGAGCTGGCATAGAGGAGAAGGCCTCGTCCCTGCCAGACCACAGTCCTGGCCAGTGCCTGCCCTGGGCGTGCAAAGTATGCAAGGGAAAGAGCGTCTCCATCGATAGGCGTCGTGCCGCCACCCTGAGGGAAAAGCGCCGACTGAAGAAAGTAAACGAGGCCTTTGAAGCGCTGAAGCGGAGCACTTTACTGAACCCGAACCAGCGGCTTCCCAAGGTGGAGATCCTGCGCAGTGCCATCCAATACATTGAACGCTTACAAGCTCTGCTCAGTACCCTCAATCAACAGGAGCGGGACCAGCGGGAACTGCGCTACTGTAACACCGGCACCCAGCCAGTGGTAAGTGCCAGGGGAAGGGGGCAAAGCGCACAGGAAATGTCCATGTTGTTGCAGCGCACACACACCAAACCAATACAGGAGCCAAAGGCTGCTGCTGCTGCCCCTTTTACTAAGTGACTAGTTTGGCCTATGGGCATCCAGCAGTGAGATGTTCCGAAATTTCAAGCTGGTCATGAGCACCAGCTTTTCCAGCTTCAGTTATTAGATCCCGTACCATACCTGTCGAAAGCTTCAGCTCTATCTAACTAGGGAATAGGATGCACAACATTTCTCAATATATCCTGACCATTTATTTATGCAAGTTTAGGCATCCTGAGTGCTGAGAAGTCAGTATGAGCTGGAGGATTGGTTCCTTGAGAAATAAAAAGAGAAGGCTATTTTAGCGTAATTTGGCTATATACGTTATTTTATAGCAGCCTTTCCCCAACCTGCAACCTCCAGATGTGTTGGCCTACAACTCCCAGCATTCCTTGCCTCTGGAAACTGGGAGTTGCAGGTTGGGGAAAGGCTGTTTTACAGCCTTTATTCTCTCAATGTATGTTGTTAGTTACCCACTATATGTTGCATTTTTGAATTGCTTTTTTCCTTAAATACAGATGTGACCATCCTGGTATGGCTTTTGTAAATCCATTGAGCACATGAAGTACCATTCACCTATTGAAAAGAGTGCAATGCAATTGTGGTAATCAAAGCCTGGCTGAGAGGTTTTTGAAGATGGGCACGAAGCAGGATAAAGACTGGCACAACCCTTATCACCAAAGTGACCAGTAAATAGCATTTTATTCAACAGATGAGCACATGTGCCAATGAGAAGGGATGGGGGCGGGGGGAGATTGAGAGCTGACACCTGTTCAGTTCAAATGGGCAACTGGATGTCTCCATTTAAAGATGCACAAGGGCATTTGGGTACAAACCTGGACCTTCTAAGGGACAGAACAAACATGTGAAAAGCCTCTGGGTACTTCCTATGAGGTTCCTCAGCAGCAGAGGCACTTGCCCGGTAGCTCTAGAGCTCCATCTTTCAGAGTATCTGTTCTGAAATATACTGATCTTGCTATACATTTTGTGATCTTCCTAGCTTTAAAATACAAAAAATGAGGAAGACTACCGGAATGAAAGGAAAGAAAACCAGAAAAGCAAACTCTTATAGAATTTTCTTGCAGCTTGTGCAAACAATTTCACATAATCTGCTGTCTGGAACTAGAAGATGAGCTTCAGAGCTGGTAGCAACTTATTCTTCCTATCATCTTCTCTTCCATGGCCCTCTTCTGTTCCATTGTTGTTCCACTGCAGTATCAAGTGTTTTGGTGTTTGATTTTTGATTCATTAAAAATGGGTTTTAGAAGGAGGTATTTTGATATATCTCGTAGCTTCGAATGAAGTCTTTTATTTTGATAGGAAATTCCCAATTTTTGCATTTTGCAGGTTTTAGTAAAAGAAATGCCCAGCTGTTACTTAGTTGCATACAAACCATAGTTGCACTTCTGTTTACAAGCACTGGATGGAGTCATTACATTCCATACTTGAGAAATTCTCCACAAGATAATGCATCCATTCCTTATTATGGACCAATATACGGAATGTGGTGGCAGATGTATCACAGGCACCAACAGGCAATTGTGTGGGATATTTTGCGATAAATAATGTACATGATTCTTCCTCCAGTACCTGTCCCATTTCGTAAACTTGCTCTCTGGTTCTATTGGAGCAGGTTGAGCACAGCCTATGCACTCTCAGGAGGGTGGCCACTTATAAACTAGGGGGGGCAGGAAAACCATCACCCCAAAAGAGGACAGTGACTTCTATGATATTTGCATATGCTAATTTATATGTATTGATGCAAATTTAGAAATAATTATTATAATATAAAGAGAAATACAGTACATCTTTCCACAGTGTGACTGTGACCAGGTGATCTATGTGCCTACCTGTTTAGTCTGCTGTTCAGGTGCTAATGGTTGTTGGCAACAATTCTAAGGTTGATTATTTTTAAACTGGAATTGGACCAAGCAGCCCTTCAAATAGATGACACCTTCAAATAAAGAAGTGTCCTCTATAAAATAGGCCACGCGGACACCCTACACAGTGCTGAAGCACACATCCAGCATTAGTAGTTCTTTTAAACTTCAAAGAGCTGTGTGGCTCCCCCCTCCAACTACCTTATTATTTCAGAAGTCTTTACTATTTTTCCGTACCAGCTCTGGAATGCTCATCCAGCCTGATATTAAAAAAGAGAGTTATGAACAGCTGCAAGCTATATTCTAATTCTCATTCTCTCTGTCATTCACTCACACACACCCACACACCCACACATACACACACCATGGCTATGTAGGCTGCGCACACCCACTGCCACCGCGGGGGATAGACGCTTGCACTACTGGCTCTCGATTCATGCCTGCAGGACTGTAGTTCCAACATACATTTAGAGTGCAATCCTATGAGTGTTTAGGTAGAGAAAAGGCCTACAACTCCCAGCAGCCCCCAGCCAGCATGACTGGCTGGAGCATGCCAGGCACTGTAGGTCTTTTCTCTGTCTAAACATACATAGGATTGCACCTTTAGGGCACTTTTTTCCAGTTGACAAAACAATGCAGATCATAGCTAGAAGAGAAAGCCTCGCTTGTCTCTGAGTTGTGGACACCTTTGGATTCAATAAAATAGTAACTTCTTCAAAGACGTCCAACCAAATAAAACCATACATTGAAATAGATGTTTTGTGTGCACATTGGTGAGGCAAATGCACAGCCACACCCTTGTGCACAGAATCAGCCGAACTACATTCAGCACTTGTCACTACAAGCCCAGGGTCCCATGAATCAGCCTGTGGTTCCTACCAATCCTGTACCTCTTATCAATGGTGTGGCAGAGCCAGGGCTCACAGGGACACAGCACTGGCATTTTTTTTATTAGCAGGGATGCTGACATCAGCTGCCACCCACCCTCCAAACTTCCCTGTTCCCATTTATTTATTTATTTATTTATTGCATTTTTATACCGCCCCATAGCCGAAGCTCTCTGGGCGGTTCACAAAAATTAAAACCATGAAATCATTTTAAAAAGCCCTTTGAGCTTAGCTGCAATCTTCACAATAGCTGGGGGAAAATAAATCATCTCAGCAACAATATATTGTTCCCTGTTGTAATGCAAAGTATTTTGGGCTGGCTTGGTCTTGAATGAGCACTTAAGACCCATTAGCTTTACAGAAGAGCCACTCTTGGAGATTAAAACTCCTAGAACTGGTTTGTTGAATTTTTGGACTCTCCTTGGGAGCCTGGCTATGGGGAATGTCATGATTACATCCTTCCAAATTTACCACACACCTTTGCTCCTTTAGTATTGAACCACAGTCACCTCTCTACCAAGTCTTGCCTGACTCATCATGCAACTATGCTTCCAACCCGTTCATCCTTACCCTGTGTAAGAACTAACCATGCCAACTAACTCAAGCATTCACTGCCCATCACTCCCATCTCCCAGATTATGCTGGGTCTCAGATCATTGCCTTTCTGTTCCCTCTTGAAGGCCAAGCTGCATTATGACAGAATTACGGTGTATATTCTGCCTAATCTGCTCCAACAGCTCCACCTGCTAGGAACACAAATGGCAACTTGTAATCCAATTCCCCCATCCAATTCAAATCCCTGGTGATGCTCTTTCGAGTGGTCTCACACTACCTTTGGGTCATCATCTTCTTGTCAGCATTTTCGTTAAGGATCACCTGAGCTATCTAAACAGGTGAGACCCCATTCTTTGCAAATAATATACTTTCCAGGAGGAGGAAGAGGGGGTGCTAGAAGGACTCACTTGAGTGTGCGAAGTAGAGAATGTGAGGGTGCAGTCATAGTGAGGAGCCTGACGATGAGCAACCCTAAAGACCACTTTCTGATTCCAGGTCTCTAGTGACCATGGAGCCAGCAGCACTTCATGCAGCCCAGAATGGAGCACCCAGCTAGAGTTCAGCACTCATCCTGGAGGTAAGCAAAAAAATGTTGAGTCCTTTCTGGGAAGTCAAATATCCAATCCAATCACTCTTTGAAAATCAAATTCTGTCACCAGCCAGCATCACCAGTCCCAATAACTCCTCTTCTGCGCCCCTCCATCTTGCAAGCATATGCATATCCCTGATGTTTGGTTCCATGGGGCTAGAGACAGAAAGGCCACACACAGTAATGAAGCTTCTGAATTTCATAAGAGCCATGCTGAATCAGACCAAGGGTCCATCGTGTCCAGCATTCTGTTCACACAGTGGCCAACCAGATGCCTGTGGAAAACCCACAAGCAGGACATGAGTGTAGTAGCGCCCTCCTGTTTGGATTCCCCAGCAACTGGTTTGCAGAGGCCTACTGCCTCTGGTACTGGAGGTAATATATATTGTGACTAGTAGCCACTGGCATCCTCCTTATTACGGAGGATAAGGCTAACTGGGAAGCAACTGCAAGCCTGGTGAAAGCAGACCTGGACTCTAGAAGGCTACTTCCAGCCATAGGACAGAAATAGTAGCCTATCGTCCAATTTTCTAAAATAGAAAACTGGTAGTGAAGGGCCATGTGTGACTTAGAGATCTTCCTGGGGATTAATACTCTCTAGAGAGCAACTCAATGTGCAATCCGAGACATGCCTACTCAGAAAAGTCCCATTGAGTTCAATGGGGCTTACTCCCAGCTAAGGTGGTATAGGATTGCAGACTAAATGTCATCATTCATGTTCTAAAAGGGCATACATATAAACCAACTTCTTATTTTTTATTATTACATTTATATCCTGCTTTTTTCCTTTTGTAAGGAACCTAGGATAGCTTATAATAGTTTTATTTCAGTTTATCTAGTCTCTGGTACACAGTGAATATAAATAATAACTGATTTAATATGGTAATTTGTACCTTTACAAGTCAAACCAGAAAAGAATTTCATAGGAACCCCCCAGTAAGTTATAATGCTAGCCTTAAAAACTATTAATCAGGCCCTACGTCCCATCACTTGGTAATTGCTACCAGTACAATTACCCTTCATGAGTGATCCAACACCATTACACTCACTCCCATGTCTCCATTCGAACCTGGCTGTTTGGTTTAAACTGAAGAGGGCTACTCTGCTCTAGATGTCACCTACTAGGGTGCCCACGTGATTTACTTTACAGAGGACAGCTCTCTATTTGAAGGCATCCTTTATTTGAACTTGGGGAACAACCCCTAGTTACCATAAGGCACCTTGGTTTCTTTCTTTCCTTATTTCAGAGCACCAAGCAGCTTAGTGAGGTCCCATCTCCTCTGGGTTCCTAGCAGTAGGGGGAGTGTCCACAAGAAGGGCTGTCCGAGGATACTCCTCTTTCTGAAGGCATCCTCTGTTTGAAGGGCTGTCCAGTCCAAGTTGAGTTTAAAGATAAAGAACCATAAGAAGGGAGAGCAGACAGGGGCCTTGACATTGCCCATCAACAGTTAGCATCTGGGCAGCAGACACACAGGTCACCTAGCTACAGGCTTTCCCACTATAGCGAGATTTTTTAAAAAAAATAATAATTATAGTAATTCTTTCTAAATGTGCATTTATCCATCTAAACTAGCACAGGATTCTGGGAGTTGCAGGACTTTTTTCTGTCTAAACATGCATAGCTTTGCACCCTTAATAACTTAAATAAAGTATCATTATTAAAGAGTTTCTTTCCATGTGGCTATTTGGGACCATTGAAACAATGATAATTTTAAACTCTCCACTGGTATGCCTATTCTTTAATAATGCATACTGGGTCTGATTCCCATATTTTTAGAGATGCAAAAAATAGAAGAAAGTATAGACAAGGGCCTCAACAATGAATTCAGAGCTGAAAACAAATATTACCGTGAGAGACCACCACTTAAAGTTTACTTTGTTTATCCAAGATAAACAGATGGCAAAACTAGATATGTGGTTTTAATAATTAGAGACAAGAGAATATTTGATTAGAAAGATTCAGAGTGATGCTTGGCTGGAACTCATCAGTATTTATTAATTATATTATTTATTTTGTTACATTTATATTCTGCCCTTTCTTCCAAAGTGTCCAAGGCGGCTTACCTCCTCCTCCTCCTCTCCTCCTCCCTATTTTATCCTCACAACAACCTTGTGAGATAGGTTAGGTTGAGAGTCAGTAACTGGCCCGAAATCATCCCATGAAATTCATGGCCTAGTGGGTATTTGAACCAGGGTCTCCCTAGTCCCAGTCCAATATTCTAACCACTACATCACACTGGCTCCCACATTCAAATTAATAACATATACATTTTGCAAGCAAGGGTGATCCAGTGATGAACAGAGGGTGGGTGGACTCCTTTCTTACAGTCCTCAAATAAAGGTGGTGACAGAAATGACTTCTAAGCCTAACAAATTTTTAACAGTCTTGATCATATTCATTTCAGACATTGAATTCTGCTTATTCTTTCCTATTCAGAAGCTCTCAGGTGGAACAAGGGACAGAAGTTACTATTCACCCCCTCCCCCAACATTGCAGATATATTTGAAACCCATTTTTCTCGATGATGAAGAAGAAAATATTCCATGTGTTCCATTCCAAAAACCTTTGAGGTGGCTGTCATCTATATCAATTAAAAACTTCATAGACACTAAAAATATAATGAAGCTATACATACCCTTGAGTAATAAAATAATGACATCATAAAATCATAGTAAAATAATTTCTTTAAAAAAATCAATGCCAAAAGTGTTGTTTCGCCAAGCAACAGAATGCTATCAAGGAGGGGGCCATCAGGGCCTCTCAGGATAAGGAATTCCAGAGCCTGGGCATAACAGAGAAAGCTTTTTTCCCCCTACCCACTTCTGGTAGCAGTGGGATGAGGAGCTGGGCTTCTTCCCCCAGGATTGGAATGAATGGACAGGTAGTCTATAAAGGCAACCTTTGTGTACTTTGTCTTGTTAACAGCATGATCTCTTATTTTATCTGTGACACTGTGAGAATAACAGTCTTATCTTAGTGATGTAATGTATTCATCCTAATTTCTTTGACAATGACAAAACAGAAATATCTATTTAAAGGGTTGTGAGTCTTCCTGTTTGTAACCATTATTGCTTTTGTTCATTCAAGTGGATTGCAAAAGAAGCCCCATGCTTATGGATAGAGTATCGTCTGCACATATTAAATATTTTAACGTTGAAGGGGATATTTAATTGAAAATATAAATTTACAATATAAAGCATTTGAGAATAAGCAGTATTCTTATGTATGGATGTTTATATATTCAACAGTACCCAATATTCCCAATGGATCCAGCACAGTACTTCAAGTATTACCACCACTGTGCAAGTGGAGAAGAGATATCAGGGAAATAAGCGGGAACAGAATCCCTTTGTAAAAAAAACAAAAGAACAATTGATACTAGCCTCAAGGGATGACTGGGAATAGAGAATGAGATAGGGATCTTTTAGCCATTAAGGGTATAATCTTATGCGTGTTAAGGCCTAAAACTCCCAGCATTCCTCAGCCAGCACTGGTGAATGTTGTGAGTTGTAGGGTTTTTTTTCCAGACTAAATATGCCTAAGTATCACTAATATATCATTATGAAGGAGATGGTGGGACACCTTTCAGACAGACAAGTACTAAACCGGATTCTTGTTCAGCAGCGACTGGAATCTCAGAGGAAGCCATCTGCTTAAGGTCCCTCCCTTGTTCTCCACAGATCATTTGCTGAGTGATGATTCTTCAGAAGATCACAATCTTCACTCTCTGTCTTCAATTGTGGACAGTATCGCTGTGGAGGATGTGGCTGTTGCGTTCCAAGAAGAGAGAGCTCAGAACTGAGGATGCGGAAAACAATGTCCATCTCTCTATCTTTTTTTCAAGTCATCACCATCAGATTGTAGAGTAGAAGCCACATTATACTAGGACTTTACAATTAGGAAATGTTTCTCTCCTCACTAACACTAGATGTTCCAAATGAAGAAAGGTTCTCCCTCCCACCTAACAGTGGATGAGGTTTTATTTCCCAAGCCAGTCATAGACTTTAACAAGTGAAGTCACTTATCCAATTCCATATGCCTGAAAAGTGGTTCTACTTCCCCCACCCCCATCCTCCACATCAGAAGCAAGCTAATGAGAAAGATGTCTGATAATTATATAAATATCTGCCTGATTTCCAGAAAGGTAGGTTATTGTGAAGTCATTGAACATTTATGGATCTTATCCTCTGGAAATTGGCTGATCAAAGCATTTGATGTATTATTGGGAACACTAATTAAGGGTGAGAGAAGTGATACCACTTCTGCGTGTTAAGGAAGGATTCCATTGTGGTTTTGTTTTCTTCCCTGTTTTTAGAAGTTTTGTTTCCTTTGGGGGCCAATGGTGTTATTATTATTATTAATTTTTGTGGGTGTGTGCAAGTGTGTGTATTTTTTTTAAAAAAAGATGCTATCCGACCAACTTCTTTTGGTAGTTTGCAATTTCCAGGCTCAGAAGCCATATAAAAGGCTGCCACTGAAGTCTTTTCTACTGTGTGGAGTTGACATTTTTGTATTTTTGCTAACTTATTGTGAGATTTTTAAAATAAAATAAAATAAATTGCCATTCTTTTGTTGGAATTTATTTTGAGAGGGCATGAAAAGAGGTTTGGTTTCTCTTTGAAAGTAAGGATTAGAATCACCCCTGAGGAAGAGTTTTAATACTCAAAATGTATTGGGCATAAATTGTCTTCTGTGCAAATCCTCTGAGGTCTCCTCCCCTTTCATTCCAACATATGACACTTCTCCGTGTTTCCGCTGTCAAAACAAATCAAGGCAAAGTATGACAGGCAGTATCAAGGGGGCAAAGCAGATGTATTGTTAAGTGACAGATACCCAGCCTGACATGAAGTACTGTCATAGACCAGGGGATGTGGAGTAAATTGCTCAAGGTCATAACCAGAAACTATAAAGAAGCAAGGCTAGAGCAATCAGGAAACACACGCGAAACAGTGCTCTATGCAGAAGCAGAGATGGTGGGCAATTCTTACTTACGTTTTACAAGTAAATCTTTTTTGAGTAGAAGAGTAAAGTGTGCCTCCAACTTTAATTCAAAAGAAGTGGGCTTAAGTCCTGGGAACAACTGCCCTAGTCTGTTGTGTATATGGCTGCATGATCTATGTAAGATCAGCATAAATAGTGTGTGTCCTGTGAAATTTGATCAATCAGCACACCTGAGACCCTAAAACTTTTTGTACAGACAGAAACACAAGGCAGGACACCGGATGCAGGTAGTTTTGTGTGTAAGATGTATTTACTCTGGGCCTCTGTTGGCAGAATAACAGGTTGCTAAAGGACAACATTAAGAAGTAAAGAGGCCAATCTAGAGCGCAGTATAAGCTATCAAATCGCCACACATACATCCACCCTGCTGGGGTACTCCTAGCTGAATGGGGAAGAAAGCGCTATGCATCATCACCCAAACAGGTGGATGGTACAGCCTGTGTTTTTCTACCCAGCTCTCCCTCCCAGTGATGAGGAGTTGAATGGGGCTAAAACATTCTAATTAGCCACTAGAAGCATAAGAACATAAGAAGAGCTGTGCTGGATCTGACCAAAGGCCTATCTAGTCCAGCATTCTGTTCATACAGGGGCCAGCCAGATGCCTATAGGAATGATGCAGATGACTAGCTGGCCAGTTAGCCATCATCTGCAGGAAAAACGTGTATTGCATGGCTCCAGTCACCCCAGGCATTAGAACTGTCTTCTATCAAAGGGTTGTTCCAAATTATGAACATGTGGCTTGAAGCTAGTTGTGGTTGAACAGAAAGAATCTGTATTAATGCGGAAGAGAATTATGAATCAATCAGCCTTGCTTTAAAATCTGGTTTATTGGAACACACATACACCCATTCCTGACCTGCTTGCAGGGTTTGGAATCCATGCAGTACCAATATGACAAAAGAAAGAGGTTATTGATATAAAGGGATCACTCTTTAAATTAAAAAAATATTTAATACTGTATTAGGCAAGTCGTACACCAAAAAGACATTGCAACTGTACAGTCTCTTGGATATTGCACTTCCAAACAGCACGGTATGAGTATAGGGCATTCCAGCCACCAAGAAATACCACGTCAGTAATAGGGGGCCACACAAGGCAAAAGGCAGCATGAGGAAACAAACAGATTCTACCCTAGAGGGGGAGAAACAGTAACAGCTAGGAATCTTTTGGATCACAGGCTACCTGTAAATGCAAAGAGAAAAAAAGGGGGATTTTATGTTTGTCCACAAGGGAAAGATAGGCATTTACTGTGTACCCAACAGAGATGTGCGAGGACATCACTTGTACTCCCATCATCCGATTTCATTTCATACATGGACCTGGAAGACATCCAAACGTGTTTGGCAGCTAACCGCCCTCTCCTTCCATCAAGCACGAACCCACCCTCTTTCCAGCCCTGGCCCTTTCTGATTTGAGGACCAACACTGTCCATGGGCAGAAGCTCCTCATTACCTGTGGCATGGTGGGAAGCCCCAACAGAAGCCTGGTGTGCCTGAGGGAGAGTTCCGACCTGGACTTTCCCATATCCTCATTGTCTCATCTCCTTGGCGATTGTCTCATTGGGTCCAAGCTGTACGGTGGGAACAAGCAGCCACTGCTGCTCTCAGGCATATTGGTAAAGTGAAGCACAGGCAGATCATGGTACAGGAACTGCTGCAGGCCAGCATTAAGGTGCCTTCTACGTCTTACCAGACCTACATCAACATCACCGTGTCACACACAGGACAGACTTGGGGATAGAAAAGCCTGTTCTCTTTCTCTCAGTGAGAGTGTGTCTAAAGCCAAGGGAAGGGGGAGGAATAAATGGGAAGCCACAGATATAATTGGGGTTCAAGGACACCAAACAGGAGACCGGAGGGGGCGGGGTTGTGTACAAGCAGGAGGAAGAGTGTCCTTTTGGCCAAGTGGCCTGAAATGGTTGGCCTGTAGCTTCTGTTCTTTGGAGCCAAGGAGCAAGCATAGTCCATTCTCTGGCCTACTCCCGGAAAGCAGCCAGTGTATAACCATATAAGTAGTGGGAATGTGCTGCAAAACAAACAAACAAATAGGTAGAGAGGGTACGTTAAACATGAGAGGATATTGTGCTGTAGCAAATCTGCTCTGCACCTGTCCTTTCATTCTCATCTGCCAATCTCACTTTGCTGTACTACAGCAGCTGGGATTGTCCAGGCATGAGCCTGCAAACATGATAGCTATGCTGTTACAATACTGTCAGCTTCACTGACTAGGCAGAGGGAACTGTATCTGGCAACAAAGAAAGGCAGGAGAAGAGCGGCAGCATTTCAAATGAGCATTAGGAAGGACTGAGTCAGCTTTTCACTCCTCCCATGGTGCTGTTCACCAGAGACGGCTCCAAAGGGTGGCACGGTCGGGCATCCAGTAGGGCCCCAACACCAGCAAAGAGACCACTGCTTCAACCACCACCACTCCCATTTTGCAAGGAATCAGCGAAAGTGAGAGAGAATCCCCAGTCTGAGCACAGCCCACCTCTGCCAGGTAAGCAGATCCCGCTAAGGTTGCTTTGCCTGAGAGCCCCTAGAATCCTGGAGCTGGCACACTGTCTGCTAGTCACCAGCCTTTAGCAAAAGATGTAGAGTCCATACTGATCAGCAGGGAAGTGCCCGAAGGAGTGCCAGACACATGTCCAGCAATAGTTGATTCATGGGTTTTGACTCCAGAACCCCCAATAAACAACGCCAAGTCTGTTCTTGTCACTGGAAGCTTCAGAGGTGATGTTGCCTTCGGGAGGAAGGGATAAAGTCTGCTATCTTTATCCAACAGCTGTTATGTGCGTTTCCATAGATGCCTCCCCAGCCCCTATTCAGCACATTCCTACTCCCTCCTCTTTGTTACTATGACCCATTAAGATTTCTTCAACACTTCAGGCACTTGCGGCTCTCGGCTAATAAACTCACAACACATAATCCAACTAACTAGTATTTTACTATGCAGAGAAGAAATTCTGTAATAATCTGGAAAAAGAGAAAGTGCCCAAGTGGCTCCAAGGCAGCAATTGCTCTGCCAGTAAATGGGCCCTGATTGCAAATACCTAAGTTAAACCCATCTTGGAAGACAAGTGTTTGTTTTTTTAAATCAAGCTTCTTTTGAAAGAATGGTTTGATGATCAAGCTGAATGCCTTGGCCTAGATCAGGGATGGACAACTTGTAGCCCTCCAGATGTTTTGGCCTACAAGTTCCATCAGTCCTAGCCGACACAGCCAATGGTGAGGGCTGATGGAAGTTGTAGGCCAAAACATCTTCATGGCCAACATTTGCCCACCTCTGATCTAGACAATGATGTATTTGCTAGACTGCTCTTTCCTGCCTATTACCAAGATCCAAGACGTTCTGCCATATACCATCAGAGCCCTACCATTATCTCATGTAATGTTATATTTCTTTCCATCCCTTCTTCGAAGAAGCTCAGAATGATGTCAAGCTTCACAGTAAACCTGTAAAATGGATTAGCCTCAGAGAGAATTACTTGACCAAAGTTATCCAAAGAGCTTCACAGCTGAGCAGGAATCTGAAGGCAGGTTTGCACAACACTCTCATTGCTGCATCACACTGTCTATGGTTCTTCACTGGCTCACACACATTTCAAGCGAGTCTCCAACATCAGGGAGAGATTTGGAATTGGAACTAAAGGGGGCATGGGGCCAGTTACTTTGTCTACTTGCTGTTGCTGCCTTACTCTATTGTCTAAATGTAGAACAACAAGATTTCTTGGAGAAAATGTGCCTGAGTACTATTGTTCCACAGATGAAAGAGACCACTGAAGCAGGACTGGGTGTTCAGTTTACGTTGAGGAATCATATGCTGGAAGTCACTATTGCACTGACATCTGTTCCTGCACAGCAGTGGTGTGATGGTAAATTTTGAAGCACAAGACTTCACAATGACATCTCCTATCACCACGACTCCAAGGAGAGTCCAAAACTACAGGCAGCTGTGTTGATCAATCATTATGTATAATTATATCTCATCTCCCGCTAACAGCAGCAGTACATAACATAACAGCCAATTTGTTAGGATCAACTGGCCCTGTTCAGAAGACACCTTAAACCACGGCTTTAACCACAGTGAATAAGGCAAAAAGCCTTATCTACCATGGTTAAAGCCATGGTTTAAGGTGTCTTCTGAACTGGGCCACTGAGATGGCAAAGGGTGAAGTAGTGATTAGCATGCTGGAGTTTGGCTGGATTCACGTCCCTGACCAACCAGGAAGTTCAATGGGTGTCCCTGGTCCAGTCGCTGTCTGAGCTTAAACACCTTGAGCTCCATGGAGGAAGGATGGGATACAACTGCAAACAACGTTAAAGCACCATGTAGTGCACAGCCTGCTCTTTCAGATGCCGGTGAGGCTCTTTTGTAGGGCAACTGTGTTTTGTAATGTATTTCATGTAAAGAACAGCCACCTTAGTTTCTTTTAAAATAGCACAGGAAAGGCTCTTGTCAGATTAATGAATGAATGCAGCACACAGCAGATGGAGCGGAGTATGGGCTTGAGGTGGAGAGAAGAGGGGGAAATCAGGCAATGATCCTTAGAATCAGGACAGGGGCATTGCAGGCAAGTCCCTGTTTTAACCGCGCAATGTTGGAAGATATGACATTTTAAGTCAGACAGAATTGGTCATGCTGGAAGCCCCTCCACTGTGCCCTTTAGCAGCAACTCTCCTCTCCACTCTCCCACCTTCACCCCCACAACCCTTTCTAGTTCATTATCTAGCCTGAGGAATAGTTCTGTGAACTCTGAAAGGTAGATGGAAGTTCAAAGTTAATGGAAGGAATAGGGCAATAAATGCAAAGAAACAAGAAAAAACATTCCCAACACACACAAACTACAATTGCTATACATGGCTACTGATGCCTCTTGTGTTCCAGTCACATAATATGACAGCTAACACAGAAAATACTGAAAACTGGGGAAAATGAGGAATAGGGGAAATGGAAACATGTTAAAGCACAGCCTGGGGAAAAGCCTAGCAATTTGGGGCTGATCTGAGAGTATCTCAAACAATGCAACTCAAATGCAACTCAAATATATCAGTCAGGTCTGCAGAGAACTAACATAGAAGCCAAACAATTGGGTTACAATCAGAAAGCACGAATGAAGGGTGTGCGCATGCAGAGCAAAACAGCTCCAAAACATGAGCCAAGTGACAGATCAAAATTGCACGTATGTGTGTGGTTCAGGAATTAAGTATGTTGAAAAAATTCTAGAAAACGTCTCCTCCACCATTTTACATATGGGAAACACGGAGACAAGTTCCCATGGCAGTCTTTATCACTTGCCCTTTCACACTGGGCAGCACACAGACAGAGGATACACATAAATGCAGATGGAAACTCTCATTCACACATGATGGCAGAAAAAAGACACAAAGTCACTGCCTCATTCGGGCCATGAAAGGGAGAGATTGGCACACACAGAGAGAAAGAGAAAGAGAAAAAGAGATTGCCACCCACCCTCCTGCTTTGAGGAAGGAATTGGACTCAACATAGCAAGAAAGAGGAAAAGAGAGGAAGCTCCATCCTATTTTCCCCACCATCACCTTGGGGGAGGGGTGGAAGGGGAAAGTTGGGGGGGGGAGAGTTGGGACTCTACACACACACCTGTTTGGTCTCAGTTGGTTGTCCCTGTTACTGTGGGGCCTTTCTCTCTTCCGTGTGCTGCCTGCCTGTTGATAAGCTTATTTGGACCATAGAAGCTAGATAAGTACCTCCTTCAACAGTGAGAGGCAGTGATTCCTTCTGAGTCCCTGGAGGATCTGGCAGATGACATCACTGCTGCAGCTTTGGAAAAAGTGCCAGTGCTCTCCTGCCTCCACTACACTACTGCTACAAAGACAGAGCTAATCACAATAGTATCCCAAGCCACATTTTTATAGGGTTTGGGGTTTTGTTGTTGCTGATTGAAAAATTTTATTCCCACCAGCCACACAACAAGTGTACTAAATCCTTTGGTCTGATATCAGCGAAATAGTGAGATCAATGTGTGCGCTGCAATTCACATGGGAATACAGCACAATCCCCCCTGCAAGTGCCTTTGTCTTCATACTGGTTCCCATAATTCTAGCATATAAGGCTGCACCAGCAGTGCAGGAGGCTTCCTTGCCAAGTAACCAAGATAGATGACAAGAGCTGTGTTTAGAAGTATGAAAGAGAGGTCTGTATAGAAAGAGAATTCTTGATTCATCCATTAGTTTCTGGAAGTTCTGTTGACTATTGGGATTGTGGCTGCTCTCCCCTATTTTCTAAACTTACCTGGGGCCTGGGCCAAGTCCCATTGGAAACTGAATCTCAGCAGGAGTATGTGCGAACTGTGGATGTCTCCAGTCTTTGGGACCCAGATGCACCAACTGCAAACCATTCAGCAACAACACACAAAAGCATGCAATTAGTGAGGTCACAGCTCTCATGCAAAGCACACAATTAAACCCTGGTTGCCTGTTGATTGCCTAGCTTGGCTTATTATGGACATCAGGGATGTAAATGCTTTCCTTGAGCAATTATAATGTTTTAGTTAATAATAATAAAAAAACCCAACCTATTATCCAAAGTTGTTAAATAGAATCCTGGCATCAGAGAAATATGGCTTCAGAGTGTGATAAGAGAGGAAAATTTTAGACCAGTGAATGACCACATAGATGAAGTCTAAAGGAGTGAGAGGATAATATTCATGGATTTGAGCTGGAGTGAGGGGAGTTGCTAAGCTTTGTGCGAATGGGAGATTCCATCCACTGGAATCATTAAAATGATTGTGAACCCGTAGATTTATGACATGTCCTATTTGCAAGGGCACAGGTCAGAGCCTTTCTTTCAGATTTCCTAGAAACTAACCAATAGATACAGGACAGTTTGCTATTTTATCTATTTTATAACCCCCTCCCCAGGCTAAATTACTAAGTAAATCCCCTGCATGGAATTTAGATAGGGATATCTCAACAGGAAGAACAAGTGGAATTGCTTTTAGAACCTTTCTGTCCATATTTAAAGTCTTCCAGACCAGCATCAAGTGCAGGCGGTACAAAAACCAAAAGGAAGGCCTGTGTGTTTCTAGGCGAGAGGTCCATGCAAGATGTCTGTAGAATAGTTATGATGTGACTCAAGATTGCAGAGTGCTGTGCTTCATATCAGCAGAGAGCATCCAGCATGCAGCATCCAGACACTTGATGGCATGGAATGCTCTTATTCATCTCTCATGAATAAGAGCTGAGAAAAGTTGGACCTTACCTTCTGGTGGCATTTTCTTCGGTGGTGCTGAAGGTGGGGGCAGGGGCACCAAGGACGTGACTCGGAACCCTGCCGGGAGTGTCTCTGCTGACCCACTGAGCATATTGATGCTGTGAAACTCTCGGGGGCGGAAACGCTTCCGCCAGGAGGGGGTTCGTCGAAAGGCCTTGTCATCACCCTGTAAGGAAAGGGAGGATTATACCACATATCAAACGGAGTGATGAGGTACGCCTAAACCATAAGGAGAAAAAGCAGGAGGCCCTGTCATTTGGAAAATAGGAAAGGAGTCTGCAGTCCCTCCAAAGTGAGCTGCCTGTTAAAGAGAGTTGTTTTGCAATGGCAAGTCTACTTCATGCCAGCCATAACCCTGTCCAGGTAGTCAGTCACCATTCTTGTAACAAGACGTTTGGGAAAGCCCATCAAGTTTTAAGAAACTCTTAAAATTATGACATGCATCTGAAAATGATGAAACCTAGCAATTTTATAAGAGTCAACATTAATCCAGCCTCAGAGTTAATAATAATAATAATAATAATAATAATAATAATAATAATATAGGGTTGAGCACAGAGTTGTAGCTATCCAATTAAAGAAAAGGGAGGAAAATCTATTCCACTGTGACCTCAGTCTGGGAAAATTGTAAAGTTCCACATATTCCAGCACAGAGTGGTCCATATGATTAAAAGTATAACCATGAGATCGCAATATTACAGGGATGTCGGAGAAGTCTGCAATGGAATCAAATGTGTTCAGATTTCTATGAATCTGACCTGTGGATTCCACAGCAGACTGTCTTTTCCTGAGTTGCACCGATTCCATGGACGTGCAGACCTTTTGTTTTATTTTACATTCCAGAATTTTCTGCAAATTGAATCATAGAAAATAATAATAATAATAATAATAATAATAATAATAATAATACAGCCAAACATGCGCATTTTCCCCATAAGCTAAAGCATGAAAATTAGCATTTGGGGAGAGATTTGTGCATTGGGGGTGGGGGTTTGCCCATTTGCACAAATTCTGGAAATTGGGGGGGGGGATCCAATTTCTCCAATGAGCAGACAATGGAACAAAAGGCACCTGACAATCAGCAAAACGCAGACGGAACAGAACTTACAAAATCCGTACATCCCTAAAACATTACACTGGAAATAACCGCTGGCTCCAAGGTGCCATATTACATTTTTGTTTCCCATAACCTCTCTTCCATATACAAGCCCAAGGTGTGTATAACAATTATCTACGGTTGTATTTTATCTATGCTTTTATTTTCTCAAACAATGTGCCCTGCCTAGGCCATCTTTCAAGGCTTGTGTTTCTTTTAGGCATCGCCCAGCGGCCAATCCTCACAACAAAACTGGAATGTTGAGAATGTAAGTTCTCTTATTTCTTCAGGGCCGGCATCAAGAGCAGGCATGATTGGGCATCTGCCAAGGGCCCACACCCCAGCAGGGGCCCACTGACAAGAGTCCCATAGAGTTGCTCTTCCTCTTCACCATTGAAATCTGCTTGTTTCCCTTCCTCAGACTGTTGGCCCAGTAAACAGTAGCAATAAGAAGGAAGAGCAATAGATGCCACTACCTATTTGTTCATTGTCTCTCTGCTGGTCAAGCAAGCGGTAGCAATGATGAGAAAGAGGATGAGGAGCAATAACAGCTCGAGACAATGGTGTGAATGTAGATTCATTGAGGGACGGGGGGCCCATTGAGGGTGTCTTGCCCAAGAGGCCCTTAAAACCTGGAGCCAGCACTGGCTTCATTACATATCTACAGCTTATCTAGTCCAGTATTCTGTTCCCACAGTGGCAACCCCCCTACTCATGTTCCTCAGCAACTGGTATGCAGAAGCATACTATATCAGGTAATGGAGGGAATATGTAGCCATCATGACTAGCCTTATATTCCATAAATTTGTCTAATTCCCTTTTAAAGCCATTCATGGTAATGGCCATCACTACATCTTGTGGTAGCAAATTCCATGGGTTAACTATGCACAATGTGAAGAAGTACTTCCTTTTATCTGTCCTCAATCTCCTACCATTTAGCTTCATTGGAAGACCCGAGGTTCTGGTATTATAAGAAAAACTTCTCCCTATCTGCTTTCCCCACACCATGAGTATTTTTATATAACTCTATCACACCCCCTTACTCTACTTATTGCTAAGCTGAAGGGCCCCAAATGTTGTAATCTTTCCCTATAGGGAACTTGTTCCAGCAAGTTCATTTTGATCATTTTGGTTACTTTTTCCTATACTTTTTCCAGCTCTACAATATACTTTTGAGGTGTGACAACCAGAACTGGATTCCAAATATGGTTGCACTGAAACCTGGATGATTGGTTTCAACTGCTGTTCTTGGGGCTGTCTATAAGCCCTGCTTACCCCAAGGTGGCTGCATTGGTTATACACCGCAACAGCCAATATGCAGTCACCACAGGGCTTTTTCCCAAAACTATGCATTAGAAAAGTTGCAGACTTACCATGACTTTTTCCTCTGCTCCGAGGTCACCACCATATTTTCACCATCTGTCGGTGGTGACCTCAATTCGGGTTGAGGCTGGGGGCATTCTGGGGCAGATCAAGGCCCATAGTGTTGCTTGGAGCGCGGGAAGGCAAGGCAGGGGGTGTGCTCCATGAGCCTAATGGCTGCCGGAAAGCCCACACTCCTTTCTGCCATGGGATCAACTGTTCCCATCCCACAGCTGCGGCTGCAGGGGGTTTTAAGGAATGAGCAGCCAAAGCGCCACTGCAAAGACCCCCCCCCCAGTTTTCCCTGCCAGACACTGTCTGCTGCTTCTCTTTTTAATGATGATGCTTTTAGTCTTATTGTATTATCATAGCTTTGTGTATTTATTATTATTATTTTGCTTTTGCTAGATGTCTCAGGACAGACAGGATATAAATGTTTTAAGAAAAAGCAACACTCGAAGATATTAGGAAGTAGAATGCTATTATGTGAACATTATTATGTAAAACATATTTCTACCCTTGTCCCAGAAGACAAGCTGACTCCATCATGATTTACTCTCTCCAGCTACTTAAGGTTTAGTCCATACTCTATTGGAGAGAATATGTCAACTTTCCACACACTCCCTACATTTTTTCTTCAGCTTTATTCAAAGTGACAATAGCAGAATGGTGTTCTGGATTGACCATAGTGGTGCAATTTGTCCCCACCCCAATTATAATTCAACTCCTCCTTGTTAAGACCAGAGGAGCTCAGACATTTTCCAGATGAATTTTAAGATGTTTTTAATGTTGTATTTTTCTCTTGTTTTAAAATTTTTTTAACTGTTGTGATTTTTATGTTTTATATTGTTGTTGTTTCCCACCTCGATCCGGAGGGAGAGGCGGGCTACAAATAAATATTATTATTATTATTATTATTATTATTATTATTATTATTATTATGGGGCTCCTCTTCACGGCATCTCTTTGACGTCACGGCGGCAAAGGGCACGATGCGCATTTGCTGTCATTCTGCCACTCTTCACTGGCAGGAGCGCCATGGCGGGCTTTCCTGCCGCTGCTGCGCCTGCCAAGCGGCATTCTTACAAGAAAGGTAAATTTTTAATGGGGTGGGGAAGAAGGGGGGTGGTCTGTGGATGGGCGGAGGTGGTGCAGCAAGCTTATGGCTCGCTGGTCCACCCTCTTCCCTGCCCAGCCCATGGCGACCAATCAGTGGTCACCATAAACTGGGCAGCCCTCCCAGAAGCTCTGGAGCAACAGCAACAGACGGCAAATGCCGTCGTCGTGTCGCTCGCAGCTAAAAAAAGTCGGGCTAAATGCCCAACGTTTTTAGTGCGGAACTTTGGGGCTTTGCTCCTAGATGGCTTCGCACTGGCAGTAGCATCATGTAACCCAACTGCTGCCAGTGCGAAGCCATCTCGACGGAAACTGTCCGTCTAAAGGCAGCCTTTGGTGTGCTAGGGCTCATGTTCTGCATAGAGCATATTATTTCATTTAGGCATTGTTACCCTGCTTTTTAAGACAAAATGTCTTCATAAAGTGGCTGATAGTATAGCTAACCTAGTATAAATACAATTTAAAAACCAATACAATTCAATAAAAAAATCCAATTTCCATCTCTCTTCTAGTTGTATGACTAAGATTCTAGTACATGAACGAATAGTCTAGGAAATAGGGGATCCTTATTCAGAGCAAAAGTTTGGACTGGATCATCTCTGAGATTGCCTGAAAGGGCTGTGATACATGGGCCTTAACTACGTTGGAAGTAGTTGAATATAGGCCTCTGAGGTAGGAAAGCAGAGCTGTACCCCATATTAGACAAATATTAAGGAACAAAGTGTTAGTGCTGGGCCTTAAGAAGTCACCAGGTTAGTAATTAGGGCTTTGAAGGCACAATAGAGACTGCTGTTGTCCAAACAGGCTCCTTCTCTGACCTCAAAACTTTTATATTCCTTCAAGGCCTGGAGTGAGCAGAATTGCTCTGAATTTTAAGAGCACTTCACAACAAACTGTCAAATCTGAAGCTCCAATGATTAGGCTGACCATATGAAACGGAGGATAGGGCTCCTGTAACTTTAACAGTTGTAGAGAAAAGGGAATTTCAGCCAGAGTCAATTGTATGCAATTAGTTCCTGGTGAAATTCCCTCTTCATCACAACAGTTAAAGTTGCAGGCACTATACTAGAGTGACCATATACAAAAGAAGGCAGGGCCCCTGCAACTTTAACTGTTGTGACCAAGAGGGAATTTCACCAGGAACTAATTGCATACAAATGACACTGGCTGAAATTCCCTTTTCTCTACAACTGTTAAAGTTACATGAGCCCTGTCCTCCTTTTCATATGGCCAGCCTACCAATGGTTCATCATACACACAAAAATCCATGTAACATTTTTGAGAGGACCTGGATTTTCCGGGGGACGGGGGGACGGGGACAAACGCAGGTAGCCATGCTGACTATAAGAAAATTTCCAAACTCCATGTTGTTCTAATACCTTTATTAGGATTTTACAATCTAGGAAAATTTTAAATCACCAGGGGCTGGGATTTTATTCTCTGAGGTTTCAGTCCTTCTAGTTACTAGGTAATGTTCTCCAAATTGACTTCAATTCACAGCATCTAATTTTTCTCCTTCTTTATTAATATAAAGACTGCCTAACTTCTGTTCATGATCCAATGGCAAAAGGAGCCTGTGTGCTTTGGCCAGGATCGAAAATGCCCCCCCCCAACATTTTTTACTTGCAGTCATAAAAGAAACAAAACACCCTCCCTCCCAGAAGGGGGGGGCAAGAACAAAAGAAACACTTCTAAGAATAGTTGGACTTTATATCCCCCAAAATGGAGGATACAACATTCCCCACCGCTTTTCTTCACAGCGTAACCAGGGGCAGCAGAAGCTTCATGTAACCATCATATGAATCTGTTGTGCCTATGTTGAATACCTGCATACTCTTCTTCTCACACTACATTTTGGGACTAGTCTGAACTTGCAGTCATTGGCTGTGTTTGCATGATCACAGAGGAGAAATAAACCACCGTGGCTTATTTCCCCTCCCTTTGTGTGCCTGTAACATCCCGGGGGATGGAGGTTATCATATTATCCCCAGCTACATGGACTGTTGTGTTGTGCGAACCTGGGCACGAAGGTTTGTTGCCGTAGATAACAAGAAACTGGCATGCAGGGAGAGGGGAAATAGGGCACTGTGGCTTACTTTCCCTCCATGATTATGAGAATCATGTTAATGTCATTTCAGCATCTAGTCACTTCTTTTGCTCCCCTCCGTACCTCGTGTTTTATAACATCTTGCCTGATGAAGAGATCTGTAGATCTTGAAAGCTTGCACATTTTTTTGGGGTGATCGATTTGGTTGACCTAATTTTTTTTAAGTCTTGTGCTACTGAGCTATGGAGTACAGGAGCATCAAGGATAACTGTTCAGTGCTAACACAATCTCTTACAGAGAAGTTCCAGGAGTACTGAGCAGAGAACGGGATTAAAACACTGGACTAAGTAGGCTAAAACAATGGTTATATCCTTCCAAAGTAGCACATGCGTGTATTCAGATGAGGGGGAATGCCTTCCTTGATTCCCATCCCACTGCATAGTGGCTACACCTATGAGGAGAAAAGAGCTCAGAATTTCATCACCCTGTGTTATTGTTTGGCTCATGTATTTGTCCTGACAGTTGGAAAAGTCTGAATGCTGAGCATCTAGTATCAGGAATGCTGCTGAATGAATTACTAGACTGATAACTCCATCTAAGATAGCTGGAATTGGGTGGGTAGAGAGGTCTATGCCAGATCAAAGGACCTCTACTATCCTTCCCCTTATTCTTCATTTTTACATAGTTATTTCCAACTGTGTATTATCCATCACAGTAACAGACTGAGATCCACTATATTGTAGCAGATTAAGTGTTGAACTTGGATTGGCCACACCTGGGTTCAAATTTCTGCTCAGCCATGAAAAATCACTGAATAACTTTGGGCCAATCCTATTCTGCCCATCTAACCTATCCCACAGATTTCATTGCAAAGAGAAAATGGGTTAATCCCCATCTAGACTACGCTGGTTGTTCATTTAAAAGACTTGCATGCTGCCCTTCAATGATGCTTCTAGGGCGGTTTACAAAAACAAGATAAAATACAGGATTGAAATATTTAAAACAATATTAAAATATCTGGGAAAATGAACATGTTTTCACCTGGCCCTGAAAAAGATGATAACATTGGTGCCAGGCAAACCTCAGGTTGGGATACAAATATGGCATGCAATACATGTGCTGCTTTTCTGGGCTAGGGTGCATTTGTCCATTCTTTGACAGCCAGTCAGAGAATCTGCTTCCATTCCTGAAGGGGAGGTTATGTGTGAAACAGCCCTAAAACAAGGCCTTCCATTCTTGAAGAGGAGGTTATGGGCCTCTACACAGTTATGTGACATACGTACCAGTACTGCAACTTCCAAGAGATTTCTGTGCTTACCTGTACATCACCTTCCTCCATCTCAAAAGGTTTGATGTCACAGAATCCGTTGCATCCAATTGACAGAACCCTCTCTATATAATGGAAAGCTGAACATGCAAGCTTCTTTGTCCCATCCTCTCCTAGATCATTTTGCTTCCTACTCTCTGATCTGCTTCACAGATGTCATTCCCACCCACCACCCACCCCAATTCTGTGCAGGCAATACACACCTGGCCTGCTCTGCCAAAAGGCTGAGTGAAGCAACACACCATAAGTAGCAAGTTGCAGGATTTTGTTAAAGGGCAGTGAACTTTCAATTGTTTAGTTCATTGTGTTTTTTTACCACCGTGTGTGTTTGTGTGTGCACGCGCGCCTTGGGCAATGTCTGAAGATGTGTTTTGCATACTGTTTGAAAATGGCACAGTTATTCATTTTGCTTCAATTACATGCATTTGAAATGGGCATCATTTTCCAAACATGTGTAACTGTGACAAAATAAAGATATTGTTCTTAATTAGTGACTGGATTCAGACAACACGATAACCAACGATAGTTTCAATAGTCGACAGTTGGTTATTTAACCCACTGTAGGTTATTGTGTTGTGCGGCAGGAGTTTTTTAACCACTGTTTGGTTATTTGGCTGAAATAATCAACACAAATAACCAATGCTGTGCAGAATTGGCTATTTGAACCACTGTTGGTTATCATGTTGTGTGGAGGGCACTGTTGGTTATTTCCTTGGCCACCGTTGGATAGATGTTCGGTAGCAATGGCTGATGGGATACTAGTGGGAGGATTGGGGGGGGAGAGGGCAGGGGATGAGTGAGACAACTCAGTGTGGACTAATAGTCAACTCAACACTGATCCTAATCCACATCACGGTTGATTATTATCATATTGTGTGGGGAGTACTCCCAAGATAAACAACTGTCACGTGGATTATTACCCCACCATTGACTATTGTGTTGTCTGATCCAGCCAGTTCATGTGCTTGCTTGTTTTTCCCATGTGTGAAATAGCCCTAGGACTAGGCCTCTGGCATTTTCTCACTGTTAAACAGTGGCTTGTTCTTTGGCGTTAGTCTGGGATTGGGTAGATCTTCATGAGATGCATATGCCCCTTTCTAACAATTTGCACATTACGAGTACTTGAAAAGTATCAGCTACAAGATTACCTCCCTAGGTATATTTTGTATGGATAATTTATGTGATCATTTTAGTAGCATGATGACTCCACATAGGAAAGTAGAATAGCATGCTGACATAACCTTTGCTCAACAGGTAGTTCATGCACTTAGTGTTCCTACTATGATCTTGATCTATAATCTTACATAAACTTGGCTTTTATGTCACTTACTACTTTTCAATTCCATGATTCTGGTTGCAGAAAGTCAAGGGAAACCTTTGCAGGTGCCAAAATTGCAACTTTTGTTATGTGTGATTATTATCATGGCTGCTTTTCAGTACCATGTTACTTTAAATGTGTTGTGAGAAAAAGGGTCTTAACTTGAACTTATTTGCATGGTAGTAGAGTACAGCCTTTTAATGTGGTAAATTGATGTGCAAAGCTATATTAGTAAAGCCTCGATGCATTTCCAGGAATGCATCAAATGAAAACCAACTGGTTTTCACTCGACACATTTCTGAAAATGCAACAGATTGCCAGTGCAACCCACACCTCATCCTCAGCCCTGTCCCTGACTAATGCTTTCTCACGAATGGGTTAATTCACACATTATATGGAGGGGCAAACCCTCGCAGGTTTACACTCAACAAGGAGCTGTGGCCAACCACAGTTCCCTGACAAGTTACCCATGCTTTTCTCCCTGAAATAGTTTCTCTCTGGCCACTTTCCTCCTGCTGGGGCTCTGTGATGAGAAATAACCCCTCCAAGCAGAAAAAATAGTTCTTTCAGGGAGGATGGGAGAAGGGGTCCACTCTCCCTCTGACCTGACCTTGCTGTGATTTAAATTTCCCCACTCCACCTTCTGCTTTATAAGGATTCACTGTGACCTGTGTTGGGTTGGGCTAAAGTCAGAAATAGTTTGGCACCTGGATTGTTGAGAGAACAATTAGCATCTTCTGTAGTTGTTAGACACTAAACGTTCAAGAAGGTGCTCTGTCTCTTCCTCCCACAATCCCTCCCTCCATTAGGTTCTACAAGATGTGTGTTGATAAGAATATATTAGGCACATTACAAATGCTCAGGCAGAATTGGCATCTATACCAAGATATTCCCAGATTCCCAAGCTTAAAGAAACCCTTCAATATATTTCCAGTCCAGTGTTTATATTTATTTACTGACTAATACAAACAACTTTAGTACACAAGCAGTGTGACATTGATTCACAAAGCATACAGGTTATGCCCCACAGAGAAATTTGCCTGTGGAAACTCGCATCTGTTACAATAGTAGGACATCATATGGTTGACAAGGAGAGCAGCTCCACACCTTATGGAATTTGGTTCACAGTAGTAAGCACAAAAGGAATGCTACGAGGCCCCAGCTGAAGGCAGGAGTGTTTCCAGCATCACTGGTCTTCAGAGCTTTGTCCAGAGGAGTTTGAAAAATATATGATTCCTACTACTCCTTAGAGAGTAGATTCCACAGCCCACAGACTGAGGTTTTGTCTACAGGCAGACTTGCACCATTTTGACTAGTGGGAGGAGTTTAAATTTATGCAAAGCCATATGGCTAATCAGATTTTAGTGTAGTTGTGTTCAACTGAAAGAGATCTAAAGCTCAACTAAAATAGGCACAACCACACAGGGATGTTATATTTATTATTGTACTTCCTAAAGACCAGCAGGTTTGTGGGGCTAATGCCCTAGTGTATGATGCCAAGTAGAATTCCCTTGCAGATTAAAAAAAGGAAAAAAGGAAATGGCATAGGCTCTCCTAACACACTAACCCTTTCTCTCAAAAGAAATGAGAAGGCCTCAGTGCCAGCTCTTCCCACCACACAGTTTTCTAACAGGGGCCCAGGCCTATTTGCAACCTGGAATCTCCCTAGCTTAGCATACCCACTTCCACTTTTCCTGCACAGCATTTGAGTGTTAAGCCGTTCCTTCACAGAAGATAACTGCAATGCTAGATCCTATTTCCAGTACTCCATTGCTTCATCAGTTTCTTAGCCAATAGTATGAGCCCAAAATTTCTCAAATTCCCAGCATGATTTAGTCAGAGGATAGTACTTTGTACTCACATCATCAAGCCTCCTATCAGTGCCCAAGGCAAGCAGATTGTTGAATTCTCTCTCCATCACCTGCCGTGCCTGGAAACAACACGAGATAAGCCAACAGTAGTGATCTACCAAATGGAAACAACTGATGTGAACACTAAACTAGCCAAGTCACCAAACTACTAGTCATCAAGCCGCTTTATCACAATGGAACAACAAAGCAACTTTATATCCCCTGCTAAATCAGGTTGTTAGAATCCCTGATCTGTAGTAACTCAGATGTAGATTTGTACTTGTAAATGCAGCTTATTCCAGTGAATGGCTCAAAGAGTGCAGTAGATGAGCCAACTTACTGCATCGGCGCCAGGTCAAGACTTTCCTCTTCTCTCAGGCATTTGGCAATATCTGAGGAGCCTGGGTTTGTTTTGTTTTGTTTTTGTAGTTTTTTGAAGTGTTGAAGTGGTTTTTAAATGTACAGATTGTGTGTATGTTGTATGTTTTTGCTGTTCTAATTTTTGTATATTGTTTTAAATTGTTTTTAATCCTATGTAAACCGCCCAGAGAGCTTCGGCTATGGGGCGGTATACAAATGTAATAAATAAATAAATAAATCTGACTTTACCCACCACCCTGTAGGGCTCTCACCTGACTCCCACTGGTAGATGTCAGGGTTTGAGTAAAAAAACCCAAATGAAATAGATTTCACAAGCCCAAAGTCTGCCCATACCTGGCCTAGGCCAAGTCACTTGTCTCCATTTATTTCAGCATTCTGTCTCTAACAGTGGGCAGACAAATGCCACTGAGAAGCCTATAAACAGGGTGTGAATGCAACAGTGTTTGGTATGTTGCGTGAGAAACTGGAGGTTCCATTTAGCTGTCATAACACACAAAAGCTGGGATGAAGAGGTTTGGAGACGTTTTGGGTGGATTAAGCCAAATGAATGTATAGAGGAAGTGGCTTACCAAGTCAGGGGAATCTGTAGCATCCCTATTTTTTAGAGCATGGGGGCTCCCTCCATGACATAATCTGTTCCCCATGACCACCCATTTTTCTTTTTTCTGTGCCTCTCTCTGAATGGAGAAAAGGACTCAGCCAACACTTGGAGCCAAGTCCACAACTTTGTGTGGCACTTGTCAGCTTGTTTGGGAAGATGAGCAAGGCATCATGGGGAATCCAGTCACTGATTGGAGGTAACAGCTGGAATTCCTGTTCCTGCTAGCTTCTGGGGCTTGGGGGGGTGAGGATGGGCCCTCCAAAGGCTAGATGGGGAGCCTCTACAGCCAGATCAGTTCTGCAGGCCAGAGGTTTTCCATCCCTGTTTTAGAGATACCAGCTGTCACTAATAAAAAAACACATCCAAGTTGACAAAAACTGTGCCATTTTTGAAAGCACAGTGGTTTAAATGAACATATTTTTGATTCTTTATTTCTTTCTTGTCCTCAGAAATTCCACTGTCACATACCAAGATTCAGCCATGTTTAGAAAGAAATATACAACTATCATCCTGAAAACATCAGTGTAAACAATTTTCCCTACCTGAGTGTTCTGAGTGGGTATTTGTAACACAAGAGCCAGACTATTATAATCAAAATTTTCATCCAAAGCTATGAGTGCTCCATGGACTCCACTCTCAATTATGTTGTTGGCATATTCTCTTAGTCCAATGGACTGAATCCAGTGAATTACTTGATCATTGGTCCAGACCAACACATCTAAAAGACAGTGCAGTCACACATTAAAAATAAATAAAACTACCATTGAGAATATTTCTGTCCCCATAAACTGCTTAAGACCAAACCACCACCACCCCCAGGAAAAAAAACCTACACCAGCATTTTGATACATGCAGCAAGGGTAAGAAATGATAGTCCACCTTGTGTAAACAAACAGTTCATAAAGTTTTACTTTCCTGGGAAAATAAACTCCATTGCCTAAAGTCTAGCAGTCACAGTACATGCTAATATGTTCATGAATCATACAGCAAACACAGGATGGTCAAATTTCCAGAGCTGATGAGAGCCCAGGAGAAAGAAAATGGAAAGCAGAACATAGAAAGGTAGTGCTCTAAATATGTAGCCATGCCATGCCAATGGATAAATTCACTGAAAATTATGAAGAATACAGCAAAACACAAATACAATAAAACTCAATTAATGAACTATATGAAATGACAGAAGAAAGCCATAAGATTAGTGGAGTCAAGAAAATATAACAGAAGACATTAAAAAAAAGCCCACACAACTAAGACCAACTATAATATAGCATAATACATTGACAAATAAAAATCTTCCCCTGGCACAGATAAGACATCAAAACTGGTGCCGGGTAAGCTTCTCTGAGGAGAACATTCAATATGTGGAACACCACAACAGAGAAAGCCCTCTCCTAGGTTACCATGAACCTAATTTCAAGTGCCAGGAAGACATCAAAGAAGGCTTCTGATGAAGAATGAAGTGTTCATGTACACTCTTGTTGAATGTGCTTTTTATATTCTTCAGTTATGCTCATCCTTCAATGTCCTAAAAGGTCACTAATATGGAAATTATGGTAGTATCAACATTTGCTTGACTTACTAAGATATAAATTATTAACTACAAATATTTAATTGGTTGATAACCCTAAAAAATGGCAATTATTCTATTTCCTCAAAAACCTAACACAGTTAGTGTCGGAAGAAGGAACACTTTGGTGAATGAGACTTCAGAGGTTTTCTGTACCCCAAGATACCAGAATTCCCTGCAGATGCAAATGGGCATTAGATAAAAACAAGGTAGACATTTGGGAGAATGCAAGAGGAAGTAGTTAATTCAGGAAATAAGATCCCTGCAGAAAAACCAATGATTGAAAAGCCTCATACAGCCTTTCCCAACTGGGTCCTCCTCCAAATGGGTAGTCTAAAACTCTCATCATTCCTAGCTTCCATGGTTAACATGCCTGTAATCCAACATATTTGGAGGGCACTAGGTTGGGGAAAGCTGCTCTAAAAGCAACGGAGGCAGATGAGACACCAACATCCCCTCTCCATAATTTGCAAATGTTGACTTGAAAACAGCATCAACCCGATTTCATGAAGCGGGAAGGAAAATGGTATCAAGAGCTCAATTCCATGGACAGTTCTTTTGCAGCCTGTCATAAGCAGATCTCTACATTGCTACTTACCTTTGATTTCATGCTGGCTTTCTTCCCGCCTCCTCTCCAACTCTTTTCTATCATAGTTCAGTCTTTTCAGGCACATAATACCATACTGCAAACTTGTTCTGCAACAATACAATACAGAAGTTACTACAAGCCATTTCAGAGCAAAACTCCTCTCACCATTTGAAACATGACTTGAGCAATGCACTGTAATGTTGTATAATCACACAATCCAAAATGTATTTCTGTTCTCCCAATCACTTGTCCCGACAGAAACATCTCTTCATACCAATTTGCCAATCAGGCTGAGATCCAAGACTGCTGATTTTATTTTGTAACATATAGTACAGTTTGTATTGCAAAAGATAGTCCTGCACTGGCTGGTAGTTAACCTGGATCCAATTCATCCCTCTTTGGCCCCAGTACAGTATAATCTGGAATTTCTAGTCTTTATGGCAAACATTGCAAATGAACCCCAACTTCTAACAACCTGCACCATGCCTGTCATCAGTGTACTTCTTCCCAAAAGAAGAAACCAACTAGACGGATTCAAGTGGGATCAATTGAGATGGGGGGGGGGGGGGCAGATGCAGAAAAAAGGGTGTAAGAAGCAACTCTTAAGTTGGTTACAAGAAGGTTTCTGCTCCACTGCGATGAAAGAATGCTACATATGTCCTCAGGAAATTTACTCACCGATGGAAACTGTCCACCATCTTCAGGTGCACTCGAAGGTCTTTCTTAGTTAAATGGTCCAACATTCGTGCATCCACAAGACACTCCATAAAGTAGCTGCGATATTGTGGGAGACCTAGACTAGGAAGCCATTCATTCCCTATCCATTCATGATTCATGTCCCCATAAGCCAGTGTCTGTGAAAGTAAAAAAGATAATGTAAAAGAAGCATTGACACAATGCTGTCTAGTTGTCTCAGAAATGGCATTTAGAATATTTTAGTAATGATGTGGTTGTCTTATGTCTTAGATATAGAAAATACCCTATTATTATAGCAAGTGATATATTCTACCATACACAATAATTATATCACAGTGATACAATCCAGGTAGTATTCTAATGCAGATATTCATTTACATGGGATAGTCCCACTAAAACCAATAATTGTAAAATCAGAGTTATAGTTTGGAAAGTATTCCCTCCCCAAATATAAGAAATTTTGACAAACAATTGGCAATTATAACAACTCACAAACATTTTCCCCTCAATTTTATACAACACTCCATAGTGTGTGTGTGTGTGTGTGTGTTGTGTGGGGGGGGGGGAGGGAGAGAGAGAGAGAGAGAGAGGATAGCTTGTAGAAAATCGACACAGTCGCTCTTTACTGATATGACAACCACAAAAACTGGCACTTTTGGGCCTTGAAATGTAGAGGTGCTCGGTCTCACATTGCTGGCCTGGATCAAGCAGTGTCATTTTAAGTATGGCATATTTTGGAAAATGCTGTCTTTTTTATCCATAATATTAATTATGAATAAAGAAGACAGCATGTGTGCTCCATTTTCAGGCCCTTGGACAGAATACCACACAGTTTTATAAGGAATAATACTGAAAATTAATGTGCAGGGATCTTTTCATATCAGTTCATTTGGAGGTAATGGCCAATGGATCTTACCATGGTGTCTGTTATACATGCTAACCAGTGAAATTAAACAGGTTTAAAATAAGCCACGGAGTTCTCACAGAAGGGCTTGGGCTCTAAAGTCTTAGTAACTGCCCTTGTAGAATCAAGTTCTAACCTGCATCTGCTTTTAGACTTTCGAGTGGCAGAGAATCAATATTTGAAAAGAAAGGAAGCAATGATCCCTAGTCATATATGAAAAGATTGTATTAAGCCTGCCTTTTACTGGCTAAACAGGGAAACATATGATAAGAAAGGTTAAAGAACAATGATACAGGTATTTGCTGTCTTTGCATAGGAACAGAAGAAAATTTAGAGGAGTACAAAATCTGGCTGGGAAGAAACAGTACTAAAATTAAAATGAGAAACTGCAGTAAATCAATGCAGCAGGTTTGTAAGTTACAGTCCTAATGGAACTAGATGAGGGGTTCTTAAAACGTCTCAGGAGCAAGAATGAGATATCTCCTTACGAATACTATTTTTCCTATTTGGAGATAATAGGAAAGAATTAATAACCAGAGACATAGGCGTGCACAGCACATTTCATTAAAGTGTGCACCCAGAGATTTTTTTAAACTGTATTGAATACTCAGTCATAAAGGACATTATTTTTTTCCACTTATTTATTAAACACTGTAGACACTCCACGTTTGGCTTGCCTGAGTATGGGAAGGCCGTTTCAGGTGAGGGGTGGGGGAATGGGGAGGCGCTCCTCAAGCTCCAGCATTGGTAGGGCTTTGTGATGACACTGATCGAAGGAGGGGCCTATGAGGCGATATTAGCCTTCAGAGCCTCCTCTTGGCCTCTTTAAAGCGTGGCTCCTGGCAGAGAGGCTCCTAGCAGAGTGATTCCTTTTTGCTCCTGCTGCCAAGAGCAACGACACACTGTCAGGGGCAGGGGCAGTGGCAGTGGGGCAGCCGGAGGACCATTCTCGCTGTGTGTGGATCCCCCTCTGAATTCCTAGTCAATGGCCCACTCAATTCAGCTCTTATTGCTTAAGGCATATGGGGGCGCCTGGACACACCTGGCACACCCCTTGCACACACCTATGACCAGAGGGAAATGTAAAAATGTTTAAGAGTATCCTACATCTGTTTTCATTTATCGCCCAGTGATACGGGTCCAGGAATTAGCTTAGAGAAACAAGTGCTCAAAAAAGCAAGGTGATTGATATAAGCAAATTCTGAGTGTCACTGCTAAACTTAGTTTTGCTGGGCTCCACCCACTCACATAGCTTTGTGCTCCCAAATACAGCGAACAAAACGCAAGATAATGCAGGAGTCTCACCTGTGCCCAACTGCCCTCCTCAGTGTCCTAAATGTAACAATGCAGCATGTCAACAAAACAACAGGCAAAGTGAGTTATCACCATACAGGGTCCGGCAATATAGCAGATACAAGCAACCTTGCTTGTAGTCAAACAAAATAATCAGGATACTCTCACACAGTGACTGTACACAATTGTACAAGCATAAGGGTTATTTTATTCTGAGGATCCTATCCTATATCATTTCTACTTTAGACAATCTCAGTGTGAGTCACTATTTTGAGCCTCTCAGCAATGAGCAGAAAAAGTCTATACCACATATGACAGCATCACATGTTATGCGACAAAAGCAGAGAGGCAGATAAGCAACAGATGCTGCATTGATGAAAGGTAACAGATGAAGTTCCCTGGAGATTAACAGTTTCTATCCCGAAATGACTATCATAATGGGTAGTGTGAGTGTAGTGCCCTTAAATTTGGCTTTGCTCAAATGTTGACTTGGGTGAACTATGGCAATAGCCACATGTTAGCTGTTTGTTTGTTTATCTGATAAATAAATGTGCACCCTGCCCTGTCAACTACCGGAGTTCCCAAGGTAGCAAATACAAAACAAGACTATGTTGCAGACATTTGCCAATGAACAACTGCTAGTTGCCTAAGAGAGTGTTCACCATACAAATAGATAAATAGCAAATTGCCATGATCTATCAGACAGGTGAATATACTTCTCACTCTTATCCCAATCCAGGCACAGGCTAAGGAACTTTGACCATAATATAGAAATACTCTCCTCTGCTTAAATAAGAGAAAGAAACTTGCCAATTGACTTGCACTAGTCCCAAATCACAAATACCAGTTGGGCAAATTGCACAGCTGCTACCCACCAGTACTTGACAGATATCAAAATAGAGCCTTATCCAGAACAAATCAGTTACTATGCACACAGGATAGCTTTCTGAATATTGAGTTGGTCATTGTTATTGGATGCAAAGGGACACCAGTGTGTGCGTGTGTGTGTGTTTAGATGTCTATACCACACCTTTACAATAAGAATTCCCAGGCTTATATTTGTTTTGACTCCTCAACAACACAAACAGTGCCTCAAACAAAAATAATTGCTTATTCATATCAAACAAGTAAAATCACCAGGCCAAAGTTGAACCAGCCTCTGATCATGGGTAAGTTATACTGCAAAAAGGTAAACCACCGTATATTCCTGAAAATGCCTTATCTTTTTGACCTGATGCAAAATGATTTCCCTGCCATTTTTGATGAGGGAGAGCTCGCAGGGACCTCAAACACTAAAGCACAATTTTTGCAAGGGAAAAGTTTACACAGGAAAGACTTGCCGTTTTGGTTGAAGTTGCCATAGTTTCCATCTCCTCATGTGTAACCCAGACATTTCCAGATGACTAGGGTGAAAATATGAAAATATGAACAGGAGAGGAAGGAAGTGTCAGTAAAACATTTCAACCGAACAGCCACCTGAAATTAAGCCATGTAGGTGGACAGTTTTCTATGGGTGTGGAAATGACGATGATACTATGAAAAAAACCATTCTCAATTTACACTAAAGAAAAATGGCCAGAGTTCTCCATATATTAAGTTTATTCAGAACAAAAAACATTTGAGGCTTTTTGGAGTACAAGAGCACTTTCTTCCAGATGATAGACATGGACTACCTTGAGTACCAAGCCAACTGGATGGAGGTGATGGAATGTCCTTTAGAATTTCTCATGTTAAGAAGCCTGCAATTGTAGCCTGTTTGTTTGCTCTGTGCCTTGCTTTTTAACCTACTGCCTGTCCTGTCTTGTGTCCTTCAAACTCCCCTGCTTGCCACAGATTCCTGTCCTATCCTGTTGTGGCCCCTGCTCCTTCGGCACAAGGACAGAGAAAGATATATCAGTACATATTGTTCCATATATTTTTGCCTGTTGATACTTCTCACACAGCAAACAGGGAACTCAAAGCAAAGATATGATTGTTTCTGGAGAATCAAGTATTCATCATAGAGAGTTAACCCATCTAGTGCCCTTGATCTAGATTACTTCCACTGATCACAGGGAAAACCTGACATTAGCACTGCTACCAGACAGAACTACACTTTTAGCACCTTACGTATGGCTGTTTTAAAATGGCTAAAGGAAACTACAATGGTGAGGGATAGAAGAAGCAGCCTGGAGCCACTTTACAAGCACATCTTGAACAAAACACTATAGGCTCCCACTACAATAGAGTAAACAAGCACACTAAAATAAATAAGCCACAACCGAAGCAAAGACTAATGGCTCTCACAATGGTGAAATAGGGGCTTAGCTTTCTTGGATCAATTTTAATAGCTTCTTCCCCTGAGGCGTATGACTTACCACACATGGGGACCACAACGCTCATGTTACATGTGAGCTTCAACCTTCAACTTTCTGTTTCACTGGAAAACGCTGGATTTGGGTTTCAGCCCTTCAGGTTGCATGTGGAGCAAACAACCGTCGCTTTCTAGCATTAAATAGGGAAGGGCAGACCAGTTTGTCAATCTCAAGAATAAATCATGAAGTACTTACTGTTCTTGAGGTGGGAGGTGCTGAAGGGCTTGTGAGCGAGACCATTTCTTGAATTGCCAAACGCAGTTTTAATCGGTGAAGAGCATTACTAATGCCAATCTCCCTCTGTATCTCTGTATCTGACAAAGCAGACATGATGGCACCACTCTTCACATTGGCTCTGCAAGCTGCAACATACCAGGCAGGCATGCCCACCCAAAGCTACAACACAGAAGGCCACAGATGAGTACATCTCCAAGCTTTCACACAGAACTCAAACCAGATGGACCAGATTGTTAAAATGCCTTGTGTTATGCTGTTTATAGATGAGTTTTGCTGGGGAGCAATGAGAGGGGTTTCCCACTATTAGGACAGTAGCCTTGATCAAACGTTGATAGATTAATAGATGTAAAAAGAGTTAACAGAAAATTGGGAAGGAGGTAACAACATAGAGGAAGGCAGAGGCGACCTTTGCTGCAAGAGATAAAAGGTTTTCCCTACCATCTTTATTACTGCAGCTGCTTCCCCTAAGCCAATGGAAATAGACATGATAAAATTGACTAGACCAAATAGTAAGCGGTTTCTGGTCTAGCCAATTTAACACACACTTTTAAAGTTAGTTTTTCCGGTTTTAAAATACTAGATGAGTGTATGTGAATACACACCTATCTTTTCATGTACTAGAACAAATGAACAAAACTTTAAAAACACTTCCAAACTGCTGGCAATGGAAGAATGCATTATATATCATGGGCATTATCCAATAGAAGTCCCATGGCTACTAAATCAGAACATAACACAGTCTCTATTGCATCAGTTCTGGAAGCTAGTTTAGGCTTTTCCAGAGTTTACTGAAATACAACTAAAACAACTCTGCAAAAGCATCTTGATCAAGACTGAGACAGGACACAAGAATGTGAGCATGTATATCACAGGCAATGACAGTATTGTCTCAGAAAAGCTATAATCTGAACACAGTCTTATTAGAGTCCTGTGGCATGACAGTATTAGATTGTTCACTGATTTTGAAGAACAAGTGAGATTAAGGCTGCAATCTTATACCCATTTACTTGGGAGTAAGCCCTATTGAACTCAATAGGACTTACTTCTGAGTACACATGTATAAAGGTTGTGCTGCAAATCTAATTAACTTTTCTCAGTGATGCACCTCTTGGAACTGGTGGAGGCAAATATATCGACAAAGTTGACTAATTGGGAGGTAAAAATGCAGTATGATGATTGAAAATGCGGTATAGACGGGAAAAAGGGAAAGTGGCTATGATTTGTTCCCTTTTGATACTCAGCTCCAAAGATGATGATGTTGATGTTGTTGTTGTTGTTTCTATATCAGCCCATAGCCAAAGCTCTCTGGGTGGTTTACAAAAGATGTTAGCTAAAAATATATGTTAAACTAGATTCAAAACATTGAAGAAGATCCAAGAAATAATTTCCATATGTTGCGTGTAGACAACTTGTTTGCTTGAAAACAATACTGAGGTATATAATTGGAATAACTGGGCAAATCCTCTTGGTTAGTTCCAATTAATTTTGAAGAGTTAATTGGGAAGAAAGTAACACCATGTCATTGGCAAAGTCTTTCCTCTCAACGAAATCACAAAAAGTATGACATTTACAAGCTGTACCAGTTTATGAGAAAGCAGACCCCAAAAAAGGCACTGAAAACTTTGAACTTAATTCATTGTATAAATCCTTTGAAATTTCAAAATACTGATGTTGTAAAAAAAACTCTATGCTTTAAGATCACTATATTTTGTGGCAAAAGGATCATGTGTTATAGTGAGTTAATTTGGGAATGTACTTCCTTTGTGCAAAATAGAAACACTGGGAAAATGTTATATCTACATATAGATAAAGTTTTTACATTTATTTATATTTTCAGTATTTCATTTAAATATATTAAAAACTGGCTTTAATTATATATACATTTTATACATATTTATCTTCAGACACTCCAAAGTGTTGCATTTACACAAATATGTCAGCAAGGGACTCTACAACATGCACTATGGAATAAATACAGTTGTTCTTTATTTTTCTCATTAGTACATTTTCAACCATATGATGGAAATTCTAGTTCAGTATTGAACATTTGCCATATATTTCAAAATGTAAATCTGAATGGAATAAGGCGACCCAGACGTTCATGAAAATATTTTGTTTGAAACTGGCTGAAATGTCTCCCAATCCCTCTGCTCACTTTTGCTGCTGTTCACAGTCAGTTCACCCCTTCTTCTCGGGAACTCATCCCAGTGATTTGGAGACCATGTACGTGGTCAGCATAATGACTTTGCAAAACTACACAGTAAAATGATCTGGTTATGTCATGATGTCACAAAGCCAATTCAGAGCGAGGGCAATGCATCATGCTCTTATTTTGAATGAGTAAACATTTTCACCCCTGTTCACAATTCTTACCCAAATGTTCCTACTTTGGGCTCCAGCCTATATATGAACAAACCTTTATGAAAGGAGAAAAAAGATGGTATACTAAGAGCTAGGTCACCTGATAGATACCATTAATCACCTGAAGATCCTGAGGAAGGCTTACCTCTAGCCAGGAGACTACAGTTGGTCCATCCCACTGAGCAAAAGGGATGCCCCTTCTTCGAGCATCTTCCAAAAGCTCATGCCTGGAAGGAGAAGCAGAAAGCAGCAATATAACATTTTCCTTGCTAGGTGTGCAATTCTACACAGTTCACAGCTCTTACAGTAGTATATATACAGCTCCATTTGCAAGAGAGAGAGAGAGAGAGAGAAAGAAAGAAAGAAAAGGGGGGGGGAAGAATTAAGTTAAATTTAAAAGTTTTGCAAACAGCAACACAGACAAAGAAAGCTATCCCGCATCACAGTGTGAGACATCATATTGTGCTACAGGTAATATTTTGGATGTAGTGCCCTGGTCAGCGACTAGTTTTTAACAAGGAACATAATTTGAATTGAGCAAGAGTGAGATAGCCAGCAACATTGGTGCCACCCACTCCCACATAAACTGAGGTGCAAGTAAAGGATTCTTTAAATACCCTCTTTCCAATATGAACAACAACAGAGGTATTGGAAAAGTCCTTCCTTTAGGAACTGAAATGCTAATTATAAGTGCTTTAATTTGCAATGGGAACGAGCAGCTAAGGTGCATGAAGACAAAATCAGCCTCCATTGCTGTTCATATGGGGGAGAGGGGGTTAAACAACACTGCTTGTGTCTCAACTTGGGAGACGGAAGCTCAGGGGCATGATAGAGTGGAGATGGGAAGGGAGGCATTAGGATCAGGGCCTATGCTGAGGATCAGATCATGAGAAGCTATGATAGTCTACTATGAGTATAGTGCTTGAGGGGAAAACTCCAGGTTTCTAAACATCTGAAAAGGCTGTTTGAGACCTACTTAAAGAGGCATATTTTACTGTGGGGAGAGAATGTTACTGAAAAGACAGGATTTTCCTCTCTCTCTTCCTTGGGATGTTCTACTCAAGCAACCACCCTATGAGTATCTCATCTCTCTAGTCTATGTAACAGTGGTCTTAAACTTTATAAGCTTGCTAGCAGGGTCTGTCTCTTTTTTATTGTTGTGAACTGCTTTGGAAGACAATAACTGTCAGAGAAGCATGACAAAAATGCAATAGATAAACAAATAAAACTGGATCTCTAATTGCTCTGAAGCTACTCAATAGCTTTTCAGAGATTCCATGATGAGAAGATGAACAATGAGTTCTATCAAAGATATTTTTAAAATCTTCCCCTGCAATGTGTAATTGACAGAAAGGAATGGGCAAGTTCTAAAGCACTCTTAGATCATATGGGGAGATGGTTCCAATAGGTGAGGCTCTGTGCTCCATATGAACTGAGGATTTGTCCTAGATTAGTTCGCAGAATCTTCTAACTTGCAGAGATTCTGTAACCAATGTAGTCAAATCAATGTTCCCCAAGGGAAGGAAATTTAAATGACACATAATTAGGAATATTAAAGTAGGTATGCTCACTTTTTTTTGAGCCGTCGGTCTTTCTCTGCTTGAGCTCCGAGCTTCCCGAGACCAAGAGAGTCCTGTATATTGATCTCTGAATCTGTCAGTATAACTGGGAAACATAAGACATAGAGAATTAGACTAGAGGCCTCTGGGACCTAAAAAAGCTAGGGCCACATAAAAAGAAACCTAAAAAACTGAAAATAATCCATTTTATATACCCTGCAAATATTCTGCATCAGGAGTTCACAGTTGTTGCATTCCCCATGTTTTCAAGGCCTTTAAGTCTCAGAAGCTGGTGAAGCCTACATAGCTTAATACAGTACTGAATATCTGATATTTCAGGGTATGGAGAATGAGAGTTCAATAGGGTAGACTACAAGAAATTGTCATTCTTTTTAGAGTACTACAGAACTGTGTAATCCTACAAATATTCACACTCTTTGTTATCCCATAGAATGTCCAGTTTCTTAATGTGCCTCAACAACCACCCTTTTATCGATGGTCTTATTTTATCCACTGTCTTTTCCCAACTAAGCTTCCATACTTCCCAGACCTGTTTCTCTTATCCCACTCTCCAGAATCCCCCCATATGCTTTTGGGTCTTCCTGTAGCTTCCACTGGTCCTATTAGGTCATTAGTGTCAGAATCAGACCTATAGTCTCACACCTTCCCTACATCACTAGAGCCCACATAGGCCGTCACCAACCACAGCCCCTCCTGCCCAACCCACTCATTCTCAGATGGCCATCATGTGAAAGTGGCTCCTATGATAGGACGCCATATCATGGGTGCCATTTTCAATGAAACACATCTACAGAGGCAGGTTCCCCAATGGCCTTTTTTCCTATATGTGCTATCTTCTTCAGACAATTCAAAGTGTCCATGCTAAATCCTTCTTTTTCTTCAGTTGCTAAGATCATGCCACCCCTAGGTTTCAGCATTTGCTTCTTGCGGCTTTGCAAACCTTCAGACTTCCAGTTCTTCCTTCCAAGCCTTTTTACTCCTCCACTTATGATCCCTTCCCCTCTCTCTTGCTCATTCTGCTCAAGGCAATGGTATCTGCCATCAGTCCAATTAAGGGCACATGAACAGGTAGGTTGTAATTATAAATACGATTAGACATGCACAGATGCTCTTTTGACTCCTTCCTGTAGACACAGTCTCAGTGCAGGGAAAAACGTGACCTACCCTTTTCAGTTATTTTACTTTATGACTAAAGAGCTGAATGAAGCAGCCTGCTGGTCAGATTCATCCTTTGGCAGTTCTCCTGCCATTGTATCTTCAGCGATGTTGTTCCCTATGCCTCAAATAGTTTGATTTAATCGTCAGGCCATTTTCTTTATCCATGGCTCCCCATTTCCATTAAATCCCTCCTCAATATCTATTTTGACTGCAATCCTACACATAGTTGGGCTGCTAAAATTCCACTGATGACAATGTGATATGAGCACCCTAAATTCAACTGGGCTGCAGTGTTTGGTTGGGGGGCTTCTGGGGCCTCCATAACTATTCTGTGTTGTTTGCTCTCCACCCCTTCTCATCATTGTCACTAATTCATTAATCCCTGTTCCCTCCATTCCCTTTTGTAATATATAATAATAAGCCCTTGTATAGACACAATGGGCCTGTTCAGACGATACGCTAAGCCATGGTTAGGCCACTAACCCTTTTGTAGCAAATGGTTAGTGAGTGTGTTTAAACCATGGTTATATAGTCACCTTGGTTAGGAATGGTTCACATGACACACTAAGTCATGGTTCACACGACACGCTAAGCAATAATGTCTAGCTCAAAATGCTTAACTACCATGGCTTAGTTTGTTGTCTAAATATGTTCAATAACTGTACCAAAAGAAAAAGATGATGTAAATATTCCAAAAATTGAGGGTAACTAATCAAACGGCATCTGGAATGCTGATCTTATCACTTCCTTCATCTATATTTTTTCCATTCTACTAAGGGTGCTTAGGGAGAATTCTCTACCCAAAATGGTCACCTGCCCAAGAAACCCGTGGAAGGATAGCTTTCCCTTAGATGGGATGAAAAGGGTCAAAGACCTTGCCCAGTAGCGCCTTCTCTGCTCAGTTGGATCAAGCGTCCTTTCTCTTTCTTTCCAAACAAGCGCCCAATAGAGGATTTGATGCCTTTCCTCTTGGAGCCTTTGTGCAGAGAATCCTGGCTGCTGTTGCTGCTGCTAGGGTTACTTGCTTGGTCCTCCAAAGAACTAAAGGGTATTAAAGAAAGAGCAAGAGGTTCCGACTGTTATCATCTACAATAAAGTGAGGGTGCCATACCCCTCTGGGAGTCATCCTCATTTCTTTACCAAAACATTCCTAGCACTTCTCACAGTGAACCTGTCCAGTCACTCCCCATTTGGGAGAGAGGGCCGCAGCCAGCACCAACATTGTGTGAAACAACTGGGAATTAGAAAAGTTATTGCCAGACACCTTCCTATCATTTGATAGCTATTTTACTGATTTATTCCAATCATGCATCATAAATCCTTTACTCCACAAGGAACGGACACATCCTCTTTTGTAGGACTTTCTGAAGAGCATTTTCATCTATAGCCTGTGGAGCTAGAATGAAACATGAACATGCTCAGATTTCTAACAGTACCTATTTAGTTTCAGTTTCTCTCCCAGTCCTCGGAGTTGTGAACAAAATCAGCACTAGACATATTCTCCAGGAAATACTTGTACATATTAATAATATGTTCTTGGTTCTACAACTTCCCCTTCCCATACTTCACTCTCTCAACCCAATTGGGAACACTTCACTATACCATCTGATCCACCTGTTCACCTAGTGAAGTTGGGTATATCTGGCTCCCTACAGTAGGCAAAGCCCATCCTCTCTTCCCTTGCAAGCCCCCTATACCTCTTGCCTTCCTCCTGACTCAGAGCAGGATGTCCAAACTTCTCCAGCCGCAGGGTCCTGGGTGAGGAAGGAGGAGAGGTCTCACATTTTATGGTGGTTTTATCTTCTCGACTCTCATCTCGACCAGCTGGTGACTGAACAGATAAGGTGAGGTCAGCGTGCAGATCCCTGTCCAAACACCTCCCTCCCATCTCTAGGACACTCACCATAGGCATAGCTCACCTGCCAGTTCAATTAAAGGAGAAGGTGGAACAGGGTCACATGCACTCAGAGTGTCACGGGGACTGCTGCTCACTGCATGCCCTAATCCAAAGGCCTGGATGACTGAGTGACAATTATCAGTGTCATTTGGAGTGATGGAGCCCTAATGGGAGGGAATGGAGCCCAATAACAGCAGGAAGGAAGAGACAGGTTGCGACCCATCAGCGACATGTAGTAATGAGGAGAGCAGCCTCTACCTTCCCAAGGCCCATGCTCACATATCCAGAGCCACATTTGAGTCTTATTCAAACTGCACAGATTTCTGAAGACAGGTAAAGTGTTGGCATCATTTAGATGAGCATCTCACATATTTCCATCTGGTATTATCGGGTCTGAAGTAGCTTCCCGCTGTTATAAGGGTCATCCTTGCAGTAACATCACCCATAATATGTTCTCCACTCTCTGAGTTGAAGGCAGGAAATTTCCTGCCTAAGCCAGGGAATTAGGCCCCAACCAACACAATCCAAACATAGATAGGATGGTGACCATGTACCCTGCTTAAGCCTCCTTTGAAGCAGCAATTGAAGGGGCAGGCTTAAAGAACATTGCATGCATAAGTCAAGGTGAGAGCAAGTAGCCAACAGAAGCTGAGCATGTTTGAAATAACGTCTTGTTCTCCCAGAACCTGGTCAGGAGTAAAGTCACCTCAGTTATTATCTCTTAGAAATAAGTAGTGATTTCCACTTCTGTCCTG
This sequence comes from Anniella stebbinsi, assembly GCA_029215795.1. Taxonomy (NCBI): domain Eukaryota; kingdom Metazoa; phylum Chordata; class Lepidosauria; order Squamata; family Anniellidae; genus Anniella; species Anniella stebbinsi. Next base: position 41,250,826 of record JARDYH010000004.1, on the reverse strand, counting down.
ATGAACTATCATTGGGAAGTCGATGAGAAACTGTTTTGGCTTCCCCTACTGTTCAAAGCATTTTCTCGGAAGTAAGCAGAATTTGACACTCTAAGTACCCAAGCAGAAAGAGCAAACATGCTTCCATAGAGGCCATAATAACATGGACACAAGGGAGGAAGAGGAGGAGGAGGAGAAGACGCAGCTACTGTTGAAACAGGAGTTGAGTCCAAACTTGTTTATACTGAGCAAATCACAGGCAGGCATTGAGGCTGAACGCAAGGACAGATAAAAACAAGGCATCAGGCAGAAGCATGCAGGGGATGGCAGGGGTATGTTGCACACTATCATAGCCAGCCAGACTGCAATTATGCTATTAACTGTGGAGAGCACATGCTGAATGCAAAATTGCTAGTTGCTTCTCAAGGCAGGCCAAAAATCCTCCCTCCTCCCCTTTCCAATTTTACAAACATCTTCACCCCTCCACAAAAGTGCACGTGGAATTTTTCAGATGCTTTAGAGAGGGGCAGGGCCGCAGCAAAATTCAAAGAAGCTTTTGGGAGTGGGGGTTTGACTTACCTTAGTGATATATGAGGTGACTGAAGGTTTCCGTTTTTTAAAGCCCTCATTGCTGCCACTCGTAGCAGGCAATAAAGTTCTCTGTGCAGCTTCCATCCTGGCCCCCTTTCCTGGGACGGGGCCAGACAAATGCCCACATAGCATCATTCCTAAGGGCATTCTACTGGCTCAGCCCCCAGAAAATGCCCAGCAATGTTCCTAAGGGCATTCTTCTGCCCCGGGCCGGGATGGACGTAGCACAGAGAGCCTTGCTATCTGCTACGAGCAGCAATGAAGAGGCATTTTATAAAATGTTAAAATGGGGAAAGGAACCTTCAACTACCTCGTATAATACCAAAGCCAACCATAGCACCCCCCCCCCCGAAAATTACCTAGAATTTCATCACATCCAATCTTTCGGGGGGGGGTTGCCCTTGTCCCCCACCCATCCCTCAAATTTCCAAAAAAAAGGTGGGACAAAATGTTTGACCCGGCGCTAGCTTCTGAAACAATGCATTGGGGAAGTAGCCACCACAGTCAGGAATGGTTCACACGACACAGTAAGCCATAACGTTTAGCTCAAAATGCTTAACCACCATGGCTTAGCATGTCGTCTGAACAGGGTCAATCTGTCTTTGGTATGGGAGGCTGGAATTGTAGCTGCTACCTTGGGAGTGTCAAGTATAAGGCTGAGGATTAAGAAATGAACATCACTGCATGTGCTCTGGACCCAGAAGGAAACAGGAGCATACAACACCAGCCCCTGCAACAGGCATGGTACAGATACTAAAGGCCAGAACTTCTGCTTTTTCTTGGTCAAGAGAGCCGTCTCTTTCATGTGCTGTATTTCAGGCCTCACATTCTTCCCTTCTAGCTCAGATGACTGATATCTGGGAGCTGAGCTGGAGAACACGCTCTCCAGGTCCAGGTTTGCGAATGGACACATGCAGTTCTAGCCTAAGCTTCCAGTCACACAGCCACCTTATGCATGACCAGTTCATAGCACTATCTGAAAGGAGATCTGAATTTAATCATTGAGTACTGGGGAAACAGCAATGAAGGCAGACGTGGAGTGGAATCATTTGTGTCCACTGTAACTAAAGGATTGCAAGGTCTCCACCTGTCACAAAAGGTGCTGTCTACACACAGTCCAGGAATTGCAACATTTTCTAGCATATTGAAGATTAACCATTATTTGTGTTCAGGAGTCAAGGTGTGGCATTTCAACATTACATATTTTTCCTGTCTGCATGTTTATTGCCCTCCAGAGTCCCATTCATCATATATTTTCTTTTCCCCAACATCCTACCTTTCACCCCACCTCCACTCTCATATTTCACACTTGTAATACACATATTAATATATTATATATTTGGTTTTTTAGTTTGGTCATAAAAATTGGGATTCCAGATTTCAGAGTTTGCCTTTTAAGTGTGACATTCCAGAACTGGCTTTACTAGGATCCACAGATGCAGGCACTACTAGAACACATGTAAATCTATTCCCATTGACCGGAGTTGCACTGACCAGAGACACAGCCAATTGCCATAGGTTAAAGCCCTCTTTTAAAAGTGTGTTTTCTTAAAATAACCCTTTTTAAAGTTCATAAACTAGTACAGGTATGGTGGGCGGGAGTTGTGCTTGTTATCTATGTCACACAGGTACTAGCCAACAGGTGTCTACAATATTTGTATGACTACAACTTACACAGCACTGCAAACTACACTTGATAATGGGGGAGCACATTCTCTCAACAGCAATAATCAGCAGCTTTGAGTGCAGGGAAAATATGATCTCCCTGCATCAAAACGTATATCTGCAACAACTAACAACTGTGCATTTACTGCCGAACAATTATATACAGGGCAAACAAAATAGCACATGTGACTACACCCAGAAGGGATTTTTTAAAAATCTGAATTTGAGAATAGCCTACCTTGAGACAACACTCAGAATAAACAACCTGAGTTTCCTAAGCAGAATCTCTTGTTTAAAGTATTTTCAGGCTAATTGTATTTTACAAAAGAGCATAGTTGCTAGGTTAAAACCCAGAGAATCCTATTTTACCTTTCCCCATCAACAACGCAGAGAGAAACTGTAGTGCAGCCCTGCCCATTCTTTCTCTGATCCTTCCACTTCTTGTTGCAGGGGGGATTTTAATATTGGCAAGGGGAGAGGGTGAGCAGAAGGGCTGAGGAAGATGTAGCAGCTGCACAAGCCCCTGCTGCATCATTATCAAAGGTGAAGTCAAATTCTCTGAGTTGCACCTTGGCAACTTCACAGAAAAGTCCTGGCCAATTCTTTCCTTTTGGTGCGTACAGATTTTGTGGAAGCTGTTAAGAGACCATAAGCAGATTCAGAGTCCCTCCCTAAAACAGCAGCAATGACCACCACTACTTTTCTGAGGAGACAGACGTTTTCCAAAATATGGCCAGCCCAGCTCCACTATGCTAGTGCACTAGAACAGCTCACCATTACTATGACAGGGTTAGCAGTTAGCAAGGAAGCAGAAGAGCAACTGGGTTACAGAAGAGGAACAAGAGCAGACATTCAACAGAAAAAGAAAAAAGAAAAAAGAAACCGACAGACTCACAAGTAGCTTTCTCCGATGTTTCCTCAAGTCACTGGGCTATCAAAGACAAGGCACAAAAGGAGTAGAAGTTAGCTCAAAATAACAGAAGGCAAACTGTTAACACTTGAAAAGTTCTGCTGCAACATGGAGTGTAGAGAGCATAAATAAATGGTGGGCACCAATGATGGTGGATGTGGGCTTCTAAAGAAAAAAAAATCCAACATGCAACTAAGTCATTAAATGCCTTGACATAATAAATAGAACCCCAGTGGTAATGAGGTCTTGGACTGTGCAGCCCGCCCAGGCCAGAAGAGGAAGGAAGGGGAGCATTCTAAGAGAGGGCACAGATGATGTCACTGACCAGACCACCTGTCTTCCTGGCCAATGATATCATCTCTCCTTTCTGTCCCTGCTTACCAGGGTCATGCTGCATATTCGATCGAGGTTCTGCGCTGTGCTGCGAGAAGTGAGCTTCGGAGTAGAGCGCCCACTGACAGGAGGAGAGGAGCTGGCCAAGGACAGGGCAGTTAGGGAGGTGGGGATGGACGCTCTCTTGCGTAGTTGTGTTAGATTCAGGGCTTCCATGCTACCACTGGTGACGCGGCTCTCCAACTGCTCAGCCCTCAGCTCGGTTGATTCTTTCTCCTCCTGGATCATCCTAAAAGGAGAACAGGCATTTCAGTGCAACTGGCAATTTTAACATCCCATTAGGCTGGGATTATTCTTATTTACTACTCCCATTATATAGGAAGAGACAGAGGCACTCAAGGATTCTGGGCAAAATATGACTCTGGGTCAAGGACTCAACTCAGAACCCTGCATTCATGTGTCCCCCCAAAGGGCAGCAATCTTTTCCCCCAGGACTTCCACTGCTTATGCATCTATATAACTAAGCAGGCTGGCCTCAACTAGAACACAACTTCTGGTATGTGACTGAAGGTCTCTTTCTTCTTCTTAAAAGCTGTTTTGTCAGGCTCACAAGCACATACTTCTACATTCCTTAACTAATGGCTCACATTTTCAAGACTTTCAACATCTGAAGTGCTAGAAAACTAACCTTTGTATTAAAAGTTAAGATACTGATGTGGTTCAATGACTGATGGTGTTAAGCTTCCTTGTGCTTTAATCCAGCCTTCCCCAACCCTGTACCCTCCAGGTGTTTTGGACTAGAACGCCAGCAATTCTTCATCACTGGCCAGGCTGGTTAGGCTGATGCACATTGTAGTCCAAAATATCCAGTGGCACCAAGCTGGGGAAATCTGCAGTTTAATCCATCACCATATTTCTTGGAAGGTAACTTTCATTAGTAATTAAAGCAGGAACTGAAAGCCACCTGATGTCCTTTTCTGTACCTCGTTGCGGGCTCTTGCCTAGACGTCGCGTAGCTTCCTGTACTTTGAATTCTTCATTTGTTTTTAATAAAAATGTCTTGAGAGCATTGCATTGGAGATACAAGAAGATTGCTATGAGCTTGAGATTGGGACAGAAGGAGGGTTACTCATTTGCCTCTAACTGACATAATAACAGATCATCTCAGGACATGGGTATACTGGGACAAGTTATGCTTCTATCGGTTCACTGCATAAGCATCAGTGCTGAGATAGCATCAGTAACTTGTCCCTTAGAAAAAGAGTGGCATTCTATGTTCCTATGTGGGTGTGTTACTCTGAGACAACTGTGCTTGGTCTCCAGTCTCCATCTTCTGCTCCTCCTCCTACCGTTTTTATAGTCTCCAAAGAGAATATTAAAATTGTGCATGTCTGCATCCTTTATTATAGCGACTAAGATATTTTGTTTTATTTCATCTATACTTTGAGATCTTCCGAAGGAAGAGACTAGAGACGGATGAAGGGTTTCTAACGTTTTCTCGGAGGCAATCTCAAAAATACTGATTATTAAAGCTCAGGACTCCCAGACACAATTCCTCAGCATCTATTCCTAACTTTTCATGAAATCGCAATCCTGTGTACTTCTTGCTTTCTTGGGGACCAGTCATAGGCTTTCTGATTTTATACAACTATCATTTGCCTTCTGAATACACATGTTTTCAAAACAAATATATAGGGTGCATACGCCATGGGTTGGACTGGTACATTCCATACCTGATCTCCTCATTGATGGCATCTAGCTGTTCTTGCAGCATCATGGCAAGGGTCTGGGCATCGGAATGACCACTGGGAGATAGCATGTCCATAGAGCTAAAAACTGTCTCCTGGTCATCCTCATCAACATCAGAGATCTCTGGGTCACTGTCGAAGGTGTGAGCTGTAGTGGCCAGGACCCCACTTGGCTGGGCAAGCTCCCAGTCCTGAACACAAACCAAAAAACAGCCCATGCCAGGCATGACCTTCCATGATCAAAATCAGAGTTGAACATCACCACCTTGCTGAAACATCAATGGGGGGGGGGGGGGGCAAAGGGAAGAATGCCACTTCCCACAGCTGTGCCTTGAGATGACGGGTCTTCATTTAGCCTGAGCTGTCAATGCCCTCACCTAGCCAAATGTGAAATGACTATGTGAAGACTGGGCTTCACGGGACAATAGATTTGGTCCTTTGAACGTCTCCTACTTCTCAAAGAAATACCTGGAGCAGAGGGTAGCCTTTACATTGGTTCCAAATACAAGAGTGAGTCTGTGCAAGAGATGTCACTCCCCCATCAGCCATATGCTAATGTATCTTTGTTCCCTAGTCTTATGGAATTTAGCTCTTTCTTACCATCAGGTAGAGAAGGGGGCAGGTACGTAGCAAGATGTGGCATAAAACTGGAGGGGGAGAAGAAAATAAAACCTGATTGGCTCTTCCTTGCCTCAGATATTTGGGGACTGGTTTGGGACATGGCATCCATGGCCTGGGCTAGCAAACAGTTGCACTGGACTCCCAATGAGGTGCAGAAAGATATCTCCATGCAGCACTGGGAGGGATGGGGATGACATAATTTGAGGGTTTCAGGGCTTTCATGAATTGTAGGATTTCATCTCGCTACAAGAAAGAAAATTGAAAGCCTTGGCTCTTTGGCTAGGGAAAATGCCAAATTTCTTACATTAAGGTAGTCTGAAAATGGCTTAATACAGAGCTAGAATTGCCAGATTCAGTACAGAGTAGCACCCCACACCTTTAGTAATTGTGTAGAAGAAATAATTTCAGCAGGTGCTCCACTGACCATCATGGCATCTCAATGTAAGCAAGCAGTGTGTTGATTTGTCTAGACCAGAGGTTCTAACAATAACAAAGAATGAAAATGGTCACAGAACCAAACAAGAAAGCATTCCGATTTTGTTATTGTAGTCTGCCACAAATAATCCAATACTATAGCTTTCAGCATCATCAAACATGCACTAAAGAATACTTGATTGTCTTCATAACAGCCCTACTACATGGGTATGAAAATTAATCTGACAATTTCACCCTCAGAAAGAAGGAAGAAAGTATTTTTTTCTGAAGTGCCCATGTCTCTATTAGCAAGTAGGTACTTTTCTGCTGATTACACCAGTGGTCACAATCTGAAAGGAACAAGATTAGATATTTCCATCAGTGTCACAGTGGGGTGAAGCCATAATCCTACCTCCCTCTATTCTGCTGTTAGTCACAAGCGCCCTGTCTTGTACTGAATTTGTCAGGCCTATACAGAACTGCTAGCTCCTTACATGAGAGTTTAACAAGGGGTCCCTTGCTTCTCACTCTGTAACTAATCAGCCTTCTGAACTCTCCCAAGATTATACTTGCTGTCTTGAGTGTTCCATGGGAGAAGAATACATACATACATACATACATACCTGAAGCAAACAACTTCACCAAGGCATTTGCCAGTACTTTTTGCCTTTGTTGTTAGTGTCTTGAGTGGACTGGATTGAGGAATAACTAAGGTCCACTGACATAAAACTTAGTGAATTCAAGTTGTATTCAACTTTGAATTTGCTCTTAAGGTGACCACATCTAACACATTCTAATTATTCTCAAAGTGTGTAGTTATATCTATATTATCCAAGCAATTCCTGTTTTGAGCAGCTCATTGATACCTAAACATTTATTTAAAACATGGATATGTTGCCAGTCCAAATGTCAACATGGCTTCCAAAAATAATTACAACCATAAAAGTACAATAACATTACAATAAAATTACAACACCACACCCAAACCAAGCAGTAAAATGTTAGGGCTACAACAGGCTTCTTTCTTGCCCAGATTTCACAGCATGGCAAAGATCCTTTGAAACTTCATCTCACCACCCTCTGCACAAGCCCATCACATAAGTACTGTCCTGGCCAACATCCAGTGGCCTTTCGTCACAACAGGGAGTCTCTTTCCTTCAGAGGGGGTGAGGTCTGCAGCTGTTACTGCCGAGTGAAAGGCCAAAGCTCCTCGTTTTAAAGGCGCAGGACAGCTGCTGCAGCTGTTGCCATCACAAAGATTTTGTGATCTGCTCCAAGATACAAGCGTAACTGGAGCTGCCTGCTAGAGATTAGCAGGAGCAAGGCAAACATCAGGAGTTTTACCTTGGTGGGTTCTTCCCGCAGAGCTGCAAATCGGCTCTTTGGTGTCCGGTGAAGGCTGGAGGGTGTTCCAAAGAGTTCTACTGATGCATGGACCATAGTGCTCAGGGGATACCTGAGGTCTGGAGTGCTTCCAACCAGTGATCTATGAAAAATAGGAAGGGAGGACTAATTGACTTACATAGGTAATTCAAATTAGCATCATTTAAATTCTCATTTTAAAGAGAGAAATCCTCAATTTAAATACTTTTAACGAAATTTTTCTCTTGTCTTATTGGTCAATAGCTAAAGATGTAAAGAATTGGGAAAAGACGGGGGGGAGGGGGGGAGCCCAGAACAATTAGGGGAGAAATCCTTTTTTCCACATTTTCCAAAACTCCCAAGAAAAATGGGTCTTTAATTTTTTTCTGCCCTCCCTGCCTCCTGTGACCATTTTTTCTGGGCGGGTTTCCAAGCCTTCACACCTCTCTCAATATCCTAAAAACAGACATATTGCCAGTGTCTGAAATTCCCAACAGAACATACACTAAAACGTACAGTAAAGTATCACCAGTCTAAATGCCCCATGGATAACCAAAACATTCAGCTAATCATAAGTCTGGAAAACCAGGAACATCCTTTGTACAGCAATATCTCTTACATTGTCACAAGTTACATATACAGATACATAGTGAACATTGGTTTGGATTACATGTTTTAGATAATAGAGATACAAGCAGTGGTATGTGCTGTACTCATAACTGGCATCAGGGAAAAGTAATCCAAACTGCACAGAACAGAGGGAACAGTTCTGCTCACCATAGCTCCATCGCTTGGTACTTGAAGTCTCTTGAAGTTAATTCCATTTTTAAAAAAAATCTTGGTGGACTTGCATTAATTTTAAATCTTCTCCAGTGAGAATAGTAATATCCTGATCTTACAAGTGGAAATGGGTACTGCATGAGGTTTTTCCAAGGCTGAAAAGAGCAACTTGGTAGTACATTCATTGCCATTATGGGCTTTTCTGCAAGAGATTTTATTATGTGCTTGTCTTTCCTCACTAAGTTGTCTACAGATGCTTTAGACAATGTTATGACTTCTGTTTTGCTTCTGTTTTTTTAAGAGCATTTTCATGGGGGGTTTTGGAGCAGGGAAAATGCAGTATTTTTTTCATCCCAGAACAAAGCACAAGTCCCCACTACAGGAATGACATTATTCTGCTCTACTACAGCACCATCTAGAGGCTATGTAGAAGAAAGAAAGGGAAAGCTGTTTGTATAGAGATCTGACCTTAATTCTGAAATGAAAATGGAAATAGATAGAGAAAGCTAACAGCTTGACTAAAAAAGCTCCACTTCTACCCTGACTTCTGAAACAAAATATACTCAAGGTGGCTCACAAGATTAAAACAATAAAAGCAGCACCAGAAAATACATAAATAAAATTTAAACAGCAGTGGTTATGGTCAGGCTGGAGTACTGCCAATCATCATGCAGGGAAAGGGCAAGACTCCACTTCCCATAAACAGATGATCAAGAGCCAGTTCTAGGATCACTCTTTACAGACAAGGCGAACACATGCACAACACCAGCTTTCATGTTTCTTCTTGTTGGATTGAGGCCAAAATATAGAAGTTAAACAAATGCTTAAAAGTGTAGTATGTGGCAACACAAACTTTGAAGAACTTTTGACCGAGTGTTAAATAAGCGTGCCCTTGATTACCATGTACTAAACAGCCCATTATTTGCTACTTAAAGTTTAACAGGTCAACAGAATTGGATATTAAGTTTCATATTTAATTTTAATCTGTGTGTGTGTGTGTGTGTGTGTGTGTGTGTGTGAGAGAGAGAGAGAGAGAGAGAGAGAGAAGTTGTTGAAATTTGCAGTCGTATTCAAATACTATTTTACATCATTGTCTGCCTAGCTTGTCACAGGGCATACTAGGCTCGCATACAGACCACCAACCCATCTCTCAATGTACTGGCTGAGCCTAAGAGCCCCATTTCAGCCTGGAGAGAAGGAGATCAAAGGAAAAGTGACAGCTGAGATCACCAGTGGGTGCAAGACTTTCCAGTCCTACCAACTGGCCTCTCAGTGTTCCAGGGGAGGGGGGGGGACCCAATACAATCCTCTATGTAGGCATGACAAGGAAACTTCTCCTGAAGTGCAGTAACAATCGCTGATATCTGCCCCACCCATCCCTGGAATACCCTCAGACTAAAAAACAACAACAGGGGTGTTTTATTGTGAAGCATGTTCCTATATGGGAAGTTCTTCTAGATTGCCACAGCAGGATAGGAAATCTATCCATTATTAAAATCCTGGTATTTAGTTCTGAACAGGTTGTGGGGGCTGTAAGGAATCATAGAGGTGGTAGGAGAAATTAATCACTGGGAATCCCCACCCCACCCCATTGCACAACAATGTGAGACTGCTGAGTTTTGGGGCTAGATGAATGGTTTACACAGCATGTGTACTTTTTACTTTTGAAGTCTGTATGGTAGGAAGAATGATTCCAGTAAATCTCTGTGTAGCACTGATTAAATGCCATTAAGATAAATCCAGGATTCCTTAAATCAATAAGCTCACCTGAATTCAGAAAAGCACCTTGCCTTAATCGCCCCCTTTTGCTGGAGAGCTTCATACCCCAGAGTGATTATTAACTGAAAAGGTGGAAGGAGGTAGCACTTCTCTCTTGTACCTGTACCCTCTTAGCATTAGGGAGACATAAAGCATCTCCTTTTCCTCCAGCATGGCAAGGGTAAGAAAAAGGAGTCAGGTGTCACTTCAAATCATATAATGTCCCCCTTTGGGGTGAAAGGGTTCCTGAGGTTTGAATGGAAAAAGTTACCAAAAGAAATGTGCAGAGCTACAAGAAGAAAAAGGCCAAAGAATTGGAAAATCATGTATGTCCACATGGAAAGCTGACCAGGAAACATGAACAATGACATGCAGTTAATCAGTGAAATTTGGAAGAGGAAAACAATGGACATAGAGATTTTCAAGGTAAGCCTAAAGCCTGAGGCAAAGGTCATATGTTGCCAGCAGGTAAAGTGGCTGTCAAGACATCTGAGGGGAAAGTGATGTCCTTTAGCATACAAAAGAGGAATTTCCACAAGAGAAGATGAGACCAATTAATGTACAATCAGGACATGTAGTCGGAAACATATTTTTCCACAACGTGCAAAGACTTGAGAAAGAAAAGAATTTAAAATATACTAAAATCACCAGAACTCTGAGGAAGACATGGACACCAGAGAAGCAGCTAGCATGCTGGCACGCCTCCTGCTTCTGAGTACATAACCTGATGGGCCACTAGGTTCTGTTGCTCCAACATTGGTAACTATTTGAGTGAATGCAAAAAAAGTGTGAATGAATTGAATTTAACTGCATTTTATCTAAATAAAAGTTTTCTAGGTTTAGGTTTTAAAGGCTCAGTCTGTATCTCACCCATAATCCCAGCAATAGATAACATAGGTGACCTTAAGTCAGGCATTATTCCAACAATGAGCCTGAGCAGTAATAACCCCATTCAATCCACAATGGCTGAACAGGGTTGAACATCAATAATCTGTTCCTTGTTTTTTCACAGAAAAAACAGAAACACTGGTAAACGTACATGGTAAGGTATGCCTGCCTTCTCTTCTCTTCCAATGAAGGAGTTACCACCATTGATGGCTTGGACCTAATTGCAACATTATGGTGGCCAACCGCTGATCTCCCACATCATACTTCGGATTGCTGATCTCCCACATCGTACTGGAACCAATATCCTTATTCCTTACCTCATGAAAAGACAGGCCCTCTAATTATATATAAACATAATTTATTGTGTTCACATGCCTCCTATTAGCAGAAATTGGAATTAAACAATAGAGCAAATAACTGCTTTTCACTGAAGATTAGAGTTTCACAGACTTTGCAGTCTGGACTACAAAGACCATTGGTGTGACTCAGCTTGACAGCTCCTGTGTTTTTCTTTTACTTTAACATGCTTTTAAATAAGTTTCTTTTATTAGCCTTTTTCTCTAGCCTCTGAGCTAATTCACATGAAGAAATAGTCCTGGGTACACAGAGCCCCCTGCATGTGCTGAAGCATTGGCATACATCTGATAATTCCACAAATGAAGCTGTTCTTCGTTCATTTTTTAAAAGGTAAATGTGGTCTGAGATGCAAGATGTGTGCTGAAGCAATCTATGAGAAACAGAATATATTTATACTGACTTACACTCATGGCTCTTTGGGCTCTCAGGAAGAGGCCTCTCTCAGCTTTGCTAACAGAGAGACTTTAACTGCAGATGCCAGGGATCAAAAGAAGCTATGGACAACCACAAAAGGTCTGGGGGGGGGGGGGAGAATGGCGTCATCTACTGGGAGCAGAATGTACAGTGTGTGACATACTAAAGGTTGTCTGTATCTATTAAAGCTGGGATGGGCAACTCCAGATGTTTTTGGCTTATTACTCCAATTAGCCTCACCACTGGCACTGCTGGCTAGAGTTGATGGGAGTTGTAGGCAAAACATCTGGAGGGCCATAAACTGCGCGCCTCTGCACTAAAGGCAACTATCAAGGGAAATGGCTGGGATAATTCAAGTATTTACTTAGGTTTTATCCCAAAGACCCTGGACAGGTAACATTTAAGACAACAATGTACAGACTAAATAATATACTGTGATCCACTCATAATATCCAGGGCTAAAAAAGACAATCAGGTACAAAGTGAAACACACACAAGTGTGATAATCGCATGTGACAATCTAGGTGTGGATTTCATCCTATTTTGTACACTGAAGTGTTATCCATGGATGAAATACATAATGTGTGAAGAGACCATCAGACACTTTGGAGCTCATGACAGAGGTCCTATCTACCAATGAGGCAGCAAAACAAAAGCAGAGCGCCTGATAGCTGACTTATCCATTTGCTGGCATGTTATATAGTTGTGCCCTCTGCTGGGTCACACAGCAATAACATGCAGCCAGATTTTACTTATTTTTTACTTTTATAAAGCCAGTTAAGCAATTTGAAGAGCCTGGAGAGTGAGGGAAAGCTTCCTGTGGTTTGTTTAGATTTGGTTCTTACAAGTACAACATGCAACAAAATGTTGCAGTGCAGAGTGCTCCTGTTTAGCATTCCAGCCAACCAGCCATGCCCTTTTCCAGGATACTCCATTGCACCTTACCTCCTGTTTTCTGTTCCTCCCTGACAATTAGTCAGCATTCTGTGCCCACCAAGCATCAACAATCCTCATTGGGCAGTTTGGGGGGCTTCCCCACCTTCCCCAAGATGTTATTTTCCCTAGAGTTTTTTGTACTTCTGCAAACATGGCCTTCCCCCCCAGCCTTCCTCTTGAGTGTGGGAGATGAGAATGGATTCACTATTCCTCTATAGGATACCCCACCCTTCAAATAAACTCTGACTGGGTGCTAAAAAACTGAAAGACTGGCATGTCTTCCTGGCACCAACCAATATCCCCAGCAGCCAAGGGCAGCAAACTAAAGTTCACCCTGATCAAGCTATTGTATTGGTTGAGGGAAGCCAGAGCACCTCACTGTCCTTGGCTGATACAAGGAGTGAAAATCCATTAAGTGACCTTAAGTGCCGAGTACTGAAGTTAGGATTTGTTGCATATGCTCTACCACTGAGCAATGCTCCTTTTCTGCCAGTTGATCTGAGAGTGCTGATCTTGCCCTTATTCTCTAAATAGACTGGGGCTATGGGGGACCCCTCTCAAAAGCCTCTGAGCCTAAATCCCTCCCCCTTCTGCCACAATGGTCACCTTGGGGGCAAAGGGAAAGTAACCCTTCCGTTCTACTCTGAAGCAGCCATGCGGAGGAAGAATACAAACTCCAAATTTAAGAGTCTGTGCTATGACGTGTTTTTTTAAAAAAATCTGTAGCTAGAACTTACAAATAAAACCCAAATGGAACAAGAGGTCACTGCAAACAAGTTGCTATGTTGCAACCATCTGGTAAGCAGAAGTCTTGCATTTTATCTGCCATTGTGAAGACAATTTGTGAGTTTCCCTGGACCCAGGTAGTCCTTCAACCTTAAGATGCTAAGATACAGTATGGAGAAAAAACCTGAGCAGTACCTATCAGATACAGGACAAAACTAATATATTGGCAAGAACATTTCCAGAAGTTGGGATGAACACAATCACTTGATGTTTCCTTCTGTCTCAATGTGCAGAATTCAGAGATATCTGTCTCAATGAAAAGAGAGAAACACACACACACACACACACAGAGCAAAACAATTCCTCACAGAGGTAAATTTTGGAACTCTTTGAACGTTTTGCCATGCCATGAAAAAGAAACAAGAGTATCCTCACCTTGTATGTACACTGTCAAGAAAAGATCCACTTCGTGTCTTTAACTGGTCAATTTCTAATCTCAATTTGTCAATTTCATCTGACAGTCTTCTCTGTTTAGAACAAAACAAAAATTGTTTCTCTATAGTGTTATCACTAATCAAACCAAACTCATTATGTACATCTGTGAAGTCAATCATCATGCAGGCAATGGTAGAGAATCATGCTGGAGGCAAAGCAGGGGAAAGCAAAGGACTTGGGACAAAGAGGCAGACAAATGGGTGGAAGGACAGGAACTTCTTGGTTCCTGGCTGTTACATGAAGCATAGTGGATATGACTTTGACATTAATTGTGTTCCCTGTGTTTTCAGAGAATGCCTGTGAACATGTTACTAAAGGATTGTTTGGTGAGTAATCCTCTGCTATAGAAAGAATTAACCCCCAAGCCAGGGCTTATCCAAATGATCACAGAATGAAAGCTTCAATTGCATTTTCTTTAATGATACTATCCCATACAGAGATAGTAGTGCAATTTCTTAGCCTCACATTAGTGATAAGGGGGTGTAGCAGTCCTGCTACAGGGATATAGTTTTACGGCAGGGCGACAGCCCCATGTGGCTTTTTTAACAGCATGTATTGCTTTGGATTCTTTGGGGTGGCGAATAGAACATAATGCAGGGGTAGGCAACTTGTGGCCCTCCAGATGTTTTAGCCTACAATTCCCATCATTCATCACCATTGGCTATGGGAGGCTAGGACTGATGTGAGCTTGAGGCTAAAACATTTAGAGGACCACAAGTTGCCCACCCCTGATATAAACAAACTTCAGAAGAACAATCTGAACGCAGATCCCCATTTTATTTTTCTAATACTACTGGATGAGACTCCTATACTGTTGGCATAAATTAGGGAAAATGGCTCATCTAGCAAATAAGCGGATTTTGTCAATGCAATTCTAGAAAGCCACACTGGGAATTTGACTTCACTCCTTATAGACAAATTATCTACAGTTCAGCTGTGCTGCTTACAGTCACTGCTGCACAGATGCTATCCAATGGGTGCCTGCAACAGTTGCATCACCACATTCCATGTGACAGTCACAAAAGAAATGTCAGTGAGCTAGATGGGAGAACAATGTTATTCTCCCAGCAGCAAAATACAGTGAGATTTGAATTCTAGGGAGACACCTCTGAAACAGAAGTGCACCTTAAAGGTAAAATGAAAACAACTGAGTATTCATTATGTCAAAATGACCATCTGGGAAAGCCTCTAGTCATTCCTGTTGTTAATAAATCACTGTCTTCCCACCATTAGAGATTCATGGTCATGCTAGGAGGCCAATAATATAATCTGATATATTAAATTCTTTTGTTCAGCAGGAAGTCAGTCAAGGTTGGAACAAAGTCAAATCCCTGCCACTACTACTTGGGAAACTTTGGCCGTTACATAAACACTTGTGTATCTTTGGGTCTCAGCAGTGAGTAGACAGGACCCCAAAGCAAATTACTTGCAATGTAACTTTCTGCCTTTTAATCCAGATCCCATCCTTGCTAGGTTTCTACCAAATATGCAGTATCATGTCATCTAGATACAGCAGAGCGACCATAGTTCTCTGTTGGACATCCTGCTAACTGTGGAGAAAAATGGAGTTTGGGTTCAGGAGCCATCAGGGAAGCATAAAGTGCTTATGGTAAATTATATAATAACTAATTAATGATAATGACCTAAAGCAATTACTGTTAGGGAAGCTACTGGCCATCATGATGCAAACATTGACATTTTCCAATCATCCTATATCAAGGCACCAAAAAAAGCAACAAAAAAAAAAAGATGCAAAAAAAAAAAAAGCACTTTAACAAACATGCCTGCCACTCCTTACACAATGCCCTGGAGTGGCAATTACCTTGTCATGCTGCTGCTCCTCAATCTGTTTTTGGGTATTTTCCAGTTCTTGCAACAATGTGTTCTTAAAAAGCAAAGATGTGCAATTACAAAGAGAAAGAAAGAGACCATTTAGGTCAACCTGAGAAAAGGTGTTCAAGTCACATCATGGAAAAGCCTCACAGGATCCATCCTGAAAGCTATTTATCATTGTCTAACAGCCTCTGGTGAGGCTGCCAGAGTACATAGCCACTGACCAACAAAAGAAAATTTAGACATAGATAAAGTTATATCTTCAAGGAAATAGCTATTGAGGGCCAAATTACCTTCAAGTAATGAGACAGGTGGTTAGTTCTGGCATGTAAGATTAAAAAAATAAATAGCTGATGAGGGAGGAGGCATGAGCTGGATTGGAATTATGGGATGGAGAGAGAGGGCGTTTAATTCTTTGCCCCTGCCATAGACTTGATGATATTTGCAATGGAAAGAAAATTCTCAATTGAGGCTTATGGGAGCTTTCTTCTCATTGCAAATAGCAAGCACCAGCAGAACGATTCTGATCAGACTTTGGTAAGAGCAAAGACTTAACGTTCCATTCTTTCCCCATGCCACAGTCCCCAATCAAGGTCAGCTCCTCCACCCCACACCCACAAATAGCCTATTTGTTTTTTGTTTGTTTGCTTGTTTGTTTTAAAATGCATGCCAGGGCTAACCATATGACAAATGTCACATCTAGTTTGTCCCTAATTGTGAATTCCATCGGCTGTGATAATGTATCAGAAACCCTTACAAAATTCCTGTACAGTAATACCAGCCTACCTTACAGTGCTGCTATAAAGTTTAGAATGGCTTATATGAATGGGTTTGGTTTGGAGAAAGTTGTGTGTCCATTCACAAACAAGGTGATTGCTGACATAGTAAACGTGAAATGCTTTCAGCTCTGAAGTATTTGTATTAGCATTATCAAAGGCAAACGGTATGGGGGGGACCACAAAGGTCACATAAATTTAGCAGTGTCAAAACTGAGCCAATCAGAGCTCTTCCTGCCAATTTATTACACATGAGAGCACTAGAGGAGGACTGCTCCCAGATGGGTGACAAATAGGCTTCCAGCCCAGAACATTGCTCTCTAAACTCACACAAAACCATGTATACCTGAATGTAATGCATGTAAGATGCTATTATTATTCAGCACCAGTATAAATGAGATAATGCAAGAGGCAATGGCCCATCGATGCCCTAAATTCTAGGCTCATTAGCTAGAGATGAAGATTTTGCTATAAATATCACTGATGAAAGGAAAAGCTGGCTCCCCTGAACCAAAACTTCAGGGAGCAGATGAGCACAACCTGATGATCACTATGGGTGTTACCTAACTGTACTGACCGTTTCCCTGATGCCTCTAAAGGTTTTTCCTCTGTTTTCATTTCAATGCTTTCATCACTTAAAAAAGGGAACACAATTGTGCTTCCTGAACAATGTAGATATGGAATGAAATGAGTTAAGCTATCCTGTGATCTCATCCCGTCATGTTGGCCCCATGCTGGAAGCACAGGAGTTCTGACAGGCTACAGCGGGCAGAACACAGGCATGGCATGGGATAGAGGAAGGGGTGCATTTTACCCCCAAAACTGGGTCTGCACTGAAATACCGATAAGCACATTTCAGCCAAACAGTCTTGACTCACAGACTGCCATTCTGGCTCCTTTTATTTCATGCACAAGAGGAACTTCAGCCATTCGGTGGAACAAGTCCCAAACAACTTTGGTAACTAGAGAACTGGGACGATTAAAGGCAGCATTCAAAATGCAGAGGTGTTCCCACTCAAGAGCCTTAATTCTACATGCAGAAAGAATCACATTATATACCTGTGGCATTGTTATCTTAATATTGCAGGGGTCCTGCAACCATGAAAAAACCTTGAGGTGAAAGAGGACTGCTTAATGCAATCAGAACTCTACAGCTATGACCCAATTAAACTTCTTTCTTTATGGCAACATTCATTATTTTTTAACACATGCAAGACAGTTGACAAGTCATTACACTCTAAATGTCCGCAGACAATTAAAATAAAGAGGAAATTGATTCATACTGAGCTGCCAAATAAAAATTACTATACTTAGGTTCAGGGACCAAATTCTGCTCTGGTGATGCAATAGTTATACCCTTATAAACATTGATTAGCTTCAGTAGCACAGACCTTTGGTGTAAAAGAAAGGGAAAGGGGGGAAGAGCAGTAAAGCAGGGGTGTTGAACCTCAGGCCTGTGGTCCAAATCTGGCCCTCCAGGGTTCAGCAGATGGCTATGCCCTCCAACCATTGATCATCTGGATGAAATGTCTCTCCTAAGGCTTAGTGACTGGCGATAAGAGCTTTAAGCTACAATATGATGGCATTTATATTCTTTTGTGGTTTTGGCTTCAGCACTTTCGTCTTTGCCCCCACCCACCACTGGATTGCAGCCCCCGAGAGCTTCTCCAAAGTTCAGTGAGGTCCTAAAGCTGAAAAAGGTTCAGTTGAGGTATAAGGTAGGTAATGGGTTGTTTGTTCGATGTGTATGATATACAGATTACAAAGAAATATTTATGGTTGCTTTGCTGTTCTACCAATATTTAATTCTACAATCAAGACTAGACCAGACCATCTTCGCAAATGCGCATTTATTTTCTAAATTTTATTTATTATTAAATTTATATACACTTTTCCCCCCAACTTGCATGGAAACCAAGGTGGCTTATATGGTCCTCCTTCCATCCATTTTATCTTTACAACAACCCTGTGAATTAGATTAGGCTAGAGTCAGTGATTAGTCCAAAGTTACCTAGAGATTAGATCCCAAATCCAGGTCCAACACTCTAATCACTATACTACATGAGCTATACCATATGTCAACCATTTTGTAGTAAAACAGCTAAAACACCCTCCAAATCTTCCCACCCAAGAATTCCCCATTTATCCTCAAGAAACAAACTTTGGCTTTTTTATGCCACTACATATACCCTGAACACCTAACCAAAAGCCAATGCATTGGGGTAAGCCCAAAGAAGGATGCAAAAAAGATTGATAAGAAACAAAGGCAGTGAAACAGGGATCCGTTTCTACACAGCCAGTCTCCATGATTCTCTACTCCAAGGCAACAATATTTTGCTAACATTACTTTTACATGACTCTTGGACCTGTATGATAGAGTTAACTGACCAAGAACAAGTATGATCAAATCTATGAGATACCTCAGCTTCTTTTAAGGGTGGACCATATGAGGGCCCCCAATCTTTTAATTGAGTCACAGGGTTCTGCAAAACCATATATTTTCCCACTTGAATACAGCATAGATAAAAGGCCAATCATGATACCTTCTCTTCAAGGGCTGACATCCGCTCTTTCAGGTGAAGCTGAAGCCGCTCATTGGACTCACTCAGCAATCTATCCACAGTATCAGACAGCCGTTTATTATGTTCCTCATTCATTTTCTCCCGCTGACGGGCCTGGGGGGGGGGGGGGGGAGTCAAGATCAGCCAAGCAAAGTCAAGCAGATTTGTCTTGAGGCTGCTGTAAAATTAGCTCTAATCATTAAAGAATCACAGAAATCGCTCTCCATTGTATTTAACCCCTTCACAACCATACTAAGATGTGAGACCATCTTGCTTATTGAAAGTTTTATAAGAAAATCCACCTTCTAAAGCAGGGATGGGGAACGTATGGCCCTCTAGACATTGTTGAACCGCAACTCCTATTATCTCTCACCATTGGCTATGCTGACTAGGGCTGATGGGAGTTGCAGACCAACATCATCTAAAGGCCCACGTTCCTCACCCCTGCTCTAAGCTGCTGTTGGTTCAGCTGTATCAATTTTCACAAGCTGGAAGAACCCAATCTCTATGAACATTCATTGCAGTGAGTCACCATTCACTTGAGTATTTATTCACATATATAAGAATGACAAAAACTTTCAATGGCAAATATTTTACTATTGCCAAATTTCTCATTTAAATTAGCATTACGAGCCCTTGAAATGACATCTCAGAACAAAAGATCGAACGGTCTGGTTAGTACATAGCTGCAGAGCTGGGAGAGATAGGGATAAGTGGAGCTCCCCATTTTCTCCCATAACTTGGATTCAATTCACAAATGCAGTTAACCATGTGGATCCATACTCTGAAGGTGTTTCCTGCATGGGCAAGTGCCACAACTTCAACCGTGCCATCACAATCTGCCCCTAAAAAAAAGCAGGCTGCAACAGCATGGTGGTAAACATGTGGGAAGCTGCTTTTCACCGTGAGCTTCCATCTACTACAATACTTGAGACTGTGACATCCTAGCAACATATATACAATACAACACAAAACACCCTACTCCCTTCTGCAACAGCTTCCTGACCCAAGCTGTTGTGCTGTAAGAACGGCAGTAGAAAAGGTAACAAATCCAGTACTATCTGTCCTATGGAAGCCAACCTACCCTTGACAATTCTTGGTTCTTCTCCTCCAACTGGGTCTCCAGCTGCCGCAGTCGCTCTTCAATACTGCCATGCCTTTCCTCTGCCTACAGAAGAATATATTCTCTAAGAAGTGAGCAATATTTACAAGATCTAGGAATTTGTTGTGAGTGGGTGAAGGGGGACATGTTCTTACATAACACACCACGTAACACAGCATAAGAACTTTGCCATGCCAGTCCAAAATTCAGAGATGTGACCAGGGTGGATTTGTTTTCATGGGAGATTTGGGTGGGTAGCAAGCCTATAAGCCTTGGGTCTCCATTACGTGCCCAAAGGCACCTCTCTTGACACCCACTAGGCTCCATGCCCTTCCCGATTTTTATTTTATTTCTTCAGGGGGGGGGGGGTTAAATTGAATTGGGAGGCTGGCATGTTGCATGATGAATTTCTGCCCTCCAGTGCCATCTGCATTTGGGTTTAAAAGATTCCACCTCAGCCTTGTACTTAGGTTCTTGGGCAAGTTATGTTTCATTTCATCTCAACAGTTTGTCTTCTGGGAAATAAGTTTTTTGGGACTGCCCATGGCAGCCATTTTGTGAGACTGCCCAAAGCATTCTCTTAAAAATGGCAAATGTGCCCACGGACCCCAAAGGATTGAGAACCTCTGAGGGAAGCTGGAAACAGACTCACCCAAGCCTGGTGCTAGAGTACAGACACATGAATACAATGGGTTCTTGCTGGGCTCAGGCCTAAAATAAACTTGTACCAAGCTAGGGTTGAGGGAGTGCAGGATGGGTCTTCTGTACAGATTTCCCAGGGTCTTCTTGGTTCACATCAATCCAGTTAAGAGGACTGCAACAAGCTCACAGGCCTCTTCACTCCCACCTCATTTTTTTAATATGTCTGCATGAAGATGGCAGACTCTGTGATGACGGCACAGCCATGGTTAACAGGCCTCTTCCCAAGCTTGCCTAACCTCAAGAAGTGCCTGACTTCTTGGCAGAATATTTATTTATTTTAAAAGCTTATATTCTACGTATTTCCCTGAGAGGAAATTCAAGGCAAGAGAGGATAGATTGTGCTGTGTGTCATCTTTGGGGAGCAAACTCTGCCCTCAAATTCTGGATGAATAAAACATACCTATGAAAACCCCAGCTGAAGCAGTCTAAATAATGTTGGGGCAGAGGCCACCACGCTAAGAGGTAGCCCATTCACCTAGCCAATGCAGAGGAGAAAGGGGGAAAAGTCAGCCCTTGGAACATGGACAAATGGGTCCTTATCTTTTCCAACTTTCTTTCCCTTCACAAGAAAGGGCTAGGCACTGGATAGATGCTAAACCCATCTGCTGCCCTGGGCTTTGCTGCCACCTCCTAGTCGTGTGCTTGCCTTGGTGAGTGCTGCTATCCTTTGGGCCAGCTCAGCCTCCACCTCAGGCAGCGTCTCAGCTTTCCGCATTGTCTGCTGCAGTTTCTGCTCTGCCAGCTCTAAAAGTTCCTGGATGTGCCGTGCCTTCTCTTCACACTGCGGAACAACACAGAGTGACAGCAATGAACATAGGGAACTGGGAAAGCGAAACACTGCTGCAGCTTGTACCACAGCCCATACACTGCAATGCATATATTCAAGATATTCAAGGATGGGTCAAAGAAGGATCTTGGAAATACTAGTTTCTGTGGTTGCACATGCCTTCACCTCTAAGGTTACTGTTTCTGCTACATACCTGTTAATATTGTTTTAATTCTATGCACTGCGGTGTTATTTTTCATCTGTTAGGCACTCTGGAAGTTAGCAAACTGAAGGGTGGCATAAAAATATTTAAATAAAATTATGACCTGTGACAGTGAGTACCCACAAATGCTTAGAATATTAATGGACAGGTATGAGGATTCTAGGCCTGTATTTTCCATAGTACCAAGGTCCATGCTACATACTGCTTGGGACCCAAGCATTTTAAGAACCACCTGCTTCCACATTAACCTGCTTCATTGTTAGGATCAGAATCTGAGCCCCTTCTCTGGATTCTCCTACTGTCAGAGCTTAGGCCTTTTCAGTTGTGGCACCTTGTTAGTGGAACACTGTCCTGAGGGAGGCTCACCAGTGCCAAATGTAATGAAGTGACCTTTTACCTTTTTAACTCCCTTGACACTGTGTATTATTTTCAATTTCTTTGCTGTTTTAATGGTTGCTGTATTTTTAATGATAATTTGATTATCATTGTAAGTTCCCTTGGAAATATCTTAAATTGAACGTTAGGATACATAATAAGTAAATGCATCAATAAGGATAGCTGAGCCTAATTGCCCAGTCAAATAGTAGGGACCAGTAGTGAAGGCAAAAAGGCAGTGCTTCTGGGGAAAAACTCTCTGGATAAGAAAAGAGGAACGTTCTGCATGATGTTCTGCTGAGGAGCCGAAATGGGCATTTAAAGACAATTCCAATCTGTCATGTACCTCTCAGCCAGATTGCTACTGGTATTTCAGATGGCATGGCACCAAAGACCCATTACCTGGCGATGGAGAGACTCTTTATTGACCAGCTCATTCTCCAATTTGTCATTGAGGTCATGAATAGAAGTGGCTTCTCTCTGGGCTGCCAGATAGCGCTTCTCCAGGGTGGTGATCCTCTCCTCCATGTCATCTTTCTGTGCCAAAGCCTGGGAGAATAAAGCATGAACAAAAACATCACTCACTTTATAGTTGCATGGCCCTCAAGCAGACAGAATTCTCTGCCTGACCACAGCGTTGAAGGAAAAGCACTAGACTACTAGAAGCCAGTTCCAGTAATCTAGTGCTTCACAGCAAGAGAAAGCTGTGACTAGGGAGCAGGTTAGGGCAACAGTGGGGGAGAACAAAATGCAAACTCCTTCCTGTATGAATGGGCTGGCCCCATTCCAAGTCAAGTCCTGCCCCCTTTAAATTAAACTGCTCAAAATGGGGCTCAGGCCATGCCTCCATCACTCCCTTGTCCTCCCTGACAGCTTACCCTATCTTTGCCAAAAATAAAGTCTTACCTTGGAGAAGCAGCTTGAAGAAGCAAGGAAGGGCAAGACTGGCAGGGAAGGCAGGATGGCACCAAACTGGCAACTGGGTTCTTTGAGTGTTCACATCAAATCCTCCCCCCCCCCCCAAACCCTTTGAGTTTGTTTTGAGCATCCTACTAGAAACATCGAAGCCCAACTACATATTCTGGACATGTTGGAGAGGCTCACACATCTCTAACTGTGATACTTTTTTTATTTTGTCGTTGGATAACTAAAATGACTGCTATAGCCCCAGCAATAACAAACTGCACGCAGAAACCAAGGCTACTATTTTGACTATGCCACCCCTGGAAAAACTAAGATGGGCTCTTAAATTGATTGAAAGTTTCTCTCACACATATAATATACAGTGCTAGAATTGAGCTCTCCAACCTCTCGTAGGTCCCTCTGGTACTTGCTGCTCATTTCTTCTGATTTGATTAGGTCCCTTCTGGCTGTGCTTAGATCTTCTTCCAGCTCAGCAACACTGGCGGCCAGAGTGGCTATTCGTTCTTTCGCTTGCGCTAGCTCAAAGTTTTGCTTCTCCAGAAGTTCCTGCAGTTCCACAGCCCGACTTGCCTCATCATCTGGGTGTATAGAGCCATTAGGGAGTCTCTGTCAAGTCACATAACAAAAAGCTAAGTCTGCAAGGGATATACAGCAGTCAGTGCAACACAGAAGCAGATCAGCAAGTGCATTCTTCATAACTCTAACAATAGGACAAGGGTTGTGTTGTTGGTACTATAACATCGGTGCCTACTGGAAACAAGGCATTTGAATCACCTGCAGTCTACAATTTAAAACAATCGCACCCTTGTTCAACTTACCTATAGCCCAGAATATACAAACCTACTCTGCAGGCAAATGGATCTGATAGAATACCTTTTGTTGAGTGACTGGCAGCTGTAGGCACACAGTATTTGAATATTATCCTAGATACCCTCCAATTCCAGAAAGCTGGAGCTCACCTTCCAAAGTATCTTCTGCCCAGGTTCTTTGCCCTCAGACCTTTTTTCATCTTCTCCCACAGGTGCTTCCCTCTGGGAGGGGGCTTGCTGAAGAGCATTTACCTGCAAGATACATCTTCAATAGTTATTTGTAGTTAAAGGTTTCCGTAAGTGTGAAAAACGAGAGTGCACAACAAATGGACGCAAGGAGCTACTTGCCTTGTCCATCTGCTGTCCATCTGCTGTCATGAAATACTTCTAAGAGTAGCCAGTTATTAAGAATTCCTCATTACACATGTCTCTGAAGAGGAGTTCTCTTAGAGCCAGGATTTTCATCTATGGGCCTGTTCAGACAACATGCTAAGCCACAGTTAGGCCGCTAACCCTTTTGCACCAAATGGCTAGTAAGCGTGTTTAAACTCTGGTTATGTAGTCACCATGGGTAACAATGGTTCACACGACACACTAAATTATGGTTCACATGACACGCTAAGCCATAATGTTTAGCTCAAAATGCTTAACCACTGTAGCTCAGTGTATCGTTTGAACGGGGTCTATGTAAAGTTATTTAATAATGTAGTATGGCCGGATAGGAAAATTCAGCCTCCAGCAGGTCTAAGACCAGCCTGGAATGTAAAGGCCAAACTACATGGTATGGTAAAAGGGTGCATGGATTGAAAGGCTCGTTATTTATATAGAAACCATGGGATTGAGGGGAAGGATTGGGTCCACAGCATGTTGGGAGGAGAATTTAACTCTTTTCTCTCCTGCCACAAATTTCTCCCACACTCAAGCTGCTCTTTTCCCTCAGGAGGGAAGATGGCACAGCAGCTTGGAGGAGGGGAAATTTTCATTGGGACTGCAATGCAGAGGAAAAGAGTTGACACCCCACCCCGTTCCTTCCCAAGTGCCATGGTCCTGATCCTGACCAGACCCTCCCCATAGCTATTTAAATAACAACAAAAATCAGACATGTCAAATGCATACTTATATTTGACATATGTTGTTAGTCTCAAAGACATACCTTATGAAGTGAACAAAGAATATAATATGTGAAAAGGCTGTCTAACTGAATTCAAACAAAGTATTTTGGTAGGGCACACTGAGGATATCTGAAATGGTGTCAGATATCACATTTTTATGTGATGTGACATATTCCTACACCAAATCGCACAGGTTTTAAAGGTTAACATTATGACATAAATAAAACAAGCTTTGGGTGTTCTTTGTGGAGCCCTACGGTCTACCAAATGCCCAAAACTTGTTTTATAAAACTCACACACACTCATGCATCTGTTACAATGACTGGAATGTGCGTGCTTTTCAGATGAGCAAAATAGTGACAGTGTTCTTAGACTAGTAGTCCCATATCATTTTTGTTAAAACTAGAAGTAATTATTGAGTTCAGGTAACCAGTGGCTGAAATGTATCATTTGACTTCCTTTCAAGCTTTATCTTGTAATATTCCTACTTGCTACCTTTAATATCCACACTACTAAATGGAGGGTATTCTGATCTTTTGCCTTCTTCATATGCAGTTTAGACACTCTTATGCTGCTGCAATGGGCAGGATCCAATGGGGTACCTTCGCCTCCAAGATTGCTTTCCGCAATCAGTGGGGCCGGCCAATTCTGTCATGCAAGTGGGGCCCAGGGAGATTTATTCCTTCCTATGGGAAGCCCCGAAACCAACATAAATGCTTGTTTCTGGAAGGAGCCAGGTCGGCGGAGCTCCCTTATGCAAGTTCTGCTGATCTGCCTCCTTTCAGAAATGTTTCCATTCGTTTTGGATTGCCCCAGAAGCACTAAATCACCATTGTGCAAACGGTAAGAGAATTGGCAGGGGTGTAAGCACCCTACTGGATTCTGGCCATAATATTCATATTAGCAACTTTTCCTCCCCCTACCAACTCCTCCTGAAGGCTTATTTCTTTTGCTGGTTTCAGAACACTAGATTGCCAGGATGGTCTTCTGCAGTTCCCTCTCATCACAATGACTTCTAGTTCATCTTTCTTGACACCAATACTACTTATAGTACTGTAGAAACTCTTAATACTTTTAGAAGTGCTATTCACCTCTTACACTATTCCCATTTACCCTGTTAGGCTCCTCTTCTTCTTCACCTCCCTATGATAGGACCTGGTCAAAATGTGACATTGACAATGGTGGATCACACTTCACTGTCACATCAGGCCTTGCTGCTCTATGCCAAACGGAGAGGCGGGTAAGAAATATTATTATTGTTGTTTTTGTTGTTGTTATGTGCTGCAGCAGACACAGGAGATATACTTGCTTCAATCAATAGTTTCAAATTACTTGAAAAGCACCTCTATGAAATCTGCAGTGGAATAGAAAACTTCATATTTACCTGTTGGTGGGCACTGGATAGCTGTTCTTCTAGTGCAGCTACTCGTTCCAGTGCTGCCCGGAGGCGCTCTCTCACCTGAAAGCATGCAAAGGGAGAAAGAATGTTTATTATTCAAAAGCAGAGTTGATGCATAGCTCTTAGGGATGCGTCTGACAGTTCATTAGCCTAAAATCCCACATTTAACAATACCAAGGCCTAATCCACACTGAGCAGGATATAGCACTATGAAAGCGGTATGAAAACCGTATATAAAAGGCAGGAGCCACACCAAGCAGGACATAGCACTATGAAAGCGGTATGAAAGCAGTATATGGTATGTGTCAATTGGCCCCAACAGTTGTCAGTGCACTTCAATATCATTATAAAGCAGTAGTGTGGCTCCTGCCTTTTATATACCGCTTTCATACCACTTTCATAGTGCAATATCCTGCTTGGTGTGGATTAGGCCCAAGAATCAGAAAGCTTAGTTCATAACCTTCAAAACTCAGATAATTCAACTATGTCAACACTCCCCATGTCATGTGCCAGAACGGTGCAGCTCCAGGAGTCTGGTATCCCAGCTGAGTGTGAAGCTGAACTGGAGAGATGGGGAAGATGGAGAGGCTGGAATATCTTTCCAAAAAAGTATCTGCCCAAATTCAATCCTGGTAGAAGCTTCCTGGAATGTAAAACTCTAATATTTCAAACTTCTCTTCAAAAGATAAACCATTGGCTCAGGCTGAAGATCACTCATAAAAAGAAGCAGAAGGTTGCTGAGAGATCTGTAGGAAAATGTTGAACAAAGGCAATGCTTTGGACAATTATAGCTCTGTGACTAGAAATTCCTGGGTTGTATGTAGCTAGTTTTGATTTGGTCAGGGATGGGGAATATCCTGACCATGGGCCAATTTGGCCAATCTGGCCTGTGGGGTCTTAGGTGAAGCCCCACCTCCTGAGGGCTAGAAGGGAGAGGAATCCCCACTGTTTTCTCTTATCAATGATCTGAGATAACAGCAGGAATTGCCCTCCTTGCTAGCTTCTTCTGGTCCACATCCTCCCCAATAGCCAAAGCTGTGGTGCAGGCAAAGCTAGCCTGAATAAACCGCTAGCTGGAGGAGAGCTCCTTTAACCAGCATCTTGGTCAGGGAAAGCCCATGCACAATAAAGCTGGGTCCTTTGCCAAAGCCACTGAGACCACCAGAGGGCTGAGTGGGGGAAGGGGGTGTCAACTGGCACCCCACCCCAAAACAGTTACCCACACCTGGCTTTGGCCATGCAGTCACTATCAGCAGCTATCACAAGCCTCACCTTCTCATCCAGTGCTTTATGATGTTCAAACAAAGATTTCAGGGCTTTTAGAACTTCAACTTCACTGGAGACACCAGATGGAGACTGAGCTTGCCGCTTCACCACGGTCATCCTCAGAGAGCGTTCGTGTCTTGAGACCAGGCACTCCAGGTGCTCCAACAAAAGCTGCAAGGCAAGGAGTATCTTCAGTCATTCCTCATTCAGTGCCAATGTAAGATAGTGAAAGGCCATCTCTGCTTTCTACTTGATTTCAGGACTTTACCAAAAAGTGTTCAGGATTTATCACCACGTCAATCCTGCACCAGCAGGTAAAGATCACAGTTTACAACTTACCTAGCATAGTTTTTACGCTAGTGGCCACTGTATCTAATAGAGACCAAGACTCCAATCTCAGAACCCAATGAATGAGGAATATGACATTACATATAGGAATAGACAAAGAGGAGGATGGGAACTGTTCAGATGAAATATAGCACAAGGAGAAGAGATGGTTAAGTATTCTAAATCTCTCTGTGGATCTCTCAGAAATTGCTCGGGCTCTTTTTTTTTTTTTTTTAAAGAAAAAAGTGAACTGACTGGTGCCTATTACATTCAACAGAGAAAAATTGAAAGGCCAGGCAAGATGGCAATTCTATACCTGCTTGCTAGCCTCTCTTTTAAGGCAGGCTTTGAAAAGCCTGGGGTGTTCTTTTCCGAGCCTGGCTCAGGAGACTTTGGAAGCATCTCTAATGATAAGCATATCCAAATAAGTTGCTCAAAAGAAGAAAGAAAACTATGGCTGGAGACAGTTGTTTCAGAGAGTTTAAGGCAATTTGAAAGAGGGATTACTGACATGTTTGCCAAAGACAATCAGGCTTTTCTTAAAGAAACCCTATTTGATCATAGGTTGGAATGGAAGAAAATAAATTTGTGTGCACACAGCATAGGAAACAATGCCCTGCTCAACTCACTTTCATTTCTCTTTAAAAAAAACTGTTTATCTCCAGCCGACATCAGCAGCTGCAACCACTGGCTGTATTATACTAGTTTAATAACATTGCATACTCAAAGCAAGTGTGATGAATATCATTGAAGAAGTTCAGCATGAAAAGCATAGGTAAATAACTTTGCAAATCATAAAATATTA
Organism: Anniella stebbinsi; assembly: GCA_029215795.1. Taxonomy (NCBI): domain Eukaryota; kingdom Metazoa; phylum Chordata; class Lepidosauria; order Squamata; family Anniellidae; genus Anniella; species Anniella stebbinsi. The sequence continues at coordinate 41,221,869 of JARDYH010000004.1, read as the reverse complement.
TTTCTGCCTGTGCCCCATGGGTAAAACTGAATATCTTTGATTGCGGCAACTAAATGAACATGGATAGAGAACTACATCTGGGTGAGGTGTCTCCACCCAGCCCTACAGAGGATGTCAGGGGCTCAAGCTCCTGCATCAGCCAGGGCTGCTTGGACCACACTGTACTTTCCCCAGTGGGGAGGATGAGGCCTGGGAGAAACATTTAGTGCACTGCACGTCCTCCCAATTGTGAAGGTGAGCAGTGTACTAAGGGGAACCCCCTGTTATCTCTGATCAATGATAAGAGATAACAGGGGGATTCCCCTCCCACCCCAAAGTCCCTGGGAGCCTCCGGGGGACAAGGCTGGGGGAAGGGCTTGTGGAGGAAGCTGGACTCTCCACAGGCCCAATAGGGAGTCTCTGGAGGTTCTCTATACCTGCTGGATGTGGTAGATGCATTTACTATTTATTCACTTTTGCCTTACACATAACCAGATCTTTCTTCAAGTACCTAATCAGTGACATTCATATTTGCTCCAAAAGCTGATGTAATGAGACAGGGATACAGCAAACAAAAAAAACAGACCAATGGAGTGATCAGCAAGGGGGTTGTGCCCCATGAGCATTTGCCCTTGCTTCATACTTTGACAGTCCCAGACCTAGAGCCATCGCAATAAAATCAGAAACTTCAGCTTGATTTCTGCTTCACTTTGAGGGCATGTCATCAAAAAGCCACCAGCAACATCCAAATATGACAGTAAGTGGCAAATTCTAGAGACATCCACAAAACCGTTGAGATTACAAGCCTGAAGGCAGAGACTGTCTTATTACTAATCTTTGTAGGCCACTCTGGAAGCCTTGAAGAGCAGGGTAAAAATGCTTAAAATAAACAAATAAATCCCCCAGAAAGAATTCTGCACACTGCTAGTGAGGATGCTGCAGACTGAAGTTCCTCAGAAGACTTAGAGGTCCAGGACTGTTGAGATCCAAGGCAAAGACAGTTGTGACACAAGCCTGAACTTACTTTGCAGGCATGAAAACAAGCTGTACTGTAATAAGAATGAAAAACAACAGCAACGTACTACAGAAATTAAATTGGATTTTACAGAGATTATGCTAAACCCTGACCATTCAATCAAGAATACAAGTCAAATTCTACTGACTGGGTGGGAAATGCCACAGAAAGCTTTCTATCCTGTTAAACCTTATCCAGAGAGAAATCTGCAGGCCTTCTGTGGATGTGGATGTGTCTGGTAGACATTGCTAGTGGAGTTTGCATGTTGCTGGCCAACATTGTGCCTAGTCAAACTAGGTCTTTTACTCCCTGTGAAGGGTTGTGTGTTTGCTGTTTTGTTTGGCTCAGGATACCAACAGGGCTGGGTGTCTCCAATACCATGACTCATTCTCTACTTACCCTTGTATTATTGCGCTCTGCTTTCAGCTCGGAGATCTCCTCTTCCCTCTCCAACAATTGCTCTCGACATGCATTAAGTTCCCTGGTCAGCGTTGCAAATTCCTGCAAAGCAATCATAATTCTACAATTGAAAGCTATCTGGAGCTCATTTTCCCCCCGACCCCCTAATTTTTAGTTTTCCTTCTTATGAAGAGATGGAAACAGTACAAAAAAAAAAGTGGTTGCATCACACACACACACCTTCCCAAGAGAGTCACAACACATCCCGATTGCCAAAGCTGGTCTGTTCATTACACATAAGATTATGAAAGCCAGCAGAATAATAATGTCAGTTAAATAAGGAAACACACACAGTCTCCGCCAGATAGAAACACAGTGTGGCTTTTCATTCTGGGACTCCTCAGTGGCCTTTTGTGACACTTCAGGAGGTAACCAAGGACCCTATTGTTTAACTACTTACCTTGATGGATAATGAAATGGTCTTGAGAATAATCTGTCAGCTGGAGGATTCTGATACAAGTATAGACAGTTCTGAAACTGCTCCCCAGCCCAATGCATGCCCAGAAGGCAGCACAGATTCCACCAGAACTCCTCCCCTGGATAAGAGCTTGTCACCTGCTCCACTTAGTATCAATTATAGACAGCAGAGAAACAGCAGGTAAAGAATGCCAGTCCGTTCACTTAAGGCCGTGCTACATGCCACCAGCCAAGCACATCTTCTGCACATAGCTTGAGGCTCACATACCAGCTGCTACTGTCATACACGTTTCACTGTAGAGAAGATATGTGCTTCTTTTCTTGTTCTCCAAAATCCAGCAAGATCTGGAACACCCTTTTTGAAAAATTAGCAGCATGGGTGCCAGCTTTTCTAGCAGCAGAACCCAGACACTGTAAAACTGAGCACGGAGAAAGGCATATTTAAATTTATTTATTTATTATCTTAAGATGAGCTTCTCCTTTCATTTTGAAGCATTCATAGCAAAAATGTTAGCTTCCAAGAGTTCTGAGCTAGGGTAAATATAGTTTTAATGATAGTAACTTGGCAAGTTCAGCCATGGAGATGGCTATGCATTTGAAAGCCTGGCATATTAACAGAATTCCATGTCTTTCTTGGTCCTCTGACTCTATGTATTCTGCATCAGATACCTCTTAGCCAAGGTATCTTTATAGAGATTATTAATATTCTTTGAACACACACACATACTCCCCCCACACCAATTCCTTAGCAGTGCTGTAAAGAGTACCAGCTGGAAAGATCAAAGCAGGCACCGGTCCAGATAACTTATAAAGGCAGGTTTATGTAATACATACATGGACAGCATCCTCCTCCTGAATGGTATCGTGTCTGGCTGATGCACCATGAGCCTTACATTAATAGAAACAATAATGCTATACCATTGCCCTCAACCTCAAAACTTTCTAAGACAGGATGAAGTGGGACAATGACACAGTTTATCACTTGCTTGCCGCTACGTTCAATACAGTTTCCCCACCTTTCCTGCTTTACTCAATACCAACTGGAATATTTTGATCAGTATGTGCATTTTAAAAGGGACAGGCTATAAATCTGAATTTAAAAACGTAGCTCAGATTAGGGTCTTCAGAGACCAATGTGAAAGGTGTCTCTCGATGCACTCTTCACAATTAGCACTACGTACACTTTCCACACAAAATTATTGTTCAACAGCTAATCTTTTGCCTCTTTAGAAAAACAGGGACTTGCAGGGTGATCATTCATTACAGAAATTGCTATTGCTGATGACTGTGCTAAGGGGTACAGAACATCCCTGGTTACACAGGGGAATGCACACCAAAGCAGTTGGTAAAGAAGAAGGCTGAAGAAATTACAGTGATGGCAGAAACTTCCCAACCATCCCTCCCACGTTTTCCCTCATAAAAACCAGCAACCTTACAAAAGTAAATGCCCACTGGAAAATTCCTAACAGCTGCAGGGATTACCTCACAAAGGGCAGGGAGGAACCAAGCAGAGTTCAGAACAGGGAACCAAAATAGGAATTGTGCCGACAGCCCACCCATCTAAAACACTTGATGAAACGTCCTCTGCAGCCAATGCTGAATTGAGGTTTTAACACTGGCAGAGCATTTGATATAGCTCAAAGGGAACTGAGCAGAGGCCTGTCTCTATGATTCCTGAGCTTCAGAATACAAACAAGGGGACACATTTACATAGTCAGCTTGTGTTATCTCTGCTTGAGAGTTCAGCATAAGAATCAAGATACTATAATGGGGGCGCAGGGAGGGGGAACCTACTGTGCATGTCTGTTTCTCACTGAGACACGCAGGGCATAGCCTGGGTATATGTATATTAGATGTAGCATGCTGTAAGAAGATTCAGGGTGCCTCTACAAGAACGATTTAAAGCTCTTTCAAAGCGCGTTACCGATTTTACCTCCACATGAATGGAGCGCAAATCGGAGGTTGAGGCGCCTTTTCTGTCCGATTATGCGCTTTATTGAATGCGTGTTAAATAGTAAGTTTTAATTTACCGCAGGAGTTCAAGCGCCTTATGACCATGTAAACAAGCGATGCTGTGCAGGAAACAACTTTAATGCACGTTTCATACAACTGGTAATGCGCTTCACCGCCTCCCGTGTATAGGGATTAGGCATAAAAGCAATTGGGAGAAGATGTGCATAATCGGTCAACCGGGCGTCAAACCGAAATCTTGTAGAGGGGACCTCAGGCAAGTTTATGAAAAGGTAAATGCCTGATCTAGTTAGATCTACACAGAACTTAATACACCCCAGCCTCTGCATAGTAGAAATTAGCCAAAGATTTCATCATCTACATATATAGAGCATATATACAGTTCCCTTTTTGTGCATTCATTTCATCACATTTTTTGATTGACGAAGAAAGATTCCAGGAAGGAGCTATGTAAATCAAGAGGCTGGGCTATGCACACAGGAAGAGGCTTGATTCTCAGTGCTGGGTTAGCAGGGGCACAGTTTTAGCCCCTACCCCACTGAAGTCTGGGAGCATCTCCCCCGTTGCCCAGCCCTGGCATATCCTCCGGGACAAGGGCACACAATGGATCTCAGTGTGCAGAATGCAAAAAAATGGACAACACACGCATACAACACATGGGTTCCTTGCAATATATAAACCTTTCTATCATAGCAGGCATTATGCTAATTATTAACAAGAAGAATGGTGCTTTACAGAAGAATTACAATAGCAAAATCCATTAGCAGAATATATTTTTTTCTGGTAGCCACTTGACATACCTTATTAGGTGGAGGCATCCTAAAAAGAGCCTCTGAAGAAGATCTTAGGGCCTGGTTAGCTAAATATGGGAGAAGGATATCCCTCAGGTAACCTGGCCCCAAGCTATTTAGGGGTTTAAAGTTTAAAACCAGCACTTAAAAGTTGAGCATACAAATGGACTGGCAACCAGTGCAGATGATAAAGCACTGGTGTGATATTATCAGATTTTTCTGGACTGTTTTCAATGGCAATCCCACATACAATTCATTGCAGTAATCCAAACAGGAAGTTACCAAAGCATGGATAACTGTAGCAAGGATATCTCTGTCAAGATAGGGTTGCACTTGGTATATCAAGTAAATCTGATAAAAGGCTCTCTGTGCCACTGAAGCCACCTGCACTTCCAGTGAAAATGATGGATCTAGGAGCACCCCCTAATCTTCAGAACTGATCTTTTAGGGAGGAGTGCAACCCCCTTCAAAGAAGGTTGAAATCTCTCAACTGGGCAGATGAACCACCTACAATTTCCTTCTTATCTGGATTGAGTCTCAGATAATCGGCCCTTATCCAGTCCACTGATTCAGAACATCAACTGCCTCATCTGTCTTAGAAGAAAAGGAGAGATAGAAAAGGGTATCATCTGCATCTTGATGACACATCAGTCCACATCTCAAATTATTTCTCCCAGTGGTTTCATGTAAATGTTGAATAGCACAAGGATAAAATAAAGCCATGTGGAACCCCACAGCATAAAACTGCCTTCTGGAATCACCCAACCACAAACTCAGACAATCCATCCAGAAGGATACCATGGTTGATGGTATTAAAAGCTACTGAGAGGTCCAAGAGAATCAACTGGGTTGCACTCCCTCCTATTCCTCCCTGGCACAGGTAATCCCTCGGGTTGACCATTGCAGTTTCTGTTCTAAAACCAGGCCTAAAGCCCAGCAGAAACGGATCTAGCAGCTACTTGCTCAAACACCTTGCTCACGAAGGGGATGTTTGTAACCAACCTATAGTGGTTCACATCTTCAGAGTTCAGGGTAGGTTTTCAGAAACTGTAGAATCACCACCTGATTTAAACATTGGTTAATCCATTCTTGGAAACTGCTATATCTGGACGGTTTTCTGATTACTCTGGAGGCATTTCCAGGTAAAATGTCTAGCAGTTCTGTCAAAACCCTGGGGGATGTCTGATATTTGGAGACGGCCCTGGCTGAAGATATAATAATCCTAAATAGGATATCTCACTGGTTAGAGTCAGGTCAGATGCTCAATATTCTGTGCAGATGGCAATGATGAGGTAGTTGGAAAGACAGCCTTGAACACAGATGGAGAAAAATTCAAGAAAATCCAGCCAAATATAGATCTATTTGAAGGCCTATTTTATAGTGGTGATAGAGGAAAAGAGAAACATTTTTCTGCCACCCTTGCATCTGCTCAATGTTGTTCCGTGAGCTTTATCTCTTGGTTCTTCAGATAGGGCCTAAACTGTATACACTTTAAAGGCAATGATCAGAATTCTGAATCACATCTGGGAATGAACTGGGAGGGAACCAATGCAATGGAGTAACGTGATTCATATAAAGGGCAACCAAAAATAGTTTGCCTGCAGGATGTTGTGCCATCTGTAGTTTCTGAATGCATTTCAGAAGCAGCTCCATGTACAGCACATAATAGTACGCCAGCCTGGATGTGACCAAAACATGGGTGATAGCAGCCAGATCTGCCTTTTCCAGAAAAGGAGGCAGCTGGTGCACTAGCCAAAGTTGTGCAAAGGCACTCCTTGGCCATAGTCACTACCTAGCCACCTAGGAGCAAGGCTTGGGCCCGCCAAGTAACCAACATTATTCTATAAGGGCAACTTCATCAAAACCAGTCTGTACATCTGCTTCCAGATTAACTTTCCTACTGACCAAAAGCATTTCTATTTTGTCTGGATTAAGCTTCAGTTTCTTAGTCCATATCCACACCATCACTGATTCAGGACTTCTACTGCCTGTTCAAAACAAGAATAAAGCATGTTAAGTGAAAGCAAAGACCAAACCACACATTAAGCTTGGAGATCATGGTTGACTTTCTAAGTTTTTAAAAAAAATACGGACAGAAAAGGGGGTATGTGATTTGGGAAGTGGCACAGGGGGTGAAGCCTTTCCCCCCATGATATTTTCCCAATTTAAATCACCCCCATCTCAAATGATAATCACTTCACGAGAGTGGGAAATATGCAAACATCTGTATTTTGCCTACATCCCCTGGAACATTCTGATTAGGGAAATGGTGTTGGGAAAAGGGTTAAGTGACTCCAAACCTTTGTGTTACGCAAAAAAAAAAGTTGGGATATCTATCATAAATTTCCTGACATAATGTTTAGTTTGGGCCAAAAATCTTGCATACTGCCTACCAAGTGATCTTCGTTGCACCCACGTATTTGGGAACAGGCTAAAGACGGGATACACTGCTCCAGTAAATCAATATTTTCATTCCATCAATTTTTTAAAAATCTGTAGAATAATGTCCATCTCTAGTAAATTTAAGAAATTCACACACTGATTTCCCAGTGTATTCTGAACTGGGTTTATAACAAATATAATGAGAAACTGTTTAAAATTATTATTATATTTATCAACATGATATATACAGAGTGAAACTTGAGGAGGAATAGTATTACTTATTCAAATCCAATTTTGCTAGTATTTTTCCATCCAAGAGCACATCAAAGAATATGCAAACTTTTCCGTTTTGTTAAAAAATATAACTGGAAATATACAGCTGGCAGCCTATCTATGTGAAAAGGCCCAGGAAATGACACTGCAGAGATGCACAGCTCCTGCTGCAAATTTCTGATTACTCTAAAGTCAAGACAATTATTCTTCAATGAATATTAAAGTTGGAGCTTTCAAAGGCTAAAACTTACACTAACAGGTAATATATATATATATATATATATATATATATCATCATGTACTTCATTCGAAGCTTATATATAGACTTATAGCACTATAAAGACTAACACATTTATTATGGCATAAGCTTCGAATGAAGTACATGATGAAATGGACTCCAGTTCACAAAACATTTACCATAATATATTTTTCAGTCTTTAAGGTGACTGTTGTTTTTGCTTTAACAGACTAACATAGCTGTCCCTGTTCAGAACAAGCTATACAGCCTCTGAAACTGATTCTGAGTCAGAACGGAACACTCTACAGTCAGGCCCAGCTGTGAGAAGCCAGGCAATTGAAAAATGAGTTCTAGTAGGCCTCCTACTGGCTTACAACCTGGGCGGAGGTGAGACGCAGGACACTGGTACAGCCTGTCTTCCACAGCCGGAAGGCATGACCTTGATGAAAGCCTCTGCTTCTTAACCAGAGTCCTTTCATGGGAATAAGGCAGCAGCAAGAGGTCTCTGAGAAAGAAGGAATTTCAAGGGTGACCATCGAAAAGCCAGGTTTCCTTGCAAAGACCAAATGTCCGATACTGATTTTTAGTGGCCACTCCTCTGAATTTAAACCAGAGTAACCAGAAGTAGACTTTGTTGGAAGCAAAGATCACCTGAAAAGCTTCCTGCTTTCACTGAAATTCCGGAACTGTGTGGTTTTATTTTGTGAGCTGTACCCAGGGCTGTTTGGCTTTGATGGTCAAGGACTGCTTCTGCTTAAAGGCTTGTAAATTGTTAACTGAGGGTCTTAACTGGGCCTATAAAAGCTGATAGGTAATTGCTGGAATTACCGCAATAAAAGGGTTTACTGTGACTAGTGCCTTGTCTCAGGAAGTCAAGATCTGGTACTACCGCTATGGAGCTTTGGCTATTGGATGGTACAGAAATGTAACAAATACATTAATTAATTTTAAAAATTAGTTTATCTTCTCCCCATTCGTAATCCAATTAGCACACAGGAAGATGATGCTCAATTCTATTCCTCTTTACTTATATAGCATTTTCAATTTGCAAAATACTTTACAATCTTTGTTGTGTCACACCTCCCAGCAAGACTGAGAGGCAAGGCCATTGGTATTCCCAGTTTACAACTGATGAACTGAAACTGATAGTGTCTTGTCTTCCCAACGGTGTGCAAGGAATATATGGCAGAGGAAAAGGGGTGAATTCAGGTGGGAAAAATCTAGGAATTGCATATACTTTGAAAGACATTCCAGAATCCCTTTGAAATGCTAAATCTCTTTTCTTGTTTGCTCATAAAAGGTACCACAGAGACATCCCTATGGTAACTGCTGATGCTGCCAGATCTGTGATGCTAATTTCACTAGCAAAAGGCCTGTGAAATTTCATGGGTGGGAGGGGAGACTGGGGTGAAGAGAAGACTCTAGCTCCCCCACCCCCATCGCTTCACTCCAGTTCTGTCTCCCCTACCTAGAAATATTTCCCAGCTCTTTTTCTTGCCCACTGTCATGTATATGTCTCAGCAAGGCCTTGCTGGTTGTAGTTAAATTTATCAGAGAAAGAGTAGAATGGAGTAACTTCACCCCCTCCTTTGGCCTTGAGGCTGTAAGACTTCTCTGGGAAACTGATAGTGTTTAGAAAAGGGGGGGCTTGTTGAACGAGTCACTCAGTTTGTAGCATTGCCATACGTGTGTGCAAGGGGTGTGCTGGTGTGCCAAGGCACACCCTAATGTCTCAAGCGATAAGGGCAAAATTGGGGGGCACTGAGTAGGGATCAAGAGGGTGATCCAGATGCAGCAGGAACGGTCCTCTGGCTGCCCTCTGGCTGTTCTGCTGCCCCCAACAGCGTGCCATTGCTCCTGGCAGCAGGAGTGAAAAGGAATTGTCTGCTGGGAGCCATGCTTCAAAGAGGCCAGGAGGAAGGGCCCTGAAGGTTAATATAGTCTCTTAAGCCCCTCTTCTGGCCAGTGTCACTACAAAGCCCCACCAATGCTGGGGCTTGAAAAACGTCTCCTCATCCCCAGCTCACCTGCAACAACCCCCCCTTGGTCAGACAAGCTGAAAGCAGAGTAGAGCATTAGTGTCTACAGTGTTTAATAATGTCCTTTATAATTGAGTATTCAATAAATGTACACCTTTTAAAAAAATCCTTTGAATGCATACCCTAATGAAATGTGCTGCGCACGCCTATGAACACCGCCTTGCTGGGCTGAGCAGTGCCATGGACAGGGACATGACTTACAGGCCAGAGCCCCTGTCTATCAAGTGGTTTTGAATAGGCCCACACCTCCCTTTATAAGCTGGAGCAAAGAGCTTTTGCGAGAATCATCTTTCGACTCATGGCCCGAAATCTCTCCCTGTTTGGATCTATCACCATTTGGGACTTTGAAAGCACTCTGCACATGGTCTCTCTTCTATTTGGAATTTAGATTACTAAGGACTGTGTCATGAAAAGTGCTGTGAGGCTTTTCATAGACTTGAGCTCTCGTTTGTTGTGGATTGTGTGTGTTTGTTCATCAACCGCTCAGTGTAAGGGTAGACTGGGGTTGATTTTTACAGTTCGACTTTTTCTCTGTAGACTCAGATGGCGGGGAGTTCCCAGTGCTAAAGCAGAAACACGGGAGATCTTGCCTGAGACTTCAACCCACTTTGTGATCTTGTTTAGGCTTTGGCCATGATCCCTGAGCTTCCAACATGTGGCCCATCTATGGACTAGCTAGCTTGGAATGGTTTGTTAAGCCTTTCAAGGATGTCCCATTGTGATTGCCTGATGGAACAGACCATGTCAAGCCCCATGTAGTTCTTTGCATTTCCTCCCATGTAACTCCAGACACAGATCAACCCTGCGTCTGCTTGCATAACTCTATCCTGGTTTCTGTTTGTTTACCCTAGGAGTATGATGGAATGGTTGGAATTGACATTTATGAATAGAGAGATGGGCATGTCTCCTAATTGATCAACATCCTATTTTGTGTAAGCTTAATTTCTGGGGCTGCAAAGTGGGAAGGGGAAGAAGGAAGCAAGAAATAATTAATTCGTTCACACCTTTTTGTGAACTTCAGACTTATTGAAGGAATATGCTGAGGTGGGCAACCTCTTGCCTTCCAGACATTTTTGCCTACAACTTGCATGATCCCTCACCATTGACTATATTAGGGTTGATGCGAGTTGTGGGCTAAAACATCTGTAGGGCCACAAGTTGCCCACCCTTGGAATATACAAATGGATTTAAGGCAAAAGGCTAATTTTCCTTCAAATACCTTGCCAGCACTTTTCTAGGCTTTGCATGGCAAGACAAAGCCTTTGCAACTTGTCATGTGCTCAAATTACCGTGCTGATTGTTTGGTTCTCAGAAAGTTCTTGTTCATGAAAGATTATTTCTTAGAATTCTATTAAGTAAAATAAAATGCCACCTAATCTCTTATACCAAATCTAGAAGAAGTGAATCATACATATAGAGTATTTACTTCAATACTTTATTTTCTATGCTAAAACTATGCTGTTTCTTTTTAAACAAACATTTAAATTCAGCTGTATTTTGCCTTGAATTCAAGCAACTACACCTATGCCTTTAGGAAGAGTACTTACAACTGCTTGCTTTCATGCCTTTAAAAGGAGCTTCATGCTCAAAAGGGACAGCTGGATGTCTGAAGAGCTATGAACCAGCAATTCAGAGGTTCAGAAATGCTCAACAATGCACATTTACAAGGATTCCCTGATGGTTTCAGTATAAAGCTTAACACTTATCCAGCTCAATAGATTGGTGCTGTTCGTGTGACTTGTGAGGGCAGTTCTCCTGATATACGATGGCAGCTTCAACCTAGACCACACCAGTTCATAAAGTTGAAGCTACATAAAGGGACAGAAGGTCCACCTGCTGCCAGAAGACAAGATATTTTTATATCCCACTCTTCCTTGAAAATCTCATGTGTTTATATGGGGCTTCTTGTGATCTCCCATCTAAGGTACCTAAAATTGTTTAGGTATCTTGTACCTAAACAATATGCCTTTTTCTTTGAGGAAGAAGGCATCTATGATCTCCCTAGGCAGCATGTTCCAGCAAGACAACAGAAAGGCTATTGCACTTTAGAAATTAACTGGTTTATTATACTATGAGCTTTCATTCAATCAAATGCAGATCTGGGAGTTTTCCTCTAATATTTAAGATAAATATTGCCTTGCAGCAAATTTGAAATAATCTGAAACCCTATGTTTTCTGGTCACATTTGAACCATGTTAGAAGAGAGATGTCTTGTGTACACGTTTAACAAGTTCTTCCTCCTCAAGTTACTGAAATCCTTTATAAGCTTATACTCTTTCCACCAGACATTTTAGATTGTCTTATACTCTTTCCACCTTGCCAGACTTTGTTCTCTCAGCTTTTGAATGGTAAATTGCCCAGCCATAAGCTCTTTAGATTAGGCAGGGACACCTATAAATGGATTAGAAAGTGAAACAGGAATGGCTAATCTTGATTCAGTTAAGAACTCTAAAAAAACAAGGCTATTGACAAACCTGAGATGATGCAGAATGAGGCTGTTCAATTATGAGGAAACCATTCTTGGGAACACTTTATATCTGAGCTCTACAATCTATATGTGATTCTAGATTGCTTCCCGGTGCAACTGAAAGGATCAAGTTTACTTGATAAAATTTTAGGGTGCTTCAGCTATTGGACAGTACAGAAATGTAATAAATAAATAAATACCCTATGTGGAATGGGAACAGGTTACCCATTAGTGGTGTCTTCTCCCATCTCAGAATGCTATAACTTGGGGTTTTTAATGTTAAATGTTAAGAGGGCATCAGTTATGTTCCCTTCACATCCAGGAACCACTAATTCCTTAAATAAAGAAAAATACCTTAAATAATAAACAAATTCAGGGAATTAATTGAATCCATCTGGTATATTAGTCTCATTTTAGGCATCTAATTGGAATGACTGTTTGTGCCAGGCTTATTTTGTGAATTGAAATAGATGCAGCAGCAATCAGTGCTATTGAATTGTCATCACAGAGACTAATTAGCCCAATGTTACACACAAGAGAACTTTTAAAGTAAAAAAAGAATGTCCAAGTGAACAGGAATTGTGGTTTCCAAGATTCTCATAGCTGCCAAGATGCCTCCAAGGCAGGAATAGGCAACCTGGTGCCCTCCAGTTGTAGTTTGGACTACAACTCCTGGTACATCCTAGCCAATGTAGCCAATTGTCAGGGATTATGGGAGTTGTAGACCAAAATATCTGGAAGGCACCAGGTTGCCTATCCCTGCCTTAAGGTATTGTTCGTACTGTGCCCTTCAGTTCATAGGAACAGATCATTAACCTAAAATAAACCAACTTGTTACCAACAGGAATTCAAGCACTGGACTCCTCGTGGGCCAGATATCTGTGCCAGTTTCCTTGGGTCTCATCATCAGCATATCCTGAACTCTTTGGGATCTGTTTCTGTGGCCATACTTAAGAACATAATAACTCCTCTGCTGGATCAGACCAAAGGTTTATCTAATCCAGAATCCTGTTTCTGAGAAGCCCACAAGCAGGATGGAGGACAAATATCCTTCTTCCACTTTTGTTCCCTAGCAACTGGTATTCAGAGAGATGCTGCCTCTAATCTCCGAGGCAGCATATTCCGACCTGACTATTAGCCATTGATAGATTTATTCCCCATGAATTTGTTTAATTTTTTTTAAAAGTTTAGCTTTTCCAGAACCTCATGACAATTGCCTATCATGTCAGGAAAAAAGCCACTGGATCCACATAGGACAAGAGGATATGTAAACTGGATGATTATGTGAACTTTCCTGTGGGATGTCCAGCCAGAAGAAAGATGACACTGGCTACCTCCACAAGAGAGGTTTAATGCTCTTTGAAGGCTCATTATAAATTTTACCTCCACACCAGCGGAGCGCAAAACGGGCGTAGAGGCGCGTTATCTCCCGGATTATGCGCATTATCGAATGCACGTTAAATAGCGACTTTTATTTTGCTCCGGCCGTTAAAGCGCATTTTTGTCGTGTGAACAAGCGATTATGCGCATTAACTTCTTGTAAAGCGCTTTTTGGACATAAATTAATGCGCTTCGCCGCCTCTCGCCGCCTCCCGTGCAGAGGGATTAGGAGTAAATGCGCCTCCGCGATAATGCGCATAATCGCCGAACCGGGCGCAAAAGCGCATCCTTGCGGAGGGGGCCACTGTCAAATGAAATCCATGTTGTTCATCACAGCTCAGTTCCAAAATTATTCACAGAGAGAGAGAGAAGGGAACACATTACTCTTCATGGACAGTTTTAAGTAGCTGCCCAGGATGGTTGAAGCAAAATATACAAATATACTGCAGCACCACCAACTATACTTCTGAGGGGTAATTTCAGCTTTTATACAGGTCCGGCTTAAAATATTACAAAAATCTGCAAATTGAAACCACAGCAGGATATAAAAAATGAACATATCTATCAATGGGCAAGGGCAGCTCTCTTTCCAATTCTCTGAAAAGGTATAATCTTTATACATCTTGCCTGATAGGTATGTATACATAAAAACACATAAAAAGTAGGGAAAGGGTGGGTGGACATGGGGAAAGATGATTCCACACGTTTTGGGAAGGTTTGAAATCTTAGATGTATGGGCAGCACTACATATGGGCCAGGTGTATGTATGTATGTTTCTAATTCTGAAGCACTAGCCATCAAATTTCTAGGACCTTGGGTGACCACTCAATCCTCAGTTTGGGATTGGGAGGCTCTTAAGGCCATATGGTAAACTAGTTGCAATAGTGCAGATCACCCCAAGGTCTACTGTGGTAACTTTGACCCTTTGAAGGAATGAGCCAAGTTCACGTGGACCCTGCAATGTACAGTAAAGGTCTGGCTATTTTACCAGCAAGTTCAACAGCCAGCTCACTAAGCAGTTTCAAATAGGCACGAACAAATAGGTTCCATGCTCATACTTAATCAATTGTTTCTCACTTCCAGTTCCCTATATGAAGCTCTCTGTATTCATTCCAATGAGCCAAAGCAAATAATACCCCACCTGAGTCAACTCTAAATCAATTGTCCTTTTGCTTGTGCACAAGGAAACTATCATGTAAGGACAAGCTTGGTAGGCATGTTTTATTCGCAGCAAACGCTCCAGTAAATATTCCCTCTGTTAACTGTTGGTGGCATAATGGATAGCACTAACTGTGCCCAATACTCTATTGCCCCATGAAGACCTCTGCAGCAGCCAATAGCCCTGCTCTTTCCATTTCTTAACATAAACAAAGACAAGCAGGATTTCACACCCACAGGAAAGTACTGCAAGAAGGCGATAGAATCAGCAGGAAAGCAATTGCTTATGGAGGTTCAGCCAGGCCTAAACACTTGCTGAAAGAGCTTGGAATATTTCCGTCTACCTAGAAAGGTGATTGCTATGGTGGACGGGCACTGAAAGGGGTATACTGCTTACCTGGTACATGAACATGCTGAAATTAATGCCATTGGACAGGTGGATGGTTATGGATTTGTTCCCTGTATTCATGCTGGGGAATCATAGCCAGCTTGATCTGTAAATCCATGGCTCTGCCAGGCCGAAGGAAGGGCAGGAACTAAATCCAGAGAGAAAGGTTAGAGGCAGCCTAGGTTCCATGTCCTGCTGCAGACCTTGGAGTGTGAGGTTCAAACCAGCAGGAAGTTGCTTCTTGCAGAGTCTGTCTGCCTAGGAGGACTGGGCACTGGAATAGTGTCAGCAAAGCACTTGCCAGGAGGAGGCATTTGGCACTCACAGAAATTCCCCATCTGCTGCCTGTGCTAATCACATCCCTTTTAAAGATCCAGGGGAGACAGCAGCGCGACTTGGTACGGGAGGCAAAAAAGCTACGAGCAGGAGCTGGGAGCCAGGAGAGCCAGCGGCCTCCCCCAGAGGATCTCACAGATGCACGAAGTCCCTTTGCGATGACCTAGTTTGCTCTGCATTGCTTGCATGTTCCCTACACAGAACGTCTAAGGGAGAGGAATTGAAGCAGGAGCAGAGAGTAAATCCGCATAGCCCCTTAATCCAAGCGGCTGCAGAGCCCAAGAGGCGTAACCCTCCCTTGGCTGACCTGGCATGCTCTCTGCCCAGCTGCTCAGCATGGATGAGTGCAGACACCAGAGCTGGGGCACTCGATCCAAGAGGTGGGTGTTGAGCATGGGAAGCCACGAAGGGGTGTGTTCTCTCAAAATTAGCTCAGGCGTAGCCCTTCTAGGGCCAGGGCACCTTTTGACTAGCTTGGAATACATTGGAAGAGCGGAGCTGGCTGACCTAGCTGGGGGTTTGCCAGGGGGCAGGAAGTCACTCAGCTCAGTGAGGAAGCAGCAAAATCAAAAATGTGTCAGGGCCAGAAGGGGCTTGTACTGGGCTTGTAAGCAGCCTGTCTGGCTGAGTGCTTAGCTCTCCCACCCCTGCCAAGCAATTGCAGTCTTCTCTTGCTGCTCAGCTGAATATGAGGCACCCTGGGTTGGTCACACCACAAAGCAGGAAAGATTTCTGGAGTGAGTTCCCCACCTCCCAAGAATATAGGCCCTCCCTTCTCACTATGAGCCAGCTAGTGAGCTTCGCTCTCTTGGCCAAAATCTCTTAACAAGCTGGAGAGCCTAACCCCTCAATTTTGGATCCATGGCTGACCTGATAAATTATCTCCTCAGAACACCACTGCCAAGGTTAATCCAAACCCTGGGCTCTTTACTGTTCGGAGGGAGATGCATATAAGGCTCAGAGCCTTGCCCACAGTGCTGGCAACAGCCACTTGCACTGTTTGCAGAGAACCTTGCCTGCACTTCCCACTGAAGAGTCTCTTGCCACTTGTTTAATCACATCTCTCTGAGGAAAAGCTTTTCACCCTGACTCTGTCCTCACACCAGAAGGTTTAAGTGCACAAAATGAGGACATAGTGAGTACTACATTTTAGGACAGGGTTATCTGTAAGCTACAGCAGAGCTGTGCCATGCCAACTATGTTTAAACAGTAGAATTACATTCTGCTAATGTTGGACTCCATACCAAGTCCCTATAACCATTACAAACTACAGCTGTCTCTGGTGGCAAATAGCCTAGGTATGTTCCATAACTTCTTGATTAATCCAATATCAGGTTCTGAGGGCCTCTGTGTTACCATTTTCAGTTTATGAGTAAAATTATAGTATGAAGCAGGGAGGATTTGAACAAAAGAAGCTTCCTTGAACAGTCAGACTATTGGTCCACCTAGTTCAGTATTATCCACACTAACAGGAAGTGGATCTACAGAGTGGCTCTCCAGGAGTCCTTCCTAGCCCTACCTGGAGAAACCAGGGATTGAACCTGGGACCTTCTGTAAACAAAGAAGTGCTCTACTACTGAACTACAGTCCCATCTTCTTGCAGGAAGTCACAGTGGTAAAATAAATAAATTCCATCCAACTTTTTTGATTTTTACAAGAGTGATTTTCAGATGCAGCACCAGGAGTAAAATAATATATGACAAAGATCCAAGACATTCCCACTTCTAACCAGTGCTGCAGAGTTTTCATAACTGCTTTCTTCACTAAAATGAGAGACATTCATCCCAGTGTATATATGGATCTATATTGGGATGAACGTCTCCCATTTTATTGTGCCTGGATTCCTGTCACAAGCTAACAGTGTGAAGCCTGCTCAGTGTATGGGTAGAAAGACTAGACTTTCTCTGGTGATGAATACCACAACCCCCACTCATCTGTCAATACACCAAGTTAGGTGCTTCTAACTTTACCATAATTTAGAGTGTTACAGAGACACGAGGCACTCTACAAGTAGCATAACCTTGTTAGATCTTGTCTTGCAAACTCCTAGGATGCTGATAAACCCTGGTGATGGGTATATGTTGTGCTATCATGACACATACATCATCTAGCCTGGAAATTTTCTATTGTGACTGGCAGCAGCTCTTCAACACCTCAAGCAAAGGATTCCCCTAACCACGTGAAGATGCCAGGAATTAAACCTTATACATGATAAGCATGTTCTCTGCCATACGGAGTGATGGGGGAAAGAAGTGTGACACAATCAGAGGGTTGGTCTTTCCTAGCACAACTGAATGCTTGCATTATCTATATAGCCTGAGCTGAATGTCTCATCCACAGGCCATCTGCCACCAGCCTAAGGGCTCCATATAGCCCAAGTACATTCCTCTTATAGTGTCCTAAGGAAGCCACCCACTACACTATCACAATTGCCTTGATGAGCTTAAACTGGCTCCTAAACCCTGTTTCTAAGCACTAGCAGTGCTGTAGGTGGATTACCATAAAACCAGCAAAAGTCTCTTTATCCATTATCAAGCAGGGATGGAACACTTTGGGAGGAGTTAAATGGACAAAGGCATGATAAAGCAGTTCTTACTGCACTGCAAATGAACAGCTGAGATTCCAGCTGAATGGGTAGGGTGGGGAGAGACAGTAAGCATAAGGGGAATTTTACATCCGGCAGACAGGCAGCAGCACCAGCTATGAGGTCTACCCTAGATTCTTGTGCCACCTGCTGGCACTATACTCCATAACAAGGTAGCAGAACCTTCTGCATCAGGGATTTTCATGAGAATAATTACCCTATAACAGCATAGTGTTTGTGTTAGGGTACATACATTTGTAAAATATTAGTTATACATTTCTGTAGAATACCTTTATTAGGACAAAGAAACTTTAATCTTTTATGGGTTTAGATATTTATGCAAAACAACAACAAAAAAGAGTATATTCGTAGCAGCTGTTTGTGTGTGATCTACAAATAGCTGGTACATTCCTCATATCCTACAAGATTGTATGTGAGTTTATAACTTCATACTTGGCTTTCAAACAAATAGTAGTACCCCTCATTAATGTATTAACAGCCATCACACAGTAACCTTCATTATATGTACATACACATTGTTCCCATCCATCAAGCAAAACACTGCTGCATCAACTTACAGGAAAAATTAGACAGGAGCAAGCACAGCAGCATGCTGCCATGCCAACTCACATAGCTTCATTTTAAGTGGATGAGGCAGAGTTACAGAGGCACTCTGCTGTAGGCATACTAATGGTTGTTAGAATTTTTTTTTTACAATAACTGTGGGTATGCAAAAGGCTGAACAATGACTAAACAGCTCTTTTCCTTGAATTCTACCCCAGACCACCTAGGCTGTCTCTAAGTAAACAGCTACAAGAAAGAGATATAAGACAAAACTCACTTACTCATCCTACATATGGCAGAAGGCCAATTCTTCACGTCTCTAGATTTTCTTCTCTCCTCAGAAATTTTACAGAACAGCCTGCCAGGGCATATGGAAGAGGTAATCTCTACAGCAATCACAGTCATGGGTTCAGTTCTGGCCATTTGTGACCCATGCCACTGTGATTCTTGAGGAACTTGAATCCTGCTTGGAGCTGCCTGCAGTTATAATAGACAGATGCACTGGTGAAGTTACTACTGCTTGTCTAACAATGGCTAGTCAGCAAGTAATCAACTGGGCAAAGTAGTTGTACTGAGTACTTCCAATCTGCAAACCTGCACCTTCAGCACCATTACTGCCTCCAGAACAGGCCTACTCCTATGTTGACTGGCTCACCCATCATCATCAGCTCTATCTTATCTGGATTAAAGTTTATTCTCTCTTATCTAGCCCATTATCAACTTCAGCCATCTGTTCAAAGACTCCAATGCCATATCTGGATCAGATGATACATCATCACAATTTCTGTTAGACCCCCTCTAGATGGATTCTGTTTGACGCCTGGTTAGCCGATTATGCGCATAATCACTGAAGCGCTTTATCATAAATGCTTGTAGCAAGAGGTAATTGAGCGCACAACTGGTGGCCTTACCGGTTGTTTGAAATGCGCTTTACAAGTAGTTAATACGGAGAATCGCTTGTTCACATAGGCAAAATGCGCTTTAACGGCCGGAGGAAAATAAAACTCGCTATTTAACGCGCATTCGATAATGTGCATAATCGGAGAGATAAAGCGCCTCAACTCTCGATTTACGCTCCGCTCTTGTAGAGGTAAAATTTTTAATGAGACTTCAAAGAGCTTTAAACGTCTCGTGTAGAGGCAGCCTTACACTCTCACCCAGAAATTTCATGTAGTTGTTAAATTGCAGAGGAAACAATAGTGGACTCCATGGTATCCTGCAAGATAATTCCCATAGGGCCAGTTGTTAATCTTCCAGCACTACGTTCCGGTCAGATCAGACCAGAACCCCCAGGGCATTGTGCCAGTCAGCCCAGAAAGATTCCATGGTCGAAATTATTGAAGGTTACTGTGAGGTACTCATGTCAGGGCAGTGGCACTTGAAAAACCTACCTAGAATGCACAAGTTCCCAAGCAATGTTTTGTAGGCAGCAAATGTGAGATGAATTCCCAAAGCAATATAGCACAACCCAACAGGAGATTGTTTAGCCTTCCCCAAATAGATACAGGCTTCTCAGTTGTAACTGGCTATTTATATACACATGCAACAATATTTCCCCTTAAACAAAACAAACAAGACAAGTAACGTTTGGTTGCCTTTGGGGCTAAAAGAGATCTCATGGAGCAGAAGCCCCAAAAGCTCATAATGCAGTGTCCCAATATGGGAGTGTGGAACTCAGGCTCCAACAACCCTGTTTCCTGTAGTTACAAGGATTAGGCAATTACTGCACTTACAGGCTGAGTGGTCCATGTTTCTGCAGCAGAAAACACACTTGTACGTTATGAATTATTTTCCCCCTACACAACAATTTATCACAGTAGGAAAACTGCATAAAGCAGTCATCAGTTCTAGGATCAGAGTTACTCCTTGGTTTTCAGGTATGGTCAGCACCAGTTATGATCAGTGGGAAGAGCAGGTGATTCTGCTTCTGAAGATCAGGCCATGATGTCTATTAGTGAATAAAGAACTTGATATCAGGGAACACTTTTGAAAACATTGTTAACTATGACTCACTGGAAGGTTCAGAAGAAACTAATAGATAGCATCTTCTGTCATCTTTAGCTAGCTGTTGGATGAGTCTATTTTATTTATTTTAAAACAGTTATAACCCCACTTCTCCTCTTGGGAGTCCAAGGAGGCTAACAAAAACCATAAATATAACAATAGCAAACATTCTTACAATTAAAAAAAACACTAAAAATTAAAACACAAAAAGAGCAGAAGATAAAACTAGCAGTCAAATGTTTTAAATGTTCAAGAAAACCCAGAGATTAAAACAACATGTTAAAATTATATATTAAATGCCTTCCTAAAAGAATGGTATTAACCAGCTTCTAGGAGGTCATTAATTGTGAGAACCAGTGTGGTGTAGTGGCTAATGTGTTGGACTGGGAATTGGGAGATCCGGGTTCTAGTCCCCACTCGGCCATGGAAGCTCACTGGGTGACTTTGGGCCAGTCACAGACTCTCAGCCCAACCTACCTCACAGGGTTGCTGTTGTGAGGATAAAATGGAGAGGAGGAGGATTATGTACACCATCTTGGGTTCCTTGGAGGAGAAAGGCAAGATATAAATGCAATAATAATACATTAATGAGGTCTAACTGTAAACTAGACTTGGTAGCTAGGCCCTACTGTGTGGTACGTATCAATATTCCTACATACTGGGGAGCAGAAAGTGACAGTGTCAGTCAAATCTTTATTAGAGGAATATAGACTTGGGCCATCATTTTCAACACACCTTAATATAAAATTTACTAACTTCCACAATTAACATGAATGTCCTCCACAACAGACAGCATAAAAAGAGGAATTTTTGCACAATCATTAACCAACAGCTACAAATATTCCCTTTTCCGAGGAGCACAGTAGATACTTCAAATTATTCTAAGAGTGGGAGTTCTCAGCGAGCAACACTCAGAAACAAGAACTGCTTAAGCAGTGTTCAGGAACTCTTGTTTCCTTTGAGAATGTTAACACAATCTTTTACCAGTAAATATTTTCGTTTCTGAATTAATAATAAGAATTCTTCTGTAGCAAGAATACAATTGATCGTTTTCAAACTCTCATGTCCCATGTAGGAAACCATGATGATTTAAGGTGCCCTGATAAGGTAGTACAGGAGAACAGGGTATAGCCCCATGATACCTTGCGATTTTACAGGCCAGATTCCATAATGGGTTTGAACTTTTGGATATCTTACACTCCTACAGAAGAACCTATTATAAACCTCCTTGGAAATTGAAGGCTGGTATAAAAATATTTTGAACACATATATCTGAAAAAGAAAAGACTTTGAATAAAGATAATCATAGCAGCTCTTTAAAATGAGCTCTGTATTTTGGGAGACTCTCAGTACAAAGAATGAGGGTGCAAAACCGGTAACATTAGTTAAGAACATAATACTACAGGATAGATGCTCATGGGACCTCTGTCCATCCTAAGCCCTGCCAGCAAGAGCTTGGTGGGACAGGAAAAACAGAAGAGCCTTTTTCATCTCCAATTCCTCCTAAAAAGCATTTAGAGTTAGATGAGCCTCTGAGCCTGTTTAACTCATCTAACTTGCTGGGGGGCAGGAGAGGAGAGGCCTGTGAACCTGGCAGATCCACAGCCTTGCCTCTCCACACCCTACCCACTGGCAGCTCCCCTCCCTCTATGCTCTTCCGGCGGTCATATCTCACACCTCCAGAGAGAAGCTGCTGTGGGTGAGGGAGAACCACAAATAGATCTCCTCCTACAAGTTTGGTGCTTTGTCTACAGCCTCAAAGAAGAAAATCTGCAGCATCCTATTGAGCCCTCAGATGTTGTCTAGGAGGATAGGATTGTTTTCTAAAGACAGTTTTCCCCCACTAACATATTTATCAATTACTCTTCATTTTAAAATTCCAAAATTCTTTTTTTAAGAGGTTGTTCCACAGAGATCGACAGAAACACAGTAATTGAAAGCCTCATTTAGTAAGAGGCAATCATTAGACCTGAAAACTTTACTTTTGCAGTTATTAACAACATATTCTAGTAACAAGTATTGGCTGCCTCTTATTAGTTTAACTAATTTAGCTTGTTCTGCTTAACAAAGAAAAGGTAACCTGTAATGGCATACTATTTGGGGCTCATGCTGGCAGCATTTCAGTTCAGCTCTCTATGAGCTACTTGGCACAGATTTTGGCAAAAGGGCTTTTCTGAAAAAGCAATTCAATCAGTTACTTGCTGGTATTACCCTAGATACAAGACTTCTAAACCATGCAGACCAACATTTTGGTGTCCTTTAAACATTACGCTAGCACCATAGGAGGTGATTTTCTGTAGATTCATCCTACAAAACTTCTGTGATGCTTAAAAGACTATAACTAAATGGGTGTGGCCATTTGCATTGGTTTCTCTCACAAAATCAGAGTGCCCTGACTCTTTAAGAAAGGTCCACACAACTGGCTCTGCCCATTTGGTTTGAGGCCTTTCAAGAGTGACAGGAGTGCCATGGGCTGAACCCACAGAGTACATCTGTAATGTTTAAAGCCTCTGTTCCCATCTACAGTACACATTTGGAATGGACTATCTGGACAGACAATATTTGGGAAACAGCATTACTATCAAGAGACTATTTAAAGTTTGGATTATTCCTCCATTTTAAAAAATTGAGTCCTATTCAAATATGTTTAAAATGGGTAATTCTGCTTATTGTATACATCTCAAGATTTCTAGACACACGTAATCTTCCACTGTGGGGAGCAAGAAGCTATTCTTACTGAAAAAGAAGCTAATTAGAATAAGTGACAACATTATACCTCTATCAAACACTGTTGGTGAAAATTAAGCGACAATGCATTCTCCAATAAATCTATGCCATGGTAACTTCAGCCATACCACTTTGATGTATCATTGCCAGATTAGGAAAACAAAGCTATTTCCTCCCACTTAAATCCCATCTTGCCAATGCCGTGTCCATGACTATTCCTGCTTTTGTTGCCCTCATAACCTTTAGCTTCCACAAAGTCTGCACATTTATCTTCTTACCTGAGGTAGAGCAGAGTTCAGTTGCCTCTGCAACTGGTCTCGCTCATGCAAGGTCTCCTGTAGCCGGCCCTGAGTCACAGACAGAGTCTCACGTGTTTCCCGAAGCGTCTCAAGCAGCTTGTCTCTTTCATCGAGCATGTTCACCATCAGCTGTTCAAAGTTGGCATCAGAATCAGAGCCTGGCTGTGACCCCAAGGGGTCACTCTCACTGATAGTAGGCATTACCTCACACATCATGGCAATACTTGGCAAATGCCCTGCGTTACAGAAAGCTCAGGAGTTGGCAGGGAATTCCACCTCAGGATGCCTCTTAAGGCTGTACAAACAGCAAGCTAAAGTCACATGGTTACTGTAGACCACTGCAGGTTGTGGCAACTGTCAATTGCAGGCTGCATGGTAAGGTCCGTAAACCCTCCATTTCCTTTTGCAAACAGCTGAAGCTTACATTACACTTAGAAAAGTCTGAAAAGATCATCACAGCATTTTTAACATCAAATACATAAAGTAATTGAGACCAGCAAGTTCCTTGAATTGAACTGACAGTGTGATCGTGTGAGGGTCATCCCAAGAACCTTTGACAAATATTCCTTAGATCCCATCAGTGATGAACACCAACCATGGCACAGAGCTCTACGTTGTTAAAAAAAAAATGTGGGCTCCTTTCAGTACACATGCCCTTGATGACTTGAGAGATTTAGAGGTATAATGAAGGCTGTGAAACATTCTACTTTTCTTGTGAAGTCTAGAGTGGCACTGGATCAGACTGGTCACTCTCCAAGCAAGATTATGCTTTTGCCAAAGATTCGTCTTTCATTCTTGATCTAGGATCTGTTGGGAAAGAACATATTACACGTTAGAATGCTTTCCACCTATGGCTTTGCTGACTCTGTTCAGATGACACTGTAAGCCCCGGTGGTTAAACATTTTGAGCTAAACAGTACGGCTTAACATGTCATGTGAACCATTCCTAACCATGGTGGCTACATAACCACGGTTTAAACATGCTCACTAACCATTTGCTGCAAAAGGGTTAGCAGCCTAGCCATGGCTTAGCATGTTGCCTGAGTGGGCCCACTATTGTTTTTTAGCCATGAGGCAACTGAGAAGGAGAGGGTGCTTTTACAGGGAATTCTGAGCCATAGGTTTCAATTAATTTGTTTCCCATCTATTCCTCATTGCAACCCATACTTCTTTCCATAGAAGTAAATGAACCATTTCTCCTCATTTCAAAATTTTAGTCTTGTTTAAGATTACTTTTTCCACAGCCCACTTTGCTTTATCACTTTTATAATCTTAATTCACAAATTAAGTGTCATCTTGACTAGCATCATTCTATCACATTACCACAGCAGAATATTAATTTCTTTTTATATCAATTATTCCTCTTTGCTAATCTTAGTTATTGGACATCTTACATGCTCAGATAATGGCCTATATCAATCTATCTACAATTTATTGAGCACATAAATGGCAGCATCCAATATTACTACTGTACCCCCTTCAGTTTCTGTTGTGCTAGCAGGACCCACTGACTTGACCTGTTCTGGAAACTAGCATTTTGCTCATTTTCAAACACTGCAGGAACCTATAGCTTCCCACTGTACTACTGGAAGGCCCTGCTAGTGCACAGGCAGGGTTGGATACTGCTCATAGTTAGAAGCTACTATATAAAATAGATTTTAAAAATACAAGGACCTGCCCAAAATCTTAATTGAAATAAAGAAAGAAAAAGTGGAGGAGATAAAAGTAATATAATTAGGAATACACCAACTGATAAAAATACATTTTGAAGGGGTTTTTTAATGTAGCAAACCAGTTCTCAAGATGTAATGCACTGGATTTCCAAGGAGAGGCTAAAGAATAGGCATGAAGCTGAATTAAAGAAGAGAAAATCTGAGGTTTAAAATGGATTAAAAAAAAAGAAGAGTGCAAAGAGCAAAAGTGGGAGCAGAGGAATAACATTAAAGAAAAAAGGCATGGTGGAGCAAATGAATATATTTTTAGATGTTAACTAAACATTTGTTAATTAATGCATTTTGCACCCTGCATTTTGATCATTTCTACCTCAATTATGAGAAACTATATGATCAAACAAAGCAAAAAAGAAAAAAGAGGAGAGTCTAATGAGCCAACAAATCAATAAAATACATTATTAAGAATACCAGGAGCAGCAGTTAAAATATCCTAAAACAAGCAAGGAAGAAAGCAAAGAATATAATCCATATGACTCTCAGGCTGAAAACCTATCAGAACAAAAAGGGGTTGAGTTCTGCGTGGAATTACATCAATGTGGGGAAGTCAGTTGGGTCCCCAGGCTAAGGCAACCCAGAAGCTAGGTGCAGCAACTGAGAGAGCCCTATTGTGTAATCCTACCAACAGAGCCACAGATATTAGCAGGTCATGCAACGGGTTTCTCTGGACGATTACATATGGTAGGAGGCTTTTGGATACCCTTTCCTAGTTGTTCAGGGCATTTAAGAAGCTTCAGGTCAGGGTCGAAGGAAGGAGCACGTACACCCATGTATATGTTTACTTGCATGTAAATTAGGCAGATTTTTGTAATTTCCAACTTTATGATTTCATAATTCCTTGGCTATCTCCTTCAAGCATCGCTATAAGAGATCAAAGAACTGATTTAGCTCCAAAGAGGTCAGTCATCAACTGAGGAATTAGTTGTCTGGTAAAGTGTGTGTGTGTGTGTGTGTGTGTGAGATAGATAGATAGATAGATAGATAGATAGATGAAACAAGTATCTAGTTATAAATTGAATGAAAAGTACACTCAAGGGAAAAATTTACCACATTATAAAAGTCACTGAAGCAGCTCTGCTACTAGCACATGAAGATATATGTCGAGCATTTCTGAGAAAAGGCTCTTCAGTACCATTTTGCTTGAAAAGAGGTTACCAGATGCCACCGGCAGAAGACAACAATATGTATTCACAAGAAAACCAGTCTACAATTAAATAGTATGCAAATACAGCTTCAAAAGCCCAGCTTTACTGAAGGAGATGCTACCTGAATGCTAGAGCTGCAAGAACACCCTGCTCAACTCAAATTCCTCTGGTCAGGCCCAGAATATAGAATATTTGACATTGCAGCATCACACCACGACACTCCTGTGAGTTCATTCCCAGGACCGAGGTCAGCATATTACAAAGACAAACACTTCTGTTTAAGTGAAGAAAGCATTGGCTAGGAAAGGGGCAATATGTGTTATCAAGCAGAGAAACCACAGTTACTTATATAGAACAGTTGCTCTCCAAGTGTCTATTGTGCAGTAGCTGCCCAGTAGGCCACATGCCATGGCAGGATATACGTATGAAAAACAAAATAAATAAATAAATCACAAATTTGGGCTTGTTATTTATTTACATTATTTATAAACCAATCTACATCTAAACAGATTCTGGAGTGGTGAACAATAAAATATCAAAAGAATAACATGCCATATTAAACTCTCTTTTTTTAAAAAAACCCGATACCAATAAAAACCATGGCTGGTCAATCAAGGAAGGTTTCTTAAAATAAAGATGTTTTTAGCAGGTGCCAAAAACAACACAGTGGCTGAATTCGGGCGACACAGTAAGCAACTGGGGGGGGAGGGGGGAACAATCGTCAGTTGTATTGACTATCGTGTCGTCCGAATGCTGCCATAGTCAACTCAGCGCTGATCCTAATCCACACCACAGTTGATTATTTATTACCATGTTGTGTGGGGAGTACCCCCTAGATGGACAACTGTAAAGCTGATTATTACCCCACCATTGACTATTGTGTTGTCCGGATTCAGCCACTGTTGGTGCCTGCCTGTCCTCCAGATACAGGGACTTCCACAGACAATGAGGCTCTTCTTTGGGAGGACTTAAATCAGACCATAGGCCCATGTGGAACCACTAGGAGCACCCATCTGATGACCTCAGTGACCAGGCAGGTTGAGAAGGGACAAAGTACTTTCTGGGGTGTCCTGGTCCCAAGTTGTTTATACACTAATAACAAAACCTTAAACCTGGCCCAGTAGCAAATAGGCAGCCAGTGTGGTAACCTCAGCAAAGGAGTTGCATCTGAAAAGGAGCAGCTCTTAGCAACAGCTGAGCCATTGCATGCTGCTCTAGTCCAGCTTCCAGACAAGCCTTAAGGGCAACCCCACATAGAGCGTGTTGCAGTAATCCAGTCTTGGTGTTACTATGACCTGTACCACTGTGGCCAAGCTATCCCTGTCCAGGCAAGGCCGTAGCTGGCGAACCACTCAAACTTGGTAAAAGGTATTCCAAGCCACTGTGGCCACTTGGGACTCCAGTGACAGTGGTGGATCTAGGAGGACTCCCAGACTACAAATCTGATCTTTCAAAAGGAGTGCAACCCCATCCAGAACTGACAATGAGCCTATCTCCCAGTCTTGGGAATCTCTCACCCACAGGGCTTCCATTGTGCCAGGATTCAGCTTCAGTTTATTGGCCCTCATCCAGCCCATCACTGAATCTAGGCACTGATCTAGGACTTGTATAGTATCACCTATTCATCTGAATATCAGCAAGTTTTAGAGCTTCAACAGAAGCCAACATACTCTTGTGTCCAGGCTTCTAGAAGGCAGTCCAGCACCGACATATATGTGCAAAAGAGGCATGTAGATTTGCACTCTTTTCTCTCCACCCAACCTAATGACTAGACTATGGAAGGAAGGTGGGCAGGTTGTATAGCTGCACTGTAGGATTCATAACCGTTTCAATAGTTGAGGATCAACCTTCTAAGCTAACTGCTCAATGGATGGTAACATCCAAACTTCAGAAGGAGCATAGACACTGCCGTCTCACTCATAAGAGAGGTGTGGAATGGAAGATACATGCAGCATTTCATTCTGTTTGGCTACCATGTTTTCCAAAGGAGTGGCCAAATAACACTGGATAATTTGTAAGTACTCTATCCAAAAAAGGAAGGAGAAAAAACTGCTGTTAGTCAGGTCCCTTTTTGGGGGGTGGGGTTTAGGAATTGGGATCAAAAGGCTTATAAGGGAGCCATGGAATGGAATGGAAATAAAACTTTGGTTCACACAGCAGGCCTGTCTTTCCTTGAGGACAGAAAGTTTTTGTTGCCTAGAGTCTGAGATGCAGACAGTTATGCTGACAAAGCTGTAGTCAAGCCATGGCATTTGTTACTCCCTGTGACTAACAGCTCCATGAGTCCAGGGCATTCCCCTGTATCCTGATAAAACCTAGGATAACATCAACTGCCTGAAACAATAGAAAACGGTATTTGCAGGTTTCTGCATATCCAACATGTCATTCACCAGCCCAGAACCGAATTTCTAGTTGGCAAAGGAAAAGAAGGAAAGAAAGCCAATCAGAAGGCAAGAAAGTTTAAGGGAGCCAGTGGATCAAAAAGTGACTGCAAGGGGGCTTCACTTTTTTCTTTTGTTTTATTGAATGTCTTGTTTTTATATAGCTTCAGTTTTCACTAACATATTTTTGCTTGTTTGGAGCCCTTTGAGCCATAGTTTACATGTTTGCCTTCTTCTTAAAAGAGAATAATTGATTTCTTACTTTCACCATGTCCTTCATTCAGTTTTTTAGGCTGCTGCTGGCTATTTTTTCTGAGCTAGTCTTTTCAGGCTACATGCCTAGCTCCTGAGCAGCTTGCTTCAGTTTTTCCTCAGATTTCACTACTTTCTTCCATTTTAAAATATTTTCTCCACTTCCTACCTGGATTAATTTTCCAATCTGGACTTTGCTGAGTCCTACACCTTGACCCCTGGGAGAGATCTCCTCTAGTCTTCCTCTGGGTCCACAGGAGCTTGTTCCTCAGATCTTTACTTGAGTTAGATAGCTAAAACTTTTCTTTCCTCCCCTTCATTTTCCCTAAAGGTTTGGACAACACTGCTTTATAGTTGGAAGCTTTAAGCATTGCATTTTACTAGTCCAGACTGGTGGGACTAATAGTTTAACCCACCATAATGTTTGTATGGCATAGCTTTTTCTTTTGATGCTGTAATATGTAGATGCTTTTCTTATTATATTATTATTATTATTATTATTATATTTCTTACCCGCCTCTCCCTCCGGATCAAGGCGGGGAACAACATCAATATAAACAATATAAAATACATAAACTGATTAAAAACATATAAAATTAATACATTATTAAAATCAACAAAGCCTTAAAATTCGACTGGGTAGGCCATTTAATATTGTTTTTAAATGGGCCTTAGCAGAACTAAAGCTGTAGTTTACTTTGCTTGGCATAATCTTTGCATGGAAAAAAGTCGCATCACTTTGTTGTTTATGGTTACAATTGTATTTTCTCTGTAATCATTTTACTCCTGCAAGTGATGTTCTTTTGTATTTACTCTTTTCTACAAATCATTTCTCTCTTAATATTTCCTGTGTGGCATGTTTTCTGTTTTAAAAATTGAAAGGCATTTGCTGTTTTCCTGCTTAACTTTTAAGCTATATTTTCAAATATACTGAACTTTTAAAAAGCCTTAAGTCAACTCTGGTTATACTCTCTCACCCTCTGGAGCAAAATGAAAACCTCTTTTTCAACTGCATCCCTATTAAACTAAAACATTAAAAAAGGCCCCATGCTTCTCAGAGAAATAATATTGTTTTAAGGAAAGCCTGCCTAGCCTTTCCTGATCATTTTTCTGCAAGCAAACACAATTCTTTAGAATTTACAGGCATATTTATATGAACAATGTTGTCTACCTCTTGTTTCATTCTTAACTGAATGAGCCTCACATTAACCATATCAGCTTAAAGTGGCATTCCCACAAAGACTGAACACTTTATGTTGGCCCTTCTTGTAATCTCCATGCATGAATCCTCCATCTAAGGGGATGGTGTTGCAATTTGTGATGCAATACTATGAAATTTGGCACAATGAGGGCAGGCTTTTTTTTTTTTTACTTATTAGACTACAGGAAATAGCTATGAAGAAAAAACTACAGTTATGGGTACCGCCAAAAGTATTTTCAGCCTTACTTCCTTGGATAAAGTGGTTCAAACATGCATAACATTCAGGGCATTTCTCTAATGAACTTACAGGCATTTCAGTTATAAGCTACACATCTTGTAACCACCAAGAGAGGGAAATCGAGAAGCTGACTTCATTTTATTATCTTCGTATGAATCCCACATTCAGAATGTGGAATTAGGAACGTAACAGACCAAGAATGCAAACCTCAAGACTTGTCATCCTGTCCTGGAATAGCAACTAGAACTAGCTTGAATTTTTGGGCACTTAGGACACAGCAGGCTTTCTGCTTTATACAAAGCTGCAACACCAAAGGACAAGATCTGAGAACTTATTAAGTGCCATAAACTCAACAACTTCAAAGATGCAGATGAAAATTACTCACACATACACACAAGTGCTCTTGCTGTTCAACACTGGAGAAATTGATATTCCAGCACATTATTAGTTTGGATACTGTGAGGATGAAAGAAGAGGAAGTGAAGACAATGTAAGATGACCTGTAGTGGATCTAGCGCAGCCTTCCCCAAACAGGTGCCCTCTAGATATTATGAACTACAATTCTCAGCATTCCTGACAACTGGCTGGTTGATAGGAGCTGTAGTCCAAAACATCTAGAGAGTATCAGGTTGGGGAAGGTTGATCTAGCATGTACACTGCTTTCTAGCAGCATGGGGAACTGAAGCTGCTGTTGGAGCAGAATCAATGATCACACATTTCTTTCAACTACAGTACACTATACAAAAAGGCTCTCACAAGCTTGCCAGGTTCTCCAGAATAAGCTTTTACCCAAGAGCAATATGTGGAATAGCTATAAAGCAAGGCCATAAGGTCACAATGGCATTTGGAGATCCTGTATAAATACCTTCAATTGGCACAGAATGCCCAATGCCATTCTTCACTTATGTACTTATGACAACAATACAGCAATAGCAAATGTTAATGAAAGTGCTCAATAAGAGATTATGATCTACCATGAAAACAGCAAACCCAAAATTTCCATCTGATTGTCTGCTGTATACCCCACAGCTTGCACGAAAGTGTAAAAGAGCTGTAGAAACAAGCAAACTGATCATCTAGGCATCCATCCAGTCCTATAAAGGGAAGAAGCCATCTATTGGTATAAGTAGCTCCTCTCATTATTATTTTAACACTTCTTTATTACTATAACATAGGAAATTTCAGTATGGATTTACATTAATAAATATATAATATGTAACTAATAAAGCCAATATCATTTAAATTAATACAATACAGTAGAGTTGAGGAATAACTGTGTTAATAATTCAATTTTGGACCATCATTTAAAATAATATCATCCGTTAACATATATTTTAATACTTTATAAAACTGCTAAATCAATTCAAAACATAATAGTAGCCATCTATTGTTCTCTTTCATTATAATTATAGGAAACCCACAAGACAATCCTATGCATATCTATTCAGATGTAAATCCCATTGAGTTCAATGAGGCTTACTCCCACATAAGGGTGTATAAAATTGCAACCTAAATGAACTATAGTGATTAATCATACCATATTTTAGTCATCCACTGTTTTGTGGAAGGTGTTTCATTGTCTTTAGGGAATATAAGAATTTTGATGTTTCACTGTCACTTAGGGAATATGATAATTTTGACCACTTTTAATGAATGCCAAGTTAATTTATAAAGGTCAATTCACACTTTCTCTTAAATAACTGAAGAACTTTAGGGAATATGAGAATTTTGGCCATTTTTAATGAATTCCAAGTTAATTTATAAAGGTCAATTCACACTATCTCTTAAATAAATGAACAACATTACTTTTTAAACGTGTTACATATTTAATTTCCCCCAAGACATATGATCAAACTTAGCACCGCTTTGCAAACATTTCCAAGACATATGAGTTCTATAGGATTTATATAATCGTGATAGCATCAGATATCAATAATATATTATTTTGTTATTATTTTCCTTAACAACAAGACAAGGAGGTAGTGCTGAACCTCTAGTCAGTATAAAATACTAAATTTCATCAGATATTGGTTGATCAGTCTCATTGACTATTCAATCTATTACCATGTTGCATAATATAACAGAATTATTGTCATGACCCACAGCCCTTAGGCCTTCCAGTGTACAGGAGAAGATGAGGACAAGGCACAAATCTGACGGCAGGCTCAAAAAGGCATTTAAGCCATTTAACTATCAATTTCAGGCAAACAATGTAGTAGTGATAAAATCTCCATCCATTACCATTGCTGCTCTTGGCTTTTTTTCTTTCCACATAAAATCTATTAACATTCTGTGCCAGCTCTTAAGTTCTTCATTTGATATTAATGTATTAACATTTTCAATTGCATATAATAATCTTGGGATCACATTCATCTTTAAAACTGAAATTCTTCCTTATCACGATATAGGTAATACCTGCCAAGCATTAAAATTTTTACACAGCTGTTAATGATGTAAAGTTAGACAAAAACAATTTTTTGATGTTACACGCAAGATATATTCCTTTTCTAATCAACATATACTATTGTCATATTTATTGCTTTTTTTGTCTAGGTTAGTTAAAGTTAAAACTATGTCATTCACATATAAAATAATTTTATATTTATATAATTTTATTATCATACCAAAAATGATTTCATTAGAGATCATCATTATTGTTAGGGATTGATAAGGATTTTTGATCTGGGCATTGATATAAAATCAACACCTGGAACACTAGTTTCCCCAAAGCCTCTAAAGAAACATTTTAAGGTAAAGTAGAGACATATTTCACTGCACCAGGGTAAAGTTCACACCTCACATTCTAGCATTTCAGAGGAAAAACCACAGAACGATATAACCAAAACATCCTCTCCCAATAACAAGCCTCGCTATCTCTTCCTCCGAAGAGATTGCGAATTAGACATGACTCAACGGCCCTCAACACAGACTATGTAAATATTTTCAGTTCTTCGCAAGAAAAATTACTAGCCATTAGAGGAAACCAAATAACACCAAGTATCAGTGATCGAAGGTTATCAGGAAACAGTAAATTACTTTGAGGCATCTATTGCCCCGGATATTGCTTTATTTTAGTTTAAAATATTGTTTAGTTGAAACATTTATTGGCATTTATCCATCAAAGGAGGGAGGGGGTGAGTGGTATGTGACGTCAAAGCCTGTAACAGAGATAAATGAATCAGTTTTGTCTTTGTGATTCAGAGAGCCATGTGCCACTTCTTTCTCCTTTGTACGAAGTTTTGAATAAACCTGTTGGACTGAATTCTGCCTGTTCCTGGTGATTTTTCAATTTGAGAGTTAGGGAACATTTCCTTAACAGTTTGGTGTCAGCAGTGGGATCCATGCAGCAGCGTTACAACCCGGTGCTCAGGAGGACATGGTGAGTATTTTTTTTTTTTACTTCACCCTCTGTCCATGCCCTGTGTCCCCGGTCTTTGTTCCACTGGAGAACGGATTCCCTTACCCACACTCCAGTCAGGACTGAGTTTTAGTGGCTTCGTGATACTGGAAGAATATCACAGGCTAAGGGACTTGATGGTCATCACCCCTTGAGCGCTGTGTGTTTCTGAAACCTTCCAGTCCACTAGAATCAGTATTGTTTTGAATTTGTTCTGTTTTGAATTTGGTTTGGTTTTGAATTTGGTTTGGTTTGTATTTGTTTTGATTTGTGTAAGTGCCTGGACAAGATTAAGAATAAGAAAACATTGAGCATAGAACTCCATAAGCGGAGTTAAGAGGCTAAGAGTAGAATAGAAAAACCCTGCAGGTACAAAATTGGCATAATTAGAATTAACCACATCGTTAAAGATGGGAAAAAGCACATCCAATTGCGCTAAATTTGATAAAAATTCTCCTTCAAATTTTATGTGCACTACTTTTGGTCCAAAATCAGTCAAATTTGTTGAAAAATGGAATTCCTACACAAGTGATCAACCAGAGAGACGTCTCCCCATCAACAGAAGTTTTAAACCTTGATGTCCTGTGCTACTTGCGTGAGAACACTTAAGTCTTTCATCCAGCCCAAATGACATTTTGCAAAATAAGTTAGAGAGCACGTCACTAACCAAGTGAGATATAAAGACAGAGCCATTGCAGAAGTTATATAACTTGCTGATCATTTCTTCGAAAAAAAAATCTCTCAAAGAAGGCAAAGAACAAGCCACAAGGCTGATGGCTTTGCACATTCAACAATTAGAAACAAACCAACGTAAAGTGCAAAACAAATTCTTCCCACGCTCTCAAAGCTACCCACCCGGAGCACAGCCCAATTTAGCACCACCCTTTGAAATGCAGCCTAACGCTCCGCAAATGTTTGCTCCCCAATTGTGTGTGAGAGAGAGAGAAGGAGAGGAGGTGGGCGGGTGCAATGATGTCTGCTGCACCGTTCTCTCTACTTGCGCCGTCAGTCCCTCGGCCGCCGCTGTTTTCCCATCCTGTCCCGGCGTCTCTCTCGTGCGCGAGAGAGAGAGAAGGAGAGGAGGTGGGCGGGTGCAATGGTGTCTGTTGCACCGTCTTCTCTACTTGCGCCGTCAGTCCCTCGGCCGCCGCTGTTTTCCTGTCCTGTCCCAGCGTCTCTCTCGTGCGCGAGAGAGAGAAGGAGAGGAGGTGGGCGGTGCAATGATGGCCGCTGCACCGTCTTCTCTACTTGCGCCGTCAGTCCCTCGGCCGCCGCTGTTTTCCCGTCCTGTCCCAGCGTCTCTCTCGTGCGCGAGAGACAGAGAAGGAGAGGAGGTGGGCGGGTGAAATGGTGTCTGTTGCACCGTCTTCTCGTCAGTCCCTCGGCCGCCGCTGTTTTCCCGTCCTGTCCCGGCGTCTCTCTCGTGCGAGAGAGAGAGAGAAGGAGAGGAGGTGGGCGGGTGCAATGGTGTCTGCTGCACCGTTCTCTCTACTTGCGCCGTCAGTCCCTCGGCCGCCGCTGTTTTCCCATCCTGTCCCGGCGTCTCTCTCGTGCGCGAGAGAGAGAGAAGGAGAGGAGGTGGGCGGGTGCAATGGTGTCTGTTGCACCGTCTTCTCTACTTGCGCCGTCAGTCCCTCGGCCGCCGCTGTTTTCCTGTCCTGTCCCGGCGTCTCTCTCGTGCGCGAGAGAGAGAGAAGGAGAGGAGGTGGGCGGTGCAATGATGGCCACTGCACCGTCTTCTCTACTTGCGCCGTCAGTCCCTCGGCCGCCGCTGTTTTCCTGTCCTGTCCCAGCGTCTCTCTCGTGCGCGAGAGAGAGAAGGAGAGGAGGTGGGCGGTGCAATGATGGCCGCTGCACCGTCTTCTCTACTTGCGCCGTCAGTCCCTCGGCCGCCGCTGTTTTCCCGTCCTGTCCCAGCGTCTCTCTCGTGCGCGAGAGACAGAGAAGGAGAGGAGGTGGGCGGGTGAAATGGTGTCTGTTGCACCGTCTTCTCGTCAGTCCCTCGGCCGCCGCTGTTTTCCCGTCCTGTCCCGGCGTCTCTCTCGTGCGAGAGAGAGAGAGAAGGAGAGGAGGTGGGCGGGTGCAATGGTGTCTGCTGCACCGTTCTCTCTACTTGCGCCGTCAGTCCCTCGGCCGCCACTGTTTTCCCGTCCTGTCCCGGCGTCTCTCTCATGCGCGAGAGAGAGAGAGAGAGAGAGAGAGAAGGAGAGGAGGTAGGCGGGTGCAATGGTGTCTGTTGCATGAAGACAATGCTAGCCTAATGGGTACTTCTCATTTGAGCTATCACTTTTTCTGAAGGATTGATCAATAGCACAGTATGATATTAGTAGCAATGAAAAGAGCTGGTGGGATCAGTTGTACAGCAAGAAAGGAGGAAGGAGAAAATAGCTCAGATCATTTTGCATCCAGACCACTTTGAATTCGTCAGCAAACCATGTTCTTTGGTCTCCCAACAATGGTGCAGCCAGCTAAGCAATATTAAAATAAAGCCACACAATGCATGCCTCCTTAGCCCAGCCCCAAACCCAAGGGGTAATCCTTCCATGGTGCCAGAATAGACATTCAAGAGCACAGCCACTTGCATGAGCCGAAGCACATCCATATTAACGAATTTGTACTTACGTGAGTAAAAAATTACAAGTGGTGGATGTCTAAGGACACACGCAACTACAAAGGCAGAATTTGAGAGCATCCAGGAGCTTCGCACATTATAATTTCAGTGCAGCAGCCCAGAAATATAAGTGTAGAAGTAAGGGAGATTCCATCTCTCCCATGCTGAAAGCTATATGAAGATTGAGTGGTCCAATCTCAATCTCTTATTCTGCAATCACTCCTCAATGGATTATGCCAGTTAAGGACAAAGGACCAATACACTAAAGTTAAATGAATGCCCATCCAAGCCACTTCAGTATGCCATACAGATATGTTCTATTAAACAAGTCCATCCTCCTCAGCTCAGTGAAAAATAATTCAGTGACACAAGCAGCATAAGAAAAATGAAACAACATATTCCCACTTCTTTTTCAGAAAGCCATATGCTTCAAATAATCTTGCAGAAATACTATTTCCCAACCAAAACAAAGAGACTAATCATAACAGTACTTTCATAGCCAAGTAACTCCAAAATTACAGTACTATATATGCAATTTGGTGTTAAACATTTAAATACACACTACAATTAACTACAATGTAAAACGGTTCCCTTTTCAAAAATTCTGCAAATCATCAAAAAAGGACAAAAAAATACAAGTGGCTTAGGCCCCCTCTACAAGATTTCGCTTTGACGCCCGGTTCCACGATTATACACATCTCCTGACAATCGCTTTTACACCTAATACCTATATACGAGAGGCATTGAAGAGCATTACTGGCTGTATGAAACGCGCTTTAAAGTTGTTTACATGCTGATAATCGCATGAAAATGTTGCTGAAAGTAATGTGCTTTGTCCCAGAAAACTGCCCAAACAGTTTTTCCACCCTTTATTCTCCCCGCCCACCAGAATCTCCCACCTAGAGTTAAATATTTTAGCTGTGTATTTTGTTAATTTTTAAAATCTAAAACAAAAGCAAAAACTTAATTAGGGCAACTCTAGGTACCCTTGTTAGGTGTTTAATGTGGTCCTTTCTCATTTGTATATCAGGAACAAAAGACACTAGTGTTCGGGCAACACTTGCAGCTGTTCACACATTACACTTTAAAACACATTTCCCTTAAAGGAATATAAACATCCAAGTTGAAAAAAGAGCCTTGTACTAACCAAGTTGTGAGCAGGAAGCAACACCAACCTTCAGAAACTAGGCAAGATCTAAGTTTCACTGAGGTTTATTCTTCACATGAACTTTCAGAAAATTTATCAATTTGATCCTTTTAAACATTAGAAAGTATTTGATATGCTTCAGTAGTTGTTTTTAAAAAGGACACAATACAGCAGCAACTTTAGAAACAGAAGAATATTACTGCGTAATCTTTCAGAATTATCACGTACTATAATCATAATTAATCCTACATCTAAACCAAGGTAGCCTACATATGGTCCTCAAACAACTGTGGCCATCAGGGGGAGATTCCAAATACACATTTTTATGGCCCTTTCCCAGTTTTAGGGAACATCTAAGGCTCACAAAGCCCATTAACACTGGAAGTAAAGATGGCCAAATGACTGCTTGTGCATTATTTCTCCCCTCTCTGGATTCAGGAGCACCTGGTGGAGCTGGAACCAGTCAGCAGTTGCACAGGGAAAAAGAAAAGGTGAGGTAAAGGTGGAGTGCAGAGAGAGACATGTGTGTGAAGGTAAACAGGGAAGAGTTCAGAAAGACCTATAGTCATGCAGGGCAGAATGCAAAGTATGGGGCACATGACGGAAAAGAGGGGTTATAACAGAATGGGTTAAGAAGAAAACAATTGAAATCTTTAATAAAAACAATTTTCTGCTGGTAACATAGCTGTGTGGTTCCTCTTGAACTAGTACAAACATAGAAGTGACCCTCAATGTGATTTAAATTATGCATGTCTGATCTAAACAATGCTTCAGTCAAAGTAGTAATTTTGCCTTTTTGGACTTGAAAGCCTGATAAAGTATTCTATGTTGGGGTGTAAAGCGGAAGTAATACATGGCAGAGTGTGAGGGAGGAAATTAATATAGGCAAGAACACCCTGTGTCCCATTCCCGGCCGAGGAAAACTAGATTGACTCCATCTCTGTTGTCTTTCCACCAGCTGTCAAATAAGTTTTTATTCAAACAGGCCTTTGACATGTAAGTGGGTCTGTTGGGTCGAGTGTTGTTTTCATTCTGTTATTGTGTTTTTAATTGTGCTTTAATATATTTGTTTTATTGTTTTAATCCGGCTTTACTTATCTATGATTGCAAGCCACCTTGAGTGCCGTTTTCCTGGTAGAAAAGCAGAGTACAAATCAAATAAACAAACAATAAATTCCAATCTGAAAACATCTACAGAGATTCAAAGAATTAATTAAATTATGTCAGATCTACTAACTACCACTAATAAATGATAGGATGCTGCAGAGTCCAAGTTGCTGCTTTTCCAGCTACTCCAACCAAATACAAGATCAACAAGAGGAAGCCACAAGCTACAGCTCAGAGGGTACAAAGCAAATGCACAGCCTTAAAGCTCAGCTTTAAATGGGGCGGGGGGGGGGGGGAGGGGGAGAGAGAGAGAGAGAGAGAGTCTTCTTTGTTCTGGAAATGAGAAGAGGTGCTGACACACATTTGCCATTCACCTTTAAGACATCAAGGCAGAAGGAGCTCCCAGTGTCATGCAAGTACCAATGTATCCATGAGCAATTATCAGTATCTCTGTGGAAATGGCGCAGCCATGCAGCTAGAGCAGCCCCTGCTTTCTGAACATTGGCACACACTCTGCATTACTCAGATCATGACAACAAGTGCTAATTTATTCAGAGTCACCGGCACTGAGCAGCAGCACTGCCAAAGCCTATGCTATAACACACTAAAGCTTTGATGAGACAAATAATTATGCCTTGCTCCACATCGGTTTCAAGCTTTAATACATCACGCCCCCCTGCCTTAGCGCCCAAGTCATAGTGGGAAGTGATTTCACCCTCTGGAACACAGACAAGAAAACTGTTTCTTAAGAAGGAGGGACCCAGCCGCCCATTCTATTTGGAAAATTAACAAACCAGCATCAGAAAGAGCATTTACCACCAGCTGCCTCTCTCTGCAACAGCAGAACACTTTCGTCTGCACTGACTGCAACAATTTCAAAGCTTTGTGCTCCTCTGCCTCAAAACCCCCTCACAACCTATTTTCCATAGAAACCCACAAAATACTTATCTGAACTAAGCCAGAAAAACCAAATATAGGGCTCAAGGACTCAACATAATTCCAAAAGCTTGCAGATAATATTCCGTTCTGAGTCAGGATACATGAATTATTTCTATCATCCAATAACATGCAGCGTCAATTACTTTCACTTTTGTTGCACGCTGGCATATTTGAGCTACGAAATTGCACTTGTGCAGACACAGGCTATGACAGTGATTTTCAGATAGGCTGCATGTTAGCAACCATCAAGGCTGAAGTGAAATTGTACTGGACAGGCAGTTCAAATATAGCTTTCATTTATAGTGAAAAGTCTTCTAGAGAGGGCAAGACATAGCATCTGTCTCTGCAGGCCTCTCCCAGAACTGGAGCAAAAATTGGAAGGAGATGGAGGCATGCCCCAGCTGCATTGAAAGACAGGCAAAAGTGTCTTTATCGTGTCAATTTACATAAATGTCTCAGTTTGCCATCAGGCTTCACAAGACAGGAAGGAAAGCCCTGCCAGCTGGATGCCAGCAGTTAACATGTGACAAAACATTGAGACACAACGAGCAGCACTGCACGCGCATCAAACTTGAGAGATGACAATGTTCAGAAGAAACAAAGCGTATTGTGGCACCTTAAATTCTCACAAGATTGATTATGGCATAAGCTTTCGCGGACAATGTGTATTTAATAATAATAATTTGCATACAAATACAAAATCCGAACACCTAAATATAAATGATTCAAAGAAAAACCGTACAAATTAAGTGACTCTATGAAAATGAACAAAATTGGAAGGGGCAAGGTGCTATGGGAAGGGTCTGGGGTGCTAGGATGTTTGTGAGTTTCCAGGCCTACAGTAAACCCAACACTCATAAAACTTGACTAAGGGGGAAAAAACCTACATTCTATAATACACAATCTCTGAATTTGCAATCACTGCTATCAGCACTTGGAAGAAGAAAAGAGGAGCAAGCCAACCTCCCATCCTTATATAGAGGAGGCGGATGTTCTGATGTGAAAAGGGAACCTCCCAGTTCAGCCTAACAGACAAAGCTTTCCAAACAATTCTGAAAAATGTTCTGCCAGAAGTTGATAACCTGTATGTGGTACTATATATGACCATCCCAAGCACAGAATTTACGACAAATGAGCAAAGGAAATGACAATCAGCATTACAAGAGATGAGATTTGGAATCATTTTATAGCTTTAAAAAGGCCTTGCCCTCTAGAGAGAAAGACACTAAGAAAAACTAAACTGTAACACTCTGGCACTGGGCAGCTGAGCATGCAGGCATCTGAAAGGAGCCCCTTTCTTTCCTAGAAGCAAAACATGAGTCACAGACT
Organism: Anniella stebbinsi; assembly: GCA_029215795.1. Taxonomy (NCBI): domain Eukaryota; kingdom Metazoa; phylum Chordata; class Lepidosauria; order Squamata; family Anniellidae; genus Anniella; species Anniella stebbinsi. The sequence goes on along the minus strand of JARDYH010000004.1, from coordinate 41,180,921 downwards.
TTATTAAGAGAGCACTGGGCATTACTTCAGCTCAATTCCAATTAAGCCTTTGAAAATGTCAAACATACCAATCTTAATTAATTTGGTGAGCTCTGCCTCTTTAGTACAATTGCTATCTCCCAGCACATTCTTGTTTTTGCTTTCAATGGGTGTGTTGTACATTTTAATTCCAAATTCCAACCTTTGTCCCCTCCATCCCACTTCCTCTTACTCTTTAAAGTTCATACAACTCTACTCATCTTTGCATCTCTGATGTTGCCCTATTTCACCCCATTGCCCCCTACTCAATTTTCATCCTGAACCTTGATGCTTAGCTTGTGATCTTCCTCTCTGACAATATTGCCATCTTGCTCCTCGATGATTTCAATATTCATGGTGAGAATCTTTCTGACAAAGCTGCCTCATGCGTCTCTCTCTAACCTTCTCCTCTTCCTAATACACCTTGCTTTTGGACTGAGTCCTCCATGCACTACTTTGAGAAACAGTTTGTCTTTACCAACAACTGTTCTGCTCTCTTTCTGACCTCTCTATTATAGAATTTCATCTGTCTGGTTATCCTCCTGCCTCCTTGAATATGGCACAAACTTGATCCCTCCCCAGGTCTGCCTCTTCCTCCTTTCATAAGCGGCATTCCATCGATGCAATGGCTTTCTTCTAAGCTTTGTCCACCCCACTTGTCATTTCTATCCACTCCTTAGACTCTGCATTTCCACCTTCAGCATATGAATAATTTCCCCCACTCCCAAACTATTTGCCTCTCTAAGCCACAGCCAAATTCATTCCATCCATTCCGTATCTTCATTTCTGTTCTAGTGCAGCTGAATGCCTTCTGGAGGGGGAAAAAGTGGCTAATGCTAATTTTATCCATTACAAATTCATTCTCCTCTATAGTTTTCCTTGCTATGCAACATTATACCACTCTGATCACATCGCAAAAAATCCTTAAAACTTTTTCTCTTCCTTTGATGCCTTTAATAAGAGTTGTTCCATCTCCTCCCACACCACCCTCGCTCTCCACTCAAGATTAACCTTCTTAAAATCAAGACACTGAACCCAGTATATCCTTCCCTCAACCCTTTCTTCTTTTTTCCTAGTCTTGGGCCAGATCTACACCAAGCAAGATATGACACTTTGAAAACTATTTGAAAACTGTATATTTGAAAACTGTGTCCTGGGCTCCAACAGTTGTCACTACTGTTATTAACCATTTTAAAGTAGTAGTGTAGATCCTGCAGATCCTGCTTTGCTTGAAAAGTTGACTACCCTATCCTCCTTGTACAACACTTCCATATGTACTTCTTTATCCCAGAACCTCCTGTGTCCTGGTTGTCACCTCTGCCTTCCATCCTTCACTTTGTCACCATTAACTATGCTGGCTAGAGCTGATGAGAGTTGTAGGCCAATACATCTGGTCAGCCTTACATTATCCACCCCTGATCTAGATCATGCAATGATATTTTTCAAGTTCAGCTCTCCCTCTACCATGCCTTTCCTGTTCATACATGTTCAGTACCACCTGCTGAACATACTATCTTTCTCACCCATCTCATTCATTTCAAAGATATCTGCCAAGCCACATGCCCAGTTACAAAATACAGTTTGTCAGGGCCCAGCTTCAGCACTGCAGTGGGCCACATCGTTTATAGCTAGAATTTGATCAGAAGTAGTCTGGAAGTATCTGAGCCTATTCAGCCTGTGAAATGTCAGAATCTGTGTGAGTTTGTCTCGGTCAACGTTTTCAGAGCAGGGGAGGGGGAGGGGTGAGTCACCCTACTCCCTGTCCAGTACCAGGTTTGGTGCTAGCAAGAAAGGAGGCTAGAAACTCTCAGTAAAAACCTAACACCTAGGCTTAAGCGTCAACACTGGAGGGCTGAACAGAGTTGCCCTGCTTGGATAGGGACCTCGTTGAAAGGCCAAAAGTTCTTGTCTGTGAAGTGCCCCGGAGGAGATGTCTTACAGTCACACTTTCCCCCTATAAGCTGATGGAAAGGAAAGGAGCTTTGCTAGGAACATTCTCATCTTCACTACCCGAAACCCTCTGTTTGGATCTACCATTATCTGAGCCTCTGGAGGCACACTGCTCATGAACTCTCTTTCTAATTGGAACTTTGGATTGCTAAGGACTTGCCATGAAAAGTACCATAATGCTTTTCATAAATTTGAACTTTTGTTTGCTGTGGATTGTGTGTTTTCCTTGTTGTCATCCCAGAATGCCAGCAGGCTGGGTCTGATCCTGATTCTTGGACATTTCTCTGCCTGGATTCATGCAGTGTGGTGTTACCAAGGTGAAAGCTATGGTTGTCGAATTCTCTGCTGTTGTAGGTTTACTCTTGGATTTGATAGGCGTCAACCATGTAGCCTGGAGTTTTCAATTGAAAGATTCCAAATTGGACAAACTGTGTGTATGTGTGTGGCTCTGTTTAGCCCTTGCTAAACACCCTTTTGATTGCCTTGGAGAAATCATGCCAGGAATCATTCCAGTTTCTTGTCTGGGATTTGGAACCCCATATATGGATTGCCTGGGAAGATTTATACCAAGAATCCTGAGTCCCCTTTTCCTGTATTCAGAGCTGTAGAGATTGCATTGGGGAAACACAGTTGTGAGGATCTCGGTCACAGTTGTGGTTGTTCACTTTTGACTGCTCTGGAACTATATAGAGCCTATAGAGCCTATATATTAGTTATAAAATTTCTGAAGAATGTAACCATTAAGCTTTTGCCTTGGGATTTGCTAGAATAAAAAAGTCTCACTGTTTTGGATATCCTGAATCAGATTACCTGAATATGTGCAAGAGAGACTGGGCCCTCAACATTTTGCTGTTTTCCTTAGTTCAGTAGTTTCTCTTGACGCAGCTTTATCTCTTACAATGATAGCTAGCAAAAACCTTTCAGTTAACATTAACACATACATCTTCATTTGTACTCATCACCATCATTGAGCTAGTTCCAAACCCACTTGTTCATTGCAGTGTTATTGCACCCCAAAAATGGGGAATAAAAGAATGCTCTTGTGTATACGAATCAAGTTGGCTATCCCATTCTGTGGTCCCTTGAGGCTTGCATGGGAAGTGGATAGCATCCAATGGCAGTCAGAACATTGCAAGAATAAAATAGTTCCAACCGGGTCCTGCTGACTGAAACTCTCTCCTACTAGGTCAATGTCCTACTAGGTCCTAAATTATTTATTATGTATTTATTTGTAACAGTTATATACTACTGAATATTATAGAATTTCTCAGTAGTTCACAACATTAAGCCAACTGAAGCCTTATATAGGCGGACAAGACCTGGAGGAGCTGACTGGATTGTTAAAGGTACCACACCTGATTTTGTAGGTTAAAACTTCTGTAAGGCTAAGGGGATAGAAGTTATGCTAAGGACTCATCCTCTTAGCCAGAGGGCAATGGCAGGACTGTGTCCTCTGGCTGGGAGGGCCCTGAATAACGCATGCACTATCCTACCCATGAGAAGTTAGGCTGAACATTGTTCTCATCAGAATCCTCTGCTCCCCACTAGAAGATTCAAGAGCTGGGGGTAATGGCATTGGCATTATTTACATGCATCTTTGTTGGCCTTGAGCTTTCTGGGAGAACACTATGTGAAATCTTCTAACTCACTGATGCAGTTACTTTTTTAACGTTTTTACCTGCACTAGAAGATTAATACCTTTTCCAACAGTTCAAGAGATTCCAAACTCCAGAAATTATGAGATAAGATTCTCTGCTACTTTGAAAAGGTCCTGGTTACTTTCATTATCTGAGGCAAGAAAAGAAATCAGTATGGTAGCAAGGCAGTTTAGATGCAATGTCAGAGAACCAATTAGTATTTCATGGCCAGGCTCAGACACTGGCAGGCAATTATGAAATTGCCTCCTAAGCGTGTTCCAACTGAGCTTTATTCCTCCTGGGTCTGCATTTAAAGAAACCCCATTTGGGGTTTCTTAAAACAACTCTAATTAAGTAATCTTCAATTTAACAATTTCCCTACTGGCTTACTCAGCTGGGATCTCCCTCAATTATAGAGCTTAATTTTTGTCCTTCCTCTCTCTCTCTCTCTTTCTCTCTCTCTCTCTCTCACACACACACACACACACACATCTGGAATTCTAGAAACCTTGCGAGAGAAAAATAGTTTGCTTATTTTAACTAGTATTCTTCAAGTGGCCGTCTGTGCAGCCACACATACAGAATCAACATCTGCGTAGAGCCATCTCAGGAACCCTATAGGATTTAATTAAGCTAAGTATCCAAAACTCCCTCTTGCTCTTTTCCTCAGGAAGAGCATTTGGACTCTGGGCATGCCTTGAGGAACTTTGACATTGGTTCTTCACAACTGCCACAGTACATGTGTCCCTTCTAAGAGTGAAACACATTTGCAGCAGGAAGTGAGGATGGGTGGTGGGCCTACACTAAGGGTAAGAAAAGTAGGGTTGATAAAAATCAAAGATTTAAAACAAAAATTAAAAATCCAGGGGTTTTTTTATTTATTTAAACTGGATTTTTTTTAATTGAAATCAGATTTTGAAATTTTCTTAAAACAATTGTTTTTAAAAAAGAGCCTAGGTCAAAGATTAGGAATATTAATTATACAATTTCTAATTATATTCTATGAATATGTTAACAGCAATTTATGGAGATGGGATATAACCTGATCAGTCCTATTCTGCACTGCAGGTGGTGCATGCTCTCTGTGAGCCTATCTACACACACAGGATAAAACACTTTGAAAATGTTTTGAAAACTGTATATGGAGTGTGTCCTGGGCCCCAACAGTTCTCAAAACTGTCAGCCTATCTACACTACTGCTTTAAAACAGTTTAAAATGGTTTAAAACAGTTTATAACAGTTTTGAGAACTGTTGGGGCCCAGGACACACTCCATATACAGTTTTCAAAACGTTTTCAAAGTGTTTTATCCTGCATGTGTAGATAGGCTCTCTGTCTCTCTCAGGCAAAGATGGAGAAGGTCAGTGAATACAGAATTTGGGCAGATGATCTGAACAAGGAGGAGGAGTCTGGATATAAATGCAAGAGATAGGGGAGGGGAATAGAAAATGAAATCAAAAGTGAACAGGACATATTCATGTAGTCCTGACTCCTGAGGAAACTTCTGCTGCATATATCCTCCACTGAAGAAAGGAAATACCCAGCATGACAGCAGTTGGCCATAAAAGAGACCCCATCTGGGAATATTTTGTTTCTGTACCTGCTGAGGTTGAAATTGCCTAAATTTTATTTGTTTAAATAAACTTTCTATTTAACTAAAAACTTAAATAGTTAACCATTCAAAAATCCATGTGTGTGTTTTATTAATGTTGTTTGTCGAAGATGAAAACTAAACTGAAGAATAAACAATCTTATTCGTACAAGGAAGATGAATAAAAATGACTACAGAATGCTAAGCTGGTTGCTGTGGGATCAAGAAAGGTCAAAGAATCACAGAACCAGTGACAGAGTAAAAAGGTGGTGCCCAGAGTTGGGAACTGAAAGAAAAAAATAATCCACAGAGTGGGCAGCTGCATACCGACTGTGTTAATGGTTGGGATTCTTTATTGAGAAAGGTAAAGGAGAACCAAAGGGAGCAGTCATGACAGTGGCCATTACTACATCTTGTGGTGTAGTTATGGCCACCAATTAGTTTAACTATGCTTTGTGTGAAGAAGTACTTCCTTTTATACATCTAAACCAGTGGTCCTCAAATTTCTCAGTCTGGGAAGCCTCTTTCACTCTTGATTATTAATTGGGAATATATGAGATTTGCATTTTCCATCTGCTTCACGTCTGCCATCTTGCTAGGAGCAGTAGCACAGCACACAGGTGCATGTTTCAATGCACTTCAGTTCAATACACTCTGGGACAAACAAATTACTCTTCCTAACACATCAAAGGGGAGAATGGAAGAGTTTGATGGAACCTGCGTAGTCAGGGCGCCCTGCGAAGCTTTCCTGAATCTTTTATCCATCAATACACTGTGAGTACATACGGCCTCCTCCACACGGGGCGTTTAATGAGCCTTGAAGGCTCATTATAAATTTTACCTACACACGAGCGGAGCGCAAAACGGGCGTACAGGCGCGTTATCTCCCCGATAATGCGCATTTTCGAACGCGCGTTAAATAGCGACTTTTATTTTGCTCCGGCCGTTAAAGCGCATTTTCGCTGTGTGAACAAGCGATTATGCGCATTAACTACCTGGAAAGCGCTTTTTGGGCATCTTTTAATGCGCTTCGCCGCTTCTCGCCGCCTCCCGTGCAGAGGGATTGTGAGTAAATGCGCCTCCGCGATAATGCGCATAATCGCGGAACCAGGCACAAAGGCGCATTCTTGTGGAGGGGGCCTACGTCAGTGACAGTACTTGCAAAACAAAGACAAGGGGAAAACATAGCTTTCATGAGAATAGAGATCTCCAGCAACACAATTACAAACAGCCACCTCATTGCGTATCAAGGCAGATGCAGAACAGCAGCACTAACATCACTATTATTTCAATACAAGAGTTTGAGTGTTATGTTCTTAAAACCTAGGTTCTGGTTCCATGTGATCCCAAGATTTTGCATTTTGTTTTCAAGATATCCAATCCTCATGTTTGCAAAGATATCCAGTCTTCATGTTTGCAAAGCATTTTTAATTTGGGTTAGTAAAATTTATTTTAAAACACCAGGAGACAATACAGAACATCTGAGGTAGTGTGAAATAATTATTTCTCATCCCTTGCCACTGTTCATGTGAATTTGCACTTTTGATGTCATGCTTCTGTACTGCTTTTCTTATAGACTTTTAAAATGCTGATACAGTCATTACTACTTGTGATTAAAAAAAACAAAAACCTTAAGAACATAGGTGGGCCGCATCCTCAACACCACCACTTTAATTGCCACCACCATGCTGCTGATTTTACCACTGAAATGTGGTGGTGCCATGCCAGCAGAAAAGCAGCAATTTACCTTCAAAATAAGGCAAAGTGGTGAGTGCGTACTTTGTTGGGAAGCAAAATTGCATTTTCAGAAGCCTCTCGGGTGCCTAATTGTGCTTCCCAGCAAGGTACACATTTCCTGCACATCTTGTGTCACAGGAAAATTGTATGGGTTTTGCTGCTGCTGCAGCAAATTCAATGGTGATGGGGCCACACAGTTCCAAACCCTGTTTCAGAACAAGAGAAGAGCTGTACTGGATCAGACCAAAGGCCTATCTAGTCTAGTATTCTGTTCACAGAGTGGCTAGCCAACTATCTGTGGGAAGCCCAGAAGTAGGACACGAGTGCAATATCACCTTCCTGCTCCTGTTCCCAAGCTGCTGATATAAAAAGGCACAGTGCCTCCATATTGGAGGTATTATATAAGCTTCATGACTAGTAGTCACTGATAACCTTATCCTCCATAATCCCCTTTTAAAGCCATCCAAACTGGTGGCCGTCATTACATCTCATGGTAGAGAATTCTGTAATTTTACTATGCACTGTGAGAAGTACTTTCTTTTGTGTCTCCTGAACCTCACATTATTTAGTGTCACTGGATGGCCCCAGATTCTAATATTATGAAAAAGGGAGTAAAATATCTCCCTATCTACTTCCCACACACCGTGTATATTTTCTCATATTATAAGTTCTGGCTTGCTTTGTTTGCCGTGGTAGACAATCTATGGCAAGAACTAGACAGGGGGAGTATGGCCCAGTGGGCTCTGCTTGAGCTTTGAGCAACTTTTGATACATTCAACTATGGGTATACTTTTAGACCACCTAGCTGGGCTAAGACTTGAAGGCACTATTTTACAGTGGCTGTAGTTGTCCTTGGGGTGCAGTTTCAGAAGGTGGTGCTTTAGGATTCCTGACTGATGCAGTAGCAATTTGTCTATAGTGTCCCTCAGGATTCCACCTTGTCCCCCATGCTATTTAACATATACATGAAACTATTGGGAGCAGTTGTCCGGAGGTTTAGGGTTCGGTGCCACCAGTATGCTGATGGCATAGAAAAGGCTTGACAGACGACACAATAGTCAAAGGTTGACTATTTAAGCAACAGGGGACTATTTAAGCAACCATTGACTATTGTGTCATCCATACCCAGTCAAAGTGTGCCAAGGTAAACTGAAAAGAAAAACAGTTTACAAAAATAAATTCTGTTCAAGGACATTATGCTTTTCAGCAAATAAAAGTGTGTTGGGGAGGGGGGCTGATCAAATAAGGCTTTGATAGCTTATCGTTATCAATTTAGCTGATGAAATCAGGATTCACACTCTTTGGAATCATGTAGCTCCTTGGAATCTATTAGATCCAAGTATGTGCATGGATTTGCAAAAAGAAAAATAGGATTTCCAATTTGGAATAACCAAAATGTCCTTCCATATGTAGGAAAGGGCTTCCATGGTTACAAAAGACCCCCTCCACATATGTTAGATTTTTTTAGCATGTGTAAAATGTTTGTCCTCTTCAGATAGCTACATAACAGATTTTGCTATTTGCCTCCTAGCAACACAAACTGATTTAGTTGCTACATTCCAAAACGTAGTTTATATTTTTAATATGGCTTGAACATAAACATGGATTAACAAACTAAGATATATGTACTGAAACAGCATATATGCCATGGCTTTTGGCCCCACTGTTCACGTTTTTTCTGTAATTTATCTATCTGCTGACTGAAGGTAACATTTTGTTGAAGTGGGCTCTAGTCTGCAAATCTTATACCATAATATATCTATTAGTCTTTAAAGTTCAATATTCCTTTTTGTCTTTGCTGCTAGCCACTATCCCTCAGTTACCATTTTTGCCTCAGAAACATAAATAGTAGCTTATCTGGATATGGTTTGATTATGTCGTAACAGCATCTTTTGAAGCAGCTACAAATCAGCATATGCAATGCTCTCTGGACAGAGAAATAGTCCTCAATCAAATCATTCACAAGGTGTCACAGCTGCACATTTGAGTTTACCTAGAGCCTATCTACACTACTGCTTTAAAACGGTTTATAACAGTTTTAAACCGGTTAATAAACCATTTTATACCAGTAGTGTAGATAGGCTCCTAGTTTGCTATGAAGACTCACATACACAACATTTACTTTCTTCAGAGTGTGATATATACAGTCTATAAGAAGATGCACAAGTGCATCCATTGTAAAGTTCTTGTCAGCAGAATATGCTTTTATTTCTTCTTATATTTTTAGATCACCCTATAACTGACGTTCTCTGAGTGGTACATAGATAAATTAAAAACATAAAATGCAATATAATAAATTAATGACAATAAAAGAGCACATGACAAAACTGAGATAAAACAAACAGCACAGATAACAATGCAGCACATAATAAAATCAAAAGTAAAGCCAGCAGCAAGGATAAAACAGTGCAGAATCTAAAAGCACTAAAATAGTTCCTAAGTGCCTTGGAAAATAAAAAGGTGTTCACCATATTGTAGGCACTAAGTGGACTTCTCTGGAGAAAGCATCCCAGAGATAGAACATCCCACTGAAAAAGCACCCAGAGGAGGGTCTCAGACAACTCCAGGGAAGGAAACATGGGAGGAGATGCTTCCCCTGACAATCCAGTCCCAGCGTTTGAATTGGGCCCAGAAACAGACCAACAGCCAGTGCAGATGGCAACACACTAGCACAATGTGATCACATCCGCCAGCCCCCATTAACAATTTAGCCACCCTGTTTTGAACCAGGTGAGGCTTCCAGACAAGCCCCACAGGCAACGCCACATACTGTACAATCAATGCAGTGCAATAACCCAAATGGAAAACGTTCCTGATGGAGTAACCAATCACAAAGATAGTTAGAAAATAGGTCTGTTCAGAGTCATAGGAATCTCAGAGTTGAACAGCAGATGTATTGCTTCAGCAAAGATGTGGAGGCAAGTGAGCTCTTTTTAGGAGCCGGAGTGCAGGGGGAGGTATCCCATGTTGTCAATGTGCTGGTTGGCTTCAGTTTCTACAAGCAGGAAAGAACATCTAACCTTCTTTATCATGTTCACTTGGGCCATCCTGAACTTCCAATTGATGAGAGGAAGCTTGAAGACCTAATTTATTCCGCTTGCTGGTTCAAGACCTAGGCCATTGCTTTCAATCATACCTGAGAATAGCATATATTCTGTCTAAGAATTCAGTCTTGACCAAGACAATTGTACTTATCCCAAGGAAGATCCTTCAGGTGAATTCAGAAGAAATGACCATGGAATAATTTCTCCACTTTTTACTAATTTTATACCTTGGAACATATGTTATCTTGTCCAGCTAAAACTAAATATTGGATTTAAAACTTTCTTAATGGCCAATATTTGAAGTAAATTACTTAACTTCTAAAGTTTAATTGTTCATTGATTACATTTCTATACCACCCAATAGCTGAAGCTCTCTGGGCAGTTTACAGCAGTTAAGACCATAAAATACAATTTAAGATACAATATTAAAGTTTAAAAGTACGGCATGAAATAAAAGTAAAAACAAAAACAAAATAAAACCTAGCAAAAAATTAAATTTAAAATACAGGAACGGATTTAAAACAACAGAAACTGACAGAATAAAATGCCTCAGAAAATAAGGTCTTCACCTGGCACCAAAAAGAGTACAACCTAAGCACCAGATAAGCCTCTCTGGGAAGCTCATTCTACAACTAGATGCCACAACAGAAAAGGCCCTCTTCTTAGTAGCCACCCACCCTTCTTCCTTTGGCCAGAGGTCTCAGAGAAGTACCACTGAGCACGTTCTTAGGATCCAGGCAGGTGTATATGGAAGGAAACTGTCCTTCAGGTAACCTGACCTGAAGCCATTTAGGGCTTTGAATATTAATACCATCAACTTTGAATCTTGCCTGGACATGGAGTGGCTGCAAGTGCAGATAGGATAGTATTGGCATAATATAATTACATTGGCCAGTGCCTGTTAACAATTTCGCTGCCCTATTTTGGACCGGCTGAAGTTTCCACACCATTTTCAAAGGCAGCCCCACATATAATTGCAATAATCCAGATGAATGGTTATCAGAGGATGAACAACTCTAGTTAGGCAATCTCCTACCATAATGGAATAAAGTTCCATTATTTTAAGTCTGCAGGGGTCACTAGAGCTCCACATCTTACAGGTTTCCGCTATGAGGTGTTTCCAGATAGAGGGCTCCTAGCATTACCTAGAATAAGACAATGAGCAACTATTCTGTCTTTTCCCCTTTAACAGATTATTTCCCTGGTAAGAAGAAAGATAGAAGCGCTAGTGGAAAAACATTGTAGAGCTACAGATTGAAGACAGTGGCATCTGGAATCCCTGTAAAATTCTGAGAACAAGGCTGAGATCATACTTCCTGTCTTCCGAGACCTTTTTTTAAAGTAGTTGCACATTTCTTATAAATATGTGTACTTAAATTCAAGTTTAGAGATTGTCTTCAGAATCCATCTTCTCAGGAGTAGCATCCAATCTATAGGTCAAATCTCTGGCTTTTATTTTCATCTCAGGTGCAAAAACCACTCATAGGTTCCACCATTTTTCCCTCCCTGAATCAATAGTTTCACTGGGTAAAAAGGTCTTTATCCCTACATCTTTCACCTTCTTTCAGTTCCCATAAAGCAAAGCTTGAAATCTGGCCTAGCCGCCAGCATAATTTCAAAGCTTATGTCCCATTTTTTGAAGGGGGCTGGGTAGGCCTGGCCTGCAAAGAGTTAGGGAAAGAGTAGGGAGTTGATCAACTTTGGGATCCAGACACAGCGAGGGATTGTTTATAAGCATTATCATTACGAACTTTCTCAAAATTCAATAAGGCAGAACAACATATATTTCTGGATTCCATATTATAATAATTGCCACAACACAACTCAAAAGCAAAACAATTATCTCAGATGGGGCTATATGCTACACTAAGTGTTAAGGGGAAACATGGCTTCTAAACACAATGCTCTGCAAAGGAACTGTACTGCTTATACTCTCTAGAGTTCCTAGAAAAAGGTATAGTTTAGCAAGATACTGGTATTACGCTCATGATTGTAGATTGTGCTCCTGTAACAGCTAGAAATACCAGGTCATCTCCTACCACTATAGAATACATATTTAATATTCACAATTCTTCAATTACACACCAGGTAGCATTTTGGTTTCCAGTCCAATTCTGCTGATGCAGTTCAAATATTAGATTTCCATCACCCAGCAGAATTGTATGCCAACAATTCCCAACACACCCTCTCAAAACTAAGTATTATAAGAGCAATTAATGGGCAACAACACAATGCAATAACACATCCTGAAAGAATGCTGTATGGGTAAGCACCAAGTAATAGGACTGGTTTACAACTTTACAAGCTACTTCATGCAGCATCCTGCACCTAAGACAACCACACTGTGCTCAATGCAAATGAGTTGAAGAATGGGCAACTATACTAGCTTCAGGATCATCACCCATATTACTTAGAAAAGGCACAAGTATACATGCCTATGTCTAAACATGCTTTCATATTAAACACTGGAGGGCAACAAGTATATTTCACAGAGTAGGACACATGTTTTTACTGACTGAATGAACAACAAGCATCTTCTTTGGGAAACAGATATAAAATATAAATGTATCTCTTCAAGATAAAATGGGGAAAGCACTCCTAAAAATCTGTAGGTTGTGCCAAGGAAGCACAAGCCAGCTCAGGCAGACAAAAGCACACAGTGGGCCTGTTCAGACAACACACTAAGCCATGGTTAGGTCGCTGACCCTTTTGTAGCTAACGGTTAGTGAGTGCGTTTAAACTGTGGGTATGTAGCCACCATGGTTAGGAATGGTTCAAGTGACACACTAAGCCATAATGTTTACTTCAAAACGCTTAACAATCATGGCTTAGCGTGTCGTCTGAACAGGGTCACTATCAAGAAAGCCATGATAAGGTATTTATAAATAAGGTATTAAAAGTATCAGATGTTTCGAACAGATACCTGCAGTATTCTATAAAATGGAATTCAACTGCACCCCAGAGAGGTATAGAAGACATATTTTAAGATTTTTGGAACTGATCATGCATGAAAGCAGCTGCAATGACATTCAAACACGCAAGGTACATGACTCCTCAAATCCTTCACATTTTTTTATATATTCCAGCCTTCCTCCAGGAGTTCAGAACAGAGTAATCTCCATGCCAGCACTGGCCAGGCTTCAATTTGCTTATCTTCAGAAACTGAGCTACACCAGGTATCATCAGGCCATTCTCAGGGCTTATGAGGCAATTTAACTGTTCAAATACAGCATAGTTGCTCTAATTATTTAACAGCACTCCTAATAGTATTTTTCATTTTGAATTCTAGTGACAGACGATGAATCTGGAATAAAAAATGATTTGGCCACAGTATTGACAGACCAGATTGGAATCTTCTGTTACCCACGCTAAGGGAACAGATGATGTACAACAGTGGCCTGTTTACATGGAGCTGTGCCCAGATTATTGCAGGAAGAATCCTGTACTCTCTGCAAGTCACCAGAGCCACTATGGTGGATTCAGGCATGCACATTTCCTCGGGGGGGGGGGGGAATACATTGAGCATTCGAGGGAAATAGAATAGGTCTCTAAAGTCAGGTGAGAAAAATGAGTATACTGCTACTTTAGTCCATTATTGCTACAAAGAATTTGTGGGAGTCTGCACAGGCTAAAAACAAATTCATGGGGAAAAAGCAAATATGAAGAAACACAATGATGTTTCATGCTGTTGGAGAATCTCAACAGTATGCCATTTTCAAACACACTGCCTGCAAATGAAAACTCTGAAAAGAGCTGCTGGGAAGCAGCAGCAGTTGGGGGCACTGTCTATATTAGGAAAGTACATTGTGTTACTAACACAGATTAGTATTCTCAGTCAAAACGTATTTGTTAACAAAAAAAATCCTTGAGGACTGAAAAGAACAGAGGGTTACTGCTCACTTAAATAAATCTCTGACAGGACAAAACAACATATTAAACATGCTTTTCATACCTGGACAAGATAGACATTATGGGCCAGTTCAGAGACAATGTTTGCAAACCATGGTTTACGGAGCCAGGAACAAGCAGCAGGCCTGCATTCTGCTCCCTTCCCTCCTTTTTTTGTGCACTGGCTGCAGCACGGAGATCCTGGTTTGCTTAGACCAGAGATCCCCATTTGGGAAATAATGGAGGACTCTGGATGACAGCCAATACAGAGGCCTTGTGGGTTGGTGGTCCCCAGGTCCGGGAAATGAGGTGTTTGCCTGTTTTGGATGGGGTTGCACTCCCCTCTGAAGGAGCAGGTCCATAGTTTGGGGGTGCTCCTGGATCCATCTTTGTCACTGAAGACCCAGGTGGCCTTGGTGGCTCAGAGTGCCCATTATCAACTTCGGTTGGTATGCCAGCTATGCCCATTCTTGGATAGGGATAGCCTAGCCACGGTCATTCATGCACTGGGTACCTCACAATTAGACTACTGTAATGCGCTCCGTGTGGGGTACCCATGCGTGTGGTTCAGAAGTTGTAGCTTGTGCAGACCGCAGCAGCTAGGGTGTTTACCGGGACACCTAGCTCTGTTCACATAAGACCTGTGCTAAAAGAATTGCACTGGCTGCCTGTTAGCTACTGAGCCATATACAAGGTTATGTTATTATCCTATAAAGCCCTAAACAACTTGGGACCAGGATACCTAGAAGACCACCTTTCCTTATACATGCCCAGACAACACTTACAATCATCAGAGAAGGTCCTGCTCGTCATTCCAAGACAAACAGAATGTCATCACAAAGAACCTCGATGGCAGGTCTCCTCTGTAACAGCACCCACGCTCTGGAACACCCTCCCTCGTGTGGTTCAGGAGACGGAAAATATAACATTATTCAAACGCCTCCTGAAAACACATCTTTTTAGACAAGTCTTCCCTGGATTATAACTTTTCCTGGTTTTATATGACTGCTATGGTCGCCTTAGTGAATGATCTACGCTTGAGTATTGACAGGTGGAGTGTGTCCCTGCTGGTACTTCTGGATCTCTCAGCGGCTTTCGATACCATCGACCATGGTATCCTTCTGGAACGCCTGAGGGGACTGGGAATCGGGGGCACTGTGCTTCAGTGATTCCGGTCCTACCTCTCGGGCAGGTTCCAGATGGTGATCAAATCAAACCAAATTTTATTTGCATCAAGCGAATAGCCATTGCAATTTATAACCGTAAAATAAACATAATACAAAAAGCAGACAGTAAAATGTCCCATATTCGTGGGGCGGGGAGGGAATCCTCAACATAAATATACTCAGTGTCACCAAGCAAATAAAAGTGTTGAATGCAGTTAGAACTGAAATTATTCAATTTAGAACTCTGGATGTGATTGCATCCCTCGTTTTAATAGCAGTTGCTAAAAATTTCACAGTTTTTGCTGTAACCAATCTATTATAATCCTCAAGGAGGCAGTTCACATAATAATCAGTTGGACGCCCTGGATATGGGTGATGCTTGGGGATAGTTGCTCCTCAAAGAAGGTGCTATTGTATGGCGTACCACAAGGCGCCATCCTATCCTCAATGCTATTTAACATCTACATGAAACAGCTGGGAGAGATCATCCAGAGGCATGGGGTGGGGTGTTATCAATACGCTGATGACACCCAAATATATTTCTCTATGCCTTTGACAACAGCATCAGCTAAGGATAGTGTGTCTCCTGTGTATGAATGCTTGGATGCGGTAATGGGCTGGATGATGGAAAACAAACTGAAGCTGAATCCAGACAAGACGGAGGTGCTTACTGTTAAAAGTCCCAACCTGGGTTTGGAGGTATATCAACCAGTTCTGGATGGGGTTACACTCCCCCTGAAACGCTGTGTTCGCAGCTTGGGGGTGCTCCTGGATCCATCACTCCAAATGACAGCTCAGATAGTTACGAAGGCCAGGAGTGCCTACCATTTACTACAGTCGGCCAAGACCAGGCTGACAACTGTTATCCAGAATACCTTCTCTTCTGCCACTCCCAGACTGTGAAATGACGTGCCAGAGGAGATTCATCAACTTAATAGTCTTTTTGACTTTAAGAAAGCCATAAAGACCGATCTCTTCCGGCAGGCCTACCCAGTCAAATTTTAAGAATTTTATTTGTAATTTAGTAATATATTAATTTTATATGTTTTAATCAGTTTTATGTATTTTGTGTCATTTATATCGATGCTGTTCCCCGCCTCGATCCTGAGGGAGAGGCAGGTAAGAAATAAATATATTATTATTATTATTATTATTATTATTTTAAAAAATAAAGTTTTTAATTCTGACTTTGTATATTGTGGTTTTTATTTGTTTTAATTGTGAACTGCCCAGAGTGCCTTGGCTGTTGGGCAATATAAATATGTAATAAATAAATAAACAAAATCAGGATCAAAGCCAGCATAAAAGTAGAGGTGAAGCAAGAGAGAGAAGAGTGTTCGCTATGTCTATTTGGTTTATATACCATGGTTTAAAAAGCAAGGGAGATTAGGGCTAAACCAGCTCACTAACAACAACAGATTGAATCTTAAAGGAAGTGTAATTAGAGAAGCTTGAGAATAAAGGACAGAGGTGACAGGGAAATTGAGGCAAGAAAGGACCAATCAAGGAGGAGATTCATTCTGATGGAACTTCAGGGGGCTTAAGATGAGGATAGGTTGCATGCTAAGAAGGGAGGGAAATGATGAATTTTGATACATGCCTTCCCAGTAGTTTCAAGAGGTACAAAATGTGGCCCCTTGGATGTTGGTGGGGGCAGGAAGTCAGCAAACATGCCCCCAATTTTGCACCAATTGCACTGGCTGCCAGTAAACTTCCAGTCCAAATTCAAAGTGCTGGTCATAACTTTTAATGACCTAAATGAATTACAACCAGGATGTTTGAAGATTCATCTTCACCCATATAACCCTGCCTGTACCCTAAGATCTGTGCCAGAGGTTCTTCTGGAATGCCCACCATTAAAATCTGTTAAGTTGACATTCATTACAGATAGGGCCTTCTTGGTGGTGGTCCCAACACTGTGGTATTCTCTTCCTATTGATGTGTGACTAGCCCCTACTGTGCAGATGTTTAAGTGAGCAGTAAAGACCTTTCTGTTTAAAGCTGCTTTCAACTGAATTCGTAGTAGGCTTGTGTGTTCAAAGCAGCTTCACAAAATATTCTGCATGCTTGCTACTATGGCTATTATGCTTGACCATGATCTTGTTTATATACTGCTTTGTGAGGGTGCAGCCTAAATACTGGCTTTAATAGACTGTAAATGTATGATTTAATTAATTAAAAGGAAACCAAGAGTTTGACTACCTATCCAGAAAGAACCTCAGGGCTCTATAAGGAAAAAAAATCCAGTCACTATATGACATTGTTTTTACTCCAGGATGAAGTAGGTGAGAACATGAGGAAAAACATGTCCTATAATCTGTGGAACAAGCTCATTTTAGATACAAAGGAAAATCCAAGCCTAACAGCCCTTGTTCCACAAATATAGGCCTTGTTTGTGGTCCAAGCCCCAAGCTCTTAACAATCTAACTACTATTTACTTGAATACTAAGGATATAGCATCCATTCAGGTTGCTACATCCCTGGCTTAAGGACTGGATTGCATGCAGAATCACTCTTTTCCTATATGCTGATAGTTCAATGGGTGACTAAAAGCATTGCTGTCTTAACTATAATCTTGTTGGCCTTTTGCAAAAGTTCTCATACGCACACCGGTGATTGATTCAGGCATTTGCAGAAAAATTGTCCAAATGGATAACTATTTGTCCCATGAAAGACCTGGCAAGAACATGATATTGACTTTCATTGCCAGCTAGCTGGTAGTTTATTGGCTCTTCCTATAGGCCAGGTCCTTGGAATAACCATGCCAAATGATGGGTTCCTTAACTAAAAATATTGACGTTAAGCCTAAGCAGAAATCTGAGTTTCTCCTTGGATATTCCTATGCTGAATCTGGTTGGGAACACTCACCAGCAGGAAATATACAAATATCTTCCATGAGCCTCCTCAACAGGTACTAAAACAGCTATGTTGAATGTGATGAACCAGTAACTTCTTATCAGGAGATGATCATGCTTTGCAATTTACCTAGCACCATAAAATCTACCTGTGCCCAAAGGATAGTCCTGGTCAGTGTCCTGATCTTACACTGTGTTATCAACATCACTTTATCATGAGTCTTCCACCTGTAGTCTCCACCTTGGAGGGGAAAAAAGAGTTCTCTCCAAAATGACAATAAAGCTGTGGTCTAATGCAGGTTACATAGATCCGAATTGCCGTCTCTTTTGCCCTAGAAAAGATCTAATGAAGATACCCCCAGAGTAAAGAAAAAAACCCTGTCACTTCTATAGTCCAAGAGTGCCACTAAACTACGGTTGCTAGATGTAGAATCTAGACTCTGCACAGAAAGTGTGCCAGCTGTGACTTCTACTGTCACAGCAAACTGTGAGCTGGCAATCATAATCAAAAAGATGTGCTACTGTTGCTGAATCTCTCATACTGATTTGAACCAGCCAACCAATTCTTTGAATGCAGGCTTTAATCTTTTTGTGATTATAGAAAGCCAACATTGAACTTTGTTGCTTTAAGTGTTAAATTCTAAGTAGAAAAAATGCTCAATATTTTTTAGAAGACAAAGTTAAACACAAAACGTTTCCTTTTTCAATTCAAACTCTGCACTCGGATTTTCTCCAGATGTGATATCATCTGCTATTTTACTTCCAACTAGAAATCCGCAGACATATCAATATGAAATTTAGCTATCCTTCCCCTGCCCCACCCTCCCTCTCTCTCTCTCTCTCTCTCTCTCTCTCTCTCTCCTTCCAGCTTCAAATTTCCCATTCCCATCCACTTTCTTCCTGCAAACAGCACACAGTCACTTCCTGCCTCTAGGCCCAAGAGACTGATCCCCAGCCCTCACTTTCCTGTCCTTCCTCCACCACGTCTCTGCCTTCTCTCCTCTGTCACTCAGGCTTCTGCTTTCTCCACCAAATCATATTTCAGGCTCCTACTTCTCAATTCATTGCCATTCTTCTGGCATTCCTCTGTCTATATCTCAACCTCATACTTCCTGAACCCTCTGCTCATTCAGCCTTTCATTTGCTCAGAATACTCCACACTTTTCCTTCCTGCCAACAGCACACAACTGCCTCTTTTTCCTATCCCTCTTTGAAGCTTTTCTCCCAGCCAAACTGACCTCTCATTTTCCCCACAAAAGATGTAGTATTTGTCAGCATTCTCTTTCTGACACTTCACAATTAGAAATACTCCATAGCTTCCCAGCTGCTCAGTCAGTGGTTATGGAAGCTCAGACAACCACCAGCTTTCAGTCTTACACATGATAGGTTTGAGTTTCAGATATTATACATCCTGATTTTCACCCACCATAAAAGTCTTAAGGTGCACTCATTAAAAATCCAACTTTCAAGAAAAGAAAGTAGCAGGCCAACTCCTTTCATCAGCTCTAAGCTTTGCACCCCATAGATTTTTTGCTGCACTGCTCCCAAAAAATGACACATACAAAACAGCTACCTTTCCTTCATTACAATTCCAACCAATTTGAACAACTGGTGCAATGTGCACAGCATGCTGAAAAGCCCTTTATCTTGTGACTGAAACAAACACAAAGTGGGTGTACTCTGAAGAAAAAGAAAATTACAATGGGAAAATCCGATCACTGAACTCCCACATCACTTACTTGGCCCTTATTCAGATAGAAAAGGAAAGGCATATTTTGGGTTTGAAATCTACATTAGAACCTCAAGTAACCCAGACCCATTACAGTAGAAGAAAAGTACCCAACACCCTATGCAAACATGACTGAGGTACCCACAATAAAATAATTGTCTGCAGGAAAGTGATAGAAGAATCTTTGAGATTAATGGTTATGAAGCTATAGGAACAGGACATTTAAAGATACACTTTGACAGCACACGTCAAAGTGTATAAACAAGATGTACCCTGCTAAATTGACTGAAGTCTTACTGAAGCATCCATAGCTTCTATAAGCTTTAAAAAATTCAACTCTCAACAGTGGGTTGTATTGCAGAACTTAGGAGTCAACAATATTTATTTTAGGGTGCCTCTACAAGAGAGGTTTAAAGCTCTTTCAAGGCGCTTTAAATTTTTTACCTCTACAAGAGAGGAGCGCAAATTGGGAGCTGAGGCGCTTTAAACATCCGATTATTCGCATTATCGAATGCGCGTTAAATAGCGAGTTTTATTTTGCTCCGGCCGTTAAAGCGCATTTTGACAGCTGACAGCCGGGCAGTCAGGAGGCTGAATGAGAGGAGGAGGAAATTATGTCACCCTCCCTGAGCGCGGAAAGAACAGGATTGCGCGGAAGGGAGGAAAGCGGGAGGAGGGGAGCCTTTAAAATGCGTCGCCCAGCCTGTCCAGGCGGAGGCTGGATCGGACAGAAGGACCCGCTTCTCTCCAAAGGGAGCCGCTTGGCTTTCGACCCCGTTGCCCCAGGAGCTGGACTAGAGATCGGCTTTCAGGTAAATCCCGCAGGCGGGCGGCGCAGGGACCGTTCTGTCGCTCGCTTTGAAGCCGCAGCAGCAGCGCCACCGCCGCCTCGTCCCCCAGGGGCCGCCGCCGTCTGTGCAAAGGGAGAGCCGCCTTCCTTGCCTCGCTCTGGCAGACGACGTCCCCGGGTTACAGCCCTGAAAATGTCACCAAGCACCTGCCCGATCCTTCCCACTAGGGCGCCGGTGGGGGAGGGGGGACCACAGACACACGACCGCGGCTTCTTCTTCCCGCCGACTCTCGTGCAGAGGTATTAGGTGTAAATGCGCTTCAGCGATTGTGCGCATAATCGCCTAACCGGGCGCAAAAGCGAATCCTTGTGGAGGGGACCCTAGACATCACAAATTATAAGACAAGTATTCCTTATTCCAGAGCAAGAGGAGAAAGCAGATTTTGCTGGTCCCTTTGGTTTATTTCACCATACAGACATAGCTTTCAGACTACATAAGGCTGCTGTCAATTTGCACAGAGACATTTTTATCCCCTGGTTTCATTCTCAAACTTCTGAAATTGCATCTTTCAAAGATAGTGAGATACAGTTCATCTTAAGAAGCCTATTTTGGCTGTCATTATCCAGAATGGCCTTAAGGCAAATCATCAAAAGGAGAAAGGACAAGAATGGAAAGGGAGATGTCTATATAAAAGACATAGAATTCATTGCCACTGTGTGATTTTGTATATTACATGTATTTGTGAAATATCAGTATCTGGCTAGCCTGGAGATCCCTGGGCAATACCTAGATAAACAAGTAACAAATGAGGTAATTTGTATAAAAACATTCTACTGAAGTGCTACAGAAATGATAAATAGTAATTCAAGTCTAGGAGGTATACGTACTTCAAAATAGGAGTTTGCAGAGTTTTTCCTCTTGTGAGGTGAGCCTAGCTTCAACCCACCATCACGCTGCAAACTGACATACCAGTTCTGATTCCACTGTTAATTTAGTCTTCCATTTTGCTCCTCCCCACCATGCTTCAAGTAGGCTGTCAGTATTTTACTGTTATTTATTGTTATTTAAAGCACGACTTGTATGTTTATCCTCTTGAAAGTTCATTTGGCAGCTTATTTATAGAGAGGGGAAAACCTATTTAAAGTTGGAAATCTGCTTCCTGTGGGAGAATCCCTAGTAAAATCACAAATGCTAACCAATCAGTGCTATGTATATCCCGCAGAACTCATTTTCTCTGAGCTCAGTCCTAGAGAGACAACTGTATGTCTAACTAAAATGCTGTGAGTGCACATTCACAGCAGGTTCACCGCTGTTTTAGATACTTCTGTGTGCACCCTAATATCCTTTGGGGATAAGTGAGAGGGGCGGGGGACGAGGCTGGGGATTTCGGCATAGAGTGTACCTTGACTATGAAATTCCTTGAAGAAATAAGAATTCTTTCAAGAGATTTGCCCAAGTTGAGGAAAGAGAGACTATAGGCAGTTAATCATATTATTTTCCATGGTCAAATATTCCCAAGTCCTCAGAAAAATCTAGCCTTTGGTGGGTGAAAGCTCCCTATCATGGCACAGTGCCTGGACTCAGCAACCTCTGCATTGGAAAAGAAAGAGGACTAAGATGATGGAGATCCTTTCCCGGGACCCTCTCAGGAAGCCACCACTGAGAAATCTTCTCCTGGATCTACAGTGAGCTCCATCAAGGATGAGAGGAAGCTGCAAAAGCCTTGCTTACTTGATCAGTCGCCTTTAAGTTTATCTCTCTGTCAAAGTCTTCCTATTTCAATAACTCCTCCCCAGAAACTCCCTCAGCTCCTAACATCTGCCTTCATCAACATGCCAATCCCAGATACATCAGAAGATTTACCAGCATCATATTTCAGAAATAAAGTGCTATTCCTTTAACTGAAAGTTAATTTTCTCCAGGGAATGGAGCTAAGAATAGCTCGCTGCAGCACTACCATAGCCATCAGTATGCTTCAAACAAATGCTGAAGGAACACTTGGGGCTGCCTGCTTACTGACAGAAGCCTTGCTTGTTATAGTCCCAGAGCCAGGCAGGATTTATTTACCCCAGCAAGTGAAAAAGCTTAGTGAATATTTTTTGTTTATATATGACAGGTGTCTCAGAAAAGTGAGTGTTACAAAATTCCAGTGGTGGGGGGCTGCGTGATGACATCATCAATGTGGCTGCCGCACTATTATGTAGTTGCCACATATAAATATGCATAACTTCTCATCCGTTTATGCTTCAGAGATGATTTTTTTCTGAAATGTTTCAAATTTAATGACAAATACTTTTTGTAATTACACATTTTTGTTAACTCCATTAGTTTTTGAGATAATTTCATTGGAATGTATAAAATCAGTGTTCACATTGGTTATGTGTGACATTTAACCATGATTTACTCAAAAACTATATGACTTTCGAAAGAATACTCAAGAACAAAAAAGTAGCATTTTTAATGAGGATTAAGAAAATGTATAATAATAACATAGGGTTTACCCCAATGCTTAGGGAATTATGAGTGATATCTCCTTATACATCCACTTTCTCAGGGTTGTATGATTTTACAGTTTATCATACAGGGCTTTCATTTCAAAAGTATCCACCCTATCTGATGCACAGATCATTTTGAACACGTTCAACTGTGATTTTTACAGTTGAACATGTTCAAATGTTCTTTACAAAATTTCAAACAGGACGAGTATGATGATATATAAAAAACACTATTTATTAGGTTTAATTGTTTTTGACAAATGGTTTTAAAATCTTCAGCAAAACTTTACAATTTACAAAATAAAAACTACGTTCTGTGAGAAGGGTTAACAAATAAATTTCATTGGATGTCCTCTTCACTTTCATTGGAACTGCTATTATCACTGTCAAAATCACTTTCCTCGTCTTCTTTTTCACTGTCCTGTGGCCATTTCAAGATTTTCTGGGAGTGTTGGATCATCGTACCATTTTATGTGGTATCTGCCATTTTCCAAGTATCAGCCTTAATAGGATCAAGCCTGTCGTCAGGTTTTCTACAATCTGCTCATTTCCACAGCCACGACACTGAATTGCTTATTTTAATCTTTTGGATCAATGCAGGTTTAGATGGAGGCAGCACTGTTGGCTCAATCCCTTTAACTTTGGAGAACACCTTAGACTGGATCTTAGGTGTACCCTAGATACTCCTCTGTGAGTGAAGTAAGATACAGCCTATTTATGAAGAAAACAACACTTAATGTTGTTTACAATGTTGCCTCCATCTAAACCTGCATTGATCCAAAAGTTTAAAAGCCCTGTACGATAAACTGTAAAATCATACAATCCTGATAAAGTGGACATATAAGAAGATATCACTCATAATTCCCTAAGCATTGGGGTAAACCCCATGTTATTATACATTTTCTTAATCCTCATGAAAAAAATGCAACTTTTTTGTTCCTGAGTATTCTTTCGATATCGTTTTTGAGTAAATCATGGTTAAACATCACACATAACCAATGTGAACACTGATTTTATACGTTCCAATGAAATTATCTCAAAAACTAATGGAGTTAACAAAAATGTGTAATTACAAAAAGTATTTGTCATTAAATTTGAAACATTTCAGGAAAAAAATCATCTCTGTAGCATAAACAGGTGAGAAGTTATGCATATTTAAATGTGGAAACTACATAATAGCGTGGCAGCCATATTGATGATGTCATCATGCAGCCCCCCCCCCCACTGGAATTTTGTAAGACTCACTTTTCTGAGACACTTATGTCTTATATAAACAAAAAATATTCACAAAGCTTTTGCACTCTTTGGATAAATAAATCCTGGTAAATATTATCCTGGGACTATTAAGCTTACCTTTGCCTCAAACTCCTGCAGCAGCCCCCCCCAACCTGGTGCCCTCCGGTTCTGTTGGACATAGTAGTATAGTGGAAAATTTCAAAGTGAAGGCACTCATTATTACAGTTCCCATAAGCACAATACAAAAAGAGTCCAAAATGCAAGCATCTCTGTTGATCTACGTTAATCTACACACACCAAAGAGCAGCAATTTATTAGGATCAGCTTACAGGCATAGAATAGTGAGCTGGCATAGACCACTGCACTGGTTGGCACAATGAACTTTGCCTGAAGAGACCAGAGATAGTGTGAGAAAGGAAAAGCAAGTGATGCAGCTGGGTTCAGACAACACAATAATACACATTCAAGGGGTTGTTGAACCATGGGTTGTTGTTAAAAAGTGAGTTATCATGTTGTCTGAATCCAGCCATGATAACAAATCATAGTTTGTTAATCATGAACAACCCACATTTCACAACTCAACAACAAACTAGGGGTATCTCCATGGGTTGTTTGTAGTTAACAAATCATGGTTTGTTAGTGCAGCTGGGGTCAGACAACACAATAACCCATGGTTCAACAACCCACGGTTCAACGACATCATACACTCAACCATTGTGGGTCATTATGTTGTGTGTTCCCAAACAGCACAAGGCCACCAGCTCAAGATCTTCCAGGAGTTTCTTTTCCCAGAGCCAGGAAGCAAATCCATTGCCACCCACCTGCCACCCCCCCCCCCCACACAACTACTGTGAGGATTGCAGCTAAACTCAGAGAGAACAGATGTCTGAAGGGGGTGACAAATGATGTCATCATCCTTGCTAATCTAAAGGCCCTGGAAACACTACACCAGTGCTATTAAACTAGTAGTTCAACACATCTGGAAAGCATCATGTTAGGGAAGGCTATCCTACAACATTCTGACTAGAATCCCAGTGCTTCATATGTCATCCTAGATGCCTGATATGTTGAAGTCATGCAATTTCTCTACAGATTTCAGTCTTGAACAAGAGACTTTATTTTGGAGAATGGGGCGTCATGAACTGTAGAAGTCATCTTATAAAGCAAACATAAGCTCCCTTCTGAAGGGAACAGCACTCTGCTAATACTCAGAGCACTTTATTTTTCAAAATGAAAAAGCTTTCCTTCTGCAGGGAAAGCATTTCTACCTTCAAAGTCAGAATGCTTAAAAACAAAAGGGCAACAATCCTTATGAAACAGAAACAACAGTAACCTACCTTCACATCTCCATTCAATAACTTCTCTCCTAAGCACCCCCAGATGCTTTGAGCTGTATTTGCAGATAAAAACCTCAACCTTGTGATGCTTGGAGAGAGACTGTATACACAAAGTGCTCCTTTCCTTTTCCATTGCTGTTAAGCTCAGAATGGGAAGGCTGAGACATACTTTCAGTTGTCTCTCACTTAATAGGCACCAATTATGTGCCTAGGCTTTAAACGCTGTCACTCTGCATCTGACAACATTAACATTTATTTTAAAAGATACCTGCAAGAAAAAGATTGAAGAAAAACAAAGGAGCTATAAGACAAGTCCGCATATTAAGCAGCAAGGCTCTTTCTAAACTGAGGCTTATTTCAAAAAGAAAAACCTTAGAAAAGCTATGGCATTATCATGCATTTCCATCTCCTCAGGACAGACTTGCTGGAACTGTCTCAAGAGACAACAGCTTAAACTGGTAAACTGAAGCCATCCCAGGTAGATTATCAGCTAACATCCCCAGCTTGGATCTCTTCCGTCACTCCCTCCCCAGGGATTAGCTTATTTCCCTCTGCCTGCCTCCTTCCCTATACTGGAGATTAGCCAGATCCAGGAAAAACAACTCCTCTGCAGGAGAAGTTTTAATTTTTGTATATCTCTATCTGTTTTAACTGTACATGTTTTAATTTTTAAGATGCCTTGAGTCCCAGTATTGGGGAAAAGGCAGGATATAAATAAAAATCATCATCATCATCGGTACACAAGCTGAGCATCACCCACACTGGTAACCATTTTTCAGATTTCTGTAGTCTACCAGACCCATTTCCCCAAACCAAAGGGCTTTGGGTTAATTTTCTTATAGTACCTCCTTTGTCCTTATCCAGGGTTTTCATGCCCACATCTAAAACTGGCTTCCGACTCTGGCTAAGAGGGGAGCATGTTAAATTAACATCAGTGCACATATAATCCTATAACCTGCACAGCTTTAAGGGTTTTTAAAAAGCTGAAAAGGCAAGACAAAAAAAAAGTTTAATACAAAAAAAGGTTACATTAAAATAAACCCAGAGTTTTCAAACTATGTTCCAGGAAACCCTAGGTCTTCTCAGAAGCTCATCAGGACTCTTCAATGAGATCAGTAATGATGGACAACATTCCCTAAATCAGCTTATCATCCTTCACTAATCTTCCTCTGCAATACAGAGCCACAGGACTAGATGTGGTCTAATACAATCTTCATGCAGGCAATAAAGAACACTGTATGATCTGGTAATAAAACTAATCCTTAGAGTTTGCCCTGAAACTTCTGCAGTACACAAGGATTTCATGGCAAACAAGCAATGTTCCTCAGTAGATGAGTTAATGGGGTGAAAGTTCCCTGCAGGTTGAAAGTTCGAAAACTACTGCATTAACCACCATAACTAAACCAAACAATGGGAGAGAGAGAGAGAAGAATTTGCTTTGGACAGGGAAAAGATGAGGGGATACGCAGTCTTGAGGGTGCTTTCTGATTTGCAAACACTGGTTTGCATTAAGCTATCATCCTATCTGTGCTGTGAGTAAGATGCCTGAGTGAAGGCAGCAGCAGCATCCCTTAAGGAAGAGCTGATTTCCTTTTTGTGTGAACTGAAATATTACATGTTGAAAAAATGAAGTCTCTGCTGGTCTATGACCATAATAAAATTATTTGGATTTGGAAGTCAAACTGGTACAGACACTGTGGAAAAACCATTTAGGGATCAGCTTGAGGATCAGCTCCTTCTATCCCCTCGAGCCTATCTTCAGATGGATCGAGGGGCAGGTGGTGGCGGCAAGGGACGTGCATGCCCCTGGGAACATGTGGGGCATTGCGATCGGTGGTGCCCCAACCGGGGATGGCATGCACCTGTGCTGGTAACCACGTTGGGAGCTGAGGATGCACTGCCCCACCAACGAATGGCACAATCAGCAGCTGCCCAAGCACTCGCTGAAACAGGATTATTTCCTCTGCTGATGGAGCCCTGCTGGGCAAGAGTGGCAGGAGTTTCTGCCGCTCTTGATTCACAACTCTGTCGGCAGGGGAAATAATCAATGGAGCCCACCACACAACACAATAATCAACAGTTGTGCAGAAAAACAACTCTGTAAACGGTTGGTCATCTCTGATGGTTATTTTTTGGAAATAACCAACCATGGTGTGGTTTCTGCCCAACAGATGATACATTAGTCAATGGGGGACTATTTAAGCAATGGTTGATAAAACAGCCCACCATTGACTAACGTGTCGTCTGAACTGAGCCAAAGAGAGATCAAGGCTTTAGGGGGGAAATCAGAAACAATGGCAATAGAACAAGAGAAACGAAGAAGAGTAGCTAAAGTATTTTATGACCATTTTCTCAAATACAATGCTATTAAGATCCATATGTACAGCAACCTAAATTTCAAAGGAGTGCAATATAATGGGAGTTCTTCATAATCCTGAAAGAGAAACAGTTATTGTCAAGAAAAGAAGTTGCTCACTGCAGTTGCTACCATCACTCTTGTCTCCCTAGTCATGCTTTCTTGCTTGCTCTACCAGAGCTATTTTGGGTTGTCTGAATGAACTAGTAGCATTCTAGACAATCTCGACCTGCTAACAGATTTCACAGTTGTCAGTTTTCAATATTATATATGTTACAAATTTTGACACTAACTGGAGTCTGAGGCATACTTTTGTCCAATATTGCTGGTGATGCATGCTAATGGGGATGCAGCCAACCTTTACTCTTCAGCTGCCTGGCCCATCCATCACCTGATCTTTAAGCCACCTAAATCAGAATACTTGGGTTTAGGAATAATTTAGGCCCACTAAGTGCATCAAATTCCCTCTTGTCACCAGTCTTCCAACCAGGCTCAGTGTCAAAGACCCTACCATTGCCATGTTCTAGAACTTAATTTCTTACCTGTGAGGTGCTGGACTCAAGAAAGTAGAAACCATAATAAGAACACCCCTTTAGCAGCAATTTGACAATGTCTTGGTTACAGATCTTACACAGAAAACTACAAAGAAAACATTCTCAAGATGTTAACCTCTCTATGATGTGAATGGTATAAGAAAAAAGTATCCTTTCCTACTTTCCCTGTGAATTTGGGTACAGTTTTAATTAGAATATCAAACACAGTGCTGTAATTTTTAATCAGATAGCCTTAAAAAGCTCTACAATTCAGCAGCTTGCGCAACGTAATGGAGAGGTGAAGATTTTTATAAAACAGAAGGAAGGGAATTAGATTGTATTAACTGCGCCAGAGAAGGAACTTGTACCTGTCAAACTAAGGGATTTGGCATTTATAAAAACCACCTTAAGAAATGGTAGAATTATTAAACATTACTATAAACTGCTGATTTTAAAAGTGGGAAGAAACAAGAGTCCATGGAGGAAGCCTTCTTTCTAACTGTGTCCAATATATCACTTCTATAAATGTTTCTCAGGTTGAAGGGATGGAAGTTATGCAGTATGCGGGGGGCACATTTTAATCAAGACAGTTAAGCTCATGACCCATTTACAGAGTTCTGTACAACCAGGACAATCCCCTTAATGCTACCACCAAGGCCATAAAAGCCTAGAAGCAAACAACAGTTATGTTAAGTTCAAGAATCAACAGGTTCTTCCACTTTCCCCTCCACTTACAATTTGAATGCTGACTGATTGGCTGACATTGGTCTCAAAATTAGGAGTGCAATAAACGCAAGGAAGAGAGACTTGAAATGGCAAACATCATGCAAATATGTCCCAAGAAATACATCAAAAAATGGCTACATGAAGGAACATGAAAGAAAATTGGGAATGTAACGGATAACGGTTGCAAACAGAGCTATAAAAGTTCCTTTCAGGGATTAAACTGGAGATGGGGCACAAAAAAGTAGGAAAACAGTTTGGAGAAAACTATGTGGATAGGTTTTAGAAGAGAAGGTAGATTCTGAGACTGGCATAATGCTCCCACAAGGCACAGAGTGGACATCTATCAGGCCATAAGACAACATCTGAGAATTACAGGCTACTAGGTGTGAAGGGAACCTCATATTTCCCTATGAACTTACCCAGGAATTAAGACCCACAGAGGCCAGTTTGTTGGGTGAAAGGTCTTTTTCCTGTGTTGCTCCCAACTTCTGAAATGTACTCCCTTCAAGAGCTATGATTGGTCCCAACTCTCTTTGCCTTGAGAAATGGTGTGAAGGTACATCTCTTAAATTTAGCCTTTAAAAGTATGTAGTTTAAATGTTTTACTGTTCTTGTGTTTGTTGTTTTAAGGTGGAAGACTCAATGGCCTGGAACATTAACTGAATGAGCGGAAAACAACTGACAACTTGGGGGAATGAAATGGAGAGGGTGGAAAAGAGATACAGACATAAGAAGGATAAAATGAACCATCTTATTGTTTGGTTAAATACTTTCCTCATTCATACTGAAAGGCTATTTTTAAACATGCTCAGCTGGCCATAGCCTCAATAATCAAAGAATATGATGTAGCTGGATTTGGATACAAGTGTGTCTACCCCACCTATGCTAAAATGGAGGAGAGGGAACCAAAGAATCCAATGGGAGCTGAACATAGTCAATGGGCATGGAATGCTGTCTGGCTTTTGAGGAAAAGAAATAGGAAAATGAGGTGGGAAAATGGAATGGAGTAAAAGGAACCATCAACAGAAGCACTCCATACTGCCACAGCATTGTTTTACAGGGTCCCACTTGTGCGCTCTAATTCAGGACTTTGGCTGTCATATGCCTATCAGTTTTAAAGCAAAATGGGATATCCAACCTCCTCCAGCCACCCTAAACAGTGCCTCAAGGCTCCTGTTCAAGGTTGGCTGGAGCCCTGAACAGGAGCACTCCTGAAGGCTGGGGACATATTGACTTGGATCCAACCCTCACAAAACAGAACTCCCCACCTTGCAGTCCCCTGCATATGCCCCAAATCTGCTCTGGGAAATCCCCCAAACCTCCGGAGCAGATTTGGGGGGAGGGGAAACTCTATTTCAGCAGCAGACTGCCCTTCTACCGGTTTCAAAAGCTGCAGCTAGTGCAAAATGCAGCAGCTAGGATAGCTCAGTGGAGCACTGAGTTATACAAATATTATACCTCTGTTAAAAGAACTGCACTGGCTGCTGGTTAGCTACTGAGCCATGTTCAAGGTTTTGTTATTGGTGTATAAAGCCCTAAACAACTTGGGACCTGGATACCTAGCTGACCGCCTTTCCCTGTATATGGCTAGTTGACCCCCGAGAGCTTCTCAGGAGGCATTACTAGTCATTACATGACTAACAGAGTGTCACCAAGTATCAGCATCTGAGTGGGCCTTTTCGGTAGTGGCATCGACCTTCTGGACCACCCTTCACATGCATTGTTTGAGAGGCAGAAAGTGTATTGACTATTGACTGTTAAGTTCCTCTTGAAGACATATTTGTTTACATAGTCTTTCCCTGACTTGTAATGGATTGTGACACTGGTCCATTTTATAGTTTTTCTGTTATATATCTATATCTATTGTTCTTGTTTTCATTGCTTGCACAATGGTTTTATACTGTATTTTATACGTTGTGAACTGCTTAGATATCTTGGGATATTATGCAGTATAAAAGTAATATGAATAAATAAACAAACAAATAAATAACTTGTTATGTGATAATCTGACTCCTTGTCCAGCTGACACACACAAAATTACCCACTCATGTCATTATTGCCACTTCTTTTCCCCTTTTTATCTTCTATTTTGTTCTTATCTTCTTACTTATCTCATTTAAAACAGAAGAGTAGATAATTAGATGATGAATAATTCCACAGAGACTCAAGACTGAAACAGAAGTTATTGGAGGTCTGTTTTGTTCCTGAATTTTGTACCAACCAAATGGACAATATATCTCTTTTTTCAGATTTAAAGTTTTGTTGTAGTTAACCTTTCTTTTTTATTTTTACTGTTGTAACAAAAATACTAATAAAGTACTGATTCTTTTAAAAAAAACCGTGGTGCTGAAGTTAAGGCAGATGTGTTAACTTACAGCTCCCATACTTTTTGGTGCATTAGGATCATAACATGTCTTAAATTTTAAAAAATTAACAACCCTATATTATATAGAGTGCAAACATATTGAAGATCATGACTGTCTGCTCATAAACATAATTAAATCATGATCACTTGCACCTTAGCATTGACTAATTCATAGTTCAGTGATACTGAAGGCAGCAACTGTTATTAAACAAATAAAATGCCTAGAACTTCCAAGTAATTCTTTTGCAATGCAATATTTTATGATTGATCTGGCAAAGCTTAAGGTACAGTGATATTTGTTTAGTTCAACTGCCACACATTCTTTGGGGGGCTGGACTTATATAACCCTAGTCCCTACCAAGACTGTTATTTCACCACACTCTATATTTGTCTTATAGACTTTCCCACTACCATCATACCATTGCTCTACAATCCACAAAAGCACTATTTGTGATCTCAAATAGCTAGAGAGCACAAGCCCATGGTGAGATTGCAACTGTTCACCTTCTAGCTATGTAAAGATTATCTAAGTATATAAATATTATTCCACCACTCCACAGTAATCCTCACTGCCTCTATAATGTAGCAGCTAGCAGCTGCAGGATTAGGAATGAGCCTTTTAGAAAAATAGTCAGCTCCTCAAGAGCAGGCAGGGTTAACAGCAGGTCTAGACCAGCCACCCTTCATAAGGTCTCAGAAGGTCTCAGCAATATGCAGAGACAAGAGATCTCTTTGGATGAGTTCTAGTCAGTACCTGGCACAGTGATCTGTCCATGGTCCTGACAGACCCTACCTTGCCTGTTGTGATCCTGTATAATCTATGCCAGCCTTCCCAAACCTGGTGCCCTCCAGTTGTATTAGATTACAACTCTCAGAATCCACCACCTGTCTGAGGGATTCTGGGAATTGTAATACAACACATGTGGAGGGCACCAGGTTGGAGAAAGCTGGTCTATCCCAACTCACTCTACTGGATGTGACTCTGCCCTGTCAGTAAGTGCCACTGCTTCAAATCAGCCTACCCTGAAAGCCTTAAACCAAATTAGGATAGGACAAATTTGAGCTCAAAGGATAATCCTGATAAGGTAATGGGATAACATCTGATGATTTAGTATACCCAGGGTCCAGTAGAAAACCCAAAGTACGGCATGTAACACATACAATAACTTATTTTTATTTTACAATGCATAACTTCAAAAGCCAGATAATTTGCCCCATGGTTCTTTTTCTTACATGCACAAAAGCAGCCTAACTCAATGTCTTTAACAGATCACCATGCTTTAGTTTTAAGGGATGATGTGTTAGCATTAACACATCTGTACTCGATTCATACTCAATGAGAACCAAAATTCCTTATTGCTAAGTCTGCAGGTAAAAAATGATGTATAGTCTACTATAGTTGTTCAAATTCCATGCACAGCCTGGAGATAGAACATTTACATTGGTGACACTCAGGCAACACCACCCTCATTAGGCCCTCTCTCAGCTATGTTCTACCTTTCTTGTCACATGCCAGGCAGTGGTAATGGAGGGAAGCCTACTAACCATCAAGCATCATCGGTCACTACATTGTCAAGGAACACCGCATTCTCTCATGAGGGCAAAAGCAGGGTAATCACCATGATGGCAACATGAGCAGACACAGTATTTGTGGTCTGCAAACTGAAATAACACCAGTGGGAAGTTTCATTTGGGAAAAATGCTAGCATAAATACAGCTGCAGAGCAGTACATGTGTGACTCAATGCTTCATTAACACTCCCTACCAGAATGCATTAGAAGTGAGAGGTGGTAACTGCTCACTAAAGATGATACGAAAGAAAACCTTCACAGCACAACACACTGGGGAAATCAAATGGTGACAAAATATTCAGCATCAGCATAACTATATCATCCCATAAAGGAGAGCTGAAAAAACAATGGCAATCCCTTACTTAAACCACTTAAGTGAGGCCAGGATCAAAGGTTAATGAGGGCAAATAAGATTGTTCCAATACTACAGCAAAGCACCAATACCACTCAAATACAGCTAGCTGGAGGAAATCAGAGACTGTTCTGTTAAGTGCACATTCAAGAATCTGTGGTCCACACAGGGACCACTGAAACATAAGTGGACAGTGGTGCTTTGAGGCAAGGCATTCATATAGAACATAGGCACTGCCATATTTGAACTGTACAAGACTCAGTTTCATAGTTACACTCATTGTGCTGTAAAAACAGTATGTACTGTGTGCTTCAAGAGAATGGTTTTTCACCCTAAGCAATTGTCTGAAAAACCTGCCCTAAGTTGTTTGTTTATTACTTATAAAGACTCTAATTTTCTATTGGTGCCAAGTTCTCTCTTGAATGCTGTTATCCCTTTATGGATAACTGTAGGAAAACGATTTGATCTGATAAAGGAGTCTCACATTTATAGTCCTAAAAATTAACTTGAAACAATGCATTAAAACCAGAACTGTTTTGTGCCATTCTATACTCACACCAGCTCAACTCAGAATGTTGCCAGTTCAGTGAGCACATGTCCAGATTTACATCTGCATTCATATCAGCTATGTGCACAAAGCCCTACTTCTGCAACTTATTTATTTAAGAAATTTCTAAACAGTCCTTCATGCTGATAGTTTCCAGAGTGATGCACAATAATAAGAATTCAATATAATAAACCCAACAATACATACCTCAGCATCCTTCCTTCACATCATAACAAAACTGAGATGCAACAAAACTTTAACATTAATGCAGACAAAGACAAGAAACCTATTTAAAATGCCTGGGCAAAAAAAAATTGTCTTGACGTGGTGCAGAAAAGATTGTAAAGTCAGCACCAATTGAACTTCCTTAAGAAGGGTGTTGCAAAATCAGGCACCACCACAGAAAGGCCCTCTCATTTGTACAAGCATTAGAAAGCAATCAAATGCATGTTGAGACAGGAAAAAAGTCCTACAATTCCCAGCATTTCCATGTTAGCTATGTTGGCTGGAGAATGCTGGGAGTTGTAGGACTTTTTCCTGGATAAATATGCACAGGATTGTGCCCTTAACTGACAGCACATGGAGAAGGGCTCATCTGAAGATCTTAATACACAGTCAGGATGGTATGGAAAACGACTACACTTTCAGGTATATTGGTTCCAAGCTATTTAAAGCTTTAAAGATAAGCACCGGCACCTTGAATTGGGCTTGTAAGCAAGTAGGCAGCCTGATCTCCCTTGGTAAGTCAGGGTCAGAACATTTAATTACTATATGTCAATTTGTATTACTACAGCATACATTCAGGAAAAATTTTGCATTGTCCTGACCAACCTTTAAGAACTCAGGAAAGTGTTTAATCTCCACTAATTCTCCAACACAGTAATTTCATCTCAACTGGAATAGGGAAGTGCCTTAAGGAAGCACTCTAAGGTCTGAACATCAACAGGCATTCTCTTTGCTTCACATGCTTGTTAGAATGCGAAGTTTCAAAAGACTCTGGCCTATCTAGCTTTTTAAAATCTGGCACATAAAGATGGCATACTCACAGAGACCCTGGTCCTGTGCCAAAGAAGAAAACTAACAATACAATTTCATAATTCTGCAAGGTGTCCTATACTGCTCCTCTAATTCAGAGAAGATTTGATTCAGACATATCTGTTGTCTAACTGAATTAAATGATTCCTTGGCATTAATAAGAATGAAGGATTCCTTGGCACTAATAAGAGGGGGTGTTTACTGTAGTGGAACCTATAGAATTAGGTCTCCATATGCTCATCTGGAATTTGATCATAAAGGAAACCAAATAATGCATTACGATAATCAGGTTCAAGCTTCTGAACTCTATCTCTGCAATAAATACCCAACTGTAGTGGTAAATTGTATGCAATTGTATGTAGGATAAGCAAGCAACTTTGTTGTCGCTCATAACCAAATTTAAGAACAGCTATTTGGCATTCCAAACCATGTATGCAAGGAAATCATTTTAAAGGACAGAATTTCAACATCCCATCACCACCCAATTTCCTGATAATGGAGCAGTGCTATCATACCAGAAATGCTCCAAGTTCAAACAAGGTGCAGAGCTTTCATAACTAGGAAGTGACGATTTTATAGAAGAAATTATGATCCAAGAATATTATACCCTTTACAATTCTTGAAGAACCACAAACACATATACTCGCTTGCTGATAAAACAGATACCAAAAACAAAGTAAATTATTTAGCTATTAATTCAGAATGAAAGTTCATCTACACTTTTACCAATGGTTAACACTCTGCATGTTAACAGCTAAAAACCAAAAAAAAAGCTTAAGGAATTTTTTAACAGATAGTTTTTTGAACAATGGAAGTTAATTTATTTTAAAATGTATATTCTGTTAACTATTACACTCAATGATGCATACATATGGAGTATCAATAGAATAGCTAAAAGCCAGTAACAAAATAAAGCATTTAAACCAGAAAACATATCATCTATGGTTTAGTGGGAAAGCCTACTGGAATAAATAGGTTTTCTATGTCTACAAAAGTAGCACAGTAGGGATGGGGAGAAGAGATGTTTTGCTGCAGGGCAATAGCCTTCCTACAGAAAAAAATCCTGTTGACCACCCTAACAATTATAAACAAATGCGCACCAGGAAACATATTCCTTGGTAGTGGAGAAAAGAATCATATATTTAAAACAAAACAACTACTGAAATGCAGTGTGGATAGAGATAGCATTTTCCTTAACCCTCACTTTTTGAAGGTTTATATGAATGTTGATGTGGTAGCGAGGCAAATGCTCATCCAATTAAAAAAACATTAAAATGTTAGCCTTAAGTATAGGTTCAAAAATACCAAGCAGCTCTATAACACATGATTATATGTATGCATTGGCCTAAATTTGCTGCAGCCCTTAGGGACACAGAAAGTGTTAAACATCAACATAATGTCTCAGTAGAAGCAATGTCTAATTCCAGAAACAAATAATACTTAACATTAATTAGGAATAGGAAAGGAAGATTCTTAAAGAAATATTGCAAAGTGCTACTGCATAGTGTAGCAAATTGCATTGCCTACATTTTGCTTTCTACACCTGTGCAACTAACTAACTAAAAACTAGAAACAATAATATATATATATTTTTTAACTAATAACAAAATAGATAACACGAAAAAAACTGCCTAAGCTAACTAAAAAACTGCTCTTCTTTTCTCACAGATACGAAACGTACCAGGACGAAGTCTCCTGCGAGGCTTACAGCGAAGCGGTCGAAGAAAAACTGAGGTAAGCAGGGAGCGGGAACCCTGAGCATGCGCGGTAGGATGGTGGGGGGAGGGGTTCCCGCCAAAAGTCTAAGCTAGCTAGTGAAGTTTCCCGGAAGCAGGCTCGGCGTCGGCGCGAGCCCATATGTGTGATGCACAGAGACCACGAAGAAGAACTAAGGGTTGCTATAAAAAGTCAACTGAAGCAACTCTAGATTCATTTTCCTAGGAGCACAAGCAGGAGGGTGCTATTGCATGATAGGGTGACCATATGGAAAGGAGGACAAGGCTCCTGTATCTTTAACAGTTGTATAAAAAAGAGAATTTCAGCAAGGGTCATTTGTATGCATGCAGCATCTGGTGAAATTCCCTCTTCATCACAACAGTTAAAGCTGCAGGAGCCCTGCCCTCTTTTGTATCTGGGCACTCTAAAAAAGAGGACAGGGCTCCTGCAGCTTTAACTGTTGTGATGAAGAGGGAATTTCACCAGGTGCTGCATGCATACAAATGATACCTGCTGAAATTCCCTTTTCTATACAACTGTTAAAGATACAGGAGCCCTGTCCTCCTTTCCATATGGTCACCCTATCATGAACATCCTAATTTTGGGTTTCCACTAGCAGCTGGTTGGCCACTGTGCAAACAGAATGGCCCTGTTCAGAAGACACCTTAAACCATGGCTTTAACCATGGTGAATAAGGTAAAAAGCCTTATTCACCATGGTTAAAACTGTGGTTTAAGGTGTCTTCGAACAGGGCCAATGCTGAACTAGATGGATTCTTCATTTAATCCAACATGGCTCTTCCTAAATTCTCATAAAGTAATAATTTATGGGTAGGTTTCTCACCAGAGAAAGCTAGCCATCTTCTATTAGTTAGGCATTCAGGTTTAACACTCCAGTTAGGAACTATCTGAATGATTATTCATAATCTAATGAATAGGGTGACCAGATAAAATCCAGGTCAGGGCTCATGTAACTTTAACAGTTGTAGAGAAAATGGAATTTCAGCCAGTGTCATTTGTAGGCAATTAGTTCCTGGTGAAATTCCCTCTTCATCACAGCAGTTAAAGTTGCAGGGGCCCTGCCTTCTTTTGTATATGGTCACTCTAGTATAGTGCCTGCAACTTTAACTGTTGTGATGAAGAGGGAATTTCATCAGGAACTAATTGCATACAAATGACACTGGCTGAAATTCCCTTTTCTCTACAACTGTTAAAGTTACATGAGCCCTGACCTGGATTTTATCTGGTCACCCTAATAATGAAAGCATTTGGTTTCTTTAACAACCAGTTTGAAAGAACTACCCTAAACATGGATGCTTGAACAACACGTTTATTAATAATAATAACATCCCATCTTTCTTCCATCGTGGAACTCAAGATGGTTACATATGGTTCCCAGGTGGTCTTCCCTCCAAGCACTGACCGGACCCAGCCCTGCTTAGCTTCAGCAAGGTGGCTGTCTTATGAGTCCTCAGACCATGTCCTAAGACCATATATAACAGTGAGGACAATATTGTAAGGCACACATACTGGCAGGAACTTGTTTATTCCCAAGTAAGAATGCTTGGTATTATCTTGTAAAGACAGCATCAACAAAAATTCCAAATAAACTGTGTTTCTTGGTACACGTTGGCCTGGTTCGGAAGACACGACAATCGTCAGTTGTGTTGCTTATTGCGTCGTGTGGAGGGCAACACACAATGCACACACAACTGACAGTATGCTATTTTGGGCACTTAAACAACGGAGAAAAACAACGGAGAAAAACGAGGGCGGGAAGCAGAGTAGCTATGGTCTACAAAGACAATCTTAACCTGCCAGACTTCCTGTCCGGCAGCTGAATCACATCGAGTGTGTGTACCCGAGTCTGAAGACCAGGGATAGATAGACTAGGGATTCTGTTAGTGTACTGGCCACCCCGCTGCCTATCAGACTCCCTGGCCAAGATCACGGAACTGGTCTCGGAGCTGGTGTTGGAGTCACCCAGGCTTTTGGTCATGGGTGACTTCAACATCCCATTCAGGTGCAGCTCGGGAGTTCATGGCATCCATGACAAACATGGGCCTATCCCAACTGGTCTCTGGACCCACACGTTCAGCAGGTCACAGCCTTGATGCTGTTTTCAGTTCTGGACAGACGGATCTGTGGGCGGAGGTGATAAGTACCTCTGCATTGTCATGGACAGACCATTTTCTGGTCAGGGTTAGTATCATGGCTACCACCCACCCCTGCAGGGGTGGTGGATCAATTAAGATGATCTGCCCTCAAAGGCTGATGGATCCTCCTGGATTCCAGAAAGCCTTAGAGGGTTCTATGGCTGGTATCGTCGACGATCCTGTAGAAGCCCTGGTCAATAGATGGAATCAAGTCTAGGGCTATCGACACGATCACCCCCAAACGTCCTCTCCAACCCGTTTCCAATCGGGCACCCTGGTATACAGAAGATCTCAAGGAGTTGAAGCAGGAAGGACTACTCGACTTATATCCGACAAGACACGACATAGAGAACATCTTTGTTCCTATGGGGTGGCAATACATGCAGCGAAGAAAGCTTTCTTCTCTGCATGCATTGCATATGCGAATTCACGTCCAGCAGAACCGTTCAGGGTGGTTAGGGGTCTTCCCACCTGAACCCGATCTTAGAGCCTTCGGTAGTTCGCTGTGATGCCTTTAACAATTATTTCACAGATAAAGTCTCTTGGATAAGAGCAGATTTAGACGCCATCATTATAGCAGAAGCTGACAATGGAGCGTCCAGAAATTCCACAAGTAGAATTACACTGGATCAGTTTCAGTTGGTGAGTACCAAGGACGTGGACAAGCTGCTTGGACGAGTAAGGAAGTCAACTTGCCATCTCGCCCAGGGAGGAGATGCAGTTAGACTACAATTACAACATATTATTAATGCATCTCTCAGGGAGGGGAGCTTTCCAACATGTTTAAAGAAGCAGTAGTACGGCCGCTTCTAAAAAAGCCCTACCTATACCCCCTGGACCTTAATAGTATCAAACAGGCCAGTATCAAACCTTCCATTTTTGGGCAAGGTGATCGAGAGGGTGGTTGCCTTCCAACTCCAAGCAGTTTTGGATGATACAGATTTTTTAGACCCATTTCAAACCAGCTTCAGAGCAGGATACCGAGTTGAGACTGCTATGGTCGGCTTAGTAGATGATCTACGCTTGAGTATTGACAGGGGGAGTGTGTCCCTGTTGGCATTTCTGGATCTCTCAGCGGCTTTCGATAACATTGACCATGGTATCCTTCTAGAACGCCTGAGCGGATTGGGAATCAGGGGCACTGTGCTTGAGTGGTTCCGGTCCTATCTCTCAGGCAGGTTCCAGATGGTGATGCTTGGGGATAGCTCCTCAAAAAAGGAGCTGTTGTATGGCATACCACAAGGCGCCATCCTATCTCCAAGGCTGTTTAACATTTACATGGGGCGGGGTGCTATCAGTATGCTGATGACACCCAAATATATTTCTCTATGCCTTTGACAACAGTGTCAGCTAAGGTCCCCTCCACAAGGATTCGCTTTTGCGCCCGGTTAGGAGATTATGCACACTATTGCTGAAGCGCATTTACGCCTAATACCTCTGCACGAGAGGCGGCGACAAAAGGCGCTTCCCTCCCCTCCCCTTCCCTCCCCGCCGCTCCCCAGCTGGCTGGCTGGTAGGCTGTGGGCAGCAGGCGAGCGATCCTCCTCCTCCTCGCCTTCCTTTACCCCCTCTTCTTCCTCCTCCTCCTCCCGCCGGGCCCCCCGCCGCGGGTGCCGAGCAGGAGGTGCCCCTCTTGCGGGGAAGGAGTCGCGGGCGGGCGGGCGCGGCTGCTTCGTCTCTGGGTTCCCGCCCGCCCACCTGCGACTCCTTCCCCGCAAGCGCCTTTTGACAGCCTGACCTAATCCCCTCAGCAGGAGCCGGAGGACAGTGGAGAGAGAGGGGTGCGTGAGAGCTACTGGACGCTGCCAGGCACCTTTGGCTGCCTTGGAAATGTGGCTGCTTTCGTGACTGGAGGGAAACTGGCTGGCGACTGGGGGCTGAGGCGGTGGAGGAGGAGATGCAAACGGCAATACCACTCAAGAGGGAATGGGAAGCTGCTGCCGCCACCGCCGCTCCTCGTGAGTCATGGCAGGCTCGAGCTGCCGAACTGTCCCTTCCGCTCGCCGGAGCAGCAGCCCCCTCCTCATGCTGCTCCGGCGAGCGAAAGGGACAGTTCGGCAGCTTGAGCCTGCCGCGACTCACGAGGAGCGGCGGCAGCGGCAGCAGCTTCCCATCAAAATGCGCTTTAATGGACGGAGCAAAAAAAACTCGCTATTTAACGCGCATTCGATAATGCGCACAATCGGGGAGATAACGCGCCTCTACGCCCTATTTGCGCTCCGCTGGTGTAGAGGTAAATTTTTTAATGAGACTTCAAAGAGCATTAAACCTCTCTTGTAGAGGCAGCCTGAGGATATTGTGTCTCCTCTGAATGAATGCTTGGAGGCGGTAATGGGCTGGATGAGGAAAAACAAACTGAATCTGAATCCAGACAAGATGGAAGTGCTTACTGTCAAAGGCCCCAACCTGGGTTTGGAGGTGTGTCAACCAGTTCTGGATGCGGTTACACTTCCCCTGAAAGACTGTGTTAGCAGCTTGGGGGT
Organism: Anniella stebbinsi; assembly: GCA_029215795.1. Lineage (NCBI taxonomy): Eukaryota > Metazoa > Chordata > Lepidosauria > Squamata > Anniellidae > Anniella > Anniella stebbinsi. Next base: position 41,139,609 of record JARDYH010000004.1, on the reverse strand, counting down.
GCTCCTGGATCCATACTTCCAGATGACAGCACAAATAGATGCGACAGCAAGGAGTGCCTACTTTCAACTTCAGCTGATACGCCAGCTGCGCCCCTTCCTAGAGTTGCAAGACCTAAAGATGGTAGTGCACATGCTGGTAACTTCGAGGCTCAACTTCTGCAATGTGCTGTACATAGGGCTACCTTTGTGCCTAGTTCGGAAACTTCAACTAGTTCAAAATATGGCAGCCAGTTTGGTCACCGGTACACCTAGGGGTGACCATATTACACCAGCTTTAAAATCACTCCACTAGCTGCCAATTAGTTTCCAGACAAAGTATAAAGTGTTGGTTATTACCTTTAAAGCCCTACATGGATTGGGTCCAAGTTATCTGTGGAATCACCTTCTCCCGTAAAATCCACCCAGCACACTCAGGTCCTCTGGGAAGAATTTACTACAGTCAGCAAAAACTAGGCTGACAACTGTTACCCAGAGGACCTTCTCTTCTTCTGCTCCCATACTGTGGAATGGCCTGCCGGAAGAGATTCGCCAACAGTCTCCTGGCATTTAAGAAAGCCATAAAGACTGACCTCTTCCGGCAGGCCTACACAGTTGAATTTTAAGATGTCTTTTAATAATGTATTCTATATATATATATATATATATATATATAATGGTGTTTTGTATTTGTTGTTGTACCACACCTTGATCCAGAGGGAGAGGGGGGGTAAGAAATAAATTTATTGTTTTTATTATTATTATTATAGTGCCTTCATTAATGACATATGTGGGCAATCTAGAAATAACTATATTAGTTCTAGAGTGCCTGCATATAAATAGGTGCTACACATAAATCAAACTAAAGATATAGGTCTTTCCTTCAGTGTCACGATTTAAAAGAGGAGGCACACAACGAAGGGGAATCAAAGATAAGAGAGATCAGATTGGCAATGGCAGAGCAAGGGATAAGGTGTTAACAGGCATTTACAGCCAGTTGGAGCTAAACTATTCTCTTGTTGATATTCCTGCTGGGATCAAGGTGGTCAAACTACCCAGACCTCCTTGGCACTTTGACCAGTAACAAGGACAAGCATGAGACAATTTTGCAAGCATGAGACAACTGACATTTCAATTGGTGTTTTTGCTGGGAGGAAGGTGGGAAACAAGCTTTGTGCAGCTGCTCATTCTCTGGCTGATGATTGGGGCAGAACAGTCATCTCCTTGTTGTGTATTCCTGAAAAGAAAGAACTATAACCCCCAGTTGCCTATAGGCTTCTCACCAGTGACAAGGGCCAGAGTATTCATCCTCTCGCATCAGTGAACTTCCAAGATTCAATGCTTAAAATCAAACCTCTGCTAATGTAGTCATATTTGCTCTGCTCATATTGTTTGTTTCTTTATTTGGAGAAGCCAACAACTTATCCCAGAGACATCTTCTCCCATGGCTTCAGCACTAACCTGAAAGTATGAGAGATACATCAAGCCGGCCTTCCCCAACTTGGTGCCCTAAAAACCTGGGTTTTGACCTCAACTCCCGTAAGTCAAATCAACATGGCAAATGGTCAGGAATTCTTAGAGTTATAATCCAAACCATCTGGAGGGCACCAGGTAGGAGGAAGGCTGCATCAGGCAGTGCAAGATATTGCTGCAACAGTCATTCATTTGACTTTTGCCAGAGGGGTAGCCATGCAAGTCTGTGTTAACTTAAACCTTTAAGGGCACAGTCCTATGCATGCTTAGACATTCTGTCTAAATATGCATAGGATTGCACCCTTAGTCAATTTATATTAGGCTACAAGGATGTACATGGGGATCATGTACTTGTAAATATTAGAAGCACAGAAATTCCACCCTTGATACTCTAAACTAGACTCAGAGCTTAAAATGATGTAGCAAAAGGATGCAAAACTGTCATATTTTTAAGTGCAAGACACAATCCTAATAGTCAACACTAAAAGCAATAGTTGTAATGGGCTGATTCAGTGCATTCATTTGAGATGTTTAAATCTTGTAGATAAATCTATCCGTTTTGGGTATATACATATTCAGTTATAAAAGCTTGATGCTTATCGGACACTCAAAGTGGTTTAGCAGCTGGTGTGCTATGACAGCTGTTTCTCTTGTTCTGTACTGTCATGCTGTCCCCTTACGTTTCTTTCAACCATTTGTCACATCCATCTGTTCTTTCTTATTTCAGGCTTGATTTCAAAATCTTCTGGACAAGTACTGATGGGTTTTTTCCTCCCAAGCTTACATATCACCTTTGGAAATAGATCCCTCCCATCTTAGCATTAGCATAATAAAGTAATTAAGGTTGTGTTTTCCCACAGTAAGCAGTTACTTCATGTCAGGATAGTGTTCTATTTCACAAGAAGTACAGATATAACACTTGGGCATATTATTCGTTTTTAGCCTTACAACACTGTTGCATTTCATAGGAGCCTACGATAACCATATTATTGCAAAATGCAATAATATCAAACCCATTGAAAAGAATGGTCGACTTTGGTTGGATCTAAACCTAGCTATAGAGTAGACAACTGAAATAAATGGACTTCAATTAGTAACAACTAACAATTTCAATGGATCTTGTCTTATAACTAAGTCTGGATCCAAACCAGTAATATTAACTGCAAATCTGTACCAGAGCCTCAAGTCACAAAACTACAATAACCAATCTGTGACATTCACACACATGTTAATGTAAACTAAATAGACGATTAGAAGAACCCATCTTTCAAGTGTTGACTATAAACCGTTCAGCGAGCTGCACAAAGAAAAAGGGGGGAAAGAGTGGCTTGTGTGGGTGCTGTTGCTTTAACTTTGCTCCGTTGAGAGCCACAAGTCATCCTCACACAGACAAACATGGCACAAGGCCCGCATGTTCCTCCTTAGTATCTCCGTCAGCATCAAAGCATCGGGTGGAGCTGGCAAGGCCAGGCTTTCCACACGTCTTCTTCAGAGCACTTGAGCATCGCGGCCCCAGACCGGCCATGTCTACGCCCATCGCCTTCATCGCCGCGACTCTCGAGCGAAGTGGCTTTAATGACAGAGCGCGCGACTCCAGGCAGGCTGCGAGGCTCAAAAGGCTCCGCGAAGGGCTTAGACTAGAACAGCTAGAGGGGCTACAGGGCGACCCGCAGTTCACACCGCCGGTGGACCGCAGGGGTAAGCCACCCTCTCCGGCTTCCAAAGCTCAGCATCCCTCCTGGGAGCCCGAGAACGCGAGGGCCCGGGGGAGGCGGGCATCTACGTGCAGCCACCCGGGGCACCTGCTCGCGGCCTCAGTTGCCCCCCGCAGCCGCGGCGGCAGCAGGGGAGGAGAGCTGACGTGCTGCGGCAAGGACGGACAGACGGAGGCCTGGAGAGCGAGCGGCGCGCTCTCCTCGCCCGCCCAAGCGAAGAAAGCGCCCGCCGCCCAAGCCGCCGCCGCCGCCGCCTCCATCCATCCATCCATTTCTCTCTCCCTCCTTGACTAGCCGCAGCACCTCACAACGGCACGGCAAAGCCGGCAACGCTCAACGGCCACGTTATTCTTTCCCCACTAAATTCCCGGTCACGTAAAGCCCCCTCAGCGGCACAGCAGTTCCCTCGGCCGCTCCTATTCCATCCGGGCATGTCGCCCTCGGGAAGGTGAAGGGGGGAATCGACCTGAAGGCACAACCCCATCTTGCCCCCCTAGAAACAAACCGCCACTCACCGGCTTCGGAAAGGAGCTTCTCATCGCAGCGGCGACCACGGCGTCCCCGCTCGCGCCAGGCCACGCCCCCACAACGCCTCACCCTTCTCGGCTCGCGCTAGGCCACGCCCCTAAACAGGCCCCCTCTCTAGTGTGTGACCACGCCCCCTGATTTAGCCCGCCCTGCCCTCCTGAATATTAATAAGCTCCGTTTCAATCGGAAGAAGCCGCGCCTTTACAGGACTCATGCACAAGCCTCTTTCAGGCCCCTCCCCTCCCATCACCATGCGGATAAGGGGAGCGCACGTCTAGCCTGAACGTGGAGGCTTGGAAGGGAGTCTCGTTGATTTCAATAGAACAGATTTCCAAGGATCGGGGCCTTTGAGCGGTTGGCTTCCTTTCTCCACCCCACAGCAAGAGAAGCTACAGAATGATCCTTGTCCCTCTGCTAATGGGCGTACATGCTTGGCAGCAGAAAACTATGCATATTCACCAGCTTCCATTTATTAGCCTGACCGTATGCATATTTACTCAGAAGTAAACTTCATTGAGCCCAATGGGATTACTTCCAAGTAACTGAGGGATCGCAGCTCAAGGGGCTACCTCGGAGCACAGGAGGAAGTCCTAGTGAACTTAATAGGATCGAGTAGATATATACTTGCCCATAGAGAAACCATACTTGCCCATAGGAAAACCATAGTTGCCCATAGGTAGGCTGACCATATGAAAAAGAGGACAGGGCTCATATAACTTTAACAGTTGCAGAGAAAAGGGAATTTCAGCTGGCTTGATTTGTATGCAATTTGTACCTGGTGAAATTCCCTCTTCATTACAACACTTAAAGCTGCAGGGGCCCTGCCCTCTTTTGTATCTGGTCACTCTAGTATAGTGCTTGCAACTTTAATTGCTTTGATGAAGAGGTGATTTCACCAGGTACTAATTGCATACAAATGAAGCCAGCTGAAATTCCCTTTTCTCTGCAACTGTTAAAGTTACATGAGCTCTGTCCTCCTTTTCATATGGTCAGCCTACCCATAGGGATCCACAGGACAGCAGTTTTTCCTATGGGCAAGTGCTGTCCAATGGATCCCTATGGGCAAGTATGGTTTTCCTATGGGCAAGTACAGTCCTATTTTTCCCTATGGGCAAGTGCTGTGCAATGCAACCCTGTGGGCAAGTATGGTTTCCCTATGGACAAGTGCTGTCCCATGGATCCCTATGGGCAAGTGCTGTCCAATGGATCCCTATGTGCAACTGCTGTCCAATGGATCCCTATGGACAAGTATGGTTTCCTTATGGGCATGTGCTGTGCAATGGATTCCTATGGGCAAGTGCTGTCCTATGGATCCCTATGGGCAAGTGCTGTGTAATGTTTCTCTATGGGCAAGTATGGCTTCTCTATGGGTAAGTACTGTTATTTGTATTAGTACATTCCCATTTAGTGTTGCTATATTATATACTGGGGGGGAGGTATACAAGTGTTCCAGAGGCAATGAATTTGTGTAAATAACATTAATTGAGAAGCCAAGTTTAAAAAAAACAAAAAACCGAAAGCTCACTGTTCTCAGGTGCTAAATAGACTACTATATGAGGGCCTGGCTAAGGACCTGCTTTTAGGAAATTGGCTTCTATTGCATTTTCTCAATTCTGTCCATGAGATACAACTTCTAGCTGTACTTGGAAGGGGGGGGGGTCTGAATTATTAGCTATTGCCAACTTCCATAAATACACATTCATTGATTATGCTTTATGAGATAGTAGGCTATTATTTAACATTGTCTGAGCTGGCGCAGAGAAAGACGAATTAGTGGAAGCCAGTTAAGAACAGGAAAAATGGTGTCAGTTCATAATGCTTAAGAAAGGAAGGGAGGGGGCATAGGGGAGGGGCCTCATAGGCCAGAGGTTCCCCACTCCTGCTCTATAATGTCTCCACATTTTTCTAAACCAAAAAGCATCAGAGTTTAATGCTTTTTAGTCTTTTCTCAGTAGGAAGAGGTGCTTACCTTTTGATCATACTGGCTTCTCTTTTCGGTACGTTTTCCAGATACAGAATGGTATGATTACAGTATAAAATGTGGAAATCAGGACTGTTCACAGTGTTCCAAATGTGATCATACCACAGACTTATATGAGAGCATTATAATACCAGCAAGTGTCTCCCCCCTCCACCTCAAACCCTTTCCTAATCATTCCCAACACTGGAGTTTGCTGCGTACTGCAATTGCTCACTGAACTGACATTTAGTTAAATGTCCACCCCAACCCTAAAATTGTTTTCCTGGGTAATCATAGATACTTCAGATCCCCTCAGCATATATGCCTTACATGCTTGGAAGAAACCTGAGAGATCATCTCCCATACAAGCCTGCTTACACAAGAAGATCTGCTCAAAAAGTTCTTCTCCCAACACTGTCAGCACCATCTGAGATGAAATAGATGGTGAATAGAGAGAGGGCTTGTTTGTGGAGTGATACTTGTAAAATCTGCTCCCTAGGGAGGCTTGCCTAATGCAGTGCTTCTGGCAAAGACCTTTTACCTTTCCCAACATTTTTCATTGCTGCTGTTCTCTCTTTCTGGAGCATTTTTTACACTGCTTCTAATTTACTCTTTTAATTCTATGATGTTAGAATTAAACCAACCTGAGCATTTCTTTTTAATTGCAGCGTAGTATAGATTTCTATGAAAATATAAATATAATATATAAAATAAATATTTTCTCCCTCCTCCCAACATGCATCATTTTGCACTTTAGCCAAGTAGATATGATGGCAGCAGTTCTGGGTGTTAAAGCTGAATCTCACTGCTTGTTTTCCTTCTTTGTGAGAAAGAGTGCCCTGTCTTCCAAGACTGCTAAATTTATACAGGAGCCTTTGATGATGGGCTTAAACTGCAATCCTATATACACTTACCCTAGGATTAAACCCCTTTGAATTGAATGGAACTTGCTTCTCAGTAAGCATGTATAGAATTGTCACTCAAAAGGGTTTTGGATGTCCAGGTGTATATTATCTACCAAACAGCTAATACACACAAAGGTTTCTAGTGATTATTTTATTGTTATAATATTATCATATTAGTTCACTGGATAGTGAATCTGTAATAAATAAAAAAAGTTTACTAAGGCACATACTAACACTTATCAAAGGCAAAAAACAAACAAACTATGAATCCCTATTGTCCTCCGTCTTTGTATCTCCAGTTCTAATACCAGTCCAAGGGGATGACATTCTAGCCAGGCCAGTAATATTCCAACATTTAGATAGGATTATACCCCTTTTTCCTGGCAGGGCTTAAGTGCCTTTAACAGATGCATGGCAAGTACAAGTACAGCAATTTAAGCTTTTCTAAACATACATATGCTTCACCTGTTGAATTTCTTCTTGTCACTGTTAAAAATATAGGATTCTTGCTAGGAAAATAGTGGCAGACTTACTCCTACTGTAATACACTGCAATCTTATGCAAATTTACTTGGAACTAAGTCCCACTGAACAATACATTCAAGATTCGTCCCCCCCCCCCCCCAGCTTCTGTACTCTTCTCTCAGGCCCAAAAGCAGCAATCAGGATGAAGGTCTCTTGCTTTAAGGTTGTAATCCACTTCAGTAAATGTAGATAGTAATCTAGGAAGGAGAAGAACACGGTATTTACATGTACAGTAACTATATCATGTAGTGCTCAGCCTCTGTTGCTAAAAAAAAATCTTAAGCTGTTGTTAAAATCCCAAGACATAAAATTCAGATATATATTTTTAAAAACAGAGTTCTCGTAAAACCTGAATCTTTGATTAGGCCTAAAGATCAAAGATAATACAGAGTGCAGCAGACTCCTGGTATCTAAGCACTGATGTAGGTCATTCTCAAGAAGATGAACCAATGAACTGGCTCTGTCCTAGATTACAAATCAGCATTGTGCGGGTATCTGAATTTCCCCATGTGAATTGAACTGGTTCAGATATATCGAACTGGTAACTGAAAATTACAGTACAATCCTATCAATGGATAAAAATTGCTAATTTCAATCAGCAGCTACAGGCTGCCTCTACAAGGGAGGTTTAAAGCTCTTTCAAGGCGCTTTAAAAAATTTACCTCTACAAGAACAGAGCGCAAATGGGGCGTAGAGGCGCGTTATCTCTCAGATTATGCGCATTATCAAATGTGTGTTAAATAGCGAGTTTTATTTTGCTCCGGCCGTTAAAGCGCATTTTGCCTATGTGAACAAGCGCTTATGCGCATTAACTACTTGTAAAGTGCATTTTGGTCATCCGTTAATGTGCTTCGCCGCCTCTCGCCGCCTCTCATGCAGAGGTATTAGGTGTAAATGCGCTTCAGCGATTATGCGCATAATCGCCTAACCGGGCGCAAAAGCGAATCCTTGTAGAGGGGACCACAGTTATGCAGTTTAACTTTCTCCAGTGGACCGAGTAAGAAAAGAGTACATGTATATTTCCTATTCTGCCTACAACGCTGCAGAAATTTGTTAAGCAGTCACTACTTAGTTGAGCCAAGAAAAGTTTTTGATCAAAGTTTTGGTTGATCAGTTTGCGGTAGGCGGCTATTGGGAGGGGAAAGCGTCTAGAAAAGACTTTACAACAATAGCATTCCATCCTTCTTCCAAGGACCTCGGAAGAACAGCTGTATTAAATAGGATAGGATGAGAGTGATTTACTCAAAACACGAGCTGAGCTGGCATTTTATTCTAAATCCTCCCCAGTCTCTATGAATGGGAAAGATTCGAGACGCAGAGCGCATTTTCCGCTCGTGAGTAAGAGGGAACCTAACGGGGCTACTCCACGAGGATAGCACACGCAACTACAACAGCCAGTACTGTCGCAAGTTGATGACGTTTTGCCCGATGGCGCCAGCCAATTGCGTCCGTCGTGTGCGCCGAGATGTTTGTGGTTGTCGCGAGAGTTGCCCTGACATGGGTCACGGCGCCGGCAGGAGCGAGATGGCTAAGGAGCTGTGCCAAGCCGACGAGCAAGGCTCCGCGGCTCGGCCACCGCTGAGGAAATGGCGCCCCGAGACCGACCGGTAGCGGCACCCCCTTCCACCATGCGCAAGCGCGGGGCCCGAAAACGTCTCAAGTTTCGGGCCAACGACGTCTGCTTGGAACGCGGTAAGTAGTCAGGCCCAGTTGTCGTGGCTGGTGGAAGCCATTGTCCCCTGACACTCCTGAACTCTCTTCGCTTGCCCTCCGCAGTGACCGTGGCCGACTACGCCAACTCGGATCCCGCCGTGGTGAAATCTGGGCGTGTGAAGAAGGCGGTGGCCAACGCGGTGCAGAAGGAAGGTAAGTCCCGGCACGAAGGGCCCACGGGGGAGTCGCTCCTGAAGAGCAACTGATGTCTTGAGACACCGTTTTAAAACGTGCATGGTGTTAGTGTACTAATTCTTAATGTTGTGCGTTACAACAAGATGTATCTTGGCTTTGCTTTGCTTTCCTACCAACGTGTAATGGTCGAATTTCTGTATCAAAACCCCCCACTAAGCCGCTATGTCGAATGTTTCCCCCATTGTAGACCAGTTGTAGTCGGAAGGCACCATGCAGAATTGACCCCAACTCTCTGGAGTTATGTAGGCTGTAACGTTCTGAGGAAGGATATCAACTAGCACCTGACAAGTATAGAGAGGTCTGACTGGGTAAATAAAGGGCAGAATGAGAACTAGCAATATTAACTGGTCTATCCAGCAGCTACGAGGAGGATGCCTACCCATTGTCCTGGAAGATGATCAAGAATATATATATTCTTGATATATATATCAAGAATATATATATATATATATATATATGGGTCTCTGGGTAGAAAAGCAAAAGGTGTGCATGCAATCTTAATCCAGAAAAAAAAATGTGCCCCAGATATCAAATTAAGAAATACTATCATAGGCATCAATAAACTATCAGAATCCTGTAGCCAATTAATTGATGGTTAGTACAAATTGATATGTGACATGAAGGTGGTTATCTCCCTCCTTCCTATGTTTTGGCCATTACCGTTGCCAGGTCACAATATTGCAGTAACAGTAGAAAGCGTAACTGGCAGAATTTCCCTGTGGACTCTACTGAGCAATGCTATGCCCTCTCTGACTTGAGGGCTTTTTGCCTTTTCAGATCATGAGTCTCCAGTTCTCCAAATCACCTTTCCTCCCACTAATACATTGCCCTCCTCTTTCTAGGTCATGCATGTAGCTTTGCCTGACTTTCCTCTGGATACCTCCTTTTTCAGCTTGATGTCTCCATCACCCATTGATTCAAGCTTCCTGTTGTTCACTTACTGCCCTCTTTGTAATATCCTCTAGCCAGAATGTCTGTTGACCAGCTTTCCTCACACATATTTCATACTAAGCAGGGATTTTCTAATTAATTCCTTTTTGCCTCAAATTCTGTTACCTCTGCTCTGCTCTTCATGCCTACCTTTCCTTCAGATTTCTCCACCTTAGTCCATTGCCTAGTTTGCATTCTTCCTTCAGTACCCTGGACTCCCTCTCTTAGTTTACCTGTTTCCCAGAATAACTTCCCAGTCCTTGGCCTGCTTCTGTATGGGGTTTTCATTTCAACCAACTGACAAGTTCCCTTCTTTCAAAAATCTGAACGGCACATTGCTTAGTTTCCTACACAACTGAACACAAGCACAATGCAATAGCAGTGTAGAATGAAGTAAATGCATTTGGAACCACCTCTTTTCCAATTATTTCTGCTCTGGCAGTTGGATTACAAAAGTAAATTTTATCATGGATATTATCAGTTCTTGTATCTTAACATATTCTGTTTATTTGTGATTCTAGTGAAATCACTCTGTGGTTTGGAAGCATCTTGTGTACCTACTGATGAGGTATTATCAGTGGCAGAGTCCTGTGGTAGTAGTGATGAAGTGGATTCTAAGGATTTTACCAATGATACAATATTGTCTAGAAAAAAGAAAAGCAAGAGGCATAAAGGTTAGTACAAATTGATATGTGACTATTTAATCACTGTTTGTGGTGGTTTCTGAGATCATTCCCATTTCTCAAATGAATTTCTTCTTGTATATGACCTATGTGTGAACCATGTAACTGCCCAATAACATTTTTTACAGTCAGTTATGGTATGCACACTTCCTTTTTCTGACCACTATCGGTTAAGAAAATAATGTCCTACCCAAAGCTGGTGTGGACTTGTAGTAGTAAGCTCTGGTTTAAAATCCCTGCTCAGCCACCAAGCTTACTAGGTGAACTTGGGCCAGTTATTTAGCTTCTTCATGTGATGTTGTACGGATAAAATGGGCTAATCCTATATATTCTACCATGAGCTGATTAACACAAGCTGATTCATTGCAAAAAAAGGAAACTTGCACCTTCTAAGAGTTCCGCTAAAGTCATGTCGGTTTATTGCTAGCTTTGAAGACATGGTGATGGTCAGTAATGCTCTTTCTTCATTACCTTCAGAAAATTCTGATGGGGTAATAGGCAAAGAATATCCTATCGATATTTGGTTGATGCTGGCATCCTACATACGTCCAGAAGACACTGTGAATTTTTCTCTCATTTGTAAAAGAGCTTGGACTGTCACTTGCACTGCTGCCTTTTGGACCAGACTTTATAGAAGGTATGTCCGTTTGTAAATGCTCTGTTCAGTAGATCATCTTGGTGACTTAGGGGCCTCTGCTGTACAGTTTGAAGGGAATAGTGGCCCTGTTCAGAAGATATCTTAAACCATGGCTTAACCATGGTGAATAAGGTAAAAGGCCTTATTCACCATGGTTAAAGCCGTGGTTTAAGGTGTTTTCTGAACAGGGCCAGTGTGTATGAAAATAGTTGCATATTAATGGTGACTTTGAGTTCTCAAATGTGCTGTTATGATCATTTAGGAATTGCAGTGTCTCTAGACTATCTATGAGTAACCCAGTTTGATTAGAATAATAATACTGAATGCATAGCTAAACCATAATATGCAAAATACACATGATATATGATAAAGACACAACAACACTGTCAAAAATCACTTGAAAGTGATATTAAAGAAGGCTATTAAGGTCTTATAGTTAGTAATGACTGAGGCTCTTTGATTATACTGTCTTTTAAGAGGCTTTTCTGGCTGTAAAATCATCCTATGTTGCACCTTATGTGTCTAGTTGCCTCTCTTAAGTCAAGGAGAATGGAGAATTGAACTACAGCAACTTTAGGCTGATAAACATCCTGTGGTGGAAGATGGGGCCTGCAGCTTCCCATCCATAACATTAGTACACTGCATAGAAGCTCAGTTCATACAGTTCTTCTCCTTGGGATGGGAGGAAATGATCATGGACGCTGAAGTTTGACACAAAGCACCTATGCCATATCAGTTAAATGTGTGGTGGCAGAGAAGAACATGACCAAGGTATCGCTCACCAGGTCAGCATGTTAACCAACTTCGTATTTGGTGTAGTACTAGCTCCTTTTAATGTTTTCAGCTTCTGTTAAATTATAATAGGTTGTATCTATAAAAATACTAGTTATTCTCCTTGGACTTATATGTGTCAGCACTGAACTTATATTTAAGTTATGGGTCACCAACCCTAATGTAGCTGGTTGTAAAAGGAGTGTAGGGCATGATAAGAAACAGATGAATGGGAATGAGGAAACTTCTAGCTAATATCCCTTCTGAATTCTCCTTATTCCTGTATTGAGTCTTAATGACAGGCTTTTGATCATCATTCTTAGGTTACTGAATTCTTTGCATGTTGGCTACCCATAGGTTGATGAATACTACTGCAAATGAAGTGTTCTTCACTTTACTAGCCAGGGCATGTGGGTGGGCTATATACTCTGTAGTAGAGAATCCTCATTGATTCACGTTGGATTTGTGAGAGTAATTGCTCTTCCACTTGCCCCATCACCCTATTCTAATTTTGTCAAGACCACCTTTTTTCTATTGGAGATTCTCCAAATATTGTTTTGTTCTCTTTCTAATATTAGTGTTAGTTTAGTGCATCAGTTCAAAGATGCTTCAAACAAGACCAGACTACATGCACATGACTGTGCAAGAATACATGTCTTCCATGCTGTGTAACAGACAGTAGATTCTGGGAGTAGTTGTGTGTGCAAAAGATAGAACATGTTTTGAGCTGAGGGTGGGGGCAAACTCAAAGGCTGAAACACTGGTTTAGATAATGTTTGGATGAAATTAGGTATTTATGTTTTAAGATTATTTTTAATTGAATTTCTTTTAGGCACTACAATAGGAATGCATACCTCCCAATCCGTTTGCAACCAGAGTCTATAGAAAAGATGTACTGTCTCCGTGTGTGTGTGATTCGCTCTTTGTACCATATGTATAGACCTTTTGTTTCCCGAATAGCCAGAAATCCAGCTATTCCAGAGATTACTCCAAGCACACTAAAAAATTCAAAAGTAAGTGTTTGAAGAGAAGCATTCCTATCCTGTTGTGTGTTAGCGTATTTTATTTGCAGTGAAATGCATGTGAATGAGCCCGTATGTCAAGTCTACATTTTAGACAGATTTTGTCTGTACTAGGACCACTCTTGTATTACTTGCTGCTTATAAATGTCTTAGCTAATAGAAGTCAAAAGTAAAGAATTTGCATTTTCCTTCTGTGTTTAAACACCAACTTGTGATATCATGGTTTCTTTCTGGAAAGTCCATTAGCAGCGTGTTGTATGACTAATATCTGTGTCAAAGCAGCTTACAGTCCCCTGACACATTTTTCCAGTTCCAGGAGGTAGTGGGGTTAACCAGTTACCAATCCAAAGGAGATAGAAGGTTTGATAGCTTGGATTCTTCATGTTCACATCACAACGGCTTTGGTGTCCACAGCTAATGTTGCTATCCTACTAATAGTTTGTACATCCGTTGTATATAAAAAGTAACTTACAAAAGGAAATTAAATGTCAAAAGTCTGTAGTGCAATAACAGTTATGGTTTGGCTTAAATTCAAAAAGATAGAAATTTGCCATCACTCTGATTCCACTGCATCTTGGCATTACTAAAATGCAAGTCATGTAAATACAATTTCTGTGTACAGCAGTTTCTTTGTACACTGTACAGCAGAGAGCCTTTATGTTTGGATTTTGGTTTTCCCCCTTTAGAGTCTCCTCTCATTAATGGGAGATGACTACATACATTGAGCATGCAAGGCAGAGAGATTTGGTCTTTTGGTTACTGAAACCAGCTTTTCCTATTTAATTTCCCTTTCTCTTTCCCAGTGTAGCTTCTGTGGGACACTGGAGCCGTTATGGTGTCAGCAGAAGTTTGCCCTTAAAGACACCCTTACTGTTTGGAGCAGCAGGCCACATGGTACACATCTGAAGGGTAGGACAGCTGGCATGTGGATGACATCCTCTGCCCCTTAGGAGGTACTCATGTGTGTAACTAACTTCCTCCTTGTAACTAATATTCAGTGCTGCTCAGAGGAGTGGGATTATGTTTAGGGAGCATACTTCTGTTAAGCCATGAAGAGAGGCAAGTTTGCATGAAAGGTCCTTCTTGTTGCATGCTTCTGAATTTAATTATAGTTTGGGTTGTGCATGTCCCCTTGATGGCTTACTGCTTATAATAATTATGCTACTACTGTAGGTACTTGTCTGCACAATACATAAGACTGAGGATGAGGCTTTTCTATAGCTGTGACTTAAATAGTAGGGTGGTGCCTCTCCCCATAAAGAGAATTGCATTTGTATTTTCACAGTAGAGCAGTTGTTGCCTTGAGCCCTAGTATGTTTTTCAGGGTAGTGGGGTGGGAGTTAATAAAGCTTGTGGATGACTAGCATGTTGATAGAATGGCAGCTCTAGTGGCAGATTGTCAGTGTAAGTGGAACCTGCACCACAGTAGTATAAACTTCTCCATAGGCATCTGACTTGTGAGAGGGGTTGTAACTCAGTGATGGAGCACATGCTTCGCATGCAGAGTGGGGCTGGGAGAGAATCCTTTCTGAAACCCTGAAGAGTGAATGCCAGTCAGTGTGGACAATACTAGGTTAGAACAGAATGCTGGACTAAATAGACCCTTGGTCTGATCCATCCAGCATGGCTCGTCTTACGTTCATGTCAAGCCATGCTGCACTTAAAAATATAATGGATTCTGTTTCATGAGCAATTACAAGTATATTAATCAGGCTTTATTTGTATGAGCTGCTTTATATCTACATAGTGTAAGTCTACATATCACCAGTCTTTCTCTCTTCTGCATCAGTGCCTGCTTTTCTGGTCTAAAAGGGTTGACCGGCAATCTTCATTGTGGGAATTCAGCTTCAAATTCCAAAGGCAGGTATGAATGCTAAATGCTTACCAATATTAAAGTAGCAACATTTCAGAGTAGTTGGTTTTGGGTTTATATCCCACTTTTCTACCAATAGGTACTCAGAGCAGCTTAAAGGGAAGGAAAGCCATATTAAGGGAATAAACCTACAGTATTAAAACTCAATTAAAAACAGCCATTAAATGCAGCAGTTTAAAATAATTAAAGCAGATGCTTTTGCTCGTTGCTGCTTGAGGTACTTCCTTGGTTTGAAAAAGCATTGAAAGTCATTTTGCAAACAAAAACTGGTATATGCCAAATAGAGCCAGGATAGATCCTTTGTAATTATGCATATCAAGGCAAGAGGCCATTAGTCTGTTTTCAATACTGATTTTTGAACTCTTTAATTTTTATACGACTTATGCCTTCTTTCCCATCTTGAAATGGTAGAGCAAGGGTAGCTAACTTCTGCATTTGTGATAGTTGTTCTAGTCTCCAGTTAGGGGTTCATGGGTTGAAGGTGTGTGCGATAGTATACGATAGGTATACGATAGTATACAATAGTATACCTCTCCATAGTATACCTCTCCATTGAGGTATACTATCATAGGGCAAAGATCTTTCTGCACATGCGTGTCCCAAAAGACTGGCAGTTATCTTTACCTTTTCAAACTATGAAAGAGCATTGCAACAAAATAGATGTGAATAGCATATAGTATGTCATTTTGAGGATAGGTATTGTATATGAAATGTGATATAATGAGTTTGTACTATATCTTGGAAATATGATATATAATATTTATGTTATTAGATGTAATATTATTTCCTTCATACATAAAATCGGTAGGCAAAAACTGTATTAAGGTTGCTTAAAATTTGGTAGGACTGAGGATTAAATCAACCTGCTTTTAGCCTAGTCACCACCAGTTGACCGTCTTTAAATTAGAAAATACTTGTTCTTCTGAAATCATAGCATGGCAACAACAAGTGCTCAACTTTAAAATATTAGAATAAAAGATTTCCCCTTAACATCTACACATTCTTATAGAAAGCTTCAAAACAAGATCAAGCCCTTTCTACAGAGAAGGGAATAAGTGAAATGAATCTGGGACCAGTCCTGATCCTTAAGAGATAGTCCTATAATTTTTTCTACCATGGCATATGTTTTCCTTCTTACCCAAAATTTAAGTGTACAGGAATAGCTCACAGTTCTGAAAGCTTGTAGACATGGAATCAATTTCTGGTAAACTGAAAGAATGCATTTCTTTTGAGTCTCCCAAGTTCAAGAATAACTGTTTGAAACGTCTTCAACCACCCATCCGGTACGAAGATGTCCACGTGAATCCTGACCGAGATTGCTGCCTATTGCAGATCACCACCCTCGACTTTATATATATACCTATAGTCATGGGCATGGCAATTACCTTGGTAAGTGCTAGAATTTCTGTGCTCATCTCCACATCTTGATATACAGAGCAATCTTTGTACAAGTTTTGCTAGAGTAGAAATTATGTCCATAGTGTATAATGAGACTAGGACATAGTCTCTGCCCAACAGATTCTAAACTTCATGAATGTTGTATAAATATTCACTACATCAATTGCTGAAGTTTAAATAATGGAGGTTCTTATGGCTGCTCAAAACTGTTTTAGGGCAGGAAGGTTTCCTCAAAGATTAAGCTGAAAACATTTACAAACTCAAATCCTATAGAAACCATGCTTGTATGCAATACTGTTCACTTTTAATAGGACTGAGAGGTTGTGCATGCTATTGAAATAGTATCTAGATCTTAAGGAGGTTTCTGAATTTTTCTTTTGCAGTTCACAATAAATGTGAGCACCGACATGAGACATCGCAGAGTGAAAATGGTATTCCATGATTCTCCAGTTTGGAATGGCAAGAAACCAAGATTTGACCATGGAGTGCAAGTTATAATGGACCCTGTGCACAGTGTGCATCTTTTTGATTGGTGGCACCCACAGTTTCCCTCCTCACACGTTTGAAGACTTCCAAGTAGTTCACATGAACTGGAAAAACTTCAGGAAGTCTAATTTTATTTGTAGACTACATTCTGTAAAATCTCCATAAATGACTAAACTTGATAAGCCAGTCTCTGTATATATTAGATCACCATGGGGTGGGGGGTGGGAGGGAGAGATATTCTGTGGTAATAAGTTTCCGTAAACACTTCTGTAAGACATTTTATTTGGAAAAAGGTTCACCTAAAATTCTTCTGGTGCTAATGAAACTTGCCTCTTAAAAGAAAATACACGACAAGTGTATTGTGTGTGTCTAGAAGTATTAACAGTTCAGGTATTAAATGATATGAGAAAGTGAAATTGATAGCCAAGTGTTTCCACTCTTCCTCTTTAAAATGTGCTCAGACTCTGCACTAGGTGAGAGATTAAGGACAGATAAAAGGAAGTACTTCTTCACGCAGTGCATAGAGAAACTGGAAATCATTACCACAAGATATAGTGGTGATGGCCACCAATTTGGATGGGTTTAAAAGGGGGTTAGACAAATTCTTGCAGGAGAAGTCTATCAATGACTACTAGTCCTGATGGCTCTGCTATTTCCAGCATTGGAGGCAGTATGCCCAAGTACACCAGTTGCTGGAGAACATGGGTGGGAGAATACTGTTGTACTCATGTCCTGCTTGTCGGTTTGGCCACTGTGTGAACAGAAGGCTGGACTAGATGGACCCGTGGTCTGATCCAGCATGGCTCTTCTTATGTTCTTAATAGATCCATATGAGGAAACAATGAGGATTGTAGGCTTAATTTCCTCACCAGCCACGTACTTATAGCAGGAAACATTCACCCTCTGACATGGCATGCATGCTCACAGACTATGTCTGAAAGAAAATTGTAGAGTAATCCTCAGACCTAAATCCCTTAAATGTGTGTTTTTAAAATAAACTAGGTTAGATCTGGATGTAGTCATGCTTAAAATTAGACCTGCTGAAATCAATGGGACAAGTTGACTCCCATGGATTTCAGTGGATCTACTCTGGATCCCTACTCACTGAAATTGTACATTTCACATTACCCTGTTCACTTTAGATGAGTGTTTGCACATGCTATGTAACTACTTCCCATGTACATAGTAACTTCCCAACACAGGACAACAGTACCAGTTTCCGTATATTGCAGTAATTAGAGAAATGTTTACTACCTTACTAGCACTCTAGAGAATTTCTGAGAGTCCTATAACAGAGTGGGAAGCCCTCAAGGTTTTGACAACCTATTAGCCAATACTGGAAAGATCAGCATCTAGCTTGGCTATATTACATAGCTATAGAAAGATAAATGGCTAAAAGATGGTCTCCCAATAATAGTGAGATAGTGGAGAACTGCCAAAACGATCTAACATAAAAACATCAATGGTAAAGCTACTAAATATTTTAATACAAAATCCAATACATATGCAAATAAGTCTCTTGAGCCATTGTGGCAGCACAGGTTGGAGAGAGACCATTTGAAATATACTTAGGAAATCTACAACTTTTGATTTTGGAGATGACGTCTCCCCCTGCTTATGCTTCTTTGTCAAATCCTTTGACTTGGGGAAATATCACTACTTACTCTGCTTTCATATTTGTAATTACTGTATCGTACCTGATTTCCATTAACAAGACTCAAGGCAAAAGGTCAAGAATTGAATGTGAGCACGCCAAACTAGTAATTCGAAACTGCAGTGAATGACAGTGCATAAATGGAGGAAGCAAAAACAGGAAGATGCTTGAGGCTTGGAAAAATTGGGTGTCCTGCTTATGATGGCTGTAAGAATGGGCTATATTTGAATAGGAGACAGCTGAGGTAAGGCTGCACATGATACCGTATGCAAGTGAAGGAACCGAGAGGGAGAAAGCAGGGGTGAAGCAACGTAAGACAAGTGGGAGAGAGCTAATCAGAAAGAGATGCTGAAGATGGCGCTATAGCTCCCACTCAACTTCAGCCCAGATTTAGGGCTATACTCCCATGCATGTGCCACCTTTTTGGTGGGCATCTTGTTCATATGCAGTACTGTGCAAAAGTCTTAGGGCCACTCAGAAAAAGGCAAATTGAAGAAATTTATCTGAGCAGTTAGTGTTTTGAAGTAAACAAACATTAATACAATGAAAAGTAACAAAAACTTCTTGTGTTTTTCAAACAAGTCAGTATTTTGTGTGGCCTCCCTTAGAATGCAAAACAGAAACAATTCGCTTTGGTAGACTATTGTGTAATTTTTTCAAGTAGACCTGTGGTAAATTCTTCCAAGCTTCTTGCAGGATTTGCCATAACTCGTCTTTAGACTTTGGCTTCTTTTTGTTCTTTTTCCTGTCCAAGTGATCCCACACAACTTCAATTATGTTGAGGTCAGGGCTCTGAGGTGGTCAGTCTAATACTGTGAGTGTCCCATCTCCAGACTTTCACTCTAGGTAGGTCCTAATCGTGTTTGCTGAATGTTTGGGGTTGTTATTGTCCTGAAAGAAAGTTTTTCCCAATCAGTCATTTTCCTGAAGGTACAGCATGATGAATCAAGATCTATTTATATTTCTCAGCATTCATAATTCCATCAGTTTTGAACAGGGCCAGATCTACGCCTTGTGTCAAACCGTTACGATCCCATCATGGTAGCGCTATATCCCTCTTGCGTATTTATATCTCATAGGACACACAGTGGCATTTGTTGCAGTATTTTGGATAATGTGGAATAAAAGGCAGGAAATAACACCATGAAAGCAAGCGGTATATGGAATGTGTAATGTATCCCAACAGTTATCAGTGCACTTCAATATTGCTATAAAGCAGTAGTGTAGATCTCCAGATCCCCTATACTATCACCTGAAATACACCCCTAGACCATAACAGAGTCACCACTGTGCTTCACAGAAGGCTGCAGACAGGCATCAATGTACTTCTCGCCAACTCCTCCTGACATACTAGCAACTTTTGTGAACCAAAGATTTCAAATTTGGACTCATCGCTCCATAAGACTTTCTGCCACAGGTTGTCGCTCCATGCTTTATGGTCTTTCGCATACTGCAATCTCTTCTGCTTGTTGCCTTTCTGCAAGAATGGTTGCTTAGCTGCAACATGCCCTACAAGATCATTTCTTGTAAGACGTCTTCTCACGGTCAAAGTGTGTACTTT
This sequence comes from Anniella stebbinsi, assembly GCA_029215795.1. Classification (NCBI taxonomy): domain Eukaryota; kingdom Metazoa; phylum Chordata; class Lepidosauria; order Squamata; family Anniellidae; genus Anniella; species Anniella stebbinsi. The sequence continues at coordinate 41,119,605 of JARDYH010000004.1, read as the reverse complement.
GGTTCCACATGACTTTGGCAGATGTTGAGCAAGCACTTCACTGGCTTTCCTTCTGTCCCTCAAGGTAGTGACCTTTAAGTACTGTTCATCAGATGCAGACAGCTTTTTGGATCTTCCACTGCATTTTCTGTCTTCAGTTTGCCCAGTTTCTTCAAATTTATGACAGCTTGAATACCACATCTTGAAAATCCAGTTAGATGGGCTATTGCTTGCTGAGAATTGCCTTGTTGATGCAACACTATGATTTTATGTCTGTCAAACTGTGTTAGCTTAGCCATTTCCAAATCTCTCGATACACCCCAGCCATTCCATGTACTACTGTATTTGTTAAATTCCACCACCAGCGCACCTGGTTCAGCTAATCAGTACCTCATTAATAAGTTGAATCAGGTGTGCTGGTGGCAGAATTTAACAAATACAGTACATGGAATGAAACTGTAAATGGAGTGGCTGGGGTGTCTCGAGGAGAGGTTTGGAAAACAAACCTGTGTTCTTCTAGCCATCTCACATAATAGCCATAACTTTTTGGAAAACACAAGGAATTCCCATTACTTTTTAATTGTATTAATGTTTATTTGTATTTATTCTAATCCTATATAGTGTTTTTCTAAGCAAATAAATCCTTAATGCCCAGATAAATAACTTTAAACATAATTTTCTTGGGTGGCCTAAGACTTTCCCAAAGTACTGTATAATAATACCTCCAAATACTGTTCAAAGTGTCTTATGACAAAGGTTTGAATACACATGACACACATGATATGGTTTCAGATACAACTAATAATTTTGGCACAAAACATTCTCTCATTTGCTACATGTGAAAGTTGCTTCTTTTTTTTTTTTTACTTCTGCTTTCTTTAAAGCTTCTCTTACATTCAGTATATGTATTGCAGTCTTGGTAAGAAGCTTGTCTTATTATCACCTTTAATATTTGGGAATTTTCTACTTGGTATATAATTCTATATTGATAGTTTGGGTTTTCCAACAATCAGAATGCTTCATGGGGTGGGGTGGGGGGTGTCCAGTAGCATTTGGATTTTTCTGCATTTTATTTTTCTTGTTAGTCATAATTCTGAAATACGGGCAGTATTCAATACTGCCACTGCACTTCTGCTCATTCCGTTATACCAGCAGGATCCACTGCTACTACAAGAGTGAGTTAGTGCTTCCTAAAGCAACCCCAGAAATTAATGGAAATACTCTTTTCCAGATCATAAAGAGTCAGCAGAGCTCACTTCTGCAAGCTCCACTGACCTGCCTCATTCTGGAAAAGCGCTTCCACTTGTTTTCAGATCTTTTAAAAACCACTAGCTCCCCGCTGCATTAGCAGTGTATGTTGCTAGCGCAGATGCAGGATAGGATACTACTCTGTGACGCCGTACAGATTTGGGGGGGGGGGGTAAATTGTATGTTTTGCGTGAATTGAAGTTTAATCAGGCATGACTAAATATTATCTTGGGAGGGAACAGAAATGCAAGTGTAGTGTTGATAGTTTTACTACATTGATGTGTAAGAGTCATGGTCCTTAAGAACAAAACAAAGCTGAAAACATTGCTGTCAACCCATCCATCTCCGTTAACCTGAGGCTTCCTATACTGACTGCACAAGAGGACTCTTTCGGATGCTGCAATGATTCTTAGCCAAAAAAACTCTCTACTGAAAAGACTAAGATAGCAATAAACATGTTGGAGTACAATTAGAGGGAAGTGAGACAGTTAAAAAGCAGTGCAAAATTTATACAATCTAGTTTAGCCAGTTTTTCATGACATGTTTTTCTGAATCTAAAGCAGGATCCATCCTTCCTGCTATTATCGTTACATAATTTGTGCGTACATCGAAAGCCCTATTCTACCTTTTTAATTCCTCAAGTTTAAATTCGTGTTGACTAATAACTGCCTCGTTGCATAATGTCACCTTTAATCATTAACCAGAGATTTCTAGGTGCCAGATTAAATTAAATACAATAATTGGTTATTTAAACAGGCAGTATAAGGAAGATAACCAGAAAACAATCCTGTCATAAAGAAGGACAGGACTGCTGTCATTCGTAGTACTGGGAGCCAAGACATTTGCAAAAGAAAACGATTTCAAAATGATGGAGGAACACTGGATGATAACTCTAAAAAAAGTATTCTACCCACTCCTAGCAATAATCGGGATCCCGTGTGAGTATAATATGCAGCAGAACTTAGAGGAGAGCTACTGAGCAAGGGAGACAGACAGCAATATGTGCAAGCAAATTTGGGATTCATGTTTGAGACAGCAGCAGCCAGCAATGGGGGACAGTCAGATAATAAATCTTGCACAAAAGCACTGGGAGGACAAAAGTACTAGTGTGAACTATGGGAAAGATAAAAAACCCCACAGGTAGGAAGTGTCTCTTTCTGCTCTAAGAGATGTTCTCCTCCTGTTCTATATTCTTGGGTTTCTCTCAGCCAGAACAATGTTGACTATAGGTGATGTTAATGTACAGTAATTCCCTGTGCTTCTATCCATCAGTGATGGAAGCCTGCAATTCCCAAATAGGAATATCAGCTAGGGCTGCTTTGAGCCTGTCTATGTTCTTCAACTGGGGTATCACAACTGTCTCTGCAAATTTACCTCAAATGAGTTTACAATGGTAGTATCACAGTCATCTTTTAAAGAGAGTACAGGCAAAGAAACAGCCCTGGATGTTCTAGGATGCTGAGAGATAGGCAGCAAAAAATCTAGATAAGCCCATCCCACTCCCCAATAGCTAGGATGGGATAGGAGTAAATATTCAACTCCTTTAAGGACTAATAAAGACATGAGAGAATGTTACTGTTTTGATTTTTCTATATTTTAGAATGTGAGTCAACTTAGGTGCATTGGCAGAAAAGCTATCTATAAATGCGGTAAAGAGGAAATTGGTAAAATCTTTATCGTATTGTGCTTGTGATGGTGATGCCTTTGACGTTACAGCTACCCAGAAATAAGCAGCAACAAAATATTTGTGGTCCAGCTTCCATGACAAAGGGGAATTTATTGATTATATTTCTATACTGCCCAATAGCAAAACCTTAAATACCACATGATAAAACATTTAAACGTTTAAAACAGGATAAATCCAAAGTAAAAAACAGCAGTAGAGTAAGATCTAAAAACTCAGTAATACATTTAAAAACAAACTGAAGGACTAAACAGCCTGGGAAAATAAAAAGGAATGTACCTGGCACTGAAAAGAGCAGGTAAAATGTAAGTGCCAGGCAAGCCTACACAAAAATTGTAGAGGCCAGGCAAGCCTATCTTGGGAGGGCATTCTACAATCAAGGTGTCAGGTGTTAGCAAGTAGGGGTGTGCACTGGATCGGGTCCGATCCACAATCCGGATCCGATCCAGGGAAAATCGGATACAATTATCCGATTTCCGATCTCACTGCTGGATCGTTCGATCCAATCTGATCTGATCCGGAAAGGTCCCGATCCAGATCGGATGGATCGGAGGATCAGCGGGCGCTCGCTGGTGCCTGCCGCCGCTTCCATTGGTGGGCGCCCGCCGATGGAAGCGGACAATGGGGGCAGGGGGCTTACCTTCCGTGGCCGTCCGCTCCCTTCCGCCACTGGCCGCTACTGCGAGCAGGCTTCGCGGCCTGCCCCTAGGTAGCGCGCCAGGTGATGACCTCACCTGGCGCGCTACCTAGGGGCAAGCCGCAAAGCCTGCTCGCAATAGCGGCCAGTGGCAGACGGGAGTGAACGGCCACGGAAGGTAAGCTGGAGGGGCTTACCCCCCCGGGGCCGTCCGCTTCCAACCGCTGGCGCCCACGGGTGCCAGCGGATGGAAGCGGATGGCCCCGGGGGAGTGAGGAGCGCGGGGGAGGGGGCTTAGCTGCTGGAGCCGTCCACAGCAGATGGCCCCGGGGGGGAAGAGGGAGTTAGGCCCCTCCTCACCCACCCACCGCCATTTTTTCCTCATAGACTTGCATTGGGGGAAAGCTTTCTTTCCCTCAATGCAAGTCTATGGGGGGCGGGGAATGGCGGCCGATTCAAAAATCGGATGTCCTATTTTTGGATCGGGATCGGACTTCATCCAGTCCGGGGGGCTTCCAATTTTGCCCAATCCGATCCGGGACAAAATTGGAGGTCCCGATCCAGGTCCTGATCCGATCCGGGGGGGTCCGTGCACACCCCTATTAGCAAGTGTCCCTGTTGCACATATGCCTGAGTGCACGCTTTCAGACATGCAACCTTGACACTTGAAGGATCTTTTAACGTTGAGCCCTGAGCGTCCCATAGCCTAGCATCTTAAGGGGTTAAGGGGATTTAGAGATTGAAGACACGGTTGTTTAGCCTAGGAGTAAGTTAGTGAAAATAATTAGAAACATACATTCAAGAGATCAGATCATGGCAATAGGCATTTTATAGGATTAGTGTTCATTAGTACAGAATACTAGTTCTAATTATTAAGACAGACACATTGAAAGCAATGGTTTAGGCTAACTGATTAGCAGATGGGGGGGGGAGGGAGAAGTCCTAACAGTGTAGAGACAGTGGTCTGGTTCGGACAACACAATAATCAACGGAGTGGGGTGGGGAAACAATCGTCAGCTGTGCTGCTTATTTTGTCATGTGGAGAGCAACACACAACGCGCACACAACTGACAGTACGCTATTTGGGGCACTTAAACAACGGAGAAAAATGACAGGCTTGCATGTTGTTTATCCCGAATTCCGTTGTTTAAAGTGTCGTGTGGAGAGAACCCCCCTCTCTAAGTGTACTATTCCATTTGGTCATAGAGTTCGCCGGCCAGAGCAGCCAAAAAAACCCTGGCTGCTCTGATACAGCCGGCAGAACATGCGGTGCATGCTGGGATACGGCTGGAGGACTGAGGGAAGTGGGAGGGAGGAGACGCAGCAGCCCAGAAGGATACCACAGACTTTCAGCCGTGCGATGGGGGGAGGGGCAACATGTCGTGTGGCGGGTGCTGCCATGGCGGCGCCAAAATAACGCACGGTCAGTACGCTATTTCCCCCTCCGTTGCCTAAAGTGTCATCCGAATTCACCCAGTGTAGGGGAAAGGATGCGGGGACTGGCAGGGAATGGAGGCTAGCAGCAGAACTTTTGAGCAGAGAGGGAGCTAGTATAACATAACACTCGTGTGGGTTCTATGGGGCTTAATTAGAATAAACTTGCAACAACAACAAAAATATAACTTGAACAAAATATGTCTTTAGCAAGCATTAATTTACAAAAAAAAATACCATTTCACAATTTCCCCTTCTATGTCCAAACAACAACAAAAATAGAGATCTCTTGCTTGAAGTCCAGTCCCACGTGGTTCTGTATTTCCAAGCGCTGAATATTTTGGAAGTCTTTTGTGTAGAGTTTTCTTAACTTTAATTTCTCAAGGCAATCAATATTTCAACATAATAGTTCAAAGTATTAGCCCTGCAGTAATATAATTAGGAGAAATAGCAAGGATACCAAAAAAAAAAAAAAAATGATTCCCGCCCCTTAAAATTCTACTGTACAAAATTAACAGTTCAATTTACATTATACAAGGCGACAAGAACCTATAATTAAACAGAAATCTTCCAAATTCAGCTTCCAGCAGAACCAACAAACTCGCTCTTTTTAGTTCTCTCTTCTCTAGCCCTCCCTCTGAGTGAGGACTCCACCCAAGGGACCAAACCATTTGCTCCATAGGGGTTACACTAATAAGTTGCCTTTCTCTGAAGACACACAAACCTGGGGCTAAGAAAAGAAGCCAGGGAAAGTTGACTGGGTTCTCCAGCAAAGTGAGAGTAGGGTGACCAGATGAAATCCAGGTCAGGGCTCATGTAACTTTAACAGTTGTAGAGAAAAGGGAATTTCAGCCAGAGTCATTTGTATGCAATTAGTGCCTGGTGAAATTCTCTCTTCATCACAACAGTTAAAGGTGCAGGCATTATACTAGAGTGACCATATACAAAAGAAGGCAGGGCCCCTGCAACTTTAACTGTTGTGATGAAGAGGGAATTTCACCAGGAACTAACTGCATACAAATGACACTGACTGAAATTCCCTTTTCTCTATAACTGTTAAAGTTACATGAGCCCTGGCCTGGATTTTATCTGGTCACCCTAAGTGAGAGTAATGACAGAAGGGAAGAGAGGAAAATCTGGCAAGCTAACAGAATTGTCAGGAAGAAGTTAGTAAGGGTTTGTTACCTCTCCATATCTGCGTAGTCTAGGGTGTGAAAGGGGGGTCACAAGATTTCTCTTGTGAGAGATGAGGTTACTTTTGGTTCAAAGTGACCTTATTATTGGGCTGTATAGGACCTGGTTATATGCCTCAAAATTTGAGTTTAATCATTACAACTGAAACAGTGGCCAGAATCCTGTCTCTGCTGGCTCATTAAAACTAAGATACGTGCTAACTGGGAATCAAACTGACCATATTTCCTTTCTCTGAGCTCAAACAAACAGATAAACATTAACACCTGATGGGTAGATTTTCTTGGCGACTCTCTTGGGCTGACATTTTGGAGACTTAATGTAAATTGAAAATAGGATCGAAGGACGGAAAGAGGTCAAGGGATCAAATCTGAAGAATCATGGTCATGCAAGGGGGGAGTGATGGTTTTGTATCACGTATACCATTCTACTTTGAGCGTCAGGCCTGGCTAAGCCAGAATGAAACCTTCCTTTTTATGTCAAAAACAGCAGAATATTGGGATGTCTGACAACACAGGAATGTTGTATGTTTGGCTGGGATTAATACTTCACACAGATTTTAGGGATGGGGCATATGGAGGGCAGCAAAACTAAGAAGAGATTCCGAAGGGTGGGGCAGGTAAGTGAAGGAGCACAGAAGCCCAAGAGCTAAAGGAAGGAGCAGAGACAGGATCACACATTTTATACATATATAGTTCAAAGTCCCCTTTTTGACTGCCTTCCCGTTGACCGATTCTCATGCAACACACTTCATTGGAAAGCTCTTGACATGTAGATTCCACAGATAACAGTTCTCATTATGATTCAAAGTTTATGTCCATAAAGCATTTTTAAAGTATTCGGCTATCTTCTATAACTATATACTATAAAGTTCTATTTTTAATATTAAAATATGTCAAGTATAATTAAACAAACATAATTAATTGCAAATTAGAACAAAATGGATGGATGAATCTCCCAGTTTTGCTTTCTCTCACATGAATGTTTCACTGCTTGCCCAGAAGGAGCTTTATATGGAAATCAGGGGCTTCAGCTCAGTGGTTCTATATAATAGAAGGGTACATTTCTAGTGGGGAATCCCATTTTTAATACTGCAGTAAAAAAGAAAAAAAGGGGGGGGAGAATAAAACCTCCTACTTAATGTCTAGATGCAGACCTTTACCTGGTGGTTCTTTTGCATTGCAGCAAACATTATGATATTAATTATCTTCTGCCAAAAAGACTGCCTTATTTCCACTTCCAGTCGCTACCACCTCATGGCCATGTCCTTGGCAGACACAGTGGTCCTTGTTCTTCTTGTCATTGTTGAGATGATCACAAAGTACTTCAGCATAAGGCCATTCTGGTACAAAGATCCCTGGTGCACCTTGCGGGATGTGTTCAACTATGGTGCAGTCAACGCCTCTGTCTGGCTGATTGTATCCTTCACTGTTGAGCGCTTCATCGCTATCAACACCATCAGGCTAAGGGTAAGAATCTGTTCCCCCAGGAACACACTTTATGCTATTGGTGTGATCCTAGTGTGCAGCTACTCTATGGCCATCCCCCATTACTGGTCTAACTATTCAGAGGTAGAAAATGGCACAGGACGTGCTATCTGCAAGTATAACCCTAAGCTCCCCAGTACATACATTGAAGGGCTTGTGTGGTTCCAGACTTCTCTGATGTATATTATCCCATACATCATCATCTTCACCTTGAATAGCCTCACCCTACGGCAGATAATCCATCTTAACAAAGTACACTGCGTAACTGGGGGAATGTTGCACAGAATCCAGTCTCGAACCCATCTGGGGAATTGGAAGAAGAAGTCGATCATCCTCCTAGTGACAGTTTCCATGACATTTCCCTGTCTTTGTACCATGAGGTTTGTTACCCAGATCATCATCAAGACCTGCTACTATGACATAGAGAGGCAAGACTACTCCAAGAGCATTAACATTGTGGCAGATCTGGGCACCATGATGGAAATGACTAACACTGCTATCAACATGTATCTCTATGCCTGCACCCAGACTGCCTTCCGAAGGGAGCTTATCCACTACTTGAAAGCCATCCTACACCCTTGCCAAGCAAAAAGAAATAATCTACCAAATGTTTTTAAGGTAGAACAACATACCATCTAGCTGAGATGCTCATAATCCATTTTATATTACAACTGAGAGGCAGAGACCTTTCATGCTGTAGTTCCCCGTCAAAGATTTATGTTTTGAAAAAGGAATAGATAAGAAAAGTGTATAAGGCATGGACTTCATATACATCAGCAGTGGCATCTCAAGGATGAATACCTTTTGGAGCCAGATGTGAAAATAAAAGCTGCATTAGCTGCAGACACAAAGGATGAAATCCTATGCACGTTTAGACAGAATGATTGGCTGGCTAGAGGGATGCTGGGAGTTGTAGAACTTTTTTCTGTCTAAACATGCATTGGTTTGTATCTTAAATATTCTGTAGTTACAATAGATTAATTGGGACATTGGAAATTTGAATATTACTGAAGCCTTAGAGCTTATTGACACATACAGATTTTATTAGATTGAAAAGGGGCTGGAGCTTGGCAAAAGAGCATATAGTTTTAAATGTAGGAGGTCCTTTCTCCCCACCCCACCCCTGGCCCTTATGTCTGGCTCTCAGGAGACTAGGAACTACCTCTACTTGAGTTGCCCCCATCAAAGTAGACAGTACTGATCTAGATGATCTTGTAAAAGATCAATATATTGAAAGTGTCTAAAATCTGGCTTAACCAAAATGAGGAGTCTTTGAAAATAAAGCACTTCAAGCCACAAATAAAAACAGGCTAATTAAAAGAGGGAATAACCAAAAAGTTTAGGTTTACAAATTTTAAAAAATATATTTTATATAAATATGTTCACAATCAAATAGTGCAATTGAAATACACAATCAAATTTCTCTTCAGAGATGATCAAGCAAATTGCTCTATAAATCAATGAAGGAGGCAGGCCAAACGCGTTTCGACGTTTTAAGTCTTCTCCAGTGGCCTGTAAATACTAAAACAAACATACAAACACTATCCTGTAATCTGCTAGTGTATTTTTTCATTACTGTTTGTATGTTTGTTTTAGTATTTACAGGCCACTGAAGAAGACTAAAAACGTCAAAACGCGTTTAGCCTGCCTCCTTCATTGATTTATAGAGCAATTTGCTTGATCATCTCTGAAGAGAAATTTGATTGTATATTTCAATTGCTCTATTTGATTGTGAACATATTTATATAAAATATATTTTTTAAAATTTGTAAACCTAAACTTTTTGGTTATTCCTTGTTTGTAGTTTTTGGTTAAGGCTAGCACCTTGTTTTAATTAAAAAGAGGAACTAGTGACTGTGAGGACAAGAAATACAGAAAAGAGGAACCTAGGACAATACAAAAGCAAAACATTTGCAAACTTAGCTGCAAGGAAGTGTCATCTTCCAGTTAAGGCTTGAGAACATAAACAGATAAAATGCAATTCTCTTGGTGTGGGAATCGTGGGTGTTCTTCAGTGGGCAAAGGTCACTATGTGAAAGTGATAAATGTAAGTGACATAAGGGGAGGTATGAATAGTATGAAGAGGTGGGATTAAAAGAGTACAGTAAGCAATCACATATCATGTTGAAGTGTAAAACTATAAAAGTAAAGGGAAGTTGCTGGATGGGGTAGCTCCCGAAAGGGGATAACCTCTGCTAGCAGAAAGCTGTATTGGTAATGTTTGCACTATGCTTTGACATGTTTTCCTTTTCGTGTTTTAAGTGTCAACAAGTACCATTTTCTTTCTATAATTGTCTTAAATATATTTGCTTTTTGTTAACAAATGTTTTAAAATATAATATTGAGTATGTATTTTTAAAGTAACTGTGTTGTCCATGGAACTCGGTGCATCGACAGGGCCAAGGCAATCCACATCTCTGAACTGGAGCGAAAATTTAACAGGGGGCTGTATATGGGCTTCTTTTCTCTCACAACATTCCGCTTACTGTCATTTCACGGAGGGCAGAGCATCTCATAACAATTACTGATATTGCAAGACAAACCCTTACACTCACCGGGTCTCTTCCGCAGTGAGCTCTGTAGTACCTGCCCCTTTCGCTTGCCTTGCAGATCACTGGTCGCTTCACTGTGATTGACAGAGACATGCAGTCCAGTTGGGCAGGAACCACTGCAATCATACCCTCCCTGGAGACATGCATTTTTCTTGTGTTGCCTGGCATATAGTGGGGACAGCGGTGGAGCTCCAAACCACCACACTCCCAAACACTGCTGCCTTCCTCAGCATCTCCCAGTAGCTGTACAGGGAGGGATACCTCTGCACTCCAGGGCAGAACAGTCAAAGTTCAAATATATCAAAAACACCTTCTATCATGCCATGGAGTCATTCAGTGGACTGCCCCCTCCAAACACAGGAACCCCCTACTAACAGAGACTGCACAGTCTCTGGGCTGTTGCAGGGAGGCCCAGTAGCCTGGAGAGAAGGCCTGTCTGGAAGTCATTTTGCCTTCCTTTACAATGTTGGTTCAGTTAAGACTCTCCCTTGCCACTCCTCCGTTCACATGTTCAACACTTTTGGCAAATACCTTCTCCAAATGGCTCCTCCCAGAAAGAGTGGTCGAGGGTTTCCTGATGCCACCAACAAATCCACAGCCATTGCAGGTAGATAGAGGGGCAGCTAGCGATATCTGTGTTCTCAGCCATGCCACTCTGCTGGCAAACAGAATGAGGAGGAGGCAGAAGGGTGCAGGTGTGGCGGGTTGATATTCCCACCCCGTCATTGTCACTGCTGTTGCCATTATAACTGCACCCTCCCCAACAGCACCGAATTTCATCATCACACAAGGACAGGGGCTGGCGCTAACGCTTTCATGGCACAACCGCAGAAAATGCAGCATTTTCCCCTTTATGAAATAGTACGGGAGAAGCACAGAACAACCATTGGAGAACAACATAATGTAAAGGGCCTGCAAAATTTCACAGTTGAGGAATGAAATATGCACCATAAAATAGCAATGTAGAGATGCCCTTTCTTGGAGTAGGCTCTAGGTGGTATGCAGGGTTCAGGTTACACCTAGGACTGCTGTGATCAAGAAATACATAATGTCTGATTCTCCTATTTTTGAAAATATATAGCCCAGTTATTACTCAGATTTCTCTTTACTTTTGTTCTCTGCCCACCAAAGAATAAATTCACCTACGGTTGGAAACAAATCTAAGAACAATTTTAATTGGCTATTAAGGACCACTAGAGTTCTTGCTATGTCCCTGATCACTCTTCAAGTTTGCTAGAAAAACTGCAGGGCATAAAATATAGCTAAACTCATAACAGTATTATGACAATATTGATTCAGAAATCTTTAGAAGCATGAGTCAGCTGCCCTCTATTTCAGAACTTTGCAATAGCAGTTAAATGCTTATGTAACTGGAGCCAATAGGACTGATTTTGCTGTGTAGAGAGAATTAAGTAACATGCCCCTTTCTGAATGTAATAGAATTGTACTATCTAGTTCTGGTTTGCCTTGGTGGTTTGGTCATCTATATGGACTTGGAGCCACAGTAAAGATCTAAATAAATCAGCCCAGGCACTGAAAGCATAAATCATGGATTAGATTTCTTTCAGTGCTTGTATCTGGTCTCTGTAAGCTATGACTTCTCTTCTCACCACTCCACACCCACAGTTTTTATTTAATGTTTGGCAAACTTACATAATTGTGAATGGGGATATGTTTGTGCTACCAGTTCCCCATACATTTAATTTCCTGTGAGACTGTAATTCATTATCTGGTCTCCAAGAATAGACTTGTTAGTAGATGGGTAGAGTGGCCATTCATCCTCCTTTGCAGAGAGCAGTCCTCTATTTGAAGGTGTTTTCTATTTGAAAGGTTGCCCAGCCTAAATTTGATTTGATATTATGGTTCTTTGAGGGAGAGCCCAGGGGGCTTGAAGGGACCCATTACCAGTTAGCACCAGGGCAGAAGACTTAGCAGGAACTCAGATTACCTGGCTACAGCCTTACTTACTATGGAGAGATATGATGTTTCTGTTGCCATTATAGCAATTCCAAAATTTACATCTATATGTACAATTTAATATGTGCAAATTTTATGCAAATCTGTGATGCATTTCCTCTTTTTCGTCAATATGCAAGTGGCCATCCTAACTCAAGGTGGTTTGGTATAATAATTTAACATGTCCCAAAATACTAGGAAACAATTAAAATCCCCATCAATGGAACAATTTTTATAAAATCATTGCAAAATAATTCATTCAGGCACTTTAAGTAGGCAAGCCAATCCTCCTGTTGCTTTTTTTTAAAAAAACTGAGTGTATGAATAAGTATACCTATTCCCATATCTATTTGTTGCATATGGATATCGTATATGGTCATTGGAGCAGAGGTTGCAGTAATACTGCAAAAGGATAAAATGTGCCTTGTTGCTACTAAAAGGTCATGATTATAATGCAGTAATAGAGGCTGTCACCAGATGGTGCCCTATTCCATAGAGAGTATTGCTGTTTCCTGCTCCTAGAGATGCGTGAGAAATTCATTCTGTCAAGTTGTTGTTGTTTTAACAAATTTGATCAATTTGCAAAGACCAGACCCAAACAAAAACCAAAATCCAATTTGCAGTCAGAAATCCATACAATTTCCAAGCTTGTTATGCATTATGCAAAACAAAGCAAAATGCTTTCGACAACATGCTCTTCTAGCCCTTCAGTTTTAAAAATTGCATTACGTTGTTTTTAGCTCTTTGTACTGCTGCTGGCTTTCATCTTGTTTCCTACTTGGTTTTATTCTGTTTGAAATGTATGGTTTTATACTATGTTTTACTGTGTTATTGTAGTTTATGGTTTTAAGTTTTGTTTTGTGAACAAGCTGTGGCTGATGGGAGGTATAGAAACGTAACACATAACAACATATTAATAAACATGCACACATTTGAAAAATGCACCAAGAAAAATGTATACATTTCAAAAATGGGTGCATGCATCCAAAAAAGTGTACATTACCAAAAAAGGATATGTGTAATGTCTGTCTCCAGAGTAAAGGGGGAGGGGCATGGATGGAGTGAGGAGAGAGCAAAATGTCAGTTGAAGAAGGGAGTGGAGCTGGAGGAGAAAAGAGGAGGAAGAAGAGGAAGCAGAAAAGGAGTGAAGGAGGAGAAAAGACGGAGAAACCAGCAGCGAGGTGGAGAAGGAGACAGTCTGCAGGTTAATGAAGAGCGCACTCCACACACACACATGAAGAGAGACAAGCAACTAGGGGACTCAGGAACATGGATAAACAACTGCTGTTCATCCAGCAAAACTAACATTGCTCTTCACAGAGGCCAGTGAGTTGAAAGGGAAGTTGAATATATTTGATGCATAGTTGTGTTAATTGTTTTCTTCATGTTATTATTCCCTAAACCTTTTTAAGTAAAGTAAATTTTGTTAAATATATATTTTGTTTGTCTCTGGTGTGATTGTAACCTGCTCCTCTCATCCTAGTTATAGAAACCTGTAACATTACATATCCATTTCTATAGTGATTTTTAAATATAAAATTGCAAGCTTATGTGGAGTGTTTTGGCACCTTAAAAACAACAGATTTATTGTGAAATAGCCTTGCAGCATTCACAGAATTTTACCAAGGGTGTAGATGTTGACACATTCTATTTGTAACCTCCCTTGCTTCATCCATCCTTTTTCTCATAGAAACACAAAATCCATGATGGAAAGAAAGATGGAATAGCTGCACAATGTCTTTTGGTTGGTTGCGCTAGGAGCCGTCTGCATTTGAAGCATCCTTTGTTGTTTTTGCTGCAACATACAGTTACGTCTCTGGAGAGGGTTGGCATGGGCCCACATCCCAGCAGGAATGCTGTGACAAGAGCCCCCTGGAGTTGCTCCTCTTCACCATTGCAACATTGTTCGCTTGTGTCTCACTCTAGTCCAAGGGCTGTCTATACAAGGGGAAAAGCCTCACAGTGGCTGCGGATCTGCACTGTGTCAGTTATATGATAAAGCCACAGCTTCTCAGCCACCGCATTGAAAAAGACAAGGACTTGCCCCAACTTTATCAATGGGAGCAATATCAGTATGGCTCTTCCGCCATCTGACGTTGCTCCAGGGCCAATCCAGGGGCAGCCCCTGCTGGAAGGTGACCAGCAATTGGTCACCTTCCACTAGGAAGAGGGCAGAGGGGTGGCTCCAGTATCTGGATGACTGCTTGCAAAATTATGTGTTTGAGTCAGGGCGATTGCACCCTCTTTCTCATTTGCCGCAACTAGCAAATAACAATATGGTCGAGAAAGTAACTTGACAAAAGAAGGTTTTGCAAAGCAATCTGGCCCAGAAAACAACCCCTGAACCTAGCCATCTAGAAAGGACACAGAAATCACCTTTCATCCCTAACACTACTAACTTCTGGAGGTCAGGCCTGTGGAGGTGAGGAGCCTAAAATTTCTCCTCTCCACCCTAGTCTTGACTAACTTGAGTAGGATTGAAGCCAATATGATATCCACAGTTTTAAAGTCTCCTGCCTCTCTACCTTGTACTCTCTCATTTTACTCTCTTGTCTGTGGTCCCCTCTACAAGGATTCGCTTTTGTGCCTGGTTAGGCGATTATGCGCATAATCGCAGAAGTGCATTTACGCCTAATCCCTCTGCACGAGAGGCGGCGAGAGGCGGCGAAGCGCATTGATGTCCAAAATGCGCTTTACAAGTAGTTAATGCGCATAAGCGCTTATTCACACAGTCAAAATGCGCTTTAACGGACGGAGCAAAATAAAACTCGCTGTTTAACGCGCATTCGATAATGTGCATAATCGGGTAGATAATGCGCCTCTACGCCCGATTTGCGCTCCGGTCTTGTAGAGGTAATTTTTTTAATGCACCTTGAAAGAGCTTTAAATGCCTCTTGTAGAGGCACCCTGTGTTTCTGGGCCAGATAAGGCACTTGAATAATGGAGAGGGGTGAGGTCAGCTGTAACCTGATTCAAGGATGTTGCCGGGCTCTGTGGCTTCCAGCTTTCATGTTATTGGCTCCTCTGCTCTTATCCTCGCATCTATGCAATTGGGTTGGTTTATTTTCTTTGTAAGCGGAAAGAACAAAGCAGGTGTCAAGGCCATTTATATGTATGGCTCTGTACATATTTACTCTGCAATCATAGGTGAGATTTTCAAACTTCACCCTGCAATCAGGAGGAAGAAAAACCTGTTAAAGATCTCAAAAGCCAACACAGGAATGGGACAGTTGAGTTTTCCAGGCAGTAAACCGAGTCTGATTCTATCTCTGAAGTCTTTTGGACCCTTTATTCCAGTCCAAAGTTCATGGAGCACGTCTATTGTTTTTCCTGGAGCTATTGACGTAACATGATCTCTGCTATCTGGGTTTATAGTGACTCTGTTCCCATAAAAGTGCTCTCTCTCTCAATTGCCCTGGCAACTGGGTCATATGAAGCAGACACGGCTACTTCCATTAGGCAGCAGCAAACCGCAAGCCAGAAACATTTACGAATAAGACAGACTCCCAGATATGTACAATATTGCCTTTGTAGTCATAGCCCCATATCTGTGTGTGTTTAATGGATTGTTTGTTTCTATATATATCTTTGTCTTAGATTTTGTATTTTGGTTTTCAGTGGAAGATAGCAATCACATTTATGTTGTTTTATATATATTTTCTTCCTATGGTTTTATGAGCACAATTATGAAGACTGGGAAATGAAACAAGATTGACTGTCTGTCTGTCATTTCACTGATATTCTGACCTTCACGCCTTCATCTAGGGTGCTTTCCAGGCGGAGGATACCTAGCACTACACAGCAAAAAGCATTGTGCATCAATCGTATATTTTCCTCCTTCCAATTTTTTTTCAGTAAGAAAAAAAGAGGGAAGAAGCTGTGAGAAAACACAGGAGGGTTATAAATGGAACACGAAATCATCTGGACCTCCCCCCTCCCAACACCCTGGATAAAAGTCTGTGAGTGTTTCCAGATGAGGCTTCATGTTGTGCAATCACACCGTCTCATTCAAAGAAAAGCAATTGCAAGATAAAAGCCTTCTCTAGAAACACCACCAGTTTAAGGACAATTTATTTCAACTGCAGTTTCAATCAGGAAACCCCACCCAGTCATTGAACCCCCTCCCATGGTCCTTTACAGTAAAAGGGAGAAAGTTCCATTACTCTCATTATATGTAACACTCCTACTCAGCACTGTAATACCACCAAAAGGAGAGGGTGGAACCCTAATTAAAAAAATAATTCTGGAAGTTTGAGACTACACACTGACACAGCAAGAGGCTAACTGCACATACACTGTTCAGAGTGAGCTGCTGGAGAGTCCTTTCCAGGTGAGTCACAATTCCATTCCAGTAAAAGGAGTATGTTATAAGGAAATAAGATTAAAACTCTACTACCCCGTTTTTAATCTTTATTTTTTGGTGGGAAAAGGGCCCTTTGCCAGGACACAAACCAGCATTAGCCCTCACTGGTTCTTTGGAGCACTTCTTAGGGTTTTTACTACAAAAGGCTTTTAGTGCATGTTCACTATTGGTCATTCATGGAAGTTAGCAGGTCCCGTACACAGCATGGTCAACCTCCAGGACATCTTTCGTGCTTTCCTCCCTTTATCCTGCTTTCGAAAAGATCGGAGATAACATGAAAAGGGACATTATTTTGATTTAGCGGCTGTGTGAAATACTGGCATAGTGGAGTAGTGGAACCAGGGCTCACAGGGATGCAGCACTGACACTTCTTTATTAGCAGGAACACCGATGTCATCTGCCACCTCCTGCATCAGACTTCCCTGTCCCCTCTGAATTTAGCTGCAATCCCCAGAGTAGCTGGGGAGAAAATGAATTTTCCCAGCAACAATATGTTATTCCCTGTTGTAATACAAAGTTCTTTGAGGTGGGGTGGTCTTGAATGGGCAGTTAAGACTCATTAACCACACAAAGACCTTCGGCTACTGGGCAATATAGAAGTGTAATAAACACATAAATGTTAACTTTACAAAAGAACTGCTCCTGTTGATGAGAACTGCTAAAATTGGTTTGTTGATAATGGTCAACGCAGCTACCTGCATTTTTGGGCTCTCCTTGGAGGCGTGACTATGGGGGCAGTCATGATGAGCACCTACATGCCAACATTTACCACTATACTACCGCCCTCAACACGTTAAATAACTCTTCTGAACCCACAGTTTTCAGCACCAACATTTATTATTATAAATCTATACTGCCCAACAGCAGAAGCTCTTTGGATGGTTCACAAAACTTAACAGAAAAACCTATTTCACAGCAAAATGTGTCAACGTTTTATTAAAAGCGGGAGAGATAGAGCACTTTGTCGGATGCCAAGGAAACACGCATTTTGCCTAAAGGGAGATAAAGCATTCCAGCTAGATCCTACCGCTCCCAACTAGATCACTACCTGCCTTGGAGTTCTGGACTTCCAAACAACCGAGAGTTCATAATCCTTTCTAGGTTGTTTGTGATTAACAACCATGGTTTGTTAGTGCGGTTGGGTTCGCACATCATGACAATCCAAAATTCAATAACCTATGGTTTAAATAAACCATGGGTTAATGTGGTGTGAAACCAGGTTATTCTTTGGGATATGCATCAACACTATTGGACATAGTTTGTGAATTATTGAAGTATTATGAAATACACCATAGATTAAAAAAATCTTACAATAGGATTAAATGTTTTTGTTTTTTTAAGTTCAAATTTTATCTTCATTTTCAAGAGATGATGCTTCAGTCCTAGAGAAAAGCCCAGCAGTTTCTGGTGTATCTGGAGTGGGGAGGGAGGGAGGTGAAACACATCACAAAACGTATTTATCTAATGTGTACACCTTTCTTTAAATAAAAAATGGCAGAGTAGGGGAGCTGGAAACAGCCTTACTCATTGCTTTTCTGGCAACTGGCCTCAAGGAAAGAGGGACAGGACAAGAACCTGACCGCACTAGGTTTTTTTCTGGTCACTTAGCAACTCTAGACAGAAAGATAAAGTGCTGGGTCAGATGTTTGCCTGTCTGTTATTTTTATTCCTTTATGGATTTTGAAATTCACTACCCGCTGAGACCACTGGTCTCTGTTGACTTTTTTCATAGGTTGGTCCACTATATCAGGGTCCCCAACCTTTTTGGACCCATGGGCACATTTTGGAATTTGAGAAACTGCTGTGGGCACCACAAAATGCCTAATCAGTGGATCACAACTTTGGCATCTACTTGTTGGTTCTGTGGATCTTAGGCTGCGTGTTATTCAGCAAAAACTTGTGTCTACTGGAAACCGCAATGTCTCTTTTATGAGGGATTGTCTAATTTATGGTGGTGCAATACAGCTAATGTTTCTTTTAAACATATGTTTTGGCAATGTCCAATAGTTGCTTCTTGGGGGGGGTTATTACACAGATAAATATTGTACTGGAACAGTATTTAATATTCACTGATGTACACCGTATTTTAAATTACTTACCTGCTTCGTGGCAATTTACAAACGGTCAGCATAAATGGATTCTCTGTGCCCTTTTGATAGCTCAAAGACTAATATTACAACACTGGAAGGATAAATACTCATCTATAATGCAATGGATTAACGACCTTACAATGCCTTCAATATTTGGAAGGCACATAGAAGCCACTTTCAAATGGATACTTAATTTGAATATTTGGTCCACTTTTACAGAAACCTACTTATAAGTGCTAGAAAGATGTATGCATTTCATACAAATTCATGTACTGATATATTTTTTTAAATGGAAATAATAATAAAAACAATTTGGGAGTCCGCAGGCACCACATTGCGGACTCCTTTGTAGATGCCATTGGAGGTGTCTGCAGATGCCACACTGGGGAGCCCTGCATTATATGATGGGTTTGGGGAAACTTTGATCTGCGGGCATCCACAAAAGCATATGCCATAATAAATGCATTAGTTGTTAAGATATCACAAGTCTCTTTGTTGTTTTATCTCTAAGGTTGCATATGTACACTCGCAGGCAATGCAAGTACTTTTAACAGAGCCATGACAAAGAAAAGCACATGTCCTCCTCATTCCACAGTATATTCCTCCTGCAGGTATATTCCTCACTGCATGCCATCATTCTGCACTGCAAATCCAGTGCCTATTGATCTGGCCATTTGATGGATTCAACCCACTCTCAAATGATTGGATGCTCTGGATTATCTACTTGCACTTTTCCTGGCAACCTGTACACACGCTAAAAGAGTGGACAGGGGATGGAGAGTAAGCCTGCAATTCTGAACACATTTACCTAGGTGAAAGTCCCAGTTAAGTTTAATAGGGCTTACTTCTGAGTAGACATTCATAGGGTTGCACTGTACGGTAAGTGAATTAGTATTGGCAACATTTTGTAAAAGGGTCTGTGTGCATTTATGAGCTGCATGGCTGTAAAAGACTTTATTTTAACATAATCCCTCCTTCCCTTTTGCCACAATCTGCTAGCAAACGCTCCAGATCCACCAGTTCTGTTCTCTATTCTGATCAGCAGGCTACCTACTTCTGACATTAGCTCTTTAATTTTTAAATTAATATAAGTCATTACAGCTTTGGGTAGACCTAAAATGTCCTCTGCGCTAGCCATTTCATCTGTCTTTTATTCACTCATTTTAACAGAGCGTCAGAATGACTACGGGTGCAATCCTAAACATGTCTAGACAAAAAAAAATCTGTTGTAGAAGTTTTTTCTGTCTAAACATGATAGGATTGCGTCATCAAATGTCAATTTGTTATATTGCCGTTCTTTTTTGTGGTTGCCCTCTCAGACCAGATCCGGGAGCCTGGGAATTGTATAAAACACAATTATAGCACTCACCTATCATATGTGGACAATCAGTCTCTTTGTCCTCTTTTAAATGGGCTCTTTGAAGGAGGCTTTTATTCCAGCAACCACTTCTCAGTCAGAGCTTCTGATGTGTTTTCAGTCTGCTATTGTGATGCTGTTGTAATAACTCTTTTATTTTATTGCTAGGGTTGTTTTAAAATTTTCATGATTTGTTTTCTTATTTGTAATCCACTTTGATTTTATCATAGAAAAGTAGGATATGAATGGTCAAATAAATAAATATAAATATTTAAGGCTTTTAAGAGTTTTTAATTAAATGCATCCTGTTTGTAGGTTCACCCCTTTTTACTGCTTTCTAATGAGCGCATATGGAGGCTTTGTGAAGGATAACCTATTAATTACCCCAATACCAGTTTTTATTCTAGTGGGAAATCTGTCTTGAAACACTATTAGGGCATGCTGAAGGACTGGACTGGATGATGGCGAATAGACTGAGACTCAATCCAGACAAGATGGAGGTACTGTTAGTTGGTGGCTCATCCACTTGGGTGAATAGTGTTCACCTATTTTAGATAAGGTTGTATTCCCTCTAAGGGATCAGGTTCACAATCTGGGGGTGCATCCTCTTCTCTCCCCATCCCTTTTTCCTTATGTGTCGTGCTTTTTTTAAGACATTGGGTAGAAGCTGCTTTATTTTACTGACCAACTCTAACCCACCCTGGGAACCTTTTTTGGCTGAGGAACAGGATAAAAATACTTAATATAAATAAATACATAATAAATAAACATTGATCCAGCTTTGTCATTAGAGGCTAAAGTGACCTCTGTGGCTCGAAGCTTCAGCTGATACACCGGATGAGACTTTACCCGGATGGAGACAGCTTAGCCAATATTACCCGTGCTTTAGACTACTGCAACATGTTGTACACGAAGATGCCTTTTAAAGCAGTTTGGAAACTCCAGTTGGTCCAAAATAGAGCCACAAAATTATTATCCAGGGCTGATTGTTTTAAACATATTAGGTGTGTGCTTTATCAGCTGCATTGGCTTGTAGTCTGTTTTCCAGGCTGAATTCAAAGTGCTGAAAGACCGTCCACTCCTGTATATACATGCCCAAGATTTTCTTCATAGGCCCGGCACCAAGTGCCCCCATGAAGTGAAGAGGACAACTATTAGGGAGAATAGGAAGGCTCCCTGTTCTCTGGGAGAGGAAAGGAACAGGCTTCCCAGAGAGGCTCGTCAGGAGCCATACTTACTGTATTTTTGGCACCAGGTGTAGATCTTTTTATTCATCCAAGCCTTTGAAATAATTTATGTCTTTTCGCCTGGCTCTCTCAGTGTTTCCAGACAGACGGCTCCTATCACTACAAAAAGACATTGTGCAGCTATTCTGTCATTCCCTCCTTAACATATTTTCTGTGCGAACAAAAAATATGAAAGAAGCAGTTGGAAAACATGGGAATGTTACAAATGGAAAGTGAAGGCATCTGGACCTCCGTTAAAATTCTATCAATGAGGCAGGATTATTGCATGTACAATAAAAGACTCATCTAGAAGCACCCTAAGTTTAAAATCCATGTCTTAGTTTTTATGGCTTGTGTTGTTTTATACTGTATTTTGATGTTGTACTTGTGAGCCATCCAGATAACTTCTATTATTGGGCAGCTCTGTAAATAGAGTAATACATTTTAAAATGCTGATTCCCTCTTTTTCACACTTTTCATTTTATATAGCAAGAATAATGTTGTTATGCTAAATATATATATATACACACACACACACAGAGTCATTAACTCCCTTCCCCCCCCCCCCCCCCCGCAAATAAAAGAAATAAAAACTGGAACTGGGACTGTTACAAAAGGCTACTTAAGGGGCAATTAATTGGTTGTTGATCACTAATCCCCTTCCCATGCTCAGAAAGAAGCAATAAAATGAACTGAACCTGTAAGGAGGAAACTTCTAATTAACATTTCTACATACCTTCACTGAATGGGCCTTAATAATGGGTAAGCATTATACAAGGATCTTGGCCATAGAGAAGGGCATTGTCTATAATATTTTAAGTATCTTCCGGCAGGCATATCCAGTGGAATTTTAGAATGTTTTTATGATGTTTTTATGAAGTTTTATTGCTTTTTTAATACTGTTTGCCATGTTTTTAATCAGTTTTATGTATTTTATCGTGTTTATATTTACTGTTATTCCCCACCTTGATCCAAACAGAGAGGCGGGTAAGAAATAAATTTATTATTATTATTATTATTATTATTATTTGTTTGGAACCTCCATCTTAATTCCACTTCTAGCTAATTGTGGGAAGGCAATGCCTCAGTCGTTCTAAGGGGCTCTAGTATGGAAGCAATCTAGGAGAGTATCTAACTTCCTCTAGATATGAGTATGAACCTTAATTATTTTAATGATTAATTCTAATTGATGATCACTGTATTACAAACTTTTGTAATCTTTGTTTCTTGGTTGTGGCTGCTATGGTCCAAGGACTAACGCAATAAATGTTATTGATTGACTGAGATATGAATATAGCTGCAATCGAAGACCAGGGGAGAGGTGGGGTAACACTCTATGTATTTTTTCAGCATTTACTTCCCTACAATTCATACAGCACTGGGGTTCTTCCAGATGGACAACTCCCAGCACTATCAGTCAAAAGGTATTAAGCAGCAATTCCATCTTTTCCTCAATGGGTTTTTTGTGGAAAGGAAAAAAAATGGGCGAAACCGTGGGAAAACTAGACATATACTGTAGAATAACTATGCTTCATTCACTCACATTTAATGGGTTGTCCTCCCATGTTTTCTTGGGTTCCATTTTATTTTTCTTAATGCAGACTACAAGCCAATGCAGCTGATAAAGCACACACCTAATATGATTAAAACAGTCAGCCCTGGATAATAATTTTGTGGCTCTATTTTGGACCGGGTGAGGAGTCTACACCTTAGAGTATGTCCAAAGTGAGACTGTTGTTTGGTCAAAGGTCCACACTTTTATAGGGTTGCAGTGTTATACAATTAGGTGATTATATCATCATACACACACACACGAAAGCAACTTACACAATTTCTTATCTCTTCTATGCATATTGCCTTGCGGCAGGGTGGAGTACTAGGTTGCTAAGGGGGTAACTAAGGGAGAATGCTAACAAGCTTCTTACTTTATGCAAACTCATGATGCATAGGTTATTAGAGTACATTTAATATTCCCCTCTGCCTTGACCTTTGAAAGGTTAAATTCACAGTTTGGTTCACTGTTGTTTCTTCTGCTTATGAGAACAGAATTAGGCTCACATTGTAATGTCTTCCACAGTATGATTTCTTCGACACCATCTCTGGAGGTTTTTAAAAAGAGGCTGGTCAGCCACCTCTCATGGATGTGTTGTAAAAATCTGAACAGATCTATGATTTTCACCACAAAACATGTCCATTTCCCCTGACATGCATCTTACACGCATCCTACATGTGTTCGCTGACACGCACACCCAAACCGTCCACACACAGCACCCCAAAGGCCCATTGCCCACTGTCCATTGTATCCATTTCTGCAAAAGTCAAGCTGCTTGCAAGTGATTTGGTGGCACAAGAACTAGGAGCTTGTCAATATTGCCAATGCTCCTTCTTCTCCAGGTCAGACTCCATTGTAACCAGGAGTGTGACTCATCCAGATGTGACCTTGGCACACCTGGAGAGACAAAATGACCATATAAGGGAATGGTAGAAGTGGAGGGACGTTGCAAAGCATCTCTGGGTACAAGTAAAATAGCACATGGCAATGCAATGCCACGTCTGGCCACTACTCGGGTCTACTCGAGAGTAGCTGTAGCCAGAAATGATGTTTTTGGGGCTGTAAACCAATGGGATGAGGGCTAATGTCATGTGACATCTGATGTATAAAAGTATCTGTTTGAACCTTGGCGGGGTGTGACTCTGGAAGGCAGCGAGAGCGCCCAGTGGTCACCTATTCTGCGCAGAATAATAAATTAGTTTCCAAAGCTTCAGGAGGTCTTTCGTCAAGTGTTTCATATCTGGACTTTGGACACTTGGGAATAGCATAATTTATGCAACAGATGGTTTAATTGGTTTTCCTGCACATTGCAGAGGGTTGGATTAGATAATCCTTGTGGTTCCTTCCAACTGAACAATTCTATGATTCTATGAACACTGTAAGTGCACACATAACATGGGGCTAAAATAGTTCTGAGAGTAAAGAAGAGGAAACAATTCACTGAAACACCCACTCCAAAATTGTTGAGAGAAGGCCAGGGTGAGTTTTTGCTTTGTTGAGCACTGTAATTCATTAAAAAAAAACACCTATGAATACAAAAGCAGCTTCTTGCTTTTGGCTCTCCAGACCGGACTGGCAGCCTCTTAATTAAAAGCTTCCTGAATGATTTGTTTCCACAACAAGCTGACCTCAGTACCCACATTGAAATCACCTAATTAAAGGATTCAATTACTTTTTACTTGTTCTTAAAAAAATTATTATGATTTATTTTGCTCTACCACTGTTGTGCAAGTGCTGTTAAAAAACAACAACACTTTTTTGGTGGATGGGGTCTGCTTGCGTACTGCTCCGAGTGAGGGTGGATGGCTTTACGGCTTTCTGTTGCTCAGACCTGATGGAATAGCAGCAAATAGAAGCTCAATGCAAATTATGGGAAATGCCCTCTCCTCAGCCTTCTGAGGCCACCTCTACATTAAGGAAAAATTGGCAGACTTACCAGGCTTTTTTTTCTTGGTTCTTTCCACATTCACTACCGACTCCTTCAGTTGGCAATCAACAGTGACCATTTGATTTGTAACTGAAAACTTTCCCTCTGGGCAATGCTCCATTAAGTACAATGCAACATCACCATCTAGTAGCAGAATTAATCCCGCAATTATTTTAAATTCTGCATTATCTCCATTTTTGTTTGTTTTTAAGTAAGATTACTAGGGAAATATGCAAAAGTCATCCTGGAGGTTGATGGCATCAGGTAAAGGACTTGCAAACTTCTGTGAGTGGCCATTCATGAGCGTGCCATAAATCATTCATGTAGAAAAGCTCTGAGACTCCAACTAGCAAGAAAACATTTTGCTGAAAAAGGAAAATCTCATAAAAAGCAGCACAATCTTCTAGCTTCCTTTGTTACTGGGTGAGGGTGGGGGTGATCCTATCACTACTATAGAGAGGCAGCCAAACTAGCAGTACCCTCCAACAATTTAGGTTTAGGAAACAAAAATGCATACAAGACCATCAGGTCATTTGGCAGTTTTCTCCATGCATTGAGGAAGGAGAGGAGAGGAGCCAAAGAGGATCAATAATTTCCCCACTTGCTAAGCTATGTCCCGTCCATTGGTTCAGACCAAGGTGGGTAGCTTGTAGCGCTCCAGATGTTTTGGCTTATAACTCTCATTATCCCTTCACCATAGAACTGGTGAAAGTTGCAGCTCTCCAGATGTTTTGGCCTACAAGTTGCCCATCCCTGGTATAGACAGAACATAGCAAAGTGTGCTCACACAGAACCACCTCGCAGCGTGGAAAGTCAATTGCAGTTCCGCTTGTACCTTACAGTGGAACAGTAATGAGTTTGCAGTGCTGGGAGCCTTCTGTCTGGAAGACTCCCGTAAAATTCTGTGAATAAGGCAGGGCAATAGTACAATAAAAGCCTCATCTGGAAGTAACTTGATGTTTTGGCTCACTACTAATTCTGAGCCAACCAAAACAAGCATTGTTAAAGCTAGTGTTATAAAATCAGTTCATGTGGCCAGATTCAATCTAGAAAGGTTTGTTATGTTGATCCCTAAGAATGTGCACTACAAAATTAGTCCACTTTCTGTTGGCGAAAGTTTATGCAAATGTTTGAGTTATAAAGAATTCTTTTTCAATTAGAACAAAAATCAGAATCCTAATTTTTTTCCAGGATCAAAGCTAAATTTTAAGAATGGATTTAATCTCAGATTGAATTAATCAGTAGGCTTTAGCCATGAGCTGCAAGCTGCCTTCCGGTAATAACATTTCTGATCTCCCCTTTCACTGTTTTTCCACTGAGTTAATATTCTGTTCAATTAAGTTGTGACTCAGCTTCTCTATTAACTCATATTTTCATCCATCCTTCTTCATCTTCTTTCATGAGAGAAGAACTATCCTTACCTCATTTACAAAATATATGAAACGAATATTCAGGGGCTGGGGTGGAATTCTTCCCTTGAAATGCTTCTCGGGCCATATCAAAGATATACAGAGCTACCTTCTGCACTTAGGAAAACTGGCCCACCAAAATGCAAGAGCTTTTGTGATGGTTCCTTCACAAAATATAATTCAGAATAATTCAATGAATCTTGTGTGAAATTCTGCTATGCGTTGTGTCTCCAATAGCTTTTCTCTTCTGTGCAAGTAACACCCATTAGGATAACTTATGATGGCTTAAATAACTCACTCAGCAGAAATCACTGGTACATCTGGGGAACTTTTCCCCCCAGAGGAGTGCTCTAGTGCAGAACTTAGTGTGTGTTACACCACATTGCAATTATTTCCACAAATAAGCTAAGTTTATGTTTTCCTTGCTAGATAAACACCCAGCGAGTAACTTTTTGGTTGGCGCAAGTGTGGTCCAGTTGGACCTGAAACCTAGGCTGACCAGATAAAATCCAGGTCAGGACTCATGTAACTTTAACTGTTGTAGAGAAAAGGGAATTTCAGCCAGTGTCATTTGTATGCAATTAGTTCCTGGTGATATTCCCTCTTCATCACAACAGTTAAAGTTGCAAGCACTATACTAGAGTGACCATATACAAAAGAAGGCAGGGCCCATGCAACTTTAACAGTTGTGATGAAGAGGGGATTTCACCAGGAACTAATTGCCTACAAATGACACTGGCTGAAATTCCCTTTTCTCTACAACTGTTAAAGTTACAGGAGCCCTGACCTGGATTTTATCTGGTCACCCTATGAAACCTGCATATTGTGTAATCTTATACATTGCTTGCTCAGAAGTAAGCCTGTCAGGATTCCTTCTATGACCCAGACCCCCTGAGCAACTCCTTAAGGATTTCTGCCCCCTTAAGAGCCCCACCTTTCTTCTTTTACCTTCCACTTCCCAGTAATGTAGGGTTTAGGCTGTAGACATAGGGTGAGTGACACTCCAGACACAATGACAGGTTTTGGATGTCACAACAACCCATACGTCATTGTGTTATGTTGCGGATTTTTTTAAACCCACAATGGCTTATTTGACCAAAATAACCCATGTTGATAACCCACTCAGCACGCTCTGCTGAGTGGGTTATTTAAGTCATCATGGGTTATTGTGTCATCTGGCGGTCACCGTGAGTTATTTCACTTGCCTAGAGTTGTGTGGCAAATGCGGCAAAACCCCCCGCCACTCTTGCCCAGCAGGGCACCACCGCCATTTGTCAGTGCACCCAAGCTGCTACCCATACCCTCCTTCCCAGCTTTGACTGCAATCACAATCGGGATATATATATATATATATATATATAGGGTGACCAGATCACCCTGGATTTCCCGGTCCTAACCTGGAAAACTGGGGCAATCCGGGCCGACAGGGGGACTGTGGGGGCAAACCGGGGAAAGGATCAGCTCTCCTCCTGCCCTAAAATGCCCACGCTGCTCCCTTGCCTCTGCAAGAAACAAGTGCTCAGCATTAGGGAGCGTCAACAAATTCCTTGTCTGGTGGCTAAAGCTAACTGCTTTAGCCACCAGACAAGGAATTTGTTGACGCTCCCTAATGCTGAGCACTTGTTTCCTGCGGAGGCCGGGGAGCAGCGCGGGCATTTTAAAGCAGGCTCTTCCTCCTCCTTTGCGTGCTGCTGCTGTTCCTCAGGTACCTCCAGGGAGCCCAGGAGCAAGGCAAGAAGGGTGAGGGGGCTGCAGGGGGTCACACGGCAGTGGAGATCTGCGGTGACAGCAGAGGACCCGGTAGGTCCGGGCTGGGTTTTTTGGGGGAGCGGGTGGCTTGGTTGGGGGGGTTGTTTCTGGTGGGGGGTGGCAGGGGTGTCTGCTTGTTGGCCGCATGGCAGGCGGCCTTTTTAATTTTTTTATTTTATGTTGGGGGGGCTGCTTTGGTGGGGTGGCCATTTTGGACCTGGATTTTGCTTTCCAAAATCTAGTCACCCTAATATATATGCTGTTTTTGCGCAAAAACAGGACTGGGAATCTTGCCAGTAGCACCGGGAAAATGACAGGGGGAAAGAAGGAGCAGCCCTTTAAAACCCCTATGTAAGTCATTGGAGCTGCTCTCCATTGGTTTGCAAAGTGGATTTAAAGGTGCCCCATCAGGAAAATTGGGAATGGGGGGTGAAAACAAAACCCTTGTAAAGGACTGTGTTGCTCCCACAGTGGGTGGTTCCCCCCCCCCCCACCGCAGCATAAATGGAGATCCTGCCTTTTGTTGTTGTTGTTGTTTGTGGAATGCCATTTGCACAAAAGGGGTTCCAAAAATAATTTTAAAAAGCGGAAAATTGGGGTGGAGCAAAAACAAACCCTTGCCATAGACTCTGGGGGCAACATAGTCCTTGGCAAGAGGTTCATTTTCATCCCCACCCCTGATTATCCTGACTGGGTACCTTTAAAACCCCTACGCAACTCAATGGAGATCAGCTCCATTGACTTGCATGGGGTATTAAAGTGCTGCTCTTTCTTTTTCGTCCGTTTTCTCAATGCTGCACTAGAGCCCAGCATCTGGAAAATGAAGGATACTGGCTTTGCATGCCCCCTTGCTCCCTGGCAGGTTTGGGCAACAAGCAAGGGTGCAAGGGGGGGAAGCCAGGAAAACCACAGTTACCCCCACAGTCCTTGGCTTATAAAGCCCAGGCTTATAAGCCCTGACTTTATTACTTTGCCTCAGGTAGACCTCAAATCTTCACAAAGCCCCATTATATTCAGTGAGGCTTACTCCCAAATAAAGAGAGGATACACACCTCAGAATACATTCCGTTGAACAGAATAAACACGTATAGAATTGTACTATTAGATTCCAATCCCCGCTTAGCCAGACCCTCAGGTGTCCTATGTAAACTGGATCTGTTTTACTATTTTACAGCTATGGAATTTACATCCTTGCCCCCACAGATCCATCTGAGTAGTTTTATTTTTTATGGAAACACCTTCAAAGCACCTTAAAAAAAAAATTAGGATGGTTTTCAATAGCTTCGCTTAACCAGGCAAACTTTATTTGTTTCATTTCCAGTATTTTATATTTTAATGCAGCATTCCCCAACCTGATGCCCTTCAATACATTGGACTATAACTCTCAATACCCCCCAGCCAGCATGAGAGTTGTAGTCCAATACATCTGGAGGACAACAGGCTAAGGAAGGCGGTTTTAATGGGTACTGTGTCCCGGGGCCTTGAATTGTGCCTGGAGGAGCCCATAGCACCTACACTGCATACTCCAAAGTACTCCATGCCCATTAGGTGCAGACCAGCCACTTCGTTCTGTACCAGCTGGTGCTTCACCACCACCACCCATTCCACTTTTCACACATCAGTCTCCCATCCACTGACCACTGCCTGCACTAATACTCTGTGTCCCTTTCTGCTCAACAGTTCTACTCCAGAGGCTAACAAAGTACTTTATCAACTTGTAAGCCAGCCAAGCCTTCAGTATTGAATCTGGTGCCAGGTACTAAGTGAATGGAAAATAGCATCTTCTGCCAATGTACACACACATTTATTCCTGATACAGAATGTCCACATATCCTTAACTCCGCCTTGAAAAATTCCACCAAACGTTCAAAGTAGGGAGAGTTCTGTTGTGCATCTTTAATCCTTACGGTAAACAAAGAACACCTGAAAGGAATCTCCCCCCCACCTCTATAATTCTGTTTGGGAAGTTTCCCCCATTAGAAATCAAAGACATAGATAATTCTTGCCATATTATTTTCCTGAAGAATCTTTCAGTGACCCAGAAATATGGCTTCAGACCTCTCCTACAAATAAAAACCAAACAGCAACAACAATAACATTCAAACCACTGCTGTCACCCTGCTCAGATTTCACTACCTTACTACCTACAATGTATTTAGTTTGGTTTGCTCTTTAGAGCTCCATCACACCAGCGTTTTATCGCACTTCTGTCCTGCCTTGTTTACTGTTTTGCCCTGCGACACTCGCATGACGTCATCCTTGTCCTGTAGTCATCTCGCCTCTTCCCCTCCATTTTCCATGTTTTTCTAGGGTGGGGAAAGTGCAGTGTTTTTTTTTCACACGGGATAAAACCACTCTTCCATCCCCGTGTGTTGCTGTCCTCACGCTATGTCAGAACATCCCGCTTTTGTGGGGGCGTGTTCGTTGAAGGGCGGTCTTGCTGATGAAAGAGGAGAGCGGAGGCGGTTCTCCCCCAACGAGCCATTTGAATTCCTTCTCTCATTCTGCTCGGGGACATGTGCTGAGTCAGTCGAACATATGGGCTTGTGCTGAGTCAGTCAAACGGACTTTCACTGCTCCAACCCAACTCTCATTGCTCTCTCATCCACCCGATTCAACTTCCCTATTCCCCCCCCCCCCCCGCTGTACGAGGTGCTCCAGCAGACTTGCGCTACTACATCCTCACTCTTATCTGCCCTCACTTTCATTTACACTCCCTCTTTTATCCACCGCTCAACCGGGAAGGAGAAGAGAGAGCAGGTGCACAGAAATAGCAGAAATGGCGCCCAGCCGTAAATCACTAAAACGCTAGACCACAAAACCAGAGCAAGGGGTGTGCCCATGTCCATCACAATGTCCATGTCCATCACAATGTCCATCATAACCACAGCAACCAATGAACTGCAGGGGGAAGGAAAAGGGGTCGGGCGGGCACAATAGCAGGAGAGCGAACAAGTGAAAACAGATTTGCCGGGACAGTGGCAATACAAGGAAGCGCAAGCAGGTGCAGGTGAAAAGACAAACAACTGTGAAATAACGCAACAACGAAAGCATGTGAAAAGGACCAGTGGTTGTCGCACTAATGAAACGGAGGTGGAAATCGCAGATCATACCTGGAAAAAAAAAAGTAAGTGAGATGGAGTTCTTAGTCATCTGTAAAAAAAAAAAAAACCTTATCCTTACATACTGCTGTCACCTGCACATTTAACCATTGTCATCTTTTCATTTTCTTTATAAGAAATAGTACAGGCAAAAACCTAACTGGTCAAAAGTCAATTTCATCACTTTTTATGAAAGATGCAATTCTCCACACACTTAGCGCAGTATCCAATGGTGCCTGTCCACCTGGCAGAACTGATTCCCCCTCCTCCTGCCCACACACACATGGGCTGCCTCTACAAGAGGCATTTAAAGCTCTTTCAAGGCGCATAAAATTTTTTACCTCTACAAGAATGGAGCGCAAATCGGGCGTAGAGGCGCGCTATCCTTCCGATTATGCGCATTATCAAATGCGTGTTAAATAGCGAGTTTTATTTTGCTCTGGCCGTTAAAGCGCATTTTGACTATGTGAACAAGCGATTCTCCGCATGTCAACAGTTTTAATCGCATTTCGGTCGTCCAGTAATGCGCTTCGCCGCCTCTCGTACAGAGGTATTAGGCGTAAATGCACTTCTGCGAATATGCGCATAATCGCCTAACCAGGCGTAAAGGCGAATTCGTGTAGATGAGGCCATGTACCCCCACCTCTGTCCTCAGCATCTGGAATTTTGATATACTGCCTATGAACATGAAGGCTCCATTCATCTATCATGGCTAATATCCACTAAGGGTGCAATCCTATGCATGTTTAGACAGAAAAAACAGTCCTACAACTCCCAGCATTCCTCCATCCTGCTTAGCCAGAAAAAGGTCCTACAACTGGCTGGGGAATACTGGGAATTGTAGAACTTTTTTCTGTTTAAACATGCATAATTTGTACCCTAAATCTCTTCTCCTCCATAAATGTGTTTAATTCCCCTTTACAGCCATCTGAGGTAGTAGTTTTCACATCTGCTGGAAACAAATTGCAATAAGTTGATGTATCATATCTGAAGAAGGACTTTTTTTTGTCTGTCTTCAATCTTCTACACTTCCCATTAAATTTACTAGGTGATCCCAAGTTTGAGTCAGAACTCATAAGAACAGCCATGCTGGACCAGACCAAGGATCCATCTAGTCCAGCACTCTTTTCACAGTGGCCAACCAGCTGTTGATCAGGGACCCACAAGCAGGACACAGTGCAACAGCACCTTCCCACCCCTGTTTCCCAGCAACTCCTTTCATAAGAAGGCATAAGTAAAGCATATCAGGCTCCACTGGCAAAAGAAAATCACAACAATGGAGCATTCAGTGAAACCTCCATGGATGTGTAGAGAATCAGGCACAGAGGACCCCCTAGCCTACCCAATGAGCTGCAGCCTCCTGAAAATTAAGGCTTCTAGAAGTTAACCCCAATTGAATTTACATGTATAGGATTAACTGTAAAACAATAATTCAGGGCTCCATCACACCTACTCCCCCCCCCCCGATTTGCATCCACGGTTTTCCCCTCCGTTTCCTTAGCGAGTCGTCCACTGGGCACTTTAACGTCTTTGCGCTGTTGTGCTATTTCAGCTCATGTATCTTTTCACCTGTATCACTGCTATGCCGGCAAAATCTCCCACCCCGCCCCCTACATTCTCCTTCTCCCTGCAGTTAATTTTTTATATTTTTTAATATTTTAAAAAAATTCTGTGCAAATACAATAGTATGGCAGCCTGAAACTGCACAATTATGGAAAATCAATATAAGATCATATTAAACAATATACATGAAGAGAAAGTATTACAATTAAATTTTGGAGAAGTCTGTGGTCAATGTTGGCATGGCAACAGGAAGCTGACATTGCTCTGGTCAGGAAACCTAGACATGCCTACCCAGGGGTAAGAACTATAGAGTTGAATGGAACCGAGTCTTGAGCACAGGTGGCGGCAGCCTTGCTCACCTTCTTTGTGGGGTGTTTGGGCGCCCTCTCTCCTTCTGCCTTCACGGTTGAGTACTTGAGTGGAGAACCGCCCCGCCCTCCTCTTTTGCCAGTGAGACCGCCCTTTGACACACATGCCCCCAACAAAAAAATGGGATAGTCCAATATCACACAAGAACAGAAATACACAGGAGGGAGGAGCAGCTTTAGCACAGAGGGGAAAACCCCGGACTTTCCCTGCTCCAAAATAAGATGGAAAATGCAGGAGAAGAGGCGAGATGAGCACAGGGCAGGAACGACTCATGTGAGCTGCATGCTGCAAAAACACATACCAGGCATGACAAGAATGCAATAAATCGCTTGTGTGATGGAGCTCTCGCTCACCATAGAGCTTGTCCTTGGGCTCCATCACACTTACTTTATTTTTCCTGGTTTGCCTCGGGATCTCTCATTTTGATTAACTCCCTCCCCCTCTCGCTGTCTCACACACAGGCAAGTCTGTACTCTCACTTTTTTTCTGTTTCTCTTCTCAATCCCACCCACCCTTTTTGTTTGTCTTTGTCTTTGGAGGAGCTTGGCTCAGCAGCAGTACACATACTTTGCATGCATAAGGTCCCAGGAAGGGCTGGAAAAATTCCTGCCCCAAACCTTTGAAAGTCGCTGACAGTTAAGTTTCGACAGTTCTGGGCTAGATGGGCCACGGGTCTGTCTCAGTGTAAGGCAACTTCCTGTGTTCCTATGGAATTCTGCCCGCCCCCCTTAGGCTGTAATCCTATGCACACTTCCCCGAGAGAAAGCTCCAGTGAACACTCTTGGATTTTCATATGAGTAAACATGCTAGGCTTGCATTGTCAGTGACTTACTGATCGATGCGCACAGGTTCAAAGCGCCGGACTGCAAGCCCTTCGCAAAACTTACGCGGAAGTAAACCCACTTGATTTCAATGGAGCTGGAAACAACACGTTTGGGGCTGGGTGCGTGCCTGAGCCCGGATCATGTCTCCCCAGTGATGCATTGGAAGAGGAGAAAAGAGGGGCGGCGGGGCGGGAGAAACAAAGTTTGTGGTGAACGTCCAGGCAGCGTGGAGAGTGGCGGAAGCGGCGGGAAGCTGGTGAGGAGAAGCGACATGAGGCGGCGGTGACGAAAGGAGTAGAACCGCAGCCGGGACTTGAACCAAAGTTACTGAGCACGTGAGAGGAAGAGTAGCGGCGGCGGCACCAGCAGCCGACGGGGGCCCGTGGAAAGAGCGCCTGGGTCGGGGTCAGGAGCTGGGCGAGGCAGGAGAGGGGAGGCGCGTCGAAGGCGAGGCGGGTGGGTGAAGATCAAGTGGCTTTCTCTTTCTCTTTGCTCCGGGCGTCAGTGTTTGAAAGCGAAGGGGGCTCCTTCTCCTCCCTCTCCCCATTTGCTGGCTTCTCTTTAACGCACAGCAAGGGCCTTATTGACTGGCTCTGCCTTTGGCCAACGGGGGCGCCCGGGCTCGGATTCATTTCTTAAGTGCTCCGCTTCGTGATGGATGGGCTCGGCCGCACCCGCTGGGCAGCGCTCCGTGCTAAGAGCTAAGGCCGAAGAGCAAGTGCTGACTCAGGCTGCCAGCGGCGTAGGAAGAGCGCTTCAGCGGGGACGTGCGTGCCTTCGGAAGCAATTTGCTCGGCCATCCGCACCCGATGTTGCCCCGAGTCGAGCGGGAGCAAAGAACCACCCGGCGGCGAGAAGAGAGCAACTGTTCTCTCCGACGGCAGAAGCTTGAGAGCTCCTTGCGCCCTATCCGCGGAAAGGGTGGCCTTGGCAGTCAGACGGCTCTTGGAAAAGGTGCCCGGCTGTGTCCTGAATCCTGCGGCCGTCGTTGGTCTTCTCCTTAACCAAAGTATCTGGGAGACTATAAAAGCTGGTCTTCGTTGGAAGGCCTGACTTCTCAATGGAGCGTGAGTCTTGGGTTCCTTCCAGCCCTCAGTGCACTCGGGCGGCCTTGAAAGGAAATCCACTGGACCTGGAAGTAGAGAGGTAGGCTCGGCTCTGTATCGCTGAGACGAAGGCCAGTTTGAGATACCAAGTCTGATTCCCAAATGCACGCACCGACGGAGATTTGGCAATGGCTGTGACGGTGCTGTTGCTTTTGGACTGGGGGCAGGTGTAGAAAATAAAGTAGGAGAACTGGTCATGTGGGAATGTTCACTGCACAGAGCCACTCTTGGCCTGTTGGCAGATGTGCAGCCCAATCCCATGCTTGCTTGCTGTGAAAGGTTGCAGTCTTATAGATTTCGTCACACACTACTTTAAGAAAGAGGATGCAGCTGAAACGCTAATTGACCACAGGCTTGCTTTTGAGTCTGCCCTATTTTGCTGGTGTTCTGGTCATTTTCAGGAAACATTTGTTTCCTTCACTGTGGTTTCTTAAACAGTAAGAAAAACTATGCAGTAACTTGAGTTACAAATTTGTAAGGGCTCCTTCCACAAGATGCAAATTGAATCTCAAAAGGATATTTATTTTCAGCCATGTGACAGTTCAGATTAATGTTTATAAACGAGGGTGGACAGAAGAGGCTTGTTTCAGCCTTAGCATGTGATAATGTGAAGCATCTTAATAATAATAATAATAATGTGCTCTTCTTACTTAGAAGTAAGTCCTACTGAATTCAATGTAACTTACTACCACATAAATGTTCATAGGATTCATTTCAGTCTGCCTTCAGGCCTGGTTTTGGAACAGAAACTTGCCTTGGGCACCCTGTCGGATGACTTGTGCCAGGGGAAAGACAGGAGGAAGGATAGGTTGGTTCTCTTAGACCTCTCAGTGGCTTTCAGTACCATCAGACCTAGTGTCTTCTGGATAGGTTGCCTGAGCATCCTACTTGGATGGCCAAGGCCACAAAGTTGTTCTGGAGAATTGTTGCTCTACTCTATGGTACTTGTGATACAAGACTCTGTTTTATTTCCCAACTCCCCCACTTCTCAACATCTTTGTGAAATTGCTGGGAGAGGTTATCTAGAGATGTGGGCTGAGTGAGGTGGCACTAATATGCGGAAGACATCCATCTCTACCTTTCTTTTCATCATGCACAGTTGAGGCGGTTGATGTTCTAAACCAGTGCTTGAGCATGGGAATGGACTGAATGAGTAATATTGGGAATAATAATGGATGGATGGGAATGGACTGGATGAATAATAATGGGAATAATAATGGATGGATGGGAATGGATTGGATGAATAAACTGAGACGGAGATGGTGGGTTGTTTATCTATCAGGTCAAGTGGTGTTCCCCATGCTCTGGAGGAGGTTGCACTCCTGCTGAAAGATCAGGTGCATCGTTTGGGGGGGCTGTTGGATTCATCATTGTCACTAGAGGTATAGGTGGCCTTAGTGGCTCAGAGCACCTTTAATCAATTTAGACTGATATACCAACTACAACCCCTACCCTAGCATTGTGACGGTTATTCACAACCTGGTGACCTCCTGTTTGGATTGCTACAATTTGTTATATGTGGGTCTGACATTGACAATGGTCTGGAAACATCATTTAGTCCAAACAGGGCAGCTAGACTTTTAAGTGGGACTGGCTGATATGATCCTATTGTGCCAGTACTTTGTGTAACTGAGTGCTGCCTCCCTTTGGCACCAAGTGAAGACTTCTTTATTCCTCCAGGCATTTTCAGAACTGTTTGAGTGCTTTAGATCTTTGGACTGTTTTATTTTTTGCTGCTGGTTTTCCTTGGTTTTATTATGTGCTGCATTGTTTTTAACCCTAACATTTTACCCTAAAATTTTACTAAAATTATCAAGGGGCTGGAGCAACTCCCAGGAAAGGTAACAGCAGCTGGGGTTGTTTAGCTTAGAAAAAAGGCAAGTTGGGGGACATGACAGAAGAGTACAAAATTATGCCTAGTGTGGAGAAAGTGGATAGAGGGACATCCCCCCCCCCCTCATAGAACCCTGGGTTGTTCCATGAAGCTGATTGGTAGGACATTCAGGACAGATAAAAGGAAATACTTCTTCACACAGCACATAGTTGAACTATGGAATTCACTTCCACAAGCTGTAGTGACCCAAAAGTGAACATATTTTCAGTGATGAGAAATGTTGGCTGATGACTACCAATTTGGGTGGCTTTAACAGGGGATTGAACAAATTCATGGAGGATAAGGCTCTGAATAGCTACTAATTCTGATGGCTATATGCCACCTGCAGTATCAGAGGCAGCATGCCTATGTACAACATTTGCTGGGAAGCATGGGCAGGAGGGTGCTGTTGCACTCATATCCTGCTTGTGAGTTTCCCATTGGACTAGATGGACCCTTAGTCTGATCCAGCATAGCTGTTCTTTAGTTCTTACCCCTTCTTCCTGGCTTTTTAAGGTGCTCTTTTATTATCATTATTATCATTGTTTTGAATTTATGTTTCTCATTTACCTGTACACTGTCCAGAGAACTTAGGTTATTGAGTGTCACAGGCTAAAGATGTAATAAATAAAGAAACCTAATAGGTGTGGCAAAGTGATCTGAATGTACCAGATTTGTATATCTGGTCTAATTTTATAGTGTTCAACATTTGTCACAGGGAGATGACAGAAAGTGCAGAAAAGCTTTTCACCCTCCCTTCCCCCCCCCTCTGAAATTTGACAAGTACAGACTCAAGTAGCCTTTTGTATATTTGCAGAAACTCCAAAAGTGAACGTATTTTCAGTGCTGAATGTTGGCTGATGGCTACATAAAAGCCATGAGGAAAAATACTGTGCCTGAACTCATCTGTCTGGTTCAAAACTGCCCAAGAATTCATTCAGTGTTGATGGATGCCTGGCTTTTAAGACTAAATTCAGATTAAATGGACTGTTCCTAATAGATGCTTTGCACAGCATTTTAAATGCTGGTTTGGCAGAAGATTTAGGGAAATATGGAGCTCTTCATAGCTGTTTAGAGTGAGAGCATGCAAGCAAGCCAAACTATATGCTACAGCAGGAATGAGAAACCTCTGGCCCACAAGCCTAATCTGCCCCACAGAGGTTCCTCATCCAGCCCACAGAGCCTCCTTGGGGATTCCTCCAGAGAACGTTCCCTCCCAGTACTGGCCACTTGTTACCTTCATGCCCAATGAGATCTCTGATCTCAGATTAGAGATAATTTAGAATATCTGAGTATATAAATTAATGCAAGGATGGGGAACGTCTGACCCTCTGGTTGCCCTATCCCCAGAGGCTAGCAGCAGCTTGGGAGACTAGCGGGTCTATGAATTTCCGCTGTTATCTTCAATAACTGATTGGAGATAATGGTGGAGATTCCCCTTACTTAGGGTGCTACTTGCCCTCTCAATTGGGAGGGGAAGCAGCAGCACACTAAATGCTTTGCCTGTGCCACATCCTCCCCAATGGGGGAAAATGCAGGGTAGGCTAAGCTGCCCCAAACAAAGTGGGGTGAAAGGACTCCACCTGGCGCCTTAACTGGGGAGACTTCGTTGCATGTGAGCTTATCCTAGCTAAAGTGCTTGGTGGAGGAGCAAAGCCAGTTCTATCCCTTTCGCTTCTCCATCAGAAAACTCTGGAAGAGCAAAGGGGACTGAGCTGGGGAGGCTTGAGGGAGCAATGGAGAACAGAATCCAGCATCATAGTGGCCTTCACTCTACCCAGGTTTTCCTATAGCCTTTGACCTTCCCCATGGTCAGCAATCGTAATTATGTAAAATAAGAACATGCAAAGTTAGAGAATTTAGCTTTTTGTAGCACAAAATAAACACAGCCTAGCCTTGTTTCATGTTTATTTTGCTTCTTATTCCCAGTTGTATTTTCATCTGAATATGTTGGCCACTGCCCAGTGCAAAATAAAACTTAAGCACATTTAAGTCTGTGTTGGTTTTTGGACATTGTATTTGCGATATCTTTGTGTAAATTGCATGTTTTGCTTCATTTTAATTGGTACAGTTCAGATGGCACACAAATGAGAATAAAAAATCAAATATGATGGAAGAGCCAGATATGCTAAGGTAAACCCTCCAGCTGATGAATCCCTGGTTGTTTTATCAGGCCATTAAATAGTTCAATATACCGTTTAAGAGCCCTGCTGAATCAGACCAAAAGCCTATTTAGTGCAGCATTCTGCTCCCACAGTGACCACCCAAATGCACATGGGAAGCCCGCAAGCAGAACATGAGCACAACAGCACCTTCCCACTCATGTTCCCTAACAATTGGTGTACATAGGCGTACTGCCTCTAATACTGGAGGTAGCATATCACCATCATGACTAGTAGCTATTGATAGCCGTATCCTTCATGCATTTGTCTGTTCCCCTTTTAAAACCATCTAAGTTGGTAGCCATCACTACATCTTGTGGTAGCGAATTCCATAGTTGAACCATGTGCTGTGTGCAGAAATACTTTCTTTTATCTGTCCTGAAGCTCCCACCCTTCAGCTTCAACGGATAACCTCAGGTTTAATATTATGAGAGGGAGAAAAGGACCTTCTTGTCCACTGTCTCCACAACATAAATAATTGAATACATACTCACCTTTTTTCCCCCTAAGTCAAAGAGTCTCAAGCGTTTCATCATAAGGAATTGCTCCAGCCCCTTAATCATTTTGGTTACCTTCTTAATTTTTTCCAGCTCTATAATACAGTTTTTTTGGAGAAGTGACCAGAATTGTACATAGTATTCCAAGTGTCGTTGCACCATAGATTGTATAATTGTAATTTTTAAAATTCTTTTCCTAATGATTCCCGACAGAGAATTAGCCTTTCCCCCAGTTTGCAATGTGTTTTTGAAGCTCTTCGCTGTCCCTTTTTGTTTTAACCATCCTAAATAATTTGGTGTCAGCAACCCTGGCAACCTCACT
Source organism: Anniella stebbinsi (assembly GCA_029215795.1). Lineage (NCBI taxonomy): Eukaryota > Metazoa > Chordata > Lepidosauria > Squamata > Anniellidae > Anniella > Anniella stebbinsi. The sequence goes on along the minus strand of JARDYH010000004.1, from coordinate 41,079,947 downwards.
GCTCAGGCCTAACTCCAGATCATTTATGAACAAGTTAAAAAGCATCAGTCTCAATGCAGCCCCTTGGGGGACATCACTGTTTGCATCCACCCACTGTGAAAATTGTCCATTAATTCCCACTCTTTGTTTTGTTACCAAATGTCCTCTCCAACATGTGTAAAGCATACACAAGTTCAGAGATATACCCATATAAGGGACTTTTGAACTTTGGTTGTAGAACATCTTGGCAAAGGTGACCCAATGAGGCACACATGCACACCAGTCCCTTCGAAAACAGGTATTTCATTGAACACCGAAAAATAATAAAAAGAATACACAGTAACTATTCTTGGGAATTTGGTAGTTGGCAAGAGGAACTATATGAACTCTAGAATGGACTCGATCAGTTCATATATTACAAACCTATACATGTCAGACAGATGAAACAAAAGGCAAATGAATAATGTAAACATTAATGCACCAGGTTCAAGTGATGGGGAGATTAGCTGGAAGTCCTGATTGGCAGCTAAACTTAGGACTGTGGTGCATAGAAGACTAGGCCATGGACAGGTATGGAGCACCCGGGTCAAACTGGGTTGGACTATGGTTCTGCAGTGAGTTGCAGAGGTTGGGGCAAATTGGGGACCGTAGTGCTAATCGAAGAGAAGTCTGTGGTTCTTATAGGGTTTAGACAAAGGCTCTGGGTCCAAAGAAGACAATAAAACTAAAGAGGGAAGAAGACTCTTGAGCAGGGTCAATACTAGTTTCAGTCAACCAGACAAATGATAAAGATGATTTGTGCAGGAGTCTCAAAAGGACTAACTCCAGATGGGTGAAAACTAACCAAAACAGTGCTGTGCTTGAATTGCAGTACTTCAGGTTGGGGACATTCATCATCTACCTACTGTGCTTCTCGATAATTATTTAACATCAGGAGGGAAATCACTGTGTGCCTAGGGTGTATGACTATCTAAGTTCCTGATTGCTATGGCTGATCTCATTATGAGGCACTTAATCTAAGTGTTGCTTGATTAGGTGGTGTTGCTAATTCTGGACCTGGGTATTAATGTCTTCATGGTAAAATGACTTGCAAAATATCTTGCCATTCAGCTGGTCCTGTAAATTGTCTGTACCTTGACTTGGTCCGTGCTAAGATCAATTATTAACATTCTGGTAACCTCTTAAATTATATTCCTATGATGTGGGCAAAAGTGGACTTTGAGAGCCCTTGCAGTTGTGAAGAGACTCATACTACAAACTTGGAAAGATAAACATCTATTACCTATCATTCAGTGGTCTGAAAATCTTACTGCTCTTATTGCATTTGAGCAGTTGAATATCTTACAGCCATCAATTTCATCTGGATGCTAATTTAGATGTATGGACTGTTTATATTAATGTATATGTTTGAAATAGAAGTGTTGAATCTTTCTTCTCTCTAGTTTTTATTAATGTTGTTGTGAACAGCAACTGTGAATCAATATTTTTTGTTATGTTTTTGTTGTTTTCTCTGATTATCTTTTTTTTTTTGTCTGTTATAATTGCAAATAAAAAAATTGGGGAAAAACACGTTGGTAACCTCTTGCTTGGATTACTGTAATGCATTATATTTAGAGCTGCCTTTGAAAACAGTCCAGAAACTTCATCAGGTCCAAACTAGGGCAGTGAGATTGCTATCAGTGACTGGACAATACAGTTATATTATGCCAATGCTTTGTGATCAGCACTTCCTTCCAGTCTGTTTCCAGGCATTATTCAAACTGGTGATATTAACCTCTAAAGCCCTATACAGCTTCGTCCTATGTTACCTGAAGGATTGTCTCCTGCCATATATACTGGCTCAGACACTTAAGGTAATCTCCAGTGACCCTCCTCTGGGTGCTCCCACTAAGGAGAGGGACTTTTCAGTAGCAGTGCGCTGGATGTCGAATACCCTCCCAAGGGAATCTTGCTTCATGTGTATGTTACGGTCTTTTTGGTGACAGGTGAAGACCTTTTTATTCTCCCAGTCTTTTTAATACTTCAGTTTTTAAGAACAGTGTCATGCTGCTGTTGGTTTTACTTTTTTCTTAGCGTGTAGCTGTTTTATGCTTATTTGTAAATGTTAATGCTGCTTTATATTTTATGGTTTTAATTGTTTTGTGAACTGCCCATTTCTCTACTACCTTTTGGGCAGTACAGACATGTAATAAATAAATAAATAACATTAATTTTTGTTGATTTACTCATGTTGGTTTGTACATTTCCCTAATTATTTTTTTAGTTCCTTTTATAGTACCTATAAAAGAAATGTTCAGTCATGTATCTTTTGGGAAGGCAAAGTTTCTGAACACAAGCAGGTGGTTACTAGGCCCTTTGGTCCTGATGCAGCTTTAAGTTAGTGCAAGATTTCCTGGGTACAAAACCCAGTATCATGGCTGAAACTTTACTATTATCTCTTTCTGATATAGCTCTTCATATTTCCCCACAACTGACAGGGTGAAGGCAGAGTGTCTATGGTGCTACTAGCCTCCAACAGGAAACATTTCTTCCCAAGGTGCCAGTTGCCATGCGGTGTTTCCTGAGACGTTCACTTATGATAGCCGTTTCCCTGCTTGTGTTCCTGCTCATCATAAATCTGACTTCTTGGACCCAAGAGGATTCTAAGACGGTGAGTGTAGCATAACACATTTGTTCTGGGAAAGCAGAAACTTGTCATACCCATGTCTTTGATCTCTTGTCCCATTAGAAGTCCCATACGCTCTTGCAATGGCTTCCCCAAAATCTCTTCAAGAAAAAGTTGTTTCCAGGGAGCTACTTTAATGTAAGGATTTAGGCAACGTCTTTTTTGGATCCAGGTTCTTTTCCTTTAGGCTCAGACATTACACTCATGGGAGACAGCAGACACAGACTAAAACATTTTGGTGATTGAAGAAGAAAAGCCAGATGGAACTTCGGTGGGATGATTAATATCAGGATGCATACTATGGGAACCCTAGGGTGTGCACCTGTGGGTTATTTTGTATTTTAAATGCATTAATTAATTTAAATTAATCTAAATGTGTCCATGTGTCTAAATCTGCCACTAAAGGCACTCTTCCCAAACCAGCACATAGCTTTGCAGTCAATACGGTTTGAAGCCAGGGGAGTTTAATAGGGCGAGGGACAGAGTTATAGGCCTGCCACTCCCCCTGATGCAGCACAGCCCCTCCCCCTCAGGCAGTAGAGTGGCCAAACCTTTCCGTCAAGGGACTATAGGGGTGCACTGCAGAGGCCGTTCCTGGGGTGCCAGCGGGTATGGCTTTACTCAGACAGCTGCAAAAAATTGTACACAGCTTTTGCTGTGTCAACATAAGGTAGGGTGACCAGATAAAATCCAGGTCAGGGCTCCTGTAACTTTAACAGTTGTAGAGAAAAGGGAGTTTCAGCCAGTGTCATTTGTATGCAATTAGTTCCTGGTGAAATTCCCTCTTCATCACAACAGTTAAAGTTGCAGGGGCCCTGCCTTCTTTTGTATATTCTAGTATAGTGCATGCACCTTTAACTGTTGTGATGAAGAGGGAATATCACCAGGAACTAATTGCATACAAATGACTCTAGCTGAAATTTGCTTTTCTAAAGTTACATGAGCTCTGACCTGGATTTTATCTGGTCAGCCTAACATAAGGGCTATTCCCACCTGTGCAAAGCCATGTCTGTTCATTAGTATAATAATAAATAATACAATTGACAACTTGCTGCCTTTTAATGGTAGCCCAAAATTTGCTGCCTAAGATAGGAGCAACATAGTATAGAGTCCTATTTCTTTCTTAAGGAACCAGTCATACATCCTGGTTAAGAATGGATAGATCAGTCTATTTCAGGTCCATGTCATTTTCTCATGTGTTTATTCATGATTCTGTTTCATCCTGTGTCTACATCAATTTACAATTTTTTTGTAAAGCATTGTTTTTGTACACATTTTATCCTAAAATATTGGGTTGTGTACACATTATGGTACAGTTCTTGAGCTGAGAAATGTGTTACAAAATCTGGAGAAGTGTGAAAATTGAAGGAAAACTGTTAAGATTTACACATTAATCCAGGAAGCATGAATTGGGTTGGTTTGCTTAAAAATGCAGACAGAACAAAATCCTCCAGCATCCCTGTCTCCCACTTCTCAGTTGTAGGATAATCAAGCAGAGTGGGAGCAGCAAAGACATCAAGCCAGCACACACCTAGGCTACTGGTTGCTTATTACAATCCTAACAAGCGGGGCCTACAACAAAATGTTTCAGTGTATCCCCAACGCCTGTGATCATTGCCTTTGTTCATATAGTCAGGGACAGGAACCTTATAATGTCATTTAGGCCTCTTGGGAGATGGGGAAAGGGGAAATAGATACTTTTTTTTCTTTTTCACCCCCTTGAGACCTTCCTCTCTCTGCTGTGCTGTTTAGCTCTAGAGGGCTCAGTTTTGGAGATGGCTGCCAACTGTAAACCTGACATTTTATTGCTAATAGCAGTGGGGAAGGAAGTTAGCTGTGGAGAGTAGTAAAGGAAAACAGTTCCTTGATTCCTTTCCTGTGGCCTAATTTTATTTGCCCTCCTCCCCCACCTCCAGCCTAATTCCAAATGCCCTCAAGAAATCAGTCAAATCTCTGGCCAGAGGGATCTGTCCATCCCCTGGCAGGCCACTGGGCAGGGAGAAAGGGGATGGAGAAGGGGGTATCACAAAGAAGTGAGAAGGTTGTGTGTGTGTGTGAGAGAGAGAGAGAGAAAGAGAGAGAGAGAGAGAGAGAGAGAGAGAGAGAGAAAGAAAGAAAGAAAAAGGGGGGAGCCTCACCCAGTACCTTGACACATTACCCATAAACAAAAGTTAAGATGGAACAAATGAAGGTTCTCCACCCCTGCTTTTGACACTTCCTCCCCATCCCCACCCCTCAAAGAAAAGTGGGAGCGGTCCATAAAACATAATCCAAGAGTTTTGTGTCGTTGTGTGTTTGTGCACACACACATATGTGGGAAAAAAGGCAGGAGCAAGACGAGAGTGACTGTCTTTGATGTTCAGTGTGAATTCCTTCTCCTGACAATCAGAGGAGCTGCTTCATCCTTTTCTTATCTCTATGCTTTTAATATTCCATTGAGGTCCTGGAAGCTCAGAGTGCTGTTCTGGTTGTTGGGCTTTTGTTTTTGTTTTTAATTTCTTTTAAATTGCAGTTTATATCTTTCTGCATATTTCAGGAGTCCCCTGAGTATGTAGCAATGACTACTTTGTTTTTGGGTGGCCTTGTTTTATTTCCAGACAGATGTATTTGACTGCACAAGTTATCTATCAAAAGGTGTGATGGTGATGAGGATAGGAGATAACAAGAAACTACCTTGCACAGAATCTTATTATCTACAGATGTAGAGCCCACAGTGTGGGGCCACTGATATTCTCTGGAATATACGTTCTCTGGAATATAGAATAGGAGAAGCTGGTGGTCCAGTTTTGGTGGGAAGGAGATTCCATTCTGGGTTTTAGTTACAGCCAGCCAAAAGGTGCTGAATCCCACTCCCAAAATGGATCCAGAACCTTGGATAGTTCCATTAGATTTCTGGCTGTTTGTAACTAAAACCCAGAATGGAATCTCCACCCCACCAAAACTGGAGCCACCAGCCTCCCCTCTGGTGAACATTTATAACAACAACAATTCATTGAAGGCAACCAAATACAGGTTTTAGCCAAGCAAGTACACACAAGTTCTACACACAAGTTCTACACACAATATAAAAACATGAATATATTATAAAATGTTAAAACATACATCCATATACAACTAAAACCTTACATCTCAAGGCAGGTCACATGAGTTTGTCTAAGCTCCATAGTTTACTCCATAGGATCTCCCTATTTATCCCATCGAAGGCAGCGGTCAGATTGCCAAAAGCTGCGTATAAATATTTCCTTGGGGCACCTGCATATTTTTCTCTCAGATGGTTTAGAACAAAGCATTGATCTATAGTTGACTTCCCGTGTCGGAAGCCTGCTTGTTCATCACCAATAATTTTGTTGTCTACCCAGGCTTCAACTTTATCCAAAAGGTAGTGTGTATACAATTTGGAAGCAATGTCCAAAAGACTGATTGGACGATAGTTGGCTGGGAGAGATTTATCCCCATTCTTAAAGATTGGGACTACTATACTTCGTTCCCATCCCTTAGGTATTTTACCCGAGGAATTAACATATGTGAATAGTTTCACTAATACAGGAGCCCACCAGTTTAAATTGTCCATAAACATCTCTTGAGGGGAAGCATATCTTCCCCAGGGTCTTTCTGTCTGTGTAGTTGGGATATTAAGCTCTTCACTTCAGAGGTAGTTACTGGGGGTGGGGGCATATAGGTGTATCCTTAATGGTGAACATTTATAACTATTTCTGTCTTGTTTCTTCACAGAAGGAGATACAGCGATGGGCTCAGGCTGTGGGGCTAAACCAACTTCACGCTGACTGGAACCAACAAAACATTCAAAAACTAGGCAACGCCACTAACTTATTGAACGTCTCTTATCGCTATCTTGCTGGCACTCCCCCACTCCAGAAAAGTGAGTACCACAGACCTCCAACAGGCAAATCAAATAAAGCATTGGCAAAGTAGGCCCTTAGATGCCCCAAAGAGTTTGCAATTCAGGTTGTTGTAATGGAATGCATAGAACAGTCTGGCTGAATTCGGACGACACAATAGTCAACTGGGGGGGGGGGGGGGGGGGAGGAACAGTCGTCAGTTGTATTGATTATCATGTCGTCCAAATGCTGCCAAAGTCAACTCAGCGCTGATCCTAATCCACACCACGGTTGATTATTTATTACCATGTTGTGTGGGGAGTACCCCCTAGATGAACAACTGTAAAGTTGTTTATTACCCCACCATTGACTATCGTGTTGTCCGAATTCAGCCTCTGTGTAGCCACAGAGACAACTGGGAGCCAATTTTGGGATGCCCAAGTGTGCAAGCCTTTGCAAAGCAGCACGACTCACTGTTAAGCTCTCATAATTTCCTGAACACAGATCTCTGCATGGAGCCATGTTTTTACCATTAATCTTAGTAGTTATCTGTGTGTGACATAACAGAAACTCTTGTGGCTCCTTCCTTCTACAGCTGCAGGCATATCAGTAGGTAGGGGTGATGTGCGAATCAGCAAACCTAAGCTCGCCAAAGTTTTCCAGATTTCATCTCGAAGTTTGTTCTGACTCAAGTCTGTATCAGATTTTTCTTCCCACATGAAAATCTGTGTGTATTTTTGTGCATATTTTTGAAATGTATGCATTCTTCTCCCTTTGATTAAAGTGTGCTGTAGAACACATTTTTTTGGTCTTTGAATTGCTTTTCAAGCTCGGAAATGTGCGGATTTCAACTGCAGATTGCATCTGAGTCTGTGTTCGGACCGTAAGGTGCGAACTGGATAAATTTTGATCAAAAACAAACTGAAACGAATTTCTCATGCCTCTCTACTGGTAGGACACCTCTGCCCATTGCTGGCCTCACACTGCCACCCAGTGGGAGAATGGAGCTGGAGGCATACAGCATGTGACCCCCATACCTTTCCTCCTCTATTTGTATTTCTCAGCAGAGCTACTGCTGTTGCTCTTTCTATCCATCTTCTTACTTCCTGCTTCTCCAAGGCAGAGGATGTGCCTGGTGCAGTGGTGTAATGGTAAATTTTGAAGTGCAAGCACTCATCATAACAGTTCCCCACTCACCCAACTGAAGGAGAGTCCACAATGCAGGTAGCTTGCCAATTAAGGTGAATTTACAGGGTCTAAAAACCAATTGGATGCAGATTCATCAAATTATTCATTTCCTATCAATCCCCATTGTTGTTGGTCAGACTGCTAACTCAAATATAAACTATTATCATCCAAGCAGGTACAAATATGAAAGGTAAGCAGAACAAATTTATCAGGCTCTAATTGCTGGATTATATCCTAAAACAGAAAGCCTAAAGGAATTATGGGAGCGAGATCTAGGCATTAAAATTGACAGATACCCTCCCCCCCACAAAAAAAAACAGTACATCGCATATTGCCCAGTTTATTAGGAGCCACTGAGTCTTAGAATCATAGTCATCCTCACATCCTGTCACGGCAAATTCTTTCAGTTAGTTATACACTGGCTCAATTCGGACGACACGATAGTCAATGGTGGGTTGACTAACCCTAACCCTAGGGGATACTCCCCACACAACATGGTAATAAATAATCAACTGTGGTGTGGATGAGAATCAGCGCTGAGTTGACTATGGCAGCATTCGGATGACACAATAGTCAAAACAACTGACGATTGTTTCCCCCACACCAGTTGTTTATTGCGTTGTCCGAATTGAGCCACTGTGTGAAGAAGAATTCTAATTTATCTGCTCCATCACTTTTCTTTAGTGACCCTGAGCCCTTTTGAAGCTGCAAAGAACTGCATTTTGTATTGGTGAAACAATAGAACTATTGTAGCCAGTGCTAGTATGTCTTGCATTTATGAGGTGCACCCCTTTGTTCTTTATTGCAGAGTTTCTGACGGTGGGGCTGTGTTCTGTCATGCGGAAGCGGGAGAACTATCTCCTGGAAACCCTGAGGTCCATCTTTGAACAATCAACACCAGAAGACCTGAAGGAGATGGTGGTGGTGGTACATTTAGCTGATTCGGACCAGGAGTGGAATGCTCATGTGGTGGAGAACGTTGCCAAGCAATTTGCTCCTCAGCTCCTGATGGGCTGCTTGCTAGTTATCCATGCCCCTTCTCAGTACTACCCTCCTCTGGAAGGCCTAAAAAGGAATTTCAACGATGCTGAAGATCGTGTGCACTTCAGGTCTAAACAGAATGTGGATTATGCCTACCTCATGCACTTCGCAGCCAACCTCTCCACCTACTACCTCATGATCGAGGACGATGTTCGCTGTTCCAAGTCTTTCTTCACTGCCATCCGAAAGAGGGTGGCGTCCCTGAGGGGCTCCTACTGGGTCACCCTGGAGTTCTCCAAGCTCGGCTTTATCGGCAAGCTCTACCACTCCAATGATCTGCCCCGGCTTGCTCAGTTCCTCTTGCTCTTTTACCAAGAGATGCCGTGTGACTGGCTTTTTGTGCACTTTCGCCTTCTCCTTACCCAGAAGGAGGTGATTCGTTTCAAGCCATCCCTCTTCCAGCACATTGGCCATTACTCTTCCTTCCAGGGTACGGCAAACAAGCTGAAAGATGAAGACTTTGAAGAGGACCTCTCTACCCTCCCTGACAATCCCCCTGCAAATATAGTTACAGATATTGTGACATTTGAGAACTATCTACCCTATAAGGCTTACAGCAGCATGGAGGACTACTTTTGGGGGAAGGCCCCCTCTGCCGGCAATTCATTCACTCTTGTGTTTAAGCAGGCTGCCCGCCTCTTCCGCATCCAGATCCATACAGGCTCTAAGCAGCGCCCGCAGGACTATCTCCGGGCCGGGATTGTGGAGTTGGGCACCGGAAAGTACAAGCGTGGCCAGCATTGCACCAGCTACACCCCCATTGGGCTCTTTAAGAATGGAAACTTCGACAGGCAGAGTTTGGAGAACAGCACAGGCTCTGCTCCCAAGTGTGTGCGCATTACGGTGACTAAGAATCAGAGTGAATGGCTGGTCATAAACAGCATAAGCATCTGGACAAAATCTGGCCCCTGAATGAACTCCATGCTGGACGATCAGGTTCTCGCACACTGTTAGAATGCTGCTGCTTGTGGCCATTCCCTATTTGTGCAACAATCCAATAGGCAGAGGGGAAAGTGGATTCTGCATTCTCCATCATGATGAGTGCCTATAAAATGTACAACTTTAGATGTTCTTTAACTAGATTTCATCCCAGAGCATCAGATGCTCCCAGCAGTGTTCTCCAGTAATTTGGCCACTTGCAGTGTTTTCAGCTGCACATATCAAGTGAGGCTCCTTGATTGAGTTCTCTTTGTCTCCAGACTGGGCTACCTTCCACCCATCTTCTGTCCAATACTCATTGACTGTACAGTTTTTGTAAGCAGAAATGGAGAAACAATGGTAAGAGTTGGTGCTGAAACAGAGTAGGAAGCCTAGCTTGTAATCCCAGGATTCCCCTTATTTATTTTATTTTATTTGTAATACACCTTTCTACCAAAAAAACAGCACTCAAGGGAGCTTACAGGCACAATTTAAAATGATTAAGGACAGCAGAGAGGGAGCAAACTAAGCCTCCCAGGGGTGGGGGGAGTTCTACAGCCTGGGAGTGGCCACAAAAAGGCTCTCTTCTCTGGCCACCACCAAACACACACTGAAGGTAGTGGTCTCAAAAGAAAGGCCTCTCCAGAAAGTCTTAAGAACATGGAAGGCTTGTATGTGAGAAGGCAGTCTTTCAGGTAGCCTGGTCCCAAACTATATAGGGCTTTATAGGTCATGACTAGCACTTTGTATTCTCACTGGAAGCATACTGGTAACCAGCAAAGCTGCTGTAGCAAGAGTCATGTGCTCCTTGTATCCGGCCCCAGTCAACAGTCTGGTTGTGGCGTTCTGGACCAGCTGAAGTTCCTGAAAAGTTTTCAAAGGCAGTGTGTTACAATAGTCCAAACAGGATGGAACCAAGGCATGTGTGACCGTGGCAGATTAGACATCTGTAGACACACTATCATCTGTGCAAACACACTCCTGGCCACCGCCGAGATTTGGGCATTCTAGATTCAGGGACAAATTCAAGAGTACACACAAACTGTGAGCCTGAGTCTTCTCCCATCCAGAACAGATTGAATCCCTATTCCGTGATCTGCCTTTCAACTAATCAAAACCACGTCAATCTTGTTTAGATTATGCTTCAATTTGTTTGCCCTCATCCAGTCTGTTACCAATATCAGGTACCAGTTTAGAACAAGAACAGCTTCCTTGCATTTAGCTGGAAAGGAAAGGTAAGAGTTGGGTGTCACCAGCATACTGGTGGCACTAAACCTCAAAACACCAGACAAGCTCTCCCAGAAGTTTCATGTATATGTTACATGGCATGGAGGATAAGATGGAACCCTGAGGGATGCCACAAGCCAGTGGCCATAGCATCAAGCAGGAAACTCCCAACATCACCTGAAATCATTCCTCCAAGAAGGATCGGGGCCACCATGTAAACAGTACTTCCGAATCCCACCTTAAACAGACCCCCCAGAAGGATACCATAGTCAATGGTGTCAAAAGCCATCGAAAGGTCCAGCAAAACTAACAGGGACACACTTCCCATGTCCAGTTCCTGGTTTAGATTATCCACCTGCATTTACCACAGCAGTCTCTGTCCCACCAGGTCTGAAGCCAAATCAAGATGGATCTAGATAATCTGTCTCATCCAGAAATCCGTGGAACTGGGAAGCCATCACACATTCCAGCACCTTGCCCAAGAATGGAATGTTGGGGGACCGACTGGAAATTATCTAATTCAGTGGGTCTTAGGGAGGGATTTTCTATTTTTAAAGGTTGTGTCTCCTTTAGGCAAGACTGAATCGCACCTTGCTTTAAAGAGGCATTTACCACTACCCTTACCTGCTCAGACAGTCCACTGCACTAGCTGCTTTTATAAGCCAGGAAGGGCAAAGTAGCACAGAAGTGGGAGGCCCTTCCTCTCTAAGGAACCTGTCCACATTCTCAGGCTGTACAAATTGAAAAGCATCCTGGACAAGCAGGAGCCAAAGTTACAGCCACCAGACAATAACGGCATTCAAGTTGGCCCTTGGCTTTGTGCGCCATTGGTATCTACTGTCTCTGGATGGAAAATGAGCAATCAATTTGCAATCCTGCAGACAGGTTATCTGTGGAGCAAAGGGAGGGAGGAAGGACATCATCAGTTCCCTAGCTCTAGCACTACCAACTATATCAACTGTCCGCTATACCTCACCCTACAAGTGACAGTATAACAGGAGATGGCAATGAGTGACATCTAATTCTTTACCAAAATTACATGGAGCACATTTTTACAAAAGCTCCATTTTTAAAGACTTCTCTTTTTTAACTAAAGCCATAGGACCATCTTCTTGCACTTTAGTGTTGTACTGAATGATTTAGATGTTTTCTTTTTAGGTATTTATTTTAACTCCCCCCCCCCCCCAAATGTGTTCAACATAGACACAATTTTTTCTTTGCTTGGAATTATAATTTGCATAATATATAGATAAAGCTTGCACAGTTGAATGTAATCAGAACTTCGGGTATTTTTAGTAGCTGCTAGATTATCTAAAGTACTTCCAGATGGGCAGCCTTCCCCATTCTGGTGCCCTTCAGATGGGCTGGACTACAACTCCCACCATCCCCAGCTGGCATAGCCTTAGGGCTGAAAATCATCTCCTGGAACAGAAGCTTATTCTCTAGGCCAAATTAAAAGTAAGACAGGTGCATCAGCATCCTTGGAGATGGGGATATTTGTTTCATTCTACTACAGCCTATTCTAACAGCAGACTCAGGCGGGCCGCCCAGTCCTGGCTCACAGCCACATGGGGCTCTTCCAATCTCCACTTTATTAATTTTTTTCAATTTCTTCAGGAGAGAATCTAAGCAAATGAGGAAGTTTCTCCTGCACTTCTGATCGCTCTAGAAAGGAGTTACAGAGTTGTCAAGAACAAGGTTTATATTCACAGCCTTATAAAGCAGTGGCATCTTACAAGTGACTTAAATGACTGGTCAGAAACTGGACCTCCATTGGATGTTTGTTCTGAATATTAATGTTGGTATACCTCTTGCCTATATTGAATCTGTGTTGCCTGTACTCAAAGCCATATTGAAATGGAAAGATGCTTATGGTCAGCTAATCAAGTTCCTAGATTCAGCTGGTTTCCATTTCAGCCAGATGTGTTATCACCTTATGATTTGGTTTACACATAATGACAACCTATCAATTTTTAAACCTGTTCCTTACACGTGAATAGGGCCATTGTCACACTTGTTTCACTCAAAATTTCCTAATCCATAATCAGGTAGGCTTTATTTTTTAGTGGGGCAACTAGATCTCACTTTTAAATTTTATCACGTTGTCTGCTCCTGAATAATATGTTTAACTACTGGTCAGAATTCAAACTTCAACCAAAACTCACTATTGTTTTTTTAATCACTATTGGAACTAGAAGTTGTTGTGCCCCAAATCTCAAGAGTCCCTTCCATAAATGGGTGTGAGTCTTACATACCTAATCAACTGTTGCAGTGATCTTCCTTTGCTAGGGAGATGGCATGTTAAAGGCTTTAAATTACTGGTAGAGGTTTCCTTTTTAGAAATGAATAAGTAGGACCTGCAAGAAAACATTGCCGTGTTGAGTGCTTCTGATCAGCATGCCAGCCAGAAAGCCATTCCCTTTTCCACAATATGCCATTCAGTTTCCTACCCCAACTGGTTTTCCATTGCTCCTTCCCCAACAGTCAGCATACAGTAACCACTGAGTATGCTCAGCAGCCTGTTTTGGGTCCCCCCTTCCCTTTAAGGTTTATTAATTAAGAGTTTTTGTTCATCTGCAAACCTTTGGATTTCCCCATGCCTAATGAAAGCCCCCTCTTTGTGTGCCTTTTGGCTACCCAAAGATCCATATTTGGAGAATGAGTTTGCTTGGAGTAGCAGTTGAATCTTAGTTCAATGCTGGCAATGGGACAGCATCCTCCATTTCACCTATGGGCAGCAGGCTAGCTTAGGAGGCACATGGCAGACTGAGTGGAGCACACAGCTCTGTCTTCCACAACACCTCCCTCCCTGCCTTTCCCACCATCACTAGCATCTGCCGCCTGAGGCAAGTGTTTCGCTCTGCCTAATGGTAGGGTTGGCCCTGCTGTGTGTGAAGTAACAATAGAAACAGTTTGAAACTAGCAGAGACAGTGGGGCTTTTTGCAAGATCCAATAGCCCATCAAGTGAGGCTGCAGCATGTGTGGGGCATGTGAGGCTGCCATTTTGAATATGCAATCACCGCTTGGGGGCTGTTGTGTCCTCCAAACTGGTGAGTATAGGATATGTGAGGGTTGTTTAACCCTCGCATAACCCTCTTTTGCCAGGTTCACACAACATGGCAGGAGTTGGATAGGCAACTTGTTGCCCATGGGCACTATGGGTCATTGTGGATTGAATAGTGCACAATGAGCTATCTTGTATCATCCAAAATTGGTGCCTGAATTAGCAAGGAGGTAGCAGATCTGCTGCTTGATATGATCAATGCAGTTCTGCTTGTTTCCATCTCTGCTCTATTTCTATTTATTTGTAAGTGAACCAAATATTACAAAAGTGCAAAAAGTCTCCAGCTTCTCTCTTCTAAAGGAAAACAAAACCTGAGTAGCACTGCCTCTGGAACGTACCATTGCTTGGGAATATGGGAACTGAATAAGGCAACTATTGCTGTAGACACCAGATGCCTTTCTGTGTATGTGTGTGTTTGTAATTTAGAACAGTCTGTGTGTGTGTGTGTGTCTCCTTCTGAAGAAATAAAATAATTTTCAACATGCATTAACAATCCTCTGTATTGCTGTAATGTGCAAGTAATCTATCCTGATCTGGAAGTTCCTTCCTTCAAAGTTAAATCTGTATATAACTAAGCTAGAAAGCATTTTTGTTTCTCTTTTCACTATTGAGAATGAATGTAGTATAGTTTCTAAGAGAGTAAGCTGTCAGCCTTGAAGTCCATGGTTCAAATTTTACCACAGCACCTATCTGAAAGGGGGAATAATAATACTTCCACATCACATAAACCTGCTTATGGTAATGTAGGCATGGCACATCATCATCATAATAATTATTATTTAATAATAATTTATTTATATGGCACTTATATTGTGTTTTTCATTAATTAAACTCTTTCTTGTTTAAGGATATTTGAACTTTGCCTTAAATATATGGAAAACTGGAAGTAATCCAGCAAAAATCCCTATCGGCTTGACAGGGCCAGGCTCAAGACATTTTGTTGCTTGAGGCAAAAGCTAAGATTGCATTCCCCCCCCCCCCACACACACACACACAAATTCACGTTCAGAAGATGTCCACGCTGGCCAGTTGAAGCTTATGTCAACATTGGCAATGGGACAGAGTCTTCCACTGCATCTGAGAACAGCAGGCTAGCTTAGGAAGCCTGGGCAAGTTGTATGGCAAATTGAGCTGAGCTCTGTCCTCCAACGTCTCACGTACTCACCACTCTGCTTGGCACCTGCTTCCTGCTCACTCAGATGCTACAATACAGTGGTGGCCCCGGCATGCATCATACAAAACGAGCAGTGCATGTAATGCCTGCTAGTGTTTGGCCTGGACTCTGGCTACTTGATTAAGGGCTGTTCCCAATGGTACTATCTGTGATGTTAGGAGAAGGCAACTAGGCCAGCTAGCCAGTCCAGGCTAGCAACAAACATTCAGAGGGAATGGCTGGGAAGGGGCCACCCCAATGCCAGCTCCCCACCCACCCTATATCTGCCATCTAAGGCTGCTCCCCCATTCTGCCAAAAGGTAAGCTGTCCATGCTTGCTTGACAGCATATTGTTCCTGTTATATATTTAAGGAAGATGAATGTTGTGGGATGAGTATCCCTTGGAATGGATCCAGACTAAGATATAGTTGAACTTTGTTCCTGTTGAATTCAGTGAGACTTATGACTAGCTTGCTTGATTTATTTCATTGGGACCTAAATTCACCCTAGCCTAGATCCAAGCCCTTGTATTGGTCTTGCTTCTGGTTATATTAATCAGGCATTTCTGCCCACTTGATAATAAATACATGCTAAAGTGATGGCAGCCATTCTGGATTAAGCATGGACATTAAATTGACTGCTCTGCTCCAGGATGGCTTGTTAACACAGGGCTGGGTGTGTGCCTTCCTTGATCCTGCCAATCATGTGACAGTGCCTACTGGTAATGATGCATGCATATTTTTTCTCTCTGCCTTCCTAAGCTTATGCCAAGATTGACAGAGGGTAGCAGAGCTTGGTGCTTGCTGGGAGTAAACATGCTTTATGCTCACATCCACTTCCATTGTAATCAGCTTTCCATTTTCTGTAAATTGAGTACAAATTGAGCAGAAAACAAAACAAAGTGTTAAAGCCTCCTGTATATCTTTTTTATTCATACCCCCCCCCATAATTGTTTTTCTAAAAAATTGTAGGGTGCATACCAAGGGGCGCCTCTACATGTATGTCATGCTCATGTAAAATGCCCTCAAAACCACAGAGAATGGCATCAAAGCTTTTTCCCCTTTAGAACAAACTTTAAATGTGCTGAGCACAAAAAAGCCCTGCACCTATTAGTATGAAATTGGGTGAATTTCATGCCCATGGAAGGGGTATTGCATTGGTACCCATTTTAGACAGTGGGGAAGACATCTGAGGATTCAGAAAATGACTTGCGGTGAACCTCTGCCTTGGATCTGAGGTGAAGTATGACATCTGTACAAGGCTCTGGGCTGAGGTGACCCTTGTCCATGAGGCAGGTTCTGAGGCAAACATTTTGTTTTTCTGTGCCCGATGCTCCCAAATACTTACAAGCACCAGAGAGTTGAACAAAAACATTAGGTACTTTATAAGGGATAGGATTGCCATCTTGAGGCTGACTTGGCTGCAGAAATAACCAACAGTTCCTGAAGAGAGAGAAAAATATATCAATATGTTTTTTCTTTGCCCTGTGTTGCCTCAGCTTCCATATTTCCCTGGACTTGTAGGTGAAAGGTTTTGTTATAACAAACAATTTCAGCATTTTATAAATGGCATGAAGGCTAGGCTGTGGGTCAAAATCTTGGTGTCAGTGGTAAAAAATGTAGGTGTGCTTCCTTCCTGAGGCATTCTGTAAAGACAAGACATGGCCTGAAGGCTAAACTAGTCAAGAAGCCATTTACACAATGAGCAATTGCAGAAGTGGGGCCTCCAGCAAACTGCAATGGTGTGGAGTGTTTTTACTCACTGTTCTAATCAGTCAACCATAACCTATTCCAGCCTCCCCAACCTGGTGCCCTCCAGATGCTTTGCACTTCAATTCCCATTAGCCCCAGCCAGTATGGCCATTGGTCAGGAATTCTGGGAGTTGTAGTCCAAAACATTTGAAGGGCACCAGGTTGAGGAAGTCTATTCCATTCCCCTCCCTACATGAGGAGGGTGATTTAGAATGAGATGCTACTGTGGAGGTTAGAGAGGCTTTACACCTTTCATTGTGTTCCTGATCCAGACCAGGAGCCCTGACCTGCTATCGCATTGGAAGGAAAGCTTCCATTGGCACAAATAGAAGCCTTACTCCCAATGCAAAGACTAGTCATGATGCACCTAATTTGGATTAGGACTACATCAGAAGCAAAATCCCCCTACCTTACTCACTAGGGTCCCAACTGGATTACAAACCCCAGCATCTATTAACTTTTTTTAATCCATTCACTCATCTGTCTCATCTCTTTTGCCCTGAAATCTTATTTAGCTTGGCCTCTGTGCATACATTGATGTCTCGGAACAATATGGCTAAATCTACACTACTGCTTTATAGCGATATTGAAGTGCACTGATAACTGATGGGGCACATTACACATTTTATACACCACTGCTGTAGTGTTATTTCCTTTTTTATTCCACATTATCCAAAATACCACAACAAATGTCATTGTGTGTCCTACGGAGTATAAATGCTCAAGAAGGATATAGTGTTACCATGATGGGATCGTAATGATATGACACAAAGTGTACGTTTGACCTATGAAGCCTAATTTGTATTTCAAAATGTTGTGTCCCAGTTCCTCATGATAAAACGATTTTAACCACTGCAATGAAACTGTGTATGTTTGCGCTGACATGGTTAAACCACGAGTGAATCAAACAAGCATTTCTTGTGTAGAGCAGAACTCATGCAATCAGTATCTTGCAGCAACCAAACCATCAATAACCAAAATATCAGATCACAGGGTCTTTCAAAACTATCAATAAGTGCGTATTGATCAGAGTAATTTAAGACATAACTCTCATCAGAGTATTTTAAGAAAAATAAATGTCCATGGGATTTTCTTGTAAATTCCTTCGTCAGATTGGAGGTGTCAGAAAGCAAATAATATAGATAAAATATTTATCTCAACCAGCCTTATTTTGGCACTTACCTATTTAACTGAGCCAGAGAAAAGATTGAAGAGGAAGACTGCAAAATATACAGGGAGTGCAGTGCAGACAATTTCTACTGCAGCATTTAAAAACTCAAACCAGACATGCTTGTTTCAGTGTGTGCATTAGGGAAATGAAGCTAGTTGCAGAAGCAGCACTGGGGAAGGAGGGGTGATTTAACACGTTCCCTTCTGGGTATTTTTGCAATCAAAATCTACCCACCTTCATACAAGAGCCCCTGTTTTCACCTCCTTTGGCAGGCACACCCAGAAGGGGGCCTCTGAAGATGGCCTAAGGGTCTGAGCAGGTACATACAGGAGATGTGCCTGCTGCTGCCTTCTGTCTTCAGGCGAGAGCTGCTTCAATAAATCAACTCTAAAGGATCCCTGAACCACTCCCTTCCACTTTACCAGCTTCAACCTCTCTTCTTGTTTTCCACAGTTTAACTGTCCCCCTCCTGTCCCCCAACATTCCAGTCCCCCTGACAACAGTTGCTCAGAACTATGCACACTCACCTGGACCTGAACCCATCCAGGGTGAACCTTCCTGCTTTTGCCACGGAAGTATTACAGAAGGCTTACGTTACTGTATAACTGAGCAACAAAATAGAAACCTGTTGCACCTTAAAGAGTAACACCTTTATTGTGGCATGAGCTTTCATAGACTAGAGCTCACTTCATTGGAATCATGAAGCATTATCCTCAGTGTTGTCCTCATTCGATGAAGTGGGCTCTACTTCATAAAAGCATCTACCACAATAAATCTTGTTAGTCTTTAAGGTGCATCAAGTCTCTGAAACAAGGCTCCAGAACACGGCTCTGGAATTGGGCAACACTGACTTTGAAATAAAATGTACTGAAAGGCCATAGATTCACTGGATTCCACACCACAATGAAAATGGATGTTCTTGCTACAAAGATCTGCCAGTTTATATAAACGTAACTATTTAAAGAGTTAGATCATGCCATATGGTTCAGGTCAAACAATTATATCTTCCAAAGGTGTTATCATTCATGTCCAATAAAAGTAATTTTGAGACAAATAATACTAAGAACACAAGGTGCTGCAATCATAAAAAGGGTCCATCTAGTCCAGCATTCTGTTCACAATGGCAACCAACTGCCTGTGGGAAGCCCACAAAAGGGGAATGAGTGCAATTACACCCTCCCATTCATGTTCCCCTATAACTGGGATTCAGAGGAATACTGCCTCCAATACTGGATATAGTATATAGTCATCATGTCTAGGAGCCATTGATAGCCTTAACCTTCATCAATTTTGTCTAAATCATCTTTTAAAGCCATCCAAATTAGTGGCCATCTCTACAACTTGAGGTACCAAATTCCATAGTTTAACTATGCACATTGTGAAGTACTTCCTTTTATCTGTCCTGAATCTCCCACCATTCAGCAAATATTCACTTTATATTCTATTCACTCTCACTGCATTAATGAGACAACTATAATCCATTCTGAACTTCTTCTGTGGAAGCCCCAACAACTTTAATAGGTATAGGAAATACTCAAGAGCAAGGGGGAGCTTTCTCTGTCTTGATTTTTAGCCTTCTAGAGATGTTGCAATGGAGTGCAATGCTTTAAAACTAACAGTGCAATCCTACACGTCTACTAAAAACCAAGCACCATTGAGTTCAATGGGGACTTACTCCTGAGCACATGGATACAGGATTGCAGCCCAAAGCTATATCAAATATATAATAAAATACTGAACTATAAAACAGACCCAGAATGAGCAACCATATTGGGACCACATGTGAGCAGTGTGGTGGCCCTAGCTATTTTGGGGTATAGTCCCCACCTACTGCTGGAACGTGGTGCCCAATGCACTTGCCCAGAAGCAAAAGGTTCCCTACCCCTCCACTACAGAATATTGGTTATGAGGCAGACGAAAGTTATAACAATGAAATGTTCAAACCAAAATCACAAGTGCCCCAGTATCATCCCTCATGCTCTACCCACCTTTACGCACATTATCCTAATTTCTTTTTAAAAAAATTATACACCATCCCACTTACACCAAGCCTCTACCTCAAAAATAAGACCATACTTTTTCATCCTCTCCTATCATGTATTCTAGTTTAAACAGCTGAGGCTGAAATTGAGTGGCAATTTTCAGAGGTGGAACATGCATAGAATGCCCAGAGTATGTCAGAACTAGGCAAGATGGGACACTAAGTTGGTTGATTTTTCTACATATATTAGATCTTTGTATCACGTATCTGAGAACGGAGTAATGAGACACAAGTTGCCACTAGAGGGATGTAATTTATTTTTAGCTTTGCAAAGACTCCCTGCAAGTATTGTACTGTTGGTTTTCTTGAACAAGTGCTTGTGCAATTAAAAGCTTCATTCATTTTGGTTTCAAGTATCTAATAAGTCCTCCCACTGACACAGCTTATGGAGTCTTTCACCTTGTGGGTACAGGTAGTTCTTCATTCATATATTTAGGTTGAAGACAAATAGTACATTTATACCTTGTGTACATTCTAATGGAAAATATTGGACAGTAATTAAACATTGTATAATGCCAAGTGTCTGGATTACCAAGTGTAATTCAGCTTGCTGAACTTTGCACATTTACAAGAATGCTTCTCTGCAAAGTGGGAGTTTCATTTAAACAAATGTGAATGTATTGCTAACTCATATTCAGGCATGGAAAATCTACTTTAAAAACTAAAGCTTGGAAATAGACAGGCTCTGTAAACTTGTCATGTTTATGAGCAGTAAACTTTACATGTGAAAATTACATCAACAGATTGTCAGCATCCCCCTCATACATTATTATGTGAATTACATACTAGACCTAATTGTAAGGACTCAAAGTGCTCAAGCATTAAAACTGAGCAGCCTTCTAGCCTAGGACAACCCTAGAAAAAGCCAATATGAATCCTTAAATACTTTATGAAGCAAAGAAAGGCTGTTTTTTGGACTCCCTCAGTAGTTTTCGCCGATAAAATACCACTTCCAAGTGTTAATATTTAAACATTGTAATGATTTTCCTTAACACTTCAGTCTCATATCTAAACGTGGTATTAAAGACTGTAAGAAGAGAGAAGGAAAACAAGCTCTCCACTCCCCATTCACTAGGTGCCACCTCGTCCCAGTGGAAACAGAAATCAGGCCCACCTCATTTGTCCTGTTATTTCCACATTCTCCTCTGACGTACTGGGCAGGCAGCTCTGGTGCTGCATGGCTGTTCTGTCCCTCAAACTTAATGGCACCATTGTGGTCAAGACTATAATGTAAAGGCCACAGATTCATGTCTTTCTGTAACAATACATTGCTGGTCCTCTTAAGACAAGGCTCAACTAAGGAGTTTTTCAAGCATCTCATATCCACTTTACAATAATGGAATCCTAGTATTCATATTCTTTTAAATATTGTGAAAAATACAGAAACATCTAGATGTACACTTCCAATGAAAAGTCTTCAAGTGAGGCTGCATCTTGCTTGGCCTTTTAAGGGCGACAATTTGCTTGAACAGGAGAATGCAAGACATCATTGATACTGCCTATAGTCTCCAAATGGAGAGGTTTGTAACTGAGAGGGGTCTTCTGAAAACTGAGGACCTGCAATAATAATAATAATAAATTAGTATCCAATACACTCCAGTATGTCACAATGGTTATGTTTTCATATTAAGCATTTCAGTCATTTATAGTTTATTATAATCAAAAATTTGAGTACCTATTTGCAGATCAACCACAATCCTTGAACACAAACTGGGATTAATTTATTACAGTGCAGTTCAGTAGGAGATAGTCAAGTATGTGAAAGTGCAAAGGGTTAGCTCCTCAGTACTGTAACATTGTGTTGGACGCTGAGTGGAAGGAGGCAAGGCCAGATCAGCAAGTCATGCAGAGACACAGCAGGTAACTTCCTCTGAGGGTAGATAGTACGTGGTAGGTAGTACGTGTTTTCTCCTAGCATAATAATAGCTCTCTTACAGTAAACTAGTGTGCTCTAACACATATCCCGGGTATTCCTGCCACATAAGATTAAAATGAGAGTTGGCAACTCTCTCGAATCATCGTTTGTGGCTTGTTTGATGTTTATCATGTTTTAAGTAAGACTGTTAAAAGATTCCTCAACAAATTTGGAACAACCACTTCTCTGAATTATCCTATCTTGGTTTCCCTAACAAACCCTTTTGTTTAAACCTCTTTATGGTTTAGAATGATCTTTGCTCATACAAAGAAGAGTCACCCACATACAGAAGAATCAGTGACATGAATAAAGCCTCAAGGAAGCATTATTAATGTCTTGTATTATACCGGAACTAAGATAGACATCTTACCATTTGGAAATTGTGCAGACGCAAACCTTGTTAATAGGATACCTGCTCCTTCAATTAAAGCTAGAAGAATTCCTCCCATAGCTGCAGACCCAACCATGGCAATTGGC
This sequence comes from Anniella stebbinsi, assembly GCA_029215795.1. Taxonomy (NCBI): domain Eukaryota; kingdom Metazoa; phylum Chordata; class Lepidosauria; order Squamata; family Anniellidae; genus Anniella; species Anniella stebbinsi. The sequence continues at coordinate 41,057,517 of JARDYH010000004.1, read as the reverse complement.
CCATCTGAAAGAAGCAAAATAGGGGAAAGGTAGCTTTAAAAGAATTTTATAATGGTGTGCCAGATTATATACCATTCTGCCAACTATAAATGTTGAAAATGTCAAACACATTGCCAATTTCACACATTTTAGGTGGGAAAATAGATGTGCTAAGAAATATTGAAGGAATAATGTGGATTGTTTAAAGAATAGGCATTCTATGATTCCCTTCATGTGTGATTTTATAGAAATATACAGCATATAAATGTCTTCCTGATGCTAAGGTAATATTGTTGGATTTCCTGCTAAAGATACAATAATATAGTATTCACTATGGCTCAGTTCAGACAACACGTTTCTCAACGGTGTTTTTAGAACTCCACGGTGGCGTTTTTACGCTACCATTGAGAAATGTGTTGTCTGGCAGGAAAACCACACAACAGTGGAGGGTTTTTTTTGGAAAACCCTCCACACAGAATATCCACATGGTTTAGAGGAGAGTTCCTGCACAACCATTGTGTTGCGTGTTGTGTGGAGGGCTTCATGGAGTTTTGCGTTGCATTGCATTGTCTTTTCCCAATGGCTACAGAGTTCCCTATCAAAAGCGGTTAAAGGAGTGAGTGCTGCTCTATGAGAGCTGCCGGGATTGGTTTTTTACAGCAATGACTGATGGGATACCATCAGGAGGACTGCCAATCAAACATTGCGATGAATTTTACTCAACTCCATGGTAGCCCACAGTCACACAATGATGGAGTTGGGAGTTAAAACATGTTGTGTGTGGAGTACTCTCTAAAAATTCAACCGTCGAGTAGAGTTTTCACACTGCGTTGACTAACATGTTGTCTGAACTGAGCCAATATGTTCTAACTTTTTAAAAACTCTTAACACTGTGAAAAAGAACAGTCAGAAACATATGCTAACATAGATTAGGATTGTCCTACTTTTTAATAATTCGGCAGACATGAAAGGTTTTTTTTGTTTTTAATGAAATGCTTTTTAATAAGCATTCACTCTAAACTAAAGTCCTTACTTCTTGCTGCTAATATGGCACCAGTTAAGGCACCACTGGTGATGGAGTTCCAAGGATCTTCTTTTCCTCTTGCTTTCACCATACTACAGTCAATCATAGAGAAGAGACCACCCCAGACAGCAAAGCTACCTATTTGAAGGGAAAACCTATTTAGAGTTCAGAATTGGTGACAAAAGTAACAATAGTAGTTTCATTATTCAGTTTTTTATTATTAATGCAATGATCCTAGTACAGGCAGAAGATATGGAAATGTAACTTCCAACTCACAGAAGAAGCAAAGCCAATGGTTATGAAGAAACTTGTCAATTGTTCAAAAATTTAACAACCAAAGGGACAATCCTATGCATGTTTAGACAGAAGTTCTACAACCCCCAGCATCCCTCCAGTCAGCCATAATGGCTTGGGCATGCTGGGAGCTGTAGGACTGTTGACTCTGTAAACATGTATAGGATTATGCCCCAATGGATGCATTTATAAGCAAAAATTCCAAGATTTATAATAAGTATAAAACTTGAGATGACAATTAAGTCTCTCACTATCAATATTCTCCTTTTCTAATGAGACACTATTCACTGCACTCTAGCTGAATCTGCCTTAGAATACAGCTGCCACTCACCAGCAGCTACTCATTCATAGTCTAAAAGGGCTAAGGCATACACTAGAATGTTATTTATTTCTGTATCCTGTTTAAGTCCTTAAAGCAGCTCACAATATTAATAAAATGCAATCCATACACTTAGAACAAGAATGGACAACCTTCTTTCCTCATGTGGGTCACATTCCCTCAAAGGGAATCTGGGCACAGCCAGAGCCGTCCCACTCTCTCTCTCTCTCCTTCATTCTCTCGAAAGATCATCATCAGCCCACAGCTTCTCACGTTTTCTCCCTTAAAAATCTCTCACACATACACACATCCCTCCATTCATTCAGACACACACTCATTTTGAATGCAAGAATCCGGCCAGACCTATGCTTTCAAGGCACTCTTCTTCCTGCTTGGGCAGGGAGGGGCCTACCTGGCAAGCTCCAACCCAGAAGACTCAGTTGGAGCTTGCCAGATGTGCTGTGGGCCACATGAAACGCAGCCCATGGGCTCCCCACTCCTGACTTAAAATACAAAAAAAGCAGTCCAGCTGGAGCAGTTTTCTTTGCCTGCCTGCTTCCATCTATTCATTCACAGGGGGCAGTTGGTGGTAAATAGCCCAGCGATGGAGGCAGGGACAATCCAGCTGGAGCAGGCATCTGGTATAAACTTTGCCCTCCTTCCTCTCTCTCCTGGAATCTTTCCCATAGTGCAGTTGACCTTTCAAAACCAGTGGCGTAATGGTACATGTTGAAGTAGAAGAGCTCATCATGACAGACCAAATAACCACACACCCAAGGAGAGTCCGCACCCAAGGAGAGTCCGAAAATGCAGGCAGCAACAAACCAATTTGACACGTTTAGTCTCCACCAAAAGCAGGTGTTTTGGAAAGCTGGTGGTTAACTGCCCATTCAACCCAACCCAATACTTTGCATTATAACTGAGAACAATATATTGTTGCCTGGAAAATTCATTTCCCTCAACCTATTGTAACTACTGCAACTAAACTCAGAGGGAACAGGGAATGATGTCAGCATCTCTGCTAATAAAAAAGTGCATATATTACATCCTTGTGAGCCCTAGTTCCACTACACCACCGTTCAAAACAAACTTTACAGAAAAAAGCAATCCTGCAACAGTTATTCCAATCGAGACTACAGTCTTGCACACATTCCTAAAGTATGTTCAGGCTCTACAGTATACCATGGAATTCAATGGAATACACTAATTTGTTGAAATTAATGACCCTGTTCCGATGATACGCTAAGCCATGGTAGTTAAGCATTTGGAACTAAACATTATGGTTTAGTGTGTTGTGTGAACCATGACTTAGTGTGCCATGTGAACCATTCCTAACCATGGTGGTTACATAACCACAGTTTAAATACACTCATTAACCATTTGCTGCAAAAGGGTTAGCAGCCTAACCATGGCTTAGTGAGTTGTCTGAACAGGCCCAATGTAAGCTTAATGTTGTACAAGTCTCATCTGTACTCTTCCAGACTGCAGAAGAGTATCTTTCATAAAGTAACTAAAAAAACTGGAGCGAAAATTAAAATAAGGTCCAATATAGGCTCACAGAACTGAAAACTGGTACTGAATGGGGCAACTTGTGTTCAGAATAAGGGAGTTATGATACAACTGCAGCTGAAAACATAAAAAGTTGCAAATGACATACTTCCCATGAGGAGCTAATTCTACAAATCTGTACACTTGTGCTCCAGTACTCCCATCATTTAGTTCATTTAACAACAGTAATGTACTAAAGGTAAACTGAGACTTAAGTCTCATGAGAATTGCAATCAATTTTCCTTTTTAAATAGAGTAGGAAAAGACAATGTGCAAATAGCACGATTACCTCCCAATTGTGGCGCTCTGGTTTTAATAGCTGTCAAACTACCCCGCAAGCGATAATTTACACCCTGCAAGAGATAAAAGTACACAATTGGAGCAATGCCAATAGTTACTTTAATCTAGTCACATATTATATTTAGGTTGCATTTAGCCTAATCTACAATCCTGAAACTGAGGCACTGGCATTTAAACCCTAGCCCCCTTGAAATCCAAGGAATCAAGATGACTTAAAATGCAAGCACATTTATTTAACTGGTCTGTAGATGCAACAGGCAATTTCATCAAACATTTATACAAGGGTTGGGTAACAGAAGAGCCGCGGGCTGAATCTGGCTTGTCAAGGCTTTCTCCCGGTCCCACACAGCTTTACCTCGCTATGAAGTTCAACTCACCCATAAGTTGCTCATTCTAGGGGGAAAGCCTTTAAGGTTCAATTACAGCCAGTAGTTTTAAATGGTCTGTTCCCAAATCATAGGACCCACTGGAATTAATAGTTGTACTAAATTAACTGCAATGGGAAGGCTACTAAAATTTTAATATTTTTATACATTCCACACTTCATGTTTTGACAGAAATTTGCTTTCAGCTGTTTTGTCACTTTGTTTGTGTAAAACCACACACATCAAACTGGCTTAAAAACAACAACACTGCATGTTTGTTATATTTCCTGAGCTTAATTTAAGAGGTACTTAGCATCCAATATTTTATCTCCAAGAAGGGCTTTCCATACCTAACTCTGCCATAATGTGCAGCAGCAAAGTCTCTCCATTAAAAGAATTGTATGAAGTTTCCTCCATCCCATTGCCTTTAATCACTAAAAAAACCCAATATAATCAAAAATCTACAATAAATCATTTTAACTCACCACTGGGGAATTTCTGAATCCTTTGACGGCTTGAAAGATGCCTCCACCAATGGCTCCCATTGTGAAGGCCCCACCACAGTCATCCACTATTCTCCATGGGCTAAATGAAAGAACACACACATTAATATGCTCAGTCTTGCAAACATCACATCACTGTAATCAAATAATTTACTTTCTAGTTCACAATCTGATTCTCTTCTTTGTTATGGGCTGGATCCAAAGGGGCATATAAGTATACCCAAGGATCTGCTTTGCAACTACTTGGAATTTTTAATGGTATCCAATCAACCTGCTTGCTACACTTGATTAACATGTCTACTGATTCTTATACATGTCTACTGATAAGTTCCACAAGTTCAATGGGACTTACACCTAGGCAATATGTACAGGACTACATCCTAACACCCAAAAAGGAACTTGTGGAATTGATTGATCTTACATTAAAGCTACTCCCTCACCTCCCTGTCCATCCAAGGAAGACAGAAAATATAAGCCCTTTGGACTCCATCATCCCTGATTTATTGGCCAACAACATCTGGAGAGCCACAGGTTCCCCACCCCTGGGTGATGTAAAACAGGGCTGCAGCTAAAAATGGCAGCTTTTGTGTTCTTTCCTTCAGTAATGTGAAATAAAACGTTCCCCACATCCTAATGCGAGTAGCAGCCATTAGCCAATCATGTGAGTGCAAGCAAATATATACTGCGATGACAGGAGAGACTGAGACCCCCTCTAGATGGATTCCGTTTGACGCCTGGTTAGCCGAATATGCGCATCTTCTTGGAAGCGCTTTATCGTAAATGCTTGTATGCAGGAGGTAATTGAGCACTCAACTGGTGACCTTACCGGTTGTTTCAAATGCGCTTTACAAGTAGTTAATGCGGAGAATTGCTTGTTCACATAGTCAAAATACGCTTTAACGGCCGGAGCAAAATAAAACTCGCTATTTAACGCGCATTCGATAATGTGCATAATCGGAGAGAAAACGCGCCTCTATGCCCAATTTGCGCTCCATTCTTGTAGAGGTAAAAATTTTAATGCGCCTTGAAAGAGCTTTAAATGCCTCTTGTAGAGGCAGCCCTATTTACAGCAGCATGCCCGCAGTTTTCATAAGGTGTATTTCTACCCTCAGATCCAGCTTACGAAATCCACTCCATCAGTTGTTCCCTCCCACTGGTGGAACAACACAACTGGATGCAAGCCAAGGAGAGTGCTGTTCCCACTCTTGTGTAGTATACATCTTGTTTGTATAGTCCATCAATGTATTTAAGGTTATAAAGCAAGAGTGCATAATTAGGGTCTCTTAAGGCAAGACCAAAATGATTTTAAGTGCTTCCAAGCATGCACATTTGCTTAAGAATCCATGCCATGCCTTGCTGGGTCAGAGACCAGATTCCAGCTTCTCTATCATTCTTTGCAAGAATCACAGGAAGCAGGAGGAATTAGATGAAGCACCAGAAAATGGCCAGAGGTCCCCTGCTAGGTCATGATCAACCTTCTGCCCAACCCAGTTACAGGCAAGTCAAGGTGCCAAAATCAAAATTGATCAGTGTTACAGAGAGATTATGCCCCCTCCCCCATTAAGTTCTACATCAGCACTCCTCAACCAAGTGCCCTCCAGATGTGTTGGATTACAACTCCCATCATCTTAAAACCATGATGGCTGGGGATGATGTGACTGTTGTCCGACAGATCTTAAAGACGCCAGGTTGGGGAAGGCTGTTCTAGTGGGTTGGTCTGTTCTCGAAAACGAGAGAGCCGCTTTTCCTTTGGCGAGGCGATCCAAAGGCCTGCCCATTCTGGCCGGCTACAGGGAGCCTAAGCCCATGATCCTGCCTCGCTGGGGGCCCTGGGGATTGCTCCTTCATCCACCCACAAGGGAACCGCGCAACCTGGGCTGGTGGAGGCAGAAGCAAGGCGCCCTTCTCCGTCTCAAACAGGAAGACACCCAGAGCCCTCGCAGTCTGCAAGGACCGGATGATCCACTCGTCCGACCGCTTCCCTCCCTCCAAGGTCATACACCCCACGCTACGGCAGGAGAAGGGAAAGTAACGCGGCTCTGCTAACTGCTCCCGTTAAGAGTCGAGCGCGCCGGCCCTGCGCTCTGCTCTGTCCTTCTTCCCTTCGGGAAAAGGAGGGAGACTCCGGCGCGGTTCCTCACCAGGGCTCACGCGCGTACTCCTCCATCTTGGATCCCGGCTCCCACGCGGACGACGTGCTCAGTCAGCCGGCTACCGGCATGTGAGTCACGTGGCCCCGGCGAGACTCTAAGCACAACCATTGGTTGCCCAAGTCGAAGGGCCCTGCGCTCGAGTAAGAAGGTCGAGTAACAGAGATAGAAAAAAAGTGTAGACTGGCACTTGCCATGAACTTCAGGTTTGTTTTTTTTTAAAAAAAGCAAAGTCGCCGTTGCCCAGGAGTGAAGTGAGAGTAGCGTCGCTTTAGTATTTGGCACATCAGTTTCAACCTTCTATAATTCCCGGCGTAAACTTGGGATTCATGTGGAAACCTAGTTCAGTTTTAGATTTGAGTGTTTGTGGAGTTGTGCGACTCTACATTTTATATCTCTATATCATACGCGAGGGGTGGCTCCTCCAAAAGAATATTAGAAATTGCACCAAAGAGATAGGAAAATATAGAGTTACACACCATCGCAATAGTTCGACCACCATCGCAATAGTTCGACGAGTTACACACCACCGCAATAGTTCAACGTGTCACTCTAATTTTAATGTCTATGATTGCATGTGCTATGATATACGTGGCCGTTTAAGGTGGGGAGGAGGAGGGGTTTTTTTTTCATTTGCTGTATTTGGCTATTTGGGAGCTTCGTTTGGAGGGAGAATAGCACTTAATTGAATTGCTAGCCTGTATCTGTATTATTATTATTATTACACTACTTTTGAGCATTTAAACTTCACATTGCAAAGAGTGCTTATGATCACTCAGCACTGAAAAATCACTGTTTGGCCACAGAGGTACCCTGTTTCAGCGGTGTAGTTTTTATGAAGGATTGTATCCTGACAGTTATCGTCTTAGAAAATGAGCTTTCGTCGTTTCTTTAAGTGGAAATGCAAGGCACTCAGATCGAGTGTTGAAAGACTGAATTTGAATATTATCAGCTGCATGACAGGAAATTAAAAAGCAAATTGTCACTTCATCACCATGCTAGGAATTTTGTTTGACATTAGTTACTGGTCACTCTTCCAATAAATTTCCGAGAGTGAGGTATTCAATGAAAAAAAATCTATAAGAACGCTAACAACCCTACCGCCTAAAACCAATAAAAAATGAAGCAGAAATAAGAAAAATAAAAGTTTGAAAAGGCCTTGATTAATAATAATTCGGCCCGTGAGGCTAAAGATTATGATAGGAATTCCCAGATGATCTTGAAGAGTGTTGAGTGTCACTTGGTTTTTGTTTACTAATCAGTGCATTCCCATCAGCCATCACCCTCCAATGAGAACGCATTGGCCTATGCCATGCAATAACGGAGACTGCCAGCAGATGGGGCATATACTTCGTTTAGGAAGAAACTGGGGTGCAGGTGGGGTCTTAAGCCCAAGACAAACGTACTTTTCACATTTCAGCTCTGTCATCTCAAGACTTCAGCACTGACAGGCGACTCCTGTATTATTAGACAAGTCCTAAATTCACAAGAGCTTAGTAATGCTGCAGCTTTAAAAGTTTATTTTCTCAAATATGATTGTAGGATCAGATGCAATTAGGGTAGTCACTTAAGCAATACCTTTAAAAAGTGAAAAATGCAACATCAAAAAATGAGGACACAAGTTTGCAAAATCAAAAATGTGCATGTGCTTGATGCAAATTTAGAAATAATTGCCATAAGTAGAAATACATTGCATCTCTCCACCACAGTGGGGAAGACGGTGAGGGTGTCTTCATGACGCTGCTTTGCCGCTTCTTCCCAGTAAAAACCCACGGCCTCACTGCTGTGGGGTGGGGGCAGGAAATCCCCATGCCAGGAGGGAGCATGGGCTTTCCAGTGGCCATTGGGCCCGCCCTCTGCCCAGCTTCCAGTGACCTATAAAGCGGTCACCATCCACCCCGGAACACTCCAGCTCAATGCTGAAGTGAGGTCACACAGTGGAAGGAGCATGGTGACCAAGCTTCAAAGGAAAAAGTCGGGGTAAGTCCCCAACTTTTCAAAATCACAGCTTCAGGGAAAAGCCCCGTGGTGACTGCGAGTTAGTGGCTGAGTTGTATAACTGATGCAGCGGCACTGTGCAGCCATCGCAGAGCAATGTGACTAGGTGACCTGTGTGGCTGCTCAGTCTGCTGGGCAGGTACTGACAGTTGATGGGTAACTTCAAGTCCCCTGCTCTCCTTTCTTATGGTTCTTTATCTTTAAACCAGATTTGGACTGGAGAGCCCTTCAAATAGAGGACTGTCCTCTCTAAAGTAGAACACATGGCTATTTTAACAGAAAGCAGCATTTGGGACACAGGGACCAGACCTAGATGCTGATTCTGTTCCCATGTCTATTCTGGCAACACTCTTCCAGGACCTAATAATGTCCCCTCAACATCACTAGTGTAATGATGTTTGCGTTATCACCCAATAAAGTTTTGTGAATAGGCTCTGTTGAGGTAATTGTCTGTATATGTGGTGCAGGCCAGATTGAAGATGTGATTCATTACGTCCTACAGTGTAAGCTCTATAGAGCCCTGCGGAACGAATTTATATCTCCTCTTCTGAGATCTCTGGAAGGCCATTCGGAGGATTTCAAGATCAACTGGCTGCTGGCAGATAAGGATAAATTTGTAAGCTATAATGTAGTGTTGTTTGCTACAGCAGCACTGAAATTAAGGAAGGCGTTTTTGGGGGAGGAAGAATCTGTCTATGTGTAAAGGAAATGTCAAGGTAGGATGGTTATTTGGCCATAATTTTATAAAGAATTCATCCTGTCTTAATGAATCTTTGGGCTAATAGAGTTGAGGTTTTAATGATTGTATGATTTTGTTGAATGTTGATATGGCCATTGGCTTCCAACAATAAAGGTTATGATGATGATGATGAGTGTCAATTGTAAACATGACTGGCTGAAGAACTTTATAATGACAACACACTGAAGAAGGAAGCACGAAACGGCTGTACAATCCAGAGATTATCGTTGTTTATTGTGATTGTTTATTGTGTTTATTGTGGTCATTGACTTACTGTAAAAAATGTTGAACTAATCATCTGTGTTAAACCAAGATACATTATCAGGTCATTGTTAAAATGTTGCACATTCAACACTGTTAACCTGTTATACATTGTTAACCCATTACAGTCTTAATATTGCATAACACTTGGTGAAGACTATTTAGTCATTGCATACATTACTGTATAGTTGAAATAATTGACTGTGGAAAACATTGATATAAATATCAGTTATATGGAATTCATGGTTTTCCTCATCTTTAAGGGGTCACCTTCTTAAACGGTTCTGATTTTTTACTTGTGAATCCACCTTCGGTGTTACTTTTCAGTGAGGATCACTCCTTTTTGTTTTTGTTCCCAACCTATTTATGGCTTTTTAAAATAGTTAAAATCAGCACTTTGTAGTGTGCTTGGAAATGGACCAAGAGCAAGAGTATTTGTTTTAAAACTGGTGAAACATGCTACATCTAAATCCAGTTAAAATCTAGTTGCTGTGTTTGCACTAAGTTGAGTTTCCAAGCAGTCTTCAAAGGCAGCCCACCATACAACTCAGTGCAATAATGTTTCAGGTATGGACACTATTGTTGCTGCCCAGGCTATTTCTATCCAGAAGGCATTGTAGGTGGTGCACCAGCCTTAGCAGGTCAGATGCCACAATGGCTACTTAGGCTTCCAAAGACAAGGCCAGATCTGAAATCACCCTGTAACAGAGAACCCAGTCTTTCAGAAGGAGTGGAACTCTGTCTAGTGCAGCCTGAACATTACCTTGAGTCAAGCCAATGTAGATCTTTTTTAGAAGGACTTGATCACTGTATGCAATGAATTACTGAATTATCTATTACAGTAACTGGCCAATAAGAATTTTAGTACAAAGAGCAAATACAGCTAGTTCAGAACAAACAGATAAAAATGAATGTGTTTTAGAAAGGAGTATAACAGAATTTCCACCCTAATGTGCATTGAAGTAAAAAAAAAATGTGACCGTCTCAATAATATAGTATGAATCATGCCTTAAGCAGAACAATAAGCCATCTTCAGAAGATGGTCATGAGAAATGCTTTGTAGAGGGAGAATCAGTGTCTTTCCGCAGTTTCTATACAAATTACAACATGCATTTTGTGTAGGGTGACCAGATAAAATCCAGGTCAGGGCTCATGTAACTTTAACAGTTGTAGAGAAAAGGGAATTTCAGCCAGAGTCATTTGTATAGAATTAGTTCCTGGTGAAATTCCCTCTTCATCACAACAGTTAAAGTTGCAGGCACTATACTAGTGTGACCATATACAAAAGAAGGCAGGACCCCTGCAACTTTAACTGTTGTGATGAAGAGGGAATTTCACCAGGAACTAATTGCATACAAATGACACTGGCTGAAATTCCCTTTCTCTACAACTGTTAAAGTTGCATGAGCCCTGACCTGGATTTTATCTGGTCACCCCAATTTTGTGTTACTGTGAATTCTATGAGGATCTTCCTTAATTGATGAGGAGCTGTCTTAATGTATTTTGTTTTGGTTATATGTGTATTGCATTCATTGGTCTTTTGGATTTGTTTTCATTTTGTTTGGTTTAACTCTATTACAACTTTGAAAAAATGCAATAAAAATATCACTCAGAATACAACAACATTATTTCCCAAGTTAGAGAAACCACCCATCCCACCAAGAGCACCTCCATCTTCTCTGGACTAAGTTTCAGTTTACTGTATCTCATCCAGTCCATTGCTAATCCCAGTCAGTGGCACTTCCACAGCTTTACATCAGTTTCATTAAAAGTTTCATACTAATGACACCTCTTTCCAAATTGTCACTCGGTGTTTTTATGTAGACACTAAACAACATGGGTGCCATGGAACAGAGCAATAGTTCCCAGAACCATCTTCTGGAAATAGCCATCCAGATAGTAATGGAACCACCGAAACACAATGCACCCAATTCCCAATCCAGATGGCTATGGTGTCCTCCAGACATTTTGGACTACAACTCCATTCAAACCTGACCATTGACCATGCTGGCTAGGGCTGATGGAAGTTGTAGCCCAAAATATCTAGAGAGTACTAGGCAGGGGCAGGTTGGGTCCTTGGTATATTGAGGGCTGCTGAAAACTATGGAAGAATAAGCAGGGTCACAGTCCCCTTGTCTCTCTCCCAGATAGGTCATCCATGGAATGACCAAAACTGTTCTTCTGAAGCAGCAAGAGAAGATGCAACTGCTGCACATTCTCCCTGCTCACACCTCCACTCTCCTTTCTTGCAATAGAAAAACAGGATTCCAGTTCTGCCCAACAGCAGCTGACAAAAGAAGGAAATGGCTAATGGGAACGGAGGAGAAATGGGACAGGAGGTACAACCACTGTCCTCTCTTGCTATGTCAGAGCATTTAAATGAGAGCTAGGCAGCTGCAATGGGGTGGGTTCTAATGGCCATTTTTGCCCATCCTGACAGTCTCTGCTTGGTGCCCCTTACTGCAAAGGATGCGGCGAGTGGGGAGAGCACCAATTAGCCTCTGAATTTCAGCAGTAAACTGCTAAGGACACCTAAGGAGACAAAATCTCCCTTATTCTCAAACCATGTTAGGCTTCTGTAGGAGTGGTGAACTACTACAGATGCCTAAATTGGCCAAATCTTACCAGAATAGGATGTAGCAGCTCGGTGATAGCAGGGATGATGGGGGTCACACCACGGGCAGCAAGGCCTAGATGCGGGTCATGGGCCACATGCTGTACAGTCTTGATTTAAAGGTATAGGTGGAATACTTAGGGTAACTCAAAACCTCGTGACCCTATACTACTTCCAGGAGAGAAGATATACACCATCTAGTTTTCTCTTTGACAGCAAAGTTGTGAAAGAGGGCTTTGCAGCAACAGCTCCACCACCACTATGCCCACACCAATTCAGTCACTGCCCCTAAAATATACGTAGCAAAGTGAAATCAACTATATTCATAGAAGGACTGAAGAATCCAAATTATGTTTTCACATACACATAATGTGGAAGGGATGGAAATATGAAATTTGGTGGAGGATGAGCAGGGAATATGTAGTTTTTTTAAAAAATCCCATACAGTACTATGGAAGTTAAATTCTACTCTTGCTCTCAGCTCCCCAGTTACAGCAAGATGTGAGTTTTGTTTTTGTTTTTCAACACAGTTGCCGCTGTGCAGTCTGATCCTGTGCTAATTTACTCAGAGGTAAACCTAATTGGGTCTTATTGGTACACATATGTAGGATTGTAACCCTAATCTGCATGCATAATTAAGTTGGAGTATGAAAGTGCTTTGAAAATGAACCATAACACATGAAAGATGGCAATTTTCTGTGTTTGCTCCGTTGATCAGAGTATAATCAGTGGAGGCTGGTGGCTCCAATGTTAGTGGGGCAGTGAATCAGCTCCAGGTTTCAGTCAGAACCAACCAGAACCCTAAAGGAGCTATCCAAGGTGCAGCCCCATTGACATCGCAGCCACCAGCCTCCACTGAGTATATTGTATAAAGAACTGAATACTAATTTCTTTGAAAGGAAAGCATGTGTTGCTTTTAAAAACATTTAATGAAAATAACAACCGTTAACCCCAATCTCCTACATTTTGTTGCCCAATATAGCAGAGAACTGTTGAGAGGATGCTGAGTTTTAACAATACTTTGCCAACGAGATGTTGAAAAAGAGGTTGTACTAGGAAGAGTATTGATGTCTTTGTTGTCAGAATTTTGGATAGTTTACATCCTAGAAGCTTTTACTTTAATCTCGGGCTCCTCATTCCCAGCCAGAAGATTTTGTTTTGTTTTTCTTGCATGCTTCTTTCTTCCATTGCCTTTAAAAAGTTAAATGTTCAGGACTAAATTTGGTCATGCGGCACTTCAATATTCCTTGGAATGTCCTCAGGTTTCAAACTCTTCTGATGCAGCCCAGCTCCACCTCCTGCCTCATCTGATTGGCCTATCTGAGCCAGGCAGTATTGCTTTCATTGGCCAGCTGTTCTTCATCTGCATAACTATTATATTCCAGGCTGTAGGGAAGACACGGTTTCTTGCATGTAACATTTCAATACCTCTAAAGTAAGGGAAAGAAGAGCCTGGTTTCCTTGCACTGTTTTTCACAGAGATCCTATTCGTTTGCTACTTGTTTTCTTCTCACCTTAAGAAAAAAAAGCACAGTGCTTTACCTGCAAACTGCCAAGATGTCCAAGGTAGCAAAATACAGAAGGCAAGTCAGTGAGGACCCAGATATTGACAACTTATTGTCCACTTTGTCTCCAGAGGAGATGGAAGAGCTAGAAAAAGAGCTGGATGCATCTGATTCAGACGGAACCACCCCTGTGGGGCTGCAGCAGAAAGACCAAACTGACAAGTATCCTAGTGGCAAATACAACCGAGAGGCAATGCTCAACTACTGTGAAAAGGAGACCAAGAAACTCATTCAGAGGGAACAGTCAATGGATGTAAGTTATTGCTGTCACTGTACGGGGAAAGGGGCCACTTGTACACCAGAAAAAAGAAAAGATAGAAAAACAGGCGCAGCCTTGATTTGCTATGAAACCCTGTTGAGGGATTAGGACTAGAAAAAACAGTGAGTCAAAGGTGAAAATGGTCTCTCCAAAATAAATGTGTTGATCATGATGAGGAGCAGCTGTTTTAAATGTTATTAAGCCTTCTAAAGATGATCATCAAGGAACAGAGCAGGGAATGTTAAGCTTTTGTCTCTTATCTTCCATTGTCACAAATACTTTCCCAAGAGTCTGTGAAATATAGCCACTGTTATGTAGGTATAACTAGTTGGCTTTTTGCCACTCAGTCACATTAGACTTCTGCTGTCCTGTGCCCTCCTGCCCAACAGGGATCATGCTCACATAAGAAGCAGGGGACCTTTCTCTCTCCCCAGCCCTGGCTTGAGTCCTAGGTCTGTTTGTTTCCAGTAGCCATCCTACTGTAACATCCCAAAAATTGAAGTATTAACCCTGGGAATCCACCCTCGCTTCCTCAGTGGCTATAGTAGCAGTATCTGAGAGTGGACATTGTTGCTGCAACTGAGTCGAGGTGTTGAGGAGAAGCACCAGTACAAGGGTTACCAACATTTTTTACTGGCCTTGCTCTTAACAGCTGCTCAACCTAGAAAGTAAATGGGTGGAACTTCTTTTGACACTTATCTCCATGCCTGGAAAAGCTTCACTTGCTAACTTTCTGTGTAGAAAGGTCAGGAATGGAACGAGCAAAAATGGTGGCAACCATAACAGTATCATTTGATAAGCAGCCATGGGAGGTATCATGTAAGTATTCTTGTACCTTCTTGTGGGAGAGGCTAGGCCAGCAAGTCAGTCTCTTCAGGAGGAACTATGGCTGCCTGCCTAGGGACACAGATAGGGAAGAGCCAAACCTGCCTGCTACTGCGGCCATCCTATCGGGAAAAGAAATGCCTTGCAGTTATGACAACTTTGAGGTAGGACCAAGCCTACCTCTGACATTGGTTGGCCTGGCCTCTACTGACAGGGACAGCCATTGGGGTGGGGCAATCCTTTGTGGCAAGTCTGGCCCAAGATATTTTGCTCCCTGACATGGAGAACAATATGTCCCCACCACTTCATTCTACATGTATGGAAGCCAACTGGACTAGCAGTTCAATTTTATGTCAACACTGATGGACCTCCACTACACATGGACAAGGCAGCAGGCAAATGAAGGGGATGCAAGGCAGGCCACATGGCGCATACACACCTCACTGCCGCTCCCCACTCTCCAGCATCTGTTGCCTGAAGAAGCCACCTCACTCTGCCTTAATGGCAGGGCTGGGCAGACTTTGTGAAGTCATACGTTATTCCATCTGTTCTTGGGGTCATTGCAGTATATGGGCCCTCTTCTCTTCATGATTGGCATATATGCTAATGGAATGTTAAATTATTATCACCAGCATTTACTTATATAGCATTGCTTGACAATAATTCCATACAAGACTGACCAAGTAGGCACACAGTCACAGTCTTCTGCCCTGTGGTGAGATGTACTGTAGTTCTATGTAAAGTCTAATAATTATTTCTAAATTTGCATATATGTATGTAAATTAGCATATGCAAATGTCATGCAAATCACTGTCATTTTTTTTAGTGGTTAATGCACGGCCACCCTAGTGAGATGTCATTCTCCTCATACACATGAAAAACTATTCAGGGATGATTTAAGATGGCTTACCACATAAGTGGGGAGCTAAACAGTGTGGCCTCACCCTTGACATCATACATAACCCTCCTGTTGTTTGGGCATACAGGGTCAACATCTGAAGGATGGAGGCCTCTGTGTGTATGGGGCTTTCCTCCATACATAGAGTTCCCCTCTGCAGACATTTATATTATACATGCAAACACCAGTGTGTGTGTGTGTGATATGATGTGTGTGATGTCGGGGATAGGGCTGTGTAATGCTGCCCTCTTCCCCATTCATGTGCGGAGAAAAGCAGGTTAAATAACATCAAATAAGGCATTCATTTTGGAGGTTTTTATCTATCTTCTGTATATAATAATAAAAGAGGAAGTGTGTCTGTCTGTCAGCACCATAACAGCAAAACTGTGAAACATAGACACCTGATACTTGGCATGCTTACTAAGGGAGCCCTGGCAGTGTCTGCCTTGAGCTATTTGGTTGTTAAAATAATTAATTTAAATGTATCCATGTGTTTGAAGCCTGTAGTACCAACTTCAGTCACTAGGTGGCAGATGTCCCTAACCACATAGCCTTGCAGTGGATACAGTTTAAAGCCAGCAGGGAGTGGTCTAAGGACGGGGATATAGGGCTGACCCCTGCTCCCTGCAGTTGGGCAGCCCTCTTCAGGGCAGACGAGTGACTAGCCCCTCCCTCAAGGTGCTATAGGGGTACACCCTGGCAGGGGCCATGAATGGGGATTAGAACATGGATCTCGTGAGTCCTCGTTCAACACTCTAAACTCTAACTACACTGGCTCTCCTTGAAGAAATAATGCCAAATAACAGTTGATAACTGATAACAATCTAGTGGTGTTTTTGAGTGGGGGCTAGGATAGTTCAAGAAAACCTAGGCAGAGGTGACTCCTCTTTCTTCCCTTTACTAGACAAGGGGAGGGGTGGGTGAGGTCTGTATGTGTAGCAGAAAGTCAGTTTGTGCTGGAATTGGCTCTGAAAAGCAGCAGAGAGCTAACTTTGTTCTCTGTAGGTAATCCTATGACGCTATGGGTTTCTCTAGAAATCTGTTGGGGATCAGGAATTTGTTGGAGTCCTGTGAACTGGAGTCCTGGAGTCTATGCTCAGCCTGTATATAGGTGTAAATACATTTTATATCACAGAAATGCTGTTAAAGTCTCCAGTGATCATCTTCTAAGGAAATTGAACTCTGGATCTTCTCACTGCTCAGAAGTGGGGTACACATGCATTTCCCCCATATAGTTTTAATTTACTTTGGCTTGCTGCCATCCGTTAAATTAGATCAGTGGTCCACCACAGCCATTGTTGTAGTTTCCAACTGGCAGTGATTCCTCAACATCTCAGGCGTGAGCCCTTTCCTATCCCTGCTACCTGACATCCTTTTAACTGGAAATGACAGGGATCAAATCTGGTACTTTCTGTATGCAAAGCATGTGCAGTGGAAGCTGGTGGCTCCGATGTCAGTGGGGCAGTAAATCCAGTTAGGTTTCAGTCAGAACTCTAAAGGAGCAATCCAAGGTGCACCTTCAAGAGCTCCTGACTGGTTTTGATTGAAACACAAATCCCATTCACTGCCTCACTGACATCGGAGCCACCAGTCTCCACTGAGTATCTAGAAGGACATGAATTTTAAACTAGAGATTCTGTATTTGTTTAAATCAGGCAAGTAACAGCACTTTTAAAAAATGCACACCAGATTTTCTGTTCCAGGCTGGGCTGAAAGAAGGCCAGAACAACAAAAACAAACACTGTGGTATTTCAATGAAATGATCGTTCTTGACAGTTCATTTTTCTGTCTCACCCTAGAGATCAACAGGAAGCATCCTGAACCGAAAGCTAGTGAAAAACAAGGAGAACAGGAAGCCTGTCCAATTTGGGTCTCACCAAGCTGAAACAATCCCATCAGCCAGGCATATTACTACTACTACTACTACTAATAATAATAATAATTTCTTTATTTATTACCCGCCTCTCCCTCAGGATCTAGGTGGGAAACAACATCAATACAAATGACATAAAATACATAAAATTAATTAAAAACATATTAAATTAATATATTATTAAAATACCAATAAACCCCTTAAAATTTGACTGGGTAGGCTTGCCAGAAGAGATAGGTCTTTATGGCTTTCTTATGGCCAACCAGGGGCCTGAGAAGAAGTTTGTTGAGACCCTGGGCCTCAGTGGCTGGTGAGCCGTCTTTGTTTGGCTGAGTCACAAGCTCTTTGATGCATGCATGATTCATGCCTAAGGTGACCATATGAAAAGGAGGACAGGGCTTCTGTATCTTTAACAGTTGAATAGAAAAACAATACTTAATGCTTCAGGAGCCCTGCCCTCTTTTGTATGTGGTCACGCTAGGCAGGGCTCCTGAAGCTTTAATTGTTGCGATGAGGAAGGAATTTCACCAGGTGCTACATGCATACAAATGACACCTGCTGAAATTCCCTTTTCTATACAACTGTTAAAAATACAGGAGCCCTGTCCTCCTTTCCATTTGGTCACCCTATTCATGCCTCTTTATAGCAAATAATTTTATCACTTTGGTTTCCTACTAGGTAGAGCAGCTTTCACTAACCTTGTGCCCTCCAGATGGTTTTGGACTGCAACTCCCATCAGCCCCAGCTAACATGGTCAGGAATGCTGGGAATTGTAGATACTGGGATAGAGTCAGGACCAGCCTTATCATTAAGCTGGGTGAGACATCCCCTCAGGCAGCACCCAGCTATTTCTCATGAATTCTCCTGCTGTTCCTCTGTATTGGAGGAAATTGCTGAGTGTGTCACACAACGTTTTTCCAGGTCCACTGAACCAGCTTGCTGCCTCAGGTGTGGTGAAGGATACTATCCCATCAGCAGTGTTGAGATAAGATTCAGCTGCCAGCCCAGCTGTATGGACTGGGAAGAGAGTGCCATCTTGTTTTTCACCTGAGGCAGCAAAATGTTTTGGGCTGGCCCTGGGGAGAGTTAAGCACGCTAGCCATGAAGTGTTCTTTGCAAGCCTAGGGTCAAATGGTCTTCAGGGGGTTGTCTATCCAGCCTATTTACCCCATCATGGATGCATAGTGGCACTGCATTGTTTATAGGATGCAGCCACCAACTCGTAGCCACATCAGGCTTTTACCCCTGAAACTGCGGTTTTTTTATGGTGTCGTTTTATCGTGATGTTTTTAGTTGCTCCAGTGTCACCACATTGCTTCTCCTTCTAGCAGTGGTGGCCTTGGTTTGGGTTAAGCAAGTGGGCGCTATTGGGGGTGGATCCAAGTCCAGGGTAAGCACAGGAACATAGGGCAGTGGGTGGGCTTGACGAGCCAAATGGCTGCCGGTGTTCTGTTTTTTCTGGCTGGACAGCCCGTGCACCCTCCTGCCATCATTTTTATCATTTCCACCTGGCAGCAGTGATACTGCGGGGCTTTTAGGGAATTGGCTACAAAGCAGCAGAGTATAGACCGCCTTCCCCCCCCACCCCAGCAGCCTTCCCAAATCCAGTGCCCTCCAGACAAGCTGGACTACAACTCCCAGCAAGCTTTAGCCAGCCATGACTGGCTGAGGCATCCTACGTGTCAAACGTTTTTCTCATTTGACACAGGATAATTTGAATGCTGTGGAGAATGTCAACCTCTCTCAGCAAGAGCATAAAAGCCTTTTCGTTAGCAGGGGGCTTCATAAATACTGGCAAGTTCTGTGCAAGTGCACAGACAGTTCAATCCTATTTAAAGCTTTAATCATGGTAGCCAAGCTTTTGCTTCCATCCAGTTGCTAAAGTAGTTGCGGCATCCTTTGGAAGGCAAATAGGGCAGATGGACAGCTCTCTTCCACTTGCCCCAGCTTCAACTACACATAATGCTGGGAGAGCCTTGTTTTTGTTTTGTGTGTGTTGTAGAATAATTCATTTTTGTGGCTTGGGTGGAGGGTGTAAATTTGATCACAGCAGCAGCACTCATGAAGTGGCAATTCATCCTTCCCTCACAGGCCATTTTTGTGACCAAAATCACACACTGACGCAGCTGCTGTCCTGTATCATACATCTTTTTTTTATGCACAAACTCTGGCTTAAAGTGAAGTGCAAATGTAGCTGATGGTTTTAAAAGTGAGAGTGGAATATCTTATCATTCCTCCATGATTAGTATGTATATTGGTTATCAGTATCTTCATGGTACCTTCGAGCATATAGCCTTAGTCACATTTTACACAATAAATGCATACAGAATCAATGAGTGGAGGATGTGAACAGGATCACACCTGCTAGGCCTTACCCCTCCACACTTCCACATGTAGTTTATCACTGTTGGAGGTCAGTGAAGCATCCTTTACTATTTTTAACAAAGTTTTTGTTTCCCTGATTGTCTGCTCCTTTGAATCACACAGTGACCCTGATCAGGGCTTAGCGTGTTGTCTGAACAGGCCCAGTGTGTCTGATTCAAAGGAGCAGACTTTACTGTCTGGTAAATCTGGCCCTTTAGATCATGTTGCAGTAATCAGATATTGCTGAGCTGACTCTCTTCTCTTTACATCCCTGGAGAGAAAGGGAGGGGAGGAATCCTGTCCATTCTCTTCCTCCTCCTTGAGCTTGTTAGTAACAGGGAGATTAACACTTCTGAAACCCCACACAGCAGTAGCAGCAGCAGCAGCAGTAGCAAGGCTTTAACTGGGGCCAGATTTATGTCATGGAGCTCTCTCTCACACACTGGGAGGATAATCAGCTGATCAAAGCACTCCTCATGCTCCTGTCATTCTTCCCTAAGTAGTCTAGTGGCTTTCCATATGGTTTTAGAACATAGGGTGCAGTTGAAGCCTTTAGGAGAATTGAAGTTCAATATTAGTAGTTTATAACTTTTTTCCAAGGCTGAACTTTATCCTGGGCTACATGGACTTGACCATAGCTGATATTCTAGTGTCATTGTTTTTGACCCTGTTCAGACAACAAGCTAAGCCACAGTGGTTAAGCATTTTGAGCTAAACATTATGGCTTGGCGTGTCATGTGAACCATTCCTAACCATGTTGGCTACATAACCATGGTTTAAACACACTCACTAACCATTGCTGCAAAAGGGTTCGTGGCCTAATCATAGCTTAGTGTATTGTCTGAACAGGACCTCTGTATATTGCTGCTTTTCCCCAGTTATATATTAATTCTGAGCACACACCTACACACCAAGTTATATGGAGTAACATGTGAACCAGTCCTCGTTAATGGCCTCTTTGGGGCTTGTGTCTTCGTCATCTGAGATGATGGGCTCTATTGTGGGTGTTTTGTTGCCACGGGAAAATGCAGTCTTGCAAAAACACAAAGCTTCTAGTCCTGTGTCTCATAGATTGTTATCCCTAGGTGAGTAAATGAATGAAAAAAATAGCACAGCCTTTCTCAGCCCACCCCCCTAATGTTTAGGACAACAATTCCCACCATTCCTATCCAGGCCACCCATTGGCTGTGTTGGCTGAGGATGATGGGAGTTGTAGTCCAGTACATCTGGAGGGTAGCAGGTTCAGGAGGACTGCAGCAGTGAAGCAGACGTTGAAGTCTAAGGTGAACAGTAGGTGGGAAGACCTGCCTTAGTAGGGGAACGTGAGGAAAGCAGCATCTCAGGCTATAATTCTGAGTATCATTAGAACTGTGGACAAGTGCATATGGCTGCCCCCCATTTGTGTGTGGTCACTTGCTTTTCCTTTAACCCACGGCACAAGAGAGTCGCTAGGCACTTAAAAGATGTGGGGCCTGGGGCCCATAGGGAACAAATCGCTAATTTATAACTAAATATGCAGCTTTAGAAATAATTGCAAGGATGTATTTAAATTTTACAGGCAGCAAAGTCATCCAATTGATTGCTCATCCAAATCAGCTCAAAGAAAATCAGTTCTTCAGTTCATTTGCACCCTGCCGCAGATCATCCCAAACCAATGAGAATTTTTCCCCTCCCAAGCTGAATTGTTCTACATAGAAAAATGTTTGGGGGGAAGGAAGAGTTAATTCTAAAAGCATTTCTACACCAGTGGTTTATTGCATGCTCATGATTGGACACGCATGGAAGTTTGCACACTCCTTACATGATGTCATCAACCTCCAGGACATCTCCTGTGCTTTCCCCCCTTTATCCCACTTTCAAAAAAATTGGAGATAAAGCGATAAGGAACGTTAATGCAATATATCGGCAGCACCATCTAGTGGCTGTATAATGAAACATACAGAATTTATTGAGAGAGAAAGTCTTTGATTCAAAGCACATTTCCTCCCATGTAAAGGAGACGATCTATCCTGCAAAGAATCTGGAAGCAAATACCCCAGTAAACTGCAGGATAAAAAGCCTGGTGTGTTGAATCCCTAAGCTCCCCAAAAGCATCTTACTAGTGACTATTGGTGACAGGGTGTGAGACTGAATGGATGTTTGAGCTGATCCAGGTTGGCTCCCTCCATATGTATTGGACTACAGTTACCATCATGCCCAGCCAGCATGGCCAGTGGTATTCCAACATATCTGGAGGGCGTCAGATTGAGGAAAGCTGCATTAAGGCAATTCTTATTTGCCTGCCCCCGTTGAAAGTCTTTGTGGTTGTGTTTATTTTTTCTTAACTTTTTATCACATCTTTCCTCCAAGGTGCTCAGGGTAGTGTACATGGTTCTCCCACACCCCCACACCCCCCTTTTATCCTCACAGTGACCCTGTGAGGTAGATTGAGCTGGGAGATATTGGCTGGCCCACAGTGAGCTTCAAGGCTTAGAAGGCATCTGAACATATGTTTTTCTTGGCCTAGTCCAACATGCCAGGAACCACGCTGGCTCTCCAGTGTCTTCAGAAAGGGAGCTCCTTTTACATATGACTAGGCTGACCATATGAAAAGGAGGACAGGGCTCCTGTAACTTTAACAGTTGCAGAGAAAAGGGAATTTCAGCCAGTGTCATTTGTATGCAATTAGTGTGAAATCCTCTCCTCATCACAACAATTAAAGTTGCAGGCACTATACTAGAGCGACCAGATACAAAAGAGGGCAGGGCCCCTGCAGCCTTAACTGTTGTCAGTCAGTCAGTCAGTAAATTTTATTGTATTTCACCAGGTACGAATTGCATACAAATGATGCTGGCTAAAATTCCCCTTTCTCTACAACTGTTAAAGTTACAGGAGCCCTGTCCTCCTTTTCATATGGTCACCCTACATATGACAGATGAATCAGACAACTTGCTCATTGCAAAGAGGGAGCTGCCATCAATGGAGGATAAAGCAGCTTCCTCAACTTGGGGTAGCCGAACGCTTTGCCTCCAATTTCCACTAATATCTATTGGACATTGCCAAGCAAATATGTCTAGTCTAAGATTTGAAGTTTTTCCCCATCTGTTGTAGGTCATTAAATCCTATAATTCATAGGTCATTAAATCCTATAATTCATAGAAGTATTATATTGTAAAACTTTCTGTAGCCATAAGACCCAACGATCTTAGTTCGCAGAAGGTAACAAGGCACAAAAGTTTGAATGACTGGAGGCTATTGACATATACACAGAGGAGCTTCCTAAAGTCCTTAATTGGCAATTCTGTACCAAGCTAGGCATGCAGGAAGCAATACCCCACAAAAAAGTTGCCATCTTGGGGGATGTTTTCCTTTGTGTGGACCGTAAAACCCGCACTTACCTCCCAATTCCATCATCTCTTTTTCTTATATATGTTCAATTGCCACATCCGAGCCTCTCTCCCAACCTTATGCTCACATGTTTCCAACTCCTTGCTGGGATGTCAGGCTGCAGCTTCTTCTGTGGTGTAGTTCAATGAACTGGGAAGTCCAGAGATATACTGTTGCAATGGTTTCAAATCTTGCTTGGTTTTAGTTGACATTCCAGTACCTTAAAAGCAGAACTGTTGCAAGACACAGCAGTTCTTCACTGTAAACACACCAGACAGGAGTTATGACTTTGTTGCTATCTAAAATCTACACCTTTGGTCAGGTGAGACATTGGCCAGATCTACACCAAGCAGGATATAGTGGTATGTGGTATATGTGTCAATGAGCCCCAACAGTTGCCAGTGCACTTCAATACTGCTATAAAGCAGTAGTGTAGCGCCTGCCTTTTATATACCACTTTCATACTGCTATATCCTGCTTGGTGTAGATCTGGCCATCCAAAAGCAGACATCTATCCATAAACAGATACTGGAGTTTACTAACCCATTGTCCACTCTTCCTAGTGAGTTTGGTTTACTAACCAGCTAGGTGTGGCTAAAGAACCAGTGGTCTTGCATCTGCCCAACCTTGTATGATCAATATCGGTCAGTTTCCTGGAACAAGAGGAAAAAGGAGCCAGACACATGCATTTGTAATTTGGGGGGGGGGGGTGAGAAAGGATCAGGCCTTATTGGTTCTGGTTCCCCCCATTAAATCTCAGTAGAGCAAGTTATATTTGGAAAAATTTTAACTGCATAACAACATGTCCTCTTTTTCTGCGCTGGTTAGGACAACCATAGGTAACCAGGAAGGTGTTTATAAACAACCCAAAATAGAAATAAATGTCTCTGTGACTTCTTCACACTGAAGGAGCCAAAAAACCCAGCTCAGGAGGCATCAGTTAACCTTTATTTCCTATTGCTAGTGAAAGGATAACTCCCCGCTCACTCACCAACATTAGGAAAGCATCTCTATGTAAAAGGGATGTGACAAATCTCAAATCTGAAAAGAAAGCTGTGGCCACAGGGAAACCTGACAGCTCAACTACATGTTACACTGCAATTGCATGCAATGCCGCCCCCAAACATTGTTTCTTTGCTTTGAGACTTGGGAGTGGTAGGGCAATTTCACTAGGTAAGTGAGGGAGGGAGTGTTTAACCCTCCCCGTGCCCACCACTTCCCCCTCTGCAAATTCCTCCTTGCCCACCCCCTGGGATTCCGAGCCTATATAACTCTGAGAACTCAAGTTGCTTGATCTTGGCATGATTTATTAAGCAAGGTAACCTGTTAACCTACTAAATAAGCATAAGTAGAGGATATGTTATGTCCAGCAGCAGCAGGTCTTTCCTGTTTCACACAGCTTCCAGAAACCCATTCCCATGCTGTAACTCAGGGAGAAGAATGCGCTGCTACATTCCAGTTCTATCACTTTCCATCCTGTTGCTTCATAATCCCTGTCCTTGAGTTGTAAAAGTGCTGCCCACCTCCGTGCACATATGATATGGACAGGGCTGTGAACTGTCTACAGGGAGGCAAATCTTGTCCCTTTCTTTTTCTCTCCTTCCCCTAAGCCAACTCTTCCGAATACTTCCAGGAGTGTTCTGCACAGTGTCTGCAGTTAGGCCTAGCTTTGGGGTGTCCAGTGGTTCTGTGAGACTGCCAGCTCTTGACTGTGGAATGCAAACCTCCCATCACTTCGTTACCCTGCAGTCTCCCAGATGGCCTCCCAGTGGATTAGACTAAAGAGGGAGTTTAACTCTTGCCTTAATAAGGAATTGTGCTCTGACTCTCTCATTGCTGTCTGTTCTGACAAAGAAAACCACAGTCTTCCTAGTTTACTCCTATGCTAACCTTACAAATGTCAATAAATAGCAACTAGAGAATCTTTTTAAAAGTGCATTTTTTGCAACACATGCACACACACAGAGAGAGCTTCATGTACACTTTCTTTGCAAAGAGACATGTGAGAGGATGAAGCCTTCTAATATGGCCTTTCCCTCCTTGTGAAAGAGAGCACCTACTCTCTCATGAGTGAAAACTGGCCAGAAATTACACCCAACTTTGATTTTTCTGCTGCTATATCTGTTATAGGAGAAGACACTCCAAGGGGTTGTCTGTCTACACATGGGGAAAGGCCCTGTGGTAGCTGTGGGCAATTAGACAACAGAGGAGCAGGTTTGCAGCCAATGCGGGGCTTCCCTGCAATGCTCCGATTTGAAAAAGTCAAGATTTATCCCAACTTTTTCAAATGGAGTGGCATCAACACAGCGCTTCCACCGTGTAACGTTGCTCCAGGGCCAAGCCGGGGGTGGAGCCTGCTGGAAGGTGACCAACGATTGGTCACCTTCCACCAGGAAGAGGGCAGGGGTGGCTCCAGGACCTGGATGGCCGCCCAGAAAATCCACACTCCCTCCTCGGCATTGGGATTACCTGATGCTGCCTTGGGTGAAGGAAAGCATGAGGAGGGAGGTGGTGCCAATCTGGCACCGTGAAGACAGCCCCCAAGTAAGCAGTGAAGTTTAGGATGGCTTCAGCTATCACTTTTCCCCCTAAATGGAGATCATTTGGGTAAGAAAACATGCACATATGTTGATTGAAGTCGACTCCCAAGATGGCATTTTCTGTAGTGGCATCTAGTAGCCTTCCCCAACCTGGTGACCTCCAAATGTGTTGGACAGTAACTCTCATAATTCCCAGCCGGCATGAACCCTGACTAGGAGTGCTCCTCTTCAAAAAATGAGGATGCACTGCAACATTTTGTTGCAGGTCCTAGTTGTACTTGCCTAACTTCCTTTTGTTAAAAGGTAGATGTTTGATTAGAAGTAGGGCCAGAACAGCCTTAGGCCTCACGGATGTTTGTGGGTCCTTTTCACAACGTCGTCAACCTCCGGTGCCTCTCCCTTACGTTTTTAAATTTTTTTCTGTCATTTTCTAACTCCCCAAAAATGCAGTAATATTTTCAGAATCATGCAATGTCACAGCGCCATTTGCTGGCTGTATAAATGGAACATATGGGACTTGCCCAACAAGCAAATGGCCATAAAAGGAAGTGGGGAAACATGTGTATTGTGCTGAATGCAAGCCTGGAAAGACTCTGGAAGAAGCAGCCCCAGTAAGGATGCAGAATTTTTGTTTCAATGTAGAGAAGCCCTTTATCTCTGAAGCCAGCAATATTTGAATTTAGAGGGATCATAAAGTCAAAGCAATTCTTTAATCCTTGTTAGAATCCAGACAAATAATCAAGGAGAGCTATCAGAAGTCAGGCTGCTTCTGATGTTGACAACTTCTTACTTTATAGATCAGGGGCAAAAGGAGAAGCAGGGTTGAACAACCTCAATGGCATCTCTGGCTGATGCTGAAGTGGCAGCCAATGTCAATTTGCCATTGCCAGAGTCACATTGTGTCTCGCCAGAAAGTCCAAAGGCATGAGTCAACTGCAGCCTGGGAATTGCCTTGTTGGGAGAAAAAAAGGCCATAAAAGGAAGCTTCCCAAAGAAAAAATTGAGGACTGCTGAACATAGCAATAGCATATAGATCCTGGAGCAAGGAAACAGCGGTCTGTATCAAGATCAAGGGGATGAGGGCAAGGGGAGGATTTAATCTCACCCTCTTCCTCACATAACCTATAGGATGAGGTACAGATGAGATTGTTAATGCACTTATTTATTTATATCCACTTTATGAAATAGCCTTAAAGTGTCTTACAATTTTTTAAAAAATCACCACGTAAAGCATTTTCATCCCATGTATACCTTGACGGTGCTGGGCTGCCACCATTTTTAGGAAACCCCATGCTTTCGCTGCTGCGGGTGGTGGCAGGTAACCTTGACGCAGGAGGCAGCGTGGGCTTTCTGGAGGCCGTTCGGCTCACCAGGCCCGCCCCCTGCCATCTGCCCGAGCTTCCAGTGATCAATCAGGGGTCACAATCCTCCCAGGAATGCCTCCACCTTGAAGCCAGAGTGAGGTCAGGTGGCAGAAGGGCCATGGTCACCTTGCTGCAGTGTAAAAAGTCAGGTTAAGTACGCAAGTTTTTTAATATGCAGTTTTGCAGGAAAGCCCACTGTGGCTTCGGGGTGACTGCTGCATAGTATAACCGACACTGCCCCACTGCGTCATAGGGCTTTTCAAATGTAGATCAGCACGTTAAGGCACCACCTATTTCCAATGTAAAAAATCGGGGCATTATGTATTGAAGTGAACTGATACAAACTGAAACTAGCTTTCCTTACTGCCTAACAAACATCCATTTTCAGAGTCTATGAAATCATCAAGGAAAATCCATTATTAGTAGTAGCAAAGAAAATATCCTTAGTTATCATGAGAGTTTCTCACCTAGCCTTTTTTATCAGGTGTTTCAGTTTCAAATGTTTGATGCACATATAGGTAAACAATGGGTTATTCAGCAGTCTCTGATGCAATATGGTTGTTGTGAAAAATGCAGATTCCACATTGGGGATCATTAGGAAAAGAATTCAAAATGAAATTGTCAATGCCATAATGCCTTTATATAAATTTGTGATATGACCATATTTAGAATACTGCAATTTTGGTCACTTTAAAAGGAGTATTTTTAGAGCTGGAAATGTGTAGAAAAGGGCAACCAAAATGATCCAGGGACTAGAGCAAGTCTCCTATGAGGAAAGGGTCTTCTTCTAGCTTCTAAAAAATTGTGAGTAAGGGAGAGACGTGATAGTGGTGTATACAAATATGCATAGTGTGGAGAAAGTGGATAGGAAAAAGTAATTCTCCCTCTCTCATAATAGTAATAATAATAATAAATTTATTTCTTACCCACTTCTCCATTTGGATCGAGGTGGGGAACAGCGGTAAATATAAAATATGATAAAATACATAAAACTTATTAAAAACATGGTACACATTATTAAAATAGCAATAAAACATCCTAAAAATATTCTAAAATTCCACTGGATATGCTGCCGGAAGAGATTAGTCTTTATAACTTTCTTAAATTCTAAAAGACTCTTAAGTTGACGAGTCTCTTCCGGCAGGCCATTCCACAGTCTGGGAGCAGCAGAAGAGAAGGTCCTCTGGGTAATACTTGTAGAACCAGGGAATGGTGAGAGATTCAGGACAGATAAAAGAATTATAGAATTTGCTACCACAAGATGTCATGATGGCCACCATCTTGGACCACTTTAAAACAGGTTTAGATGCATTCATTGTGTTCGTGTCTGCTTGTGGACTTTCTGTTGGGGCATCTAGTTTACCACGGGGGGACAGAATGCTAAACCTCATCTACAAGAATTCACCTTTACGCCTGGTTAGGCGATTATGTGCATATTCGCAGAAGCGCATTTATGCCTAATACATCTGTACGAGAGGCGGCGAAGCGCATTACTGGACGACCGAAACGCAATTTAAACTGTTGACATGCGGAGAATCGCTTGTTCACATAGTCAAAATGCGCTTTAACGGCCGGAGCAAAATAAAACTCGCTATTTAACGTGCATTTGATAATGCGCATAATCGGAGAGAAAAAGCGCCCCTACACCCGATTTGCGCTCTGTTCTTGTAGAGGTAAAAAAATTTATGTGCCTTGAAAGAGCTTTAAATGCCTCTTATAGAGGCAGCCCTAGTCTAGATATGCTTTTGGTCTGATCCAACATGGCTGTTCTTATGTTCTTATAACCCCTTGACCTTACCCTGGGTGAAATCTGGAATTGCATGTAAAGGGGGGAAATAGAACTGGATACCAGAAGCCAAAATGCAAACTGTGAATCTCTTTTGCAGGATAGTCTGCATCACTCTTTAAAAAAACTCCACATTGCATCTAGGCAATTAGTAAAATTTGTATACTCACTTCATCAGATAGTAAATGTGTGGGCATGCCTTTTTCTTGTTACATGGGATGAATTCATGTAACCAGCAACTATGCTAGCACTGGCTGCCTCTGCATGGATTAAAACAAGAGTTGTCAGAAGGTATATCTGGATCTGACAGATTTCTGGATGATTTGCACATCAGCAAGGATTTCTGACTTCCAATTTCATAATTGAGGGTTCTAATTAAAAACAAAGTAGATTCCACAAGCCTCAGGTCTGTTCATCCCTGGATTAAAACATTAATCCAACCAGTCCCAGACAACTTTATAAATTGCCATTTCTATGTGAAGGCCATCAAATATATAATCACAAACTGGTTTTCATTACGCGTAGCTGAATTGATTTTTTCCATAGCAATAACTGCTATCTGTCCCAGCTTCAGATGCTCTGTCACCATTTTCATGCTATTCATTCCATGCAAAATCATCAACAAAGAATGAGCAAAGCTCTGTGAATAGTGATTAAACAAACCTGAGACCTCCATTACACCTAATTTCCCCCCTGGTTTGCCTCCTCGTTTTTTACCTCTGAGGCAGAAGCGCATCAAGCTTATGATCCATTTTGCCTGAATAGCTGCTCCTTCGGTCGTTTGCTCTTTCACTCCTCTCCACCTCTCCCCTTCTCTTTCTCTCCCCTGGTCAGATCACCTTTCTACCAGGCAAAAATAGAACGATCCTTTAGTATGGCTCTTTGGGAGCTTCGAGGGAGTACAATCCTGTCTCTGCAGAGATTCAGGCATTGTATGATTTTTAAAAAATGCTTTGAGCCTGGGATGCAAGGTTTGTGTTTTATATTGAAGCTTGGAGCTGGCTGCTGGGAGAGATTGCTTTTCCCTGCCAGGATCTGATGCAATCCATTCAAGCCTCCAGTTCCTTTAAAACTACATGGAGGCTTAGGGCGCATTAAATGCGCTTAGGAAAAATAATCCAGACTTTTAGCGTTCTAGGAAAAAACAGAAAAGGCTGGGCAAGAGGCGGGGTGTCAGCAGGACAGGCGTGGCATCATGTGAATACCTTGCTGCAAATCCACACACTAGGCGTGGTGAGAGTGCACTAAATTGCTGGTATGATGGATGAATAACAGGCTAATTGAATAACACATCGTTTGATCATTGTCCTCTAAATTGTTCTTGGGCAACAGTGTTTCTACATTATTTAGTCATACTCCTTTTTCACACCATTGGTGTGGTTCACAGAGTGTAACTAAATCAGGGTGAAACTGAATATCAGTTGACATTTCAGGAACTGTTGGCACCTTTGAGTTGAGAGATGCAGTTGGCACTATATAGTAAGCTGCTGCTAATTGCATAATCTTTCTGTGACTTGGCATCAGCGGAACTATTATGGGAGTGTATCAATCCGAACAGGGCAATTCAAGTGGATGCTGCACAATGCTAGTGCTTCTTCAGTGGAAGGGTCTTTGGCTGTCGTCCTGTTTTCCCAAGCATTAGGGCTGAGTAACAGCCCAAGGTCAGTAACCAGAAGGTCCTTGGGAGATCTATACAGAGTAGAAATAAGGAAAGAGCAGAAGCTAGGCAGATCAGTGTAAAGCCAACAAGAGGACCAAGGCACCACAGCAAGCAGGATTCAGGCAGGAAGAGTGCCCAATAGGCAGTCCCAAAAGGTACTCATGAGAAATTCAGTCCAAGGGGGAATTAGGTAAGACAACGTAGCCAACAAGATTCTCGCAAGAGTCCAGGCCTATGGAGAGCTAGGGTTATCCAGGCACAGAGGGTTGGAGCCAGAGCAATAAGATAGACATTGTTTCTAACCACTCTTCCAGCTCCCAGCTGGTGTTCTTAAGCAGAGGCTGCCAGAACTCAGGATCCAGCTATGGTTTGTTAGTAGCTTCTGAAAAGAGGCTTGTAGCAAGGTAAGCCCCTTATGCCTAAGGGGCCCCTTACTTCCAAGGAATCCTCTGCTGCAGCTGGGTACTTCTCCTGGGCTCCTGTCCTGCCTCTTCAGTCGTTGTTGCTCTCCTCTTCTGCCTCTGAAATGGATCACCTCTTCCTCTGCAGGGGGAGGTCCTGGGTGGGCATTATTCAGGGCCCAGGCTCCTCCAGGCTGTCTGACCCCAGCAGATCCTGAGTACAGCTGATCCCAGGGTCAACCGGGGACAACCTCTCAGTTGTCCCGGGATAAATGGCACTGCACTTATCCTGATTTTTCCCACAGTCCCGGGACAACACCAAGGACCGCTGACAATGTGCTGTGGGCTCCCGGGTCCTCCCACCTCCCCATGAGTAGCGGGCCTCTTCAAATGGACATGGAGCTGCACGGGGTGACTCCATGCCCATCAGGGAGGAGCAATTTCACCATCGCTGGGATGGCTGCTGGCGCTTTTCGGCACTGAGTTTTTAGGTTTTTTGTTTTTAACTTACTTTTTGCGCAGGATTGGGGCCGCACAATTGTGCTACCAGCTCCTCCTTCAAAAAACACCCATGCCATGCCAGAACATCTCTCTTGACTTTCAGGATGATGCGCTGGCGTATGGACCCAGGTGACAGATCCTGGAAGCAGTAATACCCAAAATTCTCCCCCCACCCAAATCCCAGAAGGCCTCAAGTTGGAAAGACATAGGAATCAATACAGTAGACATTTTCATTTTTAGATGCAGCCAGAAATCATGGGGAATGGTTGGATGCATATGATAATCAATGTGCCATTTGCAACTGAAATGTGAGCAACAGAAGAGTACAGTAGCTAAGCAGCTGTAGGGAATGGGTAAGATGGCCATGTATGGATCACCAAAAAAAAAAAAAAGGACAAAAGAAGAGTGCATATGGTATGTGTGTGTGTGCAAATTTAGAAATGGGAGGGGCCGAAGCTCAGTGTGATAGGGCACATGATTTGCATGAAGAAAGTCCCAGGTTTGATTCCCGGCTTCCCCAGACAGGACAAGAAAAAGACTCCTGCCTGAAACCCTGGAGAGCTGCTGCTGCCGCCAGTCAGTGTTAACAATACTGGGCTAGATGGATCAGTGGTCTGACTCAGTATAAGACCCCCTCTAGAAGGATTCACTTTGGAGCCTGGCTGCGCGATTATGCGCATATTCGCAGAAGCGCATTTACTCCTAATACCTCTACGAGAGGCGGCGAAGCGCATTACAGGACGACCAAAACGCGCTTTAAACTTGCTGACATGCGGAGAATCGCATGTTTACACGGCCGTAAGGCTAGGGTGACCATATTTTGGAAACCAAAAAGGAGGACAATATGGCCGCCCCAAGGGGGCGTGCCCACCAACATGTCCATCCCCAAGGGGGCGTGCCCACCCAAACATGGCCTTGGTCACATGTCTAATTTCACAGCATACAATTAAGACAAACTTGTTCTACACAACATCTTAATGTTAAAATCACTGAAATAAAGAACAAGTGAGACATTGAATGTATCTGAAATTAATTCCACTCACTTCTACTTTTGTAGCTTTTGCTGTTCTTTGAAGCTTTTACTATACTCTGTGTGACAGAGTCTCCCCTTCCCTCAAATATCTTTTCTGACTGCAAATCTTTCACTGGATTACAATAGTCTAAACTTTCCTAACGTTTAACACTCTTTCCCCATCATTTTTCTCATATCCATACTCACAGATTCAGCATACTGTTACCATTGAACAAATGAAGCAGTGGACAAGTGCAGAGAAATCTAGTACAACAAACTAGCAACCTAGCATGCAGGAAGAGTATAAAATATGATTACCCTGCAAACATTAGCCATGGAACAAAATGGACTAAAGGCTTGTTGTAGTCACTTCTCGCCTCTTAGCTTGTTTCAACTTCTGGTTGATCAGTGAGAAACTAATCTAACAATGTGTGATTATATCTCTGATTCATTAGCCATGTGAACAAAACCATGGTCAGTACAATTCAAAGATAGGCCAGAACAGATGCCCATTATTACAATGCTAGATAAGGATCTTTCCTTCCTTTTATCCAAGTATATACTGAATTTACATTGCCTCAGTGTGCAGAGAACATGCAACCAGCAGGTGCTCTCCAAAAAGATGCTTTCAGAGCCTAGGAGATCCAGACACACTCAAACTCAAGCTAAGCCATGCTATGCTGGGACAGAACAATTCTGGGACAAGAACAGTCATAAATATAAAAGGAAAACACAACTACCTCATTGACATAGCAATACCTAACAACAAAAATGTTGCAGAAAAGGAAGAGGAAAAGAGAGACCCAGCAAAAGTTTTAGGAAATCTCGCTCATATTGGCATAGATTGAGATATTTTGCTGGTCAGAATTTTCAACAGTAGAACTCCAATGAAAATACAACTCTAACCACAGCTTCTGAGGTAATTAGCTGCTGGTCCATGAGCTGGCCTCTGTCTCCAGGAAGGAGCTGAGGACGTTGATATGTCATTGTCATTGTCAATACATGAAATTAAAGCACAGTGATAGCAGTCTGTGCATGCTTTCTCTCTCTCTCCAAGCATACGACAATAAAAGAAAACCTTAAAATGATATCACAAGCTGGACACAGGATAGGGCATTTCTCATTGTAATCAATAGGACTTTAATTGTGTTCCTTGTTTATGTATTCATTATGCTTTCTATTTATTACACCCAATAACCCAACTTCTCTTTGTGGTGTACAATAATTAAAAAATAACATACAAACAATAAAACAATAATTAAAAACAGCACATAATAAAACCAAAATGAAGTCAGCCATAAACAGTAAAAACACAACAGCACAGTAAAACCAGCAGAAAATAAAGGTGCATAGGGCGAAGAGCACTAAAATACTTATTAAAATAATTGGGTGATGAAAACACCACAACATAGGTACCAAGCAAGCTTCTCTGGGGAGGGCATTCCACAGACGGGGTGTCACCATTGAAAAGGCCACTGATCTTAGGGTGTTGTTTTCTTAGGGTGTGAGCAGCTTGGTGTTGTTTTCACCCTCTATTTGATTTTGATCTTTTCATTTTTAAATATTTTCTACACTCTCTACGTGGCTTAATTTTCCCTACCTGGACTTTGCTGAGTTCTATACCCTGGATTCTAGGAGAGATCTCTTTCAACCTTCATCTGGATCCATCATAACCTGGTCTTCAGATCTCTCCTTGTGATCTCTCCTTGGGATAGGTAGCTATACATTCCTTTTAATCTTTCCCCCTCCCCACCTACACACATACACTGTTCCCTTCCTTTTTCTAAAAGTTTGGACCATATGGTTATAATGTTGAAAGCTTCAAACACTAGGGTGACCATATGAAAAGGAGGACAGGGCTCCTGTATCTTTAACAGTTGTGTAGAGAAGGGAATTTCAGCTGGTATCATTTGTATGCATGCAGCACCTGGTGAAATTCCCTCTTCATCACTGTAGTTAAAGCTGCAGGAGCTATACTAGAGTGACCAGGTACAAAAGCGGGCAGGGCTCCTGCAGCTTTAACTACAGTGATGAAGAGGGAATTTCACCAGGTGCTGCATGCATACAAATGACACCAGCTGAAATTCCCTTCTCTACACAACTGTTAAAAGTTACAGGAGCCCTGTCCTCCTTTTCATATGGTCACCCTAAGCAAATGCCAAAGGGGAAGAATAACCAGTGGTGCTCCCCAGAGCAGTCACCCGCCCTACGGCTTTCCTCAAAGATCCTCAGAAGGTGAGCGAGGGGGGCAGTCTCTATGAAAAAACTCCACTGGCTGTAAAAAGCAGCCTGTGTGCCTCAGACAGGCCAAAATGCCTGACTCTTGGAAGTCCTTCCTTAGAGCATTGTGGGAGGGGGCAGCAGCAGCAGCAGCAACAGTGCAATCTCAATAGGGAGGTAGGTGAGAGATGGGAGAGGCGGTCAGGGCAGGCACAGTAGGGGAAATGCAGCACATGGGAGGTAGAGGGAGACGTGGCACATGAAGCCCCAGCAGGTAAGTGTCTCGCGCCCCCCCCCGCCCCCCCCACCCGCCCTGCACATCCGTGCCGCCCCCCCACCCCCCACCCCCCACCCGCCCCGCGCTCCTTACCTACTGCTGCTGGTGCTGGGGCTTCCCTCCGTGCTCGGAATCTACTGAGAAACAGGCTTCCTGGCCTGTCTCTCAGTAACGCGCCGAGTGATGACGTCATCATCCGGCGCGCTACTGAGGGACAGGCCGTGAAGCCTGTTTCTCAGTAGATTCCGAGCACGGAGGGAAGCCCCAGCACCAGCAGCAGCAGGTAAGGAGCGCGGGGCGGGCGGGGGGGGCGGCGCGGGTGCACGGGGCACTTACCTGCTGGGGCTTCCCTCCGGTGCTCGGAATCTACTGAGAAACAGGCTTCGCGGCCTATCCCTCAGTAGGGACAGGCCGTGAAGCCTGTTTCTCAGTAGATTCCGAGCACCCGAGGGAAGCCCCAGCAGGTAAGTGCCCCGCCGCGAGCACCCGCGCCCCCCCCACCTGCCGCGAGCACCCGCGCCGCCCCCCCACCCGCCCCACGCTCCTTACCTGCTGCTGCTGGGGGTGTCCGTTTCCCTCCGTGCTTGGAATCTACTAAGAAACAGGCTTCCTGGCCTGTCTCTCAGCAGTGCGCCGACTGATGATGTCATCACCCGGCGCGCTACTGAGGGACAGGCCGCGAAGCCTGTTTCTCAGTAGATTCCGAGCACCGGAGGGAGACGGACGCCCCAGCCGGTAGGTACCTCGCGCCGCCAGCCTCGCGCCACCGCCGCGTGACCCCCTGCCGCCCCGGTTTGCCCCCGCCGCCCCCCAGTTGGCCCGGCTCGCCCCAGGGCCACCTGGTCACCATTTTGGGGGGCTAAATTTCCGGATTTGGCCCCCCAAAACGGTTTTTCCGCCCGGATGTGGATTTGCACCCCATTTCCCTGCCATGTCCGGACAAATCTGGGCGTCTGGTCAGTCTACGTAAGGCGCTTTAACTGCCGCCGCAAATTAAAACTCGCGGTTTAACGCGCATTCGATAATGCGCATAATCGGAGGTTTAAAGCGCCTCAGCCCCCAATTTGCGCTCCTCTCTTGTAGAGGTAAAATTTTTAATCAGCCTTGAAAGAGCTTTAAACCTCTCTTGTAGAGGCAGCCTAAGGCAGCTTCCTGTTATAATAATTTAAATAGAAATACAGTACATCTTACCATAGTGTGGAAGACTGTGACCAGGTCACCTATGTGCCTGCCTGCCTGGTGTTCAGGTGCTAACGGTTGATGGGCAACAGTTCTTATGTTTCATTATCTTTAAACTGGGACTGGATAGGACAGCCCTTCAAAGAGAGAACTGTCCTCTGTAAAACAGGATACCTGGCACCCAACTGAAACTGAACAAAGATTTAGAGCCCAATCCTATGGTACTGATCTTTACACATTTCCCATAAATATGCACTTCCTCTTTTCCCCTTATAATGGACTTTGCACAATAAAACACTCATGTGTGCCCTGAAATATCCTTTTTTGGGGAGAGAAGTGGAAGTTCTTTCTTCAAACTGTTTTTCCTTATTGAAACCAGCTGTTGCTTAGTTCAGTTCCTGGCAGTTCAACTCCAGGCACTTTGGGATGAAGCAGATTATATGGACCCCTTTCAATATTAGTTCAGGCCCTGGTTTGCCTGTTTTATTATCTCAATCAGGAAAAGGGCAGGGGAACTGTGACCCTGCTAAAACTCCTTGAGCTCTCTGCAGCATTTGATACCATGGCTCTGTGGAATGGGAGCAGGAGGCACGGTGAGATGGCTCCTACCTGCAGGGTCGCTATCAGAAAATAGCATTGGAGAGTTCTTCCTTACTCTGTGGCATTGACTCCAAGGCTGCCTCTACAAGAGAGGTTTAAAGCTCTTTCAAGGCACTTTAAAAAATTTACCTCTACAAGAACGGAGCACAAATCGGGCATAGAGGCGCATTATCTCTCCGATTATGCGCATTATCGAATGCGCATTAAATAGCGAGTTTTATTTTCCTCCGGCCGTTAAAGCGCATTTTGACTATGTGAACAAGCGCTTATGCGCATTAACTACTTGTAAAGCGCATTTTGGTCATCCGTTAATGCGCTTCGCCACCTCTCGCCGCCTCTCATGCAGAGGTATTAGGTGTAAATGCGCTTCAGCGATTATGCGCATAATCGCCTAACCAGGCGCAAAAGCGAATCCTTGTAGAGGGGACCCAAGTCACCTTGAGTGCATTTTTGGTAGAAAGATGGGGTACCAATCAAATAAATGAATTTATGAAGTGGGGTCTTCCCAGGTCTCATCCCCCATGCTTTGGGGCATTTATATGAAGCTGTTAGGAGAGGTCAGCAGGGGGTTTGGAATGAAGTATCATCAGTATGCTGGTAATACTGAGCTCTATCTTTCTAGGGGCTTGTCTATAAGCTCTATGTACTCCATAGTGGCTGCACAGTTGTGCCCGTTGTTTATATGACACAGTGACCAATTTGCAGCCACATCGTGCTATTCCCCACGAAGCTGTACTTTTTCGATGTGCTGTTTTACACAACCTTTCACATTGCTCCAATGTCACCTTGGTTATTTGTTCATCAATCAGTGGTGGCTTAAGTGGGCATGGTTTAAGATTAAGAGAGTGGGCATGGGTAGGGGTGGATCCCAGGGCAGGGTATACAGGGCAGGGGGCAAGCTCATCAAGCCTAGTGCTGGCCACTATAGTGACATTAAAGTCTGGGGAACAAAGTAGGGACAGTTATGATGTCTAACACATAAATTCAATGAACTGTAGCGGGGAAATGAGCAGCTACAGGCTTTCAAAGCTAAATGTTGCACAGTTGCCAGAAAACAAACAAACAAAGGTTTTCGCATTTTTTGGTGCCTCGCTATTTGCTGCCTACTGCCGCTGTCTGACAATGGTGCTGTGAATTTTTCTGGCTGGATAGGCTGCACTCACTCCTGCCAAATAACCTTATTGATGCCACTTTGCAGCAGCAATACTTTGAGACAGGTGAGGCTGTGCAAGTGCTAGACCAGTGCCTGGAGTTGGTAATAAACTGGATGAGGGTCAGTAAACTTAGCACTGTGAGTAGGTGATTCTTGTTTGGGCAGTAGATGAATGTCCTGTTCTAGTTGGGTAGCACTCCTCCTGGAAGAGCTGGTTGTAGCTTAGGGATACTCCTGGGTCCAGCACTGTCACTTGAGGCTCAGGTGGCCTCAGTCTCAAGGAATCCCTTACCAGCTTTGGCTGGCTTGCCACCTACAATTGCTCCTAAACAAGGATAGTCTGGCCATGGTGATCCATGTTCTGGTAATTTCTTGGTTGTATTACTGTAATGTGTTGTATGAGGGGCTGCTGTTGAAGGTGACACAGAAACTTCAAATGTGGCTGCCAGAATTTTTACTGGTACAGCCAGATGAGCTCAAATTATACCAACTCTTAAAGATTCCCATTGGCTGCTTGTTTCTGAGCCCATTTCAAAGTGCTGGTGAATACCCTATATGGCTTGGGATCCAAATACCTGAAAGAGCACCTCTCCCTATACCAACCTGTCTGTGCCCTAAGATCTTTAGAGGAGGCTCTTCTCTGAGTTCCTTTGTGTAGCTCATTGTGTAGGAAACAGACAGAGTCCTTCTTTGTGGTGGCACCGTATCTCTGGAAAGCACTTCCTGTTGACACTGCTATCATCTTGATGCCATATTAAAGCTTACTTATTTGCCTAGGTATTTTTAAGTGTAGTACTTAAGTTTGGCTTATGTTTAGTTCGCTCTGCTGTTTTTATGCTTCTGGTTTGTTTTTATTGTCATGTTTTATTGTATTAGTTTATGGCATATTTTGCGTTTTTTAATTGCCCTGATAACCTAGAGGGGTAGATTAAAATTCTTGAAATAAATTAATATGCCCTAAGACTTGAGATTTGGTGGGTGGAAGATGGAAAACAGGAAATTTTCTGTAACAGATTATGTATAGAATCTGGATTTATCCTTAGTGGTTGCATTCTGGTTTGTTGTCTTTGTTACTGATGCCCTGCAAGGCTTATTAGAGAGCAGAGGTGTTGTTTATTAAATTCTGGCTGTTAACAATACTTGAAACAAAGTGTGCATTTCACATCCCTTGCCAAACACCTACTAAGTTCTGCAGCTCACTTAAATAAATCTGTTGGTACCTGTTGAGTAACACTTGCACACGGTCACCACTGGGCACAAATCCAACAGACTAGCTGCACTAGGGAGAGTACCAGGGAGGGATTATTAGTACCTCAATGCCCAGATTCCGAAACAAGAAGTTCCCAAGTCTCCTTTTCCTTTTAAGGAAACATCTGAGTAGGGCTGAGGATAGCAATTGCCAGCAAGCAGCAGCAACATTCATTTCAGTATATTTAGGAGGAACTCACAGCATTTTAGTTTGTCAAAACATTCATGATTAATCAGTGCAAGCACCAGGCTGGTTCTTTTTAAAGAAAGGTCAGGGGTAGAGCATGGAAGGTTCATGCCAATAGCTGCAAGACATGGATGGTGACTTGGGAGACGTTTTGCACACCCACGGAATGGTGTCGGAGGGGTATCAGAGGTCAGGTTGCAAAGCTCCAGCCTGGAGAGGATTCCTGAACCTTTAGGAGTTGCATATAAGGTGACCAGATGCAAAGAAAAACAGGGCTCCTGTTAGCAGAACAGCAAAAGCCTGACAAGGCTGAGCTGTGTGAAATCCTGGCTGAAGGAGCACGCTTTCCCTTGGATGAATCAGACCGGGTAAAAGGAGTAAGAAAGCTTACATTTTAGGATGGAGGAAGACCCAAAATGATGTCTCCTCTCTGAGTAGCAAGAGCATGAAGAAGGACGGAGGAAGTGAGGTCAGCAACCTTCAGAGTACCAGTCTAGGAATAGAAGGAAGGTCAGCCCTGGTCAAAAGACGGTCTAGGAAGCTTCCATGCAGACCCATCAGTCTTTCCCTTTTTTCTTTGTTTTCCTTTTGAAGCTAGCTGAGTTGCACCCACACTTCCAACAGCTCCTCCTGAACTTTTCATAGCTGTGCAGAACAAGATTGACCAGCTTCTACGTTTGTAGGGACCATTATATTCTCCAGGTATTGACCCCTCAGGGACTGGAGCAATTCAACCTCCTCTTGGAGGTTCCTTGATGCAGCCTGTGAGGCATTCCTGGAAGGAATGTCCCCTTCCACACCTCTGATCTCCCACATGGCTCAGGCATGAGGGGGAGATTAAAAGCAAGAGGGCAGTCTTGATCTGTGTGGCCTCGCTCAGTGCTTCACCCACACTGTGTTGACCACGATGGGGAAGCTAGCTGTGACTGAGCTGGCACTTAGAGGATTGCTTTGCCCACTGTCAAAGCTCAAGTAGAGCTTTTTCCACTCAGCATCCTCCCCAATCTAGGAAATTGAAAACAGACAAAGTAGTCAAGGCAAAGCTGCCTCACCTTCTTGCAGTGGGCCTGCCCACTTGGGGATGTGGCCCCACCTGCTGCCAGCACCCAGCCTTTAGAGGGCTTCCCCAAAGAAACTCTCCATCCCTGCTCTAACATGCTCAGCAGCCTAAATAGGAGCTGCTCGTGGGTTGCTGATTATAAGCAGAAGCGGTGGACACATGGGAGGAAATGCACCCACTCTCTCCTGCTCATCCCCAACTGCCTGTGGATTATTTAACCCATGGGCTGTTGTGTCATGCAAAATGGCCCTATGTGAAGGGGTGGTTCCTGCTGCCCTAAGGAGGCAGTCATGTAGCCACTCCTAAAGAAACCCACTCTGGACCAAATGGCATTTGATAACTACTGTTCAGTTGTGAATGTCCCTTCCTTGGGGAAGATATTCAAGAGGGCAATACAAGATACTGATTATCTAGACCCATTTCATTCTGGGTTCCAGCCTGGTCCTGGAACCAAATCAGCCTTGGTCAGCCTGAAGGATGGCCTTTACCAAGACAGGGACAAGGGGAGCATGATCCTGTTAATTCTGTTTGATCACTCACCAGCTTTTGATACCATCGACCCTGGTATCCTCCTGGACTGGCTCCATGAGTTGGCATTGGAGGCACTATGTTATACTGCTTCCAGTCCAACTTGCAGAATCGATTTCAGAGAGTAACTTGAGGTGACTCTTCCTTGGCTCCTTGGCAATTATGCCATATGGTTCCACAGGATACCATCTTGTCGCCAATGTTGTTGAACATCATATGAAGCTGCTCGGAGTGGTCATTAGGGGATTTGGAGCAAAGTACCATGAGCATGCTGATAACATAGAGCTCTATCTTCCTGTGACATCTGAATCGGGAGGCAGTGCAAGTCCTGGATCAGTGCCTAGACTCAGTGATGGGCTGGAGGAGGGCCAATAAACTGAGGCTGAATCCTGTCAAGGCAGAGTCCCTGTGGTTGAGTGGTTCCTGAATCCTGGAGATAGGCTCATTGCCTGTTCTGGATGTGGTTACACTCCCTCTGAAACATTAGGTTGGTAGTCTGAGGGTATTCCTGGATCCAGTCCTGCCACTGGAGGCCCAAGTGGCCACAGCACGTCAGAGTGCCTTCTACCAGCTTCATCTAGTACACCAACTATGGTCTCTCCTGGACAGGGAGAGCTTGATGACAGTGGCAAAGGCACTAGTGACCTCAAGCCCAGATTGCTGCAATGCCCTCTATGTGGGGCTGCCTTATTGTTGGTTGAGAAGCTGCAGCTAGTGCAAAATGCACCAGCTCAGCTGTTGTTATTATTTTTTTCTCTTGTTTTTTTTTTAAAACAGTTTTTTAACTGTTGTGATTTTTATGTTTTATATTGTTGTTGTTCCCCGCCTCAATCTGGAGGGAGAGGCGGGCTACAAATAAATATTATTATTATTATTATTATTACCCCGTTTCAGCGTGTAACTCCTTTATTGATGGAACTGTACTGGCTTCCTATTAGCTACCAGGCGAGGTTTAAAGTTTGTCATTTGTGTATAAAGACGTAAACAACTTGGGACCAGGGCCCCACCTACACGGGAGATGCTTTCCAACATGCTTTTCAGCAAATTAGAATTGGAATTGTTCGTCCCATGGCACAAGCAGCCTATTTGTTTATTTATTTATTCACTTCTATACCGCCCAATAGCCGAAGCTCTCTAGACGGTTTACACCAGTTCATTAGAGTAGCATATACAAAAAACAAACAAACCAATTTTGCGTGGCAGACTATGTGAAACAGCATTAGGGTGGGCATATGTGGATGGAAGTCTTGTTCTGTGCTGAGTAAGTGCAGTGGAAGACAATGGGAATTACTTCTGAGTAAATGTGTTTAGCAGGCTGCTTTCTGCACAGAAGTGGAGATTTTAAAAGTAGAACAGTCATCCCAAACAACATGCTGACTTCCTCGGGAGTAAGGCTCATGGGGGGGACACAATCAGTAAAGGGTGAAGCCAACTCCTCTTCTCAGATCCATCCTTTGATGATGCAACTTTCCCTTCGTTCTATCAGGCTCCTTCCCCACAGCTGCCACTGAAGCTTGTATTGCTTGGTGAGGTCACACAAACCCTCAAACTGCACTGAAGCTGGCATGACAAGAAAATCCATCGCAAAACAATTTTGCAAAAATGCGTGTTTTGTGGTGTGACAATCTGCATTTGCAGTGGAGAGGGGGGAACATCATGTGCTACAACTGTGGATGCGGTGCAGTAACACCAGAGTAAATCCCCTGTATAGATGGGGCCTTGGATATCTGAAAGTGCACCTTCTTCTCCCTTACCAGCCTGCTTGGAAACTGAGGTCATGAGATTAAGTGCTCCTAGTGGTTCTGCATGGACCTGCAGTTCATTTGGACTTTAGACCCCCTCTAGATGGATTCTGTTTGACGCCTGGTTAGCCGATTATGCGCATAATCGCTGAAGCGCTTTATCATAAATGCTTGTAGCAAGAGGTAATTGAGCGCACAACTGGTGACCTTACCGGTTGTTTGAAATGCGCTTTACAAGTAGTTAATGCGGAGAATCGCTTGTTCACATAGTCAAAATGCGCTTTAACGGCTGGAGCAAAATAAAACTCGCTATTTAACACACATTCGATAATACGCATAATCAGAGAGATAAAGCGCCTCAACTCCCAATTTACGCTCCGCTCTTGTAGAGGTAAAAATTTTAATGAGACTTCAAAGAGCTTTAAACGTCTCGTGTAGAGGCAGCCTTGTTACACAACATACAGACTTCAGTGTACTGTCTGGCTCCCTCTCTATGGAACTCTCTGCCTCTTGATATCAGACAGGCACTTTTGTTGTTTTGGTTTTTTGGCATCTGCTGGAAACATTTTTATTTAAGCAAGCCTTCCCTGACTACCTACAAGTTTAGATAACATAATCAAATTGTAAATATTTTAATTCTGTATCTTGATTCTCTTTCTTTCTTTCTTTCTTTTTATTGACCACTAACCATGAATCTGGTCAGATATGGAGTGGTATATAAATCAAATCAAGAAAGTAAGTCTGGCTCTGGCAACTTCAGTCAAAGGGCATTGGAGTCATACTATAATAGATGCTCCAAGACACCTGCACGATGATGCCTGAGCTGATAAATATTTGCAGATGTGAACATGTCGGATAGCCATTTGCAATTGCACCTTGATCATGTTGGACATAGGCAGCCACTGGCTACATAAGCTGGTTCAAGAGTTATAGTTTTTCTCTTTTTTATTGTGAATATTAACAAAACAGAACAAAAAAAATGTGAAAAATAAAAGAAACATTACATATATAGGAATATCATCATTTTTTCCATCAGGTATACTGTTCATTTTTTAAAAAAGGGGACAGAGTTATGCATAGGTTTCAAGAAAAGCAGAGCATATATCCATGTCACACCTATATAACACCCATTCACATGTTGATAGTGTTGTTAAATCCTCAATCCATTGCGTTATGGGAGGTGAGCATTTGTCTATCCAATATGATAATATAAGTCTTTTAGCTGTCATAAGGGCTCTGAAAATCCATTTGCGCTGACTATGTGTTAACTTCCAAGGAGCCGGTAGGTAGTTTAGGAGGACATGCACATAGTTCCATATTAAAGATTGTTTCAGTATAAAGTTTATCCTTATTATAACCTTCTCCCAAAAGGGGCAACTACTGGGTATTGCCAAAACGTATGAATA
The DNA here is from genome assembly GCA_029215795.1 of Anniella stebbinsi. Taxonomy (NCBI): domain Eukaryota; kingdom Metazoa; phylum Chordata; class Lepidosauria; order Squamata; family Anniellidae; genus Anniella; species Anniella stebbinsi. The sequence continues at coordinate 41,013,409 of JARDYH010000004.1, read as the reverse complement.
AAAGAAGCAGTAGGTGCATTACATCTCCAACAGTTATGTATGTTAGACAGACTCTTATTGAAAAGGCATTGTGGAGTCCAATAAACCCAAAACAAGATTTTTTGCTTAATAAGACGTAGCCTAAGATCCATAGAAGCTTCAGATACAGACTCTAAGGCAACAATCCATTGATTAGGCGAATTCAATTCACTCCAATTCTCTATTCCAATCCTGTCTTAAACCATGGGTATCATATTTATTTACTACTATTAAATGCTTATATATATGGGCTGTGGGTGACTGTGTCTGTTCAGCTGCTATAAGTGTTTCTAACAATAGTGGAGGCTCTGAAGCTGTGAAAGCGGCCTGACCAAACCTAGATTCCAGTAAGTGTTGCAATTGCAAGTATCGCCATTCAGCCATAGTATATTTGGAGAAAATAAGTTTACAGGCCAAATTCAAAGTGTTGGCATTGACCTTTTAAGCCCTAAACAGCTTAGGACCTGCCTACCTAAAGACTTGCCTTCTCCTATATGTTCTTGCCCAATTGTTAAGATCATCTTTGGAAGCTCTTCTCTGGTTACTACCACCCACAAAGTTTTGGCAGGTGACTACCAATGGAATAGTCTTCTCTGTAGTGGCCCCCCATCTGTGGAATACTCTTACCAGAGAGATCCCCCTGTCATTTTCACTGTATACATTAGACTTCGGGTTAAAGCCTTCCTCTTCCAGCAGGCATTTAATCTTTAATTTGTTGCTCTGATTATTAATTTCATTGCCTGCTCTTTGATGTGTTCAATATTTTAATGTTCTAGTATTCTGATATTTTCATTAGTTATATTTATTGTGTTGGTTGTAATTTTACGGTTTTGATTTTTTTTTTTAATGTTGCAAAATTCCCCAAGAGCATTTGCCAGTTCAATTCAATAAATTCAATAAATAAATGAAACTTTGAGTGAGATGCTCCATACAAGATGGTTTGTTAGGGCCAAACTAGAAGCGTTGCTAAATGTGTCATTTGTTACTGCATCTTTTACATCTTAAGTAATTAATAGAAGAAATGGAGGGGCCCAAATTTTGTCAGGGCCAAGGTGCTATATGTTGTCTTGCAAGGGTCAAAGATGTACTTCAGAAGAAGCTCATCGGTTAGAATCACATTAGGTATGGCTCATACAGTCACATCAGGGATAGTCACAGAGCTTATAAATTCAGGCAAACAGAGCAGAATCTCAAAGAGCTCCCACAGCCTTTCTATTCAAGGCTTTATTGTGCGTTCACAGTAGTTTGCAGGTCCTTTAGACAGCATTGTCATCCTCCAGGGCCTCTCCTGTGCTTTGCAACCATTATAGAGGTTTCCCCCCTAATGAGAGACATCTGATATTATTTAGAAATGGTGGAATCAATGTCTCTATAATTGCACAATTCCACTACCCCACAACGCCATCTAGTGGTTATATAATCAAACATATAGAAAGGCAGAGACAGAAAATCGCCAAAATAAGGAAGCATGCGTGGAGGAGCTGATCTTAATCCCACAAAGAATTCGGAAGCCACGGTAAAGGTACAAGATAAAAGCCTCATATAGAAAAGCCCCCAGTGAGTCTGAACTGACTGGGGATTTCTTCCCTCACTAGACAACATGAGGAGATGTTGCCTCACCACAGAGGAGTGATGCCTGTTCTGTTGCAGGGCCAATCCCCTTGAAAGAGCTAGAGGTACTCCTTAAAGGGCCCCTTGTAATCATAATCTTCTGAGAACATGGGACTGTCCCAAGACATTTCACTACCTGAGGCAAAGGACACGATGGCACTCTCCTCCCATTCCACATAAATGAGTCAACTGGACTGGCACCTGAAATTTATTTCAATACTGGTGACAGGTCAAGGAGATGGCTATGTAGTTGGGGATTTGTCCCCCAAGACTTAGCATCCCCAAGTCTTAGGTGGTAAGGCTCCATCCTCCAGCCACAAAAACACAAAAGTACTGCTGCTACGTTTCTAGTTGATATGGGACTTTAAGTTGCCTATCATAAGAACAAAACATAAGAGCCATGCTGGATTAGACCAAAGATCCATCTAGTCATGCATTCTGCTCACACAGTGGCTAACCAGCTGCCTGTAGGGAAACCCACGAGTAGTGTATGAGCGGCACAACACCCTCCCGCCCATGTTCCCCAGCAACTGATATAAAAAGGCATACTGCCTCTGATACTGAAGCTAGCATATAGCCATCAAGACTAGCAACCATTGATAGCTTTCTTCTCCAGGAATTTGCACAATACCCTTTAAAGCCATCCAAATTGGTGGCCTTTCTGATCCAGCAGCAAACATTGCCTTGGTCCAATTGAATGTTTGTCAGTTTGTTTGCATTCCTCACCAGAAGGGCTGCTTTAGATATTTAGAATTCAATTGAGCCTAGTAATCTTGTAACTAAATACAGAGATCCTTGCTTTCCCAATATGGAGTTTGTTTACTTTCATACGTAAACAATATTTTAAGACAAGCTCCACTTAATCACGTGCTATATTGTTTTTGGCTTTCTTAAAGCAAAGCCATATAAAAGATTACATTTTCTGTGAATGTCCTTTAGCTAGAGGGCACATTGCAGCTGGATATGGAGATTCCAGAAATTGGGCCCTGGCTGTGCCAGAAATACACATCCATGGAAGCCAACGAAATTCAGAAATTTTGGCTCAACTGTTTGTATATAAGGATGTTTGTAGATGTCCTCATTGAAATCCAAAGGGCAAGTTTATTCATCTGTGGGTTGGCTTTGAGCTGCCTATGGGTCGAGTCTTCACCAGAATAAACTGCATGCCATGAGATTACTCTCTGGTTTTCAGCCTGGATGCCTGAAGAGACTTAAGATTTTTCCATTGGAAATAGTATTTGTACCATCAACATTAGAACTTTTGTCAGAGTAACAAGAGGCTTTGAAACAAGTAAAAGGTGATATCCCAGGATGAAACTAGATTTTTTTTTATATAACATGCAGGTTTTTAAAAATTGCATCAGCTGGTGGGGGGTGGATAGCAAACATAATCAAAGCACGCATGGAGGTGGAATTTAACACTTTCTTCATCTGTGGTAACCCTGAAGGAAAAATCCCTCCTCTGAAGATGCCAATTTGAATTGGGTAGAAATCCCCCATTGACACCCATGTGGGATTCCCTCCACCCATAGCAAATATTAGCTTCAGAAAAGGGATTTTCCTCAGGATTTCTGTTGTAACACATAGCCTGAGCAGCGGGGGTGGGAACAGGGAGGTGTCTTCATGGCACTGGGTTGGCATTACATCCCTTGGAAACCCCATAGTTTCCCTCCCCCAAGGAGAGAGCACGGGAGTTCTGGGCAGCCGACCGGCGCTGGCCCCATCCTCTTCCTGGTGGAAAGTGACCAGACACCACCCCTGGATTTGCCCCAAATTGACCCCTGAGTGATGCCAGTTGGTGGAAGCACCATACTGATGTCGCTCCCATTGAAAAAGTCAGGCTAAATCCCTGACTTTTTCAATGCACAGCTTCAGGGGAAAGCCCCACAGTGGCTTCGAAGCTGTGTCTGCAATCTCTGACTGATGCAGTGCAAATCCACAGCCATCGTGGTGCTGTCCCCACCTATAGACAGCCCCCAGGACTGGCAAATGCTGGCTGAGCTGTCTCTTCTCCTATGGAAATAGAAAGCTATTGCCCTCCAACAGGGATGGTCAGGAAGGAGGAGAGATGTGTAATGAGTGATCCCCTTGTCATAGGGCTTCTTAGAGAGAGAGAGGAGGAGAGGAAGAGGAGGATCAGTTCTGCCTTTTGCAGCCAGGCACAAGTCAGGGAGGGAGGAAGTGAATAGCTTACTTTTCTTCAAGATCATTTGCTGTAAGCTGCTCTGTGGCTCTTTCACCGAGTGGGGCACAGTCAAACAACTCTCCGTTTAGAGTATACAAAGACCATTTTATTTTTCTCAGGAACAGCAGGCAGGCCCTTTTCTGCTTCTCTTGGTGAGCCACAGAGCAGGAAGCCTCGTTTGCATTTTTATGTTGTAGATCATTCAGTTCACATTATGTTTCTTTGATTACTTGAATATTTGAGCATTCCTGTTGGCCCCTTTCAGTTTTTTAACAGGTTTTGCTGCTACACTCTCAGTCTGGAACTTTAGAAATTAGGCACTCTGGCTGGTTTATTTAGGCTATTTTCTATTTTGGAGTACATCATATTCATTCTTTAACTCTCTGTGTCCAATCAGATCTTCAACACTAGAAAAATGTGTTAAAATTCTTGTTGCCTTGCATGGTTTTCTATCACAGAGAGGTTGTAATGAAAGTTTGTTTCTCAAGTATGAATTCACTATTCTGTCCATGAAGATGGTGAGCGCAACTGCAGCTTTGCTCTGCAGCTCAGTCGACCTCAGTTCTGTTAAGCTTTTTTTTAAAATGATGAAAGGGAAAGCATTGCAGTGGCTGCCACTGCAAAGCTACTTCCCCCCACCCTTTTGCAGAGCCCCGGACTTCTGCCCCGAGGTTCAGGGCTAATAGTGCCCTGCTATGTACATTTTAGTTAGGCAGGCTTATAACAGTGTGTGTGTGTGTCTACACGGCCTATTTGCCCCGACAGTATCGCTGCATTGTTTATATGACACAGGCGCCAACATGCAGCCATGTCTGGCTTTTACCCCCGAAACTGCACTTTTTTGCAGTATCATTTTACCACAATTTTTTAGTTGCTCCAAGGTCACCACGTTGTTTCTCCATCTGTCAGTGGTGGCCTCGGTTCAGGTTAGGCCAGTGGGCGTTGCTGGGGGGTGGATTTATGTTCAGCGTAAGCGTGGGAATGCAGGGCAGGGTGCAGAGGTCACACTTGAAGAGTCGAGTGGCTGCTGGCGCTGCAGTTTACGGGACAGATAGCCTGCGCTTCCTCCTGCTGTCTAAATGTATTGTTCCCGCCTCGCAGCAGCAATGTTACGGGATTTTGAGAGAAACAGCTACGAAGTGGCATCGTATAGACACCCCCCAGGTGTTTACTTACGTTTGGAAATTGTGGTAACCTTACCTCTATTTTTCATTTATTGTCATTTTATATTAGTAAATATGACAAACATATCACTATCCAGAAGCAAACGGAGTTTGCGACTATGGTCCCCTCTACAAGGATTCGCTTTTGAACCTGGTTAGGCGATTATGCGCATAATCGCTGAAGCGCATTTACGCCTAATACCTCTGCACGAGAGGCGGCGAAGCGCATTAACGGATGACCAAAATGCGCTTTACAAGTAGTTAATGCGCATAAGCGCTTGTTCACATAGGCAAAATGCACTTTAACGGCCAGAGCAAAATAAAACTCGCTGTTTAACGCGCATTCGATAATGCGCATAATCGGAGAGATAACGCGCCTCTACGCCTGATTTGCGCTCCATTCTTGTAGAGGTAAATTTTTTAAAGCGCCTTGAAAGAGCATTAAACCTCTCTTGTAGAGGCAGCCATTGTCACTGAGCTATTTTCTTATGGATATTTTATATATTTATTTTCTCTAGGAAGAGAAGGCAGCAGAGAAGAAGAAAGAAGCAAAGATTCTTGAAGAAAAACGTAAGGAAATTGAGAGCAGAGATCTGAAAAAAACCAGAGTGACTGATCTGGGAAAAGAAGGTGAAAAAAAAGAAAATGTCCAGAAAGCACATCAGAAAGGAAAGGATGAACTAGATAGTAATAAGAAAACTGGGCAAGTCAAAGAGGAAAAGTCCTCCAAGGACGAAAAGAAGATCTCCAAAGAGAAAGACAAAGCTGTAACAGGGGACAAAAGTATGGCAACTAAAGTGAGAGGGGAAGAAAAAGGTACAGTGGCAAAGAACAAATCAATAGAAGATAAAGGAAAAGAGGGAAAGGCAGGAGGGTTGAAGAGAGGGACTGAGAAGGATAGAAAGAGTGAAGATAAAAAAGAATCTGAAAGAACAAGAGAAAAAGATTCGGCTTCAAAGCAAGGCTCAGATAGAAAGAGAGAAGATAAAAAAGAACCTGAGAGAACAGGAGAAAAAAGTTCGGTTTTAAAGCCAGACTCAAAAGTTGGCAGTGAGGAGAAATCGCCAAAAGTCAGCAAAGGGACTTCTGAGGCAAAGGCCTCTATGCCAGAGCAAGAGAAAATGTTAACAGAGACTGCTGAAAGCAGCCCCTCTAAATCTGCAGACAGTTCTTCTAGCCAGAGCAAGGAAGAGGAGGCCACCAGCATCTTTGACGAACCCATGGAAAAAGTGAAGAATAATGACCCAGAGATGATAGAGATCAATGTCAACAACTCCGACTGCATCAACAACGAGATCCTGGTGCGCTTTGCTGAGGTCTTGGAATTCAACACTGTGGCCAAGGTCTTTGCATTGGCCAACACACGTGCCGACGATCACGTTGCTTTTGCCATCGCCATAATGCTGAAGTCAAACAAGACTTTGACCAGCATAAATCTCGATTCCAATCACATCACAGGCAAGGGGATCCTGGCCATCTTCCGCGCACTGCTGCAGAACAACACCCTGACGGAACTGCGCTTTCACAACCAGAGGCATATCTGTGGAGGGAAGACGGAGATGGAGATAGCCAAGCTGCTGAAAGAAAACACCACCCTGCTGAAACTGGGTTACCACTTTGAGCTAGCTGGGCCCCGCATGACGGTCACAAACCTACTGAGCAGGAACATGGACAAACAGCGACAGAAACGCCTGCAGGAGCAGAAGCAGGCTCAAGAAAAGGGGGAGAAGAAGGACTTCCTCGAGGTGCCAAAGCCAGTAGGCCTACTGGCCGTCTCACCTAAGGTTTCTCCACAATCATCCCCCCAAACCCCGCGTTGGAATTCCCGTAAAACTGATGCTAAGAAAGCTGGAGCCCCAAATGCCCCTCCTCCTCCCCCACCTCCTCTGGCCCCTCCTCCTGCCCCTCCCCTGATCAATGAAAATATACGGTTGTCTCTCTCCCCGGCATCTCAGAGGAAGATGGTGGAGAAAGCTCTTCCTCCACAAGAGAAGAACTCCAGAGACCAGCTTTTGGCTGCCATTCGCTCTAGCAATGTCAAACGCCTGAAAAAGGTAAGTAAAGGGCAAATGTGGAGGTCATTCTGGGGTGAAGCCCTTGGAGATTAATGATGGGTTCATTAAAGGCTACTCTATTGATAATGTCAGCATAGCATTAGGGTTTACACACACACACACACACACACACACACACATACTCATCACTTCTCCTCCCACAATCACCCCAGTGTTACTGTGTCTGATAACAGATTTTTTTCTCCATCACATATGTGCTGAAGAGCTGTAGTTCTGGGCTGTTGCCAAGTTCTGCCTGAGGAGTTCCAGGACCAGAATGAGACTCCTTCTGAGAACTAAATATTGTATTAATTTATTTATCAGAAGTATTTATAGCAATGTTCCAGGGTGGCTCACAATAAGAAATTTAAAAAGCAAACAACAACAACAACAACACTAAATACTAATAATGGTACTAATGCTAATACTAATACTATGAAAGTGATGCAACAATACTAAAACAAATAGAAATATAAGTATAATACAGCATAACAGCACAGGTTACAGAAAGTAAAGACAGCTTAATGCTAAGGCGGATTAAAAGGCCTGGGAAAATAAAAAGGTCTGGTGCTGACATGACAACAAAATAGAAGCCACCCACACAAGCTTCCTTGGGTGTCATTGCAGGGGTGATATAACTGGATTGCCATAATCATGGGATAGTTTAAAGCATTGGGGAGAGAAAGAGATGAGAATTGGAAGCAAGCATAGCAGCCACCAGTACCTGTAACTGATCTCCTGCCCAAGAAAAACGGAGGCACCTGAAAGCCATTTGACACACAATACTTTTCTTGCACTAAGATAATCTCCACAAAATATGTACACGATCACATATGAAAAAACACATATGTCTGTTTTGTAATATGCACATATATTGGGAAGCCAATGCATTGGTCAGCTTTCCAACATATGAACTCATGGCAAAACAGATGCTTCACATATGATGCACACCTTGTAAAAGTACCTCCTATACAGAAAATTGTATAGGGAATGTTGGCCTCGTTCAAATGTCACACAAAACCCATGGTAAAGGAATCTTAAGTATGGTTTGACATTATGTCTGAATTGACAAACTATGGTTTGTAAGTTACCAGAAAGCAAGTATCAGAAACCATAATTTGTACTGGGTTTGCAAGCTATGATTTGTGTAATCTATAGTTTAAAGAGATATTTGAATTGGCAAACCATAGTTTCAGCTTTAGCTCTGCCTCCAGGGACTGCTGTAATCCAGACAAGACTAATGGTGTTTTGGACCTGAGAGACTGGGAAATGAAAGTAGACAAATTTTTCTAAAGCATGGTTTGCCTAGTACAGTTGAGAGCTCAAACCATGGTTTGGGATCTAAACTGTTATTTAGTGCCAACTATGGTTTGGTGTGACATCTGAATTGAACCAATGTGTACAAAATGTGTACTTTAAAATATGTACAGAACGCACATATATCTGTTTCGCCTGTGGGGAAGCCAGTGCACCAGCTGGTTTCTCAAAATATTTCCAGCCCCAATGCAAGGTACTGATCTTAACCTTAAAAGCTCTGAATGGTCTGGGACCTGGGTACCAAAAGTATTACCTGTACCCACATGAACCTGCCTGATTAAGATCGTCCTTGGAGGCCCTTCTTCCGGTGCCTCCAGCTTTGAAGGTGAGGCAGGTGATAATCCAGAACAGGGGCTTTTAAATTGCGGCATACTGTCTTTAGAATTCACCATCATATATGAAAGTTGAAGATATTTTAATTTCCAGGCCAAACCTTTTCAAACAAGGTTCTTTCAGGGCCAATCAAGGTTCCTGCAGGGCCAAAATTGCATCATCAGTAGTTACCTTTGGTTTTAGATCTTGCATTAACAAGTACCTTTATTGTTTTGGCAGGTGGACGTTCCCAAATTACTGCAATAGGGAATGAAATCTAGGTTTACTGGAAGGACGAGGTTGCCAAGGCTGAATCACTGTATTTGTCTCTCGGGTGACTGTTTACATGAGAAGAACTCAGCAGGAGCAGGAGCCTGACCTGCACTAGTCCCAGAATGAGCAGTGTTCTCTGTGGGATTGAATTGAATGGATGGATTGGATGGACTGCCAAGGAGGCATTATGTCAGGAAGAAGCAATATTTATTTTTAGTGCTTTTTAATCATGAAAAGTCTTTTTTTTCCCGAGAGGAAGATCTGCCGAAGCTCGGAGTGTTGTGTATCTGGAGCGTTTGTCCAGCTTGCCTTGTGGGAGTTTAAAAAGTAAAGTGGCAGATACATTGAGTCTTCAAGGAGTCTATATCTGGGGCATGCCTGCTTATCTTGCCCATTACCCGGCAACAACACTGCAATCACTTGCCACTAGAAATATATCCATGAGCAAATCCACGCTGGAGCAGCAGCACCATGAGAATGATGCTGGACCCGTCTTTAGCACAGAAGGAGTCCAAAAGAAACAGCACTGCATTCTTGCCATTTGCTGCTAGATCTAACTGTCAGCACTCTTCCTGGAATATAATGAAAGAGGAGGATGGGGGAGAAATCACTGGGCCAAATCCAGTTGTCCAATGTCTCTGTGATCTCAAGGATTCTATTCCTCTGATAGTGCAAAGATAGGCTTATATGGGCCAGGATTTCCTTTGTTCCCAGAAGAGCTGCAAAAAGCTCTTTATGTGTCTCTGTGTTTTCTATATCTGCATTAAGGGCTTCTCCTGGTACCATGAACCAAGCTGTAAGTAAGCATGTGGCTGGGCAGTTAGGAAACCAAATGGATCACAGATCACACTGCTGAGGGGTGGGGCTATCTGGTGCTTGCACTTCTGAAGTGGGCAACATTATCCAAATGTTGTTTTGGAACCCCTAATCTTACAGCCCTGATGGGAGGGAAGGAGCAAGTTAAGGTTGGCCAAGTTTGAGAGGTGATGGAAAAGGCAAACAATGGCTGTTGAATATGGAATGGAATGGAAAAGACTTGAAAGCCCAAATTTGAAAAGTTTTGTGTAGCATCTCCAGAGCTCAGAGAAAACACTGCCAACTGTTTATTGACATTTTCCTGGCACTTGGGCTCCAACAGCATCACCATAGGCGAGGTGAGGCTAACCTAGGAGACAACACAAAATTCCTGCTACATAAATGCCAGGGCTCACATTTGCTAAAGACACAGCAATAGGCTTGTTTGGGAGACCAGAAGGTTTCTGTGCCAGTTCTTCTTTTTAAAATGCTAATACTGATTTAAAGGGAAAGAGGGATTCCGAAGGGAAAGGCATTTGTGACTAAACTATGGTCAACAAGCTTATGGTCAACCGATGTGCCAGCTTCACCTCCCTGTCACTCCTCTTTCCAGGTCAGTGAAGATCAATTTGTGCATTAACTTTGCAGCACGGTGGCCACTAAAATACTCCCCTGTTGCTGGATCCTATACTGTATTGGTAACATATGGATATTCTGCATTACTTGTGTAGCCTTGACCACAAGGGTACTTCCCACACCAGCACCAGCAGCCGTGACTGAGGGACAACAGTGAGGGACGTACCCATATCATTCAGGCTACTTATGTGATCTGGAAAAAACTTCCATATGGTGCTGATTGGGCATTTGAGTCAGCCACAGGGAAGCAGCAAATATGCCACAAAGGGGATATATGGAGTGGTCCTGAGAGCAGAAACATGACTACTGCCATTATCTGTTTGGTGGAAATTGCTGAATCGCTGTTTTCAGTCTCGAGGCCAAGAAATAGCAGTTGCTTCCCCTCTAGTTGAATAAAGTAGGTAACAGAGATCAGTGGTCTTTAACTGGCGGGTTGTGACCCAAAGTGAGTCACAAGATCAGGCAAGATGGGTCACAGCAAAGCTATTGCTGCCATGTTCAGCAATTATGAAATTGTGAAAGTGGGTTCCACGTTGCAGGTTGGTAGTCCAAGATGGGTTTCGGGTCTGGACCAGTTGAAGACCACTGACATAGATACATGGCATGGACTGGTCAAGGAGCATGGAACCTGACCTCCACATTTCACATGCAGAAAAATGTGCAAGAGGAGCTCAGCCACAACAGTCAGGGATGTGTTATCATGATTAAAGGGACAGTTTCTTTGCTCCTGCACATAGGGATGGATAATGGACAGCGCCATCTGCAAACAGCTCAGCTACTTGGATGTGACCCAGTGTAGTTCCCTGCATGTAAATCCAAGTACTGAGTTTAACTAGTTTGTGGCTCAGGCTGTAAATTAAGAAGAAAATTATGCATTTGTATGGCTATAAGAGTTTAATATATTTAGATATATATGGATATAACTAATATAACTCTATGGAGCAAATGTTTAATTTTGCACACGAACAGCCAAAACATATCTGCACTGAGACAATGCCAAGTGGTGCAGGTGCAAGCAACTGGAAAAGGATTGACTTTCCAGTCTATTTAAATCAACTTCCAAATCTGGAAACTCACTCATGGTTCCCCTGCAGCATGATAGAAACCAGCAAGAATTCACACCCAGAAACAGGTAGGTACCTCCCCCTCCCAGGCGGCATATGTTGGTGTCCATCCTTCCATGAGGGACAACTGGAGCTCCTATTAAATTAGAGTGTTTATGGAGAGCCTCACAACTCAACCAGGCCTTTTTCCCTTGCCAAATGTGCACACACACTGCAGGTAAAGGCTTCCTAATTAGCATCCATAAAATGCTGAAGGGGAAGTGGGTTTATGTAGCAATTTCAAGAGAATCGTGTTCTTTCTCTTTTAAAAGGCATGCTTTTAAAATATGGAGGAAAGCCATGCTCCAGAATAGGAAAGTGATCCTGGTTTCACATTTTTAGCACATTTGGGGAAATAGTGGTGAGAGAAATAACACAAGAGACAAATCACTTGAGCAAGGGATCTCAGGTGCAGATGCTGCTGCGGTTTTCAGCTCTGTAACTCGTGAATGTAAATCCCATTTGCAATATGTATAAAATCACCCGCACCTTCATTAATAAAGCTCACAAAATGCTGCTGATTGTGAGTAATGGGACATCCTGAGGTGGAGAGGGAGGTAATGAATCACTTTAGACCGGCTGCAAGTATGTAGAGAAAGGGATGGCTTTGTGAATGTGTCAACTGGAACCCATATTAGGCACCTGGCATTGCTCATCAGAATCGTGTTTCAACTGCTCCACAAGCTAGTTCATGGCCATTCCCATTTTGCAGATGGGCAGCTATAATGACTTCCCTGAGGTTATATGACTGGTCTGACCATTGAATCCAGGTTTCTTAGTTTCAGATCTCCATCCGCTGGTTCATACAGGCTCTAATAGCTGAGAAAATAAGTGAAAAGTTTATTCCTATATAAATACTGAGCAAAGCATGGCAGAAACTTAAGTTCATCTGCAGCCGGGATAGAACATTTCTGTTTGTGTACCAACACAAGCCCACCATCCACTCTTGAGTGTGCCAGGCACTGTGCCAGGGAAAAGTATCTCCTCCCTCCCGTTGCTGCCAGTTCAGTGGGTTGCATGCCAGCTCAGTGCAGAAGTCAATCACTGCTGAGGGTCTGACCGACTCCAAAGGCAGCTGAACACTGCTTCTCAGAGTCTGGAGAAATGTCTATATTTGGGCATTTTGCATAGACTAACCCAAGCAAAACTTCATTCCTTTGCTCTTCCTAATAGTGGGAAACTGTCCAATTGCCCAGAACGGCCAAGAAGAGGAGAAAACAAGGCCGAGCAACTCCCGCTTAGCTTCCTGCCTTCCCTCAGCTGGTGTTGCTTCCACCTGTGGTTCTCCTGTTACTGCCACCATGTTCTTTGCCATCTACCATTACGCAGACAGCTGTCCTCTGTTCTGAGGGGACCCAGCGGACCCTCTGCCATCACGAGCGCTCCCTTAACGGTTGTAAGTCAGTGCTGCATTGCAAACTTTCCCACAGGTGGCAGATGAAAATAGAAAAGATGGCAAGTGGCTCATCATGTGCAAGCAAAGGATACTGCTTTCAAAATATCTGTTTGCGCAACCCTCCCAAAACTGTATGTTCAAAGGCTTCATTTGCCGCCAATCTAGAAAGCAATTGTTTGCATGATAGGTCTACGTGATTTTTCAATGGCTTGTGTCCAGTCTTAAGATTGGCAGAGAACCCTGAAGGAGTGGAGAGGTGTTTTTCGCCAATCCCTCCTTCCCCCTACAACCTCCCCCTCCCCATGGCAGTGTGAGGGACTTCAGGAGGAAGGTAGAACTGGTGAAAATAGTCTCGCCCCTCTCTTTCTCTAGGGGGTGGGGGTGGGCTCTGCTGGGTCTCACTCTGTTCCATGAACAGATGTAGTCCTTCTTTTCACAGAACAGTCAGTCTGGATCCAACCCATTGTGTCACACAAAATCTCATCCTTTGCATGCTACAATTTCTTAAACACTTTTGCATTCTTTGACAAAAGCTGTGGTGCCCAGCACAAAAAAAATATTGTCTGATATTGTTCCAGACAAAGAGATACAGTTGGACAGAATGACATAATATTAGGCACAGATTTAGTGCACCACAGCCATTAATATAGAGATACTTTAGTAATCATACAGGGAAAAGATGGGACTGAGCCTTCCATTGCATAAGATCATGCGAGTTAGCCTTAAACTTCCACCGTACCTTAAACGGTGGTTCCTGATGGCATCAAAATGGGCAGAACATACGCCAGTCATACGTGTGATGTCCTTCTTCAAAGGTCTTTTACGGCCACACAGTGAAATATACAGGAAAAATAAATATACAATACACATACAAAGGGCAGGCCATCTAAAAGCTTCCCCCCCCCCCAAAAGAAGAACTTTTATATCTTTCTAAATGGTTTAGGAACATAGGAATCTGTCTTATATGAAATCAAACCATTTGGTCCATCTAGCCCAATATTGTCAACACTGATTGGCAGCACCTCTCCAGGGATTCAGGCAGAAGTTTTTCCCACCCTACCTGGAGATGCCATGGATTGAACCTGGAGGTTCCTGCATGCAAAGCATGTGTGTACCTGGTATACCTCTCTAGGGTCACAGCTAGTTGTAAAAACTCTGGGGAGGTTCATTGGGAATCGGGCAGAAATTAAAGGTATATGCTTGCAATTTTGGGCCAGCTTCTTTTTCATGAACCTTCTCTTGGAGAAAAGAGCAGTAAAAAGAGAAGTGTTAATTATCAACATTTGAGGAACACAACACTTAGAACAATCACTGGTGGCAGAAGTAAAGCAATGATGTCGCTTTTGCCAATTCTACCACGTGTCAACATGGCCAAAATCACAAGCTCTTGCCCTCCTGTGCTAGAAATCTGGAATAGCTATCAACCTCGTATTATCTAGATTGAATACTTCTAGATGAGGTTTGCATTGTGCAATCATCCTGCCCCATTCATGGAATTTTATGGGGGTGGGCTGGGGGTCCAGACAGGGCTGGCCCAAGACAGTTTGCTGCCTGAGGCAAAAGACAAGATGGTGCCTCCTCCATTCCATGAAGGCAGTACTAGCTTGGAGGTGCAGGGCAGACTACATGGCTCCACAGCAAACTCCTCTAATACCTTGCTGCCACCACCCAGTATATGCCGCCTGAAGCGACTAATGCTGCCTAATGGTAGGACCGGCCCTACCATTGTTGTCCTCAGCTTGTAACACTCCTGTGTTTTTTCACTACTTCTTCCATCTTTTTTCTTTCCACATTTTTAAAAAATCTATGAAGGAGAAAATGACAGAATAGCTGCGCAATGTATTTTGATTGGAAGTGCTAGGAAGTTCCATCTGCAAGCACCCCTAGTATTTTCATTTCACAGGCATGCATAGAAATGATTGAGAATGGCCTGGGATTTAGGGTGATTCCAGACAAGGCTTAATCATGCTTCATTCACTGGATGTTATAAGTATGTTTGTGTGTGTTTTCCAGATGACATTGTCTTCCAGTTGTAAACCTCCCATATTTTCCCACCATTTCTAATTTCTTCTTTTTAATTTCCATTAAAAAAACATTAAGAAGGAAAAGATGGAATAGCTGTACAATGGATGCTTCGAGGCAGTAGGCTCGTAGCACTATCAGTTAGAAGGTACTGTTCAGCTCTTTCTTCTTTTGTTCTTTAGGCTTACCTTGGAGTACATCCCATTGAACTCATTGGGACTTAATTCTGCATAGACATGCATAGGATTGCAGTGTTAATGGATTTTCTGCAGTAAGAAAAAAGATGGAAGAAATTGGAGCTCTCCATCCGGACACACTCTTAGCTTTAAGCTCAAGTAATGCAGCTATGCCCTCATGTGGTTGGATTTTTAACCTCGCATGCTCAAGTAAAGAGACACTGGCCTGGTTCTCAATCTCCGTGGCTTAAACAAGCCATGTTGGCTTGCTTAAGCTGTGGCACATGCCAGGCACATGTTGGGTGTGATATGAATAATTACTGCCCAGGTGCAACTTGTTGTGTCATCTGAACCTGGGCAACATTGCTTGTTTGAGGGTTAAACAAAATCAAATAACTCATGGACTGTTGAGTTATTTGAGGGTTGTTTTACCCTTCAACAAGCCATTCCATCTAGGTACAGACGACATGATCAAGTAGTGATTATTCAAATTGCACCCGGCATGTGTCGCAGCTTAAATAAGGAACTGTGGCTTGTGTAAGCCACCGTGATCGTATGAACCAGCCCATTGTCACTATTCATTTAGTTGGGACAGTGCAGTTTTAGAAAATATAAAATTGGATTTGCAGAGGTGTTAAGCACTTTTAATGTGTTTTTATGACATGATCCAACCACAAGGACTTTTAAACACATGCTTAACACTGCCTTTGAAATCAGTGGGATTTTCAGGTGGTAATTTTATATGCACATCTACTTGGGAATAGGTCCCACTGAACTTTTTTTTTAATCAATGGAGCAGTGATGAGGGAGGAAGTGTTTAACGTTTGGTCATAGCATGCTGGCTGCTATGAGTTATAGGACTTTTTTCTTTCTAAATATGCATAGAATTGCACCCTAAGTCACTTACCCAAAACAGCTCTAAAGCTGTTTTAAACATATGTTAAAAAAAAATAGGAGACATCATCACAGACCTTCCATGTTACATGTGTTTTGGTCATAAGGTGACACCCTATGCACATTTACCTGAGAATAAGTTCTACTGAAATCACTAGGACAGTTTCCAGGTAAGAATGCATGCAACCAGGCTGCCCATCTAAGAATCTGATCACAACAGTCAAATATTATTTGTTGGCTGAAGTAGAGTTCTCCAGTATCCTATTTTGGCAAATAGCCCTTGCAATAAATGCCTACATATTTTTATTCTTGCCAATGCATAGTAGAGACCCCAGGTACATGTGTTTTAAGTCAGGGCTGGGGAATGTGTGGCTCTCAGATGTTGTTGGACTCCAACTCCCATCAGCACCAGCCAGCAGGACCAATGGAAGAAAATGATGGGAGTTGTAGTCCAACAATCCCTGGAGGGCTACAGGTTCCCAGTCTGTGCTTTAAATGGAGAGTAGAGAGTGACATGAAAAAATACATTACAAGTCCAATGGTATATAGAAAGGCTTTGGGAAACTTTAATTTCAAAAAGCATATTTACCTTCCCACTTAAAAATCTTGAATTAAATAGAGCTGGAAGTAGTGCAAAGAAGGCAACCAAAATTATTAATGGGCTGGAGCAGCTTCCATGTGAGGAAAGGTTTTTTAGCTTAGAAAAAAGGTGAGTAAGGGGGCGGGGATATGATAAAGGTGTATAAACGTATGCATGGTGTGGAAAAAGTGGATAGGGTGAAGTTTTTCTCCCTCTCTCATATTACTAGGATCCTATCTACACTACTGCTTTAAAACGGTTTATAGCAGTTTTAAACCAGTTAATAACAGTTATTAACCAGTTTAAAACTGTTATAAACCGTTTTAAAGCAGTAGTGTAGATAGGTTCTAGGACTCGGGGTCATTCCATGAAACTGAATGGTGGGAGGTATAGGACAGATAAAAGGAAGTGCCTCTTCGCATGGCATATAGCTGAACCGAAGAATTTGCTACAAGAGGTAGTGATGGCCACCAACTTGGATGGTTTTATAAGGTCATTAACCAAATCCATGGAGGGTAATGCTCCTGGTCATGATGGCTATATATTACCACCAGTATCAAAGGTAGAATGCCTCTCAATACTAGTTGTTGAGGAACATGAGTGGGAGGGTGCTACTGCATTCATGTCCTGTTGTGGGCCTCCCATAGGCATCTGATTGGCCACTGTGCAAACAGAATGTTATACCACATATGCTTTTGGCTTGATTCAACACAGCTCTTCCTATGTTCTTAATTTGTAATTTAGATGCTACCAATCTACCAAGTGGCCCAAAAGTAGGTATACAGTATAGTTTATTTGCATTTTATTACATTAGGTATACAGTATAGTTTATTTGCATTTTGTTACATTGTTTATTACATTTACATTTGTTTAACACTGTTTAATCTTGTAAGTGCTCGAAATATATTCCATCAACGTTGCAACATTTCTCGAATCTTGTTCAGAACACTGTGACACCCAGTACGACACAAATTCCGGTCTGCATCAATGTCCATAAATGCTTCCGAGATTAACTCTTTTAATTTGTTCACTGTCTGGGGATTCCTCTTAAAAACCTTATTCTTTACTACGCCCCCCCAAAAAGAAGTCCATTGGTGTTAAGTCGGGTGAACGTGGCGGCCATTCAATGCTGCCACATCATCCGATCCAATGCTGTGGGAAGGCGTTGTCAAAATAGTCCCTTACTGCAGAAGCATAATGAGGAGGTGCCTCATTTTGTTGGAAGAGCAGTTCGGCGAAGTTAGCCCTGGTTCTGAGTTGTGGCACTACCACGTCGCATAACATGTTTAAGGTAATTGTTACTATCCACAGTTGTATGGAAGAAAACTTGTCTTACAACACCTTCGCTGGACAGTGCACCCCACACTGTGACGCCTGGCTGGTTCAGTTGAGATGTGATAGTAAAATGAGGATTTTCATCTGCCCAATACACACAGTTATGCCTGTTCACGTGGCCTGACAACTTGAAAGAAGCCTCATCTGACCAGATGATCTTACCAAGAAAGTCTGGTTCGTTAGAGATTTGGTTATGCATCATCTCACAGAATTGCAACCGACGGTCTGGGTCGTCCTCCAGAAGACCATGTAACAGTCTTGGACGGTACGGCTTCAATTTCAATTTATGCATTAAGCGTTTCAAGGACATTCTGGGTATGGATAATTGCTTAGACGCACATCGTGTGGACTTTTTCGGACTGTTCACAAATGTCAGAGCGACTCTCATCTCATTTTCCTCTGTCATAGACATCCTAGGATGTCCAGATTTCGGTGCATTAGCCACTGCACCAGTTGCTTCAAATTTATCTCTAAGACAATAAATTGTCAGACGTGTTGGTGGAGGAGTGTCAGATGCTTCTTGCCACGCTGCGCGCACTCGCTCGGCATTTTCAGTCTTCCAGTACTGCTTTAGAATCCACTTTCTTTGTTCTTGACTCAAGTTCGCTGCCATCATTCACAATATCAGTTAAAAAAAAACTAAACACCTAAACAACTGCACCTACTTTGGGGCCTCACTCCCCTCATTCTCCACACCTGTCACCATCTGTCACTCTTCCCAACTGTCATTCTGACTCCACCCACACATCTTCTACTCACACATTCTCTCCCCCTCCCATCAACATTCTAAACAACTGTATACCTACTCTTGAGCCACCCAGTCTGTATTTTTCACCATGTCATTATATTTCCCAAGTACAATAAATATCCAGAATTGTACTTAATTCTAGAGCACATCCACTAGATGTCTCTACTGGTGTATGTTAATACCAATGCATTTATGTATTAAAGAATTGTTAGAAATGGTCAAATGGTGAATTTCTTACAAGAGAAATTCACCATTACACCTATCTGGAAATGACACTCTCTAACTTGGATTTTTTTTACCATCTAATCCGAAATGCATTGGAAATAGTGGGAAGTTATCATTTGAAGCAAATTCATCCTGACATGTTCAGAGACAGTATCTTCATTATTTCTTTCCATGTGCAATCTGGAGTAAAATCTGACAGTGAAAATAAATTCCAGAGTAATCCTGCCTGATTCCACCCCCCCCCCCCCCATCAATTACTGCTGTGGACACTGTGCTTATCTTGCATACTTTTGTACTTTGCATAGAAATGGGATATTATTTCCGAAAGCTAAAGAACTATTTATATATTTGTGCTATTACACTATAGCACAGGGCCACCTAGAGGTTTTGTAGCGGAAAAGCATTAAAGGAAAAGCTCTTTGTGTGGAGCTCAGATCTCAATCTGCCACAAAACCAAAAGTACATGCAGCAGGAAATAGATGCAGTAGATTATCTGCCTAGTATAGAAAAGTTGTCAAAAGATTAATCAGTTAGGCGTTCTTTAATCAGATGACCTATGTGGCAGTGAGTGTCAAGGAAACACATAGTGGATGAAGTGTGCTCTAGTCCACAATACTTCATGCTACAATAAATTTGTTAGTCTTGCAAGATGCCTTAAGACTTTTTATTGAGGTTTTCTGGAAGGGATCTTGTCCCTTTTATCTGATGCAGATAGCAGGCAGAAATTCCAACAGGTAGCACTTTTCCCATCAGTATCTCTCCGTGAAAACAGAACCTGTTGACTTCCTACCTGTCAACGGCTGAGGTGGGTTGAGAACGTTGTTCCAGACGGATCAGATTCAGGCCTGCAATCCCGCCGGGGTCCAGTTCATTTGAAATCTCCGCCCTACGCTCAGCCGTCCTTCCTTCCGTGGTCCTAGAGCCAGGTCTCACGTATCCCAGCCCATCACCTCCGCCAGGGGGAGCGAGAGAGCGTCTGCCGGAGCCGGTTCCGACTCCGCTGGGCAGAAGACAAAAGCCCGGCCTGTCTTCCCTCACGACTTGCGCTCTTCGTGCTTCGGCATCCATGCCTGCGTTGCGCTCTTTCGCTGCGCGCTCGCGCACCCTAGCCTGCCAAGACGCAGAGGGCGGCGGCGGCGGCGGCGGCGGCGAGCGATGAGCCGCGGCGGGGCCGGCTGGCTGGCAGCGGCGGCGGCGGCGGCGGCGGCGCGATGGCCGGGCGGCGGCGCATGCTGAAGCGCAAGCCGAACTTCACGCTGCAGGAGATCGACATCCTCATGAGCGAAGTGCTCAAGTACGAGCAGCTGCTCTTCGGGGCCGCCTCCACCAACGTGAACGCCTACGAGAAGCAGAAGATCTGGTGGCGCATCACCAACAAGATCAACGCGGCCGGGCGCAACCAGCGAGACATCGGCGAGGTCAAGAACCGCTGGCGGGGCCTGCGGCGACGGGCCAACGATAAGATCGCCCGGCACCGCCTGCAGCAGCGCCAAGCGCAGCCCCCCGTCGACCGACCCCGCCTCGCGCTCCTCTCGGGCCCGGGCGGCGGCGGCGGCGGCGTGAGCAGCAGCGAGCCTTCCGCCCGGCCCGAACACGGGCCGGAATGGTCGCTGGTGCACAGCGCGTGCCCTTCGGACACTCCGCCGCTACCGAGCACTATGGAGGTGGCGGCTTCGGCTTTTCAGGGTGAGTTGCTCCCCGCCCCAGTCAGGTCGTCCTAGCCCTGGCAGGCACTGTTGGTTTCTTAGACCCCCTCTAGAAGGATTCCGTTTGACGCCTGTTCCTCCGATTATGCGCATCTTCTCGGAAGTGCACTCAACAGGTGACCTTACGGGTTGTTGTTTGAAATGCACTTTACAAGTAGTTAATGCGGAGAATCGCTTGTTCACATAGTCAAAATGCGCTTTAATGGCCAGAGCAAAATAAAACTCGCTAATTAACACGTATTCGATAATGCGCATAATCGGAGAGAAAAAGCGCCTCAACTCCCGATTTACACTCCACTCTTGTAGAGGTAAAAATTTTAATGAGACTTCAAAGAGCTTTAAACGTCTGGAGTAGAGGCAGCCTTAATCGTGTCAGAAGTCATGGCAAGGACAGGAATTGGGCGAGGAGGGCGGGGGGGGGGGTGCCATTCCTGCCACTTACTATGAAACTTGCAGCCTTCATGCAGGTGGGGAAAAGGGCAACGCTTCAGAAATGCAACCTTCTGGAACCCCAGAAAGGCTCTTTATTTTAGTAATTAAGCAGTGCCTCGTGGATCGAGTGGGCTAGCCTATACAGAGGTAGGTTTATTCTTCCCTGAGCTGGCATCCTCCAGATAATAATAAATTTTATTACAGCCTATTGGCCAATAGTAGCATCCTCCAGATGTGTTGGACTATAACTCCCATATTCATACTGGCTGGGGGTAATGGAAGTCTAAGTCCAGCACAGGGCACCAGGTTGGGGAAGACTACAGGCAGGGTTGGGATGAGTCGAATCCCGTCTTCCTGTCAGAATGTATGTACTCTGTTTGGTCTCCTTCTTGCAGATGCCAGATCACAGAATAACAAGGGGCTAGCTCAGTGGTAGAGCACCAGTTTTGCATACAGAAGAAGGTCCCACCTTTGGTCCCCAGCATCTCAGGCAGAGAAGGTAAAAACTCCTGCCTTGAACCCTGGTGGCTGTCCCAGTTATCATACCCTAATTATTGCCCTTCCCTGGTCCGTATTACTGGGTATGGATTGTTGTACAGTAAGGCACAAAGTGGTCTAATTTTCTTGCATCCCTAGGACAGCTGAGATGCGTGGAATGCTGTTTCCAGATTCATCTCACAGACTTCACACTAGTTTACAAGTCTTGATGGAAGAAGTCTATGTTGTCAAAGGTCACGTTCTCTTTTGGACAGCAGAGTTTGTTTATTCTGCATTACAGATTATATTTCCATGGGCCCACAACATCCTGTCTCAGGCAAGGAGTTGGATTAGAGGATTCATGGGATCCCTTCCAAGCTCTTTGATTTTCCTTGTAGTCTCTTTCCAACAATTTCTATAATATCCCCCACACACAAACTCCATTGTATTTATTTTTGAATATCTTATATATTCTGAACATCCTTCGTTCAGAGACAACCCCTAAACATGCACACCGGGATGATTTATTGGACGGTCCCACAATGAGCCATAGTTCTTTTCTTTTGAATGTATTCCTATATACAGGAAGTAGAGCAGGGGTAGGTGACCATATTTGGACTGCAACTCCCCAGAGCCCCAGCCAGCATGGCCAATGGTCAGGAATTATGAGAGTTGTAGTCCAATATACTAGGAGGGCACCAAGCTGCTTACTCCTGAGGTAGAAAGTCACTGCATTTAATTCCTATAAGGCAGCCTTCCCCAACCTGGAGGCCTCCAGATGTGTTAAACTACAACTTCCATCATCCCTCAGCCAGCACGACAAGGCTGCTATAAGCTAAACACTTGCGCTCGGCCCATGCTGATTTTCACCTGTCTGCAGCTATGAGGAGCAGCAGGGTCAACACAAGCAGTATTGACAGCAAAAGGAGAAAGAGTTGTGTCAGTGTAGGAAACTGCATGTCATGTTGTACTTTCTTCATGCACTTGTGATTACCATTAAACATGGCAGTATCGAAAACCCCTATGCAGATGCATGCCCTACTGAGGAATTCTCTTCCACGTGTCAGAATTGATTTTCTGTACAACAGAAACAGTTTTCCCTAGCAGAGCAGAAGGAATCCGTCTGAGGACAGCACAATGAGATGAATAGCTCAAGTGGGACTAGAAGATGGGTTGTGATGGAAATAATCATTCTTGCAAATTAGTCCACAAAACCACCAGCCCCCACATTTTAAAAAAGCTTTCCTGCTCACACTCAAAAGCTATTTGAGGCACACAAACAGCCTGCTGTTTTTGAAAGTGCCTGGCTATTTACAAGCTTGGAACAAATGAATGAGAATTATTTGTTTAGACTTCTTTCCCAACTTATCTCATGGCCATGCTGTAATATATCCATATCTAATTTTATCCTCACAGAAGGGAGGTCTTACACCCGGACTCACCCAGTGAAGTGCATGGTTGACTAGAAATTGAACCCAAGTCTTCTAAGTCACACTGGGTACTTTTAATAAGAAATTGTCTGGATTAAGGAAGGCGCAGCCTGCCAATAACAAAGGCATAAGAGGCAGAAATTCTAGCAGCTAAGAAGCAATCAATGTATGGGTGGAAATTTGGAGACCTAGCAAGAACAAAAAGGTTAATGCTTGACAGCACAATCCAGTGTATATTTACTCAAAAGACCCATTCAGTTCAGTGGGCTTTACTCCTAGGTATGTGTATACAAGATTGCAGCCTGAAGGTCTCAAACAAGAATCTGGCAATCAAAGGGCCATGTAAAAGACCTAAAACAAGAGTTTAACCTAGCTGAGACATCTGAGCCGTCCACTGAACCTACTACCAGTGTGGAGTAATAACTTTTCAGTCGCTGAAATTGGAGACTCAAATATGTGCCTTGTATCTATTTGTTAAATAAAAATCAGTCAGAAATCTCTTTAGTAGTTCCATTATTGCACACCAGACACAAATACATTTTGTATTTTAGCTTGCGTACGCTGCGGGGATGAGTGTGAAATTGGTCCTATCAAAAAGACTGAACCAGTGCTAAGCTACACTGGTTACAACTAGGGGTGTGCACGGACCCCCCGGATCGGATCGGGACCCGGATCGGGACCTCCAATTTTGTCCCGGACCGGTTCGGACAAAATCGGAGGCCCCCCGGACCGGATCGAGTCCGATCCCGACCCAAAAATCGTACATTTTTGGATCGGCCGCCATTTTTTTCCCCATAGACTTGCATTGCAATGCAAGTCTATGAGGAAAAAATGGCGGCGGGTGGGTAAGGGGGGGCCTAACTCCCTCCCCCCCCCGGGGCCGTCCGCTGTGGACGGCCCCGGCAGGTAAACCCCCTCCCCCGCGCTCCCTACCCCCCCTGGGGCCGCCCGCTTCCATCCGCTGGCGCCCGCGGGCGCCAGCGGATAGAAGCGGACAGCTCCGGGGGGGGGGGTAAGCCCCCTTCCCCGCCACTTACCTTCTCGGCCCGTCCGGCGCCGGCGGCTACTACCAGCGGGCTCCGCGGCCTACTCTCGAGTAGCGCGCCGGGTGATGACATCACCCGGCGCGCCACCCTGGAGCAGGCCGCGGAGCCTGCTGGTAGTAGTAGGCGCCGGCGCCGGACGGGAGCCGCTGGGCCGGGCAGGTAAGGGCCCCCCTCCCCCCTCCCCCCTCCGCGCGCCCCCTCCTCCCCTCCACGCACCCCCTCCTTACCTTTCCGGCCCGGCGGCTCCCGTCCGGCGCCGGCGCCTACTACTTCCAGCAGGCTCCGCGGCCTACTCTAGAGTAGCGCGCCGGGTGATGACATCACCCGGCGCGCCATCCTAGAGCAGGCCGCGGAGCCTGCTGGGAGTAGTAGGCGCCGGCGCCGGACGGGAGCCGCCGGGCCGGAAAGGTAAGGGCCCCCCTCCCCCCTCCGCGCGCCCCCTCCTCCCCTCCACGCACCCCCTCCTTACCTTCCCGGCCCGGTGGCTCCCGTCCGGCGCCAGCGCCTACTACTACCAGCAGGCTCCGCGGCCTGCTCTAGAGTAGCGCGCCGGGTGATGACATCACCCGGCGCGCCACCCTAGAGCAGGCCGCGGAGCCTGCTAGTAGTAGTAGGCGCCGGCGCCGGACGGGAGCCACCGGGCCGAGAAGGTAAGTGCCCCCCTCCTCCCCCCCCCGCTGTCCACTTTCATCGGCGGGCGCCCGCTGGCGCCCGCCAATGGAAGCGGCGGTGGGCGCCAGTGGGCGCCCGCCGATCCGCCGAACCGGTTCGGAGCTTTTTCGGACCGGTTCGGATTGGATCGGCCGATCCAGCTGCGGGATCGGAAATCGGATAATTTATCCGATTTCCCACTGGACCGGACTCGGATCGTGGATCGGGTCCGATCCAGTGCACATCCCTAGTTACAACAGTCTACAAATTGGTGCTTAATTAGTTGGCAATGTATCATCACTGTGCAATCCAAGTCCCACTGGACGGGAAGGTCATGCCAGGCACGTGGGAAATGGGACCTTAATTGTCCAGCAAATTAGTCACTGTGAACAATAGTGAACTAGATGGACCAATGGTCTAAACTCGGTATAAGGAATGACCTTCCACCTCGTGCTGAATGTACAGATTTTTTTTCCTGTTAAGTAGCAGAGCCTGCATTATGGGCTCTCAGAGGACATTAATATTGCCTTATAGGAAACCTGTCCATTTGGATATCAGGAAGGACCTAAATGGGCTCATTTGTCTTAACATGGGCTCTGGCTGGCTGCTACTTTGGGTTAACCTGATCTGTCCTCTCTGCTCTGGGCAGGTATGAAGGAGGAGCCAGTGAAGGAAGAGCCAGTAGATGTGAAGTCAGAGCCATTCCACCCCCTTCCCACTGAGACCATCCAGCAGCGTGTGACCCGGGGGGCCGAGAGGCGGCTTCTGAGGAGTTCTGGCCATGCCCCCGATGATCCCTGTGAGGGCTGGAGAAGAAGCCCCCCAAATTTCTCACAGACTGAGCTCTCAATCAGTGAGCTTGGGGGACAGCAGGAGGCCCTGGGTTCGGATTATGCAAGCATCACATTTGACCAGGAGTCACCACACGGGCAGCTGAATGGTTGTAATGTAGGAGATGTGGTAGCTCCTGGGACTGTGCCGATTCAGGAAGGGCCATCAGAAAGCAGCCAATTTAGCCTAGCACAAAGGTGGATTGTCCAGTCTAATGAGCAGTTGGTACAGGAGGTGCGTGCCTTCCGGCAGGAGTACACTGAAAGCCGCAGGGAGACTGCCTCCATCTTGCACAGCATTGCTGAAGCCCTGAGCGGTGTCCGCAGCAGCCTGTCTGAGATCCGGGATCTCTACCTCCGCCAGCAGGCACTGCCCAAGCAGTGAGGGTCCTATCAGCAGAAGACCCTGAGCACCTCTAAGTGCACACACCCTTTCATGGATAGGTATGCCAGCTCCTCCAGCAGTGCCTATACGGGCTAGAATTACTTCAGCTATTGAAAGAAATATTGTTTTGTGTTGGATTTTCCTAATTTCCAGCCTTCTAATCTCAGCTCAATAAAACTGTGATATGGGTATCTCGGTTTAGGAATTTGTTTCCAGGGAGGACATGCCTGAAGTGCTTTTGTATCATCTTCTGTTTAAACAGCAATTCATCTTTTGTTTACCCAGCTTCTGTTTCTACTAAAGAATCATACTCCTTTTCCTAAGTTCTAATAACATAAATAACCCTGGTATGTCTGCTACTTCCATTTTCTCTTCGCAGACTGTACTGAATGCATCCACACTGCTCAATTCCCTGTGCCAACCATGGTTCTCATGCCAGAAGTGGCTCAGTTTGTCCTGCTAAATATTGTGCAGTCTGCTTATGGTTGGCCTAAGGCAAAAATAGTGCCAATGGCTTTCATTTGATCATTTACAGTGGTGTGCTGTTGAGCAGATGCCAATACTGTTGTGTAAATTATTTGAGCGTTGTAAGGTAGAAGCAATAGTGATAGGAAAAGAGACCTCTGTCTAGACTCTCATGCTTCAGTAAGGTCCAGTCCATGGCAGAAGAAGGATTCCTCAACGCAAACATTGGTAAAATAGCACAATTTTTAAAATGCCCTTTCTCATAGATTTGAAAGAGGCTGTTCAGTAAGAGGTAAAAATCTCTGCTAACCTGGGATGTGATCTGTGGGGTCATAAGTTAGTTGATAAGTTGTGCTAAAAAGAAAAAAAGAAAGGAAACCAGATAATGGAGTATTCTCACACAGGCAAGAGGTTGCAAATGAAGTCAGCTGCAATATGTGACTATTTGGGCCCAGATCAGAAGAACTGTTTTCTTTTTTGAAGGATTAGATGTTTCAAGGGGAGAGGGGAGGGGAGAGGAGACTCTGCTGAATCTCTGTAAGTGAACGAGGAGAATAAACTAGAAAATATAATACAAGACTGCACTGAGGGAAAAAGCTGAAGGAATATTTTTGAACACCATGGTTACTGATCCAAACTGAGGCTTGTGTTACCATGGCAATTGGACTTTCGTTAGCTACTTAAGGTATACTGGCTGAGCTAGTTTGGTCTAGATTTTTTTTCCTTTTAATTTGTTCCTTTAGTTAACTAGAGTGAGAATTTACATTTTAGGACTGCACAAAGGTTGCCTTTACAGTTGTTTGTAAATATTACTGCTCTTTCATTCTCTCCCTTTCAGTTCTTTCAATTGCTTGTGGGCATTTACCTCAGTGCAGTATACACAAGTAGAGCTGCAACTGCTCATTTTCTCTCCTCCCACCCCAATATTCATATTTTTCCTTACCAAGCTCTTTATTGTTCCAAAAGCAAGAGTTGCTGTTTTTCCTCCTATTAAACACTGTTATTCTGCTGAAACCGTCTATCTATGCGCTAGCTGACGTGCCTCACACAGAGGAGGTAGAAGAACACACCACACACACACACACACACACACAGCATTAGCCTTATCAATATTAACAAGTTTAATCCACATTTTAGCAAACAACTCTGTGATGCAAACACTTGCCGTTCTGACTATAGCACAAGTTAGCAGTGGTGACTGTTGCTGCAGGGCCATCCCCACACAGTGGGAACAAGGTTTGAGCGAGGGAGACATCAAAATGCAGAAAGAGATGCACTCCCATGAGGAGCTTCTCAACAGCCAGGTGCCATAGCGTAGCAACAAGCTGCAGGGTTGTGCTCCGTTTTGCCCCCAGCTAAAGTCACACGCTCAGGGCATTGCTTCCCATCACAATGGGTCCATTGACCTCCCCAGTTGCTAAGAGCTATGAGCTCATGGGGAACTGCCTCACTGCTGGAAGATCATCATGTGATTGGAATTTTATTTTTATTTATTGCACAAGAGCTGCCTTTATATCCTGGCTGAAGCATTGTGACTTTGTTCTGCACCCTGCTTTTCTCTCTGGGTCTTTATTCCTCTCTGGGGGATTTAAACATAAGACTCTGCAATACTGTCTGGTCTAAAAGCTAGCATCTCCACAGCAGGAGAGGTACTGTACCCTAGACCTTGCATCCCCATCTCCACAGACTGGACTTTGCAGTAGTTTGAGAGGAAGGACAAAATTGAGACTGCAGTGGTAAATTGTGGAGTTGGTCAGGCAAGAGCCGTGCAGCAAGAATATAGGCAAAGCAACAGGAAGCACAAGGGACCTCCAGAGGAAATATGACTACATTGAAAATCAGGGAGAGCCTAGTTTAAAGGACTTAGACCCACTCCCTCCCCACTGGCCACAGACCAAGCTGAAGAGGGAAGGATTGGAGTATGAGACAAGGCACAAGGGCCCAGCTTAGCTATTCTTCCTTAAGTGTAAAGAGGGGCAAGGCTAACTGGGTTGGTTAGAATATTACGAAATACATGCTTATGTACATGGGAGGTTATTACCATGGGTTCAAGACCATTTTCACACATGATTTTTAAAAGAGGTTTCTGCTGCAGTCTTTTTCTGAGGGGTGTGAATTGTAAAACCAAAACTGGCCAGAATGCTTGTTCACATTACAAATGTCACTATTCTACTCCTTTCTCTTTAGCATTAATGATGGTCAGTTGTTGAAATAAATGGTGTAAGAGGAGCTCAAAAGAGGACCAAAATCCTCCGGCATAGTCGGTGAAGGGCTGTGCTCAAGAGGGATTTTGTGTGGGAAGAAAAACAAACATTGCTTGGAGCCTAAGATTCCAAATTGGGGAGGAGGCAGGACCACAGATTTTGTGTGTGTATAATAAATCAATGTTTCCCCTAAATGTTCAATTTCAACTGAGGGACATGGCAAAGATGTCTGCATTTTAGTACTGAGCTTGCTATTGAGCAAGTTTTAATCCAGATTGACTTCCCCTTCCCCCTGACAAGTACTGAATTGTATTGAATTAACATATACAGATGAGCAAGAACAGTGTTACCAGATGTGTTCCCATCATGAGTCAAGACTTCATAACTCCACAGACCCTCACGGTTATGCATCATTGCCAGATATCCAAGCTTTGTATCGCTCTACAGAACAGATGCTACTACTTCAGTGCGGCTTATATTTAAAGCCACAATACAAGAACGACAGGAATTTTGCACATGAGACTTGTTTTCTTGCTTAGTTTGGTCTAATATGAATGTAAAATCTACATTGGCTAGAATGCACAACTTAAAAATAGCTTCCCTTCCACACTGTATCCCTTGTTAACAACGTTCACATAAGTGCTTTTTAGTGTTGTAGGGGGAAATGACCTTTGCTACTGTTTTTCCCCAGGCAATATCCATGGGAAATGTTTCCTCAGGCTTGCAGATGAAGTGTAGAAGGAGGAATTGGCCTCAAAATCCTCAGAACCTACAAAGATATTGAACTTTCTCCAACCTGTGCTAAACAGCACACAAGTCCACTTGGCTACGTCTCTCAGGCCCACATCCTGTCTCTTACAAAGGTTCCTGTCAGGCCCACATCCTGTCTCTTATAAACATATTAATTATACTTACAGCTTCCTTTGGGTAACTCAAAACAGGCCATATGGGGCTTTCAGACAGTTTCCCCTCCAGGCACTGACCCTTACTGGCATCCACATAGTTTAATGGTATATAACAGCACCAAATGCCCTCAGGCTCGTTGGGTAGTTGGGCACCCTCATATCCATCTTTCCAAAGAGCCAGGGCTTCTTCAGGACACAAAACCTCACCCAGGGACTATGACCAGGGGACACAATTGATCCTCCTGTTGGTCAGGAAATATGGTAGGCCAAAGTCCCCATGTGAAAAAGGCTGTTCCACTTTGCTCTCTGTTGCCACTTTGAAGCAGATGCCTCCCCACCTCCCACTGAAGAGGCTCAGCTGCATGGGAGTGGGATATCTATGGCATTTTTACCAGCCTTGTGTGCCTGCCTTTGCACCAGCCCTTTCCTGAAGCCAGGTGGGAAATGAGGAGGTCTAAGAGTTTCCCTCACTGACACAGCCAGGAAAGGGCGGGAGGGTGGAGGGCAAAGAAGTGGAGTCATAATGCTTCCTACCATGCAGAGCAAAAGGTAACTAGTAAGGAAATTGGCAAATACGGAAGCTTGGCCTCGAGTTCCAGTGAAGCAGGACATCCATACAAGTTCTGTGGAGATGGATCTGGCAGGCCCAGAGAGAACGATTTTCATTGTACAATCTCCACAAAGTCCTCCTCAGGTACTGGGCTGCGACGGCTGTGGAGGTAAGTAGGGTGGGGGAGCTGAAGAAGGAAGTGATAGACAATCAGAATATGGTTACCACAAGGAACATCTCCCCCTATATTAGGGGTGCAGTACCTCAGGTTTGGAGGCCATATTCAATACTTCTGAGGTTCCCCAGAGGGCCACACTCCTTTCCCCAACCAAATATCATTGGGTGGTTTCACAACTTTTGTAGAGTTTTTCCCCATTCTAAAAGGCTTGGTTACTGGTAGTAAAAGCTTTAAGATAAAATATGTTGATATTTGTGGTATTTCAGCCCAGCCTCCTTTGCCTCCACCCCCTTTGTAAATGGCCCCAACCACCACTGGAATGTGGCTCCAAAATGGAATTCGGCCCTGGGGTTGAAAGATTTCCATTGGGCGGTGGCACAGAGACGACCCTTCTCCGTGGTGGTGTCCACCCTGTGGAATGATCTCCCCTCTGAAGTATGTCAGGCCTCAACACTGGCATGTTTTAGGCAATTACTGAAAATGTACCTGTTGGCTTTTCCCCAGCCATGAGGTAATTTTGAACCAACTACTAATATAACACTTCCATGTTTTTTTTTTTGTATTCCTTTGTAAACCACTTTATGGGTTGTTAAATGAGAAATAGTATTTAAATATTGCTAATATGAATAAATGCTAAGGATGTAGAGAGAAATCTGTAACAGATTCAAATGAATTTGGATTTCTATGAATATGACCTACAAATTCCACAGCAGACCAGCTTATGTGAGTCACACAGTTTCCGCAAACTGATTTTTCACTTGGGAACAGAATTCGAGTTAACACGAATTAGCGCTAATGCACATTAGAGCAAGTGGAGAAGGGGAATCTGATTTTAAAAATCCAGTTCCGTCAATGACTGAATGACAGAATGCAAGACACCTGACAATCCCTGAAACACAGACGCAATGGATTCAGCAAAATCCATATATCCCTAATAAGTGCACAAGGGTAAGAATCCCTCTCACCCACCCCATGACCAGCCAAAAGTAATCCTCTCAATCACTTCCAGTAGTAGCCTCTGTCACTGAAATCATCTAGTTAATTTTGGTCCTCTCACCACTTGCTCCACATTTCCCACAGTAAAAAAAAGGAAGAGAAGCAAGTGCTCAGAATGCTAAGATACTTTATTGTTCACGCCCAACACATTTCGGCCTATGTTGTTTTTTAAGGCCTTCAGGGGGTTGTAACATCAAGAAAACATTACATTATGTTTATGGGGATAACACATAACATATCAGTTTAGTGGGTTAGTTAGGCATATTGCCTCAAAAGGCCTGTGCCCATATATATGTTTCTTTTAAAAAAAAAAAATACAATGTGAAGGCTCTTGGGCCTGTCCACATTATACATGCATTGGGAGTGAACAATTAAGTATCTTAGCATTCTGATAACTTGCTTCTCCTCCTTTTGGTTTTTCCACATTTCCCACAGCAGTTTTTAAGAGTTTTATTCTAAGGGCAGGTTCTCTCTCTACATTGGTAGTGGACAGGACAACACAAAGGGCCTGTTAAGACAACACACTAAGCCATGGTTAGGCCGCTAACCCTTTTGCAGCAAGTGGTTAGTAAGTGTGTTTAAACTGTGGTTATGTAGCCACTGTGGTTAGGAATGGTTCACACAACACGCTAAGCCATGATGTTTAGCTCAAAACACTTAACCATCACGGTTTAGCATGTTGTCTGAACAGGGCCAAAACTTCAAGTTCTGTTTGCCATTGCTTCACACTCTTTTCTCACCTGTGGGGTTGTAGTATGGTGGTCCAGGGGGGTAGAGAGGATACTGTGCAGCTGGAACTGTTGAGGGATAGGGAACCACAGGTGTATATCCAGGGTGAAATGGTGATGGCCCTGCTTTGGGATCCATAGGGTAAGGACCTGGAGGGTGAACAGGGTAGCCAGACAGTGGGATCTCCTGACCTGGTGAAAGAAAACAGGCACAGTGAGAATGTACCAGACTAATGATTCTTCAAGAGAATCCTGTAAGTCAGGGAAGCAGAAACAAAATGTGGTGGAGGTTCAAATTATCTTCATGGGCCACATAACATCAGTGCACATGGCCATGTTCAATGACATCATTTCACTACCTGTCCATTTTGCCTTTCTATGGGGCTGGAGGGAGGCACAGAGTTCTATAGAACCTCCACAGGCGGGATTAGACCTGTAAGCCAGGATTTTCACATTCCCCCTGTAAATGATCCCCCGACTCCACAGAGGGCAGCTCCATTTCAGAGATGCCTGTCCCCAAAATCTTTTAAATAAATATCACCCCACCCCTTTAAAGGGTGAGCAGACATCAGACTCGCTGGATCTACTTTGTTGTTTACTAGGAACACAAGATCCGCCAACCAAGACCTGGAGCAAAATCAATTTAAAATTCATGAATTCTGAGCCCACGAATTTGTTTTGAAGGCCAGAATTGAATGGAACTCAATGTCCTACCACCTGAAAATCCACTCCTGGTTATCCCAAGTTTTCTTCATTTCATCAATTTAATTGGAAGTGTGTCGTTTTATTGCTACTACTGCTAAACAATTGGGAGTCAGAAATCCTTGCTAATCTGCAAATCACAAAAAGATCTATTATCACATCCAGGTTTAGCCCTGCTCTAAAGAATACACTCTATACTATAATGGGACATTCCCAAGGGTAGCCCCACATTCAGCCACTTGGCTATCCCCAAAGACATCTCATGGACTTGGACCATTTAAATCAGTGGTGGGTAATGTACAGCCCATGGGTGAATTTGCAGGTTGCCCTGAAATGTATTCCTTAAGAAAAAAATGTTTTTAAGTGGGGTGGGGGTGGCATCCATAACAATACAAAGTGCCCAAAGGGTAAAATTTAACTTGTTTGGACCCCACAGTGTTCGGAGGGGTCCAGGGGACAAAAATGGCCCCTGACCTCCCCAAGTTGCCCACTTCTAATTTAAACATACCAGACAGTGTAGGATAGTATCAGGGCATGAAGAACCGCTGAATTGTATCTAATGATGGCTTAGTATAAGCTAACTTTAGCTGATTCCTCCTACCCAATTAAACCCCCACCCTGAAAAATGGCTCCTGGGGGTATGGGATATGGTGCACAGGGTTTGAAGTACGGGGGTGACCCAAGTTGTGTTCCGCTTAAACAGAGGTGAGCAACAGGCACCACTCCTGGCCATGCAATGGCAATTTGGCTGACAAGGATACGAGAACTGGGGTTAAGGGTGGAGCCTCAGGGTTCGGGGGGGGGGGAAATGTGACCCCAAACCTCCAGATGTTGCCCAATCCTGTGCTAAGTCAAAGCCGCTATTGAATATACCCCACTCACTCAGATTCCAAAGAGTCCCAAAGTAGGGAAGTGCAGGTTCATCAAATCAGATTGCTGAAATATACGGTTGGAACAACTCCCAGTATCCCCAGTCAGCAAGATTGGGAAAGGCTGATATAAGCTCTGCTATGAGACATGGATATATTCTCTAGAACAGGTTTAACCCTCACAGTTTTTGTAGTTCCCTAGATGTGCATGGGCTTACGCATCTAGTTACTTTTTGTCAATTGCTTAAAACACTGATATTCACAATATTCTCAAACCTGTGACTTATTAGGACATTTCTACAAAAGCAGATATATCATTTCTGCATCAGAATCTGCAAATCATGGATATTCACACCATCTCTAGTCTTAACCTAGACTGTGAGCACGAAAGTGTTGGCCATGACAACAGGGCTCCACCTACCTTGATAGGGAGTCTGAATGTGATGCCGTCGCTGGTACAGGTAGCAACAGGAGCACAGGAAGCAGCAGACAATGGTGGCAACAATAGCCACAAAGAGGATCACGGCTGAAGCAATGCCAGCGATTGTTCTGGGACTACAAAAGGCACAGAGAAGATAACTGGGCTGTGCATACTACAGCATCTGATACCAATCCAGACACTAGAGTAGAATACATTGAGGTGGAAATACTAATGGGAGGAAATTCTCCCTCCCCTTCCCCCATCACATGGCTCCTTTCCTCGTATCTTTGCCGCCGCGTTGGCTCTATGAGCGGAAGTTTTGGTAGCGGGGCTCTCTGGAGAGCTAGCACAGATGAGTTCTTGCAAGAGCCCCACAGCGGCAGGTCTCTCCATTGACCCAATATGGTGGCTGCAGCAAAAGTAAGGGGGATGGCAGCAAAAGTAAGGAGGGCAAGTGACAACACAAAGAGGGTAGGTGGCTGCTCCAGAGAGCCCTGACGGTCACTCTCTCACTGCGGTAAAGGTCACAGCAAGGAAGTGGCTGGCAGGGATCTCCAGAGCACCCACCGGAGGCACCAGAACAGTGGCAGTGGGCCCTCCTGGTAGGAGCAGCCAATTTGCCACTCCTCCACCTGATACGAGTGTCTCACCCTGCTTCATGGGAGGGCCAGCCCTGGTGTGTGTGCGTGCGTGTGTGTGTAACTGATCATAGAGAAGGGGTAACAGAGAGAAGGAGAAAGAAGTTGCAGCCTGGGATAATTTGAATGGAGGCAAAACAGACTCTTTTTGGAATTGTGAAAGGATTTTGGAGAAGTGGGGGTAGAGCAAATGCAGAGGTTTGGGAAGAAAATGAATGGAGGGGCTTAAAAACAACAGGCAGCTGAAAAGCCAAGGGGGTTGGAGCTGCAGATGGGGTGGAATATTAGGAGAAACGTAAAGAAAATAAATGATAATGCCAAGATTAACCTCATCTGCTGACTTGTGAGCTCTGTTAAGCCTGTTCTGGAAAAACAAGGAGAAATAGAGGTAACGATGAGAGACTGTTCTTCTGAGCAGCAAGTGTAAGGGGTCTTCCTGGATGGAAAGAATCCTTTCTAAAAATCCATGAATGTGGGATGCTGGTTTTATCCCTCCTCTCAGGATCCAGTAATTGAAAACAAACAAAACAAGTTCTCACTTCAAGATTGCTCACCAGATGTTGGGAAATGGATTTTCAGGTGCTAGACATCAGGAGCAGGAAGAAGAAAATAGCTTTCTTTTCTCCTTTGGGATGTGAGGAAAAGTGGGGAGGAATTGATGGGAATTAGCACAATTATTTCTGGCTATTACAGATCCAGAAAAGAAAGGTAGCCAGGATCTCAGCAATTGTCTTAAAGAAAGGGCCTCATTTAGGTGGCAAGTGGTCAGTCAAGCAGGCTCGGCATGACAGACTTTGGCTAGATCTATACTACTGCTTTATAGCAGTATTGAAGTGCACTGAAAAATGTTGGGGCACAATCCACATTCCATATACCGCTTTCATAGTGTTATTTCCTGCTTTTTATCCCACATTCGTAATGATTTGACACAAGGTGCAGATCTGGCCTTTATCCTTTGTCTCTCATTTGAAGCAAAAGTTGCCCTTTCCCCTTCTAATTCTGTTCTGACACAATACTGGGGAATTTCAGAGTATTTTTAAAATATTTTAAAAGGTTAAACAAAGTGAATTGGCTAGTAATTTTTCCTTGGACTTCAGCATAAAATATTTCTTGATGGAAGATTCTGTGATTGTTACGGTAACATAAGATCAGAAATTTGCAAGTGCTAACACAGAGAAATTAAGGCATTCATTGGCTGGCCAGCAAGTTGATTGCAAGAAGTCATGTAGTCCATTTCACTTGGGATGTGCAGGGCCTGAATATCGTACTGGAACTTGCTAGTCTGCTTTCCTCCAAAACCAAGAAAACCAGTCCTCTTCCAGATACAGCTCCCTTCTTCCCACAAATAGCAACATTTGGGGGGTGCTTTGTAACATCTGTGTTCTCAGCATTATATAGATAAATTACATGGCAGATTACTTTCAGCTATACTTAAAAATCGACCCACCCCCATACCCACAATAACACAGATAACAATTACCATTTAATGTGTTAGCTAACACTGAAAGAAAGGGTCAAGTCCTCCCACCACTACTACTCTTTTGAGAACCTGCATGTAGGTTAAAGAGCATACAGAGTTAACTTAATGAGGGCATCCACAGGAAGCCTTGCCAGCTGGAAACTCCCTGAGGGCAGCCTGGAATCATACTTGGTCCAACCATCTTTGGGGCAGGCTGTTTTAATAGGTTCCTTCATCTTTGCAGACAGTGGGCTTTTCTACATGAGACTTTCAACCTGCACCTTTACTGAGTCTTCTGCTTCCGGATTCTTTTTGGGATTAAGATCGACTCCTTTACGCGTGTCTTTTTCCAGAGGTTTTTCTTTCTCTGCCTTCCTATATGTTCTATTATACAACCTCTAGGTGGTGCTATAGAAAAGCAAAATAGCACAATTATGAAAGGCTTCTATAATGCAGTTCAGAAAAAAAAAACCACATTTTCCTCGTTGGGGGGGGGGGAGAAACTCAGTAATGGTTGCAAAGCATGGGAGAGGCCCTGGAGGATGACGATGTCGTGTAAAGGACCTGCAAACTACTGTGAGTGAGTAATCACTAGCGCACAATAAAAGCCTCCTGTAGACAGGATCTACAGGGTCGGTGAAGCTCACCCTCACTAGTGAAAGATCATACCTATGACATTTGGGATTTATTCCTAAAGGGAACTTTCCATGCTGAGCTATGAGAGAACTCCAGTGTGCGTGTTTGTAATTAATATGCAGCCATAAAGGGATGTGTGAATTTGATCAGAGCAGGAGGAAAGTGGGTGCTTAGCCCTTTTGCCACGGACTGTTTTCCCTGATCAAAATCTCCCCAGGTGCGGAGCAGGGACTTTGATGGTAACAACAACTCAGAGGAAAGGGCAAAGTACATACCACACTGTAGTGACCTGACCAGGTTTGTATCCCCACCATCACCAGGCACACACATGACTGCATCTCAGTAACACAAAGAAGAAGTGAGGAAGACTGCTCAGAACTTTCCCCTGTCCCATCTACTTTGGCTCTTTGGGGATGGATGATGCCCCATCTTGTCTCTTCCCACCCCCTTCCCTGACTCTGTCATTCTTACCCAAATGCTATGCAGTGCTTTTGCTGCCGCTCAGTGAGGAGTTTCCGGGGGTCCATACAGCAGTAACGTTGATAACAGTCACCACAGCAGAAGGAGAGAAAGTTGCAGTCGAAACCAGGGTGCCATGAGCCATTTCGGTCCATGTACCACTTGCAGTCCTCATCAGCCGAGACTGGGAAAGATTGAAGAAGCCGATCAGTAGTCTTAGGCTGTTTCCACACTGGCCTTTTTTTGAGGGATTGTCCCTGGGTGCTTTCTGGGTGTCCAAATAATGCACAGGGACTTCTGGGGGCAGGGGGAGATGGGCACAGGTTTTCCCTGGGAAAACCCGATTCTTCCAGCGGTCCCGGGAACGTCCCAAGACTGCAGGAGATGTGGGCACCCATTCTACCTGGTGCCTGCTTACTCACGAGTAAGCATGGCACCAGAAACAGGCAGAGACCTGTGCGGCACGGCTCTGTGCCCATTAGAGGAGGGGGGCAGCAATTTCGCCACCCCTGGGATGGCAGGGAGGGGGTTTGGGGCCCAATTTCAGGTTGTTGGGTTTTTTTAACTCACATTTTTCACTGGAGCGCAATTGCGCTCCCTGCTCTGGCTTTTTTTTGGTTTGTTTTTGTTTTGTTTTGTTGTGTTTTTTTAATGATGTCCGCGACATCCCTGTTTCCTTCCGAGACATGTGCTGCATGTACATGCTGGGGGAGGCTCTCGCGATTAGGATATCACAAGAACCTCCCCACTCCCTCCCAGAATGCCGGGAGATGTAGGAAGGGCCTTAATCTGCTCAGACAACTGCCCAGGAGATCAGTGATAAGCTTGCTAAGAAACAATGGTGGGACAGCACATGGGCATCCCACAGGTTAGCCTCTGGGGAATTAGCCTGTGGGTTGTATTCAAAAGCCTTCCCACAGATTGTAAAACAGATAAATGTATTGGATTCAAATTATTATTTAGCCAGAAGATTGCATAAACAATCTTTCTTTAAAGAAAAAAAAGCCAATACATCCGGGCTGTGGAACCTCACGACTGGGGGCCAAATCCAGCTCTTCTAGGGTCCCAATCCGCCCCTGCAGTGTTCCCCACATGCAAACAGAGAAGGACCTTGTAAGTAAATTACCCAACTGCATAGAGCTGAAACTAGGGTGACCAGATAAAATCCAGGTCAGGGCTCATGTAACTTTAACAGTTGAAGAGAAAAGGGAATTTCAGCCAGAGTCATTTGTATGTAATTAGTTCCTGGTGAAATTCCCTCTTCATCATAACTGTTAAAGTTGCAGGGTCCCTGCCTTCTTTTGTATATGGTCACTCTAGTATAGTGCCTGCCCTTTAACTGTTGGGATGAAGAGGGAATATCACCAGGAACTAATTGCATACAAATGACACTGGCTGAAATTCCCTTTTCTCTACAACTGTTAAAGTTACATGAGCCCTGACCTGGATTTTATCTGGTCAGCATAGCTGAAACATTATGCAATGAAAGCTGAATGCTATACACACTTTCTTACATAATAAATGTACCCTATGGGTTACACAATGTAAAAGATATACTTTGAATAAACAGAATAATGAACAGTATGAACACAGGTGATTCTAGCTAAATGAGCATATAATAAACCCAATTGTTATAGAAAGAAAACTGATTACAATAGGGTGACCAGATAAAATCCAGGTCAGGGCTCATGTAACTTTAACAGTTGAAGAGAAAAGGGAATTTCAGCCAGAGTCATTTGTATGCAATTAGTTCCTGGTGAAATTCCCTCTTCATCATAACTGTTAAAGTTGCAGGGGCCCTGCCTTCTTTTGTATATGGTCACTCTAGTATAGTGCCTGCACCTTTAACTGTTGTGATGAAGAGGGAATATCACCAGGAACTAATTGCATACAAATGACACTGGCTGAAATTCCTTTTTCTCTACAACTCTTAAAGTTACATGAGCCCTGACCTGGATTTTATCTGGTCAGCATAGATTACAACACTGAAATTAATTTTGATAGGTTCACAAATGTTCAATAAGTAATAAGCAGACAACAACTCTGAATTGTGTTGTGCGTTTCAGTACTTCATCAGTGAAACTAATTATATTCCAGGCCACACTCTATATCACTCTCACTCCACGTTGCAATAGGAGAATAAGCTTCATTGAGTCAAAGAGTGTTTTAATCTTATGGGAGCTCCATGAATTGGCTCACAGTGCCTCAGTAATTACTTTGCAGGGAGTGCTTCTCACCTTCTGCAAAACTTCAAAGACCTGCTTTGTACTATCCTGATCAATGTCAAATGCTATGACCAGATACAAAAGAGGGAAGGGCTCCTGCAGCTTTAACTGTTATGATGAAGAGGGAATTTCACCAGGTGCTGCATGCATACAAATGACGCCTGCTGAAATTCCCTTCTCTATACAACTGTTAAAGATACAGGGGCCCTGTCTTCCTTTCCATATGGTCACCCTACCTTAGTCAGCATTGTCAACTGGGGCATGCTGGGAGTTGGAGGACTTTTCCCCCCAAGGAGAATAGGGAAAGAGTTCAAAGAGCCAGGCTGATAGTCCTCAATCTTTGTGGCCTGAATTTTATTTTTCCCACCCCAAAAGTAAACACAACCCGCTCCATTATGGAAATTCCTGTTACAGTATTTAACTACTGAGCACTATTATTACACAGCTGTAATTGTATGTGGAAATGAAAAGAAATAACAACCATGTAATCATGTGGGTTGTCTCCCTGGCAGACTGTCAGGGATCCACCTCGACTGTCAGAGTTCCACCTTCCTGGCTCCACTCTCTGACCCTGCTCCTTAAAGATATCTTGCCTCTTTAAGAGCCACTCTGTCCCTCTTGGGACCCAAGTTTCCACCTTTCCTCTTTCCCCTCTCAGTAGCGTGGGGGTTTTAGCTGTAGGTGGGTGTGAAATGGAATCTCCAACAACTCAGGTTTTAAACCAAAACTCTTTACTATTCCAGACATAGTAAGGCACACTTGCTTAATGTATTTACACACATAGAGCTGTTACTTTCAAAAGCAATACAAACAAACAAACAGAAATCAAACCACAGTTTCATCTGGCTTGGCTACCTGAAACTTGGTAGTTCAGTGCAGCTTTCCTCAATCAGGCTCTGAGTCCCTCCCAGCGCCCAATTGTCCTGCATCTCTCTGGGATGACTCAATCCTCCATCCCCAACAACTTGAATGCTTCCCCTCTTTTCTCCTTTTTAAAACTCTCTCCAACTAGCAGCTTTTTCCCGCTTCTCAGTTTGAACTGCCAACTGCTGTTTTAACTCCACCTCTCTCAGTAATTTTCCTGCTCACAGCTTTCTACCTTTCACCTAGAAACCTGATCTTACCGGGCCAGAGTGTCCTTAATCTAAACACGAAACCTTTTGAGTGTCTGCTTTCTTTAACTCTGTTTACTCCCATTAGTCTTTTCCCAACACGCTTTTGTTTACAAAGTTACCTCTGTACATACCATTTAACCCTTGATAATACAGTTGAACCCTCACACAGACAATGTTCTATGTCTCATACAGTCAATAAAAGCAACCTTGTATTTTCTAAAAAATTTAAGGTTTCATGAAAATCTGTGTAACATCAGAGTATAAGAAGACTCCTGTCAGATCAGACCTAAGGCCATATCTAATCCAGCATCCTGTTGTGGCCCATTTAGCCCCACAAAAAACAAAAACTCAATATAAACTCAATATAGAAAAACCAAGAAGGGGGCCTTTTTTGTTGTAGCATCCCGGTTGTGGAATGAGCTCCCCACAGAGGTTAGCCTGCCACCTACTCGCTGTGGTCCTTTTGGAGCCAGATGAACACCTTATTTTCTTAGGCATTTTAGAGCTTTTCAACAGGAGGCATTTATTGTGTGCTCGTGATTCCTTACGCACAGTTGTTTATGGGATTTTTTTAGATAACACTGCAATCCTCCAGTTCTGCTTCTGTTTTTTTCAGCGCACTTCCCGATTTTTTAAATGGGAAAAGTAGGATATTATTTTAGAACATGGGAAATAGCGCTGTTTCTCCTTATGTATTTGAGCTATTCTGCTATATCACAGCTCCACCTAGAGCTAATGTAGTGGAAAAGCAGGAAAAGAAAGGCCCTTTATTAGCTTGGATCTCAATTGTGCTACAAAACTATAGGTAGATAGTACAGTAATTAATAGCCTCGTGTAGAAAAGCTCTTAGTCTTTCAGTTTCTGTAGTTTTTAAATATGTTTCTGTATTTTAAATCTTTGCACTGCTGCTAGGTTTTATTTTGGTTATTATTTTTCATTTGGGTTTTATACTGTAGTTTTCAACTTTTAGAATGTTGTATTTTATGGCTGTAATTGTTGTGAACTGCCCAGAGACCTTCAGCTATTGGGTGGTATAGAAACTGAATACATAAAGAGAAAATACCATCCTGCCCAGGGATTAATTTGTGTTGAGACACAGCCAGGATTATATTTTTGGCAGTGAGGTTGAGCCCTGGAATAGTTGAAGGAAAATGCCTCTGAGCATGTACAGAGCACATTTCCTTCACCACTCGCCAACTGAAGCCCATCCGCTCCCACACCCTTAAAATAAAGGAAATATAACTGTATTTCTGCTAAAGTTTATACCAGTACTCAGTACCAGACAGCATCCATTTTAAAACCCTTTAATAAAGCCTAAGGAATGGACTAGAATTCAACAATAGTTCAGGATGCAATCTGAATCCCCTATGTATTCACTGGTTAGGATCCACTTCTACAAGGATCCCTTGTATAACTTCCTCTTACATGCAGTGGAAATTTCCTGCATGAATATATGCATTTGGGAAAGAAAACAGTTCTCCGTTGTACTAGCTGGCTCTCTCTCCATGTGTTTCACCACAATAGTTAATCCCCTTTCAAAGCAAGAGCAGCAAGTCTTCTTTGAAAGAGTTCAAATCTCCAGGGCCCGACAAACTGCATCTTAGAGTAATAAAGGAGCTGGCAGAAGAACTCTCAGAACCACTCTCTATTATCCTTGAGAAATCATGGAAGATGGGTGAAGTGCTGGATGACTGGAGGAGGACTAATGTTGTCCCTATCTTCAAAATAGGCAAAAAGGAGGAACCTGGGAACTACAAACCAGTCAGTCTAACATCCATCCCTGGGAAAATTTTGGAACAGATTATAAATAAGTCATTCTGTAAAAACCTTGAAAACAATGCAGTGATTACTAAAAGCCAGCATGGATTTGTCAAGAACAAATCCTGTCATACAAATCTGATCTCATTTTTTGATCGGGTAACCTCCCTTGTGGACTGTGGGAATGCTGTGGATATAGTATACCTTGACTTCAGCAAAGCTTTTGACAAAGTGCCCCATGACATTCTGATTAACAAACTAGTGAAAAGTGGGCTAGATGGAACAACTATTAGGTGGATCCCTAGTTGGCTACAGAATCGGACTCAAAGAGTGCTTATCAGTGGTACCTTTTCACGCAGGGGGGAGGTAACGAGGGGGGTACAGCAGGGCTCAGTCCTGGGCCCAGTGCTCTTCAACATTTTTATTAATGATTTGGAAGAGGAGGTGCAGGGAATGCTTATCAAATTTGCAGACGACACAAAATTGGGTGGGATCGCTAATACCCTGGAAGGCAGAAACAAACTCCAAAGTGATCTTGATAGACTGGAGTAAAGGCTGAAAACAACAGAATGAAATTTAATAGGGATAAATGCCAAGTTCTACACCTAGGAAAAAGAAACCAAATGCACAGTTACAAGATGAGGGACACTTGGCTAATCAATACGACAAGCGAGAAGGATCTTGGAATTGTTGTAGATCACAAGCTGAATATGAGCCAACAGTGTGATGTGGCTGCAAAAAAAGCAAATGCTATTTTGGGCTGCATTAATAGCTTCCAAATCGCACGAGGTACTGGTTCCCCTCTATTCGGCACTGGTTAGGCCCCATCTTGAGTATTGTGTGCAGTTCTGGGCACCACACTTCAAGAAGGATGCAGACAAGCTGGAGCATGTTCAGAGGAGGGCAACAAGGATGATCAGGGGTCTGGAAACAAAGCCCTATGAGGAGAGATTGAAAGAACTAGGCATGTTTAGCCTGGAGAAGAGAAGATCGAGGGGAGACATGATAGCACTCTTCAAATACTTGAAAGGTTGTCACACAGAGGAGGGCCAGGATCTCTTTTCGATCAGCCCAGAATGCAGAACATGGAATAACAGGCTGAAGTTACAGGAAAACAGATTCCGGCTGGACTTCAGGAAAAACTTCCTGACTGTTAGAGCAATACGACAATGGAATCAATTACCTAGGGAGGTGGTGGGCTCTCCCACATTAGAGGCATTCAAGAGGCAGCTGGACAACCATCTGTCAGGGATGCTTTAAGGTAGATTCCTGCATTGAGCAGGGGGTTGAACTCGATGGCCTTATAGGCCCCTTCCAACTCTACTATTATATAGGGTGACCATATTTTGGAAACCAAAAAGGAGGACAACATGGCCGCCCCAAGGGGGCGTGCCCACCAACATGCCCAGCCCTCAAGGGGGCGTGCCCACCTGAACATGGCCTTGATCACATCTCTGGTTTCACAGACACAATTAAGACAAACTGTTCTACGTAACATCTTAATGTTAAAATCACTGATATAAAGAACAAGT
Organism: Anniella stebbinsi; assembly: GCA_029215795.1. NCBI lineage: Eukaryota > Metazoa > Chordata > Lepidosauria > Squamata > Anniellidae > Anniella > Anniella stebbinsi. The sequence continues at coordinate 40,969,769 of JARDYH010000004.1, read as the reverse complement.
TAGACATTCATTGTATCTGAAATTAACTTCACTCACTCCTACTTTTTTTAGCTTTTGCTGTACTTTGAAGCTTTTGCTATACTCTGTGTGATACAGTCTCCCCTTCCCTCAAATATCTTTTCTGACTGCAAATCCTTCACTGGATGACCATAGTCTCACCTTTCCTAACATTTAACACTCTTTCTCCATCACCTTTCTCACACCCATACTCACAGATTCAGCATACTGCTACCACTGAACAGGTGCAGTAAAATCTAGTACAACAAACTAGCAACCTAGCATTCAGAAAGAGTATAAAATATAATTACCCTGTAAACATTGGCCATGGAACAAAATGGACTAAAGGCTTGCAGTCACTTCTCCCTAGCACTTCTTAGCTTAGCCAGATCCACACCAAGCAGGATATAGCAGTGTGAAAGCAGTATATAAAAGGCAGGAGCCACACTATTGCTTTATAGCAGTATTGAAGTGCACTGACAACTGCTAGGGCCCATTGACACATGCCATATACCGCTATATCCTACTTGGTGTAGATCTGGCCCTTGTTTCAAGTTCAGGTTTATCAGTGAGAAATTACTCTAAAAATGTGTCATTATATCTCTGGTTCATTAGCCATGTAAACAAGACCATGGTTAGTAGCTATACAAAGAAAGGCTGGAACAGTTGCCCATTATCACAATGCTAGCTAAACAAGGATCTTTCCCTCCTTTTATCCAAATATTTCTTGAATTTACACTGCCTCAGTGTGCAGAGAAAAAAAATCCCAATCAGGGACCCAAAGAAAACTGCCCAAAGAAATGACAGGTACAAGTCCCATTAATTTCAATAAAGCTTACTCCCAGATAAATGAATATAGGATTGCAGCCTCTTCACATCTGTTCACCTTACACTAGCAAGTGCAAGCCCCTCCTGTCAATGACAACCATGCATTTACAGAACCTGGACTCGTGGATCATATAACCAACAGGTGCTCTCCAGAAAGATGCTTTCAGAGCCTAGCAGATCCAGACACTCAGAAAAAACAAGCCACACTATGCACTCACATATTATCTTGCTGGGACAGGACAATTCCCAGCATGACCAGATACAAAAGAGGACAGGGCTCCTGTAACTTTAACTGCTAACCTTTCACCAGGTGGGGGGATGGTAAATACACAAAGCCACACTGTAAAATAATCAGAATCTCAAAGCCATACAGAAAAGCAATATTTGGAACGGAGCTGACAGTTGTAAGAGCGTGTATCCCTTTGCATGTTGTATAAAAATAATCAACAACATTTGCATCAGCATCAACACAAAAGCAGTTTTGGAGCCACATTTCTTTTTATTACAGGAACAAACCAATGGTGGTGTTAATGGTGATGACCCATCAATAAGGAAAGTATACATTCCAATTGAGACAGGCAAAAATATTCCACTTCTTCCCTAACGGAAGGAACACTGTTCTCTTCAATGCACGCATTGTTATCACAAACATGTCTTGGGATGAGAAGGATGAAGTATATCACCCTATCAGATTCTCAGTTCAGATGTAATGGGAAACCATGGTTTCCCAGTCTATGAACAAGCTGCTGAGAGCTGTGGACTTGTGTATCCACCCTACTTTACATTCCAAAGGGGGAGATCAGAAACATCTACTTCCAATTTTAAACTATGGTTTGTTTAAATGATAGTTTCAAAACAAGACAGGACCTGAAACCATGTTTGATCTTGGCTTGATATCATTAAAACTAGGGGTGTGCATCGGATCGGATCCGATCCACGATCCGAATCCGATCCGCCCCAAAAATCGGAAAATCCGATCCGATCCGATCCGATCCGACACACCATCCGATCCGATCCGATCCGATCCGACGAGGTCCGATCCGGATCGGATCGGATCGGCGGATCGGACGCCATTTTAAATGCGTTTTTCCCATAGCAAAGTATTGTTGTTTTACAAAAACGCCTATAACTTTTTCATTTTTAACGACAGAAGGATGAAACTTGGGCACATTTTACACTGGTTAGGGATAGTTATCTGTGAGAAATTTCAGAAAGATTGGTGCATGCAGTTTGTGGCAATTAATTTTTTAATAAATAACATGGAATGCCTATAACTCGGTCATTTTTAAAGTTACACACATGAAACTTTGCCACATTGTAGGTGGTACCTTGGGACCCACGTGTGTGAAATCCCAGAACCGTGGGTGCTTGCCTGGTGTGGCAATGAATTTTTGAAAAATGGGTAGTAGTGGGGTAAATGCAGTTATGCCTCCCATGTTTTTATTTTTAAAGATACAAACAGGACACTTCGGCACATTACAGGGAACACTTCCCTTGATATGTGTGTAAAATTTCAGACAGCTAGCTCCAGGCATGTGTTGACAATGAATTGTTGAAAATTGGGTAGCAGTGGGGTAAAATACAGTTTTGCCTCCCATTTTTTTATTTTCAAAGATACAAACGGGAAACTTTGGCACATTGCAGGGAACACTTCACTTCAAATGTGTGTGAAATTTCCGGAAGCTAGGTGCAATATTTTAGTGGGAAACGAACGTTTATTCATGGCATTTCACATGGGATTTATGGGTTGGTTTGAAGAGCTACCAAGCTCTAACTCGCTCACATGGCAGAGGACCTATGCCCGCTCATACGCTGAAAATTTCACAAACTTTGGTGCAATACTTTAGTGGGAAAATAAAGGTTTATTCATGGCATTTCACATGGGATTTATGGGTTGGTTTTAAGAGCTACAAAGCTCTAACTCGCTCACATGGCAGAGGACTTATGCCCGCTCAAACGCTGAAAATTTCACAAACTTTGGTGCAATACTTTAGTGGGAAAACAAAGGTTTATTCATGGCATTTCACATGGGATTTATGGGTTGGTTTTAAGAGCTACCAAGCTCTAACTCGCTCACATGGCAGAGGACTTATGCCCGCTCAAACGCTGAAAATTTCACAAACTTTGGTGCAATGCTTTAGTGGGAAAACAAAGGTTAAACTTTATTATTTTAAACCTTCAGGAAAGGGAGGGGGAGGCTGTGTTTGTGTGTGTGTGTTTGACAGCTTGATCCACCAATTGTGCTTTAGAATACATGACTGAATCACCGAATCCTGTGAAGACTTTCTTCAGCCTCCAATCGCAATGCTGGAGGAGGGCACCAGTATATATTCTCTCAGCCCTGCCCTTCTGGCTCTTTGTGGGTTGAACGTGGAGGAGATTAGGGAGTGTTTTGGAGCTGTGTTGGAGAGACTGTATTGATTGAATTGATTTGATTGCATTTGGAGGTGGTTTTGAGGAGTTTCTGATCTTTTACTTCAGCTTTTCTTGTTCTCTCTCTTGGCTTTCCTTTCTCTCTTGCCTTTCCTTTCTTAGATAGCACGTTTGTTTGTCTGTGAGTTCAGTTTGTCTTTGCAGTGAGTGTGTTTGTTCTTCTTTCGCTTTCTGAAAAAAACCCCAAAAAATAATAAAAAAATATTTCTATCCTCTCTCTCTCTCTCTCTCTCTCTCTCTGTGTGTGTGTGTGTGTGTGTGTGTGCTTGTGAGTGAGTGTGTGTTGCTGGGCTGTGTAGCCTGCTGCTACAAACACAAAAAAAGTCAGCAAAGCACACACTTATACAACAATAAAAATAAATAAAAATAAAAATAAAATGAAGCGTGGCACTCAAAGGGGGGGTGCTCCCAAGGCAGCATTTGGGAGAGGCTGCTCTGGGCGTGGCGCTGCTGCTGCTGCTGCTGCTGCTGCTGCTGGGACCAGCAGCAGGCAGCCTACTTCCACACCCCCAGTTAAACTGAGGCGTTCTCCACTGGGGCAGCAGAAGCAGGCAGAGGCAACTCAAAGTAGTGCCTGCAGGGCACTCTTTCAGCAACATGAGGCAGGTGCTGGGAGCAGCAGTGGGCATGAAGAAGGAGCACTATATCCAGCTCCTTCTTTGGTGGGTGAGCCTGTGAACCCGCTGACTGATCTTTTCCCAGATTTTGTGGAAGTCAGCGAGGTTCAGAGTGAGAAGGAGGACTCTGATGTGGGGCAAGAGGAAGAGCAGGCAGCACCAGAGACTTACTCTCCACAATCCGTCCTCTCTTCCACTCATTCCCTTGCTCCTGAGGTGACACCACAGAGCGAAGGCGCCGGCAGGCCGTCTGTGTCACCCCAGAAGCGACAGGCAAGCAAGGTGTGGGACCACTTTGAGGTGGGAGTGGATTCCCGCTTTGCTGTCTGTCACCACTGCAAGATGTCAGTGAGCAGGGGAAAAATGCCAGGCCACTTCACCACCACGAACCTCAGCCGCCACATGCAGAGGCACCACCAGTCTGTTTTGCTTGGGACCGAGGCGGGCACCTCGCAGCAGACTGGTGCTAGCGGCAAGGGCAAGCAGAAGGCTCCTGCAACTTCTGCCAGCTCTCGACCTCCCATCCCCAAGAGGCTTCGCCAGGCCACCATGGAAGAGATGGGGTGGGGGAAGTATGGAGCCACAAGGTGGCGTTTTCCAGCGCCCAACCAGATCACCAATTGCATCGGTGAGATGGTGGCGTTGGATGACCAGCCATTCAGCCTCGTCGAGAACGCAGGCTTCAAGAGGCTGATGGCTCTTGTGGTTCCATACTACAAGCCGCCGTGTCGCACCACCCTGAGCAGGCGTGTGGTGCCCTCCCTGTACCAGGCATGCAGGGAGTTAGTTCTGGGTCGTCTGTGCCAGGCAGAGGCACAGAAGGTGCACTTCACTTCGGACATCTGGTCCAGCGAAGGAGGAGTGCACGCTTACCTGTCCCTGACGGCTCACTGGTGGGGAGCCTCAGGGCAGGAAGCACCCAGGACTTCTGGGACTGGGAAGGAGGGCTGCTGCTGGGCCCTCCTTCATACCGCAGTCATGGACCAGTCCCACACGGCGGAGGAGATTACAGAGGCCATGAACCGCATGGTGGCAGGGTGGCTGGGCGGGCACCAGCACACCCGCGGTTACATGGTCACGGACGGGGGAGCCAATATGCTGAAGGCGGTGCGCGATGGCGGATTTGAGGGCATCCGCTGCATCGCGCACGTCTTCAACCTGGTCGTCAGGGATGGCCTTGGAGGCAGCAAGGCCCCTCTCCCTCCCCAAATCCGTAATCTCCTAGAGAGCTGCAGGAAGGTGGCTGGGCATTTCCACCACAGCGTGAAGGGCAGTCGGTTGCTGCGGGAGAAGCAGCAGGAGCTGGGACTTCCGCAGCACCGGCTAGTGCAGGACGTGGCAACACGTTGGAACTCCACCTACCACATGCTCGAGCGTATGGTGGAGCAACAGCGTGTTGTCCACGAGGTGTTCAGGGTCGGGGACATTGGCATCCAGGCCCCACTGTCCAGGCAGCAGTGGGAGGCCATGTCCCAGCTTCTGGTGGTCCTCAAGCCGTTCCTTGAGGCCACCGAGACCCTGAGCAGCAGCACTGCCCTTCTCAGCCAGGTGCTCCCCGTGGCCAGGCATCTCCAGAATCAGATGGGCGAGTTTCTGGAGGCCGGGGATGCCGTCACCGGCAGGCGCTTCCTGCCAGAGGTGCGGGAAGTGGTGACGAGGCTGAGGGAAAGCCTATCCCGCCGGGTCCAGCCTCTCTACAACGAGAGGCAGTACATGTTGGCCACCATGTGCGACCCGCGCATCAAGGATGGGTTATGTGGGCAGACTTCCCGGGCAGGTTGGGTGGAAATGCTGGTGACGGACGTTCAGGCGGCCCGGGATGCCAGGATTGGGCAGGCAGAGGAGGAGGCCAGCGAAGCCCAGGCGCTAAGTCCGCTGAGCACCACCAGCAGCGGCGGCAGCAGCACCACCACACCCAGCAGGGGGACAGGCCAGGGGTTTTGGGACAAGGCTTTGCAGGCTGCGGTTGGGCATAGAGGCACTCAACCCAGCCGCCGCCAGGATGACGCTGCAGCAGCAGTGCAGCGTTACCTGGCGGAGCAGATGGAGGACGGCTCCATCGAACCCCTGGCCTACTGGTCATCTCGGCGCCAGATGTGGCCTGATCTGGCGCGGGTGGCCATGGACAGAATCAGCTGCCCACCGTCCAGCGTTCCAAGCGAGCGGGTGTTTTCCATGGCGGGCGACGTGGTCACACCCCACCGCTCTCGCTTGGACGCTGAGATTGTGGAGCAGCTGGTCTTCCTCAAGGTCAATCTGCCCCTGCTGGGATACCCCACCCTCATGCCCGCGGGGGAGTAATTGGCAGGCACCCCCCATCCATCCCACACCTTTGGGCAGGCACCGGCAGGCCCTTGATTTTTAATTCTTATTTTCGGTTAATTAATTTTATTTACTTTAATTTACTGGCTGTGTTGTTTACAGCTCAGTAACTCAACTCTGAACGATGGATCTCGAAGGGATCTAGTTTCTTCTCCTAGCCTCTTACATTGAGGGGATGCACAAGCATCTCACACATTCTATGTTGTTTGACTTGAACCAATGTGCTTGCACGTGTGCCTCTGAAATTGGACTCCGATGGCTCCCTCCAGGCCTTCTGTAAGGTCCCACACTTCCATGGGCGTTTCTTCTTGTAAGACCACGTCAGAGGCTCATGAGAACTTTGGATAAGAAGAAGGCTTAATTTTATCGCCAAGGAACGCATGCACCTCTCTGACTATGAACGAAGGACGCGATAGGATTCCTCTTCCAGGCTCCTACATTGAGTGGATGACAAGCAGCATCCCACACTGTTTCTGACTGTGTCTTTTGGACTTATGTGGCAGCCTTGCAGGGCTGTCACTGTGTGTTGTGTTTATTTTGGCTATATGATTTAAAAAACTGCCTGCCCGCCTGCCCACCTGCTAGGTTGCCGCCATTGTGAAGTAGCCGGAATGCGTGGGCTGGTCTCACGGTTCTATTGCTTACTTGTGCAATGCGCAAGCGCCTGGCATCATGCCCGCCTCTGCCTCTGCCTCTGCCTCTGCCTGCCTGCCTGCCTGCTAGGTTGCCGCCATTGTGAAGTAGCCGGAATGCGTGGGCTGGTCTCACGGTTCTATTGCTTACTTGTGCAATGTGCAAGCGCCTGGCATCATACCCGCCTCTGCCTCTGCCTCTGCCTGCCTGCCTGCCTGCCCGCCTGCCCACCTGCTAGGTTGCCGCCATTGTGAAGTAGCCGGAATGCGTGGGCTGGTCTCACGGTTCTATTGCTTACTTGTGCAATGCGCAAGCGCCTGGCATCATGCCCGCCTCTGCCTCTGCCTCTGCCTGCCTGCCTGCCTGCCCGCCTGCCCACCTGCTAGGTTGCCGCCATTGTGAAGTAGCCGGAATGCGTGGGCTGGTCTCACGGTTCTATTGCTTACTTGTGCAATGCGCAAGCGCCTGGCATCATGCCCGCCTCTGCCTCTGCCTGCCTGCCTGCCTGCCCGCCTGCCCACCTGCTAGGTTGCCGCCATTGTGAAGTAGCCGGAATGCGTGGGCTGGTCTCACGATTCTATTGCTTACTTGTGCAATGCGCAAGCGCCTGGCATCATGCCCGCCTCTGCCTCTGCCTCTGCCTGCCTGCCTGCCTGCCCGCCTGCCCACCTGCTAGGTTGCCGCCATTGTGAAGTAGCCGGAATGCGTGGGCTGGTCTCACGATTCTATTGCTTACTTGTGCAATGCGCAAGCGCCTGGCATCATGCCCGCCTCTGCCTCTGCCTGCCTGCCTGCCTGCCCGCCTGCCCACCTGCTAGGTTGCCGCCATTGTGAAGTAGCCGGAATGCGTGGGCTGGTCTCACGATTCTATTGCTTACTTGTGCAATGCGCAAGCGCCTGGCATCATGCCCGCCTCTGCCTCTGCCTGCCTGCCTGCCTGCCCGCCTGCCCACCTGCTAGGTTGCCGCCATTGTGAAGTAGCCGGAATGCGTGGGCTGGTCTCACGATTCTATTGCTTACTTGTGCAATGCGCAAGCGCCTGGCATCATGCCCGCCTCTGCCTCTGCCTCTGCCTCTGCCTGCCTGCCTGCCTGCCTGCCCACCTGCTAGGTTGCCGCCATTGTGAAGTAGCCGGAATGCGTGGGCTGGTCTCACGATTCTATTGCTTACTTGTGCAATGCGCAAGCGCCTGGCATCATGCCCGCCTCTGCCTCTGCCTCTGCCTGCCTGCCTGCCTGCCCGCCTGCCCACCTGCTAGGTTGCCGCCATTGTGAAGTAGCCGGAATGCGTGGGCTGGTCTCACGGTTCTATTGCTTACTTGTGCAATGCGCAAGCGCCTGGCATCATGCCCGCCTCTGCCTCTGCCTGCCTGCCTGCCTGCCCACCTGCTAGGTTGCCGCCATTGTGAAGTAGCCGGAATGCGTGGGCTGGTCTCACGGTTCTATTGCTTACTTGTGCAATGTGCAAGCGCCTGGCATCATGCCCGCCTCTGCCTCTGCCTGCCTGCCTGCCTGCCCGCCTGCCCACCTGCTAGGTTGCCGCCATTGTGAAGTAGCCGGAATGCGTGGGCTGGTCTCACGATTCTATTGCTTACTTGTGCAATGCGCAAGCGCCTGGCATCATGCCCGCCTCTGCCTCTGCCTCTGCCTGCCTGCCTGCCTGCCCGCCTGCCCACCTGCTAGGTTGCCGCCATTGTGAAGTAGCCGGAATGCGTGGGCTGGTCTCACGATTCTATTGCTTACTTGTGCAATGCGCAAGCGCCTGGCATCATGCCCGCCTCTGCCTCTGCTTCTGCCTGCCTGCCTGCCTGCCCGCCTGCCCACCTGCTAGGTTGCCGCCATTGTGAAGTAGCCGGAATGCGTGGGCTGGTCTCACGGTTCTATTGCTTACTTGTGCACTGCGCAAGCGCCTGGCATCATGCCCGCCTCTGCCTCTGCCTGCCTGCCTGCCTGCCCACCTGCTAGGTTGCCGCCATTGTGAAGTAGCCGGAATGCGTGGGCTGGTCTCACGGTTCTATTGCTTACTTGTGCAATGTGCAAGCGCCTGGCATCATGCCCGCCTCTGCCTGCCTGCCACTGTGACTTTGCCTGGAGGAGCCTATACCAATGTGACGTTGCCTGGAGGAGCCTATGCCAATGTGACTTTGCCTGGAGGAGCCTATGCCAATGTGACTTTGCCTGGAGGAGCCTATGCCAATGTGACTTTGCTTGGAGGAGCCTATGCCAATGTGACTTTGCCTGGAGGAGCCTATGCCAATGTGACTTTGCCTGGAGGAGCCTATGCCACTGTGACTTTGCCTGGAGGAGCCTATGCCAATGTGACTTTGCCTGGAGGAGCCTATGCCAATGTGACTTTGCCTGGAGGAGCCTATGCCAATGTGACTTTGCCTGGAGGAGCCTATGCCACTGTGACTTTGCCTGGAGGAGCCTATGCCACTGTGACTTTGCCTGGAGGAGCCTATGCCAATGTGACTTTGCCTGGAGGAGCCTATGCCAATGTGACTTTGCCTGGAGGAGCCTATGCCAATGTGACTTTGCCTGGAGGAGCCTATGCCAATGTGACTTTGCCTGGAGGAGCCTATGCCAATGTGACTTTGCCTGGAGGAGCCTATGCCAATGTGACTTTGCCTGGAGGAGCCTATGCCAATGTGACTTTGCCTGGAGGAGCCTATGTGCCACTGGAGTCCTCCGATCCACAGCGGCCGCACGAATAAGGTAAGTGTGTGCAGTCAACGCAGGGACACCTGAGAGTGTCCAGAAGTGGGGCAGTCTGAGATCTTACTTCCGAGTAAGCAAGCAGGCAGCCCCGTGTGCCTACTGGGGCGTGGGCACTCAGGACCGGGCAGATGCCAGTCCTGGGTGAGAGGGAGCCAATGGTGGAAAAGTATGATTTATCTCATGTTAATTCTTTCCCCCCCCCTCCTTCTTTTGCAGCCTATGGAACTCTTCGCCACTGCGCAAAGCGGACCCGTGATTCCAGACTGCCCATCTGCCCCAGCCACGGCCACATGGAGGTGGCCCCTCAATTCACGTCACCCCTACGACTCAGGTAAGAGTGCAGGCAGAGTGGCCATATAGAAAAGAAGGCAGGGCCCCTGCACCTTTAACTGTTGTGATGAAGAGGGAATCTCAGCAGGAACTAATTGCCTATAAATGACACTGGCTGAAATTCCCTTTTCTCTACAACTGCTGAAGTTAGGAACCCTGACCTGGATTTGATCTGGTCAGCCTAACGTAGGGTGCTATTAGGAGTGAATGAATAACCCAAGGACAAAAGAAATGGTGATTCTCTAATGCTCCGGTAAGCTGTGTCCTGCCAGACACAAAAGGATAGCCAATCCCTCTAACAATGGGCTCAGAAGAGTGATTTAGAAAGGGAGGGGTGCAGCAGGAGAAAGAGGATTGCATCACAAACAAGAGAAGTGTGCCGGTGGGAGACTACTAGGACTTGCATGTATTAATTATTTAATACAAATCTTTATTTATTTTCCTTTCTTCTTTTGCAGTATAAAAGTATTCATGTAATATTCATTATCCCCCTCCTCTTCTTTTGCAGCCTATGGAACTCTCACTGCCACAGTGCCCGGGAAAGGAGAGACTTTGCCCATTAAATGCCAGCCTGCCTGCCCGCTGCTGATGCCACCTGCCGCCTTCCAGATCGTTCCTGCGAGGAGGGCCAGCCGCCTTCCTTGCACAAGCCGTGGGACTAGGGGTCCTCCAGGAGAATCTCACCGAGTCCTCAACGCCCTCAGGACTATGGTAAGTGTTCTGTGAATGGGGGGGCACCTTCCACCTAACTAAAGGTTGGCTGTCTGCCTGCTAACTTCCGAGTAAGCAGGCAGGCCCGTGTGCCTACTTTGGCGTGGGCACTCAGGAACGGCCAATCCTGGGTGGGAGGGAGCTAGTTGTGTTAAAGTGGTCAACTAATATTCATTCTTTTTTTCCCCCCCTCCTTCTTTTGCAGCCTATGGAACTCTTCGCCACTGCGCAAAGCGGACCCGTAATTCCAGACTGCCCATCTGCCCCAGCCACGGCCGCATGGAGGTGGCCCATCGATTCACGTCGCCCGCACGACTCAGGTAAGAGCCTGTCAGAGAGCTTACCCACGAGTAAGCAAACAGGCAGCCCCGTGTGCCTGCTGGGGCGTGGGCACTCAGGACCGGGCACATGCCAGTCTTGGGTGGGAGGGAGCCAGTGGTGGAAAAGTATCATTTTTCTCATATTCTTCCCCCCCCCTTCTTCTTTTGCAGCCTATGGAACTCTTTGCCACAGTGCCCAGGAGAGACGGTAATGCAGATTGCCCACCTGCCCGTCACTGCCCACCTGGAAGTGGCATCTTATCAACAACGCCCTCAGGAGGACTATGGTAAGTGTTCTGTGAATGGGGGGGCACCTTCCACCTAACTAAAGGGTGGCTGTCTGCCTGCTAAGTTCCGAGAAAGCAGGCAGCCCCGTGTGCCTACTTTGGCATGGGCACTCCAGAACGGCCAATCCTGGGTGGGAGGGAGCTAGTTGTGTTGAAGTGGTCAACTAATATTCATTCTTTTTTCCCCCCCTTCTTCTTTTGCAGCCTATGGAACTCTTCGCCACTGCGCAAAGCGCACCCGTGATTCCAGACTGCCCATCTGCCCCAGCCACGGCCGCATGGAGGTGGCCCATCGATTCACGTCGCCCGCACGACTCAGGTAAGAGCCTGTCAGAGAGCTTACCCACGAGTAAGCAAGCAGGCAGCCCCGTGTGCCTGCTGGGGCGTGGGCACTCAGGACCGGGCACATGCCAGTCTTGGGTGGGAGGGAGCCAGTGGTGGAAAAGTATCATTTTTCTCATATTCTTCCCCCCCCCCTTCTTCTTTTGCAGCCTATGGAACTCTTTGCCACAGTGCCCAGGAGAGACGGTAATGCAGACTGCCCACCTGCCCGTCACTGCCCACCTGGAAGTGGCATCTTATCAACAACGCCCTCAGGAGGACTATGGTAAGTGTTCTGTGAATGGGGGGGCACCTTCCACCTAACTAAAGGGTGGCTGTCTGCCTGCTAAGTTCCGAGAAAGCAGGCAGCCCCGTGTGCCTACTTTGGCATGGGCACTCAGGAACGGCCACTCCTGGGTGGGAGGGAGCTAGTTGTGTTGAAGTGGTCAACTAATATTCATTCTTTTTCCCCCCCCTTCTTCTTTTGCAGCCTATGGAACTCTTCGCCACTGCGCAAAGCGCACCCGTGATTCCAGACTGCCCATCTGCCCCAGCCACGGCCGCATGGAGGTGGCCCATCGATTCACGTCGCCCGCACGACTCAGGTAAGAGTGCAGGCAGAGTGGGCATATAGAAAAGAAGGCAGGGCCCCTGCACCTTTAACTGTTGTGATGGAATCTCAGCAGGAACTAATTCCATACAAATGACACTGGCAGAAATTCCCTTTTCTCTACAACTGCTGAAGTTAGGAACCCTGACCTGGATTTGATCTGGTCAGCCTAACGTAGGGTGCTATTAGGAGTGAATGAATAACCCCAGGACAAAAGAAATGGTGATTCTCTAATGCTCCGGTAAGCTGTGTCCTGCCAGACACAAAAGGATAGCCAATCCCTAACAATGGGCTCAGAAGAGTGATTTAGAAAGGGAGGGGTGCAGCAGGAGAAGGAGGATTGCATCACAAACAAGAGAAGTGTGCCGGTGGGAGACTACTAGGACTTGCATGTATTAATTTAATACAAATCTTTATTTATTTTCCTTTCTTCTTTTGCAGTATAAAAGTATTCATGTAATATTCATTTTCCCCCTCCTCTTCTTTTGCAGCCTATGGAACTCTCACTGCCACAGTGCCCGGGAAAGGAGAGACTTTGCCCTGAATGCCAGCCTGCCTGCCCGCCCGCCCGCTGCTGATGCCGCCTGCCGCCTTCCAGATCCTTCCTGTGAGGAGGGCCAGCCGCCTTCCTCGCACAAGCCATGGGACTTGGCATTCGCCCTCAAGGAGAATGTCACCCAGTCCCCAACGCCGCTGTTGGACTTTGCCCTGGATGCCAGCCTGCCTGCCCGCTGCTGATGCCGCCTGCCGCCTTCCAGATCCTTCCTGCAAAGAGAGCAAGCCGCCCTCCTTGCACAAGCCATGGGACTTGGCATTCGCCCTCAAGGAGAATGTCACCCAGTCCCCAACGCCGCTGTTGGACTTTGCCCTGGATGCCAGCCTGCCTGCCCGCTGCTGATGCCGCCTGCCGCCTTCCAGATCCTTCCTGTGAGGAGGGCCAGCCGCCTTCCTCGCACAAGCCATGGGACTTGGCATTCGCCCTCACGGGGAATGTCACCCAGTCCCCAACGCCGCTGTTGGACTTTGCCCTGGATGCCAGCCTGCCTGCCCGCTGCTGATGCCGCCTGCTGCCTTCCAGATCCTTCCTGCAAAGAGAGCAAGCCGCCCTCCTTGCACAAGCCATGGGACTTGGCATTCGCCCTCAAGGAGAATGTCACCCAGTCCCCAACGCCGCTGTTGGACTTTGCCCTGGATGCCAGCCTGCCTGCCCGCTGCTGATGCCGCCTGCCGCCTTCCAGATCCTTCCTGTGAGGAGGGCCAGCCGCCTTCCTCGCACAAGCCATGGGACTTGGCATTCGCCCTCAAGGAGAATGTCACCCAGTCCCCAACGCCGCTGTTTGGACTTTGCCCATTAAATGCCAGCCTGCCTGCCCGCCTTCCAGATTCTGCTGTGGAAGGAGAAATAAATAATACTAGGTGCTGCAAGAGACCATGTGGATTGGCTCTACATCAAAGCAGCCTTCTGGTTTAGAATTACATACTACACAAGAAAAGAACAATCACTTATCCTGCAAGATCCCTTCCCAGGCTAGGATCTGAATAATAGCTATTAGCTAGGATCTGAATAGCTATTAGCTGGGATCTGATTAGCTACTAGCATTCCTGCAACCAACACCTGTCTTGTCATGTAAATGTATGGGTCCCTAAAGCAATTTACAATCACTTTACATTTTACAAATGAATAAGTGAAACTTTCTTCCCTCATTACCAATCCACACCAGGCAGGCAATGTCCCCTTCCTGAAGGTTTAAAATAATAAAGTTTAACCTTTGTTTTCCCACTAAAGCATTGCACCAAAGTTTGTGAAATTTTCAGCGTTTGAGCGGGCATAAGTCCTCTGCCATGTGAGCGAGTTAGAGCTTGGTAGCTCTTCAAACCAACCCATAAATCCCATGTGAAATGCCATGAATAAACCTTTGTTTTCCCACTAAAGTATTGCACCAAAGTTTGTGAAATTTTCAGCGTTTGAGCGAGCATAAGTCCTCTGCCATGTGAGCGAGTTAGAGCTTTGTAGCTCTTAAAACCAACCCATAAATCCCATGTGAAATGCCATGAATAAACCTTTATTTTCCCACTAAAGTATTGCACCAAAGTTTGTGAAATTTTCAGCGTATGAGCGGGCATAGGTCCTCTGCCATGTGAGCGAGTTAGAGCTTGGTAGCTCTTCAAACCAACCCATAAATCCCATGTGAAATGCCATGAATAAACGTTCGTTTCCCACTAAAATATTGCACCTAGCTTCCGGAAATTTCACACACATTTGAAGTGAAGTGTTCCCTGCAATGTGCCAAAGTTTCCCGTTTGTATCTTTGAAAATAAAAAAATGGGAGGCAAAACTGTATTTTACCCCACTGCTACCCAATTTTCAACAATTCATTGCCAACACATGCCTGGAGCTAGCTGTCTGAAATTTTACACACATATCAAGGGAAGTGTTCCCTGTAATGTGCCGAAGTGTCCTGTTTGTATCTTTAAAAATAAAAACATGGGAGGCATAACTGCATTTACCCCACTACTACCCATTTTTCAAAAATTCATTGCCACACCAGGCAAGCACCCACGGTTCTGGGATTTCACACACGTGGGTCCCAAGGTACCACCTACAATGTGGCAAAGTTTCATGTGTGTAACTTTAAAAATGACCGAGTTATAGGCATTCCATGTTATTTATTAAAAAATTAATTGCCACAAACTGCATGCACCAATCTTTCTGAAATTTCTCACAGATACCTATCCCTAACCAGTGTATAATGTGCCCAAGTTTCATCCTTCTGTCGTTAAAAATGAAAAAGTTATAGGCGTTTTTGTAAAACAATAATTTGCTATAGGAAAAAGCATTCAAAATGGCGTCCGATCCGGATCGGAAAATCCGATCCGCGGATCGGAATCGGATCCGATCTGATCCGACACACTATCCGATCCGATCCGATCCGACCCCCCAGGTCCGATTCCGATCCGCTATCCGATCCGATCCGGGGGGTCAGTGCACATCCCTAATTAAAACTATATCATAAACAAGCTATAGTTCTGAGTTCACGGGAAGGTTAGTTAGTATAATATAATAATAATAACAAGAACAATATAAAGCTGGAAATGGATACTTTTAACCTCTTTGTCTTGCATGTAAAAAGCGTGAGGGGGGACAAGCCCAGGACTTGGCATGTCATGGCTCATTCATGTAGTGGGAAATCACATTATGTCTAAAACAGACAAAGATGGAACAGGGGCAGATAGGATAATAGCCTGGGCAACAAACAAGAGTTACATCAACAAGAAATATGAAAGAGGATAAGCAAAATAAATGAAGCAGCAATAAGGCAGGATCTATATGGTGGGGGGAAAGCAATAAAAATAAATGAAAAGATTCTGAAAATGGAGGTGGACAACAGGAAGAAAGGACTGGCTGGTTCAGCAAAGGACAAGGAGAGGAACAAGCAGTAAAGATGCAAATATAAGGGGAAGGGGGTAGGAAAACTAGAGAGAAGAGGCGGGGGCATGGGAATAATAGAATACGCAGGCAGGGCAACAAGTTGCTTTAGGAGCAGTGAGAATAAACAGTAAAATAAATGCCAAGCAGAAATGACAACAGGAAACACACATAAGGGCGGGCATGGACTACATTGATGAGAAGATGGGGGAGAGAAAGAACAGGAGGTCCTGGAGCAAGGGAAGAGAGGCACTGCTCAAGAGGAGGCAATAAAGGAAGGGCAGTAGCAGATCCTGCAAAGTGAGGGGCAATAACAGGGAAGAAGTGAAGGCAATATACCCTTGAATAATGTGAAAGAAAGCTGGGGGGGGGGTGGAATTCCTGGATGGTGGGACAGTCAGCAGAGGGGTGCAACCTGGTGGCACCATGCCCACATAGGGCATAGGAGGGGCAGTAAGCAGAGAGGCAACATCCCCTTTGTAATGGAAAAAGAGTTTGTGTCTCAGAATGAAATCCATGAGATAGCAGCTAGATTGGGAAAAGGTATCAAGTGAAGAACTGATAAAGGGATGGTTTAAGGACACAATGCCCTTCGGAGGGTGAGCAGGAAGCGGGAAGAGGAGAGGGGGGAGAGAGAGAGAGAGAGAGAGAGAGAGAGAGAACAGGTCCTTCGGGGTGTGTGTGTGTGTGTAAGAAAGAGAGAGAGAGAGAGAGAAAGAGCCCCTGCAAAATAAGAATCACCTGCCCCCGAGGTCCATCTAGTCAGCATCTCCTTTGCAAGAGCGACCAGGCAAAAGGGCGCTAAGGCAGGCGAGGGTCTCTGCCTGCTGCTGCTGCTGCTGCTGCACACTGCCGCTGTCCGCGGAGGCTCCACCTATGTGGCGGGGGATGTGCGCGTGCCCGTGCCCCCAAAATCACGATGGGGTTAACGTGGTGGGCAAGGAATCCTGGCAGAGGACAATTGAGGGCGGTGGGAGGAGAAGCAGGTGGCCCATAAAAATGGTCAAGGGGAGGTGGGACGAAGAATGAGGCGGTTCAAGGGAAGGAAGGGAGGGGTCATAAAAGGCAAATAGGAGACGGAGGAAGGCAACGGAATGGGCTACCAAGAGGCGAGGCGGGGCTAGGAAGCCCTACCCGGCCCGAAGTGTGTGTGTGTGTGGTGGGGGTATAGTAAGGAGCAGGGGCGCAAGAGGCTACGACAGAGGGGTCGGACACTGGTATCCGCGCTGCCTCAGCCCTCTCGCACTCACCGTCGCCTTCACCTCAGGATCAGAGCCGCCGCCGTTCTCCTCCCCTCAGACTCGCCCCAAAAGACCAGCTGGCCACGACCAGTCTGCGGAGCAGCGGCAGCGCCTGAGCGAGCGAGCGAGGGAGCCGAGCCCCACCCCCTTTGCCGCCGCTTCTGGCGCCCGCCCTTCCTTGACAGAAAGCTCGATGATCTGTGGAGCGAAAGAGCCGGCCACGCATGCGGATGTTCCGGATGTCGGAGGGGAGGAGGCTGGAACGACGCGCACCAGGAAGTGCGGGTGTGCGTCGTTCCAGCCTCTTCCCCGGCCGATCTGGGCCTTGTTCTTGGCCAGCGCAATCGCGCTAGCCAAGAACAAGGCCCGGATGTCGGAGGGGAGGAGGCTGGAACGACCCGCACCCGGAAGTGTGGGTGTGCGTCGTTCCAGCCTCTTCCCCGGCCGATCTGGGCCTTGTTCTTGGCCAGCGCAATCGCGCTAGCCAAGAACAAGGCCCGGATGTCGGAGGGGAGGAGGCTGGAACGACGCGCACCCGGAAGTGCGGGTGCGCGTCGTTCCAGCCTCTTCCCCGGCCGATCTGGGCCTTGTTCTTGGCCAGCGCAATCGCGCTAGCCAAGAACAAGGCCCGGATGGCGGAGGGGAGGAGGCTGGAACGACGCGCACCCGGAAGTGTGGGTGTGCGTCGTTCTAGCCTCTTCCCCGGCCGATCTGGGCCTTGTTCTTGGCCAGCGCAATCGCGCTAGCCAAGAACAAGGCCCGGATGGCACGGGAGAGGCCTAATTTTCCGGACTTTGGGGGATATTTTGAAATTTCCCCCCCGGATTCAAATTTGGCCCCCTTTTCCGGGCATGTCCGGGGGGATCCGGACATCTGGTCACCCTACATATGATTCTATGATTCTATGAAGTCCCACTGAAGATACGTATGAGTGAGACAGCAACACTTTTTAATTGTGTGTGTAGCAAAAGGATTGGCAGAAACAGAAGTGGTATAGTATAATAGTTTCACAACTATCTGGACTCAAAAGGTTCCATTTTGACTGGGAAAGTAAGCTACTAAGGTTGCCCAGTTATCCTGATTTTCCCCGCAGTCCTGGGACGATCCCAAGGACCGGGGGTAGAGTGGCCACCCATCCCAGCTTCTTCCCTCCTCCCCGGGAGTAGCAGGGGTAAGCAAGAGGGAAGGAGCCGGTCCAGGGGGAATCCAGGTGCATCAAGGGGGGGGGATCGGGTTGGGGCTTTTTTCCCCCCACTCACTTTTCATTGAAGCGCAATTGCACTCCCAGCTCCAGCTTTTTAAAAAAATATGGCAGGCACAACATCCCTGCTTGTTTCTGGGATGTCGAGCTCCTGATTAGAAGCTGGGGGACGATCCTGGAAGCAGGTAAGTCTGGAATCACCCCCCCTCCCTCCCTCTACACCCTTAGGTGTAGAAAGGGCCAAAGTGCACCTGAAAAGTTCCCACTAAAGCTCCCCACTGAAATGGGCAATGGAGTGGTCACAATCTTTTTACCAGGAGGAAGCAACCTCATGTCCGCCAAGACTACAGCTCTATACCACCCAGAGAGCTTCGGCTATTGGGCAGTAAAGAAATGGAATGAAATGAAATAAACCAGCCCCAGTCAGCATGGCTGAGATTATGGGCACTATGGTCTGAAACATCTTGAAAGCAATGGGTCACTATCCCTGCTTTATACACTGACAAGGACCCTCATGAAATGGTTAATGCTTCATCTTTCTCCAGTTCCTAATCAAATCACTGTAACCCTATTTATGCATTCAAAGAATGCATCTGGGCACAAAGTGTAGAGCTCCACCCACAACAACCCACCTCTGCCCCCATCCTTCCTGAGGGAAGATTCTAAGTTTTCTAAAAGAAAACACTTTCTATTTCTGGAAAAGCTCTTCTCTGTTGCTCCCCAAGTATTTACAAGGGTACTCTGCTACCTTGACTAAAGAATTCAACGATATGCAAATGCCTGCCTTATTGCCATGCCACCACTCAGCTAACTAATCCATGAGGGTACCTCTGAATTGGCCAATCAAAAGCCCTGGTAGGGAAAATGGTCCAATCCTGACGTGCCCCTAACTCCCAGCCAGATCAGGCAAATTCTTAATGGCATCTTTTGTCTTTAACTTGGCTGCCTATGGTTGGAATTCAAGGTGTTGGTAATGACATTTAAAGCCCTAATTGGCTTGGGACCTCGATACTTGAGCGAGTGCCTCTCTCTCTATATGCCTGCCTGAGATTTGAGATTGGTTGGAGGAGCCCTCCTCTGCATCCCACCAACGCGAGACATATGCTATGGTGGGACATGGGAGAGAGCTTTCTCTGTTGTGGCACCGGAATGCCCTCCCCTTGGAGGCCCGACTGGTGCCGACGCTGGTTTCATTTTAGTGCCAAGTTAAGACATGGCATTTTAACAAAGCCTTTGATGGCTAAATTCACCAAGCCTGCACATAGTTTTAATTGTTTTTTTTTTTTTACTGATTTAAAATTCTATACTGGTTTTAGCTTGATTAATGGTTTAATTTGTTTCTAGCTGTATATATTTATTGTTTCATATTGTTTGTATGATTTTATCTTGTACATAGCCCTGAGATCCTTGTGATATAGGGCAGGATACAAATGTTTTAATAAATAAATAAATAACCTCCAGTTAAAGGCCCCCTTAAGCTTGCATTGGTCATTACATGCATATACGTGAAAGTTATCTGTCTGTGTGAACAAGGACATGCAGCAACAATCTATATTTCCTAGATCCAAACTGTTTTTCTTGCAAGGCAAATAATATGAATCCCATTGGGCCATTCTGCCACTAAAATAAATAGATGAGGGGCAGATGCTGGAGTCACATCCATGTGCTTACTTCTTGGAAAAATGTATGAGCGTGGGAGCCCATCCGTAAGGGAGGAAACATGTAGATCATGTTACAGACACAAGTAGATTGTGTTACATCAAACCTGGCCATGAGTTAAGAGCAGTGGGGGAAGAGGAAATTGGAACTCCTATAGTTGCTGGAACATGGAGGTTGGGCAGCTGCTCTGGTTTTATATTGCCACGTAGAGTGTTAAATGTTGGAGTTCATACTCATGTTCCAAGTCTCCTTCCCTTCAAACTGTGAGCTCCACATATGGAACATGAGCAGCTGTCTTGGAATGGCTGGGAGTGATGCCTAATCTGTGCTGTAGCATACTGCAACTTTAACAAACCTGTCCCAGGCAGCCAAGACCAACTCTTTACTTAGGAATCCATCCTCCCACGATCCTACCACCCTGTTTATGACCCATCGACCACAGCAACTACCACAAGTCTTTTAAGAAGCTGTAAATGGTAACTTGTATAAGAATGGAGCACTAGGATGCATATATTTAGCAGTAAGAGACAGTTTCATATTTTGCTGACAATTATGGCAACAATCTGCGAATCTAAACAGGCTGTGCATATTTTAATGTATGCTAATAATCTGAGATACACTAATGATTTTAAATGTATTATATATAGCAGGGGTGAACATAAGAAGAGCCATACTGGATCAGAACAAGGGTCCATCTAGTCCAGCACTCTGTTCACACAGTGGCCAACCAGCTGCCCATGGGAAACCCCCAAGCAGGACACGGTGCAATAGCATCCTCCCGCTCATGATCCCAAGCAACTGGTGTACATGGGCATACTGCCCCTGATATTGGAGGAAGCATATAGCCATCAGTAATTGCAGCCATTGATAGCCTTCTCCTCCAGGAATTTATCTAACACCATTTTAAAGCCGTCCAAACATATATAACATCTGCAGCTCTAAAAACAAATCCTCCAACACAGGAAAACATTTCCCTTCTCACTGCTACACAACATCTAGAAATGTAATCTATGGCAGTGCACACCAAATTAAGGTAAATCTCAAAAGTAATGATCTGTAATGACTGAAGTAAATAAAAACAGTATTTATTTTGTTATTTTATTTATTACATTTCTATACTACCTGGTAGCAAAGTTCTTTGGGCAGTTCACAAAACAAAACTTAAAACCACACAATACAATAACATAGTAAAACATAATATAAAAAACATCCATTTAAAACAGAATAAAACCTAAGTAGGAAACAAGATAAAAGCCAGCAGCAGTGCAAAGACCTAAAAATGCACTGACATCACTTTTTTAAAAACTGAAGGGCTAAAAAACCTGGGAAAATAAAAAAGGTCTTCACTTGGCACCGAAAAGACTATAACGTAGGTGCCAGGTGAGCCTTTCTGGGTCAGGCATTCCAGAACTGGACTGCTACGAATGAAAATGCCTTCCTTGGTAGCTACCCACCACTTTTTCTCATTCAGTGGGGGCACTCAGAGAAGAGTCTCTGAAGATGCTAATACTCAAGCATAGTGTCTTCTTTTTATTTCAGTTGTGTCAATTCTATACTTTCCCCACCTGCAATCCATGCAAGTCACATGATCACCCATATTTATCCTGCACTGACCTCCCCACTTGACTACTGACTGGAAGGGCTGTTTATATTTTGGCAGGTTGCTGGGCAGCAGTGGCTAATCCCAACGCAGCAGCAAAAGCACAGGGTTTCCAGCACTGGGCCCGCCCCCTGTCCTCTGCCTGGCCAGATAGCAACCAATCAGGAGTTGCCATCCACCTGGCCATGCCTCTGCAGCAAGGCTAGATGGCAGGTATGCCGTACTCACCTCACTCTGGAGAGAACAGTTGGGGCGAGTCCCCACTTTTTTCTTTGGAGTTTCAACAGAATGCCCCGCAGTGGCTAAGAATCTGTGGCTGCATCATATAACTGACGCAGCGCATATTCACAGCCACCACGGGGCTTTGGGTCTGTATAGACAGCCCCTGGATGACAAAGGAGAATTCTGTGGCAGGGGTTTGTAGATTTGAAAAGCCAGGAAAAGTCTATGTGAGCATAGAATCATAGAGCTGACAGGCACTTTTAAGATCACAACCATCTGGTGATATGAAAATATATTGAGTCTCAGGAAAGACAAACTTGTGGATCCGTGCCTGCATTGCTCACTCGCTGAACCAGCACAAGCAGCAAGGAGAGCCAAGCTTTGTGTTAGCTTCATCTTTTCTTTTTTTTTCCTGCAGGAGAAACAGCTGCATCTCTCTCTCTCTCTCTCTCTCTCTCTCTCTCTCTCTCTCTCTCTCTCTCTCTCTGCAGACTACAGCTGCAGCATTATTTTCCCTGGCACTGGAAGACTACAAGAGAGAAAAGGTGCACATAGCCACCATTAATACTTTCCTCTTACTGTTTCTGCAGTTTTAAAGGGTTGAAGCATACCGCAGGAACAGCTCTGCGACGGCAGCATGAAAAAGTGCACAGGCATGGCAACCCAAGCTTAGACTTCTCACATACATATGTAATTTTATTTATTTGCTAGCTGTATTTTATCCCCTTTTCAGACAATTATTGCTTCCCAAAGCAGATCACATCTATTAAAAAAGAAAAAGAAAAAGACAGACTGGCCCTGCTATCAGGCTTTGGGCCAGACTGGTCTTCCCTTGCTGGTGTTCTTCCTTAAATAGCAACTGGTGGCTCTTGCTCCTGGGTCGATGGATGGGACCAGGGTGGGTCTCTTTCCCCTTACTTCTGTAGTCTCAGGGAAACAGGCAGTTGGGACCAAGTGTTTTTTTCCGGCAAGGAGAGGAAGCAAGTTCCCTGCAGCTGTTCCTTCTCTGGCCAGGTTGTTGGCTTGTTGTTATTCCTGGGAAGCAGGGGGTGTAGCCTCCCAGTAGTCCTAGGTGGCCTGCCTAATAGCAGTAGCCAGAGTGTGCTTCCCTTCCCTTCAAGTCCCAGGGCAACGGTCTGTTGGAGTAGAGTGTTCTTTCTGGCAGGGAGGGGGAAGTGAGATCCCTACAACTGCGCCTTCTCTGGCCAATGTATGGACATGTAAGCTGTCCATATGCAGGATGATTTTAATGCATGGACACCAGGAAGGAATGTCTTGTGGGCATTCCAGCCAGAAAACTGTACCACATACCTCCTGTCTTATTTGCATCTGTTCTTAGAGGTGCTCGTAAAACAGACTTCCTTTTGCCTAGGTTATCAATCACTGAGTTTAATCACTCTTTAGTATTTTATGCAGATACATTGCCAAGCATGGCATAAGCTCTCTCTCGCAAGACGGTCTGAATAAAGTCCCTGGCATGAATTTCTTTAGTGCAGTAAAAGCGTCTGTCCCTTATGTAGAACTGGGGAAAGCACAACCATTACTTTAGTATTATTGTGGGGAGCAGGAGTATCCATATGGTTTGTCAGGATGGGGCTCTGTTATAAGAGGGATTCTGAAGAAGAAGCACAAACCTAAGATAATTAGAAACAAAAACCTGTAAAATTATAAGAACAGGGATGGGTAAGAACAGTTTTCCTATTATCTTCAACATGGGACCGTCTTGTATGCTAGGAGACAAATATCCCTAGCCCACTTTCTCTTATACCAACCTTGCTTTTTTATGGGTAAACATCATGGATCAACTTAGCCTGAGTAAGTAACATTAAGACTAGGCTGTCAAGCTAGGGAGTATTGTAGTAAATGATGATGTACCTGGCACCAGTCATTTGGTGGGAGTTGATAAGAATATGGTTGCTGGCTCAGTGCTGCATTCTGGATTCATATACTGCCTATGAAGAGACAGCCATTCCTGGTTTCCAGCTGTTACTTTCTTCCCTTACCATGGAAAGTATAACCTTTTCAATGAGACTCCAAATGTTTATAATTAAGAAGAGCCAGTGCCTGCAGGAGGAAGGGACCATCATCACCCCACCCAGGGAAGAGGGAGAGCTGCCTCCTGCTGCTGCTGCTGCTGCTGCTGCTGCTGCTGCTGCTGCTGCTGCTGCTGCTGCTGCTTTACTGCCATCACCGCCCTCTCCCTGTTGGACTGCTGCTTGAGTGGACTGCCACGTCCTGCAGGACCAGGCCCCCAGATACTCAGCCAGCTACTGCTGGCATTCTCCACCTGTCCCTCTCTTGGAAGAGGGATACATAAGCCGGCTGGCTGGGGTGTCCTGGGAGAGCCAGTGCCTGCAGGATGAGGGGACCATCATCACCCCACCCAGGGAAGAGGGAGAGCTGCCTGCCGCTGCTGCTGCCTGCCTGCCTGTTTGCTGCTGCTCTTTTTTTTTCTCTCCCCTTTCCCCCCTTTTTCCCTGCTTGGCTTTTTCTGGGTCTTGAGCCATGTGCCTGGGAGGGAGGATACAGAGCCAAGTGGGGGGATTTGAGGGGGGGCAATCAGTGTAGTGGTGGGTAGAGGGAGATATGGCATTGTGAGGATGACGTGCCAGGTAAGGGGAACACGGCTCAGACAGTTAACAGCTGTGCCATGTTCCAGTCCTCTTTGCAACCACAGGTTTGTTGGTTGCCCTATCAGCCAGCCCTCGGGACTCCAGATGCTGCTCTTAAATGCCAGATCGGTACATAATAAGACCTCCCTCATCCACGACTTAATTGTGGATGAGGCAGCCAATCTGGCATGTATAACCGAGACCTGGGTGGGTGAGCAGGGAGGAGTTAGTCTCTCCCAGTTATGCCCACCAGGATACTTGGCTCAGCATCAGGGTAGACCTGAGGGCCGGGGAGGGGGGGTTGCTGTGGTCTATAGGAACTCCATCTCCCTCTGCAGGCTCCCTGTCCATGTGACTACTGGTCTGGAGTGTTTGCACCTTGTTTTGGGTCAGCAGGACAGATGAGGGATTCTGTTGGTGTACCGCCTACCCCGCTGCTCAATGGACTCCCTAGGCGAACTGATGGAGATGGTCTCGGGTGTACTGCTGAGATCCCCCAGACTGTTGGTTCTGGGGGATGTCAACATTCACGTTGAGGGCACCTTATCCGGGGCAGCTCAGGATTTCATGGTCTCCATGGGACTGTCCCAACGTGCCATCGGCCCAATGCATGTAGCAGGGCATACTCTAGACCTGTTTTTTGCAGCTGGATATGGAGATGGTGATCTGAAAGTAGAGGACTTTACTTCAGTCTCTTTGTCATGGTCAGATCACTGCTTGCTGAGGTTTAGACTTACAGCAGCTTTTCCCCTCTGCAAGGGTGGGGGACCCATTAAGATGGTCCGCCCCTGGAGGCTAATGGATCCAGATGGTTTCCAGAGGGCTCTGGGGAGTTTTCCGGCTGATAGGGCTGGCTCTCCTGTCGAAATCCTGGTTGATCTGTGGAATGCAGAAATGACCTGGGCAGTTGACACAATTGCTCCTGAGCGCCCTCTCCTGTGTAGAGCTCATACGGCTCCATGGTATACCCCAGAGCTGAGAGAAATGAAACAAAATAGGAGACGGCTTGAGGGCAGATGGAGACAAACTCCTGATGGATGCAATCAAACACTGGTAAGCGCCTATAGTAAGGTATATTCAGGGGCAGTGAGGGCAGCAAAAAAGCAATACTTTGCTGCCACTATCAAATCATCAATCTGCCACCCAGCGAAGCTTTTCAGAGTTGTCCGGGGGCTATTACATGCCGGCCCCAAGGATGTGGTACAACCATCTGAGGCCTGCTGTACTGAATTTGCTAGGCAATTCCAGAATAAAATCTTGGGCATCCGCCAGGACTTAGACTCCAGTGTTATAGCAGGTGAATCTAGCGAGGTGTCCAGAGCACAGGCTTGGCCTGTTTTCTTGGATGAGTTTCAGTTGATACAGCTCGAGGATGTTGACAAGGTGCTTGGACAGGTTTGTGCAACCACCTCTGTATTGGATCCTTGCCCCTCTTGGCTAATAAAAGCTAGCAGGGATGGAACAGCCAGCTGGGCTAGGGAAGTGATTAAGGCGGTAGTGAGACGGGGTCTAGGGAAGAAATCTTCCCTAGACCCCGAAAATCTTAATAACTATAGACTGGTGGCAAATATTCCATTCCTGGCTGGGCAAGGTACTTGAGCGAGTGGTTGTGAGCCAGCTCCAGACACTCTTGGATGAGACTGATTATCTGGATCCATTTCAGTCCGGCTTCAGGCCTGGTTCTGGCACGGAAACAGCCTTGGTCACCCTGTATGATGACCTATGTCAGGAGAAAGACAGGGGGAGTGTGACTCTGTTGCTTCTCCTTGATCTTTCAGTGGCTTTCGATACCATCAACCATGGTATCCTTCTGGGACGACTGGCTGAGTTGGGAGTGGGAGGCACTGCATTGCAGTGGTTCTGCTACTACTTGGCGGGGTGGCTTCAGAAGGTGGTGCTTGGGGGACATTGCTCGGCCCCATGGATTCTCCAGTATGGGGTTCCTCAGGGGTTAGTCTTGTCCCCCATGCTGTTCAACATCTACATGAAACCATTGGGAGCGGTCATCTGGAGTTTTGGAGTGCGTTGTCATCAGTACGCTGATAACTCACAACTCTATTTCTCCTTCTCATCTTCAGCAGGTGAGACTATGGATGTGCTGAACCAGTGCCTAGCTGCGACAATGGACTGGATGAGGGCTAACAAACTGAAAATCAATCCAGACAAGACTGAGATGCTGTTAGTGGGTGGCTCTGCTGACCGGATGGAGGGTGTTCAACCTATTCTGGGGGCTGCACTCCCCCTGAAGGAGCGGGTTCATAGCTTGGGGGTTCTCCTAGAACCATCTCTGTCACTTGAGGCTCAGGTGGCCTCGGTGGCACGGAGTGCCTTCTACCAACTTTGGTTGGTAGCCCAGCTACTATCTGGACAGGGATAACCTGGCTTCAGTTGTCTATGCTCTGGTAACCTCTAAATTGGATTACTGCAATGCACTCTATGTGGGGCTGCCTTTGAAGACGGTTCAGAAACTGCAGCTTGTGCAAAATGCAGCGGCCAGAGTGATAACAGGAACCAGAAGGTTCGAGCATATAAGACCTACTCTAGCCCGCTTTCATTGGCTGCCTATACGTTTCCAAGCCCAATTAAAGGTGCTGGTTCAAGGAGCTTGGGACCACAATGCCTGATGGAACGCCTCTCCCGACACGAACCCACCCGTACACTACGATCTACATCTAAGGTCCTCCTCCGGTTGCCTACTCCGAGGGAAGCACGGAGGGTGGCAACAAGGGAGAGGGCCTTTTCAGTGGTGGCCCCCCAATTATGGAATGATCTCCCCGACGAGGCTCGCCTGGCGCCAATATTGTTATCTTTTCGGCACCAAGTCAAGATTTTCCTCTTCTCCCAGGCATTTAACAACATATGATGAGAGGTTTGTGTTTTTGTGTTGTTGTTGTGCTTTGCCCCAGAAGGATGTTATAATTTTAACTTGTTTTTATGCTTTATGGTTTTAAATTTTGTATATCAGTGTTTTTAGTGTTCAATGTTTTTAATTTTTGTAAACCGCCCAGAGAGCTTCGGCTATGGGGCGGTATATAAATGGAATAAAATAAATAAATAAATAAATAAGAACACAAGAAGAACCATGCTGGATCAGACCAGGGGTCCATCTAGTCCAGCACTCTGTTCACACAGTGGCCATCCAGTTGTTGACCAGGGACCCACAAGCAGAACACTGTGCAACAGTACCCTCCCACCCATGTTCCCCAACAACTGGTGGATATAGCTTTACTGCCTCTGATACTGGAATTGTACGTGGTATATTACATATCACACTATGGCAAAGAATCCTATTGGAATGGATCCTTTGCAGATCCAGAAAGTAGAGGAATTAAATTTTGCAACAGAGTACTGCATGTAGATGATGTTGTATATGCACTCAAAACAATACTGGAACCATCTAGCTGACTCTCCTCAAGGAATTTTCTGAATGAAAGGGTTCTTAATTAGCCTCCCAAAGGCCAAGAAATTAGAAAATTCAACTTTTATAGCTTGTAGATTTCAGATGCACAGAGTATAACCAAGACTGGGGGGGGGGGGGGAGAACTTCAATGTGGAAGTGCCCTCAGGTTATCTCTGAAGCAATACTTTAATCAGCCATTAAAACAGTACCATGGATAGCACCACAAGGATGCACAACTGGATGCAAGCAACTTCCATTAAGCCCAACAAAAGGTAATGAACGAAAGACGCCTGACAATCACTGCATATCATATATAGGTACGTATAAACAAACCCATGACAAGGCTGATAAATGGCTAACAAGTAATCCCGAACTAAATTAAAAATGTCCTTGATTCTATCAACTATTCCCTTTTGGCAACTCTCTTGGATTCTCAAAAGGCTTTTGTCATTAGCCACGATCTCAAGTGTCATCTCTGATCAGTTTCCTTCCACTTTGCTTTATTTTCCAGTGGGCCCTCTCTAGGGCTTTTTCTTTGCTATCAGGATTTTTCAAACCTCAAGGGTCTCTCAAACCCTCATAGCAATATCTCATTCAACCCTTCACATTCAACCAGCTACAAATCAGCCATGCTTGTGGTCACAAGTAGACCTACTTCTATCATCTCCATCATACTATGCAAAGGTTGGATATATCTGTTCTCCAAAACTAGGCTGACCAATTGAAAAGGAGGACAGGGCTCATGTAACTTTAACAGTTGCAGAGAAAAGGGAATTTCTGCCGGCATCATTTGTATGCAATTCGTACCTGGTGAAATTCCCTCTTCATTACAACAGTTAAAGCTGTATTTGCGATGACACAGAAGGACAATTGAATAGGATCGCAGAGTTGGATTGACTGAGGATTAAGGAAAATAACTCCTCCTTAAAACTCCTATCCTGGAATATTGCAGGATGGAGTTCCAAATACAACTCTGAAAGTGCCCTTGAATATATAATGGGGTTTGATATTGTCCTTCTACAAGAGACTTGGTGTAGGGACACAATCTATGTGAACGGGTTTATATCGACCTGTCTCCCAGCACTTTTTAATAAGGGCAAGGGTAGAGACAGCCAGGGGCTTTGTCTGCTGATTTCATCATCTCTAGACGCAAAAATAAAAAAGGTCTCTAATTGTGATTCTACGACACAGGCTCTTGTACTGGAATTGAGAACAGCTAAAATGACACTATTGTTTTTTAATGTATATTCCCCCCCCCCCCAACATGCAAGATAATGACTATGGCAACTTGGCAGAAATTTGAGTGTTTCTTTCTAGAACAGACAGCTAAATATCCGCATGCGCATCCTATTCTGGCGGGCGACCTAAATGCTAGATCTGGTACCTACTTAGCAGACTCATTAGAGTGCAGTGGTAACATCTTAAATGGGGAAGGTTCTTTTGGTGTCAATCTCCAACATTCTAAGGACCCTATGCTTAATTACGCAGGGAAATGTATGTTACAGTTAGTACTCAGAAATGATATGGTTATACTGAATGGGCGAGAGGACGATAAATGGGGAGAGTTCACCTATATCTCCTCCAGGGGGTCCAGTGTTATAGATTATATTATAATTCATAGACACCTTGAAGCTTTGGCTGGCCGCTTCATGGTATCCGCACGCCATGATAGTGATCACCTGCCCTTGGAATTTCATTTGATAATTCCGGGATCTTCCAGCCGGTGGCTCGAGATAAACTCAGGGAAAATAATTAGATGGAACAAAGAATCAGCATAAGCCTTTAATAAACTTATTGGTTCCTCGAACTATTTAAAGAAAATAGATGAGATTACTGCTAACTCACCCCCTGAACGTACCATTTCGGTCTTTGAGAAACTGACGCAAAATTTATATGTACGTCTTCAAACCATTCCCGCCTCCTCAAGAAACCATGGGATCTCCCATAATACTTGGTTCGATGAGGAGTGCCTAAAATTAAAGAAAAGACTAAACGAGAGTTACAGTTTCTATTGGAGAAACAATGAACGTCGACTCCCGGATGAATATTACAACTTAAAGAGAAAGTATAAGTATCTTGCTGTAGAAAAAGAATCAGGCAGACTGGGAGAGTTGGCAACTACTAATTGGTGCCTCAGTCACCAAAAATAATAAAACTTTCTGGCAAATAGTTACAGGAGTGTTTAACAAAAGGGGAGGTTCCCCGGGCTGCTGTATATCAGCGGATACCTGGGAAAACCATTATCGTAATGTCTTTGACGGTGGTCAATTGGTTTATCCGGCCCCTACATTGCTTAAGGATACCCCTGACTGGCCTGAAGTAGACCCCACCATCATAGAAGATTTGATAAACAAGTTAAAACCGGGCAAATCCCCAGGCCCAGATGGAATTCTGCCAGAAATGTTAAAAAGTAATACTAGTTGGTGGGCACCACTTTTAGCGACCCTATTCACAGTCATAAATAAATCCGGTCAAGTCCTCCAGGTTTGGCGGAAGTCAGTAGTCGTCCCTATATACAAAAAGGGCTCGAGGTCAGATCCACACAGCTATAGGCCTATAAGCCTCTTGTCTGTAGTTGGAAAACTGTATGCCAACACCCTAAGGATTAAACTGAATGATTGGATTTCTGATAAAACAATACTGAGTAGCGAACAGATAGGGTTTAAGACAGGATGTTCTACAAACGATCAGTGTATTGTTCTGATTCATCTGGCTCATAAATATATGACCCCAGAAGGAGGCAAATTATTTACCGCTTTTGTAGATTTAAAGGCTGCCTTTGATTCCATCTCTTGCCTCTTATTATGGAACAAATTAGAACAACTGTCAATAGAACCGAGATTACTTTTTAAAATAAAAATACTCTATCATAATACAACTGCCCTGGTTAGATGTAGTAAATCAGGCCACCTCACTAATGAGTTTGCTACTTCCTGTGGAGTCAGACAAGGATGTGTGTTTGCTCCAATGTTATTCAACTCGGAAGTCGGCAACAAGAGAGAGGGCCTTCTCTGTGGTGGCTCCCCAATTGTGGAACGATCTCCCTGACGAGGCCCGCCTGGCGCCAACATTGTTATCTTTTCAGCGCCAGGTCAAGACTTTCCTCTTCTCTCAGGCATTTGGCAATATCTGAGGAGCCTGGGGTTGTTTTGTTTTGTTTTTGTAGTTTTTTTGAAGTGTTCAAGTGGTTTTAAATGTACAGATTGTGTGTATGTTGTATGTTTTTGCTGTTTTAATTTTTGTATATTGTTTTTAATTGTTTTTAATCCTATGTAAACCGCCCAGAGAGCTTCGGCTATGGGGCGGTATACAAATGTAATAAATAAATAAATAAATAAATAAATAAATAAACTTATACCTTGCCGACCTCCCTGCCTCACTGGCTACAATATAATCACATCCCCCAAAGATCGGCTCAACGAGAGTAAACATACTTCTTTATGCCGACGATGTAGTGCTGATCTCCCAAACCCAATTGGGATTAAAGAGTCTCCTAAAAGGATTTGCTGAATCTTGTGACAAGAATGGACTGACCATTAATTATCAGAAATCCAAAGTGCTTGTTTTTGCAAAGTCCAGGGTTATATATCTGTGGACCATGGGAGGTAGTAGAATCGAACAGGTGGGCTCTTATAAGTACTTGGGAATATGGCTCCAAGAGAATATGAAGTGGAGTGTGCAAGACAAGAAGGCTAAAGCAAGAGCTGAACAGACAATGGGGGCTCTCACCCGCTTTTTTTACCAGAAGGGGGGCAAGTATATACCGGCTGCGATTAGGGTATATAAGGCAAAGCAGGTTCTTTTTGGGGCTCCAGTTTAGTTTCCAAGATATCTTTGGAGGGGGTCCAGTCTCTTTTTCTCAGGTTGAGAAATTAAATTTGGAGGTCGGACTAAGATCATTGGGAAGTGTGGCTTGGAATCACACCCTACAATATTGGTTTCAACAATTTTATAATCTGATTTATAATTCCTTGGTTTCCCAGGTTCTTTTGGATTCCTTTGAATCTTTATGGACCAAAGCAATAGTGCGAAAGGTTATCACTCTGGGGTTTTACCCCCCTCACTTATTTCTGCTAGATTCGGGAAACATTAAATCAACTCTAAAGCAGAGATTGGACGATACTGATCTTCAAGAGCTGCAGGGGTCCACGAGAGGCCCCTGTTCCCCAGCGGCATTAGGTTTATTAGATTACCCTGGTGAAGGAGGAATGGTGTATTTAGATTGGCTTTCTGTTCCAAAATATAGGAAAGCATTTACCCTGGCCAGGTTGAATGCTCTCCCATCCAAATTGTTGGAGGGAAGATTTAAAAAAATACCTGCAGGAAATAGATTCTGTCCCTGTAATAACTGGGAGATAGAGACAATAGTACATGTGCTCTTTAATTGCAACTTTTATAATGGGATCAGGAATGATTTGTTGCAACCAATTATTCAGAAACTTCCTGACCGCTCTAGAGAATCTTTGGTTTCTATCCTTCTCCAGGGTAAGGATAAATTTATTACAATCCAAGTCACAAAATATGTATATCTTGCTTCACGTGTTAGATCACAAATGGTCACTTGAGGACATTTTTATAAATCTGTTAAAATTGACAAATTTGTAACCTATTGTTTTATGGTCTGTTGACTGTTAATAAAGCATTTGATTGGTAATGAGAAAGTCCTCTGCCTTAGACACTGGAGAGCTGCTGCTAATCAGAATAGACAGTATTGGCCTCGATGGACCAATGGTGTGACTGAATACAAGGCCAATTCATATGTCCATGTCAGTGGCCAATGCTCAGCATCTCACTTGCACAAAAAGCACTAACACATTTCACTCCCAGCTCTTCCACAGCATCTCCTTGACATGTTAGCTTTCCATACATTTTTGACATAGGGTTGCATTAAATTATGTGATACCCCACCTGCTTTTTAAAGTGATAGCATCCAGCATGTACTTTTCTGAATATCTGAATCACTTCAAGTCCTACACTGCAAAATAATCATCTTGACGCTAAAAAAAAAAAAAAGAACATTGGTAAGAAAAAAAAACCAACAACATCGTATCAGACAAACTCTACTCAGTGAGGCGAGATGACCTCACTTTTCCAGAATATAGCAATGAAGTATCGAGGGATCAGGCTGCAGTTGCTAGTGTCAAGCCACTGTGTGCACACAAGTCAAGGCACAATTCTGCATTTCTGCAAATAGCTCATGTATTTAAAGGCTTCACACTAAATATGATATTTAACTTCCTTGGATCCCTTATAATTATGGGCTTAGCATCCTCCTTTAACCTCAGACAAAAATAATTTATACAGAATCGTTATCCACAAAGAACTTAACAAGGATGTGGCAGGAAAGGAAAATAGGCCCCAGCTATGGGCAAATGCAGGTATTTTCATTTTCACTGGCTTCCAACAGGACTCCTGGTGCCCAATGAACTGGAATAACAAGGCATGGACGGATGCCAACTGCCACAATGGCTACACAGTGCAAATAGCATTGGAAACTCTCTCCTGCATAAACTCCACGGATATGAATGAATATTCATATTCTCACACAGTTCTATTCAATTCAATTCAATAGAGCATACCAGAAGTTTCATAGTTTGTATAAGGCAGGAGGGGGTTCCCTAGTTCCTAAGACTGATTTGGGGATGAAAATGGCCTGCCTTGGATAGTATTCCTCAATTGACAAGTTATTTTGACACCAGAGGCAAAAAATGAATTTTTAAAAAATCTCACAAGTAACTCTCCCCCTTCCTAGCTGTAAAAATATAATCATAATAAATTAATCAACTAACGATTTGCACCCTTTCATGATACCCAAGATCTGCCGCCTGAGAAGTAGCTGCCTCACTCTGCCTACTGACAAATAGAGTAGTGGGTTCCTGCTCATGATGATGACCAATTTTGATTCTACACTCTAAATGTGTCTTGCCCCATGGAAATAAATGCAGTGCACTTGTTCACAGGCAAACACGGCATCAGGAGAAAGATACCATCTTTCCAAGGCAAAAAGCCTTAAGTAATCGAGTCCGTATGCCAGCCCCTCAAAATAACAAGCAAGCAGCTGCTGCCAAAGAACACCCCATGCCCCACCTCTGATCCATAGGCGTCAAGAATTAGAGCAGAAATTATCAACCAACGAGCCTTTCGTCCTAATGCCAGCTGTTTGTGAGCTGAGTCTTGTTAATTCAGAGGCGACGGGGCCATTTTACACATGCTCAGAGGTACTCTCGGTTCTTATATTGGTTGGATGAAACACAGTCTGCGGTACTAACCACAGGATCAAATTAAGCTCTGCTCTCCTAGGCAGAAGCGGCACCCCTAAGGGAGCTTTCCGCGCCCCACTGCCAGCTCAGGCGCAGACCCATGGCTCGAAGTTCTAGGGGCGGCGGCAAGGAGCAGACCTTCTGCTCCACCGGTCGAGCCCCAAGCGAGGACTCGCAAGCGTCGCGCTGTTCTCTCCCCCGCCCCATCCCAGGGACGCCTCGCACGGAGCAGCGTGCACAGAGCCACCTCCCACCCGCGTTGCCCGGGGGCGCCGATGCCCTTTCAACCTCCTTTCTCTCTCCCCTCCGGCGACCTTACCGAGGGCTGCGGCAAGCAGGCTGCAAAGCACCATCCCGGCCAAGGCCCAGGGCGCTCCCATCGCGGCAGCTCCGGGCGGCTCGCAGAAGCCCGGCGTACCCCTAACTCCCCAAGCGACGCTACGGGAGAGGGCGGGCGCGGAGAAACCAGATCCGAGGGGGAGACGCCTCCTCTTCTCCCAAGAAGGGAAGGACAAGCGGCTCCACTTCACTCAGCCGCGGCGGGAGCTCCCCTGGCGTCCTACGACCGGCCTTTCGAGGCTGCGGAGCTTGTCTGGCTTCGACGAGGTTACCCAGCGAGACCGCAGTCCTCCTCCTTTGTGTAGGGGTGACCAGGGAGGCGAAGGGAGAGGGTTCTGTTGAGCAGCTAAGGGGTGATCAACCTGTGGGCGTGGGCTTTCCCTCAGAGCCCCAGATTTTGCGAATAGAGGAGGCAGGGAGGGACGGAAGCAAGCGAGCTTCACTGTAGAATCGAAAGGAGCCTATTCAGCTTCTAACCATATTTATATTTAAGTTTTCCCGGCACCTTGCGATTACAATAAATTCTACAAAAAATTACATCAATCAAGATTTGACCCTTGATGTATGTGAACTGGAAATGTTGATGTACAAAAGATACGTGACTTAGGCTGCAATTCTAGACACACCAGGGAGTGAGTCCCACTGAAGTCAGTGGGGCTTACTTTTGAATAGACATAAGAACATAGGAAGAGCTATGTCGGACCAGACCAAGGTCCACTTATTCCAGCATTCTGTTCACACAATGGCCAACCACTGAAAGTCTACAAGCAGGACATGAGTGCAACAGCACCTTCCCACCCATGTTCCCCAGCAACTGGTGTAAATAGGCTCACTGCCTGTGAAGATAGCATATAGCCATCAGGATTAGTAGCCATTGATAGCTTTGTCTTCCATGAATTTGTTCAATCCCCCTATAAAGCCATCTAAATTTATAGTCATCACTACAGCTTGTTTTAGTAAATTACAAAGTTTAACTATGTGCTGTGTGAAGAAGTATTGTCCTGAAGCTCCCACTAATTAGCTTCCTGGGATGATACTATTTTCAACTATTATGAGAGATCTCCCTATCCATTTTCTCTATACTATTCATAATTTTATATACAGGTCTTTCCTCAGAGCTCCATCACACCTATTGTTTTTCCCCAGTTTGAGTCCGCGGTTTCCCCACCCCTCTCCTATTGCCTTACCGAGTCTAGCACTGTGCACTTTCACCATTTTTCTAAACTAAACACTCCCAGATGTTGCAATCTTTCCTCATAGGGGAGTTGCTCCAGCTCCTTGATCATATTAGATGCACAGTACATAGCCACGTACATCAACTTTTTTCAGACATTCTGCTGGTGGAAAATCTACATGTGACCCCAATGTTATTGCACCATACACTGTTGATTCTTCTCACGGCAAACTTACCAGCCTTAGACATTTTTCTGAACTGAAGAGATACATGTTTATTAGTCATGACTTTACATGTATTCAGAATGTGGACTGTTCTATCGTGTACATTGGTCCCAGATATAGACATCCCCACATGCATGCCATCTAAACACAGAGACACAGTTTGTTATATTAGCAATTTGAAGGTGAATGGTTGTACAATGTCTAAGACCCCCTCTAGATGGATTCCGTTTGACGCCTGTTCCTCCGGTTATGCGCATCTTCTCGGAAGCGCTTTATCGTAAATGCTTGTATGCAGGAGGTAATTGAGCACTCAACAGGTGATCTTACCGGTTGTTTCAAATGCGCTTCACAAGTAGTTAATGCGGAGAATCGCTTATTCACATAGTCAAAATGCGCTTTAACAGCCGGAGCAAAATAAAACTCGCTATTTAACGTGCATTCGATAATGCTTATAATTGGAGAGAAAACGTGCCTCTACGCCCAATTTGCGCTCTGTTCTTGTAGAGGTAAAAATTTTAATGCGCCTTGAAAGAGCTTTAAATGCCTCTTGTAGAGGCAGCCAAAGGCTCAGTTCAGACAACAAGTTTCTCAATGGTGGTTTTAGAACTCCACAGTGGAGTTTTTACACCATTGTTGAGAAATGTGTTTCCTGGCATGAAAACCCCACGTAACAGTGGAGCTTTTTTGGAAAACACTCCACAGAGAATATCCACGCTGTGCAGAGGAGAGTTTCTGCACAGCAGTTGTGTTGCGTGTTGTGTGGCAGGCTCTGTGGAGTTTTCCATTGCATTGAGTTGACTTTTCCCACTGGCTACAGAGTTCTCTGGCAAGAGCAGCAAAAGGAGAGAGTGTCGCTCTAGGACAACCGCCGGGATTTTTTTGCAGCAATGGCTAATGGGATACCACCAGGAGGACTGGGGGAGGAGAGAGGGCGGAGGAACTGTCAATCAAATGTTGTGTTGACTTTTACTCAGCTCCACAGGAGCCCACAATCACACAACAGTGGAGTTAGAATATGTTGTGTGGAGAGTACCCCTAAAAACTCAACTGTCGAGTGGAGTTTTCACACTGCATTGACTAACATGTTGTCTGAACTAAGCCTATATATTTGAAACTATACTGATAGTTATAATGGTTCTAAAGGTGCTCTGGAGGGTTGGGGGACCTTCCAGGACAGTGTGGGAGGTGGCATTGAAGGGAAAGAGGGAACGAGGAACCAGCAAAAATCACATCTCTGTCCCCCTTACTCCAGCGGGGAGCTTCTGATGGGTTTGCTCCACAAAAAGCTGGAATACTCCTGTTCACAAAGGGGCAAGTCTGGATCCAGTCTTGTCTGAATTAAAGGTACTTCCAATTAGCATCAATCCAACAAGTGTTCAATAGCTAGTGCGCATAAGATTATTGATTGTCAAAATATTGATATCTATAGGATCTACCTTTCTACAAGCATCTTGGTTCACGTTTTAGCAGCAGTGAATTGGATTACCTGGTGCCACATATGGATCTCGACAGACTTCAAATACTCCAATCTCTATATGTCTTTCAAGACCAATCTCATCCCAGACAGGGCAAAGTCTTCCATTTTCTAACATATTTTCACAGACACATCTATAGATACTGACAATTTAGAGGGAACTCTTCTAGAAATCAATTTCACTCATGCATTTAATATATTAAAATCCATAGTCTTTCTTTAAAAGTAAGTGACACACACACAAAATCTATATGGAGCTTCTTCTATTAGTTTATGCTAAGTTATTGTCCTAATTTGATTATCAACAAGTTCCAGACTAAGGGTGGGGAACTTCAAGCCCAGGGGCCAAATCTATTCATTACACAGGGGGGAAAGAGGATGCAAACACTGACCACATGGCCCATTCAGTGGGTGCTTTTATCGCGCTGCTTCTCCTGCACACAGCAGGAAATGGGGGTGCGTTGGCTTTCAGAAAATGCATTTTAGTAAAAGGGGAGAGGAGACTTTGAGGAAAGGGGAACAGATAGTGCACAGCACTTGTTCATCCTGCCATCATGAAGGAAGGGATTCAACTGATCCCTGATGTCCAACCCTGAGCACCTGCCCAACCCAAGCAAGGAAAGGACAATAACAGCAGTTGCATCATGACCTCCCCAGCTTCTCTTGAACTCCATGATTTTACTTTGTTTTTGCAGCCACTTTTGCATGGAGCAGTGCAACTGTGAATTTCCACACTATTGTTAAACCGCAAAAGAGAGATGAAACTGAAACAGCAGCATGCCTTCCCATTTCCGCACAATTGGAGCAGGATACAGATGTTTGCATCATGTGCTTACGCTACAAAGACAGGTGAAATAACACACGTGACCTTTTGAATTCCTCCTACTTCTCACGCAATTGCATTTGTGTGTAGCACTAAATGACATGATAAACACAGTGGATAGTGTGCTGTATTCATTAGCATGTGCCCCCAGAATTAATATTGCATTGTGAAAAAAATACCAGCATGGTGCTGCCTCACACACAAGAGGGGCTCTAGTGTGGATCCTTCCCAAGAGAGTTCACAACCCAAATATCTGCCCTATCCCAAGCATAATATATAGCAACTGCTGCAATGAGGAAGGTTTTTATCAGTACCAGAAATATTATTCTGAAAATCATAGAAATTGGCAGGACTGCAACTCATACCTAAATTGTAACTGCACAGTCTAAAGATATTCTGAGGGGATATTGGCAACCAATCATCATTGCCATTGCTTTCAAGCAGACTTTCTCAAAGTGGTACCATCCAGATGTTTTATACTACAACTCCCATCAGCCCCAGCCCACATTTATTTATTTATAATTTAATTTATATCCTGTCTTTCCACCAAAAATGGAGCTCAGGGCCAATGGTAAGGAATGATGAGAGCTATTGTCCCAAACCTTTGGAAGGCAGCAGGTTGGGGAAGATTGCTTTAATATATCTTATGTATTGACTCTAATGGCAACACAAATGCTCTCTGTATCTTCTGCTGCATCCTTCCTATTCATGTAGCTGCATGAACTGGGAGAAAGAGACAGGCAATCAATGAGCATTGCTACACAAGGTTTTTTTGCGCACTTGTGATTGGTCACCCACGGAACTTTGCAGGTCCTTTACATTATGCCATCAACCTCCAGAGCATCTCCTGTGTTTTTTGAGCTTTATCCCTCTTTTTAAAAGATTGGAGATAAGCCGATAACAAATGTTAACGTGAGATATTAGCAGTGTGTAATGTTGGCGTTGTGTTATAATACAGCCATTAGATGGTGCTGTTTAAAGAAACTAAATAGAATATTGCCAAGAAAGGAAGTTTTAAATTCAAATCACTTGTTTCAGTGTCTGGATGTCAAAGTTGTACTCAACGTGTACCGAGTACTGAGAAGGACCGGATGTTGTTTGATGACTCTTTCGAATCTTATTTCCATTCAGTTTCTGAGAAAAGATCTTAATTAAGCAGAGAGAAGAAAACTAGTGATCTGGATTTACCTGTAATTTTGCAGGTTAGAAAGCTGACTGAAGCCTTCAACAAGTACATTTCCCAGAGCTCTGAACTCTGGTTGACAAATCAACTCAAACACTCTAAATTCAGATTTTTGTCTTGTGCCTTGATTTCTCTGAAAACTCAACACATCAAGCACATTTTTAGAAATAACAATGAAAATCTCTCACCCACATCTGAAAACTCTTTCACTATGAGGCGGTGGGGGGAATAAATAAGTGCACCAAGGACTGGCATCAGGGGTAGGCAATGCTGGACACCTGCCAAGGCTCACACTCCTACAGGGCCCAGGGACAATGCAAAGTCCCTCTTGGCCCTGCTGCTGCTTCTCCTTGCTGTCACTGCCTCTTCACCTGTCTTCTCTGAGCATGCAGGCAGTGACACGTGAGAAAAGACTGATGAGCCTCTTTCATTTGCTTTCTACTCTTCCTCAAAGTGGTGGTACAGAGTGGGCCCAAAGAGTCAGTGAATGGGTAGCAGGATTTGAAATGATGTGGTGACATCATTCAGGAGGTCCATTGAAGATATTTTGCCCAACTATATACACACAAAACCTGGAGCTTGCACAAACTACACTTTTGGGCATATTCACATTCAGTTCTCACAGTGGCTAATTAGTTGCCTATGGGAAAGCCCACAAGCAGGAAATGAGCACAATAGCAACTTCCCACTCATGCTCCCTAGCAAATGGTATCGAGAGGCATACTTCTTCTGAAACGGGAGTTAATATATAGCCATAACCATTGATAGACTTCTCCATAAACACATCATGATTCTAAGTTAATGATGGTGCAGGTAGGTAATTTTGGACTCTGGACTTAATGGTCTTTAGTGGTGGGGTTGCTGGGGAGCGGGCTTTAAATGGCCATGCATCTCCTTCCCTTCTCCTGCTATTCCATGCTTTACAACTGCTACATTCCTGACATATTATAGCAAACAAATAATTTGCTAACCCCGATAAAGAAATGCTCTAAGCAGGTGCAATTTCACATTTTCAACTCACTCAAAGCATAGCACCATCCATGACTTCGGGAATAAAATGGATTTTGTTTCTGCTGCCCTGATGCTAAATACGTCGAAAAGCATAATACATTTTTGAAAATTAAAAAATCAATCCATTGAGCATCTGTAGCCATGTACATGCATGGCCAGCTCCACCATGGCTATAACATGCTTTTTAAAATAAGAACAAAGAAAGGATACTGTGGTGAGCAGAGTCAGCTCTGGTGGGCCCCAGCATACCTGTGCTGACCTGGGCAGTGATGTCAGGCCTATTTGCTGCTATAATTCTCAACATGCTCAGGCCATCTTGGCTGGCTGGAGGGATGCTGGAAGTTGTAGAACTTTTTTCAGTCTAAACATTCAAAAGATTGCTCTTTTGTTCACATGTGTGTATTGGGGGAGGGGGGAGGAGTCAGTGGGGGGTTTGGGTTCCTCCATCTGCAGTCCCTGCACCTCATCCCAACACTAGGCTGACCATATGAAAAGGAGGACAGGGCTCCTGTCTCTTTAACAGTTGAAAAAGACAGGAAATTTCAGCAGGTATCGTTTGTATGCATACAGAACCTGGTGAAATTCCTTTTTCAGCACAACAGTTAAAGCTGCAGGAGCTATACTAGAGTGACCAGATACAAAAGAGGGCAAGGCTTCTGCAGCTTTAATTTTGTGATGATGAGGAAATTTCACCAGGTTCTGTATATATACAAATGACACCTGCTGAAATTCCATTTTCTATGGAACTGTTAAAGATACAGTAGCCCTTTCCTCCTTTTCATATGGTCAGCCTACACAACACCAAGGCTCCCCACAACCCCCAGGAGCAGATTTTCAGAAAGTATAGGGGCTTGGAGTTACCTCCTTCCAAAGGCCTAAATTTTCAACACTTAAAGGTGTTCTGATTTACACATTCCAAACAAGGATGGATGTAACTTTCCAGTTTCATTGCATTGTTAAGTTCAATATACAAAGTCATCATTTTCAATATATTTGTCCCTTCTACAGGGTTGAATACCTGCAACCTATAAGATTTTCAAGAAAGCCATTTATATGCAAAAAGAGGCCACCTCGATAGCCATTTATATCTTTCCAGAGGTGTCAATATCTATTAATGATATCCCAAATTTTCTGGAGTACCCATCAAATGTTAAAGAGCCCACCATACTATCTATTTTCTGTTGAGTGCTAGGTAACAGTAACTCCTTCCTGTTATTATTCACGGTTCTGTAAACAGCCCCTCTATGCAATTTCATTAGATAGCTACTATTTAACTGAGTTGTAAGTATTTTTGCCAGGTTATGAAAATTTTGTATACTGCCACAGTTTCTTCTCAGTATAAGCATTTGTGAATAAAGTAAATTACATTTCATAGGGTGGTAGCTGTCATACTTCAGAAAAGAATTTGCATCTGCATTTTTTCAAAACAGATCTGTAGGGAGAGACCCATTCTGAGCTATGACTACAACATTAAAAAAATTGACCTAGATTTGTTGTAATTAATTTCAAATTTAATGGTTTTGTGTTTAGTATTTATGAACTGGAGAAACTCCTGAAGAGTCTCCTCCATCCCTTTCCATAACATAAAGACATCATCCAGATATTGTTTATAAAGATTTCTTTCTTGCAAAAAGTGGGTCTGTTCAAATCAGTCCATATAGATAATAATAATAATAATAATAATAATAACAACAACAACAACGATTTATTTCTTACCCGCCTCTCCGTCTAGATCGAGGCGGGGAACAACAACATGATAAAATACATAAAACTAATTAAAACATGACAAATATTATTAAAACTGCATTAAAACATCCTAAAACATCCTAAAAACATTCTAAAAATTACACTGGATATGCCTGCCGGAAGAGGCCAATTCTGAGGCAAACCTGCAACCCATAGCTGTGCCTGAAATCTGCCAATAAAACTGGCATTGGAACTGGTTTGTTTTTTTAAAAAAACAGCTAATTCTGCTAGTGAACATAAAAAAGCTATGGGAGGAGGCAGAAGCATCCTCTCTTTTGTTCAGGGTTGATTCAATAACCTCTATAGCCTCACATTGCGGTATATTTGTGTATAGTGAAATCACATCTATCATTACTGAATCTGTTACCGGATACCTGAACAGCCTAGTGTTCTCAGGCACAAGGACCAGCTGTAGGCTTGAGTTAGGCTTGGTTCTAGCACATGGCATCCTTGGTCAAATACCAGGGCATTGGGCCCCAGTAGGGCTCACTGTTGCTGACACTATATTTGTTCTGG
Organism: Anniella stebbinsi; assembly: GCA_029215795.1. Classification (NCBI taxonomy): domain Eukaryota; kingdom Metazoa; phylum Chordata; class Lepidosauria; order Squamata; family Anniellidae; genus Anniella; species Anniella stebbinsi. The sequence goes on along the minus strand of JARDYH010000004.1, from coordinate 40,927,531 downwards.
GGGAGCCTTTTTAATTTTTTTTTTAAATGGGCCCAATACTAACAGGAATACTAGCCCTCATGGCTGGACCCACTGGAACCATTTTCACTCTCCCACTATGCCATACTGTTGTACATACATTGCGGTAAGTCCAGCCATGTGGGTCTGGGTAGTGCTCCTGTCATGGCTGCCACTGTGCTGCCCAAGCCGTATGCTTGCGGTGAGAGGTGGTCCAGCATATTTAAAGATAGAGTAAATAAATCCTATATATATACATTTATATGTGAGACTGTTTAAATTCATGGTGAATGACTAACGTTTCATATGTTTATATTTTAAAATGTAATAAAGAAACATGAAAAAGAAAAACTGGTGTTATGCTTTTGGATTTATTATGCAGCTTTAACATTGTTTTTATTTATGGATGGAGTTTTATTGATATTGGTAAACCACAAAGAGGAAATCATTTTGAAGAGTGCGATATACATTTTATAATAAATAATAAATGAAAGAAATGTCATGAAGGGGGTGGCAAACAAGATCTGTTGGGATAATAAACAATAGCCAGTAGCACGACACCTGGGGGGAAATGTGGTTAGGTAAGATAAAGGGGGCTGAGCAAAATGGAAGGCATCCTGAGGCATTCCAAAAGTTAGACAAGTAAATGGGGAAATAGGTTCATGCACAGCTCCTTCTGATGGGCTACAGATCTGTGAGAGGTTTTTCCCAGCCTGCTCTATGGGGAGACTACACCAAAGTTTGGATGGGATCTCATCTGTATGAAACCAGCAGTGTTCTATGGAACTACATTGCCACATAAAGCCTTCTCAATTTTTGGTCATGTAGGTGGGGCCGAGGGATTACAAATGCCCCATTGTGCATGTTTCTCCTGTCCATAGTTCTGTGGTTAGGGAATTACTTCATGAAGTGGGAAGTCTGAGTTCTGCTGTCCCTCCTTTACCTTTCTGGGGAGGGTGTGTGTGGACTGTAACATGAATGCCTGCCTGGGCAGCGTCCAAACAGAACTTTGGTTGGGGGGGGGTCAATTTAACATTTCCCTATGGCAGTGCTCAAACATTAATCTCTGTTGAGGAGAGCACATGCTTTGCCTGCAGAAGGTCACAGGTTTGATCCCTGGCATCTGCAGGCAGGGCAGGAAAAGCTCCTACCTGAAACTCTGAATTTTACACTAAGATGTGCATGTGGAGGGGAAGGAAATGTGTGTGTGTGTGTGTGTTCACACACTAGTGCCCATGTAGACAGGTGCAGCCCTCAGTTCCCCCAGCAGACATCAGATTATGCACCCCTATATAGACGAATGCTGAATAAACTTGTAATGATGTGAAACCAATCTAAATATTCTCAATTTCTGAAATACTGATATTTTTCACAATAGCTCCGATTCCTGGCTGGCTCATGTCATCTCTGGAATGGAATCCTGCCATAACTGGTTGCATGTCAGAAATTAAATAGCATTAAGTGCTGAGATAAGGTTCTTGTTTTGAGGGTCACAGTGGCCTGTGCACAGGATTCCAAACCACATGGAGGTAGAACATAATCAGACAGCGGCAAAACTGTGACAGAAAAAAGGCCCAGTTCACATGCGATGACAACTCATGAGTTGTTTAAACCATGGTTGGTTGAGGCAACACAAGACTGAGCAAGCGAGCTGCCTCCTGCCTGCTCAGCATTTCCACTTTGCATCCAATTTTCCAACAACCCAGGAACCCTTTCCTTCCTTAAAGGATTTTTTAAGTGGTAAGAACAAAGGCAGGAGGAGTAAAAATGGAAGACGATGTCATCTGGACCTCCTAAGAATTATGTGAATTAGTCAGTGTTTTTGTACAATAAAAGCCCTACCAGTCAATTGACTAGTCAAATACAGAAATATTTCACCTCTGTATATCAAAACTTCAAACATTGTGATAAGTCTGCCATCTACTGGGGGGAAAGAGTTTCCTGTTTAGTAATGATTCTGGACCTTACAAATGCCTAATAGCCCACATAGAACATCTGTACTTTAAGGAGAAAAAAACACAATCTTACCAGTTGTTGTTTTTCTTGGGCCTTTCCATATTCATTATGGGCTCCTTCAGACACAACCACATGATTTGTAATTGAAACCATCCCTACTGGCCAAAGTTTCATAAAGCTCAATGAAACACTGCCTACTAGTGGTGGAAGTAATCCTGCGGTTATTTTAGATACCGGATTATCTCTGTTTTTTTAGCGTGATTTCCAGGGGAAGGTGCAAGAGACATCCTATAGTCCCAGAGCCAGGCAGGATTTATTTACCCCAGGGTAAATAAATCCTGGTCTGGCTCTGGGACTACTAGAGGTTGACAGCGTCATGTAATGAACTCCCAAATATCCATGAAGCTCATAATATGACTGCCCTTTAGTATCCTGGAATGTTAAAGGCCGAGTAACACCTTGAAAAAGAAAACAAGAACTTCAATTCTTAAAGAAGAAAAAGACAAACACAGTGGACACACACGTTTTGATGGCAGGTGTAGATAAACTCTAGAAAGACTGGACTGGCAATATCGTGACAAAAGTGACTCTGAGACATGATAGGGATTTGTCTGTCATAAATGCCTCAATATGTCAACTCTTAACTGAAAACTAGACCTTTCTGCTATGTACATGATTCTTTTTACAGAACTCACTCCATACGTACTTATAAATGTAGCTGCTGTTACACCCAGTCAGGATGTCCCTACCTTCAAAAGTACTAACTATTCATAAACATGCTGAGATTGAGTTAGATCCAATGATGGCCACCCACCAATCAAATGGAAACTGCTGATAGAGCTAACTTTCCTTCCTCATGCCTCAGGAGCAGATGGGGGTCCACATGGGGTTGCAGGGGAGAGAAGAGCTGGGGAAATCCCATTGTATGAGTCCACTTATGTGATACTAGATTTAACCCTTTTAACATGAAAAGGTGATAAAATGCTAAACTAATTGTTGGACAAAAATCTCACTATTACACTCTCGCATAGCTGACATGGAATTTGGAGGACATTTGGAGGCTTATACACCCAACAGTCAAAGAGCATAGATTATTTCCTTCTCTTGCCAATTTGAGCAGGATTCTCACTAACACTGCCATTAGATCCATCATAATTTCAGATCATGCACAGCCTACTTTCCTGACATTCTCTACTGACCTACAGATAGGCAAACACAAGTCTGGTTGACAAATGAATAACTCTATTTTAAGGGATACTGCCAGCAAGTCAACGAAGCTGCATATCTATGATCAGCTGGAACTGGAAGTCTGCAAAGCACTATCCTGGGACATTTGAGATGAAAGAAAGCTTGGGCTAAGGAACTTATCAACTTAGAAAACTGACTAAAGAGGGGGGAAATGTTGTAATATAATATTTCTCCCTCCTTCCTCAGTTATAATCAATTCCTTCATAAACAACATGGGCTGAACAAACTGCACACTCTAGAAGAGAATTTCTTGCTTACCTGTGTAAATAATCCAATTGGGAATCAGGCAGGTATATTGCTCACATACCACATCTCAAGCAAATAAAAAACAAGGCAGTTATCTTAAGATAAATTGAGCAAAAGCACTGCCCTTAAATAGATGCAGAAAAAATTAATAAATCAAAGAAAATCAATAAAAGGAATGAATTGTTTGACAATATTTAACCTGCAATTGTATGGAGATGATAGCTCCATACATAATTTACAAGTAAGCCCAGTGAACTCACTCGGAGTTACTTCTGCATAAGCATGCATAGATTTCACTTACTGCTTTTACACTTTGTTTTTCAGACACAGACACACCATCTCCCAGGTTGGTGGAGTGTGGTGTACCTGCCTATTTACTAGTTTGAATAACTTTTCTACAATGCCTTTTCCACAGCAGCAACACCTCCTTCCCCCACAGTAACACTGCCATCAAGACCTTTATTACCTCAGGTCCAAGACCTTTACTTCTCAAGATGTGAGGACACATTGGCTTTCTATTGAGATATATTATTATTTTACACTTTGGTAGCAACAACGCATAGGATTTTGAATTTTTTTTTTTTACAGAATTAAGGTGTTAAATAGTAGATAACCACTTTGCTCTCTTCCTGCACATAAATCATTGTTACAATAATTAATCACGCACTCTACACCCTTCTACATATCATAAACCCACTACCTTCTCACAACCCCCTTCCCTTTCTAAACTCCACAGGCGCTGCTCTCTGTTTATATATCACATACGTTTCACCGCCCGCCCCCACTCATTCAGCCAATCATCTCCCATATGCAAATACACCATACCTCCTGTCACTCATACCATTCACACGCTAGAACTACTTCTCAGAAACAAATAGAGTTATAATATTAATGTATATATACATGTGACATCACTCGGAGTAAAACAACCCTTCTCCAGCAGATCTCTTCCCACGGTCTGAACTGAGCTAAAAAATACAATTTTTAGTGTGACAACACCACCAGAAACGGAAAGTTCCATTTCCAAGCGAAGGGTTTTCTAAATATTCCCATCCTATCTCTATAGAAAATTGAAGGAACAAAGGAAAACGGAAAGGCACAAAGGAAAATAGGAAACGTCCACTCTGTACTGTGAAATCTATGTTTGGAACGGAGGCTTCGAATGCTGACAACAAGAGCTCCCGCCCGTTGCTTAGTAACCAAGACAGAGTAGGATCCATCCGTTACGCAGTCCTCAGGCCTCCTCTCGGCCTGCAGCATTTTCTACAGAAACGGTTTTCTGAAGTCTAGGGCTCGGCGTCTCTTGTGACGTCATCGACTTGCGCCTGATGCAAAGGAGGAAGGAGTCGTGTGGGCCTGAGGAGCCGGGAATCTCTCCCCTCACGGGGAGGGTGCGGCGACGGTGGCGGTGAGTTTGGGCAGAGGAGATCGCTGGGGAGCGGTATGTTTCCCTGCCTACTGCCTTCCGTGTGGCGGCTGAGCAGAAAATAGAGCTCTTTAGCCGCTCCCGCGGGCCCTCCGTCTCGCTGCATGCCTCCAGGTGTCCACTGGCCGAGAGGAGGAGCCTGGAGGTAAATAAAGCCGTAAGAAACGGGACCGGAGTGTTCCCTCTTCCTTGCGCCACCCTCCCCTCTCCCAAGAGGCTGAAGTTTGCCCTTCCGAGTCACAGTCACAGCTCCCGTTTACTACTGTATAGATGAAATGCTAGATGCCCCATGTTGAAATGGAAAGGTCTTGTCCTACTGTGGAAGTTGGTGTCCGGATTGGTAATATTGCTTAGGCTGATTGCTCATTCTACTCGCTGATATAGGTGGTCGTGTCTTAACTCGTGGGGCTCCTTGCCTGAGCCTGTGTGTGTGTGCATGTATGAATACGTGTGTTCCGTTTAGGGAGTACCCTAGGAATTGTAGTTCTGTGAGTGGGAGTAGCTCAGTTGGTCAGTACAACTCTGGGAGATTATGCCCCGTATTCCCACATTGGAGCCAGCCTGCACGAGGCAAGGAGACCCATTAGTTAACGCAACCATTTGCATCAGTGAGAAAAATTAGGTCCGAAATGGATTTTCTTTGTTCGCACATTTGAAAATGGATAGAAAATGGCTAATGAAGCAAGATGTTGCAATGTGGTATATGCACACACACACTTTTAGCTGTGAATGACGCGATTGAATCTGGCTGCTTAGATATGGATAACGTAAGTAACTGTGAAGGCAACTTGCAACACCCTCAGAAAGCTACAATTCCTAGGATGCCAGAGGGAGGAGGAATTATGATAATTTAATTGCTTTAATTGAAGTTAACATTTGTGGTGCAGGTATAACCTTATACATTGTTTGTTTGAAAATGTTTCCGCCTTGGAGCCACTACTTACAGGATTTGTAACCAAACTCCATACAAGTGTGTACAATAAGGCTTGTCTGCTTAAATACTGAAAAACTAAAGATAACTAGGAGGTCTGGCCTTGACCTTGTATGTTGAAATCTGTAAACGAAGTATGCAAAGTAATAAGAATAGGAAAAATTAAACTGCTAGATTCTGATTCGACTAACAATATGCTCCCTTGCTTTGGAGCCAACCCCATCAAACTTAGTGAATCATGTATAGGGCCTGGCTATTAGGCATCTGCTTGTAGTAATTTCTTAATGGTTTCTAAGCTTCCTTTATAAAACAAGGGTAGAAGCTTTCATTATAGAAACCATGTTTTAAAAAATGTGATGCAGTCCTGTGGGCTCCAAGTTCATATTTGTGGGGGGGTTGTGAATTTAGTTCTAGAAGTATCTATTATGCACAGTCTGGTGCGAGATTCATCAACTTATTTAGACTGCAGGTTGGCTTCCATTTCTAATTTAACATACCTCTTGGTTTGTGTGTGTTAACTAGAATGGGATATTTTGGCATGAAATCCAAGAATACATGTAAAGACATAGCTGTAAATATGGTAGGATGGTTTCAGGTGGAGAAATGCTTCGTTCTCCAAGTTCCAAATTTGATTTGTAATATAGTGACTAAAAGTTTGAACTGTTATGTCATGAAGTCCCCAGTTCGAATCTTGCTGCAGCGATAAACTGACAGGCAGAGTGATCCTATTGCTAAATCGGAGTGTTCCAAAATTTCCAAAGCCCTGACACGTTTTTGCCACTTTTTTCCTCCTGTTGTTTTTTTTTACCTATTTCCCACTCATTGTGACCAGTGGGAGGAAAACATTTTGGCCCTTGGCCTGGTCTAAGTGTAACCTCACATTGGGGGCATGGTGGGGGCATTGGGAAGGTTTTTGATATTGCATATCCAGAGCTTCCCTTGCTCTGCTCACCTCACACATCCAGCTTTGACATTGGGGATGTAGGACGTGCAGATCTTTCTGCAGGGGAAAGGAAGGGGAATTCGAGATCAGATCTCCCCTTGCAATGTTGGTACTCTGTCTCCAACCTTGGAGTGGGGAATCCAACCTATCCTATGGCTTCTGGAACTCCAAGAGCCATAGGATTGCAGTCTAAGAGCGCAGTCCTGTGCATACTGGCTTGGGAATGCTGGGAATTGTAGGACTTTCTGTCAAAAATGAATGGGATTTGTGCCCTTAATGGCCCTAGACAAGCAATTATATCATAGCCTACTCTATCTGCAGCTTGGCATGATGATGATATTGATTTGCATTACAGAGTTTTTGTAATGATTATTAAGATACTGTACATAAAGCACTGTCAATGCTTTAAAGCACTATAAAATATTAGGTAATATTTCATAGCAAAATTGGCCCGAGTTCTCGAATTGGGAGATCTGGATATTTTGCACATGAGAAGATACCTACCCTTTTCCTTGCTCTCTGTCAAGCATATCCATTCTTCCAATACATTTATATATTTTGTCACTATTACAACTTCTGAATTAAATTGAAGAAATTGATATCAGGGAGAGTTAAATACAGTGCAAAAGTATGGCTGTTAGCCACACTGAATGTAAATGTTCACTACTTTATTTTCCTGGAGTGGCATTGCTCTATTATGCCTTGTCCTTGCACCTGATCCTTCCTTGACTATCTTTGATTGTAGTCTTGTATTGCTTTGATGTTCACCTACCACACATTTGATAGTATATAAACGTGTAATGGTATGTTCTGAGACTTACTGCCCTATTAGACAGAACTGGTAATTGGAATGCAGGTGAGTAGAACTGTCCATAAGCCTGGCTGAGGCAGTTAGAAAAGAGGCAAGGTGGGCCGTGTCTGCTGCTGTAACCCACAATGGTGCCATTGGTAGCTATCATGGAAAGAGCCTTCTCTGAGGTGGCCACGTAACGTTACGCATCCATATGTAATGAACTTGTGGTTATAGTTATGTATTCCTATTATAGCTCTGTATGGTGAGTATCTCTAGTGTGAGAATGGGGTGAGTGACTAGAAGAATAGTGGATTTGCATATGTGTGATGATTGGCTGAGGAAGTGAAGGGGTGAAGTATGTATGTGCTATATAAACAGTGTGCTTGTGCTATGTGAGTTAGATAGGATTTGTGATGAGACAGGGATCGGGTTTTAGGATTGAGGGGAGAGAGAGAGAGAGAGAGAGAGAGGTCTGTGGTAATAGTGCAGAGATTTTTTTGAAAGTGTGATCTCGAATATTGCGTATGAGGGAGCATATATTGATAGAGCCATTAAGATTGACTTGTTTATTATTCAACAAGCTTTATTATTTATTATTTATTTATTATTCAAGCTTTCTTTCTTTATAAAATCCTACGCCTGAGCCTGAAAGGTCCTTGTGGCAGCAAAACCCAGTGTGTGTGAGAGAGGGTGGTTCCTGCTGGGGTGAGAAAGATCTTAGAGAAGGGGAATTTTCCCTAGGAAAAGGCAGGAATGCCACAGCCCCTCCCATCTATGGAATGTCTTCCCCATGGAGATCTGCCTGACATCTTCACTGTATACATTCAGATGCCAGGTTAAGACCTTCCTCTTCCAGCATGTGTTTAATCTTTAAACTTTTGCTCTGATCATTAGCTTTACTGCTGGCTCTTTAATATTTTGATATTTTTGGCATTTTAATTGTTAAATTTATTGTTTTGTGTTTTTATTATTATAAAGTGCCCTGAGGGTATTTGCCAATTGGGTGGTATATAAATTTAATAAATAAACTGTATACGTGAGAGAACTACAGAAGAGAACAAGTTCCTCATTCTCCACCTTTTATCTTTGTGAAATTTGGCTATATGTTCATTAGATGCCATCAGTGAAGCACATTCTTCTCTTCACAGGTTACACATACTCTGAACCTGCCATCTCAACACTCTTGTTGGTTGAAGTAACTCACTATGGCTCCTAAAGATATAATGACTAATTCTCATGCCAAATCCATCCTCAATGCAATGAATTCTCTGCGAAAAAGTAACACACTTTGTGATGTGACCCTGCGTGTGGAGCAGAAAGATTTTCCAGCCCATCGTATTGTGTTAGCTGCTTGCAGTGACTATTTCTGTGCTATGTTCACCAGTGAGGTAGGCAAGATGCACAATATTTTTTATTCATTCAAGTAAGAAAGTTCCTTTTAATGCAGCTTCAACAGTGCAAAAATTACAGTAAGGCTGCAATTCTGTAAATACTTTCCCTGAGGTAAGTCACGTTGAACTCAGTAGGGCTTACTTCTGAGTAGATATGTCTAGGATTGCACTCGGCTGCAATTTTGTGTCTACTTACTTAGGAGTAAGGCCATGGGACTTGCTTCTGGGTAAATATGCATAGGATTTGACTGTAAAAATGCATATAAAATTATTTGTATACAAGAAATAAAATTTGCCAAATAGTGAAATGTACTATCCACATAAACATATAAATAAAATATTGGTGCAAAAGTTGGCATTACTTATAACATCTTATTCATGCTCTTACTAATCTTATCTAGCAAGGAGTTGGAACTTGCATAGTAACTTTAATTCACATTCTGAAACTTTATATTTTAAGTTACTGTGCAGCCTCCAACTCCTTGGGATTAGTCTAGTAAAATGTGAAGACATTATAGGCAATTGTAACTTTTTTGTCCCAATGTATTTATTTTTCAGCACATATCTTGGTTATCACGAAATTCAAATATTAAAACTTGTTTGGCAACTAATTTTTTTTAAGGGGGTATATTTTGCACTACCAGCAACATTGGCTCTGCCTGCTGACTCACCACTTCACAAACTATGCCTCCTTATCCTTCTCTATCCTATGTGACTGGCAATACAGGCTTTTTCAGAGCCTCTCATTTAGCTACCCCAGTGTTTGTCTGTCTTGATTTGCACACAAATGGTGAGCAACCTAAGTGCATAAGGAGGAAACTTTCACAGTTCTTCTCTTTTGCATCTTACTATACCTTTTTTGTAACAATACATTTTACACATAATACAGTCAACTAATCACAGATTTCACACATTATTACTCCATTAGTTATTTAGTCTCTTCTGCAATGCTTACTTTGATCCAGATACTTCCTGCTTACACTCTGATCTGCTATTGTAATACTAACCCATACACTAATGAGCATTTGAAATCTACTTACATACACTTGACTATATCCAGTGTTAGTCCTACTTAGAGTAGACTCATTGAAATGAGTGGGACTTAAATTAAACTAACATTGGATACAATCCCCTGTATGTGGAGAGTTTTGTAAAAAACATTCCTGTCCTTTGTTCACAACTTATAACCATTAAATCTTTAGGGGAAAATAGCATTCTGTACAAAAGACTGAAATGAATAAAGAAATAAAACTGCCTGGTACAGCTGAAAAGAAGCAAAGTTAAATCGCATATTTCTAAATGCTTCAATGTTATATACAAATTCACGTTCCTGGATAACCACAAGATAGCCACAAGGCTTACAAGTAACCAGTGCAGAGTGGGAAGTGCCTTGCAGAGTGGGAGGTGCCTTGCACTCCCGCTCTACATTGGAGCTAAAAGGGTGATTTTGCCCATTTAGCGGGGACTTCGAGGAAAGAGAGGGAGGTAAAGAGGCTGGAGATAGCTGGGGATATCTCATAGCCCTATGTCCCTAGTCTCCTCCCCACCCCAGGGAACAGGGCTCTTTCACCCCCTATGAGCTTACAGTTGTGAGCTCATAGCATCAGCTAGCACTGTTCTTGCCGCGCTGGCTGCGAGAGGGGTTGGGGAGTGAGGTTTCTTGGCTTGAAACAAGCAAACTGAAATGTCCAATGTCTGGGGGGGGGGGGGTTATAGGATTGCTGTCCTACTTGCACAGCTATATGAATTTATCATCTCAACCCAGAATTTAGTATAATGACTTAGTATAAAACAGAGGTGAATCTTAATTGGTTATGGTGAATAAATCTGCTTGTTTCCTAAGCAGATTTGAAAACATTTTATCTAAGTCTTTGCTCCGGTCTTTCAAACTATACTTTTATAAATATTCTCTTTGCATCAAGAAAATCTGTTGGGTATTTGTTATGCATTCCATTTGCTGAAATGCACTTACTCTAAATTTATTGTCTAAATGTATTTATGACATTTGTAGACCACCCCATAATATAAAGTTCTCTGAGAAGCTTAAATAAACAATTTACACTTGTGCTTTCAGGTTAACTTCAAAACCCAGTAAAGGCCATTAATATACCAACCAGAAAAATGAAACATTGCTTTTCTCTTTTGTAATTTGCAGCTTTCAGAGAAGGATAAACCTTATGTGGATATTCAAGGGCTAACGGCTTCAACTATGGAAATATTGCTGGACTTCGTATACACAGAGACTGTTCATGTGACAGTGGAAAATGTTCAAGAGTTGCTCCCAGCAGCCTGTCTGCTTCAGCTGAAAGGTAATGGCAAAACTGTGTAGATTAGGGATGGGGATCTTTTTGGAGTTCTTGAGCCATGTTGCCCATTATTTTATTTGTACCTATATATACACTGTGTGTGTGTGTATATATAGTGATGAACAGAACCCTTATAACAAAATAATAAAACACCAAACTAGCTGTTTCCAACACAAAACCTTACCTAAAAACACACATGAACATTTTGGATTGGGTGACCCTTTTCAAGAGTGAGTTCCACAACACAGGTGATATGAAGGAGATTCTCATTGCAGATCCTCATGGCTGATACAATAGGATGGAATCTGTTGGAAGACCTTGAACCTAGCTCTCAAAGGGCAGGGTGCTCCTCAGGAAATTCATCAAAAGTACAGCTCATTAACAAGGGAAATCAAAGTCCGTATAAAGGACAAGAAGACTTCCTTTAAAACAGGTTCACAACCTTTTCAGTTCTTTAACCCTCGATTTGCTGGGTCATATGCCACATACAAGCCGCTTCCACTTTGCCATAATCATAGGCTAACTTTGATCCACGAACAGCCCATTGGCCCTGTTTGCAAGTGCTACCACCATTTTGAATATGCAACTTCTGATTGGATAACTCTGTGACGTCTGAACCCAGACACTATGACCTGATTTGCATGTAATAATAACCAATTGATTTTGAAACTGATGGCTTGTCATGCATGATCCATTGTGCTGCCTGCAGCACGCCTGCCTCTTCCTCTTTAAGCTCATAACCCACGATCACCTCCCTTGTAGGTTGTGCATTGTAACATGTGCACCCAGAACATTGGATTGTTTAGGGGCTAAACAATCCAGCGGTTATCTCATGGTTTGTTGGATTAACCATTGGGTTGTTCATATGTCATGCTGCACAATCTACAAAGCAGCCAATTGTGGCTTGTGTTATAAAGTGGAAGAGGTGAGCATGCTGTTGTGCACATTGACCCATTGATTTTTAAACTCATGAGTTGTCCTTACATAAGAACAGGGCGTATTGGTTAATTGTAGGTTAAATAACTCATAGGCTGAGTTCAGACAACACGTTTCTCAACGGTGGTTTTAGAACTCCATGGTGGAGTTTTTACACCACCGTTGAGAAATGTTTTGTCTTGCGGGAAAACTCCACGCAACGGTGGAGTTTTTTTTGGAAAACTCTCCATGCGGAATATCCAGACTGTGCAGAGGAGAGTTCCTGCACAACCATTGTGTTTCATGTTGTGTGGCGGGCACCATGGAGTTTTCTGTTGCGTTGAGTTGACTTTTCCCACTGGCTACAGAGTTCCTGGCATGTGTGGCGAAAGGAGTGAGTGCCGCTCTAGGAGAGCCGCCAGGATTGTTTTTTCTCAGCAATGGCTAGTGGGATACCATCAGAAGGTCTGGGGGAGGAGGGAGGGTGGAGGAACTGTCAATCAAACATCATGATGGATTTTATTCAACTCCACGGTAGCCCACAGTCACATAATGGTGGAGTTAGAACATGTTGTGGGGAGTACCTCCTAAAAACTCAACCATTGAGTGGAATTTTCACACTGCGGTGACTAACGTGTTGTCTGAACTGAGCCATAGTCAACCTAGCAACTAATTGTATGTTAACTGGGGGTTGTTTAACCCACAATTAACTCATAATGTCCAGGTTTAGCTGTCACAGAGGAACCTCCAATCGGGCCGATTGGAGGTTGCATATTTAAAATGGTGTCAGCATGCGCTTAGCACATGCCAAAGAAAATCATGGGTTAATTAACCGATGATTTGCTGCTGTTACATGCAATCCAGGTCATTGTGTCTGGATTCACATGTCACACAACTTAAAATCGGGCTGATTGGAGGTTGATTATGCAAAGCGGCAATAGTTTGTGGGTTAATTCACCTATGTTATGCCATACTCTCTTCATCCCCATACACACTCCTCTCTATGCAGTATAAAATAGCTTTTTAAAAATAATATGTTTTACTAATATCACACAGTTTCTAAAATTCATTACTGGAGAGCTTTATATTTACCAGGGTTGGGCTTCACTAGAGAACCTGATTTATTTTTATTGTTGTGTGATTAATTTTCTGACTTTGAAAGCAAAATTAAGTTCTCTGAAATACTTTTCAGAGCAGTGGCATGGCCATCTGAAGTACACATCATCATTTCATTTTCTCACAGGAGTGAAGCAGGCTTGTTGTGAGTTCTTAGAAAGCCAACTGGATCCATCCAACTGTTTGGGGATCCGAGATTTTGCTGAAACACACAACTGTGTTGACTTAATGCAAGCAGCAGAGGTCTTCAGCCAGAAGCACTTCCCAGATGTAGTTCAACATGAAGAGTTTATCCTCCTAAATCAAGAAGAAGTGGAAAAGCTACTCAAATGTGATGAAATTCAGGTAAAAGCTAGCTTGTTACTGCACAAAGAATAAGGGAGATGCTACTTGGTTCTTTCATGTGACAGATTGGAACCAAACACAACCCAATAATTACCTAGTGAAATATTGGTTAGGATTCTAAGAATCCCAGCTTTCATTTCAAAATAAACACAAGTTTCTAGTTCTGATAGTTACCATGATCTATTCAAATTTGCAATGACAAAAAAGGTAATATATTCCATAGTTTTGTACATGTCAGCGAGCCCTGGAATATCTTCTTATCCCAACCTTACTAACTTATGCTTTTTTCTGCTTAAACACTAAGTTTGAAAGGTAATGAAGAGTATTTTCTTCTATTAAAACTATGTCATGAAGAATAAATTCTCATTTCCTGTTCAATATTAGGATAGTGTGCATATAAAAACAAATATAAATGACTTCTAAGTAGAACAAAATCAATTTCTGTCAATGGGAAGTATGAAGTAGTTACTTAATATAAAGCAAGGAAATGTCTTGTTTTGTTGTCAAACTGAGCAGTATGCCTACAAGGTGAATTTGTCTTTCAGGAGGAAATTATACATCAGCTGTAAGTGTAGACCTGTTTTTAAATGCTTTCAAGTCAGTTTAGATAAGCTACTGTTCAGTTTATTCTCTAGGTGCTACTGAAAAGAGACATAATAATAACTACTAGAGAGCTTTTAGTGTCTATTGTCTAAGATGTACACTGTTTTCTCATGTACTTTAGTTTCAGAGGACACACAAACAGAGGTTACAAACTCAAGGATTTACATATGCTAGTCAGGAATTCTGGCTCTTTTTCCTCTGCTCTTTCATATTATAAATGCAAATTACTTTTCATATTCAAGGATTTATTCCAGATTGTCTCTTTGAACAGAAGGGCTCCTGTGGAAGAGAGTGAGATCCGGTAAAGGTTCTTGCTGGAGGAAGGGGAAGTGACTTTTGCCCCTACCCCCTGCAGTCCTTCCACCGCTCCAAAATGGCTACAGAGGGTTCCCCCAGCCCGTTGGCACAGCTTTTCAGGGTGCTGTGGAGGGAAGAAAGGATTTAAACCCAGGTTTCAAAGTCCTAGACCTATGTTTACGGTCACATCATATGGCATTCCCTAGGCTCATAATTTAAGGTTTTCAGGTGTGCTAATTGGTATATTCCTGTTAATAACAGGGCCTTGAGAGAACCCAAAATATCCTAAGAATTCTTCAAGTGGAATTTGAAAAAAGACTTGAAGGTCAGGTTAAAATAGGCACTTTGGACAAACATGCAGGAGAATACTGTGTGAGCCAGAATACTGGCATGCCCGTTGGTTTAATCTGCAGAGCTCTTCTTGTTACTGGATCTAAGAACTGAGACAGGCACTAAATGGCCTGGATTAGAAAATTTCAGCATCTCATTTGGAACCAAGTACCACTTGCATCAGAAAAAGAGAAGGTCAGTTCCAGAGCAGATAAGAAAAGGCAGAAAATAGCTTGAAAAAGACAGAAGAGGGAAGATGATGTAGGATGTACAAGATGTAGGTCAGGAACATCAAGGTAGACTTAGTGGAAGAGTCCTTTGAAGGCTCAGAGGAAAGCTATGCCTGTCATCGCTATCAAGGAGAGATCTGGGAATGCTTCTCCAGGTTGGATAAAAGGCAGAGAGAAGCTTAAGAAAAGTAATATCTGAGGGCAAATGCAAACAATGGCCAAAGAAAGTGTTAAAATGATGAGCAGAGTAATTCTAGGTGTGCCGGGGAGGTGAGCAGAGTGTTGGATCATCCACCAGCTCATGCTGGCAAGGATGGAAATGTGGCCGTTTTTCGGGGGGTGGGTAGCCATTTGAAATACCCCCTGATTGAAACTAATGGGGGAGGGCAATTATTTATGCCAGCTCTAGACTGCTGTAGCTAAGAGACCCAATTTTAGGGCCTCTGAGAGGAACAGAACAGCTTTGGATCTAAAGCTGCTCCCAAAACACTGTGTTTTGGGGGGTACTGTTGGAGAAACAACCATGGACATAAGTGGGACATTCCCCGTTCATATACAGAGTTCCTCTCTGCTAGGGGAGGGACACCTCAGCCCCATCTTGAAAGCCTCCAGCTAACAGTTCTTAGGGCTTGGATTGTGCTGAAACTTTTTTTATATATAAGAAGCCTTTTTCTCTTCTGATCCAACCAGTCAACAAGGAGCATATATAGTCTCCTTGAAGGTGCAGTTCAAGCATGTAAGAGTGAGTTTATTCAAAACCTGTCTATCATTTTGCCCAGTTCACAGCATTATGTTAAATGCAGCAGTAATTCATGGATGAAATTTACAGAAATTCACAGGAATTTCTGTGATCTCTTAATGTAGTAATACGTAACCAAAATTGGTAGCATTTCAAATGAATATGATACCTGAAAATGTGTTTCAGCAGGGAGAGTCTTAACTATAACCCTAATGAGAGAGAGAAAATTACTGGAAGAGATATGGGACTTGGTTTAAAGAGGGAAGTCTGGAATACTATTCCTGAATATTCCTAGTTATTTGTAGAAGGATCTGATTTCTTAAGAGTTCATGAAATTAATTAACCCAGCCTTTCTCAGCCTAGTGCTCTCCAGATGTTTTGAGCCAACAGCCCCAGCCACCCTGGCCAATAGTCAGGAATGCTGGGAGTTGTAGGCCAAAACATCTACAGGGCTGAACTAACCCATCTGGATGAAATGTTGAGGCTACATTTCCTTGAATGCAGTCAGATAGTTCTCATGACAGTTATGAATGGATATTTAGTTTTGTGCTACAAAATCATTCTTGTGAATAAATGAGTGGGTTAAAAGTTTTGGAAGTTGTTAAAAATGGTCAAAGTGAAAAGGGCTGTGTAACGGCTAAGAAAGTGGCATTTTGCTATTTACTTTACAAGCATTTTGTACACACACTGGAGCATCATAAAAACTTTAATTGCTAAGGCTGCAATCTTAAGCACACTTCGGGTTTGTACAGATGATCTTCTTTATTCTTAGTAATGGGAGAGAGTCCCCTTCACACTATGGCCAAGCTAGTCCTACCTTACCTAACCATGTGCCCTCCAAATGTTTTGGACTTCAACTCCTATCATGCCTGACAATTGGCTGTGCTGGCTGAAAATTATGGGAGTTGTAGTCCATTACATCAAGGCACAACACTGGATAAAGTTAACATCATGGGAGATTTTTTCTTCGTGAGCAAAGACCTGTTTGCCCTTCTGTTTTAGAAATTTGGAGTGGAGAGAGAACAAAGAGGTTGAACACTCCTGCGCTAGAGAGGAGTGTGCAATCTTTAGTTATTGTTTTTTTTAAAAGAAAGGCTCTTCAAATGGGTGGTGGTGGTGGTGGTGGAACAGGTAGCATTGCACTCTTTAAAGGGCTACAGCAGGGAAGTGCTCACCCTTTAGAGGGGGCCTTTAAAAAGGCCAAAATTACGTTGTTTTGATCACATCGTTGGCATTGCACGCAAGGTTCTTGTAGCAATCACACAACAAAGTTACAATTTCCCTCTCTAGAGATACACTTCTACTAGCTTTGAAGAGAATCATGTTTTCCTAGCAACCATCATTTGCTGAACAACGCCAACTTCCCCACACCAGAGGAACAATCTGAGCTGGGACTTAAAGAAGTCTTTCTTCCTGAGTCATTGCCATCTGTTTTCCAAAGACTGATTAGTGTCATGCATTCTCTTATAGGTGGATTCTGAAGAGCCTGTCTTTGAGGCAGTTATTAATTGGGTAAAGCACTCAAAGAAAGAACGGGAAGCATCCCTGCCAGAGCTTCTGCAATATGTGCGCATGCCACTTCTCACCCCGCGCTACATTACTGATGTCATAGACACTGAGGTGG
Source organism: Anniella stebbinsi (assembly GCA_029215795.1). Taxonomy (NCBI): domain Eukaryota; kingdom Metazoa; phylum Chordata; class Lepidosauria; order Squamata; family Anniellidae; genus Anniella; species Anniella stebbinsi. The sequence continues at coordinate 40,910,095 of JARDYH010000004.1, read as the reverse complement.
GATCAATTGTCTTATTAAGCAGCTCATGGAATTAGTCTAATTTAATACTACCATTGCTGAATTACAAATTACATACATCATTAGAATATGGGAACATTTCACCTGGTAATTCTCAGGAAATGCCAGTCATTCATAGTGTTAACACGTATTGAGGAATGTAAATTAGTGATTATCAGGGCATTTGTTTCACCCATTGAGATTAACAGTCAGTGTTTTTTTAATTCACCTAAAATAAGTACAGATTAATATGTGTGCATAACCCTATCTATTTCACTGTACTGTATATGGATTCATAAAAAGATTTGAAGCCAGTCAACTGCACATATATCTCAGTAGTGAAACAAATGCGCTTATAACCTTTATTACCTAACCACTCCTCATCCTGACCCCATAATTATGCATATCAACGTTGGGGAAAGTTATGAATCCTGAGAATCCCAATTGCAGAAATCACAAAGACATTCTAGTTCAAGGATTTTCTGAATAGTTAGTCTACACTTTGTGCAGAAAGTAGGACAAGACTTCTGGACTGTACCGCATTAGTTGTATTTTTAAAATCTCATATAAAAGTACTTCCCATTTTAGTTCTCATGTATTTATTTTAGCCATAGGCCCTAACTATATAGATAAGTCTAAATATAACAAAATAACAGTATTATAATAAACATAGAACATATGTCCAGTTTTGAATCTACTACTTTTAGAGTAACCTCCTTACTATTAGCAAGTAGGTAATCAAGTTTTTAGTAAAGATTTCTGTCTAGGCTCCTCAGAAAATAAGGCAGTAAAATGTCTTGCCTTGCATTCTGAGAACTGTTAGAGGAAAGAAGCTCATTGAAAGGGACTTTCCCATCCCTTTCTAATTTTTGTAAACCACCCAGAGAGCTTTGGCTATGGGGCACTATATAAATGGAATAAAATAAATAAATACAAAACCTCCCTCCCCACAGCCCCTTGTGCCCCACAAGAAGCATATCCAGAGGGTTGGAGGAGCCATACGAATGGTTTCTGATGGAGCATGGAGCACTGCTGGAGGAAGGGGAACTTGGCCAAATCAAATTAATATATTAAGTTCAAACTAATTAACCTAATAAAAAAACCTCCCTGGAACCACTCTTCAATATTTAGTCATGAGAGTTGCACTTGAATTTCTGCAGCATACTCTGACAGCATGAAGTGATTTCCCATATGATTTATATTACAATATTATACATCTTTAATCTTTTTAAATTAGTGCTGACCTGCAATACAGCTTTCTTAATATGTGGTTAACTTGGCCTAGTTCTCACGTGAGAAACATATATGAATGAAAAAGTAGTATTCTATAAAACTCAACAACTTGCTGTTAAGGAGTGGTTCAGAACTGGATCCCTCCAGCTGCCATAACCAGCTTGAAACATCCTGTTTTGAATATTTTGGTCTTTCTTCTAACAGTTCGGAAATAGATTTTATTTGAATACAGGTAAGGTATTCATATGGCTTTTTGCATCAAATCACTATGCCAGGTATTATTTTCACTGTACCACTAGTTATATAATTGTTCTGAGGAACTGTAAAACTTGTATGAATTGTAAAAATTGTATAATGTCCGTATGTCTTCCCCAGCCTTTTATTCGATGTAGTTTACAATGCAGAGACCTTGTAGACGAAGCTAAGAAATTTCATCTAAGGCCTGAGCTCCGGAGCCAAATGCAAGGTCCAAGAACTAGAGCACGTTTAGGTAAACAACAGAAGAATGCATATCAAAATAACTGTAAAATTGTAAGCTATTAGGAAATGGTGATGTTCCATTCCTGTGTTTAATGTCGTCTCTCATGCTGCAGGCTCAAAACATTTAACACCCCCCCCAAAAGAAGAGGAGATATTTTTAAAATATTTGGAAATGTTTTAATAACCCCAATGCGTTTTGGAAAGATAGTCATCCACTCGTCTTTTTCCTCATATATTTTGAAAATCTTACTGATAATTCCACTATTTCTAACTCAAAGGCCACTTGTCTTCCTCTGATTATATGTTGAAAAATCTTAATGATACATCCTCTGTCTCAAACTGTGTTGGTTCTTTGCATTGGTTATTTTGGCCAAATAACCCACCTTGGTTTAAAAAAACTCCTGCCAGATGACACAATAGTCAACGGTGGGTTAAATAACCTACCATTGACTATTTAAACCACCATTGGTTATCATGTCGTCTGAACCAACTCCTTGAGTAGTATGAAACAGAGGAAGTATCAGTAAGATTTATCAAAATATACCCAGCAAAGACGAGTGGCCCATGTGGAAGGAAATAACTCCGAAATGCATTGAATTTATTAAAGCATTTTGAGACACTTGAGAATATGTTTCCTGTTTTTTGACATAATTTGTGCCTTTCCCTTTTGTTTTTTTCTGAAATAACAGAATCATTATTTATGTTTCCCTGGTACAACATATTTGAGGACTTGGCAGATAAAAGGTTTTTCTGAAGGACCAGCTGTAGCATCTTATAGGGATAAATACTGCTCAACAAAGTTATATATCCTATGCTCCATACATGATTAGAAAGTTAAATAGGCATGATTATTATGAGTTCCTCATTTTCTGTCCTCAAAGTCTAGGGGAGTAGGCTCCTGATCCAGACCACTTAAGAGTTCAAGGGGCTTAGAAAACAACCAGTTAGGCTCCAAATATGATGTTCCAAAGAGGGAGAGCAGGCAAATGACTGGAGTTTCCATACAGCCCTTTAGAGTCTTGAAGAGATCAGTTGTTGAAGCTGCTTTATTAAATCCAAGCACAGGTCTGCAAAGTTAACACAGAAGGGACTGAATCCACCAAGTTCAGAGAACAACAACTGCAAATGCAGTTGAGAAGAATGCTTGCTGTTAATCAAGATGCCAATATAGAAAGTAAAAAATGTACTTTGAGGTTCTGTTGTTCATGGTTGGGATTCCTTTTTCAAAATAGAATGAACAAACTTGACAGAGGATTTCTTTTTGATTACCTACTGGAGTATTAACATTATGATTGTCCCACTTCATTCAGGTGCCAATGAGGTTCTCCTAGTAATTGGGGGCTTTGGAAGTCAGCAGTCACCTATTGATGTGGTGGAGAAATATGACCCGAAGACACAGGAGTGGAGTTTCCTACCAGTACGTAATTGTCTCCTTTGTCACACTTTTGCAGTAATAATAATATATCAGTTATATGTTGTTAAAGTATGTTTTGCCATTCTGATTGTGCATACTAAGGCACTAACTGCATATTACTAGCAAATGCATATGCCTCAGCACCTCTTTTTAAAAAGCAAAGTTGCAAGAGGGAGGCCTTCACAAAGATGTTCTGTTACACATCCCCTCTATGTAGGAAAAATATATAAAACCTGGACACCATTATGAACAAACCATGTTTCTGTCTTCACCTGTACTCATCACAGAGAGTGGGATCATGACTTCCCACTGTTTCTATGTGTGGCAATCCATGTGTGCTTTAGAGTAATAATTAAAAGAAGTCACCAGTTCAACTCTCAACTCACCCATGGATTCACAGATTGTCTCTGCGAAGCCCTCCTAAGTATCTTAAACCCTCCCCTAGGACTAAAATATTGAAATAACACTAGTCTTGCCTTATAGCACTGATGGCTCCTGGTATTGTTGGACTGCAGCTTCCATCAGCCCTAGGCAGCATAGCCAATGGTGAGGGATGATGGGAGTTACAGTCCTTGTTCCCCACTGTTTGAAGAGCCACACGTTCCTCACTGTTGCCTTATGGGACTATTATAAGGATCACTGAGATAATGCATCTGAAACAGTTTGAAAGTATTGTATTCATATAAATACCCATATAAGAAAGACATCATGTGTATAGCAGCCTGAGATGAAGAATCAGAAATATTCCAGGTGAAATTTCAACTAGCTTTTACTCCCAGCACAATCCAAAAGTCAAATTAATGCTTTCTAAATCTCCTAGTGAGCCATGTCCTTTCTGTATATCAAAAGCCATTGATATTTATTCACTGCTATCATTGACCCTTTTTTGTCTTGTGCAGGGGCACTGAAATGTGATGCATACTAAAGGATGTGAAAGCATGTGAAATTGAATACTTCTGTGATAACTGAAGTGAATACATAGAAATGATCAGCCCTGTTATATTTGGCCATAGTGGCTTGCAACACCTTATCTATATTCATAGTTCTTTCTCTGTTTGGCAGCCCTAGGAAATTACAGGCGCCATTGAGACTTAGAGACACCAAAGTTTATTGGTTCCCTTTTCTCACTCTCTTTTAACATGTAGAGCATCAGCCGTAAAAGACGCTATGTTGCCACAGTTTCCTTGCACGATCGGATATATGTAATAGGTGGTTACGATGGCCGTTCTCGCCTCAGCTCTGTAGAGTGCTTGGATTATACATCTGATGAAGACAGTATCTGGTACTCTGTGGCTCCCATGAACGTTCGACGGGGCTTAGCAGGAGCCACTACTCTGGGAGGTATGTATTGGTTAATGTATTGTCATCCCCCTATTGATGATCCTTGTAAACAATGTAGGTACATTAAGATAAGTTTTGAAAGAATTATTTCTTCTTATTTGGCCAGGATAAATTAATATTACTACAATACCAATTTTGAATACTGTGATTTGTTGCAGTTGGTTAATTAACTACAAAAACTTGAATCTGTTGACTGCCCTAATATGGACTCATCAGACATTCTTATTTATTTCTTGTTTCTGTGAAGACTTGACAGAATTGAGGGCATGGAAAATGCCTGTGCAGATGGCTCAGATACCCATACATTTGGGAGTACATGTGCTCATGTCTCTCTCATGCATCACTAGGTAGATTTTTATCATTCAGTTCCACTTGTAATAGATTTCATTTTAAGCATTTGTATCAGGGTTTAGGGTGAAAAAAATATTATACTTAGAATTTACGTCATGTCCAGGAGCATGAAAATTTTGCCTGTTTTGAAAGACTCTAAGTGGTCCTAGCTCTAGTTTATTCATGTTGAGGATTTATGCAGATATTGTACATCACAAGCCATAAAAAGGATGGCTGGCAAATCTTTTGAGGCCCTGACTAACCTCTAGAAGGAAGAAAATGGCCTGAATGATTGATATCATTCTGGAGTGCCCTCTCCTACTTATGTGAACTCATTTATCTCCCTAGTTTTCTGGGGATCTGGCATTAAGTGATGAAATGACTACAGCAAGAGTGATGGTGGAAGAAAACTCATGACAAATCTGACCAATATGGGCAAGAAACCATTTTAGGATCTACTCCGTGGCAGTGGTGGCAGCAGAGAAATCTAATTTTTCTGCACCCGTTGCATCTGAACAATCAGTCTGCAAACCTTTACCAAATGTTGAAAGGCCTTTTTATATCTTCACTCTCAAGATGTTATGAAGAGTGTTTTGATGGTGTACTGTGACATAAGAGCACTACTGGATCAAACTGAAAGCCTGTCTAGTCTGCCATGCTGTTTCCCAACAGTGGGCAACCTGATTCCTCTGAGGTGCCCACAAACAGGACATGAAACCAATAGCTACTGTTTCACAGTGACTGGTATTTGCAAGACACTTGGCAAATAAAAGTGCTGACATCCAATTCAATCTTGACTCCACATTGATTACAGAGACTTTACATGTACCTTTTGACTGCTTGACCTATTATGATTATGTATCAATTTGTGCAGCCTGAGGATATGGACAGAATCTTTACAGGTAGTAGGCCAACCATCTGTGCACTTGATCCTTGTCCTTCCTGGCTGATGTGGTGGGTTGGGTGAATGATTGAGAATGTAATTAATGCCTCTCTGATTAAGGGCATAGGGTTGCTATGTTTGAAGGAAGCAGTAGGAAAATCTTTACTGAATAAGCCTTCCATGGATTCTGCTATCTTTGGATAATTATAGTCCAGTGTAACCCAGCTCCAAAGTTGTGGATAATACTTATTACCTGGATAATTTTTCACCCTGTTTTGGAATCAAAACAGTGTTAGTGAACGATCTGGGCTGGAAACCAGATAGTGGGAGTGCCTCAGCGTGGGTTATACGAACTTCTCAGTGATCATGGTTTCCTTCTGAACTATCTGGCCAGACTGAGTCTTGGAAGCACATTTTCCAGTGGTTCTGGCGTTACTTGGAGGGTAGGCTGGAACAGCTGGTGCTGGAGGACCTGTTCAATATAGTGGCCTTTGGCTTATGGTATCGCGCAAGGTTCCATTCTGAAACTGCTGGGGGAGATTGTCCGAAGAATTAAGGTTGGGTGTTGTCAGTATGCTGATGAGTCCCAAATCTCCCCTTTCCATCAGGTCTCAGGGAAGCTTTGGTGGTTCTGAATCTGCATTTGTAGCTAATGGTGGACTGGATATGAACTAACAAATTTAAGTATAATCCAGGCAAGACGGAAGTACTGTTGGGTCAGCAGAGCTGCTGATCCAGGGATAGGGTTTCAGTCTGTTTTGGATGAGGTTGCACTCTTTTCAAAGAAACAGGTGCACAGTTTAGAAGTACTCCTGGATCTGGCCTCACTCTTAGATGTTCAGGTGGCAGCTGTGGCCAGCAGTACTTTTACACAACTTAGGCTGGTGTGCCAACTGGGCTCACTACGGGAAAAGATAGATCAGGGTATGGGCATGTATGCCTTGGCTACATCAAGGTTGGACTATTGTAATATGCCCTACATGAGGCTAGCTTTCAAAACTACAGCTAGTCAAAATGCTGGGGCATGTAATTCCATTCTTGTGTCAGTTTCAGTTGCAATTCTGTTCTTGCATCAGCTTTTTTGGCACCTTTTAAAGTGCTAAACACTTTGGGTTCACAATACTTGAACTACTGACTTGCCCATATGACGTTGCTGGACTCCTTAGATGATTGGGAGATGCTCTGCTCCAAAGCCCCCATCATCAGAGGTGCAGGTGGGCATTTCAGGGGGCATAAAACATATGGCAAAGGTTTTTTTAATCCCTATTGTTTACTTTGTCTACTTTGGATTTTTTTAACGATTTTTTAAAATATTTCTAATGAGGTATAGTGACTTGAACACTTTAGAAATAAAGCAAAATGGCAAGATATAAATATTCAACAAATAAATAAAGATGATCATGGCAAACATAGCCCTTGTTATTGAAATGTCTGACTCCAGCTCATAACCTGGCTTTGTGTTTCAGACATGATCTATGTTTCTGGAGGTTTTGATGGAAGCCGGCGCCATACCAGTATGGAGAGATATGATCCCAACATTGATCAGTGGAGTATGTTGGGAGATATGCAGACAGCTCGAGAAGGAGCAGGACTGGTTGTTGCTAATAATGTTATCTACTGTCTTGGTAGGTATCCTTAGTGTCTTCTGATTTGTATGTGGTTGTGTATCGGCCACGTTCTGGTAAAAAGGCTACGCAAGGAAGTTAAACCAGGTGATCTTGTAAGTCTTCCAATATTTTCAAGTTTTATTTACCTCTGTCTTGGGGTGTCCATTAAATATGGGCATTCCCTAGAATGTCTCTAGATTCAGAATTCCAATATCTGAGAGTAGTAATCCATTTGTATAAAACTAAGAATGGAGCAAAGGTGGCAAGTTTTGCAGGACAGAGCTGAGTAATTGTTTGATTGCACCTGGGTTACAGGTGACTGGGTTACAGTAAGAAAAACTGCCCTAAACAAATGCTTTAGAGTTCATCAGCACAGTAACATGGGCTGATGGCTAAAGATTAGAATATTCAAATTAGATTATTTCAGATGAATATATTGTTGAAATGGGTTTTATGAAGTTTAATTTTCATTGAACTTCTCAAAGCAATTGAGCTAATATATTCTGACACTAGTGAGATAATAAGAGCAACATTACCTATCCCGAATAATAATATAAGAGAAAAGTACTGAAGTGCTGCCTTCTAAGGTCTGTGCTCACTGTGGTGTTAAGAATTTCACAACTTTACTAATAAAGCATACACTTTGTGCTCCTATATACCACCTTCCTCCTGTGCCTAATGCCCTCAGTATTCCCAGGCCATTTTTATAGAGATCACTTAATTATGTTTCAGAAGCCAAATCATCTGCAGGAAGCTGTGAAAGGACTAGGCTCATTGTCTACTTTTTAAAATGCTACATGTCAATATGGTTGCAAAAGTCAGTCCCTTCATCCCATCTCCTTTGTGGCTCAAAGCCCTTTCCCCTTTACAGATTCTAAGCAATTTAGAATGAGGGATCCTTCTCTTATCTGGATGTTGCTCATCCTGAGCATTTGACCTCTAAATAAAAGTAATAAACTCATTTGTTGGGTTCTTCTCTGTGTTTTAGGTGGTTATGATGGTCTTAACATCTTAAATTCTGTGGAACGATATGATCCCCACACTGGGCATTGGACAAATGTCACTCCAATGGCCACCAAACGCTCAGGTGAGATTTCTGATCCTAGGTAGGCAGCTGCGGGATGGAATGCATACCTTGACTTCTAGTCAGTCTTAATCAGCATTAATAAATTGTAGTGCAGTTGCAGTTGCGGTGATCCTATCACTGCCACCTAGAGCACCATTTTGGGTAGAAATGCGGGATATAAATATAATAAATAAAATATCAGTCATATTTAAGTAATGTTAATGTTGGTTTAATAAGAGAATTTTTCAGCAATAAAATTATCCTCCATGCAGCTCTATTCCTAAAAAGCAGTGAAGACTTCAAAGGATGGATCTAGAATTTACCAAGCCTACCAGTGACCAGCCCTCTCTTTCTGGCACCCCTCCTACTATCATAGTATCTGAAGAATCTTCACAATATATAAACCATCTACTCTCTCCCACTCTTTCATGCCACCAAAGTGTGGGGCATTTTAAATGTATATTTTCGTGGAGATTTTTGACAATTTTAGTGTCTTGTTCCCACATTACTGTTTAGGGAATAGTTATTGCTACCTTTCCTCTGACATCTTAGCACTGGTAACCTGTGAATGCTAAAGAGGCATAGATTATGATAACTTGCCCACAACCTAGTATGTGTTTACAGACAACAAGAGGTATGATGTCTTATGCAGATATGCCTAGTCGTAGGAAGCTCACTTATCTTCGCGTCACATTCCATGATTTCTCTTCGTAGGAGCTGGAGTGGCCTTGCTGAATGATCATATTTATGTGGTTGGAGGGTTTGATGGAACTGCACATCTCTCCTCTGTGGAAGCATATAACATTCGTACAGATTCCTGGACAACTGTGACTAGCATGACAACACCCCGCTGTTATGTGGGTGCAACAGTACTGAGGGGAAGGCTTTATGCCATAGCAGGGTAAGATGGCCAGGCCTTCTCTACTGGAAAACTGGATGCCCTAGGCATACTGAGACTTCCTCTACTTTATGGCTCTACAGGCATGTTAAATCTGTCCCATCCTTTTTTAACTATGCCCTTCCATCCTCCCCATATGTTGGAAGTATGGATCAACATAGGAAGCTTCCTTATAGCAAGCCAGACCATTGGTCTATATCTAGCCCATTATTGTTGATACTGGCTGGAATTGACTCTCCAGGGTTTCAGGTAGGAACTTTTCCAGGCCCAACCTGGGACTTTCTGTATGCAAAATGTGCTACACCCACTGAGCTATGATTTTGGCCTGTTGTCATCTTATCCAACCTCTTAATCTATTATCTCTGTTTTGAGGTTGGCTAAGCCTCCATCCAGTTTGGCACGTGCCAATGTCACACTCCATGTACATCCATAATGCTGCAATCAGACTGCTTCCATGTTTCCCACTCCCAGTTCATCAGCTCATGGGACTGCAGCTTCACACCCCAGTGGTGGAAATGAAAAGAGCTGGTGGACCATTATTATTTATGCAGGTATTTCAGTTTCCATACAGTCCTGGTCATAATGATTAAGCTTGAATCATTTTTGTTGATTTGTTTGTTTTTCTTTTTTACACTGAGCTGCATATTCAAGGACAAAGGTGTATTTTGTGATGTACAACTCCAGTGTCTTTACCCCTGTGGCATATCAAATGTGGGCAACAGCTTACCAACACACATAATTACATGAAAATATATTATCATCATATAGCAAAATAAACTTGGCCTTTTCCAGAAATGTGGACTTTCTATACAAATGTATGGTGGAGATGGTTCCATAGTGGTAGCATGAGCAAGGATGGACATAGCAAGTTTTACCTTGCACTGATTTCTTTAAATAATAATAATAATAATAATAATAATAATAATAATAATACAGGAGCTGGATCCTCATCTGATGTACAGAGATGGTTTTGCCACCCTTCCCAAACTATCATCATGTCTTAACTGATATAATTAATCTCTCTTACTTCCAAGAGTTCTGGGCTTCAATATATTTTCATCTGTAACCTTCTATTACATGTAGGTACGATGGGAACTCGCTCCTGAGCAGTATCGAGTGCTACGACCCTATTATTGACAACTGGGAGGTGGTGACATCACTGGGGACCCAACGTTGTGATGCTGGCGTTTGTGTGCTGCGGGAGAAGTGACTTTAGGGAAAGGCCTTGTGAGAGCACTTCCATGGGACAGAGAGGCTGCAGGATAAAGCATTGGCTGACTTGGAGTTCTTGATCTTGTAGCTGTGGATGCAATGACCATTGTTCTGTGGCCTCTGCTGCACATCCTCCGGCTCATCTTCAAGGCTACTGATTCCAGTTTAAAAACAAAACAGAAAAACACACAAGGCACTTTGAGCTGAAAATGGAAAAAAAAATATGCTCATGTAGGCTACCCCTGTAAAAGTGAATTGTCGGAGCAACAAGGTTGTCTATGCCTTCCAGCCTGCTGAATGCCTGAAATTAAGCAGCTCATCTCGGTCATCTCCAAAGCATCAACAACACACAAGGAGTTGTGAACATAGGTCCGAGGCTTGGTTTGTGCCTGAATGTTTCCATGTACCAAATGTGCTGCAGTCTGGACATACTGTTAGTGAACATTGTGTGGGTGCAGTGTGTTTTATGGATGCTTTTTCAGGTTCTGCACACACTTGCACATGAAGTTAGGAAGAACAGCCAGACACAGGCTGATTGCACGCAACTGAAAGACTCAGTATGTTGTTTTAAGGAATCTGACCTTCACCTTAACTGAAGAGGGAGAAATGGAGACTATTGCCTACTGCACTATTTAGTCTGTCTGCTGGGGAGAACGACAGGCAGGAAGAGAATATTACATTTTATGATTTCTACTAGAGGCTGGATACCAGTGTTTCCCGGAGAGAAAGAGAGAGACGTTGTGTTTTAGTATTTGTGAATAAAAACTTGGTTGTAGTTTACATCTATCTTCTAAGCCAGAAGATCTTAGTGTTAGCAGAGCAGTGAAGTAAAAAGTCTTGGCAGTGTGTTCTTGGGTGCCTCAGCATAATGGATGGGTGCAAGCATCTGCTTTCAAAAAAGGTACATCAGCGCAGGCTACTTTTCAGCCCAGGCTAGATGTGCACTTTCAATGCAGCCATTCTGACAAATTATAGAGCACCTTTTAACTTACACTGGTCACTTCAGAGACTTCACTGCAGATACTGTTGAAACGTAAGAGCCTATGCGGGGCTTACAGTCTGTATGTCCCACATGAACAATGTCAGCCCAAGATGTCTCATACTTCATCATCACTGCTTTTATTAAGACTGTTTCTTGTGCTCCTGCTTTAGCACTGAAGCATCAAAGTTAGGAACATGAGAAGTTATATCTTTAACAGCATACAAATGTTGCCAACACATTGTAGTTTTACCTGCTGACCATCCAGATCCATTTACAGCAAGGATATTCAGTGATCATTTATAACATCAACTGGAACTCTTAACTTTTGCTCAAGGCATCTCTCTATAGAGACATTTGGGATTCCCTTTCTTCCTGTCTATTTAATACACCTCTGGTGTGTAATGCAGCTTGCATTAGATGTGTGAAAATAAGTCACATCGCCGGAGTGGATACCTGAGCCTGTGGATAATGTAGCTCCATTCCTCAGTTATGTGCCCTAAACGTTCAGCATGACCTTGGAGTAATCTCCCATGACCTACTGAGCCTCTTCCTGTGTTGCCCAACCAGGAACCAAGGGGTGAATGTATTTATTTCCTTGGGTGCTGTTGACTCCTTGCTTTGGGGATGTGGTAGCATGGGATAAAGATGCACTTTCAAACAACACTGAGTTTATAAATTCTGTCCTGTCACACCAGTGTTTGTGATTAATTTCTTATGTATTTTTTAATAAAAGTATCTCTGGTACATGTGAACATCTTGTCTTTCCAAGTAGGTTTTTATATTTGCACTGTTACACTCCAGCCCATTTTTAAACATCAAACATGGTGTTGATCAAAAGCACCTTTTACAGATCCTCAAAGGCCTACACAGAGGCCAGAGTTGCCAATTTAATAACAATTACCAGCTCCTATCGGGAGGGGGAGCAGACAGGAGCTGGGAAGTATCTAGTTCAGGTTGAATCTTCCCTAGGAGATGAAAATGTTTCTGATTCCCCAAATGGGGAGGAAATAGGCCATGAGCATATGGTGAAACATGATAGCCGGTCAAAGAGGCCTGAGGGCCATAGCAGAAGATACACCACAGACATCTGGAGAGAAACACTATAAGTGTTTCAACGCTAATGCTAGAAGCCTCTTGAGCAAAAATGGGAATGCCTGGTTTTAAAGGAGAATTAGATATAGTGGGCATGATGGTAACCTGGTGGATGAGAGAACCTGTGGTATACAGTCATCTCTGGATATAAACTTTAGAAGAACAGGGAAGAGCCTACTCGAGGAGGTGTTGCTCTGCATGTCAAAGAAGGCATGTCAGACTAGAAACCGTAAAAGGAGCAGACTTATCCACAGAAGTGTTGATGACAATAACAGGCTCCAAAAGTAGTTTAACATTAGGAACATGCTATCATCCCCAGACCAGGATGCCCAGTGCACTCTTGAGATGGAAAATGAAATAGGCATCCAAATGAGTAAAAAGATAACTCTAAATCTTTGTCACATTGACATTAAAAAATAGCTGATCTCATGATGGCCAGTTAAGCTATCTAATATATTAGCTTCAGCAATTAACAATGTGATGGTACTACTGTAGTCCTCATTGCATATCCTAAATTACTGGAGGGCATGTCTGGATTTCTTAAATCATAGCAGCAAATTTGTAACAGCATTTGGGATCTGGAGATACGGATCTGTTTGAAACTGAAAAATAATTGCAGATTATTTTTCAGTTTTTTCAGATTAAAAATGTCTAGACTAGTAATTTTCAGAGTAAACAAATTGCCAAGTAAGTAATAAAAATATTATTTCCCCCGCCTTAATCTCCATGTAGGTACTTGTTACCTGATGCCATGCTGCATTCCTGTCATTCTTAACCAACCACTTGCCCTTCTTGAGACTACCTTTTCTGTTCTTGCATACATTGTATGACCTGGCAGTTCGTTCCTGGTAGGGAGCATACTATTTATGTAATAAATAAATGAATAAGATAAATATCAACTCGGTGCAGAATGGGAGAAGAAATTAGTGCAGCTCCTGGTCTGATAATTTTCTTTTACGTATCAGTCTGAAGTAGAGATTTGAAGAGTTTAACAAGGTAATATTCCTGTCCAACTCATAGAAACTCAAGAAAGTGAAGAAAGAAGGGGCAGGAGGAGAGTAAGTAGGGAAATAGTGACGGGCACATTGCAATGAGAACCCTTACACAGAATGGAATGCTGGTAGAGTCTGTGAATCAAAGCTATGTTTGCACCTATTATTTTAGAGGGCCTTGCTGAAAATTGATTTCGCACATCCCTCCTCACCCCCAAAAAACCAGCATGGCACCTGTGTCAGCCTGCTATATTTTCTGGTAGTAGACAGGTCTGAATTTTAGGCAGGCGTGCCGAAGCAGTCCTCACAAAGCTGAAGTTGGGTGTACAATACAATACCACTTTAAGGGGTATCACGGGCAGCTGCCATGCATGAACGCAGACGCTTTGGAAAAGAGCAATAGTACCTTCCATCAGAGAGGGTAAAACCCAACATAAGGCCTACTTCAGTGGGTCTACTCCAAGTAGGTTTTATGTAGGACTTTATCCAGAGTTAACAACCTGAAGAGGAGCTGGTTCAGTCACGCTTTTCACTACGCCCGTAATCCAATTGATCCGTTCAGCTAATAGCTATGGGCATACCCACATCCAATCGCTTTTAGGATCCACTTTTACAGTTTGTCTGGGCTTGTTTTCTTACCATGCGAGTCCTGTCCTACATTATCAGCCTTGTTTGACCAAATCGGTGCAAAGGCAGGGCTGCAAAAAAGAAAGTGCTTTAAGCGTCGAGGACAGCAAAGATCGGCGCCCGTGGGAGTCACTTTCTTCTCTCGTCCCTTTGACTAGTCACTGCCTAATTTACGCACGCGCGTGGCTACAGCGGCGCGGGCTTGCCGAGAATTTGGAAGAAAAAAAGCGGGGGAGGGGGCACAAAGCGTGGGGACGATTCCAGCCACGGCCCCGCCTATCTCGCGGTTTCTCTCCGCCCTTATTCAGTTGCGCTTGCGTGGCTATGGCGGCGCCCGGTTCGGAGATGGAGATGGCCGCGACGGGTCTGGAGGAGCTGGTGTGCGCGCAAGGCCGGAACCGAAAGGCCGTGTTGTGCCAGTGCTGCGGCTCTCGCGTCCTTTTGCCTGGAGCCGCTACCTTCACCCGCAGAGAGGTAGGGACGCCAGAAGGGTTGTACCGCCCCCCTGCTTCGGCGTGTTGCAGGGTGTTCCTCTTTGGCCGGCGTTGCTCCTAGGCAGCGCTTTGTTAAGAACCAGCGTGGTGTAATAGTTGCACCAGCCTTCCCCAACCCGTGGCCCTATTGGACTACAGTTCCCATCCAACACATCTGGAGGGCGACAGGTTGGAGCAGGCTGGCTTGGAGTGTCGGTCAAGGAGACTACCAGGTTCAAATCCCTGCTTAGCCATGAAGATGACTGCTATACTTTGGGCCAACCTCTCTCGCACACAGGTTAGGTTGGTGTCAGAGGGGTGGTTAATCTGGTTTGGGTATCGATCAGATCCAGTCAGAATTCTAAAGCAGCTATCCAAAGTGTAACCTGGGTAGCTCTTTTAGAGTTCTTTCTGGTTCCGACTGAATCCTGGAGCGGATTCACTGCCCCACTGACATTGTTCCCACCAGCCTCCACTTCTCTCTTAGCCTCACCTCCTTCATGAGATTGTTGTAGCTTGGGGATTCTCCTAGAACCATCTCTGTCACTTGAGGCGCAGGTGGCCTCAGTGGCACGGAGTGCCTTCTACCAACTTCGGTTGGTGGCCCAGCTACGTCCCTATCTGGACAGGGATAACCTGGCTTCAGTTGTCCATGCTCTGGTAACCTCCAAGTTAGATTACTGCAATGCACTCTACGTGGGGCTGCCTTTGAAGGTGGTCCGGAAGCTGCAGCTTGTGCAAAATGCAGCGGCCAGATTGATAACTGGAACCAGTAGGTTCGAACATATAAGACCTACTCTGGCCCGCTTGCATTGGCTGCCTGTATGTTTCCGAGCCCGGTTCAAGGTGCTGGTTTTAACCTATAAAGCCTTACACGGCTTGGGACCACAATACCTGATGCACCGCCTTTCCCAACATGAACCTACCCGAACACTACGTTCAACATCTAAGGCCCTCCTCCGAGTGCCTCCTCCGAGGGAAGCTCGGAGGTCGGCAACAAGAGAGAGGGCCTTCTCTGTGGTGGCTCCCCAATTGTGGAACGATCTCCCTGACGAGGCCCGCCTGGTGCCAACATTGTTATCTTTTCGGCGCCAGGTCAAGACTTTCCTCTTCTCTCAGGCATTTGGCAATATCTGAGGAGCCTGGGGTTGTTTTGTTTTGTTTTTGTAGTTTTTTTGAAGTGTTCAAGTGGTTTTAAATGTACAGATTGTGTGTATGTTGTATGTTTTTGCTGTTTTAATTTTTGTATATTGTTTTTAATTGTTTTTAATCCTATGTAAACCGCCCAGAGAGCTTCGGCTATGGGGCGGTATACAAATGTAATAAATAAATAAATAAATAAATATTGTTGTGTGAGAAGAGAACCATGTATACCATTTCCCTGAAAGAAAGGCAGAATGTAATTAAAAATAATAATTTGGGGGATGAGAATTTTTTCTTTGGAATATACCCTTTCATCCTGGAATGTCTTTTCCTTCCAGAGCTGAGGTCTGTTTGTGGCTACTAAGTGGGGTGACTAAGGCACTCTACACATGCTTAGAGGCATATCAGTCTGCCAATTCCACAAGTTATGTACCAGCCCTGATGTTAAAAGCAGATTGTGGTGATGAGCTGTGCCTCAAATAAGCCTTCGGTGTAGGAGAAGGGCCTACTTATGTCTAGATATCTCAGTACCCAGAAATTCAATATCTAGGTTTATATAAGTGTTCAAGGCAATAGTGAGGGGGAAAACAGCACACATACATGTGTGTATGTGTGCTGTTTTGCCAGCAGGTGCTTGCTGCAGTTTTGTGTTTGGGAAAGGGTAGAGAGCTCCCCAAACTATCCTCCAGATGGTGTCGGTGGTGTTGCTGCTTTCACAATAATATCAGATGACTTGTTTGTCTTGTCATTTGACAGCTTTTCCTTCCTGCCATGAAAAAGAAGACAGCACTGGTGGGTAACAATGATCTGGAAGGGGATGTCCTACAGGACCACTGGCTGGTCGATGACATGTTCTCTTTCGAAAACGTGGGCTTCACCAAGGATGTTGGAAATATAAAGTTCCTAATCTGTGCAGACTGTGAAATTGGTCCAATTGGCTGGCACTGCTTGGATGATAAAAAGAGTTTCTATGTGGCCTTGGACCGTGTGTCTCATGAATGACTGGTGATCAAAAGACTAGTGAGCCTCCTGGCAAGCCAGTTAGGCCATCCTAAAGAGATCCTGCTTCCCTCTAGTGAACTAATGTCAACTTTGTAATGCCAACATGCAGCCTTGAAAATGGCACTGCTATGGTGCCGTAACCTGGTGCATCAAAAGAAGTATCTGTTTGTATCGATTGTCAACTCTCCTGATTTAAGTTTTGCCGTGACTCTGTTCCTGTGCAATATCTTGCAGATTGAAGTGGTTCTATTTTGAAACAAAGGCCTACCTGTGCAAATTGGTGGTTCACCTTATTTAAATATTGTCCTCTGAAAAATGACCATATAATGCAACTGGGAATGAGTCTTCTAGACATTGCTTTTTGCAGCTTCAGATGGAGCTTTAAGGTTTTCTGCTGTATTTTGGAGCAAAAAGTGCATACTTTTGATTTAATGTTTACAGGCATGACAGCTATATCAGTCAATTTCCACTTTATGATGGTAATCTATTATTGAAAGCCAGGTCTTAGTTGCAGGAGGAAATCAGCTGTTGTTTAAGAATGCAAAAAAGGTCATTTTAAAACTGCAAGAAAAGAATATCACTGGAGACTAATTCTTTATAAATATTTGTATTTAATTAAACTTAAACCAATCTTCTCAGTTTGTGTATTGTGATCTTTCTGTAAATATGTTGCCAGAGAGGGATGAACCTAGTGAATCTTGACTAATTAAAATAATTGAGAGAGCAATCCTATTACCCCAGACAGTATCGGGGTGGGGGCATAGGATAGTTCAGTTTCCTGGCTCTGTGGTTGAAGACAGGGCTCGGACCTTGGAGCTGGGAAACCATGTTCCCCACTCCCTCCATCTCTGCCTCGTAGATTGCGTGGAGAGAACCATGCCAGCTACCTCTCAGTGCTTGGAAAACAGACCACAGAGACAGGAAAAAGGGGGTGTTCCCAGGGGTGTGGAGGGAAAGAGACTGGGGTGCTGCGATATGCTGTTTCCTATGGCCACCCCAACCTCCCCACCACCAAAGGTGCCACTGCTAGACTGGCAAAAAAGCCCATTCAGCAGAAATACAGGGCTGCTGGAGTGTGGAGGTGAAGGTCACCTCTGCTTTCCTCCAGTCCTGCAATGGATAGTTGGCAGCCTTCAAGTTCCAAGGCTGCCAACTAACTACATAGGATTGTGCCCTTAGCAAATCTGAAGGAAGAGGGATTGCTGTAGTAGTACTGTGCGAACCTTTTCAGCTTTTTAACCATTTTTAATTCCAAGGATGAGCAATTCTAGGGAAACAAAATCCTGAAGTTAAAACAAAGTGTATTATTTGATATATTTTATATATCAATATACACCTGGGGCAAGGTGTTGGAGAGAGTGGTAGCCTCTTAAATCTAAGTAGTTCTGGAGAAAATGGGTTATTTGGATCCATTCCAATGCCAGTTCCCATCTAGTTTTAGGATAGAGACCGCCTTGGTTTCTGTGGTGGATGACAACTTTGGGAACTAGATGATTGGGCTGCAGGACTTCTCAGAGACGTCTAACTATGGTATCCTTCTGTCCCGCCTTTCTGAGCTGGGCTTAGGAGGCATAGGCCCTGTTCAGATGTTACGCTAAGCCATGGTGGTAAAGAGTTTTAGGCTTACCATGATGGCTTAGTATATTGTATGTAGGGTGTTTTTCCTAACCATGGTTGCTACATAACTACAGTTTATACACCCTCACTAACCACACACTGCAAAAGAGTTAGTGGCCCTAACCATGGCTTAGCGTGTCGTCTATCAGGCCCCCATAGTTAACCAAGCACTGTCATAGAACTCAGTGGCAAGAGCAGCTGAAAGCAGTGCTTGCTATGCCTGCCATCACATGAGATCGGCACGATGCAGTTTAAGAAGTGTGCAGAGCACAAAGATGTAGGGATGGGTGAACTCACCCACTTCACCTTATGCCCCACTTTTCTTCCAGTTTTTACAAGTTTCCTAATGGGTGCAAATGCGCAAGTTCCCCCCAAATGTGTATTTTCACTTTTTAATATATGGGGGAAATTCACATGTTTGGCCATTTTTTTGAACGGAAGAAGAATGAAACTGCTGGCAATGTAATTGCCGCCTGCAGCTGGCTGTGGCTGGCTGCAGTGCCACTGAGGCTGCTAAGATGCATGATAGACAGATTGGAGGACTGCGGACTTCTGCAGGACAGTAGGTGTTTAGGGAATGAGTAGGGTAACCACGCATTGGGTTGTGGTTCTGCGGTCGTGTGGTGGGAGTATGCAGTGTAGTTAGTGCTAACCACCATGCACCATGGTTAGTCTAACCAGCATTCCCCAAGTTACATATGAATGGGGCCATAGTATTACGATAGCTCTGGTCTTTGTTAGATGATCATTCCCAGAATTTGCTGCTGGGTGAATTCTGTCTCCCCACCCCACCCCCGATGGATTCTGATTTGTGGGGTGTCTCAGGGTTCCTTCTTACCCAATACTCTTCAATGTCTAAATAAAGCCTCAGGGAGAAGATATCCAGAGGGTTGGGTTGCACTGCCATCTGTCTGCTGATGACATGCAGTCTACCTCTTTTCTCCATCAATAAATCCTAGGGAACAGAATTCATTGGACAGGTGCCTGGTTGAGACTTTGGAATGGAGAACAAGCTGAAACGTCATCCAGATAAGCTGGAGATGTCATGGGTTGGGAAGTCTGTTGATCTGGACAGAGCTGTTAAATTTGCTTCTGGATGGAGTTGCACTTTCCTGAAGACCAATTATGCAGCTTGAGAGTGCTCTTGGAGTTGTCATCATCTGGAGAAGCATAGGTACTGGCAGTGGCCAGGAATACCTTCTACCAGCTTGGGCTTGTATGCCCCCTACAGCTTTCTCTGAAGCAACAGGACCCATGCTCTTGGTATCTCCAAACTGGACTACTGCAATGTGCTTTACATGGGGTTGGCTCTGAAGTCAGCTTAGAAACTTAAATTGGTGCAAAATGCAGCTGCCTGGATGTGTAACACCACTCTTGTGCTATTCCACTGGCCCCAGTGCATTTCTGGGCCCAATTCAAGATGCTAGAATTAATCTTTAAGGGACCTAAACAGTTTGGGACCAGGTTACTTTTAAGGGCCATCTGCACCTATATGACTCTGCTCGTAATCTAAGATATGTAACAGAGGGCCTGCTTGTGTGTTTGCCAGAAAAAGTGGTTTTCCTGGCAAGCACACACACAATGGCCTTCTTGGTGGTGGCCATATGGAACTCTCTCCCAGTTGACTTTTGCGTGTCCCCTTCAGTTCTCATTTTCAAGAAAGCCTTAAAAATGTATATTTTTATTACTGCATTTCCTTAGTGAATTCTTTGATCTTTTGTTAATGTATGTATTTATTTTATTAATGCATATATTTCATTGTGTCTACTATATGCTTACTACTTCTGCTTAATGTTTCATTTGAGTGTGTGTGTGAGAGGGTTTGTGAGGGTTTAGTCCTGAAAAGTGACTAATAAATAATGGGGGGAAATAAAATAATTTAGAGCTGCAATCCTATATCCACTTACCTGGGAGAAAGCCTCATTAAACACAGTGGGGGATTTTCTGCATAGACATGCATAGGATTGCACTGTAAATATTTATCTCATCAGTTTTGTGGAGTTGAGGATTGTGTACAATAACTGATAATAAAAAGATAAATGAAAAATAATTAAAGAAAAAGTTACACACATGGAAATATAGAGCAGAAGGGCCATTTGTAAATCAGAATTACAAAACATTGCTGGAAGGTTGTGTGAAGATAAATATTTTACAATATTTTATACAAGTCAAAACATCTAGATTGTAATGGAAAATTAACATTTAATGTTTCAAAAAACAAATACCCATTTAACATGACTCTCTGCTGAGACTCTGAGCCAGTTCACAGGACAGGGCAGCATATTGTGGTTAATTAACCCATGATTAGATCTGCTCTAGGCAGTAAAGAATAAGCCTTTGCAGTCCTTGCGAAGTATTTCAAATGGCCTGGAAAGTAAAATTCCTGGAATGAAATTTTTATTTGTCTTTTAGGAGGGCCTGATGACTTTTGCATTTCAAATGTCCACCTCATGGTGGCACCACTGTTGCAAGATTGCAATGTTTCTTTGCTTTGTGGCATCTGGTATTGGCCCTGAGGAGAAAACATGGCCCTGTTAAAACCTTGACTATACAAACAGCAACAGCTTCCTTTATGTTCCTTTGCCACCTTTACTTACATTGTTAATCACTCTGTAGGAAGTACAGATAATACTCCACATGCCACTCTAAAAGAACTATGGATTTTATGCTTTTCTGTGTGGACTGTCCACCTTTCTTCATTTATATAGGATGGAACAGAAAGGCCCAAATCCAAAAAAAGTGCATAGCATGTGTATAGCTGTCCAACAGATGATTGGTGCTGTCACCAATATCACTTGTTTGGAAAGGAAGGGGGCCCTGAAGCCAAGACCCCATTCCCAACATAGAAAGAAGGGACACATCTTCTAGAAAAGTGGTTGATGAACTGAGATCTTACAATGCTAATGAACTGTTCAGCATTGAACAATGTATTCCCAGCCCAGTTTTGAGGATTTTACATTCCCACCCCAATTGTCACATTCAGAGATTTAGCATTAGGATAGTTTATTGTGCATGTTGATCCCAAGGCTGCTCTGCACTGGAGTGAAGCAATATCCATCGGCCGCATAATAGTAGCCCTTGACTGTTACTTCACAGGACACAATACACTTGAGTACCTAGAAATTCATGCCTTTGCTTCTCACTGAAGTAATTATTTTTCCCCCCAAACTGCAGCAGTCTTTTTAAAAGGTGAATAATGTGGAAGGACTTTGGGAATTATGGCAGGGAAAACATAATTGATGGATAGTCCAATAATTCTAGCCATACATGGTTTTTAATTCATATCAAATCATGATTATTTCTTCATTTTGCTGATCCAGCAAAAGGTGAAACTAATACAATAAGTTTATTACCAATAACTTCATTCCCATTAATGAATGGACTTCTTGGTGGAAGTTCTCCTCCCATTCCTGTTCCTATTTAGGCCATATGCAATCTGTACCTATATATTATATATAATTTAATATACAAACTATATTAAATTAATTATGAATTTAAAAAGAAGCACTGACTATGACCAAGCCGGTAACTACAAACAAAAAACTGCTTTATAACATAATAATAATATTAATATTTATTTATATCCCGCCTTTTTCCCAATAATGTGAAATTCCCAATAATTTCCCAATAATACGACAACATTACAAACTTAAAAACAACAACAACAACAATAATAACAACTTATTCTTAATAATATTTATCCACTGCTTCTCATTTGAAACAAATCCCAAAGCAGTTTACAAAAGAATAAAAACAAATAGAACAGTCCAAACACACACATAAACACAAAACAATAGTACCATGAGGCTGGTATGAACTATTGTGCCATGGTTTCTCTGTTTCAATCCAAGAGCTGGGAATATCAAGAGCTGCAATGAAGTTTGATAGGAAATGGGATGCCACGTCAGCAATTTCGGCACAGGCATCTTTGAAGCTACTTGTGGCAACACCTTCCTGTGATGGAACAAAAGGCTTGTCTGGTGTCTAGCGCAATCTACTGTTTCGTGCTGGATGGAGAACATTACTTCATGGAAAACAATATGCTAAATGCCAGGAAATTCTTGTCTTTCCTTCCTTATGGAGTGATTATATACTGCAGATGTTGGGAGTACTGGATTGTCAGGTAGTGAAAGTCATAAAGAACTCTGGGAATTATTATACGGAAGTCCACACTGAAGACTATTACAGTATCTCTAGCCATGATACATTGATTCTTATTCATATCACATCGTTACTATTTCTAAATTGGGGTCCTGATCCAGCAAAAGTTAATCCTGACTAACAGAGCAATCCTATGTATGTCTACTCAGAAGTAAATCCCAAGGCATTCAATGGGACTTACTCACAGATATGTATAGGATTGTACCTTAAATCCCACTGAAATCAATTAAATAGATTTCAGCACAATCCTAAGCATGAATGCTCAAAAGTCGCACTATGTTCAATGGGACATACCCCCACTAAGTGTTTAGGATCACAGTTTTAGTAACAACCAACTTAATTTGCCTTGTTTACAGTGGGACTTCTCTCATAACTATAGCTAGATTGGAGCCATTTAAAAAATGTACAGCATTAGTTCTCAATTATTATTTTTACCATAATTATAAAATATATTTTATTAGTGGTTAATTACTTTTATATCTTGCTGAAACATTCTCTATACATCATTTCATGTCAGGATACAATCCTCCCAATCATACTTCCTTAAATTAAGTCCTACTGAAATTAATGACAGTTAACTTATTTAGGATGTAAATCTGTCCAGCTAAAAAATATGTACTTTGTTTACCAAGTTAATATCATTCTGTTACTAGAGTATCTGATCTCATTTTTTGATCAGGTAACTTCCCTTGTGGACTGTGGGAATGTTGTGGACATAGTATATCTTGACTTCAGCAAAGCTTTTGACAAAGTGCCCCATGACATTCTGATTAACAAACTAGTGAAAAGTGGGCTAAATGGAAAAACTATTAGGTAGATCCAGTTGGCTACAGAATCAGACTCAAAGAGTGCTTATCAATGGTACCTTTTCACACTGGGGGGAGGTAATGAGTGGGGTACCACAGGGCTCAGTCTTGGGCCCAGTGCTCTTCAACATTTTTATTAATGATTTGGATGAGGAGGTGCAGGGAATGCTTATCAAATTTGCAGATGACAAAAAATTGGGTGGGATCGCTAATACCCAGGAAGACAGAAACAAACTGGGCTGAAAACAACAAGATGAAATTTAATAGGGATAAATGCCAAGTTCTACACCTAGGAAAAAGAAACCAAATGCACATTTACAAGGTGGGGGATACGACAAGCAAAAGGATCTTGGAATTGTTGTAGATCACAAGCAGAATATGCGCCAACAGTGTGATGTGGCTGCAAAAAAAGCAAATGCTATTTCGGGCTGCATTTCATGGTTTTAATTTTTGTGAACCACCCAGAGAGCTTTGGCTAAAAGGCGGTATAAAAATGCAATAAATAAAAATAAACAAATAAAGCTTCCAAATCGCGCGAGGTACTGGTTCCCCTCTATTCGGCACTGGTTAGGCCCCATCTTGAGTATTGTGTCCAGTTCTGGGCACCACACTTCAAGAAGGATGCAGACAAGCTGGGCATGTTCAGAGGAGGGCAACAAGGATGATCAGGGGTCTGGAAACAAAGCCCTATGAGGGGAGACTGAAAGAACTGGGCATGTTTAGCCTGGAGAAGAGATGGAGGGGAGATATGATAGCACTCTTCAAGTTACAGGAAAACAGATTCCGGCTGGACATCAGGAAAAACTTTCTGACTGTTACAGCAATACGACAATGGAACCAATTACCTAGGGAGTTCGTGGGCTCTTCCACACTAGAGGCATTCAAGAGGCAGCTGGACAACCATCTGTCAGGCATTCTTTAAGGTGGATTCCTGCACTGAGCAGGGGGTTGGACTCAATGGCCTTATAGGCCCTTTCCAACTCTACTTTTCTGTGATTCTATGATACTGCAATAAAATTTGACAGTTTATCTAAAAGAGGTAACAATGCAAAAGACAACAAATAAAATACAATCCAAAACATAGGGTTTTATCCATAAATACAGGAACTAAAACTATAATATCTATAACCCTTTCTCAGGAAAAAAAAATCAAGAAAAAAATGGAGTTGATAAATATAAAAAGGAAGTTGTAATATATATCATGAAATGATATTTGTGTCTGGTATGTATTATTGGAACCTATTTTTAAAAACTATAGGTTCCATTCTGGCATGAGAAATTCAAAACATATTTAAAAGGTTAGGCCCTGACATGCGTGTGCACGCACACACACACCAGAAAATTTCACACACACACCCTGCTCTGTCATCTTTCCTTCAAACTCAGAATATTTGGTTGAGCGGAAGTATGCTTTACAGACACTTCACAACAAATGAGGATACTGTAGAACAGGGGTGGGCAATTTGTGGCCTTCCATGATGTTTTGGCCTACAACTTCCATCAGCCCTAGCCAGAGCAAAAATGTGGTAAAATGGTCATTTTAGCCCCTTTCCTTACACATACACACATGAGTTTGGGTTGACAATACTAAAAGGAAAATAGGAAAAACTCAGATTTTATTCTTAGTATTAAAGTAACTCTAGACCAATATAAGCAATGGAAAGGTGATAATATCTGCCAGGACTTTCCCAGATTTACCCTGGTTTTTGTTCTATCCTGGGTGTCAGGGAGGATTTTCTGTCACTTTCTGTAACCATCATTAGTGTGCTGGGGGGAATGACGCACTTTCTGGAGGCCCCTATTAGAGCAAGCGGGGAAGGAATGACACACTTTCCCCTCCTCCTCTTAAGGGCCCCAATTGGAGTGGACGAGGGGAAAGTGCACTTTCTGGGGCCTCTGGAAAGCATGTCATTCACAACCGCCACGCTAATGGCAGATGCCAATAGCATGGCGGGGGGAATAATGTGCTTTCCAGAGGACCTGGAAAGCCACTTTCTTGCCCCCCACTGGGTGTCTGCATTTTTGGTTTCCTAAATATGGTCACCGTAGGTGATATGGTAACTTGCTACAGGAGGGGAAAAGTGCTTCAGCAGGGTTGTCTTTCTGCAGTATTATTAAAGGAAGTAGTAGATGTTCACTCTTGGAGGAAGGAAGGAGGAAGGAAGGAAGAAATGATGCAGTGCTATTTTGTTACATTTTCAAAATTTTAAGTTTGCATGAGGACTCCCTGTGTAGCTATAGCAAATAGTGTAGTGCTTCTTGTATATAATGTTATAAATAAATAAATAAAAAGATATTTGGATCCCCTATAACAACAGAAAAGCAATGCTCCTTTCTTTCTGGAACAAAACAATCTGATAAGTTTTTGATTTTGCAATTGACTCCCAATTACGGTTAACAAATTGTTGTCTAGAGTGAGACATTAATAGAGCAGATTCTTTGAAATGCATTTGATGATGCTGGAATAATTCTTATTTGATCGGATGAAAGACTAAAAAGACATTTGCTGATGAATAGATTATGAAATATGATGATGGAGCTAGGCCCTATTTGTCCCTAACAGGTTAAACTAGGTTATATCCAATGTTAGTTCCACTTAAGAGTACATTTATTGAAATCTATGAGACTTAGGTTAGACTAATATTGGATACAACCTTCTATATTCTGAAAGGAAATGTCCACATGGAATCACCATAATCTCCCTTTTAGCTGTTACTTAGCACAACAGAATAGTGGCTTACTCCTGAGGTCCAAAGCCTCAAATGCAGGACAAATTAATTGAATTTGATTCGATTGCTATCTTGAAATTTTATTTATTTGTATATTTCATTTCATTTCCAATAGCCAAAGCTCACTGGGCGGTTCACAGAAGCATAAAATATAATATGAAAGTTTAAAATAATACAAAAGCACAAACAGAATAAAACTGAGCAGCAATACAGATTTTTTTTAAACAAAGTTAAAAGACTAGGATAATAAATTTCTAAAATACTGGGAAAATAAAAAGGTCTTCACCTGGCGCAGGAAAGAGTACAGCGTAGGTGCCAGATGAACCTCTCTAGGGAACTCATTCCACAGCCAGAGTGCCACGGCAGAAAAGGCCCTCCTCCTGGTAGCCACCCATCTCACTTATTAGCAGGGACAAAAGTTAAGAAATGGAATTAAAGAGGGGTTTAAAAAAAAAAAAGTTTTAAGTTACCTTTTATGTTGTTTAGCTTATTTTACATCTATGTTGCCTTGGATTTTCACATATTATTGAAAGACTGGGGATGGAAAGGGTTAATGGACCAAGGAGTACTGCCTTAACAGTCCTGGCAAATTTGCCAAGTAACTTCTTTGTTAGGGAAATTA
The DNA here is from genome assembly GCA_029215795.1 of Anniella stebbinsi. Taxonomy (NCBI): domain Eukaryota; kingdom Metazoa; phylum Chordata; class Lepidosauria; order Squamata; family Anniellidae; genus Anniella; species Anniella stebbinsi. The sequence goes on along the minus strand of JARDYH010000004.1, from coordinate 40,883,388 downwards.
CTGGTAAAGGCCCACATGAGGAGGAAATATTTGGAGACTCTTTTGGACGGTGGGGGGAGGGCAGTTGGCAAATGGTCATGTCTTTCCTCCCCAACTAGGGTATCTGTGCATTGAAAAGAGACCAAAGTTTTGAGTTAAGCAAAGAAAGGTACAGTTTTTGGGCATGGTAAGTGCCATAGGATTCTGGCTGCCTTCCTAGAGATCTGATGATGGAACAGCAGACTTTGGCTGTCAGCTGGGGTGTTTTTATGCTGTGCCTCCAGCATAATAAATCTTACATATATATATATATATATATATATATATATATATATATATATTTGGGGGGACATCAAAAATTACAAAATGCCAATATAACCCCCCCAGTGATCTCCATTCCTAGGTAAGTACTACTCCCCTGAAATGTCTCCCCTTTCAGAGAAGTTCGGCTGAGCATAATTTATACATTTGCATCTTTACAGAATAACTTGACCATTGTTCTAGTTCCTGCTGACACCCAAGTGTTCCAATCGCCTCAAGTGTGCTTCATCAACACAAACATCCTAAATATTGTGTAGTGATGAAACAATTCCTCAGGGAAGGCAGCTGTTCTGACTGGATATAATGGCTCCAACTATATGTACCACAAAATACAGTTCTTTATATCTCTCCTCATAAATCAGCTCCTTTTCATATGCTGAGACACCTCCCTAATCATTAGCTAGCATGCAAGCTCACAGCAGGCATCTGAATCTGGGACTTCTTCCAAAAGCAGATGCTTCTCTTGAAAGTGGTGGGATCCTGTCAAGACAAGAGCTGAAAAACCACTTGTACGTGAATAACATTTTCGGTTTTCCACTCCTATAACCAATTCTCAAATAATTTGCAAACTCGAGATATTACTGACAATAGTGACTTAAAACTTTAAAGAATAGTTAGAAAAGGAAGATATCTGTATACTATTTACACATCACACATTTATTGAAATCAACTTGCTTCAATACTTGTAAAGACTGAAGATTATCATGAAAAACCTATTAGATCCATGTCTATAGTTGAGAATGTACCGCCTTTGTGCACGATTCCTTGGCCAGGATATTTTCCCATTAGAACTGCCATCTTACCTATGCAGGATTTCTGAGAGACATAATGGTAATACTCCAAACTATAATTTCTTGATATCATACCCAGATTTCTGTTACTTGCAAAAGGAAACCCAGGAGAATGAATTTAAACCCTTGTGCAGTTCAGTAAAGAATGTCTGGCATTTAGAATCACAACACAAAAGACACAAGTCATGCCTTAGAGGTATACAACACGTACAAAACAGATCTGCTCTTTGCAGCTATTCTGACATGAGAGCATTTGTGAAATTTATGCTGCCTTATCCTGGGATTCATCAACCCAAACCCAGAAATATTGATGGCTCTTTCAGCACTGATTTTGATAGAAGCCAGATTCCTCCAGGAGTGCCCTGGGGCCCTGTTTCGTCTCAGGAAATTTCTCACATTTGAACTGGATGCAGCCTACTGCAATTGTACAGTTCACATAGGAGTAGCAGAAACAGATCACGCGTGAAAGGAGAGCCCAGTTCAGCATCAATATAACCCAGTGTTTCATGGCCACTATAGCAAAAGTAGGAAGAAGCATTAAGGCCGCAATCCTATACACACTTACCTGGGACCAAGTCCCATTGAACTCCATGGACTATACTTTCCAACAGACGTGAATAGGATTGCACTCTAAGCAAGGTGTCTTCAGTTAGCATAATACAGGGGGAGGGCATCTTTTTGGGTCTGTGACCACTTTTGGCAATTTGAGAAACAGTCTTGGGCATCTCCATGAAATGGATGCCACAGCAGGCATCGCTGAACAGAAAGGACAAGTGACCTGCCCAAAAGATTAAATACAGATAGAGGTGGAAATTGAGTCTCAACACACTAAACAACTCCTCTGACCACACAGTTCAAAGTCCATTTTTCTTGTTTCCCTTCTATTTCTTGGTGGCTGGGTGTATTGCAGAGGAAAGCATTGGCCTGATGCCACCCACTGTCTTCATTTCCTAACAATGTCTCTGAGCCCCATGTGTGACCTAGAGGCATTCAGGGGAAAGAAAGTGGTAGCAGCTAGAGGTCTTCACCTTGCTTTGAAGCAATTCCAGTGCTGGTAAAAAAAAAAAAAATTTTTTTTTAAAAGGAGGAGGGGAAGGGCACTTCAGCAGGTGCTAAGGAAGGTGTCTAGGGGCACACTGGTGCCTGGGGGCACCACACTGACTACCACTGGCATAAGAAATGTATTTCATACATCACTGTCTACTCTCAATTGCACAGTCTCTCCCACAGATATTCATACAAAACAAGCACACCAATTATTTATGCTTGTGGTGAACCTCCTACTCATATAACCAGTTACCACATCCAAAGTCAACCAGAGTCATAATTAGAGGTTACTGCCCCAAAGTGGCCAGAGTAAGTTAAATTGCCATTTTAAAAAATAGATTTGACATTCTCCTGATGGTCCTGAAGCCACGATGAACCCTGCTATAAGGCCCTAATGCAATGTGGATTGCACTAGAGCAACAGCAAAAAATAAAAATAAACCATCAGGTGTGCTATGTGGGTGTTTAAAGTCCCTCAGCTTTACTAACTAATTCAAGAATGTAAAAGAATCCCTAGTCTATCTTGCCTGGCCTGTATGACTGGTTAATAAATAAGTCACAAAGAGCAATTATATAGCAGGCAGGCAGGCAACTCCCAGAGTAGTAAATACTCCTCCTGTCTCTTGCCAATCACCCTACACCCCACCATGTTCATACCTGGCCAAGTTCACTCCTTCCACAAACCATCCATAATGAAAGAATGAATTAAATTCTTCATGGAGATAGTGTCATACTGGCAAATGTTCAAGTTGCCAGTATGAGATGAGACTGGTTATGGGGCTGCTTTAAAATGAGCAAGAGGTTTTGAGGGATTCAGAAATCTCCTAAGCCAAAAGCATAATAATATTGCGGACTCCTTTGGTTTCTTCTGGGCTTGCGCACAAAACCTGAAGGAGATCAGATCTTATGGTCCATGGCCAAAATAGTGGACTTGAATCTGAAAGTTAGGCTCTGTCATGATCTTAAGAACATAAACATAAGTGCCCTGCTGGATCAGACCAAGGGTCCATCTAGTCCAGCGCTCTGTTCACACAGTGGCCAACCAGCTGTCGATCAGGGACCAACAAAGCTGGACACGGTGCAACAGCATTGTCCCACCCATGTTCCCCAGTAACTGGTGCATATAGGCTTACTGCCTCTGTTACAGGAGGTAGCACATAGCTATCAGGGCTAGTAGCCATTGATAGCCTTCTCCTCCAGGAATTTATCTAACATCTTGACGTAAGGGGCGTGATGGCGCCTTTTCTTTTGTTGCCGCCTGCGCCGCCGAACATTCGGCGACACGGTGGCGGCTGGAGGGGGGACTGGGAGCCTCGGCTCCTCTACTCTCAGGTAAGTGGTTTTTAAAATATATATATATACAAAAAAGGAGGGGGAGGGGAGAGGAGGTAGGTCAGGTTTTTGTTTTTTTTACAACTTTAAATGGGGGGGAGGACTGCCGCTAACTAAAAAAGTCACGTTTAATGGCCGACTTTTTTAGTTCGCAGCAAAGGGCCTTTGCCCCTAGATGTCTTCGCATTTGCAGATGTGTCATGTAATGCTACTGCCACCAGTGCGAAGACATGTCAATGGAAACTGCCCGTCAAGAGGTACCCATGGAGTTTGCCTTCTTTATGGCAGCCACACACTGGGTTGATATCCATGAAGAAAGAATGAATTAAATCCTTTATGAGGATAGTCTCATACTGGCAAATGTTCAAGTTGCCAGTATGAGTTGAGGTTGGTTATGGGGCTGCTTTAAAATGAGGAAGAGGTTCTGAGGGATTCAGAAATGCCCTAAGCCCAAAGCATCACAATATTGCTTACTCCTTTAGTTTCTTCTGGGCTTGCGTACAAAAACTAAAGAAGATAAGATCTCGTGGTCCATGGCCAAAAGAGTGGATTTGAATCTGGAAGTTAGGCTTTGCCATGACCTCGTTAGATGATCTTAAAACAATCCGTTCTTATCTTGGCCTCAGTCCACCCCCTAAGAGTACTGATTTACTTTACAGAGTTATTGCAAGAAGGATTATGGAGATAATGTTAAGCTCTCTAAACACTAAAAAAAAAAGTGACATTATAAATACTGCTGTTATTAAATTTTCACCATTAACAATAAAGAAGCAGCCACCTGGGGTGGGAACAGCCCCCATTTGTCAATTATAAATCCAGTGTACTTTTTTGTATCTATAAAAAGCTGGAGAGTTACATGGGCTACATATAGTTGTAGCCATTCAAAGAAGGAAACTGAAAAAAGTAATGGATACTGTGAAACAAGGTATTATTACATTGTAATGAATAAATCATGCACTATACTAGCAGCTAGCTGGTGGATATTTTAGTGAGGCCAGTAGATCATTCTGTATTTCGAGATTGTGCGCACCTACTGACTGGCATCACACAAAACTGAGGGATAAAATTCTGATAAATGTTCATGAACTAGACATTTTTATCAGTTCAGAAAAAGGGGAAGTGGAGGAGGAAAGACAAACCCGTGGACTCTGGTACTGCTGAATACCTAACAAAAGATACGGTAGAGTTAATCTGTGCCAAGGTTTAGCCCTGGAACCAGTTTTTAGTACCAGGTCTGGATCCTGGAATATTTGAAGTAATCATTGTAAAAGTGCTTCTGAACATCATCAGCCACCTTGAGAGCCATTTTTTGGTAGAAAAGTGGTGTATAAATCCAATAAATAATAAATAAATAACAGAGATGCCTCTCTCTCACCACTGAGCAACAACATCTGTCCCCATAAACTAAGATAAGTGCTACAAAATATCTGTGAAAAGGTAGTTCCATTCAGGAACTAGCAGATAGTCCACATATAGAACATCAAAGGTGATGTATGTATGTTTGCATTTGCTACATATACATATGCTGGGAAGCTTTAACTGGCTATACTTTTCAAACATGTGTGCCCTGTGCATGCAGCCAGCAAAATGCTTATTAACGTAATGATCATATGTGATAAATCTACTCACATAGGTTCTATGTAATCCCTGCACCAGCCTTCCCTTTCCTGGGTTTCTCCAGATCAGGGAATCTGCCTTCCCCTACCTGGGTTTTTCCAGATCAGGAAATCTCCAGTTTGTGGGGCTTGGATCAGGTCCCTCCTTAAAGCTCCACCCCCTAAAAGCTAGGAGAGACAGGAATTTCCACTGTTAACTCCAGTGATCAGTGATAACAGCGGGGATTCCACAACTGAGAGGGTGGCTCAGTTCGGACAACACAATAATCAACGTAGGGGTGAAAAGGCAACTGCCAGTTGTGTTGCTTATTGTGTTGTGTAGAGGGCATCACACAACGCACACACAACTGACAGTACACTATTTTGGGCAATTAAACAAGGGAGAAAAACAACGGGCTTGCATGTTGTTTATCCCGAACTTCGTTGTTTACAGTGTCCTGTGGAGGGAACTCTCCTCTCTCTGTGTATGACCACTTGGTCATAGAGTTCGCTGGTTGGAGCATCCGAAACCCCCCGGTTGCTCCAATACAGCCGGCAGAACTTGCGGTGCATGATGGGATATGGCCAGAGGACTGAGGGAGGGGGAGGGAGGAGATGCAGCAGCCCAGAAGGACGCAGGGACTTTCAGCTGCACAATGGGGGGGGGGGGGGGGAGAAGGGCAACATGTCGTGTGGTGGGCGCCGCAAAAATAATGCACCGTGAGTATGCTATTCCCCCCTCTGTTGCCTAAAGTGTCATCCGAACTCAACCAGTGAGTAGCTCACTATGTACTTTACCTGCCCTGCATCCTCCCCAAGGGGAGGCCAGGGAAAGCCTGTATGCAGCAAAGCTAGCCCCAAAATGCCAGTCCCTAAAGCTGTGCGCCTCCAGTTAGTGCCTCAGGCAGAGGGGCTTTGCTGTGCATGGGTTTTCCCCATCAGACAAAGCCTGTGTACAATGAAGTCAGGTCCCCAACCAAAGCACTGGTTAGAGGAGCTCCGGACACACTTCTGCCAGGAACAGGATGACAACATTTGGCTCACAGAGGGTTCAGTGTGGGGTCATCTCTCCCCCTCCCCAGTTTCATTTCCCCACTCCTCCAGAGGTTTGGGGAAACACCTCCCCAATCTAATAGGGCCAGCCATGCAATGTTCAAGGACAGGAGTTGTAGGACAAAACATCTGGAGGTACCCAGATTGGGGTATTCTGTCCCACACAGAAGCATTATTCCAGCAGGAATTGTGGAAAAGAGCATCAGTGTCAGGGTGGCACGCTGTCTTCCTAAGGCCTCCTCCACACGAGACGTTTAATGAGCCTTGAAGGCTCATTATAAATTTTACCTCCACACCAGCGGAGCGCAAAACGGGCGTACAGGCGCGTTATCTCCCCGATAATGTGCATTTTCGAATGCGCGTTAAATAGCAACTTTTATTTTGCTCCGGCCGTTAAAGCGCATTTTCGCAGTGTGAACAAGCGATTATGCGCATTAACGTCTTCTAAAGCGCTTTTTGGACATCAATTAATGCGCTTCGCCGCCTCTCGCCGCCTCCCGTGCAGAGGGATTAGGCGTAAATGCGCCTCTGCGATAATGCGCATAATCCCCGAACCGGGCGCAAAAGCGCATCCTTGTGGAGGGGGCCTAAGTAAGCCTGAGCCCAGGCAACTCTTTTTTATTTAGACATTTAAGCATTAATCACAGACATCCCAACAAACACCTTTATTCCCTCAGGGACACCCCCATCTATTAATAAAACCTGCAAAGAGAAGTTTCTCTATGGTCCTCCTAAGTATGTTTACTTAGTAAGTCCCATTAAGTTCAATGAGGCTTGCTAGCTACTAAGTGTGCTTAGTATATTGGTACAAACTTTGTTAGAGTGAATTATATCAAATACGGCTTTCTACTACTAATATGTCGAGAAATTTCCAGGACTGCTCCGGGGGCGGGAGCAACGAAAGAAATCCCCCCTCCATTCCTGCGCATACTTTTGGCCCGGGCGGAGCCACTCACGTTGCTCACTGCTAAACCCACCTGAGCACCAGGGGCCTTGTAGGGAACAGCAGTGGGGCTTCCAATATCACATCTGCCCCAGGCCCCGATATGGCTCTAGTAGAAGAATGCCGAGATCCGAAGGCGTCGGGGTCTGCGCTCACAGAAAAGCGCAGCGCAAAAAATAGCGCGAGGTTCTTAGGCGAAGGCTACCTTCCCTCTGCAAAACAATCAGAAACACGGTGAATTGTGTAGAAACAACTATGTCCTGAGTTCCCTCTCTCTTTTCCCCCGGAAGGAAGTCAACGCAGTTAGAAGCAGCATTTCAAAACCCAGGCAAATAGCTTCTTGGGTAACGCACCTGCGTCTCAAGGCCCCACACAAGCTCAGGCAGGCATTTGAATTTGGCATAAAGCAGCTTCCCCTGAGGGTGGAAGTATGCGAGTAAGAAGTGGTACGTCTGGTGGATCGGGGGAGATTTTCCAGCCTTTCCAGGTCTGATGTCTTCCAGATATGCTGGACTACATCTCTCATCACCCCCAGCCCGCACGGCCATGCCGAATGGGGATGGTGGGACCTATAGTCGAACACACCTGGAGGGCACCAGGTTGGGGAAATTATCCGGTTGCCTTTTGATTTGGCGGGAATATATATTTTAGCTTTGCTCCATTACGAATTACCCTATGGCTGTCCGCAAATGGACACATTCATATCCACTGCCCAATGACGGTGCAGGGAGGGCGTCTTCCTTTCGCTTCCTATTCAATAGCGCGCAAGGGGAGGCGCAAGGAGACCGAGGCGCTGTCCAATGCACTGCAAGGAGAGAAGCGCTCGTTTGGGCTTCCTATATAAAGGCTGTCCGGGCTGCAGAGCAGCTGTTTTCGCGGTGCTGTTCAGACCCGTAGCGCGTCTGCTGTCGCCAGAGCACCGATAACCTCCTAGACTCCTAGCCTGCTGGAGACATGGTAAGAGCCGCTTGCTTTTCCCCACCCCGCTCCAATACCTCCGGGCTTCTGCTTTGCTTTTTCCACCCATATTATTAATAAACCGCGCGATACGTGTCAGAGTTACGTAAGGCGATTGTAAGGCCAATTTTGGCTCTAATGAGCGTTTGGTATTAAGGCCTTTGCTCGTTTTCCGCTTTCTGTGCGGTACTAGCAAAGTTCACGCGTGCACGCAAATAGCCGATGAGGAGGGGGCACTTTATTTCCCCCCCCCCCACGAGGAGGGGGCACTTTATTCCCCCCTTCCGTTAGTGCTTGTTTTGTCCTTCGCGGGAAAAAAACTTGTGGTTCTGCGCGTGGAACCTGCCCCTTAAAGGTCGCGCCCAACCAGTTGCAATACGGAATGTAATGACGAAGTTGCTTTCCGGTGGCTTCCATAACAGGGATGCAAAGCATTATGACCCCTTTTCTAAGTGGCTCTTTCGTATTTGAAGGCCCACAGTTATCATCATACATAAGAAAGAGGTAGGCTAGTCCAGCCTTCTTCCCAAACCTGAGTGCCCTCCAGATGTTTTGGACTACAACGCCAGCATCTCCAGCCAACATGGAGGGCACATCTGGAGGACACCAGGTTGGGGAAAGCTGAGTCAAACTGGAGGGTTCCTTTCCTCTTTCCCCGCCTAGGTTGTGGAGGAGTAGTGATCTTCGGGGGTCCAAAATCCCCCTATGGGGGAGTCGAGCCAACTGCAGTTGCAGTTAAGATCGCTTCCTCGGTTTCCCGTGCCCTTTGCCATAGCCGCGAGTTGCCTCTCGTGTCCCTCCCCTGCCCCTCGGACTTCTCTTAAAGCCTCCCTTGCTAAAGTTCTCCTTCTTTTTCGTCTTCCAAGAGTATCTGGACCTCCAGTAAGTAGAGAGGTGCCCGGCAATATGTAAAATGTCTGCATGTCCTGAAATTAAAGGACAAATAGCCAAGAAGCTGAGGCTTAAAAATGTCTTGGGTGTGATTCATTGTCTGGGGCACTTAGAGCTGACAACTAAAAAACAAAAACCACCCTCTTCCCTTTGTCTTGACTGTGGTGTAAGGGCAGCAGAGGTGGGGAAATATTTTTGATCCTGCACTCTTGACACTTGCCTGCTTCCATTTTAAGACCTTTGAGCCCTACCAGCTTTTCACCAGCTAGCATGTTTCCTTAGGAGTCCTGACATCTTATTTGTCGCTGTATAACTGGTTGGTGCACTTTAGGCCACTTGGTTTTTCCTCCTTCCATAAGTTTGTACAGAAGCATCGCTGCAAAATGGTGGGACGTTTTCTAAAGAAGATGGCTGCCTCTCAGAGTTCTTCCCTTCTGTGATGTTTCAACGTCGTATGACAGCTAGTAAAAAGGCTGTTTTCGTTCTCTGATTTTGGCACAAAGTTCACATTGCTTAACTAGTTACCTTTTAATTCTAATTGCTTCATTCTGTGGCAAATTATATTACAGGACAGATCTTTTAAACTGATTTTGGGACTTGGCTGTTAATGTACTATACCTTTTTTGCTACAGCTTCTGAAGGGCAAAAAAGCAAGAAAATCTTGCTTTAATAGAGGAAGGCAGTGAATCTAGAAATAACCCAAATTTGAAACATCTGGCTAAAATACTGCACTCTAACCCTTAAAATGGCATTTGAAAGATAAGTGAAGGGTGACCTGCACAAACATTCCAATTATGCAGATTAAATTATTGCAGGTCAGGAATTTGATTTCTTTGTAGACTCTAGATAGCAGAAAGCAGTATAATAGGTTGTGAAAATTATTTCTTCCCTCACCCTGACTCTTGGGCCAAGGAAGCGCTGAACAGTGGCTTGAGATTTCTTTGACTGCCCAAATACTCTTCCAAGATTCTTCCATTATGATGTGCAAAGGAGCATGATTGCTGTTTGATGTGATACTGCAGTCAAATCAATGTTGATAGCTTTCTATTATTACTTAGTAGGTCAGCCTTCCCCCAACCTGGTGCTGTCTGAATGTGTTGACTACAACACCCATAATCCCTAGCCATCATATCCATTAGTTGTGATGGCTGGGGATACTGGGGGTTGTAGTCAAACACATCTGAAGGGCAGGTTGGGGAAGGCTGATGTAATTCAACAGGTGGTCAGATTTTTCCCCTCACTTTTATTAGAGAGTTGATCAGAACTAACTTACTTGTACCTCCTTCCTGTTCTGGCTCAGTTGAGTGAGTGAGGGATGTGTTTCATCCACAGTTATCCCTGTTTTGGGGATACACAAAACCTCAACTATACATAAGTCTGGGAGAATCACACTCCACATCTCTGTTGCAACTATCAAGCCTGACTGGGTGGTTGGAGTGTCCTGTAAGTCACTCCTCAGTGGATGGGTCACTGAAGTGACCTGCTTTCAGCCTTCCCGAACCTGCTGCTCTCCAGATGTTCTGGACTAAAACTCCCATCAGCCCCAGCCAGCATTGCCAATGATGAGGATTGATGGGAGTTTTGGTGCAAAACACTTTGGTCCAAGTTGGGAAAAACTGGTTAGATAAATCAGGCAATGGTAGGAAGCTAATGTGTTCTCAGTGTGGGGAGCCATGTCCTTCACACTACCCTGGGTCTCTCAACTCACTAAAGAGATTCACATCAAGCAAATATACAGCTGTAATTGTAGTTGAACTTGCAAGGCCTGGGGCTATTACAATAGGACTTATCCTTGGCCATTTCATGCAGCATGCCCTAGGCATTGGCAAAGAAGCTGAAGGTGCAGAGGCATTCTAAAGGGGGAAGGTTTGGGCAGTGGACCAGACAATTTTATGGGAAACTGTTCCTTGAGCCAAATGTGAAATACTGTTGGACTGTGTAGCTGAGATTATTGAAAGCCAATGGTTTTGCGGTCTACCTGCTTTGGGTAATTGATGAAAGAATTCTATAAATGTAAGAAATAAAGGAGTATCCCAAAATATTTTCAAAAATATCACCTGAGCTCCAAAAACATGGGATCACTGCTCACAAATTAGGACAGTTAATTAAAAGTACAGCAACAGCTCGCTTATTGAGTTAATTTCACCATTTTTTCCAAGTAAGGAATGATATGGGAACAAACTTAATTTTTTGTAACAAAAATCCATAATTAAGCTAGGACAGTGAATCAAGTTATGAAAGAGACAAGCATTTACAATACATCAAACCATCTTCAAGAAGAGAAACCAACTGGAACATGGGAAAACCTTATTTACCTTATTTATCGCAACATCCCAATTCTATCCCAGTTACCTCAAGTGAAACATGATTTCAGATTAACACATGAACATCATCACCTGTCTTATTTATAAAGTCAATATCCTTGAACTCAGGATGACATTCTGCTTGCAAAGAATCTAGTTTTGTATCGTATTATCTCCATCAGCCTTCACCTGGCATCCTCCAAATGTGTTGGATTGTAATTCCCATAATTCCCAGACAGCATATTAATCTATTTGTACAGATTTAAATAACCCATGTGTTTTTGTGGATGAGTGGGAGAAAGCAGGTGTGCTGTCTCCTGTGTGGCAGCCACTTCTACTTGCAATCCACAGTCTATGATCAGCCCATTCATAAGTTATTGAGTGTGATGTGCAAACTTGGAGTGCTGGGTTGTTTAATGGCTAAACAAGCTAGCAGTTAACCCAACAACAACTGGTGGGTTGTTTAGCCCCTGCTCTGTCCTATTTGTCTCTGACAGCCTATTGGTTGTTTAATGTGCAAACTGGCTCTACTTCTGTAGCAGTGCTGGGTACCCAGGGAGCACTAAATTCCTTTTGTTAATAACCTTCAGAAAGTTGGTAACTGCTTAAAAGGTAATTGTAATTTGAACTCAGTTCAAGAGAAGCTGCCAACCACATGTTCCCCATTTAATGGATTAAGTGGCAGATTGCCTTTCAGTTTATGGTAAAGAATGAAGAAAGAGGAAATTGTATTCGTATTGACTTTCTCCCTCTGTCTCCCTTTCCGTAGCGTGAGTGCATCTCAGTCCACGTTGGCCAAGCTGGTGTGCAGATCGGCAATGCATGTTGGGAACTCTACTGCTTGGAGCATGGCATTCAGCCTAATGGCACAATGCCAAGTGACAAAACAATCGGCGGTGGAGATGACTCATTCAACACCTTCTTCAGTGAGACGGGTGCAGGAAAGCACGTCCCTCGTGCTGTGTTTGTGGATCTGGAGCCAGCAGTCATAGGTAAATACAGCCTGTTACTGTAATGGCTGGGATTGATGCAATGGGGGTTGGTAAATCCTGGAATATCTGAAGATCTTGTTTCCCTTGTCTTCTGGATGCTGTATAAACAACTAGAATGAGAGCCGGAGCAAGGCACAACAAGGATTTATTTGCAAATATCTGATAAGCCTGCTTTATTTTAATTAAGGCATGAGAGCACAGTAACCCTCAAATTAGTATTTCCCTTTGTCCAGTGCTACTGCCTGTTGCTCAGTGCCATAAAATATTACCAAGGTTAAGATGTAGCTTCTAAACCTCTGCAAGGCTTGGTTCTTGAAAGATTAGATTGCATGGGTAGCACCTACATTTCAGTAAGGGTGTGTGCCTGTGAATTTTTAGACAGGAAAAGTCCTTTAACTCCCAGGATCCCTCTAGCCAGCAATGCTAAGGTATGCTGGGAATTATAGGAGTTTTTTTCTGTCTAAACTTGCATAGGATTGCACCCTAAGTGTTTGCAGCTAATAAAAAATATATCTTAACCCTCATATTATTTATATTTTTATTTTAATAGCTCGTTATCGGACATCCAATTAACGATAATGATACGATAGAAAAACCTTTGTCTGATAAACATCTGATCCAAACATTTTCAGCCCGATTATATCGGATTATTGGACTGCCATATAAATAAACCTATAACTTCTGTATTTTAAAAGTTAGAGGCTTGAAACCTGGTCACAGTGCTTATGGGGTATGCCTAAGTATGTGTATGAAATTTGAGATTGATCCCTCCAACCTTCGATTTTATATGAATTTTTGAAAGATCATGCAACTTTTTGACAGGTCTGAATGAATGCATGTGGCGAGCTGTCATTCTGACCTGTCAGAACTTAAATGTTCTTTAATAAATAAAATATCGGATTTCCGATAATGATCGTAAAGACAATACAATTAACCTACGATATTATCGGAGGCGATATTTTTTTGGTCCGAAATTCCGATGATGATAAGATATGATATTTTCGGGTGTACACATCCCTAGCTGAGATGACTACCCCACTTCTGCAGTTGATAAAAGATCTGAGGAAGGGAAGTTCTAGTGCTACTCTTTGTCATGCAACTTGATGCTACTGATAAAACCGGCCCCATGTGGTTAGCCACTATACAGCTAGGGGATGTGCACATACGGAAGCAGGCTCTTGTATATCTTTTTTTTTTTTAGTAGGATTGGGAAATAACAAGCACAAGTGGATGCTACATGCACAATTTCCCAGCGGATTCAGCCACTGGGCAGTGTATAGCCCTGTGGGATAATCACGGGTAGTGCTCAATAGCTGTTTAGGCGAAGGGAGAAGTAGGCTGCATTTAATGCCTCATGCATCCCTCCCCACCTCCAAAATAAAACAGCAGAGTGGCATGATCGATTATTTGCACAGCTTTGGCTCCTGCATGAGTACACACTTGGCTTGGAGCCACTGAGTCAAATCAGCCACATACATTATAATTTGAAAGTACCTTTGAGCATGATGGAAGTTGATTATATCATGTAAGGGTGTCTAACAGAAACTGAATTTTATGTTAGACTGTGTTCCATTTTTATTGAAGAACAACTTACACATTCTGTTGCAGATGAGGTGCGGAATGGAACATACAAACAACTTTTCCACCCTGAACAGCTGATTTCTGGCAAGGAAGATGCTGCTAATAATTATGCAAGAGGTCACTATACTGTAGGCAAAGAAATAATTGACCTTGTTCTGGAGCGTGTCAGGAAGCTGGTAAGTTCTAGTGCTTTTGCACTGTCAGACTTACACTGGGACTTTTGCATAAATTTTAAAACAAATTATGAAGGTTCAAAATTCATCTAGCGTATTTTCAGTCTGTCAAAATGTAAAGATACTCAAGCTCTATTGTACTTCCCTTAAATTGAGCACATGGTTCCACTAGAAACTGGCTGTTGTTTCAGGCAGCTTACTCTCTGGTCAGGAGTGTGAGGTAGGCCTGACGTGACATGTTTGGTATGGTTAAACCAACGGCTTGAGCAAACATAATTTCTGCCTTGCTTAGTGGCTATACTTCATGTTAGTATAGGAGGCCCCTGTAAGGGGACTAAAACAATATTTGAAATGTGCTTCTGCCAATTTTGTGAATTTGGTCTCCTCTCTCGTGGTTTGGGAGTCAAGCCAAAGAGGAATGAGAGGCAAATGGTCACAAAATAAGATAACAGAAATCTGAATTCTGTGCATTATGGTTGCTCAGTACATAAATATGAGGTAATGGAATTTGCCTATGACTTCCATGTAATATGAAACTGCTACCTCTGAGTAGCAAATTTCTGCTTGGCTGGTTTGGGAAGTGCTCTTAGTTTTTGCTGATAACGGCCTATTCAGAAGGAGACTATCAATAAGTATTGCTACATACAATGAGATCAGCTTTGACTCTTCCTTTTCTGTAAAATGCTCAGTGGTGAATCCCATTATATATCAGAACATAATTTTTAGTATATTTATGTGCCACTTCTCTGTAGTAAACTACCCAAAGCAACTCACAATAAACATTAACTTATCAAAAGAAAACATTTAAAAGGGGGAAAGGGATTTATTACAAACTATATCAAAAAGATTGATTTAAAATTAAATGGTGACTTGGAACGGTAAGGATTTTTTTTGCTATTTTGCTGTCATGTAAATACCATAAGCAAGGAAAGGGCAAAAGGACAAAATTAATTCTTAAATGTTAAGCCTACTTGTCTGCTATAACATGCATATTATGTTTCAGGCTGACCAGTGCACTGGGTTGCAAGGATTCCTGATTTTCCACAGCTTTGGAGGAGGCACTGGTTCAGGGTTCACTTCTCTGCTGATGGAACGCCTCTCGGTCGACTATGGAAAGAAATCAAAATTAGAATTTGCCATATACCCAGCTCCCCAAGTTTCAACTGCTGTTGTTGAGCCATATAACTCCATCCTGACTACCCACACCACCCTTGAACACTCTGACTGTGCCTTCATGGTTGATAATGAAGCCATCTATGACATTTGTCGTAGGAACCTGGACATTGAACGCCCAACCTACACCAACCTCAACCGTCTCATTGGTCAGATTGTCTCCTCAATCACTGCGTCTCTCAGATTTGATGGTGCCTTAAATGTGGATCTGACAGAGTTTCAGACAAACCTGGTGCCTTATCCCAGAATCCACTTCCCCCTGGTAACATATTCCCCCATTATTTCAGCAGAAAAAGCCTACCATGAGCAGCTCTCTGTCTCTGAGATTACTAATGCTTGCTTTGAGCCATCTAATCAGATGGTGAAGTGTGATCCTCGTCATGGCAAGTACATGGCCTGCTGCATGTTGTATCGTGGAGACGTTGTCCCCAAGGATGTCAATGCTGCTATTGCTGCTATCAAAACAAAACGTACCATTCAATTTGTTGACTGGTGTCCTACTGGTTTTAAGGTAAGTGCTGCTCATTGGATTCAAAATAGCTCTTTGTTTATTTTGAGATTTGTAGCTGACTGAATAAGCACATCACTAGTACAAAATTTTACAAGTGATGTAAGTAGGCAAGTAACTGACTTTCCCTGGGACTACAATGACCTAAGGGCACAGTCCTAAGAAAGATAATGTCTGACTATGGATTTTTTTCTTAAGGACCAGCACAGTTTCCTTTGTTATGTGTAAATAAAGGCATGTAGCAGCTGAAGCAGTTTTCTCATATTTTAGTGGGAGGAATCTGAATGTCTATGCTATTGCAGAACCTACATGCAGGAGGCAAAACAGTTTGAACCCCACTACTTGTTAATGATCTATGAAGACCATTCAGATATTAAAGATTAAGGCTTTTTCATATGTTACATATTCGGTGCTAGCCATGCTATTTATGGGGAGGTAAAGGGGGTGGAGCCGTTGACTCCTAACAATTCTTAAGTTACAAATTGATGCAGGCATGTAGAGAATGGAAACAACTAATGATGCTGTGGGCTCTAATAGGTGCCTGCAAGACTCGCCTAACCTAACCACTCCACATGTTGGTTCCAAGAGTAATCAAATGTGCTTGCTTGGAAGAGCAGCAATAAAATACTACAGTTAGAGTATTTGGTAAAATCTATCTCCATAACAGAGCGCTACTTTGTGAGAAGGTGTTGGGAAACCCCTCAACAAAGAGGGTAGATTGGGGATTTGCTATACTTAAATCAACCTGGGAAATGAGCTTAGATTAAAAGACTTTAACTAACATAAGTTCTGCAGTTCCAAACCCAATACTCTAAATGCAGAGCTCTTGATTTTGACTGCCCGATTCTGTGTTCAGAGGCAGCTCCTTTTTAATGTGAAAACAGGGAACATGTTGAATACTTACTCCTGTGCTATTGGTAAGCCTTACCTTGTCTGTATTTGTTGTTTTTTAGGTGGGTATTAATTACCAGCCCCCAACAGCAGTTCCTGGTGGTGACTTGGCCAAAGTCCAACGTGCAGTCTGTATGCTCAGCAATACAACAGCCATTGCAGAAGCCTGGGCCCGTCTGGACCACAAGTTTGACTTGATGTATGCCAAGCGTGCTTTTGTCCATTGGTATGTAGGAGAAGGAATGGAAGAAGGAGAATTTTCTGAGGCCCGAGAAGATCTGGCTGCACTTGAGAAGGATTATGAAGAAGTGGGTACAGATTCCTTGGATGGTGATGATGAAGGGGAAGAGTATTAAACTTCATAAAAGTCTATTGTGTGGTTGTTACCATTTGCTGCTTTGCTTGTAATAAAAAGTAAATGGGGAATGCATCTCAAATGTAAACTGTACACTTATCCTTCCTTGTCAAAGTGCTTGGAATACACTCTTATAACCAAGATAATTTGCCAGTTGATGATGCAAGCACTAAAACATTCAGCTGGACACAAATAAAATGTTCTTGCATATTAGTTAACTAACACAGAGTACTTGTCTCATTACTACATTACTATTGCTATATTTCAAAGCAAGCAAACTTTGGGAGGGCAGGGGAATCCTTGACAAGGAACTGGGTTAGCTTGGATAACCCAACAAAAATGTGAAATTTAATGGTGAAGTTGCTTGTAAATTGATCCAGAGTTACTGCACCAGAAAATAGTCTAAACTTCCAAGCTACTTTAAAACTAGTGCCTCTGAATTGATCTGAATGTTATGAACTTTGTATAGATTGTGAGTATATCCTCTAATTGTAATTTAGTAGTTTACTAAAACAACCCATCAGATAATAGAAAAAGGGGAAAGGTAGCATAAATCTCGCAGCTCACTGGTATATGACAGCTCTTCTCTTCAAGACTTGCTGTCGTGTGAATCTTTTCCCCCTCTCTGGTGACCAAATTCATTGGTAGACAGGGGCAGAAGAGAATTTTGGCAGATGTAGCTGTCAAAATTCCTACTTTTATGTTCTAAGGCGTTCTGGTTTCTTCTCCCAGCCTCTGCATTTGGGGATGGGTGCAGAAAACTTCCAACACTAAACAAGATATCACTGGTACAACCCTCCTGAGATCAGCATATAACCCACTTATACCTCCTCACCAGTTGGAGGCCTATGAGCTACAAGCAACCCAGCATCGGTCTTGATGCTTCTCCAAGAGAAGGAAGTAATACATTGTGTGCTATTAGGTATCCTTTTCATCTGCTGTGATAAAGATATATATCTTGTGCTTGAGGCCTTTTCACTCATTTGTCAGAATTAGATGAGTGAAAAGTATATGGACTTTAGTTCATAACTGCACTCCATGTGACAGTCCTGGCTCAAATCACAATCTCCAGTTATCCCAAAATAGAAAGGACTATTCTTCCACTCAGGCTACAATCCTAGGCATACTGAGAGTTTCCACGGGATTAATGATTAAACAATACATAGGCTAGAACAGTTTATATAGGTGGGTTATTTATACAGCCCTTTGAAATTAGGAGTTATATCATGCATTGTTCTTTTACCAGGAAGCTTTGCTGGATAAAGACATCCTAGCAACACAATCACAGATTTTACCAAGTGTATAGGTATGCTTCCATGTTCACAATCAGGCTATGGTAAAGTTATGTGCTACGTGTGTATTCTAAAAATACTTAGCAGTTGAATGTACCTCTTGCCTGCAATCGCTTGACAATAAACAGGATGATACTATGGTTCATCCAGACTTGATCATTCTTATGTTTGTAGATATTAACATATACACCAGTGGCTGGGGAACATTGGTGGGAGGGTGTTGTGGGTGCCTGGTCGACAACTGGTTGGCCACTGTGAACAGAATGCTGGACTAGATGGACCCTTGGTCTGATCCAGCATGGCTCTTCTTGTGTTCTTACTAGTTAGTTGGTGTGACATGAAGTCGTAACCATAAATTTGCATAAGTTTCATTATTTTGCATGAACTATATTGCTTCTTTTAATCACTGGTAGGATCTATGAATCTCTGACCATTGGAAGCCCTGCTCTGTTCCTGTTTTGGTTACTACACATTCAATGTGGCCAAATTTCTTTCAGCTCAAGTGGTGAATTCCATTTCAGAGAAGCTGGGGGGGGGACACCCCAACATACGGGGCCAACATACGAACATACCAGCATATTTTACTGCTACACCTTAGAAGTATTTCCACCTTTTAGAACAGGAAAATAGGTTTTTATGTGTTTACTGGCATGATAACATTAACTGTGAAGGACTCTGTGGTTTCTAGGCTGGGTTATAGCCAATTTCTCTCCCTGCACGCACACACACAGAATTAAAAACTGTCCATGCAAGAATGTGAGACATGAAGATTATCCTATAGCAGGAGTGCAGGCCCTCAGACCTCCAAGGATCTCCAGATGGCTCCACCCCCTTTTCCCCAACCACTCATCAATTGGTGGTTTCCAAGCTTTTGTGCAGTTTATTTCCTTCATTCTAAAAGGTTGGCATGCTTTTCCTAAGGCTTATTGACTGGCACTATGCTTTAAGCTAAAATATAGGAGTATTTTGGCCCTGCCCCTGTTTTTCCTTTGGCCCCACCCACCATGTGGCCCCCCAAGAGCTCCAAAGTGGAATTTGGCCCCCCAAGCTCAAAGAAGTTCTGCACCCCTGTTTTGTAGGAATATTCTGCTTTTCATATTGTTCTAAGTATGATTTCAGACTGGTTTTTATGCTTATCAACTTCCATGCAAAGGAATGCTCATGAGTGCTTTGCCATGGTGGGTTTCTGTGGTGAGCTATTTTCATTGGTCTGCTTGTTGGAGAGATGGGGGGCAACAGACACTACTTTTTAAATTTTAAAGTTTAGAATACCTAGATTAAACCATTTAACAAATTAGGAGTTCCTGTCACTGGCAATTGTATAGTGATTGTGCCTGAGACCTAATGAACCTTTTAAAAAATTATTGTTTCTGAGCTAACCTAACATTTAAAAATAACCTGAAATATTTTCAGAACTTTGATGTGGGGAGAAACTCTGCATTAATTTCTGCTCCAGTTCGGAAAAATATTCATGGTGTATTATTTCTATAACCTCACAGAGATATGATAGGGGATGGTGTGGAAACAGCTTATCTTTTGTGCTAAGAATTTTCTCTATTATTGCCTAGGGCATCCGGGGCCTTTTTAAAATATGTCACTTTCCAGTCACATGCTCTGTTGGCCAAAAAAGATAAAAAGACTTATAAGGCTTCTGAAAATAGGTCATGTTCTTATTTACACAAGCTCCAGTGGAGGCATTGAACAGAAAGGATGCAATATATGTTTAACCTTCACTAGTCTTGCAGAAACTAAGTCATTGTCATGGCAATTTTGTATGAATTTTTATTTTCCTTTTATTTCATTTTATGGAGATGGATCAAAGAAATGAGCTTCTACTCTGTCGAAATTAACATTTGAAGTCCTTGTAGTAGAGAGTTCCTTTTGCAAATCAGCCTGGCTAGACTATATTAACATGCACCACAGCATATTGTTCTGGGGTGAGCAATCCTATGGCCCCTAGACAGCATCTGGAGGGGCCATAGGATAGTTTGGATTCCCAGGTCCGAGGTTGGAGACCGTGTTCAGACCTCAGACCCAGGAGTCTGAGCTCCCCCTCTCCCTCCACCTCACAGCTGGTGCAGACAGAACAACGCTGACTGCCTCTTTGAGCTCACAAAAGCAACCTTGGAGAGGAGGGAACAGGGGTGGTTCTGTGGGAGGGGAGGGGAGGGGACCAGGGAAGCACAGAAATAACTTCATATGTCAATATACCAGTAAAGCATGAAGAAAAGCCTTACTTTAAATATAACTTACAAGAAGTTGGATCCAGACTGAGTCATGCTTGGAGTCGACTCTTTGAAATCAATGGAATGCAGTTAGTCAAGCTTGATTTGTCCCACTGAAATCTACTCTACTCTATCCTATTTGCTCTAAGCATGACAAAGACTGGATCCAATCCAATTTTCCATCTTTCCTCCTACCCTTTCCAAAGGTGTGGCAGCTGAGCTGGTGTTTGAACCTAAAATGAAGAATTATATTGCAAATATATATACAAGTTTCATTGTGACATTTCCTGCTTTGGGGGCATTTTTTGCTGAAAAGTGATATACAGATTTTAAAAAAAAATTTTGCTCAAATATTTATTGTTCAAAGAAGATATTGAATCAAGTTGTGTGTTAAAATTTTTGCTCTCCCTTCCCCTCAAAATCGGTGTAGGTGGTTGAGCTGGTACTCAAACCTGAAATGTAGAATTGTATCCTTAAGATGCATCCCCCATTTCTTTCTGTCTTAATGTTACAAATGGAGTCTCAATATGCTACACACAAACAGAAATGGAGAATGCCTAACGCAACCTTGCCCAACCAGGCACGCCCCAGAAGTGTTAGCAGCTTACTTAGGATCCAGAATCAGCTCAGCTGTGATTGGCCAGAGTAGTTGCAACAACTCCCGCCAGAGAAGAACATACCACAAGATAGCATCTTCTTGCTGGGGGGGGGGGGGGGGGCTCATGTAGGTGCTGTAACCAGCCACATCAACATTGCTTCTTGGTTGTGAGGTCTTTGCATCCCTGTATGTCTGGGGTTAGCTGGCTTTGAGGCTGCCTGGCGGGCATCAGTACATTATTACTCAATGCCCCATCATGTAGCAGTTATGATCAGGCCTCTAGCCCAAATGAATCCAACTCTAAATATTTTGCAAGTTAAAACCCGAAGTCCTGTTCATGTGCAAAGCTTGAAGTGGAAGCTGTTAAAAGCTGTTCTGTGTCATAGATTGTGAAAGCGCAGGAGAAGCTTTTTTCCCAGTTGATGACTCAAAATATGAGTTAAGCCCTGCGCAGGTGTACATGTTCTGCCTAGCAAAACTGGTCGGGCCTGATCAGAACTAGATGCTTTCCATTTCTAAATTCATTTGTTCCCAGGAGGCAATTTGGCACAATGAGTTTTCCAAAACTCCATAGACATTATGACCACTGAATACTCCTTACTTACACATTTGCTCAAGCACTCAGGCTAAGAGATTAATTAGTTCTGTTGTTTGGCATTAGAAATTTAGGCCCCATTCATACAAACAAACACCTATCTGGTGGTTATTTGAAATCCGTACTGCCTAGAGGCTGCTCCACTGTAGGCGGAGTGATTTATTTTGTGGCTGATTGCTAGATAGCTCTGCTGCGCACCATCTGGATTGCACCATGACACTGTAAGCCCACACAAAATGTTCTGCAGCATCATGGTGAAGTTGGTAGAACCATGTGATAACTTAATGGCTACATACAAAAGTTGAAGCAGAAATACTACAACAGTGTACTAAATTCCTGCTAGACACTGATCTGTGTTCTCATAAAATGGCTGGGTGATCTCATACAATGCAGGCACTTCCCCCAACTTGTCCCATCAGTCTATCCACCATCAAAACTATTTATATTGGTGCCAGAATCAACACTCACTGATTACCTTGTGTTCCTTGCATTGTTGACAGTGCTACTTAGCCACACTGGCATTTTATTCAAGGTATCTATTTAAACGGCATTGTTCCAATGGCTGATATTAATTCTTCCAAATATTCTGCCTGAACGTCATCTGTATACCTTCAGGTTTACTTGTTATCTGACCACAAGTCCCCTGGGTAAAACTTTTCAGTTCAGTTCTTACTTGCTTTGCAATCCAGCATGATGTACTCTCTCTCTCTGCATTATTAATTCACATATTGCTACCTGCCTGAAAGCTGAATCTGATGTATTGAGCTGGTTATTATTTTTTCTTTTTAATAACAGTTATACAATCTTATGTTTAATCCTAAGAATCGTCTATAAAAATATCACAGGAATCCTGTCATCCCTCCTTTTACTCCATTAGCTGCTCCAGAAACAGCATTCTGCGCTACTCACTTCTTGATTTCTTTCATGCTGTTTGCACATCACACTAACCTACACTCAGTGGTTCAGTGTGGGTTGTTTCAAATTGTGGTTTGTTTGTTGAACTGTGGGTTAGTGTGTTGTCTGAATGCAGCCAGGGTTGCTTGTTAATCATACAGTGTGGCTTATTTTCTCAAACAAGCCACTTGTAGAACCCATGGTTTAGGGTGGTGAACAAGCCACATTGCATAGTTAACAAGGCACCCTGGCTGCTTCAGACAACACAATAACCCACGCTGCAGAAAACATGCTGCGTTCAGACAACACACAAACCCACGGTTCATCAAACAAGCTACAGTTTACTCCCATCCCCCCAGTTATTAACAGAACTTAGCTGGAATTTCAGGTATCATTGGTTCCAGTCTAAGTAGTTTAGACAAGATCTAGGAAGCATCAGTTTACACTGGTTCACTGCTAATTTACATGCTTGATGGAGACTAGCATAAGCTCAACATAAATCCACA
This sequence comes from Anniella stebbinsi, assembly GCA_029215795.1. Classification (NCBI taxonomy): domain Eukaryota; kingdom Metazoa; phylum Chordata; class Lepidosauria; order Squamata; family Anniellidae; genus Anniella; species Anniella stebbinsi. Next base: position 40,860,394 of record JARDYH010000004.1, on the reverse strand, counting down.
CAGCTGATTTCCTGTAGTGAACAGAGGCATCTCCCAGACAAACTTTCCTTTCCCCAAGATGTTTTTTGATGTTACAACATCCAAAGAGGAATGCAAGAAACTGTTACCTGATGTGACTTTAATATGGGGAGAGGCAACATGGTATCCACAGGCACCAGTCCACCCCTGACATCTTTCTTCCTACCTGCTGAGGTGCCCTACCCCCCATTTTTAATTAATATTATTATTATTATTATTAATAATAATAATAATTTTCTTAACAGCAGCTGGGATTGCTTCAAAGAAAAGAGAGAGCCTCCAGCCATTATCATCCTCATTTCCCATTAATGCCTCTGGGCCACACGTGGGCCTCAGAGACATTTTAAGGCTATGATGATAGTAGGCAGCTGCAGGTCAATGCTTTCCTCTGCCACCAAGGAAAAGAAGGGGGCCAAAGAAAAAGAGATTCCTGCCACTTCTGTCTGATAAGCTAAGGTAACAGAGTGGGTGGGGTGGGGGCTAAGACGGGCAATGGTAAGCCAGCTTGGGGGGGGGGGGGGTTAAGGAAACCAGGAGGGAGTTGGAAAGGAGAGCAGCAGGAAGCAGCAGTGGTTGGAAGCAACCTGTGGGGGAAAGGGCTGTATGCTTGTATATCTGAATGGATGACGGCAACATGTATATGAAAAATAGGGAAAGGGAGAAAGAGGGGTTAGGGGAGAAATTTGGAGGGATCCTGAAAAAGAGTGAATGTGGTTCTCCATGAGCTTTCAGTGAGGAGGAGAAAGAAGTGATGTGTGTGTGTGTGTGTGTGTGTGTGTGTGTATGTACACACATACACACATACACACACACACATACACACTTAGCTATGTATTTTGTCTGTGTGTATGAATGGATGGCTCTTTAACAGATAAGGTGTCTGTCATATAAATGCAATAAATAAACAAGTGAGCCAATAATAGTGATAACAATGGACAACCTTGACCAGTACCCCTTCCAAGTTAGACATTTTCTGATCTATTTCCGTTAAAACAAACAAAAGCTAAAGGGTTGGTGTATATCATTTTCATATGTCACTTTTTGAACCAGATTCTGTACCTTTAATCATGGCAGACTAAATTAGCAGGTGACAATCTTTATTTCCATACTGTGGGAAGCTTCACTGCTGATTTCAGCAGGTCAGGTTGCCATTCAAGGTATACGATTTGGCCAGATGGCAACCCTATTGACAATGCCACCACATCTGTTTTATCTACATTGGCTAGCATACTGGTTGCAATAAATAACTGTGGAATGCATATGAAGAACAAAGGCATGTTTCCAGTGTATTTAAGGTGTTGAGAATATTTATGTATTTGCTACATTTATATAATACCTTTCTGCCAAAGCAGAATAAGCATTCTGGGAATGATAGATGGAGAAAGGGTAAGGAGTGAAGGAAAGAGATTCCTTAGGTCATATGACCAGAAAATCAGTTCCAGACTTTTAAAACTTGCACAAGAGATTACCTATCCCTCTCTTAGGAAGCAGCAAGGCAGAGGCCAAGTAGGATAAGATTATTCAAGCTATTATATGAAATATATCAGAACAGACATGTAGATGAGTTTGCATAGTGTGTGTGTGTGTGTGTGTGTGCATGTGTGTGCGCATATATATATATAACCAGAAAATGCATCTTGTATTCTGCCCAGGTAAATATATTCCTAGCTACCAATAAAAAAAGCATTCCCCAAATCCAAGCATTGTTAAAGCATGTGAAAGGGAAAACATATGGATTGTCCCATTTTTAGATTTATGTTCCTGGATGCCGCTGCAAATCCCTCCTTCCCAATTTTTAGGCTGATTCACATGTGGGGGGGCAGCAAGGGGCAGGGCAGGGGACACAAACTCCCAAAGTCCAACATCCCATCTGTCATTCTGCTTGCTTTGTGTTGGAGAGTGTTGGCTTCTATTCTGAAATAAACTACATCATAGATGTAGCAACATCACATTTTACAGATTGCCATCTAGTGGAACTCAAGAACAACAGCAGCAGATCTAGAGGATATGATGAGTTGGGTAGTTAGCCAGAAATTGCAGTTTACTGTACACTGCAAATGGCTTCCTGTGGATGTTTATTGCCTGGCAGTTGCCGATCGCAAATCTGCAAAGATCCTGGGGGGAAAAAACAATTGGATTCTTGGTGTTTTCATTTTGGTTTCAAGGGGCATACGTCCTATATACCATATAGTGAACTCATCCTCTATGAGTGTGAATCTTTATGTAATTAAAATAGCACCAGCCACACACAAGAGTGGGGGTTCAGCAGGGTTGGGGGAATGCCAAGGTTTGCAGAAATAAATATATATATATATATCTTAAAGGAAAAAAGATGGGGAGCCTTCAAACCCCCCCCCCCCCCAGCAAACAGCCCGGTAAGGAGTGAGCATGCTCAATGTACATGGGATGCTGGCTGAGTATTGTGCAGGAGACAACAGGGAGGAGCTGGAATGGATTATCCTGAAAAGGGCAAGGCTGGCTATTCCAAGAGTGGTTCACATGCCCCCTTCATTACTAATCTTCAACATTTACTTTGGTTTGCTTTTTTCTAGACAATTCTATGAGACTATTGGCTTAAATTCTGGTGTTGGAATGGTGTAACATGTTTTTATTTGTTTTTTATGGTCTTATGCTATTTTATATTTTACTGCTATGTTTATGTTTATATTATTTATTATTGCATTTATATCCCACATTTTTCCTTTTGCAAGGAACCCAATCAAGGCAGCTTATGTAGTCCTCTTCCACTCCATTTTATCCTCACAACAATCCTTTGAAGTAGGTTAGGCTGAGAGTCAGTGGCTGGCCCAAAGTCATCTAGTGAGTTTCATGGCTGAGTGGGGACTAGAACCCAGATCTCTTGGATCCTAGTCCAATGCTCTAACCATACACCACACTGGTACTCACGTTATGACTACTGGATTTTATTTTATTTCTGTAATGGTAGTTTCATATTTTGATGTTTGCATTTTAAGTATATTGTGGTTTTAGTTTTACTTGTGAGGCCTATCCCCTGAAAGTGGGCTTAAAAATACCTTAAATAAATGAACTAATTAAGCATGAACACTCTATACTGCAACATTTTTTTTTGTGAGACCCAGTTTGGATATACAAAATCACGACCACACATTTTACTCTGGGTGTAGTCCATCTACTGGTGATTATATTCGTGTAGGGCAGCCTTTCCCAACATGCTGCTCTGCAGATGTTTTGGACTACAATTCCCAACATTCCTGACCGTTGGCCATGTAGTTGGGAGTTGAAGTACAAAACATCTGGAGGGCACTAGGTTGGGGAAGGCTGGTCTAGAGTTTTGTCTAAAGGCACATAATGCAGCCACCCATTTTCTTGAAACTTAGTAGATCTAGATCTGGTCAGTGCCTGAATGAGAGACTGCCTGGGAGCCTGTGATGCCACCCCCTTTGGTCCTCCTTTATTTCTCACTATAAATCAAAGGATCCCAGCTATGGGGTGGGTCATCAGAATGCTGCTCACTGACTCTGTGGCTGAATTCAGATGACACAATAAGCAACTGGGGGTGGAAAACAATCGTCAGTTGTATTGACTATCGTGTCGTCCAAATGCTGCCATAGTCAACTCAGCGCTGATCCTAATCCGCACCACGGTTGATTATTTATTATCATGTTGTGTGGGAAGTACCCCCTAGATGAACAACTGTAAAGTTGATTATTACCCCACCATTGACTATCGTGTTGTCCGAATTCAGACTGTGACTCACTGACCTTTTTTGGTCTCACAGCAGCCAGCCCAGCACTCTATATTTACCCTAGTCCTTCACTGCTGCCACCATTGACCACTGTACCCTAACTCAGGGACCCTAAGAATCCAATCCAGGTTTTATAAAACAGAATAACTTTTATTTAACAAAAGTAAGATTATGCAGTTACAAAGCTTATGGTTTCATCAGGTTCAATACTTGTTTGTGTCATACAGTTTTATTTACAATCCTGCCTACGCTACCCCCTATTCTACACCCTCTCCTCCCAATCATTCTGTTCCAAAAATAATAAAAGCCATTGTTCCTACACTCTCTCTAGACCCTTCACAGACAAAACCCCAAACTCAACTAACTCACTCTCTTCACATAAATCTCTACTGCTTCCCTTAACTCCTCCCTCTCACTACTAACAACCTATCCAGACCTTTGAACCACCAGCCAATCAGCATTCACTTCACTCTCTCCACTCTCTCCCCCTCCTTCTATTTAACTTCTTACCAAACTTGTATTTGAAGTCCACACAACACGTACATCCTAAAGGGCATTATCATTAGAACATTACAAATACTTACATCATATATATATATAACTGGCAATGAACAGTAAAACATCACAGAGCTCTATGCATACTGCTTTGAGATCCAGAAGAAAGGAGAAATAGAAATGTAATAAAATAAAAATGTGCAGCAGAATTTCTATTCTACGCATAGGGATGGCTTTACTTTAAAAAAGGAAAGAAACCGCAAATATTTTATTTATTTATTTATTTATTATTTTATTTCTAACCTGCTTCTCCATCCAGATTGAGACGGGGAACAACAATAAATATAAATATAAAAATCATAAAATAGATAAACCATTAAAACAGATAAATGTTGGGTGCTGAGAATTTCAGTTAGCATACTTGGGTTTAATGAATGGGATAGTCTGCAGGATCGAAATCCCTAAAGCTTTGGCAGTGGACATCCCCGTTTGGTGGGAGATTCAGGACAGTAAAAGGAAGCACTTCTTCACACAAAACATAGTCAAATTGTGGAATTTGCTACCACAAGATGTAGCGATGGGCACCAATTTGAATGACTTTAAAAGGGGGTTAGACAAATCCTGGAGGAGAAGGCTATCAATGACTACTAGTACTGATGCCTTTATGCTAACTCTGGTATCAGAAGCAGTAATCCCATATACACCAGATGCTGGGGAACATGAGTGGAAAGGTGTTGTTACGCTTATGTCCTGCTTCTGGGTTTCCTGTCGATAGCTAGTCAGCCACTGTGTGAACAAGAATGCTGGACTAGATGGACCTTGGCCAGCATGGCTCTTCTTATGTTTCTACCTAAGGGCATGGATTGATGGAGGATATGCTTCAGGGAGGGAACAAAGAGAGGAGTCCTGGCTGCTCTCAGGTTCAATCCCCAGCATCTCCATTTAGGTCAGCTCCCCTCCCTGCTCCTGAAACCCTGGAGAGTTGCGCCAGTCAGTCTGGCAATACTGAACTGGATGAACCAATGGTCTGCCTTGGTATAGGGCAGCTTCTTAAGGAAGGTACATACTGGTCTATTATATTGGAATTGTAAGGGACCTGTTGAACCCTAGTCAGTGGGTGGAAGAAGTGAAATGTCAGTAACATGTTGAACATTTGTGGTGCTTTTTTTTCTTGAAATAGAAAGACAGAGCCCAGAATTCTTTGAGCCTTGGAATCGGTCTGGAAGAACAGAACTGAAAGGATTTCCCCCCAAAATTTCATAATCTGCTGAAATGTCAAAATTCACATTTTATTTTGAAATTTTACTTTAGACTTATTGGGCAGATTGTTGTTGTTGTTGTTGTTGTTTTATCAGCAATGGAGAGAATATTTCCTGAATGGTTCCCTAACTTACCTTACTCCCTATCCCTGTTCTTTATAAAAAAGACTATGCCACAATCCTACGCATGTATATTCAGAGGAAAGTCCCATTGTGCTCAATGGGGCTTACTTCCTAGTAGGTGTGTTTAGGATTTCAGTCTGATGCTGAAATACATAGTTAGCTGGAAGTAAGTCTCATTAAACTTAGTCAAAGTTACATCTGAGTCAACATGTATAGGATTGTACGATTAGGCTAAAGTCTAATCCTATGAGTCTTACTGAATTCAGTGTGACATGAGATTGCACTGTAAGCACTCACACTAAAGATATGGTCCATTGTTTATCACTGTCCTAACCTGGTAAAAGGGGGCTATGAAGCTTGATACCAATTCTTTCTGCTTTTAATTATCACATTTGGGGGTGTGTGGTGGATGATGCTTTTAAGTTAAGAAGTAACTTTCTTCACTTCCACATGTTTACCACATTTACAGGCTAATTATACATGCTTCTAAGAAGTTCAGAGGAGCTTACAGACAGGTAAATGTGCATAGGTTTGCAGTTTCCATTAGAAAATGTTTTGTCTAAAACTTTCTGATGTCACGTTGGCTGCACATTTGCTTCTCTTTGGTTTTGGAAATGGAATTGTGTCTGATTATATTTGGAGAGAGTCTGTTCTGGTTTGGCATATTTTGTTGTTGTCAGGTGTCCTTCTCAGTGAATAGTTCTGGGTATTGCTCTATTGCTGAGCAACCTATTGCTCTAACTTGCCTACCACAGCATTTGCTCTCTTTCTAATGATCTATATGTTTTTGGCTAGTTGGCTACTGCAAATTATGTCCTAAGACCCAGAGAGCTCATAGTTAAGGAAAAAACAATACAAATCATATATACAAATAGCAAACTGAGGTGCTGAGTTATTATGGCTATGTAGCTAAAATGGGGCTACCGAGGAAGAAAAGGGAGGTATCGGTACGCTCAGAACTCCAAGGTTTGCAGACATTAAAAAAAAAATGGGGAGGGGGAAGAAGCCAAAAGGGACCAAGCCCAAAACAGTCTAGTGTGAACTGAGTATGCTAAGGGGCCAAAGAATGCTGAGTGTCTTTGGGGTGGGGTAGGATCGAGAATGGGATGGAATGGGAGAATGGCATAGAGTATTCTGAAAGAAGGCATAGCTGACTGGCACATTCCACACTGCAATGTTTTGTTGCAGATCTCATTTGTATGGTAAAATAGAATTCAATACTACTAGTATTGAATATCAGTGATCAAATAATCCATATGTAAAGTAACAGATTTAAATAACAAAACAGTAAAATGTACATATACAGAATTTCAAATTCCTGTTATGAAATACAGGCCGACACATATTGAAAGTCAAATTTCAATATGATAGTCAAATAGCAGCAGTTCACTACCAACTGCCATCAAGTAACAGTCATATGCAAAACAAGTTCTAATATCAATTATGGTAGCTTGACAGTTGCAAAGTATTCTCAGATATCAAATACTGAGTGCCAGCTGTAAAATATTGGATACCAACTATCAAACAAAATTAAATATTAAATGCTAATATGGAGCATTAGATATTTGGTAGATATTCAATATTAAAATCTGCAGAGGAGGACTTTAAAGAATTTTGACAGAGGCAGGGCCGGCCCTACCATTAAGCAGAGTGAGGCAACCACCTCAGGCAGTAGGTGTTGGGGAACAGTAGAGGTAGCCCCCAAGCCATTCTTTCTGAGTCTCCTGGGGCATTCCCTTCTCTTGGATAGAGCTGTGTGTGCCACACAGCCAGTCCTGTACTCCATAAGCCAGCCTGCTGCCCTCAAGTATAATAGAGGATGCAATTTTGCTGCCAGTGTTAAAGTAAGATTCAGCCGCTGGTCTAGTCAGTTTCTGTATGCAGAACAGAGGGGGGCACCATCTTGTCCTTTGCCTCAGACAGCAAAATGCCTTGGCACATTTATCTGAGCTTTATCTTGGCCATATGAAATCCTTATACCCATAATATGGTTGATACTAGTGTAATGCCCATCTCACTATGGGCACTAGTAGTCCTGCTCCTTTCCTGCTTTTTTGCCCCCCCCCCGTCCCCTCACCACAGAGGGGCTCATGAATCTTCTACTCAATAGTCAAAGACATGGTTGATATAAGGTTGTAGAAGTTTGTACTCCTCTACTCAATAGTCAAAGGTCCCCTCTACAAGGATTCGTTTTTGCGCCTGGTTAGGCGATTATGCGCATAATCGCAGAAGCGCATTTACGCCTAATACCTCTGCACGAGAGGCAGCGAGAGGCGGTGAAGCGCATTAACGGATGACCAAAATGCGCTTTACAAGTAGTTTATGCGCATAAGTGCTTGTTCACATAGTCAAAATGCACTTTAACGGCTGGAGCAAAATAAAACTTGCTGTTTAACGCGCATTCGATAATGCGCATAATCGGATGTTTAAAGCGCCTCTATGCCCGATTTGCGCTCCGTTCTTGTGGAGGTAAATTTTTTAATGCGCCTTGAAAGAGCTTTAAATGCCTCTTGTAGAGGCAGCCAAAGACAGTGGTCCAATGTACTCTTACCTAGGAGTAAGTCCCACTGGACATAAAGGGACACACTTCTAAGTAAACATAGATAGGATCCCCTCATGTTAATCGGTTGCAATAAAAACAGCAGTCTCATGGCACCTTAAAGTATTCGTCTTGAAGGTGCCATAAAATTATTTGCTGTTTATGTATAGAATTGTGCTGCACATTTTTATACATCCCCGCTTACACATGTCCTTCCTGGTACTTACATACCCTTGTACACACTTTTAATGAGTCCAGAATAAAAGCCACTCCCTAATTCTACCCCCACAATTATTGAGTTGGCTAGAGAAGGTGTACTTTACCCACACTATGCATTGAAAGGCAGCCAACGCCTGCCTTCCATAACTCATTAACTTCCTTGTGAGTGTGACATGGTGTTTAAAGGGCTAACTCAATTGCTACGCCCAGTGCATTGGAGTATGCTCTATGCACCCACAGTGTGCAAATGATGTTCCCTTGAACTTAGAAGGGTGCAGAAAGAGAGAGGCCAGATCCCACGTGGGTAGAGGAAGCTTTAAGCTGTTGCTATGCTAGGGAACTTGCCTAGTGCATACTTAGGAGCTGAGGGAGGGAAGGGTGAGATGGTGGAGAAGTCGGGATAATAGAGTGGGCGGGATCAGAGCTGTACAGAAAGAGGAGTGACGGCTGCAAGCGTTGGGGTGGGGGGAGGAGCAGGCTGGCCCAGAAATACGGGAGTGAATACACGTGTGCTACGTGCAGCGCCTGCTGCTCCCCTGGGTCCTAGAGAGTTGCGAAGTGGCAACCTTCCTCTCCCTCCATGGCTAGCTGGAGCTGTGTCCTACCACGGTTCTTGGGGCCCCACCCTCTTTGTTGGGTCGACCCCTGAGCGTGGCCTCCTTCCACACGCACACACGCCCTTCACACCTAATGTGTCTGTTCAGCAATGGAGGCGCTTCTCTTGGTTCCCTTCCCCACCGCACCTCACTCTTGCCTGCCTCCAGAAGCCAGACCCCTGCCAGATGCTGACGAGGGAGGGATTTTGGCACCATATACGGGGACTGGCCCCTATCCTGGGTGGGTTGCACCTCCTTCTGTTAATCTGACACCACAGAGGTCGCCCTTCCCTTTGTCCTACTGATCGTCCCCGAATGGAGCAGGGGGGCGATATAGGAGGCAACGGGTTCTTCTTGCTAACCCGAATGCAGGGCTCCAGCCAGATCAGACAGATGTCAGCCAAGTGACAGACTGAGAATCTGTCTCCTTCCTCCCTCTCCTAGTCTCAACCAAACCCCATGTCCCTCATCCTTTACCAGAAATATCTATCGGTGCGGAGCGCAGGCGAACAGGTCGGGGGGATTTGGTGAGGATTACAAAAGCATTAAAGACTGCAAAGAACGAAAGCTAGCGGGGGATGTTATGGATGGACAAACCCCGCAGGCTTTTAAATTACCGGGCCGGAGGGTTTGCTACAGCCTCTTCAGGGTTGCTAGAAGAGATATGGAAGTAGATCTCACACGCTGTGCAGAATACTGTGGGATACGAATACCAAGAGAGCTTTGTGTGATATTGAATGATGGAGGCATGGCTGTTAGGGAGCATGGGGGTGGGGTGAGGCCCGATTAAAATAGGGAGGGTGTTATTGGGGGAGATGGTTTGGTCTGTTTTCGCTTAACCAGAGAGCACCCCCACCCCACCCCAGATGAGACATATTCTGGGTGTGGAGAGCTATGTTTTGGAGGATTTGTGGAAGCCCCTCTGTGAGTGTCAATGGCTCCAGTTGGGGGAGGGGAGGGGGAAACCTGCTTGTGCAAAACTTTTGGAACAGCTCCACTATTTTTTTTTTCCCTTTGGAAAGGAGCCCAGTTTCTGCTCGATGAAGAAGAGTTCTGCTGGGATTAGAAAGCGGGGGGAAAGGAGTAACGGAGACAGCCCGTCTCTTGCTGTGAGGGCCGGAGCGAGACCGTGGTGCTTGTGGGGAGAAAATTGCACTTGAAGACTCAGTAGATCGCTTCAAAAGGAGGGGGGACTTGGGGTGTTCAAGCTGCCTTTTCGGGCTCTGGGGAAGCCATACTAGGCGGAAACGTCCAGTGGGAGGAGCAATGTAGCAACTGCCAGTTCCCCCGTATGATTTTCTCCCTAGGAACATGGCACTGTCTAACAATCCCATTATAACCTATAGTGCAATCCTATGGATGTGCAATCCTATGGAACAATCCCATAACATACAGTTCAATCCTACTCCGAATTAAGTATTATAAGGTTCAATGGGGTTTACTCCCAAGTAAGTGGGTATAGGGTTGCAGTCCCAGACAGACATCAAAGCTGCAGTCCTCCCTAAGCACACTTACTTGGGAATAAATCCCACTGAACTCAGCCGGACTAGCTTCAAAGTAAACCCGTCTAAGATGGGGCTGCACAAACGTACAATGGTTTCTCCGAGCAGCCTTCCCCCTCCTTCCTTCCGTCCAATCATCGGTTCCCATTGTCCAGTGATCTGCCTAGAGCTAGTCCCCGCTGAATCAAAGGGGCTGTGATTCTTATATTCAGGCTAGAAAGCTACATGGATAGTTCCAGTGCCCGCCCGCCCGCGCCCGCCCGCGCCCCCCCCCCCCCCCCGTGCAGTGTTTTGCACTGGAAATGGAAGTCTTTCCCACTGCACAGTGCCAGCCACAGACAATGAAACAGCTCGGCCTCCCTCCCCCTCTGACGTTTCCCCAAGCCCTTGGCCTATCCCAGAGAATAGAGAGGCTCTTTAAAAAAAGAAGTGCCGGCACTGAAGTGGCTGTCAGCTGTGCAGGATCCGTCCGCACATGTAAACATAGATCATAAAGGCGAAGAAGGTGGATTAGAGAGTAGAGACCCATGTGGTTGGCGTTTTCTGCATGGAGCTCATTAGTTTAGAGGCCTCTAGTGATCCCCTGTTGCTGGAGAGAATCTGTCATTGCAACAATCCTGTATCGGGCACGCGGAACAAAGACCAATCCCAAAGTTTTATACATCAGGACTATAGGAGGAAGTTATACCAATCCTGTGAAACGCCTGATTCACTTAATTTTATAAGATTTTTAGAACAGGCTTTTAACCTAAGTTGCTATGTAACTGTTAGAAAAACCAGAGTAAATTCACTGTAGGAATAAAATTGTTCCTATGGTCTCTGGGTCTCCACACTTGGGGACAGATCTCAGAATTGTTTTTATCTAAACTGCAACCCTCAAACATCTTATTCTTGATTAGAACTACATTTAAAACAGAGGGATTATTCTAGAGGAAATGGATTGAAAACTACAGCATTACTAAAAATGATCCATACATACTTGAGAATCCACACCTTCCTTTTATTCTGTAAGCATGAAGATGGTAGTTGATGATATAATCCTTGCATGATTAAAATGTCAAGGGTACCCACTGAAGTGTCCTCAGTGGCGTTTCCACAATCAGGGCATCCTTTCCTTTGGAGTCTTTTCCCCCTCCTTTCATTATAAGAGGTTCAGCATCCTTCTGGAAGCAATATAAACCCTTTAAACACTGTTTAAGAGACCATGGTTAAGAAATGATAGGATTGTTCTTAGGATAATACATCTCATGGATAAAATATATTTTGTGCTACTATTTTAAAATGTTGACTAATTGACAGGTTAGAAACAAATAATTCCAAAAGCCATTTAAGCTTTTAGTTCCAAAAGTCATTTGGGAGGAAGCACCACTACTTCTGAGTAAACATTTTATAGGTTTAGTCTGTAAAGGCTATGTGGCTTAATTTAAAAAGGAACAGGGTAATCTTAGAAATATAAGAGCATTTCAGAAAACAAATACAACAATTGTGAGAGAAGAGAAAACATACTGGCCTCATTGGCCTCAATCTCCATTTTGAATTGGGAATGGATTGCACACAAAGAAGTAAAACGGGATTTTCCATCTCATCCCCTTCACCCAGGCCAAGAAGCTATTCAAAAGAGATGCATAAACATGTTTTTAAAAAGAAAAAAGGAGAATGGTTGCTAGCAAAATTAAAGCTAGTTCAATTATCAGAGGAAGAAAATGGGACTGAATTTGTTGTGAACGTAACTTGTTTAAGGAAAAGTTGCTCCATTCTTCAGAACCCCATGTTATCCCTAAAATTGCCAGTTTCCGGGACTGATAGCATAAATCCATCATATCAACTATTTTAGGCAAACTGAAATCCAAACAGATTGATGGGTTGATTGAACGATCCAACCAAAACAACAAAGCTGTGGGGGGGCTCTGAAGGCCTGGCCTTGCATGGCGAGTAGGCTCGCTACTTTCCCAAAATATCCCCATCTCCCTTCCTCGCAAGCCACAATGAAGCCGCGACAACCACGGTTGTAGGACTTCAGACATTCGCTTTTTATGGTCAAACCTAATAGTTCAGCTGGATAGGCCCTATACTCCTGCACGGGTCGCCTTAGGAGAGGCCTTTCTACAGAAAAGATGCACCCGTGGCTTATGCAAGCTCCTTTGGAAGAGAGTTGGCTCCCATTAGTCCCCCCCACACACAAAAGGGTGGGGTAGAGAAGAAGGCTGGCACCCCGTGCGGTTGGAGCGAACGCGCGTCCATAAGAAAAGGGGGAAGGAGGCACTTCTCACAGAGTCTGGCCTCCTCGGCGGACTCTTTTCCTCCCCCTCCTTCTCCCTTGCTTTGGCGGAAGCACACGGTTCGTTCTAGCGGAGCTCTGCGACGCTTTGGCTGTTGGGGGATTGTTCGGAACGGCTGCTGTACTCTGAGCTGCCCGTCCTGCCGGCTACCTAGGCCGGCCATGGCCGAGTTCCTGCCGCCGCCCGAGTGCCCCGTCTTCGAGCCCAGCTGGGAGGAGTTCGCTGACCCTTTCGCCTTTATCCACAAGATCCGGCCCATCGCCGAGCAGACGGGGATCTGCAAGGTGCGGCCGCCGCCGGTGAGTGAGCCTTGGCGCCGACCTGCGGGACAGCTCCGATCTTATTCAACCCCCCTAAACACTACCCGGCCGAGAAGGGAGGGAGCGCGACCTCCGTGTGAAGAGTTTGGGGCAAGAACCCCCCCCCCCCCCGCCAGCCCTCTCGATGCACTTCTTCCTAAATCCCAATAACTTCCCTCTCCCAAGAGTGCTCAACCCGAGAGCCCGCATCCCCGTGCGTACCCCACTCAGAAACTTATATGTCCCCAGGTTCCCTTAACCAATCTTGAACTAGTCCCATTCGCGCCACCAACATCATATAGGGAATAGACCCCAAGGAGGAATACGCACACACCCTTAACCATCTGGTATTGCGGGGGGGGGGGGGTTGGGGAGTGGGGGGGCAGCGCATTCCTTGCCCCTGACAATTGAGTCCTGAGCCCTAAAAGTCATGGATGTCCCAATATTGATTTCTTTTGCAACCCAGTATATCTCTCCCCAATCCCCGAGACCGGGCCATTGGCCGCGGGGTGGGGTGGGGTGTAGAATGGCCCTCCTTGTCGTTTCAACCAAGCAGCCTTGGCTGCCCGAGGGAGACCCACTTAAATATGGCTGCCAGTGAGCTCCCCCATCGGTCTCACTTTGGCCCCTGGCTTCACATTTAACTCGGAGAACTGTACTTCCTCTGCACCCCCCTCCCCCACTCCCCGGCCCAAATAAAGTTGCCTTTTTCTGTGTCTTATCCAGCAGTTTGTAAAGCAAGAAACAAGCGCACTCGCGCAACACACACACAGGAACACACGCACACACACACACACACTGAGGCACGTTTCTAAGTGTTAGGTTTCCAGACCAGAGAAGTTTTTTCCTTTATTTCTGAAGTGTCTTCTTGGGATGATCTGTCCTAGGGTACCCAATGGGCACAGCCTCTAAAGACCACTTGAAGTTTTTGTTTATATACAAGAACAAGATCTAGTTAGGCATTGTGAGTGCAGTTTTAAGTTTAAAACAAAACAAAACAAGATAACTTTATAAGGGCTGAAAACCTGCCCTGAAAGCACACGTGTAAACTGGGGAACTGATTTTTTTACCTTGTAAACAACTAGTGAAAAGGGAATATGGTATAATTTTAAGTGTCTAAAAAGGTGTAGAGTTCTACAGAAAAGTAGTAGAAGAGGTTTTTTTTACATAGCTAGAGAGGCAGCCATTATCATAGTTTTACCTATTCACAGAGTTAGGCAGTTTTGAAGGTAGCTATGTGTTTGGTTCAGGTGCTTTGTCTAACAAAGTTTAAGCTTTGTCAAATTCTTGGGGGCTGGGCTGCTACTTTCAATATAAATACTGTATAGCACTCACTCTGTAAAGACCTAAGTGAGACAGCTGCTTGGGTGTTGCCCTCCATGTTGGCATTGTAGTTGAGCTAAGACTGTAGATTTCCTTATTTCCCTATTTTCTGTATCCATAAAATATTGTCTGTGGCCATTCTAGAACCATCTGGCTTAATTTTTGTACAGGTACCCATCTTTTAAAGTTGAAAACACATAAATATAAGCCTTGGACTTTTGAGAGCTCTTTTCTTTCAAAATCCTAGGCAGACATGGCCACCATTTTAGAGTACGATCTATAGTGGGAAGGGTGATAAGTCTACATCATTAGAAGTATAAACAGGCACTACATCATTAGAAGTATAAACAGGCCCTACAACAGGCTGCAAAAGGATAATTTTGAACCAGTAACTCCTTTCAGTTGTTGTTTCATTATTTCTCAGTGTAATTTGCTGTAGCTTTATTAGCACAGTTACTTGTACTTGCTCAAAAAAGGTAAACTGGATGAGGAAGGATTTGATGGAACAAAGATTTGCTTGTTAAAAGGGGATGCATGCTGCTTTCACCAAAAATTCTTCATTTAGGGAGACCTAATGATAAATGTGGATTCAAATAGCTTGCATTATAGTATGAAATCCTTGAAAGAGTTTAATTCGGAACTGAGAATAAAGGAGACATTTTACTAAACTTAAGAGTTCTACAATGAAAGTTTAATTCTAGCTATTCTCTGCATTTGGACACTTTTCAGTATGTACTTTTATCTTAATTGGAAAACAAAACTAAAGATTCACATTTAATTAAAGAAAGTAGTGTGCTAGGAACTTGTCTTCTACTGGTTGAAATCTACCAACCTTTGTTCCTGTGCGGTTCCATTTATTTGTGTAAGCAATGCTTGGTGGATGGCACTCATATATATACCAAATAGGACAGCCTTCTGATCTAAAAGTAATTCCACTTAATACAGTATGTTATCTTTTTAAAATTTCTCTTTCAGTTTCTATATCTTTCTAGGCATATAACCTAAATGTTTGTTACTGAATCAGATAAAAACTCTGCATCTATCAATGTGAAACAGAGTACCTCACAACCATTTAAAATCCCTGATCATTGTTTGCGATCAGTTGTGCTTTGTAGTACCTTTGCATAAGGCAGACATCATATGTGTGTGATTTTGAAGATATATTTCTGATGTTGGGATAGCCAACTGGTGACTGGATTATTTGGCCCCAGTGGTCTAACAATGAAGGCATGATAAAACAAAAATTCTCAGTTTTACTTGTTATGAAAATAAACAGTGAGACGTGTATTTAATATAAATTGCTGCAGTGAATCTATACTAGACAGCCCTATTCAGGAAATCTTTCTGCAAGAACATTAGTTTCTTTGTCCCATCCCAAATCAGTGATCTTGTACTTAGGAGATATTTCAGGAAGCACTTTGTATGCCTCATCTATATATCTGTGATCTTGTACCGTCTGAGTGCATGTGCACCATCCCTTTTGAAACCCATATTGGTAGGTGACACCACCTTTATTATAGAGCCAGGTCATCTATGATTGGGCCAGATAACATAATACAGTTTTGGCCTGTGGATTAGTATATAGCAAGCAGCCTTCCCCAATCTGGTATTCTGCAGATGGTTTGGACCACAGCTCTCAACATTCCTGACAACTGACCATGCTGACTGGGGCTGATAGGAGTTGTAATCCAAAACAGCTGGAGCACACCAAGTTGGGGAAGGCTGGTATATAGAATATAAACTGACTCTCAAGGATACAGAAGTTGGCAATCTGCTTTGGTGGGTCCATTACTGGGTGTATGCCTGTTGGCCTTGAAAATAATTGAAGACAAAAACTACCCATAAATTTTGCTTGATTGGTAGCCAATAATTGTTTCTAGAAGCCAATGATGTCCAGCTTTCTTGCATCATACACAACAGAGATAAAGTGCCATCTCTTTATAGCTGCTGCCTGGTGAGGGGGTGTTTACAGGAGAGGGGTTGATAACAGATGTGTGTTTGTAGCAATCCCCCCACTTGATTCCACAATGCTGATGTCTTGTCCTGGTTCTTGACAGTATTGTTCTTTTAGTGGCATCACCAAATGGGGAAATCTAAAATGTACCAACATAAAATAATAATCTAAGTGGAATGTTTCTCTAGACAAGGGGGAAAAACAAATTTAAACAGGCATTGCTCCTTCCCCATGTCCTTAAAAATATTCAGTTTCTCTTGGTTTTATGAGTGGATACATGGGGAATCTGACTAACCAATAGCTTTATTTGAGAACAATTGAAGCAGTCCACACCTTGATGAAAAAATACAAAAAGCCTATTCATTTACCTTTCAATACCTCATGCTGATGCATTTGGTGTTTAAATAAAAATCTGGATCCCAGTTCTCATCTTCATAAATGAAGACTGCTTTTTTGCACTGGTTTCAAACACATAATGTTGTAGGTTGCGGCCCAGCACACAACCTAATTTTATGCAGAGTTAGGCATGTCTAAGCCCACTGATTTCAATTGGCTTAGAGGCATCCAATTGTCCATAGGATCAGGATGATTCTTACAGACACTTGAAACCCATTGAAATCAATGCAGCTTAAATATGTGCATTGGATTGTGTATAGACTTGAAAGGATTCTATGCACAAGTATGAACATCTACCATTGCCGTGAACAAAACAACACAAAATTTCACTCACTGCTTCTTACATCAAAACTGTAACATGGTCATTTGGACAAATATCCTCTTTATCTAAAATGTTCCAAAGAGGAAGAACTGTCTTTTTTATATATATATTAGGGATAGTGTATAAATGGAAAGGTAGCAAATAAGAAGTAGACAGTAGAGATGAAGGGAAATTCTTCTACGCTTAACAATTAATAAACCAAATTCCCCTTCATTCTGGAACACTAGTTGCTTGCTTGGAACTTACCATAAAGATTTAATGCTAATATTAAACTTTATATGTTGTGAACATATGCTCGGCTGGTTATTGCACTTGATATTAATCCCTTCTAAGTTCATTAGAACTAAAATTCATCTTCCAAAATGCCAGAATAATTAAATGATTTGTTGACAAACATATATGAGTTTCCTAATGAAAATCTCTGAAACAGACATCACTTCAGAACATGTACATGGACTGAAGGTAGGTATGCTAGAGCAGCAAATATTAATATTAATTTTAGTCCAGAAAAGAGGTTTTCAACTAGTCCACTGGTTTCAAAACTTCTTTTATTGGGCCTTTTGTTAGAAACAAACCTCTCTCCTCCTTGTCTGCCCCTCATATTTTCCACTACCACAACCAGTGTTCTCTGAAGCATTCTGCATATAGGTAGGAGCTTCCAGGACCCTCCTCTTGTCATATCCTTATCCCTGCCAATGTCTCTTCATGCTGGCAGAGTTCAAGCATTGCATTTGGATCTTCCAAACCTTTGGAGGATCAAGACAATGCTGTGAACTTGTGTATTTTCCCTCCCTCCCACTCCATGTCCTCTCTCTCTCTTGTACTGATTCTCTTCGTCATTTTCTTAGTTCCTGTGAGCATAGTTTCTGTGACAAATGGGACAAATTGTGGTTGGCACTAACTTCTAAACCAGGGGTGGGTAGCTTATGGTCCTCCAAATGTTTTGGCCTGCAACTCCCTTCTGTGGGAGTGGCTGATGGAAATAGCTTACAGCAGTTTTTTTCAATATTAAAAGGCCAGTTTGAACAAAAGTGCCATAGTAAACATAGCATCTATTTTAAAAAAAACAAATCAAAAAACCTGTTTCATACCATAAATAACTAGTCCAAAAGCATGTTTTGTTTTTACTAGTCTTATTTTGATAAAGCGTTAAGAAAACATAGATATTTTTGTATGTTGGAGAAATTCGGAAGTCCATTTTAAGGTTGTATGTTATATTGTAGTATTGTTTGTGTTTTATTTTTGTTTGGAAAATAATAAAAAAAATTAAATTGAAAAAATAACTAGTCCAAAAGCTATCTAAATGACAGTGCTTTTTGCAAACAGCCACCTGCTAAATGCTCCTGGATCCGTCGCTCCAAATGACAGCCCAGATAGATGCGACGGCCAGGAGTGCCTACTATCAGCTTCAGCTGATACGCCAGCTGCGCCCCTTCCTAGAGTTGGAAGACCTAAAGATGGTAGTGCACGCGCTGGTAACTTCGAAGCTCGACTTCTGCAATGCGCTGTACATAGGGCTACCTCTATGCCTAGTCCGGAAACTTCAACTTGTACAAAATATGGCAGCCAGGTTGGTCACCGGTACATCTAGGGGTGACCATATTACGCCAGCTTTAAAATCGCTCCACTGGCTGCCAATTAGTTTCCGGGCGAAGTATAAAGTGTTGGTTATTACCTTTAAAGCCCTACATGGTTTGGTCCAGGTTACCTGCGGGATCGCCTTCTCCCATACAATCCGCCCGGCACGCTCAGGTCCTCTGGGAAGAACTTACTGCAGTCGGCCAAGACTAGGCTGACAACCGTTACCCAGAGGACCTTCTCTTCTGCCGCTCCCAGACTGTGGAATGACCTGCCGGAGGAGACTCGTCAACTTAACAGTCTTTTAGAATTTAAGAAAGATATAAAGACTGTTCTCTTCTGGCAGGCATATCCAGTGGAATTTTAGAATGTTTTATGGATGTTTTTAGGATGTTTTAGGATTTTTTATGCAGTTTTAATAATATGTGTCATGTTTTAATCAGTTTTATGTATTTTATCATGTTGTTGTTCCCCGCCTCGATCCAGACGGAGAGGCGGGTAAGAAATAAATTGTTATTAATATTATTATTTGCTAAAGAAGTTCTGTAACGTTAAGTGGGATAGGTGATGCTTTCTCTAGAACTCTGGAATACTCTTATTTTGCAGCACCACAACTAATTGTCAAGTGTTGACCACTGGAAAGGATGCTGCAGTATGAAGAGAGAATCTTATTCCCAGGTGTGACGGTGATATTATCTTTAGAGCACTGCCAAGGAGGCAGATAGTCACTCCAAAGTCCTGCAATGCTCTTCCTCTCCACCAGCAATGCCAACTGTTAGTGGTGACAGTGAGTTTGCTGAAAAAAGCCTCCTTTTGGGGGCTATAATTAATAGAGAAGAAGTCAAGGCCGTGTTCATCCAGACAGTCACGTTATTAGAAGTCTTTGCCTAATAACCCAAGCAGAACTCATCAAACTGAAATATTTAGATTTTAAAAAATTTAGTTGCACTGAAGTAATGGAATTAAACTATCTTTAAATTTGTATATTTAAACATGCAACATGTGACATGGCTTTTTTAGTGGCAGCATGGAGGTTGTGGAATTCACTCCTGGGATAGGTTCACATTGCTCCTTCTCAGACAATTTTTGATAGCGGGTCAAGATAGTTCTATTTCAGGTGGCTTCTGGGATCAGTTGAGTTTTGATCTGTTGATTGGATATTCTGGTTTTGTTTTTGCATGCTTATTTAAAAAAACGATATGGATAGTGTTTGTGCTTTGGTAAGCTGCTTTTTGGACGAGTGGATTGATACTAAATATATAAAAGTATTCTAGTTATTGCTTTAGCTGTTCATTCTTTTCTTAGTGTCCAGGAATTATGCATGTCACTACTTTAGTTTGCTGTGTATTATGCTCATCCACTTATTGTTTTTCTGTGATCCTCCATTATTTTCAGAATTATTTCCTCTGTACGTTTTGTTCTTTGTTAATGATTTTTGTATTCAGCTTAAAATTCACTTTTCCAATGTACAAATTATTGAGAAGAGGTCCAACTTCTATAACTGATAAAACAAAATACAAGTTGGAATTAATGCTCTGCTTTGTTTTGTTTTATTCCCAGTAAGAAATAATTGTGTTTGGATACCATCTGCTTTACCTGAGACCTCATTATTTCAGAAGTGATAGGATAAAGAATGTAATTGTCATTGGACATAATAAAAATGAACATCTGATAACAAACTTTCCAAAGGTTGTTATTCAAACATAATACACCACTAAAGAAGTAACACAGTACCCTGACTTAGTAAACTGTGGTTTGAACAAACTACAATTTGCAGTGCTCAGATGCATCAATAAACCATGGTTTATTACTACTCAGAGAGTGGAAGCTTTAAATCTCCATTTGTGTGCAAAGGAGAGCGAGGAGTATACAAATCCAAGGCTTGTACCAACTCGTTCATGTAAGAACACATAATGGTTTGTTATTCCATCTGAACAAGTCCTTACTCTGGCTGTTTGTTGACAAGAATGTGCATTTTATTTCTAGTATTCTTTGTCACAAAGCAGTGCTTTGCTGTAAACAATTTTTCCCTACCTGGGATAGCAGAATGGCTCAAGTTTACGTATCTTACAGCTTTCATTGCAGAATAGAGCTGATCTGCATTCCTTGGTAAAAAGATAAAGCTTCCATAGCCTGCATCTGAAGCATTTCAATCCCTAATGCGAGGTTATTTAATATTAGGGATAGTATTGTTGAATATTCTAGATGTAGTGATGGACCAAAAGTAATATGGAGGAAAGTTTTCTAGTACTATCATGAGAAGATAGTCTGTCAAAGGGTTGTAAACTTGATTGAAATATCATTGTCTGAGGGAAGCACTGTACCTTTAACAGTTACATGGGAAGCAGAAATTCAACAGGTGCTTCCTCTGGCATAGAGTGTGAAGACATTGCATTTCTGCTATCAAAAGGACATGGTCTTTGTCAAGAAAAAAAAGCACAAACTTTTAGCAGACTAAACTTGTGTGTGCTGTGTGTTTGTGTGAGCAGTATAGAATCTGGTTGAGAGCACTATACTTTAGGAGAGAGAAGAAGCGAAATGGCTGTTGAAAACATTCTGTAAGCAATGGCTCATATTTGGCAGGCCTCTCATTACATTTTAGCTATTTCCTCATTCCACACATTTGTACTGTAGAAAATGTTAATTTCAAAATATTAATACATGGAAAATCTGAAGTAGGGCAGAGAAAGGTATCTGTATTAGCTTAAATCTAATCTATGGTTTAGATTTTATACTCTGGAGTTAGCAGGACAGTCGATTGGGAAAACTTGTAATTTTCAGGGTTTTTGCACTTTCCTTATGTATTTAATTGGCCCAAGAAGTCACTCTCTTTACGTGTAGGTTCTGAAAAAGCATCTAGGAATTAGCTCTGAGAGCTTTTAAAACTGAGGCCATTTAATTTTTCATTCAAATTATTAATTTGATTCGCTGAGCCACTTCATAGCATGGCCCTTTGAGTTTCCTTACAAGTCCTCCTTGGTCAACAATACCCAATTCTGTTGCAGTTCATTTTGTTAATTGCCGTGTATATCAACTTATTTCCCAATAGTCTGAATTTGGTTGACTCGCTCCTCAAGAAAATTTGCAGTTCTTGGGGTGAAGGAGATCGTTTTTCTCAGTGCTGCATTGTCTATGGAGACATCTCAAAAGCAACATCCTAGCTGTAGAAACCCCAATGTCTCTAATCCTGCTACAGCCCTAAAACAGTTAGGAGATATTATATTTTGGGTTTACTACTGTAAACATTTCTCTAGGACTTGTTCAGTGAGGCCATCTTCCCCTCTTTCTTTGTCAGTTGTCTTGAAGCGGATTTTAAATACCACAATTCTTAAATGTCTTTTGTCTGATTATATGAATCCTATTTAATCTTGCATTTTCATTCCCAAGAGAAGCTTAAGCTGGCATGTGTAAGGATACATGCAAGCCTGGAAACATTGTGATTTGTGTTGCAAAACACATGCATTATTATCTATGATAATATAAGAATTATTTGTTCTATTGCATCCCTCAACATGTAAAAACCAACCTGACGGGTTTTTTTTTTTGAGTGAACTATGGCATGCTCAGGCATGCCTAATGTGTGATGAACCAGATAGAGACAAGTGAATGTACCTAAGGCTGTGAGAACAGCCTGGAGTTGGTATACTGCACAAATTAAAAGTTTGGTGTACATATACATCTAAAAATCCAAAGGTAGAGCACTGAATATAAATTAATGGATCACAAATTAATTGAAATATAGTATTTGAGGGTGCAGCAATTTTTATAGGATAATTTTTCCCCATTCTCTGTGTGGAGCAGTAAGTAATTTAGAATTTTAATAATTGAAGTTATGGGTTTATACAGTGGATGACTTATAATGGTGAAGGAAGTATTTCTAAGAACAAAGTTGGTACTGTATTTAAAATTATGGGGCCTATTGCCAGATTTCAGAACATTCTTGGCCCTTTTCAGTGCTACTAAAACAATTCCAGAGTATGCTTGTCTTCTAATTTTAGGTTACCTTTTAAATATCCCTTGCAATAATTACCCTTATTCATAGAATCATAGAATAGAAGAGTTGGAAGGGGCCTTATTAGGCCATTGAGTCCATCATTGTTTTATATGAAGTGGACCATATTTATTCACTCTTGCCTTGGAGGACACATTGGAAGGATAATTTCATCACTGTACAGTAATTTGTCTGTTTATACAGCGGCACTCAAAACAGTGAAGGAAAACATTGATAATATTATTAATCGTTATATTTAATGAATAGGACTGAAGCTACTTTTGCTACAGGCTAGAAATTATACACACAGAATTGTTATAGCTGATTCATAATAGTCATGGTAAACTAGTTGTGGTGGAGGCACAAAACAAAATACACAGCACCATAAAATTAAACACCGTTTAAAACTTAGCAACCCAGACTACATGAGTTATTTAAAAGGCCTGGGAGAGCAGAAAGGAACAAACCTGGTGCCAAAGTGTGCACAGGGATGGTGTCAGACAAACCTCTCTGGGAAGGCTGTTCTATTGCTGGAGTTCCACTACCGGAAAGGCTCTCTCCCTGGTAGTTACTTGTTTCACTTCATTTGGTGGGGCTGTTGGAGTAGGGCCTTCAAAGAAGATCCTAAAGTTCAGGTAGGTAAATATGGGAGAAGATGGTCTTTCTGGTAATCTGTTCCAAAGCCATTTAGGTCTTTAAAGGTTAAATCCAGGACTTTAAATTGGACCTGGGAACAGATTAGGAGCCAATGTTGACAAATATGATCAAACTGCCCAGTTCCAGTTAATCTAGTGGGCCTATTTTGGACCAACTGTGGTTTCCTAACCATTTTTAAAGGCATTGCAATAGTTCAAATGGGAAGTTACCAGAGCATGGATAATGATAGCCATGCTATCTCCATCCAGGTAAGATCACAGGTAGTGCTATCTAGTGAAGCTGATAAAAGGTGCTGTGAACCACAAAAGTCACTTGAGTCTCTAATGACAGTACTGGATCATTAAGCATTCCCAGACTGCAAAACAGAATTCCTGACCAACCAACAATACCTCCATCTTGTCTGGATTGACTCAGCAATCATGCGACACCAATCAGTGACTGGCCTAAAGTCACCGGGTGAGCTTTATGGTCAAGTGGGGACTAGAACCTGCATCTCCAGGGTCCCTGTCGAACGCTAACTACTACACCAGACTGGCCCTCTTAAGGGATTGCTAAGTGTCTGATCCCACAGGCTTCTGAGTATCCTATGATCTGGCAGTCTGCTGCCAGCAGGGTGGGAAGACTGATGGAGGCGATTGTTGCCTCTCTGTCCTCCTTTTTTGTTTTTTCCTTTAGATGGACCTCTGAGCCTGTCTAGTAGCTATCTAATGGATCTTGCAAATATTCAGTCCTAAAACAGAGTCTTTAATACCCCTATTTATATAGAGGTTTCCCATTGTATTCTTTGACCAGGGGAATTCTTCATATACACAATAATGAAGTCTTCGTCCTTGTTGCAGATTCTGAAATTTTTAGAATAGTTAAATTAATGATACTGGGGTACTATCATTTGCTCATTGTGAATATAAATATTCCATGCACCAATTATTTGAAGACAGGTTTCTTTATAAGCTTATAGTATGGTTCCCCCGCTATTATTTATATTTTCTTTATTTTTTACCTGTATTGAAAAAACAGCATAGAAGGTTCCATACTACCACAGTTGTTTATATGTCACAAGAGAATTGGTTTGTAATAGTCATATTTAATGTCCGTTATACTGTCACTTCTTGAGACACTTCAAGTCGACTGGATGTCATACTGTTTCTCCAACAATATTTGAGTAAAATAATTTCATTAAGTTCTGTAGTATAAAATCATAACAAAACACAATGGAATCACACTTCTTTCTTAATGCTAGTAAGAGGTAACCATATAAAACGTAACGTTTCCTGTTAGATTTCTCTACATCTGACATTGACCAAGATCTTCTTAGTTGTGTGTTACGGTTGGTCAATATATTAATAAGTTTTTTTTCCTTTCCTTCCCCTAGGACTGGCAGCCTCCATTTGCATGTGATGTTGATAAACTTCACTTTACTCCACGAATCCAAAGGCTGAATGAATTGGAGGTAATGAAGTAAACTAATGGAGATAATTTTACAGTTGGCCGTATTGAAATGGATACTTGAAATTGTATTGAGAAAAATACAGTGGGTTTTAATTGAAATAACAGGTCTCATTTTCAGACATACTTTTTAGATTTCTTGTACATAAACAGGGAATCAAAGTTAACTTATACAGGTTTAAATTCAAACTATATCCTGGAATACAAAACCACATTTGCCTTTTTAATTGCCCATTCCCCCAGGTTGGAGAGATCCATTTGGACCTGTTTGCTGTTCCTTTCTGTTTTAGTAATCTTAAAGAATTGGTGTCATTAACAAACATGGCCATCTCTTTTCTCATCTGTGACTTCAGATTGTTTATGAACAAGTTGAAATGCACCAGTCCCAATACAGATCTTTGGGTAACTCCACTGTTTACAACTCTCCCTGTTTATAAGCTCCTTTTGACTTATATTCTATCTAGTATATCATATAATGAATTTGGTTTTGGTCATTTAAAAGAGGAAGGAATATTTTAAACCAATGTGTTCAGTGCTGTGTTAGTACTGCCATCTGTATTTGTGCAGAAAAGTATTATTCAAATGGCATACATGGCTGCTCAAAAGTACAGCAGATGCTTCTTCCATACTGCTGCTTTGAAGCATTGAAATGAGCATAGGAGAATACAAGTTGTGGGGGTTTATAGCATGAGAGCCGGTATCTACCTTTTATTTTCGGAGTGTTTTGTTAAATATACAGAACAGATTGGGAATACTAAAGATAAAACTTCAAAATGATAGGTAAACTGAGCAAAATAATAAATCCACACTCTGTTCTAACAGGCCCAGACCCGGGTAAAACTGAATTTTCTGGACCAGATTGCAAAGTTCTGGGAACTCCAAGGATGTGCACTCAAAATCCCGCATGTAGAAAGAAAGATCTTGGATTTGTTCCAGCTTAATAGGGTAAGTCTCACAAGTTTATAGGATGAAGTCTTGCTTGTTTTGAGGGGTAAGCAAGTTAATATAGTTGTTCGGTCTTGAAGTCCTTGAGTTGATAAACCTTCTAGAATTCAGGATCATAAATGTGGCTTGAGTAGTTATATTAATTACTTAAAACATTATTTTTGTCTGGTACACTAAATCATTGTGTTAAAGTTATAACTTATCTGGAGATGTCACGTTTATTTATAAAGTCACGTTTATTTATAAAGTATCACCTGCATACTGAAGCAAAGCAGTTTTCATTTCTTAGCTGTTTCTCAGGAATGCCCTTGTACATGCATAGATTTAACGATGAAATCATTTTCTTTTGCAGCTAGTTGCAGAAGAAGGGGGATTTGACTTGGTGTGTAAGGACAGAAAATGGACTAAAATAGCCAGCAAGATGGGGTTTACTCCTGGCAAAGCTGTGGGTTCACATATCCGTGCTCATTATGAACGTATTCTTTATCCTTACAACTTATTCCAGACTGGAGCTAGCCTACTGGTGAGTTGCTTAGTTTACATTATGGACTTATAGTTCTGAAACATTTTAACATTGCTTTTTATTGTTGTTGTTAATGTTCTTCCTTTATTTACACAATTTGCTGCATGTTCTAGGAATCCCAAAATACAGTAATGCAGTAGGATCTTGGAAATCTTTCTAGGATTTTTGAAGATTTCCCTGAATTCAAAGACACAACCTCTTGTATATATGCTGTTTTTTTTAGTATTTTTATACCTTTTATCAATAAATTGATACTTTATAATGGCTATTCTTGTCAAGTAGAAAGAAAAGATTAGTCTGGCTCACCTTATTTTTTGTCACAGTCAGAAAGTAGCCAGTTTCCTAAGCACGTCTAAGCTGCAGCTGTATCTAAGGGCTTTCGACAGTATGCATTTTAGTGTGCTAACTTCCATCTGTGCACTTTGAGCTTCTTTGGGTTCCTTCTTTGCTCCTGTTAAATGGGAGTAAGCAGCTTGCTTTCCAGCTCCCAAAAGTGGGAGTTATAACTGCAGCTGTAGCTTCTGAGATAGTTATGTAGCAGGTGTCTGGTAATCTAATATTTTTGAAAAGGTGGGCTGCATTTAGCATGGGGCTACTTCATTGACAAGGTAGCGATATATCTGAAAAGGATAGGCTTCCTCTGCCAAACACCCGTTGACAATTTTTAGACCACAAACTTCCCAAACCCTATGATTATAAGCCCTGTTCTCGAGTCCACCACTAAGGTTGATCTAGGGGTAGGGACTTTTTAATGACGGCTCCACACTTCTCATATGCCTTTCCCCAAGAACACTGGTGAGCCTCCTCTCTTGTGGCTTTTAAGCAGCCCTTAAAGACTTGTTTATTCTACTAAACATTTTTTATACTTTCTTGGCACCTGTATATGCTTTTACCTGATGCTGCTTTATTACACTCTCAGTTGTTCTGCTTTTCAACAATTTTATTTTAAGGGCTTTCTTATTTAGGACTGCCTTTGAGTGCATTCCCTAAAAAGTGTGGTAGAAAAATATCAAATAAATGAATTGCATGGGAGAACTATCACAACCTCAGACTGATCTCAAAGTTAATCTTTTTTAATATGTGTGTGTCTGTGAGTGTGTGCATACGCACCCACATACTCACACACACAGATGAACATATGAAAATGTGCAGGCCAGATCTACACCAAACAGGATATAGTGGTATGACAGTGGGTATATAAAAGGCAGGAGCCACACTACTGCTTTATAGCGGTATTGAAGTCCACTGACAACTGTTGAGGCCCATTGACACATACCATATACCACTATATCCTGCTTGGTGTGGCTCCTGCCTTTTATATACCACTTTCATACCGCTATATCCTGCTTGGTGTAGATCTGGCCTCAGATCTCAGAAGATGTTTTTTTTTCTTTTTCCTTATTGTATTTTTTAAAATATCTAAACTTTTATATGTGTTGTACTGATATTACAATATTTAAAAGAAAAAGAAGTTTGAATGATGATTGGTTTCCCTTT
Organism: Anniella stebbinsi; assembly: GCA_029215795.1. Classification (NCBI taxonomy): domain Eukaryota; kingdom Metazoa; phylum Chordata; class Lepidosauria; order Squamata; family Anniellidae; genus Anniella; species Anniella stebbinsi. The sequence continues at coordinate 40,832,706 of JARDYH010000004.1, read as the reverse complement.
TGCCATTGTACACCAACCATATTAGTCTAAATACAAAAGAGCAGTAGGCTTTTTAATTAAAGTCTGAATTTGCAAAGAAAGCCTGTCACTTTAGAACACAATTTTGTATCTCAAATTGTTCTGCTTGCATTACCCATCAACTTGAGAATAATACAGTTTGAAGTAGTTTGTGTTTGTTCTCCACAGTAGAATTCTCCAGAGTGGGTACCACTTTAGAGATAATTCTAAATGTCCAAAGTATTGCTATTTAGAATTAGTCTCTTTAGATCTTAGCTAATTATCATGTGGATTTTTATGACACTATACTTATTATTCACCACGTTAGGCTACAGTGTAGCCTATGGAGGTATGGGTGACCTGAACTCTGGCTATCTCTCTTAACATAGGCATGCCTTGTGCTTCTTTGCATCATTTTGTGCTACAACAATTGAATGTAAATACATTGTATTCAAGGATAATGCAGAAAACAATTGATTCATTCTGCAGCATGTTGAAGTCCAGTCAACTCAGTGGTTTATGTCATAAGTCTACAATAAGTATTATAAGAGTTCATGAAAAGGAAAATTCTCTTAGCTCTACCTAAATGAAATTAGAGATTACCTGAGGGACCCACTCAATGAGCATGTTCTATACACAAGAGAAAGTCTGGTTTTCATACAGTTCTCTCAACTCACGGGCCTGCACATTTTTCATTTGGTATGTGCTGACTTTCATCTATGTCAGCCAGTAACACTGTGTCCTTGCTGTCACCAGGGACTGAATTCAACTTGAAATAGTTTTGGTGTGGTGTGGCATGCCTGAATTAAACCAGTTTTGGTGGTATGCATACAACAATTCCACTATGAGACAACATAGTTGTAAATACAAGTTAACTGAAAACTATAGCTGCCTATGGGCTAAAAGGGTTGTATGGATCTGCTTTTGGTCAATAGATGTCTTTGTTACAACCCACCTTCCATAGTAATGTATTGTAGCTAGTAAAAATAAAACCCATATTTTCTCATTTAAGTATATCTTTGTGTTTTTGAAAACCCTTAAAATTTTGGCTATTAATTTATAAAAATGCTAATGATGAAAGAACAAAGCCTTTGAGAAAAAACTTTTTTTTTGTATCAAAAAAGTGATCATATTGCTTCTGTTATAATATTTATTGTGCATTTCTTGTTGACTAGTGGAAACCGGCAAAGCATTCCAGTCTACTTCAGTAGTCTTTATGTGTGTGTTCTGCTCTAAAGGCTAAATAGAGTTCTGGTGGCTTCTTGTGAAGATCGTCTGCCTGACCACATGTAATCATATGTGATAGGAACATGCTGAAAAGGATCTAATAATTGCATCCCAAAACAAAGCTTGTCTCAGTTACCATGTACAATTGAAAAATTTAGTCCTTGTTTAGGTGACTGATATTTCTGAAATGACAACTCGCAGTTTTTCAGAAAAGGACCACTTTAGAAGTAAATGATTTTCAAATGATTATTTGTGACCTCACTTCACAAGGTCATCATGCTTTTAAATTGTAACTCTCCAAGCTCTCTCTTGCATTAGGCACCTGACATTTGTTCCAAACTGATGTGTTTAGTGGATGATGCAGTTCTGGAAAAGGTATGTTCAAAATAACTTTTTGAATGACAACCCTTCTTTGTCTCTGTTCTAAGCTGTTTTAGGTGCTTCCTGTACAACTTCCTATGTAAAATACTGAATCTATATTCTGTGAAGTGAGTCAGCAAATTGAATGGATCCTTATATTTTTTGAGTTTTGGTCTCATTTGCTCTCAGAATTTCAGTTATACTTCCTGTTCACCTGCATTGCCATGGCTTATACTTAATCCAAGTGCTCCAACATACGTAGTAGATAATTAGTGCTTTCTCCAGGGTTTCTTGTAGAGGTATCGACTTCAGTACTGCATCCTGGAAATACAGAGAAATAATGAGTGTACTAAATTAGTCCTTTTTTTACTGGTACTTTCTGGCGAGAGAACATTTATGTGTCGTGTTCTCTGCCTAGCTCAGACAATGGCTTGGTTTGGAGATAACGATAAGCCAGCCACCCTGGGTTCTGGAGGACCATTGGCTTATCGTGCTTGAGAAGCGTGCTGGTGCATGGTGTCTGATAGCTTTGGCTTGGCTCCTGTTACAAGCAGGAGCAGCTAAACAAATCATGGGTCTTCCATCCATGATTTGTTTATGATTATGTGTGAACTGGGAACTTTGGCTTGTCATTCCCCAGACAAGCCAAAGTAATAAGCCATGGTTTTTGTTGGCTTAAGGTTCTTTCTTGTTCAAGGAGAGACAAGCCAGAGTTTCCATTTGCACAATGATAAACAAACCATAGGCAAGAAGGTCTGTGGTTTCCTTAGCCACTCCCACTTGCAGGATATGCCAAATAGGAGTGATCAGATAGTGTGTTTCAACACATTGCTTGAGCATGATAACCCAGGATTTCCCTGGAACCTTGGATTATTGTTAATCTGAATTGGGTTAATGTTTCCTGCATTAAGGGATTGCATTTTAATGTAAAATATAGAGAGGGAGAAGTGGTGGCAAATGCCTCTTGTTAATATCAATCATTAAATATTAAGCAGCTTAATGCAAAATGTTTGTGATGGTGCATTGTGATATTTGTTTTATATACACGTTTACATGATTATTTAATTGTCTCATCTATGAACAAAAATCTTCATAATTTTCTTGGTATGAAGAATTCATTTTTTTCCGTATGTAAAACGTCTAGCCTTATGGCAAATGTTGTTTGGCTACAGAATGATTATTTAGTGGCCATGATTATTCTTACAATTGCTTTCCACAAATTATATCATATATTCTTAGAATTCTGTTTGAGATAAAAAAAAATCTTTCTCAGAAGAACAATAAGTACTATTTGGGAGGGTTGATATCTTACTATTTGAATTATTCAGAGTTGAGGGGGGAAGGGAATCAAATAACAAACCTTTGCTGATTTGAGCTTTGTTGCATAGGTGTTTCTTTTGGTTAGTAGTTGGTGAAGGATCGTGAAAGGTTTGGTGAACAGGAAAAGGTAGAGATGCATCCAGTGGATCAAAGCTCTCGTCCTTGTCCCTGCCAGTATGTGATTTCAACTGTATATCAAATTTTGCTGCAGATAACACTTAATAGTAAGGCCAGCAGTACAATTTGCTGGGAAACATTTAGGCACACTTTTGGTAGAAGATGAATGGTCACAAGACTGGAAATTATCCTTCGCTGTCTCTCTATACAATTACAGAGAACTTGTGTCTTGCAGTAGCAGCACTGTGTGTTTACACCCTATCTTATCCCTAGTAAGCTGCTATTAACTATGCTGGGGAAAGACACAGGTACCTGTACCTTACCCGAACCTTCACCAGCAGGATATATGTAGCTGGAGAAGAGGGTTACAGTGAGAAATAGTGTTGCAGGGGAGGATTGAAATCCTCTCCCCCAGCAGTGCTGCTCTGATCAAAATTGAAGCTACTCTTCCCCATATTAAAAAAAAGAAAGAAAAGGAAATGAGTGATCTGATCTGCAATCAGATCTAATTTGGACTTATTCCCCACAAAGTAAGACATTTCTATCAGAATAGTATCTGTGGAGACTGGTACAAATGCCAACAGAATAGTTTATATGGGTATTGTATGTACGTCCAATAAAATGTGACTTGTGGACAGAAGCTCTGGCAGAGAGAAATTAGGTTAGTAAGGGTGCAATTCTATATATGTTTAGACAGAAGAACTCCTACAACTCTCAACATGCCCCAGCCAGCCAACTCTCAGTATGCTCCAGCCAGCCAATTAGAATTGTGCCTTAATTGTCATTTAGATTTGTCTTTTAAAATGGTGCCACTGAATCTCACTGAAGTGGAAGACAATCCCTATGATCACTCGTTAACTGCAACAAGAATGACTATAATCAAAACTTGAAACAGGTGAATTCTTCTGATTCCTACTAAGAATCAGTGATTTGCAAAAATCTGGGTCATTAAGATATATCAGTTGATGGACTGCACTCTCCAAAAATACAAAATTTGTAAAAAAAAAAACACACCAAACAACAAGCACAAAAAACAAACAAAACCAAATTGGCTTCATTAGGCTAGATTGTAAAAATATAAAAATCTATTTCTATTCTAGTTAAAATGTATTCTTAGTATGCTAACTCCTAAAATACATTTAGACAGAGAAATAGTAATGGTTTTACACCTTGTTTGATCACAGTGTTCCCCGCCTCGATCCGTTGGGAGAGGCGGATAATAAATAAATAAATATATTATTATTATTATTATTATTATTATTATTATTAGTGGTGGGCATACTGAATACTTTTCTTGCTTTGGAGGTTTGCCGTAATAATGAAGTTATTATTTCAAATTTTCATTTAATTATTTTTTTTCTCTTTAAAGAACAGAAATCTTTCTTGTGATTGTCTAACTGTAAAATTTAATCCTTTTACTATTTATATTTTCTATTGATTTCAATCTATGTAAAATTTCAGGAAAAGGTTGGTAGTTTTTTTTAATCGGTTAGAAACCTCTTCAAATTCCCCCCACCATCACCATTACAAATTCCCCATATTTTCTGTTTCTTATGTAGTACTGTGCTTTTTAAAATCCTTTCTATTTTATTTAGAAAGGATGTGCCTCACCTCTTAGTATTACTACTCCCTCATAACTTGTTGGATAGAGCAGATAAAAATAAAATTACATACAAATTGGATAGAGCAGCTGACAAATTGGATAGAGAAGATAAAAATAAAATTACAGGTAAATTATGATAAACAGCAGAATAGGAAGATTATAAAATCATAGCAGTAGAATAAAAACAATTCAGCCAGGTTTTAAAAGGCCTCAGAAAATAAAACTGTCTGGGCCAAGAAGACAAAAGAGTAGGTACAATTCAAACCTCTCTAGGGAAAACATTCCAAAGGGAGTTTGTCAGAACTGCAAGCTTCCTTCCCTGGTAGCCACCCACCTGACGCAGAGAAGGTCCTCCAAATAACTTAGTTGTGTTCGAGTTACATTTGTAGGAAATGATGCATTATATTTATATATTGTCTTCCTACTTTCTAACTATAAAACGTTAATATTTAATAACTACTTGTGTTCTTTACATCTTAAGCAAAATATTTCATTATTCCTGTCTATCTGAGAGCCAGTCATTAGTGTGATAGTTAAAGTGTTGGACTAAGTCTGGGAAAACCCAGGTTCAAATTCCTGCTCAGCCATGAAACTCATTGGGTGACTTTAAGCTAGGAAAATAGAGTGATTAGGACATTTCAGAGAATTGCTCTGAAGATAAAATGGTGGTGGTGGAACCATGAGGAAGGATGAGAAAAAAATGTAATTAATAATATGTCTGTTTGTTTATAGCAGAGTTGGCATTTTCTTTCTTCCCTGCCACATTCTTTATGAGAGGGAAACAATATATTAAAGCAGGAGTCTCCAGCCTTTTGGGACCAGTGAGTACATTTGTAATGTTGGGGAAATACCATGGACACCATCACAAAATTGCGGGTGCCCATTCACAAAATGGCTGCTGTGATGGGTGCGGCTTTCCTTTCTATGAAGTAGGAGGGGCTAAAATAATAATAATAACAATAATAATAATAATAATAATTTATTTCTTACCCGCCTCTCCGTCTGGATCGAGGCGGGGAACAACAACATGATAAAATACATAAAACTGATTAAAACATGACACATATTATTAAAACTGCATAAAAATCCTAAAAACATCCTAAAAACATCCTTAAAACATTCTAAAATTCCACTGGATATGCCTGCCGGAACAGTCTTTATGGCTTTCTTAAATTCTAAAAGACTGTTAAGTTGACGAGTCTCCTCCGGCAGGTCATTCCACAGTCTGGGAGCGGCAGAAGAGAAGGTCCTCTGGGTAACGGTTGTCAGCCTAGTCTTGGCCGACTGCAGTAAGTTCTTCCCAGAGGACCTGAGCGTGCCGGGCGGATTGTATGGGAGAAGGCGATCCCGCAGGTAACCTGGACCCAAACCATGTAGGGCTTTAAAGGTAATAACCAACACTTTATACTTCGCCCGGAAACTAATTGGCAGCTAGTGGAGCGATTTTAAAGCTGGCGTAATATGGTCACCCCTAGGTGTATCAGTGACCAACCTGGCTGCCATATTTTGAACTAGTTGAAGTTTCCGGACTAGGCATAGAGGTAGCCCTATGTACAGCGCATTGCAGAAGTCAAGCTTCGAAGTTACCAGCGCGTGCACCACCATCTTTAGGTCTTCCAACTCTAGGAAGGGGCGCAGCTGGCATATCAGCCGAAGCTGATAGTAGGCACTCCTGGCCGTCGCATCTATCTGGGCTGTCATTTGGAGCGACGGATCCAGGAGCACCCCCAAATGTGTAACCCCATCCAGAACCGGTTGACACACCTCCAAACCCAGGTTGCGGCCTTTGACAGCAAGCACCTCCGTCTTGTCTGGATTCAGCTTCAGTTTGTTTTTCCTCATCCAGCCCATTACCGCCTCCAAGCATTCATTCAGAGGAGACACACTATCCTTAGCTGGCGCTGTTATCGAAGGCATAGAGAAATATATTTGGGTGTCATCAGCATACTGATAGCACCCCGCCCCATGCCTCCGGATGATCTCTCCCAACGGTTTCATATAAATGTTAAACAGCATTGGGGAAAGGATGGCACCTTGCGGTATGCCACACAGCAGCTCCTTCTTTGCAGAGCAGCTATCCCCAAGCATCACCATCTGGAACCTGCCCGAGAGGTAGGACCGGAACCACTGAAGCACAGTGCCCCCGATTCCTAATCCCCTCAGGCGTTCCAGAAGGATACCATGGTTGATGGTATCGAAAGCCGCTGAGACGTCCAGAAGTACCACCAGGGACACACTCCTCCTGTCAATACTAAGGTGTAGATCATCCACTAAGGCGACCATAGCAGTCTCAACTCCGTATCCCGCCCTGAAGCCAGTTTGAAATGGGTCTAGAAAATCAGTGTCATCCAAGACTACTTGGAGTTGAAAGGCAACCGCCCTCTCGATCACCTTGCCCAAGAATAGAAGGTTTGATACCGGTCTGTAGTTATTAAAGTCCAGGGGATCCAGGGAGGGCTTCTTTAGAAGCGGCCGTACCACCGCTTCTTTTAAACATGATGGGAAAGTCCCCTCCCTGAGAGATGCATTAATAATACATTGTAATTGCGATCTAACCGCATCTCCTCCCTGGACAACCAGCCATGAAGGACAGGGATCGAGAGGGCAAGTCGTCGTCCTTGCCCATGAACCTGAATACTTAGCAGAGGTGGGGGTCTGAGCCCTGAAAACACAATCCCAGTCCTTTGAGCCCTCAGTTCTTTTTGTTTGTTTGTTTGTTTGTTTGGGATTACTTCCCCCAAAACACACGTACACGCTCTCACCCCACATCCCAAGCACTTAAGACCCACTCTTCCCAGCCACTCATAAGAATATAAGAGTCATGCTAGATCAGACCAAGAACCCATCTAGTCCAGCAGGATGTGTGCAACAGCACCTCCCATGTTGTCCAGCAGCTGGTGTACATAGGCATTTGTGTCTCTCTTTTTTAGGATCACCCATTCAAACTATTTCTTACTTTCACTCATAAGCAAAACACACACACAGTTCTTCCGCACATTCTCTCCCCTGCAATTGGGTCACCATGGAGCAGCCGTACAAAGTCCCTCCCTTTGCTCTGCACACCAACCTTGGACTCCCTGCTTTTACCTCCTATTCTATTAGGTCACTCCCAGCCCTCCCCTGGTTTCCCCTCTGCTATCTGAAAGCCCCTCTCTGTTTACCATTCCTTCTTTCTCCCCCCCCCCCCCCAACCAAGTGCTAGCTTTCAGTTGCCCACCTTATTAACTTCCTAAGAATGGAATTCAGGAGAATAAGATGACAGGTGGCTGGAGGCCAATATTTCACTTTGAAGCATTTTAAAAAACCACAGCTATCAGCAGGGTACTTCACAGTGCAGGAGGAAGTCCTGCGGGCAAGATGTTACCCACCTCCATACTAAGGAGACCATGTACATATCCTCTAAGGGAACCTGGAGAATAACATGGTCATTAAATACCTTTCAAAGATGAGAGAAGAATCGAGAGAGACCAGGAGGGAGCACATTTCAAATAAAGGGATATTACCATAATTGCCCTTCCAAAACTGGGAATTGGTTGTGTCCAAGCAAACAATGAAATTCCGATAATTCTTGAAAATGCAATTGTGAATCGAGCATGTCCCTTCAGTTTAATTTATATTTAAATGAAGTGGCTAATACGTGTGGAGGTATGTGTTTACCTAAAGGTTATTAATATTTCCTGCCTATGTCACTGTATGAAAGTTATATAATTCTTTGGAAATTTGTTCTAATTTCAACAGCGCCTTAAGCAATTTAGTACACTGTTGTCAATTGACATTATTAATCGCCAAATATCAGTCACCTGTGATTTGCTTAACAAATTATGCATCTGCCTCTGCAAAAGTGGCTGATAGTCCTACCTTAGCTTCCTTTGTGACCTGCTTTCTTACTCCCTATGTTTCCTGATTCCTGATTTCCTTACCCCCTTGCTTCTGTCTGCTGTCTCTTCTTGCTCCTTTACCTAAAGCTCTCATTTGTCAGTTTCTGCACTGTTTCTTAGTTGTGTGTCCAGGCAGTAGTTGTGCTGGGTTTGCTCTACTGTATTCCTATGGTAATTCCTGTCCTTTTCCCATCTCTTTTATGCATGGAAATTATTGTCTTCTTCCCAAATACCTTCCACACAGGGTGGTCATTTTCCTTTCTTTATTCTCCATGTTTTTTTCTAAGTGCTGTGCACATGCCAGAAAATAGGGTGTGGTGGGTTTGGGAAATTCAGAGGGAGGCATGGGCATCTGCAGGAAGGAGCAAGGGTGTGCAGTTGCCCCCTCTCCCCGATGAGCCATATTCTCCAGATTCTCAGCTTCCTTTAAAAAAAAAAAGGGGGGGGGGAAGCTAGTGTCTTGTCCTTGTAGAACTTGAGATATGAGGCAAAATATACAGCTACCATTCTGCCTGTTCATTTTGTGAGAAACTGTCCTGCTTCCGACTTTCAGTACTTTTAGCCAATGAATGAAGTCAGAGCACTAGTTAACACAGCCACTATCTGGGTGTGTTAAGCTTTTTGGGGGTCTTCCCCTGTTAGGAAGTGATCACAGCCTCATAAAAAATAATGTAGAAGTCCCGGAGTTTAGTGTAACTATGTTTGGGCAGTAGTATATCTGCCAAAAACAAAAGATAGTCACAGAGACAGGAGTTCATGATCTTTCGAACTTGGGTCTTGTCAATATTTTATTTCTAAATGTACAAGCATTTAAAAATATCTTAACAATGTGTGCAGATAAATATTTATTATTATTATTATTATTATTATTATTATTATTATTGAGAAAGTGTGGGTTACACCAGTCCTGCAAATTAGCTCAGTGTTGTTATTCCCATTTTGTGGGTGTAGGTTTAGAGTAGCATAAGACAGTGTAGTCCAGTGTTATCCAATCTCCTGGTGTGTTGGTGTTCTAGGGAAATGCAGATAGGGCTGTGAAGCTGATTGTAGCAGCAATGCAATTTATTAAGGACTAGATGGGATTGTTCATGTGTATGAAGCTTTAAGAGAGAGAACCTGCTGTTTTTAGCTATTGCAGGAGACTTATGTGGAGGCTCTCTTCATCTCTCTCTTAGTGTAAAAGTTGGAGCTGAGTCAGTGTGCTCAGACATTAGTGTTTTCTCATCTATTGTAGAAATAAATAATCCTGTTGCGAAGGTAACTGAATCTATTGTGCATTGCCTACGGAGCAGAGCCTAAGAGTAAGCAAGCTGAGTAAGTCACCCCCCCCCCCCAATATTAACTGCATCCTTCACATTTATAATGGCTGATGGTCAAAGAGCCATTACAGTCGTGAAAGAAATCAGGGAATGAATTGAAAGTTTCAGCTGCAGGTGGAAAGATATTGTTTGAATACCAAGTCTACAAGAAACAAGCCTACTCATTGAGAAACTGGTAGGCTGGATATACAAATTTCTTAGAGACCAGTCTACCTATCTTAATAAAAATGATGCCCAGGCCTTATCACTGCTTAGTCATTAGATGTACCAAAAATAGTGGGCCTGTTCTCCGATGCTATCAGAGCTTTTTACAAATATGCAAATCCAAAAGAACATTGCTGCAGTTCATAATTCAAGCCATGCAAAAATTGTATTGTTAGCTGGTGTAAAAATTCACTGATAACAATGTGAAAAGTAAAGTGAATTGTCCTGGCTCCTCTAGAGCCTTAAGCCCTGATCAAAGCATAGCCATTCCCCTCCCACTGATTAAAGACACTCCCCATAGACTTGACTGCTACTTTCTAGAGCTGCCTTCCCCAACCCTGGTGCCCTCCAGATGTTTTAGAGTTCAACTCCTATCAGCTCCAACCAGCATTGGCAATGGTTAGGAATGCTGGGAGTTGTAGTCCAAAACTGGCAAGGCACCAGGCTGGGGAAGAATGCTCTAGAAAACATTTAGCAATGTTTCCAAAATGAAAGAAATCACTACAGGCAAGTCATGTGCAGTTGTCAATGTTGTGATAAGGGCAGTGATGCCATAAAATATCCTGAATGAATGATATGATATTCTTAATACAGCTGTACTGTGTTTGTGCATCTGTTCTTTTCTCTTGCTCCTAAATGTTTCAGTTTTTAATCTGTCCCTCCAAATAAAGTTTTGTTGGAGTTCATGGTGCTTCTTGTGCATTAGTACTGTTCAGTTTCCAGGATCTTCTACTAGTCTGTGTAGGCTTCTAAATGTCTTGGAATGTTATGCTAAGCAACAAAGCACACACAGAAGGAAAGTGCATAGGTGTAATGGTGTATGAATTACAACCACAAACTGCTGTGTGCTGTAGCTTTGAGTGCCTCTACAAGAGCAATTTAAAGCTCTTTCAAGGTGTATTAAAATTTTTACCTCTACAAGAGCAGAGCGCAAATTGGGGGTCGAGGCGCATTTTCTGTCCTATTATGCGCATTATCGAATGCACGTTAAATAGCGAGTTTTAATTTTCCGCAGGAGTTAAAGTGCCTTATGACCATGTAAACAAGCGATTCTTCGCATTTCAACCACTTTAAAGCGCATTTCATACTGCTGGTAATGCGCTTCACCGCCTGTCATTTATAGGAATTAGGCGTAAAAGCAATGGTGAGAAGATGCGCATAATCGGGCAACTGGGCGTCAAGCCGAATTCTTGTAGAGGGGGCTGTAGGCAGCTTTGAAGTATAATGTTCCTCCATATGCAGTGGCTGCATTTAGGGCTGTCTCTCAGGTGAAAGACTCACCCATTCTGGCAGAGTGGTTCATCAGAAGGTGATAGACTGGTTTGCTCACAGACGCCTGGAACACTATTCAGAAACTGTAATAATGGTGTTTGTAAACAAAGAAAGAAATTTGTCAGTTGAAGGGCATAAAATGAGCAAAATTCTCTGTTTATCTAGGAGTCCAGTTTTCTTCTGGTAAATAGTCTGTTCAGTTGCATAGTATCATTAAAAATGTTAAACAAATGATACCTTGGATGCTAGGGATGGAAGAAGCAATAAGAAGACACAGGATAGTTATGAGCATAAGACATAGTCTGAACCCCCCCCCCCCCCCATAAACTTCTGTGAATCAGGCAGTATGATGGCGCCAAAGAAGCCTCATCTGGAAGCAACAAAAGTTTGCAGCCTGTTTATTTTGCCCCATTGGCTTAACAAGTGGGATCTCCAACAAAATGTTATATAGCATGGGGTGGTCCTTTTCAAGATTCCAACCAGCCATGCTTTCTTTTAGGATATTCCATTCCGTGTGTCCCCTTCTAGTTAGTCAGCATCCCATGGCCCCCCTATGCATGTTCAGTCCTCATTAAGCTGTTGGGTTTTCTTGCCCCCTTAGGGATTTTTTCTTTTTTAAAAAAAGGTATGTTTGCAAACTTTGGGCTCCCAAGCCTTCTAATACTTCCCTTTGTGTGAAAGTGGTGCCATTTTGGCTATACAAGGATCCACACACAAGTGAATGAGTTCGTATTATTCATAGAATGATGTGAGCAACTAAGAGCCTATGTACACTACTGCTTTAAAATGGTTTATAACAGTTTTAAACCGGTCAGTAATGGTTATTAACCAGTTTAAAACTGTTCTAAGCCATTTTAAAGATAGGCTCTAAGACTCAGCGTGTATTTTTGCATTGAGATCAAGTTAAGGGGTTATGGTGTTGGTGTGGGGGGGAGGCAGGAGATTGATTCAGAGTTATTTCCACATCAAAATTGTACTGTATAATTGTTAAGTGGAGCTAACTGGAAATAAAGTTTTGCCACCATCAATGATACCTGAAAAATTAACTTTCTCTGCTTGTAAATGATCAGGAATTGGATAATGTATGTGTTTGCCTGTATTTAAGAGCATCATACTTCTCTCTTTCTAGAACTAACACTATATTTAGAAGTTTTGGGTATTAATAACAAGCTTTTTGAACTTTGGTTATTTAGACTGCAATCCTTAATGCACCTGTATTGGGCTCACTGGGACTTACTTCTGAGTAAATATGCTTATGATTGCACTGTTGCAGTTGTTTTTATCTTCAAAATTATCTGGAGATCAAAGTTCAAATCCCTGCTCAATATATATGGCCCCCTTTAGACAATTTAAAATGCCATTTGGGTCATTTGTCATCCTAACAAGTTCATAGGTACAAAGGGCTCAATCAGTGGCATACTGATTTAATTTCAGAATATACTTGTCAATAACGAACACGGTTATTTCAATTTTTAGCTGTATCTGTCATATAAAAATTGCTAAACCAATTAGCATTAAAGAACTTCTAGCCTTGTAAAACCACAACCCAGTAAATTCAAATGTTGCTATCGATAGCTATATAATGCACAAGGCACACAACTGCAAACAATGAAAATACACAGCTACACAGCTGAATAAAGAGTAATTGTTATAAGCAATATAGAATTTAAATTATACAGTCGATAAAAAGTATTCGCCTACCCCAATTTTGAATATTTTTATTGTTTGCAGTTGTGTGCCTTGTGCATTTGTTCAGTTTGTAAACTGCTGCCTTCTGCTTTTGTGTAAGAGCTATCAATAGCAGCGGTGGGATTGCCAAGAATAATTTTGCAGGACATTTGCAAAGTACCTTGGATGTAGACGGTCATAATCTTTTTTTTTTGTATCTACTGTTGTGTCATGTTTGCTGGAAAACTTCCAGATTGTCTGAATCCAGAATACTTAGGATTTATCTTTTCAGATAGTATTGGAAAACTATTTAAAGCAGATCAACTATAAAATATTAATTGTATATAATTTATTTTCAAATAATTTTGCCATTATTGAACAATTTATGAACAGCATTGGATTGGATCCAGACTTCACTCCCTCTAGTGGAAAGTGGGGGAATGGACATGACTCTTGCTGATTTCTCCCCCATCTTCTCCTGTAGCCACTTGCCCTCTTCAAATATGTGCTTTGTAGGTTGGGAAACCCCCTGGAGCAGACTTCTAGAGAGCGCAAGTGGCTGCAAGATGAGGGGGAAATTGGTAAAAGTTGCTTCCCTACCTCTTTCTGCCAGCAGGATGTAGAACTGGTCATTCCACTATATATTCATAGTGAATATAATCATCTATGCATTTTCTTTCAGCGACTAAAATACATTTTGTATATGTTGTGTGAGAGATATGTTGTGTGAGAGATATTCTTGTTAGGAAACATAAAGAATAAATTCACTTTTGCTTGCGTTTTTAGTGTTTTCAGAAGCCTGATATTACCAGTGGTACAAAGGACAAGGAATATAAACCCCACGATATTCCTCAAAGACAGTCTGTTCAGCCATCTGAAACTTGTCCACCTGCACGTCGAGCAAAACGCATGAGAGCAGAGGTAAGATTGACTTTTCATGTGTTGATTCTGAGGAGATTATAATTCAAACCCACAGAAATTCCTTCTCTTGCCAGAGATTAAAACATTTACAATATTTTCACATGATCTCTTAGGTTGAAGACTGTGACTATACAGTCTCATACTCACAATTTTATACTTTAAACTGTGGTTAAGAGATGATGAATGGGTTACTGCAGCCTTTCCAAACCAGGTGCACATCAGATGTTTTGGACAACTTCCATCATCCCCAGCCAGCATGGTCAATGGTCAGGGATGATGGAAGTCATTGTCCAAAATGTCTGGAAGGTGTAGCGTATGATCCATGTCAAGCCTCTAGGGCAGTCTACCTCTAGGGCAGCCATCCCCTACCTATGCTGGCTGGGGGATGCTGGGAGTTGTAGTCCAACACATCTGGAGGACACCAGGTTGGGGAAGGCTGCTCTAGGGAATTTCTCCTGCCTCTGTGCATATCAGGGTAGAACCAAGCAGGCAAGCAAGCAACATGTCTACTCAATAAAGATTTTATTGCAGTGCTGTTTCCAGGAATTATCAATGATCTCCACAGACTTAACAGAGGGCACCAGACTGGGGAATGCTAGTCTACAGGATCACACAGTCTTCACCACTGTCTTCCTTTGTGGGAGTGAATCTTCCTGCCCCAATCACAGTACAATCTCAGTTGGCAATAATGTTAAATAGGCAAATCAGGGTTCCCATTAAACCAAGATTTGAAACCAGGTTCTGGTTTCACTCATTTTTCCTCATAATATGGGGAGCTACTGACATCTTAAATATTTGTAATTTCAAGTATGTGTAGTACTAAAAAAACTCTTACCACAGACATCTACACAACAACTCAGTAAAATAGTACATTGCCCCTGTTCACGTATAAAGAGAAGCTACTGTAAGTGAATTTCCCCATTGCAGGGGTGTGTGCTGTTTTGAACATTTGAACCATGGCGGCTTTGTGTATGTGCTGTAACTTGTTGTGATGTGTAAATGCAGCAAGGATGGTTGGGGTTGTTGATAGGTCACCCAAACCCATGCGGTTGCAGGTAGCTTGTCAACCACCCCAACAATCCACCTTTGCCAGGTTCGCATGTAACAGCAAGCTACAGCACAAGTTCACCACAGCTCAAATATTCAAAATGGCAGCCATTGCTGCAATGAAAAGCCTTATGGGGAAATTCATCCATGGTGACTTCTTGTGATGTGCAAACCCGGTCTTTATGTCTGCTTTGCTGAAAAATGATGATGCCAAATATCTTTAAGAGTACAAGCCATAGAAAGTTAGGCATGCTTAAGACTCCTTAAAAACCAAAGGCCTTAAGCAACGTAACTTTCTTCCTCTTGCATGATCAGAGTTGAGCAGAGGTTTGAGTTCAGGAATCTTAGACCTATGTAGCATCCCTGAAACATTCTGGCTGGCTGTTAACCCACCAAAGCAGATTTTCCACTTGTCTGAATTTGTTTCTCATAATTTTGATAATGTGCCAACACACATCTTAGAATAATTAAATCTACATTTCCTAAGTATTCTAGGATACACCATTAGTTCAATTCATGTGAGTTACTGTCACTTTGATTTAGGTGCATACAAAGAGCTGGGCATGAGTGGCATCAGCACATGGATCTGCTGTCTACTTTTAACCAAAAGGTCCATGAATGGGAATTTCTTTGTATTTTAGCTTAGCAATGAAATGCTAAATCAGAACTGTGAGATATTCCAATGCCGTGCCCTGACATTGTCAGTGTTGCTGCTGCTATAAGAGGACATCAAATGTTGTTAGCTGAGGAAGGAGACAAAACCACCATTTTCTTATTTCTTGGATTAACTGTACTGTTGTCATAAATCTATTGTACTGTAATTGTTTTAATTCTGTGTTGTTGTTCTTGTGGTTGTTCTTGTTCACTGCTTGGATATTTTATTAGATCTAGAGCTGTATAGAAATTTTGTAAATAAATATAATTGTTTTGTGAATGTACACGCGCAGAGACACGTCCCACTTCGTACTGATAGAAGTATCCATTGTTGTATAGAATTAGCCATGAACAGGAATTCAGTGCTGAACAAAAGGTTAAAAGAAATTAACGTTAAGCATAATTTCCCCCTCAAGGCTACTAATATTAAAACCGATTCAGAGGAAACTACAGAAACCAAAATTCACAACTTGAGACGAAGAATGGGGAATACCCCTGCAAAGCCTGACAGTGGTAAGTGTGTTAATAGAAAACAAAGTAACAGAAATTTACTATTTTATTTATATAATTTCACCTTAAGGACCAAATCGTAGGTTGGCATAGCAGTATAAATTGACCAGTATTTATTCAGATGTAGTATTTGCCAAAATTGTGGTGGCTTTAAAACTTTTTAAAAAACAAAAGTTTGAATTTTATGTTTTAAAAAGTTGATGCACCTTTACTTAGAACAAGAGAAATACTCAGTTCATACTGTTGTTTTTTTAAAAAAAGGTTTTGGAGAAAGCATTGTTCGTAGGCACCATCTTAGAAGACACACACACTCTTCTCTTTCATACAGGAGGAATGCCTCTTCTAAGATATTGGGCCAGTTCACACTCTCAAATAAGCCACCTTATTTAAGTCACGGTGGGCTGTGGTGTGCGCAGGCAGCCATTTTGAATATTCAAGACTTGGCTCGTCATGTTGTCCGAACGCAGACAGTGGGGTTATGTAGCCCTCGCATAATCCATGGCTATTCCCTCACTGCCCAGGTATGGATGACATGACAAGCTATGGCTTAAATACTCAAAAACTGCCAGGCACGCACTGCAGCCCACCATGGCTAAAATGAGCTGCTGTAATTGTGCAATTTAGATCTATGTCAGTTGTGACATGTGTATGAAACTTTTAAAAATTAAATGTGTATGTTCCTTTAGAACTATTGGGTGGTATCCAGTGAAGTGCTTTTATTGATGGAAGGAACTCCTTCTGTGCAGAGGGGAGGACATTCTTTGTCCTCTTCTTGCTACTCCTTGTGCACCCTCAAAATCTACTCCAGAGGATCGGGGGACCCCCTGGAGCAGCTTCCCATTGCACAAGTGAATTTCACCCATTGTTTTTACTTATTTGCAGATTCATACAGCTCTAGTTGATCAACTAAAATTCGCACCATTTAATCAATGAAGGTTTCTTTAATTGGTTGACAGCCCTATTAAAATCCTTTTCTCTTTCCTATTTTGTCTCAGAGCCTTTAGAATAATATTAACGGAATGTATTTTGCTTTATTAGATAATAAAGAATCTCATGGCATAGTGAAACAGGAAACTGTTGAAAAAAAGCAACCCGTTTGGGAAATAGATAGAGAAAAACCAAAGGGACGTTCTAAGAAAAACTTTAATGCAGTGAGTACTCTTATTTGTGTTTCTTAGTGCCAGTAGCAGAAAATACTGAGCTTGCGATTTGATGTAGATAGTGGGAAAATAATTCCTCAGATTTTATGATGTGAAACATAGACTGGGGTCAGACATGCACTAACCAATGGTGATTTAAATAGTCGAAGGTTGGTTATTTAACCCACCATAGGTTATCGTGTAGAGTGGAGGAAGTTTTTTTAACCAACTGTTCATTATTTGGCTGAAATAACCAATGCAGATAAACCAACACTATGCAGAGTTGGCTGTCTGAGCCACTATTAGTTATAATGTTGTGTGGATGGCACCATTGGTTATTTCCTCAGCCACTGTTGGTTATTTCCTTAGCCACAGAGTTGCAAGGCAAGAGCGGTGTCAAGGATAAAAATCCACTTTGGTGGCAAGAGTGATCAAAGCAGTGGCTGCCACTCTAGTCCAACTGGCAGGATAGATTTTCGGCAGCAGTGGCTGAAGGGATACTAGCAGGAGGACCGGGGGGGGAGAGAGGGCGGGGAATGAGTGAGTCAACTCAGCATGGACTAATAGTCAACTCAACGCTGATCCTAATCCACACCATAGTTAATTATTATCATGTTGTGTGGGGAGTACTCCCTAGATAAACAACTGTTGAGTTCTTTATTACCCCACCATTGACTATTGTGTTGTCTGAATGCAGCCATAGTGACACAACACTTTTTAAAATTCTTGGTTAGTATAAGAAAATGTATTAAGTGTTAAATTATAAGAGCTTGATAGTAGGCCATTTGCCTTGGTGATTATTTTTTTGTAAAACATTGCAGAGTTACCTCATTCATTTAGAATATCTCAGTCTTGGCTCTCAGTTGTCCAGTAGAGCTATTCCAAATTTCATTTGAGGTCTGTGTCAGAGGCTCCATTTTGCTACTTAATGTAAAAGTGTATTTTTCTGGGAAAAAATGAGATGCCAGAGCCTTTACTATTCTTGCTGAGTGGGTCCTTTTTATTTACTTACTCTAGAAGAGAGTGTTTGACTGCATAGATCTCTCTACCAGCCACAATTTTATTAAATGGAACAACGCATGTACTTCTTGTTCTTCTTTACAGAAGTATGGGATAAAAATGTAAAAAAATAAAGGAAAAAAGGTCGTTCTGCTGGTGGCTTACCAGCTTTTCTTCACTTTTAGTTCTTTCATCCATGTATTCATAGAATGTTATCACTAAATAACTAGGCCAGGCTGGGGGTTGTAGGACTTCTTTATTTTTTTCTGTCTAAACATGCATAGGATTGCACCATAAGTATCTTGAGGTATTTATATATGTTCATATTTGAGAACAAAGAAATAGTGTTTAAGCATAAATATGAGATACTTGCATATCTTTACCATGAACAATGTAATAGAAATAAACAAGATAATGGGACCAATGTTCTTTTTTACCGACAATTTATTTTTACAGGTGGATTTGTATGTGTGTCTCTTATGTGGCAGTGGTAATGATGAGGACCGTCTGCTTCTATGTGATGGCTGTGATGACAGTTACCATACTTTTTGTTTAATACCACCTCTTCAAGATGTTCCCAAGGGGGACTGGAGATGCCCCCAATGCCTAGCTCAGGTAATACGAAAATGTGGGTGAAATGTTACTTTCTCCTAGGCCTCACAAATATAAAATATTGGCACCTGAAATAAACTAATAATATATTAAGCAGAAGTCTGTTTTTCTCTGATTGACTCCCCTACCTTGGAGGTTATTGTCTGTGTTTCCTCCCCTTCATTCTACCCCAACGCCAGCTTTATTGGGGCATCTTCCTCACCATTGTGGGAGTCAGCCTGACCACTGCTACTATATTCTTCATGCCTGGCCCACCTCCTAATTACTCTGTTCTTTATATATGAACCATGGGAGCTTTCTGCTTGGATCATTAACTGTGAGTGATTTAGCCCCATGATCAAGGGTTGATGATAGAAGTGCCATTGGCAGCCCCATATCCTCAGAATTGCCAGTGATCATTCTTCCCCACAGCTTGTACTCATTTTGGGAAGAAGGTGGTGGGGCTTTGCAGGAGAGCATAAAAGCAGGTCCCACTGCAGCACCAGCCATACTTCTACTCCTTTTTACCTATGTGACATAATCTGCAGTTCCTATGGCTATATTGTAAAAATTAGACCCTGCTGGTCCATCTTCATAAAGCACACTTTTGTCATTATTTTGCATACAGTATTTTTTCTCTATTAATTCATTGATATCTTTTAATTGTACAGGAGTGTAATAAACCTCAAGAAGCATTTGGCTTTGAACAGGCAGCACGAGACTACACGCTTCGCACGTTTGGAGAAATGGCAGACGCCTTCAAGTCAGATTATTTTAATATGCCAGTGCACGTATGTTCATATTTTTAATGAGTCTAACTTGGATTTCATTATAAGGTTTATTAAAATACACATTCAGGGAAAAACTAGGTATTGGTACGTAGGAAAACAAAAATGGAGAACTCCTTAGTTCTAAACTAGATAATATTGATTAGATAATGCATTAAAGCTGCAATCCTGTACGTACTTACCTGGGAGTAAGTTCCACTGAACTCAGTGAGACTTACTTCAGAGGAGACATATATAGGATTGCACTCTGAAGTTAGATAAAGATGGCAATATGGCTTCTACCATGTTCCTACAAAATGGGGTGGGGGGGGGGCAATGGGATGATTTTAACTAAAACACAGAATGGCATCTTCTTCTCAGCTTTTTTTGTTGGTGGTGGGGCCAAGATATCAGAACTGAAAATCAGCTGGGGAAAACCCTTTGGGTGTAGGTGGAATTCTGGCATGGAAAGGATCTCGCTTCCTTTTGTATACTTTTATTTATAAGTTTTAATTGTATATGTTTTAATTTTGTAAATTCAATAATAATTACTACTACAACTACTTCTACACTGGTGTTTCAAAAGAATTCAGCACAACCCACATTTTAATACACAGGCCCTCCAAGGCAACATCTAGTTGGCCCCAGAGAGAGCTTATACCCAGCCTGATACTTGGTTACTACCTGACAAATTCAGTTTTTTACTTTTGTAAGATTTCTTCCAGCATGTTTCTTATTTAATAATAATAATAATAATAATAATAATAATAACAACGATTTATTTCTTATCCGCCTCTCCGTCTAGATCGACAGTTAAAAGGATTTAGCATAGTGTTATAAAGTACTACCTAATAGTACTAGTGTAAATGTTACTTTTAATACTTAAAGCAGTATTAAGTATTGCTCATTCCTAGAACAGCAGGTACTTGTAGACAACAGAAAGCAAGCACTAACCACAAAGAATGTTGAAATAATTAGTGATACTTAAATGCATTTCCATCTCTTACAGATAGATGTCTCTTAGAAACCATTATTAAATTGTTAACCTAACATTTCCAAACATTTGCTTACCTTCCCCTTCCCATTGGAGTTGGTGTGTCTGTTCATGCAAGGACCCCTAGTTTTTTGTCTGGCAGTACAGGGGAAGTACGGAAGTGGTACTGTCACTGGCGTTTGTGGCTTCCAGTACTGAAATATGCTATTGGTTCCTCTCCATCTCCCTTTCTTTGTCCTGTTTCATTGCAGTCTGTCCCAATAGCTATATTTGTAGTGCACACACCTGCTGAATTTGCACTTCATGGGGTGGGATTCTCCTTTCTTTGGCATGGACCATAACACATCTCTGGCATCTCGTTACTTTTCATTTGGCTCCTTTTCTATTCATAAACATGTTGACATTGTATTTTTGTGTTCATTCATATCTTTGCGGCCTGCCTCTTGTTCAGATGGTTCCTACAGAACTGGTTGAGAAAGAGTTCTGGCGCCTTGTTAGCACAATTGAAGAGGATGTTACAGTGGAATATGGTGCTGACATTGCTTCAAAGGAGTTTGGCAGTGGGTTTCCTGTGAGAGGAGGGAAAATTAAACTAAGACCGGAAGAAGAGGTAAGATTTGATCTTTAACTAATATTTAGAATGTAGGTTGTATAAAACCTAATGGAATCATAACAAGAAATTGACAACTACAGCTGGTCTTTTGGCTATTTTCTGCTTGTTAGAAATAAGCTATTGTGTTTCAGCTCCCAGATGATGATATTTTTGATTCGAAGAGAGAAGTGAGGAAAGCACTTTGCCATAGCCTTAGAAAATAAAAGCTAGCAACAGTAGTGCCAAAACGCAAAAGGCACTAAAACATGTGTTGTTGTTTTAAAACTGAAAAGTCTGGTGCTGGAAAGACCACAGTGTTGGTGCCAGTCGAACCTAACCTCTTCAGGGAGGGCATTCAACAACTATGGTGCCATCACTGAAAAGGCCCCCTCTTTAGTAACCACCCACTTCACCTTATTGGTAGGGATACCCAGAGAAGGGCCTCTGAAGTTGACCTTAGCATCTGGGCAGGTGTTATATTGGAGGAGACTATCCTTCAGCTAACCTGGCCCCAAGCCATTTAAGGCTTTAATGGTTAATACCAGCACTTCAGATTTGGCCTAGAAGCCAGTGCAGATAACACAGCACTTGCATAATATAATCGTATCAGTCAGTCCCTGTTAATAATCTTGTTGCCGTATTTTGGAGCAGCTGACTTTTCCGGACCATTTTCTAAGACAGCCCTGTGTGTATATATAATGCATTGCAGTAATCCAAATGAGAGGTTACCAAAGTATTAATAACTGTGGCTAGCCTGTCTTTGTGCTGATAAAGGTGCTCCATTCCACCAAATGTTAATGTTGAATCCAACAGTACCCCTGAACTATGGACTTAATCCTTTTGGGAGGGTGCAACCTCCCTGCCCCCAAAAAGGTTGAATAATGCTCAGCTAGGCAGACAATACCTTTCTCTGATTTGAATTGAGTCTCAGTTTATTAGGTCTCATCCAGTCCATTACCTAGGCATTGATTTAGAACATCCACTGTCTCACCTGGATTAGATGAGAAGGAGAGATAGAACTGGGTATCATCTGCATATTGGTGGTAGCTCCATCCACATCTCCAGATGATCACTCTCGGCAGTTGCATGTAGATGTTAAATGGCATGAGGGATAAAAATAGAGCCCTGTAGAATTCCATAGCATAACTGCCAAGGGCAGAGCAACAATCCCCCAGTACCACCTTCTAGAATCAGCTTTCCAAGTAAGAAAAAAACCACTGCAACACAGTGCCTCCAACACATATAGGTTATTCAGAAGGATACCATTGTCAGTGCTGAGAGATCCCAGAGAATGAACAGGGTTGCATTCACTCATCTATCTTTTGACAAAGGTCATTCCACAGGGTTAGTAAGGCCATTTCTTTTCCAAACCAGACATGAAGACCCATTTCAAATGGACCTAATAAATCTGTTTCTTCCAAGAGTGTCTGGAGTCTCAAGCACCTTGCCCAAGAAGGGGATGTTGGCAACTGGTCTATAGTTATTCATATCTTCTGGGTTTAAGTTAAGCTTCTCCAGGAGTGGATGACATGATAACCTACAATAGGTTAAATTAAACCATCATAGTTATGTCATCTGTCGAGAATTTTTTAAATCCACAATGGCTTATTTGCTCTAAATAACCCACTCTGATAACCCACAATTTGCAGTAAAAGATTATTTAACCCATCATGGGTCATCATGCCGTCTGTCGGGCACTATGGGCTAATTTGCTTGCCCATAGAGTTGCGTGGCAAGAGTGTTTCCGATTGCTACGCCACTCTGTTCTTCCCAGGCATTTTCTGTGTAATGGGAATAGTGTTACTGCATTTTTGGGAACAGCTGAAATTGGCTACTGCGTTAGCATATATGGGTTAAATGTGCAACTGTGCTTTAGTGAATGAGTGAAAGAGCACTGATGTGGTATTAGGAACAGCTTAAACCAGGTACTGCAGCAGTGCAACTGCACTTTAGTGAAGGAGCACTATTGCAATACTAGGAATAGCTTAAATGGGCTACTGTGTGTTTGGGCAGGAGACTTAAATGGGCTTAAACATTGCAAGGGAAGATGGGATACTCGTGCACTCAGGCGGGAGTTCTGAAGTGGACAGGGGGCAGAGGGATAAGTCAGATCACACACAATAGCTTAATAAGCTACAAACAGTTGCTTATTATCCTGTTTGGGTGGAGGGGCATTGTGGAGTATTTAAAAAATAAGCTACTGTGTGTAGTTTATTAAGACATCATGGTTTAAAGTGACATCTGAACCCACCCAGTGCCTCCTTTAAAGAGGTCAACACTACCCCCTCTCAAGGAGGAATTCAACGAGGTGCTAAGTAACCACAACAACAAATCCACCCCCAGCACTTTCTGTCCATTGTAACTGGTAAAATAGTTGGGCCAAAAATATCATATCTGGTATGAATAATTGAGATCAACTGTCAAAACCAAACCAAAAGAGAAGTGCAACCCTGGCTGGTGTAAATCATCTAAGCACTACAGACCTGTCGCTTTCTCCATGGTTCCCTCCACTTCCTTGTTGTGCTGAAATGCAAGTACTGTAATCAATGCTTTTTATTTTTATTGGGATCCAAGTGGAGGGGGGGGGAGCAGGTTTCATGTTGCACTCAGTGGAGAGGTTTTGCAGAACAGCAAAAAGTCTCACTTTTTGCAAAGCTGTTTGAGGCTCAGCTGGATTCCCGTCCCCTTTTCTCTGACTCATGTGAAGTTGCAAAGCTTTGAAAGCAATGAGATCCTGTTGCTTTCCAGCATGACCCCAATGCAAAGGTAGAAGTTTTTCCCTTCGCAGCCCTGGAAATCAGCATGACCTCTCAGCTCCACCCAAGTCAGAGAAGGTGAAGGAAGGAATCACCTTCACTCGCACTGAGCCTCACAGAGTTTTGCAAAATAATGAGACATAATTTGCAAAGTTTCAGTGCAACAAGGATGTTGGGGAGGAATAATTAACCCTCCGGCATTTCCCTTCTCCCTGTGGCTGAGCATTGCTGGATGTTAATGGAGGTAAAACACATTATTAACTGCAATATGAAACCATCATTTTAATTAATGATGTCTTAAGAATGCTATGGAATCCTAGTGTGGAAGCAGCCCATGCAATCTGTAATACTTTTGTACAAGGACATAAGTGCAAAAAGTGTTTAGTATGAAAATACCTAAATTGGTTTTACTTGAAATAATAGTGTTAAAGTACCATTTGAACTTGGGAGAGGGATGCACATCAATATTCTATAGTATTTCATATAGTTTTCAAACTAGAAAATGTTCTTATGAAATAGAGAGCTCTGCTGTCTTTTTCACTTGGTTTATTTATCTTAGACATGTGGATCCAACTTCTTGCTTTCTTTTTAGGAGTATCTTGATAGTGGATGGAATTTGAACAATATGCCTGTGATGGAACAGTCTGTACTTGCTCACATCACTGCAGATATATGTGGAATGAAGCTGCCCTGGCTGTATGTAGGGATGTGCTTTTCCTCATTTTGCTGGCATATTGAAGATCATTGGAGCTATTCTATCAACTATCTGCACTGGTGAGTTTATAGAGAACCAAGCTTATAGATACGCAAGTTTCTGTGTGTGCAATCTGCTGTATTAGGTAGTCAGAGTAAATCAGCCTTCTGTAACCTGGTGCTCTCCAGATGCTTTGAACTTCAGCTCTCATCAGCAAACGGGGCAAAAGATCAAGAATTTGGGGAATTTTAGTCCAAAACACCTGGAGGTCACCAGGTTGGGGAAGGCTGGACTGAATGATGTTTCTTTTCAACGTTAGCATGTAATTGTCTTTGCATTTCTGCATGCAGTTAACTTGTTTCTCTCTTTAATACTTAATTGTGAATCCAAAGTCTACAATGGTTGTTGTTTTTTAAAAAAATTCTGGTTTATAGTGTGTGTTTTTTAATGTTTGTAGGGGGGAGCCTAAAACATGGTATGGAGCCCCAGGATATGCAGCAGAACAACTGGAAGATGTCATGAAGAAGCTGGCTCCTGAGCTATTTGAATCTCAGCCAGACCTTTTACATCAGCTGGTTACAATTATGAATCCCAATACATTAATGTCTCATGGTGTGCCTGTATGTCATTGAGCTTTTGTTTTCACCTTCCCCCTTTTAGTGCAAGCTTCACACTTCAAGCCATTATTTTGTATCACCTGGCAATATTTTAACTGTTTTTGCACACAACAATAGTTGCGGTGTTTAAATGGTGTGATCCAAAGGGTCATGTTGTCGTTGCTTCTTAAGGACTCAGTTGATTTGAAAATAAGCAAAACTAATCAGTCTGTTGATTGGCTGTTCTGAGCAACTATTTCTTCATAAGAAATCAGCCTAAAACCATAGTGACAGATTGCATATCCCTCTGTTGCACATGGTTTGCCTCTTGTGCACATCATAATTACTAGGCAAAAATCCTGTGACTGTAGGGCTGATTATGATATAACAATTTTTTCCTCAGTGCGTTGAAATAAGTCCTGTGAAGGCCTATAGTTGGAAAATGCCACATCAGAATGAAAGATCTAAATGGAAAGAGGAAGAATACTAACTGATCTGCTTCACACATAATGCTAACCTGTGGTTTATTAATCCATGTGTTGTTGAATTCTGGGTTGGGATGTGTGAACCCAGCTGCATTGACAAACCATGGTTTGTTAATCACAAACAACCCCAAAAGAGCACCCATGATTTGTTAGGAACAAAGAAAGCTGCCCTTAAAGTGAGTCAGACCATTGGTCCATCTAACTGAGTATAATTGACACTGATTGGCAGTGACTCTTCAGGAAGGATTTTTTCTAGCCCTTCCTGGAGATGCCGGAGATTGAACCAGGGACTATCTGCATAAAAAGTATGCACTCTATTATTGAGCAGCAGCTCCTCACTCTATTATTGAGCAGCAGCTCCTCACAACAGAAGTTGCTGGGTTGTGAACTCTGCTTTGTTTAAACCATGAATTGTCATTATGTGTGAACTCAGGATCATGGGGTGTTTTGCCAGGCTACGTGGCGACAGGCAACAGTGGTTATCTACATACTAGTACTACAGCACCATAAAGGTATATGGGATGCAGGGAGGGAGCAGGTGAGGGAGGACAGAAACAAAACCAGGGATTGAGAATCAAACTATGATTTATTCAACCAGTCAACCCCTGGGGCTGTTCACGACACAACAGCCCACTATGGGTTACTTAACCCAAGGTGAGGTTGCGGAGCATTCAGGGTGCATGTAGCCATCATTTTGAATATGCAGTCCCCACTTGGGGTTGTCGTGTTGTGCGAACCTGGAAAGTGTGAGTTATGTACGGGTTAAACAACCCTTGCATAACCCATGGTCTGCTTTAGAGTCATACAAGGGCTGTGGTTTAACCCTTACATAATCCATTTTTGCTGGTTTGCATGACATGACACCTCTGAGCGGGTGTTGAATATTAATTTGGTGCTTGCGGGCACCACGGCTCATCACAGGTTAAGTAACCCACAACGAGCTGCAGCGTGTCATCTAAACCCAGTCCCTGATTAGGGCAAGAAACCATGCGTTAAATAAAATATGGGTTAATGTTATATGCAAATCATGTCAATGTCCCATGTTTATGGATCTTCTGTGTATGATCCAAGAGGCATTTTCATTCAAATGTAACATTTTGCCTATGCATTCGTCCATATAAATCTATGCTAAAACATTCCTGTGGTTGAAGAAAACTCCAAATTAGTTACAGTCTGTATTCTGACTACAGCTTGCCTGCATTCTGAACCAAGACACCATTCCCAGTAGAGCCATAATTGGTCTTGGGTTTTCATGTTGAAAATAAATAAGCATAGCTTTATTGTGTGGAAGTTAAAAATAGGATTTTTTGCATTGTCTGCTATTATTCTAAAATGAACTATGGCGGAGTTGCAATTCCTCCTGTCAGTAAGAGTGTATAATATACGGACTGCAGTTGGGAGTCTTATTGCTTTTTGTTTGGACTACATTCTCCAAACTAATTGGTTGCACTGGGAATTTTCAGGAGTTTCTTGAATAAACATGTGGCTGAATGTTTAGCCTCTTTTGCATTCTACAGAAGTTCACTAGAAGCTTGATTTTAAACCTTTAGCTGAATTTCCACAATTAAGGAACATGACACACTTACACAGATGTCAAAGGCAATACAGCCGGTGAATTCTATATTCCAAGGAGATGGGCTTCTGACTTCCTTGAAGGTGGAAATCACTAATTACCTATATTTCTGCAAGCATGCTAACTTGGGGAGGGCAACACTAGGTTAAAGTGCCAGTGAACTACTCCCTGGTCTGGTTCCAGTTTTTTGGGGAAGAGGCTTCTGGTGCTGATGGGCCTCATGTGATCTAGAAAGTAAGCTGGGATGGGACAGGAACTATTAAGTGGATGAAAAGTTGCATTTGGGACCTCTCCCAGTGAAAACACGTTGTTGTGATGTGAATTCTGTTCTAGTACCCACTATCCATAATTTGTCCTCTCAACTGTTTTCCATGACTATCAAAGAAAGTGGCTTAGATAGGACTTGTGGTGTCTGGAATGAATTTTACATCATGCAATACAAGCAGTATGGGGTCACTAGGGAACAGGTTACTGCCTAGATGCAAGGTTGTATCTAGACAGCAGCCCCTTCCCACTGTGAAATCAGGATACCTATGACACTTATCTGGACCCATTGCACTTGCCAACATATGTGACAGAAAGTACACCAGGGCTACAAGCTTGTCAGTTGACTGGATCAGTGGACCCCTTAGCATTCATAGATTTCAGCAGCTAACTCACCTTGTGGACACACTGAGGGCTTCTGATGATGAAGGCAACCATCATAAGTAGCTTTTAGAAAAGGATTAAATAATGTCACAGGACTATCAGCACCTATTAGACATAACAATGAAATATATAGCAGCATTATAATTTTGGATACTAGATGGTGGGGACAAACCGTAGGGGAGGCCCTTTGCCTTTGTGCTCTGTTTATCAGCTTCTAGGAAACATTTTATTGGCTAGTTTTGTAACAAGAATACTGGACTAGATGGACTCTTTATCTAATCTAGGAGTGCTCTTATGTTTCTAAAAAAAGGCTAAGAAGTCTTACCTTAAATCTTACATGCTGGTTTTGTTTTGTTCTAGATTTACCGAACCAACCAGTGTGCTGGTGAATTTGTGATTACATTTCCAAGAGCCTATCATAGTGGCTTTAATCAAGGTTTCAACTTTGCTGAAGCTGTAAATTTCTGCACTGTTGACTGGGTATGTTTTATATATTCTGAACATTTTATTGGAGAACACAGGCTCTTTGGAGTGTTGTTTTGTTTAACCAAGAAAATACTTTCATAGGTTGTGTGTAGAACTACAGTGTGGATTGTTTGCTTTATTTACTATATGAAATGCACTTTATCCACTAAAGTAACCAAATCCAAAGACAGATGTTTCAGATCATTTAAAAGTGAAATTAGGTTTCAAATATCTTACTGAATTATCTGAACACCTCTTCATCACCTAACAGTAAGAAGCAAACTTATAAATATTGCTCCTGATCCAAAGTTGTTTCATTGTGCATATGAAATTCATGTTGACTAAGGTCTTCCCAAACCACTGAAGTAATATGGACCCCTCCCAGAAGATGTAGGGCTATTCTAATTGCAGCGAACTGTTGAGACCTTTGTACAGGTGGAAATACACTGCAAGGTTTCTGGTTATGGTGACAGATGCTGCAGATCTGCAGATATAATTGAACAGTCCTCATTTGATGTTGAATTCCTTGCTGCAGGAGTCAAGTGAACTGCATTCACTTAACTTTTCCCCCCACCCAGTCACTTGCAAGAACCTGATACTTTAGTCTCTCCCCACCCCCCTGCTTTAGGGAACATTAAGAAATTTCGTTTGTTGTCATTTTTTTTAGTTGCCATTGGGACGCCAGTGTGTGGAGCACTATCGCTTATTAAACCGCTATTGTGTGTTTTCTCATGATGAGATGATATGTAGAATGGCTGCCAAAGCTGAGATTCTTGATGTGGTGGTAGCGTCTACTGTTGAGAAAGACATGGCTATTATGATTGAAGATGAAAAGGCTTTACGGGAGGCTGTATGTAAGCTGGTAAGTTTTTTGTGAAGTTTATTGATGAGCAATGGAATCATTTTAAAGTGCCCAATTTGTAGAACAGCTTACATATCTGAATCGTTTGGACTCCCAAACAATCTAGACTCATACATAATATTACTTTGATTCCTTGAATAGTAGTTCTCCATCTGAGGAAGTTTTCCATCTGAGGAAAAGCAATAAACATGTTGATACAGTCAAGATTCTTTTTTAAAACTTTTTTAAAAGTTCTATTGTTTATTTTCTAATTTTGGTGAAGTTATTATCTTCTTAGATAGCTATTTGTTTTAGGTCCTTGTGTTAGGTGCAGTTAATCCATAGGTATGCAGTTCAAATGCTCAAAATACATTTTTTCCCTGTGGAACTTGAACATGCCTGATTTCCTCTGGGAAGCACCTTATGACATAAGTGAAACCTGTGTATCTACATATAAAGACAGTTTTGTTTGCCTACCCTTGTTTTATAGGATAAAATGTTATACCTGAGGGCACCAGTGTGCCCCCCAACACCTTTCCCCAACACCCTAGTCCTTACAATTTTTATATTAAAATATTTTTTATATTTTCTTACTGGCAGCTGGGATTGCTTCATAGTGAAGTGGAAGCCTCTTGCTGCTGCCATCTTAATTTCCCATGAATGTCTCAGGGCAGGTTGTCCTGTGTAACCTAACCATGCCCACCTATGGCAGCCATTTTATAGTTGCGCCCAGGACAGTTTCTCAAATGTCCAAATGTGCCCTCAGGACCCAAAGGTTGACTACCCCTGCCATGAAATGACTTGTTTGCTTTGTACAGGGAGTTACTGATTCAGAGAGAATGAATCTGGAAATTTTGCCTGATGATGAACGACAGTGCGTAAAGTGTAAAACCACTTGTTTTATGTCTGCGGTCTACTGCTCTTGCAACCCTGACTTATTGGTATGCCTATATCATGTAGAGGATCTCTGTACATGTCCCACTTACCAATACAAAATGGGGTAAGCTTTTGTTATATTCTGACAGATAGAAATATACTTAAATGCATCCTACAGTTAACTGATTTCTGGCTGCTAAATTTATATACTAGAAATTCTAAATCCCTTAAATAGATAACAGTATTTTAAAAGCTTAAGCACTATGTTTTGTTTGAAATAGAGCAGAGTTGTAGCAGGGATGGAGGGGTGCTGTGGGGGTCTGTTCTGTTCAAAGGCAGTTATTGGTCTCTTCTCTGAATTTCATCTGGGGTCGGGGCAGTGCATCTTTTGGCCCTGTCCTTCCCCAGTTTCTAGCAGTGGATATCTTAATGTTGTGAAATATTTGTTTGGAGATCACAATTGGATTGGAAGAATGATATAATTCTTTGACATAACAGTTATATGACTTACAGACATATGTATACTTATTATCTGTAGTGATTTCCCCCATCCTTACAGCTCTAAATAGTGCATCTGTGAAGAGCAGGTACAAACTACCAGAAAATGATTTCATCCTGATGCTTTCTCTCTTTTTTAAAACACTATACGTTATTTTGGAGTGGGGAGGGGCTCTTAGGTAGAAGTGGTTGTTTGCAGACATGGTGCTGCTGCTGCTACCACACCTTGGGATTATATTTTTTGGCAGACCTGCCATTTGGTTTGCTTGTTCTTGAACAAATCGTCCTACTTCACTGCCTCTGTTTTTCACTCTATAGCTTAGTGTTTGTACATCCTTGGCTATTTCACAATAGCCCTGCATTATATTGCTGATGGGAATCAGTAGTCCCCTGGCAGGTATAGGCCCCAATGTATTAAAAGTCTAGAGTAGGGGTGGGAAACCTGGGGCCCTCCAGATGTTGGATTACAACTCCTATCATTCCTGACCATTGATCATGCTGTTGGAGGCTCATCGGAGATGGGAGTCCAAAAACATCCGGAGGTCCAGAGTTTCCCCCACCTGCTCTAAATGGAAGATCAAGGGACCAGACAAACGTTTAGTCTGGTAAATGGGGAAAGGTTGAATCAAAGTAATAATTCCTAAGAAGGAAGAGCAAGAGCAAGATTAAGATGGAAATGTGAATAAACAGGCCAGGATCAAAACAAATCCTAGTAGATGAAGCATCTAGAAGCAACACATTGACCAGGTTCAGATGATCAGCAGGAAAAACAACATAACATTGGTTGTTTCCCCTGTTCCTGCCAGTTGCATGACTGGAATTACCCAACTTACTTGTGCGTAGGTTGCTGTGTCATCTGAACCTGGCATGCGGTGCAGCTGTGGTGACTTTTCACCCACCCTACAATCCATGGCTTGCAGTAGGGGTTGTAGGGTGGGTGAAAAGTCACCCTGGCCGCACGGTGCTCTGGGTTGGGACGACACAACAACCTGCATCATGGTGTGGGTAATTAGGGTAATCCTGGCTGCGCTACTGCCATTCATGGGGCAGGGGAAACAACCAGTGGTGCATTGCTTCCCCACTGATTGTCCAAACACCCACACAGGAAGTGCTTGTGTTGCACATATAAAGTTTGCAGGCTGGAATGGGAAGATATAGATGTAAAAGGATAAACAGTAACCAGTCACTCAAGGAGTATGAAACAAGACAAGGGAGCTCACACTTTGAGGAAATGGCATGCCAGTCATTGGTCTGCTGATGCTTTTTGCGCACATGGACAAGATAGATAGTCTAACACACATGTTGAACCAAGAACCTCATCTTTACTAAAAGGAAAAGGACGGAAGGGGGAGAAAATACATTCTCTCCTACTCCCCACACCCGATAATCTTTAGGAAATTAAAATATGTGAACATCACATGATTTCCTTACAAGTTCATTGACCCCTAATCCACTTTGGCTTCTGATTGTGGGGGTGGGCAAATTTGCACTACTGTGACATCACATAATGCATTTTAGTTCCCTAGATGTTACAGAGGGGGAGGACATGTGGACTTGCTACCTTTAACACCAGTTATATTGTCTATGTAACACTTCATTTCGGATCACTGAATGCATTGTTGCAGTGTTTCTTGTATGTGCCAGAATATTTTACGTAGGATTTTAAATTTGTAAATAAATTGTTTGAATTCTATACTATTTCCAGATATCGATATTCAGTAGATGAACTTTATCCAATGATGAATGCACTGAAGTTGCGGGCAGAATCCTACAATGAATGGGCTTCTAATGTCAATGAAGCTTTGGAGGCAAAAGTTAATAATAAAAGAAGTATGTATCTTTTACTTTCTATTTTGTACGGTAACTCAACATTATCAAACTAATAGTCCAAACATAAGCATGTTTACTCAGAAGTTCCACCGAGCGTTAGGACATTTCCAATTCAATGTACATAAATTTGCAGTTTAGATCTGCATAGGATCAAGCTGGATAACCTGATACGAATGTGCAACAATTTGTAATAAAATATGGACCCAAAATAGTCTGCTTTATTATTTTATTTACAAAAATTTATATTCTTCAAAGGTCTCATGAGTTTCAAAGCTTTAATTGAAGAATCTGAAGTGAGGAAGTTTCCAGACAATGACTTACTACGACACCTCCGTTTAGTTACTCAGGATGCAGAAAAATGTGCCTCAGTTGCACAGCAACTTCTTAATGGCAAGAGGCAAACCAGGTATGTTTACTACGTGTTTCGTGGCTGATTTTGAAGTCCATGGCGTTCATTCGAAAACCTGTTACATGCCTCTCAAATTTTCTGCGACTGTTGCCTGATTGCTCAAAGTTGTTTTTAGATAGTTGTCTCTATGTATACTGTCTATTGTGTGTTATTTTGTTTTAAAATTTCGCATATTGTTTTAAGTGTTTTTAGTCTTTGCAAATCACCCAGAGAGCTTTGGCTATCTGGTGGTATAGAAATGTAATAAATAAATAAATAAAAATATATTTTCTTTAAAAAGAATGCTGAAATACAAAATTCCAGCATAATGTGCTGAAAATGCTATGATAAATTTTCTACATTTGTATAATCAGGTTTAAATGTTTTTAAATCTGCAAACCACATGTAGCCACCTTGAGTTCCTCGATGGAAGAAAGGTGGGATATAAATGTAACAAATAATAATAATAAAACGTTTTTGAGTATAACTGACCATATTTAGGCTGAGCATCAAACAGTATGATTGGGTACCTGCATAAGCCATGGCTCAATGGAAGGCTCACCACTGGCCAGAGAGGAGCAATCTCCAGTTTCCCAACAATAGGAGTGCCAGGTTGCAGCAAAGAACAGTAATCATGAGGGAGTTGTGCTTTGCCCTCACTGCTATTGCCCCACATTCCTCCCACTGATAAATGGGAGATTGCCACATGGGTCTTCAATGAAATCTCCCATTTCCCAATTTCCCAGGTACCCCTCTTACCAGGAAATGGGAGATTGCGAAAGAGTTCCTTCATCATTGGAGAGACTGTGGGGGTAATTTCCCATTTCCTGATAGGAGGAGTGTCTGCAGGAATGGAAGCCAACTTCTTGGGTTCCTTTTAGCCCTGGTAATGCCACCAGGGAATCCTAAAGCAAAAAATGAGCAATAAAAGAATTAAAAGATGGGGCAAACCTCACAAGGCACTGAAGAAACGAATACAAGTTGTTTACGAAAGCACTCCAATTCTCTGTCGTTACACCTACCGTGTTTCAAGTGTAAGAACTATTTTTCAGAGGCAGCAGTCACTTGATTCCTGAATGAGGAATTTCTTTGTCTTTGGGGAGAGTGCTTTCTCAGAAGACAAAGAAACTTTTCATGGAGGAGACAAGAAATGACTATTGTCTTTAACAAAGTGTTGTTACACTTGAAAACGTGTTATGCATAAGAATAGAAAATTGAACAACACATTAAAGACTATTAAATTGATTATGGCATAAGGTTTTGTGGATTAGAGCTGACCATTAGATGTATAAAGTGTTATCCTAAATTGCAGGTATATATACACATAGTTGCGAGGAAGCAGGTGGAGTTGTAAATGAGGTCAGAGGAAAATGAAATGCCAAAAGTAGACACTGACAATTGTTATTAACAGTGACCATTCGCAATGCAATGCAATATAAGCATGCTAATTAGCACAAGTAAAGAAACATGTAAAGAAACAGTCCCATATAAAATTGAATTGAGCTGTGATGTGGCCAAGTTTGCGAAGAGCTCTACGATCTGGGTGAATGGGCATTAAATGAGCTGGGAAGGCACAGAAAAGAGCAACCAAAATAATCAAGGTCTGGAGCAGCTCCCCTACAAGGACAGATTCTTCATGGTGTCTGTGCAGTCACATGCATGGTTTCTGTGCCACAGCAAAGACTACTTTGGAAAATTTCTAAAGCTAGAGAAGAGTTTGTTGGGTGCCCTGCTCCAGACCTCTCTTGTGGATTCATGCCACCACTGTCAGGCCTTCATGAGATGGAAATGTGAAGAAACAGAGATTCATGCTTGCAAGCTCTTCTTTGAGAGAAGACGCTTGGGGCTGTGGATTTCAGTTCCTCCAAACTGAAGACCACTATGCTCTGTTCTGTACTGTACTGTCTGCATTATGGATCTGCTAGTTGAGGGAGTATGTGGTGTCTTCTGATGCCCGCTTTGGTATTGTGCTCAAGTGGGCAAGACCAAGACATGTTGCTGTCTGAACTGAATTATAAAATGCCCCAGAATGATAGACTAATCTTATTTCAGTACTGATGATGGAACTACATTCTCCATCACACCTGAGGATAGCAAGATTTGTTTAGAGGGTGCAGGGGAGGCTGTGTAGCATCCATAGTTGCTATAAAAGGGGATTAAATAAATTCATTGAGAAGAAGGCTATCAATGACTACTAAAATACTACCTCCAGAAACAGAGGCAATGATTATCCGATGCTAAGAAACAATGATTGGAGAAGGCTATTGCACTCATGTCCTGTTTGTGGGCTTCCGGTAGTCATTTCACTGGCCATTGTGGAAAACAGGATGCTGGACTAGATAAGCCTTTCGTATGATTCAATAGGGCTTTTGCGGGGGGATGATCTTACTCTACAGTGCAATTGTAAATCAGTTATAACATTTTCTTCAGCACCTTGCAAAATTTGGCTCTTTTGGGTCTGAAACTAGTGCTGCCCTAAAAGGAATACAAGGGAATCACATTCTACTGTGGCATCTCAGAGGTTTCTGGTAGCATGTCCAATTTCCTGGTGGATCAGCTAGAAGAGTTTTCTGTTTGGCTTCTACCAGCACTGTCCTCTTAGTGGAAGAGCAGGATGCAGGGAAGGAATCCATGATGGGGGCCGGAAGGGTGACCACAGCCTGGTGTCCAGGGCCTGCAAAAACCTGGAGCTGGCCTTGTTTCTGATTCTTTAACAGAACTGATTTGAATGTGAAAATGTTTTCTAAGCTACTTAATGGGGTAACAGCCACTGTAAAAAAGAATCATTTAAACAAAAGGTAGAAAAGTACTAATTGAAAAATAATCCCAGCCAGTTTAGGGATTTTGTTGAAGGGCAGGATAGAAATCCCTCAAATAAATTACTATCCATATTGAAACATATTTTAGTTATGTAAGCTTTCTAGTAGTATATGAACATGTCTATGTAATTGCAGATATCGGTCTGGAGGAGGAAAATCTCAAAATCAGCTGACTGTTAATGAACTCCGCTTATTTGTTAGACAGCTCTATGCTTTGCCATGTGTCCTCAGTCAAACAACATTGCTAAAGGTATCTATATTGAACATTTTGGTATATGTAGTGAATATCATTTTAAATGAACATAAATTGTTGGGAGATACATTAGTTATTTCCCACCCTTTCTTTGTGTACAAGCCTTACCCCTGGGAGTTGTCATTTCTTAAAATCAAGAGACATATTAATTCAGATTGGAGCCCTCTCTGACCAAAATCTAATAAAGTGGAGTTAAGCCCTTAAAATAAGATGTATTTAGAAATCCTAAAACCTAAAAAAAAAAAAAATTTGAATTTCTTGGAGGAAAATAAACGGGCATTCTGAAGAGCCTGAACTCACTAATTCATAGAAGTATACAAGACAGCCAGCTACTCATTGTGAGTGTGTCTAAAGTAGCAGAGTAGACCGCTTTGATTCTGTTGTGGGAGTTTTCATGCTTTGATGTATTTTGCTGTTTCAATTTCAGGATCTACTTAATCGTGTGGAAGACTTCCAGAAGTATAGCCAAAAACTCCTCTCTGAAGAAATTCCCAGTGCTTCAGAACTACAGGAACTCTTAGATGTCAGTTTTGACTTTGATGTTGATCTTCCTCAGTTAGGTGAATTACGGATACGCCTAGAACAAGCACGCTGGCTGGAAGATGTACATCAGGTTTGCTTGGATCAAAATTCTCTCACTCTGGATGATATGAGAAGACTCATAGATTCTGGTGTTGGACTAGCTCCTCATCCTGCAGTTGAGAAGGCAATGGCTAGGCTGCAAGAGCTCTTAACAGTGTCTGAACACTGGGATGACAAAGCTAGAACCCTGATAAAAGCCAGGTAGAAGCTGACTCTTCTTTCAGAACTGTTGCAATTACTACTTGCTGTTTTCAAATAATTAAATGTATTTTTCAACTTTCAGAAAGAAAATGAGGGAAATGTTGATCTTTACCGATTTGTGTACAGAAAAGAAAATGAGATAACAGTTTTCCTAATTACAGAAAAAGTTGGATTTCTTTCATAATGAATACTTCATATATTATTACTTCCTTCATTCTTTTTAAGATGTTTTTTTAAAGCAATCATTATTATTGTATTGGTGGTGGTGGACGTGGTAGTACTAAGTTTTATATAAGTGTACATGTTGCCTTATAGTTTCATAGGCAAAGAGCGTACAAACTAAATCAACAAAGGGACAAAGGCTGCCTCTACAAGAGGCATTTAAAGCTCTTTCAAGGCGTATTAAAAAAATTACCTCTACAAGAACGGAGCGCAAATCGGGCATAGAGGCGCGTTTTCTCTCCGATTATGCGCATTATCGAATGGGCGTTAAATAGCGAGTTTTATTTTGCTCCAGCCCTTAAAGCGCATTTTGCCTATGTGAACAAGCGATTCTCCGCATTAACTACTTGTAAAGCGCATTTGAAACAACCGGTAAGGTCACCTGTTGAGTGGTCAATTGACCTCCTGCATACAAGCATTTACGATAAAGCGCTTCCGAGAAGATGCGCATAATCGGAGGAACAGGCGTCAAACGGAATCCATCTAGAGGGGGTTAAAGACAGGAAAGGGATAGAGACACAAAAGGTAACCAAAATGGTCGGGGCTGGAGCAGCTCCCCTAAAAGAAAAGTTACAATGTTTTGGCATTTTAGTTAGACAAAAAGAGGACATGATAGAGTGGTATAAAATTATGCATGGTGTGAAGAAAGTGGATTGAGATAAGTATTTCTCCCTCTGACAAAGTGCATAATTAAATTATGGAATTTGCTGTCACATGTTGTGGTAATTGCCACCAACTTAAATGGCTTTGGAAGGGGATTAGATACATTCATGGAGGATGGCTATCAGTGGCTACTATCATGATGGCTATATAGTACCTCCAGCATCAGAGGCAGCAAGCCTTTGAATATCATGGAACAACAGTGGGAAAGGGCTGTTGCCCTCATGTCCTGCTTGTGAACTTCCCATAGGCATCTGGTTGGCCACTGTGGGATCTGGACTAGATAAACCTTTGATTAAGGAGGGGTGAATTTGAGCAAATGCAGTTACATGCTTAAATATTGGTTACAGTTGGGAATTAATTCTCATTAACAGAGAAGTCTGTTACTGATTCAGGATAAGCTTAGTTGAATAATACCTATGTTTCAAAGCCATACTTTTTTACCTGTGAAATCCTACATGCATTCTTGTTTACTTTTATTGAACAGGAAATATCAGGAGTTCAACTGAAAAAAATACATAAACAATAATAGTTTGCTGCAGACTATTGCAGTAATAAGAACTGTACATATTTTCTACACCATGTATGTATAGTGGGTATATGTAAGAGGGATTTTTGGTACTTAAATTAATATCCTTTTCCTAGAAACTGTTGCCATTACTATTGAGAAAATGCTCCTTCTCTCTGCAGGTCCGTGGTACCCAGATGTTGATGGACTACAACTCCCATCACCCCAGCCAGCATGGCCAATTACTAGGAATGATTGGAGTTGTGGTCCATCAACATCTGGAGACCAAATGTTTGGAGCGACTGCTGTAGGCCATGTGCAAGCCCTTTAGGATGTCATATATGAGGCTATCCAATGCCCTACCCTGCCAATACCATTCCTTGTCACTAAATGCCATGTTGAGAAAGGCGGTAAGCTATTGCTGCACTGGAACTAGCATTATCACTCCTAAGATTTGTCGTCTGAGGGTGTCTGCCAGCAGCTTTAATGATTGGCAATTGGTGACTTAATCTGGAGTTTCATAGTGGTTTCAATTTTCACAAACATCTGAATTTGGGAGGCAAGAGTCTCTCCACAATGTCTTGGGCCTACTTCTCACCATGTGGATAAATTTGTGTCTGTGCTATACCACTACAGACTGTAGATGGGGTATGGGGAGGCTGACAGGATTGAATGCCTTGTACAAGAAAATTCCCTGCACATAGAAAACTGGTGTGTTGGGAAGATAAGTGTGCTAAAATTCTATTTCCATTTGTACGGAGGAGTATTCATTCATGTGAGCCCCAACATATAGTCTGAAGTGGTATTGTCCTTAATTATATTGAGGGATCTTTTTAAAGGCAGGCTTGCTTCTAGATAGGAGATACTTGAAATAAATCCTAGAAACTGAGTTATATATGCATTGGAATTTATGTGATGACAGTCTTTACATGTTTTTTGTCATATGTTTTTCCAGTTCTCTGGCAGATAGCCATTTCACACTAGTTGTTGGGTAACAATATGGTACCACATTTTGGCTATGTATGTTTTATTTATTTTAAGACCACGGCAGTCATTAAGTAGTCTTGAAGCAGCAGTGAAGGAGGTAGAGGAAATTCCCGCTTACCTTCCCAATGGTATAGCTCTAAAAGATGCTGTGAAAAAAGCCAAAGATTGGCTACAGGAAGCAGAGGGCTTGCAGGTAGGAAAAATATATTTATTCATTGCTAGTGATATTCCTACTTTGATTTCACTAAAACTTCATTTGTTCCTGGGGCCTGCGTAGTGTTCAACTATTAGCAGAAATTAAGTGTTAACAGTTGTGTAATTTAGGGTGACCAGATAAAATCCAGGACAGGGCTCCTGTAACTTTAACAGTTGTAGAGAAAAAGGAATTTCAGCGTCATTTGTATGCAACTAGTTCCTGGTGAAATTCCCTCTTTATCACAACAGTTAAAGATGCAGGGGCCCTGCCTTCTTTTGTATATGGTCACTCTAGTATAGTGCATGCACCTTTAACTGTTGTGATGAAGAGGGAATATCCCCAGGAACTAATTGCATACAAATGACACTGGCTGAAATTCCCTTTTCTCTACAACTGTTAAAGTTACAGGAGCCCTGACCTGGATTTTATCTGGTCAGCCTAGTGTAACTGGTGTTTTCCTTCAGGAGACGAACAGCGTTACTCTTCTGAATTTTAGCAGATTTATAATACAACTCTCTTGTAATCTAGAAGCATATTACTGACAAAACTAACAAAAAGAAACTTGCATCTAGTTTTGGTTGATTTTGCAGCTAGAACAGATATTTGTTACAATACAGATTATGAAAACAGAGAAATGTTTACTTCCATCTGTCAATTTTTTAAAATTCATCTGTATGTATATCTTCAATTTCATAGTATTTTATCTTTATTAAGGCATTTGTTTTTAACATTTCTGCACTACTAGGCTGGTGGACGTGTACCTGTGTTAGATACACTTGTGGAACTTGTGTCAAGAAGTCGGTCTATTCCAGTACATCTGGAATATCTGCCAAGACTAGAGTCATTAGTGGCTGAGGTTCAAGCTTGGAAAGAGTGTGCAATCAATACTTTTTTAACAGAGAACTCTTCTTATTCTCTTCTTGAGGTAAGCAATTTAGATTATATACAGATCTTTTTTGGGTGTGGGTGTGTGCGTGTGTATCAGATATAGAAATTAAGCAAGTAGTATTAAATATTAAAGCTCTGCCAAATGTTTGCCTGAGGACATTTACAGGATAAATACTGTGTTTCTGAGGGGGCTCTTGTGTTTAATGTTTTAAACATTATTTGCAGCCACTATGTTTCCAGGCTGCTGCTTCAGTGCAATTTTTTCCCACTCTTTCTCTCCTTGCTAGAGTGATACCAGGCAATAACAGAAATGTGGGGAATTATGATGATATCACTGAGGACAAATGTAGCTGAGTTAGTGAGGGCAGTGCTTTCAGGATGGATCATGTGTGTGTGATCCTAAGCACTGAGAAGAGGATTGCTCCCCTAAGGAAAGGATCCCACTGTGGTGCCTCTTTTAAGATGGCAAAGCATGTACAAATGGACAAGCGGAAGAGGAATTGTGCTGTAGGAGCAATACCCGGTCTGCTCCCTGGTGGTTCCTGATTCTAGATAAAAACTTTCCTTCCCTCTTTCCCCCAACTTTGGCTCAGTCCTGTTAAGCATTTTATTAACTTATTTTGTCAGATTTTCAAAATATATTCTAAAATGTATTGTATACTTTGCTCTCTTTTTCTTCAGGATAGAGGGTAATTTGGAATTTGCATCCCAGGTGTTTACTTTCTCATTGAATCGATCACGCAAAGAAGATGCCTGTAATCTTGTCTTCAGATTGATCTGCCTTTGCTGTCTTTGTTTTGGGATAAACAGTG
Organism: Anniella stebbinsi; assembly: GCA_029215795.1. Classification (NCBI taxonomy): domain Eukaryota; kingdom Metazoa; phylum Chordata; class Lepidosauria; order Squamata; family Anniellidae; genus Anniella; species Anniella stebbinsi. The sequence continues at coordinate 40,791,749 of JARDYH010000004.1, read as the reverse complement.
CAGTTATACTTTTATTATGTTCTTGGCAACTGCATAGATACTTAATAAAATCTGATATACTTTGAATTCTAACATGTATTATAGTTGCCTGTATAAAACTAATAGCTGTTTAAAGTCACGTTGACAGGGTTTTTGCCAATGTAGATTAAGCATGACAACTGCTGAACAGTTACAATTCTGTATGCTTTTCTGTTGTGCTATGGCATGACCTCTCAAGAGGTGTACATGCTCCTCCCTTGTGGATTTCAGAGACCTGTTTAAGACCCATCCATTTGAAAAGGATTGCGATGGATAGAAGAAAAACCTTTGGAGCTTTAGCTACTGAAGCAATGGTCTACAGCTTATCTCAGTATCATTGTTTTGATTTTGACTTTACCTTTTATTATTGTGATGATTTTAATTAATGTAATTTATCCTGACTTAACAACTGACTGCTGGAATGTAGTTGAAGTATTGTACAATCTGCTATAGGCTTAGAGATGTAAAAATTCTGGAAATGTTGAAGCCATGGGAAAAAGCAGTTTTTCCAGTGTTTTTGAATAAAACTGGAAAGTTTAAGAAACACTGAAACGCAAGCATTGTTTACTTTCTTATTAAACCTAGCTTTAAGAGTATGAAATGTATCCTGCATGATGTAGTCTGATACAATTGTGAGTTGTGGTATATTTATGATTTTTTAAACGGTATAAATGCCTTACTTTTATTTAAATATTAATTGCATATATATTCAGTTTTGGAGAGAGATCTGCAAGCTGATGCCCTTTAAAATGCTAATTGGCATATGCTAATTTTTGCCATTTGGGGAAAATAGGAATAAAATAGAAACTTATCAACATTGTAGTAAATAAATGAAAGGAAGGTTCTATTATTTAGGCTTTGAAAAAAGCCCTGGATCTAAAGAACCATTTAACTAGTTTTGCATGACCAAAGAGGCTTTGGGTTTATGTTTCTTAAATAGTAGCCACCTATGCCTCACAGCAGACCTCTTTTGAAACTGAGGGGAATTTTAAAAGCATCTTGCAAAATGACAATGGTGTCTACCATTCCAACTGAATAATGTTTCAATATCCTACTGAGTACGCCCAAAGTAGCTCTTTGGATAAAGAAAGCAACAGCATTCAAAGATGATTCAACTATCGACTTCTCACAGAGTGCTCTCTCTCTTTTTTGTCTGAGGCCTGGTTATACATGCAACAATGAGATTGTGGAATCCTAGGGTGATAAGAGTAGACTGTACTACTTCAGCCTGCAAGTAGGGACCACATTTTCAATGCACTAATCTGTTGGGGTGGGTGAGTGGGGAATCCCTGCACATGTAAAGTGTTACAGTCTACAGGTGAAGGCAGTCTGATTCCCGCTACATGTTTTAGACTACAACTTCCATAAGCCTCTGCCAGTATGACCAATGATCAGGGATTATGGGAATTGTAGTTCAAAACTTCTGGACGGTACCAGCCTGCCTATTCTGGTGTTGCTTCAGAACTCTACCATCTCATTCTACTGCATGTGTAGACCAGGCCTGACTCTCTCTAAGTTCTGTTTCCTCTCTTTCTGTCCCCCCCCCTGAAAGAAGACACACAGAGTCAACAGTTATCCTGCACCTCACTATCTATGGGTAGATCGCTCAGACTGAGGGAATTTTAGTCAATCATTCTGGACTCCTGGCATCAAGAAGACCACCTTTTCCCCAGGAAGAGGTTTGGTTACTGAACAGATTTGTTGTGGCATTAGCTTTTGTGGACTAACACCTACTTCATCAGAGGCATGAAGTGTTATCCTCACTTGGTGCAAGGCATATGTGTGTTCATAAACTCTCAATACTGGAGAGGTACAGACTGTGCAGAGTTCAAATGTACAAGGTAAGCATGGTAACCCGTATACAACACCAATAGTTGGCTGTAATGCTGTGTTCCTAGCCTTGCTATGTTAAATAACACCCACTGTATAATGGGAGATTCTTGGTCAGATTGAGTCCTAAACAAATACAATAAAACGTACTGATAAAATCTAGAATGCAATTTTTGTTTGAAATTACTGCTGTATTGTATAGTTCTTCTTCGTGGTCTCTGCGCATCACACATATGGGCTCTGCACCTGCATGGAGCCTGGTTCAGGAAACTGAGATTGAGGCAGGAACCCCTTTAGACATGTGCATTACTGCGTGGGGGAGGAGTTCCTGCCTAAAATTCCTCAACTATAGAAGTTTCCCAAATGAGGCTCCGCACAGGCACAGAGCCCATACGTGTGAATGCACAGATGACCACTTGAAGAACTACAGTTAACAGGTAAGCGACTTGCCTTTGCTGTGCTTATCAAGTATACATTTGAGCTTTTGCATAGAAATGTCACAAACCATCTCTTGCATTGCATAGCCTTTTGGTCCCACTGCTTGCAGTTTTTCTCTGAAAATACGACTGTGTTTCTTATATCTATAAATAATTTTGCTGAGGATAGCACTTCATGTATCTGATAAAGTGAACTCTAGTCCACTAAAAATATCTCACAATACATCTATTAATCTTTAAGTTACCAGAGGACTCTCTCTTGTGTTTGCTGTAACAGACTCACATGCTTAACACTTTTGAATTTGCAAAGCAATTATTACTGCCAGTCAGCCACCAAGCCATACCAAGTTTCCATTAACAAAAGAGAATGTTTACCCCTTTACACAAAGATATTGCATATAAGCTTGTTTTCAAGCTTCTAGTTTTTCTCTTGCCTAGACCACCCTTTACCAAGTCTTGTTCTGAAGCAGTCCTTCTCCCGAGGCAGCCACAACACAAGTCTTTCAAACCTAACATTAAATATATTCAGACATATAAACATTAACGTGTGGAGATAAACACACATTTACTAAATAGTCTGGATGAATAGAGAATACATCAGAAAGCTAAATTAAATAAAAAGGGAAATATACTCTAAGGGTTTTATTGGGTGTGAAAGTGAAATTCAGCTCAAGATATAACAGCCCATCATACATATGCCACTATTGTTCAAACAGTTCAAGAAACAGAGCCTAATCCCTAAGTATTCGTTGCATGGCCAGAGTGGGGGTGTCTCTCCTGTTAAATGCAATCCTCTCTACTTCTAATTTCCCCTCTGGATTTTCTAGTTAAAAAGGGCCTTCAGGGTAATGTTACATGCATCTATGTGCAAAATCTAGTTTGGTCATTTAGACTCCCAGGTAACATTGATGTAGGAAAAAGAAAAGGAATGTTGTTGGAATTGGTAACCTTGAAAATTAAGGTGACTGGTAGCTGTAAAAGTTTAAAGAGACTGATGTGTAATCTTCCATTTCTGGGCTGTTTAGCATATCAGTGCTGAGCAGTGTTAGGTACCTCTGTTGTGAAGCACTGCCTCATCCTCTGTAAGCCTCCCAGGAATATCTTATTGCACTTCAAAAACTTTTTGGGTGTGGGTGTGTGTGAGCTTTTTTAGGTGAAAATCTACAGAATCAACTTGCATCTTTTATCTTTAGTGCAACAGACTAACATGGTACTTTTCTAGAATTTATCTCTACCTTTGGATGACTCTTTAAAACAAGGAGATAAGATTGCTAGTGTTGCACCAGAATAAATGTTTGTTTTGGCTTTTCATCAGGTGTTGTGTCCAAGATGTGATATTGGAACTTTGGGATTTAAAAGAAAAGCAAAGAAATTAAAAGAGCCTGTCCCAAATGGGAAAAAGAGGAGCACCAAATTAGAGAGTTTAAATGATTTAGAAAGGGCTTTATCTGAGAGTAAAGAAACTGCAGCTGCGGTATGTATATGCTTAAAATGGGTTTGCGGATATGTATTTAGTAGATTAGCTTCTTTTAAGATGATTCCGTTTTTTTCATTCCTTCCAGCATGGAGGTGCAGTTATACTTTTTTTGGTCTAGTATACCTGTGTGTGTGTACTCTCAAAAATACATTTTTAAAAATCTGCCTACATGAAGATTGAGATGGGGCTGTACACATCAGTTTGGAATGCATTTTCTGTGACTAAAAGTCAAGCCTCACATTCTACATGTGAGAATACCTCAACATTTGAGCAGCTGGCAGACAATGAGCCATATATATATATGACAAGAATAAGAAATTATCGAGGCTACTCTCTAGAACCAAGCTGTCTTGCAAGGGTTAGAGAAAATTACACTTGAGCCCATTAGCTGAAGAAACTTGTCTCTTGACAAATTTGAATGTTTTTTATGTAATTTGCTTTCAGATGGCCACACTCGGTGAAGCCCGTTTAAAGGAGATGGAAGCACTGCATATTCTGAGAGTAGCCAATGAAGAAAAAATCTTCTCTGATGAACAGGATATAGAGATCAAAGTTTGTCTCTGCCAGAGAGATCCAGCAGCACCAATGATACAGTGTGAGCTATGCAGAGGGGTCTTCCATACCAGCTGTGTTTCAGCACCCAGCAATTTGCAGGAACCTCGGGTGTGGCTCTGCCCTCACTGCCATAGATCTGAAAAGCCACCTTTAGAAAAGATTCTACCTTTACTCGCCTCCTTGCAGCGTATTCGCGTGAGACTGCCTGAGGGAGATGCTTTGAGGTATATGATAGAGAGAACCGTGAACTGGCAACACAGAGCACAGCAAATGTTATCCTCGGGGAATATAAAACTTACACAAGACAAAGTGGGCTCAGGGATACTGTACAGCAGATGGCAAACCATGGCAGGCCAATTGCAAGAGACTAGTAAGGTAAGACGCCAATTATTTCCTGATAAAGGGTCACCAGGATGAGTTGAGCAACTTTCTTGGCATTGGACAGTTTGTACATTTATCTCAACTCTGAACCAAATACTGCTAAGGCAAATTATTAATGTATTGCTGTTTAATTCTCAAGAGTTGATCCATCTACATTTTATTAGCTAAGGGTCTGCCAGTATACTGGGGCTATGGATGTTGCACTTTCTTCAGTTATGGATTTCAACTACTTCATGTCTCTACCCCGAAATCTCGCATAGAGTTAAATGAATAATTTCCTCCTGGACCCCTGCTGTCCTTGCTTGATTTGCTGAGATGTTACAGCAGGGCTCCATTACTTTTGCTTCAGGAATCTGGTCCTCTGGATGCTCTTTGCTCAGCTGTTTTGATGTTATAGTGGATTTAGTCAGGCTTGGACCTAACTGAATACTTTTCTTGGGTGGTGGTGGTGGTGGTGGTGGTGGATTAGGAAACCTTACAGTCTGAATCTATGCTTATGAGAATCCTATGTAAAATTAAATCTAATCAGTTTTGGCTACCTGATGTTACTTTGAGGGTGAAAATGTTCACCTGTTCACAGGTTTCCCTTAACCAGAACTCAGATGAAATGGTTATGTGTACTTCATGGAAGATGAAACTCCTAACCCCATGTTTAATATTTCTATCACTTTGTGAGAAAGCCTTTTGCCAACAAAAGACAGGCACATTTGGTATAATAATATATGGAAAAATCCTGCACGATCAGAACAAATTTATTGGTTTACTTTAAAAACATATAAACTGCAACTTCATCTAAAATAGGATTTCAGGGCAGTATACACAAAATACAGATTTTTACTACTATAAAAACAGATTAAAACCTGTTTGCCCAGGCATTTTATATTTGCCTTTTTGTGCTGACTGAAGTAGTTTTTACTCCCCTCGATTCTACTTTATGTATGTTTATTGTAGTATTATAAACATAAACACAGTAAAACTGAGGGGAATAAAAACTACTTCAAACAGCTAAACAATGCAAATTTAAAATGTTTGAGCAAATACAAAGTTTTTAATATGGTGCTTAAAAGAGTACAACATTGGTGCCAGGCATATCTCCCAAGTGATAATATTCCAAAGTCAGGGCATTACTACAGAGAAGGCCCTCTCTTTTATAGATGATGAATGTACTTCATTTATAGATGGAATACAGAAAAGGGCTTTCTCTGATCTTAACAGATCTGCAGGTTGATACAGGAGGAGGCATTCAGATATTTAGGCCCAAAGCCTTTTAGGGCTTTAAAGAGAAGCATCAGAACACTGAATAGGGGCTTAGTAGCAAATAAGCAGCCAGTGTGGCTCCTTCAGAACTGACATAATATGACTCTATAAAGGCAAACCAGACCAAATTCTAGCAGATGTACTACAGACTTCTTTAAGCTGGTGTCCTCTAGATGTCTGGTACATCTACAATTCCCAGCATCCACAGTCAGCAGTCATGCTGGCTGGAGATTATAGGAATTGTAGTCTAATGAATCTTGAGGACACCAGGTAGGGGAAGGCTGCTTTACTGGTTGGAGCTTCTGAACTGTTTTCAAGGGCAGCTCCATGGATAACATATTACAGTAATTTGACTTGGAGTTTACCAGACCATGAATCACTGTAGTACAGCTATCCCTGTCTGGAAAAGTACAAGGTGCTCCAAGCCCTTGAGGCCACTTGGGCCTTAAGTGACACAGTTGGATCCAAAAGCACCCCTATGCTGCACACCTTCAGAACAGGCTGTAGACCAACTTCGTGTATCTGGGAATCACCTGCTCACAGTGCCCCTTGTCTTGTCAAGATTCAAGGAAACACACAACCTTAGAACATCTAGAGTGGGGAGTTTTGTTGCTTTGACAGCCCAACCTCCCTAGTTCTGTTCAGTATTTGCTGTTGTGCGGAATGTGGAGTGCTGAGCAGATTAGTACTGAGCAGACTGGAAACACCTGTGTGAGCTGTTGAATTCTGTGATAGATAACTATTGCCCTGTAAGATTGTTAAATTGCCCTGGGTTTGTTCATTGTTTTCTGCTCTTTTGGACCATACTTCAGGAGTGGAAGTCTTGTCTAGAAAGCTCTGTCACAACCAAACCTCTTGAAAGGAAATACAGTAGCCGGATTATCTAAAATGGGGAGTTTATTATCCTCTAATCCAGGGTTATTTCTTACAGTGGTCGATCAGATGCCATTGGGAAATCTACAAGCAGGGTGTTAAGGCAATAGGGCCATCCCAAGTGTTGGAATTCCAGCAACTGGTATTCTTTAGCATGTGTCTCTGAACATGAAGTTTCTTTTTAGCTATTTTGATTAATAGCTGTTGTTTGACTTCTCCTCCCCTAGTTGTCTAGTCTCTTTTTTAAGCTATCTAAGCTAGGGCCATTACCATATTTCATGGTGGTGAATTCCATAAAAGTATGAAGTAGTACTTCGTTTTGTTTGATTGGCAGTAGTTATAGGTAGGCTGACCATATGAAAAGGAGGACAGGGCTCATGTAACTTTAACAGTTGCAAAGAAAAGAGAATTTCAGCCGGTGTCATTTGTATGCAGTGAATACCTGGTGAAATCTCCTCTTCATTACAACAATTAAAGTTGCAGGCACTATACTAGAGTGACCAGATACAAAAGAGGGCAGGGCCCCTGCAGCTTTAACTGTTGTAATGAAGAGGGAATTTCACCAGATTTGAACTGCATACAAATGATGCTGGCTGAAATTACCTTTTCTCTACAACTGTTAAAGTTACATATGGTCAGCCTAGTTTTAGGACAATTTCACAGAGTGACTCCAAGTTCTAATTTGTATGAAAGATAGTATCCACACTTTCCATGAAGTGGGCAACTTTTGGCCCTCCAAGTGTTTTGGCCTAAAACTCCCATGAACCTAGGCTGACCAGATAAAATCCAGGTCAGGGCTCATGTAACTTTAACAGCTGTAGAGAAAAGGGAATTTCAGCCAGTGTCATTTGTATGCAATTAGTTCCTGGTGATATTCCCTTTTCATCACAACAGTTAAAGGTACATGCACTATATAGAGTGACCATATACAAAAGAAGGCAGGGCCCCTGCAACTTTAACTGTTGTGATGAAGAGGGAATTTCACCAGGAATTAATTGCATACAAATGACACTGGCTGAAATTCCCTTTTCTCTACAACTGTTAAAGTTACATGAGCCCTGACCTGGATTTTAACTGGTCACCCTACATGAACTCTCCTTATTTGCTATGCTGGCTAGAGATGATGGAGGTTGTAGGCCAAAACATCTGGAGGGCCTAAAGTTGTCCATCCCTCCCACGTTCCCTTTTAGTCATCTTTTTTCTAAATTAAAAAGGCCCAACCTTTTAGCTTAGTAGGGAAGATGAAATCCAGCTGTGTTGAAGTTGGTTGCCTTTTTCTTTATCTTCTCCAGCTCTATGGTGCTTTTTTGAGATGGGTTTATCCTAACATGCATTTTTTTTCATTGCTGCTGTACACTGAGTTGTCATCTTTGAGTTAGTTGTCCACTTATAACCCCAAGGTTGTTTTCCCAAGTCACAGCGAGATAAGTCCCCATTAGTGAATTTATGGTTAGGACGTTTGCCCCGTTGTATATTACTTTACAGTTATTTAATTTTAACTCATTTGCCTCTTTGCTGCTCATTCATCCAATTTGATGAGTTTACTTTGGAGCTATTCACATTCTGTCTGCTTGGATTTCATAACTTGGTATCATCTGCAAACTTAGTTAGCGAATTGTTTAACCCCTGACTCCAGATGATTTGTGCATAAATTTAAATATCTATCCTTATTGATGTCACACTCTGTTATAGAAATAGTTTATTCCTGCCTTCTGCTTCCTATTATTTTACCAATTACCAGTCCAGAAATTACTCCATCACTGCTACGTTTACTCTGGAGCTTTTGCAGGAACTTTAGATAGCTTAGAAAGCCTATTGAAAAATACTTTAAGAAAGAAAGAATATATGTACCAGTTAACCTCTCTCTACTCATTTAAAAATGTACAAGTTTGAAGCAGGATTACTTCTGGATTGCCCATGTTGATTATTCTTAGAATGACTTGATCTTCTATATTTTTAATAATTCTAGCTTTTATAATGTTCCCTCTCAAATTTCCTGGGGAAAAGATTAAGCTGATCAGTTTGTACTCTCCTCACTTTCCTCTCAAGCTTGTTCCTGAAGATCTGTCCACTTACGAAAAACACCTAGTTCCCTTTTAGAATTTGTATACATTCATCTTCGTAAAAAATGAGTTATATAACAGAACTTTTTAAAGCTAAGATGTGAGGTAGGCCATTTTAATGAATAGTTAATTAAAATTGCATTTTAATACCATGATAATTCAAATTCACAGCATGTTAATTGCTTTTCTTTAATTAGGTTTCACAGACAATTGGTGCTACATCTTTCTCTTTGCCTCATGACTGGAATAACAGACCCATACATTTACATTTACACTCTCCTTTTTCTACAGGACAAAACTGTATCCCCCTTCATGGTAAGGATGCTTTAGTTATTATAGTTGACTGTGAAATTGTAAATGTAAAATTAAGAGGTTTCTTTTGTACAGGCTCATATAGTCAGGGAAGTTGTAACATAATTTCCCTTTGTTTGGCATGTGCTTTAGAAAGACACATTTTAAAGCTATGTAACTGTCACGCTGGAGGATTAAAAATTCTTGTGTTTGTCATTGTAGCCATAAGTACAGAGCTGAATGAACTGATGATGGAAGCCCAGTTGCTACAAGTCTCACTACCTGAAATACAAGAGCTGTATGAGATTTTATTCACAAAGCAGACCCCTGTTTCAAAAACAGAGCAGAAGTCATCAGTAGGACCAGCAAGTGAAAACGTAAGTATTTGGGAAGGGAGAGTTTGCTTGGGCACAGTCAGTTTAATAATGATACAAGTGATTTTTTGGGGAGAAAAGGTTTATTTTAGTTCCTTTAGTCTAAATGGAATCTTCATCTCACCCCAAAGCACACATGCACAGGTGCAGACACTCTCCAGAATATTTTTTTTATTATTTCCTTAACTAGGGTGGCCAGATTTTGGGAACCAAAATCCAGGTCCAAAATGGCCGCTCGAAGGGGGCGTGCCCGCCAACATGTCCGGCCCCCAGGGGGTGGGTCCAGCCCCAAGGGGCATGCCCACCCGAACATAGCCTTGGTCACATGTCTGATTTCACAGCACACAATTAAGACAAACATGTATTTCCTTGTCTGAAAAGCTGTGTAGAAATAGTGAGTAGCTGTAAAGACGCGGGGCAGATGTTAGACAGCAACATTATATACATTGTGATATATACGTGAAATTGCTTTCAGGCAACATGTCTAGAATTTTATCAGGTGTCACTTGTATGCATGCAGCACCTGGAGATATTCCCTCTACATTACAACAGTTAAAGCTGCAGGAGCCCTGCCTAGCATGACAAGATACAAAAGAGGGCAGATATACACACCCCGGTAAGAGCAGCAGTAGCAGCATCCACACACACCACATGCTCACCAAAGGCAATAAAAACTAAAATCTACATACTCCTGCACGCTCACCCAAAGTGGGGGAAAACTCCACACCCCCCAAAAGCAATTAAAACAACACAACCTGCCTACACACACTTAACTTGGGGGGGGGATAGAAATCCACCCCCACACTCACCAAAGACAAAATAATAATGACAATAATAATAATAATAATACTACACCCACACAATGCAAAATAACACAAAAACATGCACACACCCATTGCAATATGAGCACTTTATGAAAGTAAGAGATGTATTTTCAAGTGTTTTTTGTTTGTTTATTTGTTTTATTATACTACAAAGTTCCATGAATAATATAATGCGCACATTACTTCCATAATTGCCCAAAGATGAAGTGTTATATTGTAGATGTGCTTCTCATTCAGTACGTGCACAGTCACTGCCTAACAGACTGAAATATAAGAAATGGCTACACATTACTTAACTCTCATTTTAATGTATGTTTCTCATAGAATGACTGTCGAGGGAAGAGAGATGGCTTTTGCTCTATGGAAAAGAAACTGAAGAGACGTTTTGAGAGAGGGGAATTCTGCAGTGAGATGAGAACAAGAGTAAGGAAAATAACTCCCAAAAAGAAAAAACTGAAATTGACTAATTTGAGGGAGCTGAGTACTAGCAAGCTGGAAAGAGAGAGGTTGTTTGACATTCAGCGCTCTGGTGAAAGCCAGTTGCTTCTTTCAGATATGTCCTTTTCTGAACAGGAAGAGTCTGAAGATGAGGATGCCATTTGTCCAGCTGTCAACTGCCTGCAGCCTGAAGGTGATGAGGTAAGTGGAGGGGAAAATCTGTAGATGATGTAGGAATGGTATGATAAGAAATGCATGATACAGAGTTGGCCTTGTAGGCCATCAAGTCCAATCCCCTGCTTGATAAGAAATCTAGAGTTAGAGCATCCTCCAGTAGTTCACTCTCTCGATCTTAAACCCATTAAATCTTGCCCTGCCCTCTGGGGCAACAGGGAACAAGTCTTTGCCCTCTTCGCAAAGAATGCTATCATGCCCCCCACCACTGCTTTTTTTCTCCAGGCTAACATACCCAGTTCCTTCAGTCTTTTCACAGGACATACTTTTTGCATTCTACTGCTATTTAACTCCAACTTCTACATTTCCCCCTTTTAATCTGTGTGTATATTCTTTATTACATTGCTATACCGCCCAATAATTGAGGATTACACTTCATGCTTCTAATACAGTGGATTCTAGTCTACAGAAGTTTATGCAATAATCAGTGTTAGTCTATAAGATGCCATAAGACTTCATTGTTTTTTGATGCAATGGACTAATACATTTCCTCCTCTAGAAATCATATGACTTTGTTTTCTGTACTACTGACCGTCTTTGTTGCCCTCCTCTGAACCAGTTCTATTTTTGACTACATCCTTCTTAAAGTGTGGTAGTTGGAACCAGATACAGTACTGTTAGATAGCTGGTCATGTATCTGTACAAAATTTGCCAATAATCAGATATAATTGTGTGATATGTTATATTTGTTGCCTTCTGAAGGGTTGTCTACTTTTTGCATCTAGGTGGACTGGGTCCAGTGTGATGGCTGCTGCAACCAGTGGTTCCATCAAGCGTGTGTGGGTGTTTCTCCAGAGATGGCAGAAAAAGAAGATTACATTTGTGCAAGCTGTACTGGAAAGGACTCTCTATATAAAAAGTAGAATGGCTGAAGAGCATTCAGGACTCTACAAGAGAAGATAATGAGATTTTTCTCCATAAAGCCACTGGGCTGGTTTTAGAGCCAAGTTGCAAATGGTGCTACTTCTATCCTCATGGGATCATTTTTCAAAACTTAAAACAATTTGACACTTTTGTATTTTTATCCTTAAGCTGTTTGTGGTTATTGAGGTTTGAAATGCTGTTTAGCCAGGGGTTCTCGCCAATTTGGAAGGCATCAAACATGCACCTTTTCATGTATAGCATTTAATTACCTCTTTGGAATTTACCAGCACACTTAATCAATTCTGTTTAAGTGCAAAACACTGCACTATGAATCCCCATAATTCCTCTTTTTGAAGAAATCCTGTTTACTCTCTTGAACGTTTTTGAAAACTTTAGATTTTCCCCCCACTTTGATTTTTTAGACTAGGTTTATTTATCTGAGCAATAACTTCTGTGTCTGGTTTCAGTGACTGGAATTATAATTCTGACAGCGTGTTGGTGCTTTTAGCATTGGTGAATGTACAGAAAGCAAATGTTTAGTTTCTAGTGTCACTGATGGACTAGTGATGTAGGAGACAGAAAAGCTCTGTAAAGTAATGGCCACAGCTGTATTTTGGCTTTTTCTTCTTTTTTGGTAGCTTGTATCAAACGTTGCAGTTTATATTGTGGAATAAACCCTTGGTTATGTTACAAAATTAAAAACTGGTGTCTTTAGAGAGGTTGAATTGCAACCACTTCTCACCCTGATCAGTTTTATGGTGTAAGTTTTCACACGTTACATTTTTAAAGCATCATGCCATTGCATTTTCAGACTAATTTCTCTAATGCCAGAGAGATTCTGCCCTTTAAAAAAAAGAAAAAAGTCCTCTTCCTGGCTACCTATGGCCAATTAGGCAGGGAAACTTCACAGATTTGGTGGTGGTGGTGGTTTATGCCATAAATGGGTAGGCAAGTGGGTTAGCATGATTTTTGGGGGGCTATTAACTTTTTTTTATTTGTACAATAAAATCAAATCCCCAAAATGCATCAAACAACCATCAGAAAATATTAATATCATAAAAAACAACTCATAAAACCTGCAAAACCAAAGTATATGCAGAGAGAGAGAGAGAGAGAAAGAGAGAGGGAAAATAGCTTTAACTTCAATTTATAATGAAGACAGAGAATTTTTACCAGAAGACCTTCCTAATCAATCATATATTGGCCAAAGACTTATAACATAAAGAGTGTTGAGGAGGGTCCGTGGCTTAGTGGTAGAGAAGTCTCAGGTTCAAACCCTGATATTTCCAGGTAGGTCTGAAAAAAATCCTGCCTGAAAAGAGCTGCTGCCAGTCAGTATCAACAATATTGGGTTAGATGGGTCAATGGTCTGGCTCAGTAGACCCATGGTCTGTTGTAGGGTTATTTGAAGGTTGTTTTCCCCTCCAACAACCCCTGCCACCCAGATTCAGATGAACACAGCAAACCATGGCACTCCCCAGGAGCTGAATATTCAAAATGGCTATTAGCACACACCACAACCCACCATGGCTTAAATAAGCCATAGTAGGCTGTGATGATTATGTAAATCTGCCCAAAATAAGTACAGATCTGTGGCAATTGTCTAAATCTACCAAAACTTTGACTAGGAGGTTGTTCCTAATTATGTTAATTCTTTTGAATGGTGTTGCGTCTAGCATGGTCTCCAGATGTGCTCCTTCCACAAATTCTACATACCTCGAGATAACACCACTAATATGTACTTAGAATGCAGCATTTGATATTAGGCCAGTGGTTACCATACCTTTTAAAGCAATTCAATCTGGTGAAAATCCTATTTGATGTATCTTGTCTCTGCAGACCAATAAGCATCTCCTCTCAATCCCCATTACCTTCCTTTTTTTAGCTAGTGCTATAAGAGAGATGCATTTTTAAATTAAATTCTTTGCCTTGGGCTGTATGTTTTGGTGGGGAGAGCAGAAAGAACCTACTGTATCATTAAGAAGAAGGGGTGGGAGAAAGGTTGGCCAATGTTACATAATTTCATTTTTGCCAGGTATTGCTTACCTCCTGTGCCCCTCAGCTTCAGAAGCACTGCATTATGGAAAAGAAAACAAAAGCTTAAACCTTACTTTATTCTGTGTCCACTAAAAAAGTACAGCCTACATGAGGTTGGATTTACACAGTGGTCTCCATGGTTGTCTGTAGAAAAGCAAGATTAGTGTGTGGAAAATGTTATCATGATAGAATCTGGAAGCAGTTCTTAAATACAAGGTACTGATGTAATGAAATTGTGCTGTCTTACATGGAAACATTTTAATATGTTCGTGTTGTTACAGTGCTGGTCTATAGAAATCAGTGTTCTTTTGAGCATTTTCTTTTCTGAAAGCTGTTACACAACAAAGTCAGTTAGAGAACTTTGACTTAAAATAGTGACAATAAAATGGGTTTAGTGCAAGTATTAGTAAAAGGCCAGAAATAATGCATCTGTGTTCATCGAGGATGTTTATAGGTTCAGCTTTTGTCATTATGGAGTCACCAACCACATGCTACAGATCTCACTGCTTCCTGCTCATCAAATCCAAATGCGTATATTTCATTCTTGCTACAGCCTAACAAATTACTTTTCCTCAGAAAATGTGCTAGCTCAAGAGGAAGAACCCTATAGGACTATTGTGACTATTCAGCCCTTGCCCACGGTCTGATGCAGCCATCTGCAGTGGAAACAATGGGGTATAGTGTACGTTGGATTTGTAGAAAATACACATTTTGCCTATGGTGTTGCATGATAATCGAAAGCATTCCACAACTACACTTTAGGCTTGTTGTAACAGTCCCCGCAGGTCTTTTTAGCACTTCATCTCATCTTCATGTAATGAGGGGGTTGGGGTTGGAAAAATAACTTTGCTACAAAGGAGAATGTGTTGCTGCTGGAGGGGGGAGCAGTTATACTGATACTTACCCTTTTTTCTTCGTCCAGCTACATTTCCACCACTTGGGGGGGATTTTGAAATTGCTACATCCTCTCACTCTGCAGTGTAATTGACTAGACTGAATGGAAATTTCAAATGGTAAAGAGCTTGGTACATTTGTTTCAAGGCAGCAATCCCAAGTGCACTTTTGAAATAGTGAGGCATCGCTGTTATTCATCACTTTTCAAGATAGCGTAATTTGGATAGCCCACCTGGATGCATATGTCTTGCAACAAGACAACAGGCTGGTAGGTATGGTAAGTATTATTTTTGTCTTTACCTAGGCTGACCATATGAAAAGGAGGACAGGGCTCCTGTAACTTTAACAGCTGTAGAGAAAAGGGAATTTCAGCCAGTGCCATTTGTATGCAATTAGTTCCTGGTGATATTCCCTCTTCATCACAACAGATAAAGTTGCAGGCACTATACTAGAGTGACCATATACAAAAGAAGGCAGGGCCCCTGCACCTTTAACTGTTGTGATGAAGAGGGAAATTCACCAGGAACCAATTGCATACAAATGACACTGGCTGAAATTCCCTTTTCTCTACAACTGTTAAAGTTACAGGAGCCCTGTCCTCCTTTTCATATGGTCAGCCTACTTTACCTCATTATCCAGGAAATATTCCTTCTGTTGTCTTTTGCGTTAATAGTGTTTGGGATCCTCCCTGTTCCTTTATCCTATAAAGGGAAGCAAGTTGTGATGAACCTCTAGGGTACCTTTCCTAATCTGGTGCCTGTCAGAAGTTTTGGACTACAACTCCAATCATCCCTGGCTTGGCCATGCTGCCTGAGCCTGACCAGAGTTGTAGTCCAAAACATCTGGAGGGCATCAGGTTAGGAAGGCTGCTTTAGGGTTCAAGATGTACCCCTTTAGTCCTCTTTCTGGTGCTGTTCAGGCAAGGTGTTCCAGCTGGCCTGAGGAAGCAATTTTGTCCTGTCTGGCTTGGAGCCATCTTGTCCCTCTGTTCTGGCAATACCACTTTTTGAAGTCCAGGGACAGGCTACCTGCCCACCCTTTTGCCAGTAGCGCAAGATGCAAGGAGTGGGAAATTGTGTGTTCCCTGCTCCGCCACAGCACTTCCTCCATTGGCTGCTGCCAGAAAAGCAGCTGGCATGGCTTTTCAGAGAGCCGGCCAGGCCCAAATGCCTGGCGCTGAGGGGATCCTTCCTTAGAGTCAGGCATTATAGGCAGATGAGTGTCACTGGAGATTGCCTGTACTGCAGGCAATCTCCAGGGATACTCCTCCTCCCACAATACCTGGCCCCTCCCCCCGTTTTCCTGCCACATTATCTGCAGCAGTTTGGGGAATTTTGCCCATCAATACCTTGCTCTCAGGGGTCCTTCCTCAAAGTGAGACATTTTGGGAGAAGTGGCCACGGAGGTTGCCTGTGTTACCACAGCTTTAGCTATTGGGCGGTATAGAAATGCAATAAATAAATAAAAACGCCCAGAACAGCTCTCTGGAGTGTCTGCTCAATACCTTGTTCTGAGGGGTCCTTCCTCATTGTGAGGCATTGGGACCTGTGAGTGCTCCAGAGAGCCCTGCTATATGCTTTATTGTTGCTGCTTGCCAAATGCTGTAGGGCACTGTGCTTCAGTGATTCCAGTCCTACCTCTCGGACAGGTTCCAGATGGTGATGCTTGGGGATAGCTGCTCCGCAAAGAAGGAGCTGCTGTGTGGCGTACCGCAAGGTGCCATCCTTTCCCCAATGTTGTTTAACATTTATATGAAACCGTTGGGAGAGATAATCCGGAGGCATGGGGCTGGGTGCTATCAGTATGCTGATGACACCCAAATATATTTCTATGCCTTCGATAACAGCGTCAGCTAAGGATAGTGTGTCTCTGAATGAATGCTTGGAGGCGGTAATAGGCTGGATGAGGAAAAACAAACTGAAGCTGAATCCAGACAAGACGGAGGTGCTTGCTGTTAAAGGCCGCAACCTGGGTTTGGAGGTGTGTCATCCGGTTCTGGATGGGGTTACACTCCCCTGGAAAGACTGTGTTCGCAGCTTGGGGTGCTCCTGAATCCATCGCTCCAAATGACAGCCCAGATAGATGTGACGGCCAGGAGTGCCTACTATCAACTTCAGCTGATACGCCAGCTGCGCCCCTTCCTAGAGTTGGAAGACCTAAAGACGGTAGTGCACACGCTGATAACTTCGAGGCTTGACTTCTGCAATGCGCTGTACATAGGGCTACCTCTGTGCCTAGTCCGGAAACTTCAACTAGTTCAAAATATGGCAGCCAGGTTGGTCACCGGTACACCTAGGGGTGACCATATTACGCCAGCTTTAAAATCGCTCCACTGGCTGCCAATCAGTTTCCGGGCGAAGTATAAAGTGTTGGTTATTACCTTTAAAGCCCTACATGGTTTGGGTCCAGGTTACCTACGGTCCTCTGGAAAGAACTTACTACAGTCGGCCAAGACTAGGCTGACAACTGTTACCCAGAGGACCTTTTCTTCTGCCGCTCCCAGACTGTGGAATGACCTGCCGGAGGAGACTCGTCAACTTAACAGTCTTTTAGAATTTAAGAAAGCCATAAAGGCTGCCTCTACAAGAGGCATTTAAAGCTCTTTCAAGGCTCATTAAAAATTTTACCTCTACAAGAACGGAGTGCAAATCGGGCGTAGAGGCGCGTTTTCTCTCCGATTATGCGCATTATCAAATACACGTTAAATAGCGAGTTTTATTTTGCTCCGGCCGTTAAAGTGCATTTTGCCTATGTGAACAAGCGATTCTCCACATTAACTACATGTAAAGCGCATTTGAAACAACCGGTAAGGTCACCTGTTGAGTGCTCAATTACCTCCTGCATACAAGCGTTTACAATAAAGCACTTCCGTGAAGATGTGCATAATCGGAGGAATTATCTAGAGGGGGTCAAAGACTGTTCTCTTCCGGCGGGCATATCCAGTGGAATTTTAGGATGTTTTTAGGATGTTTTAATAATGTGTGTCATGTTTTAATCAGTTTTATGTATTTTATTATATTGTTCCCCGCCTCGATCCAAATGGAGAGGCGGGTAAGAAATAAATTATTATTATTATTAGTTGGCAAGTGGCAGGAAATGAAGCTGGCCCTGCAGGCAGTGGAAGAAAGGGTATGATCTGCTTCCCTCCTGATCTGCTTACAACACCCCAAACCACTGATAAATAAAAGTAGCAGCATTATTGTGCTGCTGTCCCCACTTGCAATAACCTTGTTATCTCTGATTACAGATCAGAGCTAACAAGGGGATTTTTCTCCTTGCCTCCTCCCCACCCCCACCTCCAGCCTAAAGGTCCACGAGGGAGCCCAAGCCTCCAGAAGCCAGATGGGGAACCTTTGCGGACCATCCCTGCTGTACATGAATAGATAACTTTTGTGCTAGATTCTGCCCCTGGATTTTCTAAACATTGAGGGCTCTACCACTAGGGCAGCCAAAAACAACTGGATCTCATCAGATGCCAGAATATTCAATTTCAAAAGTTGCTAACACAAGGTCAAGGGGGGGGGGCTCTGAGTAAAACATACTTAAGAGTCACAACACGCAGTCAACTCGCATCTCAATGTCTCCAAAATGACCAGGTGAACCTGTCCATATGAAATCCAGGGATGTTTTTGTCACCAGCGTCTCCCATAAATGGCAGCTTCGACAACAGGCAGTTCCTGGCTCAGGTGTGGCATGCAAAGCATTATGGGCCCCCTCCACAAGAATGCGCCTTTGCGCCTGGTTCCGCGATTATGCGCATTATCGCGGAGGCGCATTTACTCACAATCCCTCTGCACGGGAGGCGGCGAGAAGCGGCGAAGCGCATTAAAAGATGCCCAAAAAGCGCTTTCCAGGTAGTTAATGCGCATAATCGCTTGTTCACACAGCGAAAATGCGCTTTAACGGCCGGAGCAAAATAAAAGTCGCTATTTAACGCGCGTTCGAAAATGCGCATTATCGGGGAGATAACGCGCCTGTACGCCCGTTTTGCGCTCCGCTCGTGTGTAGGTAAAATTTATAATGAGCCTTCAAGGCTCATTAAACGCCCCGTGTGGAGGAGGCCATGGTTTCATGCTGCAATCTTATGCACACATGCATGTACTTACGAATGGCTCCCGTTGCAATCGGTGGCGTTGCAAACATGCACAGAGTTGGACTACTGGTTGATAAGTGACTTGCTTTTGCAGAATTCTGATGGACTGCTGCACCCGGTCATGGAGTATGCCTGCGTATAATGTCCCGGAGGAGGGCAGCCATAGGTGTACACAGCACATTTTATTAGGGTGTGCACCCAGGTTTTTTTTTAAAAAAAAAGGTGAACATATATTGAATACTCAGTCATAAAGAACATTACTTTTATTCATTTATTTATGAAACACTGTATACACTAATGCCTTACTCCACGTTTGGCTTGCCTGACCGTGGGAGGGCCCAGCATTGGTGGGACTTTGTGGTGACGCTAGCTGGAGGAGGGGCTCACGATGCAATATTAGCCTTCCGATCCATCCTTCTGGCCTCTCTGAAGTGAGAGGCTCCCAGCAGAGTGATTCCTTTTGGCTCCTGCTGCCAGAAGCAATGGCCTGCTGTTGGGAAGGGGGCAGTGGAGCAGCCAGAGGACCTTAATTGCTGCATCACAATTCCCCTTTGAATCCCTACTCAAGGGCCCCTTGTGCACAGCTGTGAGTGCTGCCCTTTCCTCTGCTGTAAAACTTTTTTCCCCATCCCGCCAAGGCGTCCTGTTTCCCTGTAATGCTTACCGGCAAGTTTCAACATGGGCGACAGGGGGCGCTCTTCCAGTACCGCTGCTAGCGTGATTCTCGCAGGCGCCGCTCTCTATGGACGAGCACGTCGTTGTGTGCGTGTTTGGCGCGCGTTGGCGGCAGCAGGAGCCGCGACCCTCAGTGCGCCTGGTGCCGCCTTTTTCTCTCTTTTCCCTCTGGCGCGCTCTCCCGCGGAGCTTCCTCCGTCCGTCTCTCTCGTCCCGCCCAGCGCGGCGCTGCCTGGAGGGCACAGCGGGATGTCGGGAGCGGCGGCGGCCGGCGGAGGGCCCGGGCCTGTGGCTCAGGGGTTGAAAGAGGCGCTGGTAGAGACCTTGAACGGGATTCTGTGCCCGGTGCAGGGGGTGCGCGCCGCCGCTGAGGAGCAGGTGAAGGTGTTGGAGGTGACTGAGGGTGAGTGTGTGGGAGCTGCTGCTGCTGCTGCTCGCCTGTACTCCAGGAGAGGTGGGGGGATCTTTTGCCGCTCTCAGCTGCTCTTCTGTGGGCTCTGGCCTCCCTGAGCCTCGAGTTTCTCCAGTCAGTCGGGGCTTGGTCAGTGCGGTGGGCGCAGAGGAAGCCAGGATGGAGCTTC
The DNA here is from genome assembly GCA_029215795.1 of Anniella stebbinsi. Classification (NCBI taxonomy): domain Eukaryota; kingdom Metazoa; phylum Chordata; class Lepidosauria; order Squamata; family Anniellidae; genus Anniella; species Anniella stebbinsi. The sequence goes on along the minus strand of JARDYH010000004.1, from coordinate 40,771,553 downwards.
CCTTCGTTTTTCTATTCGGGGAGGATTTTGTCCTCCGTGAGGCTTGAGGGGGATGTTCGGTTCCTCTTGGGTGAAAATTATCTGGTCTTTCTTGAAGAGAGCAAATGGGGGCGGGGAGAGTTCGCTTCCTGCCTTTGTTGCCCCCGGTTCCGTATTCACGTCAGGAACCGGGGCCCACTCATTCCTCTTCCCCAATGTCAGAAATGTCAGGCTTTCTTTCCAGATCGTATTTCTGTTCTCTGAAGGAATGCGGGGCACGTAGCCTTTCATTTCTTTATGATTTGAGCTACGGTGAAATTAGGGATAGAGGATGCTTCGCTTCGGTGATCTGGTGACGCTTTCCTAGTAAGCAGCCGAAAAGGTTTCCAGGGTACATTTTTAGAAAGTTAGGGCCACCGATGAATTGGGGGAAGTAGTAATATCTTTATGGTCAAATCACTTCTGAGTAGCCTAAAGGGTTGCGTGCAATTCGGATGTATTTACTTAAACGTGTAGTGTAAATGAAAAAGTGTGTTAAGGGTGGGTTTTAGTAAGATTATTAAGTATAGTGGAATCAAATAAAAATGGGTTGATCTTAAATCTTAATGCTAAGATGGTTCTAAAAGGAAGTGTTTGCCTTTCGCTTAAGGCTAATGCAAAAGGTAGCTTTGTATACTATAGTATCATAGGAAAAGGGATGGAATATTTTTTTCTAACTCCCACTCCTCTTTTGGAGAATTGTTATGCTCAGTGCGGTAAGTTAGCTATGTAAGTGATCATGATCATGATCTGCTATGTGGACTGGTAGAGTTCAGTAGGGGCTGCATGTCTGGACTGCAGAGATTGGAAGCACTGGATCTGTACTCTTTAATTTCCAAATTAGGCTGTCTAGATGTGCTTTAAGAAGTCTTCTGTAAACTCATAGAGTTGGGATTGATCCAACAGTTTCATAACTATAACAAAATGCTTTTGTTTAATGCTTTTGATTTGAAAGTTATGATTCTGTCATGTTAAACTTACCTAGCTGTGGTTAGTTATAACTAGCTTCATTAGCTTTTCACTGCGTGTGGAAACAAAAGTCCTGTCTCAGCATGGTTATTAATTATGAATGTATTGGTTATGCTATGAGAATGAATTCCTCCTGCTAAAATTCTAAAATGGAAGAAACATCATTTATTCTCACATCAATATAAATAAGTAAGATTATGTTGCAATACTTGGAATATTTTTAGTTAACAAATTAAATAATAAATCAATCTTTGAGAAATGTAGGTCTTCTCCCCCACAGGGAGCAGAAAGTTCCTGAAGTTGCAATATGGTGTGATGTAGTCAAGAGAGAACTGGCTGCTGGGTCATCCTGCTCCAAACGTATCATGGAAGTAGGTGGAGGTTTAATGCCTCTCCCAAGCTGGTTCCTCTTATTTAGTGAGCTTCTATCTGTAACACAGCTTTCTTGAGTAGAGTACAAAGGTAGATTTTGTATAGGAATTGAGGAGCAAGGCAGAAAAGTTAATCTTACCTGATGGCAAAGATAGCATTTTGAAAATGTCCATAGTTATTTGAAGAGAACAAAGCAACTGCATGGTCTCCAGAGGACTTGAGAACTCCATGGGAGGTATATCGAAGGATGACATTAGGTTCTTCACACGTCTTAAGATTTAGAATCTAAGATTAGAACTGCATTTTATTTTTTCTTTGTAACTTACACTATTTCATCTATACCTACCCTGCATACGTTGCTTAACTATATCTTTAAGGAATGCCGTATTAAGGTAAATAAGTGCACAATCGTATGCATGTTTAAACAGAAACAAGTCCTACAACTCCCAACATTTATACAAATGTAATAAATAAAATAACATCCTCCAACTAACGTGGCTAGTTGGGTCATGCTGGGAGTTGTAGGACTTTTTTCTATCTAAACATAGAATCGTAGAATAGTAGAGTTGGAAGGGGCCTATAAGGCAATGCATAGGATTGTGCCCTTAGTGTCTTAGGGTGCAATCTTATGCATGTTTAGACAGAAAAAAGTCTTACAACTCCCAGCATCCCCCAGCCAGCCATTCTGGGTAGGATGTTTTCCTGTCTAAACATGCCTAGGACTGCATTCTTACACATACACATGTATGTGCATGCACACCCATGTACACAAGTACAGATCAGCAAGTCTTTAACATATTACAGACAAATCCTCAAGTGTCTAGGGCTTGTTGTAGTATGCTCCTAGTTATAGGGAAAACATATATAGCTGCAACAACAAAGAGTCTTATGGCACCTTAAAGGCTGATAAATGAATTCTGGCATAAGCTTTTGTGAACCATAAGGCTTCTTGTTTTTTCTGCAATAGACTAATAGGCAGTCTTTGAAAATTATATGGAGCTGATAACTGCTAAGATAAGCTGATTGCTACTTAGAAGATCTGAAGCCAGTGCTCCTATTACAGCACAAATAATATCTGCTCATTTTAGGAGTGGTAGCCCAGAGTTTGAGGAGCTTGAGAACATGTCACACGTCTACTTTTAGCATATCTTGACTGTGTTATGTGACGTAATCATATGATATCATAGTATGGGCAAGGGCCACCATGTGGGACTGCAATCTATTTAACCTTTACATCCCTCACTCACAACATCACATTTTTATCCTGCTCTTTCCGAACAGGTGATGTGTTTTTATTAAACGTATATTAAATATTTTGTATTTTGTGGATGAACGTGCAAAATTGTGTAATGCTGAAACTGGAAATACAAGCAAATTGACACTAGTTCAGCTCGGCAGTTACTCAAGTAGCTATTCCCTATCCCAAGAGCTCTAAATTGTATTATAATAGCTATGATCCTAGTGATTGCTGTCTGGCCTTGCAGTGAGGGTAGGGATGGCCATTATAAATAGTTTCAGCCTCCCCACTCATTCAGATTTGAAACTGGGGATTTTGGGACATTTTGCTGATCCTGAAAGCTCAGGATCCCTCTTTACAAGCTCCATCTAGTGGGAAAGCTGTGACTCTGTGATTTATTGAACACTGTTCACAGCCTTGAGTAATAGCCTTGAGATTAGGCTACCTTGAGGCATTCTACATGGGGCTGCTCATGAAAACTCTTCAGAAGCATTAGTTGGGACAGCCCCATTCCTATCAAGTGCTTAGCTATGAGCGCATAATTCCAGTGTTGTGGGGCAGGAGTGCAGAGCAGTTTTGTGGTGGGACAGATTGCCCACATCCAGGCCAACTGTGGGATGGATGACATCAGAGTACATGTCCTCACATCATGATCTCACATCAAGGGTGTGGCTCTGTCCCCTGACCCCGCCGCCCTTTCCTCCTCTCTTTCCTGGAAGGAGGCATGGTATTTGATTCCCTTTCCCTGCACAAAAACGGGACTTGGTCATTGTCAGGAGGGGCAGGTGGAGTCCCTAGCTTTGTGCAACTCCTGGTGCTAGTTTGGACACTGTATGCCATGCAAAGTTACTCTGCCTACTCTGGGAAGAGAGGCCACCATTCCTGGCACAAGCCAAGTTATGCCACCCTGCATCCCCATTGTTACTTCTGATCTGAGATGATCTGAAAAATTAGTGGGACTCCAGTCTGAGGTTGGAGATAACAGCGGTGATATTGCTGCTGATGCACTGCCAATTCCCGACACCCTGCATCCCTGCTCTGATGTGGGCTGCACAACTTGGCTCTTCCCGGCATAGACTAGACTCACCGCCCTGCATCCCCAGCTGTTATCTCAGATTGGTGATCACAATGGGGATGTGGTATGGCTAGACTCAGCCGCGCTGTGCTCTTCCCAGTTTGAGCAAGTCCCGCCACCCCATGTCCCCACTGTTATCTCTAATCTGAGATTGGAGGTAACCATGGGGACTGTTCTTCAAGGGGATTCTTCCAGGGGGCAGGGCTTATAGGCAAAGCCCTGCACACTGGAGGAACCCCAAGAAGCTCTGCAAGTCTGTGGGCCAGAAGTTTTGCACTCCTGCTGTAGGTGCTCCCATTTATCTTCAAGTCACAGGATAATAGTTTTGACTGGTAAAGGCCCTAAACAGCCTAATCCCACCATAGCTTAGATGCCACTTCATTCCTTAGGTTTCATTGAAATCTCTTTATTACACCATTTGTGTGTTGACTTTACATGACAAGAGTATGTGGAGCAGTGTTCTCAGTGACAATCCCAAAGTTGTGAAACTGCATCGTCCTGGAGACTTACTACAGTCTAAGCCTGCGTGATTTCCAGAAATCCTGCTTACGGCTGATGCCTTCTGGTTGGATTTTAATTGCAATGCTTCATTTTGCATAATCATAACAAATTATAACATAATTCATATAATATTATTAAGGGATATTTTATTTGTTTTATTATATTGCTTATGAAGCCTTCAGAATGACACAGACCAGAAATTTAAATATAAAATTCCTCATGCATATGAGCTGTGGGTTAGAATAGAGCTATACAGACTGCATGGGTGAGTGTTATTACAAGGGAACAGTATTGCTGTGACAACTCATACAGTTCTGGAGGCAATTTGCACTCATAGAATGGTAGAGTTGGAAGGGGCCTATAAGGCCATTGAGTCCAACCCCCTGCTCAATGCAGTAATCCACCTTAAAGCATACCTGACAAATGGTTGTCCAGCTGACTCTTGAATGCCTCTAATGTGGGAGAGCCCACAACCTCCCTAGGTAATTGGTTCCATTGTCATAGTGCTCTAACAGTCAGGAAGTTTTTCCTGATATCCAGCTGGAATCTGGCTTCCTGTAACTTGAGCCCATTATTCCGCGTCCTGCACTCTGGAACGATCAAGAAGAGATCCTGGCCCTCCTCTGTGTGACAACCTTTCAAGTATTTGAAGAGTGCTATCATGCCTCCCCCCAATCTTCTCTCACCACAAGGAGTTAAATTTACCACTTTTCTCGGACTGTCAGAAAGTAGTTAACAGGCATGGAAGTTTGAGATTTGGCGAGGGTTTTCTGAAAGGGAATGATCTTTTGCTCCAGGCATAATCTCTGACTCACAAAAGAATCTTATGGATGTTTACTCTGAAGTAAGTCCCATTGTGTTCAAAATGACCTTCTCTTAGATAAGAAAGCACAGAATTGAAGTCCCAGTTAAACAGAACAATTTGAGAGTTTAACTGCCTACTTTCTACATTGATGTTACGTCTGGAGAAAGGAAACTACAAAAATCCCTACATAGAACAGAAATAAGAATAGAAAAAATGGGTAACCGACAGATCAGTTATCACAGGTGAAACAACTTGGTTTGAAAGATAAAGGTAATTTGCCTCTTTACTCAAACATATAAAACTGTTTATTAATGAGAACTGATGAACTTTATTGATCTTTTATTTAGTATTTATAGTACTCACTGAATGGTTAAAGCACTTCATATACATTTTCAATAATCCTTACTGTAGCCTCATAAGGTAACCAGCATTTTCATATTGTAGATGGGGAGCTGAGTAAGAGAGTATGGCTTTCCTAAGGCCACTTATGTTGCAATTGTATGCATGTTTAGACAGAAAAAAGTCCTGGCTGTGGAATGTCATAGGACTTTTTTCCTGTCTAAAGATACATGGAATTGCACCCTCAGTGAATTTGTGGCTGAGGTTACATTTTTATTGTGGACTCCTAGCTTGCAGTTGTACTACACCAGCTCTTAAAATCAAGGGCGGTTACTGGAGTATCTCAAATACTGCGTTATGTAGAACTTTAGAACATGGTGGGTTGACTTCAATTTTGCATGGCCTACATCTGAACTAGATGATCCTGAATACAGACTCTTTATTAAGATCTTGGAGGATCAGAACAAGATCCATCTAGTCTAGTAATCTATGCAAGAAAGTTAGCAACCACCAGATGCTAAGGATGCCACTCCTGCTGTTCTGTAGTAAAGTTTAAGTACCTGGTTTTGTTGAAAGCACAGTTTAGTTGTAATATCGCTTCTCAGTAATGACACACCTTTAGCTAATTATAGACATTTGTTGCCTTTGCAGTGCTAATATATTTTGACTTTTGCTGTATACAGATACTTTATTTATTATCTTTTCATTTATTTCAAAATATTTTTGTCCTGCTTTTCTGTTTCAGGGAAATACTCAAAGCAGCTTAACAAAATATAAATCAACATCTTGGTATACATTTAAACTAAAAAAAATCATAAACACAAACAATTTTAACACAGTAATCAAAATTAAAAATGGCAGTATCATTTATTGACACTGCACATGTCAACAAGTGGTAGTTGTTGAATGCAGCAGCGTCAATAAATGATACTGAAACTCACTGAAAGATGTATTCTTACTACTAACAGAACCAAGGCACAGTGTAACTTTGAAGGCACAATAGAGAAGGTCTTATCTCATGTGCCCATTGGTTTTGTTTGATTGGAGCGGGGCATAGAACAGAGCTTCTAAACTTGCACTCCGTACTTAGGGCAGGTTCTTATGAAATAAGGTAATTCTTGATACCTAGTCCTATTCCATTTAAGGTTTTAAAAGTCAGAAACAAATTGGAAAGCAATGGGGATGGGATAATATTGCAGAGAGATTATCAAACCTGCAAGCCCTAGTTAACGCCTTGCTTCAAAGTGCAGCTGCCAACTGAAGTTTCTGAATTGTCTTCAGAGACACCCTATGTAGGTGATATCGCAGTAATCTCATCATAAACTGACTTCTCTAGAAAAGGGTGCAGGTGATGCTATTAAAAGAGCTCCTAGCCACTATCACTTCAGGTGCAGAGCTGGATCGAGGAGCATTCCAAAACTGAGAACCTAATTTTTAAGGGGGAGTGTATTCTCATCCAAAATGGATTGTATATAGACGCCCAGGCTCCCAAATATACCAACAAACAATATTTCCACCTTGTCTTGGTTAAATTTAAGCTTGTTTGCCCATATCCAATCCCAAACTGATACCCAAAACTGGTTCAGAGCCTTCTTGAGTTCAAATTATTCCTAGTCTATGATTACAAGGAGTTAGTGATCATATAATGATTCCACTAACTTGGAACTTGAGGAAGAAGTTGCTTTTCAACTCATTTGAGGTTTTCTGGATCTTTTCCAGTATAGCCTAAACACTATTCTACAAAGGGAGAGCCCTCGGGGATCAAGACTCAGTCCTGAGTATGTGGTGTTCACTGAGCCTAGATGATGGAGCCTGAACTCAGATAAAGGCTTGTTGTGCTGTTTTTTAGTACTAGTCTTAGCTTTGGTTCCACAAGTAGCTTGATGCCTAAAGTTCATGTTGATCTGAATATTTCTTAACAAGAGGAACTTTTACGATGCCGCTTCCTTTGCTTCGGATGGTCGTGCTCCTACCATAGGAACAGTGTCTCATCAAAATTCAGGAACATTTGAAGAAAGACTCTTTTTGAACTTTTCGTTGCAGTCTTTATATTATTCCTTAACAGTGTTATACTTTGTACACTCTGTTGTATTTCTAATTAATTGAAGGAAAAAAGACTCAAGAGACTAATATAAATATGGATTTGACTGGCAAGGGAGTGCAATTTTTGACACATTCAGTTCTATTGTAGGTATTTATTTATTTATTTATTACATTTGTATACCGCCCCATAGCCGAAGCTCTCTGGGCGGTTTACATAGGATTAAAAACAATTAAAAACAATATACAAAAATTAAAACAGCAAAAATATACAACATACACACAATCTGTACATTTAAAAACCACTTCAACACTTCAAAAAGCTACAAAAACATAACAAACCCAGGCTCCTCAGATATTGCGAAATGCCTGAGAGAAGAGGAAAGTCTTGACCTGGCGCCGAAAAGATAACAATGTTGGCGCCAGGCGGGGAGATCGTTCCACAATTGGGGAGCCACCACAGAGAAGGCCCTCTCTCTTGTTGCTGACCTCCGAGCTTCCCTCGGAGGAGGCACTCGGAGGAGGGCCTTAGATGTTGAACGTAGTGTTCGGGTAGGTTCATGTCGGGAAAGGCGTTCCATCAGGTATTGTGGTCCCAAGCCGTGTAAGGCTTTATAGGTTAAAACCTATAAAGTGAGAGATTTAAAGCAAGGTTCTGGCACCATAATTCTCTAGTTGAGAATTAGTTTACATCCATGAAAATCTAAACTTCCTGCAAAAGTTATTTAGTCATGTCACTACGGGGTGGGGCATCCCACAGGCAACATGCTAACCCATCATGGATTGTGTTGTGCAAGCCCAGTAATTGATCTACTGCAAAGAGCATAGGGGAGTTCTTCCTTAGAGAAGTCCTCACTCATAGTGTTTACATGACTGGACTTTACTGAGCAAGCAATTTTATAAACAATAACTCCAGAATGATGAAACATATCTTCTGGGTTCTTCTTTATCTCCAAAGTGAGCCATAACTATTTTTGTTTTTAATGCAGTTTTACAGGTATGAATGAGTATATTTACTGAACTGAGTTCAGAGGCAGCAGAATACAAGCTTTTCATTCTTCCACTAATTCTCACGATGAAAGAGGCTTAGATGCTGGCAGTGTTGCAGCAGGCTGGAAAGCTGGTGTCAGTTCTGCCAAATACATTTGGATTTGTAGAGGAGGAGCAATGAAGAAGTAGTGATGCAGGATATCTCCCATCCCCACACCTATTTTTGATGGACTATGGTGGACTTCTGATATATCCATAAAGAATTGGGACAGGCTTGCATACTAAGGGGGACTGCAAATAGTCTGGGAGGGGGCTGTAATTGTTCTGCAGGCCTATGTTTGCTCATCATTAATCATGAAAATAGGCCACAAATATCTGACTAGGGGAGAGAGAGTACAGTTTCTCTGGCAGATTCCAGGTACAGATTATTGACCTGGGCCACAAGTAAATTCTTAGTCGAAGTTATCATTTTGGAACTGAACTGCTGCCATGCGTATGTCTGGATTTACGTTCAGCTGCTTGGGTAAACAGCTTCTCCAAAAAGGAAAGGAGGGGAGGGATAAACAGGTCATTTGTTGGCCTGGGAATCTAGCCAGGGATTCTATCCTTGGGGTCACACACCCCAAGGATAGATGATCCATAAAAAGTTAACTAGAATAACTCTTCCAAAATTCAAATCTGATTCTGTAGTCAGTCTCCAAGCCATAATGAACAGTTCGGCCACAAAGCAAATTCAGCTTTTTCAAATCTTACAGACTGTAGCTTCTCTGGGCAGCTCTTTTAAAAATACAAAATATATAATTCAGTTATAATGCTTCTTTAGGAAAAATGCATCTGTTTGGTTCAGTACATGTTAATGATTTGTTACAATATTAATAAGAATAAATAGGAGAAATAATTCTGCATATCTCTACTTCTGGATAACTTTGCAATTGACTTTTGCAGGTTATGCTGTTTGTCTGTAGCAGTTTGGCTGGTGGGTGACAAGCTACACTGGGTAGGTGGTTATACAAACAACCTACTGTGTTCCCATCAGACAATCAGGCAAACAAGCTGCAAACCCCCTTGCCCCTCCTCCTGTAGTTTTCATGCTCAGCCAGGCAGTTGTCCCAGCTTCCTTTGTGGCGGGGTTAGAGATCGCTTGAGAGGAGCAGAGAGGTGGCAGCGTTTCAGCTTTTCTTGCTGAGCAACTCTGTAGGTGAACTCTGTAGCACGCTATTCCACCATGGGTAAAAAAACTAACTAACTGCAGACTGGGTTCTTAGGATGGCTTATTTTGGGGGAAATAGCCCACTGTGGTGGTGGAGCATCCCACAGCCAACACGCTAACTCATCATGGCTAGTTCTGGAAAACAAACCATCATAGGTTAACATTGTGTGTGAACCCAGTCTTAGTTGACTTTTGATAAGCAGTTGTTTCATTTTGTATTTCATTGACCTTAACTATTTTTCTTACATGTCTTCACCATATACTGGAAATGTGACATTTTAGCATCAAATACTTTTGTGAATTATAATCTCTGTATATTATTCTCTTGGTTGCACTTATTTAGGTTTTATAAGATTGACAAGTTTTGTATAATGCAGACTATGGCAGTAAAATTCTCTAAGCCTGATAATTATGTGTTGCATTTCTTTACTTAACTCACCTATTCTTATTACTTGGTATTATTTAACACCAACATATTAAGACCTGGTGATGATGGTAGTAATTGGAGGGAGTTGAGAGGAGTTGAGTATATAACGCTTTATGGCTGTGCTGACTCAAATGTGGATCTAGCCTTAACTCATTGGTCAGGATGTATTTTCAAATACTTGATTCTTAAGTGACAATTGCTCTATATGCCTTCTATCTCTTATGCCACCTTTGTTTCTTTTTAAAGAACTGGGAATATAGCATTAATTTAGAAGTATGTTCCAAGTAAATGCACACAGGATTATAGCCTTAAAACCTCAATTTACCCAAGTGGTGAACATGTTCTAAATCATTTGGTTGAAATATCTGATACTTAATTGATATCAAAGAATGGATAGGAAAGTGTGTTTTGGAGTGGTTTTTGTTTGTTTGTTTGTTTTTTCAGTTCTTCTGTATTTTTCTCATCTTGAATAAAGCATTGTATATACAGCATGAGCTCTACATTGGATTACTGTGGAGCTTGTCTAATTAGGAATGTATTATTCTTTATCACCTTTATTTGGGTGATATGGGGATTGGAGAATTAAAGCAATTTTTCACATGACAAAGCATCCCTTTCTTTAAATAGCTCAGATTTCTAGATGTAACACCTTCTAACTTGTTTTCTTTTAGCTTTCTCTATCATCAGTTGAAAAGTTCCTTTTGTCCACATGATTTTTTAAATGGTGGATAGAAAGAAGTACCAGTGTAGAGCAAGAACTCTGGAGAGTAAATTGTGCAAGGAATAAAGGGTCACACATAAAGTAGAAATGCCAATGGAGTTTCTTCAGCATTATGAAACTTGATTATATTTAATTACTGGCTTTTTATACTGATTTTTATTATTTCAGAATTCGGTGTTCACTTAGCAGAATTGACTGTAGATCCCCAAGGAGCACTAGCCATTCGTCAGGTCAGTCTTTCCCAAAAGTAATGAAGGTGTTAAAATATTTCCTGAGTAATTTCCTGTTATTCCTACAACAAGATCATCAACTAATTTAGTACAGAGGCTGTGTGCTCTCCTACATTATAATTCTTCTTTCTTCTCTGCTCCCTCCATGGGTTTTTAAGGATGTTGGCTATAGTAGTAATAACCATGAGTTACACAAACTTTAGATTCCTATGGAGCCTGTAGAGAGTTGTTCATATTCCTCACTCACTAACTGGAACAACTTTGATTTTATTGAAAGTTATAAGTTTTTGAAGCACGGGGAGCAACTCTGACACATTATGTGAGGTACTGCCACTCTAACTCAGTTGATGGCTGATGAACTCTGGAGAAGGGCATCAGATGATTACTTCAGAAATCTACATGGGTAGGACTTGCAGATAATTGATCCTTCAGGTACATTGCTTCCAAGCTGTGAAAGTCTTTAAAGGTCAACACCACCACTCTGAATTGTGGCTGGAAATGGATCAGGAGCCAGTGCAGCTATTTAAGCATTAATGAAATATGTTCCCAAAGCCTGATCCCAATTAGTCTAGCACAGGACTAGCCCTCCCATGAAGTAGGCTGAAGCCCCCACCTCAGGTAGTGGAGTGGAACGAGCAGCAAATTATGCTCTTCCCTCACACCTGCCAGGAGGACCTGTTGCTGCTGCACTCCTTTCCTTTGCTGCTGTTGCTGCAGCCCCTACTGTATCTCAGTACAGGCGATTTCCAAGGACACTCCCACTATGCCTGGCTCCCTCAAAGCCAGGCATTTGAGAGTAGCCATCTCTGAAGTTTCTGGATGATGGAGCTCTTCAGAGAGCTCTGTTGCCCAGCAAAGCAGGCAGCAGTGGCAATGCATTAAGCACATCTCTTGTGCTGGATTGAGCTTCAGTTTATTGGCCCTCAATTAGTCCACACATTGGCTCAGCACTTCTGCTACCTCACCTGAATTAGATAAAAAGAAGAAATAGGGTTGGGTGTCACCAGCGTATTGACAACACCTCACTCCAAGTCCTAAGATCTCACCCAGCTGTTTCATGTAGATATTAAAAGGCATGGTGGAGGGGCAAGATCAGTCCTTGTAGAATTCCATAGAATAAATGCCATGGAGCTGAGAAGTAGTCCTCCAACATCACCTTCTGGAATCTGCTATCTAGGTAGGAGGAGAGCCATTGTAAAACAGTGCCCCAATCCTCAACCCAGACAACCTAACAAGAAGGCTACCACAGTCAGTGATATTCCAGGAGAACTAGCAGAGTTGTCCTTTTAGCATAGGTCATCCAGCAGGGTTATTAGGGCAGATTCAATGCCAAAACCAGTCCCAAATCTTCCTTGAACTGCACAAGTGCTTTAAATTAAATAATGCTTTACAGATAATAGCTCTGATCAAAGAGAGCCTGGTATGGCAACCACCCTCCTGAGAATTTTGCCCCAGAAGGGATTGCTAGCTATGTTGAGGAGCAGGAGATAGGATAAACTAAGCTATTGCTGAAGTACTTTACATTTTCTAATATAGTTATTACGCCTTTCTTGGGATTAAAATACACTGCATGAATAAGCATATTCAATTTTAAATATTTTAAGCATGATCCAGGTAAAGTTAAGCACACTGTTAGTGGAAGAGACTTCAGCACATGCTTAAATTACTGTAATGGAAATAAAATGCTTCTTAGACTGAGTTGTGCCAATCCAAAGGTATTTGAATGCCCTGGAATGTTGTCAGCAGTCCTTGTACTGGAGGTATGGTCAGTCTTGTCTCGGATGAAGGTTGTGCAGTGAAGAATTAAATAAAATAAACTTTTGAATGTAGTATCATGCAAGGCAGTATAATGTTCTTGTAAAAGGTGATTTTTGAATCTATCTCCTTGACACTATACACCTGCTTTTTTATCCTATGACAAGAACACAAGAAAATCCTAGATTTCATTGGAAATACAAGATTGGGTTATCATGGCCAAAATTTCTACTGTGGTATCAAAGAAACACACTGCTTCTGAGCTAGCGTGTATCTCTGTAATTTTGAGAATTTTGCCCATTCTGTGAGCCATCTAAGAGAGAAACGGATATCTGAAATTAATCCTAAATATGAGTATCTTGATTGTGTTTCATTTCCTTGTTTCCCTCCCATAGCTTGCATCTGTGATTTTGAAACAATATGTGGAAACCCACTGGTGTTCCCAGTCAGACAAGTTTAGACCTCCTGAGACTACAGAAAGGGTAATGTATATTTCAAATACTCAATTACATGATGTCCGAGTTTAGAATAACACTGCATTTTCTTGGATTCCATGTTATTTATTGATTTATTTAATCAATTTATATACCATTGATGTTAAAGGCATTTAAATACACTGAGTAGCCTATTCTGTAGGACACGTTTTTGCTAGATATTTATTGGTATGTGACTAGGGATATTACAGCATTTGCAAATGCTACTGTCTTGTGCAAATGATGGATGTCCCTTGCAAAGCTCATCACCCCTTTCCTCCACAGGCAAAAGCTGCCATTAGGGAACTGCTTCCCAATGGGTTGAGAGAATCAATTAGCAAAGTACGCTCAAGTGTTGCCTATGCAGTTTCAGCAATAGCTCATTGGGATTGGCCTGAAGCTTGGCCCGAGCTTTTCAATCTGTTAATGGAAATGCTGGTCAGTGGGGATCTGAATGCCGTGCACGGAGCTATGCGAGTGCTTACAGGTTTGTATGTATGTATTGTATAGTCTTAACTGGGGAGTTCTACTAGGTTGATCTGGGCTTCCAAAACATTTTAGTATGCTGATGTTTTTTAAAACTTGAATGTGGTAATCCCTACACTGTCTACCTTTAAGAAATTATACAGTCCATACTGAAGTTTCTAATAGAAATAGTTTAACATCCACCCATCCTGTTCCTTCTCCTTATACAAGCTGGGGAGGTTGCATATGATAGAGAATTGGGGTGTAAAAATGGATGGAGCTGTCCATTAGAGTAAATTTTTAGCAAGTAACTCATTGACCTTGTTCGCATGGCACAACAGCCCTCAAATAACCCATGACTTGTTTTAGGGTTACTTGAGGGTTGTATCGCCCACGGGAAGCTAAGTGCCCATGGGTGCCTGACAATGCAGCAGCCCATACAGGGAAATTAACCCACAGTGAACTGTCATGTCATGCGAACTAGGCATGTTCACTTTAGCTACTTTCCTTACATATATTTTAGTAGAGGTATCTAGCTGTATGACCCTTGTGTTCATAAATGCTAACTGAAAACAGAAAAATGAATCTTGTTCAAAAGTTGTAATGTAGGGTCAGACTGAACTTTTTAAAATTGAATCTCCATCACCATACCTTTCTCTGAAATGACATTGAGTTCTCATATGTCATCAGACTCAAAGGAGGATGTTAGATATTTTAGGGTGGTTTTTTAAAAAAGATGGAAGCTGTATTTGCTGCTAAGAGTCCAAGGTGAAAGGCAACTAATGAACCATTGGACCCCACCATCATAGAGCTGGGGATTTTCATAATGGTTTTGCTGACATCTAGTGGTCTGTCAATCCTCACCCAGACAGGCTAAGAATTGGAGTGTGCATGAGGTGGGATAGATTCAAAGCACTTAATATTAATTGAGAAAGTTAATAATTTCTAATTACTTTCAGAATGGATATAAGCCTAGTTCGTACTGGATATAAGCCTAGTTCGTACTGAGGTGGTAACACTGTTTAGACGTTGGTGAGAAGGATATGCAAAAACTCTTCAGTCTGACAATCTAATCCTCTATGGTCAAATAATGTTTATGTATGGAGGAGGCTTTAATAGTATGAGCCTACCACCTGTAGTCTGAAACAGTACACTCCAGACACAGATTTACCACCTCTGAGAGAACTAGACTACTGATTCATGCAATTAAAAGGGGAATTCTCCTCTTCCTTGCCCATTTCTGAATCTGTGCCGTTAAAATGGATGAACAGTCCAAAAGTGAGATGCTACCCCTGAATAAACTTTGATTATGTTACCTTTCTGTTTCCTAGAGTTCACTCGGGAGGTGACAGACACACAGATGCCCCTTGTTGCTCCAGTTATTTTACCTGAGATGTATAAGATTTTTACAATGGCAGAGGTATGGGTAAAAGTAGTTGTTTTCCCTATGGTAGGAATATATTTTACATTTATGAAATAGGTTTAGAGTTACTGTAATTTCACCTTATCTGTAGTTACTACATATATCCTCTCGTTTATCTTCTAAATGTCCTTTGAGATTCAGTAGAAAAAAATGTAAATTACTGCTTTTGGGACCTGTTTTGTCTTTTTAATTTATTATTTATATTTGCATAGGCTGTCCAATAATTTCTGTTTTCTATGTGGCTCTCAAAAAAATAATAAAATACAATATCAAAATATAATATAACAAAACAGTAAATAGCAACATAAAAACAATGTTTTAACAGTAGATGAAAAGAGAAAAAATAATTTAGCATCAGCTATGTACAATAAATTATAAAACAGACATTGAGAGTCCTGATTTTAGAATCACAAGTCATTTAAAAGGCTTGGGTGAATAAAAGGGTTTTCATCTGGTGCTGAAAATGCCATAAATTAGTATCATGAGTGGCAACAAACACCAGCCTTTTTCATCTTTAGACAAATTGTTTCCATTCTGTTAGGTATATGGTATTCGTACAAGGTCACGTGCTGTAGAAATCTTCACCACTTGTGCCCATATGATCTGCAATATGGAGGAATTGGAAAAGGTAAATATATCTTGATCATGAGTTGTGTTGATTGTGGTGCTGTAATATTATTTCTCTTACACAAGGGATCATCTGTGTTCAGGCTTAAAAGTTTAAAATGCTTTAAATATCAGCTGTTTTATGTTTTATGGTTTTAAATTTTGTATATTGACTTTTTAATGTTCAGTCTTTTAATTTTTGTAAACCGCCCAGAGAGCTTCAGCTATGGGGCGGTATATAAATGTAAATAATAATAATAATAATAATCTGTTCTTGAATTAACTTTGTGAGGTATGATAGGTAAATTGACAGATAGACCATGCCACTAGGCATCATGCCTGAACTTGAGCTACTTATACCCAAACCCTCTGCTCTATACTCTGTAACTTATTGGCCTCCACTGTATGAAATGTGGCTTTTGTAGGTGAAAAGCAACTTTGCCCTGCAACTAGAGGAAGTCTTAAACTGAAGCACTGGCACTTTCTATTGCTCTTTAGTGTCACTATCAAGAAACGTTTCACTTGGTTATAGTATGTAGCAAGGGGATGCACCAAATAACTTCCAGGAAGGGCAGCTGCTATGCTGCCCTCATTCTCTGAATATTCTGCTTGAGTGCAGCAAGCTGTGGGATTCTGGTGAGGTTGGCTGAAATATTCAAACCAGCTGGTGATGTCATGGGAAGGGGGAAGCCAATTCATTAAGGATGTTTAAAGGGAACTGGAGGAACACTGACAGTGACTTGGGGTGGAAAAGTTTCCAGGAAAAAAACCAATGCTTTTATTTTTCTGCTGAAACAATGGGTGGCTGACAATTCCATATACAATATCAGGCAAGCTTGGTAGCTTCAAAGTTGTAATTAATGTTTTTCAGGTTATCAAGAAGTATCCCTAGCAAATATGTGAGAAAATACACATATGTAATGGAAATACATATAAGTCTCAATGTGAAATAGAATTAATAAGTAATGGCAGCAAAACCAAAAGTGCCCCGACAACCTCAGTGGAAGAGAGTTGAACTCTTGAAATAGATAAGTAGTGTCAGGATATTATGTGTAGTTGTTTGGGCTGCTGAAATTTATTAGTGCAACCTGCTTCACCCTGGTGCTCTCCAGATGTGTTGGACTACAGTGACCAACTTGGCTGGCTGGAGATGCTGGGACTTGCAGTCCAAGACATCAGATTGAAGGACATCAGGTTGGGGAAGCCTGAATTAGTGTGCCAATACTTTTCAGTACCTTGCATGGAGTACTTTTTATGCTTTGTTGTTTGCTAAATACAAAATAAATAGATAAACATGCTAATTAGATGACTCACTAGGGCATCTGAAAATTTTCCCATGCAAATGACTATGCAAATTAGTCTAATTCAAGATTTTCCGGAAAACCCACATCCCTGCACTCAGAAGAGACGGAGGTAGGGTAAGGGCAAGCTACTCTCCTTCCTGGCTATTGTTCGAGGTGGTAATTATAAGCCATGGGTAAACTGATATGGTATGCCTATCCCTATTTGAGGTTGACCTCACTGGTCTGGTGCCAGAGAATGCAGTTACTCAGATTTGGTTCTGATTACAAAGTGAAAGAAAATGGCTAGAATTTAATCTGAATTATCTAGAATTGGCAATGCATGGTTTGCCTTGGAATGAGAGCTGTGCTTTGCAGGCGCTGGGAATGAATAAGACTAGAGGTCAGTTTTTATCTAGTATTTTGTTGAACAGTCAGGCATCCAGGTTCTATTAGGTGCAAGATTTTCAAGTAACAGATCTACTTCGTTAGTGTTTTATCAGAATGCTGCTGATATTTGAGAACATCTGTTGAATTTATAAAAGCTTGTTAGGCATTACCATTGAGTAGCTAGAACCTGGGAAGCCATCTAAGTCAGTTCAATGGTAAGTGTCATGTAAACCAAACTTAGAGGTTATGTGTGACTTTGAAGTCCACATCATTTGTAACTATCTAGATCTTTTTAAGGAACAGGTATGAGAGTGGAATTAATAGGTACTTAGTCCTGCAGCGTTCTTTTTTTAACTAATGATGAACACTTTGCAAGTTGCTATAATTAAAAATGATTGTTTCTTTTATTCTGGTAGGGAGCAGCCAAAGTTCTGATATTCCCAGTGGTGCAACAGTTTACTGAAGCCTTTATTCAGGCCCTGCAAATGCCTGATGGCCCTACATCAGATAGTGGACTTAAAATGGAGGTTTTAAAGGTGAGTATATACAATATACCATTGTGTTAACACAAGTCTTGATGTTGCAGGTGGACAACAAGTGGTACGCATGCTTTGTTACAAATTATTCCAGGATATTTTACTGGACAGTAAATTTATCCAGAATGAGGTAGGCTAGATGACTGCATGCAACCCAGAAGTCTTTGTATCCTTCAGAATTGTCAGATTCCTTCAACTATAGCTTTTACATATGTTCATAATATGTTTCCAGTACAGTTCTCAAAGCTATCTCACATGAACTTGGTCTATGTTAGTTGCTACCTCTGAATAACATAAATTAGTCTATAGGTAGTAATATGTCTGCATTTATCTGTGTTTATCAGCAGTATCAATATATATAAGTGCTTGCTAATATCTCAGGCGAATACCTCTTCTGTTTTGCGGAACTAGAAAACTGAATGTAATAGTTCTTAAAGAATTATTAATTTTGTAAATGAAGATCTGTTAAAGATTCTAAGGTCCTTTTCTCCCCAGGCAGTGACAGCCTTAGTGAAGAATTACCCAAGACATATGATTTCTTCCATGCAACAGATCCTTCCCATTGTTTGGAACACACTTACAGAAAGTGCAGCCTTATATCTTTTTTGCCCTGTTTTGGTCTAACAACAGATTTCCTAGAAAGGAAGTCATAAGGCGCGATGTGGGGGCTACTAGAGAAAAAGTGGTGTTGTAAATTCTAACTTGCAATAAACATTTCAGAAAAAAATGAATGAGTTTTGAGACTGGGGAATAAAATACTTCTATGCCATTTCTGTACAATATATTTTACTGACTCATGCCAGCATTCAAAGGTTATATGGAGGTGTTCAAAGGGCTTTCACATGTGCAGGGTTTTCCGGTTTTCTCTTTTGGTACCAGTCTCTTATGCCTCAGGGAATGTTGCTTTTCAATAGAAGGGGTTTGCACATTGGGTTTGATCCAACCCTCATCTGAGTTGAAGTCCACTTGTGCAACAGGATTAGTGCTTGCCCAACAAGAATTCCCCATCTTCTCACCCTGCAGCTCCCTACATGTACTCCAGAGCATTGGGGGATGCTCCAATATAAATTTGGGCAGTGTGCAGAGGGGAAATGCATCCCGCCAACGGTTTCTTCTGGTGGCAGAACAGCACAATTAGATACAACCCAGTGCTTTCTAGTCCTAGCCTATATATTTGAAGACAAATGTTAGTATCAACAAGCTTGTGACTAAAGTATAAGACTGGGTGGTTTGACTTCTTTGAGTTGTCATTTTTAATCATGTGAACTGCATACATCAGGGATAGTCCAAATTCCCAATACAATCTGCATACCAAATGTTATAGGTCTTGAGGCCCTATACTTCAAGAAGGAACATAGAGCAAATGTAACCGTATCAAAATATTGCAAATAAGTTTGAAAGTACAAATTCTTCAAGCATAGATATTCAGGTGTTTTTTTAAAAAAGAAAAAGATGTTAGTGTTTCCAAGGAGCAAGCAACAGCTACCAAAGAGCACATTTCATTGGGAAAATAGTGCTAACAGAAAGATTTAATGCCCTTGCCTTGCTCTGTAGTCCTGCTCTAGAATACGGCCCCTATAGCTGCTATCTGAATGAAATTGAAAAAGCGTCTGTAACATGCAGTTGGCCCAAATATGACAATGATATGCAGCCATATAGTCTATTTTTTAAATATTAATCACCATGTGATATTGACTGGCTGTTCAATGGATATTGGTTTGCATTTTTTCTATTCCTCCCAGCTTATTCCATTAATTGCATTTCAAAGGACTCAAGCTTAAATGAAACACACCACAATCTGTTAATATGTAGACTGAACTGTTTTTTCCTTAACTTGCTTATACCTATGTGAGAACAGAAGTAAATTACACAGAAGAAGTAGAGGACCCAGTTGATTCTGATGGTAGGAAACTCATTGCTAAAGGTCTGATTGAAAATCCATGAAACTGTGAGAGGAATGCACAGCACATAGTCCTCTAAAGAGGAAATAAGTCATTCTTGGAAAGCATGTTGAGAATATTATAGGATTAAAATGCTGCTTGTTGAAGTGGAGAAGCCTGTGGGGTGAGGGAATCAATGAGTAACTTTGAAGGCAACAATTTTAATAGGCTTTCTTTTTATACACCTATAGTTCCTTTGTGATTTTAAATGTGGTACTTAAAACAGCAACAAAAACTACAAAAGTTCTGTTTGTAAAAGTTTTACAAAATTTGAATTTATGTAGAATAACAGAATTATCACACAATAAAGTAATTATTTAAAAGCTGTTAATAACATATGTTAGATTTTTCACTTTGCAAACTATTCAAATCTAACTTTTTTCAAATTTAGGTGAAGTTTTGGGCTTTGAAAATCTAGTATTCAGCATATTTGAGTTCGTTCATGCTCTTTTGGAAAACCACAAATTTAAAAGCACAGTGAAAAAAGCTTTGCCAGAGCTAATATATTACATCATTTTATACATGCAGATCACGGAAGAGCAGGTAAGCATGTTTTCTGCACACTATTATGTAGAAAAAGCATATATCAATCCCCATTTGCTATATGCTTTAAAGTTGCTAGAAATTAGTGGGAGAAGATACACTACCCATGATGATTTCATCAGATCCTTTATAACCAGTGTTGGACCTGGTAGGACAGACTATACAAAGTTGTAGAATATTGGCATCAAAACTGGTATTTTCTTCAGAAGAACTGCTTACCACAGTATAAGTGATAAGGTGGAAAGATTTGTCAGTACTGGCTCCTTATCAAATAGATTATTAAAGTGTGGGCAGTATTTAGCATTTACTTCATCTACATTACTGTTAATGGCTGGGTTCATACAACACGACAAGCCACAATATTGGTTGAGTATGGGTTGAGTGTGGGTTGTTAAATTATGCGGTGTTGTGAGAACCCAGCCGCGCTAACAAACCATGGTTTGTTAACCACAAACAACCTACAAAGAGAACATGGTTTGTTAGCATGGTTAGGTTCACACAATACAACAACCCATGATTCAGTGACAAACCATACTCTTGCTTGTTGTGTTGTGTGAACCAGCCTTAGTGTAGCCCAGGGATGGGCAACTGGTGGCCCTTGGAATGTTTTGACCTACAACTTCCATCTGCCCTAGCTAGCATAGCCAATGGTGAGAGATGATAGAAGTTGTCAGCCAAAAGACCTGGAGAGCAACAAGTTTCCCACCCCTGGTGTAACCAGTTATTGCATTAACTGTTCTGGGAAAAATGTTGAATGAAAGAACAGATTATACTAGTACTGTTCCAAGAACAAAGAGTAACTTATTTATCATTCCTTCTGCTGTAGCCTGTCTTTTGCAGCCCTATAAACACATATTTCACTGAGTGAATGCTCTCTAGGAAAACTAACATTGGAATCTTTCGGTACATGGCAATTGGTTTAGTTATGAGTAGTCGCAAATAGATAAAGAGTCTCTGATAAATTACTGGCCTACTGTGATTTCTTTTCAGATAAAAGTCTGGACTGCAAACCCACAACAATTTGTTGAGGATGAAGATGATGATACATTTTCTTACACTGTTAGAATTGCTGCACAAGACTTACTGCTGGTAAGAGAGAATATGCAGTGTTCTGAAGGATCTAACCCAAAGGTGGGGAATGTGTGGCCTTCTAGATGTTGTTGGACTACAAGTCCCATCATTGGAACTGACCATTGGCCATGCTGGCTGAGGCTGTTGGGAGTCATACAAGATCTGAAGGGCCACAGGTTCCTCACCTCTGATCTAAATAGCAGTGGTAAATGGTGGTCTTTCACATAGAGCTTACATCTACTGTATACATATGGAGCTTCAAATGCTTGGAACTTGAATAGATGTATATGTCATATTATTTTGTTTAGAGCCACTTTGGTCCAGAGGTGGAGGTTTTGGCCTGAGAATACAATAGATCAGAGGGCAATTAATGGCCCGTCTTAAAAAAGAGAACCGTGAGTGTAATGGAGGAGGGAATGTGACTTTTTTTTTTGCTGGAGGCTTAGGGCAGAATTAGACATTATGGGGGTTGTAGCTGCTTTGAAACTGTTTCTCCTTGGTACCATCTAGTTAAAAGCAACAGTTGATGTGATGCATCTTGATCAGTGTTTCCCAGTTTCCTTGTACTTGGAAGCCAATGAATTCGACCAGGCAAGTGCTGTGTGTGGAGATGTCATATCATGCTGGAAGGCATGAGAGAGAGACAAGTCAGTAGCAGCCATTATGTTTGATCCCTGTTCTGTCCCCGTCCTTGGCTATCGCTATATTCCCTTTGGATACTATACTAAGCATTCATCAATCTGTGTCAATCTGAAATACAGAATGAAGACCAAAGACACTTTACTTAGCATTTTGGCCAGATTCTCTGTGCTCTGAAGCCATGCAGTATAATTTCTAGCTTAGTTTTTGGCAAGGTACTGTGACATGAAAGTCCCCTTTGTCTTTTCTACAAAATGTCAGCTATTGTCATACTTCTGTTTAGGCTGTAGCAGCTGATTTCCAGAATGAGAGTGCAACAGCTTTGGCTGCAGCAGCTACAAGACACTTGCAGGAAGCTGAGCAGGCTAAAAACAGTGGTGCTGAGCATTGGTAAGTTTGTTTGCATCTTCAGTCTCAGAGTCAGTATGCCTCTCAATACAGTTCTTGCTGGGGAATAAGAGTGGGAGGCGCTATTGAACTCATGGCCTGCTTATTGGCTTCCCATAGGTATCTGATTGGCCAATGTGGGAACAGAATGCTGGACTAGGTAGGCCTTTGGTCTGATCCATCATGACTCTTCTTACATCCTCTAGAGCAGTTCCTGCAGATAACATACAATGAAAACAAATCAGAATTTTGTTTTGTAGCTGAATAATCAAGTTAGAAATGAAGTCCGGAACTACTCTGGTAGTGATTGTCCACTTACTGGCATCTGCAAGTGATCCGGAGGCATTTGTGAATAAACTAATAAAGTTCAGGTCAGCAGCCTTCAATTAACTCTTACTTTCTAAACACCTTTTGTTTTAAGTCTAAGGTAACTGGATTTGTGTTACCATTTTAATATTGTACATTTTTGCCGACTTGTCTTCCATAAGCTGCAGAAGGGTATTGTTGATAGTTAACAGAATATACACTATTGGAGGACATCAGTGATAGTAAGGGTGATAAAATGTCTCATGGTAGTATCTAATAAGTCTTTCACTTGCTAACTTCATCAGATATCTTCATTCTACAAATATGATTAATCAGATTTTGTTACTAAGGTACGACACCCATCTGACTAGGTTTAATGCGGTTTTAATGTTGTTTTGATATTTTAAGATGGTGCTTTTATGCTTTTATGTATTATTTTTATTTGAATTGCTGTATACCGTCTTGGTGACATTTGTGGAAAGGTGATATATAAATATTATTAATAAATAAATAATACCTATAGGACGAAGATTGTGACAAAAGTAGCTACTTTCCACATGCTGGAACAATAAACATGCATCATGGAGCAGGAATATGGGTTTTAGAAGGGATGGCGGAGCAAATAAAATATATGCAGTATCACAGTGGCATAGGCCATGAGGGCCAAGGAATTGGGCTATCATAGAGTCAATTGTGTATACGGTGGAAAGTGTCCTCCATGAATTTTGGCATGGTACTTGGTATTCTGGAAGTGACTGGAGTCACTATTGTAGTTTCTGCGATAGTAAAATTCTCTCTCTATTGTCAAATAAAATAATGCTTGATGTTGGACAATATTTGGCCAATCAAATGACATTTTTGTTTGTTTGGACCAGTCAAATACCAACCCTACTTACTATAAAATATCAAAATAAACAACATTGAGAAAATCACAACATAAAGCAAGAGGAAAAAACACCGACTCATATGAGATAGACTGGCTTCACACATCACACTAAGCCACGGTGGGTTGTTATCATGTGTGGCCATAGAGTGGCTTAGCACTATGTTCAAACCCAGAGCGGTTTTCCCATCACGGGTAGTTCTGTGCAAACAAGCCACCCTAAGAACCCATGGCTTGTAATAGGGTGGCTTGTTCTCAGAGTGACTTAGTGTGACATCCAAATGTGGCAGGGCAATTTTCCATTATTATTATTATTATTATTTACATTTATATACTGCCCCATAGCCGAAGCTCTCTGGGCAGTTTACAAAAATTAAAAACATTGAACATTTAAAAACCAATATACAAAAATTTAAACCATAAAAGCCTAAAAGCAAACTACATATCATTTAAAACTGTCCAGGGGTCAGTTAAAAAGCCCAACATATGCTGTTAAATGCCTGGGAGACGAGAAAAGCCTTCACCTGGTGCCGAAAAGATGAAGTGTTGGCGCCAGGCGAGCCTCGTCGGGGAGATCGTTCCATAGTTGGGGGTCCACCACTGAAAAGGCCCTCTCCCTTTTTGCCATCCTTCGAGCTTCCTTCAGAGTAGGCACTCAGAGGAGGACCTTAGATGTTGATCGTGGTGTATGGGTAGGTTCGTGTTGGGAGAGGCATTCCATCAGCTATTGTGGTCTCAAGCTGTGTAAGGCAATCAGGAACGGCTAGAGAACCAGATGGCAAGAGTAGCGAAAAACTGCTCCTCCTCACGATCTCGCTAAGGTAGCCACCATTCTCCCTTCTCAGCCTCAGGATGGACTTTTAATTTCTTTTGGTAGGACACCAAAAGGTATCCCTAACATTTTCACAAGTTCTTTATTTTTTGCTCCTGTGCAGGAGCGAATGTCTACTGCTTGGAATTTTGCATCATTTCCCCCTCTGTTTTACTGCTGTGCCAAGAATTTTATGCAATTTCCCCTCCGTTGTACTGCTCTGCTATGGACTGTGTGCAATTTTCCCCTCCACCATGAAAGTTATGTATTTTTTACAATTCTGCTCACTGTCATGTACATCTGACAGAGACCAGTGGGGGGTCGTGACAAGCACGGTGGGAGCCAAAAATGGCTGGTGGCTGCAAGAAGGAAGGAGCTTTAGGGGCAGGTGATATTACTTCAGTGTAACATGAAGTAGCTTAAACAAAAATAGATGTTCACTAGCAAAGGAAGTGATGAAGTGGAGGACATTGAGAAGAGGGGGTACAGGTATGGTTCACTAATGGCAGTCTTGCGCAAGAGCTCAAGACCCTGGCCACCCGCAAAATGTTAAGTTTGTGAACACGTTCCTGCATTCATAAGGTCTGTTTCTGTGATCTGATGCATGGGATAGGGAGTTGTCACCAGGAACCCCAATGGACCAATTTCAGAAAGGGTACTGACATAGGGAACAAGGAAACGATTTCCATCATAAAGGCTCCTGGGAGATGTGCTGGCCTAGAGGACTGAGAGGGACTGAAGGAGAAACAAGCCACAGGAAGTTTCTGAGTGGGCAATCTTCTGCTGGGAGTAACAGACAAGCCACCTACCCACCATGGCTTCTTCTCAGGGTGACTTAGCATGATGTGTGAATATCTCCTATAAACAGCGAATCCAACTCCTGTTTCTTT
This sequence comes from Anniella stebbinsi, assembly GCA_029215795.1. Classification (NCBI taxonomy): domain Eukaryota; kingdom Metazoa; phylum Chordata; class Lepidosauria; order Squamata; family Anniellidae; genus Anniella; species Anniella stebbinsi. Next base: position 40,746,221 of record JARDYH010000004.1, on the reverse strand, counting down.
AAATAAGACAACTGACTCAGAGCCCTTCACCCATCTATGCCCTGCCAGGAAGAGCCGGACAGGGTGAGAGTAAGACGGAGGTGAGTTCACTTCTCTTCCTCCGTTTAAAATTCAAAAAAGCAGCTAAATCCTCTGACTTAACCTTTTGATGTTGGGAAGGGGATTGGAGAGGCCATAGGATCCTGCATTTCCCCTCCCCACCCACCAATACACACCCCTTTCTCCCTCTCCAAATTCTCTTACAAGGTTGCAATGTCAACCATGTAAGAGAAGCTGTCCATGGGAGCTGGGTGAATCAAAGCTGTACCTGCTAAACTACATCTGTAGCAAATTGCATCTCAGTTCTCTCCCGTTTTCATTTCAAGTATGCAGTAGACCATCTTTACAAATATATCTTTACAAATATGTACTTTTTATGTTATTAATAGTGACAAAACTACTTTTATCATTTCCCTAGAAGTAAATTAGAAAAATGAATATTGGAAAACCCAAGTCATTTATTTATTGCAGGTGGAAGATACATGAAGCCTGTATGTTGGCTCTAGGTTCAGTCAAATCTCTTATCACAGACAGTGTGAAGAATGGCAGAATACACTTTGACATGCATGGATTTCTAACAAATGTCGTTCTTGCAGACCTCAATCTGTCAGGTATTTCATCATTTGATTTACTGATTTATGCCTAGAAAATAAAGAGCAGAAATTCAAGAGGCTTCCTAAGTTTTTGTGTGGTTGAAGAAATTAATTATTTGGGGCAGCATGCAGTTATGCACAGAATGTATGAGAAAGGGTCTGTAGATGTGAATTCTTTTGCCTTTCTATTTTCATGCAGAATGAAATTAATTCAGAAATTGCTGGTCTCTAATCTTAAAGTCTATTTAAAATTACAGGAATTAGTGAGAGCTTCAAAGCAGGAGAGGCAGTGGCTTTCACCCCCCACCCCCACCCCCACATCTCGTCATGCCTTGCAAATAGAAACTGTTGCTAATTTTTCAAAACTCATAGCTCTGGTAGCATTGTACATCTCTTCTATGCTTCCCGCCATCAAGGGAAAAGGAGGGATGCGTATATGATCCAAAGACTTTGGATACCTTGCTATCTTGCACTACAGTGCAAGATAGCCCCTGCACATTGTGCACAGAAAGAAGAGATGTTAATGTACACTCAATAATTGCTTGATTTTACTTGCCCTGGATACTTCCATGTGTGAAGTTTAAGCATGAATAATGAGGTGTCTTATTTGTTCACTGTATCCCTGCATAAAGCTCTTCTTGTTAATATTCAGGGCCCTGCTGTTTAATAATACTTCTGAAGGAGGAACACAATAGCAATAACACTAGCACTTTTTTCTTCCAGTGTCCCCTTTTCTGCTCGGTCGTGCTCTTTGGGCAGCCAGTCGTTTCACAGTTGCAATGTCTCCAGAGCTCATCCAGCAGTTCCTACAAGCCACAGTCAGTGGTCTTCATGAAACTCAACCCCCTTCTGTGCGAATTTCTGCAGTAAGGGCTATTTGGGGGTATGTAGATCAGGAAATAACAACAGATTTTAGTTGATTTGTAGGCTAATATGAGAAAAAGTTTAAAATCCAGAATTTCCCATTATGACAGATGAAGTACTGAACCTGTATTTTTGAATCTGTGATTGTGAGAGAGAGTGTACACTGTTATTATATTACTGACCTTGTTGATGTTTTCTGGATTTTTCTTCTAGCTACTGTGACCAATTGAAGATCTCTGAAAGCACCCATGTCTTACAGCCTTTCCTTCCCAGTATCCTAGATGGACTGATCCACTTAGCAGCTCAGTTTAGTTCAGAGGTCCTCAATCTTGTGATGGAAACACTTTGTATTGTCTGCACAGTAGATCCCGCATTTACAGCAAGTGTAGAGAACAAGATCTGCCCTTTCACCATTGCAATCTTTCTCAAATATAGTAATGGTATGTTCCTAGACAAGCTCTTGAGGATAAACTTACAGATACAAATATCTTCCAAACATTGTGTCCACCAACACAATAAAAAATCTATTAAATTATTGTTATTATTATTATTATTATTTAAAAGAGGAAGATATTGTGTTCATTAGAGAATTATGCTGGTGACAGCTTTTTCAGTGACTGAATTCAGACAACATGATAACCCACACTCGGGTTCAGTATCAGTTGAGTGTGGGTTGTCATTGAACCATGGATTGTTGTTAAAACATGGGTTGTCATACTGTCTCAACCCAGCCACGCTAACAAACCATGGTTTGTTAACCAGGAACAAACCACACTTCACAACCAAACAACAAACCATGAGTTCTCTTCGTGATTTGTTCATGATTAACCCATGGTTAGTTAGCATGGCTGGGTTCAGACGGCATGATATCCCACGGTTCAACGATAGCCCATACTCAGCCCTTGAATCTGGGGTATCGTGTTGTCTGAACCCAGCCAGTGTTGCATTGTGAAAGACAACAGGGAAACCCATCTTGGTTGGTAAAATCCAGTAAGAAATTTATTTCTGTATTAAAGCCTTGGTATGAGCATAACAAATCTATAAATGACTTTAAGCCTGTTTTCTCAGTCTCTAAATATTTATCAGAGATTTTGAGGTGTCGACAGTTAATATCTATGCATTTTTATACCCAGTTCTGGTAGCATCTCTACCAGCCTTTTTGTTTAAATAATAACTGTCAGCTAGTTAGCAAGGAACAAATGTTAATTTTATGTATAATTGGATGCCATCCTCAATTAGCAAGTAAATTATGTCTTAGTTAATATTGTACTTACCTTTGGGAATTGGAAAGGACTAGATATAATTTAGTTTCTTTAACGCCTTGTGGTTTTCTGCAGCCAGGCTTATGTGTTGCTATACATCGCACTAAAGAAAAATCCTGAATATAAACATACTTTTTTTACTGATTAGTCCTTATTCTTAACTGTTAAATAAATATTAAGACATGAGGCAATTCAATTAGTCTAATATATTAAAGGTGCAATCCTATGCATGTTCAGATAGAAAAAGTCCTACAAATCGCAACATTCCCCAGCCAGCCATGCAGGATGGGGAATGCTGTGAGTTGTATGATTTTTCCCTGTCTAAACATGCATAGGATTGCACCATAAGAAAGCTGTTGGGGAGTGTGGAGGTCTGTTCTCGCTGTACAAAAGGCATGAGAGAATCCTGTTAAAGTTCAGGAGTTTTGAGTTTCTTATAATGAGTGCATTCCCTCCCCACATGCAACCACTGAAGCAGGAAGATCACTTGCTGGAGCTGTGTCTTCCCACTATGACATTTCATAATGTTAAATACACTCTGGCATAAGTAGAAAGGAAAACTTTGCCAGATATCGTAGAAGAGCTTTCTCTTTACTCTAGCAACATTTAAAACAAATGTGTTGCATTTTCCTATTGTAGTAGTGTCATTTTATCTAGATATTTCTTAGTAATCATTGATGTTTTCCTTGCTTCAGATCCTGTTGTCGCTTCTCTTGCCCAAGATATCTTTAAGGAACTAGCACAAATAGAAGCCTGTCAAGATGCAATGCAGATGAGATTAATCCCAACTCTTGTCAGTATCATGCAGGCTCCTGCTGATAAGATTCCAGCAGGGCTTTGTGCAGTAAGTATCAAAATAGGAAGCCCTCTACATAGCCTCCAATGTTTGTAAAAAGCAGAAACATTTGTTCCTAAGATACTGCTGAAAAATACATTTTCTCATGGGAGAGGAGGGAATATGTGTTTTAAGAAAAATGCACACGCCTAGTCCTCCTTTTAAGTTTTATTGTCTTATCTCAATAACTGTTTGTGATAAAATTGAACCTTCAACCTATCATGTATTAGAGCTTTTCTTACTACTATTGAAGTGACCATCTTGAAGAATCTTGCTTCAGTATTTTGAGGATGACAAAATTGATTGCTGCAAACTGATATGTCTCTCATAAATGAATTGAGTTTTCTTCACTGAAAAATATGAAATATTCAGGTGCTTGAATGCTGATGTTAATCTCTTTAACCCAGGAATAATCTGCTCCCAAAAAGGAAATAAAACTGCATACTTTTTACATTTCAGTAAGTGTAGGATGAATTCGTCCTGTCATTGTTCCTTATTTTACAACTAGTCACCTTCTGTTTCTGAACTTTTCTCTTTTACAGACTTCGATAGACATATTAACGACTGTTGTGAGAAATACTAAACCTCCCCTTTCGGAGCTCTTAATTTGCCAAGCTTTTCCTGCTGTGGCTCAGTGTAGCCTGCATACAGATGACCATGCTACCATGCAGGTAATGTTTTTGGGAAAAGATGGAAGATTTGTTAGGTCATATGTTGTACATAAACTGTGTTAAAGGCAACCACTTCATACTGAATAGTATGTTTGGATTTGTGAACTAGAAAAGGCAACCAACTCCATTATTGAAAACTGAGGTATCTCTTTATTAATACAATTTCAGGTGTGATATGCACCTCTCACACTTGAAATTTACTTTGCTTAATCCCCAATAGTTCTAGAACTAGCAAACACTACCTGCCTCTCTTTCTCTCTCTTCTGATGATTTTGTTTGCTGCAGTATGTGACTGAATGGATTGAAGACACCCCCCACACCCACCCACACACCAAAAAGGTGAAATATAGCCATGGAGGACTATTCAGGGAGAGGTTGTGTGCTTGCTAGGTCCAAAGAGAGCATGGCTAAACATTGGGCAAATTTCACTGACCTTGATTTCCAGGGAATGGTAGTTTCTACACAAATCCAAAATTATAGCTCAAAAAGCATACATCAATATTTAAATTAGTTTGTCTTTGTTTCTTCGTGTTGGAACTGATGCTAAAATGCTTGCATTTCAGGGTAACTCAGTGCTTACTTCTTTTACATTTCCAGAGTTGCGTCCTTAGCATCTGGGTGGGTATTTATCATGTTTATAACTTCAGACCCACTTGCATATGACTCCAGGTTTTTCTCTCCTATCCAGCAGTGTACAGGGCCCAAACTGTAGTGTTTGTCTTCAGACCATTCTGTGGATGTTTAGAGCATGAGTTCAAAACTTTGTCATAACAAATGCTCCCTAAGTGCAGTGTGTGTCATATAAGAATGATTTGGTAATACATGTGTAATGTTTCAGGTTTCTATAACTAAGATGAGGAGGGGCAGATTACAATCACTCCAGAGACAAACAAAAGATATGTTTAACAAAATTTACTTTACTTAAAATGGTTTAGGGAACAATAACATGAAGAAAACAATTAACACAACTATGCATCAAATATATTCAACTTCCCTTTCAACCCACAGTCCTCTGTGAACAGCAATGTTACTTTTGCTGGATGAACAACAGTTGTTTATCCCCGTTCCTGAGTCCCCTAGTTGCTTGTCTCTGCGTGTGTTTGGAGTGCACTCTTCATTAACCTGCAGACTGTCTCCTTGCCCACCATGCTGCTGGTTTCTCCATCTTTTCTCCTCCTTCACTCCCTTTCTGCTTCCTCTTCTTCTCTCCTCCAGCTCCACTCCCTTCTTCAACTGATGTATTGTTCTCCCCTCACTCCATTCCATGCCCCTTCCCCTTTACTCTAAAGACAGGCATTACACATCCTTGTCCCCTAGCCCTGTACTGGGGATTTGGTGGAAAAGGAAGGTCATGTGGAAATACCTTCTGCAGCTTATTTGGCTCACTCATACAATCCCACCATTTTCTTCTTTTATGCTTATAATGCATTTTGTTGAATGACTGAACTCTTGGTAAGTTGAAAGGGTGAGTTCTGACTATATGTTTTATTGTTCATTCAGAATGGTGGTGAGTGTCTGCGTGCATACATCTCAGTAGCTCTGGAACAAATTGCACAGTGGCACGATGAGCAAGGCCACACTGGACTATGGTATGTGATGCAAGTGGTGAGCCAGCTTCTAGATCCACGCACCTCAGAATTCACAGCTGCCTTTGTAGGCAGATTAGTTTCCACATTGATTTCCAAAGCAGGAAGTGAATTGGGAGAGAATTTGGACCAGATTCTGAGAGCAATTCTTAGTAAAATGCAACAAGCGGAAACACTCACTGTAATGCAGGTAAGGAGGCTGGCAACTAGTGGAAATCTTGATTACAAGTTACTAGAATGAGAAGTCTTACCCATATCACTTCATGTATTTAAGTATAATGCTATACATGAAACTGGCATTAGAAATTTTCTCAAAACAAAGGCAGTTTGGTAATGGGTGCATTCAGTAATGCCAAGCAAGGACGTATTCTGGGTGTTAGCGGCTGCGTAAAATTCAAATTCAAAAGTTTGTTTATCCATTGCCTCTGTAATAGAACTTCTGAATGGCACATCTGCTAAAATTATTATGGAGCAGCACCATGTAAGTTAGCTAGGATTCTTAGCTGTTCAACTAGGATATGATTTTCTAGAACAGTAATGGTGGAGTACATGAAGACAAGATGTTTTATAACTTACCCTTTGGCTGTTTTATGTGTGAAGTTCAGTGACTGTTCCTGTACTTTGAAATTTTTATTAGCAGTTTTGTTAACTTGAGTTTTAAGCTTTGGCAAAACCACTGAACTTCTAGAAATACAAATATAAAAATATCTCCATTACCTTATCTCTCTTGCAGTCTTTGATCATGGTATTTGCTCACCTAGTTCATTCTCAGCTGGAACCATTACTAGAATTCCTTTGCAGTCTACCTGGGCCAACAGGCAAGCCTGCTCTGGAGTTCGTAATGTCAGAGTGGATGAGTCGACAACACTTGTTCTACGGGCAATATGAAGGCAAGGTCAGGTAAGGAATTCCATTATCCCAATGTGTGCCCTAAAGACCAGAGCATTCTCATTCCTTTCATTTTAAAAAGATTTCTTTGTCGCTGTAGAGAAGAGAAAATGATTTGATCCTGATTTTATTTTAATGAGCGGCTTTTGGAAGACAAAACACTGTTCATTACGTTTGCATGTAATGGAAAGCTGCAGTTTGTTCTAAAGTGAAAACATAAGCTTCCTCTCACAGGAGGAGGGAGCGTACATGAGTCCTAGGCTTGTGCAATCTCATTCGCAATAATCTCAAACAATTGTTTGAACTGGATCTATCAGTGTAGTATTCTCATTCTTCTTCGTGGTCTCTGTGCATCACACAGTATGGGCTCGCGCCGACGCCGAGCCTCCCTTCGGAAACTTCTAGAGCTTAGAAATTATTGGCGGGAACCCCTCCCCCCTCCGTCCTATCGCGCATGCCCGGGTTCCCGCCTACCTCAGTTCTTTTTCGACCGCCTTGCTGGTTGCCTCCTGGAGAACTTCTTCTGATAAGTAGTTAACTTAGATTCTTCTTAGATCCCTTCATTCTATCTAGTTTTCTTCCGTTTCTTCTTCTTCTTCTTTCTTACTTAGCTATCCGCTTTCTAAAAAAAAAAAAAAAAAAATTGTTATATTTGTTATATTTGTTATTAGCTTAATTAGCGTTAAGATTTAATATATAGTGGACCACGTTGTTGGTTAGTTGGCCCTTGTTGGCCCGAATAGTTAGAGTTTTCAGAGGCAGCAGCAAAGCTCTCGTTCTGCCTTCAGTTCTAAGATGGCGCAGACGTCCCTCTTTAAGGCCTGCGTAGGCTGCAAGGCGAAGTTGACTTTGTCTGATGGCCACTCGAGGTGCCTCCTTTGCCTAGGGGAAGCACATATAGTGGACTCATGCGCTCATTGCCTAAAATTTTCAAGGCAAACGCGCAAGAACAGGGCTAATAAGCTGAGAGCCCTATTATGGAAGGCGGCGTTGGAAACGGTGGACGCACCAGTCCCGACAACGAGTACGGCCCCGGCAGTTCCCGTGGCGCAAACAACCCGCCCTGGCAAAACCAAGTCCTCCCTTCCCGCGGATGCGGGCAAGGCGAAGCGACAGAAAGGAGAGTCTAAAAACGGGACCAAGACCCACCATGCCCACAAGAAAAAGGGAAAATCGGAAGGGGCATCAAAGCCGAAGCATCGCCCCTCGGCAGAGTACATGACCCCGACGGCTGCACAGCACTCGGCGTCGAGGCCGGCACCGGCATCGAAACAACCATCGACATCGATGTCCAGACCGGCGCTGCCATCGAAGCCAGCATCAGCAACGGCGTCGAGGCCGAAGTCGACATCGAAGCCGAAGCCGGCGTCGGTACCGACAAGCTCCCCGGTACCGATGGGACGCCACTTGTCTTCCCCAGCGGCGTCGATCTCACTACCGATATCGTGGCCTTCGATAGCGACGCCACCGACACCAACGCAGCGAGGACCAACGCAGCGAGGAGACCATCACTTCTCGGTACCGAACGCGCCACCTCACAAATCGACGTCGAAGGCACATCCAGCAGTTTCCCCGCTATCATTTGAAACGGAGGACCGACGTTTCGACCCACTCTCACCTTGGGCTCCCTCCCACCAGTCTCTCTCACCGCAACAATCTTTGTGTGGGGATATGCAGAGCCACCAACCAGCTCAGATGGACGACTGGGATCGTTTTTCTACCCGCTCCTCTCACTCGGCCGCATCCCAGGGGAAGGACCAGCATAGAAAGCCTCTCTTCGATCAATATACAGGGGAAAGGCTGTATGAATCAGAAGGCTTCATTGCTCCGCCTCTACCTCCGAGGCATTCTCTTTCTGCCACGGTGTCGGCACCGCCTCACGCTGAGGAACGCGCTGCCTCCCCTCTGCCTCCTCTTGGCACTATGTGCATAAGGGCTCCCAGCTCTCATTCCGAGGAGGATTACCCCTCTGACTCGTCAGAGGCCTCGGTGGCGGCCCGCCCATCCTTCCCCTCACCGGAAGAAGACGTCGGCTCCGACAAACGCGCCTCTCCATCCGTAGAAGTGGTCTCGTTCTTGGACCAGATGCAGCGCCTGGCCCAGTCTTTGGGCATAGAGGTCCCAGAATCAGAGGATACCCCTGCAGATGTAGCCTACGACGTCATGTACGGCGAGGCGTCGTCAACTGTGGCGCTGCTCATTCTTCCCACCATTTTGCGCACTTTGAAAGAGTCCTGGAAGACCCCGGCTTCAACAGGACCAATTTCTAAGCGGGTGGACGCCCAATATAAGTTACAGGAACAGGACGCTGGCTTTTTATTTCAACATCCGAAGCCCAACTCGGTAATAGTAGAATCGGCCCAAGGGCGTGCTTCTAGGTCCCATTCCTCACCGGTGGATAAGGAAGGCCGGAAGCTGGACGCTTTCGGGAGGAGAATTTACGCTTCCTCTGCTCTGGCGATTAAGATCTCGAACTATCAAGCCCTCATGGCTCGCTATCACCTCTTCTTATGGGAGAAGGTGACAGCACTGCACGCCCATCTGCCGGATGAGATAAAGACTGCAGCTCAGGTCTTTCAACAAGAGGCTACGGCACTAGCCAAGCAAGAGCTCTCCACCGCGCGTCACTTAGCAGACTGTCTCTCCAAATCTATGGTGGCGTCAGTGGCATTAAGAAGGCATGCCTGGCTCCGCTCTTCAAATCTTTCTCAAGAAACAAAGACCAGGATTGAGGACCTCCCCTTTGATGGCGAGGGCCTCTTTAATGCATCAACGGACTCACAGATGGACACTATTCAGAAGGCGAGAGTCACGGCGAAGAAAATGGGGTTTTATCCCTCCCAGGCCCCTCAGCCTTATAGACCGCGTAGATGGCCCAGACAGAATTTCTACCACCAACGCCAGCCGCACTTTCGACAACAGCAGCATCAGCCCCGTTTTCAGCAAGCGCAACCCGCATTTCGTCAGCAAAGAGCTTACCCTCAGGGTAGGTCCCGCCAACACAAAGCGAGGCAGGACCCCGCTCTAAAACAACATCTTTGACTCCCCCCTGCTGGGACATTATCTGACTCCACAGTTCAACCACAGGCCCCTTCCCTACTACGAAGCTTGGACCCATGTTACGACAGACAAATGGGTGTTGGACATCATTCGTCGGGGGTATTTGATGGAATTTGTCAATCTTCCACAGTTAGGGCACCTGAAGCATACACCATCCTCCATCACACTGCAACAGGAGATATCCACCCTCCTTCAAAAGGGAGCCATTGTGCCGGTCAACATCACGGACGCACACACAGGGTTCTACTCCCGGTACTTTACAGTCCCGAAAAAAGACGGAGGTCTTCGCCCTATCATGGACCTGCGGCTCCTCAACGAATTTCTACAAGTAAAAAAATTCAGGATGATCACCCTGGGATCCATTTTACCCCTTCTTCGTCGCAATATGTGGTTCACGCTCGTAGATTTAAAAGACGCGTACTTCCACATACCAATTCATCAGTCCCACCAGCGATTCCTCCGATTCATAGTGGGGGGACGCATCTTCCAGTTCACCGTCCTTCCATTTGGGTTGAAGACTGCCCCAAGGGTGTTCACGAAATGCATGGCGGCAGTCTGCGCTCACCTTCGTTCGGCAGGGGTGGAACTCTACCCCTACCTGGACGACTGGCTGATCGCTTCACCATCCGAGCAACAAGCACTACGGGATGTCCGTCTCACGACATCGCTGTTGCGGAGTTTGGGCCTTGTGGTCAATACGGAGAAGTCAGTTCTGTCCCCTGCCCAGAGGATACAGTTTATTGGGGTCCTCCTCGATTCGACGAAAGCACGAGCCTTCCTTCCCCAAGCAAGGGGCATTCAACTGCAGCAGCTGGCAAGACGGGTCATGTCCTCCGCCTCACACAGGGTACTTACCCTCCAGAAGCTACTGGAGCTTATGGCCGCCGCGGTCTTTGTAGTGCGGTGGGCTCGTTTACGAATGCGTCCGCTGCAACGCTTCCTGCTGGATGTCTTCGACCCAATGCTCCAACCGAACTCTGTCGAAGTAGTAGTCCCACACACCATACGTCGCTCTCTTTGTTGGTGGACGCTCCAAGAGAACCTCTTGCGGGGGCTTCCGTTCGTCGCGGCAGAACCGTCTGTTTCAATAACCTCGGACGCCTCACAACTGGGATGGGGAGCCCATTGCTGCCAATTGAAGGTGCAAGGCGAATGGTCTCCAAAGGACATGAAGCGCCACATCAACTTTTTGGAGCTATTAGCAGTGCTGAAAGCCCTCCTTGCGTTCAGGGACTATATCACTGGCCGCCACGTCAGGATCGTATCCGACAATATGTCGGTTGTCTGGTACCTGAACAAGGAGGGGGGCACGCGTTCCAGACCACTGCTCGGTCTTACACTGGGCATCTTCGAATGGGCAATCCTTCACAAGCTACGCTTGTCGGCAGTCCACATCGCCGGAACGGACAACGTGCAAGCGGATGCCCTCAGCAGGACTTTCCCGGCGACGCACGAGTGGTCCCTTTCGCAGCAGGCTTTCTCGATCCTAGTCGACAGATGGGGATGCCCACGCCTCGACGCCTTCGCGTCTGCGGAAAATGCAGTCTGCAAAGCATTCCTGTCAAGGGCCGGGGCGGGAAACGGCTCCCTCGGAGACGCCTTCAACACCTCCTGGGGACAGGGCCTTGTTTATGCCTTCCCGCCGTTCCCCCTGATCCCAAGGGCACTATCGATCCTGCAATTCAGGGAAACAGACGCCATCTTGGTGACGCCGTGGTGGCCCCGCCAGTTCTGGTTCGCCCCCCTCCTCCGCCTGTCCAGAGGAGAGTACCTCCGGCTACCAAAGACGGAGGACCTGATCACAATGAACCAAGGGACAGTTCGTCACCCGGACCTCCACAAGCTGCACCTCACAGCGTGGCGAATCCGTCGCGATGGCAGCACTTAGATCTTCCGCTGTCTGTGCGCACGGTCCTAGAGGAGTCTTCCAGGCCCGCCACTAGACTATCGTATCGTAGGAAGTGGAATCGCTTCGTAGCGTTCACAGGAAAGAAGGGTGTGGCACCCTATTCATGTGGCGTTGCGGACGTCCTAGTTTTCCTAGACTACTTGCACAAAACAGGACTAAAGAGTACGTCGGTTAAGGTTTACCTGGCGGCCATTTCCGCGAACCATGACCTTATTCAAGGCTACACGGTTTTTTCCCACCCGTTAGCCAAACGTTTCATGAGGGGCCTCCGGAACATCTGTCCCCCGATACGTCCTATGGTTCCACAATGGAGCTTGTCAGTAGTACTGGCTGCCTTATCCAGCAAGCCCTTCGAACCAATGGCTACCATAGACTTGCGCCTACTTACCTTTAAGGTAGCCTTCCTGGTGGCTATCACGTCTGCCAGACGGTCTTCGGAGCTTTGCGCTCTACTGATAGATCCACCCTACACACAATTTCACAGAGATAAAGTTGTCCTGCGGCCAGGCCCGGACTTTAAGCCAAAGGTCATTTCGGCCTTTCACATCAATCAGGACATTGTACTGCCCACTTTTTTCCAGAACGCAAGTGATACCGTGGGCTCAAGGTTACACGCGCTGGATGTCAGGCGGGCTTTGGCTTTCTATAAGGACAGAACTGCCGCATTCCGAAAGTCTACGCACCTCTTCGTAAGCTACGGCGGAAAGTCGAAAGGTCAAGCAGTCTCGGCCCAGCGCTTCGCAAAATGGGTGGTCAATACTATTACCCTTGCCTACGAATTAGCAGGGAGAGTGCCACCAACTTCATTGAGGTCGCATTCCACAAGGGCCATGGCCACGTCGACAGCGTTGCTTAGGGGAATTCCTATCCCTGAGCTGTGTAGAGCGGCCACTTGGTCCTCCGCCTCAACTTTCGTGTCTCACTACAAGTTGGACATCAGAGCACGTTCGGACGCTAGCTTCGGTCGAGCAGTGCTGTCTTCTCTACTGCAGTGATGTTGCATCAGCGAGTCTACCCTCCTCCGGTAAGTGTTGCTAGCTACTCGCCCATACTGTGTGATGCACAGAGACCACGAAGAAGAAATGCAGGTTGCTTACCTGTAACTGTAGTTCTTCGAGTGGTCATCTGTGCAGTCACACAACCCCCCCACCGTCCCCTCTAGACCTCGCTGTGGGAGTCTATGAGTGTCATCGCCATGCCATTCCTTCTGTTAGTAGTATTCTGAATTACACTACCTCACGGACTGTCTGCAAAGGCGGTCTTAGGGAACTGAGGTAGGCGGGAACCCGGGCATGCGCGATAGGACGGAGGGGGGAGGGGTTCCCGCCAATAATTTCTAAGCTCTAGAAGTTTCCGAAGGGAGGCTCGGCGTCGGCGCGAGCCCATACTGTGTGACTGCACAGATGACCACTCGAAGAACTACAGTTACAGGTAAGCAACCTGCATTTCTGTTTGCTCTTGCCTATTAAGTGTCAACCCATGGCCAAATCCAGGCCCCAGTTGAAAATCGGCCCCAACCCCATTGCCAACCTTGAGGCAAAAGAAGCATCAGGAAAGTGACATCTGTGGTAACATAATTTGCTGGCAGGTCAGTGTGGGGTGTGGGGATTTGAGAACTGGCCCACCACCTTTTTGCTTGATCCCCAAAATGAGAAAACAGTTTGCTGAACAGTGTTGTAAAAGCCATTGTAATACAAGGCCTATTTTGAGGGGCTGAAGCTTAGCAGACAGACAAATTGGTTAACACCTCAAGACCTTTGATCTGCTGCTTTGTTGTGGTCTTACTGTTTAAGGCTTAATGCTTGAGGTTGACAGAATTGCTATTGTGTTAAGAGTTACAGAGAAAACACCTGGAGGAAAAAATCTTGTAATGAAATTGCTAGAGATCGTATACCTGTACAAGGACTCCTTGCCTTATTGTCAAGAACCCTGATGATAGGCTTTTCCTGCACAAATAGTTTTTCAATTCTAATTCACCAACTTTGATATCCTTAAGGTTACAAAAGCACAAAGGATAGTTGCGAGATCCAGGTCTGAAAAAGGGTTAGAAACATAGGAAGTGGCCTTATACTATTGGTCCATTTAACTTAGTATATTGTGTACACTGACTAGCAATGGCTCTCCAGGATTTCAGATAGGAATATTTCTCAGCCCTGCGTGGAGATGCTGGGGATTGAACCTGGGACCTTTTGCATGCAACGCATGTGCTCCACTACTGAGCTGTGGCCCTCTATGGTTCTTTCCCTTTTTCACTAGATAAGAGTTGATGGAAATACCTCTTGGTTGCTGTTGCAGACTGAACTTGTAGACACATTCTAAAGTGGAAAACTTACTGTGCAATCCTATACACATCCATTGAATTCCATTGGTCTTCCAGGTAAGTGTGTATAGGATTGCAGCCCAAAATGTTTTGTTTAGAGCATTTGTACATTTCATAAGCATACGTTCCAGAGCAGTTTGAATTGGCGATATACAACTTAAATTGAAAACAGCAAAAATATACAATAAATAAATAAAGCCATAAAACAGCAAAGTAGAAAATGTCCAGAATTATCATTGGGGAAGGGGGCAAATCCCATCAATGTTGAGTGCTGTATATACATACCCTAATTGGAGAACCTGTTATCCTTCATTTCCCCGTAGTATTTGATCACTTGTCTATGATAGTACACCCCAGAATTATTTAGATCTATCAGGCAACCAAAACCTGAGCCCCACATCCTGGAAGAACCCAGTAAGTCCCATGGGCTATATTGGGGAGCCCAGCAAGCTAAGGGTTCTGCACCCCAACACCCCTGCTTTTGGGTCAACTTTTGCGCATATTTTCTTTTTCTTCCTCTGCCTGGCTTTTTGTGGGCTTTGAACTATGTGCCTGGGATAGAGGATACAGAGCCAATTGGGATTTGAGGTGCCCACAATTAGTGTAGTGATGGGGAGGACTTGCCAGGTGAGGGGAATGTGGCCCAGACAGTTGACAGCTGTGCCATGTTCCAGTACTCCCCGCAACCGCAGGTCTGTTGGTTGCCCCATTAGCCGGCCCTCAGGCCTCCGGATGCTTCTTTTAAATGTCAGATCGGCGCAGAATAAGACCTCCCTCATCCACGACTTAATTGTGGATGAGGCGGCCGATCTAGCATGTATAACCGAGATCTGGGTGGGTGAGCAGGGAGGAGTCAGTCTCTCCCAGCCATGCCCACCAGGGTACTTGGTTCAGCATCAAGGTAGACCTGAGGGCCGGGGAGGGGGGTTGCTATGGTCTATAGGAGCTCCATCTCCCTCTGCAAGCTCCCTGTCCATGTGACTACTGGTCTGGAATGTTTGTACCTTGTGTTGGGTCAACGGGACAGATTAGGGATTCTGTCTGCTACTCAACAGACTCCCTAGTGAGCTGACAGAGGTGGTCTCAGATGTATTGCTGAGATCCCCCAGACTGTTAGTTCTGGGGGATGTCAACATTCACGCCGAGGGCACCTTATCTGGGGCAGCTCAGGATTTCATAGTCTCCATGACAACCATGGGACTGTCCCAACATGCCATCGGCCCAACGCATGTAGCAGGGCATACTCTAGACCTGGGTTTTGCAACTGGACATGGAGAAGGTGATCTGAAAGTGGGGGACCTCACATCAGTCCCTTTGTTGTGTTCAGATCACTGCTTGTTGAGGTTTAGACTTACAGCAGCTTTTCCCCTCTGCAAGAGTGGGACCTATTAAGATGGTCTGTCCCAAGAGACTAATGGATCCGGATGGTTTCCAAAGGGCTCTGGGGAGTTTTCCAGCTGATATGGCTGGCGTGCCTGAAATCCTGGTTGATCTGTGGAATGCAGAAATGACCCGGGCGGTTGACATGATTGCTCCTGAGCACCCTTTCCTGAGTAGAGCTCATACGACTCCATGGTATATCCCAGAGCTGAGAGTGATGAAACAAAATAGGAGACGGCTTGAGGGCAGATGGAGATGAATTCCTAATGGCTGCAATCAAGTGCCTATAGTAAGGTATATTCAGGGTCAGTGAGGGGAGCAAAAAACAATACCTTGCTGCCACTATAAAATCATCAATCTGCCGCCCAGCAGAGCTTTTCAGAGTTATCTGGGGGCTATTACATTCCGGCCCCAAGGACATGGGAGAACCATCTGAGGCCTGCTGTACTGAATTTACTAGCCTCTTCCAGAATAAAACCTTTGGCATCCGCCAGGACTTAGACTCCAGTGTTACAGAAGGTGAATCAGGTGAGGTATACAGAGCACAGCTTTGTCCTGTTTTCTTGGATGAGTTTCGGTTGGTACAGCTCGAGGACGTTGACAAGGTGCTTGGATAGGTTCGTGCAACTACCTCTGTATTGGATCCTTGCCCCTCTTGGCTAATAAAAACTAGCAGGGATAGAACAGCCGGCTGGGCCAGGGAAGTGATTAATGCCTTTCTGCGAGAGGAGTGGTCCCGTGTCATCTGAAAGAGGTAGTAATGAGACCACTCCTGAAGTAATCTTCCTTGGACCCAGGAAATCTTAATAACTATAGGCCGGTAGCAAATGTTCCATTTCTGGGCAAGGTCCTCGAGTGACTGGTTACGGGCCAGCTCCAGACACTCTTGGATGAGACTGATTATCTGGATCCATTTCAGTCAGGTTTCAGGCCTGGTTTTGGCATGGAAACAGCCTTGGTCGCCCTGTATGATTACCTATGTCGGGAGAAAAACGGGGAGTGTGACTCTGTTGATTCTCCTTGATCTTTCAGTGGCTTCCGATACCATCGACCATGGTATTCTTCTGGGACGACTGGCTGAGTTGGGAGTGGGAGGTACTGCATTGCAGTGGTACCACTCCTACTTGACAGGTCGGCTCCAGAAGGTGGTGCTTGGGGAACATTGCTTGGCCTTGTGGATTCTCCAGTATGGGGTTCCGCAGGGGTTAGTCTTGTCCCCCATGCTGTTCAACATCTATATGAAACAGTTGGGAGCGGTCATCTGGAGTTTTGGAGTGCATTGTCATCAGTACGCTGATGACACACAACTCTATTTCTCCTTCTCATCTTCATCAGGTGAGGCTGTGGATATGCTGAACTGGTGCCTGGCTGCAATAATAGACTGGATGAGGGCTAATAAAGTGAAACTCAATCCAGACAAGACTGAGATGCTGTTAGTGGGTGGTTCTTCTGACCGGATGGAGGGTCTTCAACCTGTTCTGGATGAGGTTGCACTCCCCCTGAAGGAGCAGGTTCATAGCTTGGGGGTTCTATAGAACTATATCTGTCACTTGAGGCTCAAGTGGCCTCAGTGGCACAGAGTGCCTTCTACCAACTTCAGTTGGTAGCCCAGCTACGCTCCTATCTGGACAGGGATAACCTGGCTTCAGTTGTCTATGCTCTAGTAACCTCCAAGTTAGATTACTGCAATGCGCTCTACGTGGGGCTGCCCTTGAAGACGGTTCAAAAGCTGCAGCTTGTTCAAAATGCAGCGGCTAGATTGATAACAGGAACCAGAAGGTTCAAACATATAAGACTGACTCTGGCCCTCTTGCATTGGCTGCCTGTATGTTTCCAAGCCCAATTCAAGGTGCTGGATTTAACCTATAAAGCCTTACACAGCTTGGGACCACAATACTTGACAGAACGCCTCTCCCGACATGAACCTACCTGTACACTACGCTCAACATCTGAGGTCCTCCTCCAGGTGCCTACTCCAAGGGAAGAGGGTCTTTTCAGTGGTGGCCCCCCAATTGACATTGTTATCTTTTCGGCCATGACTTTTCTCCCAGGCATTTAACAGCATATGTTGAGTTTTTTAACTGACCCCAGAATATTTGTTTTAAATGGATATTGTCTGTCCTGGTATGTAATCCGTTTTTATGCTTTTTATGGTTTAAAATTTTGTATACTGGTTTTTAATGTTCAATGTTTGAACATTAAAAGAGAGCTTCAGCTCAGAGAGCTTCAGCTATGGGGAGGTATATAAATGTAATGTAATAATAATAATAATAATAATAATATTCAAGTACATTCTTTTTTTTAAAAAAAATCAGCTCTGTAGCCCTGTGTAAACTCCTCCAGTATGGTATCAACACAGATGACAAGCGACTCCAGGATATTAGGGTAAAAGGAGAAGAAATATTTAACATGGAAGAAGGAATTCGCACACGATCAAAAGCAGCCAAAAGTGAGTTTTAAAATACTTTCTCAAGACTGAATCATCCGTATGCAAGAGGCCTAAAAAGAGCTTTACAAGTGTTGACACTCTAATGTAATGTGTACAAGTCCAATCAAAACTGACGCGACTTATGTGCCATTGGCAGAGAATTCAACATTTTGCTTGTCATGTACAAATGACTGGCTATCTTTCTGATCTTCAGACTAATATATAATGAAAATCTTACAGGTAACAATCGTTATAATAATGCTTCAATGTATTGGCCACCCTTGTTACTAAGTCCCCAGATGTTCCTAGCCTGCAATTTTCTTTAACATTTCTGCATTTTACACATAAGAGGGACCCCTCTTAGAAATAAAAGGCAAACTATTAAAAAACAGGCAGGCTAGAAGCACTCTTCCTCCTCTATAGCCCTAGTTGCTCCATTCTTCCCCCAGTGCTGTCATGTGGAGTCCAGATGTACCGTGGGCAAATGATTTGAGCATGGTTGAAAACAGCTGATGAGGAGCTTGCATGGAAGCTGATTGGACTGGTGAAACAAAGTGCCCCATCCCTAATTCAGCAGCCCAATCAGTTTCTGTACTTGGCCTAGAAGAAATGGTCTTACTTCCCCTGCAGCCAGTGAGCCCCCCTCTACAAGATTTCGGTTTGACGCCTGGTTCCCTGATTATGCGCATCTTCTCTCAATCGCTTTTACGCCTAATCCCTATACATGGGAGGCACTGAAGCGCATTACGGGCTGTATGAAAGGCATTTTAAAGTTTTTGACATGCTGAGAATCGCATGCAAATGTTGCTGAAAGTAATGTACTTTGTCCCAGAGAAACTCCCCAAACCGGTTCCCTCCCTTTATTCTCCCTGCCAACCAGAATCTCCTGCCTTTGGTTTCCTAGATTACCTGAAAGGAATGAGCTGATTAACATGTTTGGCTACCTGTCTTCCCCCCTCCTTTGCCCGATTGCCATGACCTCCTCAGGAGTAAATGGAAATGTGTCTCGCACACACACACACACACACACACCAAAACAGACAGGGGGATGCTGCTTCGTTCCTTCCCCCTCCACTTCCCAGCGAGCTCAACAATTGTAAAACATACACACACACACACACCTCAGCTCAGGAACCCAGCAAGAAGCGAGGGGAAGTTATGTCTGCTGATGGCTAATTATACTCACATCCGCACATCCTTCCTACCCCCTTTACATCTCATAAAACCACCTCCATCTGGCCCCGTGTCCCCATGTTAAAAATATTTCATCAGGGTACTTCAAAGAAACTTTATTTTTAGTTCACGTTGGGTCACCTCTTCTTGGAGCTTCCATCCAGAGAGACGGAGTACAAGGAGGAAGTTGCCAGGAGGAGAGAGGAAAGGAAACTAAACCAAAAAGTGGGAGGTTTTCTCAGCGAAGGGGCAGTTCTATGCATGACATTACGACCACAGCCCAACCCCTGATCGTTAATGCGCCTCCTCAGAAATTTGTTTACACGGACATAAGGCGCTCTTACTCCCGCCGTAAATTAAAACTCGCTAATTAACGCACATTCGAAAATGCAAATAATTGGAGAGAAAACGCGCCTGAGCCCGATTTGCGCTCCGCTCTTGTAGAGGTAAATTTCCTAATGCGCCTTGAAAGAGCTTTAAATCGATCTTGTAGAGGCACCCTGAGGCTGGCAAAGCAGAGAGTTCTGTCCTAGCCTGATCACTTGCCTGGACAGAATTTTGTGCACTCACCTGTGTGGAATTCCTGGTTGCTAGTGTTAATCAGATGAGTGCTGCAGACAAGATTAGCATTGCTAATGCTTGATGAGATGGAGTAAACAATTGTCAACTTATAACTACTGTTATACTATATATAACAAGTGTCATATTTTTAATAATAGGATACAGTGATGATTAGTATAAAAAGGATCTGCATAAAGCCATCCAGTTGTCCAGGTGTTGCAAATGACAGAGCTCAGCATCTTCTACACTTTAATAATGTTTTCTGTACTCATGATAAAAGGATCATGGTGCTCGTTTAGTGTTGAAAGGAGTGGACTGCTGCTGTTTTCTGTGACTGACTGTTTGGAATATCTCTTCAGTCAGTTCTGAGAATATACTTAATTGCATTGAGTTTCCTGAGATTTCTTAATACAAATATATATATATATATATATATATATATATACTTTTTTAATTGTGCACTGCCCAGAGAGCTTCGGCTGATGGGCAGTATAAAGTTGTAATAAATAAAATAGTAAATAAATAATTTTTCTCTGCCCTCAGATCCTGAACGCTGGACAAACATTCCTTTGTTAGTTAAAATCTTAAAGCTGATAATAAATGAACTTTCTAATGCAATGGAAGCAAATGCTTCTCGACAAACTGCTGCAGAATGGAGTCAAGGTACTATGTTGGTGTGACTTCTCACTTTTTATAGTAGTTGCTTTTGGTGCCAGCCAGCATGGGTAGTGGTTAGAGTGTCAGATTAGGTCTGGGAGGATCCATCTTTAAATTCCCACTTATCCATGAAACTCATGCTTGAGCCAGTCACTGCCTGTCAGCCTAACCTATCTCACAAGGTGGTTATGATGAAAACATTATGTGTGTGTGTGTGTGGTGGTGGTGGTGGTGGGGAGACATACACAAACTGTGTAAACCACCTTGAACTCATTGGTGAAAATGGTGGAATATAAATGTAATAAAACATGTAAAAATACAACCATTGCTTCTGAAGAACAAAATCGCAGCTATGACCACAGTACTGCATGAGTTCAATAATCTAAATATACATATGATCCATTGGTTATGTTTTTTCTCAAAACAGTACAATTTTAATTTCTAACCCAGAATTTGGTGGCTTAATTTTTTGTTTAAATGGGCATATAAATGGGTCAGCAGCATGTGAGTATTTTTGGCTAGGCACTAAACAAGGCAAGAATTCAGGTATTCAGGGAATAGGACTTCCTTTTCACAGTGAGAGTTCGGCCCCCTTTATATGCCCCAATTCTACCTTTGATACTCCTAATGTTCTATGTCATTTTCCTTAACCAGTGACCAAAAATATTCCACAGATTCACTGTTTTCACTCAGAAGTAGGCAAATTACTACTCTGATCCTAAAACAAATTTACTTGACAGTTAATACAATCAAAATAGTGGTAATTATTTCTAGCTATAGGTGCTTAATATTGGGCTATAATCATATATTTAAGTATTTCTTGTCAAATGTAAGAGTTTTATTTATTTTTATTTTGTGGTAGCAAGAATTGCAGCTTTCTTGGTACTGTGCTGCTTGCTTGGAGAGCTACAGCTCTGAAAATTTCAATTTGGGCAATATGGTTCCCTGTTAAAAGTTGATGTCTGGGTGGTACCCATTACAGCAAAAATAAAACGAAAAAATGAAAGTCCTCATGGAATAACCACTTCTCTCAATTAGCAGGGGAATCCAATGATATGTGGGAAGATCAAGAGGAGGAGGAGGAGGAAGAGGAGGAAGGGTTAACAGGACAGCTATTGTCAGATATTCTTGCTACAAACAAGTATGGTGAGTGAAGCAGTTTTAAACCTGTGAAGATTATTTTAGGCAAGTGGGAACCTAAGTCTTAGTAAAAATATTTTCCAGACAACTGCTAGCCAAGGAAATGGGTTCTCAGTGTCTGAGTAGGTATTGATAAGTAAAGAAAAATGAAATCTTTTGGAATCAAAGCCAAACAATGGAGGTGATTGAACTGGTAGTGCTTACTTTTGTTCCAGACGTTAAGATAAGATTACATTGTACATCGTGGTACTAAATCAGTTCCAGATAATTATTTATTTATTTACAACATTTATATTCTGCTCCCCATTCAGAATTTCGGAGCGGTAGATAAAATAGAATACAAACAGAATAAAACCACATTAAAAGTAGATTTTTAAAAGAAACAAAGTGTAAAAGAAACCACGACTGGTCATTAAGGGAAGGCTTTCTGGAACAACAATGTTTTCAGGAGGTGCCAGAAGGAAAACGAAGTTGGCGCCTGCCTTACTTCCAGAGGCAGGGAATTCCATAGGAGAGGGGCCCATCACACTGAAGGCTCTGAAGAATGTATTGTATGTTGAGCAACAGAAGATTATTCTACTTCCCCATGCCACACAAAACATTTTGAAACAGGGTAGCAGGAAATTTTGAAACGGTAGCAGAGATGCACAGAAAATGTGGTGGTAAACCTATGTCTGGGCTATACAACTTTGGACTGCAAATAAGGACTCAGATGATTGAAATCTCAGATGATTGAGAACAGATTCCAACATGTAGAAAAGTAGCATGGCAGGGAGAAACTCGGACTCTTCTCCTTGATATTACAGTTTTCTATATGTAGGAATTTTTAATTTTGTACGGGCAAAGCATTCAGTCATCCAAGCCCTCATTTGTGGTCTGAAATGATATAGTAAATACAAATTTGCCATCTCATGTACTATTTGTGAGAGCTAGGCCTCAGGTACAGTTTGAATATTGGATAGGGGAAAGGAGTTGGGAAAACATTGTCTGTTCCTTATCTTCCTTCATCAACATCTCTGGACTTCCTTAAAGAATTCTACTTCAATATTTTGAGAACTACGTATCTAGAAAATAGGCTACCTTGGTTTTGCTACAAATTCCTTAAAGGCAACCCTGTTTAAGCAATCCCATTATGTTCCTGAGATTAGTTTCTGTACTGAGTGAAACTGTTTCAGGCTTTAGTTTTGAGGTAGCTTTAGTTTTGAGGTAGTAGAGTTGATAAAGTCAACTATTATCTCCATTTTAGACAGCTATATCTCACAGTAAAATTGTGCATGGGCACACAAGTAAACAAAAGAAACAAAATCCAAACATTTTCACTATATAGCCTGGTAATAGGACAAGTAGAAAAACAGAAATGTAGAGATGTCTGTTTCATTATTTCATTGTTCACTCGTCTCTTCAGACTCAAAATAAAAATATTACAGTTCATTTCAGTGCAAAATAAGGTATCAGAAAAGACATCTGGGCCTTACATTTGTTTAACTGTGCATCAGCTTTTTAAAATGTTTCTTTAACTTTGTATCGGTAGCTCCCTGTGCTTCACTTTGAGCTTCGTTTGCTTTACAGACGAAGATTATTATGAAGATGAGGATGAGGATGATCCAGATGCACTGAA
Source organism: Anniella stebbinsi (assembly GCA_029215795.1). Classification (NCBI taxonomy): domain Eukaryota; kingdom Metazoa; phylum Chordata; class Lepidosauria; order Squamata; family Anniellidae; genus Anniella; species Anniella stebbinsi. The sequence continues at coordinate 40,723,237 of JARDYH010000004.1, read as the reverse complement.
GGATCCTCTGTATCAAATAGACTTACAGGTATTGGGTGTTGCAGTTTCCTTATGTCTTTTTAAAAAACTTACTGTAATACCTAGAATAATACCATAAAATATTATTCTTTTAAAAATATTTTTGTATTGAATTTTACATTAATAACAAACAGGTTTAACATCCAAACACATCAAACATAACACAATAATCAAATGCGGGATATCCTTGATACACACAATCAGCATCGAACTAAGTTAATCAGGTGACACATAAAATAGTCTCATCTGTATCAAGATGCCTTTGCAACAATATGCGATAACTGCAAGTATGTTTTCAGGTTGTTGTAGCATTAATTACAGCAGCATGGATAAGTCCAAAGGATATTTTCAGTACATGGATTAAGTGATGGTCAATAGATAAAGAAGATACTGACATAAAAATATTCTATATTTAAAATAAATAGTAGCATTTCTCTTAGCCAAATGCAACTCCCATTACAGCAGGCTGGTTCAACCTGCGCAACTTGAAGCATGTTTAATTACCTAAACCTGATAGTGGGAGCAGTCATGCTTGGAATATTGCCCACCATGGGACTAACTGGAGTTTCCCCGCCTCCTTTGGAGTCTTGGAGATTCTACGCATCATAAAGATCCTGCCAAGTTTGTTCCAGTCATCCTACAGCCAGGAAAGCTTGGCAGTCTCTAGTTTCCAAATTGAAATTTTATCCGTAGGCCCATGCTGATTCAGCCCAGCTGGTGACACTGTCTCCTTTAAGATTTGCTGAATTGCAGAGAGTATAGTTGATATAGAATAGCAGCATGGCATTATATCCAATTACATCATAGCTTCATTTGGCCATTGATGCTGTTTCTTTGAACTCTTGAGATATTTGGAAAACCATACAGATTCATCTAAGCATTTACTTGGGGTAGTTTAAAGCCTAGATTGGACTAACAGGCAACAATGAAATAGAAAATTCCCTTTTCAGGCACATCTATTGCAGCGGAAGGCTGCACTATCAGCTGTGAAAGCTTTCTCTGTACACTTGCTCACTTGTGCATCCTAGACGTGAAGTCCTCAAACTGACCTGGTTCATACATAAATACAACGAGTTTGGGTTGTTCTTCTTCGTGGTCTCTGCATCACATATATGGGCTTGCGCCGGCACCGAGCCTACTTCGGGACTTCTATAGCTAGCTTAGATTTTAGGCGGGAACCCCTCCCCCCACCGTCCTATCGCGCATGCTCCAGGTTCCCGCTCACCTCAGTTCTTTTTCGACCACCGTTCTGACTGCCTCGCAGGAGACTTCACTCGAATGACTGTTCGTATTCTTTCTCTGAAATAGAATTTATAGTTAGCTTAGTTAGTATTTTTCATAGTGTTAGGATCGTTAGATATATATATTAAAAAAAACTTTTTTATTACATAGTCTTTAGATAGTTAGTCCTTTCTTCTGAGTTTGCGGGCTTAGCCTGCGCCGCCTCATGACACAGACCGCCCTCTTCAAGAATTGCTCTAGGTGTAGGGCAAAACTTGCCTTAACAGACAGACACTCTTTGTGCTTTCTGTGTTTGGGGGAGTCCCATGTTGTTGAGGCCTGTGTCCACTGCATGAGTTTTTCGAGGCAAGCTCGATGGAATCGTGCGGATAGACTGAGGGGTCTCCTCTGGAAAAAAGCGCTGGCGACGGTGGACGCCCCGCAGCCTCTTCCCATGCCTTCGCCCACCTCTAATTCTGGGGAGCGTGGGGCCTTGCCCATAATTCACTCTAGCCCAGCGACACCAGGTGCCCCACCTACCGGGGGAAAGCACAAGAAGCACTCCAAAGCTGCAAAAACTTCAGAGGAGACGGGGCTCAAGAAGAAGGCTAAGGCTAAGACCTCGGATACGTCGTCTAAAGCCTTGGGAAAACCGTCCAAATCTAGCGTCTTAAGGAGGGCCGTCGGTATCAAAGAGAACCTCAGTACCGACATCGATACCGACATTGCCGAGACCGACAACGACACCGTCATCCTCGAGACCGGCGTCGGTATCATCTCGTCCTTCTCCTACACGGAGTGTGGTCCATTCGATACCGCCTCGCATGGAAACCACAACGGCGCAGATCCACTCGCCTCCACCAACCTCCTCACAGGTACCGATGCTGCATACACAGTCGGAAGACGCAGCTGAGCACATCCAACTACCCTCGGTACCAACTGCCTCGGTACCGGTACCGGCGTCAATATCGGAGGGGGAAGTCTTCGATTCGCCATTGCTATCTTCACAACCCCGGCAACGCTCGGACCGCTCAGGTTCCCCAGCATCTCGAACTTCCAGGGGCGGCTCTACTTACCATCGTTCCCGTTCAAGATCCCGCTCTCGGACCCAAGAATGGGATCGTTACTCGGACCGATCGGTACAGTCCTCGCATGCGCAGCCTTTGCATTGGTACCGTCACGCTCCCGAGGAACCATCTCGGTACCGGTACGCATTCGACCCTTACACCGGCGAACGCCTCTATCATGGTGATGCTTTTACGCTGCGCCCACCTCGCCGCCCACCTACCGCCACAGTTTCCAAGCCTTCCCAGCTGCCATCGGTACCGGAGCGACGATCGGAGGTTCCTACTCCGTCCTCCCCACAATCAGCGGAGGATTTCGCCTCACACACTTCATCGGTGGCTTCTGCCCCCTCTTCGATAACATCGCCGGATGACGGAGTCAGAACCAGCGATCGCGCCTCCCCATCAATGGAACTGGGGAATTTTACGGAGCAAATGCTCAGGATGGCTCAGTCCCTTGGGATCGAGCACCAGCTACCCATGGACAAGGTCATGGACCACGTATTTGACGTCATGTATGTGGAGCCCGCTGCACAGCTGTCGCTACCTCTGGTACCGACATTGTTAAAGACTGTACAAAAGTCCTGGGCCAACCCATCCACAATGGGGCCGACATCTAAATGCCTGGACGCCTTGTACAAGGTGCAAGAATCCGAGGCACAGTTTTTGTTCGTCCAACCCAAGCCTAACTCCATCATTGTTGAGGCCACACAGGGCAAGTCTTCTCGCAGTCATTCGACACCGACGGACAAAGAAGGACGCAAGTTAGACTTGTTCGGCCGACGCATCTATTCATCTGCGGCCCTTGGCATTAAGGTGGCTAATTACCAAGCCATGATGGCTTGTTATCAACTCTTCCTTTGGGAGAAAATGTTTTCCCTAATGAATTACCTACCGGACGACCAGCGAGAACTCGCCCGCGTTTTTCACGCGGAGGCTGCTTGTCTCTCGAAACAAGAGTTAGAGACGTCAAAACATCAGACCGACTGTGCAGCAAAAGCCATGATCGGAGCTGTAGCTCTACGCTGCCATGCCTGGTTGAGATCAGCCAATCTCCCACAAGAGACGAGAGCAAGGATAGAGGACCTTCCGTTTGACGGACAGGGGCTGTTCAACGCCACAACAGATACAGCTATGGATACCATCCATTAGGCTAAGGTCCGCCCGCAAGATGGGCTTTAGCCAGCCAGCCCAACCATTGTCACCATAAGTGGTATTGTCCTCTTCCATTCCAGCCACGACCACAACAGGACCGCTCAGCGTGCTACCAGCCCACTGCAGCCACCTCCTCCGTTTAGCAGAGGAAACCTTCAACTCGCTTCACCAAGCCCCATAATAGACAGGACACAGGACACAAACGTCGCCTTTGACTCCGTTCCCCCGCTCAGGGGACCCCCAAAATTTGGACACATCCTGCACCGTTTTCGTCACTCATGGGCATCTGTTACTTCAGACAGTTGGGTCCTGGACATTGTCACCAAAGGTTACAAAATAGAGTTCCAAGTCCCCCCTCGTAACGGCACCGTGCGTATAACGCCACCCTCGCCTGTCCTCTCTCAAGAGACCTCCATACTCCTTCAGAAGGGAGCCATCACGCGGCTGTCTCAGGTCAATCTACGAACAGGCTTCTATTCCCGTTATTTCATGGTCCCGAAAAAGGATGGAGGACTTCGCCCTATTATGGATCTCAGACATCTCAACAAGTTCATAGTGACGAAAAAGTTTCGAATGATAACGTTAGCTGCCATCCTTCCACTCCTGGGAAGGAACAAATGGTTCACTCTGATAGACCTCAAGGACGCTTATTTCCATATTGCGATTCACCCCTCTCATTGCAGATATCTCCGATTTGTTGTGGGTCATCAGGTCTTCCAGTTCTCCATCCTCCTGTTCGGCCTCAAAACGGCACCCAGAATGTTTACAAAGTGCATGGGAGCGGTATGTGCCCACCTCCGCACCACAGGCCTGGAACTTAACCCTTACCTGGACAACTGGCTAATAGTCTCGCCTTCGTACCACAAAGCACTCCAAGACGTGAAAAAAGTAAAAACATTGTTGCTATCCCTGGGACTACAAATAAACACCGAGAAATCAATATTCCATCCTACCCAGACGATACAATTCATCGGGGTGCGACTGGACTCCACTGTGGGGCGAGCTTACCTTCCACGGGACAGAGCCGTCGTCTTCTATTTTCAGGCCAAACCACAGCACTATGTGTGTTAAGACTACTGGGCCTAATGGCCGCCTCTGTGTTTGTGGTCAGGTGGGCACGATTACACATGCACCCACTTCAACAACTGTTGCTTCAGAACTTCGACATCACAATGAATCCTCGGAGGGTCAGACTTATCGTCCCCTCATCCATTCACGAATCTCTCCTTTGGTGGACAGCTCTATGCAACCTATCCTTAGGAATGCCGTTTATGGATTCCGGCCCTTCCAGGAGACTCACCACGGACGCGTCCCTACGGGATTGGGGTGCACATTGTGGCGACCTCACCATACAAGGAAGGTGGTCTCTTTCGGAGCGACACCTACATATAAACATGCTGGAGCTACTAGCAGTACAACGGGCCCTGTCTGCGTTTCAGACTCACCTGAAAAACCGTCATGTACAAGTCCTCTCAGACAACACCACAGTTGACTGGTATATCAACAAAGAGGGAGGGATTCGTTCCCCTCTTCTGCTCCAACTAACCCAGGCTGTCCTTCACTGGGCTATCTCCAAGAACATTCGACTCTCCGCAATGCATATTGCAGGCAAGGAGAATACTCAAGCGGACAAGCTCAGCCGACACTTCCTCGACAACCACGAGTGGAGGTTGTCCCCCACAGTCTTGAGACGCCTATTCGCCAAGTGGGGAACTCCAGTCATAGACCTGTTTGCAACTCAGCACAACGCAGTGTGCCGAGCCTACTGCTCCAGAGCGGGTGTAGGCCACTCTTCTCTGGGGGACACATTCATGGTGGCTTGGAACCCAGGACTAGTGTACATGTTCCCCCCGTTCCCACTGCTCACTCTAGTGTTAGCCAAGCTACACCGCAGCCACGTCGATGCCATTCTGATAGCCCCATGGTGGCCGCGACAGGCATGGTTTGCCCCACTCCTCAGGCTCTCCAAAGAGATGACATGGTGGCTACCTGCCCGACCGGACCTCCTGGTCAACGACAGCAGCCGGATCTTCCACCCAGACCTCGACTCCTTGAAACTCACCGCTTGGAGAATCCGGCCAGATGGCAACACTTAACTCTCCCACAGGAGGTCAGATCTGTTCTGGAGGCGGCTAGAAAGCCCTCTACCAGGCTGTCTTATGCTAGGAAGTGGAATAAATTTCTACAATTTGTGCAAGACAAAGGGTTCGACCCACACTCAGGTTCTTTTACTGACATTGTCATTTTTCTCCACCACCTGCATACCACAGGTTTAAAGGCCTCCTCCATCAAGGTCTATTTATCAGCCATCTCAGTTAACCACAATTTAGTAGACGAGTTTTCGGTTTTCTCACACCCACTTGCCAAGAGTTTCCTAAAAGGGCTAAATAACATTTCCCCCCCTTGCCGCCCTCCGGTTCCTCAATGGAGTTTGTCAGTGGTATTGGCTGCACTGACTGCAAAGCTTTTTGAGCCACTATTACTGTCCGCCTTCTAACACTTAAAACAGTGTTTTTAGTGGCCATCACGTCAGCCAGACGAGCATCAGAACTGAGCGCATTACTCATAGACCCTCCTTACACCCAGTTTTTTCGAGATCGGGTAGTTTTAAGACCTGGTCCCTCGTTTGTTCCCAAAGTTGTCTCCAGTTTCCATGTTAACTAAGACATTGTGTACCCACCCTCTTTCAGGCATCCTCAGACCAGTTATGTTCTAAGTTGCATTCTCTAGATGTGCGACGGGCTTTAGCCTTTTACAAGTCACGATCTGAGAAATTTCACAAATCTCGCCAGCTGTTCGTTTGTTATGGAGGGAAGACAAAAGGTTTGCCTGTATCGCCTCAAAGGCTATCCAAATGGATCGTTCAGGCCATTTCATTAGCCTACCAACTGGCTGGTAAAGAACTTCCGATCTTGCTCAAAGCACACTCCACGAGAGGCCAAGCAGCCTCTACTGCGTTGATGCGTGGAGTCTCCATCCCTGACCTCTGCAGGGCTGCTACCTGGTCTACGATCTCGACATTTGTCAAGCATTACAAATTAGACGTACGGACCAGACAGGACTGCACCTTCGGTAGAGCCGTGCTTTCTTCACTGCTCAATAAGTAGGACAGCGAGCCTACCCTCCTCCGGTAAGTTTGCTTGTTACTCGCACAGAGTATGATGCACAGAGACCACGAAGAAGAAATGCAGGTTGCTTACCTGTAACCGTAGTTCTTCGAGTGGTTATCTGTGCATTCACACAACCCGCCCACCGTTCCCTCTTAGCATCGCTTGTCGTTGTCAAGTTGTGTTTCGCCATGCTCATAACCTTAACACTTTAGGAATTTTGTGATTGTCATCTCGGTCGCAAGGCCTAGCGGTCTCAAGGAACTGAGGTGAGCGAGAACCCGGAGCATGCGCAATAGGACGGTGGGGGAAGGGGTTCCCGCCTAAAATCTAAGCTAGCTATAGAAGTCCCGAAGTAGGCTCGGCGCCAGCGCGAGCCCATATGTGTGAATGCACAGATGACCACTCGAAGAACTACGGTTACAGGTAAGCAACCTGCATTTATTGAATCATGGCTTACTGTTGAATTGTGTGTTGTCATTATGTGCAAACTGCACTATGATTTAAGTATGGGTTGTTAACCACAAACAACCTATAGTTGACAACCCAAAAACCCAGCAACAAGCCAATGGTTCTCTTCTAAAGTTGTTCATAGTTAGCAACCCATAGTTAAACCATAGTGCAGGGTTCACACATAATACTCTGGGTTGTTATGTATGAACTAGGCCAATATTTGTGCATTGGCATTCAGTTGCTGTGCAGAATTGTGGGGCCCATTTTTCCTGCAAGGTCTTAAGGTCTTAATTTGAGTGTCTTAAATGGGTGGTTGCAGGGTGGCTTAACATGATGTCCAAACTCAGCGTGGCTTTTCCATTGTGTGTTGTATTTTTACAAACAAGCCACCCTGAGAATCCATGGCTCATAGTTAGGTTGTTTAGGGTGGCTTGTTCTCAGGGTAGCTTGTCATGATGTCTGAACCCGGCAGAGTCACTTCAGTGTGGGTTGTTTAAAATGATGAGAGAGTTGCCTGACAAGAGTGGTGAAAAATCCTGTTGGCTCATGAAACATTCCTCATGATCCCCTTTTTATTACATCATGAAATGGCACTAGTCAATTGACTCCTCCATTTTGTCGCCTCCCTAGAGAGTGACACCTTTCCCCCCCAACCTTTGAGCAGATTTGTGCAAATTTAACTTTAACTGCCCTAAAATTGAGAAGTTATTGTGCTTTAGTGGATTTGAGCAAATCTCCTCAAAATATTATTTTTAAAATATAAATTTTGCGCAAATTTCCCTGAAAGTGGGGGGAAATGTTAAATATGCGCAGTATTACCTGAACGTGGGGGGAAAACCCACTGAAAGTTGTGCAAATCCACCCCAATGATGAAAAAAATCTACAAAAAAATGTACTTTGCTAATGAGTGCGAATGCCCACCGTAGCTTATTTTCAGGCTGGCTTATCGTGACGTGCAAACTCTCTGTGATCACCCTCTTGCATTAATATTTTGTTCGTTCATGTTGTAGAATCTTTCCATGTATAAGTAAATTTACACCATCCTTTGAAAGTGAAATTAACTATCTTTTTGCTTTCCTTTTAGGCTTACCTTACAGACTTCTTATGTCAGTTTGCACAGCAGCCTTGCTATGCAGTGTTCTCAGATCATCTCAATGAGAATGAGAGAAGAGTTCTTCAGACCATTGGCATATAATTCAATAGCATTATGATCATGACAATATTTTTCTGGTCTATTTCATGTTTTGTGACATAAACATGAAACACCTTCCATTGTTCACAAGATATTTCAAATATGATTATCTTAATTTTGAAGTACTGTTCCTTATCTTATGATGTAGGGTTAAGAGAGATTATTGAGAAGGCAACAAAAGGCACATATGCATAGAGTTTTGCATATTGGATTCGTACAATGGGAACACTATTCTTTAGATCAGCTTCCCAGGAGATCGTTAAAATAAGGTGCCCTAAAGCCAACTTTCCTCCACTGAAAAGGCACTTCACTGACTTTTACAGCACAGCTTAATGGAATGAGAAAGAAATCGTGGTTTGTAGTTTTTTTGGATGTGTATAGAAACTGGGAAGTTTGTCCCAGTTGGCACTTGTGTTACACAGGGTAAATTATCTTGATCTTCCCATATGACATCTTTTTATAGATACTTGAATGAAATGAAATCTACATACAATGCAAGCATTTGGATTAAAACCTAAAAAATAAAATTAAGTCCTATCTTTTTCCATTTGTAGATGGAGGTAAATGGCTTCCACCTGAACTCTCATTTTCGTAATTCTTTACTACAGCTATCATGCACCCATACTGAGCAGACTTGCTACACAAAAACTCAGTTCCTGTGGTTACTGATGACTTTGGTTTTGCAACCAAACTTTTTTATATGAAATCTTGATTGTATTTAACTTGACTATTTACTTCATGACTACAGTTCTCAAAGCTTTTTGCTTCTTTCACACACAAGAATTAGACGAAACGGCTATGCTGTAGTCCACAAATTAGTATGTGTATTTTTATAGGGCAGTAAAATTAACATTTACTGGCTTATCTGCAAGTAAGTACAATGATGCATCTCACAACACCTCTTTGCCTTTTTCTTCCCTTTTTGGGAAAATTGAATAAAATTGTTCAAACATACATTGGTATCTTTATTTTTAAAACATTCAGAGAAAAAGTTGTATCATTTGGTCATCTCTTTATAAGCTATCTGTGAAGAACAAATCTTCTTTTGCCATTGAGGGACTGCATCTTTCCCTAATGGTCTGAATTGGAGGGAGTATCTGCATTTTTAATTTTTTCTCTGTATTGGTACAGCTACTTCTCTTTTTTGCATAATGTGTCATTTAATTTGTCTAGGTTAGCTTCACATTGTTTAAATTGTGAAAGTAAATGTTCTAAGGATAACTTGTATTTAAATAATATGTTATGGAGCTTGCATGGATGAATCCGACTGGTGCCTTTGAGGTATGGTATGCCTACTTCGTCCTCCAGCAAATTGAGGCAACTATTCAATTCTTCTTTTGTTTCAGAAAGAGTTGGGGATGGGTGGAATATGTGATTTTCATAGTTTGTTTCACTGGTGTCTAAAAATTAGTTGGTGTCTTACAATCACATAGGCAAACTTAAAGGCCTCATAACTCACCATGTTCTTAAAAATACAATGGAGAAATTTTACTTGGGTTCACCTGAAGTCAACTTGGTTTAGAGGTCCAGTTTGCATAAATCATGGGTTGTTTGTGTGCTTGGACGAGTGAACAAGTATGCTGGTTCCCACACGCTTGACACTTCCACTTTCTTTAAAAAAAAAAAAAAAAACCACGAACAGCCTGCTCTTGGGATCTTATTGCATTCGAACCCAGAAACTCTGCATTGTTTAAGAGTTAAACAAGCCCAAGGTACCCCATGGTTTGTTGCTGGGTTAACTCTGGGTTCAACCCCTAAACCCAGTGTTTCTGGGTTCGGACATAACGATTAGTTAGGAATGGGGCATTCCTGGGATGTTTAGGAAAGCAACGAGCACACAGGAGGCAGCATATTTGCTCGCTGCTGCACAGCCACAATTAACTATGAATTAAACTACCCATCATTAGTCATTATGTGTGATGCAGCAAGGTGGCTACTGCCAGTTCTGAAGGCTGCTTTGCATCTGTTGTACTTAATTCAAAGGGTTGAGCCATGTCAATGGCTGAAGTTCCATGAGTCATAGCACAAAGGAAGCTGAAAGTATTAGTCATTTTAGTTCAGTAGCTGACAGACACTTCAGCGCTGTACTCTGGAAACTTGAACTGCATATTTATAGGACAATACCAAGGAGAAAGAACAGTGGTGGCATAGCACAGAAATTTTAAAAAAGTACAAGGGCCAAATTTAATTTTGTATGCTATGTGTAAGAGAGAATGTAAACTGAGGGACCAATGTGTGATTTTAAGACAGTTTGACAGATATTTACAGGCCTTTTGGATATGCTATACGCAGGGTCAATTTCTCTAATAATTTGATTTTGCATATTTAATGCTCAAAGGGTTATTTACAAAAGATAGATACATGCTCATGTTGAAACATTAGGAATTGATTATTGCTTTGGGATTGCCTCTTTGATCCCACAAATTCATTTACTTCTGCCAGTAAGCATTTCTTATAGGAATTACAGGATTTCGTAAATCTCTAATTTCAGTAAGTCAACTTTATCCAAATACACATCAATGTTGTCGTGTGGAATAAAACACCAACCTCAATTCCCTACCACCAGTCCATACAATTATAAATTTTAAACCATCTCACATTGCAAAACATAATTATTAAATGCTTATTGCATGAAGATTTTTTAATGTAATTTAATTTCTCAAAGTGCCAGGACTGTTCAACTTGCAGAGGGCTCAAAATAGCACTTAGCCACATGTGTATCTTTTGCATGTTATTTCATTGGGCAAATAAGCTAAAGAGAGAGAGCACTGGACCAAACTAGATGAGTTATCCCCTGTATTGGGTGGCATAAAATCCAATGTAGCCTCTAGCACCCTACAAATTTAGCACCATTAGGAAGTTATAGATTAGACTGCATAATTTGTATTCAAGGTTATTTATATCTAACATTCTTGTGAAGGTACTCATCCTATTTACAGAAAATCCTATTTCCATCCATTATTCCTATCTGTCATCCCTGTTAACTACAGTCCATGTAACTAGATTGGATGTAGTCGAGAATAAGACTTGATATAGTTTATAAACTATTTTAAAATTGAAGCTGAACTTGGATTTTTTTATGGAAATTGTGGGATCCCTGAAGTGTTGGGTTGTATCCAATGTTAGATGTACTTAGAGTAGACCCATTGAAATGAGTGGATCTTTATATACAGCCTGTTGACATCAACTATTTTTGAAAAGGACACTGCCCTACTTAGCCATGACATGTTGCAACTTTTAAAAATATTTTTTTTATTGTCTTGCCAAAAATAATTGGATGAACTGTTAAAATAGATCCTTGATGCTTTTTTTTTTTGCTCAAACTAGGGAACTTTAAAAGATGGCCAGATAGTAAAAAACATAACCTGTGATACAGCAAGTTTTAAAGAGCAAATATTAAGCCTTTTCCATTTAAATGGTTTCCCCATCTGTCTCCTCTGTTCTTTAGCCTTTCTAAGGTATGTCCATAAAATGTGATGTGTATTTTACATAAAATAACTGTAAAAAACATAACTTGTGTTTGAAGTACATAAAGCTAAAGTGCACACTCAGGAGTTAATAACTCAGGATGGCATATTAAATTATTATTTAGGGTACTAGAAATAGCTTTTGTCCCTTATACATTTACTATGAGAATGATCTTTGCAAACTAGATAATGGATTTAGAGTACCTCACATTTTTATTGCTAGTTAAATTGAATGCCTGATTCATCTACACCTATGCCATACCTTGATGAAGAAAAATGCAAGCAACTTTCCTATTTTTTATATGGATTTATCTTGTTAAGGAACTCTCACAGTTTCATACAAATGAAACAGAAATTAGGGCAGATTAAATGCAATTCTAGAATCTGAACTACACCTGTCTAAAATATTGTTTGTGTTTTATGTATATATAAAACTTAATAAACTCTGAAGTGTACAAACAGTCTGCTTTATTCTGCATCAAAGGCCATTCTGTGCACATATACATCCACTGCTGCTTCGTTCAGAAAATTGCATATGATTGACTTGGCCTTTCAAGGGCTTATCATGGGTTATTGTTTATTATTTAGTGTATGTGTGTATCACCTTATCAGTCTGTCAGTCTGGTAGCTTAAATAATCTATGATCGACTTCTATGCATATTTATTCAAAAGTAAGTCATTTTGAGTTCAGTGGGGCTTACCCCATGTGAATACATGAGACTGCAACCTTGGGCCCTGGGATGCTGTAGGCAAGTAGAGCCTTTGTGGGAATACTTCTAATACAATCCAAGTTGTGGGAGAGTGCTCGATAAAATGCATAATTGGGGAATTCATTGCCATAAAACAGTTTGATAATGCTTAAAAGGAGTAGAAACAGATGAGATGGCTCAGCACTGATGCCTAAAAATAGAATACAGGTATGCCTTGTCCGCAGCATGCAGAAAACATGAAATTGCTATGTTCATTTCACTTATATTTCTATACTGCCCTGTAGCCCAAGCTCTCTGGGTGGTTCACAACAATTTAAAACACATTCATGTCTTGTTTGTAAGCTTTTCAGGACAGCCTGGGAATTCTTTGGATAAGTTCTTGCAAATCTTGAGTCTGCCTTGACTCAAAAGTCTAGTCTTGAATGTGCCGTGAGCATTGTCAAAATTTTGCCCCATCCTATTGTCTCCCTGGTATTCTTAACAATATTCCACAAATTATATACGTAATTAGGTGCATGCATGGATTGTGCACTGCCGTTTGGCAAAGCTACATAATGTACATTGCACCTGTGGCATGCTCTCCACCGCCTATCAAATATTTTCACTTTTCATCAAAACTTGATTAAATATATTGGGTTGGATCCAGCCTTGTTATACTTAGAATATATCCACTGAAATCTATGGGACTTGTTAGTCGAAGTCTGGATCCAACCCCCCTTTGTTCAAGCTTCCCTGTTCGGGAATTGAATCATATTGAATGTGTGTACCTGAGCTGAAGGCCAGGGATAGACTAGGGATTCTGTTAGTGTACTGGTCACCCCGCTACCTATCAGACTCCCTGGCCGAGCTCATGGAACTGGTCTCGGAGTTGGTGTTGGATTCACCCAGGCTTTTGGTCCTGGGCGACTTCAACATCCCATTCGGGGCAGGTTTGTCAGGTGGAGCTCGGGAGTTCATGGCATCCATGACAAACATGGGCCTATCCCAATTGGTCTCTGGACCCACACATTCAGCAGGTCACACCCTTGATGCTGTTTTCAGTTCCGAACAAATGGAACTGTGGGCAGAGGTATTGAATACCTCCGAATTGTCATGGACAGACCATTTTCTGGTCAGGGTTAGTATCACGGCTGCCACCCGCCCCTGCAGGGGTGGCAGACCTATTAAGATGGTCCGCCCTCGAAGGGTGATGGATCCTTCTGGATTCCAGAAAGCCTTGGAGGGTTCTATGGCTGGTATCGTCGACAATCCTGTAGAAGCCCTGGTCAATAGATGGAATCAAGACCTAACTAGGGCTATCGACACGATCGCCCCCAAACATCCTCTCCGGCCCGCTTCTAATAGGGCGCCCTGGTATACAGAAGACCTCAGGGAGTTGAAGCGGAAAGGACGACGACTGGAGCGGCAATGGTGGAAAACTCAACTTATATCCGACAAGACATGACATAAAGAACATCTTCGTTCCTATGGGGTGGCAATACGTGCAGTGAAGAAAGCTGCTCTGCGTGCATTGCGTCTGCAAATTCACTTCCAGCAGAACTGTTCAGGGTGGTGAGGGGTCTAACCCAGGCATCTTCTCCCCTGAATCCGATTTTAGAGCTTTCGGTAGTTCGCTGTGATGCCTTTAACGATCATTTCTCAGATAAAATCTCTCGGATAAGAGCCGACTTAGATGCCATTGTTAGAGCGGAGGCTGACAGTGGAGTGTCCAGCGACTCCGCGAGTAGGATTACACTTGATCAGTTTCAGTTGGTGATGTGGACAAGGTACTTGGATGTGTGAGGAGGACAACTTGCCCTCTCGATCCCTGTCCTTCTTGACTGGTCGTCCAGGGAGGAGATGCAGTTAGATCACATCTACAACATATCATTAATGCATCTCTCAGGGAGGGGAGTTTTCCAACATTTTTAAAAGATGCGGTGGTACGGCCGCTTCTTAAAAAAAGCCCTCCCTGGATCCCCTGGACCTTAATAACTACAGACCAGTATCAAATCTTCCATTTTTGGGCAAGGTGATCGAGAGGGCGGTTGCCTTCCAACTCCAGGCAGTCTTGGATGACACTGATTTTCTAGACCCATTTCAAACCGGCTTCAGGGCAGGATACGGAGTTGAGACTGCTTTGGTCGCCTTAGTGGATGATCTACGCCTCAGTATTGATGGGGAGTGTGTCCCTGCTGGTACTCCTGGACCTCTCAGCGGCTTTCGATACCATCGACCATGGTATCCTTCTGGAGTGCCTGGGGGAATTGGGAATCGGGGGCACTGTGCTTCAGTGGTTCCGATCCTATCTCTCGGACAGGTTCCAGATGGTGATGCTTGGGGATAGCTGCTCTTCAAAAAAGGAGTTGCTATGTGGTGTACCACAAGGTGCCATCCTTTCCCCAATGCTGTTTAACATTTACATGAAACCACTGGGAGATATAATCCGGAGGCATGGGGCGGTGTGCTATCAATACGCTGATGACACCCAAATATATTTCTCTATGCCTTCGACAATGTCGTCAGCTAAGGATAGTGTGTCTCCTCTGAATAAATGCTTGGAGGCGGTAATGGGCTGGATGAATAAAAACAAACTGAAGCTGAATCCAGACAAGACGGAGGTGCTTGCTGTCAAATGCCCCAACCTGGGTTTGGAGGTGTGTCAACCAGTTCTGGATGGGGTTACACCCCCCCTGAAAGATTGTGCTCGCAGCTCGGGGGTACTCCTGGATCTGTCGCTCCAAATGATAGCTCAGATTGATGCGACGGCCAGGAGTGCCTACTATCAGCTTCGGCTGATACGCCAGCTGCGCCCCTTCCTAGAGTTGGAAGACCTAAAGATGGTAGTGCAAATGCTGGTAACTTCGAGGCTTGACTTCTGCAGTGTGCTGTATATAGGGCTACCTTTATGCCTAGTCCGGAAACTTCAACTTGTTCAAAATATGGCAGCCAGGTTGGTCACCAGTACACCTAGGGGTGACCACATTACACCAGTTTTAAAATCGCTTCATTGGCTGCCAATCAGTTTCCGGGTGAAGTATAAAGTGTTGGTTATTACCTTTAAAGTAATAACTTTAAACCTACATGGTTTGGGTCCAGGTTACCTGCGGGATTGCCTTCTCCCGTACAATCCGCCCCGCACACTTAGGTCCTCTGGGAAGAACTTACTCAAGTCAGCCAGAACTAGGCTGACGAGTGTTACCCAGAGGACCTTCTCTTCCATCACTCCCAGACTATGGAATGGTCTGCCAGAGGAGATTAGACAAATTAGCAGTCTTCATGAATTTAAGAGAGTCATGAAGACTGCTCTCTTCCGGCAGGCCTATCCAGATGAATTTTTAAGATGTTTTTAATGATGTATTTTTTCTTGTTTTTTAAATTTTAACTGTTTTGTGATTCTTGTGTTTTATATTGTTGTCCCCCGCCTTGATCCGGAGGGAGAGGCGGGTTATAAATTATTATTATATTATTATTATTATTATTATTATTATTATTATTTCACCCTTTAGGGCATGCACAAGACCAGTAGATCATTGGCTTAAGTTTAATTCACATAAGACTGCTACTCGTTTAACTACTTTATATGAACTTGGCATCTCTAGTAAAAAAAATGGAAAGCAGACTGTTCCTTGGTGCGTAGAGAACTTCTGTTTGGCTAAGGATTAAACGACGTACGTTAATCGCGTAGGGTGCAGCTGAGCCTAAGGAAGCGTGCAGGACTCTCATCTGGATTTCTGATCATGCATGGCTGGGGGGAGTTTAACCCTTCCCATTCACCTTCTTCCCCCATGTGGGGGCCAAAAAGGGAGGGAATCTCCATTGGTCTGAAGTGTTAAACCAGATTGGCAGTACATGTGCTTGGAAGTAAATAAAGTGAGGTTCATCTGTACCCTACATATTTAACTTAAATAGCCAGGTCTAGTCCAGTGTGATGGTCTGGAAAGACCACAAGAGTAATCTATGAGTACCGCTCGTGTGTAGTTGCCAATTAACAATCTTGTGCTTTTGTTGGCCTGTTGCTCTCATTGTCCATTCTTCGGGGCATCCCTGAAATAATAGGTGGTTTGCGAAGGGACGTCAACTGTCCGGCCATCAGCTAAGTTAGCCTTCTCTAACCGGTGCCCTCCAGATGTGTTGGGCTATAAGCCCAACACTTCTGAGGGCACCAGGTTGGGGAAGCTGAGCTATGCACCTGCCTGGCATCGTTCGTTTGGTGTTACGGTTTGCTCTCACACCGGAGTACCTCCCTTAGGATGCGCGCGGCACGCTGGGAGTTGTAGTCTGATTTCAGAACAAGAAACTCTCCTAGTAGCCTTAGTTCCTCGGAAGCAAGGGAATGCTGGGAGTTGTAGTTGACGTTTGCTCCTGGTCTCTACCGGCTGTATTTCCCTCTCCTCAGCTCGGGCCATGGCGGCCGCGGAGGAGGAGGAGGCCGATTTGGGCGAGCGCTCTAAGGTGGCGCCCAGCGTGGATTTCGACCATAGTTGTTCGGATAGCGTCGAGTACCTGACTTTGAACTTCGGGCCCTTCGAGACGGTGCATCGGTGGCGCCGCCTCCCGCCCTGCGATGAGTTCGTTGGAGCCCGGTGAGGAGACTCGGTGGGAATTGCAGGGACGGATGAGGCTTGCGGGCGGCGGAAGAGTTGTGAGGGGAGGGGGGTGGGTAGAACTAATAACAGCCGTTTTCTCTTCCTCGTCCTCACAGCCGCAGTAAACACACCGTGGTCGCCTATCGAGATGCTATTTACGTGTTTGGCGGAGATAATGGGTGAGTCTTCCGGTGCTGCTTCCAGGGCTGGCCCAAGACCTTTTGCAGCCTGAGGCAGAGCAGGAAATGAGCCCCCCGACACGCACGCGTTTCTCGCTTGCGTGCACCCCACCACCCATCCATTATCCACACACACACGCCCTCCATCCACCCATGTAAAAATATTCTCCCTCTCTCGCGGACACATTCCCCCCCCCCCTTCTTCTCAGCGCTCTCCCTGGGCTGACAGAAACGCTGCCTAAATACCCAGCACTCTCCAGACAAAAACAACCATCATGGCACCAATGGGCCAATGTTTCTCTGTGCCTTGTGCTTGTCGGGTTTTTGCAAAGTGTTTTGTTCTCTCTCTGTTTTGACTTTCACTCTGTGCTGGGAAACTTGCTGCTGGCTGACTGCTAAAGAAGAATTGTGTTCATAATGTGTTGTACACCCTTGGTGAAAGGGGCAGAAACTCCCCCCCTTCCGCCATCTCAAAAGCATAATAGGACACCATAGCAGCAGTCCCCTCCCCACAGGCCACTAATTTTCTCCTCCATTGCTCCATATCTTTCTTAAGAAGTGTTGGTATGTCGATTTTTAATTGAATACTCAAAAAAGTTCTCTCTCACAATAAGATTTGAGTTTGAAAGAGTATGACATTCTGTATTTGAATTTACTTTGAATTTGTTGGGGATGAATCCAGGAACATCACTGAAACTACAAAGCCCTGGCTTTCTGCTTCCTATGAGCATGTGTCTCTATTGCCACTTTAATTAGAGTTGACTAAAGCTTCAAAAATAACTAGAAAATCTGGTTTGCAACAGAAGAACTATTCCCCATTCTCTGAAACTCTGTAAGATATTGGAAGAAGATGTTGTTAGGTTTCCCTGCCCCTCAGGCAATCACACTTTTGGCAAACTGACACAGGACACCCAAATCAGTGAGACTTTTTTATTGCAGTAAATCTCATGGCAAAAGCTTAATGGTTGCATATTTCAGAAATCATATAGCTGATGGTCAGTAGCTATAGGCTCCAAGAAATTCCAGAACACTAAAAAGCTAATTTCTACTACCTTAATGAGATCCCCATCAGTGTGGGTTCCCTGTTGCCATCTCCACGGTTCCGAACACAAGAGAAGGTCAATCTATACATGTTTTCCAAACCTGGACAAGGTAGGGAAATGATTCCTGGCAGATGTGCTGGAAGAAAATTATGCTAAATAGCATTTGTGAGTCATCAGATCTTGATAAAATTCAAAGACATAAGTGGTAATATTACTGGCGAACATGTGCAGTCTTTATGGAATTTGTGCTGTGTCATTTTCAAGGTTAATTACTAAAAAGACAAGGAAACCTTAAATGTGCTTGGCAAATTAGTAAACAATAAAGAAATACAAATTATGATAGATGCAACTAGCATAGTTTCAACAAAAGGTAAATGTATATTCCATTACATATTGACGGAATAGCTGGTAAAGTTGATATAATATATACAACCGCTAGTTAATGCAAATTAATGTTTCTGCTCTCATTTTGTTTGCAATACATCACTTTTGTCCTATCTACTACTTACCATAGTTATAGACCAGAAGGAAAATATTATGTAGACCTTGGTTGGTTAAACTGTTAGTTGTGTAAAACTTCTTAGTAATAAACATTTCATAGTATCTGAATATAACTTTATATATATTTTCCCTTATTCTGAAGAAAAACCATGTTGAATGACCTGTTGAGATTTGATGTGAAGGACTGCTCTTGGTGCAGGTACAGCTACATTTCTAATGAATATTTCATTTATTATTTAAATTATCTACCCTAAAAGCCTAATGGATTAGATCTTCTAAGTGGCAGTCAGAATAACATATTGTGGCATGCTGCATTTTTTATGAATGCTCTATGTGGTTTTGTAGTAAAATTAAGTTGAATAACCAGGTTGGGGGAAGAAAGGCCATTTTGTCTTTTTTTTGTTTGATACCAAGGTTCTCTGTTCATAGAGGTAGGCTATATCCTAAGCACATTTACTTGGAAATTCTGTTAAAAGCAATCTTCTCAGTAAATATGTTTAAGATTGAGTTTTTCTGTGGCAGTAACAAAAAAGCACTAAACACTGATAATTTTTGCAGGTCTGAAATAGCAAAATGTGTTCTAACAAAACCTCCTAATTCTTTCAGAGGTTACATGCACCACCAATAGTGTATAACTGATTAATTTAGTCAACTAGGTGAGAGACAATGGGGTGAACAAACTTCAGGCTTATAGGATCTGCTTTGTTTTTGTTTTTTTAGTTTTTAGGTTCAACCAAAGCCAGGTTCAAAACAATGTATTTAGTACTAGAACCAGTGATATGGAGAAGAAATTTTATTTTTCTGCAGAAAATTTCCATTTCATAAGTTCATGAGTAACAGGGAATGGATGCCAATTATAAATACAGTATTAGGCAAGCTTGGCAGTTTCAAAGTTGTAATTAATGTTTCAAATGGTTATCCCTAACAAGTATGTGAGAGAATACATATATATTACTGAAATACTTAATATGTCTCAGTGTGAAATAGAACTAATAAGTAGTGACAGCAAAGCTGAAGAGAGTTGAATTCAATTGAAATAGATGAGTGGTTGTCAGCATATCCTGCAAAGTTTTTTGGGTTGCTAAAATTAGTGCAGCCTTCCCCAGCCTGGTGTCTTCCAAGTGTGTTGGACTACAACTCTCATCAGCCATGCTGATTGATGGACGCTGGGAGTTGTAGTCCAACACACTTGGAGGACACCAGGCTGGGAAAGGTTGAACTGGTGTGTCAACAGTTCTCAGTACCTTTATTTTTTTCTTACACTTAAACAATGTAAGGGAAGTACATGCTATTGTCTTTAATTTTTACAAGTATTTGAATTAAATGTCTACATAATATAACATTTAAATCTCATTAAGTATGCTTTAATATTTTCCTGAAACATTTTAGGTCAAATACTTGTGTATTGGGACCAAAAAATAACATGGGGTACTTTTTTAGCCTTGTTGTTTATTTTACTTTATTTAATAAAGATGCTAAAATAGATCACTCCCTAGTGATTTTCTGATGCCAACTGAAAAAATCCAATGCAAATCACCTTATGTAAATTAGCCAATTTGCATCAGAAAATTGCCCATTTCAACATTTTCCGGAAAACCCACATCACTGACCAGAACTGAACTCTCAGTCTTTTCTCACAAAACGTTCCTGGTCTTCCCCTTTGTTTCAGAGCCTGATTTACGACCCCCAAAGAAACCTTTTTATGTGGTAGCCAGAAACCCTACATCAGATCACCCAGAAATCTACCAGTAGATTCTGATCTACCTCCTGCCCACTCCTGGTATAACAGAAATTATAATTTTAATACACACCAAAATATTAATATTTAAATGTCATTACATAAGAATATAAGAGCCATGCTGGATCAGACGAAGAATCCATCTAGTCCAGCACTCTGTTCACACAGTGACCAACCAGCTGTCGACCAGGGACCCACAAACAGGACTCAGTGCAACAACACCCTCCCACCCATGTTCCCCAGCAACTGGTGCATATAGGCTTACTGTCTCTGATACTAGAGGTAGCACACAGCCATCAGGACTAGTAGCCATTGATAGCCTTCTCCAGGAATTTATCTAACCCCCTTTTAAAGCCATCCAAATTGGTGGCCATCACTACTTTTTGTGGTAGCAAATTCCATAGTTCAATCATGTGCTGTGTCCTGAATCTCCCACCGATCAGCTTCATGGGATGACTCCTTACAAATAAAATAATTCCATATTAATGAGAGCTGTTGCTTTTGTCCATTTCTATATATTGTATTGCACAGGGCTTTTACCACAGGGACGCCACCAGCACCCAGGTATCACCATTCAGCTGTAGTCTATGGAAGCAGCATGTTTGTATTTGGTAAGTTATCAGAAGGCTACATCATTTTCAATTAGCAATTTGTCCAACTAAATATTAGGGATGTGCAGGGACCCCCCCGGATCAGATCGGGACCCGGATTGGGACCTCCAATTTTGTCCCGGATCGGATCGGACAAAATCGGAGGTCCCCCGGACTGGATCGGGCCCGATCCAAAAATCGGACATCTGATTTTTGGATCGTCTGCCATTTTTGGATCGGCCGCCAAGCTTTCCCCCAGTGCAAGTCTATTGGGAAAAAATGGCAGCAGGTGGGTGAGTGGGGGCCTAACTCCCCCCTCCCTGTCCCCCCCCACGGTTACTTCC
The DNA here is from genome assembly GCA_029215795.1 of Anniella stebbinsi. NCBI lineage: Eukaryota > Metazoa > Chordata > Lepidosauria > Squamata > Anniellidae > Anniella > Anniella stebbinsi. The sequence goes on along the minus strand of JARDYH010000004.1, from coordinate 40,701,887 downwards.
TGGGGCTGTCCGTGGGCGCCCACGGATGGCCCCAGCAGGTAACCCCCCACTCGCGGTCCTCCTTACCTGCCGGGGCTGTCCTCTGCCATCCGCTGCCGCCCAGGTAAGCCCCCCCCCTCGCCGCGAAGTCTAGTTTTCAGTAGATCTCTGGGAGGTGAAGGAAGAAGAAGCCCCGGCAGGTAAGTGGGCCCCCCTCCCTCCCTCCTCTCCTCCCTCCTCCCCCCCTGCGATCCTCACCTGGCCAGGCTGTCCGCTTCCATCAGACAGCCCCCCCCACAGGTAAGCCACCCCCTGCTCCTTACCTGGCGGGGCGTCGTCCTCTTCCCGTTGCCGGTAAACTACTACATCATCACCTGGTGCTATCCTGTAAACTAGGCTGCGAGGCCTAGGTGGCAGTAGTTTACAGCCCGCAACAGAAGGAGGAGGATGCCCCCCCAGGTAAGGCCCCCTCCCGCGATCCTCACTTGGCCGGGCTGTCCACTTCCATCAGCGGGCGCCTACTGGCACCTGCCAATGGAAGCAGCGGCGGGTGCCACTGGGCGCCCGCCAATCCTCCGATTTTTCCCGAACCGGATCGGGTCCTTCCGGACTGGTTCAGGAAAGATCGGACAATCCAGAGGGGTGATCGGAAATCAGATAATTGCATCCGATTTCCCCTGGATCGGCTCCGGATCGTGGATCGGACCCAATCCAGTGCCCACCCCTACTAAATATAGCTTTGTAGTCTTGCCAGATTTGTGTAAGATATCCACAATGAAAGTACCCAATACCAATACAAGAATTGACAGTTGCAGTCATAAAGTACTTGTGCCATCATAGCTAAAACAGATAACTGGCAATTATGAGAATTTGAGCAATGAAGAGATACAAACATTGGCCCCGTTCAGACAACACTCAGGGCTTTGTGGTTAGTTTAACCATGTTCAGCTGTGGTTAGCACTAGGGATGTGTATCATATCGTTCCGATGTCCGATAACGATCCGATAATGCCGTTATTAGACATCCGATTAACGATAACGACAATTTTCTAAGGAGACCCTAACTATCGGATATATCGGATTTTTGGACCGCCAGTTTAAGGCCGGCCCTCCTTCCCCCCAACTCGTGCTCCTTACCTGCTGCTGTTCTCCGCTGGCCTCGGCTGCTTCCGGACTACTGAGAATTAGGCTTTGTGGCCTAGTTCTCAGTAGAGCGATGATGCGCGACTTCTCAGTAGTCCAGAAGCAGCGGAGGCCAGCGAAGGCAGCGGGGAATGGCAGCAGGCAAGGAGCGCGAGTGGGGGGGGGAGAGAGGGAGGGCCTGCTCAGTGTTTTCCCCATAGACTTGCATTGGGGGAAAGCTTTCTTTCCTCTAATGCAAGCCTATGGGGAAAACACCTGAAATGGCAGTCTGTAATCAGATCGGAACTTCCGATAGATATTGGATATCAGATCTGATCAAATAGGGATACACCCCGATATGATCAGATCCAATATTTTTGATATCAGAAATTCTGATCTGATTCCAATATTTCTGGCTGTGCACATCCCTAGTTAGCGCTAACCATGTGCTGAATGCTTGCAGACAACACAGTTAACCTTTTTGAGGTTAAGTTTTCCTTAACCACACGCTAACCACAAAGTGGTTAGTGGAGCACCTGAGTCCTCCAACTGTTCCGCCCCGTATCCCAGCAGCCCTAGCGCTAGGAGCCCTTGCAGTTATGCTTCAATGAAATAGGAGAAACGGATGCTTTGTATGGGTAAATTTCAACTGGGAATTTTTAAAGTAATAGAGTAAGCATGCTCCGCTAAGAAGATCAAAAATCGCTCCAAAAAGCTGACGCGAAAGCACTAAATGATGGCTGCAGTGAGTGTTTTAGTCAACTGGCAGTTCTGAGCAGCAATAGAGCCTGCCGGCTGGAGCAGCCCCACCTAGTTTGGCCATTCTGTACTGGAAGCTCTATGTCTTAATCACTTAAACCCTTAACCACAGCCTCTTAACCACAGACGTGTCAGACGACACTTTTAGCCATGGTTAGTGCCGCTAACCACGTTGCACAATGTGGTTAGTGAGCCTAACTACAATGTGTTTCATGGGGCAGATGGTTAGGGAAAACGGGTGTTCAGACGACACTGTTAACCATGCTGCCCTAACCACATAAACCACAAAGGGTTAACGGTGCGGTTAAACAGTGTTGTCTGAACGGGGCCATTGATTTGTAGTTTAAAAAATAAAAGAAAAAGAAGGCCCAGTAGAAGAAAACGATATTATATTCCACTTATATAGGTACCAAAGTTAACGAGGCACTGAATTCAGATAGAAGTACAAATTTAGGGCATACAGATGTACAAAGGTAGGGTGGTAAGCTGGCTGTGGATTTGCATCCATCGCTCTTTAATCAGATGTACAGGCTTCCTTAGAGAATCAAGGTCAGAAGAAGCCCATTCTTCCTATTTTTAGTGGAAACAGGTTGTGCAATGTACTGATTGACTGGCCCTTGTGACAATAACGAATTCACTTCCCTCTCCAGACAGTTGTGTAGAGTAGGTTTTAGCTCAGGCTTAACCAACCTGATGCCCTCAAGATGTTTTGGATTTCAACTCTTATAAGCTACAGCCAGCATGGGCAATGATCAGGAATTCTGGGAATTATAGTCCAAAAATCTGGAGGGAAATAGGTTGGGAAAGACCACTTTGGTGGGACTCTGTGACATTCATGAAGCTACACACAGCCACCTCCCTAAAGTAGTGTTTCAGTAGCACAAAAATTGATTGTTTTAAGAAAATGAAGCACCAACTAAATGTTTAACTAGATCAACATGGTAGGTGGCTGATTTTTCTTTTAATTCAACTAGAAATCTCAGTTTTATGACCCGGTCTGGAGCTTGATCAACACTTCCTTTACTTGTTGCATCTCATAGTGGTGAAACAGAAATCTTCAGCATCTAGTGCAGGCCATATTATTATTCAACCTCCTCTAGCCCCTCACCTACTCAGCCTCCATATCTTTGAGCTATGTTCTCTATTAACAACTATATACCAATCTGCACCCAGTTGGCTTTCTTCATTTAACCATACTTTATTGTTATGTATAAGAAAATTATCTTTTCACTTTGAAATCGTGCCAAATATGCATTTTACTGTAATAACATTGTTATCTAGGTGGCTATACTGGAGATATTTATTCCAACTCCAACTTGAAGAATAAAAATGATCTTTTTGAATACAAGCTTGCAACAGGCCAGTGGACTGAGTGGAAGATTGAAGGAAGGTAAGAACTTGTGTATTAGCGTAAACCTTTTAAAAAGAGATGGTTTCACACACCAATAGTTATCCTAGTACTATTTGTGAATATAATTACAAAGAGTATAAGGTTGCTTGTAGAAAAATCTTTTGCCTTTTCTGGTCTTGGCTTTTTAAAATAACTGCATTGATAGACAACAGGAATTTGTGTACTTTTAAAGCCTAGGAAACTGGCACAAAACTTCTGTCAACATTTATGCTTCAAAAACAAAACAAAACAGTGGCTGACAGGAAGGCACTGTCTGCGTTTGCACATAATACTAAACTATGATCTAGTGATACGAGAACAAGCGTCAAGGGCATGCACATCCCCCTTCTCCACTATGTCCACAATGAGATCAGAAGCTTCCTTTTTATTATTATTATTAATCACAGTTTAGCATTACAACTAAATCTTAAACTGTGGCTAATCTTAATTAGGGTGTACTAAAACAAGCCAGCTTCATCAACCACTGTTTGAAGTTGGCTTGTTTTAGTAAACCATAATTAAGACTAACCACAATTTGTCTGAGTTCAGATGCAGTGCTAAGCTACAGTTTGTCAAAAAAGAAAGTGAAAGCTTCTAAACTCTTCCTTGCAGCTGTGCTGGAGGTGGAGAAGCAGGCATGCAAGCCCAAGACTTGCACAGGCTCATCCTTGTAACACTAAACCATGATTTAGTGCACAGTCTTATCGTGATGCTTGTAAGACTCCGAACTCGGAGGCTTATGGGTATCCAATGCAGTTTGGGAGGAGCAGCACAGTTTATTTTTGCCTCTGTGCTCTTCCCACTCTGCATTTCACTAGACGGGCTTTTTCACTTCTCTAGCTGGGGTGCAGCAGAGGGGGAGGGAAAGAGGCTGGAGTGGTATAGGGATATTTTGTAGGCAGGCCTCCCCAGTGCCCCCTCCTGCCCACAGAAACATCCCCTTTACCTCCTCTCTGAGGTTGCTTTTCTGATCTCGGAGAGGCAGCTGGTGTGTTTCTCCCCACACCAGCAGAGAGTGGGCGGGGAGTGTGGATTCGCTGCCTCCAACCTCGGATCCACAAATCCGAAATATCCTATGGCCCTCACCTAGACTCTGTCAAGGGGCTATAGGTTTGTTCCCTCCACGATACATGTAAAAGCAGCCACTAAGTAAAGCACATGTATAATTAACAGAAATACAGAGCATATGAACAATAACACTATAAAATTCATACAGTGTGTGTGTGTGTGTGTGTGTGTGTGTGTGTATATATGTGTATTATATATAGGTTTTTTTACTTTTCAACTTAATCATCTCATGTTATATTAACATAAAAGAGAATCATAATTCAACTTCAATTGCAAAAATAAAATATATTTTCCCCTACTCAGCTTAGTTTGTTCAGAATTATATTTATTGAGTTTTCCTTTCGTTCTTTGAATTAAATAAGCAAATATCCCAAGTGCATGTTGTAATCTTAAGGATCTCAAGTTTAAGTGTCCTAGATTTATTTTGCAAACGTATTGTTTTTGGTAATAAACTGCTTCTTTAAGCTAATTCATAAATAATGACCCAGATCATCAGTGATGAAAGATCATTTTTCAAAATAAATGTATAACTTTGGATCTTTGAGCTTATGAAGAATACTTGATCTATATGTTTAGCAAATAGCAGCTAATACCTTACTTCTGAAGACCTTGACTTTGCTGATTCAGAACTGAAAAACATTTAGTTGACTGTTGCTTTCTTCTGGCATCCAACTGTAGCAGTGAAGAGTGGTTCCATTAACTAATGTGTTTTGTATTTAAAGCACTCTTTAAATTCCTGCCTTGCACAGTCTGAGAGAGATCCTGGAGTTTTTCATTCTCACTTTAATGCTCTGAGCACCAGAGACCTGAAGTTAAGCTTTCCTACTGATCTACTGAAAAAGGACTCTTTGGCCATGTTACCAAAATGAAACTAAAATGCGCTGTTAAATTAAAATTACTAAGATCAAAGCTTACCTACCAACAAAACATTTAGCATTTAGATAGTGGTAACCATTTCTCTAAGCAACAAGATGAATATCTGGCCTGTACTGGAGATGTGTAATCACATCATGCAAAATAATTGCTTTTGTTTCAGATTGCCTGTTGCCCGGTCAGCTCATGGTGCAACAGTCTATAGTGATAAACTGTGGATCTTCGCAGGATATGATGGGAATGCGCGGTAGGTATCATTCTTTCTCCTGGACCTTTTCCTAATTGTTTTGCTCATAGTAATGTAAGTTTCAATATTGCTAAATGTGAAATGGACCCTGCGTCTTTCTCCGAGGCTAGTTTTTATTAATAAAGTCGTAAAACCTTTTGTCTCCCAGAACACCTATGCTGAATCCTATATATATGGCAGCACTTGGTTTGATAGGAAAGAGATTTCCTGACTATTACTCAATAGTTATTTTAGTGTCAGAACATGAAGACATCCAAATTGTCACACCTAATTGGACATGTTTGCATCTTGATGTGAAGAAGCACAAAATGATATGCATTCTGAAATATGTTCCCTTCTCCATTGGAAAACAAGGCTATTTCCCCATCTTTTGGAGCATCTTGTGTGTCAGAGAACTAACTAGGAGTAATACCTTTTGTGCCAGATGCTTTCCTAGGTAAATAGAGTATGCTCTTTGCTGGCTTTCTACCTTCTGGATATTGATTACCTCGCTGCATAATCCTCCCCCATAAAGATCCAAAAGAAGTTGAAATAGGTTTTATTAGGATATAGATTCTCTAATTCTAGTCAGACTGCCACTTTTCTTCTATCTGAAGAAGCTTTCAAGGGAACTTGAAATTCCTTAGAGTCAGACTGGAACCCATCTCAAGCAAGCTCTTTCTGCTTCACCTGCAACCTGACCTGCCAGTATGAAAAGCAGATATGCGTGTGTTTTCGCATCTGCTTCCTTGGAGTAGGATCTAGGTCTCATACATTTGGACCCCCAAGCAGGGGAGCTGCTTGTGGAGTTATTTGGAGCAGCAAAGCAGTAGGAAGGGAACGATTTAAATATTCCCTTAGTGCTTCTGTGCTTCGTGTTGCTTCCTCCCAAAGCTGCTTCTTGTGGGTGGAAAAAAAGAGTTGTGTGAGGGTTTGTTATCTACATATAATTGTTACGTGCAAGTGGGAAGACCTCTTCCTACATATATGAAGGGATTGGAATATTACTTCAGGCTGGTTGTCATGTATTTTAAAATATGACTTTTCTACCAATACAGATTAAATGACATGTGGACTATTAGTTTACAAGACAGGGATTTAACTTGTTGGGAAGAGGTAAGCCTAATGACTATTTTTTAAAAATGCAATATTTCATTTTAGTGCTTTTGATATAGTTTGTATTACTATCTGATCTAGAAACTTGGTTGTATCAAAATTAATTCCTTAGTGAAAGTGAAGTTTAACCAATTTTATTTGATAAGATGAGAAGTTCTGGACATTTTTTAAAACATTTACAAAGATGATTCATAGCAACAGGATCTATTATTACCAAGTGCAGCAAAATCCATTGCATGTTTATTCTGTAATCATCCTGCTTTATTCATGACATTTTACTAGTGGTCCAAATGTCATTACAGAAAAAAAGACAGAATAGGTGCACAATGCCTTTTGATTGGTAGCACTAGGAGTAATCCACCTGGAACACAAAAAAATCTTGTTGCTTGGAAGGCTACTCTTGCATAATGACTTTTATTTCAATGGTGTTTGTCAATATATGGTTCTGCACATAACACTAACCCATGATTTATTTAATCCATGGGTTGCTAAATTCTGGGTTGTCATGAAATGCAAACCCATCCATGCTAACAAGCTATGGTTTGTTATTCACGAACAATCCAGAAAGAGAACCCATAGTTGGTTGTTGGGTTGTGAACTCTGAGTTGTTTAAACCATGGTTTGTCATTGACCTGGCCTGTACGATCACCACAGCTTAACAAGTGAATGCCTAATTACCCACCCGGGTGCAGCCTGCCTTGTCATCTGAACCAAGATGGCGTGGCTTGTTTGAGAGGGAAATAACCCGACAACAGGTCACAGGCAAATGGTGCCCAGCAAACATCTCAGTGATTATGCAAACTGGGCCAAGAACTTGGTTGTTCATAAGTTGTTCCACCAGACTACAGAATCTGGCAGGCAAGAGTAGTAAAAAAAAACCTAGTTGCTCTCCAAGTCAGTACTACAACACTATAAAGGCATTTGGGATGCAGGGAGGGAGCTGGTGAAGTGGGGGAGGGCAACAAACCATGAGTTAAATAAACCATAGGTTAGCATAATGTACAAACCAGGTCATAGTCTCGTCTCAAAGGAGTTATTTAGGCATGGTCAAGGGCTTGTGCATACCAAACAGGATTTGAAAAAAACCTATTTCCATTTAATAACAGACTGTCTTGCCAAATCAGAAACTGCTTTTGAAGTCCTCAGAATTTCAAAGCCCATTAGTCATGTTACACAGATATATGAGAAACATAATGTCAAAGCCCCATTGGGTGTACAGAATTTGTGGTGTGCAGTTCTTTTGGATCCCAGCTGTATTGTTCCTGTTGGATCATATCTTAAGGGGCAATTCTGTGGGTTTCACCCTTGATGCCTGTAAACCCCCAGACTCAGAAGCTTACAATCATCCTATGCAGGGTAGGAATCAGTAGAAGAGCCTCCCTGTCCTCCCGCCCTGCATTTTCACTAGACTGGCTTTTTTTGCCTGTCTAGCAAATGTGTTTCGTGTGGTGAGGAGGAAGGAGGCTGGAAAGGCCCAAGGATAGCTCATATCTTGGCGTCTCAGGTCCCTCCCCCCCCCCAACCTACCAAAATTCCCCCTTGTCTGAGGTCGAATTCCTGATTTCAGAGAGGCAGCAAGCGTGGTTCTTTCTGCGCCAGCTGCAGATGGAGGGCATGAGTCAGAGCTCCACTTTCCAGCTCCGAGGTCAGAGCGCTGTCTCCAACCTCAGAGCTGGGAATCCAAAATACCCTATGGTCCCTCAGATGCTATCTAGGGACCATACGATTGCTCCCTCAGTAACTAAGGCAATCCTATACCCACTTATGTGGGATTAAGTCTCATGGAACTCAATGGAATTTATTTCTGAGTAGACATATGTGGAGTTGTGCTGCTAATAAAATTTCAGTTTTTGGTATACTTTAAGTTGAGAGTGATTCCACCACACCCAGATCTGCATAGGCACCCAGATTCTTGAATTTCAAAATGAAATATTAATAATTTACTGTTACGTTGCTGCTTTTCAGATTAAACAGACCGGAGAGATTCCTCCTTCTTGCTGCAATTTTCCTGTAGCTGTTTGTAAAGAGAAGATGTTTGTTTTTTCTGGCCAGAGTGGAGCAAAGATTACCAATAATCTTTTTCAGTTTGAATTCAAGGAAAAAATGTGTGTATAAAAAATAACCAAGCGAAAACAAATGGTTGCTAAATTAAAAATAATTCTGTGGGATATAAATAGTTGAGGTACTTAGTGTGATTTCCATAGGGTGCCCACAAAAATAATTCTAATTCAATGAAGAAAATTATGAAAACACTAATAGAAACACAAAGTGGGGTGGGGGGAGATGGAGGCTGTAGCAATTAGTTTTAGTGCAGTAATGTCAATTTGCTTTTTATACCTTTCATCTAATAGATCAGAAAAGTAGAGTTCCTTGGATCTGCTTCAGTAGGGGATTTGCTTGCATTCTCTTTGATACTGTGTCTAAGATACATGTTCTGATGCTACAAATTTGCTTTGGGCTGTTTGAGTCCCTTGATGTGAGATGACATCGTCCACTATTGGTGAATCTGTCACCAGGTGGGGGACAGAAAGCCAAGTAGTGTAGCTCTCCCTGCCCATGCAGGGCAAAGATATCATTATGTGATGGACTGAGATGCGCTCTTTTGCTATTTATGTATGCAGCTGCAGTGCATCCCACTTATAATATATGCACCTACTACAGTCAGTTATTTGGATCAGACATGAACTTGTCCTTGTTTCCTATACATTGTAATGCTTATATTTTTTTGCTTTTAAGCTTATAAAACCATTATACTATTGCACCCAGTATAAGAGGGGTTCAAAAGAAATAATGGCACAATTCTATGCATGTTTACTCAAATGTGAGTCAAATGTATTTAGTGGGACTTACTACCTAGTAAGTGTATTTAGGATTGCAGCCAAAGTGAACAGTATATCTTATGTAAGACAACAATTTCTAAAGCACATAATATACGCAAAAAGAAAAGCTACAGATATGATAAACCATAATAAAAAATTAAATTGCAACTTGCAATGATAAAACATCAGGAGGAAGATTTACAAAATGACATAAGTTGTGATGCATACATTTCATTAGAGACTGAGCCACTACAAACTAATGTTGTAACTGTTCTGTGTTTTCTATATCAGTTGGACACGAATTCCCACTGAGCACTTATTAAGAGGCTCTCCTCCTCCTCCACAAAGGAGATATGGTCACACCATGGTTGCCTTTGATCGCCATCTCTATGTATTTGGTGGTGCAGCAGACAACACGTTACCTAACGAACTTCACTGCTATGATGTGGACTCTCAAACCTGGGAAGTTATTCAGCCAAGTCCAGATAGTGAGGTAACATGTCTTAACTGATTAATTCTACTTTTTTTCTTTCAAATATCACTTAATTAAGAAACAAAACAAAAATAAAGGGTCTGTTTCGTACATGATAACAGGAGGTGAAAACATTGGGGAAATTATGTGTTGCTTCATACAATCCATAGCATAGCCATGGATCTTCCACTGGTTGATCAACATAAACCAGTTGATTGTAAGATAGATTGCACAAGTGGTACCATTGCCATCTTATGGGTTTTGCTGGGTTTTGGAGTGGGGGGGGAGTTGAGAAGGAGAAAGACAGGCAGTAACGAATAGTTGTGAGTAGGGAGACCTTTCCTTCCCCATGCATGACCAGCTGCATCTTCCAAAGTTCCATCTTGTACCCAACTTCATTGCATCTCTATACCGCCCAATAGCCGAAGCTCTCTGGGAGGTTTACAAATATTAAGAACCATTAAAATACATTATACATAGTTTTAAAAAACCATTTATGTGCAAACATATAAACAGACAGCACACACACAGGTACACAGATATCTAAACAATTTTTAAACGATCAATAAGACAACTTGGCTACTTGTCTTCCTTTGCATTTGGTCACAATCTCTTTTTTTTCTCTGCCATATCTTTTAAGTTATGAATCATTATGTATTTACAATATTTTTACCCCACTCTTCAGCCAAAAAAAGATTCCCAGAGCAGCTTTCAAAGATTAATAAGGAGATATTTCCTGCCCACAAGCTTACAATCCAAAAGACATGACACAAAAGGGATTGGGAGGCAGGGGAAAAAAAGTAAAACTCAGACGCCTGTTCTTAGTTTCAAAGTTTGTATAGGTGTTCTTTCTGCCAGGGAAGGGTGATATAAGCTCCCTGCAGCTGTTTCTTCACTGGCTGATGTATGGGGCTAGTTTGGTCTCCCCCTTGCTATGATGTTTAATCTGGGAGGCAGGGGATGCAGCCACCCAGCAGCCCTTGGTTCTCTGGCCAATAGATGGGGCCAGAGCCTGCAGTTTCAGTAAACTGTCAGTTGGAGCTGTGTGTTCCTTCTGACAGGATCTATCTATCTCTGGTGGATCTATTGGTCCAGGTTGGTCTCCCCCTTTCCATGATGTCCTTGTTGAGAGAACACTACACTTTGTTTGTTAATTTTCCTAGATTTTTGTATACTATTTCTGATACAAAATTATTTTCTATTTGCCTGGCACCAGAGCCTATAGACATTCAAGTTTCAAATTATGTGGATTTTACTAGGACAATATTCCTCATATAGCTCATTTCCCAGATAACTGTCTCACTGTGCTATGTCCCTTATTAATTTATTTCAAAACATGTTCTTCCATATGTTAAAAAAGAGAATTTTGAAAAACAAGTGTAATTAAATAAGTAGGAGACTGTGATGAAGAGAGGGAACAGGATTTGGGCCTTTAAAAATTCACTGAAGATGAAATCTTGCTTCTCTAGACAGAAATAAGTCCTAAAACTTTCAACATCCTCCAGCCACCATGGCTGGCTGCGGAATGCTCGGAATTGTGGAACTTATTTCTGTCTAAACATGCATAGGGTTATGCACAATGAGGGATATATACTCCTATCTATCAGGTGGCTCCAAAGAAAGGCAGATCTCAAGAAAATACTTTTGGGATAGGTGAAGGGAGAGATGCAGCTAGATGGGACAGCAAGAATCGAGTGGAATAACAAAATATTTAATATATTTGATAGATAAAATACCTTTTCAGGATTTTCCTTCTTTATTCCTTTCTAGTTACCAACTGGAAGACTCTTCCATGCTGCAGCTGTCATTTGTGATGCAATGTATATATTTGGTGGAACGGTGGATAATAACATTAGGAGTGGAGAAATGTACAGATTTCAGGTAACATGTTTAAAGTATTAGTCTTTAATTAGTTTGAGAAGATAAGAATTAGTTTCAGCAACATTTTGAACAGTTTCCTCTAAAGAACGTTTTTCCATTTCAAATTCTTAACAGAACTTTCATTCTCGTTTTCAGTTTTCTTGTTATCCAAAATGTACTTTACATGATGACTATGGAAGACTGTGGGAAAACAGGCAGTTCAGTGATCTGGAGTTTGTTCTTGGAGAGGTGGGTAAATTCTAATGAAAATGCTGAACAGAAGTTGTCTTGTTCCTGGCCAAAGTGCTACAGTTGTGGGCATACCACATCTCAGATATGTATCAGTTAGTACTACTTTTAAAGACCCAACAACTTTGATAGAAATAAAGAGGAATAGAAATTGGAGATTGCCTTTTTTATTTGCTTATTTTTTATATATATAATGTTTTATATAATTTCCTTTCTGTGCTCTGTCTCCCCACTGATGATAGAAGGAAGAGAGGGTTCGAGGGCATACAGCCATTGTCACAGCTCGCTGTAAGTGGCTGAGGAAGAAAATTACACAGGCAAGAGAGAGATTGAAACAGGTATGATTTGTTGAGAAACGTTTCTTTGACTTCCAGATTGCCTTGTGGGATGATTGGCAGTTGTTTGTTTATTTCATTTACTACATTTCTATACCGCCCCAAAGCCAATGCTCTCTGAGTGGTTCACAAAAGGTAAGACCTAAAAATAAAACATGATAAAATATAAAACCTTTAAAGTTAAAATAGCATAAAACCAAAGCAAAACTCAGAGCAAAAACCAGTAGCAGTATAAAATTTTTAAAACACAATAACACATTTAAAAACAAGTCTAAAAACTTAAAAAGCCTGGGAAAATAAAAAGGCCTTTACCTGCCATTGAAAAACTCTACAAGATAGGTGCCAGGCAAGCTCTTTCCACAACCAGAGTGGCACCAGTGAAAAGGCTCTCTTTTTAGTAGTTACCTGCCTCACTTCATTTTGCAGGGACATCTGAAGAAGAGCATCTGAAGGTGATCTCAGGGTCTGGGCAGATATATATGGGAGTAGACAATCTTTTAGGGAGTCTGGACCCAAGCCATTTAGGGCTTTAAAAGTTAATATCAGCGACATGGACATATTTTTGAAAGATTGGTTCAGTAATTAATCTCATGATTTTGAAGTTTGTTTCACATGGCATGGCTGCTTCCATTGAAGAAGTAGCTCAGAGCTGACAGATGATTACTAAGTTTCTACATAAGAGTGCTGATTTTTGTATAAATTAAAAGACAAATGGTATGGCTGGATTTAGTAAACCTGGATTGAGTACCTACATCAACTTTCCTTCTTTTAGAAGCAGCATGTTCCTAGTTTTTAGTGACAATGTTATACAAATACAAAAATTGGTTTGCCTGTTGTATGTACATGCCTGGGTACGTGGATAAATAGATTGCCTGGACTGTGTAGAATTGATTTTTCTCCTCATCCTATTAGAAATCTAAGCAAGAGATTGATGAGGAAGGACAAGGGACACCCCAGAAGGAGACAGCAGGCAACAATGTCAAGGTGTGCTGCCTGCAGCCTTTGCTGGAGGTAACCATCCGAGAAGCAGAGGCCCAGCCCTTTGAGGTGCTCATGCAGTTCCTTTACACGGACAAAATCAAATACCCACGCAGAGGTAGAGGAGCAGTATATTTTTTCTAGGCTTCTTTCCGATAATAACTACTTATGATCCATAAGCATATTGTTCATTTGTTTTTTCTGTCAACACAAAATGGTCAAAAGCAACTATACTCAGGTCTGACTTGTGCTAGAAGCTGAAAATTCCTAAGTCAAATACAAATTCCAGTCAGTTTATGTCTGCTCTGAGTAACACAGCAGCATTTTGGGCAAGTGTTCCATTCCCCCACGCCCAACATTCTTGAAACATTAAGAAAAATATATATGTATTGCAGTAGGAATACTTAGCTTTTGCCTGTGATAGCTGCCTACTCAGAGGTCTCCTTCCCTAATCTTGTAGCAAGTATACAGGGATTTCTCTAAAAGCAGGGAGGCAGCCACTTCAATCAGCAGACTGTGGCTGCTATGAAATTCAGTAAATTGCCTGCAATTCAATTTGTTTCAAAATTTGTATGGAGTAGATAGAGGAAAACTGCTGCAAAGATTGGCAGCATTGCTCCTTCCTAACAGCATTCCATTGTTACTGCATTTTTCCCACCATCATTTTGTTCAGCATTGCTTCTGCCTGCCTGGAACTGAGATACTCAAAGGACTTTGTGCCCTTTGTGGGAGAGGAAAATCCTGTGGAGCAACAAGAAGCAAGGGGAAGAGGAGAGGAAGAAGGGAGGGAAACAACTTTCCAGAAGGGGACTAGCCTGGCAGTGCACTGTACTTAGGGTGCTATTGTTGTTCATTTGTTTCATTTATTTATTTGGAATACTTTATCCTGCTTTTCATGGCAGCTCAGAGTTATTTAAAACAGTAAATATAACATCAAAAACACAACGTTTAAGTTACATAAAATAAAGTAAAATAAGTTCAAAATAAAACTATTAGGTTGGGCAGCCTTACGAGGAAGAGAGAGAGAAAAAAAACAGTTCAGCCAAAGAAGTCAATTTTAGAAACCCCCTGTTTACTCAAATAGCCATGCTTGCAGAACAGAATGATGTGAGGTGGGTACTGTTAAAAGGCTGTGCAACAATAAGAGGGTTTAGTGAGGGAGGGACCATAGCTTAGTAGTAGAATACATGTTTTGCATGCAAAAGATTCCAGATTCAGGCCCCAGAATCTCCATTCAGGTAGCATATGTTGGGAAAGGCCTCTGCATGTGACCCTGGAAAAGTGCTGCAAGTCCAAACAGACAATATTAGGCTAGGCAGCTTCTAGTATTAGTACTTAACCTGTAGCCCTGGGGAAGGCAACCTCTGGCCCACAGAGTTGCCCGTCCAGCCTGCAGAGGCTTGGGAACCTCTGGCCTGAGGGCTACTGGAGGCTTGGAGTGGAGATGGGGAGAATAATCCCCTTGTATCTCCAATCACAGATTGGAAGTAAGAAGGGGATTCCTCTGTGCATCACTTGCCCTCCTAATGGAGGGTTTGGGTGTGTGGTGGCTCTCAGTTGCCCTACATCCAATGTGCGAAAGTATGGGTCAGACTTTCTCCCATGGGGAAGAAGACCTATGTGCAGCAAAGCTGATCCCAGTGGATGCACCAAGGACCAAAAGCTTCACCTGCCCTGCGTCCTCTCCTTCATGGGAAAAGGCATAGGACAGGTGAAGTGACTTTGCTGCAAGTAGATCTTCTTTGATGAGAGAAGATCTGCATGCAGCGAAGCCAGTTCCCAGCAGAAACACTGAGAGGATCATCCTCCCAATGCACCTGCTGGGGACCAAGTGAGGGATGTGAGCTCGTCCCCTGACATCATTTGGCCTGTGGAAGCCTGGGAGGGGGTTAATCTCCCCCCCCCCCATTCTATTCCAGTAGAGTTCCATTAGTGCAATCTTAATAACAGAATGAGATAACTTCTGTTCCTAGCTTCAATAACATCTGTCACTCTCTTTGTAGTATGTGGAATTAATTAATTTTTGTATTGTACAGGACAAGTGCAAGATGTTCTTCTAATCATGGATGTGTATAAATTGGCCCTTAACTTCAAACTGTCACGATTGGAACAGCTCTGTGTACAGTACATTGAGGCATCGGTAGATCTGCAGAATGTGCTTGTTGTGTGTGAAAATGCAAACAAACTTCAGCTAGATCAGCTAAAGGTAGGCTTTGTGCAAGACCTTGAATAAAATTTCATTAAAAACGGTAATCCAGGTAAAACCAAGCTAATTCATTTTTCCCCTACATGCTCAATTGCTAATGTGATCCCTTTTGCTGAATAAAACCTCCAGGGTTATCTCTTGCAATCATTTAGAACAAATAGACCTATCCTACCTCCACAAGTGTATAGCTTTCTTCAGCTGTATACATGCCAGCAGGTTCATAAATTCTTCAAGGGGAATTTTTTGAAAAGAGATATATGAAAGAATTTGTGTTGTTTTTTTTTAATAAAGCGGTCATGGTTCTTCATGTGACAAGCAATTTGGTGTTTTTTGTTTTTTTTTAGGAACACTGCTTGAATTTTGTGGTAAAAGAATCACACTTTAATCAGGTAATAATGATGAAAGAATTTGAGCACCTTTCTTCATCTTTGATAGTAGAAATAGTACGAAGAAAGCAGCAACCTCCACTTCGAACACATTCTGACCAGCCTCTTGATATTGGTAATGTATCTTCCATCCTAAATTTAATAATTATATGTGTTTATTAAAATTATTCTAGGCTGCCTTTAAGGGTAAAACATTCTCATAATTGCTTAAGACATTTGCATGAGTGTAGATAAGGATCCAAATTCTGAACATGAATACCTCCAGTTGTTGCTCTCATTTAGTTTGTCTGCGTGGCTGCCTTAACTGTTACAAAAGCGTAGAGAAGAAAATAGAGTAAAATCCAGGACAATGTTACATTTTGTAATAACATGTATCTAAAATCATAAGCCTAATGTCACAGTTTTTTGCAGGGTGGGGGGAGAAAGGAAATCTGATAAGTTGGCTGGCTCTTACTGATGGCCTGACAAGAACAGAGTTCTTCCATGCTAGAGGACCATGGAAGGACATAGATTCAGTTTAGCCCCTTGTTGCTGGCTGTAATAGGTACATTGAATGATAGAATAGTTCAGCTTTCCCAAACCTGGTGCCTTCCAGATGTGTTAGACTACAACTCCTATAAACAAGACACATAGAGGACACCACGTTGGGGAAAGCTAGTATAGCTATTACACAAATTATGAGCTGAAATACCATCATGGTGTTGTCCCTCAACGGGAGGGAGGTTTATGGCCTCTGGGGTCTTTTACCCAATAAAGACCCAGAGACTGGAGAATTCAATTTAACCGTTTAATGGCTTCACTGCAGTGAAGGGGCCTCCGGCTTCAGCAAATCAAGAGTCCCCCGAACAAAGGATTTCACACACTTATATAAACTTTGGTCACAGAAGTAAAAAACATTTTCATTGGTCAAACACCTCTACTGTCTAATAACACTGACCATTATAGGTTTGTGCTCAAGGAATCATGTTTCAAGTACATAGATAAGATATGCATATATGAGTAAGTTATAGGATCTACTTCATCTAATTGGCTATGTGCCAGTCACGCTGACCACACTCGACGTTTCATTGGCCTCAAAACTCTTCTCTTTGTCCTCTTCACGGCATAGCCATTAATTAATCCTGACAGGTAGTAGAGTTAACCCCTTCCATTACACAGAGGCAAATGCAGACACACAGACACCTTAAGGAAACATTACTTTCTCCAAGTTGAAATTCCTTCAGTGTCTATCAAATCACCCCTGTCGAGAATATGTCTGGCTACAAAACAGACTTATGTCCCTCGACCATACTGCGCATCTCAAGGAATTTCTTCACCTCCTCTCGGCTCCTCTGGATCGGATCCGGGTCCGTTGACTTCACAAGCATTACACGATTAGATGAAGCTGGCAACACATTCTTGAAAACATTACAACATAAAGGCACACATTGTATTCCGCAACAAACTACAAGAAAGATGCACACTAAAATTATGAGAAAAAGAAATGCCTGTTTTAACCATGAAAAGTTAGGAAGCCACGAAGTCAACCATGAGGTTAGCCCTGAGAGATCCAGTCCTTGATCTTGTGTTATATTGGCAACAATGTCATGCAATTTTCTCACTCTTGATTCCACAAATTCTGACTGGTCAGACAAATTAAAACAACACATCTCTTCAAATTCTTCACACCCATGGTTGTGTCTTAATAAAAGATAATCGATGGCGGCTCGATTTTGTAAAGTAGCTGTTCGCAACTCTTGGATCTCACTGTTAAGAGCTGCCATGGCTTGTGATGTATAATTCAAACCCTTGGCTAGAGCACAAGCCACTTGATTCACTTCCACACTGTCAGCCACAGCTAAACCTGGAACACCCACTAGGGATACAGCCAAAGATACGGTTTCAGCTTTGCTCAACAAATCCACGTTACTATTGCATGTCTCATCCAAAACAACTCCTCTCTTTTGGCGAGGAGATGATGTCACCATCTGGAGACTAGATTGGGGTTTCTTAGGCAACCACACTGCCAGCCTACCTATGGTACAAGGCCCCCCAGTGGAATTAGCAGGAATGTATGAATAGGCTTGTCTCCCACAAAGTAAAAACCATCCTGGAGGCAAGACTCTGTAAGCATGGCAAGATGGGTAATCAGTAACTTCAAAGCACCACAGTGGCGGATCTCCCTTTTTGGCAACCTCTGCACAATCTTTGGTACAACCCACAAATCGAACGCACTCCGTGTTACCGAGTGACGTCACCTTTAAAACTTGGATGTGAAACATCTCTCCATTGAGCTGGGTCACCCCTGGTTTCCAATGTGCAAAATCTCTAAACGTAGCAGGTTTGTTGAGGTTGGTCTTATACTGAAGAAATAGCTTAGAACGTTTCACAGGGGTGGGAACTCCTATCATACATGAGGCAAGGACATCTTGTGCTGAGTTCCCCCCTTTCAAACAAAAGTATGTTGTGTTCACTATATGTTTGGCTATATGTACCCACACATTATCATTTGCTTCAAACTTCTTAATCAATTCATTTTGACCTGTTACAGACTTCTGAACTCACGGCCCTCCTCCTACTAGGCCCAGGAGAACAATTACTTTCCACATTCTTTTGCCTTTTAAACAGAAACCTTAGTCCTTCTATAGGTTGAGCTTTCCAACGTTGTCTGTTTGAGTCAGCTTCCGGTGTGACTCTCACAGCAACTTCTTTCTCCTTTGTTTCCTCCGGGGCTGCCTTTACTCGAGTATAGTGGATCCACGGTTTCACGCCTTCAACCTTCACGGCTGACTGGGTAGTGAGGATGACACTATGCGGCCCCTTCCACTTTGGCTCTAACGGCTCATCCTTCCACGATCGGATTAGGACCTGGTCTCCGACCCGAAACTTATGAACCGGCGTGTCCAATGGCAAAGGAAGCCGTTCGTGGATATATCTGTGGAGAGAAGACAAAACACCAGAGAGAGACTGCAAATAACCCTTTATCTATGCCTCCCCCCTTACATGCATTTGACTCCCATGCGTCACCACTGGATTCTTAGGATAGGGCTTCCCATACATCAATTCAAATGGGCTCACTCCCAATTTGGCTCTAGGGGCAATGCGAACTCTGAGTAGGGCCAGAGGCAAAGCTTCTGGCCATTTCAAATGAGTGTCTTGGCAAATTTTCGCTAATTGCCTTTTTAGAGTCTGATTCATTCTTTCAACTTGTCCACTAGATTGTGGCCTCCAAGCCGTGTGGAGGTCCCATTGTATTCCCAACGCCTTAGCAACCCCCTGAGTCACTGCTGAAACAAAATGGGGTCCTCTATCTGAGGCCAAACCCTCTGGTATCCCAAACCGTGGGACCACCTCTTTGAGCATTACGCGAACCACTTCTTTGGCCTGGTTCGTTCGACAAGGAAATGCTTCAGTCCAAGCTGTCAAAGTGTCCACAATACCAACAGGTATTTGAAATGTCCTTGTCTGGGGACCTCTGAGAAATCCACTTGCCAAGATTCTCCTGCTAAAAGTCCATGCTTCCCAGTCCCTGGAGGGGGCCTTGGGGCAATCTTGGGGTTGTTGGCACAACAAACAGAACATCTCCGAACTATCTGTTCGGCCATCTTTCGCATCTTGGGTCCCATCATGACTCTTTGAAGTCCTTGGGTCATGGCGTCCGGCCCCAAATGAGTACTCTGGTGATATCCCTGGATTACGTGGCTGAGGGTCCATTGTGGCACCAACACTTGTCCTTCTGGCAGTATCCACCATCCATCCTTCTTCTCTCTTGCTCCTAGTTTCTCTGCCAGTTGATTCTCTTTGGCACTATACTTTGGAGGTTCTCTTGGCAACTTCAACTGAGGTACGAGAGCCAGCACTGCGGTGTCTATAGTTCCTTCTCGAGCTGCTTTCTTGGCTGCTGCATCGGCTCTTCGATTCCCTCTGATGACTTCACCGTCACCTTTCTGATGGGCTCTACAATGCACCACTGCCACTTACGTTGGTCTATTGACGGCCTCAAGCAAATTCAGAATCTTGGTCCCATGCTTTACGGGACTGTTGTTGGCAGTCAGCAATCCTCTCTCCTTCCATATCGCTCCATGGGCATGCAACGTTGCAAAGGCGAATTTGGAGTCTGTGAATATTGAAACTGTCTTCCCTTCTGCTAGTTGAAGAGCTCTTGTCAGAGCTATTAGCTCTGCCTTTTGCGCTGATGTGTTGGCGGGCAAGGCTCTTGCTTCCACGGTGTCCCACAACGTAACCACTGCATACCCTGATTTTCTGATTCTATCTTCCATAAAACTACTTCCATCAGTATAATATTCCAATTCCGCGTTGGGTAGCGGGGTGTCTTTGAGGTCCGGCCGACTGGCATACACGCTCTCTATAGTTTGGATACAATCATGCTGCGTTCCCTCTTCTTGTTCCAAGGGCAACAATGTAGCTGGGTTCAAGCTATTGGAGACCTGCAGGTTAACATCCCCTTGATCCAAAAGGATGACCTGGTATCTGGCCATGCGACTTGGTGAGAGCCAATTTCTTCCTTTGGCATCCATCACAGCCATCACTGCATGGGGAGTGTACACAACCATTGTCTGTCCCAAGGTGAGCTTCTGAGCTTCTCTCACCAACATTGCCGTTGCGGCCACGGCCTTCAAGCATGCTGGCCATCCTCGACTGGGTGCATCCAATTGCTTGGAGAAGTAAGCCACTGGTGTCTTCCAGCTTCCCAGCAGCTGAGTCAAAACTCCAGACGTTCGTGCACATAAAGTTGGAATGGCTTTTCCATATCTGGCAGGCCAAGAGCAGGAGCTGTCATCAGGGCCTCCTTGAGGTCATCAAAGCCCTTTCGACATTCTGCTGTCCATTCTAGCACTCCTTCTCTGCCTGCAGTGGCCTCTAGCTTGAGGGGGTATTGGGGTATTCTTGGCGGGATGGCTCCTGGTTCCAGTACCACCTTGACTGGGGTGGCCCACTTCGCCCTTCCTGACCTTTCCTCATCTCAAACCCACGGCATGACTGCATCAAGGACATCTGAAGGAATAGGATCACTTTCTGCTTGCTTTGATGAAGGGCTCATCTGAGTGCACTGCCAAGCATTTTCTCTCTCTGCTGGCTCCATCAACAAATGCAGTTGAGCCTTCCAGGCTTCCTCTGGGGGCAGTCTCATGGTGATCTTGTCCCCTGAGAAACTCAGTTGAGCCTGCAGTTTACACAGCGAGTCTCTCCCAAACAATGGTAGGGGGCATTCAGGCACATATAGAAATGAATGGGAGAGTGTAGTCCCTCCAATTTTACACTCCATTGGGGCTGCAAATGGGCGAAGCATTCGCCTTCCAGTAGCTCCTATGATGGGAACTTTTACTGTAGACAAAGGTCCTTTAAAGTTAGTCAGCACAGAATGTGTAGCACCACAGTCCAATAAGAAATCTATAAGCTCTTGGCCCACTTGCATTCTGACCAAGGGCTCACGGGCGGAGGCAAATATTCGTTTCTCATTCTCTTTCTTTTCTAGTCATTCCTGATCAGACTCATTCAAAGCCATGACATTCTCTTCCTTTCGTTCTCGTCGCGCCCTAATCTGACATTCCGTCCTTTTCCTCTCCGCGCACGAGACGCCCCTCTGCCTCTTCCTCTTCTTCTCTGTTCAACAAGGGCAACCGCTAAAAGCGATGCTTGCATTTTCACCTGCTTATCTTCTTTCTCACTTTTCGCCTGCTCTCTATTGGAAAAGACTTTATAAGCCACTTCTATGACTTGACTTACGTTCATGCCTGCCACACCTTCTAATTTTTGCAGTTTTCGTCTAATGTCCTGACTGGCCTGACCCACAAAAAGCGTTACAAAAAGCCTATGGTTCTCCTGTTGTTCTGGATCTAAGTCCGTCCACCGCCTGGCTGTGTCACACAATCTCTCATAAAAGGCAGATGGATCCTCTTCTGGCCCCTGGCGTACTTCATATAGCTTGGACAGATTTTTCTGCTTTGGGATTGCCTCTTTAAGTGCAGCCAATATCAGTCCTCTATAGTTATTAAGCCTCTCTTGACCGACTTGGTCATTGGGGTCCCAGTTTGGATTCTCCCTTGGGCACAAATCATTTTGATTTCCCTGTGGGTGGCGGACCAAACTTATAGCGCGCGCTTTCTCTAAAACCAGCCTCTTCTCCTCTGGTGCGAGTAGCGCTGATAACAAAGCCTGCACGTCTGGCCAATTTGGCTCATGCGTGAGAAATATCGTGCTAAACAGCTGTTCCATTCCATGGGGATTTTGGCGAAAGGGGCCAACAGACATTTTCTAATTTGAGAAAATCATTTGTGGAGACCGGAACATGAAGGAAAAGTGCTTCTCCTGTTGGACCTACGGCCTGTCTTAAAGGAGCCAGCACTACATTTTTCTCAGTGTCTTTACTTCTGACACCAGCTGAAACAGGGCGTGCATCTCCCAATCTTTGAGTCATCCTATTCCAAGCCTCTTTCTTGGGAGTCAGAGCCTCCCCTTCCTCACGTGCAATTCTCTGCAACCCTTCCAAATTCATCATTAACTCATCCGTTAATCCTGAAGTTGGAGAAGATGGGGAGCCCGCAGCCGGCTCAGAGAGCTGCGCGTCTCCCATCCGCCCCAACTTCTGTGACGCAGGGTTCACATGATTACCATAAGGGGGAGGAGAAGCTGGACGAGAGAGGGGAGGGGGAGGGAGAGGAGCGGGGGCAGTGGGTGGAGGCATTAAAAAAGTTACATCTTCTTCTTCTTGCTGCACGACCAAATGCTTTTTCTCTTTCTCTATCCTCCCTGCATTTTGCAAAGTCAGCAATCCAGACCCCCCTTTCAGCCCACATGATTTCTGGGCTGATTCATTTTGGAACAAAGAGATAAAAGCTGAAACATATGGGAGCTCACACCATTTTTCCTCCCTCTCACAATACAGACTCAATTGCAAAATCACATCATAATTCAAACTGCCATGGACTGGCCAAACCTTTCCCTCTGGCAAATGGTATTTCGGCCAGATCTTTGTACACAAAAAATTCATCTGCTTTTTTTTTTATTCTTTTATAGGAGCGCTCCCAAGTATAGTCCAATTCTTTAACACACAACCGAGGGGTGACGTGAGGGGAGCCTTTGATTGAGAAGTTCCCATTTTTGCTTCCTTTCCCAATTGCAACCGCCGCTCGGCTGGAGACTGTATCTTTCCCTCTACTAATGGGGGGGGCAACCCCGGACTCGAACCAGTGCCCCCTCCTCCGCCTCCAGCGTCTACGCGGTTTCCTGCTCTGCTCCGGCTCTTTCCCACAGCCCGGTTAAAGGTGAAGAAGGGGGGACTCAAACCCGCCTTTTTCCCTAAAGCATCAACACAGTGAAATCTGTTACAGTTGCTTGTCTTACTCCAAAATGAATGGGACACTCACCAGTTTCGAAGGCTTCCCTCTTCCCTCTTCTGGTTAAATTAATTCTCCCAGCGTGTTCCTGCTCCGCTCCACTGCGTCGCCCGAACCAGAGAGAGAATGTGGCCCCCGGATAAAAACATTCCAGGGCGCGCAGGCCACGATTGTCGCTCCTGGAAAGGGCACCGCGCGAGTATGGATCAGGGCCAGGCTGCACTTCGCCTCCTGGCTGACGCTCGCCAATTTGTTGTCCCTCAACGGGAGGGAGGTTTATGGCCTCTGGGGTCTTTTACCCAATAAAGACCCAGAGACTGGAGAATTCAATTTAACCGTTTAATGGCTTCACTGCAGTGAAGGGGCCTCCGGCTTCAGCAAATCAAGAGTCCCCCGAACAAAGGATTTCACACACTTATATAAACTTTGGTCACAGAAGTAAAAAACATTTTCATTGGTCAAACACCTCTACTGTCTAATAATAACACTGACCATTATAGGTTTGTGCTCAAGGAATCATGTTTCAAGTGCATAGATAAGATATGCATATATGAGTAAGTTATAGGATCTACTTCATCTAATTGGCTATGTGCCAGTCACGCTGACCACACTCGACGTTTCATTGGCCTCAAAACTCTTCTCTTTGTCCTCTTCACGGCATAGCCATTAATTAATCCTGACAGGTAGTAGAGTTAACCCCTTCCATTACACAGAGGCAAATGCAGACACACAGACACCTTAAGGAAACATTACTTTCTCCAAGTTGAAATTCCTTCAGTGTCTATCAATGGTATGCCAATAATACCACATGACACCTCAGTCCCATGGCCTCTCATTGTTTAATACTGGTAAGGTGTCCTCTTTAAACTTAAAATCCCGGGGGTTTGCAGGAGATAATCTTTGGCCAAACTATAGAAGGAGAGAGTGGCCCAGCTTGCACAACATGCTGGGCTCACCATGATTTATTTAATCCACCATAAACTGCAGTGTGTGCCGGGTGCCATTTTGTATATGCAGCCCCCAATAGGGTTGTGCTGTGTCATCCAAACCCAGGCGTGGGGAGTTATGTGAGGGTTAAGTAATCCTTGCATAACTCCAAGGGTTACCAAAGGCTACCATATTGAATGTGTAAACTAACATTTTACCTTTTGAAAACATTACCTCCTTCCCAATATTAACAACCTGTGATTTAGCTTCATGTAAACTATATAGTATCCATTTTATTATTTTTGCTTTGCTTAGCATTATCGATTGATAGCTCCAGTATTTAGGAAGACTTAGGCTGCCAGTTAACCATCTCTACCTAATTAATAAACTTCAGCAAAGAATATATCTAAAACAGTTTTAGTTGGGTTCAATTCTGGTTTTGTACTAACAAGAACTAGTAAGGGGGGAATCTTTTAATCTAGTTTTAATTTTTATTATAAAATATACTTTCACCCAGCTCTGTCCAAATTGAACAGCTTGAAGGCAAGGAGTTTCTGATAGTAAAAAAGCTGATATTCCTTAACATCACAGCATATTTATATGTTTATGTGAACATTACCTCATATTGAGATCATATCCTAGTTGGCCATAAATTAGGCTTGTAATCTTAAACTATTCCATGCTTTCAAAAACATTCCTAAGCAAAGATACACTCATATTTCATTTAGATAATGTCTAAATTCATGTTTTTGTTTTCAAATATTAATTCAGAGTTTATTATCTTCTAACCATACATCAGCATTTACTGCTGTCTTATCATAAATATACATATATCCAGGTTATCATGTTTATGCATTTCTGAACACACAATTTCTTGCCCATGAATTATAAACCATTAATTGATAAGCAAAACCTTAAGTAACACTTCTAAGCTTGTTTGATAGTCTGTCATTCAAACTTCAGATAAACTTCCAACCATGATCATGAAGGTCAGTTACTAGTTTTACATCTCCAAATTGTTGTTTATTTCACATTTTTCATTATCAGCTGTTTTTTCCTTGGCATTTCATAGCAAGATACATTATATTGCTTTGAGGAAAGTGAATTAGTAATTTTTCAGTAGGCATTTCTAGAAATTCAAAGTTAAAAACTATTCTCTTAACATTGGGAACACTGTGTATTACTCTTGTTCCTTGTATGTTCTTCAGGAACCTCATTGGTTCAGGATATGAAAGCCTGTCTGGAAGGTGCTGGTCTAGAATTCTGTGATATCATTCTACTCTTAGATGGACACCCAAGACCAGCTCATAAAGCTATCCTTGCAGCCCGCTCCAGGTATGCCTGCTCATATCAATCATTAACTAGTACAGAATTACACTTGTGGCTGTTGAGACATTACTTCCTCCTTTCATTTCCTTGCATGGTGAGATCAAAAGTGGGCCTCAGGCTTATATAGTTTCCTCCTGTTCTCCCCATTCCTATTATTGTATGTCAGGGGTTGATAACTTTGGGGTCTGCAGGAGCCAATTTTAACCTCATGCAAGCCCACCAGGCCACACCCCTGCCGTCACCACAAACACAAGACAAAATTCACAATTTTAACATTAATATCATGGTACAAGGCAGAGATTCCCGTTATTTGCAGTCTTGTTTGCAATAAGTATTTAACCAGACTGCAATTAGATTGATTGAGGAGTTTCAGGAAATTAAGGTTGGTTTATTTCCATATACAATGAGTTTGTATGTTTTGCAGATAATGTTTTGATAACAGTAACAAAATCTGAAGAATCAGTTAGCTGTTGCAGAGCATACCAGATGATGATGATGATGATTTGCATTTATATACCACCCCATAGCCAAAGCTCTCTGGGCGGTTTACCAAAATTAAAAACATTGAACATTAAAAACAGATATACAAAATTTTAAAAACATAAAAAACAGAGTACAAATATCCATTTAAAACATTCTGGTCAAAAGGAAAAAAAAAACCTCAACATAACGCTGTTAAATGCCTGGGAGAAGAAAAAGTCTTGACCTGGAGTCGAAAAGATAATAATGTTAGCGCCAGGTGAGCCTTGTCGGGGAGCTCATTCCATAATTGGGGGGCCGCCACTGAAAAGGCCCTTTCCCTTGTTGCCATCCTTCGAGCTTCCTTCGGAGTAGATACCTGGAGGAGGTCCTTAGATGTTGAGCGTAGTGTATGGGTAGGTTCATGTCGGGAGAAGCGTTCCATCAGGTATTGTGGTCCCAAACCGTGTAAGGCTTTATAGGTTAAAACCAGCACCTTGAATATTAAGGAAATTCATGACTTCCTGAAACTCTGTTCTACGGTATTAGCTGTCTTGCAAGTTTGGGATAAATATTAGGAGGATGTTGTCTTGTAAAATCTCTTTGATGCAAACTTTTTATATTATAATAGATTCCAACTAGTTGGTGATGCATCAGACTGGTTAAGGTATAAAATTACGACATTTGTTGATGTGATAAAGGGTAGAAAATTAATAACTTTGCCTAATCTAATAAGCAAAATGGGAACAAGGAAGTCTTTGTGTTTTCAGTATCTTCAATTAAAAAGTTTTTTGTCCAAACATATAAGAGATAAAAATGTAAGTCAAGAATTAACCATACTTGCAAAGCCAAAGACACAAAACTAAGGAATTGTTATCTCATTGCCACTTTTCCCCATTGCCTTATCAAGCACTAGTTACATTGTGCAAGTGTTGGTTTACCTCATTAGCTAATTTGATACAACCCCATGTCAAAATTGCCATGATTCTTCCCAGTTTGCTTTTATATGCAGTGAGGGGGTTAGGAAGATGTTTCTGAGCCCCAAACAGCTCATGATCTCAACATGCATTGGGACATAGAGAGTAATGTCAAACAGTCCCTGAGGAAGATAATACTTTTCTGGGGTTCTTGGTACCTGCCAGGCTTTCTTCCCCCTTGACTTTAATTTTTTAAAGATAGTTTTAATTATATAATTCTGGCATGCTGCAAAGTGAAGTGTCAGCCTCCAACACCATCTTTATTTCCAAGAATACCTCTGGGCCCCACATCTCTGACCATTTGCTTTCTGTTGGATTAGTGCTGGAGCAAAAAAATGTGGCTTCGAAAGATTGGTTTTGTGTTTTGGAGCTCAGACCACATCTCTGCCTTGTTCATTAGTTTTTTTGGAAACTTACTTTGCCTTCTGCAAAACAAGTATTTTTCTGACAAGCCACACCCATAATAGCAGCCATTTTGTGAGGGCCCACGGCACTCTCTCAACATTCCAAATGTGCCCACTGACTCAAAACAGTTAAAGTTCCCTGCAAGGTGCCATAATTAATGTTAACGTACTTTAACTACCACTTTTTGGTGCAACTGTTTTGATAGAGGGAATAGTGTAACTATTGAGTTGTGTGAAATGAGAAGTACAAAAGTAACTTTGCATCCTAAGGAATGTGTAATAAAAGCAATTTGATAAGAAGTTAATGTAGAAATGTTGTGTGATAGCTGCATATGTTAAATTCGTTCTAAATTGCTTGCTAAAATGCTGCATTTTGAGAGACTTTGTTAAAAAGAGGCATTTAGAAATGCTCCCATCCCCCTGCTGTCCACTTTTTACTTGCTGGACAACCCCACCTCCCCAGTTGATTATTATGGCTGACCCTGTTTCTTCTTGCATCACCATGTTGGCTTCCCCCCCCCCCCCCCAGTTACTTTGAAGCCATGTTTCGTTCTTTTATGCCAGAAGATGGGCAAGTTAATATTTCAATTGGTGAGATGGTTCCAAGCAAGCAAGCATTTGAGTCCATGCTAAGATATATTTATTATGGTGAAGTGAACATGCCTCCTGAAGATTCCCTGTATCCTTTATCTGATTTGATATGTTAGGTCTGATACTTCCTTTTATACCCGTGCAAACATGTACCCAACACAGTTGTATTTCCAGTTAATTTTTCTCAAGTAAAAGCATACAAAATCATACTTAGGTGAGCCAATAATTCTTTGGTAATGAATATATTGTATATCCTTGGTACAGAACAGGCTGGACGTCAGCTAGAGCACAAATGGCACAAGGCTTGAAGCGAAGGTGACTGAGTGTGTGTGCTCTAGAGCACATAATCGTGCCTATTGTGTGGCAGTGCAAGCAGCAAAGAAGGCTTAATTTGCTGCCTCCATCGCATCTTCAAGGAGCCTTCCAGTGGAGCTCTTTTGAATGGTCCAGGGGCTGTTAACACTCTCCACAGAAAATGGAACCCTGCTTCCCTCAAGGCCCCACTGTGATCTTTTTGCATCTCACTTTGAGGACAAAATCACTTGTCTCCGCAGCAAACTTGATGCTGTTATTAGCGCAGTTCCAGTCGAAGTGTCTGATACCACCATCTTCCCAATTTTGTTTGATTATCTAGACCCATTTCAGTCTGGGTTTCGACTTGGTTATGGGATTGAATCAGCCTTGGTCGCCCTGATGGATGACCTTTATCGAGAGAGAGACAGGGAGAGTGCAACCTTGTTAATTTTGCTCCATCTCTCATTGGCTTTTGATACCATCAACCATGGTATCCTCCTCGATTGACTCCATGGGATGGGCATAGAAGGCACTGTGTTATGGTGCTTCCAGTCCTACCTGCAGGGTAGAATAACATTGGGTGATCATTTCTCAGCCCCTTGGCAATTAAGCTATGGGGTATCGCAGGGCACCATCTTGTCCCCAATATTGTTTAACATCTATATGAAACCTTTGGGGCGGTCATTGGGGGATTTGGAGCAAAATACTTATGTATATGCTTATGATATACTGTTCTATCTCCCTGTGACATCTGAATCAGGAGAGGCTGTCCAAGTTCTAGATCAGTGCCAAAACCCAGTAATGGGCTGGATGAGGGCCAATAAACTGAAGCTGAATTCTGGCAAGATGAAAGCCCTCTGGGTGAGTGGTTCCCAAGTCCAGGAAATAGGCTCATTGCCTATTCTGGATGAACTACGGATCTCTGAAAGATCAGGTTTGTAGTTTGGGGGTACTCCTAAATCCATCATTGTCGCTGGAGGCCCAAGTGGCCGCAGCGGCTCAGAGTGATAGCTTGCCCAAGTCGTACAGGCGTTAGTAACCTCAAGAGTGGATTACTGCAGTGGGCTCTATGTGGGGCTGCCCTTAAGACTGCTCCGGAAGCTGGAGCTAGTACAGAATGCAACAGCTCGGCTGTTGTCAGGTGCTGCCTCTATTCAGCATATAACTCTTTTGCTGAGGGAATTTCACTCTGGCTACCTATTGGCTACTAGGCCAGGTTTAAGTTTTTGGTACTAGTGTACAAAGCCCTAAACAACTTGGGACCAGGATACTTGAGAGAGTGCCTTCTTCCTTACCAACCTGCCCAAACACTGAAGTCATTGGAGGAAATGCTCCTGGTGGTTCCACGTGGACCTGTGGACCGATTGGAATCCACCTGGAGAAGAGCCTTTAGTCTGGTGGCCCTTTCTCTGTGGAACTTTCTGGAGGTCAGGCAGACGCTAACACTGGGCTGCTTCTGGCACCTCCTGAAAGCAACTCTGTTTCGAGAAGCCTTCCTCAACTGCCCAGCCAATGTTTTTCTGGTTCCTTTGTTTTTAAATTGAACAATTTTAATTTGCTTTTTTAATCTTCTTTCTTTTACTGTTTATACCTATGTTCACTGCTCTGGAATCTGTGTTAGATAATTGAGCAGTATATAAATATTGTAAATAATAACAATAACATGGTTTTAATTCAGCTTGAAGTCTAATAGGAGTTGTGGAGGAGGGCTATCTCTGTGTATCCAAGCAAAATTAAGAGATCAATCCTATGGGTCATAGGCACTTCAGCGATCTCAGGAGAGGAAATCTGAACGGAGATATTTCCCCGCCCCTTGCAGCCACTGTAGAAAGCACTGCGGTAGCTTTCTCACCGGTGAGGATGCAAATAAGCAGGAAGTGAGTGGGGAGGGGAGGCACCAGGAATCCACAGGATCCTAAAGCCTCCCAGATTCTATCCTTGCCCATATCCCTGTAACTCCATTAGATGTGGTCAAAAGCATGTGTAGTGGAAAACCAGCTGAAAGGAGGATGAAGAAGTGAAGATTATCTCTGTCGCTCCTCCTGCTTTGCCAGGCATCTGCCAGCAGAGCATAGGAAGTTCAGAGTGCTCCTTGGACACATATCGGATTGCTCTGCCCATTACTTAATAGAGAACATATTTTGTTACCATTAACCGAAAAACGAATGAGTTGTACTTCCTATCAACTTGTTGCCAACACAGTTTACACTGGAGGCTCATAGGATGCCTGCTTTGGTTGTTAACGCTCCCATATGGGATGATTTTCCCAAGGCACCTTTTCCTGCCTTTTTGTACAGTTTCTGGGATAGATGCATTCAATGGAATTCAGCTTGCCCTAGAGGAAGTGAGTGGGGCTGGGGTAGCAACTTTAACTGATTTGTCTTGCCTGCTGCAATCCCCTGAATGCCCCCCCCAAATACCAGAGGGTTAGATGACCCTCCAGAGCAGTGTGAGAGGTGGTAGTGGGGGTTGCAGGGTGAAAGTCACCGCCCCTCCATCCTCCAGCTGAAAGCCTCCGCTAAATTCCAGGTCCCTCTACAAACAGAAGGAGCCCTTTTATTTGTAGAGGCAAGTCTGGATCTAGACCACCAGTCTTCCTTAGCTCAATTCTAGCCAAGCTCCCCAGGCAGACATACTCTATTTAGGATCCAATATTGTCTGTAGTTCACCCTAAAAACTTATCTTCTTCAAGGGCACCAGTTCTGGATTTTTGTTTTGCTTACACTGTCTCTTTCCAGAATGTTTGAGTTCACAGAAAATCTGGTAACAGCTGCTGCATATATAGCATGGTTGAACTAGCAGCGCTGTGCATGGCCCCAAGCCAAAGACAATTTTCAAGAAGTCAGCCAGCTGTAATTATAACAATAACACATTAGAGAAAACGCAGGCAGAGGTCAGATCTCTGTTTGTCCTTATTGCCATTCCATTTAGGTTTATGGTACCTTTGTTCCTTACAACTTGAAACATGAATTCTCTTTAACTAGCTTTTTTTTAGCTACCTCTTTGCTGCTCCTTATTATTATGGATTCTACAATAACCGACTCCAAGCATATTGTAAGCAAAACCTGGAAATGAATGTTACTGTGGAAAATGTGCTCCAGGTAATTGTTTCCGTCTAATCAGTTTGGAACTAATTGTAATTAGTCCCCAACATACTTTTTTCTATGGAATATAATCAAAAAGCCCAGAAATTTTGACCTTGAAGGTTTGTAAGATCAATTCACAGCCACAGCCTACAGAAAGTTAAATATATTCCTTCCTATAGAAAACTGCACTTAAGTTCCTATGATATACCTTTTTTCTAAATCAAGTAGTACAATAAAGAATACATGTTATCTCAGGGAGCATACCTCTGGCCCTAGACATTGTCTGAGGGACAATAGGTTAGTGGGAATTGCTCCCTCCAAGGTCAGAGACAGTATTCCAACTTCGGAAGGAGGAGTCAGAGATACAATCTCCTCCCCTGTCCCCTTGCAGCCAGCACAAAAAGAACCACACCAGCTAGCCTACAAGGTCAGAGAATTGTCCTTGGAGAGGGGGAAAAGGGAGCATGGAGGTGGGGAGGCCAGGATACAAGCTATCCTGAGCCTCCTTCAGACGCCTTCCCTCCTCTGAAGCACTGTTGCTAGATGAGCAAAAAAGCCCATCTAGCGAAAAATGCAACAGTCAGAGGACAGGGAGGCGAAGATCACCTCCACCATTCCTCCTGCCCTACCAGCTTCAGCCCAGCAGGACATTGGATACACAGAAGCTTTCGGCTTCCATCTCACTAGAACGCAACCCAAAGAATTGCACCCTTACTTTGGAAAAAGTAGCTTCCTGATGAACTACTACTAAATATATAGTTGTGGCTAACTCCCCCTAATTCTCTTTACAAATTCCCTAATAAACCAGTTTCCCAAGTTTGGATATGACTGATGTAATTTACTCAAAACTGAAAGTGGAAGTTTTCAGTCTCTTGCCCTTGGAAGGGGGTGTACACAAACCCAGGGTTCACTGCAGCTCATTCCCAGTGATGCCATTGTTTGGCATTACATTTAAGCTGAGCCGTTCACTATATGTTTAGGTGTAACACTTAAAACATGCTGAGAGATATACATCTAAAAACAGCCCACTTCCTCCCCTGCCTTCCTCCCCTCACATGGCAGGATTAGGAACTTCCAGTTTTGCTTTGTAGCAAACTATAAATGGTTGTTTTGTCCAAATGTAGCAAACTATGGTTTGTGCAAACTCAGATTGCAAATCGTGGTTTGCCAGGTTTGAGAGAAACATTAAACCATAATTGGAACCTTTGAATCTAAGCAGACAAGGGGAACAGAGAGATGCAAGGGGGAGAAGAGAGCACATGAGCCTGAGGCACATGCCAGGTAATCCTTGTAACATCAAACAATGGCTTGCAATTGCACCTGAATGACCCATAGTGTAAAATGGCCATATGAAAGGGCCAGGTCCTTACACTTCCCCAACATTTTAGACCTTATGTCCTGAAACTAGGAACTGCCCCATAAGTCAGTACACAATCAGTATCTCGTTCCATGCCGTTTGCTGCCTCAAATCCAAAAAGACAGTCTTCCATAAAGCCTGTTCTCATATATTTAAGCATCTAAAATATATGGCCACCTTGAGCACCGGTTTTTGTATTTTTTTTCAGAATGTTGGGATATAAATTTAATTAAGTATATTTACACAGTAAAAATGTAGAAATGATAATGCTTTGTTTCAGATTTTAGAGGCAGCTGACAAGACCCAGGCTTTGGACATGAAGAGACACTGCCTGCATATCATTGTTCACCAGTTCACCAAGGTTGGTTGGATGTTTTCTGGGGTTCGGGGCATCTGCTGTCCCCTTTCACTGCCATGGTTGAAAACAACTTAAGGTAGTCCTCCATTTCATTCTTGTTCCTCCCTTTGGACTGTGTGCTATACTTTTATAATCTGCCTTTAATATTGACAAAATATATAGTTAATGATACACTTTGTATAAGTCTGTGGTTATCTTTTAAACAGTATTTTAGTACCTCTTACCTTTTTTATTAACTTTAACTGCTTACTTCTTCCTTGTTTCTGTGTGTAGCGTTAGTTATTTAGCATATAATGTTCTTTCTAGCAATGGGTGTGAATAGAACTCTCAGATTTTGTTCAAAGGGAATAGGTTTCCTGCAATTTTCAAGTACTGTTTTCAAGACATCAAATACTTTTATATTGTTGACTAAGACATGAAGAACTATGAAACTAGTTCTGAACACCCAAGGAGGCTTCAGCCATGTGTTTTGTCTGCCTAATAAGGATGAAGAAAGATAACATTTAACAGCAGCAGGACTGATTAAAGGGCCCTTGCTGTGTTAAATCCAAACATTCTTTTTTAGAATTGAGTTCTCGGCAGTGGGGGTCATGATTCTGCAAGGCTGATGTGCATGATTGACTGGTGTTTGTAATGTCACCAAGAAACTTTCCCTCCAAACCTGATTTGCAGTTTTAAAAGGCCTGCCTTCTTCTTTTTTTTAAATTTAAAATGAATGTATAAACATACCCAGTCCACTTTAAGAAATTATCAGAGGACAATTTTCTTGGATGTATACATCTGTTATCTAAGTTATAAATCCAGGAGGAATCCAATCTTGCACTATGGCTGAGATCCACTGTGAGTCCTGTTTTTACTCTAGCTCTTTGGATCCTGGCCCATTGTCTTTAAATCATATACAGTGTCATGAAATTAAGTGTTGATATTTTAAAATATCTGTTAAAAGCCATAATTTTAAATCTCATTTTTTTTCCTTTTGCTATTTGAAGAAACTCATAAAATGATTTTCAGAATCAACACTATGCTTAGTTGCAGGTTGATTAGATCTAGGAGAGATGAATGGGAAATTTTAGCGATCGGTTTTCCTCCCCTCATCATCACTAAACCTGCTTGTGTGACGACCAGTAAAATAGGTTTTGTGTTATTAGGCTTCTGTTTCCAGCTTAGACCAGTTTTCCTTAACAAAAGAAATAAAATACTGGTTTTGATACAGCCTTTTGGGTCTGTACAAAAGCTTAATCAAAGTATAATAGTTCTAATTATTTAGTATTAAATGAGTAATAACGTGATTTTTCTGGAGCTTAACGCTTTGACACTTCCACTAAAGGTAACAGCACTGCTCTGATATCCTTTGATAATGCTATTGTTCCCTTTTCAGTGACCTGTAAAGCCTGCATTAGAATTTTATATATGAGTAAAAAAGCTATATATAGTGAAAAGCTTTATTTTTCTTTGATGCATAACTTAGTGGATGCAACTAGTAATACTTAATAGTCATGAGGCCATTTCTTGTGATTTCAGTGAGAGATGCAAAATGTTTTACTGCTTATACCTACCCCTGCAGTTTTAGGAAGAAACATTAGAGAATGATTTAAACTAAAAAGCAGCATTCTTTTGATGCTGCAATTTTCATTTTTAAAGGAATTTCAAAAGAGTGATCAAAATAAGGTCAGAGTTTCAGAAGATATTCATGTTCTCTTTTACTGTGAGTGCAGTGCTCTTTGAAACTCTGGTTTCAGGTGACCCAATTTGAAGATTTCTTCCAGAAGTGTGTGTGTGTGGGGTATATATTTGAAAAATGGGAGCTATATGTTGTTTCCAAGTGTGTATTTTGTGCTTTTTGAAAACAACCATTCTTTTAATTATGAACATAAGAAGAGCCACACAGATCAAGGTCCATCTAGTCCAGCACTCTGTTTACACAGTGGCCAACCAGTTGCCTACAGGAAACCCACAAGCAGGACATGAGTACAACAGTACCCACCCACTCATATTCCCCATCAACTGGTATACATAGGTGGATGCTAGTACACAGTTCATAGTGTAAGGGAGGGGCCATAGCTCAGTATTAGAGCATATGCTTGGTATGCAGAAACTCCCAGATTCAATCCCCAGCTTCTCCAGGTAGGACTAGGAAAGAACCCTACCTGAAACCCAGGAGACCCGCTGCCAATCAATGTCGACAATATTGGCCTAGATGTTCTAACAGTCTGGCTCGGTATATGGCAGCTTCCTATGTTCCTGTAGTGTTCTTAAATGTACCTTTAAAAAAAATTAATTAAACTTTTTTTAAAAAAAAATACATTCTTGGTTTGGGCCTAGCATAAAACAAATTCTTGTACAAATGAGGTACAGTGAATCTGAAGGGTGGTCATCACAAATCTTGTTCAAATGCCCTTATCATAATTTTAGATTGTTTTGCTTTTTTAAATAGACTGTGCAAACAGGGCAACTGTTCTTATTTTTCCCCATTATAATTTTGCAACATGGCATCTTATACTATTAGAATACAATGGTGCCTGTAGTATACATGAATTTGATTATTGTGTGTGTTTCACATATGGCTGGAATCATAGCAATAACTAGACTTTTTTCTCTTTTTCCCTTTGAAGGTTTCCAAGTTGCCAAATCTTCGGTTCCTCAGTCAGCCTCTCCTACTTGACATCATAGAATCATTAGCAAATCACATATCGGACAAGCAATGTGCTGAGCTTGGCTCAGATATCTAAGATTTCCTGTACTGTATCTTGCACTCTTTCTTCAAGAGACTGCACTTTTCCTACATGTACCATCAGTTTATCTCTAATCTTTATTTTTATTCAGTGCTAATTTGGTGAAAATATCCTCATAAAGCATAGAAATCTCTGGATCTGTGGTGGCACTTTGTGGCTTTGGCTTTCTAAAGATAAATTTAAACCTCAATCAGATGTCAGGATGCAAAGAGGAGATGATAAGGCATCTCTTGGGCACATGGCAGTTACTAATAATGAAGCTTGATTAATCAAGCAAGGAAATGTTTGCATAATTATTGATGAATATTAGTAATGCTTCTGATTCGTTGCCACTGAGATCGCCATTGCTAAATTTGAACCACCACAAGATGGTTTTATCACAGAATACAGAAATTGCTTCCTTTTCCCATCTGTACCCTTCTGCTGCCTGCTATAATTCTTTGTAATCAGGAGAACTGAGATAGAAGCCGAAGAGAACTCTCACTGCCTGCTGTGGATGGTTTCAGGTAACAATGAATGCAGTGGAGCAGCCAAAATGGTGGTGTTCTTCTCTGGCAGTGTAACAAGTCACTACATGGAGCATCTGTTGACAAGGTGTATCCAGCATATATTCGCTTAACAGTTAATATTCTTCCTTTCCCAGTATCTTTAAGTAGATATTGCCAAAGACTCTTCAAAAAAATGAGTTGTTGTCCCTTTTGGTGTATGCCTGTTTATAGTTAGATTTAATAAATTTCCTAGAAATTACAGTGGCAAAGAAATATAAATGTATTCTGGAATGTGGAGTACTTCAAAAATCCTCAACATCTTCTCTTTTTAAGGAGGGAACATTATTTCCTGTCATTTTGTGCAGTTAAGTTCTTAGTGTAGCTTAGAAGATTCACATAGAAATTAGTAGAATAAAAGATATCTGTCTGCCAGAGTTTACATTCCCAAACAAGAGGTTATAGTTGAATTGCTGAGTTGTTCTTATGTGGCTTCTTCTGTACTCTTTGTGTTGTGTCTTTTTAATTATCTGAATAAAATAGGTATTTCTGTTAACTAAAAGGACATATTGGGGGGATTAATAAAAAAACTTCAATTTAGGTTTTAGTAACAGAGGCATGGATAGGTACGGTATGTCAGATTGGAGAAATAACCAATAGAACACTGACATGTAACAATTAGAATCGGAGCATTGAAAAAAGAATAAAACATTTCCATGTGAGTGCATCTCACTACCCTTGTAATTGATCTCTAGATTCATGCTGTTAACATGTTGATGCCAGAGAGTGAGAGAAATTCGGTGAGGTGATACCCTTTCTGGGATCATGTCTGTTGGTAAAGTAGCATACAAAGTTTGAGTTTTATATAAAACTTCTAGTTTAATGAAAGTATTCTGAGTAACATTTCATATTTTTTTACTGACCTATTTATGTTTACCAGTTTTCAGATAACATACTGGTAGTAAATAAAAAAACAATAGTATAAAAAAGAGGTTTAATTATTTTAGGTAATATTTATGTTCTGATCATTTGAATTTAAGTTGGTGGTTGCACTGCTACAGCAGTTGCCAGGGCTCTTGTAAGGAGTTTTCAGTTGGGGCCATCACGTTAATATTCTAGACCAGGGCTGGGAAACCTATTTTGGATAAATGATAGGCCATTTTACTTAGTACATATTTTAAGAACAAACACCTCAGAACTAATCAGGTGAATCCTGTGCCTGTATAATCTAATTTTGAATCTTTCAGTTATTAGGAGGGGGAGGTATATATCAACAGGATTGGTTTGGTAATAACAAGCCTGTAAAATGGTTAATTATACTTCTCAATTACTATTTAGCTCAATAGTCATGCATCCCATTTAAAATGTAAGTCTTTCCACTTCAGTAATATTGAGCTGATGTTTTGTTGCCAAGTCACTTTTTTCCAGACTATGTTTGAGATTTTGCATATTATCTCACTAAAGCCATTGTTTTTGCAAAACACATACTTAAAATTGGTGTGTAGTGCTGACCCTGTGTTATAGACAAGTCCGCAGACAATTTTCAAATAATGCAGTATCCTGATGGAGATAATAGATTTTCCCTAGCACATGCAGCTCTTTGCCTCTGAATCTCCAGGTGAATCAGTGATGATAAATTTTAAAGTGATATTTGGGGCTGTCACATACAATGCTCCAACTTCATAATAAGAATAGAAGTATCATTCAACATCTGTACTGGTAGTTCTCATAATTAGCCTGAATGCAAGTTCTTTGAGTTTACCAAGACAGGTTATGCTCAAAGAACCTTGTATGATCCAGAGCAATTTTCTCCACTTGCTCCTTAGTTGTGTAACTTGTTTGTGCCTCCATTCTGATTGTGGCAAAAATGTGGCCTGGAGTGTCTCGATTAGCCTGGGGATGTCTGATCTATGAGTTTTGGATTTGTATAGTCTTCTGGTCCCTTCCAACCCTGTGATTTTTTTAAGCCTTGATTGTAAACATCCATTCTTGGAAGCAAGTTCTAACTCCAAATGACATCAATCAGGATCTCTGTTGAAGGCTTTTCAAATGTGTTTGAGTATACTAGTTCTCCCATTTTATTTCTTATTGTAAAGGCCATTCTTATTGACCAAAACACAAATGCTAGATTTAGCAGTGGAATTGCATATTCCATTAAACAACATTTAACTATTCCAAGGGTCTCACTAATTTAAGCATCCTTTGAGAATCGCCCAGAGAGCTTCAGCTATTGGGCAGTATAGAAATGAAATAAATAATAATTTGTCCTAATATTCTTTGATTCTGCAAAGCAGCATAATGAAGTGCATAACTTGTCTTTTTAAAGATCTGTCTTCTATGCGTGTACTGACAAGTCCCCTATCCAAGTTTAAAATAAACGTATGCAGTATTTATATGATAATGTGAAGTCATTCTGGTAACCCAAAAAATATAGCAGAAAAGATATTAGAATTTCATCCTCATATCAGCACAATGGACAAAACAACCTTTTGTGTAAAACTATGCAGCACTTGTTAAGTACACTTCAAGAAATTGTCCCTCTATTCTCTCATTTTACTTTACTAAAAAGCTTGGGACTGCCTAGACTATCTGAAAGCTCTGCAGTGGGCACGCGGTGGCACTGTGACAGTTATACGATGCAGCAACCATTGCAGGGCTGTACTACGAATATGTGAGTTTAAAAAAATGGGGACTTATCCTGACGGTTTCACCGGAAATAGGTGAATACGGCACATCCAGCTCTGACTACCCCTGACTGGTCACCATCTGCCAGAGCAGGGGGCAGTGAGCTGAATGGCTGCCAGAAACCCCACATTTTCTCTGCTTCAGGATTAGCCGCCACCACTCTGCAGCAGAGAAAGCGCGGAGTGTCTAAATGTGGTAGCAACTCACCGCCATCTACACTGCTGCCTACCTGTTCGCTTTGCTCATCTTATGTTTTTCATTATGGCAATGTGTAAGGAAGACCAGCCAAGATCCTCTCACTGTGCTGGGCAACTTAGATACTACACAAATGGCCCTGGCCAAGCTGTATCTCCCAACCAGACAATTGGCACATTTTTATCGCACTAACTTTCATTTTCATTCCTCCGGTGCATCTACCTTGTAGGGATCATACCACCTTTGGTCAGGGTTGCATTGATATCAAATAATATTTTCTGTCATTGGCTTTAGTGAATCTTTTTTGTTATTTGAGTAATGAATAAGATAATGAATAAATGGCTTTGGTGTTATCTGACTTTGGAATGTAGCATATTTGTTAGAAGGCATGGTGTCTACATTAGAAGAAAGGGAGAAATGAGGAGCTGACACCTACCCCAAACTGCCTGCCTGCTTAAAGAAGCTGCTAAACTATTTGAAAGCTATGCAAGTAACTGAATGACCCATTGGCATGACCTTGTCAAAGAAGAATTGCCTCTGCAACTTAACACCCCAAAGTCAGTAATAGTGGCAGCAATTGGGGAAATAGAATGTTGCATTTTGCTGTAAGGGCACTGATGTTGCATGCTCTTAACTAGATCTCTGTATAAAATGGATGCATCATTGATGTCATAGACTGGGGTTCCTCCACTTGGGGTATGATAGGTAGTGAATTATCTCATATGCCTTTGGGATTTTCATGAGCATAATGCTCAAAAGGAGATGCATGTGTCTAGGGGAAAAATATAAAAAACAAAATAAGAATCTTATCTTGACACCCTGAATTCCTCTAACTTCATCTCAACTCCCTCCTCTAGACCACTGACTGTCCACCTCTGGTGGTTCTGCACCACATGTAGAGGATAAAACTACCCTGGGTGAAACCCTCCAGCAAGTACAGCTCAGGTTCCTTGGGTGTGTAGTGGGCCACCAACAGATGGAGCACTTCATGGGCAGTTTACATTGGTTGCTACTGTGGGGAGGGGCATCCTGACATCATCCGGCTAACAGAGTACTCAAGGGGGGTCCATCCAGCCCTTACCCAAGTATGATTCTCCAGCTCTGATATAGGTGGTGGATTGGGTTCTTTTGTGCTTGGTCTACTTCTATAAACTGGATATGCACTTTCTCCTGCAGTCAGGCCAAGCCCAGGTATGTGGGCATTGCATTCATAGGATTACTTGCAATAGGTTCAAACATTTTCCCTGGTTGTACTTCTAGAAAGGCATCTAAATGGCAAGACTATTTTCTGATGTATGCAGAAAACTGATCATGTACCCCCACACTGAAAATACATCCAAGACATTTTATGTTGTAGTTAGTGTTGGGGAATGTTCAAGGATAGAAAAACAACTGTTATCAGGTTAGAGCAGCTAAAGTTATAATTGGTTTAAAAACAACTCTGAGTTTGGATTGTGAAAATCATCTCCCTGCTCAGTTCCAACATGACAGAAAGATGGTCAACCTTTGACTTTAGTGAATCTCCTAAGGTACGGTGTAGCCTTCATAAAACTCCAATGATGTGTTTATCAATGTCATAACTGTTTAGTGTACCAATGATGTAGTCAAACTTTTTTTGTTGTGCTAAAAATAAAGACCTGCTTCAGGACCTTCCTACACCTACACATAAATTACTTATGAATGCCTATTACATCTACAAGAAATGTAACAAGCAGCTATGCCCCAACCAAGTTATTGATTGAACAACCTAGTTTCCCGAGGATGCTCTCCATTGAGTGAGCAACACTGCATAGTTATAAAAATAAAATACGTTTGATTAGGCATTCCATGTCATAGGAACAGCCTTATTTGGAATTCTCTCTCTAGAACCAAAATAATTATCAGAATCTGGATTAGTCCTGGCTTCTCATTTCCTGGTATATGAGATGCAGATCTACATTATCAAAGCTACCTCTTAACACATTTGGCGGGGGGAGGGGCTTATGATTATGGAGTTCCACGCAATGAAAAGTGCGTCTCTTCACTCCCTTTTGAATCACGTTCATGGATTAAGGAAGATATTGTAAGGCTGCAATCTAAAGCAAACGTACCTGAGAAGCCCTGTTAAACACAGGGGCTTTCTTGTGAATAAACTTGCGTAGAATTGGGATGTAATTTGAGTTTGCGTGTATATATAACCCACCAAAGTGTAGTGGTTATTTCAGATTGATTGATCCAGAAAGTGTGTATTGTGGTACTCTTATCAGAAGTTTGTATATGGTTTCTTGACCACCTGCCGTGAAGACATCTAATATCTGTCTCTAACCGAACTTTTAACGTACTCAA
Organism: Anniella stebbinsi; assembly: GCA_029215795.1. Taxonomy (NCBI): domain Eukaryota; kingdom Metazoa; phylum Chordata; class Lepidosauria; order Squamata; family Anniellidae; genus Anniella; species Anniella stebbinsi. Next base: position 40,660,509 of record JARDYH010000004.1, on the reverse strand, counting down.
AACAGCAAGTTCTGTTGCTGTCTGCTGTCGGAGCTGAAGTCTTGCTGAGCCAGCCCCTAAGCCTTTTTGGGGTTGTCTTTACTATCCCAGTTACCCCAAACCCTTCTCTCTCATCCCCTCCCTTAAGCAACGCTCTCTTATAACCGTGTTTGCCACACGTGTTCTAACATGAAAAGCTCAACCAACGGGAACCTCGGGCAGACCTGGACCTAAAACCTTCCAGCCGCTTGGAAAGACAGAGGCTAGGGAAGGTGGCCACGTTTTTTATTTATTTTGTTATTACCTCAAGGAATTGAATGGGGTTGAATTGCATCGCATCCCCATCCCACCTCTCTGGCCGAGGCGCATGCGCGGTCGGCCAGGCCCTGCTCTCCCTGCCTGAGCAGGTGCAGGGATGGGCCCCGCTATGGAGCGGAGGCAGCGGGGATGCCGCGGAGCTCCAGCCTGGGGGTACCGCCGCCTGCTGCCCCTCCTCAGCGCCCTGCTCTGCGCTTCTGGGGACACCAGCGTCGGCCCGGTAGGGACGGGGTGCGGCGAGCCGCCAGCCTTGGTGGGTGTTGTGAGGGACAAATAAGCGGAGCAGAGGGCCGCCCGGAGCGCCGCTTTTCCATCCTCAGGGGGGCAAAGCCCGGCCGGGCGTCGCCCCCATTCCCAGCCCCGGCTCTCTCAGCCTGGCCGCGCCAGCTGCCCACGAGCCTGCCGGGCCACTCGGCCGAAGAGGGCAGGTTGAGTCACCCCTGGTGATGGGAGACGGAGCCATACCAATTAGCCTTCCCCTGTCTTGTTGGCAGGGAGGAGCTGGTTGAGGTGGTCAACCCCCCTCCCCTTCTCCTCCTGACATGGCGTTATTTTAAATTAAATTAAGGTGGGGGCAGGTCGTGGTGTCCTCAGTGCCTTGTTGGTATTGGTTGGGTCTCCCCTATCCCCCCTCACTCTTAGAGGAAGGAGTAGGTATCCCTAGGAAGAGAGGAAGGGGGGAGGATGTGGAAGATTTGCTTGGGTACCACCAGCCTGCCTGGGTGGATGCAGGCTGGCTGACTTGGGGGTCTTCGCCCTCCCAGAAGCAGAAGAGGGAAGGGGCTGAGCAATTATATGCCTGCAGGGAATAGGGGGTGGCGATTCTGGGGGTCAGGGGGAATGTCATGGAGCAAGCTTGGTTGTTTGAGGGGAATCGAAAAAGTGAATTAGGATGCCCTGAGCTGATGGAGATGGGCACATCATTCCTTTTTCTTTCCAGACAGATGACCCATCCTCTACTGGGGGAGTTTGAAAAGATTATTTCGTTCATATCCCTAAGGCTGTGTTTACAGTTTTCTATAGAATGACCTGCTTAAAATCGAGTGGGTGTATAGTGTTTTTATGGCAAGCAGTGCACCCACAGAAAAAGGAAGACTTTTAATTTTAATTGTTGTGCAGTGTGAGAATTGTTTGTGAATCATAATCCTTAATTGTTCTTTTTACACATTTTTGTGGTATTGTGTGGGACATCTCTTAGTGGTAACAGTTTTAATAAACAAAAATCATGATGAAAGTGCTATAAGATGCAACTTTTTATGGCTTGACGATCTGTAATGGTAACACCTTTAATCAAAAACCATCATGAAAATAATAACAGCTTCAACTTTTGAATGACTTGAAGATATGCATTGTTAATAATACAGATTTTAATAAACAAAAACCATCATGAAAATAATAACAGCTTAAACTTTTGAATGACATAAAGATATGCATTGTTAATAATACAAATTTTAATAAACAAAAACCATCATGAAAATAACAGCTGCAACTTTTGAATGACTTTAATTCAATTTAATGACAATATACATTGTTAATAACACTTATTTTTAGCATTCAGCACATTACAAAGTGCTCAATTAAAAGAGGTGTGCAATTTTATTTACACAAACAACACTGAACTTTACAGAAAGGCCTGAATATACTGACTTTGAAGGATTACATGTTAATGTGATGGGTGCCATGAGTATGGGGAGCAGACAAGGAGTAAACCTCCTTGACTTTAATGAGGGTTATATCTGAATAAGTGGATGCAGGATTGCATCTCATTTTTTGTTTGTTTTGTTTAATTGTTGTGTTGCTGCACTCATGCCTTGCTTCTGGGTTTCCTTTGGGCAGCTGGGTGCCACTGTGTGAACAGAATACTGGACTAGATGGACCTTTGGTCCGATCCAGCATGACTCTTCTTATGTTCTTATGTTTTAGTTACTGAGGGGAGGTTCTGCTTTAGTTGCAAACAGAAGGGAGCATTATTAAATTCCTAGTGTGAATGAAAAATAGATTGACTACTTCTGTCTTTACTACTAACTTGAGAATTAGATATTATGCAATAAATATGCACACACAAATCTAAAGATACATATTTATGGTATCTGAAATTATAAGCTGGGAGGAAACAAAAAATCAGAAATGAGGAGAAAATAAAATATATAATTAATAAGCATAAAGGGAATAATAATAACAGAGTAATTTATATTTTTTACTGAAAAACTAGGCATATTCTCCTAGGTGGTGCTATTTTATTTTGAGTTTGCATGGTGTAGTGATTGTTTTAGGTATATTAATCCAGAAAGTGTGTCTTGTGGTACTCTTATCAGAAATTGAGTGATGTCGTTGTTCAAACTCTGAACCTTTTGTGCTTTAGATTTCAACTCTAGGAGCAGATATAATTATCAATTTAATTCAAATACTAAAAATGAACTTTTATAATTTTCTAATATGTTATAGAAGTGTTTACTAGAAAAAAATATTTGAATAGAGGAATATTTGGATGAACAGTAGGCTCTGGAACACTGAATTCTATTCCAATTTGCAAGCATGTAGAACCTTTCTATACCAAGGTTCTACCCATGATTAGGCATAGCCTCATTCTCTGTTGTGTTATAGAGGAAGTATAGCCTTGTAAATAAAACACAGAGAAACATCAACCATATAGGCAACAGAAATTAGAAGCAAATGCACTTCAGGGAACATTTTCCACAAGAACTTCATATCCAGGATGGTGGGAAGAATCAGGATGAATGGGGGAAAGAGTGAAGTTCTTATTATAAGAACCATTAAAATGTCTATTTTGGTGCACATTGATTTAAATGTTGAAACTTCATTAGTTAGTTAATAGTGGCCCCATTCAGAAGATACCTTAAACCATGCCCTTTAACCATGGTGAATAAAGCCATGGTTTATGGTGACTTCTAAACAGTGCCAATGGCTTGATGTGATCCAACCCTACCAACCCCACTGCATTTTTCAGTAACTAGTAGCTTTCAATAGAAAGGGCCTAAGAATGTTATTAGTCAGAGATATCATGGAGAGAGAGAGAGAGAGAGAAAGATGGGCTTTAAGTGAGAGTAGAATGGGTACCAATTAAGATGTTAGTTTTTGCAAATTTCCCAAATTTGCAGCATTAGGCATGGCTTAATGTTTTTAGACTTGATAATGGTTGATTATTCAACCTGTTGTGAGCAGGTTTGCATTTTTCCTGAAAGAACAGGTACATAGGTTGGGGGTGCACCTTGATCCAACATTGTCACGGGAAGCCCAGGTGGCTCAGTGGTGCAGAGTACCAACTTCATCTGGTTTACCAACTATAGCATTTCCTTCCAGTTGGTTTACTGTAATGCATGATATGTGGAGCTTCTATTAAAGATGCCTTAGAAGCTTGGGACCCAAATACCTGAAGGAATATTTCCTCCCCTACTATACTGATTGTGTATTGTATTAAGATTTTAAAATGTGTTCCTTCTCTAAGTACCATAAAAGATGTGCTTTATGCTTGTACAAAGGAGAGCCTTTTCTGTGGTGATGTCCTGATTTTGGAACACCCTCCCTAGGGAAGTTCGACTGGTGCCAACTTTGCAATCCTGTCAGCACCAGATCAAGACATTTTTCTTTGCCCAGGCATTTTTAAACTGGTTTCATTGCTTCTGTGCATTGTAGTTTAATGGTTTTCTTGTTTCTCAGTTTTTTCATCAAACCATTGCTTTGCCTTAGTCACAGAATTTTATGAGGGTGCAGACAACATAACTCGTAGCCTCCCACATTTCCCCAGCATCTCTTCTGTCTTTTCTTTTTCTGCAGAACATTTGTTAAGGAGAAAAAGATGGAATACTTATACAACACCTTCTGATTAGTAGAGCTAGGTGCTGTCCTTTTGGAAGCACCCAGTGTTCCTGTATTAATTAACAGTATAGATGCATAAAATGCTGTCATAGTTGCAATTTGTTCTTGGTACTTTTCCTTGTATTAAGTTGTTTAGTGAGGCATTGCTTTGTAGATTGGAGCAACAGGCCAATGAATGCAAGTTGCAAAGAATGTATTGGATAAAATTAAGTAGCATGCAGCAGTTTCATCAATAGGCAGATAGCCTTGAAGTTGCTCTAACAGGGTCTTGCTGATTTACATTTTTTGTGCTCTATGTACCAGGAGAGATCATCTCATGTTGTAAGTGGATGACTAGTTGTAAAGGACTATAGTTTTCTACTGTTTGCATAAATCCTATTAATTCCTCAGTTGATATTTTGACTAGAGTTTCATGCAAAATGTTGAAAAAGGCACACAGTCCAAAAGGCAGAGAACACATTTAACATGCATATATATTATTGTTGAAAGGCAGTTTCGTTTTTGTGTTGGCCCTTGGCAGTTGTGTGAACAGTTCCTCTAAAGTAATAGTAGGTTTTACATTTTTAGATATTTGTTGATTGTGGTGTTCTTCACTCCCTACCAATAGTTGTATCCAATATTAGTCCTACTTAGAGTAAAGCAATTGAAATGAATGGGGCTTAAGTTAGACTAACATTGGATATAACCCAAGTTTTTTTGTGTGACAACAGCAGGAAGACCTTGTCCAACAAAAAATTGCACTATAATTCTTCTAGATGAGGATTAGTTTTGTAGATTGGCTGATCATTTGCATTAAAAACCAAAAGGAGGAGAGCATCCACTCAGGGTAAAAAAAGAAAGAGAAGCAGGTTCTCAGAATGCTAAGAGACTTCATTATTCACGCCCAACACGTTTCAGCCTATGTTGTTTTTTTAAGGCCTTCTTCAGGGGGCTGTAACATCAAGACTATATTACATTGTGTTTATGGGGATAACACATAACATATCAGTTTAGGGGGTTAGTTAGGCATATTGCTGATGTCTCGTTGCCCTGGTGCGACTCCTTCCAATTAAACACCCAAGGCTGGAGAATTCAATTTAACCCTTTATTGACCCTGCTGGAGCAAGGGCACTTCGGCCATTAGCAAATCAAAAGCACGCAGAACAAAGGAGTTCCTGCACTTATATAAACTTTGATCACAAAAAGCAACAACCATCTTCATTGGTTAGCTTCATTACATTCTAATAATAATGAATATTATAGGTCCATGCTCAAAGGATTAGGCAACAAGTGCAAAGTTAAGGTGTGCATATAGGAATGAGTGATAGAATACACAACATTTGATTGGTTACAAGTTATACAACATTCCATTGGTTAAAACTTTTCTATTTGTCCTCCGCGCATATGACAGCTCCCGTTAATCAGCCCTGACAGGAGGCAGTCTCAACCCTTTCCCTAACACGGAAGTGTAAATAAACAGTGGGAGGGAGGAGACATCTCTTCCGCCAAGCTGAAATTCCTTCTGCACACATCATTGCCTCAAAAGGCCTGTGCCCACATATGTTTCTTCATTTTTAAAAAATTAATGCAATGTGAAGGCTATTGGGCCTGTCTACATTATACATTAAAATTTCTATAAATCATATAAAAACATTTTATGATGTAAAAACACTTTTAACAAAAGTTCAATATATTGGTTTTTACTTTGTAAGGGATGTCTGCAGAGAACTCCTATGATATTCACTGGCGACTGAGGAAATGCAATCATTCCAGGGCCCTCTTTTTATTATTCTAATTAATCTTTTCTTATTATTGCATCATTTTTGTCATTTTTTTGCTTTGCCAGGTGTTTCCATGTGGAAATGATAAGTACAAGGTCTCACAATACGTCATTATTGCTATTGTTATTCTTGTTATTTGGGAATCACTTCAGGTAATTACTGGGTCACAGGAGTGGCAAAAATTTGAGATCTGAGTTTAAGCCACTGGGGTTTAAAGTTTTTAACTTTAGGATCCATTCTATTTCCTTTCTTAATAACAATTTGTTATCCTGTCTTTCCAATTTTTCGAGTGCCCAAAACTTTAAATCTGCAAAAGAATGATTTTGTGTCGAAAAATGATCTACTAAAGGAACACCTGATCTGTTGTTCTTTAAGTTACTGAGGTGCTTTCCGATACGTTTTTTCAAAGGTCTAATTCTTTTGCCTACTTAGATCTTCAGGCATTTGCACTGGATGGCATAGATGACAAAAGGGCTGTTACAGGTGGTAAAATGTTTGAGGAAATATCTTTATTGATCAGATGGATTTTTGAATTCTGTGACTTTGATTGTGTATTTGCTGTAGCAGCCGTGTCCACAGGGATGGTGTCCTTTAGGCATGGAAGCACCTGGTAAAGAATTGGGTAAACTTCTACTGTGATCTTTGTATTCACTCCTGATTAAAAGATCTCTAATGTTCCTTGTTCTTTTAAAGGAGACCATGTTTTTTTCTGGCACCCTTCTTATGCTTCCTTGCAGGTGATTTGTTATATGGTCATATGTTAGACTACAATTTATTCGTTCTGGGGCTGTTATATTCTTTTTGAGAAAAGCTCTGAATGTGGTTTAGCCTCAGCCTTTTTCAGGCCTTGTGGAATTACAACATCAAGATACCCTCTTTATTTTAACTGCATGGACAGTGTCTGTGATTCCTGTCTGAAACCTGATGTTTTGGAACAGTAACGTTTGAGTCTTAGAAATTGTCCATATGGAAGATTATTTCTTAAAGCGTGGGGGTGGGAACTATCATATCTAAGATATCTAGAGACATCAGTGGGTTTTCTATAGACGGAAGTGATAAGATGTTCTCCCTCCTTCTTCACTTTTAGATCTAGGAAATGAATTTCTCTAGTGTTAAACTGGATGTCAAATTTAATATAATTCTTGGAATTTACCCACATTATAAACTGTTGTAGATCTTCCCTATCACCCTGCCAAATGGAAAATACATCATCAATATATCTCAACCATATCAAAAGATGTTTTGCATATTGCCCCTCTGATACAAAAAGTTATTTTTCATATTCTGCCATATACAGATTGGCTACCTCTGGAGCCATGGGACATCCCATGGCTACTCCCTTGATTTGCCAATAAAATTTGTTGTCAAATTGGAAATAGTTTTTTGCATAAGGCTATTTCTGCAAGGGAGAGAAGAAAGTGGGTAGGAGGATGTTTCTCTGTTCTCTGGTCCAGTGTTTTGTATGACAGTTAGGGCATCCTGCTGGGGTGTACTGGTGTATAAGGATCTTACATCCATAGTCATCAGGATGTCTCCCTCTAGTATGTTGATGGACTTAATTGTGTTTATGAAATCAGAAGAATCACATATATAAGAAGGTATGAGAGGTATGAAGGGTTTTAAGAAAATGATCTATAAGCTGAGAGAGTAGTTCTAACACAGAATTGCATGCTGATACTATGGGCCTGCCTGGTGGTGATGGGAGAAATACCTTTATGAATTTTTGGCAGAGTATAGAAAACTGGAATTCTAGGGTTAGTTTTGTATAGGAAGCCATATTCACCCTCCATTATATATGCCAAGCTGGACCCCCTCATATAAGGTGGTTTTTTAAATCTCCCTGGCTATAACAGTAGTCGGATCATTCTTACATACCCAATAAGAATCAGCATCTTGTAGTTGGCATAAAACCTCTAATTTATAATCTGTGCTGTTTTGAATCACAATAGCTCCTCCTTTGTCAGCTTCTTTTATCACTATGGAGGAGTCATTACTTAGATCTAGCAGAATCTTTTTTTCTTCATGATTGATGTTATGCCAGGGGCGATTTGTTGTTTTTTCATTTTCCTCAAGGTCTTGTAATACTAGTCTTTCGAAGACTTGTATTGCCAGCTCGGCTGGGGCAGGAGGCATAAATTTAGAGGTAGGTCTAAAATGTGTTTTTGTGTCTGTGAATCTGGACACGTTGGACCCAAAATATTGTCGTAGTTTGATGTTGCAAAAGAACTGGAAAAGATCTAATCTTGTTTGTTCAAAAGAAAGTCCTTTATCCAAAACAAGTTGCTCTGCAGGGGAGAGAGTTCTATTGGAGAGATTTAGTACTAGTGTCGTGTTCTCTGGGATAGTCTTGGAGATGAAGTATATCTTGTTTTTTTGTTGTGGCTGCTGGAAGGGAACACTTGCCTGCGATTTGTTGTCTTCTAAAAAGGATGAAGTGTGAAAGGATGTTGTGGAATCTAATTCATTTGTGTGGGTAGAATCTCCTTCAGAGCGTGATTCCGAGGTGTCTGGAAGCAGGGCGAAGGTCACTATTTTTGGCTTTTTGTCAAGCCAGATATACGTTATTTGTGGTATAATCATTTTAATCTCTCTGGATTTTTTTGTATTTAAAAGCCTTAAACTCTTCATGAAACAGTTTTAGTTCCTTATCTAGTGTGACAAATTTTTGTTCTGTCTCTCGTAGATTAGCACATCTCTCTGTTCTTTTAGAGATTGTTCAATTTGGTTATTGACTTCAGAGGAAGTTTCTACGATAAGGATCATAAGGTCCTGTGAGCACTTGTTGAGTATAGCACATCATTTTTTCATAAATTCATCATTGTCTTTAGACATGCCTGGTTCCTTCATAATCCTAAGGCCCCTGGGAATTCTTTGGGCCCGGCAATGTTCTAGAAAGGTGGAGGCATGTAACTGACTTTTGATCATTCTTTTATGCTCCTTTACAAATTTTCCCACTCTATAGCAGTGTCCTCTTTTCTTTCATCAAAGATAGAAGGTTGTAACAGAAGTTTGTCCAAATGTTCTTTGGAGAAGCTGTATGTGTTATCCCATTCCATAGCTCCAAAACAAATACGAAAAACCAAAAGGAGGAGAGCATCCACTCAGAGTGAAAAAAGGAAGAGAAGCAGGTTCTCAGAATGCTAAGATACATTATTATTATTATTATTATTATTATTTATAATAATTTGAGTCATATCTAGAATTCAGTGAAGGCATTGGTTGGTGACATTTTCTAACATTATATTTTCATTATTTAATACCTATAAAACTGAAATTGTTGCAAACCAATAGTGGATTCCCAGTTCAAACTGCTGGTCAGTTATTGTATTTGGAAATGATTTGGAGGGGAAAACATTGGAAAAGGCATTTAGCAATATAGGTTTAGAAACACAAGGAACTGCTTCTGAAATAAGTATCTTGGGAACTGCTTCTTATGATGATTTTAATACTTTGATCTACATCTGAACTGTGAACTAGGAAACCCTGAGTCCAATGTCATCTCTGCTACAAATTCCTTAGACACAAACCTCTATTCTCTCAGCCTCACCGGCAATATGGTGATAATATTAACACACCTTACAAAGATCTTGGAAGATCACTAGTATAACATTTGTGAAGTATTTTGAAATATGCTGTATAATTGCTGCTTCTTGTTGTTTGTTATTGCCCAGGATCTAAATGATTGTTTTAAGTAGGGTGACCATATTTTGGAAACCAAAAAGGAGGACAATATGGCCGCCCCAAGGGGGCGTGCCCACCAACATGTCCATCCCCAAGGGGGCGTGCCCACCCAAACATGGCCTTGGTCACATGTCTAATTTCACAGCATACAATTAAGACAAACTTGTTCTACACAACATCTTAATGTTAAAATCACTGAAATAAAGAACAAGTGAGACATTGAATGTATCTGAAATTAATTCCACTCACTTCTACTTTTGTAGCTTTTGCTGTTCTTTGAAGCTTTTACTATACTCTGTGTGACAGAGTCTCCCCTTCCCTCAAATATCTTTTCTGACTGCAAATCTTTCACTGGATTACAATAGTCTAAACTTTCCTAACGTTTAACACTCTTTCCCCATCATTTTTCTCATATCCATACTCACAGATTCAGCATACTGTTACCATTGAACAAATGAAGCAGTGGACAAGTGCAGAGAAATCTAGTACAACAAACTAGCAACCTAGCATGCAGGAAGAGTATAAAATATGATTACCCTGCAAACATTAGCCATGGAACAAAATGGACTAAAGGCTTGTTGTAGTCACTTCTCGCCTCTTAGCTTGTTTCAACTTCTGGTTGATCAGTGAGAAACTAATCTAACAATGTGTGATTATATCTCTGATTCATTAGCCATGTGAACAAAACCATGGTCAGTACAATTCAAAGATAGGCCAGAACAGATGCCCATTATTACAATGCTAGATAAGGATCTTTCCTTCCTTTTATCCAAGTATATACTGAATTTACATTGCCTCAGTGTGCAGAGAACATGCAACCAGCAGGTGCTCTCCAAAAAGATGCTTTCAGAGCCTAGGAGATCCAGACACACTCAAACTCAAGCTAAGCCATGCTATGCTGGGACAGAACAATTCTGGGACAAGAACAGTCATAAATATAAAAGGAAAACACAACTACCTCATTGACATAGCAATACCTAACAAAAAATGTTGCAGAAAAGGAAGAGGAAAAGAGAGACCCAGCAAAAGTTTTAGGAAATCTCGCTCATATTGGCATAGATTGAGATATTTTGCTGGTCAGAATTTTCAACAGTAGAACTCCAATGAAAATACAACTCTAACCACAGCTTCTGAGGTAATTAGCTGCTGGTCCATGAGCTGGCCTCTGTCTCCAGAAAGGAGCTGAGGACGTTGATATGTCATTGTCATTGTCAATACATGAAATTAAAGCACAGTGATAGCAGTCTGTGCATGCTTTCTCTCTCTCTCCAAGCATACGACAATAAAAGAAAACCTTAAAATGATATCACAAGCTGGACACAGGATAGGGCATTTCTCATTGTAATCAATAGGACTTTAATTGTGTTCCTTGTTTATGTATTCATTATGCTTTCTATTTATTACACCCAATAACCCAACTTCTCTTTGTGGTGTACAATAATTAAAAAATAACATACAAACAATAAAACAATAATTAAAAACAGCACATAATAAAACCAAAATGAAGTCAGCCATAAACAGTAAAAACACAACAGCACAGTAAAACCAGCAGAAAATAAAGGTGCATAGGGCGAAGAGCACTAAAATACTTATTAAAATAATTGGGTGATGAAAACACCACAACATAGGTACCAAGCAAGCTTCTCTGGGGAGGGCATTCCACAGACGGGGTGTCACCATTGAAAAGGCCACTGATCTTAGGGTGTTGTTTTCTTAGGGTGTGAGCAGCTTGGTGTTGTTTTCACCCTTTATTTGATTTTGAGCTTTTCATTTTTAAATATTTTCTACACTCTCTACGTGGCTTAATTTTCCCTACCTGGACTTTGCTGAGTTCTATACCCTGGATTCTAGGAGAGATCTCTTTCAACCTTCATCTGGATCCATCATAACCTGGTCTTCAGATCTCTCCTTGTGATCTCTCCTTGGGATAGGTAGCTATACATTCCTTTTAATCTTTCCCCCTCCCCACCTACACACATACACTGTTCCCTTCCTTTTTCTAAAAGTTTGGACCATATGGTTATAATGTTGAAAGCTTCAAACACTAGGGTGACCATATGAAAAGGAGGACAGGGCTCCTGTATCTTTAACAGTTGTGTAGAGAAGGGAATTTCAGCTGGTATCATTTGTATGCATGCAGCACCTGGTGAAATTCCCTCTTCATCACTGTAGTTAAAGCTGCAGGAGCTATACTAGAGTGACCAGGTACAAAAGCGGGCAGGGCTCCTGCAGCTTTAACTACAGTGATGAAGAGGGAATTTCATCAGGTGCTGCATGCATACAAATGACACCAGCTGAAATTCCCTTCTCTACACAACTGTTAAAAGTTACAGGAGCCCTGTCGTCCTTTTCATATGGTCACCCTAAGCAAATGCCAAAGGGGAAGAATAACCAGTGGGGCTCCCCAGAGCAGTCACCCGCCCTATGGCTTTCCTCAAAGATCCTCAGAAGGTGAGCGAGGGGGGCAGTCTCTATGAAAAAACTCCACTGGCTGTAAAAAGCAGCCTGTGTGCCTCAGACAGGCCAAAATGCCTGACTCTTGGAAGTCCTTCCTTAGAGCATTGTGGGAGGGGGCAGCAGCAGCAGCAGCAACAGTGCAATCTCAATAGGGAGGTAGGTGAGAGATGGGAGAGGCGGTCAGGGCAGGCACAGTAGGGGAAATGCAGCACATGGGAGGTAGAGGGAGACGTGGCACATGAAGCCCCAGCAGGTAAGTGTCTCGCGCCCGCCCCGCCCCCCCCACCCGCCCTGCACATCCGTGCCGCCCCCCCACCCCCCACCCGCCCCGCGCTCCTTACCTACTGCTGCTGGTGCTGGGGCTTCCCTTCGTGCTCGGAATCTACTGAGAAACAGGCTTCCTGGCCTGTCTCTCAGTAACGCGCCGAGTGATGACGTCATCATCCGGCGCGCTACTGAGGGACAGGCCGTGAAGCCTGTTTCTCAGTAGATTCCGAGCACGGAGGGAAGCCCCAGCACCAGCAGCAGCAGGTAAGGAGCGCGGGGCGGGCGGGGGGGCGGCGGCGCGGGTGCACGGGGCACTTACCTGCTGGGGCTTCCCTCCGGTGCTCGGAATCTACTGAGAAACAGGCTTCGCGGCCTATCCCTCAGTAGGGACAGGCCGTGAAGCCTGTTTCTCAGTAGATTCCGAGCACCCGAGGGAAGCCCCAGCAGGTAAGTGCCCCGCCGCGAGCACCCGCGCCCCCCCACCTGCCGCGAGCACCCGCGCTGCCCCCCCACCCGCCCCACGCTCCTTACCTGCTGCTGCTGGGGGTGTCCGTTTCCCTCCGTGCTTGGAATCTACTAAGAAACAGGCTTCCTGGCCTGTCTCTCAGCAGTGCGCCGACTGATGATGTCATCACCCGGCGCGCTACTGAGGGACAGGCCGCGAAGCCTGTTTCTCAGTAGATTCCGAGCACCGGAGGGAAACGGACGCCCCAGCCGGTAGGTACCTCGCGCCGCCAGCCTCGCGCCACCGCCGCGTGCCCCCCCGCCGCCCCGGTTTGCCCCCGCCGCCCCCCAGTTGGCCCGGCTCGCCCCAGGGCCACCTGGTCACCGTTTTGGGGGGCTAAATTTCCGGATTTGGCCCCCCAAAACGGTTTTTTCCGCCCGGATGTGGATTTGCACCCCATTTCCCTGCCATGTCCGGACAAATCCGGGCGTCTGGTCAGTCTATTTTAAGTGCTCCTAAGAACGCGGCTGTGCCTAATGGAATTGTAATTCCCTCACTCTAAACAGTAGATCCCCTTCCCATATCACAGTTGCCTTTCAAAAGTGTCTCCCTTTGAAACGGTTTGCAGTGTGACATGGGGTTTGTGCTTCTGTTTGAGCAACATCTGGAACCATCTGTGCAGTTCTTTGGATCTCAGCCATTATTATTAAAATAATAATATCCTTCCTCTGTTGAAATATTAAAGAATCTAGTAACCCTTCTATAGATTATTAGTTTATGCTTAATGTTTACTAACATACAGTTTCTAATTTTAGTTGTGGAATGATGTAGTGATCATGTTAAAATAATTCATTGATTTTAGGAGTTAATCTGCCAGGTTCTGTTTTAAAGAGGTAAATAAATAACTGCAACAGTTCGGCATAATCACAGTGATGTTGGGTTATCTTGTAGCAATCCTTACCAATTCTGGATATATATTTTTTGTAGTCCTTTATTCATCTTCAAAAACATTGAACAGTGTCTTTACTTCTGTTGATGTCAAGATTTTTCATAGTAAAAATTTAGATCATATTAATCTGAATTCTGCTGTCTTTGAAGAAACTACTAAAAAGTGTCCATTTCCCCCCAGCAACTTGTGTTTAAGGCTTGGTGTTGCCAAAATTATATTCCTTCTTTACCTTTAGGAAATAGAATCTCTGTGTGTGTATGTGTGTGTGTGTGTGTGTGTATACACACACACACACACACACACGATTAATTAGGACACTGTTAAGATGGCTAATTTCTATCATAGTGTTATCTAATGTTTTTGACTGTTCAGCCTAGACTCCAGTAAACAAGCGTTCACATTTTGCAATTGAGTTTGATTTGGTTCTTGTGCTATAAGATCATTCATTTTGATTTGGAATTCCTGTATTAATGACCTGAATATACTGCATATGATATCCTTCTTGTTATAAGCTTATATCTTGGAAAGCAATCAGTAATCAGGCAGTCAAAAAAGCACCCACTGCAGTACTGCATTTGTTCACATTTGTCCCATGTTATCCTTGTCTCTCCCATCCCTTCTCTCCCTTTGCTCTCTCCCAAATGTCATGCCTTAGATTTGTTATCTCTCCTTTGCTCAAGCACCACATATACTGCTGATGCTACATAGGGTGACCATACTTTGGAAACCAAAAAGGAGGACATGATGGCCGCCCCCAAGGGGGCGTGGCCTTGGTCACATATCTAATTTCATACCTCACAATTAAGACAAATATGTTCTACATAATACGTTAATGTTAAACTTACTGAAATAAAGAACAAGTAAGACAGTCAATGTATCAGAAATTTACACTTTCTTTTTGGCATTCTGAATGCTTTTCTACGAAGTTTTTACTGAATTATAGACCAGAACAGAATCTAAAAGACAATAAAGTAAGATATCATTGCACATCTCCTACAGTTAAACCACCTTACTGTTGTGAAATGCAGTCAGTTGGGGAAAAAAGGAAACGAAGGGGCAGGAGTACATCACCACTTTCCATGTTTATCTTACAAACACATCTCTTAAAAACAAAAGTGGCATATGGAGATTCTCTGAAGAATGTAACTTTTAAGCATAGTCCACAGTGAACTAGGATTTCTCAGCTAAAAAAATAACTAACATCAGAGAATCACCATGCCAGTTTCCCAATCCACGCATCACACAGTTGACAACGCAATTCTTCCAAACATCCCACCTCCCTTTGTAGCTGAGATATCATAGTTCACTGTGGACTATGCTTAAAAACCAATGGTGCTGTTGATGGTGAGGAATCCACCTACCTAAGGCAAAAATAAAAATTCATTCACACACATATACACCCAAGGTAAAATATTAATAATAATAATAGTAATAATAATCCACACATACCTCACACATGCTTACCACAGGCAAAATAATAATAATAATTAAATCCTCACCCCCTGCACACTCACCCAAAGTGGAAAAAACCCACACCCTCTCCAAAACAATTTTAAAAAAACCTCCCCCCATACACCAAAGGCAAAATAATAATAATGATAATAATCTATAGCCAGCTACCCAATAACATTCATCAACATAATAAATCTACACACAGACATGCACCCCCCCCAAGGCAAAACATAAAATCATATAAACAATACAACATCTACCCACATACTCACCCAATAAAAATAACAAGAATACAAATCCACACACTCACATGGGCAAAACCATCCAAACACCTATACACATTCATCCAAGGACTGCCCGCTCCCTGTCCCCCGCCCGCTGCACACCCGCTCTGCACCCCCGCCCACCCTGCGGGACCTCCACCTGCCTGCATCACGTACCGCTCGCCGCCCGCCCGCCCATGCCATGCGCCCTGCTGCCCGCGCCACATCATTCGCACCGCTTGATGCCCATGCCGCACCCACCCAGCACCATGTGCCCCACACCCAGCACCTCGCGACCCACCACAAACGCTCCGCACCTTTTGCACCACTTGCAGCCCATGCCGCGCCGCCCACACCCGCCCATCACCACGTGCCCCGCCCACACTTACCCCTTCATCATGGCCTGCGCTGCTACTACTGCCTTCACCATCTGGTTGTTCTCCCACAAGTCTCCCGAGAGCAGGACAAGACAGGGAGAGAGTTGGGAGGTATGACGTCCAAAATAAAGGGCTGGATCGCCAAGAGAGGGAGGGGGAGAAAAAGAGCTCTTTCACCCCCCCAGCCCTCCTTCTCCATGATCCAGACCTTTAGCAAAATAAAGGGCTGGATCGTGGAGAGGGAAGGTGGGGGGGGAGAAAGAGAGCTCTTTCACCCCCCCCCCCAGCCCTCCTTCTCCATGATCCAGACCTTTAGCAAAATAAAGGGCTGGATCACGGAGAGGGAAGGTGGGGGAGGGGGGAGAAAGAGAGCTCTTTCACCCCCCCAGTCCTCCTTCTCCATGATCTAGACCTTTAGCAAAATAAAGGGCTGAATTGCGGAGACGGAGGGTGGGGGGGAGAAAGAGAACTCTTTGCCCCCCCCCCAGCCCTCCTTCTCCATGATCCAGACCTTTAGCAAAATAAAGGGCTGGATCACAGAGAGGGAAGGTGGGGGGGGAAGAAAGAGAGCTCTTTCACCCCCCCCCCCCAGCCCTCCTTCTCCATGATCCAGACCTTTAGCAAAATAAAGGGCTGGATCGTGGAGAGGGAAGGTGGGGGGGGGGGAGAAAGAGAGCTCTTTCACCCCCCCCAGCCCTCTTTCTCCATGATCCAGATCTTTAGCAAAATAAAGGGCTGGATTGCTGAGAGGGAAGGTGGGGGGGAGAAAGAGAGCTCTTTCACACACACACCCCGCCCTCCTTCTCCGTGATCCAGACCTTTAGCAAAATAAAGAGCCGGATCGCGGAGATAGGGGGGAGAAAGTGAGCTCTTTCGCCCCCCACCCTCCCTCTCCACGATACCGCCCTTTAGAACAACGTGTGCCTGCACTTCCAGGTACGTGTCATCCAGCCTTTTTCCCGCACCGGTGCTTTCCTTGTCCTGCGTGATCACGCTGGCCAAGAACAAGCCCCGGATGATGGGAGGAGCTGTATAACGCATACCCGGAAGTATGGCACGCGTCGTTCTAGCCCCTTCCCAGCGCCAATCAGGGGCTGTTCTTGGCCTACACTATCAAAGAACAGGCCCCAGATGGCGCAGGGATCTGCCTAATTCCCGGACTTTCCAGGAAATCAGCTGATTTCCCCCCGGACGCCATTTTGGCACCCCGTTTCCGGACTTGTCTGGAGGAAAGAGGACGTCTGGTCACCCTAATGCTACATCCATCTCTCTCACTCACTCTCTCTGAAAGCCAATTTTCATCATACTCTAGCACGAACAAGATAATTGGCAGAGGTAACAGCAAATAAGTCCTGTCAAACATGGCCAACTCCTAGCTCAAGCTGGGGAAAATATGTGGATCTCACCCTTGCCTTGCCCATCAAACTTGATCTGCCTTTAGTAAATAACAACATTAACACCAAACAGCTGACAATATGAAACAGCTACTCAATATGGAAAATAACACAGAATTGGGTTGTGGTTGTTGTTGTTGTTACTAATGCTCCTGGAATAAAGGCTGCTCCTTGATATCTTCCGCTTTAAACATCATACTTCAGATATTAGACATTATTTATGGAGTTCAAGACTGATCAAAGGACTGAGATGCAACCTTCCCCCTTTTAATCCAAGTTAAGTGAATTTTTGTCCCCCTCCATTCAATTATGTATGGAAATAACTGAAAATTATTTAATATAGCTGACAAAGGCATCAAAACTTCAGGGTCTGGAAATTGAAACTAGAAAGATTTACTAATAATAATAATAACAATTTATTTCTTACCCGCCTCTCCGTCTGGATTGAGGCGGGGAACAACAACATGATAAAATACATAAAACTGATTAAAACATGACACATATTATTAAAACTGCATTAAAACATCCTAAAAACATCCTAAAAATAAGGATACTTCCAGACAGAGAGCTCCTAGCCCTACTGGCCAAAAGATATTGTGCAACTACCATCTTCTACTTAACATATGTTTTTGTGGAAAGAAAAAGAACTGAAGAAGTGGAAGGAAAATGTGGGAGGATTACAAATGAAAGATTATGTTGTCTGACCCCCCCTGTAAAATTCTGTGAGTAAGGCAGGGCAATTACATTACCTAAGATTACACACACACATGGAGCCTATCTACACTACTGCTTTAAAATGGTTTAAAACGGTTTATAACAGTTTTGAGAACTGTTGGGGCCCAGGACACACTCCATATACAGTTTTCAAAATGTTTTCAAAGTGTTTTATCCTGCGTGTGTAGATAGGCTCTCTCACACACACAGAGTTTACTTTTTGGACACCTTCTTCCATAGGGATACATAACATTCTATATTTCTCAATTTCCATATTTCACATTTCATTTGAATACATTCTCCTACGTTTCAGCCATTTCAATGATAGAAAGTGATGCATTACAATATTTTAATTTCCCTGTTCTGAGGAGCGTAGAAAATTGGCTTTGTGGTTGTGGTGTCAGGATTTGGATGTGCAAATGCCTTCCATCTGGAAATTAAACTCATAAATGGATTTTTCTTATCATATGGAAGAAAAATGGTATAAACCTTGGAAAAAAGCATGCTTCAGATGTTAAGTTATAAATATACTAGTAAGTAGGGATGTGCACTGGATCGGACCCGATCCACGATCCGAGTCCGGTCCAGTGGGAAATCGGATAAATTATCCGATTTCCGATCCCGCAGCTGGATCGGCCGATCCAATCCGAACCGGTCCGAAAAAGCTCCGAACCGGTTCGGCGGATCGGCGGATCGGCGGGCGCCCACTGGCGCCCACCGCCGCTTCCATTGGCGGGCGCCAGCGGGCGCCCGCCGATGAAAGTGGACAGCGGGGGGGGGAGGAGGGGGGCACTTACCTTCTCGGCCCGGTGGCTCCCGTCCGGCGCCGGCGCCTACTACTACCAGCAGGCTCCGCGGCCTGCTCTAGGGTGGCGCGCCGGGTGATGTCATCACCCGGCGCGCTACTCTAGAGCAGGCCGCGGAGCCTGCTGGTAGTAGTAGGCGCCGGCGCCGGACGGGAGCCACCGGGCCGGGAAGGTAAGGAGGGGGTGCGTGGAGGGGAGGAGGGGGCGCGCGGAGGGGGGAGGGGGGCCCTTACCTGCCCGGCCCGGCGGCTCCCGTCCGGCGCCGGCGCCTACTACTCCCAGCAGGCTCCGCGGCCTGCTCTAGGGTGGCGCGCCGGGTGATGTCATCACCCGGCGCGCTACTCTAGAGCAGGCCGCGGAGCCTGCTGGAAGTAGTAGGCGCCGGCGCCGGACGGGAGCCGCCGGGCCGGGAAGGTAAGGAGGGGGTGCGTGGAGGGGAGGAGGGGGCGCGCGGAGGGGGGAGGGGGGAGGGGGGCCCTTACCTGCCCGGCCCGGCGGCTCCCGTCCGGCGCCGGCGCCTACTACTCCCAGCAGGCTCCGCGGCCTGCTCCAGGGTGGCGCGCCGGGTGATGTCATCACCCGGCGCGCTACTCGAGAGTAGGCCGCGGAGCCCGCTGGTAGTAGCCGCCGGCGCCGGACGGGCCGAGAAGGTAAGCAGTGGCGGGGAAGGGGGCTTACCCCCCCCCCCGGAGCCGTCCGCTTCTATCCGCTGGCGCCCGCGGGCGCCAGCGGATGGAAGCGGGCGGCCCCAGGGGGGGTAGGGAGCGCGGGGGAGGGGGTTTACCTGCCGGGGCCGTCCACAGCGGACGGCCCCGGGGGGGGGAGGGAGTTAGGCCCCCCCTTACCCACCCGCCGCCATTTTTTCCTCATAGACTTGCATTGCAATGCAAGTCTATGGGGAAAAAAATGGCGGCCGATCCAAAAATGTACGATTTTTGGGTCGGGATCGGACTCGATCCGGTCCGGGGGGCCTCCGATTTTGTCCGAACCGGTCCGGGACAAAATTGGAGGTCCCGATCCGGGTCCCGATCCGATCCGGGGGGTCCGTGCACACCCCTACTAGTAAGCCTGTTGTTTTAACACTGCCACTGTAGAAATCCAAGAACTAAATTGCCCTTTTGGGAATGAGAAACATTTGCCTATGGTTTAGGGATTGCTGTAAGAAATGCACTATTAAGTTTTGGATGCCATTTCTTAAATTCTGAAGTTGGAAGGGACCACCACTTTCTATCTTCTCTCCCAAAGGGCAACTGTGACTGGTCTCTGTCAAACATATCTAGGATGCTTCCAGACCGAGGACTCCTAGCACTAATAATCAAAAGATATTGTGCATCTACTCTGTCTTTTCTTCCGTAACAGATTTTTCTGGTAAGAAAAAAGACAGAAGAACTATTGAGAAAATACGGGAAGGCTACAAACTGAAGATGGCATTGGCTGGAACCCCCATAACGTTTTGTGAATGAGGCAGTGCAATTGCACAGTAAAAGCATAATCTGGCTGCTCTGCTATGTAGTATACTATATGGTCATTTGAAGACTGATAAAGTAATATTTTCAAGTTTTCTTTCTTTTGAAATGTCTGAACGTCCCCAGCAGCCCCTTTCTAGCTTAAAAGTGTAATAGTTTTGAATATTGCTATACTGGTTTGCCAGAGTTGGAGAAAGTGCTGAAGTGCCTTGTGGGGGAGAGATAATATTTTAAGCTCTGTGTAGGGAGAATGACTAAACATTTCTGAGAGGTCTGACTAAGTTCTAAACTGAATGGATTGTAAAGGGACCTTCTGCTTACCAAAACAATGGGCATAATTCTCAGTTCTCTAAAATCCTTAGCTACATGGGAGCAACAAGCGTGGGGAAAAGAGATGGAGGGATCAATCTGTGGAGAATACCCAGCTGCCTTGAGGTTATGGACAGACTGCAATACTCCCACTAATGTCTGCTACCACCCCTCTTTTTACCTCAACTCCTGAGCAAAAGGGATTTTGTGTTGTGGATTAATTTTCCACCTGGGAGGGGGCAAGTACCAGCTAGTGCCTCAGTCACCGCTGAGCAAGTTTATTCTGTTTTCCCCTTGCCTTTCTTTGGTCAAAGAAGGCATGACAGAACAGTCTGGCATGCAGGCAAAAAGATCCTTGGATTGTTCAATGTGTACGGTCAAACCCTAAATTCAAAATAAAGAAGCTTTATTAAGATTAAACATGTAAGTGATGAGGGAGAAGGTTATGGGGAGGAGAAATTTCATATCAGGTGTGAACATGTGGGTATGGCACACCTCTAAGAGCATAAGTTTGACATATATGTAGAGGGAGATGAGCTATTGGCACCTTTCCACAAGTCAGGGAAATGGAAGTAAAAGGTGTGAACTAGGACACATTTCCAATCTGTTCCCCGGAGACAGACCCATGAGGAGGGAAATCCAGCCTGTGTATGTGGAAGATGCTTGAAAGGTTAAAGCCAGTACCTGGAACTGGACTCAGAAATGAATCAGTAAAAATTAGGGGTGTGCACGGACCCCCCGGATCGGATCGGGACCCGGATCGGGACCTCCAATTTTGTCCCGGACCGGTTCGGACAAAATCGGAGGCCCCCCGGACCGGATCGAGTCCGATCCCGATCCAAAAATCGGAAATTTTTGGATCGGCCGCCATTTTTTTCCCCATAGACTTGCATTGCAATGCAAGTCTATGAGGAAAAAATGGCGGCGGGTGGGTAAGGGGGGGCCTAACTCCCTCCCCCCCCCCCGGGGCCGTCCGCTGTGGACGGCCCCGGCAGGTAAACCCCCTCCCCCGCGCTCCCTACCCCCCCTGGGGCCGCCTGCTTCCATCCGCTGGCGCCCGCGGGCGCCAGCGGATAGAAGCGGACGGCTCCGGGGGGGGGGTAAGCCCCCTTCCCCGCCACTTACCTTCTCGGCACGTCCGGCGCCGGCGGCTACTACCAGCGGGCTCCGCGGCCTACTCTCGAGTAGCGCGCCGGGTGATGACATCACCCGGCGCGCCACCCTGGAGCAGGCCGCGGAGCCTGCTGGTAGTAGTAGGCGCCGGCGCCGGACGGGAGCCGCCGGGCCGGGCAGGTAAGGGCCCCCCTCCCCCCTCCCCCCTCCGCGCGCCCCCTCCTCCCCCCTCCCCCCTCCGCGCGCCCCCTCCTCCCCTCCACGCACCCCCTCCTTACCTTTCCGGCCCGGCGGCTCCCGTCCGGCGCCGGCGCCTACTACTTCCAGCAGGCTCCGCGGCCTGCTCTAGAGTAGTGCGCCGGGTGATGACATCACCCGGCGCGCCATCCTAGAGCAGGCCGCGGAGCCTGCTGGGAATAGTAGGCGCCGGCGCCGGACGGGAGCCGCCGGGCCGGAAAGGTAAGGGCCCCCCTCCCCCCTCCGCGCGCCCCCTCCTCCCCTCCACGCACCCCCTCCTTACCTTTCCGGCCCGGCGGCTCCCGTCCGGCGCCGGCGTCTACTACTTCCAGCAGGCTCCGCGGCCTGCTCTAGAGTAGCGCGCCGGGTGATGACATCACCCGGCGCGCCATCCTAGAGCAGGCCGCGGAGCCTGCTGGGAATAGTAGGCGCCGGCGCCGGACGGGAGCCGCCGGGCCGGAAAGGTAAGGGCCCCCCTCCCCCCTCCGCGCGCCCCCTCCTCCCCTCCACGCACCCCCTCCTTACCTTTCCGGCCCGGCGGCTCCCGTCCGGCGCCGGCGCCTACTACTACCAGCAGGCTCCGCGGCCTGCTCTAGAGTAGCGCGCCGGGTGATGACATCACCCGGCGCGCCACCCTAGAGCAGGCCGCGGAGCCTGCTGGGAATAGTAGGCGCCGGCGCCGGACGGGAGCCGCCGGGCCGGAAAGGTAAGGGCCCCCCTCCCCCTCCCCCCTCCGCGCGCCCCCTCCTCCCCTCCACGCACCCCCTCCTTACCTTCCCGGCCCGGTGGCTCCCGTCCGGCGCCGGCGCCTACTACTACCAGCAGGCTCCGCGGCCTGCTCTAGAGTAGCGCGCCGGGTGATGACATCACCCGGCGCGCCACCCTAGAGCAGGCCGCGGAGCCTGCTAGTAGTAGTAGGCGCCGGCGCCGGACGGGAGCCACCGGGCCGAGAAGGTAAGTGCCCCCCTCCTCCCCCCCCCCGCTGTCCACTTTTATCGGCGGGCGCCCGCTGGCGCCCGCCAATGGAAGCGGCGGTGGGCGCCAGTGGGCGCCCGCCGATCCGCCGATCCGCCGAACCGGTTCGGAGCTTTTTCGGACCGGTTCGGATTGGATCGGCCGATCCAGCTGCGGGATCGGAAATCGGATAATTTATCCGATTTCCCACTGGACCGGACTCGGATCGTGGATCGGGTCCGATCCAGTGCACATCCCTAGTAAAAATATTTAATAAGATATAACTGATATTTGAATTGACCTGTACATTGTAATTTTAATTTGCTGCTCTCTAAAATGGATGAAAATAGATTAACTCGTTAAAAGGGGCGACTTAATTATTTATTTGAAACAGAATGATTTACTGATGAACACATTTTGAAGTGGAGATGGTGACCCTGTTCACATGATCAACCAACCTGTATGTTAACAAATCATGTTTGTGAGTGTGCGGGAGTGTATGTGCTGGTTCCCTGCTGCTTGTCTGCTATCAATTTCAAACACACATACAGTTTCAATTACAGTTTCAATTTGTTATTGGGTTAACTCTGGGTTGATTAATCCCTGAGCAACCCAGAATTTCTGGGTTCTGATATCACAACAACATTCCAGGGATTGTTAACTATGGGTTAAACAAACCATAGTTAGCTGTTATGTGGGAACTGGGTCAGTGAATCTCTTTTACCTGTGTTTTTCAAATTAAAGCAAAATACTTTTCTAAAATATACTTTAAAGGTGCAATCCTATGCATGCTTAAACAGAACAGAAAAAAATCTTACGATTCCCAGCATGCTCCAGCCAGCATAGCTGGATGGAGGGATACTGGAAATTTAGGATGTTTTTCAGTCTAAACATGCATAGGGTTGTGCCCTAAAATATATGTAGTTAGGTGAACAAGACATTTAGTTGAGCCAGAGAGAACAAATAGTTCCTCCTGCCTCTAAAATCAAGAAATGGGGGGGGGGGGTTTCTTGACTCAAGCAAGCTACTATGGCTCATTTTTGTTTCAGGGGTCTGAGTTGAGACATTTCAGTTGTGCATTATGTTAAACTAAACTGTCTTTAAATATTTGTCATCAGAAACTGCAAATAAAATACCATATTGCAGATGACTAGTGGGATTATATCCCATACTTATCAATTGAAAATTAGAGATCATGTATCCCCTATATTTAATTTTTATTCTAGATTGTTACAGTGTAGTAATTCCTATATGTGTCCAGCTCTGAGAGTTCTTCTATGAGGTTACCATATGCACCAATTGATCTTGTCAGTTTTGTAGTTTTATATAACTCTATGTAATATGCTATGTACAGCACCATGTGCATTGATGGTGCTATATAAATAATAATAATAATAATAATAATAATAATAATAATAATAATAATAATCTTTCACTAGTAGCTGTTGCTTTTTGCCTGCACTACAATTGAGTTATTTACTGTGCTATCCTATCCTGTCGTGGTCTACTTAGAAGTATGTTCAGTGGTGTGAGGGAACTGGCCCCAGTCAGCTTGACCAAAGTGACTCCATTTTGAGTAATGCCCCCCCATTTTGTGTTCTCTTTGTTTTCTCTCATAAGTAGCTTCGATGCAGTTGTATGCAAACAGCAAACCATGTGACCTGACCTACAGAAACAGTTCCAGACCATATAAGGCAACACCTAGGCTACCATAACGTCATGTTGCGCGCGCATTATCCTGTGTATGACACGCATATTTCCTGTTTGCTTGAAATGTATATCAGGCTGCTTCACCCATTAGGAGGGGCTGCAGTCTGTGGAACGATTCCAGACTGTGGACTTTGCTAGCAAATAAAGGCTATCTGTTTGGAACTTGAACTTTGGACTGGTCTCCGATTAATTACTGTAACATTTTGGTGCATTGGCCGGGAAACATCCCTCACTGGGAGACCCGCTAATCGGAGAACCATACCAGGGAGATTTCCCCCGCTTCCGCTTGGTTCCCCGCGGCCCCCAGCCGGCTGTGGTCCTCCTTGGGAGCGCGCCTCCAGCCTTTAGCTGGTGCCCATTCAGGTGCTGTGGCAGGTCCGGGGACAGTGCGGAACAAAAACGGACCGAGCGGAAGTTCAGTGCAGATACCCTCCTGTCCGGCGCCAGGACATCTGAACCAGGCAAGTATAAAGGGAAACTTCCTGTTCTGTTCTGTATCAGCCGACTCAGTAGAGTCGAAGGAGGGCCTGATCAACCCTCGTAACTGGAAACACGCGTTCTGTCTGTACTGACTGACTCAGTAGAGTCGAAGGGGGAGCCTGATCATCTCCCCGTAACGGTAAACTGTTTCTGTTTCTTTGAACTGGGAGGTCTGGGAGGACGGGTGTCGTCCTGGATGTCTGGTGTGTGTATGACTGCCTGATTTCCATTGCTGACCGTTGGGCAGTAGCCCTGGGACACCTCTGGGTGTCTTGAATTGCCGGCAGCGTGGGCTGGTAGTGAAGAGACTGCATTCCGCTGTATCAGCCGCCTGACTCCCCCAATCCTTATAGTCAGACGGTTCCCTGTCAATCTGACTGCCCTTCTGTGTACTGTTTGTCTGGTTGATTATATTGTGTATTAGTCAGAAAAAGGATGGAGGGAGGGGTTTTTTTTGACCCCACTGAACCTGATGATTAAGCATTTCAGTAAAGTTTTTAATCTGACTAAGTGCAATGTAGATGCCATAAAAGCAAAGTGTTATTATGACTGGCCTGCTTTAGGACCCCTTGTAAAATTGCCCCCCCAAGGTACTTCCTCTGACCCCTATAATTCCCGAGTTTAGAACCTTGCCATCATAGAAAGGGGGGGGGGCCTCAGTTCAGAGGACATTCCATGCACAGAGAGCTAGTTGAAAGTAGCCAAACACCCCCCACCATAGGCACGAGAAGTTGGCCGAAGATGCAGCCCTTATCATGATGAACCAAGTAAAAAGACCCCAAGACACAAGGCTCCTGTGACTGCCACCTCCTGATGTCCCAGACGTCCCTAGGCCCGGACCAGACATCCTGGCTCCCTCTCCGATGTCCCAAGACTCCACTGCCCAGCCATCAGCCGTCACTTCTGCACCTGTAGACCCACTTCTTTGTTTGATGTGAGAGTCGAGAACCTGACCCGCCTGTTAGAGACACTTAGTCACGTGAATTCCGGACCCCGCTATTCCAGCCGGCTCCACCTCAGAAATTTGGCTGCTAACACAGGCACCGAGACAAGAATTTTCCCTGTCTGTGAGAGTCCCGCCATCGTTCCTGCCGTCACCGACCCAGCCACGAATGTGTCCACGTACCAGACCTACGTCCCCTCTCCTACTGAATTCCAGAACTGAATTCCTGAATTCCCGAACTGAACTGCCTGAATTGAACTGAGCTCTTAAACTCCTGAACTAGAAGAACCACGGACCCTCCTATGAAGAAGAGCCCGAGAAGTTTGTAGACATAATTGCAGATGTAATAACTGCCCATAATCCAACCTGGACTGATATCCAACAACTAATGGGATATCTCCTGACAACTGAACAGAGACTACAGACCCAGGCTAATCTCGAAAATGCAGCCACAGAATGGGGCCAGAGAGAAGGCATCCCCGACCCCAACCAGAGCAACACCGCCTATGTCCCAAGACAGAAGGACGCAGACATCAGCGTGATTCAAGAAAAAACACACGCCTCCTAAGTTCCAGCCGAACCCAAGCCATCAACTGCGTACCACAGCCTAACAGCAAAAAAAGAACTCAGCGTTTTCCTCGGCATGGCCGGCTATTGTTGCATCTGAATCCTGAATCATGCAGCCTTAACACAGCCACCTGAGTCAGCCCCGCTCGAGTGGACAACAGAAGCCACCCACAGCCTCCGAGACCTGAAGATTGCTCTTACCAGCCCCCCAGCCTTAGGACTGCCTGATATCAGCAAGCCCTTTCACTTGTATGTAGATGAAAGAAAAAGAACTGCTGTCGGAGTCCTGACCCAACGTATAGGCTCCTGGAACCGCCCTGTTGCTTACCTAAGTAAGAACACCGATCCTGTCAGTCGTGGATGGCCCGGCTGTCTTCGCTGTATCGCTACTGCATGCCTGCTCCTGACTAAGGCCATAAAGCTCACATATGGCCAACCTATTGAAAGTACCGTGCCTTGCTGTGTGAAAATCCAAATGTACACGTGAAAGACTGTGCCACTCTGAACCCTGCCAACAGAAGGAAGCAGTTTTGTCCGAAATGAAACCAGATACTTTAACTATGCAGTAGTCACTGAAAATGAAATTTTACTGGCAGAGTCCCTGCCCCCAGGCGTCTGCCCAGAAAGCAGAACTAGTAACGCAAAAGAGAAGCAGTTTTGTCATACCTGATTTTATACCGAGAGCGAAGATTCTTGACTGCTGAGAGAAAAAAAAACATCGTCCATTCTACAAAAATTCAGAAGCTCCTCCAGGCTGTTTGCAAAAAGGAAACTACAGCGAAGCTGTTTCCTGTCAGCACGCTGAAACCACATCCTTTCACCAGAAATGTGCCTTAAAATGAAGAAGAAAAGAAGAAAGCCCTCAGCCAGAATTAATGTCCTCCCAGATGACCGAATCTGGGTACTCAGAAGCCTAGCCAGGACATCCGTGTTTCACATGCATCACCAGTGCCATTTGGGCAAAGAAGCTCTCCGTCACCTCATCGAGAAAACCATGTACATTGACAAGCTGGCCAGCCTCTGCGCAGACAAGCTCCTCCGTTTGCACTTTCCCTAGCTGGATGGAAGGCTGGCCTGCAAAAGCAGAAGTCACTGAGAAACTCTGTGCAGAAACCAGGGCGAAATAGATGCCCATGCTGCCCGTTGCCTTGCTCCATATGCACTGCACACCAAGGACTAATGGACTGACCCTTTATGAACTGGTCTATTAAGCCCAGGGACCAAGTACATGTCAAAAGTTATAAGGAAAATCTTTTAAGAAAAACTTGGGATGGCCCCTCCACAGTTTTACTGATTATTCCTACTGCCTTAAAAGTTAAAAGAACCCCATCTGGATCCATTGGAGCCGTGTAAAAGCAGCAGCAGCTGCCCATACAAACCAATGGCAAGTTGCCAAGCAACACCGACTGAACATGATGCTGAAGAAACTGCCTACGTCGTGACGGGAGAAGCCTCCCCAGGGCCGGTGCCCGTGGGAGCGAAGTGACTGGGGGCGCTGCATCTCTTCCCATCCCGGATAGAGGAAGTGGACACCGCCCGAAGACTCCTGAAAGACTTTCAGTATTAATACTCCTATTAATCCTTGCCCCAGCCTCAGGTGACGTCGCCCCCTGTCAGTCATGTATCAAGACTGTCAAATTGCATAACCAGATCAAACAGATGCCAGTGTAAAGGCAAAGTGCAACCTTGCACTTTTCAGAACGTCACTTACTCCGCCTGCACACAGGCAACCCAAAAGAAACCCCAGCCCAGTGGTATCTAGAAGTCAGGGATAGTCAGAAATGGGGAACCCTGATCCAGAAATTGCCCCTGAAAAGTCCCACTACCCAGGTGTCCATAACAACAGACCCTTGCCGCCATGCCAAGTGGCCACAGTCCTGCGGGGACCTGAGCTGGGAGAGAGAATACACGCATAATGACAAGTATATTTGTCCCCAGACATACCCCGGGGGCTCCAGAGGCTGTATAAATGAGTGCCCGATGTAGAGATGTGTATGATGAGCCACGTGAGAAAAGGAACACGAGAAAATCTACATGCCAGCCTCACCAAAGTTCCAGTTCTAAGTCCCTGCACCGCCCAGGGATGTAATCTAGTAATTTTTACTGTTGTTAACTCCCTCAATGTCAGTAACTGTTATGTATGCGGAGGTAGCAATTGGGGACCAGTTGCCATGGGAGGCAGCTGAATTAAATGTCAGCCAGCCTTATAATGAGCCAAATCCTCACAGTCAGTAGATGTTAAAAGACACTATTGTGGGTCAGTGGTGTCTCCAGCGTCTGCATCCATCAGCCCCCAAGATTAGAGAAACCCCCTGTGAATCACTCACCACCCTGAATGGCTCCGAAATCTCCTACTGGCCAAACCAGTCCGTAATTCCCAACAATCAGTTGTGGCCAGCGAGTCTCCAGTCCCGAATAAACACCACCCAGAGTCAAAGCTCTAATTGGCCGGCCCCCAAAAGATTGTATTGGATCTGTGGGCAGTATGCTTACTCTGAACTCCCCGAACCCTGGGCAGGCACTTGCACTCTAGGTGAGATCCGCCCCTCCTTCTTTCTGATTCCCTTGTCAGGTGGTGTGCGTCTGGGCCACCCAGCGTACAACAAGCGCAGCATATCCCCTAATGTTAAAATTGCGGACTGGAAAGATGATAAGTGGCCCCCCTGAGAGGATTGTTCAGTATTATGGCCCTGCCACCTGGCACAAGATAGAATGTCGGGGTACAGAACCCCCATTTATATGCTTAACAGAATCATACGAAACTGCAAGAGTACTAAATGTCCTATCCAAAACCCAGACCCAACTGCGAAATGCTGTGTATCAGAATCACTTGGCTCTTGATTATTTGCTTGTTGCTGAGGGCGGGGTATGTGGAAAATTTAATCTTACTAATTGCTGCCTGCATATTGATGATAATAGAAAAGTTATTGAAGAGATCACCAGTAAAATGACTAAGCTTGCTCATGTTCCTGTGCAAACCTGGAAAAGATTTGAATGGGCAGAAGGACTGAAACCCTGGTTCACATAGATAGGAAAACTGAAGGGGATCGTAGCGATAGTAATTGTAGGACTCCTGATCTGTATCCTCTTGCCCTGTTTAATGCCTTTATTGTTACAGAGTTTTCGCAGAATGGTGGAACAGATAGCAGACCGGCGCACAGCTGTCCACCTAATGGCCTTGCGCGACTACTGCCCTGTCCTATGGCAGATGAAGATAGTGAAACTCCTTAGTACAAAGTAGTTTCAAAGGGGGGAATGTGAGGGAACTGGCCCCAGTCAGCTTGACCAAAGTGACTCCATTTTGAGTAATGCCCCCCCATTTTGTGTTCTCTTTGTTTTCTCTCATAAGTAGCTTCGATGCAGTTGTATGCAAACAGCAAACCATGTGACCTGACCTAGAGAAACAGTTCCAGACCATATAAGGCAACACCTAGGCTACCATAACGTCATGTTGCGCGCGCATTATCCTGTGTATGACACGCATATTTCCTGTTTGCTTGAAATGTATATCAGGCTGCTTCACCCATTAGGAGGGGCTGCAGTCTGTGGAACGATTCCAGACTGTGGACTTTGCTAGCAAATAAAGGCTATCTGTTTGGAACTTGAACTTTGGACTGGTCTCCGATTAATTACTGTAACAGTGGGACTGCAGCATTGGTATATATGTGTTGTTTGAAACATCTTTTAAAATTTAAAATAAAAAGATATATGGGTGAAATCCAGCATTGTACGAGTGGGCATCTGCTTGTGCAACAGGACTTTCTCCTCCTCTCCTGCCCCCTGCAGACTCCCCCTTCTGCTTCAGAGAGTCCTCCAAACCTCTGGGGCATATTCTGAGGGTACATAAGGGGATGCAGAGGGCAGGGAGAATCACCCTGTGGCACTGATGAAAGCTATTGTGTTGGCGGGAGGAATTAATTGGATACAACCCTAAATAAATATAAAAGGAAATTGCAAATGCAGTTGAAGGAATATTGCAGCAAATAGCACCTTTGGGAGGTGGGGGAAGGAAATAACAGCTCTGGGAGGATTTTGGTGGGAAAACAGTGTTGGAGGGTTTTTTAGCAGGAAAACAACACAGTGTGGAGAGGGTTAAATCCCCATCTCACCATGCTATGGTTCAGATCAGGCTCTCCCCCCCACCCCCCACCCCTCCTGCTCAGAGCTGCTTCTCATGAAAAAGGTGTGGCAGGGAATAAGCATGCTATTTTAAAATGCGATTCTAGACTATTTTGTGTAAAATAGTCTGTTATATTTAAACATTAGAGTTGCATTTGTTGATGTCATGGCCTTTGACTTCACTAATGTGTTGAAAATATATTCAATTTATTTAACTTGTGATCTCTGCTCAAAACTTGACAGAACTGCAAACACTTTGCCATCAGAATTTGCAACCTCCAAGTGCATTATGATGGTGAAGCCTATTATGGGATACAGTTAGGTTGTTTTGTGACTTGCCTTTGAGGCAAAGCTAACACTTTTTTCAATCTAATTTCAATTTTTAATCTGAGCTATTTATCTAGTAACTATGACATTACACTTACAAATTCCTCTTAGAGGCCTATATGCTAACAGCAAAGTGACTGCTGGTCCTATGTAGCCAAACTGGCAGTACCCACACATGAGGAAGGGATCAGTAGGCCTGAGGGAAGTTTATGTGCCTTCAGCACTTCTCATGCCCTCCTAAGTGGTTTTATACATTTCATGTGTGACAGAAAACAACTGTGTGAAACCTTTGCGGTATCACAAAATGTGATAAACCTTTGTGTGTGGCAAGCTTTTTTCACAAACTATTTGGCATATGCTTAAAAATAAGCACATCAGCTGAAATTGAGATCTGTACATTAATGATCTGTGGGCAGACAAGAGGTCTAACTTTGCCCACATATGGTAATTCAACCACCTTTGGGAAGTTAGCAGGCCAGCACTGCTTATTACAATTAGGTTTTGCTGATATTGACCCTTTATTATTATACCACATATTCAGACAAATCAAGTAAACTTAATGAGTACAAAAACATGAAGCCAACTGTGTTAGCTCAGAATTTACCTTTAAACTGGCAATGTATATCATTCTTTAAATAATAAATCTAACAGGAGTCCAGGAGGTTGTAAATTCCTCTTTGAGAGAAGGGTTGGTAATTTTGCCATTCCTGAAAAAGCCTAACCTTCTGCCAGAAGATGTTAACAACTGTAGGCTGGTTGGTAACATCCCCTTTCTGAGCAAGGTGCTTGAGTGGGTGGTTGCCAATCAATTCCAGGCATTCTTGAATGAAACTGGTTATCTAAGCCCATTTCATTGGGCTTCAGAACTGGTTTTGGAACGGAAATTGCCTTGGTTGCCCTGTGGGATGACTATTGCTGAGAGAGGGACAGGGGGGGTGCCACCCTGTTGATTTCCTTGAACTTCTTGGCAGCTTTCAATACCATTGACTGTGTATCCTTCTAGAGATATTGTCTGGCACCACATTGCAGTGGTTCTGCTCCAGCTTGGATGGCCGATTCCAGGAGGTAATGCTGGTGGATTATTGCTCTGTGCCACAGCAGCTATGCTGTGCAGTTCCACAGGACTCTGTTCTATCCCCCATGCTGTTCAACATCTACATGAAACTACTGGGGGAGGTTATCCACTGGTGTGGGCTGAGGGGTCATCAATATGAGGATGACACCCAGTTCTATTTCTCGTTTTCATCAGATCCAGGTGAGGCAGTGGCTGTTTTGAATCAGTGCCTGGGCAGGGTAATAGACTGGATCAGGACAAATAAACTGAGACTCAATCCAAACAAAATGGAGATAACTTTAGTGGGTGGTTCACCTGCCCAGCTAAGTGATGTTCAGTCTGTTCTGGAATCAGGTTTGTAATTTGGGGGTGATATTGAATCCAGCATTGAATCCAGCATTGTTACTGGAAGCAGGTGAACTCAGTGGCACAGAGCACCTTTTATCAGTTTAGGATGATAAACCAACTATGTTCTTATCTGGATGTAGACCTCCATCACACCTAATCCCCCCCCCAACCTGGTTTGCCTCCACTTTTTTTACCTCTGAGGCAAAAGCATGTCAAGCTTATGACCCCTTTCACCTGAATAGCTGCCCTTTTGCTCCTGCACTCCTTGGCTCATTAGCTCTTTGGCTCCACTCCACTTCACTCCACCCCACTCCACCCCTCCTCTTCTCTTTCTCCCTCCAGTAAGGTCCTGGCAGATGAACACTTCAACCAGACTGCCTTTCTCCCAGTTAAAAATGGAACAACCCTCTAGTCTGGCTCTTTGGGAGCATTGAGGGAGTACAATCCTGTCTCTGCAGAGATTCAGGCATTGTATGATTTTAAAAAATGCTTTTGAGCTTGAGATGCAAGGTTTGGGTTTTATATTGATGCTTGGAGCTGGCTGCTGGGAGAGATTGCTTTTCCCTGCCAGGACCTGATGCCATCTATTCAAGCCCCCAGTTCCTTTAAAACTACATGGAGACTTAGGGCACATTAAATACGCTTAGGGAAAATAATCCTGACTTTTAGCATTCTAGGAAAGGCTGGGGAAGAGACAGGGTGTCAGCAGGACAGGCACAGTGTCATGTGAGTACCATGCTGCAAATCCGCCCACCAGACATGGCAAGAATGTGATGGAGCTCATAGATAGCCTAACTACACTTATCCATGCTATTGTAACCTCACGTTTAGATTACTGCAATGTGCTATATGTTGGTCTACCTTTGAAACTTGTCTAGAAATTTCAGCTGGTCCAAAATAAGGCAGTGAGACTGTTAATGGGAACTGGCCATTATAATGTCAGCACTTTTCTCCCTGCACTGGCTGCAAATCTATTTCCAGACCCAATTCAAAGTCCTGGTATTAACATTCAAAGCCCTGAACGGCTTGGTGCCAGGTTGCTTGAAGGATCATCTATATGTACCTGCCTGGACTCTAAGATCATCTTCACTGGTCCTTCTCTGGGAGCCCCTGCCAAAGGAAGTGACGTGGGTGGCTACTAAGAAAAAGGCCTTTTCTGTTGTGGCACTCCTGTTGTGGAATGAGCTCTCCAGAGAGGCTGCCCTGGCATTTATGTCTTACTCTTTTCAGTGCCAGTTGAAGACCATGTTATTTTTCCAGGCATTTTAATCTCAGTTTTTGTTGTTTTAAATCAGTTACAGTATTTTAAATTTTTGCACTGCTGCTAGGTTTTATTTTGGCAGTTTTCAAATTTTATAGTGTAATTTTGAACTTTTAAACTTTTTTTTTTAATCATGTTGTATGTTGTGGTTTTAACTGTTGTGATAGCTTAGCTACAGTTATCCATGCTGTGGTAACCTTTGCCTAGAGAGTTTCAGCTATTGGGTGGTATAGAAATATAATAAATAAATAAATTCTAAGATATACTGTTAAATCATGTTGTAAGTTTGGCTTTGTTTTATCTTATTTTTCAGAGCTGGTTAAAAACCTATGGTTATCTGCTTCCTTCTGACACACGAATGTCTGCTCTGCACTCAGGAAAAGTTATGCAGTCTGCAGTCACCACTATGCAGCAGTTCTATGGAATCCCAGTAACAGGAGTGTTGGACCAGACCACTATTGAGTAAGAGTTACTTTTGCAAATACTTGAAAGCACTGACCTGGTTCACACGTAACGACATCCCATGGTTTAAACAACACATGGATATTCATGCATGAGTGGGAGAGAACGAGTGTGCTGCCTCCCACACATCTGCCACTTCCACTTTTATTCAGCAACTCATAATTGGTTCTTTCATAGGTTGTTGAGCATGACATCCGAATCTGGAGTGATGTGTTGTTTAGGAGCTAAGCAACCCAGCAGTTAACCTATCGTTTGTAATTGGGAACTGTCTAGAGAGCTTTGGCTATTAGCATTATAGAAATGTAATAAAAAGTAAAATAAAATAATAAATTGGGTTAACAGCTGGGTTGTTTAGCCCCTAAATGGCCCATTGGTCTGGGTTCGGACAACACATTCAACGTACGAAGGAGCAACACACCAGCAACACACTGCAGGCAACACACCCACTCTATCTTGCCCATCCCCAACAGCCCATGGTTTATTTAACTCATGGGCTGTCATTATGTGCAAACAGCACTTTGCCCAAATCATCAATCAATGCTGTGTGAAACCCTCTAAAATGTGGCGGCCCTGCATGATTTCACCTGGCATTTATATATACCCTGGAAGAGATCATGCTTCTGAGGCCTCGGTGAAATAGCCAACGAAGTCCCTTTTCTCACTAAAGAAAGTTAACTAGAAATGGGCTGATAAATTGACATAATCCATGTTAAATCCAAAATAAGAGTATTCATACAGGGATTTGCACTGGTTTAACTAAATTGGTTTATCAAGCATGATGTCTGTGCATCACGTAGGCCTGTACAAAGTGACAGCAGACTTGGAATGCAATACATAATGCCACCTTCTTGATGACCATTAATTGGTTTTTAAAAATATTATTCTAAAATTTTGTCTACACAGAGATATTGCAGTTATATGTTGTAAATTATTCTATTTATGCAGGGGAAATGATCTTTCAGCACATTAATGTAATCTGAGTTTAAGCTTAATTGATTTGCATAGACATTGTCATATGAATTGCACTCTTCTCTTCCTTATTCCAACCTACAATGCAGAATGCAGTTATACTGATTTGTAAATGAACTGTTACTCTTAGGCACTGAGGTTGTTTCCAGAAGAGGCTTTTATTGTGCAATCACCCTGCCTCAAACACGGAATTTTGCAGGGGTGTCCAGACAACAACATCTTCCATTTGAAACCTTCCCATGTTTTCCCATTGCTGCTTCGATCTTTTTCCTTACCCCAAAAAATATCAGTTAAGAGAGGAAAGGCAGACTAGCTGCACAATGTCTTGTGATTGATAGCATTAGGAGCCCTCCATCTTTGACTAACGTATAATGATTTATTTATTTAGTGCATTTATATCCCGCCTTTTTTCTTCCAAGGAACCCAAGGTGGCGTACATCCTCCTCCTCTCCATTTTATCCTCACAACAACCACCCTGTGAGGTAGGTTGGGCTGAGAATCAGTGACTGGCCCGAAGTCACCCAGTGAGCTTCCTTGGCCAAGTGGGGACTAGAACCCAGATCTCCCAACTCCCAGGCCAAGACTCTAACCACTACACCACACTGGCTTCCTTCAATGATTTGAAGTCATTGTTAAAATATTGTTTCATACTCCCCACTTCCTTGCATGATGAAAAGTCCCAGGGTCAGCCTTTTGCAGTTTCCTTGTGGAGGAAGGGGATGCTGAAGATGTATAGTGCCCTCTAACCTGTTGGTTTATGAACAATTTCATCAGATCAGAGAAATAGCAGACATACATGTAATTCTAGTTCTAAAACATCTTCAGGCTATAAAAGCAACAGCAAGCCCTTAAGTCTACTTTTTGCTAGCCAGCTCCAGCTCCAGAAACTCAAACTTTGTTCTGTGGCCTAGATCAAAAGTGCCTCTTTATTCCATTTTTGACACACTCCCTCCAGGTAGAGCCCTAGTCTCAGCCCCTACCCTGGCAGGGAGGTGCGACCTGCGTTCCTAGCTGATTTTGATTACCCATCAGTTAGCATTCTTTGTGAGTGGCTGAGCCACCAAGCAGAACAACATAGCTGAGAACCACATTGTTTAGCATATTTTCCAGACTCATTGGGGATATTTTTCTTTCCAGGTGGATGAAAAAGCCTCGTTGTGGTGTTCCTGATCACCCCCATCTAAGCCATAGACGAAGGAATAAGCGATATGCACTAACTGGACAAAAATGGAGGCAGAAGCATATCACATACAGGTATAGCTCAATACGTTAAAATTCAATGCATAGAGATGCAGCTGAGTTGTATAATATAAATGTGACATAAAACAGTCTGCCTGGGCATCAGCTTTGTTTGAAAGGTGACAGCTAGGTTGCTGCATAATGGAGAATTAGGTCATTGTGCCAGGTATTCTGTGTTTATTTTTTTTAAGATAGAGGCATTTTATTCTGAGGCCTTTCACTACACATTCTCCCCCCGCCCCCTGCATTTCCAGTTCTGAGAGTCACTGTGATCTTGCAGATAGTCTTGGAAGAGTGTGTTCAGATCCCTGGTCCCTTGGATATGAATAGCTAGTGTAAGTCAAGTCATTATCTCCTAGTCTCCATTTCCCATCTGTACATTATTAATTTGGGATTCCACAATCTGTGAGAAATGCTACCGTGTCTAAGCTACCATTTTTGAGCAAGGTTCAGGAGTAGGTTGTTTCCTCTAGCTTTTAACTGACAGCTTTCATTATATATGTTGCTCCTTCTGCTGGTTTTAGTCCACTTTTGGGGTTGGGTTATTTTTTTTACTTATATTTTATTATAACTTGGCTCACTTTCAATACATTTTTGTGAATTTATGCATTTGTTGTATTGAAATTGTATATTCTTTCATATTGTAAGTTGCTTTGGGAAGAATGTGGGCCTGCAAGACAGCTAAGAAATGTTTAAAATTTAATTTAAATGGGTTTGCTCACAAATTGGCTTTTGCTATGGATGAGAAAGTGATATAGGCCTCCTCCACACGAGACGTTTAATGAGCCTTAGAGGCTCATTATAAATTTTACCTCCACACCAGCGGAGCGCAAAACGGGCGTACAGGCGCGTTATTTCCCCGATAATGCGCATTTTCGAATGCGCGTTAAATAGCGACTTTTATTTTTCTCCGGCCGTTAAAGCGCATTATCGCGGTGTGAACAAGCGATTATGCGCGTTAACGTCTTCTAAAGCGCTTTTTGGACATGAATTAATGCGCTTCGCCGCCTCTCGCCGCCTCCCGTGCAGAGGGATTAGGCGTAAATGCGCCTCTGCGATAATGCGCATAATCCCGGAACCGGGCGCAAAAGCGCATCCTTGTGGAGGGGGCCATAGACATGATTAGTATCTGTTTCTGTAAACTTGTCCAGATTCTTTCCTCTAGTGATGAATGTGCTTTTTCTTTATAGAATGTGCAATGTTTGGGAATCCCTATAGTTTAATTAATTTATTCTGGCCCAGTTTGCATGATCATGGTGGGAGAAATAACCACGGTGAACTGTTTTAGGGTTCTGGTGTGGCTTGTTACCCATGGCAACACGCTACCCTTGCTGGGTTTGCATGACACAGCAACCCGTGCCAGTGAAAATAATTGTGCAAATCCCCCTGGCATACAACAACCACACACGGCGAGGGAATTGTGGTCGTGTGGTTCACACGTCACACTACGCCACCCTGGAGAATAAGCCATAGTTGTTTCGTTGCTCACTGGACAACCCACATTATTCCTGACAGACAATCGGGTGTGCGGTGGCTTGGCATGGTTTCTTTCCCCCTCAGTCCTCCAGCCCGCACCCTGCATATATCCCAGTGACCTTTGCATGGCAGACCCTTCCATATCCTCGTCCCTTGGGCAGGAAACTTTCCCGCCCTCCTCCCTGCTGCGATTGCTACCCCTTTTCAGAGCACATACTTCATTCACCATCTTTTTAAAAATTATTTTTTTGCTGCTTTGGGAGTATGCAAATGGGTTAATAATTCCCCCCACCAGTCCATCGCAAGTGTGCAGATTTGCTTGTTCGCTATGTGTAGTTTTGCCTTATCAATTTCCTTGTAACAGTATCAAAGGGACAGAGTGAGTGTACTTATTGCTGGTACGGGAACCCCATTCACTCCATCCCATTCAGCCACCTCCTAAAGTCTTTTTTTAAAAAAAAAAAACTGTGAGGAGATTTGCACAACTTCACTTAAACGCAGTGACTACTTTTAAGTAGTGAAGATAAACAGTATAGGCTGTTTGAATATTCGGCTTCTCAGTCTTACATCTTGAATTTGATAGGCAATTCTTCCCTTATATTATCAACAAACATTTGACTGGTTTTTGTAACTACAACTCAGATTGCCCTGAGAATGTTGTCCTACAAAGGAATTAATTTGTAAATGCTGAAGGAAAAAAAGAGACCTTCCCATCTGATCAATGTCTTGTTTCAAAAAATCACATGACCACCACTACTACTACTACTACTTCTTCTTCTTCTTCTTCTTCCTCCTCCTCCTCTTCCTCCTCCTCCTCCTCCTCCTCCTCTTTTTAACGCCTTTTAATCTTTTATTTTTGCTGTCTTTGATCTAATGTCTGACACATTAGTCCTTCTAAATGTAGCTCAAAAGGTGACTTTGGTACTTATTTTCTCTTCATTTATTTCAAACTTGCAACATAGATGTGTTTACCACCACCACCACCACCACCACCACCCTTTAGGCAGAATGCTACATTTCTGTCTAAGTGATGACTTTTAATAGAGAGGCGGGTGTATTTGGTTTCAAGGAATAGCATCTTGAACTTCCTAAAAAAAATGGGGGTGAGATTTGTGTGTGGGAGGACTTCAGTATTAAAATCAGTATTAACGAAGGTTTCCCAATCTCATGTATGCTTGTGTGTGCGGTCTTTGCAGTGTCCATGCATGCGTTCTTTTGTGTATGAAGAGTTTTCCCTGCCATTGAAGCAAAAAACAGAGCCAGAAAATGTGTCAAAAAGCTAACCAAAATGTTAAAGGGGCTGACTCTGTTCCTCTATGAGGAGAGGTTACAATGTTTGCAGATTTTTTATTCAGGAGGAAAGGAGAGTAAGGGAGGATATGCTAGAGGAGTATATAAGTATGTATGGTATGGAGAAAATGGACAGGGAGATATTTTTCTTCCTCACCCATAATACTAGAACTTGGGATCATCCAGTGAAGCTGAACGGTGGGACATTGATGACATACAAAAAGAAGTACTTCTTCACACATAATTAAACTATGGAAATTGCCACCACAAGATGTAGCAATGGTGAGGGGAGGGGCTGATGTCGCGGCGGAACGGACGGGCGATCTCAGGGCTCTGAGACAACGGCCGATGCTGCTGCTGCTGGACGATCCAGTAGGATCTAAACCGTCCCGTAGAGACGGCGATAGTAGAGGGCACATTCTGTCGATCCCAGGGACACCGCAAAATCTCTGGTTGATTCAGGAGAAGCCCTTTTGCCAGCGGCGGTGAGGTAGCCATTGTTGCTGCTGAAGCTGGGACAGCCCCGGGAAAATGGGAGGTCGAAAGTGAAGTGTGCCAACTTGGTGAGAAACTCTATACTATTATCAATATACAAAGAGAACACCCTAAAAATTTAAACGTTTAACAGAACAGAACGGAAGAGAAATGTTTAAGCGGCGAAAGTAAGCTGGATTTAAAGTGCAAGATTTTTTTTTTTTCATTCCCCTTTTGTTTCCTTTTTACTGCATGGACTTGCTGTGAGGCTTCTCGTTTGCTTTCAAACTGGACTGGCTTTCCCCTTTTGATTATTTACGTTGGTAACCCCTTTTGAAAGTCTTTTTGGAATAAGGGTTTCTCTTTTTTGGATATCTTTGAAGTTATATTTTCAACTGTATTGGAGAGCGAGGGGAAGGGAGAAAGGAGAAAGAGAAGTAGTAACACTGCCATCTGGTGGTTAAATATTTTCCAGCATTATTTGTTGAAAGTCAGTCTGGCTTGGACTCTGAGTGGGAAGAAAGTACAAACTGCTGATACAGGCGTTTCACTTGGAAAATTATTATCAGCCAGAGTTTGGCACTGAATACTGAAAGAAGAAGATATGAAGTGACCTTGAGAAAAGAGAAGGAGCTGGAAAAATAAGAGCTTTAGAAGGAGGCAGTGTTTACTGATTTGCCTATGAGATCTTCACTTTTTTATCACCTTCCTCTCTAGTGGATATTTATGCGGAGTCTTTTTTTATTTTTATTTTTCTTCCTTTCTTTTTTAGGAAATTAACTGGATTAAGGCTATAAGTGCCAGAAGAATTTCATTTTTATTTTTACTTTATTGGCCCTCCTTTTCCCTTCTCTTTTTAGGTATTAATTATTATTATTTTGTAATTTTTACTTTCACCTATTTTTTATGAAAGGGATCTTTTTGTCCTTTTCTCCTATTTTTTGTGTTGTTTTTTGTTAAGGCTCTTTTTATGTTTGGTTTTGTTGTTTTTTTTAGATATTTTTACAAACAGTGTGAATATCGGTCTGTTTCTCGGCCTTTTTCATTATTCTTGGTTCCTTTAATTGAATAATTAGTTGAATATCATAATATGAAGAAGACAATGACAACTGCATCATCGATACCAACTCCTTCATCTTCTCCAGCTAGTGGTCAAAGATTAATTCAGTCTATGTTACAGCAGGAGAAAGAGAAGGGGGAAAAAGAGAAAGAGAAAAGTATGGAGGCGTCAATGCAGCTGATTATACAAGGAATTCAAGCTTTACAGGTGAAAACAGATAATATTGAAAAAAACACAATTAATACTGAAAGGAGAGCGGGGAATATTGAAAAGAGAACGGAAAATATTGAAAAAAGAATGGGAAACATTGAAAGCAGAGTGGAAACTATTGAAAAGAGGACTGAAGAGACGGATGGAAAACTGGGAAGTATTCAACAGATGATGCAGCAATATGAAGAGAGAATTAAAAAAATTGAAGAAGAAGATATCCAAAGAGATAAGAAGATAGGAGAACTGGAAGCCAGATTGACTGAAGTGGAGAGAGACAGGAGTGGTTTGGGATGGGAAATGGACAAGGCAGAATTCTACTTAAGATTCCAGAATGTAGAAGAAGAAAAGGGTGAAGACCTAGTGGAAGTGATGGCGAATCTTCTGGCAGAAGCACTTGAGATATTGATTGAAAAGATGAAAGATGGAATTGATGAAATATTTCGTGTCTATACAAGATACGCAATGAGAAATAAACTACCAAGAGAAGTGCATATTAGATTTGTAAAGAAAACAATAAACTCACAGATCCTTCAGGTGACAAGAGAAAAAACATTGAAATATAAAGGTATGGAAATTATGGTTTTAAAACAAATACCGAGAGGGATTAGAGAAATAAGAAGAGAATATTTGTTTTTAACCAAAGAATTACTTAAGAGAGGAATAAATTATAGATGGCTTATACCAGAGGGCCTCATGTTTACTTGGCAGGAACAAAGATATAGAATCGACACACTTGAGAAAGCGGAGAGATTGGTCATGGAACTTTTTAGAGGAAAGGAGGGAACGACAGAGGGAGATCAAATAACAACTAAGAAACCAGGAGAAGAAATGTTGCAGGTGATCGAAGAAGAAAGAGGAGCAGTAGGCGGAGTACCCAGAGGAAAACGAGGGAAAAGATTAACTAGAGCAATTAATCCCCCTTATAAAGTTTAACATGGACTAAAGAAAACTGATTACGCTTAATATAAATGGACTGAATACAGCCACAAAAAGAAGAAAAATATTTCATAGATTGGAAAAATTAAAATATGATATAATCTGCTTACAAGAAGTTCATATTAAAAAACAACATGAATATTTGTTGGAAAAACCAAAATTGGGGAAATTATTTACCACATTGGCACAAACTAAAAAGAGAGGAGTGGTGCTATATATTAGAGATACAATAAGAGCGGAACAAATTTACGCAGATGATGATGGAAGGATTTTGATGGTGGAAATGATAGACAACAACGTAAAGACACTTTTAATAGCCCTTTATGCTCCAAACGACAATCAAGAAGAATTTTATAGGAAATTGCATACCCAAATAACTAAAATGGAATATTCAACTATTTGCATGATGGGAGATTTCAATGGTATTGTTGATGAAAAATTGGACTATAAAACGCAGACAAAGAAAAAAAGAGCAAGAAAGATTCTACCAAAATCCTTCTTTCGAATGGCAGATGAATTGAACCTGAAGGATGTCTGGAGAGAGAGAAATACAAAGAAGGAACAATATACCTTTTATTCAAATAGACATGTATCATGGTCTAGAATTGATATGATTTGGATGTCAGCAGAATCACTCTTTGGCATACAAGACTTTGAAATTGGGACAAGTATTTGGGCAGACCATAACCCAATTACAATGGTATGGAAAGGTAAAAAAAAAAGGTCAAGATGGACATTAAATAATAGGATATTAAAAGAGGATAATTTCAAACGGAAAATGGAGAAAGAACTGATGTTCTTTTTCAAAGAAAATAGAAAGGAGGGAACATCATTACAAAACCTCTGGGACACAATGAAGGCTTACATAAGAGGAGTGATAATAGACTATACAAGGAAAAAGAGAATAGAACAGGGAAAAGAGCTTAATTTACTAGAAGAGGACTATAAGAGACTGGAAAAAGAGTTACAGAAATATCCACAAAAGAAAAATATTAAAATAAAAATGGAGACTATAAAGCACAAAATTGGACTAGTTGAAAAGGGGGAATTAGCACAAAAAATTAAAAATGCCAAACAAAATTATTTTGAAGATGCTAATAAAACAGGCAGATGGCTCTCCTATAAATTAAGAAAAGAAAGACAGTCAAGAAAGATTAATCAATTGATAAATCATCAAGGACAGATTTGTTATGGAGATGTGGAAAAGAAGAACATTGTTCAAGAGTACTATAAAAGACTATATTACCAAGAGAGTACTCAGGAAGAAAAAATTAAACAATATTTACAGGAAGCCAACCTGCCACAAATACCTAAAGATGTTGAAACAATGTTAGAAGATAATATTACAATGATGGAATTAACAGAAGCATTAAAGAGACAAAATACTGGGAAAGCACCAGGCCCAGATGGACTACCAGCTGAATTTTATATAACATTTGAAGAGATATTAAGCATACCGTTATTGGAAATCATGAATGAAGTTTTGTTGAGAAAAGAAATACCCAAAACATGGACAGAAGCATATATTTCACTTATACCGAAGGAGGGCTCAGAACAACAGCAGATTAAAAACTATAGACCTATATCTTTATTAAACTCGGATTACAAAATCTTTGCTTCAATATTG
This sequence comes from Anniella stebbinsi, assembly GCA_029215795.1. Taxonomy (NCBI): domain Eukaryota; kingdom Metazoa; phylum Chordata; class Lepidosauria; order Squamata; family Anniellidae; genus Anniella; species Anniella stebbinsi. The sequence goes on along the minus strand of JARDYH010000004.1, from coordinate 40,617,179 downwards.
GCAGAAAGATTGAAAAGATACTTAAATAATTTTATTCACCCTGACCAGAACGGATTCTTGCCAAAGAGACAAATTAAAGACAATATTAGAATAATTTTGGACACGTTGGAATATTATGAAGCACACCCTGAAAAACAAATGGCATTGATTTTTTTAGATGCGCAAAAAGCCTTTGATAATGTGAACTGGCGATTTATGATATTGCAATTGACACAGATGGGCTTTGGTAAGAAATTTATTCAGGCCATAGAAACAATCTATCATAAACAAAGCGCAAAAGTAATGATAAATGGAGAGTTAACTGAATCTATAGCCATAAATAAGGGTACCAGGCAAGGCTGTCCTCTGTCACCTCTGTTGTTTGTTTTAACATTAGAAGTGTTAAATAGAATAATAAGGGAAGAAAAAGGAATAAAAGGAATGAAAATTAGAAAGGAGGAATACAAAGTACAAGCATTTGCAGATGACTTGGTATTTATATTAGCGGAACCAATAGAAACAGCATCTAAATTAATGGAAAAAATAGAGGAATATGGAAAAGTTGCAGGCCTGAAAATAAATAAAGAGAAGACAAAAATTTTAACAAAAAATATGCCGGCAAGACGGAAAAAGGAGTTAGAGGAAACTCTAGAAATCCAAGTTACAAATAAAGTCAAGTACTTAGGGATATACATTACTTCAAGATGTAGCACGTTGAAAGAAGATAATTACTACAAAATTAAACAACAGATTGCGGCAGATCTAACAAAGTGGGGAAATTTGCAATTGTCACTGTTTGGGAGAATATCTACGATCAAAATGAATGTACTGCCTAAGATTCTATATTTATTCCAGACAATACCAATTCGACTAGGGAAGAAATTTTTTGATGACCTGAATAAAATTGTTTTGAGATTTATATGGCAAGGCAGGAAAGCAAGAATAAAACATAAATTATTGCAAGATGCAAGAACAAGGGGAGGATTTGCACTACCAAACTGGGAAATATATTATCAAGCAACAAGTCTGAGTTGGTTAAAGGAATGGATTACATTGAGAAATACTAGATTATTGACGCTAGAAGGACATGACCTGCTGTTGGGATGGCATGCTTTCCTCTGGTATGGGGGAACTAAAACACAGGGATATTTCAGAAGACATTATATTCGAGAGGCTTTGTTTTTGAACTGGCAAAAGATAAAGAGACAATACTACTTAAAAATCCCGACATGGATATCGACGATTGAAGCCTTTTCTTACTCAATAATATATAGAAGGGAACAAACAGTTAGATATAGTGAGATACTGAATGAAAAGGGTGAACTTAAATCTAAACAAGCATTGGCAGAACAGGGTATTTATATGAATTGGTTTTCATATTTGCAAATACAAACTAGATTTGATAAGGATTCCAAAGAGGGAGGAATTTATGAGAAGCCAACTGAACTAGATAAGATATTGATGGGTACTGATGAAAAAATAATTAAAAAACTGTATGGACATTTGCTAGAAATTAAATTAGAAGATGAACAAGTTAAGGAAACAATGATTGCTTGGGGGAAAAACTTTGGTTATGGGATTGATTTAGAGAACTGGCAAAAACTTTGGACACAAAATTACAAAATGACAATGTCAACTGCTTATAAAGAAAACTTGTATAAAATGTTTTACCGATGGCATTTACCCCCATCGAGAATTGCAAAAATGTTCAAGAATAAGTCGGACAAATGCTGGAAATGTCACCAAGTACCTGGCTCTTATTACCATATGTGGTGGACATGCCCGGAGGCAAAAAGATATTGGACTAGAATTCACACATGGTTGGAAAAAATGATAAAGCGAAACATAGACTTTAAACCAGAACTTTTTTTATTGGGAATAATACCTGAAATTTACAACAAAGAATTAAAATATTTGATTGTAAATGTGTTAACAGCAGCTAGAATTGTATTTGCTAAGAATTGGAAAAATGAAAAAATACCAATGCAAGAGGAAGTAATTAAGAAAATCATGGAGTGTGCAGAAATGAGTAAATTGACATTTGAAATAAGAGAACAAGAAGATAGACAATATTATATGATTTGGGATCTATTTTATCAATGGTTGGAAAAAAAGTTAGGATGATATTAAAAAAATAGAATATCAAATAATAGGAATGATAATGAAATAAAGTTCATAGTATAAAAGGATGAATTAATAATTATGCTAGAATGATAATATGAATAATTATATAAATGGAAGAATGAGAATGAATTGTACGAAGGGAAGATGACCAGTTGACACATTGTATACTTATGAAGATTGTTTTTATGTATCTTGTCTATTATATGTGTGTTTGTTGTAAAATAAAATAAAAAATTATTTCAAAAAAAAAAAGATGTAGCAATGGCTGCCAACTTGGACAACTTTAATAGGTGTTAGACAAATTCATGAAGGATAAGAGTACTACTCAGTAGCCTGAGAGCCAGTATGGTGTATTGTGAGGATAAAATGAAGAGGAAAATGGCCATGTAAACCTCATTGGATTCCTTACAAGAGGAAATAGGTGGAAGAAGAAGAAGAAGAAGAAGAAGAAGAAGAAGAAGAAGAAGAAGAAGAAGAAGAAGAAGTCATGATGGCTATACATTACAGTATCAGAGGCAATATGCCTCTCTATACTATTTTCTAGGGAAGATGAGTGGGAGGATGCTAGTGTACTCATGTCCCGCTTGCAGGCTTCCTATAGGCATCTAGTTGGTCACTGCTGGAACAGAATGCTGAGCTAGATAGGCTTTTGGTCTGATCCAACATTGCTGTTCTTATGGAATAACATAACAACATAAAAAGAGCTGTGCTGTCCATCTAGTTCTATTGACACACTGGCCAATCAGCTGCCTCTGGAAAACCCACAAATAGTAGGACATAAGTGCAATAGCACCCTCCCACACATGTTCTCCAGCAACTGGTGTACATAGGCATACTGCCTCTGATATTGAAGATAACACTAGTGGCCATTGATAGTCTTATCCTCCAGTTCTTAAATTACATCTGAGAGCTCCATATGAATGTAAACAGTTCTCTTCTGGAGCTCTCCAGGCAGCAATCAAATATACAATAACTTTGCTTCCTTTTACTCACCCTATTCTAAAGTTTGTTGTAGGACAAGCAGTCCTCTTTGTTATGCTGGATGAAGAGAAAGCTTTAGTGAGCAGAAAGAGTACTGGGAAAAGGTTAGAGGTGCAGCATTTCCATAAACATTTGCTATGCTCGTGTTCTGAAAGCTACCGCTAGTGCTTACGTATTCCTAAGCATGTACTGAGATAACTGAAAGATTTAGAATGCACCTCCTACATGGAAATGGTTGCCATTTGAATGATAACAGGTAAGATAACAACTGGAATAACAAGATTTCCCAATCTTGCTATTTGAAAAAGAAGAGTGCACTACTATCCTCAGAACATTTTAATAGAAACTTGGAAATCTCCATCATAATATAATTGCAGCCACTAAACAACAGTTATGCAGAAAAGTGATCACAGTTTATCATGTCTTGGTGCTTCTGATGACAAACATCCATCCTTACACTATTACTTGATCCATACACATCTGAGAACCCAGGACTGCAGGGGAATTGCTGGATTGGAGAAAAGTGCCATATTTCCATGCCAACAATCTTTGATAAGCCAAAGTTGTGATATGTTGTTATGAAAACTGCTTTGTAAGAGGATGGCACAGAAAAATAAACAAACCTCTCATTTCAATTTTTAAAACAACTATTGCTTATTTTAAAGGACGGTTGCAAAATACAAGCGGCTCCCTCCTATAGTTTTAGATAGAGAAAAAATATTTCCTGTTGACTGCCTTCATGTTTTTTCCCATTGACAATTCCTTGTAGGATTCCAGACTGTAACATTTGGCGCTCTAGTTAAACATTACACTGTAATATTGTGCATGTTAGAATATTTATTTATTTGAACCATTTTTTCATCACTCTTCAGCCAAAAAGGCTCCGAGAGCTGCTATTGTGTCTAGAGGACCAATATGTAGAGTCTTAACATAGCTTGTGGATTTGCTACCCTCTAGTGGTTATGCTAAGTGATTGCAATCAAATTTTCCTGTATATTTTAATTGGTGGTCTCTAGAAGAAAATATTATATAGAACAAATTGATAAACTGGTATAATTAATAAAGAACTGTTATAGAGTTGATTCCTTTCATGTCAGATCCATAAATCTATGCCAAACAATGTTGGTTTCTATTCTGGAGAGAAATGCCTATCTGAAAGACTTTATGGTGAAAAAATCAAATTGGCATGAATTGACTGGGTGTCATCAGATGAGCGTTTTATTGCATGCTCATTACTGGGCACTCACTGATTTTCGTGGGTCCCTCTCACAACGTTATCTGCCTCCTGTGCACCTTCTGCACCTTCTAGCCTTCTTCACGCAATAAAAAACACACACCAGTAAGTCCAATTTATTTTAAAGACGGAAGTTGCCGCTACCTCCTGCTGTGTGGAGGAGAAGCAGTGTGATAAAAACCCCACTGAATGGGCCAGGTGCACGTTGTTTACTTACTCTTTTGAAAGAGGAAGTAATGAGGGACAAACACACGGGCAGAGAAGCAACGGTAAGGAAACGTGATTTCCCCCATGTGATGATGCTCTGTATCAAAAGCTTCTTTGCTTGGAGTAATTTGCAGGAATTTCATTCTGAGATTTTAGCCCATGGATTGTGTGGTTTTATCATGATAGGAATGAACTGTAGCAAGTCTCAGGCTTATGCCCTCCCCCCTCACAAGCTTTCCATTTCATTTTTTTTTATTAACTGTAGCTTGTTTTAGTTAATTTTCTTAACTATGGTTTATTTGAAACAAGCCAATTTCAAATGATGGGTTATGAAGCTGGTTTGTTTCAAAATGCCTCATTTTAAAGTTTGAATGTATTGTTGAATGCTGGAGAGGAATCGGAGACATGCAAGCCCTAGGCCCACTGCAGGTCATTCCAATCACAATAATTTATGTTTATCATGACATCTGAATAGTGCCCACATCTGTGTCCCATAATTAAGTGTACCCTACTTTGAATCTGAACTGAGCTCATGCTAGAATATTTAGTTCCCAATCACCTTTTCCTTTCTCATACATTATTTTATTAACTTTTATTGTTCCCTCTTACTTTTTTTTTTATAAATCCCAACTGTTCTATTTTTCTTCTCCTTTGAGAATCTGTAATCCTTCTCATTCTTCACTGATATTACTCTATTTCTGCAATACCCTGTTTGTAGTTAAGTCATCTGTACTCATCACAGTACTCAAGATGAAGGCAATTCATTGATTTATAGTGTTATTACATTGCATATGTTTCCCATCCTATGCATTATCCATGGCAACATACTTTTTTGACTAGAGATACTATCAAGTCAGTTAAGGTCTCTGAATCAGTGACACTTATCCACATAAGAAACCACTAATACCACCAGTTTTCTTAGTAGAGATGGGCAGAATTTAGCATTGTGCTTGGATGGGATGCTCAGCAGTTGCACTGTAGACAGTTCTTCATTATATTGGGATTATCTAGGATTAATCCCATAAAGTGCTCCCTCTGACAAGCTAATTACCTTTCCTTGCAGTATGGTTTATGGCTTATAGTATGGTTTAACTGTTGAAATTCAGTACCATATTTCATGTTCTTTTCTAAAAAATAAAATAAAATAAAAAACACCTACTTATTATAGAAGAAAGATTTGTAAAACTGATAAAATGTACATGAAATACCCTTCAAATATATCCAAGGGCTCAAAATGTAGCATTGTGATTGTACTAATCTCAAACCTGAAACAAGCCTGTTATTAGCAAATAATATGTTTCTTTAAATATATCCCTTCTCTTCTTCTTCATACAGTGTACACAACTACACCCCCAAGGTTGGAGAGCTTGATACAAGGAAAGCCATTCGGCAAGCATTTGATGTTTGGCAGAGGGTGACTCCACTCTCCTTTGAAGAAGTTCCTTACCATGAAGTTAAAAGTGACAGAAAAGAGGCAGATATTATGATATTTTTTGCTTCTGGTTTCCATGGTGACAGCTCTCCTTTTGATGGTGAGGGTGGATTCCTAGCCCACGCTTATTTTCCTGGACCAGGAATAGGAGGTGATACTCATTTTGACTCAGATGAACCATGGACACTGGGAAATTCCAACCATGATGGTAAGATGACAAGTGGTTTTTTTTACAACAGTATTTTTAAAATAAATTTTCATTTGGCAGAAGGTTTTCAGAAAGGAAGAAGTGTCAACACAGGACTTCCTATAAGAATTTGGCCCATCTTATGTTGATACTGGTGGACAAAAATGTTTTTCTCAAGGCCAGGAGCTATACACACCTCTACACGAATGTGCTAAGATATGAAAGAGTGATCTTTGAAAATTGAGCACTCTGAAAAGAACATAGGTTTATTCCTAAAAAACAAAAGCCAACTTCATAAATAAATCCAAACCAATGTGAGTTGACAAAGTTAAGATGTAATGCTGAATGACTATTTTCTGATCCAGGTGCTTGGGAGAATTTAGAACAAATCATAGTCAGCAATAACTTAAGCTATTTTTTTTGAAAGATTATAATTAAAGATGAATTATTTGTAAGCATTTAGTAGTGATCACATGAAATGTTTCAAGTGGATTTAACTTTGACAGCTAACATATACATAATACTAAATTCATTGCTTGGAAGTATTATTATTAATAGTAGGTGCCGGGCATCCTGATTCTCATTGGGATGAAAGGGTGTGTGTACCTGCTGTTTATTTCTTTTTTAAAATTGACATGATTCCGAGTTTGGAATCATGCATTGTTAGGCACTGAGTGTTTGAAGTACTTGCTGCCCAGGGTTTAGGATCCCTCCTCATTGTGAGTGCTCCTCTTTTGATATTTACATTCTTTCCTTATAAATGCTTGGTGCAGGATTTTTCTCCTTGGTGCAGGATTAGGTGTTTATTTCTTTCTATTGGTTGCTTTCTCTTTGGGTGGTAGTTTTCTCTTTCATTGTGGTTGCCGTTTCCCATGTTGCATGTTACAGTTGTCTGGTAGTCTCTGTACTAGAACATACAGTATTCCCATGGGCCAATGCAATAGTTAAGTAGAGTATACATTCCTAAAATCCAGCAGACCTAAGTCTAAAAAGAGTAGTCAATTCCAGGGTTGGGGAGGGGAGGGGGATAAACAGGATTTGGATCTACACAACTTAGATTTTAGGCATGTACGGCAACATTATTCTTGGATGTCGATGTTCGGAGATCTCCGAGGTGGAAAAATCAGATGGGTGGGTCAAGAAGACATAATCTCACTTGCCTGCTGTGTTTAGGATGATGAGAGGAGAATGTTTTGTCCAGTTTAGGCCAAAATAAGTTTGGAGTGAGTGAGATTCCTCCCTCCCTCCAAAAAAAAGATCTGATGATTGCATATTTTGCGGAGATAGTTCTGTGCAGTGCTGCCTTTCCAGCAAAGTTTGTGCTATAAATACAGTTGTTGTTGTTGTTGTTGTTGTTTTTAACGAGGCTTCAGTGCGAAATGTTCTCTTCTAATTATGCTGATTATGTTGGAAATACAAATATTTTAAATCCCCAGTATATTCTTCATTTAGGTAATACCACAGTATGAAGTCAGCCACCCTCTGAGGCTGTTGCACAAAGCCAGGGGGAAATAATTGGATGTAAAATGCTTAGCTTTGATGAGAGTTCTGAGGACAAAATTGATTCTTTATTGTTTAAGGGAGTTTTTTATAATGGTTTTAATAAGTCTCCCAATAACATTTTAAAAATATTATTGTACTGATACCTCTAGTTTCATTTTATGTGTGTGTTTACTAATGTGTGTTTACGTTGCCTTGCTCCATTGAACAAGAAGGCAGGATAGAAATTACCTACGATAACATAAACATGATATCTCTTCCATAAAACTCGCATGTGGCTCAAACATTAGAGCAGTGGTGTGGTTGCTGGCTGCTGAAATTGGTTTCTGGATGCTTGGGGCTTTACAGAACTGCCATAATATATGTAATTGCATATATTGCACTGACATGCTAGTATCAGAGTCCTAGAGATGTGCAATGCTGATGGGGACTTGCCATCCAGGAAGCCTGTTATAAATATTATGGTGATAATGTGGCTACAGCCAAAACCTGTTTATGTGTATCAAGCTCATAGTTTGTCCCAGATCATTCTGGAGTTGCCATTTTTGGTTTCCTAGAGAGTTACTGAAAGTAAGTCTTACTGAATACCACCTTGAACCCCTGTCAATCTATCATTTTATTTGCTTTTTTTTTAATACTTGGACCTGACCATCTTGACTCAGTCCCTCACCTCATCAGCAGGCAGCCCTTCAGTGACCAATGGTTGTAACGGATAATGTTTATTAAGGATAAGATAGAAGGCAGAAGGGAATATGGAACAGCTGCACAACAAAGTAAAACCGAGACTCTTAGGCTAGAGCTACACCAAGCAGGATATAGCAGTATGAAAGCAGTATATAAAAGGCAGGAGCCATATCAAGCAGGATATAGCGGTATGTGTCAATGGGCCCCAACAGTTGTCAGTGCACTTCAATACCGCTATAAAGCAGTAGTGTGGCTCCTGCCTTTTATATACCACTTTCATACCGCTATATCCTGCTTGGTGTAGATCTGGCCTTACTCTAAAGTTGGATTAGTTCACTCTGTATGCCATCCTGTGTGAAACTATGGGGTCTCTTTCATGATAAACTGTTCTCTGAATCTGTTTGCCATATAGGTAAAAGCCTGCTCCACAAATGTGTCCTTTCAGAACTCTTCCCCTTCAAGATTGGTAAACTGGTCTTTTTGCCCCTTTCTTTGAAAATTTTAATGTGAGCCCCTCATCAAATTACTTTTATTTAACCCCACCACTTCCATGAGTCAGAGCCAAATGTATACCTAGCTCCAGCTGAAGCTTGGACACTTACATCTACTTTGATATTTTGATACGCAGACTATTTTTGGCATAGCTGATAAAGGGATTTGTTAGCAAAATAAAATAAAATGTTGAATTAACCCCAATGGCTGGTGACCCGGGATGAATTCTCAACCAATTGGGATTTGGGGAAGATGTTGAAATGCATAGGACCAATATATAATAAAGCTTATGTGTGTGTTTGTACACGTATGGAGGCAGAGAGGAGAGAAGGAGAAAGTCCCATCGCACAAGTGGACTTCTGCTTTCAGTGTTGGATTCTGCCTTTGGAGATTTAACACAGTCACTCTACTAGTGTGGGCAAGGAGCACTTTGTTCTCTTTAAGTGCAGTAACAATCTGGGGTCTCGGTAGCTTTTGTATAGCTCAAGGTGGGTTTTGCCCATTGTGCCCTCAAGAGTGTTCAATAGATGATTTGGAGAAAGTTAGACATCTTGACGTCATTCTCCAAATTCAGATGGCTGTCCTACTTTATTCTGGCTCAAGGACTGCCAATACTGAAAACGGCAGTCACCACCAGTGACAAAATACCCCACTCCCTGAAGCTATATTAAACTAGGAGTTTACCTTCAGATCTCACCTCTTCCTCAGATGACACTTTAGTGTTTCTGCAGGTCTTAAACACTATTGATTTCTCAGTTGCTTTAAATGAAATATCTGAAGTTGTCGTGTCCAAGGTGTGGAGCGCCAGGCCTTTCCTGGTAAACCAGTCCGCAAAACCCTTATCTGCCCTTTCTGGGTATGCCACCAACAGAGACGCTCTGGGTTGCTCGGCAGTGAGAGATAAACTCCTGAAGAGTCTAGAGTGCTGAATCGTCACAGCTCACACAGTAAGTCCAAAATCCAGAGTCCAAATCAAGGGTCGAAGCCAGAGAGAGTCCATGAGCTAGGAGCAAGGATCAAGCAGCGAAGCTAGCCACCTCATGTTGGTTGTTCCTAGCAAGGTAATGCCTCTCACACTGAGGCTTTTATACAGCGTCTCAGCCTGGATCCACCCATCCCCAGCTGTGTCTCATTCCTGAGCCTGTCCTCAGCTAGCTATTTAAGGTTGGTGTTCACCGTGCTGCGTTTCTGTAGTTGCAGACTTCTTCTTGCTGGCTGGACTTGCTGTGCACGCCTCAGTCACCTTCTTTCCCGAGGACTGGGTGGATGACTCTCTTCGGACTCATAATCTGCTTCGTTGAAGATAGGAGGTGGAGGCGGATGACTTTCTTGGGTCTTCTCTGAGGGACCTACCTCCTCTGCTGCACAACCCCTCTCTTCCTCTAACACTGCCTCCGGCAGGTCCTAATAAAAAGGAGAATCTGTAGCCTCTAGTAAGTCAGCTTCCTCCTCAGATGAAGAGTCCTCAGTAGGGGCCATGACATTATTCCCCTCCCCAGGCGCCCCCCTCGAGGGACCACAGGACCCTGGTTTCCCTGGATACTGGCAGTGAAACCGGCGGACCAAGGTTGGAGCATGGACATGAGAGGCATCTTCCCAGGCGCGCTCCTCAGGCCCGTAACCCGCCCAGTCCACTCACCGTTCACTAGTACAGGTGGCAGTGGTATGACTTGGAGACGGAGAGGATGTGCAGGCCTAACTGGGGCTAAGAGAGAGTGGTGGAACACTGAGTGGGTGCGCAACGACAGAAGAAGCTGTAAGCGGAAGGCCACAGGGTTGATCTGTGCTGTGATCCTGAAAGGTCCTATAAATCAGGCAGCTAATGTCTGGCTGGGTTGTTGTACTGGGAGATGTCGAGTTGACAGACACACCTGATCTCCCACTTCCAACACGGGGCCCGGTTGTCGTTTAGTGTCCGCATTGTGTTTGTAGGCTTGTTTGGCCAGGTCTAACTGTTCTTTTAGTAAATTGTGCACTGCTTGAAGTTCCTGTGTAAGCTGAACTGTGGCAGGAATAGTAGAGGAGATTGTTGGGGATGGAAAGAATTGAGGATGATACCCATAATGGGGGGAGTTATTATAGGCAAACTCAGCTTATCCTGTTGGAAGTTAACATAGCATCAGAGATATTGCTCTAATGTAGCATTGGTGTGCTCTGTTTGGCCATCTGACTGGGGTTGGTAAGCTGACGAGAGATGTAATTTTATGTCCAACGGCCGGAACAGGCTTTGCCAAAATCGAGAAATGAATTGAGGTCCACGGTCCGAGACTATCCTTGGGCAGACCATGTAACCGAAATATGTACTGAATGAAGAGATCAGCAGTCTCTTTAGCTGAGAGGGTTCCCAAGCATGGTATGAAATGGCCCATATTGGAGAACAGATCTACCACCACCAAAATGGCAGTGTGACCCTTTGAAGGAGGCAGGTCCGTGATAAAGTCCAACAAGATGACTTTCCAGGGCCCGGATGGTGTGGGTAAAGGGTGCAAGAGCCCTGGGGGCTTACCTGCATGGTGCTTAGCTCTGCGGCAGGTTTCACAAGGCCCTACATATTGTTCTACATCAGCATGGACCCTAGGCCACCAGAACTCTCGGGTCACCAGGCGAAGGGTCTTACACAGCCCAAAATGGCCTGCCGGGAGGCTGTCATGACATTGCTGCAGGATTTCCATTTGAACGGTTCCTGGGGTCACATAAAGACGGTTATGGTGGTTGTGGACACCATTCTCCACAGAAAAGGGAGAGGGTCTGGTTCCCCCAGGGCCTGCGAGCTCTTGGGCCTGTTGCTCTCATAGCTGGGTCAGCCTGGTGGGAGGCATCATAGCCACTACAAAATTTTCGGGGCACAAGACTGTCGATATAGGCTCCTCCATTTTGGGGTAGGCATATTTGGGTTTCTGAGTATCCGCTTGCCGGTTATGAGAATGGGGAATGTAGGTGATCACAAAATGGAATCATGAGAAGGATAGGGCCCACCGGATCTGCAGCTGATTGAGCTTTCATGCGGTCTGCAGGAACTCAAGATTATGATGATCCGTGCGTACGTCTATGGGATGACTGACACCTTCCAAAAGGTGCCACCAAGTCTCAAAAACCACTTTGATAGCCAGTAACTCTTTCTCCCAAATGGTATAGTTCTGCTCAGTGGGGTTGAGCTTGCGGGAGTAGAAGGCACAGGGTAGCGGGATCTCACTGGCGTCAGTGGGTTGGAGCAGCACTGCCCCAATGGCCACATCTGAGGCATCTGTCTTGACCACGAATGGGGTCTGCAGGTCTGGGTGTTGGAGAATAGGCTCTGAGACAAACTGTCCTTTCAACTTTTGAAAGGCTTGCTGCCCTTCAGGCCCCACTGGAATTGTTTGCGCAAGCGAAGTAGGTCGGTGAGGGGCGCAGTAACTTTGGCGAAGTTTGGGATGAAGTGACGGTAGTAGTTTGCAAAGCCCAAAAATCGTTGGGCTGCCAGGAGACAACCGTTGACACTTTCGTAGGATCCATGCTTATGCCTTTGGGGGATATCCAGTGTCCCAGGAATTCCATGGTCTCTAGATCAAAGGTGCATTTCTCGAGCTTGGCTTATATGTGGTGTTCAGATAACCGGTGCAACACCGTTCGGACATGAAATTAATGTGCCTGCCGTGTGGATGAATAGATCAGAATGTCATCCAGATAAATGATAACAAAGTGATCTAGGTAGCCTCAGACTCAACTGAATCCCATGCTTCCCGGAAAAGTCTGTGTCCATGAAGGTGCTGGATGCGCCCGAGTCTATCATGACTGTAGTTTGGATGGGGGTCTGGCCCGGGCGTCGCAATGTCACTATCAGGGACAAGGGGGGCTAGTTGGAGTCTGGGGTAGTATGCGGGATCCCCAACCCAGTCCTATGACTCCATTTAGGGCTGGGTCTGCACGTGTCCCGAAACCGCAGGACGTGGGCATTTGGCTGGGCAGGTGCTGGCGAAATGCCCAGCCTGCCCACAATACAAGCACAGTCCTGCCTGACACCTTTGTTCTTTCTCCTGAGTTGTCAGGCGTGGTCGAACCCCTCCTAACTGCATTGGTTCCTCACTTGTAGCTGTGGAACTCACCCCGGGTGCCCAGGCCTGAAGACTAGGAATGGAGGGTGTAACTCCCCTTGAGGAGGTCGTTTGTTGTGCTGACCTGCGACTTTCCAGGCGTCCATCGATCCTTAGACAGAGCTGGATCAGATCCTTCAGGGTTTTAGGCCTTTCCACCCTTGCCAGTACATCCAGGATATCATCAGCCAAACCTTCCTGAAACTGGTCCCTCTGTGCTGCCTCATTCCAGTTGAGGTCTTGAACCAGTAAGAGGAAGGAGCTGGCATAGGAGCCACAGTGTTTTTGCCCTGTCAGAGACGGCGGATCTTCTGGTTGGCAATATCTGCCTTTTGGGGGGCCTCATAGGCCGCCCGAAACTCTGTCTCAAGGTTCACATAATTTCCAAGAAGAGGGCTATCTTGCAGCAGAATAGGGGTCAACCATTTAGCAGCAGAACCAGTGAACAGACTCAGCACAAACCCCACTTCTACCTGTTCAGTGAGGAAATCCTCTGGATGCAGTTGCATATATAACTCACATTGAGCTTGGCAGGCTGGAAATTTATCTGGTGAACCATCAAACTTCTCGGGTGCTATAGGGTACTTCCGTTTAGGTGGCAGGGAAGGAGGCAGTGGCCTATTCATGAGCTGTGCTGATTGATCATGGAGCACAGTCATGGCAATAGTGAGTTGAGCCACCTGTTCCCGAAGTACCTGATTTTCATGGGCAAGAGCTTCCTCCATCCTGCCAGAGAGGGCTGGGAATGATCTGCCGTGTCCAAGGTGTCGATCGCCAGGTCTTTCCTGGTAAACCAGCCAGCAAAACCTTTATCTGCCCTTCTTGGGAATGCAGCCAGCAGAGACGCTCTGGGTTGCTCGGCAGCAAGAGATTAACTCCTGAAGAGTCTAAAGTGCCGAATCGTCACAGCTCACACAGCGAGAATCCGAAGTCCAAAATCTAAAATCCAGAGTCCAAATCAAGGGTCAAAGCCAGAGAGAGTCCACGAGCTAGGAGCAAGGATCAGGCAGCGAAGCTAGCCACCTTGTGTTGGTTGTTCCCAGCAAGGAAATGCCTCTCACACCGAGGCTTTTATGCAGCATCTCAGCCTGGATCCACCCATCCCCAGCTGTGTCTCATTCCTGAGCCTGTCCTCAGCTAGCTATTTAAGGTCGGCGTCCACTGTGCTGTGTTTCTGCAGTCGCAGATGACTTCTTGCTGGCCGGACTTGCTCTGCATGCCTCAGTCACCTTCTTTCCCACAGACTGGGTGGGCGACTCTCTTCGGACTCATAATCTGCTTTGTTGGAGATAGGAGGTGGAGGAGGATGACTTTCCCTGGACTTCTCTGAGGGACTTGCCTCCTCTGTTGCATGGCCCCTCTCTTCCTGCAACGCTTCCTCCTGCAGGTCCTGAAGAAAAAGGAGAATCTGCAGCCTCTAGTAAGTCAGCTTCCTCCTCAGATGAAGATTCCTCAGGAGGGGCCATAACAGAAGTGTTTGCCTCTAACCACATTTTGGGCCTGCTGGCAAAGCTTAATGCACCTTAATAACAAAGTAGGACAGGTACAGACAGATTGAAGTTGATTACATTGTACTCTAATTTTGCTACCATTATTCCTGATCACACATGAGGTTAATATTATGGACTGCTGACTTTATCTTTATTTTTTATTTACCAGATTGTTCCTATTTTGACCATGAAGTATCCCATACACTGTAATTTGGCACATTGGTTTGCAACTTGGTTAAGACTTGGGGCTCTGATTTGCTAAATTAATAACCTTTAATATTATTTTCCTTGTTCTGATCCTGAGACTCCATAAACACACAGAGCTTTTGCTAAGAATGGGCTATTCCACGGAATACAATGAAAGTGTTTGTTTGTTTAAGCACACCTAAAAGACACTGTTAGAACAGGCACTATTCAAAAGTATGTAAGAAATAGATTCCAACTCCAAACTGTTTCAATCTAAAATAAGGACCAAAATGAAGAAACTAGCTAAGCCTTTGTACCTGTGGAAGCAATGACCTGATTTGCATGTACAATTAGTAGTTAGATTAACTGTGGGCTGTTTAATCCATGATTAATATAGTGTTGCTGATGACACCAAATTATTTAGGCTGGTTAAAACAAAAAGGGATTGTGAGGAGCTCCAAAGGAGCTCCAAACTGGAAGAATGGGAATTTAAATGGCAGAAGCAGTTCAGTGTAAGCGAGCGTAAGGTGATGTACGGTGGGGCTTAAAATCTCAACTTCAACTATAACCTGATGGGATCTGAGCTAGCAGTGACCAACTAAGAAAGAGATCTTGGGGTGTGGAGGAGAGTTTGATGAAAATGTCAACCCAGTGTGCAACTGCTATAAAGAACAGCAAATGCCATGTTAGGCATAATTAGAAAAGGAATTGAGTATAAAACTGCCAATATCATACTGCCTTTATGCAAATCTGTGGTACAGCCACACTTGGAATACTGTGTACAGCTGTGGTTACCATACTTTAAAAAATATATTGTCGAGCTGGAAAAAGTGCAGAAAAGGGCAACTAAAATGATCAAGGGGCTGGAGCCTCTCCCCTATTAGGGAAGGTTACAACAGCTGGGATTGTTTACTATGAAAAAAAGGAGGCTAAGGGGAGACATGATAGAGGTGTACAAAATTATGCATGGTATGGAGAAAGTGGATAGGGAGACATTTTTCTCCCTCTCAAAAGACTAGAACCCAGGGTTAACCCATGAAGGTGATTGGTGAGAGATTCAGGACAGATAAAATGTTGCACTTGTGTCCTGCTTGTGGGTTCCTGTGCAAACCAAATGCTGGACTAGATTAATTAACTCAAAATTTGCTGCCATTATGTATGAACGAGCCCACTGGCTTGGATCCAAAGGTACTCTTCTGTTAGTGTGATGGTGGCCAACATGTAGCCCTTGGCTTAATCTCAAAACCCTCTGCAAATTATTAGTTCAGTCCTTTGGCAAGAGTGATCTGTCTCTTCCATGGTGGTAGTCCCACCCATGTTCCCCAGCCACTGGTGTACAGTGCCCATCATCCCTGACCATTGTCCATGGTGGCTAGGCTGATGGAAGTTGGGAGTCCAACAACATCTGGAGGGCCACATGTTCTGCACTCCTGCCCTGGTGGGCCCACCTGCTTGGGGAGTTTCTATAGCGAAGGACCCTTCAGCCTAGCACTAGGAAAAAATTAAAGAAAGGCACTGTGGATTTTCTTGCCCAAAGTCCAGAAACTCAGAAGTTTAACAAACTATACGAAAATCCTAAGAATACAAGAAATGATTTTGTAATTGTGTGGTCCCACTCGGGCTTTTAGTGAGAAAATCCCTTTTATAATGCAGACATTGTTTTAAGGACTACTGAGGAGCTCTCTTCACAGTGCCGACCTGGCGCTACATCCCCCCAAAACCCCGTGCTTTCGCTCCTGCAGGGTTGCACCAGATAATCCCCATACCAAGGAGCAAGTGCGGGGTTTATGGCAGTAATCCGCTCCTCCCGTCCCTCCCTGACACTAGGGCAAGGAGGAGGAGGCAGTGGCGCAAGCAGCTCCTGGGGAGGGAAGAAAATAATGTATTTTCTGCAGCGACGGCAGCAGCTCAGAGGAAGAAAATAAACTCTTCTCCCCATGGTAAGGCAGCGCAGGGCGTTCTGGCGTCCATTCCACTTGCTGACTTACCCCCTGCCCTCTGCCTGTGCGGACGGCAACCAATTAGGGGTTGCCATCTGCTGGGAATGCCCTGGAGTGGCTTTGGAGTGAGGATAGACCGGCGGAAGAGCTGGGCTGTCCTCGCTCTGGCTGGAAAAGTCAGGGTAAATCCTGGACTTTTCAGCCATGTATCTTCAGCTCTTTGCCCTGGGGTGGCTTTAAATCTGTGGCTGCATCATCTAACCGATGCCGTGCAGATTCGGAGCCACCCCAGGGCAAAGAAGATGTCAAGACAGGCCCTGAGACTATGTAGTCTGTTGAATATTCAGAAGTGCTATATAAATGTTGCTACTCAAGAATAAATAGTAGGCAAAAGATACCCCGTTATATCAGGTGTATCCCAGGTCCATTTGAGTTTCTTTTTAAAGGGTATGCCTGCAGAGCCACTGTAGTTGTGTGATAAAGTGTTTCATATTCTTCTTCAGAATGTGTCTCACTTGATTGGTGCTATTGAACTATTGCTGTAGAAGCTAATCCTTATTCACATTGCCTTGGTAGGAAATGATCTCTTTCTTGTTGCGGTGCATGAATTGGGTCATGCACTAGGCCTCGAGCACTCCAATGACCCGAGTGCCATCATGGCTCCTTTTTATCAGTACATGGAAACGCACAACTTTAAGTTACCACAGGATGACCTTCAAGGAATTCAGAAGATCTATGGTAAGATAGTGTCTACTTTGTTTATTTAAATTCCCCCATCTTATCCCATAAGTTCAGGCAGCGTCTAGTACTAAAGTATACAGACACAAAGGGTATGGGTATGTACTAGTTGTACCAGTATGTTTAATGAACTTTATTATAGAAAAAAAAAAGTGTAGCTAAAATAACCCTCACTTATTTTTTGATTACCACACACTTATTTAGGTAAACAAATATCTTCAGGAAAATGCTCGATTTGAAAGACCTCCGGTAAAAAAGACAAGACTTCTAAAGCTGAACTGCAGCCACCTAAAACTGCCTGTTTACATGCCCTCCATTTTGATCTATGATAAACAGTGGACACTCTCAGAAGGCTATCAGAAGGGACCTGAGGCCTTTCCGATGATGTTCCTTCACTGTAAGGAATGTTCAGTGGTCACTAATTGGTGAGCAGGATGCAGATGAAGTTTCCCCTCTGTGAATGCATCAAGTGTGGGGAAATTGCATTTTCCTCAAACCCCAATATGCTGTTCCTGGTATTATGTAATTTCCATCTCCACAGCAAGGTCAGCTGTTGTGAGTATAACCGCCAAATAGAATATAGTTACACAAGTGTTACAAACTTCTGTTGACTAGTGCCTGTGATATCACTAGTGATAAACACGACATTCTCTTTTGCCCCAATGCCTATATCAGAATTTATTAAACTATTTTAGGCTGAATACTGCCTGCTGTACCACAGCAGAAAGGAATGCTCAGCCAGATTTCTAAATTTATCCATTTATAGTGCCAAATCCCAGTGAGGCTACCCCTTCCCCCATAATAATGCCCTGCCATTCCTTGATCCTTTGCCTCCTTTTTTCCACTTTTTTCATGTAGTTATATGGACTTCCCTTCTCCAGTACTGGAATGCATGTCTTTACTGGCATCCCCTCTCAAAATAGCAGCGAAGAGAAGAGCAGCAAAAAAAGAGAAAGCCATGAAAAGGAGAGCTCTTCCTTTCAGCATGTTTACCCTACATGCCATTACATGGGGGTGGGATGTTGTGGTGTTGGTGCTGTATCAAGGGTACCACACAAAACCATTCTGCAAATATTAAATTCAGGGGATTTCTAACACCTCAGTGATTGTGTGTTGCAATATAAGGGTGAAAGCAGGTTTTGAACTATATTGGACATCTACAGGATTATGCATTGCCCGATCTATGCTGTAGAAGACTTCCATATCTGAAAGCTTACCTGTTCATTTGTGCACATGCATCAATTCATGACTGGTATTATATACAGCAGACAATAGCAAAAATCAGGAACAGCAATCAAGACAAGGGACACCAGACAAGAGCAGTGATTGCTAAAGGGTGGGTTAAATCCTACTGGTGGGGTCTTGGAAACCTTTTGGCTGGATCATGAAGCTTCTGGATTAAGTTTTTGGGGTAAGGTGCAAAGCTCAGAAATATGGTGACTTTAGGGACAGAACTAGACTAATGGATGGGCCAGTCTCTTTGTACAGCAGGGATGTAGAACCAACGCTGGTTCTACAGGGCCAACGCTGGCTCTCCAGGGTTTCCCTGATGACCATGCCCCCTTCCTCTCCTAAGGCTTAGTTACTGGCAGTAAGAGCTTTCTGCTTAAATAGGCTGGCTTTTTGGGCCGATCCTTTTGCCCGCCTGACCACTGGAATGTGGCCCCGGAAAACTCTTCCAAAATAAAATTTGGTTCTCGGACTGCTAAAGGTTCAACACCCCTTGTCTGTAGCCAGTGAGACTTGCATTTGGATAGCAAGTGGAGGATTGTGTTGGACGTCTGTGGTGGGAGGAGGCTTTTTCAGAAGCTCTCTGATGGTGCTTGAAGTGATGGGGGAAATACTATTTATTGTTTTGCTCTTCCCCTGCCCTTTCGTTTTTGTTTAGGTCCACCAGCTGAGCCACTGGAACCCACCAGACCTTTACCAACCCTTCCTGTTCGTAGAATCCATTCCACTTCAGAAAGAAAGCATGACAGGCATTCAAGACCTCCCAGACCTCCATTAGGGGACAGGCCTTCTGCTCCAGGCAGTAAGCCCAACATATGTGATGGGAACTTCAATACCGTTGCATTGTTCAGAGGAGAAATGTTTGTTTTTAAGGTAATAAAAATAAAAGACAATATATAAGTCTTATATATTGTAAGTTCATCTATAATTACTTACATGTCAGCAAAATCATTAGGTATTTTAATCTCGGCAGTTAAGTTTACTAGTAGATGCCACACAGTGGATTAGTTTGCTTTATTTGTCTGAAGAAACAACCATAAATAAGAGGGTGTTTGTTGTGGTAGTTGACATAATGTATTTCCTTCAGGAATACCTAAATAAGCAAAACTGTTCTTAAATGTAGGACAAAAAAGTATCAATTTTTAACTAGCTTCTAAGGATTTGTGATGTGCAGCAGAGCAGATGTAGGATGAGCCATGTTCCTGTTCTCAGCATTTTTCCTGATCTGGCAGTCTTTTCTGGATGGGGGAACTCTGATGCACAGAAAGAACTCTTCTGTCTGACATGGAGACCTGCTCCAGTTAAAATGAATAGGGCCAAACCATATGTAAGTGACACACACATTGGGCTTCTGTATCAGGGTAGATTTCTTTCATTCTTGGGTGTTTTGCTCTGCAAACCTGATTAGCAGTGCCATTATGATTTCCTATTCATTTTTTTAAAAACAAATGAAGTTTGTTCCATTTT
The DNA here is from genome assembly GCA_029215795.1 of Anniella stebbinsi. Classification (NCBI taxonomy): domain Eukaryota; kingdom Metazoa; phylum Chordata; class Lepidosauria; order Squamata; family Anniellidae; genus Anniella; species Anniella stebbinsi. The sequence goes on along the minus strand of JARDYH010000004.1, from coordinate 40,597,235 downwards.
GACTGGAACAGATCTGTTAACCCTCAGAAAACATGTACTTCCAAAATGATTTTCCATGCTTTGTTAATGAGCTTCATATTAAGAAGCTTTATATTAAGTATTAATTTTTAAAAAAAAACACAAAATGTTGAGGTCTACAGAACAAAGGACACCAACACGCTGTTTACAGTATCGCTAACTTCATCTCTCATACCAATGTGTTTTGGTTTAAAAAGGAGTGTGTTTTCACAATACAAGATTGTTCACTTAGCAATACATCCTAGTCAGATGTACAGAAAAAATGGTGATTGATTCTTAAATATAACATGCAAAGCTGCGGAGCAGGGCTGGATCACCCATGATGCTGAGTAAGCTGCTGCATCTACTTGGTCCCATACTATAGCTTAACTGTGAAAAATGAAAGTGACAGTTTCTTTAAAATGTCTTGAGCATCATAGCTGGTCCACCATAGAAAGATGGGAGCACTGACCATGTTCCCAGGAGGACTGGTTAAGAATCTAGGAGATTGGTAGCATGGCTAAGACCTGATTTACACATTATGAAGATTGAAATGGTAGCCCAAGGTAGTAACATTTTGGACTGTTGCAGGTTTGGTGTCCCCACTCCCAATGTGTTTTTTTTAAAGTTTCTCTTGATATAATGAATTAGGACAACAAGAGGGCAAATGTTTGGCCTACAGCTCCCATGACCCCTAGCCAGAATAGCAAATGGGGAAGGATGATGAGAATTGTAGGCCAAAACAACTGGAGAGGCACAAGTTGCCCACTCGTGCACAAGACCTTTCTCCCTGATGTCATAATTGACTATATTCATGGACATTTTTAAACTTGGGAGGTTATTCAAAGATTCATTCTCTCCTCCACACCCAATAGTCTGGTCTGACTACCTTATTGTGCATAATGTGTAAATCAGACTTGTGGGGGTGTGGAATGCTATGATTTAATCTTGTCCTGCTGGTGAATTTTACTTGAGACTTTTAAAGCTGGAGGGTACCATAAATAAGAAATGGTACCATTGTTTGGCCTGGGGAGATGATTTATTGCAAGCATGGGGAATTTGTGGCCATCCAGATGTTCTTGGACTGCAACTACCATCAATTCTCACCATTGGCTATGCTAGCTAGGGCTGATAGGAATTGCAGTCCATCTACATCTGGAGGGCCATATGTTCCCCACCCTGACTTAGTGAATGAAGAGCAAGAAAAGCTCTAGTGGGGTAATGTTGGTGGAATTTTGGCACTTTGGGAGATAATAGATATTAGTCAGCAAGACTGCTTTTATGTTTAGTGCCAGGAATAAGATAATGAAGCAGGGAGAGTCACTGAGAGGCCTGATACTAAAAGGAAAATCAGTAAACTGAAACTTGTATAAAAGCCAAGATTGTTGTTGTTGTTATTATTATTATTATTATTTATATCTCACCTTTTTCCCAATAATGGGACTCAAGGCAGCTTACAAATTAAAACATGTACAGTTCAAACAAATAGCAATAGACAAAAATTAAAAATATAATTAAACATAGTACAAGTTTAAAATATTTAAAACATTTTAAACATTTTAAATACCCATAATTAAAATTAAGTGGAGGAAGCAGGACTGAGAAGTCATGGTACATGAGGGAACATATGAATAAGTAGGAAACTTGATTCAAATGTGAGGATCATAAAAGATACAAGGGAAAGGATTTGGTAATGTTACCAAAGAATAAAGGGAAACCCAGGGCCAGCCCCACTACTAGGTAGTGTGAGGTCACTGCCCTAGGCAGCTGATTTGGGATGCAATTAAATGGCAGGAAATTGTTAATTCTTCTTCTTCTTGGTGGTTTTTGTGCCTCACACATATGTGCTCTGCGCCTGCATGGAGCCTAGATTCAGGAAAATTCCATAGCTGAAAATTTTGTCGGGAACCCTCCCCTACCATCCCACTATACATGTCCAGAGGGTTTCCGCCCCTTCTTTCAGTTCTTCTTCGACCGCCATTGCGGCTGTCTCACCTGGAGCATGTTCATATTTTGATTGTGTCTTAAATGAAAATAGCTGATGGGTTTTTTCCCCAGCTTTTTCTATCCTACTATCATATATTCTGTTTTTAAAAATATTTTTTACTTGTTTTCATTGAGTTTAATTGTTGATTTTAGCGATCAGGGGGCACATGGCGCTTCAGGTCCCTTTTAGAAAATGTACCCGAGGTGGGAGCAAACTGCCACCATCAGATGGGCATAACTTATGTTTTCTTTATCTCAGAGAGGGACATAAAGTTGAAGCCTGCCCAAATTGCCAAGCCTTTTCCAAGCTAATGTGCTGGCACTGTGCCGACTGACTTCAAGCCGAACTGTGGAAACACCTCAATGGTGTCAACTTGAATTTAAGAGCGCCGTGAAGACTGATCTCTTCCGGCAGACTTACCTAGTTGAATTTTAAGATGTTTTTAATAATGTATTAATTTTATTTGTTTTTAATGTTCTATCTATTTTATAGTCTTTGTATTTATATTTATTGTTGTTCCCCGCCTTAATCCGGAGGGAGAGGCGGGTAATAAATAAATAAATAAATTATTATTATTATTATAACTTCAGACACGGTACAGCAAACACATCGAAATGTGTCTGCCATGGTGGGATCATTGCCTTCTCCAAACACAGAGGAACGCAGAGATACTGCCCTGATGCCAAAAAATGTCAAAAATGCCAAAAAAATGTCAAAGAAGGCACATACGCCTAAGTCAACAGACCCACAGAAAAAGAAAAAGGAGGAATCAACAAGTCCTTTTCTGCCTCATGCTGAAATAACTTGGCTGGCATTACATCAGGGAACTAGGCATTACAGTCAATATGTCATTTTGACTGGAGGGAACTCGGGGTAATGAGTGGTGAAAATTCCTAAAAGAAGAGTCAAGATAGAAAGCAAGGAGAAAGAATGGAAATCTTGGAGCATCATGTGGAACAGAAGGGCTTGGAATGAGGCAAACAGCATGGTGTGGAGAAGATAAAAGATAAAAATGTTCCAATACATTTTAACTTCAGGAGATCAAGATGGTAACAGCAGTGATTTCAACAGTGATTGAATTACATTTAGAAGTTCCTCTGTTCTGCTAGCAATACAAACAGATACTTGTGATAAAGGGGTTGTTATGGTATTTTAAATATAACTGTATATATCTTGGCTTTGTTGTTTCATCATCTCATCTTACAATCTAATGTAAACTCTTAAGATACTGTTTTCCTTTTTCTAGGACCGCTGGTTTTGGCGTCTCCGTAACAATCGTGTGCAAGAAGGTTACCCCATGCAGATTGAACAGTTCTGGAAAGGGCTCCCTGCAAAAGTTGATGCTGCCTATGAAAGATCTGATGGAAAATTTGTTTTCTTTAAAGGTAAATATTTGAGTTTGTATCCAGAATTGTCGTTCTGTTTGAAGGACACGCGCAGGGCTGCCGTGGGGAGGAAGGGACACAGACATTCTGTTCTGCCAGTAATACCCTTCTGTTGGTGGAACAACAATTCTGGATCCAACCTTTAGTTTTTAAAATTAATTTAATAGAAATAATTCTACTGTAATATGCATCCACCAAATTAACAAGTTAAACTAAAACATTTCACCTGGTCATCAGGTGTACCAGCCACCCCGCTGCCTATCAGACTCCCTGGCCGAGCTCACAGAACTGGTCTCGGAGCTGGTGTTGGATTCGCCCAGGCTTTTGGTCCTGGGCGATTTCAACATCCCATTCGGGGCCAGTTTGTCAGGTGGAGCTTGGGAGTTCATGGCATCCATGACAAACATGGGCCTATCCCAATTGGTCTCTGGACCCACACATTCAGCAGGTCACACCCTCGATGCCGGATCTGTGAACGGAGGTATTGAATACCTCCGAATTGTCATGGACAGACCATTTTCTGGTCAGGGTTAGTATCACGGCTACCACCCGCCCCTGCAGGGGTGGCGGACCTATTAAGATGGTCTGCCCTCAAAGGCTGATGGATCCTTCTGGATTCCAGAAAGCCTTGGAGGGTTCAGTGGCTAGTATTGTCGACGATCCTGTAGAAGCCCTGGTCAATAGATGGAATCAAGACCTAACTAGGGCTATTGACATGATCGCCCCCAAATGTCTTCTCTGGCCCGCTTCTAATAGGGCGCCCTGGTATACAGAAGACCTCAGAGAGTTGAAGCGGAAAGGACAACGACTGGAGCGCCGATGGCAGAAAACTCGACTTATATCCGACAAGACACGACATAGAGAACATCTTCGTTTCTATAGGGTGGCAATATGTGCAGCGAAGAAAGCTTTCTTCTCTGCACGCATTGCGTCTGCGAATTCACGTCCAGCAGAACTGTTCAGGGTGGTGAGGGGTCTAACCCAGGTACCTTCTCCCCTGATTCCGATTTTAGAGCCTTCGGTAGTTTGCTGTGATGCCTTTAACGATCATTTCTCAGATAAAATCACTTGGATAAGAGCCGACTTAGATGCCATTGTTATAGCAGAGGCTGACAGTGGAGTGTCCAGCGACTCCGCGAGTAGGATGACACTTGATCAGTTTCAGTTGGTGAGTACCGAGGATGTGGACAAGGTACTTGGATGTGTGAGGAGGATGGCTTGCCCTCTTGATCCCTGTCCTTCTTGGCTGGTTGTCCAGGGAGGAGATGCAGTTAGATCACATCTACAACATATCATTAATGCATCTCTCAGGGAGGGGAGCTTTCCATCATGTTTAAAAGAGGCGGTGGTAAGGCCGCTTCTAAAAAAGCCCTCCCTGGATCCCCTGGACCTTAATAACTACAGGCCAGTATCAAATCTTCAATTTTTGGGCAAGGTGATCGAGAGGGCAGTTGCCTTTCAACTCCAGGCAGTCTTGGATGACACTGATTTCCTAGACCCATTTCAAACCGGCTTCAGGGCAGGATACGGAGTTGAGACCGCTTGGGTCGCCTTAGTGGATGATCTACGCCTGAGTATTGACAGGGGGAGTGTGTCCCTGCTGGTACTCCTGGACCTCTCAGCGGCTTTCAATACCATCGACCATGGTATCCTTCTGGAGCGCCTGGAGGGATTGGGAATCGGGGGCACTGTGCTTCAGTGGTTCCGGTCCTCTCGGGCAGGTTCCAGATGGTGATGCTTGGGGATAGCTGCTCTTCAAAGAAGGAGCTGCTATGTGGTGTACCACAAGGTGCCATCCTTTCCCCAATGCTGTTTAACATTTACATGAAACCGCTGGGAGAGATCATCCGGAGGCATGGGACGGGGTGCTAACAATACGCTGATGACACCCAAATATATTTCTCTATGCCTTCGACAACATCATCAGCTAAGGATAGTGTGTCTCCTCTGAATGAATGCTTGGAGGCGGTAATGGGCTGGATGAGGAAAAACAAACTGAAGCTGAATCCAGACAAGACGGAGGTGCTCACTGTCAAAGGCCCCAACCTGGGTTTGGAGGTGTGTCAACCAGTTCTGGATAGGGTTACACCCCCCCCCCCCGAAAGATTGTGTTCGCAGCTTGGGGGTACTCCTGGATCCGTCGCTCCAAATGATAGCTCAGATTGATGCGACGGCCAGGAGTGCCTACTATCAGCTTCGGCTGATACGCCAGCTGCGCCCCTTCCTAGAGTTGGAAGACCTAAAGACGGTAGTGCACGCGCTAGTAACTTCGAGGCTTGACTTTTGCAATGCGCTGTACATAGGGCTACCTTTGTGCCTAGTCCGGAAACTTCAACTTGTTCAAAATATGGCAGCCAGGTTGGTCAGCGGTACACCTAGGGGTGACCACATTACACCAGTTTTAAAATCACTTCATTGGCTGCCAGTCAGTTTTCGGGCGAAGTATAAAGTGTTGGTTATTACCTTTAAAGCCCTACATGGTTTGGGCCTAGGCTACCTGCGGGATCGCCTTCTCCCGTACAATCCGCCCCGTACACTTAGGTCCTCTGGGAAGAACTTACTCAAGCCAGCCAGAACTAGGCTGGCGAGTGTTACCCAGAGGACCTTCTCTTCCATCGCTCCCAGACTATGGAATGGTCTGCCGGAGGAGATTAGACAAATTAGCAGTCTTCATGAATTTAAGAGAGTCATGAGGACTGCTCTCTTCTGGCAGGCCTATCCGGATGAGTTTTAAGATGTTTTAATGATGTATTTTTTCTTGTTTTTAAAATTTTTAACTGTTTGTGATTCTTGTGTTTTATATTGTTGTTGTTCCCCGCCTCGATCCAAAGGGAGAGGCGGGTTATAAATAATAATAATAATAATAATTATTATTATTATTATTATTATTATTATTAAGAAAGCTTCACTCTGGTATTTCATCCATTTCATTTTGGGGGTACTATTACAAGTGGTATCCATGACATATGGAGGATTAATTGTTACAAAATAAAGGCCTTGTTCAGACGACACTTGGGGAAGGGTGGTTAGGCTAACCATGCTGCATGGTGGTTAACACTAACCACTATGTGCGCTACTGCCAGGCGACCATTTAACCACCCTATGCAGCATGATTAACCTACCACTTCCTAAACACCTACCATCAGTCAGAATCCTGCAGTTCTCTGGCCACTTCCTCCTGCATCCCAGAATCCTTAGCGGCCCAGACTGCTGACAGTGGCCATTACAGGCCCATGCTACAGTGGCCATTTTTTAATCTTCGGGAAAAATGCAAAAAACAGGAAAAGGAAAAAAAACTGGCAAAAAATGTGGATTTGTGCACTAGCGCACTTGTGCTAATATGCAAATGTGCTTTTTGTCCTTTTTTTTTTTTTAAAGGTTTTCCCAAACAAAGACAATTGATTCCATTGACAGGGACAGCACAGCTAATGGCCAAGGGTGAGATCACCCATTTCGACCATAGAGATCCAGCAGGAGCAGCAGGGCCATTTTCAGCTACTCTTGCCTAGAAGCTCTGTGGTAGTGCTTGGTTAACCACAGTGGCCTTTTCAAACGACATGCTAAGCCATGTTTAGGGCCTCTAATCCTTTTGAAGCGCATGGTTAGTGAGGGTGGTTACATCATGGGTCCATAGCTCAATAGTAGAACATCTGCTTTGCATGCAGAAGATCCCAGGTTCAATCCCTGGTATCTCCAGGTAGGGCTAGGAAAAGAATCCTACATGTAACCCTGGGGAGCTGCTGCTAGTCAGTGTTGACAATACAAGGCTAGAAGGACAAATGGTCTGAATCAGTATAAGGCAGCTTTCTATGTAGCCACCATGATTAGGAAAAATGCTGTTCAGATGACATGCTCAGCCATCATGGTTAGCTCAGAATGCGTAACCATCATGGCTTAGTGTGTTGTCTGAGCAGGGCCTAAGTTTAAAAGCACATGCCCAAGATAACATGTGCTTACACGAAGCATTATCATTTCATCTTCACAAGAAGCCCAAACTTCTGCGTAACTTCAGTACTGGGCATGTTATTTTTATCAAGTTCTACAATAGTATTTCTGGGTGTCAGTTTGCCACATCCTTAGTATACATTACTGGAACAGGATTGCAAATAGCATAGTAGGTAGGAAGAGTGAGGAGCAAATACTCATAGGCATTGGGAGAAACAGGTAGGGTGTGTCAGAGAAGAGGAACGTAGGAGAAATTAGGAAATCCTGATTAACAGAGATGTAGTAGTTATAGAACAATGAGGGATGAAGGTTAAAGCAGTGGTGGGTGAAGGAATTGTTGGAATAGGGAGGTCTGGAACATAAAGAGGGTCTCAGTGGTGCAAAGATCACTGAATATAGGCACGAAGTGCATGAAAAGCCTTTGCAGTGATGTGGAGCTGTCCAAGACATTCTGTCTAATTGAGCAGATACTGAAGGTTGCTCTCAGCAGAGAGAGGAAAGGAAAATATTATTAATAGTGAAGGGGAGGAGGAAGCAAGAGTTGTAGGCCATTAGGGACATCCTGGAAATTGCACTTTGAGGCATTTGGAAGGATTGGAGCAGTGAACAGGAAGAAAATGAGAACAGTTGGAAATGAAAGTCTTCTTTGAATGATGAGAAAGGAAGGTGCAGGAAAGGCCTCTGTCACTGTCCTTCGTCTTGGGAGCAATGTAACTTCTTTGTAAAAGAAGAGGAATTTAAATGCTAAATTGTGCTGCTTAGGATACAGGGTGTAACACATACATCCACAAGAGTAGATGGGACATTTTTGAAGTCTGTTTCTTTGAGCATCAAACTGGAACGTACGAAGCCAATGCTGAAAAATTAAGAGAGTTCCTTGTTGGAATTTACTCCAGGTTTTCCTGTGTGTCTTTGCCTATCCCATAGCCATCTAAAAAATAGGCAATAAGAGGAGGAAACAATAGGAAAGCTTATCTTGCCTTACTGAACTTGAAAGGCAGTGTTGCATAATACAAACCTTTCTTGCTAAATAAATACATAAATGTGTAGGAAAGCAATTCTTTGTTAAAAGCACACATAACCTTTGGATGCTCTCCCTCATCATTTGAACAAACAGGGAGATATTGACTATTTAATAGAAGCATTTAATGTTTTGATCTACTTTCTAAACTTTTAGTAGAAAAACTTGAAAATTGCCACATTAAGCAGTTATTTGTTTTATGTTCATTTATTAACTACAATTTCTATACCGCCCAATAGCTGAAGCTCTCTGGGTAGCTCACCAGATAGGTTATAATTTTGTTTGGCAAGTGGTAATCATAGCTTCCTGTCTAGTCAACCTCTGACTTTGAGATTAGAAAACATTCATATTAATTACTTGTATTAGTTTTCAGTAAATATATGTTCTCTCTTCCTCTCTTGTCTAGGAGATAAATACTGGGTTTTTAAGGAGGTGACGGCAGAGCCAGGGTACCCACATAGCCTGGTGGAGCTGGGCAACTGTCTTCCCCGGGAAGGGATTGACACAGCTTTACGGTGGGAACCTGTAGGCAAAACATATTTCTTCAAAGGAGACCGATATTGGAGGTATAATGAAGACAAGAGAGCAACAGATCCAGGCTATCCCAAACCCATCACTGTATGGAAAGGGATCCCTCAATCTCCCCAAGGAGCTTTTGTCAGCAAAGAAGGCTGTACGTATTAACCATGTTGCTTACGTATCAGTTCAGTAGCATTTGTTACATTGACCTTTTGATGAACTTTGCATTCAGGCTGCATTAAAGCCTGACCATTCACCAGACAGACAGACATATGTGGTTATGGGCAGATTCCCTGCCCATGCAGCACATATTCTCAAGGTAAACTTGAAGCAGACCTTTCCTTACTAGTATACAGTATGCTTCCTAACTAGGTGATTGTTTGGATTTCATCTAGGAGTTTTCCCTCTGATCTTAAATAACTAATGGATGCTTATTCCTATTTCCCATTGAGCCATTTTTCTTTGCACGGGGAGATTTAAGACAACAAATTATTTTTACTTTGTCATCCAATTTATAATACAGGCTATCTGTATTCCCCATATGGCCCTCAGCAATTGAGCAAGGTGGTTGCTTGTACAGAATCTTTTCCTGTCTGCATGCCTTTGTAACTTGTGAATAACACAGAATGAAGTAATCTCTGCTTTCTTTTTCAGTTTATACCTACTTTTATAAAGGTAAGGAATATTGGAAGTTCGATAACCAGAGGCTGACTGTGGAGCCAGGTTATCCCAGGTCAATCCTCAAAGATTGGATGGGATGCAACCAAAAGGAGGTTGAACGAAGCAAAGACCGGCGCCTCTCTCATGATGATGTGGATATTATGGTGACTATAAATGATGTGCCTGGCACTGTCAATGCAATTGCAGTTGTGATCCCCTGCATTTTATCTCTGTGTATCCTTGTCCTGGTATACACAATCTTCCAGTTCAAGAACAAAGAGGTCCAGCAAAGCGTGACCTACTACAGACGACCTGTCCAAGAATGGGTATGACAGGCTCAGCAGCTCATTTGGATCCACACGATGACAGTGATGGGCTGCAGACATAAAAAAGGGGGGAATCAAAGGATAGCCTGCCAAACAAACAAGCAAACACAAAACTCTTCAAGAGATTAGATGAGTCAGATAGAATTCTGGGACTTAAAAGAACGAAAACAAAAAACAACTAAACCCAGGTGGCCTTGCACGGTAGAGCCGCTTTCCTTCTGACTGTCTGCCTCAGTGCCGTGTATGTCTCGGTGTGACATTTTTCACCAACCCACTCAATGAGTGTCGGAGACCTCAAGAGGAGTTTGCTTCAACCTTTTTTCAATCCACCTGAGCAATCTTCTTCAGTGCCCTCTTTTAAACCCAGCATTTGCCAGTGTAGCCAACCACCACTCAATGAGTTGTTTTTTTTCTACACTTGTCTCTTAAAAAAAGGTAATTCTGTGGTACACAAAAGGAACACTTCAGTACCTTCTGAAGAAGACATTCTGAGGCTGAATCATTCTGAAAGATTTTAATTTATTACAGGAACCAGGCAATTACCTGGATACCATTTTTCCAATACCTGCTGGTCAGATGTTTTGTACATTCATGGTAATTAGCTGATGTTGCCACTCTGCAACAGGAGATACACGTAAAGAGCTTTTAGGAAGTAATTCTGTGTAGACCACAACTTCAAACAGCTCTAAAGCCAGATCAAATCACAACAGCAAGTCACAGAACCGAAATTCTGAATTCAACCATAGTCTGAAAGACTACACAATTGGTTCAAACACTAATAATGTGAATGCAGATCTTAATACTCTTGTTTTTAAGAACCTGTCATGTAATTAATATTTAAATGTCATGTTACCACAATTTTAAGTTGGCAACAATAAATTAATTGTTACCATTATAAGATTAAATATAAGTTCTCTGATATTTTCATTTGTTTACATCAGGAAAAGTGGTGTGTATGTTAGGATGCTGACATTTCTTCAGTGACATTGCAATGAGAATTTTGTTCATAGTAATGAAGTTTACAGTGATGGAAAGAGGAGGCATAAATCGCGAAATTCATGTTTGAAGTTATCCTGAAACTTGCAATGTAGAAACTTGATAATCTGGGATGAATTAAAGGTAACTTTACATCCATGGGCAGTATTCTGTTCGGCACTAGCGCTAACGTAAATGACATTGTGCTAGCATACGCTACCTCTAGCATTTGCTGACACGTCCAGTTTCCCTGCAAAACTCGTCACACTAGCAACTATTGGCTTGCGCTAGAGATAGCTTATGCTAGCACAACGTAATTTACGTTAGCACTAGTGCTGAAAAGAATACTTCCACAAATACTTCTCCAGAATGTGAAATGTCAGTGAAATTGATCCAGTGTCTGGAAGGGAACAGATGAAAGATAACATACCTACCCTTTTCTCCCTCCCTCCAGCAGTTCACCTCCTGCAAAACCTCTTCTGAGAGTTGTAGGATCCTGCTGAATGGAGGGATCCTTGAAAATTGAGAGGCAACTTTTGAGAGATTTCCCCCAAGGTGCGTCTGCCCTATTTTCAGGGATTCCCTCCCCTTTACCCCATGCCACAGCCCACCTCATTCAGCAGGAGCTGCTGACCCTCAGAAGAGCCATTTGGATGGTTGCCTGCCCCCTTCTACACACTTTTCTCTGGATCCAATCCAGTCTTTTTTGTTATGAACATTTCAGCGATCGATTCATACAATAATGGTATGAATATTTGTATCTTTAAAAGTGAAGATAAAAGTGCATGGGTTTTTTTTAACAGTGATGCAGTATAGGATATTTGATCGTTATAATCTTGATGGCTTCATAAAAACTGTCCAGCCAGGCTTTCCATGTAGTTATAAAAACTACTATGTCAGTCTTGTTCAAAGGCTGGACAAACTAAGGCTGCAATCTTATACCCACATACCTGGGTATAAATAAGCCCATTTGATTTCAATGGGAATTATTTCTGAGTAGAAATGTGTAAGATTGTGCTGTAAATTGGGTTATTTCCAGGTAGTGGCTTTTTGACATTCTAGTTGGACAGGCATTATCCTTTTTTATATCTTTCTCTACTCTGACATTCCTAAATGATAGGAATGTTATTGGAGGCAAATGTTTGGGACATAATTTTTAATTTTATAGCACAAATTCAAGACAACTGCAAAAATGCTTATGTAATTAATTAAACAAGTTGGAATGTTTTGTGTTAAGTTAGTTAAGGACATTCACACCATGTAGGTATTTGTATGTGTTGCTCATGTTTGAATTATTATTATTATTATTATTATTATTATTATTATTATTATTATTTTCTAACCCGCCTCTCCCTCCGGATCGAGGCGGGGAACAACAATAAATATAAATACAAGGACCATAAAATAGATAAAACACTAAAAACAAATAAAAACTAATACATTAAAAACATCTTAAAATTCAACTGGGTAGGCCTGCCAGAAGAGATCAGTCTTCATGGCTCTCATAAATTCAAGGAGACTGCTAATTTGTAGAATCTCCTCCAGCAGGCCATTCCACAGTCTGGGAGCAGCAGAAGAGAAGGTCCTCTGGGTAACACTCGTCAGCCTAGTTCTGGCTGATTGGAGTAAATTCTTCCCAGAGGACCTGAGTGTGTGGGGCGGATTATATGGGAGAAGGCGATCCCGCAGGTAACCTGGACCCAAACAATGTAGGGCTTTAAAGGTAATAACCAACACTTTATACTTTGCCCAGAAACTAATTGGCAGCCAGTGGAGTGATTTTAGGATTGGTGTAATATGGTCACTCCTAGGTGTACCGGTGACCAACCTGGCTGCCATATTTTGCACTAGTTGAAGTTTCCGGACTAGGCACAAAGGTAGCCCTATGTACAGAGCATTGCAGAAGTCAAGCCTTGAAGTTACCAGTGTGTGCACTACCATTTTTAGGTCTTCCAACTCTAGGAAGGGGTGCAGCAGGCGTATCAGCCGAAGCTGATAGTAGGCACTCCTTGCTGTCGCATCTATCTGGGCTGTCATTTGGAGCAATGGATCCAGGAGTACCCACAAGCTACGAATACAGTCTTTCAGGGGTGTGTGTAACCCCATCCAGAACTGGTTGACACACCTCCAAACCCAGGTTGGGGCCTTTGACAGCAAGAACCTACGTCTTGTCTGGATTCAGCTTCAGTTTATTTTTCCTCATCCAGCCTATTACCGCCTCCAGGCATTCATTCAGAGGAGACACACTATCCTTAGCTGACGACTTTGTCGAAGGCATAGAGAAATACATTTGGGTGTCATCAGCGTACTGATAGCACTCCGCCCCATGCCTCCGGATGATCTCTCCCAGCGGTTTCATATAAATGTTAAACAGCACTGGGGAAAGGATGGCACCTTGTGGTACACCACATAGCAGCTCCTTCTTTGAAGAGCAGCTATCCCCAAGCATCACCATCTGGAACCTGCCCGAGAGGACCGGAACCACTGAAGCACAGTGCCCCCGATTCCCAATCCCTCCAGGCGTTCCAGAAGGATACCATAGTCGATGGTATCAACCACCACTGAGAGGTCCAGGCATACCAACAGGGACACACTCCCCGTCAATACTCAGGTGTAGATCATCCACTAAGGCGACCATAGCGGTCTCAACTCTGTATCCTGCTCTGAAGCCGGTTTGAAATGGGTCTAGAAAATCTGTATCATCCAAAACTGCTTGGAGTTGGAAGGCAACCGCCCTCTCGATCACCTTGCCCAAAAATGGAGGGTTTGATACCAGCCTATAGTTATTAAGGTCCAGGGAGGGCTTTTTTTAAAGTGGCCGTACTACCGCATCTTTTAAACTTGTTGGAAAACTCCCCTCCCTGAGAGATGCATTAATAATATGTTGTAGATGAGATCTAACTGCATCTCCTCTCTGGGCGACCAGCCAAGGACAGGGATCGAGCAGGCAAGTTGTCTTCCTCACTCACCCAAGCAGCTTGTCCATGTCCTTGGTACTCATGAACTGAAATTGATTCAGTGTAATTCTACACGCGGAGTTACCGGACACTCCATTGTCAGCTTCTGCTATAATGACAGCATCTAAGTTGGCTCTTATCCGAGAGATTTTATCTGAGAAATGGTCATTAAAGGCATCACAGTGAACTGCCAAAGGCTCTAAAATCGGGTTCGGAGGGGAAGGTGCCTGAGTTAGATCCCTCACCACCCTGAACAGTTCTGCTGGATGCGAGTTTGCAGATGCAATGCGTGCAGAGAAGAAAGCTTTCTTTGCTGCACGTATTGCTACTCCATAGGAACAAAGATGTTCTCTATGTCATGTCTTTGTCGTCATTGTCCTTCCCACTTCAACTTCCTGAGCTCTTCAGTATACCAAGATGCCCGGTTAGAAGAGGGTTGGAGAGGATGTTTGGGGTCGATCGGGTCAATAGCCCTTGTTAGATCTTGATTCCATCTGTTAACCAGGGCTTCTACAGGATTGTCAACGATACCAGCCATACAACCCTCTAAGGCTTCCTGGAATCCAAGAGGATCCATCAGCCTTCGAGGGCGGACCATCTTAATCGGTCCACCACCCTTGCAGGGGCGGGTGGTAGCCGTGATACTAACCCTGACCAGAAAATGATCTGTCCATGACAACACGGAGGTATTTATCACCTCCGCCCACAGATCTCTCTGTTTGGAACTGAAGACAGCATCGAGGGTGTGACCTGCTGAATGTGTAGGTCCAGAGACCAATTGGGATAGGCCCATGTTTGTCATGGATGCCATGAACTCCCGAGCTGCACCTGACATACTGGTCCCGAATGAGATGCTGAAGTCACACAAGACCAAAAGCCTGGGCGAATCCAACACCAGCTCCGAGACCAGTTCCGTGAGCTCGGCCAGGGAGTCTTTTAGGCAACAGGGTGGCCGGTACACTAACAGAATTCCTAGTCTATACCTGGTCTTCAGATACAGGTACACACACTTGATGTAATTCAATTCACGGACAGGAAGTCTGGTCAGGTTAAGGTTATCTTTGTAGACCACAGCTACTCCTCCCCCTTGCCCACTTTCCCTCACCTGCTCACTGACACAGTACCCAGCTGGGAGGTCCTGGGCCCATGTCAGGCCACTGTCATCTCCTAGCCAGATCTCTGTGAAACATATCACAATCCTACATGTGATATGCCAATATGATTACACATGAAAATCTGCATTTGAGATTTTCAAGTTCTTGCATGGAAACATTTTCTAAAATGTGAGGTGGCCCAACTCTTATTGCATTTTTATCCCTTGTGCCAGGGTAGAATTAGATATTATATCATTAGAGATTATATTTGTGTTTGTAATACAGAGTCCTCTTGCAGAAAGAGATTGTTAAGTGGATGGGATGTTTATTTTGCAATTTCACTCTTGACTGTTTTCCCCCAGCTGGGCTCACTTCCATAACACACTTGAGGAAAATGATTTAAGACTATCCAAGAAGGGGTTTGCAGAGATTATATGAATAAAAGAAAGATTAATCACTCCATTTGCCACTACAAGTGCCCCAAAGCCCACATTAGCATTAACAGGGAAATCTAGGATTGAGAACCTGAGCTCCAGCACATTAACAGAGGAATTGGCAGATAATTCCTTTTATATCAACTTATATTTGGGTGAAATGGAGTTCATACTGGATAGACTGTATTTAACAAAAACAAAGCCATGTAAAACTTCAACACTTCACACATTTGATGTTGTCTTGAAAACTCATGTCATAAAAATCCACTTAGTCTGTAAATGATAGAGCACTTTGCCTCTTTTGCTTCTACAGATTAAAGACCAACTCAGAGGATGTGTTCACAGACAAGCATGGTTTTTCAATAGGACAGATTGACTTTTAGCCATAATGTCATGCAATTAACTGCTTTTCTGAAATTAAACATAAAATGCAGAGTATATGTGTGTGTTTGTATGCTGCTGCTATTAGTACCATGAACCTGAATGGCCTGTGAAATAGGGCCTCACATGATGCTGGAATGACAGTGAAATGTAGGTTGATAGCACATGTTCATATGCTTTTTTCAGCATATGCCCAAGTCGTTATTCAATACGTATGGGCATTTCATTGGATCACTACAAAGGCTTTCAAAAGTTATGTTGCAAATCTGGGATTCAGTTGTACTACATTCTTAATATGATTTTATGTGCACACAGACTTAAGCTACATATTACCAAGCTACCTTTTAGCACACGTTTATAGTTGTATGAACTGGCCCAAGCATGGCTACTGCACTGGAATGACATCAGCTGACATGCATAAAATTGCCAGACTAAATACTTTAAATATATCTACAAATGATGTAACTGTATTGTATAGCGATCTGTAAAATTGATTCTAAACCATCTTTTGCCAATGATGCAGTAAGAACAATCCTATCAGTAGGTGGGGGTGAGCTCTGGGGAAGTGAAAATTCCCAAATTCTGCCAAGCTTGCAGCCAAAAGGAGGGAGAAGCGCTGTTTCTGCCGCTGGACTGGGCCGGGGTAAAGTGCCCTTTACAGGCCTGGTTTTTAAAATGAATTTCCTCCTGTTGGTTTCCAATGGGAAGTAATTAACCTACACCACCTCCATCGCTAGCATAAAACTGTACTAGTCTGAGGATGAGCCCAGAGTCTAGGAGGGCTGTGGATCGCCTCCCAGCACACTCCCAACATACCTCCTTCCCCACACCACAGAAACCCTGGCCACAGATGTTTCTGAAGCAGTTGGATATGTGTGTATGCCATCAGATCCCCCCCTCCTATGGCAGACCTCTCTCCCTGCCCTCAGAGCCCATAGGATGCCCCCCACACACACCATAGGGTTGCAGCCTGGAGTATTTACTTTAAAAATGCTGAAAACATTAATGAAAGAAAGCTCAGATGCCTTGAGAGCTATTGCTATCGTGTTTAAACTCCCAGTGTTAATAGCAGATAGGTCCTAACCCTACCATGCAAGCTACCAATGTAGCACAATCCCAACAGGCAAATAAAGTGTTACACAAAGTACTATGCTCATGCTTGGTGGATAGAAGTACAGAACCTCCTTATAGCTTATAGGCAAAACACCCCAACATTTGTTGTTTCAGAACATCCACTTATTTTAGGGATGATATAAGGTACGAACTCTAATTACAAGGGTCAATGGAATTTTAAAAATTATTGTACCGCTGCTGTGAAACGCTTCTTGGCAGATATTTGGTCTTGCACTAGTACTTAATTTAATCTTACAGTGTTGTTCTATCAATGAGCTGCCATAAATTCCCATCCCTTTAAACTCTGGGCAAGATTAAACTTTATAAGATCACTTGATTAGTCCTTAATCTACATGATTCTAAACAATCTAAATCTAATTATGCTGTAATACAGTCCAAAGGCAAATGTTCATTAAATCAACTGCCAACACATTTATTAAAGAAGTTTGTCACCTTTTTTTAAGGGTTACAATCTTGTCAAGATGAATTTTAAAATAAACACCTGTCATGGCATTTGTAGCACATGTGTTTGTTTCCAACCTCTCTAAAAATCTACTTGAAGGCTGACTAGTTCCAGTAAATCTGTCAATGTCTCAAGATGCAAATTTAAGGCAGCTTATTTTTATTTATTGCTAGAAGTTTTTAAACTGAAACATTTTGCTTTTCTTCACTCTCTCATATTCTTCACTCTCTCATATCATATTGATATGATATCTCATATCAGCTGGATTCTATCTCCCACAAATGGGACATAGTAGACATGTTTTTCTCCTTTTTCCACATTCTTGATATTAAAAAAACCCAAATTGGTTATTACCTAATTCCCTTGCTCACCTGGGGTTGCACTCAATATTAGTCTAACTTACGCCCTATTCATGTCAATGGCTCTACTCTAAGTAGGATACATCACATACTGCCCTTAGCCTTAGGGATGCTACACCATCAGTTTTGCTAATAATTGGTTGGCACAACCAGTTTAACATAGTTTATTTAAGAGCTGCTGCTTTGGAGTTACATTTGCGATACAAAGAGCAGTCAAGCTGCAGTGAACCATGGCTACACTCTAAGGCAGGGCTGGGCAACATGTGGCCCTTCAGATGTTTTGGCCTACAACTCCCATTAGCCCTAGGCAGTATACTGCTGGGCAGGGCTGGATCC
The DNA here is from genome assembly GCA_029215795.1 of Anniella stebbinsi. NCBI lineage: Eukaryota > Metazoa > Chordata > Lepidosauria > Squamata > Anniellidae > Anniella > Anniella stebbinsi. Next base: position 40,579,283 of record JARDYH010000004.1, on the reverse strand, counting down.
CCCATTGTGCTGAGTAAGCTGCACCATCTACTTGGGTCCCATGCTATGGTTTAACTGTGGAAAATGAGTGACTGCTTCCTGCCCATAGTAGCTGGTCCACCATAGCAAGATGGGAGCACTGACCATGTTCCCAGGGAGGATGGGTTGGTTTTACCAGATGAGACCATTAGCATGGCTAAAGCCTGATCTACACTTTACATCCATTGAGATGGCAAGTCAAGGTAGTAACATGTTGGACTGCTGCATGTTTAACACCTTCAGAGTGTTAAAAAAGGCTTAGAACACAAGGAGGCAGATATTCTGGCCTAGAACTCCTATCAGCTCCAGCTAACTTAGCTAATGGGAAGGGATCATGGGAATTGTAGGCCAAAGCACCTGGAGAGTCCCAAGCTCCTGCCCTAAAGCATACACAAATCCGTCTTTGGAGCATTTTGTCAATGGCAATTTCAAACTTAGAAGAAGCACTTTTTTAAGACTAGAGAAGGATGTATTTTTTTTGGTACGTTGTCAGTAAGGAAGTACTACATCTACAGATAAGTTTTCAATGGTTGGTACTAAAATGCTTAAGGCTGTAATCCTACACACACTTACCTGGGAAAAGCGTGGACACGCATAGGATTGCTTACCTATCTTTGTTGCTGTCTTACAAGCATGTAAGATCTGCTTCCAACACACACCTCCCCTTCCATCTAGATATGCAATGTGAGCTAAATGCAGTAGAGACTGGTTAGAGTATGTCAAATCAGCACCATACTTACTACACAGTATCATCCCCAAGCAGATGGCTGTTTTGGTAAGGAATACACAGCCAATGGGGAAAATGTGATAAGCAAAGTGCATAATAAGCAGCACTGTTAGCCAGTTAAATTACACTAATTTGAAGGAGAGAAAAAATAATAGGTATGCACTGATGTTAGGGAGCCAGAACAATTAATTATTAGGGCCCTACAGAAGGCTTTCAAGTACAGAACAGATATGACATGTTAAGAGATTTTTCAGTTCCTAACCCTTACACTCAACAGCCATAATAATTTTTCTCATTTTAACATTTATTAGAACTTTAACTGCCTTTGACATTATGCCTCTTCATTGACACCCACAGCCCCAAAACAGAAAAGTAGAGTAGCTCACAGTGGACTTGGTGCTTAAGACACAGCAGAGCAGATCGATATGACTGAACTGTTAAGAATATGCATGCAATTAACAGCTCAAAAGAAATTCCTTTCCGTTAGCCCTATCTCCCCCTGCGATGGAAAAGGGTCACTAAACACTGGATAACAGCATCCTTTTTAGTGACTTAAGCAGAGTCCTTGACCATGATAGATAAGGGCTACTGGCATTTCAGAGCACTGGTAGTGCCAATGCCAGCTGGCTTTACAGAATGCATGGCTTCTCCAAGCTTTTAAAAAGTGAATGGATGGCTACTGAATAGATGCAAGATAGTAACACTAGGGGGTTTAGCTATGCTAGTCTGCTGGCTATGTAAAAGCTATCCTGAAAAGCTGCAAACTGAACATACTGGTGAACAAAGAACAATGACTGCCCTTTTGTTTAAATCATTATTGCAAGTAACCATTGCCTTTTAAAGATACGCCTCACAAGTTGTAAACATTGATCATCTCATGAATAAAGAAAAGCAAAATAACACATTAACAAAATAACAAAAAGGGACACGTGAGTGTTTTCTCATTCAGTCTTGTTCGCCAAAGAAAGTTTATAACATTGTCGTTTTGAAACGTTGATTGTGATGTAGCCCTCCTTTTCCAGGACTGCAGGAGTACTAAACAAAGCATTTACTTCAGGGTGCAGTCAAGATCATAAACTGGCTTCTGCAGGAGTCAGGAAGCACATCATGTCAAGCTATAAAAGGAAACAGAAATTAAGGTTAGCCAAAAATACTTAAAGGGCTCCATCAAGGTTGTCTTATTTTCATACCTGTCCTCTAAAAATAAGGGAAGTTCCAATGAGACTTCAAAACCTGTCACACATACTGGAATGAACACTGAAGGGAGCTAATCGGATGCATGTAGAAACATTAGTTGTAGAGCTAGAAAGAGGAGTCCACCATTCTGTGTACATAAGTGCCAGTGTTGAATTTGCATTCTGATCAGATCAACTGACATGCCATGTAAATACAGGCAGCCCAATGGCTTTCTACTGCATTCGCTGCCTTTTGGCAATTTTATAAATCAGCAATAAAGCACAATGTGCCCATACTGGTAACAGTTCCAAGCAGGGTGGGAGTTTTTAAAACTTTCAAGAACAATAATCTTGAAAGAATCAGGTCATGGAAAACTTCAGTCCAATGTTAACAGCTCTACAAAGACTGTGTGTGAGATATACTAATTTCCCCCCTTTGTAAATTTGATAGAAGTGGTTCCTATGAACTGATGATCTTCTGGAAGTAACACAAGGCAACAAAAGTATTATAAGACAACCGAAGAAAGCCAATCGCTACTATTTGCAAGTAGTGGCAGGAAAGCCATATTAGGCAAAATAAAGAGTCCTGCCTGCCCCCCACGTTGATGCGTTGTTTGATTTCAGAGCTAATGAATATTTGACTTACCTGTCAATCAAAGAATCTCTCATAGTGGTAGCAATAGTACTTGGCTGTGATTGATTGAGTTTGAAGACACTCTCAATAACGGATAACTCTGTGCTGGTTGTGTCCAAACCACAGAAGGCACACCAGTCGTTCACAACCATTCCAGCTGCAATCACCTCACTGCCACGGTTAACAGTCCCAGCCTGGTAAGAAAGAGAAAGCCCAGAGGCATTGATTCTCATGAAAGGCTATGAGCATTTATCTCATGCTGTGAAGGTAATAATCAAATTACCATTTGAAGATCAACTCTCATCATATACGATTATCTGTATAATGGATTGGGATTAAGTAATGTTTTTCTAACCAATTTAAAAAGTTGCCTTGAGAACGTTTCAGTGGAAACATAAGATAAATATTTTAAATAAAATATTTAAAGTCAGCAAGAACCAAGGCCTCTAAAACTAGGAAGGCATGTATGAGCTAATTCATGATGTTTTACGGTCATCTCATACATAAAACAGCACAACATGCGGAAGAGCCAGGTGCAAATCTATAATTGAGCTTGCTGAGTGGCCTTGGAGAAGCGACTAGACCTTTGAAAACCATTTATAGCACAAGTGCATGCCCACTGCATGGGACTGAAACATCTTCACTCAAATGCATCATACATACACCCCAACCACTCAGGCGCAAATTACACATTACACAGAGTTCTGCGATTTCTCACCCTTTCTTCTCAGTACCTTCTTAGCTCAAATTCACTGTCTGCAACCTGCTCTTTCAGCCATGGGAAGAAAGATACAGTAAGATATGGGAATACACACCCACCCACCCACCTGGGGTTGGGAAGGCAGATTGTGAAGAGCTAAGAGCTATTTTGAACTGAAAAGGCACACGAGAGAAATAGGTTAAGCAGTCTGTCTCTCTCCTCTCCCTTCCTTCTGTTCAGATGGATTATTTAACTTTTTAAATAATTATGGATAATCATGGATAATCATGGATCTCTGTGATCAGCCTAACCTTTAACATCAATAGCACATTTTGTTGTTCTAATGTTTAAGCTAAATTGCCTGATAGGATTCCAACAGGCAGATGAGTAAGATTAAGTGGCTAAAAGATTATATTAAAAATGGCTTTCTAAAGTTCTCTTTGCAGGATTTCAGGACAAGTGGCAGCAAAGGGATACTAGTCTGCCCACACATGGAAATCCTCGCTTCTGCTCCAGACAGATCTTTCTGAAACTGATTATAATCACGAATACTGTTTATAATCACTAACATTGGCAAAGAAACATCAGCAAGGTTAGTGAGAGCTCACTCATTCGGCTCCAACATGCAAAATGTAGTCAACACAACATACGAATCTTGTAAATAACCCCTAAAAGAGCGGGATGGCATACCCTTGACATATTGTTATTTCATATTTAACTAGTCTTATGTCCAGAGTATATTTTCAAGACTCTCCTGAGCCACCCCCACCCCACTCCAATGCTCTGCATATGCACAGTGGTACTAAAAATATTATCCCCCCATCCACAATTTTCTGTCTTGCAGCATATCTCACATGCCTTTAAGCAGAAGTTACCACAACTATAATCCTTAATTTCTTCCTACTATGTACATTCACCCTATTCATCATTGTTCCTTGTATTTCCTTTATGATTCTCCTATCATGCAATTTTGCTCATGCATTTTTCTGTTTGGGGAAAGGCCAGATTTTACTGCACTTCTACTGGTTGCCCAGCACCATACTGCATAACCAAAGTAGATTTAGTGAGAAATTCAGGAACAACTAAAAATGGCCTTAGAAAGGGATCTCCTGTTGGAATTAACCAAGGTGTGGCTATGATGACACAGTGAGGTATGACCCTGTAGGAGTTGTCCACCCACCCACAAATCCAGTGATGCTACAACATTTCAGAGACTCAGCTTGGCATCTACTTCACAGTATATTACAAGGAAACTGAGCACTCTAAAATCTGAACAGAAAGGATAGTTACCACAAGTGGGACTTGTAACAATGAGGAGAGCTCATCCTGGTCTTCAATGGATGTCTTGGGGTGCACCAGCCCCCCCTGGTTGCTAAAAGCACTATAACTTCCCACCAGCACTTGGTCTGCTACTGTCTGTCTGAATACTTCTACTTTTAGTACATCTGCTAAAATCTCTTCTGTCTCCTGTAAAGAAACAATTAAGAACAACAACTTATCAATTTTAGTTTAACAAATGTAGTACAAACAAATACTTAATATAGGAGCATTGTTGAGGATTAAATTTACAAGTTAATAAACAAGAACTACCATTAATTGTCAGAAGGAAGATCCAAAGTTTGGATGTTAAGACATACCGTCACTGATTTCAAATGAACACTATCAGTTTTCATTGCATTCAATCATAGGGCTTTTTCAGACGACACACTAAGCCATGGTAAGGCTGCTAACCCTTTTTGTAGCAAATGGTTAGTGACCATGTTTTAACTGTGATTATGTAGCCACCATGGTTAGGAATGTTTCATGTGATATGCTAAGTCATGTTTAACACAACACTCTAATCCATAATGTTTATCTCAAAATGTTTAACTACACAGCTGAACAGGGTCATAGATAGATCCTCAGAGAAAGGGATCAACAGTACATCTAGCCTGTGGTCCTTATTGCTAGAAGGAAAGTCCTAATGAGTTTACCCTGAAATGAAAAGCATCTGTGACAACTAGAAGGAAAAGTCATTTTTAATTTCCTTTTTCATCCTATCTGGACCAGAGAGGAGGAGCACTGCTGTCCAGCCTGCATAACAGCCTTTCCATCTCTGCTCCACCAGTTAATTGGGGATGGGGAGAGAAAAAAGCTGAACTGTATAATTAGAGCATGAGTTGATTAAGCTATCATTTACAGCTTGTAAGCCTATTTCAAAACAGTTTCTGGATCTTTAAGTGTTAAAATGTACGTGAAATTATCCGTGAGTCCCAACACTTGAGAAGTGTATCTAGATGCTCCTAATCAAAGAAGCCTAACTGGAGGTTAGTCTCCTTTGCTCTACTACTTAAGTCAACAGAATTATGAGATTTCTCTAGTACTCGCACTGCCCTTGCACAGCACAAGCTGAACTCTACACTGACTCAAAAACAGGATGCCAAATACATAGGCTGGTAGCTTAAGGCAAACACTAAGAAGCACTACTAGAAAACCATTAGTTTAAGTAGCACCAAAATATTTTGTCTTCATTCCATCCAGCACAATTATATTCCAAACTGTAACCCTCACTTTTCCAGATCAAGTACAGCACGGAACTAAGAATTAGAAATGTGTGTTTCTTTAATAGCACTAACTGAAATAATACTATTTTTTCTGGATAATGGCAGCTTTTTAAATAAGTTATAAGTAAAGACATAAAACTTGTCTGCAACTACAGGCTTATTTACAAGTTTGGCTATTCAATCACATGGCTCAGTTCACACAACACATTTCTCAATGGTGGTTTTAGAACTCCACAGTGGAGTTTTTACACCACCGTTGAGAAATGTGTTGTCTGGCGGGAAAGCTACGCAACGGTGATGTTTTTGTTTTAACACTCTACACAACGGTTGTGTTGTGTGGCACCTTCGTTGAGTTTTCCGTTCGGCTGACTTTTCCCACTGGCTACAGAGTTTCCTGGCAAGAGCGGAGAAAGGAGGGAGTGCTGCTCTAGGAGAGCTGTTGGGATTTTTTGGGGTTTGTTTTGCAGCAATGGCGGATGGGATACCATCGGGAGGACCGGAGGAGGAGAGAGGGTGGAGGAATTGTCAATCAAACATCACGATGGATTTTACTCCACTTCACATCACGATGGATTTTACTCCACTTCACAGTAGCCCAGTCACACAACAGTAGAGTTAGAACATATTGTGTGGGGAGTACCCACTAAAAACTCAACCATTGAGTGGAGTTTTCAGACTGCATTGACTAACGTGTTGTCTGAACTGAGCCAATGTCTCACAAACATCTGTGTAATAATTCAAATAGCAAATAATCCTGGGATGTGATCGCATAAATAACAGCAGAGAACTTCTTTTTGGTATGCAAAGAAGTAAGAAACCAGAAATAACATGTGAATGATCAAAGGCAGAGAGCAAAAACATGTGACCAAATACCCTCAAATGCCTTCTCTCTAGTGGAACCGTCCTTTTACTGAGAGAATAGTTGACTGGGCAGATCAACAACTCCCAGGAGTCAGGATTGGAAAACATATGTTCTTTGGCTCTCTAGAGCCTTCACTACACTGTTTATCCATGTTCTAATTCCTTTTTAAGTTTTTGGTCCTCTGCATGTCTCTAATTTCTTCTCTTCAACTTTTTCTACAACTTCCTATCCCAAACATAGTGAGTGGATCAGGCTGCTTAGAAAGACATGTTCAGGAGTGAAGGTCACCTTCACACTTGTCAGCTCAAGGCCCACACTATCAGCCCCAATTATTTTGAAAGGATGATAGAGCTGGCTATAGCAAGGCCCACTGAACTGTTAAAGCTTGCATAAAAGAAAGAAAGAAAGAGGATCTCCTCTAAACTGCTGCTGCTGCTGCTACTAAACATTTACTGGTAACAGCATGCTAATTGCTGAAAATTTCAGATAAAAAACTCATTTACTCTGTCAATGTCTGGATGAACAAGTGCAACATAGTCATTGCATGTAGTGACATTGCCCAAGGCGGATAGACGCTCTTCCACACGCTGGATTCGCACTGTGTCAGGAAGGCAGTTTCGGATGTGCTGAAGCTCTTGGTCTGTGGTATTGTTTGGGACTAATAATCCATGCCTGTTTCCTAAAAGAAAAGAAAAAGACTTGTCTTAAAATTCAGGAATAAAGAGTCTAAATTTCTACCTTCAGTTTCCTCCGTCTCACAAACCCCCAAGCTATAAAAGAAATCCTAGCATTACAGTGCCAAAAGGGAACAAGTAAACATTGAACCCAACCCTTGTAGCATCATCCTTGTTTCTTCCCCCAAACAGACCACAGTGTGCTATAAGAGCTGGTGGATTACAGAAATGCATCCACAAAGCAAATAACTTCAGATATTGCAAGCAAGTAAGCCAAGCCATATATATTATAGGGAACAGACAACCATCTGCCCGCCCCTCCAATTCAGGGCCACATACTACCACCTTCAGAATATCACTTAGAATAATAAATGCAAATATCTATGTAACAAACTAATGCCTGAAACACAAAGTTATTAAGTTATATAAGTTTGTATTTCCCTATTTAAAATATTTATATTCCACCTTTATGCCTGACAACAGGCCTTTAAGGCAGCTTACAGTAAAATTCAGACAAACATATTTTTTTTAATTAGGAGGTGTTGACTAGAAAAGGTGTTGTGCTTCAACTGCTGTTCTTTAAAGTCTCCACGGTGACTACATGGAAAAGCAGTTCCCACCCCAATTTCATTCTTGTGGTTGAAGTATCTCTTCTTGGGTGGCAAGATAATCTGTAGATCTTGATTCTTCCTGAAAGTAGTGGTGACTGGCCAATGATATTAATTTTTTACTCCAGGGGCCTTAAATAACATGTTATTAAGAGCACAATCCTATGCCTCGTTAGATAGAAAAGAGTCCTACAACTCCCTACATGCCCCAGCCAGCCATATCTGACTGGGGTATGCTGGGAGTTGTCAGACCTTTTTCTGTCTAAACATGCAACGGATTGCACCCTAAATTGTAAGAAAAAGAATAAGGACCTTTTTAAAGAGTCCTACTAGAATGACCTCATTCAAAAGGTATTTGGAGAAACATGATAAGTTTATTTCTTATGTCTTAATGCTGCAGTAGTGCTTTGCCCTCTGCCTCAAAACAGGAAACTGGCTAAGGCTACAATGCTAGACCATCTGTATTTTACGAGAAGTCAAATCATCAGTTTGAAGATCGTAACTTACCCACACACATTCTGCCAATTATCCGACATCCAGCAATAGAAGCATGGACTACAGGAATGGTATCAGAAAGCTCTCCTTCAAACACACTATAACACAGAACAAAGTTTTAAAATACAGGTAAGAACATTTTTAAAAAAACCTCTCATCTAATCTAAACAGACTTAAACAAGGCTACATTCTCAAGAACTTTAATACGGAAAAACCTTGTTAGTCTGTTGAGGCAAAAACAAAAGGCCTTGTGGCATCTTGAAATCTAACACATTTTTTATAGCCTAAATAAAGGAGCAGAATGTTACATTTATTTAGCACCCATCGGGGAGATTTTGCTTAACATAAATGCAGTTTAAGAGGCAAATTATGCTTGAACCAGTAAGTAATACAAACTACTAGTAAAAGTCATTAAGGGTACAATCTTATGAATATTTATACAGAAAAATTCCTACAACTCCCAGCATTCCCCAGCCAGCTAGGCCATGTTTTTCTGTCTAAACATGCATAGGATTGTACTCCTATGGTCTTTCAATATTAGGGAAGACCTGTGTACTCTTATTCTCTAAGGGTTAAAAACAGAGGCTCCTAAATGCAGCGAACAAGGAAATGAAAATCCATCACTGGCAGTTAAAGCCACCTTGAAGGATTCTATATAAACAACATCAATTTGGGTGGGGGTGGGGGTGGCAAGGAAACGGTTGCAGTGGCATGAGTAGGGCAGGGCAGAGCTGGTAATATGCCCAGGCCAGATGGGACGTGTGTGTCCCCAACCATTTCAAAAAAAAGAGGACAACATGGCCACCCCAAGGGGGCGTGCCTATCAACATGTCCCTTCTACATAACATAGGTTGACCATATGAAAAGGAGGACGGGGCTCCTGCAACTTTAACAGTTGTAGAGAAAAAGGAATTCCATCTGGAGCCATTTGTATGCAATTAGTTCCTGGTGAAATTCCCTCTTCATCACAACAGTTAAAGTTGCAGGGGCCCTGCCTTCTTTTGTATATGGTCACTCTAGTATAGTGCCTGCAACTTTAACTGTTGTGATGAAGAGGGAATTTTACCAGGTACTATTTGCACACAAATGACACTGGCTGAAATTCCCTTTTCTCTCCAACTGTTAAAGTTACAGGAGCCCTGTCCTCCTTTTCATATGGTCAGCCTACATAACACCTTCATATTAAACCTGTTCTAGAACACCTCAAGGCACATATATCCCCGCCCCGCATGCGGCATGGCCCTCGGGAACTTGTAGTCTGACCGTGGTATTCACGACGGACGGCTTCTGCGTTGTTTCCTTAAGGCGGGGCTCCTGGCTTCTCGATGGGCCGCTTACGCTACGGAAGCAGTAGCGTAAGCTGGGGGGGGGGGTGACTTCCTCGTCAGAGTGCCCCCTCAAAATCATGGGCCCCGGGCCAACTGCCTCCCCGCCCGCACGGCCCAGGGCATGAGAGGACTAGAAAAGGGCAGCTGCCCCTTCTCACGTCTAGGGCCTAAGCGGCCCTGGACAAGAGTCTCTCGGGCTTCCACCCTGGAGAGCCAAAGAGAAAGGCGACCGAAGCTTCCTGGCCAATGAACGAACACACAAGCCGGCCGAGCCTTTAAAGGACCCCTTCGCGTGGGAGGGGGCGAAGAGGGAGCGCGCGGGGCTCGGGTTGAGGTTTGGGCCCTCTCGTCACCTGTAGAAGCCCTCAGAGCCTCCGATGGCCACCAGGCAATAGGCGTTGGTGAGCTTGGCGAAGCAGCCGATCTCGTTGTTGTTCTCGAAGCTGGCCCGGACAGCCATAACCGTACAAGGACCGGCAAAAGGGAGGAAAAGTAGAAGCCTGGAGATGTCCTTCGCCCGTTTCCTAAACACGCGGACAGACCACTAACCCCGTCGCCCGGAAACAAGGAATGACGTCAGTTCCGCTTCAATCTCGCCGTCGCTGTCTAGCAAAGATTGCTAATAAATAGACTAACAGCGGTCATATTCCGGGTTGATGTTGGAAGCATTTTTTTTTGTCTTTCCCCAGGCAGACGAGAGAGATCTATCCATAGAAACCATGGAAAAATCCGGAATATTTGGGGAGTTGAAACAATTAGCTTAATTATTGTTAAATTAACGACTAACAAATTTATTATGGCATAAGCTTTCGTGGACTAAAATTGCTCAGTTAGCCATCTGTAAGATGCAACAAGGCTCATTGCTGTTTTTGTTTCAATGAGCTAAGGGCGCCAATCCTATGCATGTTCAGGCAGGAAAAAGCCCTATAACTTCCAGCATACCCCAGCCAGGGTTTTTTCTGCTTAAACAGGCATAGGACTGCGCCCTAATATAGCCCCCTCTCTCTCTTTTGAAGCGTGTTTATCATTGGGCAGGGCATTACATTCCTAACAAATAGTAGGTCATACTCGTTTTAATTCAGGTCTGATTTCGGGGGATCGGGCTGTGTGTTTTTGTTTTAAAACATTTAACAGCACAATGACGCGTGTACATGCAGGTCATTGGAATACAAGGCTTCTGCTTGCCGGATTTGGGCTCAGAAGGCGCCTGAGGGGTACGCATTTTTGTCGGATTCCCCCCCAACGCGGACATCTTCATTTTTAATTTTTTTTCTATCTCTGCTTTCCATCCTCCAGACGAGTAGTAGAAAAGACGGATAGAACGTCCCTCAGAGCGACTGTCAAGGTCCCTGACTCTTATTAGCGCCCCTTGGTTCGGAAAAGGTCTGTTTAGATGGAACGGAAGTAAGGTTAGAATTGGCGACAGGCAGAAGCCTCCCGGAGTGAGTGACTTCCTGTCCTAGCAGAACTGGAGTGCCATAGAGCTTCAACGTTGCTCTTTGGGATAGAGTGTCCTGGATCTGTGCCCCCAATCCCCGGAACTGCAGTTCTAGAGAGTGGCAATTGCACTAGAAACTCATTCAGGAGGCGCAATTCCAGACTTCTGGGTACATTAAAGATTAGATGGGAAAGGAGTGGGTAGGGAAGCCATATATTGAAAGAATCGTTTGTTTTGTACAGTAACTAAAACCCTAGAATAGATCCATTGAAATGAGTGAAGCTTCCATTCATTTCAATGGGTTTACTCTAAGTAGGACTTTAATTGCATGTTTAGGCATAAGTCCTACAACTATAAACATTCCCCAGCCAGCTTGGGATTCAGTCTAAACATGCATAGGATTGCACCCTAGGATTGCGCCCTAAGAGAATTATTCTGGCATACTGGGATTATGGTCCACAACAGTTTATGCCAGAATGAATGTCCTACTCTTTATGGTGCCACGAGACTCTTCTGTTTTTGCTACAACAGACTAACATGGCTAACTTCTAATTGTTGCTATAACTGTCACTATATCGCACAGTTGAGCAATTTGCAGCCCTCCACATATTGTTGGACTCCAGCCTTGGGCAACATAGCCAAAAATGACAGTTCGTGGGAGTTGCAGTCCAACAACATCTGGCAAGGCATAAATTGGCCATCCCTGATATACAGGAAGGGGCCAAAGCTCAGGGGTGAATGAGAATAGTAGAGTTGGAAGAGGCCTATAAGGTGGTCAAGTTCTACCCCCCTCCCCTGCTCAATGCAGGAATACACTTTAAAGTATACCTGACAGGTAGCTGTCCAGCAGTATCTTGAATGCCTCTAGTGTGGGAGAATCCACTACCTCCCAAGGTAATTGGTTCCATTGTCGTAATGCTCTGTCAGGAATTGTTTTCCTGATGTCCAGCTGGAATCTGGCTTTCTGTAACTTGAGCCTATTAGACTGTGTTCTGCACTCTGAGATAATCGAGACGAGATCCTGGCCCTCCTCTGTGTGACACTTCGATCAGTTGGAAATCCTACCACGAGACATGTTTTCTGTCAGACCTATACTGGTGCCGGGAAACCCAGTTGTACATTCTTGCATCCACATAGTCCCTCTCATCATGTGCATTTTTTTTTATCTTAACGTTCCTGATCTCCGTGTGGAATGCAATTAATTCATTTTCAAGACTACGGTTGTTGAGACTTGGGTACTAGGGCACATTGAAGAAGCAACAGCAAAATTCTTACAGAATTCTTTTCCAAGAATTCCAATTTTTTACATTCTTCCAAAAATTCATAAGCAAGGCTTTCCACCGCCGGGTTGTCCTATAGTTTCCAGTTCCAATTCCTTATTGGAACCTTTACCAAATATGTGGATTACTTTTTACGCCCATTTGTTCAACAGATACCGGCTTATCTTAAGGATACCAGCTTATCTTAAGGATACCAAAGACTTCATTAATAAAGTAGAAGGGATGCCAGTCCCGAGTGAATCTATTTTGGTCACCATGGATGTTAACTCATTGTATACCAATATCCCACATGACGAAGAGCTTGCAGTAATGGATTTTTTTCTTGACAAACTGGAGGATCCATATCCACCCACGTTTTTTCTATTGAATTTGACAGAGATCATCTTAGAGAAAAATTATTTCCGATTCTCAGATCAATTTTACTTTAAAGTAAAAGGAGTTGCCATGGGTAGTCCATTCACATCAAGTGTGGTGAATTCGTTTATGGCACACCTTGAAGACACCATTATATGTAATACTGAGCTTAATGTAATACTGAGCTTAATCCTTATTACCAATACATATTATTCTACAAACGTTTAATCGACAACATTTTTGTGATTTTTACCGATGAACATAAGGTCAGTAATTTTTTGCAATGGATGAATACTATCCACAAGACCATTAAATTTTCTGGCCACACTGATAAGAAACAGACTACATTTCTAGACACCACTGTATATTATGATCACGACAGATTATCACGTCAGTCCCTACTGCAGAATCAAGAGGGGGAAGTCACCAACAGACTGACATGCGCTCTGACATATTCGAAGTGGGTGCAACCCATTAAAAAAATAATCAAGAGACACTGGCATATTGTGAAAGAGATACCAGGTTGTACTAACATTCCATATTTCGGCTTGAAACGCACCAGGAACTTGAGAGATATGCTGGTGCATTCAGACTTTGATCCACCTTCCAACATACCCTGTGTGACTCAGGGGCATTATAAATGCGCTGGATGTTCCATATGCCCATTAGCACTTCAGACCAAGATATTTGAACATCCAAGAGACCATAGGCTTTTTAGAGTAAAGCATTTTTTGAATTGTGCAACTAAATGGGTGGTTGATCTCATAATTTGCCCATGTGGACTATTATACATGGGCAAAACTTCAAGTTGTATTAAAACGCATATTATGGAACATTGCTCAAAACATCAAGTTGCAGAAGCACCTCTCGTCCAACATTTTCAGGACAAGGTGCACAGATATGATGACTTTCATTTTGTGGTGATGGAAAGAATTTATCCCCACAAATACAATTGGTATGATCATGACCATATTCTTTTGAGAAAAGAAGCTGAATGGATTTTTAAACTTAGCACTGTACAACCACATGGTTTAAATGTCAGTCTGGATTTTTACCCTTTTCTGAGTAAATAATCCGTAAGTATTAGGGGGAGCCTTACTGGTGGTATTTTCGCCAAGCTTCTGGTGCAAGTCGTTACATCAGGTCCTCACTGGTTCCACCCCCTCAATAGACTATTTAGGTAGCTGCAGCAAACGTACATGAGGAATTTGGGCTCTTGCCAGAAGTGAGGCTGCTATCTTAAAACAAGGGAAAATTAAGGTTGGTGCAGGCAGGTTCACTGTTTATTCTCTGCAGCGGTAGCTAGTAGTGTTGATATATAGATAGTTAATCTAGGGGTTACTTTTGAATTAACCAGATTGCAATTTGGTAGATGAAGGGCAAGCCCTAATCATAAATTAGAGATTGGTTATTCTCTAATAAATCCTCTTTGTTCATGTACATATGGTGGTGAGTTTTGTGTATAGTATTATTTTGTTTTGAAAAACCAAACTGAGTTCTGCTTCACAACAATTTTTGTTGAGCGTTGTTAAGCCTCTGTGTGTTCCTTTTCAGAAGATTATGCATTATAATACCTGATGAAGAGGATCTCTTGAAACAGGAGTATTCATCCGGAGTCCTGTTGTAATAATAGCATAGATGCATTTGTTCTATTAGGGGTGTTAACCCTATTGGGACATACTGATTTATCCTTGTTGTACACATAAGTGGTTAAGTTGTTAGCATTTATTTGTTTTGTGATTGCCGTTTTAATTGGTGTAATCTACAACAGGTGACCTTGAATGTGTTAGATTGGTGTGGGCATTATATACCCAGAGATTTATTTAACAGTATGTATGTGATTAAATAATTTACTATTGTAAAAGATCTTATTGCTTTTTGTATGTGTATATCACAGCATACATTATAGTTTCAATTTACATAGAGAGTATATATTCTGTGTTGCTCACTTGGTGACACACAGTCATTATTACAGCGGTTGTGTGCCAACGACACTTGTTTGCAGGCTAGTCTTTACGGTGCCACGAGACTCTTCTGTTTTTACTACAACAGAATAACATGGCTAACTTCTAATTGTTGCTATAACTGTCACTATATAGCACGGGTGGGCAATTTGCAGCCCTCCAGATGTTGTTGGACTCCAGCCTTGGGCAGCATAGCCAAAAATGACAATTCATGGGAGTTGCAGTCCAACAACATCTGGCAAGACATAAGTTGGCCATCCCTGATATACAGGAAGGGGACCAAGCTCTGGGGTGAATCAGAATAGTAGAGTTGGAATAGGCCTATAAGGCGGTCAAGTTCAAACCCCCCCCCCCCATTGCAGGAATCCACTTTCTGATACCTGACAGGTAGCTCCAGCTGCATCTTGAATGCCTCTAGTGTGGGAGAGTCCACTACCTCCCAAGGTAATTGGTTCCATTGTCGTAATGCTTTGTCAGGAATTGTTTTCCTGATGTCCAGCTGGAACCTGGCTTCCTATAACTTGAGCCTATTAGTCTGTGTTCTGCACTCTGGGATAATCGAGAAGAGATCCTGGTCCTCCTCTGTGTAACAATTTTCAAGTACTTGAAGAATACTATCACTTGAAGAATACTATCACATCTCCCCTCAGTCTTCTCTTCTCAAAGCTAAATATGCCCAGTTCTTTCAGGCTCTCCTCATAGGGCTTTGCTTCCAGACTCCTGATCATCCTCATTGCCCTCCTCTGAACCCCCTCCAGCTTGTCTGAATCTTTCTTGATGTGTGGTGCCCAGAACAGAGGGGAACCAGTACCTTGTGTGATTTGGAAGCTATATTTCTATTAATGCAGCCCAAAATAGCATTTGCTTTTTGTTGCAGCCAAGTCACATTGTTGGCTCATTTTCAGTTTGTGATCTACAACAAATATTTGTGACATTTATAGGCTGATCCACAACATAAAGTTTTGTGGGAGGCTTATAATAAATAAGCATTAACACAATTTAGATATAACAGAATATAAAATAAAAAGATTGGATCTATAGTCATACTTTGAGCAAATCCATTGAAATTAAAGTATTTTAATTTAGTCATGGTTAACTGAAGTCATTCTGATTTCAATGGATCTACTCAAAGTCTGACTAAATCTAGATCAAACCCACAAGCATAAATAAAATACAACATATTATTATTATTAATAATAATTAATTAATTAATTACACAGGTTTGTATGCCACTTTCCAATAACATTAGTGGATTATGTTATAACAATAAAATATAATACAATAATCAGTGCTCAACATTAAAGCTATAACTATACTGGCCAGGTCATACCACAGAGAAAACTTGCATAAAGAGGTATGTTTAAACAGGCTTCTAAAGATCACACAACAATGTGGAGTGTGTTTTGAGGACATGTGATCCTTGGAAGATGCACTTCTGAGAGTGCCACAACAAGCAGCAGGATCATAAGGAGTGATCCCTGAGTTAGCCTGATCCTAAGTTGTTTAGGGCTGTATATGTTAATTACAAAAACTTAAACTTGGCCCAGCAGCTATTGGCAGCCAGTGCAATTCTTTTAGCTGGGGTGTAATATCTTGTCAAAAAGAGTTCCGTGTTACAGCCCCATGGCAGCACTCTCACCAGCTGCAACCTCCAGACCAAGGCCAAGGGTAGCCCCTTGTAGAGCACATTACAATAACCCAGTCTTGTGGTTACTGATGCCTAAATCACTGCAGCCAAGCTATCATGGTCCAGGAAGAGCCATTCCTAGTGTACTAGCTAAAGCTGGAAAAAGGCACTCCTAGCCTAGCCACCGTGGCCACCTGAGCCTTCAGTGATAACAATTGATCTAGGAGCATGTCCAATTACGCACCTGTTCTTTTACAGAGAGTGCAACCCCATCTAGAGGAGGCAACCCACCTATTTCCCAGACCTGTGACCCACCTACCCACATTGCTTCCATCTTGCCAGGATTCAAACTCAGTTTATTGGCCCCCATCCAGCCCAGGCAGTGCATCCAATACCGATCCAGAGCCTGCATGGAGAGAGAGAGCACATGTTTGCTCACATAATTGTATTAAGGTTGCATTAACTGAAATTGAGCCCACAAAACATGACTAAATGAGGCATTGGACACCTCACATGGATCTGCTTTAACTCTTGGCATCTAGATTGTGGCACCTTAAACGACCAGTCCCAGTTAATAATTTTAAGGCCCTACTCTGGACCAACTGCAGTTTCCAAACTGTTTTTAATAGCAGCCCTATATATAAAACATTGTAATAGGCTGCCTCTACAAGAGAGGTTTAAAGCTCTTTCAAGGCTCTTTAAAAAATTTACCTCTACAAGAACGGAGCACAAATCGGGCGTAGAGGCGCGTTATCTCTCCGATAATGTGTGCATTATTGAATGCGTGCTCCGGCTGTTAAAGCGCATTTTGACTGTGTGAACAAGCGCTTATGCGCATTAACTACTTGTAAAGCGCATTTTGGTCATCCGTTAATGCGCTTCGCCGCCTCTCGCCACCTCTCGTGCAGAGGTATTAGGCGTAAATGCGCTTCTGCGATTATGCGCATAATCGCCTAACCGGGTGCAAAAGCGAATCCTTGTAGAGGGGACCATAGTTTTTGTGCAATAGAATAGTTATGCTTTGTGTAACAGACGTTCTCAGGTAGCTGTGCTGAGAAACACCTCACCCATGCCTGAGATGCTGCAAAAACTACTGCCAAGCAGAGTAAACAACACTGGATTACACTGACTCAGTAGAGGGCAGCTTCATATGCCCTCTATGGTGAACAAGTGCTCTTTTTGCAGTGAAGAGGGGTTGCATTTGTGTTTCTTTGTATTTTAAATTATACCCAACACTTCAGTACAGCTTCAGAACAGAATGTCTACAAACAAAAAAATCTCCCACTGTGGTTCCTTATAAGATTAAAGAGGCCAGACTCACAGAGTTTATTGCTTCAAAGATACAGATGGGCCATTAAGACAAGGGAAGGCTAACTCCAGGGGCGGATTAATCATTAAGCCAATAAGACTACAACCATAGCCCTCATATTTTTAGGCCCTCAATTTTCCAGCTCGGCCATGAAGCTTACCGGGTGATCCAGGTTTGAGCCAATCATTTTGTCTTAGCCTTATCTACTTCACAAGATTGTTGTGAGGATAGGAGAGAAGAGATATCCATATATGTATGCCATCTTGAACCCCTTGGAGGAATGTAATAAATAAAGGCATTTTTTAATAAAATAGAGACAGGTGCAATGAGGCATTTTAGGGTATAATGTGTGAAAATGCCTTAAATGTTTTGGCAAAGCATGTTGGTTTGCATTTGACAACCACTTTGGAAAAATTCTCAGCGAAATGGCATGCCCAGACAAAAGGGAAGGGGACAATTGTTTTGAGTAAAGGGAATAATTGATTTAAAATCCACATCCTCTGGTTCTGCGATGACACAGAACATGTTTACACTGTGTATGCGATTCTGTGATCTTTTCCAAACGTAGGCAGTTTTGAATTCTTAGATGACAAGAAAGACCTTTTACATTAAATGTATGTTCCTACCACATAAGACCATTTAATTGTGGATACCGATGATCACTGTGTAGAATGGCTGAGCTGACCAGGCAGGGAGATGCTTCTGAGGAACAACCAAGTCTGGTCTGAAACACACTCGTTCTTCCTAAGTGGCAACCTGGCCCACAATCCATATAAGGATAGTAACAATCCAAGCTGGTCCAAAAACCAGAGGGCATGCTAGTAGATTCAGCGCAGGTTGCACAATCCAAAATAAGCAAATCAAATAGATGCTCTTACCACTAATTGATCTTATATGCCCATGCCCTCTTAATGGGAAACAGTGGCAGTAGCTCCACTGAAAGTGTATAGCAGCAATACTATGGCCTTACTCTGAGCAAGTGGAAATAGCCCTCTTAAATAACAGAAAGAGAGAGAGAGATTGGGAACAATGTTTTAAATGGCTCAGTGAGGAGAGGAAGGGCTTCTGGCATTTGTCCCAGTGATGTCACAGGTACTATGCAATAAGGCAATAAGGGCTTGTGACGCTAGAACAACCCCAGTCCACTCACCATTAATCACCACAGTTTGCAAGTAGAGACAGCATATTGTTACCGACTCCGAGGCAGCCTCACTGCCTTTTAACTCTACTCCTACGTCCTTCATTTGAGAAAATCCCAAGTGCCTGACTAAGGTATTTCAGTTGGAGGCTTTGGGGATGACTCAGTATGTTTTCACTACCACCTGCCCTAGTTTTGCAGTGCTTGTTGTTTGTGAATACTAAACAAGCAGGAAAAAAACTGGATATATGCAGGTGCCTAGCTTATTTGCACACAGCTACCATGAGTGCATCCATCTGAATTAGCCAATGAGAGTCCTGGCTGGCACGTGATAAGATGACATGCCTAAAGTATTGTCCTTACTGGTAAAACAATAAACAGTTGGTAACAGCCACTAAGGTTAGGAACTTCCACCCAAGATTTGTACATGGAACTCTGGATGTACCTAAAGGAAAGTGCTATTCAGCCTAGAACCTCTACTTACTATTGTACAAGGCACCCATGGTATGAGGGCTGGGTAATCTAGATCTGCTTTCATTCTAAAGCAAGCCCTTCCCCAGAAACCCAAGATTTTAAAAAGGGTTGCAAGAGAACCAGCGATGTTTGGCTGCTCGGCTGCTCGTTGTAGCTAGCTCTTGTTTCCCCCTCCTGCCCCTCTTCCCCAGTCCTCCTCCCTTGTTTTTTTTTTTGGGGGGGGGGGGTTGGCTGGTTGGTTTTTAGTATAAGTCTAGTTAGCAACTTAAAGAAACTTACCGCTCCACACATTTTCCCCCTCCAAGCCTGTACCTAAGGGAGTTGTGTAGCAAAGAATGCTCCGGGAACCTACAAGGCTCTGCTTCCCTTAATTCTCCTCCATGGACTACCCCAAGGAAGGATTCCTGATCCAAGAGCATTCCCCCTCCAAGCCTGTTGTCTTCCTTGTTTAACAAGAGGTAAATATCTCTCCTCTTTAATTTTCCTGATCTCGTTGAACTGCTGATTTTATTATATTCATCTGTATACAAATGTCACAAATAAATAAATTCTACTAACCCTCTGTTTCCCCCTTTTGTTTCCAAACTTTATGTTATTGGCATTTTGAGTTTGCTCCATTGTAACTAGCCACCCACACAGTTTACTAGATTCATAGCATCCTCCGATACTCTTTTAGCATCAATAATCTCCCTCCCTATCTCATTCTCTCTTCATCTTCCTCCCATTCAGTAGGTGTAATCAAACAAACTGCCTGTCTCAGTTATGCTGTCTGTATAGTTATAATACCCACTTGTATCAACTTGTGACAATCTTGAGTTTGATAAATAACAGTTATGAGTTATTACAACCTGCTCCCCCCTGCTAAGCAATGGCATAAGCTAATCAAACCTAAACATGTTTTAAGTACTCTGATTTCAGATAGTTACAGATGCAATTAACCCTGCCATTGAAAATAGGAGGGACTTCAAAGTGTGTAACTTTGGTGGACTGTGACCCAATTCTTCTTCAGTGACTCAAGTGGAAGGAGCTCTGCTGTGAATGTGTAAATCCATTTAAAATCTGGTTGACCGCTATTTGAGATAAATACAATATTGGTTCATGTAATTAAAAAATACATTACAGAATGCACAAAACCAAGGGAGAATTCAGGTAATACAGGCTGATGTTCAGGTAATTTCCAGTCATATACATCCACTCTTTGGAATGCCTTCATGCATACTGGACATAAAAGTGCAGTAGGCAGATCTTAATTAGTTGCACATTGTGCAACCAAACATGTTTTAAACACAAAGGTGAGCCAATTAGTATGACCTGTCCTTTGCTGTCTTCTGTGGCACAGGTCACTGCCTTCTCAGTATTTTCAACTAAATCTGACACCCACACCAATAAAAAATTTGGGATGTTAAACTTCAATACTTTTGTAGTCATTTTTACAGATTTAATACCTGCATATCACCCATTCGTCTAAGATAAAACATTTCTGCTAAACCCAGAATACAGATTACAACTCAAATCTACTATGAATTTGCTTTGCTTTTGACTTGTTAAAGTTGGTGATCAGATCCAATTTACTGTGACCAAGAGTCATCCTTTTTTCATCCCTCGACATGTTGCTGTAGTTTTCCATTGGCGCATCATCAGAGAAACCATACAAGCCATGAATTCTGGGCCTCACCTCACTATTTACTGATTTAGTAGGCTTGTTAATGAGATCTAGTTTGGTGTATCCTTGAGTTACTATTTTTTCATCCTTCTGTATTTTGTTTACATCATCCACTGGTTTAAGAGTATAGAGGAACTTATTGTTTCCTTTTAGTCCAATATTCTCAGGCAGAAATTGTAAATCATGCCCATTTCTTGTGTTGTCGCCTAGTGCTGGTGAAGATACTGACAGCAAAGATGTCTTAATTTTCTGTAGATTAGATGCAACATTGATTGGATACTTTAATTTAGCTGATGTACTGCAGCTAGAGTCTGGCAGCTCCCTGGGCTGGTATATCAAGTCACTAAACCCTAGTAAGCCTGAAGTATTCTTTCTTGTTTCGCTGGGACTCAGTTCTTTCTTTTCACAACCTACAGTGGTAGTCAGCTGGTTTAAATATGGCGACCTCTTTATGGTTACTATGCTTGAATTGGAGGGGCTACTTGAGAGACTTGTGGTTTCATTTTCATTCAGTTGAATGTGCTTTAAAACTGGCTCGATTTTCTGCAAGATTCTATGAGAAGAGGGACTGGATTTTTCATTAGCGGGGATACTAAGTTTATTCACAGATCTAGATTCGGCATATATGCATCGGAACTCTCTGTCAAACTCCTCAACAATTTTTCCTCTGAAGTGTGTCACCAGGCCAGTGTGGACTTGGCTGCATAGCCATGTAAAACTGTAAAGGAAAGGATTTAGAGACAGCATGAATTACCAATATATTAAGTCACTCTAATTTCAGGTGTCTTTAGATTTCATAGTGTCTTTAGATACTATGGAAGCTGAACGGACACTAACCATCATTTACATCCGTAATATTTGGTGGCATCTCCCCCTAAAAATAATAGGTGGAGCAGTTTGAGGATCAGTGTCTCAGGATGAGTTCATATATACTATGTTCATTAGGCAATAACTGAATTTCCTACTTGAACAGGCAAGCAAGCCATTGCACATAAGTCCTTAATATTTATTTATTATTGCATTTATATCCCGCCTTTTTTCCTCCAAGGAACCCAAGGCGGCATACATAACCTCCTCCTCTCCATTTTATCCTCACAACAACAACCCTGTGAGGTAGGTTGTGCTGAGAGTCTGTGACTGGCCCAAAGTCACCTGGTGGGTTTCCATGGCCAAGTGGGGACTAGAACCGGATCTCCCGACTCCCAGTCCAACACTTTAGCCACTACACCACACTGGCTCTCTGTTACAATATCCTTGTAACAAAGATGAAGAACAAGTTGGGAGGTAGCTATTAATGCTTTCACTTATATAATCAATAAGTTACTGGGACTAGTTACTGAAATAACCTACTACCATTGGACCAGCTCGGGACTAGTTACCCTAAGTACTCTCAAAACCTGAAGCCAGCACTGACTTCTCACCTTTTACATCTGGTTTAGTTTCAATGGGGAATAGGGTGAACAGAGTCTGGGTGGAATAGAAGAAGCGGGACAACTAATCCCAGGACCTAATAACTCTTCAGTGGTGTCTAATGCTGGCCCAATAGATTATTTTGTTCCTAAATGTACTTGATAATGACAAGTCTGACTGCCACATTATGCATTGATACCCAAGGTTAATATTGCAACCCTTCCTATTAAATTTTACACATAAAAATGCATTTTTGAAATGGAGTTTTGCATGCACTGAGACCCTTTGAGACAGCTTTGTAATATGGGAACATTCTATGGGCTTGACAGGTTTCCTGTAAGTAAAATAGGAGGACAAGGGAAAGGCTGCTATTAAAGGCTTCGTGATGTCACAGATATTGATGAGTCAGATGTGGATTGTGTGGGTGGACGAAAGAGTTTTATCAGTCAGGCAAGTACAGTTAGTTATTAAAACAAAGTAAAGCTATTTCCTCGTAAAGGCAAAGCCAAGAAAATGGCATGCATGGCAGAGTAATTGAAGCGTGCAGATACAAAGGGAGATATGAAAATTAGTCTTGCTGATAATGAAATAAAGATGTAATGGCATCAGGAAGGAATTTTATATCAAATTTGGTCAATGGCATCCAATGGCATCAGGAGGGAATTTTATATTAAAATTTGGTCAATGTGATCCAACATATTTTTGAAAATAGATTGGGGAGGTTGAGGTTCAGCCACAAAGCCTGGGTCAGTCACTCTCTCAACTTAATCTACTTGACAGGAGAACTACTTTCAGCCTGAGGGCTAAATTCCATTTTCCATTGGTGGGAGGGTTGGGAGCAATGGCAAAAGGGGTGGGGCAAAATACCCAAAATACCAGCATATTTTAGTTTAAAGCTTTTACTACCAGTGGAAACCACCCAATGACTGGTGATTGAGGGAAGGGGGTGGAGCTTTTGTGGCCAGATTGGGACCTCCAGAGGGCCAGATTTGGCCTCCTGAACTGAGGTTCTGCATCCCACAGTTCCTTGATGGCTGGGTAGGATAAAATGTAACCTAGTAAGCAGATCCAAATAAAATCGATGGGATTTACTCCCAGCCTCACAGCACAATCCTATACACGTTAGCTTAGAAAATCCCATTACAATCAGGAATGGGATTTTAGAATGTGTTTAGAATTACAGCCCTTGACTGCTTTCACAAGATTCACTCAAATTATTTTTTTAATTTCCTACACCTGCATGGTGATATCACACCAACTTGAGGTATGAGGTTTTTATATGTTAGCATTTCTATGCACTTGCAAACAGAATGTCCACCATTTCCTAACTAAAGAGAGACCATTTTTCTCTAGGGCACAAATGGAAATTTCCAAGAGATATTGCACATCTATTCATTAGAACAGAAAAAACAGGCATCAGTCATATATAGTAATATAGCAAGATGCCACATTAGGTAGTGCATCTACCATATTTGCAAGAACCAAAACAACCCAGTTAGAGGCAAAAGAGGTGTTATTAGCATATTAAAGCATCCTTAGATGCATTGTTTATGATTTCTCACCTGTATGTCCCTGCAAGAACTTGTTCACAGTCTATCATCACAAATTTCTCAAATGCTTGTCCTGTAAGCTTCTTGCCAGCTTTACTGTAATATGTTTCTCCACCCACAAAGCGTATGCGCATATTCTGAAATGGGAAGGAAAAGGCATAATAAGAATTCCAAAGCAGCCAAGACATTTTCATTTTTATGCTAAGCTCATATATGAATGTAGTAGCCAAATGAATGCGAAACTTGGAATTTGCTGTTACAATCTATACTAAATCAATACTGTGTGAATTTTAAGGGAAAGCGTCTATGAAATCTAGTATCCATGGTCCCTTGCTCCATCAACAATAACAGGAAAATTCTATACACACCTACTCTCAGAAGTAAGTTCCAATGAGTTCAGTGGGAATCACTCCCAGGTAAGTGAGTATAGCTATATAAAATATATGGGAGAGAGAGAGACACAGAGAGAGAGAGAGAGAGAGAGAGAGAGAGAGAGAGCATCATCGCACGGGGAAAATCGCATTTGCTTACCGTCGCTTCTCCATCTGCGTGTTTGTCCCTCATTACTTCTTCTTTTGAAAAAGGAAGTAAACAACGTGCACCTGGCCCATTCAGCGGGCCGTTTTGATCTTGCTGCTTCTCCTGCACACAGCAGGAGATAGCAGCAATTTCCATCTTTATTTTAAGTTGGACTTACTGGGGTGTTGTTGTTGTTTTGTGGCGTGAAGAAGGCTAGAAGGGGCAAGAGGTGCGCGGGAGGCAGACAACGTTATGAGAGGGACCCGTGAGTGCCTAGTAACGATTGTGCAATAAAACACAATAAAAGCTGGAGATATAGGAGGCTGTGGGAAAAACACCTTTAGTTCTAGAAGATAAAGGGCAAAATTAGATATGATAGCAATAGGCCCAGTGGTTACAACTTAGATTGCCCAAATTATATATGTTTTTTTTTAAAGAGCAAAGGAGATGTACCAGTAATGGGCTAAATCACCTCTGTGCCCACCATTAACTTCACCAAGTGTCTTCTCAGGAAATTTTCTCCTCAGCTGAACTCTAATACCAAAAGTAAGCTTGGCTGGGAGAAAACTCCTTGTGGGGAGGTTGTGTGTGTGTGTGTGTGTGTGAGAGAGAGAGAGAGAGAGAGAGAGAGAGAGAAAGACTCAGTAACATTTCCTGAATTTATTAACAAAGCCAACTGGAAACATACTGGGAAGTCATCCATATTGAGATCCATTTTATTGCACATTTCTGCAAAGTTTTTCAAGTTTTTTTCATCAAGAATCAGGTAAACTGGAACACGTCGTCTGCTTGAAGCCTCCATCAGATCACTGAGTATTTCCATATCTGTAAAGAGGTCCATCACAATCGCAATCACCTGTATAGATTTGGGATAGGTAGGAATAGGACACATTTAAAATAGATCAACATGGATCTACCCTATTAAAACATGGTTCTCGAACACAGCAATGAACTCGATTCAAGTTGCAATCCTATACACTGACTGAGGTTGGTTACTTATGTGTTGTGAGTTATTTGGTATGGGTGCACCCATTTGGGAGTGCCCTGCATGTACAGAAAGTTTTGGGCCAGCCACGACTCATAGCCATCTTGTACAGGATGCTCTCCTGGGTCTGGGTGTATGCTTTAGGGAGGCCTTAAAGTTCATTCTGGGATGCACAGCACCAGTTTCCTACCAATTTTTGCTATTATTGTTATGGGGCAGCATGCTTGGCAGTGCCCTTGTGCGTACAGAAATCTTTGGGCTGGACTCAACTCAATGCCATTTTGTAGAGCACATTCTCTTGGATATGTGGATGTATGATTTAGGTTGGCCTAAAGTCTGTACCTTATTCTTTTCTATGTACAATTGGTGTGGGTGCACCTGCTCAAGAATGTTCTGAATATATGGGACGCTTTGGGCCAGATGCAACTCGGTGTCTCCTGGATGTGTGAGTGTATGATTTGGTGTATCCCAAATCACATTCTGGGGCAGAAAGCCCCTGTTCCTTATTCTTTTCTACTTATTTTAGGTGCTTAAGAATGCCCTGTGTATACAGAATACTTTGGGCCAGATGCAATGCAATACCATTGCATATAGGACACTCTCCTAGACATGAGTGGCTGAAAGCTTTTTTTTTGAGTGGCTGAAAGCTTATTGTGGGGTTACCTCCATTTCCATTAATATGTATTGAGTAAAAACTATGGTTTTGATTGAAGATAATTATTGTTTATCTTGAAGAGGACACTCTCTCAATAACAGAGGTATATGATATGGTGTAGCCCTATGTTTAATTTGGGATGAGGGGGTATATAAACTTTAGGTCCTTATTTTATTGTTTGAGGTTTGTTCCGAAGTTTAATGCAAATAAGGAACTGGGCGCTAGTAAGCAATGTCAGCATCATTCTTGATAGTAAGCCCCATTGATGACAGGTAGATCTGCTTCTCAGTAAATATACATAGGATTGCACTGTTAGTTTGCTTAGAGAAAATGAAAGGCCCAAAAGACTTAACTAATAAAGTGGGACATTATACACCCTTGCGATGTATAATGCCAGCCTTAGATAGAAATCTTACAATAAGCTTACAAGTAAGAGAACAATCCTGTGGTCCCTGGGAAAGTATCCCTCCAGAGTTGAAAGCAGTGCTCCAACATCATAAGTGGGGGGGGGGGGGGGTTCAGAGATCCAATTCCAGACCCCTGTGGAGTAAACCACACTAGCTGCCTCTCTGAGGTCAGAAACCCGACCTCAGAGAGGGGATAGGAGGCATTCCAGTAAGTAGGGTGGGGAAGAGACTGGGGAGGCCAGGTACGAGTTATCCTGAGCCTCTTCTAGCCTCCTTCCCTCACCCCTGAAGCTCCCTTGCTAGAAGGGCTGAAAATTCCGCTACTCCTCCCACCCTGCATTGGATGATGGGATGCCTCTGAGTTCAGGGGCTTCCGATGACCTAAAAGTATGTAGAATTCAAATCTATCCATAAATCACTTACAATTCTCCATTAAGTAATTTCAACAAATGCATGAATACAAGAAGTCTGTGGTACTCTTATGACATAACATCCACCTCCCATTAGAATACTTTGGAATGATTCCTGTGCGGGAATCTACATAAAACATTTTACATTGGAGTGGAAAATATACTTGGATTACAGAGGAAATATCCCAAAATTGGAAGCAGCAAGAATCTGTCATCCCACTCATGGATCTTTCCTAGAAAAGTCACATGGGTTGGCCATTGTGGCATAATATTTTCCAGAGATATTCCAGAATTGACTCATCCCAAAGTGCTCTCCTGTCTACACCCTCTGTTGGGTGACAGTTTATGGTTGGCCAGATGGAGGCTCTAGGGCCAGATGTGGGACAGATGGAGCAATTTTATCTCGCCCCCAAAGGCTGCAACAACTTTTAATTATGGGGTGATATGCATTTTCTCCACAGTTCATTGCATAAGTAAAATTCTTTGCAAAGGTTGAGAGAAGATAATCAACAAGTTAACACCAATTTTCTCTTTGAGTTTTGCATTTAATATCTAGGCCAGTCTCAAACACATTTGTTCCATGATTGTAACATTCCTACTGCTAGGTTGCACTGACTTTTATTATAAAGAATAATTTAAGTGAGCCTAGTCACCTGTGAAGGGATCAGTGTTAGCAAAATATCATTCTACCCTCAGGTTTCTTAGGATGGCTTCTATAATATGAGCTTGCCACTTCTACTATAGTTTGTTATGGCTAGTGGAGGCTGGTGGCTCCAACATTAGTAGGGCGGTGAATCTGCTCTGGGTTTCAGTCAGAGCTCTAAAGGAGCTATCCAAGGTGCAAAGCCAATTGGATAGCTCCTTTAGACTGGTTCTGATTGAAACCTGGAGCGGATTCACTGCCCCACTGACATTGGAGCCACCAGCCTCCACTGGTTATAGCATACTGCCCCCTACAACACTGAGATATCAAAGGCACCTCAGAGCCTACAGTGTGACTCATTCCTTTTTCCCTTTTCGGTGTTCACCAAATATAAAACTCACATAAGAATATACTACTGAAATAAAAATTTAACATAAATATTCTATTCAGGGTAACATAAAAAATGGGAACCACCGAGATATAAATAATTCCGAAGTGCAACTTAAGAGCCCCAAAGCTCAGCCCTTTCATAGTCTTTCAGACTGTATAAAATATTCTACTTACTGTCTTGGCCTTGCTTATTAGAGACCGAAGTAATTCCTTAACATTGTTGGCCTTGTCTCTTTGGAAATACAAGGTGACTTCTGTTTGGTCAAATGCGGTGACAGGCGATGCCACTGGCCAACCCAGCTCCAGCTGTGGGGGATCGACGTCTGACATAAAGGGGAAGTATGTCCCAGATGTGACTCCAGAGAGGAGAGAAGCCCTATCTATGCTATCCTGTTTTGTGAGCCCAGCCTCTCGTCCCTTGAGAGGAGATTCTGGGATGCTTTGGCTGTGTTGGCTTATGTAATCCATATCCAATGTGGAAAGAAATGGCAGCTCCTTTTCCTTTGCAATGGCTTGCAGATAGCCAGCTTCTCCCTGTTCAAGAAAGGCATCCACAGCCAGCCGGGCAGTCTCACTATGCTGCAACACTGAAGGACTGATTTCCTTCCGCCAAGGCTTTTTCAGATCCTCCAGACGACTTTTCAGTTGTCCTGTGGCCCCTTGGGAGCTCCCATAGCCCCTGTGGAGCCAACTCGTTGCCTCTGTTGTCAGGTAGCCAAACATGTTAACCCTTGGTCTTGCCCCCTCTGAGGGAAATTTTCAGCCTTCACTGCCTTGTTGTTAAGTCTCTGGATTCTGTCACTCGTAGCTGAGCTTTTCCACAATGAAGTTCCTTTGAGCTCTTTCCTTTATCCTTAGTCTTTTCTAAGTATCCATCCCTTACAGGGAAAAAGCTGGTTTCTAGAAACCTTGGGTTGTTCCAATTTGTCTGCTAAAGTAAAAACAGTTCCTGAAAACTCTAGTTTTGAGGGCCCGTTTTGATGTTGCCTTCCTCATGGAAATGCCAAGAAAGGTTTTCCTGTCGTCTTTGCAGGAGCTGCTGTTGTTTGTAGACACACTTCCTCAAGCAATGAGACGTTCCCGCCCTAACTAACCTTAAAGCAATTTCTCTCTTGCATTCAAAATCCTGGAACCTGTTCTGTCAGTTATTGTGCCTGGAGAGGAAATGTAAATGTTGAAACCTGTTCTAAGTTCAATGTCGATTTATGTGATAATTATAAGTATAAACATATTATAAAACAATGTAATGCTACTGAGCTAGTCTGGAAGGAGACTGGGGAGGAAGACAGGAGAGCATTATTTACAATGCATTATTACTATTATAATTATTGCAATTTTTCTCATATGTTAAAAAAGACAAGTGCCTGACTATGCCATAGATTCTCCATTCAGGGTAGGGTAGGGGTTATTCAGGGTCTCTCCACTGCACACACACACACACACACACACACACATATATATATATACACACACACACACACACATTTTAAGTATTAGGCAAACTGCTTTTCATAATGCTTAAATTACCATGATGTTTAGATCAAGGGACAGTGTAGTCAGCATTTTGGCTGTCCAGTTTACATTAAGGAATGGAATGCGTTAGACGCTGCTGCCATCACTTAGTACTGCCCATTCTCACTTCATACTATTCTTATGGGCTACCAATTTGGTATAAATTTTAGAGTGACCAGACGTCCGGATCCCCCCGGACATGTCAGGGAAAAGGGGCCAAATTTGAGTGCGGGGGGGAAATTTTTAAATATCCCCCAAAGTCTGGAAAAATTGGGCCTCTCCCGTGCCATCTGGGCCTTGTTCTTGGCTAGCGCGGTTGCACCGGCCAAGAACAAGGCCCAGATCGGCAAGGGAAGAGGCCGGAACGACGCGCGCCCGCACTTCCGGGTGCGCGTCGTTCCAGCCTCCCCCCACCCCCCGCCATCCGGGCCTTGTTCTTGGCTAGCGTGATTGCGCTGGCCAAGAACAAGGCCTTGATCGGCCAGGGAAGAGGCTAGAACGACGCACACCCGCACTTCCGGGTGCGCGTCGTTCCGGCCTCCCACCCCCCCGCCATCCGGGCCTTGTTCTTGGCTAGCGTGATTGCGCTGGCCAAGAACAAGGCCCAGATCGGCCGGGGAAGAGGCTGGAACGACGCACACCCGCACTTCCGGGTGCGCGTCGTTCTAGCCCCTTCCCCGGGCCGATCAGGGGCTTTTTACAGCAGAAGCAGCAGCAGGGCCCAGGCTGCTGCGATGAGAGCGGCAACGGCAGAGGAGGAGGAGGAGGAGGAGGAGGAGGAGGAGGAGGAGAAGAAGAAGAAGAAGAAGAAGAAGACAGACGGAGGAAGAGAAGAAGACAGACAGAGGAGGAGAAGAAGAAGACAGACAGAGGAGGAGGAGAAGACGGACGGATGGAGGAGGAGGAGGAGACCCGAGGAGGAGAACCGGTGGTGGTGGCAGCAGCAGCGGAGAATTGGTGGTGGAGAAGCAGCAGAGGAGGACGCTGAAGCAGTGGGGCATGAAGAGAGAAGCTGCAGCGGAGGAGGTAAAGCAGTGGCGGTGCTTGTGGCTCACCTTGCACCTGCCCGGGCCAGTTAGGGCGCCTCCTCCCCGTTTTTATGAGCACATGGCGATTTCGTTGCTCTTTGTTCAGCTCCCCTCCGTTTTCAGCCTCCGCGTGCACTGCATGCGGCTCACCCAAACTTGCTCCCACCGGCGCCTGGGCCTCCAGCCAGCGCCGCCTGCCCCGTCCTCCTCCTCGTCTTCCACAGCCGCGCCTTGATTCAGCCGCTGCTCGGGCTTCTTCCCAGCGCTCGGGCCTCCGGCCAGCATGTGAGTTATTATGGCTGCAGCCGCTGCCTGGGTTCGCTTCCACCTGGGCCGACGTGGTCCCTCCCTGTTTGCTTAGCCAGGGCCTGGCCAGTGGGGCTGCTGAGGCGGCTGATGGTATTTTATTTTCCTGCTCCCTAGACCTAGAGAGAGGGGGGCTTTACACTGAGGGTGCCTCATCCTCTCCAACCACCAGGTAATACGGTTTGGCTTCAACTGACTTTTTTAACCTAGTGCGCTACCTCAACTTAATCTCCCCCCTTTTTAAAATAGAAGGACTGGCACGTTCCTCCGCTCTGCGCCCACCTGGGAATTGCTGCTCCTGTGTGCGCCTGTGTGTGTGGTGTGTGTGTGTTAAAGTAATGCAGGCCAAATGAACTGTCTCTAGCTACAATCCAAGTCTAGTGGGGTGTTGGGGGGTAGATTGGATTTTATCTCTGGCTGCAATGATGAAATAAGTTGTTACTGATTTTCTATCCATTCTTTGGGTACTGATTTTGATGAATTAGAGCCTATCTACACATGCAGGATAAAACACTTTGGAAACGTTTTGAAAACTGTCTGTGGAGCGTGTCCTGGGCCCCAACAGTCCTCAAAACTGTTATAAACCGTTTTAAACCATTTAAAACTGTTTTATAGCAGTAGTGTAGATAGACTCTTAATTGGGTGAATGTGTGTAGAGAGTGGGTTGCCTTGGGTGAGTTTAAAAACTATTATCAGTTTTGCCATGGGTGAGTATGTTGGTGTGTGGTGGATTTGTATTCTATTTTTAGCCATTATGATTATGATTATTTTGCCTTGGATGAGTGTGGGGTGGATTTTTATTCTCCCCCCCCCCCCCCCGGTTAAGTGTGTGTGGGGAGTTTTTTTAAAAATTGTCTTGGGGAAGGGTGGGGTTTCCCCCCACTTTGGGTGGGTATGCAGGGGTATGTAGATTTTATTTTTTATTGCCTTTGGTGATCGTGTGTGAGGTGTGTGTGGATGATGATGATTTTTTTTAAAAAAATGTGGCTCCAAAACTGCTTTTGTGCTGATGCAGGTGATGATGATTATTATACTACATGCGAAGGGATATATGTACTCACAACTTTCAGCTCGGTTACAGACATTTCTTTTCTGTATGGCTTTGAGATTGTGATTATGATTATTTTACAGTGTGGCTTTGTGGATTCCTCCCTCCCCCCAACCTGGTGTAATTCCCTCTTCATCACAACAATTAAAGTTGCAGGAGCCCTGTCCTCTTTTGTATCTGGTCATTCTGGGAATTGTTCTGTCCCAGCAAGATAATATGTGAGTGCATAGTGTATCTTGTCTGAATGTGTCTGGATCTCTTAGGCTCTGAAAGCATCTTTCTGGAGAGCACCTGCTGGTTGCATGATCCATGAGGCCAGGTTCTGTGAGTGCACAGTTGTCCTTGACAGAAGGGGCTTGCACTTGCTAGAGAAAGATGCACAGATGTTAAGTGGCTGCAATCCTATATTCATTTATCTGGGAGTAAGCTTCATTGAAATCAATGGGACCTGTTTCTGAGGGGGTTTTGGCCAGTTTTCTTTGGGTCCCTGATTGGAATCTCTGTTCTCTGCACACTGAGGCAGTGTAAATTCAGGAGATATTTGGATAAAAGGAGGGAAGCCGTTAGTCCATTTTGTTCCATGGCTTTTGTTTGCAGGGGGATAGTATTTTATATTCTTTCTGAATGCTAGTTTGTTGTACTCGGTTTTTCTGCACTTATTCAGTGGTAGCAGTATGCTGAATCTGTAAGTATGGATTTGAGAAAGGTGATGGGGAAAGAGTGTTAAATGTTAGGGAAGTTGAGACTATGGTCATCCAGTGAAGGATTTGCAGTCAAAAAAGATACCTGAGGGAAGGGGAGACTGTATCACACAGAGTATGGCAAAAGCTTCAAAGTACAGCAAAAGCTACAAATGTCTTTGAATGTCTCACTTGTTCTTTATTTCAGTGATTTTAACATTAAGATGTTATGTAGTACAAGTTTGTTTAATTATGTGCTGTGAAATCAGACGTGTGACCAAGGCCATGTTTGGGTGGGCACGCCCCCTTGGAGGGGCGGCCATGTTGTCCTCCTTTTTGGTTTCCAAAATATGGTCACCCTATATAAATGAAAGCCAAGTCCATAAACAAAGGCAAGTCCAAGTATGTTCCATGCTTCTTATTTCAATATTCAGCTTTCAGTAACAAACAAGTAAAGGCAACATTCAGCCAAAGTTACACACGTTGAAGCTCCACTGATTTTTGTGAGAGCTAAACACATGGTTAAAGAACCAAGACTTAAAAATGTTTCTTTGGCTGAGTCATATTTTAAGGAAGATACTAGATATTATGCCAAGAGAGCCATGATGCATTTCCAATTCTCTGTGTGATTACATAGTTAATGCAGTCATGTGGTGTTGGAGTAATCATTAGATCAAGGGTGTGGCACTGGATTGGGATTTTTAATTTTTGACTTCCATGCCATTTTCCTGCTCTAATTCACACCACCCTCCAGCTCCTATATGTTGTATGTGTGCACGTGTGTATGCACATACATGTGTATGTGTGTGTAATACAGATCAAATATAAGCAG
Organism: Anniella stebbinsi; assembly: GCA_029215795.1. Taxonomy (NCBI): domain Eukaryota; kingdom Metazoa; phylum Chordata; class Lepidosauria; order Squamata; family Anniellidae; genus Anniella; species Anniella stebbinsi. The sequence goes on along the minus strand of JARDYH010000004.1, from coordinate 40,545,897 downwards.
CTGTATTTTTTCACCTTCTGAGCAAATACCATCTTCAGGGGGGTCAAGAAGATGCCCAGTCCCTATACTACTTCCCTGATAAAAATTAGGAGGCTCCCCCCCTCTCCTCCCTTATACAGCTACATATGGTTTTTAACAAAGTCAGGAGAACAACCAGGATCCCACCCACCCAGCATACTGTGTGGCTTAAGTGTCAGCTCCTAGATAAATAACTTCAGTATGAAGTGAACTTGCTCCCACCTTACAATGTTAAGGCCAATAAATGCAAAACCACTGGAATGATTGGCAGCATTTGCCACTTATTTCTAAAGTTTGATTAAAATAAAATGCTTTTCCATTATTTAAACATCTAAGGAAGCAATGCTATGCCCCCTAGACAGTGTCTGGGGGGCAAAGAATTGTTTATTTTTCAGGCTCTGACCTCAGAGCTAGTAAACCATGTTCCCTCCCCCTCCTCCTTGTAGCCAGCACATAAAGAACTGTGCCAGCTATGGACTATCTCTCCACACTCAAAAACCTTAGCGTAGAGATGGCGGGAAAAGGGGCAATCCCAGGGGCAGGGCAGGGAAGAGACCAGGAAGCTGCTTCACACAACTTTCAAAACTCATCCTCAGCCTCCTTCCTTCCTGCTGTGAACTGCTGCAGCTACACAGGTGAAATCACCCGTCTAGCAAATGCAGGGCAGCCGAGCACTGAGGCTTTGGAGGCTACTGATTATCAACATAGGTTTGCCCCCAAAGAGTCTTGTGGTACCTTAAAGACTAGCAAATTTATCATTGCATTTGTATATGCTTTTATGGACTAGAATAAACTTCATCAGATGCATGAAATGCTATCCTAAACTAGCAGGCCTATATACACATGGTTTGAAAGGCATGGGAGGGGGGAATGGACAGGAATGAGATCAGAGGGAAATAAATGGAAAAATAATAGCCAGTGACAATTACGTAAAAGCAAAATAGTTACAGTGATCATTAAAGCAGTGTTGGTGATAACACAAACATCCTGGCATAAACTAATGCATTCATGTAATAGGATTAAAAACCCATAATCTCTCTTTAAGCCACATGTGATCAAAATTAATTTCCTGATCGATTGTAATCTAATGATTTCATGCTGGAGTTTCCCTTTGAAATCCCTTTGATGTTCGTGAATGGTTAGTTTAAAGTCAGCAGGGAGTATCCAGGGAATTTAAATGTTCTCCCAGTGGTTTCTAAATTCCCCCCACCCCCTTCTGACATCTGATCTGTGTCCATTTATTTATTCCTCCTCCAAAGACTGTTGTGATCACCGGGACTGGCTCCAGGTTTTGGAGGGCCCTTGTGCAAGACACCATCAATGGGCTCCCTACCTCAGTGAGCCTACCTTCTCATCGCCATTGTCCTCTTGTTCCTCCATCTCTTTCTCATCATTGCTACCACTTGCTTGCTTGGCAGGCAAAGAGCCAGTGAACAAGTAGGCAGTGGCATCTACTGCTCCTCCATCTCACCATCTCCAATGTCCAGGCCACACTAAGAGGCAAGTGAATAAGCATGTTGCAAAGCTGCTATTTGCCTCACAGGACAAAATGTATGGGTACCATATAAATCCCCCAGTCTCCCTCAACCTGGTGCCTTCCAGATGTTTTGGACTGCAACTCCCAACATTCCTGTGAAGTGAGACAGTAAAGGTGGGCCTCATAACTTTCATTCAGTCCCTTCATCATTCCACCATTTTTCCCAATCAGTGCAATGGAGTGAGAGTCAGAAGGGTCAGTCTTGCCTTTGGAGTCATCTGTGAGTCTGGCAATGGTAGAGTCAGAAAAGCTGCGGGCAGAGGGACGGAGCTGATGCACACTTAGTTAGAAACAACCACCCCCCTTGACTTGATTTCCCCCTCATTTTTGATAAACAGCCTAGTTTATGATATATTTTTTTTAAAGGTGAACAATGTAGAAAAGCAAAATCCAGCCAGAAACAAGATACACATTGTTGTTAAACTATTTTCACAAGCATATGGGTGTGTACAGTTACATGTCTGTGCATGAAAAAATAATGATATTCATAATAATAATATAATACTTAGCATAGGCTGACCAGATAAAATCCAGGTCAGGGCTCATGTAACTTTAACAGTTGTAGAGAAAAGGGAATTTCAGCCAGTGTCATTTGTATGCAATTAGTTCCTGGTGAAATTCTCTCTTCATCACAACAGTTAAAGGTGCATGCACTATACTACAGTGACCATATACAAAAGAAGGCAGGGCCCCTGCACCTTTAACTGTTGTGATGAAGAGGGAATTTCACCAAGAACTAATTGCATACAAATGACACTGGCTGAAATTCCCCTTTCTCTACAACTGTTAAAGTTACATGAACCCTGACCTGGATTTTATTAAATTAGCAGCAATATGTAGCATTTATCCAAGTCATTGCCCTGCATTGAAACTTTCAGGCCTTGAATAAGTTATCATTAACCTAATTTACTTAGTAGGCTGTTTATTTTCTTGATTCATTTTATCTTGTCAGTCAGTACAAGATGACTCCCATGATGACTTTAATAAATAATCTGTGCACATTCTTTCCTAGTGGGCAAGGATATATTATATAGTAGATATATAGACCAGAGGAAAGACTTACCCAATTCAGACGTAACAATCTTGGTCCAATATAAACCATGGTTTATCAGACCAAGAACTACCATTGTCCCAATGCACTCTCTCTCCCTTAAGAGCATAAGAAGAGCCATGCCGGATAAGACCAAGAGTCCATCTAGTCCACCACTCTGTTCCCACAGTAGCCAACCACTCTATCAACCAGGGATTCACAAGCAGGATACAGTGCAACAGCACACTCCCAACCATGTTCCCAGAAACTGGTGTATATAGGCTTACTGCCTCTGATACTGGAGGTAACACATAACTATCAGGATTAGTAGCCATTGATAGCCTTCTCCTCCAGGAATTTATCTAACCCCCTTTTAAAGCCATCCAAATTAGTGGCCATCACTACATCTTGTAGTAGCAAATTCCATAGTTTAACTACGCACTATGTGAAACAAGTACTTCCTTTAGTCTGTCCTGAATCTCCTATGAATCAGCTTCATGGGATGACCTCAGGTTCTACTATTTTGAGAGAGGGAGAAAAAAACACCACCCTAGCCACATTCCCCACAATATGCATACTTTTTAACACCTCTGTCAGGTCTCCCCTTAGCCTTTTTCCAAGCTAAACAATCCTAGCTGTTGTAACATTCCCTGATAAGCGAGATGCTCCAGTCCCTTAATCATTTTAGTTGCTCTTTTCTGCACTTTTCCCAGCTCTACAATATCTTTTTTTAGGTGTGGTGACCAGAACTGTACACAGTATTCCAAGTGTGGTCACACCATACATTTGCAGAAAGGCAGAATGATATTGGCAGTTTTGTTCTCAACTCCGTTTCTAATTATGCCTAACATAGAATTTGCCTTTTTTTTTTTTTTTTTTAACAGCAGCCACACAGTGGGTTGACATTTTCATCGAGCTGTCCTCCACAACCCCAAGATCTCTTTCTTGGTTGGCCTCTGCTAGCTCGGATCCCATCAGATTATATTTGTACTTGGGATTCCACCCCCACCCCCCAACTTGCATCACTTTTCACTTGCTTACATTGAACCACATTTGCCATTTAAATGCCCATTCTCCCAGTTTGCCCATTTTCTCTTCTCTCACATTTTTGAGGCAAAACTTCTGGGGTTATTGAAGCAGTTTCCCATTATGTCAGAACTAGGAAATTGTGGTTTATGCTCTGATTACAAAGCAAAATTGCAAGCTATGGTTTGATCCAGGTTTGCAGGCCAGGATTGTAGCCAGCATTTAAACCACCTTTTCCCAGTTCGAAAGTAATGGGAAACTGTGGTTTAACAAACATTCAGAAGTCTTGTATTGAGACATGAGAGAAAAAAAGCTAAGGGAAGAGAAGGAGGAAGCATGTGGGCACAATGCTTAGTTCTTTGTCTGATCAGCCATGGTTTATTGGACTGAGATCATTGCCAAGATAGCTGGATTGGAAACAGGCCTTAATGTTCCTGAATAAAAGTAGAATGATGCTCAGTACCTCTGAGCACCTGCAGCTTCAACTGTAGCCAATGGAAACCTAAAACAGTTTGCCCGTGTATTGAAATGAGATACAGCAGTTCAAGACTGCTCAACCATCAAGTTCTCTGATCTTAAAGCCATGCCTCTTGAGTTCCAGATATGTGGGTACTGGTTCCATTTTCTTGCCACTAACAAAAATGTACTCTGGACGTACTTAAAGGCACATTCTTTTTTTTTGTAATAACTTCATGTGTGCCAAGGCTGAACCCTGGCATTCAAAAGTGCTTACGGTGCTAAGCCAAGTCTCAAATTAAGTCCTGATCAGAGCACCTTAATGTGAAAGTGGAGCCTACATTTGATGGCTTGGTGGCTACATTTTGAAATGGAAAGCAATTACAATTCTGGTTTACAAACGTCACTTGAAATACGCTCTCAGGAAGTTTTCTTGGACTTTTGCCGTGAAGGTTGCACAGATGGCATTCTGCTTTTGCAGTTGGCTGTTCTGAAGTATCGTTATGGTTGTGGCAGAGCAGGAAGTGAATGACTGGTGCTGGTCGATATGAAAGCCACTCTTTGGAACTGTACTTGTTAGTGATGTGAGACAATTTCCTCTTGGTGATGAATAGCTTAATTCAGCCTTCTCCAACATGGTGCCCTCCGAATGTGTCAGACTACAACTCCTAGCCGCCTCAGCCAGCAATACTGGCTGAGGACGCTGGGAGTTGCCTTCCAGCAGAGCTGGAGGACACCAGGTTGACGAAGCGTGGCTTAATTTCTTCCTTATGAGCTATGATCCATGCAAAATAGCACAATAACTTACCCAGTACAGATACATTAATATTCTTATATACTCTCATAGCCAAGTAAATTCTCCTTAAAAACATCCCAAGATAAGAATAAGCTGTTGCATTAAGCATAAGAACAGTCTTGCTGAATCAGACCAAAGACCCATCTAGTCTGGCTATCTGTTGGTATACTAGCTCTTTCTGTGGATATTGCATTCCACTTTGCTATCATCAAGACTGACCCTAATTGATACCTTATAGCATGGTTGGGCAACATAGCCCTCCAGATGTTTTGACCTACAACTCCCATCATCCCTCCCCATTGACTTTGCTGGTTAGATAGAAGTTTCAGGCCAAAACAACTGGAGGGCCATAAACTGCCCACTTCTGCCTTATAGCAACAGGAGAATAGTTACAGAAAAGGGAAGGATAATTTCCTCCCTTTCCCAATATATCATGGCTGAGACAGCAAGGAAGATTGTAATCTGGAGTTTACAAACTGAAACTTCTTGCTGCCTTTTCTAGTGAACTGACAAGATGAGAGGTTTGCCCCAAGGTGGCTTCGGAGTGGTGGCAGGTAATCTACATGACTCAGCTGCCACTCTGAAGCCATCCAGGGGCAAAGCCCCCTTGCTACGCTTTAAAAAAGTCAGGTAGTTACCCCGACTTTTTCCATGGAGCAAGGGGCAGAGGCGCATTTGTCGTCTGTTGCCTTGCTCCAATATTACATCAGAGGCAGGGCGGGGACAATGGTTTCCCCTGATTAGGTGCTAAACTGGGACAGGGGGGAGATTTATATTTTCTTCTGGCTCTCCTCCTACTGACCTCCCTCTGCCTGCCCATCACTCCCCACCCCCAATTTTTTTTTTTCTCCTGGCTCTCCTCTCCCTCTGCCTGCCCTGTTCCCCTCCCCCATTTTTAAAATATTTTTTTTAAACTGTAAATGTGAACCTTCACATGTACAGATAATTAAAGAAAAAACAAGAGGTTGGGAGAGGAATGAGGCAGCTAGAGGGAGGAGAGCTGGTTCGGGCGCTGTGTGTCTCTGTTCCCTCCCCTTTGGATGCCCCATTCCTCCCCTTCCCCCATCCTCGGTGCTCAGTGCGGCGGTGGCAGCGGCAACACCACACTCGTGCTTCTTCCCATGCAGATGCTGGGAAGGGGCGTAAATGTGGAAACCGGATGCCTCGTAGTGCCGCCATCAAGACGAGGCCTATGTGTGTTTATAATCTGAAGCACCTTTAACCCTTCTTCATTCTGTTGGATTGACTGTGTTCATTTGTAATCTGATATCTATATGCTAGGCAATTTCCTCTTCTAATTAAGTGATGGAGTCTACTTAAAATCTACTTAAAATCTGCAACTGGAAGCATTTTTCCTTTTACTTTGCTTAATGGGATGGGTTTATCGTGATCTAGCTTTTGTAAGATCACAACAACTAGAACTAGAAAAGCTAAGAGAACATGTTTATGAATTCCTTGGTAAAGATACAAGACGTTTGGAATAATAACAGATTATTTCCTGACTTTATGGAATATACATTAACATATCCTTGAGAAAAGCTTTTATCTTGCATAAACTGAGCAAACTCATTGAAGGATTCCAAAATCCATATTAGTGTAATGCCTTTGTTTGGCCAACCAAGGTCCCCTCTACAAGGATTCGCTTTTGCGCCCGGTTAGGTGATTATGTGCATAATCGCTGAAGCGCATTTACGTCTAATACCTCTGCACGAGAGGCATCGAGAGCGTCGAAGCGCATTAACGGATGACCAAAATGCGCTTTACAAGTAGTTAATGCGCATAAGCGCTTGTTCACATAGTCAAAATGCGCTTTAACTGCCGGAGCAAAATAAAACTCGCTGTTTAACGCGCATTCGATAATGCGCATAATCGGAGAGATAACGCGCCTCTACGCCCGATTTGCGCTCCGTTCTTGTAGAGGTAATTTTTTTTAAGCACCTTGAAAGAGCTTTAAACCTCTCTTGTAGAGGCAGCCCAAGAGAAATCACAAAAATTAGCCTTTGCAGGTCATGTGATGGTTTCAAGAGGCCCACCTGGCGCCAACATTGTTATCCTTTCAGTACCAGGTCAAGACTGTCCTCTTCTTTCAGACATTTAGCAATATCTGATGAGCCTGGATGTGTGTGTGTGTGTGTGTGTGTGTGTGTGTTTAGGCTTATAGCTTTTTAAGTTATCATAATGGTTTTTAATGTATTTGTATATTGTATGTTTTGCAATTTTAATTTTTGTATATTGTTTTTAAATGTTTAAATCTTATGTAAACTGCCCAGAGAGCTACGTCTATGGGGCAGTATACAAATGCAATAAATAAAATAAAATAATAAATATGACTGGACCTGCAGAGGCTGATTTAATTGTCTGTAGACCCTTCCATTGAAAGATGACAGTTTGTAATCTTGCAGTTTGACCAATCACTTATTTTATTGTGTTGTGAATGTTTCTGTTTGTAAGGAACAATTTTATCCTCCATTTCTTTCTGTATATTCATACTGTGCTAACTTCCTTTACAGGCTCTTTAAATATGACTGAATCACTTGTTTTCACAGTGGATTAACAGTATCCTTTTAACTGTATTCTTATGTAGTAATGAATCATCCTCTGATGAAATGGCATCTCTTTACACCCTAGTTAAAGTTTAGTAAAGCTTACTGTTTGTTTATTTAGTTTGTAGTTGAACTCTTGTCAGTGAAACTGATTATCTGGATCCATTTCAGCCTGGTTTCAGGCTTGGTTTGGAGATGGATACATCATTTGCATAGTAGATGGCATTCACCAGGCGTGAAACAGGGGCAGGACATGCCCATTGGTTCTGCAGGACTTTTAGTGGCTTTTAGTACCGTTGACTGTAACATCCATCTGGACTGGAGCTAAGGGGAATGGTTTTACGGTGGCTCCAATCCTCCCTTCCAGGCAGGTTTTAGAAGGCGAAATTGTGCTTGACCTTTTGGCCTTTGGGGTCTCACAGGGTTCAATTTTGTTCCCTGTGTTTTTCAACATCTACATGAATCCACCAGGGAAGATCATCCAGGGATGGGAAATGTATTTATCAGCATGTTGATTATACTCTATATCTAATTTCTACTGTATTCTGGGGAGGTGTTATATTTCTGAATCAGTATGTGGTACCAGTGAAGAGCTAGATGAGAATTAACAAACTGAAAGTAAATCTTATTTGAGAGGAAAACTACTTAAAATATAGTTTATTTTCCATAACATAGATTGAGTCATGTTTATAATTTTCTAATGAAGTCTAGATTGGTGATGTGGTGGCATCCATTTGGATTTTTATCCTTTCCTGGGCATGTCCAGTCATTTAAAGATTTTGGAAGACCTGATCAATGAAATACATTTATTACACAAAGACACTGGAAAAAACTTTGCTATGTAATTTTAAGGATATTGTGTTTGAAACAGATTGCTAAAAATGTGTATTTTGAGTAGCTCCTGTGGATTCAAAATCATAGTTGATGATATGGACTAGTTGCCTGACTTATTTTCTGAAGAGCAACTGGGGAGGGGGAACAACCATCAGTTGTATTGACCATCGTGTCGTCCGAATGCTGCCACTGGCTCAATTCGGACGACACAATAAACAACTGGGGTGGGGGAAACAATGTCAGTTGTTTTGACTATTGTGTCATCCAAATGCTGCCATAGTCAACTCAGCGCTGATCTTAATCCACACCACAGTTGATTATTTATTACCATGTTGTGTGGTGAGTACCCCCTAGATGAACAACTGTAAAGTTGATTATTAGCCCACCATTGACTATCGTGTCATCCGAATTGAGCCAGTGTCAACTCAGCACTGATCCTAATCCACAGCACAGTTGATTATTTATTACCATGTTGTGTGGGCAGTACCCCCTAGATGAACAACTGTAAAGTTGATTATTTCCCCACCATTGACTATCACGTTGTCCGAATTCAGCCCTAGACTACTTTTCTAATAACGGGATTAAAAAGATATATTCTAGGTGTTCCAGCAAAAGCTATAGTTTACTAATTAGTTAACTGTGAAAGAACCAAAGTCCGAGAGGGAAAATGTGCAAGATAACATAACTGAATACTGTTCTTACTGACCAAAGATTTACTTCTGGAAAACAGGGTGGACATGTCCCACGCCTGTGAAACCTATTTATTTGCAAAAAGAACCTTTACATTGTATGATGGTGCCTCAACAGTTAGTTTGAAACTGCTTTAATTGTGAAAGAGTACATCTTCTCTGTTTGTACAACAGCATTTGCCACACTAGTTATAATATGCCCTGGCTAGTTATAGATATGTGTTATTGCATGGACTGAATAGACAACTTTCAGATCTGATCTCTGTAACTTAAACAAGTACAAACTGTATAAAGATGTCAGTTTTGCTCTTTCACTCATCTCAGTGTTGCCCACTGAGTGGAACATTGGTTTTGCACATTGTAGCTTAAAAGGGTGCTTTTATGCTCATATGAATCACAGTCAGAAAATGGAACCTGTAGGTTTGAAGGAAGCAGGTCAGAAACTTATTCTTCTGTCTGCTGACTCCACAGAGCTGGACCATGTGGATGAATTTCCAAGTGTCAGAAGCAGTTTTAAGTCTCAGCAGTGGATCTCTAGAATAATCTACCTCACAGGGTTCTTGCAGTGGGGTACAAAGACTCCAAATCACTCAGTAAGTTAAAAATAACCATACAAATAATAGCAGCAAAGATATGAATCCATCAAGGTGATTGCAGTTCTGATAGAAAGTACTTTACAAGACCTTTCTGTACAAAATGCAGCCACACCCACTGATTCATGAAAAGTACTGCTGTTTGAAATTAGGGGTGCCTCTAGATGGACAGTATCTGTCGCGGTGGCTTCAGAATGGTGGCAGTTGCGTTACATGATGCTGCCGCCAATCCGAAGCCATCTAGGGGTAAAGCCCCAAAGCTCCGCATTAAAAAAGTTGGGCATTTAGTCCGACTTTTTTAGGATTGAGTGACGCTGTCGCTCCGGAGCTTCTCGGAGGCCTTCCCAGTCTATGGCGACCACTGATTGGTCGCCATGGGCTGGACAGGGAAGGGGGTTGTTCAGTGAGCCCCTCCATAGAGCTCCCTCCCTTCTCCCCATAAAATAAATAAAAAATAAAACGTAAAAAAAATCCCTTCCCGCCGCCAACCACCCGCCCTACTTCCCCACTCCAGAAAAAATTAAATAAACTTACCTTAAATGCTGCTTGGTGAGCGCGGCTGGAAAGCCCACCATTGCGCTCCTTGCATGTAGAGGGACGCAAGGAGAGCAATTTTGCGTCCTGCTGCCTGCCAACGCCGGCGCGACACGGAAGAGAAGCTGTCTAGAGGTGGCCTAGTATCCATCTGTCATCTTGGCAAACGTGCCACAAATATACGACTTTCAACTAACAATTCACTTTTTCTTAACACAGTAAGGAACTTCATGGTAGCAATTATGACATCTAGGTTTTCCCCGGCCAGTTCCAGTTCACATTTCAAGAAGATTTCAGGTTATAAGATCGCAAGAGGAAATGCTTTTGTAGCTAGAAGGCAGGATAAAAACCTTCCAAATAAACATCTGAAGCAAAATCTGTTAACTATTCAAGTAAAGGAAACCTAAACTTTAAGGGGAAACATCTTTCTGTAGTGAACAGAGCCCTGAATGCTAAAATGTGTTTGCTTCAAAGACATGTTTCAACAGATATTATAACAACAGATCACAATTTTTATTGAACAGGAGGAAGTAGGATACAGATAGCACTTTTAACTTGCCAAGGGTTTTATGTTCTTCATTTGACTTGCCCTCAGAGTGAACCTCAATCTCTATTCTAATGAAATTAAAGCAAAGAGGCTTGCCTAAACAAATTCATGGCTATGCTAGGATTTGCCCCGAGGCGAGCACCTTGGCACCACACCAACTGTTGCTTAATGCTGGTCTGAAGAGACACATCCTTTGAAAACTGGGCTTGGATCTAGAATTCCACAAACAGAAGAGCATCTTATACACAGCAGAAAGCAGGTCACTGGTTCACCTCCCCTATCTGCAGCCTCCCCCAAGTACACTGCACACTGCTCTGTGGAGTCCCACCAACCTCTGGAGCAGTTTTCAGGAAGCCAAAGAAACTGTGTGTGTGTGTGGGAAGAATCTGAGCTTGTGTACCCTTCTGGTCATGCAAGCAGATTTTTGGATCCCAGCCCTGGCCACAACGCCTATGAGGAGGCACAAACAAAAGCAAACTCCAATCCTTTCCCACTTGTAACTCCTGACCAGGCCAAGTTAAAAAGGCATCTGCATTTTGTGCTAAACCCTTGAGACACAGGTGAGGAACAGACAAAATGCCCTTGACTCAAAGTGGTGCTTTTGTTCGGTCAGCATTTCCACGTAAGGGGAATTTTCTCTCCCTGCAAACTCCCCATTCCTGTGTACTTCAGACCAGCCCTGTCTTCTAAAGTATGTCCTGTTTGGCCAACGCTTTTTTCGTCCGCTGACCACTGCCACTCAGTTTCTGACTTTGGAAAATGACAGTTGTCTGGCTGCATTGCAACAAGGGCCCTAATAGGACCTGACCGACAGTTAATCTTTATGTCATATATTCACAGTGGTCAATACAGTGCAGTTTCTGACACAGCATGCAACCTGGGGCTCATTAGGCCTCATATTACAATCTGTGCAGTATCTCCCTCTGTTGACCACAACTGAGAGCAGAGATATTCTAATAGTTAATTTCTCTCTTGGCGCTTCCTGCAGCTCAAAAACTCTCCACGATTTTCTGGGCCCAGAGAATACGATAATAGGGTGGGATGTTGTGGTCCATAAACGATGAAAAGTGCTAGACGTCTCTACACAAATTCTAAAGCCAATAGTATTCAACGTGTGGAGGTCAGGGTCCCCTGGGCTCCACATGGTCCCATGGCATAGAAGAGAGAGTTTGAGGATCCTGGACTGCAGGGTCTGCGTGTCTGAAGAATTAAGACTTCTCATACTGGTGCATCTCAGTCCTCCACAAGGTTGACTGGCAGTGTTGTATTCCCAGGCATGTCTCCATGGCACCGCAGGGTGACAAGATGGTCCTGGATGCAGGGAGGTTAATGTTGAAATGAGTATTTTAGATATGAATTAATGTATGTGCACAGGTGCCAAAATCTCTACCATTACTTTTTCCATTTATTCCAGGAGCAGCAAGATACACACAGTAAAGTTTATGTTGGTCCTCGGTATACTTCACTCCCATTAAAAATAAATTAATCAGCAAATTCCTACACAGCTAAGCCTTCTTTTATGTAAATACAACACAGCTGTAATGAATTACAAGCTGTTATTATCTCACCCCCCCCCCCCGCATAATACTTCACACATAAGAGGGTTCTCTCCTTAGCTCAGCTTGCAACAAAAGCATCTTAAATAAACTGAGAAAAATTGTTTAGTTTGTAATATTTTCACAGAAGTGGAATATACCTCACACATATAAAGTTTCTTTATATGACTCATTTTATAACAAGTTAAACTGAGGAAGTTTGCTTTAGAAAAAAACAACAAATTGACTTTTTTTGTACAAAGAAAATTGACTGGTAGCTGTTGCTACAGCAAAGGTCTACTACTATATCTAGAGCGGCAATCTTGTTGTTTTTAATTTCATTGTAGTTTTGTCCCTTACTGTCTTGGTACTAATTTCTGTACATTTCTCATACATGCATACTTCCCACTTCTGGAATTGCTGGCTCCAGAATTTGCAAGATTGCACCTGTATACTCCTAAAAAACCCAATAAATTTAATTCAATGACTGGGTTTGCATGATTGTGGAGGAAAAATAACCCACGGTTCTTGATTTTCCCTCCTTGTGTCTGCCAATCGCAAGTTGCCTCATTAGTATAATTACCCTCACCGGGCACAGGTTGTCATGATGTTTGAGGGTGGGGGGTAGTTTACAAACCACCCTGGAACACACAGCTTACTCTGGAGTTTCAGGGTGGTTTGTAAACCACTTCAGCCACCCACCCTTGCTGGATTCAGACATCACACAACCTGCAGGAGCAATTATACTAATTAGGCAGCTCGTGATCAGCACATGCAGGGAGATGAAAATAAAAGGAGGGGGAAGCCACCTTGTCTGATTTCCCCTCCATTATCATGTGAACACACCCAGTGTGTCAAATGGAGAGGTTTGGAATCTCAGCATGCGATAGCGATGAAGCCATATTTAACTTGCATTTTTAAAAAAGTTAATCTCATCTAAGAAGGTGTCTCCATTAATAGGTACATGGGTACAACAGCTCAAATTCAGCACTTTTTAAGAACATTCTAATACTGAATGTGAAGGAAAGCAGGACAATAATCAGAGATTAGGCTTCAGGTTTTTATTGAAGCCAGTTGATCAAACTTGTCTACTTCATTCTAAACAATATACAAGCTTTCATACAATCCTCTCCCCTCAAGAAGAAGAGCACTGAATCAGGGTTGGGGAACCTGTGTCCTTCCAGATGTTGTTTGACACCAACTCTTATAATCCTTGACTGTTGGACATGCTGGCTTTGGCTGATGGGAGTTGGAGGGAAACAGGTTCCCGCACTAGACAGTGTATTCTTGGTGGCACTGACTCACATGATTATCAGTAACAGATAATTCATAGCACCGCTTGCCTGAATGCACCCAGTAAAGAGTAGGCTAGTATGCTGGAGATCTTATTTAAATCTCTATGACCACCAGAAAAAGAGGATTGACTCGTGGGGGCCTCAAAGGTAATCTATCCCAGAAGGTAGATCTCCATATGTTATAGACTTCAAGTCTCAGCATTCCTGACAATTGGCTATGCTATCAGGGGCTTATGGGAGCTGAAGACCAAAACTCTGGAGATCTACCTGCTGCCCACCCCTAATCTAGTCCAACCGCTGCCAATGCAAAAAACTACTACAGAAAATGCAGAAATGCAGAAAATCCACTACTATAGCATGCTGTGAACTTGTTGGGAAAATGTTAAGAGCAGAGGAACACATGCTCTTAAAACCACTGACCCTGTTCAGACAACACGCTAAGCCACAGTGGTTAAGCATTTTGAGCTAAACATTATGGCTTAGTGTGTTGTGTGATCCATCCTAACCATGGTGGCTACATAATCATGGTATAATCACACTCACTAACCATTTGCTGCAAAAGGGTTGGCGGCCTAACCATGGCTTAGCGTGTTGTTGAACAGGCCCACCAACTTTTCTGTATGGTTAATGCCATCCCAAATGAAAGACCTTTGTCTATATTGTTTTTCAGTACATTTATTAGGATCAAACCCTAGGTATGTGGAGAACTGTTCTAACTGTTCAGCAAAGGCATTACATGGTATGGAAAACAAGACAATTGTATCTCAGGCTTCAATTCTGTCCATGAGAGAGAAAGAAGGTTCTTCTGCTCCTAAAAACAAATAATGTGCTAACTTTATGCAGCATTGTTTTGAAGGGAGATGGCCTGAGCAAAACAAATTCATGAATAGGAAATGTTGCTCATACCGCAAAGGTTTCAGAGCATAGTAGGAAGACAGCAATGGCAGGCTGAGAACTGGTTTGTAGGCCCAGCCTCAGGCCCAAACTAGACTATGATCATTAAATGGGTGTTGCATTTAACATGGAGGCATTCTAAAAAAAATGCAATTAGCTTCAACTCAGATGAAGGTGGGTAATTATTGGGACCACACCAATTTAACCCTTTCCTCCCCTGCTGCGACCTGAGGAATGTCCTTCCTCTGAAGTTGCAATTTGCATTAGAAGAAAATCCCCCATTAACACCCCTGAGGGATTTCCCCCGAACAGCAACTATTCCAACTTCAGAAAAGGAGTTTTCGGTCAGGACCACAGCAGGAGAAGAAAATGTTAAATTCCCTCTCCATGCCTGCTGTGATCCAATAATTAGCAGCCCCTCCCAGCTGATGCTATTTGCATTTTTTAAAACAACAGTTAAATGCAAATATATATTTAGTTTGGCTCTCAAATGTCTGCCTTCTACAGGGTTATTAACAAACACTCTCTGCTCCTGTGCTGCAAAGGCTAGCAAGGAAACTGCCCCTCACCGTCTGTATCAAGCTTCAGCCTGACCTTAGATGGGAAATGGCTGGCAGTCCTTTTAGGAACCTCAACCATTATTCATGCTTTGCAATTCCAGCATCTCATTTGTCCTGAGACACACAATGCTTGTACAGGAAGACTTTGTACATCCATGCTTGCAGATACCAGTTTCACAGAAGAGAGAATCCTAACATTTGAGCAGCTGATCCATCTTACTAAACAAAAGGCAGCTTGCTTGTCACTTTGGTAAACTGTTTTGCTCTCAAAAGACAAAAACACCCTCTAGAGAGCCAGCATGTTGTGACTACTGGATAATGTAACTGTGAGGGATTCTTCAAATCAGCCTCCTCAACCTGGTGCTCTCCAGAGGTGTGGGGATCGCAACTCCCATCATCCCCAGTGAGTGACCTATCCTTGTGCTGGCAGGGATAATGAGTATTGTAGTTGCAACAACTCTGAAGGGTGCCAGGTTGGAGACATCTGCCTCAAATGAATTAGAAGCATTTCACTACAAATATAATATTAAAAATAGCATGTTCAGGTTTACTAAGGGGGGGATAATTACAAAAGAGGGAAGTTTTTAATCACTCTTTCAAACAGCAAACACAGCATTTATTCTTTTATCACTTGGGAGCCTCACAGTATAAGTCAAGTCCCACTTCCAGTAATTGTTCCACATATAGAGATAACACATAGTCAGCAGCAAATATTTTCAAGCTGGCTGCTGAAGATTTCAGAGTCCTTCATCATTGTATGCTGGTGAAGCAGGTTTCACGATGCTTTGTGCATTAGTTTCCACAAGGGGGCGCCAAGTCACTTCACCAGATAGCAGCAGGTCTTCTCCAGGTATAGCGTCCAAGTGCTGCACCTGACATTCATAATAAAATAATGCAAGTCACTTTAAGAGATTAGTTACAAAAGATGATTCTGCTAATCGGAAGTCTGATGCAATCACCAAGGAAGCAGAGTGGAGATATTTGGAATCTCACGTCATTTCATGTTATATGGAAACAAAGGGGGAAGTTAATAGCTAAACCAGTCATTTAAAAGACAAAGCTATATAAAGGGCAATGTCCAGTGTCTAATCTAGAAGCAAAAAGGATGAATTTTGGCCTGCAATGGGCAAATAGGCCTCTTGTTCTCTTGCCTGCAAAACAATGTTAGTTTACAATATCATCAGAGTGCTCACGGGATGGATATCTATATGTGTGCCTCTCTTTCTTTGATCAAAAACAATTTGCTTACACAATGGCTTGGACCCAGAGATGTCCACATCCAGAGATCCCCACACGGTGTGGAGAATGTGGATAGGGAGACATTTTTCTCCCGCTCTCAAAATACTAGAACCAGGGGCATCCCATGAAGCAGATTGGGTGGGAGATTCAGGGCAGATTAAAATAAGTACTTCTTCACACAGTGCATAGTTAAGCTATGAAATTTGCTATGACCAGATGTAGTAATGGCCACCAATTTGGATGGCTTTAAGATGGCTGAATACATTCCTGGAGGAGAAGGCTATCAATGGCTGCTAATCTGATGGCTATGTGTTACCTCCAGTATCAGAGGCAAAAAGTCTATGTACACCAGTTGCAGAGAACATGGGTGGCAGTGTGTGTGTGTGTGCGCTGTTGCACTCATGTCCTGCTTTGTTGGTCCCAAGTCAACGGTTGGCTACTGTGTGAACAGAGTGCTGTACTAGATGGACCCTTGGTCTGATCCAGTAAGGCTTTCTTATGTCTTATATGAGTAAAAAGACACTTCTGCCTGCCAAGGCCACCCTACCAAGTTCTCCCAATTTCCCTGTCATGCTGCATCCTCCACCCCTGCCATGCCCCAAACACCATTCCAGAGGGTCCCCTGAGCCTTAGCAGCAGCTTTGGGAGTGTAGGGGGTGTAGTGGGAAGAGCAGCCAGGAAAGTCTAATTACATGAACACATTTCCAGTTGTTTAATCCTTGTTCTTACTCAACATATACAGATTTCAGTCCATTACAGACTGACTGATAGCACAATCCTATGCATGTTTACCCAAAAGTAAATACCACTGAGTTCAATGGGACTTATTCTCCTAGTGTTTGGGGCTGTGAACTAAGAGATAAGGATTTTTCTGCACATTCTTAAAAGTCTGTGAATGGACTGGGTCACTCAAAGAATTAAGGGAGAAGAATAGTCTGAATTTAACAGGATTTTATATTACATCAAAAAGTCTCCAGCCAAGACACTTTTGTAAACTAGGAGGCCGTTTAATCTGTAAAAGGTGGCCATCTCTAGGGGCAAGTCAAAGATCAAGATGGAACTCAGGACTTGTGTTGCTCTAAGTTAGGACTATGCATTCAAACGCTTTAAAATTTTGATACTATTTCTGGCTTTGGGAGCAAATATATAGACTTCTGGAAAGAAACTGTCTAACCCAGATGGATGGTCCAGGTCCAAGCATCTTTCTGAATTTAAAATCCTGCCCATTTTGTCTGAGTTTAAAATAGTAGCCTAAAATGCAGTTAGCCCTTCTCTAACTCCGAAAGATGTGTGAAGCCAAGAACATTAAATACCGAGGAGATTAATGGAAACAGACTGAAAGCTCAATCGGAATAGGAGGCAGAATGACTGGGAAGAGACCAGACGTGCTTTTGGACATGCTTTCCCCAGCAATATTGTATGATCTTTTTTTGGGGGGTGTTATTTATAGGATGGCAATGGGTGTGCATTTCAAACAACGTCTGAAGCTGGGATGGTTGGCTTTGGCCAGGAGAATACCAGCACCTCATCTCTTAAGACTGAGGATGAACAAATTTGCATACATGTCCATTCTGGCAGGTTGAAAAACAATTGATAAACGTTATAAAATGCATTCGTTTACCTACTACCCTTCTTCCAAGACGTTCAGTGTGGTGAACAGGAGGTTTTCCCTATTTCATCCCAACAGCCCTGTGAGTTCAGTCAAGCTGAGGAAATATGACTGGCCCAGGGCTAAGGGCATCATGGGAACTTGAGCAGTGGGGGGCAGGGGCCTCCACCCCATATTTGGGGGGCACGTATACCAAACACTGACATTATTGGAAAAGCAGTGAGAGCGTCACACATTCCAAACAGTTGCTCACCTGTTTGCGCACATATTCCACCATTATTTCCAGCTGCCTTGGATCATCACAGTTATTATTGAACAGATTTCTCCAGATGGCTGCTGCAAGCACATGATCATCTGATAAAATTCCCTAAAATGGAGCAAGGAAAACAGTAAATGGGGATACCATAAGCACTAAACAGGAAGCACTTTTAGACTTAAAATTCCCTCTAGAATGTAGTAGTGTACTAATACAGGCTCAAACCCACGGCAAATTGTGACTTTCAAAGAGGAATGCCCATTTCTATCCACCGTTTATTTGAAGACGATGCATCCTAGAAAATATTTTCAGGGGAGGAAAGCAAATTTCTATCTCCTCTGGCTGCAAAGATTGGCCTGAAATTATATGAGTAATCCCTGGTAAAATTTTATAGACCAATATAGGTCTGAGTAGAAAATTCAGTAGCCTGAGGTGTAAGGATTCAGGACTCTATGTTAAAAAATAACAATAAAGAGGTTGTGCAAATCTGCTATGTACAAGCCCCCAATCCAGACTCAGGTCACATATGAAAAATGTAGCACCCGGTTCTCTGCAAACATGCAGTGTGCTATGGGTACAAGGTCGTACAGCTACACCACACTCCCAAGCTTCATGCTCCTCCTTATCATGACCAGAATACACCAAGAAAGATATATATAGATCATTGGGATACTCTTAAGACATATTTTGCAAAACCCAGTGTATTTGGCACAAAAATGAGGCTTGTTTTTTTCAGTCATAGTTGACCCCCCCAACATTTGTTTATTTTCTAAACATAGGTTAGAATTACCTCATCGTATCCAAAAATAGCTGCATAGAAAATTTCTGTCATGCTTCTCAAACTTTCTTTCCGAGCAACAGAACTAATCTGAAACACAAAGCAGCAGTACAAACTTTGAGTCAGAGTTAGCACTGAGGAAATTAGAGGTGAAAGCAGCTTCAGAAAGTTGAAGTCTCTTGCCCTCCCAACCCACTTCTAGATGAAACAGAACTACAGCACTTGTTGGCCGTGGCTTGGTGGGACAGAAATTCTGAACATAACAATTATACATAATGAGAATCTTGACACATATAGGAAGAGGGGAAATGCATGTTCAAACAGCAAACTCTGCATACGTTTTCAATGTATGGGCAGGTTGCCTGGAGCTGATGGGAGTTGAATTTCAAAACATCTGGAGGGCACCGTGTTGGGGTGGAAAGGATGGTGAGCAGGACTCTCTTAGAGACTGGCAGACAAATAGCAGACAAATGAATCTGAATGTTTAGTCTCTAGAGATCATGATTCATGCTAGCCCTATCACAATTGCAGAATCTGACCCACAAAGGAAAGCCATGAATAACGCCATATACAAATCTGAGCACTTTGATAAAAACAGACCAGTACTGCAATGATGTCATCAAAGCCCTATTAATATGCATATAGCCCTGCGGTTACTGCCTTGTAATAATTTCCCCCTCAAACAGTTAATTAGTTAATCATGTTAATTAATTAGTTAGTTAATTAATCATGTCATACTAGTCTTCCATTAAATTGCTATCCTTCATAACTTTATTTTTTTAAATAAATAAATAAATAAATAAATAAAATGTGACTCTTGCATTGAAAGGAGGGGCAGTATCTTGGATAACATGTTTTTAAGAGGGCTATCACAGTATATGGAGGAAACTGGTTAACACCATCTCATTAAAATAAGTGAATAAACTTAAAGAAGGGCTCTTTAGAAACATTCACTCCTCAGTCCTATCTTCCCAGCACTGGCAAATCTCAACATCTGGCTTTCAACAGTAATGACTTCACTGATTACAAGCCTGTCTCAAATGTCAAAGGTACGAAAGAATTTTAAATTGCTACTCAATCCTAATGCTACTAATAGCCACTGGATTTCTTCTGCAAGTTAAGCTCCTTCACACCTTTCTCAAGAGCAAACCTTAGACTGGCAATACTTTAACACCTGTTTTGATCCATTCAAGGTAGCTCCTTATGAGACGCAAGCAACAACACTGAGACTCTGGGATCTCCAGAAGTGCATTGAGGGGTATAGATTAAAAGTTACATCCATAAACCTTAAAGCAATGTTAGGGCATACCTGCATAAGGCCACAGAAATCTACTTTTCAGAGTTACTTCTGAAAGACACACAGAGCACAAAGCAATCCCAGGCATGTCTGCTCAGAAGTAAGTTACAGTGAGTTCAACAGGATTTACTCCCAGTAAACATGTCCAGAACTGGTGCCTCAGAAGTTCTTCTAGCCTCTCAGCCTAAGGAATTCAATGGGTTTTATTTAGAAAATGCAGGTTGCTTACCTGTAACTGTAGTTCTTCGAGTGGTCATCTGTGCATTCACACACTATGGGCTCGCGCCGGTGCCGAGCCTCATCCGGGAAACTTCTATAGCCTAGACTTTTGGCGGGAACCCCTCCCCCCCCCCCCTATCGTGCATGCTCGGGTTCCCGCCTACCTCAGTTCAATGAGACCGAATTGCCTCGCGAACGAGATAGAGATGAACAGTCAAGCAATAATCATGAAAAACAACGACAAAGGTGCATGCGCAATAGATACTCTCTCAGACCAGTCAGTAACCAGCGAGGTCAAGAGGGGACGGTGGGAGGATTGTGTGAATGCACAGATGACCACTCGAAGAACTACAGTTACAGGTAAGCAACCTGTATTTCTTCTTCGTGGTCTCTGTGCATCACACACTATGGGCGAGT
Organism: Anniella stebbinsi; assembly: GCA_029215795.1. NCBI lineage: Eukaryota > Metazoa > Chordata > Lepidosauria > Squamata > Anniellidae > Anniella > Anniella stebbinsi. The sequence goes on along the minus strand of JARDYH010000004.1, from coordinate 40,525,195 downwards.
AACCAGCAATGAACTTACCGGAGGAGGGTAGACTCGCTGGGACATCATTGGAGAATTGAAGATAGGACAGCCCGACCAAAGGTAGCATCTTTCCTGGCTCGGACATCCAGCTTGTAATGAGATGCAAAGGTGGAAACATTGGACCACGTTGCGGCCCTACACAAATCTGGGATTGACACCCCACGACTCAAAGCAGTGGAAGTGGAGAGGGCCCGAGTGGAATGGGCTTTCTGGCACTCAGGAGGCTCTTTCCCCACCAGTTGGTAGGCCAGCGAAATAGTCTGGACAATCCATCTAGCAAACCTTTGTGCTGTCACCGGTTTGCCTCTAGACTTTCCGCCGTAGCATATAACAGACGGTTGGAGTCCCGGAAATTGGCCAATCTAGACTTGTAAAAGGCCAGAGCATGTCGCACATCTAGAGAGTGGTGTTTGGCACTCAACGGTTCTGCAGGTGTTTGAAAGAAAGTAGGCAATACAATGTCTTGGTTCACATGAAATTCTGACACCACTTTGGGGAGGAAGGTAGGATCCGGCCTCAACACCACTTTGTCCCGAAAGTACTGAGTGTATGGCGGGTCGATCCTCAGGGCACATAGCTCTGAGCTTCGTCTAGCCGTGGTAATTGCAACCAGAAAGGCAACCTTGAAGGTTAATAGTCTAATATCAACAGTTGCCAAAGGTTTGAAGGGTTTTGTAGTCAACGCTACCAGAACCACAGATAAGCTCCATTGCGGAATAATAGCTCGATAGGGGGGATGCATATTGTGTAAACCCCTGAGAAAACACTTTGACAGCGGATGGGTAAATATAGAGGAGTGTTGAATCAAGTCGTGGTTGATTGAGATGGCTGCCAAATACACTTTGATGGAAGTTGCCTTTAGTCCATTTTCATGGAGGGATTGAAGGAAGGACAAGACATCCTGAATGCGACAGAAGGTTGGGTCAAACCCATTAGAAAGTGCAAACAGAGAATTTCTTCCATTTTATATTGTAAGAGGCCCTTGTAGAGGGATCTATCTATCACTGGCATGGATAGATCTAAGTTCTCCCATCTGGCTGGATTCGCCAAGCAGTGAGTTTCAGTTGACTTAGGTCCGGGTGGAGGACTAGGCCATGTCCCTTGGAGATCAGATCCGGGACAACTGGTAGGCAGAGAAACTCTCCCCATGTCAGTTGAAGCAAAGGAGCGAACCAGGCCTGACGTGGCCACCACGGGGCTATCAAAATGCCGTCCGTCCGCCACCATGATAGAGCTGTGACCACCTTGGGCACCAGTGGGAACGGGGGAAAGGCGTAGACTAGATTCTCCCCCCAGGGTGTGTTGAAGGCATCCCCTAAGGATCCTCTGCCGATCCCTGCTCTTGTGCAGAAGCGGTTGCAGACAGCATTGTCCGGGGTGGCAAACAGGTCCATTGTTGGTGTTCCCCACCGGGTAAACAGGGCTTCCAGAACCACAGGGGCTAGTTCCCATTCGTGTGTGTCTTGGAAGTGACGGCTGAGTGCATCTGCGTGAACATTGTCCGTTCCTGCGATATGAATGACCGAGAGACGAATTCTCTGACGAATTGTCCAATGAAGGATTTTTAATGTTAGTTGAAGCAGGCGAGGAGATCTGGTACCTCCCTCTTTATTGAGGTACCAGACGACTGTCATGTTGTCTGATACTATTCGAACGTGTTGGCCTGTAAGGTGTGGGGTGAATACACGTAAGGCCTTTTCCACTGCTAGGAGTTCCAACTTGTTGATATGGAGAGCCTTTTCTGACGTCGACCACCTTCCCTGGATTGCCAGGTGGTCGCAGTGCGCTCCCCATCCTAGGAGTGATGCATCTGAAGTCAGGGTCCGTGTGGGGCCTGGTTCTACAAACGGTAGGCCTTCAACGAGGTTGTGCATCATTGTCCACCACCTGAGGCTGGCTCGGAGGCTCTGCAGGATCACGAGCTTGATCTTCCTCAGGTTTTTGGATGGGTCGTAGTTGACCAGCAGAAATTGCTGTAGTGGTCTCATGTGCATCCTTGCCCATCTGACTACATACACTGAGGAAGCCATGAGGCCCAGCAACCTTTGCAGGGACAGTGCGCTGATTTGCGAGGAGTCCAATACTCTCAAGGCTAGTTGTTGGATGGTGAACGCTCGATCTCTTGGGAGAAATGCCCTTCCGCAGGTGGAATCTAAATGAACCCCAATAAACTGGATTGATTGGGAAGGTAGCAACACGGATTTTTCCTGATTTATCAAAAGGCCCAGTCTTTCCAGTAGCTCCGACGCAACTGTCACGTCTCTTTCTGCTTGACGTTGGGAGAGAGACACTATTATCCAGTCGTCCAAATATGGGTAGAGCTCCACACCGGTGGTCCTTAGGAAAGTGCAGACTGCTCCCATGCATTTCGTAAAGACCCTGGGGGCTGTCTTCAGACCGAACGGGAGGACTGTAAACTGATAGGCATTCTGACCGACTATGAACCGCAAGAATCTCTGGAAAGAAGCATGGATGGCGACGTGGAAGTAGGCATCCTTCAAATCTATCAGGGTGAATCAGCAGCCCCGCCTGAGGAGGGGTAGGACTATCGCCAGCGTGACCATATGGAATTTTTTGGTCGGGATGAATTTGTTGAGGCCCCTCAAGTCCATAATGGGGCGGATCCCGCCATCCCGCTTTGGCACTGTAAAATAGCGGGAATAGAATAGAATAGTTCCGAGCGACGTACTGGAACAATCGCTCCCTTTTGTAAGAGGGTGGTTACCTCGGAAAGCAAAATCTCTGAGGGTGGAGTGACTTTGAGGTGCCCGGTTGGAAGGGGAGACACAAGTTCTATCTGGTATCCATCCCTGATGATACTTAGGATCCACCTGTCTGAAGTAATTTCCTTCCAGGATTCGTGAAACTGTCGTAGTTGGTGATCGAAGAGGGGCAGTAGAGAGACAGTGACCTTCCTGTAGTCAAACCCGCTGTTGCTTTTGCGAAGGGTCCGGTCTGCTGCGTTGCTGTCTGTAGCGGCCCTGCTGGTAACTCTTTTTGTGTTGGAAGGTTGACTGAGGCACCTGTTGGTATCGCTGCTGGCGATTAGGGAAGCTGCGTGGTGCGTACGGTTGCTGTCTAACCCATCTGCGTGGACGGTAAGATTGCGAGGACATCGCCGGGTAGAATCCCATTTTCTTAGCCGTGGTCTTGGCCTTCTGGATCATGTCCATAGTCGTATCCGTAGAGGAATGGAACAAGCCTTCTCCGTCAAACGGAAGGTCTTTGATCCTCACCTTGGACTCGTGAGGCAAGCTAGAGGAACGGAGCCATGCGTGACGTCTGAGGGCAATGGCTCCAATCATGGCCTTGGAACAGCAATCTACTTGGTGTCGCGCTGTAGTCAGTTCCTGTTTGGCCAGAGCCGTGGCCTCCGCCTGGAACACCTGTGCCGCCTCCCTCTGCTCATCTGGTAGGTGTGGTAAGAGAGATGACATCTTATCCCATAGGAATAGATGATAACGGGCCATCATCGCCTGGTAATTAGCCACCTTTATTGAGAGCGCCGAAGATGAGTAGATTCTGCGGCCAATAGTATCCATTTTACGGCCTTCTTTGTCAGTTGGAGTCGAGTGTGTCCTGGACAACTTTCCTTGGGCCGACTCGACAATCATCGAATTGGGTTTCGAGTGTGTAAATAAGAACCCCACGTCCTTGTCCTGAATTTTGTACAGAGCTTCCAAACGCTTGGAAACTGGGCTGATGGTGGAAGGGTTCTTCCACGATTCCTGGGCCATGTTCAATAAGGTAGGATTCAGCGGTAGGGCTAGGGGAGCAGCCGAATCCCCGTACATGACATCATATATATTATCAATGCACTTTTCGGCAGGCTGCTGATGTTCAACCCCCAAAGATTGAGCCAAACGCAGCATTTGCTCAGTGAAGGTTCCAGCTTCTAGAGAAGGGGAAGCTTGCTTTTCTGTGCCCACTGCCTCCTCAGGTGAAGGAACCGATGGCAGTGCAGATGCAGAGGATGAGGAATCCGATGCATAATCCTCCACTGACAGCGGCGACGATGGGGTCGGGAGGATCGCCAACGGCGCTGGTGTCAAAGGAAGCGTCGGTATCGGTAGTTCCGGTGGCGGTACTGAGACGGTAGCGGACGGAGGACGCCTCGGCGGTACCGGCGGTACATAAGCATCGTCCCCGCATCCCTCAGGCGCTGCCCTGTAAAGGGGTCGAGGACGAAGCGCTCTTGGCTGTAGTCGTCTCCCGTGGCGCGATGGTGGTGGGAGGTCTAGGAACGGGCCGATCTCTCCGAGCCAAGGTCCCAATCCCGGGACAGGGTTGGAGATCTGGAGCGGTAACTCCGGTCCACCGAGGCACATCTCGATCCCGGTGCTGGTGATGGCGCCGACCTCAGTGAGGCTGCTTCCATAATTTGTCCCACCGATCTCGGTACCGAAGACGATACCGAGAGGGCGCGCATCGATCCCACCGACGGCGAGTGGAGCAGGGCCGGAGAGAGCCTCTCATCCCGACGGTCAGGTGATGGTTGGTGTCGGCTCGGTACCGAGCAAAAAGTCAAGGGCGTAGGGGCTGAGAGAGTCATCGGTATCGACGGCATCACAGATGGCGGTAGCGCGGTCAGTGCTGATCGAATGGGGAGCAATGCCGACGGAGACGGTAGCGGGCGTGCCAGCGGTACCGGGGATCTTATCGGTACCGAGGCCGATCTCGAGGAAGGCGGTAACGAAGAAGCTGTTTTCGACGACGACTGACTCTTGCGAGTCTTCTCTGGCTTCTCAATATGCTTCGCCTTAACTATCTTCTTGCGGTGAGTCGCTCCCAACTTCTTTGGCTTTTTTGCCCCACTTTTCTCCATGGAAGGAGAGGACTCAGTCTGAGCAGGGCCAGTTTCAGGCCTCTCCCTGGGTGCATGTCCCACCTCGGTGGACATTGCCACGGGGGCTGGGCGCAAAGGAGCATCGACGGTTTCCAGCGCCTTTTTCCATAGAAGAGCCCGCAGTCTATCCGCTCTGTTCTTCCGTGTTTGACGAGAGAAACCCATACAGTGCTTACAGGCGTCGACTACGTGTGCCTCCCCCAAGCAAAGGAGACAGCGAGAATGGCCGTCGGAGAGGGTGAGCTTGGCCTTACACCCCGAACAGTTCTTAAACAAGGCGGCCATACGTGCACCCAGAAGTCAGAAAAGGAGAAAGGAGTTAGCAACAGTATAGTAAGGTAGAGATAGTATAATTTTTTTTTTTTAGTTGAAGAATAAGAATACAAGAAAAGGAAAGGGGAAAGAAAGTCTAAGCAAAAAGCTATCTAAGAGCAAATACGAACGGTTAGTTCAGAGAGAAGTACTCCCGCGAGGCAAGCAGCAAGGCGGTCGAAAAAGAACTGAGGTAGGCGGGAACCCAAGCATGCGCGATAGGGCGGTGGGGGGAGGGGTTCCTGGCAAAAGTCTAGGCTATAGAAGTTTCCTGGATAAGGCTTGGCGCTGGCGCGAGCCCATAGTGTGTAATGCACAGAGACCACGAAAAGAACATGTTTTGTTTCTTGCTGTACAATTTTCACCAAAGACACGACGGATATCTAAAAGGGACACTTTGGTTACATTTGGGCGTAATGATATACTATGGCTCATCATTACAGGAACAAGCTACAGTGAGTCTTGGGGTCTCCCCTCTGCCTCTGGCATAGCCATGAGAAGGCTTGAAGTCTTTGCTTCACTGCAACTGGTCATTACATGCGAACTCAGAGGAATGGTGGTTAAACTTAACTACCATCCACTGAAACAGGCCAGATTCAATCCTTGGGTTGTAGTACTGGCTTGCTTCAAACAAACCATAGTTAAGATTAACCATAGTTTAGGGTTCGAACATAATATTAAACTGGTTAATCCGAAAAAGGAAGCAAAATGTTAGCAGTCCTTCTTGTGGCTATACTGGAAGAAGAGAGGAAAGGAGAGAGTGTGTGAGCCTGAGGACTGCTGTGGTTCTTTCCTGTAATGGTAGACTATCATATCAAGCCCAGATGTAGCCCATTCCATCTCTAGACATATTACCAAGTTTGTCCATACTTCTTCTGCTGTGCTTGTTATATTTGAACTTTGCATTTGTAAATGTGGAAGTTTCAGATTTAGCCTTCACATGTTTCATGTACACTGCAAGGTTTTGTACTTTCCACGCCTCTTTCAAATGCAGGGGGATTTCTAGACTGAATAAAACTTAGCTTCCTTCAGTGCTCCTCCTACCCAAGGCATCACACTCATGCTTGCCACAAAACAGTTAACAGTTAAATATTTTCTTGCCAATATTTTAAGAGTGCAGAAGGTTCCAAATTGCTGGTAAAACAAACAATGCCAGACTGTGAAAACTCCTGGCTGCCATGCTCTCTGATGTTAACAAGAGTTTCTTTATTACTGTAACCTTTCTGAAATGAATAAAAATTATTTCTCTGCCCTACTTCTGCCCTCAAGTAAAAGGAAAAGAAGGAAAGTGAACCACAAAAAGTTAAGATGTCCAGAATCCTGGAGAATTCCAGTTTTAAACATTTATTTATACATTATGTAAACAGATTGTACCCCAGTTGTAAAAGTCCTTATGTTCCACCAAAGCAGCAGTTTCTGCTTTTGCAAACTCCAAGAAGTTTGTTCATTTTTAATGAATGACAGACATATACAAGGGACATTTTGGCGGGGACGGGGGGAGGAATTCATTTCATGACTTTTGGAGTCAGACAAATATTTTTCTTCCTAATGTTGCTTCTTCATTTGCTTCTTAATTCGAAGCAAAAAATACCACAGCTTGAGATAATAATAGGAATACTATCAATGCTAGAATATTATGAACAATTCCTTCACAACCCAGCCAGGGCCCAGCCCAACTTCACTTTCTTGTTTAATTAAATCAATAAGGCTGACTGCTAGGATCCTCTATGCCAGGAATGGGCAACTTGTGATCTTCCAGATGTTTTTAGACTACATCTAACACCAAGCATCCAGCCCTAGTCAGCATAGTCAATGGTAAGGGAAGATGGAAGTTGTAGGCCGAAACATTTGGAGGGTTAGAAGTTGTCCACCCTGGCTCTATGCGAAACAGAGAGTGACAGGTATACCAACCTTGAGGAAAAGGTTAGATAGGAAGTGGAATCTTGCACAAGGCTAAACTAAGGAGTTACATCATTGTTAAAGAAAGAAGACAAAAATGGGATATGTTTATGATAAATTGGCTGCTGTTTGCCACTTTTTGCAGAACTGCTTACTCCCCAATGTACAGGTTTGCCTTCCAATGTTATAGTTAACTTATTTTATGTACACAATTATACAGGTAGGGGTTATAAGCAGTGAGCTTGGAGCTAGCGTTCTGTATTTGTTTTTCTTTTCTTGTATTGTTCAATTTATGTTTCATGAGAAAAAAAAGAACTCCAAGATCAATGGGGCTGAAGAACGCTGAACTAGTTGAATTGTGCCTCTCCTAGAGCCTATAGGGAGGCTATAGCTCAGTAGCAGAGTACTTATTTTACATACAGAAATTCCCAGTTTAAACACCAAGCATTTCCAATTGAAATTATCTTTATGTAGGAGTGCTGCAAAAGACCTTGGAGGGGCACTGTGGTTCAGAAGAGACCATACTGGAATAGAGAGACCAATAGTCAACTCAATATAATATTCACCCATGTCATAAAGGCCTTGGTACTTAGGATTTTGGTGCATGTAACATATGTAACCTTTGCTTCTTTATTAGCTATCTGAGCTCCTTACATGTACCTCTGACATAATACATTCTGATTTCTGCTCTCGTGTGTCTATTGGCTGTATCAGACTTTATTAGAGATGGGTGGCTTGGGAGGTGTCTATCACAGCTTGTCTGAATGCAGCGTGTTTTCCACAGGGTGGGTTATCATGTTGTCTGAACGTAGCGTAGTTTTTTTTAGGGTGGCTTGTTAACCATGCAGTGTGGCTTATTTTTTTCGAACAAACCACCTTGAAGTGGTCAACAAGCCACGCTGTATGGTTAATAAGCAACCCTGTGGGAAAAGCACTATGTTCAGATAACACAATAACCCATGGTTCAACAACAAACCACACTGGGTGGGTTAGCATGTAGTGTGAACCCTGCCTAAGGGATTGGACTAAAGGATGTTCAAATTTCTTTTAGTCTGGTTGTCCACAGGTTTCTTTTAGCCTGAGTCTTTTAGGCCATTCTCTATGCACTGCTTCTCTAAATCAGAGGTTCTCAACCTTTTAGACATTGAAGTTCTCAATGAGACTATAATGAACCACTTTTCTTTGCCTTTACCGGGCATTCTAAGTACTTATTATCAAAATCCTGGGTGTCCTTAGAGGTTGAAACAGGAAGAGGGGATAGAAAAGGGATCAGATATATGAGATCAGTTATATGTCAGAGTGAAGAGGCAGGTTTATACGAGGTGTTTAAATGCACAAACAGAAGGAATAAGGTGGCTATCCGGAGGTATTTCAATGAAAGCGAACAGCAAGTAAGAAAAGGTGCAATCAGAAGGAAAACATAACTTTGGGTTTATAGAAGAGAAGTATAACAGAGAAGTGAGAAGAAAGGGAAGAGCAAGGCACACTGGGAACAGGAGAATGAAGACATTTCAGTGTCAATGAAAGTTTAAGTAGAATATGAGAAGCACCAATGCAGAAAGCAGAAAAAAGTGCAACATGATCAATGAGTTGAACAGATGAGACAAGTTAAAGAATTTAAGACAGATGAGAGGTTTGAGGAATTAAGGCAGGAACAGTAAGCTAAAGTAGGTTGCAATATGTAAATAGTCAGACTGGGTGCGTTCGGACGACACTTTAGTCCACTCCAAGGATGGCTCCTTAGGTGGCACCCTTGGGTGACACGGAAGTGTTGCTCCATGGAGTGGACAATTTCCACTCCACTGAGTTGTCGACTCTTCCCCCCCCCTCTCAGCCCTCCCCACCAAATGGCGGTGCTGGTTGCCACTTACCTTACTGGGGCGCTGCCATTCTGTGGGAAGGAGCAGAGGGGGGAGGAGAGAGACATGGCATGGAAACACGATGTATCCGTTGCCAAGTGGATCACTCCCACCTCCTGTCAAATGAAGATATGGTTCTGCAGGGGCTTCTTTCTCCGGCAACGGCGTATCTTTTGCAGTAGCTGTCGCCGAAGAAAGAAGCCCTGGTGGAGTCATCTCTCCTCTTGACAGGAAATGGGATTGATTCGCCGCCACAGACATCACTTGGCAACAGGGGCGCCGCGTCTCCCGTCATTGAAGGCAATGCGTCCATCAGTTGTTGCTGCGCCCGGCGTGGAGGAACAGGTGATAGGGACGTTGCTCTGCGCTGATGCATCCTTCTCCGGAGGCTGGATTGTGCGCCCTGACACATGAGGAGACCGTTCCGATGCCTCTTGCTTCTGCAAAGGCAGCATGTGAAAAAACACGCGCTGCCCCTGCCACAGAAGAGCCATTGGACTGATCTCCTCATGTGTCAGGGTGCGCAATCCAGCCTCCAGCGAAGGATGTGTCAGTGCCGAGCGATGTCATCCCTCACAAAGGATCACATGGCTTGGTGCTGACATGTCCTTCCCTGTCAGGGCCATGGCAACAGGGAAAGGGGCAACTATAGCAACGCTGCCCCGTTCCATGTTGCTAAGGCCCCAACAGGGAAGGATGCGTCAGCGCATAGAGAACTTCTCCACTGAAAGGGCATCAGTTGTCTTGGCAGCGCCTCTTCCATCCCCACCTAGTTTCGAGGCAGAGAGCGGGGAGAGCTGACGATCACAGGTCTGTCTCCCTGCTCTCTGCTTCGAAACTAGATGGGGATGGAAGAGGCGCCTCCGAGACAACTGATGCCCTCCCAGTGGAGAAGTTCTCTCCGTGCCAATGCATCCTTCGCCCTCGTCTCCATCGCAACAGGGACAAGGGCAGCTACAACAACACCGCCCACTGCCCCGTTGCTATGGAAATTATGGTGATGGAGGGGCGCTCAAGGATCCAAGCTGCTGCTTGTACAAGCAGGACAGTTTCTTCCAAGTCCCATTCCAATTCATGAGAACAGAAGGGGAATCCTTTGCTGAGGCGGGAGGGATGCAGGGGAATCGGACACATTTCCTCTTTCCTCAGCAAAGGATTCCCGTTTTGTTCTCGTGAATGGGGACAGGAAGGGATGCGGAAGAATCTGTCCTGCTTGTCACAGCAACAGATCAGATCCTTGCGCATGCCCCCCCCCCTGATATTGGCGGATGGATTTTTCCCACAGTTGGACATTTCACGTCTAGCCATGGGAGGCATCCTTGACCCCCGCAACCTGTGATCCATTTGGGGATCGGCTCGAGGAGATGGAAGGGGCTCCTTCTATCCCTTTGAGCCTATCTCCAGATGGATCTGGGGCGGGTCGTGGCAACAAGCGATGTGCACGTCCCTGGGAACATGTGGGGTGGCTGTGCCAGGAAGTACGTGGGGGAGCTGGGGATCCTGCCGCCTCACCCAGGGACAGCATGATTGGGGCTCCGCAAGTGCTTGCCAGCACAGGATTATTTCCCCTACCGACAGAGCACGCTGGGCTTGAGAGGCCAAGGTTTTTGAAATAATCAACGGAGCCCACCACACAACATGATAATCAACTGTTGTGCAGAAAAACAACTCTACAAACCATTGGTTATCTCCACTGGTTATTTTTTGGGTTTTGCCCGACAGACGACATGTTAGTCAATGGGGGGTCTATTTAAGCAACGGTTGATTCAATAGTCCACGGTTGACTAACGTGTTGTCCAAACTGAGCCACTGTGAGCAGTTCTGATCAACCCATCTAAAAAAAGGCACCATAGAGTTTGGAAAGGGCAATCAAAAGCAAACAAAGGGATGGAACACCTTCCTTATTAGGATAGGATTGTTTGTGGCTTCCTAGTTTAGGGGGAAAAAGATAATCTCAGAGGGTAGCGAGGCACAGTATAGAGTACGGTTGGCCAATCTATAGTCCTAGGCTCTCATGCAGCCCTCAGCCTAATTCCAAAAGCCCTCTGCAAGAAATTAGTTGAGACTTCTTATAAGAACAATCTGCCCTCCCAAGCTGGGCAGAGAAGAAAAGGAGACGGAAGAGACGGGGTGACAGAAATAAGGGAGTGAAAAGCAGGTGGCCCAGCCAACATTTGGGAATAGCCCAACCCACCACTGGCATGTAACTCAGAGGTTTACAAGTATCCAAAGCAGAGCATGAGGTGTTTTCGCCCATCTAGCTGAGGCATTGGGGAGGGAGAAGGAAGGAGGCCAGGGAGGGCTGGGGATGCAGCGTAACCTGTCCCCTCTCCTCTCCACCCAGAAGCATGGTCCTTTCCCTCCTCTCCGAGCTCATATTTGCAAGCTTGTAGAGGCAGCTGGTGTGTTTCTCTCTGCCCCGGCTGTGAAGGGGAGCGGCAGGGAGGGGGAGTTTGGACTCCTGGGTCAGAGGTCAGAGCACTCTCTGGCCTGGGATCCAGGAATCCAAAAAATCCTATCCCCCCTCCCCAACACTGTCTAGGGGCTATACGATTGCTCTCTGTGGTACTGCTATGTGTAGAGTCAGTGCACATCTAAATAACAATTGCTGGGTGATCTGTTGGCATTCATAACCTTTCCATAAGCTTCTCAGAGGCATCTGGCTGGACACTTTGGAAACAGAATGCTGAATTAAATGAGCATTTGTCTCAAGAGGGCTCTTGTTTGAACAAGGGTTTTAATTCATCAAGAGAGAAAATGGCCAATTTTTATAGATATTATGAAGATGTACTCAGCAATTGAGTACAACTGTGGAGAGAAAGTGGAACCAAAGATAAGGTAAGTTCTATACTTGTGTGGAAGAAATAGTAGAATTGCTTAATGGGGGGAGTTAGAGGAAACACAAAGGAGAAGAATGAAGGAGAGAAAGCAGAGTTCTGTTTTAAGGATGCTTTCTCTAATTCCCCCTGAGCTTATTTTTCACTTTTTAACTACAATTTCCCAAAGATCAGGTAAAGAACATTAGAACTGAAAGTCAGCAACAAAGAAATGGTACTGGAGACTAAATGCGTAAAACAGCGAGCTGCAAGAAAGGAGATAAAAAGCAATAGACAGTAGAAAAAAGTAAGAAAGCATCGATTAAGGAAAACTTTGAAAGAACAACAAGGAAGATATGATGAGAACCAGGGGATAATGAAACCAGGGAGAGCACAAAGACAGGAGAAGAGGATGATCCAGGATGTGACACATATATACCCCAAGAGTAGGTTGACAGGAAGACGATCTTGATACACAGTACAGAGAATATAATTTCAAATCCAGGTTAGATGAGTTTGAGTTGAATGAGCAGGTTGACTGCTTGACTGATAAGGATCAAGATGAGAATTACTGGAGAAATATAAGGGCTTGAGAAAGGACAACAGGTTCAAAAACTTTACAGGGGGAAAACAGACGTAAAGAGATAAATAATAGTTCAAAAAAAGAGAGATTTTTAAGAAATGGGAGGCACAATCATGACACCCCAGTGCTGTGTTAGAAGTGCCTAGGTGATCAGATACAGAGTGAGTAACACCATCACAGCTCCTTCATATTTGGGTATACCTTAGCAGAGCTCCCCATACTTTGCAGATGATGTAAATTCTATGTGACCTTTCATAGACGTACTGTGGATGAATAGCCTTTTCATTGTAACCAATGGGCTACCCACCACTGCTTATACCAGTTCATCTTCCAGCCACTAGGAACTGACCTTTTGAAGGATGAAATCAATGTCTATTTCAGATAAATGTGGCTTTGGGTGGAGGCAATTCCAAGAAAACTATACAAGCCACCCTCAACCATACTGACTGACTGATTCAGCCGGGTTGGCTCTACTGTTGAACATTATAGTTCTAACCATAAGTAGGACAGGAGGTGCACAACAGATAGAACTATAAAACAGAGACATTCAGTATATAGTGTGGGATCCATTTCCTGCATTAAGATGGAGGGGATGGTGCTCATTAACTGGAACATTGGTGGCTGAACTGTCATCAAAAATTTAGCCAATGGAAATCCACAGTGAAGGAAAGCCATGCTTCCTGTCAAGGCAGATCTCTGGGCTTCTGACTTCATTTTTAGTATTAAAAATGCTAAAACCAAGCCCATTCTGTTCCAACATGCATACAGCCTGACGGCAGCACTTTGCCTAATGGGGTGTAGCTACATGCTAAATCCATCACTGGATTAGAATTCTGTGCCAGACATACCTTCTGTAGGGATGCAGACCTGGATGGACTGAGAATCATACATAAGAGCCCTCTTCTTATGCTGCTCTCCACGTGTTTAAACAACATGTGGATGAGACTGGGCTACTTCTCCCCTGTGTGTATATCAGGTGAAATGCAAGAATGGGCCATATGTGTGATGCAGTTCCCAGTCATTTATACAGGCCCTACATATATAAACTTGTGGGCATGAAGGGCCCGTTCTCATTTCAACATGCAAAGGTAGGTGGGTGGATGGAGAGGTAAATTTGGCGATCTGCACCAGGATTGGGACCAGCCAAGGTGATCCTGCTCCTCCTTCCCCTGTCCAGGGGAAGCATGGTGGGAAGATAGTTTCTGTACTCAGTCAAGTTGAGGGAACACATCGGATTTGAATAAATCTTTTAACAGAGATGACATACTTTATTCCTGCAAAATAAGACTATTAGTTCTTTGGGATCTATAGGGGCATTGTGATAATGTATCATCACTGAAGAGTTAATCAAGTGCTAATGAAATCAGAGGAACAATGGAATTTAAAGGGTGGGGAGAATAAAGGACAAGTTGGCCAAATTCATCTTGTGGACTTGGCTCTAGAGGATGGCTCTAGTTGTTTCTTGACCCACATACTCCCTGCTTTGCTTTCAGGGGTGTTTGTGGTGAGACGTCTCCACATCTGCATTGCCAACTTCCACACAAAATGATTTCCATGAAGCTGGATTTAGAGTGGCTACTACTGCATTGTGTGTATGTGTACATGCACACTAATCCGTCCTTTCACTAGTGTAAACTAACAACAGCAAACACAATGTAGTTCTCTCTCTCTCTCTCTCTCTCTCTCTCTCAGAAGCTAGCAAACAACTGTCAGCTATGCAGTTCTGAGCTAGAGGCATCATTCCTTGGTTCTGTGAGGGCTGAATTTACTGGCTCATAGAATTTTGTTTGTTGCTAGGGGACATCCTTTTGAACTGAAAGTGTAATATCTATGAAGTGGACTACAGAGACTATGACTTGTATATTAGCCTCTAGTACTACAGCTATTATTACTATGGGACAAGTCTAGTTGTATACTGGAAGCAGTTGGGGGGGGGGGGCGCAGAGGAAGCACAGGTTTTATTCCCATTAGATGTAGCATATCAAGCCAGATTCTCCTTTCAGCTTCACTGGTGTAACGTGAAGTAACCCCTGTAAAGTTCAGCTGAACCACTCCAGAGTAACTGAAGGTAGAATGGGGGCTACTGTGTATAAATAGCTCTAGCTAAAATATAACAAAGACTTCATTGTACTCCACAGTGCAGACCCAATAAATGAATTCAAGAGACACTTAGATGTGTTTCTGGAAAAGGAGGGGGCCTGAGTGGTCTGGTGGAAAAGCAGGAAGGTGGGATTAAGGTAAATTAAAATGTGGTTGGCATTTTGAGCTGGACAGTCCCTTCCTGCTCCTATCATCTTGTACAGCTTTTGAAATAGGCTCAGCTACAAATCAGGATTTTACACTGAACAAACAAGTCTTGTACACTGTGGGATTAGAGTGTCCCTCCAACATGAGAGCACGGTTTTCATTTAAAAAAATACATTTATTTGCCATTAGGAATATTTATTTCAAATGTAATCTTAACTCATGTTGTCTACAGCATCTAAGTGTCTTTACAGAAAGTAAGATATTTTACTAGGGTTTAAAGATTGGGAGCAGACTGTGGGATTGGGTGCTTCTCACCTCTCTCTAGTTTGGTATAGCACACTACCACCATGAATGCTCCAAAATTCATTTTGATCATGAAGTTTTAAACCAGGAGTCTCAATGACAGTTCAAGAAGCATTATGGAAATCATTCTGATGGGAATTGGTGAATGCAGTAGACATTTAGATATATTACTGGAAAAAGAAAGTCCTGAGTGGTCCAGTGGGACAGCAAACCAGGGAGAACTGAAACAAGGGAGGGTCAAAGCGTGTGCAGCCCCACAGCAGACTCTCAAAACCCTAGATAATTTTTACTTTGGCAGAGAGTTTACAGCTACATTTAGGCAACTATATATCTTTGTTTATTAAGCCAAGATATGCATGAGCCTTTTGCCTGTGCACACAGCCCTCTTGCAGTGAGCTGCAATTAAGCAAGGGTGTCTCTAATTAACCATAGTTTCCAATTTGTCCCAACTGGCAAACTATGGTTTCCATCTTTGGAACATGCCAGGATATTAAACCAACTTCAAACTATGGTTCCATATACTAGCTTGTTCCCAGTGGCAACTATAGTTTACTATGTTTAATGAGAGACATCCTAATTCAATCGCAGCTCATGTGAAGGGAGAAAAGAAGATTCTCTGTGCGTGACAAAGGCTTGTGCACATTTTGACTTCGAAAGCTGAGATATGATCGTGTGAACCAGGCCTACGTCTATCTCACTCAGTTACATATCAAGGCCTTCCTCCTCCTCCTCCTCCTCCTCCTCCTCCTCCTAACAACACATTTCAGATGATGTTTTAACAATGGTCAGATGACTTCAATTTTATTTTTCCAGCAGCAATGTATCAGATTTTAGCTAGAATGTAAGCAGCATTTTCACTTTCTGTCTCTGGCTCTTGCTAGCACTTTAGACAGTAAGATGCAAGCAGAAACAAGGGCAGAATGAAATCAAAAGGAAATCTTTTATCGAGCCTAATGTTACTATTAACATTCTGAATCACTGCATCAAGCCAATTTTCATGCTTGTTTTTAAGTTTGGTAGAAAAGTCACAAGTGGAAAAATTAAGTAAAGAACACTGGTTAGCCACAAAACTGGACACACCTGGCTGCATAACCACCAAAAGAAACTGACTTCATTAGTTCTAGGGGCAGCAGAGTAAAATTTATATATGAAATCTGCCTGCACCAGTAGAATTGCTGAGGCCAAAGGCTTTCTTTCTGTTTTTACAGCTGTGTCAAGTTTTGGTTCCCGCTCTTGCCAACAATCAAGAGTGCTGAAGGAGCCCAGGTTAAAGGGTCCCAAAACTTTGCAGCCAAGATTCAAATTGCAACAATTTTAGCAGCTAGTCTATGAATTAGTATACTGTTTAAACTACAATAAGCATAATTTTAGAGTGAAAATGCAGTGGATTGCACTGGTTCAAACCATAATATCCTTACATCTGTAATGCCAGATGGCACATTCTAGCACTAAACAACGCTGCCAGATCTGAAAAAGATAATTGTAACATCCACTTTTCTCCATTAGCTGTACTAGCTACATATTGCCAGCTATGAAAGCTAGTTGCAATATTTTACTTGTGTCCCCACCCCCCAAATTATCTCCCTTTCATTTTTCTTCAGCAAAGTTATCTTTCAAAAGTATTCCAATTACTGTGAGCCTTTTAACAAGCTTTTCATAAAGTCTTTCAAAAGCTTGTGCCCGAAGAGCATCACTTTGTACAAGTATAGTGGAACTTTCCGGTAATTGTCATGACCCTATTAGATCTATCATCCATGATAGCAATTTGTTACTGTGTATATTGCAGTGAAAAACTCAAAATTGGTAGATCTCCAAATAATTTTTGGAAGTCAAAAGTTCCTCTTTGAATTAGTAAATTTTAATCTCCGTCTCAGCCCAGGAAGAGATCGTTATGATTATGGAATGGGCATTCTTTCCTTATAGGCAGTTTAACTTCATTGCCAGAAATTCTTTACATAAAAGCAAGATCTACTGTTTTGTAGAGCAAAGTCTTCTGTTTTTTTTTTTTTTAGATTAATAGACCAGAGAAACTATGGGATCTGCTTCATTACTTGTTGAGAATAATAAAAATTCTTAGGCAATGCTAATAGAAATTCTTATAGTTGTACTTTTTGTATCAGAAGATTCAGAAAAACATAAAGCTAAGAATGTCTTTCTGAGCCTGTTCGCATGGCACGAGAGTCCACAATGGCTTAGTTTACCAGCGGGGGCTACAAAATTAAATTGTTACTAGAATTTACTATCCTTAATTTAGATTAAGCTAGTTATGACTAATAAGTTAGTAATGGCTAACTTTAATTGGATCATGTCCACTGTGGCTCTAAGGTATTCTTCTAACCCCAGAAAAATCAATTAATTGATCGCTTGTCCTTTATTAATACGCCCATCTTTTTTAGTCCTAATTCTTCAGATAATAGAATGCCTTCCTGAAAGAAGTTAGATCAGGACCCACTCATGATAGTTTTTAAGTGGGCAGTAAAAACATCTTTATTTCATCTGGCTTTTTAATATCTTTAATTATGAGCTTGAAAGTTTAACTTTTCCATTGTCATTGGTCAACAAGTTCTGGTCCTAACAGTGTTCATGGTTTAAAATGTTTTCATGGTTTTTAATGTTATTGTAAACTGCTTTGGGGGCCCTTGTTAACCCGGAAAAGCAATCTAAGTATGTTCTTATGAATAAATAAATAATTTGCGTTCTGAAGTACAGCTTCGTACTGTTTCAACCACATGAAATCTCATTAGAATATTAATGTGCCAGGCATATTTATTTATTATTACATTTATATACTGTCCCATAGCCAAAGCTCTCTGGGCGGTTTATAAAAATTTAAAGACTGAACACTAAAAAGTCAATATACAAAATTTAAAACCATAAAACATAAAACAGCTGATATTTAAAACATTTTAAACTTTTTAAGCCTGGCCACAAAGTCAGTTAAAACCTCAACTTAAACTGTTAAAATGCCTAGGAGAAAAGAAAAGATAACAGTGTTGGCGCCAGGTGGGCCTCATCAGGGAGATCATTCCATAACTGGGAGGCCAACACAGAGAAGGCCCTCTCCCTTGTTGCCGTCCTCCAAGCTTCCCTCGGAGTAGGCACCCGGAGAGGACCTTTGATGTTGAGCGTAGCATACAGGTAGGTTCATGTCGGGAAAGGCGTTCCATCAGGTATTGTGGTCCCAAACTGTGTAAGGCTTTATAGGTTAAAACCAGCACCTTGAATTGGGCTCGGAAACATACAGGCAACCAAAGCAAGGGGGCCAGAAACGTTCTTATATGTTCGTACCTTCTGGTCCCTGTTACCAATCTGGCTGCTGCATTCTGCACAAGCTGCAGCTTCCGAACCGTCTTCAAAGGCAGCCCCACGTAGAGCGCATTGCAGTAATCTAACTTGGAGGTTACCAGAGCATAGACAACTAAAGCCAGGTTATCCCTGTCCAGATAGGGGCGTAGCTGGGCCACCAGCCAAAGTTGGTAGAAGGCACTCCATGCCACCGAGGCCACTTGAGCCTCAAGTGACGGAGATGGTTCTATTAGCTACGAACCTGCTCCTTCAGGGGGAGTGCAATCCCATCCAGAAAAGGTAAACGCCCTCCATCCGGTCAGAGGAACCCCCCACCAACAGCATCTCAGTCTTGTCTGAATTGAGTTTCACTTTATTAGCTCTCATCCAGTCCATTGTCGCAGCCAAGCACCGGTTCAACACATCCACAGCCACACCTGATGAAAATGAAAAGGAGAAGTAGAGTTGCGTGTCATCAGCGTACTGATGACAACGCACTCCAAAACTCTGGATGAACGCACCCAACAGTTTCATGTAGATGTTGAACAGCATGGGGCACAAGACTGACCCCTGCGGAACCCCATACTGGAGAATCCACGGGGCCGAGCAATGTCCCCCAAGCACCACCTTCTGGAGTCGACCTGTCAAGTAGGAGCGGAACCACTGCAATGACTGTGAAATGATGCCTCTATAGATATGCAAGCTTTTTATCTTTATAAAACTATTTGTTTGTTTCTCGGGTAAGAAATAACAATGGGTTGTATCCTATTGTGTCTGTAATAATAATAATAATAATAATAATAATAATAATAATAAATTTATTTCTTACCCGCCTCTCCGTTTGGATTGAGGCAGGGAACAGCAGTAATGATAAAATATGATAAAATACATAAAACTGATTAAAACATGCGTTCGTGGGACCTACCTCTCAAGCAACAGAGCTTTGGTGCTTCTAAAAATAACCCTAAACTAGCAGAAATGGTAGTTTCTGGAATGGTTCAGGTCAGCAGAAAGGAGTAGGATACGAGTGCTTCCGCTTGTTTTCATGATTATTTTAGAAGCGCCAATGTCCACTTATACAAGCGATGGGTCCCATGTGCGCAATTGAACCTGCAGAAGCAGAGCAGCTCTGTTGGATACTGCCCAATCCCTTGTATCTCAATATTATTTACAGATATAAGTGATGAGTTATGGCTAAGAAAAAAAACTAACACAGAGAATATTTCCTGGTAATACTAGGGATTTTTGTTTTCCTCTTTACTGCATGGGGGATTTCCGGTCGGCAGCTGGCTCAGCGTTTTCAGTTGTTTTGAGTTCCACAGCCTATTTTTACTATTTAGTTTACTATTTTAAAGACTTGTTTGAGGTGTTTTAACTGCCCCAAATACTCACATTCAACATTCTGCTGAACTGTTGTAAGAACTTGCTGCAAGCAGTTGCGTTTAATCAGTAAGTTTTGTTTTACTCCTTTTCGAGGATTTAATCAGCAGGCTGGGGCCTTATCTATTTTAGCTGCTGTGAGCCCATATTTATACTGGGAGTCACCTTTTGCTTTGGCATTCTTATATTCTTTTAGTTGCCTATGTTTTATTTCCAAGCTGCGGAGCTATTTGAGTCATGCTGTCATCATTGTTTATTTTAGCATAATTTAATTTTATTTGTAAACTTTTTCTGCTGGTTCCTGCTAACCACATCAAGAGAGTAAAAACAACAATGATAAAACTTGAACAATAGAGAGGTCAAGGAATCTAAAAGACCTGGAGAAGGAACTGTTTCCTGGTTTACTTACAACTTAAGCCGTGTAAAGTTACACACACATTCCTACTCCTGGCTTACAACCATTGATAATTTTTTCTGCTGGGACTTGTAGAAGAGATGATGAACAGAGGTTCAGAATTTCATGTCGATACCCTGACTTATTAATCAGTTGAAGAGGAAGGACCCTACGTGGAGTCAAGGATCGTGAATCTCCAGGCTCCAAAGGAGGACATATTAGAGCTATTCGTCGCTCCCTGGAAGCAGGTCATCTGGTTGACGCTTTGGAATTGCGGCTCAACGAGTGTGGTTTGCTCCCCTAAAGAGTTTACACCTTGACCAAGAAGAGGACATGCCTGACTGATTTACAGGGGGCTGGTCAGGCAGGGTGTCCTTGGAAAGCTGTAATACCCTTTTGACAAATTTCAGTTGGTGGAGTGAAAGGAATGTGATCCTGAAGAGGCCTCGAAGAGTTTGGAGAGAAATACAAAGAACCTTTAGTCATCTTAGTATTGAGCCTCAGTTTGATATTTTCTTTGGGACCTTTGACTCATTAATGGGGGTATGTACTTCTGTCTTTTTTGCTCCTGTTAGGGGATGGGCAGGCTCCAGACAAACTAATAGACTTTAAGTTAATATATTTGCTAAAGTATTTTCGTTTGATTGTTCTAAAATTTAATTCCGGGGGGTTTAGTGTTTGATTATATGTACTCATATATACATTTAGGTCTGAGTATTTTAATTGTTTGAATGTTAAATGAAATGGGTTCCAGAAAGCGTTCCCGAAGTAATTCTAATCAGTCTTCTCCCCCTCATACCAAACAGCTTAAAATTGATGAGTTTTTTAGATCTGATAGGTCGGTAATAGATGATAGTAAACCTATGATTCCCACTTTTAATAGATTTGATGTTTTAGAAATTGAAAGTTTAGAGCTTCAGCAACCACATACCGGAAATACTACTACTAATAACTATGCAAGTGGGAGCAGACATGAGAATCTTAATAAGTCTATTACTTCTCTTAGTGACAGTGCACTTCTAGCAGAGCAATCTAATTTGGTGGCCAAAACAGTTAAAGATATTTATAAAGAGCCCAAAAGAATTTCAAATAATGTAGATACCCTTATATCTGTTATGAAAAGGGAAAGCTCTGCTTCCCTTCTTAAGCTAACTACTGAGAAGTGGGATGGTATTAAAATACCAAATAGGAAGGAAGCTGATATATCCCTCCAACCTCCCATAGTTAAGAAGAGTTTCTCAATGGACCCAAATCTACTTCTTCAGGTTAATAAGGTTGCTCTAACTGTTTATCCCTATGAAGAATGTACTTTCTCATGGAACACGATGACCTGTGCTTTGAAACATCTTAGCACGTTATTACATTTACCGATGAAGGAAATTGATCTTTCATTCATCAAAGTGTTATATGCCCCTCCTCAAATACAAAAATACATCTTAGTATTTAGCTCAGACAGAATTCCATCTCTATTACTGAAAAGGAAGGAATTTTTGGCCAGGTTAGGTGTGCTACCTAATCGAGTGTTTCTGAATACAGTGAGGAAACCACTTCTGACTCTGAATAACTCCCAGGGTTTGGGAAGATACTATCCTAGATCATCCCTTCTGACTGAGAATCGGACCTCAAAAGAAATGCCCTTGATATCCTTCAGTAAGGAACATCAGGATACTCAGTTACATCCTGTATCGATGAATACCTCTGAGAAAGATTGCTCTCATGATCCATTTAATAATTCCAGGGTCATTGAAGAAGAGCAGTTAATAGGTTCATTCAATCAGTTGCCCCAAACTGAGCAAAAAGCTATTATAGATAGACTGGGCATTTTAAGGGAAAGATTAATTGTGCAGAGCAGGCCTGAGTTGGACCCAGGTCCAGTGGTATCACTGACTACACAATCCAAAGCATGGCAGGCTTGGCTGTTTAAATCTGTTTGGTAAAACTCCCCACATTTAGCATATTTTCAGAAACCATAATCAAAGATACACTGATGGTATTTTAACTTTTTGAAACGTATTGCTTGATTGGTCACTTGTTAGCTTGCCAGCTCTGGGTACTTGGACCCTCCTATGTTCCGACCTCTGCTTACTACAATTATGTCTTATCACAGGCTGCATACTTTTCTTATGCTCCACAAGGGATGATTTGAGAACTGGCAGCAGTGACCCAGGAGCAGCAAGCTTACTTTTAATTCTCAGATATGGAGTTATGGATATCTAAGAGAAAGGCATACACCTCTTTACAGCAACCATTGAAGTCAAAGTAACCTTTTCCTGTAAATTAGAGATGGGGACCTGTAGTCCTCCACATTTTTTTGGAGGCCAACTCCTAACAGCCAACACTGCACATGGTCAGGGGTGATGGGAGCTGTAGTCACTCATATGAAGGGCCACAGGTTCCCCATCCTTGCAGTAAGTGGTCAGAATGGAGTTTAATCCATTGAGGATAAGACACCTGAAAGAACTAGAGACATATCTGGAGAACAGTAAACCACTGCATGATGCTATTTGGGGGGCAACAAAAAGTCACTGGCCAATCCTAGCATTAACTCATTTGCCAGCCTGCTCTTCCATAGTTGCAAGTCTAGAACAACAGTTTTAGAACCACAAGTCAATGCTTACATATTAGACCTAGCAGGTATTCCAAAGTGAAGCAAGAGATTTAAATTCAGCCTAAATTGAAATTTATGATAAGCTGTACTTGTGCATAGGAACAGACTAGTGGCAACACCTCCTACTTCCTGTCGTAACTTAGTCACGGATCTGAATGTATGAAATAGTATGATCTTAGATGAACCACTGAGACCATGGCTGGTTCCATCGTAGTTCTGAAGCACTGGCCTTTTGACATGCTAAAATATAAGATAAATCGATCAATAAATGAATCTGTACCTGACAAAGACTACTCACCCCCATGACCTTCCCACGTTGCTCAATATCTTCCCACATAGAATGAACTATATAGCGACACATGTATTTCCCTGCTCGGCCCTCTTGCTTCATTCGTACTAAACACATCCTGGAGGAAAACAAAGGAAATGTATTTGCCGTAAATATTCTGCAAATATTGAGTTTAAGAGTAGAGAGTATGAGAAGTATAAGGGAAGATAAAAAAGAGATCTATAGAAAGGAAAGTAATGTTTGCCTCTACTAGGTCAAGATATAATTCTACATTTAAAAAGCAAAAATGCTAATTTCCTATTATCATCAACCACATCCAGTTATGATCCATTACTCACATATAGGACACCTAGCAGAACAGTTCAGTTAAATTCCAGTACAATTATTGTACTGACTTTCCCCCCATTCAACATCCTGAAAAAGGTATTTTTGACAGTATCAAGGAAGACTGTAAGCTTCTTGAGGACCTCTTTTTTTGGGGGGGGGGGTGCTTATTAACCTTTTGTTCCCTGGTGGTGTGGTATTAATAATGCTAAAATGGAGGATCCAAAAGTAACACAGACCAAGGTCTATGACCTAGCACTTATGGGGCAACAAGCAATGTTTTTCAGGTTGCACTTAGCTTGATGCTTGAAAAGCCGCTGTGTATTCAGATGCATAGTGCTGTCACAGAGCAGTTTAGCAGCACCCACAGTGAGGTCATGGAATCTGGAGTTTATTTTTTAAAAAACAGTACCTCGTTTACTACAACTGCCACTTGAGGTTAAAATGACATAGATTTTCTTAGATGTTCTAACTAGATCAAAACAGCTGCAAAATCTTTTATTGTTTTACAGTAAGGCCATGTTTTAATATTCAATTATTCGACTGCCAAGCTATCTTTGATTGTACTGAAGTTCTGCTTTAAGAACGTATTAATTTGGGGGGCAAAAAACATTCAAAGCATTATTTAAAAACTGTATCTCAGAAACTTTACAGATCAAGCTTGTTCTATTTTATACACACACACACACACACACACACATATATATACACACACACATTCCCTAAATTAACCATATAATCCACCCTACATCCAAAGGCCGTAGCTCAGGGAGGGGCTGTTGCTCAATGGAAAAGCACATTCTTTGCATGCAGAAGGTCTCAAGTACTGGCTTCTCCAGGTAAGGCAAGACAAGAATCCTACATGAAACCTTGGACAGCCTTGGACAGCGGGTGGTTGCAGGACAACTCCAGACACTCTTGAATGAAACGGATTATCTAGATCCATTTCAATCGGTTTTCAGGCCTGGTTTTGGAACAGAAACTGCCCTGGTCGCCCTGTGGGATGACCTTTGCCGGGAGAGGGACGGGGGAGTGCGACCCTGTTGGTTCTCTTGGACCTCTCAGCAGCTTTCGATACCATCGACCATGGTATCCTTCTGGATAGGTTGTCTGGGCTGGGAGTTGGAGACACTGCACTGCAGTGGTTCCGCTCCTACTTGGATGGCTGTTTTCAGAAGGTGGTGCTGGGGGATTATTGCTCTGTGCCGTGGCATTTAAGCCATGGGGTTCCACAGGGCTCTATTTTATCCCCTATGCTGTTTAACATATAAATGAAGCCGCTGGGAGAGGTTATCCGGAGATGTGGGCTGAGATGTCTTCAATATGTGGATGACACCCAGCTCTACCTCTCCTTTTCATCAAACCCAGGTGAGGCAGTGGCTGTTCTGAATCAGTGCCTGGGCACGGTAATGGACTGGATGAGGGCTAACAAACTGAGACTCAATCCAAACAAGACGGAGGTACTGTTAGCGGGTGGTTCGTCTGTCCGGCGAGGTGATGTTCACCCTGTTCTGGAGGGGGTTGCACTCCCCCTAAAGGATCGGGTCCGTAGTTTGGGGGTGCTCTTGGATCCAGAACTGTCACTTGAGGCACAGGTGAACTCGGTGGCAAAGAGCACCTTTTACCAGCTTAGGCTGATATACCAACTGCGCCCTTATCTGGACAGAGATAGCCTAGCTACAGTTATCCATGTTCTCATAACCTCTCGTTTGGATTACTGCAATGCGTTATACGTGGGGCTGCCTTTGAAAACGGCCCGGAAACTTCAGCTGGTACAAAACAGGGCAGCCAGATTGTTAACGGGGACTGGCCAACGAGACCATATTACGCCAGTCCTTTTCCAACTTCACTGACTGCCGATCCAGATCCGGGCCCAATTCAAAGTGCTGGTACTAACATTTAAAGCCCTAAACGGCTTGGGGCCAGGTTATCTAAAGGAACGCCTCCTCCCATATGTACCTGCCCGGACCCTAAGATCATCTACAGGAGTCCTTCTCCGTGAGCCCCTGCCAAAGGAAGTGAGGCAGGTGGCCACTAGGAAGAGGGCTTTCTTCGCTGTGGCACCCCGGCTGTGGAATGAGCTCCCCAGAGAGGTTCGGCTGGCGCCTACTTTGTACTCTTTTCGTCGCCAGGTGAAGACCTTTTTATTCTCCCAGTATTTTAACAGTTAAATTAACTCAATTTTAATCCTTGCTGTTTTAAATTTGTATTTTAATCTGTATTAATTCCTGCTGCTTGGTTTTATTCTGGTTGTGTTTTTATATTGTATGTTATTTTGTGTTTTTAGATTGTGGCTTGTTTTACATTTTTAAAATGATTTTATGGTTTTAATTTTTGTGAACCGCCAGAGAGCTTCGGCTATGGGGCGGTATAAAAATGCAATAAATAAATTGCCATTTAGTGTCAACAACACTGCGCTGGATGGACCAAGGGTCTGACTCTGTAAAAGGCAGCTGTGCCACCACACCACCTATATACTAGACCCGGTCGTGAGCACCCCTTCTCAAGCCAAGCGCCACCACTTGAATTAGCCTGAGTGAGGGAAGGGCAAAATAACACTACCTTTCCCCTCTCTGTGAGGGAACAAGGCGAAGACTTGGGGAATAGGTTCTGCTGTGAATATACTGGGCTAAAGGTTTAATATAATTTGTGTATTTAGGAACCAATAGAGCAGGTGACAAAGCCAAGCTGACGCGTGGTTTATGGTAGCAAAATAAAGAAAATGTTTAGTGTCGTTTACCGTTCTTAGTTTCTTCAAATTCAATTTAAATCCTGCCTATTCTTAATAATACTAGTAATAACAATCTTAATACTAATAATCCTAAATCTCTACAATCTTATATCTATTCCTTTCTCACACAGTCTTCTCACACTCAGCCACCTACAAACCCCAACTAACAACCACTCACTGACAGACAACCAACCCACTGACTAACTGCTAACAGACACACTGACAAACTCCCCCCCCCACTCCCTTATCTAGCATCACAAGCCACACCCATTCAGTCTAACATTCCGAGCTTTCTAAACATATTCGTCAGACATACCTAAGGGAACAGAAATTTGGGGTATCGCCACAGCAGCCTCCTATGTTCCATGACAGAAAAGGCGGCTTACATGGGGTTCCCAGGCACTGACCACACCCAATCTTGCCTAGCTTCAGTAAAGTTGTTGCATCATGTGCCTTCAAAAATACCTTAGTCTTTATGTTTGAAAGGTTGATATCTATAGACTAAATATTAAATATTTATTTCTATTTAATTGTGCTGTTTTATTTTTATTTTTTTCATTGCTACCCCTTGCCCTCCTAACTCATAGGTAGATGTAGAATGAGATCAAAGGATTTATCTTTTATAACTGTATTAATTATATACTTTGTTCGTCTTGCAAATCTTTCAAATTAGAATTAAAATTTCTAACATGACTTGGAAAATGAAGTATTTAAATGTTTTCTTTTAGGAACAGTCTCTACCTCCAGTGGGTTTTCTACTGTAGTTTGGGCAGATGTACAATCATACGTAGAGGTCTGCAAGTATTAATGCAAAGTTATACTTTCTTCGGAACTGGCATCAATTCTATCGAACTAGCAATATTTCCCTGTAATTAGAAAATATGCTAAACTACAAAATGTAGCCATACCAATGGGCGAAATTATTCAAAATATCAATACACTTTAAACCAAGAACATAACTGTGAACCTGTTCAGACAACATGCTAAGCAACAGTGGTTCAGCACTTTGAGCTAAACATTATGGCTTAGTGTGTCGTGTAAACCATTCCTAACCATAGTGGCCTCAGAACCACTAAACAAGCCCACTAACCATGTGCTACAAAAGGGTTAACGGCCTAACCATGACTTAGCATGTTGTCTGAACATGGCCTGTGTATACCATTATAATTAAACACAGTCCAGTCCTCAGATAGATGTCTATGCCATCACAAGGATGGAGGTAGCAATGCATTTGTGTACAGCAGAAGCATTCACGCTTGTACCTTCTGAAACCTTGCAATCCCACTATAATTGCATAAAACACATCTGCACAGATGGACTTGACCCATTTCTGTAGTCATGGACATTGTTGTATCATGGGGGCTGTATTTATGTGTGGAGTTGCTAGGAACTGTACTAACTTGATGCTCACATCACTCCCTTCTGTTCACAGGCCTTTTCCTGTCTGATATCAAGAATTCAGAACATAATACTATTCATGTTTATAAAGAAAAAAAATCCTACAACTCCCAGCATTCTCCATCTAAACAATATCTCAGTGATGAAGCACATGCTTTTCAGTCAGAAGGTCCTAGGTTCAATCTCTCACATATCACCAGCTGAAGAACATCAGGTGGAATAGCTGGTAAAATACCTTGGAGAGCAGCTGTTAGTCAGAGTGGACAGCACTGAACAGTACTGTGCACCAGATTTTACCTATTTGTCTTTGTCCCTTTTCATTTCTCCTTGTTTTTTAAATGTCCTACTGATTAGTTTTTTAAAAAAAAACTTCTATCAATCTCCAATCACAATAGTAAAGACACAGTGTTTTTAATTTGTATTACATATTTTAGTCTCTATTCTTGCCCTCACTTCCTTTTCCCCATCCATCTTTTATTTAAATTGCAAGCCTTTAGACAGGGAATTGTTTTGTATTAATTCACTGTGATGTGGTTGGTACAATTCGCAAACCATATTTTTTTAAAAGAATAAATAAATTCAAGAGTTATTTGGTTTTCAACATAATTCAGAAAATTCCAAACTGAGAAGGAAGAATTGAAGTACAAACTTTTGCAGATCACAGATGAATTAATATCCCTCAGGTATTGCTATGGCAATTTTGTACCTTTTTAAAAGATTACTAGAGTGATCTGAACAATACAAGTGATGGGAAATTTCTCTTGGGATGTTACAATAGGAAGCTTGAAAAATGCAAGTTGCTTACCTGTAACTGTAGTTCTTCGAGTGGTCATCTGTGCAGTCACACACTATGGGCTCGTGCCGATGCCGAGCCTCACTTCGGAACTTCTAAAGCTTAGAAACTATTGGCAGGAACCCCTCCCCCCACCGCCTTATCGCGCATGCCTGGGTTCCCGCCTACCTCAGTTCCATGAGACCGCCTAAACAGTCCCACACCGAGGTAGTCTTACAGAAATATCATTTAACAAGAAATAAAAGAGTGGCATGCCGATATCACTCGTAGACCCCTAACAGCGAGGTCTAGAGGGGACGGTGGGAGGGTTGTGTGACTGCACAGATGACCACTCGAAGAACTACAGTTACAGGTAAGCAACTTGCATTTCTTCTTCGTGGTCTCTGTGCATCACCCACTATGGGCGAGTAACCAGCAAACACTTACCGGAGGAGGGTAGACTCGCTGAATGGACCTTATTGCAGGATTGATGACAAAACAGCTCGTCCGAAGCTAGCGTCATCCCGTGCCCGAACGTCCAACTTGTAATGAGTCACGAATGTGGAGGCGGACGACCAAGTAGCGGCCTTACACAAGTCAGGGATGGAAACACCTCTATCAAGAGCTGTAGATGTCGCCATTGCTCTTGTGGAGTGTGACCTCAGTCCCGTCGGTACGTCTTTCTTAGCGAGTTCATAGCTGAGTGAGATGGCGCGTACAACCCATTTTGCAAAACGTTGGGTCGACACCGCCTGACCCTTCAACTTCCCGCCATGGCAAATGAACAGGCGTTGGGATTTACGAAAACTACGTGTTCTGTCCTTATAAAATGCTAGCGCTCGCCTAACATCAAGAGAGTGCAACTTTGACCCGATGACGTCTGTTGCGTCCTGAAAGAAAGTTGGTAGAACGATGTCCTGACTTATATGAAATTGGGAAAGTACTTTAGGTCTGAACCCTGGACCTGGCCTGAGGACGACCTTGTCCCTGAAAAACTGCGTATATGGTGGGTCCATCATTAATGCACAGAGTTCTGATGCTCGCCTCGCGGAGGTGATAGCCACAAGGAAAGCCACCTTAAATGTCAACAACCGTAGATCTATCGTTGCCATAGGTTCGAACGGTTTGTTCGATAATGTCGTCAAAACGACCGACAGACTCCACTGTGAGACCAGCGACTTCGTTGGTGGGCGAAGGTTTCGGAGACCTTCCAGGAAACGCTTGGAGACCGGGTGAGAGAAAACAGAGTAACCCTGAATAAGGTTATGACTAGACGATATAGCCGCCAAATAGACCTTTATAGAGGCTTGTTGCAAACCCACTTCATGGAGAGTCACCAAGAATGACAGGATCTTCCCAATGTCACAGGACTGTGGTGACACATTGCCTTCTCCAACATAGGCCACAAATTTCTTCCATTTCCTGGCATACGACCTTCTAGTGGATGGTCTTGTGGCTTCCCGTAAGATGTTGCGAACGGGGGGTGGTAGATCTAGGTGCTGCCATCGCGTCGGATGCGCCACGCCGTCAGCCTTAGTTTCTTGAGGTTTGGATGGCGTATGAGGCCTTTGTTCATCGTGATGAGGTCGCTTGTCCCTGCTAAGTGAATATATTCCCCGCCTGCTAGGCGAAGAAGAGTGGAGAACCAGGCCTGTCTTGGCCACCACGGGGTGACTAGTATGGCGTCTGTTTCTCCCAGCTGAAGAGTCGCTACCACCCTGGAGATTAGTGGGAAGGGCGGGAAGGCATAAACAAGACCTGGACCCAACGCTGTGTTGAGTGCATCTCCTAGGGAGCCCTTTCCCGTTCCTGCCCTGGAGCAATAGCATCTGCACACAGCATTGTCCGCAGACGCGAACACGTCCAAGGTTGGCGTTCCCCACCTGCTGAAAAGAATCGAGATGGCGTGTGTGGAGAGGGCCCACTCGTGAGAATCCGAGAACCGACGACTGAGCTCGTCCGCTCGGATATTGTCTGTGCCTGCTATATGAACCGCAGATAGGCTGATTCCCCGGGAGATAGCCCACTCGAAGATGAGTAACGTGAGCCCTAGGAGTCTCCTGGAACGAGTCCCTCCCTGCTTGTTTATGTACCAAACCACTGACATATTGTCTGACACAATCCGGACATGGTGGTGTAATACATAATACTGGAAAGCTAGCAAGGCATTCCGAACTACAAGTAGTTCCAAAAAATTGATGTGGTGCTTCCTGTCCTTGGGCGTCCACTCCCCTTGCGCCGAAAGATGGTTGCAATGGGCTCCCCACCCCAGTAGCGATGCATCCGAGGTTATTGACCTGGATGGGGGCGTGTCCAAAAAAGGAAGACCCATTTGCAAGTTTCCTGGGATGGTCCACCAACGAAGCGACTGATGTATTCGAATGGGGGCAATCACTCTCCTCGTGTTCTTGTGACGAAGCGGATCGAACACCGAGAGAAGAAACGCCTGCAGGGGCCTCATTCTGAGGCGGGCCCACTGTACGACATAAACTGTGGAGGCCATAAGTCCTAGTAGCTTTTGTATCGTTACGATCTTGTGGGAGCGTGAGCTCATAACTTCCTGAGCCGCCCTGTGAATTCTGGTGCGTCTCTCCTTGGGGAGGAACGCTCTTCCGCATTTGGAGTCTAGGAGTGCGCCTACAAACTGTATTGTCTGTGTTGGTTGAAGAATGGATTTGTCCATGTTCACTACAAGACCCAGCGAGCTCAGTAAGGTCGTCACTGTCACAACGTCCCTGCTCGCCTGTAGCCTGGACGGGGAAACGATCAGCCAATCGTCCAAGTACGGGTAGAGTTCTACTCCCAGAGAGCGCAGGTAAGCGCACACTGCTGACATGCATTTGGTGAACACTCTGGGGGCAGACTTCAGCCCGAATGGAAGGACGTTGAACTGAAATATCTCTGTACCTATGATGAACCGTAGAAACCTTTGGTGGGGTTTGTAGATGGGAATATGGAAGTAGGCATCTTTTAGGTCTACAAGGGTGAACCACGCATTCCGTCAGAGTAGTGGTAGGACCGCGCCCAGGGTTATCATCCTGAACTTGATGGTCGACAGAAATTCGTTTAGCAATCTCAAGTCCAGAATTGGGCGTAACCCTCCATCCTTCTTTGGCACTGTAAAGTATCGGGAGTAGAATCCTCTGCTCACGTCTGAGATGTTCACTCGTGTAATCGCCCCTTTCTGAAGTAAGGACGACACTTCCTGTCGTAGAACAGTCGAAGAACAGCGTTCCCGTTGGCGGGGGACTGGCGAAATCGATACAGTACCCTCGAAGGATGATTTGCAGAACCCATCTGTCCGTAGTAATACGGGTCCATGCGTTGTAGAACGGGCGCAGCCTGCTTTGAAATTGTATTGGCTGCTGGTATGGGATCGGGAGCGAGTCAAAGACGTTGCTTTGGATTGGATTCCTGTCTGGTACGAGGCTGCCTGTTTCTATTTTGAGAGAACTGCCTTTGTTGACGGAACGGTTGGTACGATGGCTGAAACCGTGTATGCTGTTGCTGTGGTTGGTGTCTAAATGGTGTGTGGCGCTGCGGATAAAATTGTTGTCGCGGCCAGCGACGTGGCCGATATGTTGAGGACGGTGATTGTTGGTAAAACCCCATTTTCTTGGCAGTGACACGTGCCTTCTGTATAGTATCCATCTGTGTGTCTGTAGCGGCATTAAAAAGTCCTTCCCCGTCGAACGGGAGATCTTCGATACGTGATTTCGACTCCTGTGGCAGGCTCGAGGAGCGCAGCCACGCGTGTCTTCGCAAGGCCACGGATGCCACCATGGATTTCGCCAGGCAGTCCGTCATGTGTCGAGTGGAACTAAGCTCTTGCTTAGCTAGTGCGACGGCTTCCTGCTGGAAGACTTGAGCTGCCGGTCTGATATCGTCAGGGAGATGCTGATGCAAAGTTGCAACCTTGTCCCATATAAACAGGTGGTATCTGGCCATGAGAGCCTGATAGTTTGCGATCTTTACCGCTAACGCAGCCGACGAGTACACTCGTCTCCCGAATGCGTCTAATTTTCTGCCCTCTTTGTCAACCGGTGTTGTCTGGGACCTAGAGGGGCGCCCCTGTGCTGACTCCACTATAACCGAGTTCGGTTTGGGATGTTGCAGGAGAAATCCTGCATCCTTCTCCTGGATCTTGTACAGTGCATCGACGCGCTTGGACACTGGTCCGGTAGTGGCCGGAGAATGCCACGAGTCTCGTAGTGTGCGCAAAAGTGTAGGCAATAATGGCATAGCTAGTGGTGAGCTTGACTCCCCGTACATCACGTCATACGCCACGTCGATTTCAGGGCTGTCGGAGTCCAGAACCTCGATTCCCAAAGACTGGGCAAGACGCTGCATTTGGTCGAGGAAAGAGACCACCTCCACCGACGGTGATGCCCGCTTGTCGGTACCGACTTCGTGCGGTGGCGGAGGAGAGGTTGGCTGCGCCCTGTCCGATATGTCGGAAGAGTCCGAAACGTAGTCCTCGTCCGTAGGCGATCGTGGTGCCGTGATTTCCATGGTTCCCAGAGGTGGAAGAGTGGGTTGCGACGTGTGTTCTACATGCTCCGGTGCCGAGACAGTTGCCGAAGGGGGGCATCTGGGCGGCAGGGGCGGCACAAAAACGGGCTCCCCTTCATCAAGTCTCCTCCCTGTGTACTGGTCGTACAAAGGCTTCCTTGGGATAGCTGGCACTTGGGAGGCCCACGATCTTGCCGACCTAGAAGATCTCCTGTCCCATTCGTCCTCCGGTATCGGCGCGTACGGGCGAACATCCGTCGCTGCAAACGGTGACGGTGAATGTAGCGGTGTCTCAGCGGAGAGGGGATCGAAAGCAAAGTCATCCGCTTCCGATCCGAACTGCGAACCCGTTGGTAACGCTCTGGAGGTACTCGGTGGGTGGGCATCCATTTTCGATGTTGACGGTCTGCGCGTTTTCGGTATCGAAGACTGAAGAATCTCCCGAACCGGTACCGGCGTCGTCGGTGTCGAAGGCCATGCGATCGGTATCGATACCGATGCCGATGGGGATAGCATCTGTCCACTCATCGGTACCGGTGAGCACGTCGGTACCGAGGAGGCTTTCGGCGCGTGCTTGGTCCTCGTCGACGCGTGGCTCGTCGGAGCCGAGAGGCTGGGCTTCGGCGATGGAGATGTTTTCCTCTTCTCCTTCTTGACATGCTTGCTGTGTTCGCCGGTCTTGGGATCTTTCTTTGGCCGCTTCACCTTGCCCACGTCCATGGGGAGGGAGGGCTTAATCTTCTTATGGCGGGAGCTCGTCTCCGCCGAGGTCGAGCGAGACGGCGTCGGTACCGCCTTCGGTGCCGTGCCCGGTACCGGGGTCGGGGTGTTGACCGTCTCCAAAGCCTGCTTCCAGAGCATCGCTCGGAGCTTATTCGCTCTATTCTTCCGCGTTTGCCTGGAAAAGTTGAGGCAATGCGGGCATGTGTCCACAATATGGGCTTCTCCTAGACAAAGGAGGCACTTTGCATGTCCGTCCGACAGCGTTAGCTTAGCCCTACAGCCCGAGCAGTTCTTGAATAAAGAAGCCATCTTGGAATATCCCGCGGGCGGGAAAAAATATAGGGAACTTTAGGGAGGGGGGGGAGGGTGAGTTGGAGGTTGCGTCCCCTGAGGACCCCCGCGATCCAGTGCCGCTAAAGGCGGACTGCAAATATTCTACACTATATACAATATTAAAACTATAAATTTAACTATTAAGATATATATATATATATATATATATATAAAAAACTTTTTTTTTTTGAAGAAAAAACACGAAACGACAACAGAGAAAAAGAGAGAGAGAGAGAGAGAACAAGAAGAGAGATAGCACAAAGAAGATTGAAGTAAAGTTATAAAGTCTAAGCAACGAACGGATCAGAGAAGTCCTTAGTGAGGCAACCAGCAAGGCGGTCGAAGAAGAACTGAGGTAGGCGGGAACCCAGGCATGCGCGATAAGGCGGTGGGGGGAGGGGTTCCCGCCAATAGTTTCTAAGCTTTAGAAGTTCCGAAGTGAGGCTCGGCATCGGCACGAGCCCATAGTGTGTGATGCACAGAGACCACGAAGAAGAAAATAAAAAATCATGGGAAAACGTATTTTGAATATCTGTATCTATGTACATCCGCAAGCTTCAAAAGGTGTTGTCAGATGTCAACAAGGCATAAAAACAGCCTCAACTATTTTTCTGGTGGCTTTTTAGATGCCTGACAATGGGTAAGAATGTGCATAAGCATATAGTTTGCACAGTACATTTAGTGTTGAACTGTGCCTCCACCTGCATCTCATTTCCACTTACCCGGGAGCAAGCTCCATTAAACTCAGTAGAACTTATGCATACAAGTCATGCATACTGTGGAGAATGTGGATAAGGAGGCATTTTTCTCCCTTACTCATAATACTATGAGAAGCGGATCAGTGAGAAATTCAGGACAGATAAAAGGAAGTACTTCTTCACACCCCGCATATGAAATTCACTACCACAAGATGTAGTGATGGTCACCAGTTTGGATGGCTTTAAAAGAGGGTAGGATAAATTCCTGGAGAAGGCTATCAATGGCTACTAGTCCTGATGGCTATGTGCTACCTCCAGTATCCGACACAGTACGCCTATATACATCAGTTCCTGAGGAACAAAGGCGGTAAGGTGTCCTACTTGGGGGTTCCTAGTTGACAGCTGGTTGGCCACTGTATGAACAGAGACCTGGACTAGAAGGACCTTTGGTCTGATCCAGTATGGTTTTTATAGGATTGTATTGGAGTAGACATGTATAGGATTGTAAGGTTAGATGTCTAAGTTCGCATATTAGTCTTCTCTACATTAGTTGGGATGGCCTATATGGACAACAAATCCTTTTCACTGCCCTCCTTACCTTCACCAAGTTGGAGCCTTCGGGGAAGAATCAAGACCAAACTAAAAGTGACTGTTAAAGAGTGTCTTTAAACGTAATGAGTAGGTTTTTAAAAAAATGGAGATAGCATCAGGTGGGGGTGGGAGATAATTATTGAGACTGTGACAAGTCTGAAGCGTAAACGCAATCCTTTTCTCCCCTGCTGCTGTTCTGAGGAAAACCCTCCCTATGTAAAACTGAATTTAATGTCAAGTGTAGTTTTTTCCTCAGATACCTTTGGTTCCTAGCACATCTGCTTGAAGCAAACTAACTGGCACAGTGTGTCCAAAACAAACAAATTATATTTGCTCAAGTGTCAGTCTGTTCAACCACTTCTCAACTATCTCTTAGAATAAAAAATGGCAATGATGGGTAAAAACAAGAGGTTTATTTTGGGTTTTTAGCTGCCATGAAGCAGCTAGGGTGCTACAATGAACCACAACTGCCCATTCCCCTGTTTTGCACTTGTGACATGAGGGCATAAATATGAGGATTGCAGAATAAAACTGACTTGAGCACAGAGCTGCCTCAGGTTGGCATCTTCAGTCTTTGGCAAAAGCACCTCAGTTGGAAATGCAGATTAACACAGCAATAATTACACTAATGACTAACCTAATATCTCCCTTGAAGCTTGTAATTAGCTGCAATCATGCCAGAAATATTTGAAATGAGTTCAACGTTTACTTTTTAAAATACAACTACAGCAATTGGTACTACTGCTTTCAGCAGCTCTGATAACTATCTACAGAGCTAGTTGCTAGCAATTCTGCTAATTCAAACAGCAGCAATTAAGAAAGATAATTCAATATGAGGTAAGATCAATAACATAAATTAGCCATGGAAACACATTCATTTTTATGATATGAGTGTACCACCCCTAGTTATTTCCTTTTCATTCTAGGCCTACATGCAACCACCCTGGCATTCACTTAATCTGTAGGTACATTTTAGAGGTGCAAATGTAAATGTCAATGGCATAATTTGTTAAAGACTTCTGACAACCAGCAAGTAAAATCACCACAAGTTCTCACAATTCAAGCCACTTTTACGTAAATGTGAGCTTTTCCTAAAACAGCTAACGAAAAGAGCTTTCCATTCAGACTGAATGAAGCTTTTAGAGATACTCCTAGCCATATGCTTTCCACTACTAGACTTTAGAAACTATTTGACCTTTGTTTCTTAAAAAGTTGCTCAAAAGTTAACATGATTGTCTGATATTTTTGTCACCAGCAGTGACAGTCCTTTCCCTTACCACGTACAGATGTTGCAGCATGCAGAAAATAAAGCTTTAAAGAACTTTACTTACCAGACATGAAGCTGTGCTACTAAAAACCATGAGTTCAACGTGTCAGGCATCTGAAATCCTTTAAAAAACAGATTACAAACATTTTTCTCGTTCCCTGTTTCACTTTAATGTTGTTGTTGTTTTTAATTTAAGTAAATTAACTGGCTAGGATCCACACTTCCCTCTCCCCACACCATGTGCAAACAGAAATGCCTTCTGGCTACGTGCACACCGGTGGGGGGGGATATTTTCTTCCAGTGGCAGCCCTTAAACATCATAAGTCCCATGCACCTTGGGAAAAGCTGGGGAGTTGCCACTGGAAAGTGAAGTTGAAAAGCTCCATGTGCTAAGAGAACACTCGCACAATGCTTTGGATCCCAGCCACTGTTGAACAGTAAGTCAAGACAGGCACCTAAAAGGTGCATTAGGATGCAATCCTATGCATGTTTAGACAGAAAAAAATCCTACCACTTCCAGCATTCCCAGCCAGCATAGCTGGCAAGAGAATGCTGGGAATTGTAGGACTTTGTGTAAACATGTGTAGGATTGCACTCTCAGAGTCACAAAATAAAGTGTTCTCTTCTGCGAAGTTTAAAAACAAATGATTGTACTATGTGCTTAGTATAACAAGGTCTGCAACTACTATGGCTAATGGAATATCAATATTAAACAATGAAGCTTTCACCAGACAAACTGAAGTTCTCTCTAACTGATGAACTGAAACAATACCTATCCCCAACCATTAAAATCGGTTTAATAATGCTATCTTAATATAATATCTCATGTTTGGCATTTAGTACATTTAAAGCCAATGTTTAGCATTTAAATATTTGATGCTCGGATTATCTGTTTAGAGTTTTCCCCTATGTTTTGAAGTGCAGTGCCAGCAGAGTACAGAACACTTGGCTTCAGGAAAAGCACTCTGCTTAAAGGATCAAGCTCACAATTTGGAGATACTCATAGATCCAGCATTGTCACTGAAGGCTCAAGTGGCATCCACTGGTTAACCCTGGTCCACCAGCTGAAACTCCTGGACAGAGATAGCCTGAGAACACATATCCAGAGCATCCTGTCTAGACTAGTACACAGACCTGGTTCGACTATCACTGAGGATTAAACAAGCTATCACGGTTTGTTTAATCTTCGTTGCTTGTGGGCGTGATTTTCCTAATTGCCTGCTTGGACACAGCTTGTCGTGTTGTCCCAACCCTGGTGGCAGAGCTTGTTGAAGGAGGAAACAATCCTCAAATAAGCCAACAACGGGCCCTGAGTTATTTGAGGGTTGTTTCCCCCTCCAACAAGCCATGCAGTCTAGGTTCAGTCAACACAACAAGCTATGCTCAGGCAGGTAATTAGGCAAATCACATACCTCACATGCTGAGGATTAAACAAGCCACGGTGACTTCTTTAGCCCTTGGTGATTGTGCAAACTGTCCCAGTGTGCTATACTGTTTTTAAAGATTTTTCGGGAACTTCTGTTAAGTGCCGAATTACTGAGCTATGAACTGGGACCGACGATAAGGACCCTATCTTGCAGGTTCTGGTGGGCAGGGAGGGGAGGAGATTGGAAAGGCTGGGATACAAGCTATCCCCAGGCCTCTCCAGCCTCCTCTCCCCATCCCCCGATGCACCCAAGCTAGATGAGCAAAAAACCCCATCTAGCTAAAATGCAGAGTGGGAGAAGTGGCAGAGGAAACAACCACTTCTGCCGCACCTCCAGCTCTGCATTGGATGCTCCTAAGTCTCCGAACTCGGAGGCTTATGAGCATCAGGTGCAGAAGTAATAGGATTGTGCCCTAGGTCATTATTTATTGCAGGGACATATTAACTATATTTCATTTCGTTTATTATATTTCTATACAGCCCAATAGCCAAAGCTCTCTGGGTGGTTTACAAAGATTAAAAACCTTAATACGATATTGTACACAATATAAAAAATCATTTAGATACAAACAGACAGATATTTATCTTGTAAACATGAACTTCCGATTCCATCCAGTGTTTCAATATTTCATGAATCATAAAATGGTTGGGAAACAAGTTGAGAGTAAAGGAATGGCAATAGGAACTCAGCACCTGAATTACTTTTAAATATTATAGGTGAAGTCTAGTGTTTCATACTTGGTGAGATTTGGTTTAAAGAAACTGCTGATTGGATATGAATGACCTCTTTCTTCTCCTTTTCAATATGCCATATGGTGCCATATCATAGTTCCTCATAGAAGGTAGGAATGAGTGGTCAAATATCTTAGATGTAGATATACACATATTTAGGAGGAAAGGAGTAAGAATTGAGTGTTAAATTCCTGATCTGCAGGCTATTCTGCTTCTGCCATAACCTAGGGGTGGGAATATAAAATAAGGGAATATGGGAGGAGAAAAGGAAAACTTACTGTTAAAGAATTCCTCATAGTCTGTTTTCTCCACACAGCATGTGTACATGCGCAGTGCTGCTATTTTAATTTTCTGGGGAAGAAAAACAATTACTTTTAATATTCCAAACATGTTATACTGTCACCAATCTCACAAACCTTCGTCTTTTGAGTTACTCAGTTTTGTGTGTTGTGCTTATAGCTATTTAAATGTGACACACTCTCCCACCAAAAGTTTTAGAAGTTAGTTTAGTTATGAGACCATATGGACGCCTCAGAATATTCAATTTAGAATACCTTAGCCTGCAATACCCTGTTTTACTAACATGTTATGCTTTCACATGAATTTAATCTCTACAGGCATTTAGTTACCTATGTCTAAACTGAATTTATGAAGATCGAGAATGATAGCATCATCATCTTCTAAAGCATCAGCAGTCTCATTTCATTACACCTGTTGATCTGATGAGCAAGTTCATTAATAAAAATCTTTTCATAGTTGCATCTTGGACTATCCTTTCCAAGGCCTCATTATACCTTTCCACTAGTTATAGAATCAACACAGTTACAGTCAACATTTATCTACTTCTTTCATAAGATAGATTTGATATAGTTCCCAGTCATTAAGTCAAGGAACATATTGTGTTCACTGGATTTTCCTGTCACAGAAGGATGTTGTCAGACTGGTCAATATAAACTTGTGTTTTTTTTTTTTTTTAGTATAATTTTTATTCATTTTTCAACACAACAAACAAACATACACATAATACATAATATAAAACAAACTAACTCCCTCGACTACCCCCGTGCACCCCCCCCGAGACCTACTCCCATTCATTCATCTTCCTTCCAGAATTTTAATGACTCTTTTGAAGGCGACTGTCCCTTTCCCGATCTTAAAACATATTCCAAAAAGGGATTCCATATATCTCCAAAATCACTCTTACTGGACATTCCCCTCATTATTTTCATTTTACATGTCAACATATCATTCAAAGCTAAATCCCAGATTTCTTTATACCAGTCTTCTATTATATAACTTCGTTGCCCTTTCCAATTTTTAGCAATCATTATTCTAACGGGTGCCAGGAGGTTGTTTACCAATTCTCTATTAATTATATGCTTATTCCTGCTATCCCATATTGCTAGTAGAGCTAGCTTCGGGTTTAATTCCAATTTACTTCCAATTATATCACTTATTTCTTTAAATACCTTTTCCCAGAATTTTTGTATTTGTTCACAGCTCCACCACATGTGAAAATAGGTCCCAACCTCCTGACATCCCCTCCAACAATTCTTAGACACTTTTTTATCGAATATAAACTTGTGTTGAGTAGTGCCATCATCCCTTTTCTTAGACAGTAAAGATTACAATAACAGATTCAGCCATTCTTCAGGTTATCCAATCCCC
The DNA here is from genome assembly GCA_029215795.1 of Anniella stebbinsi. Lineage (NCBI taxonomy): Eukaryota > Metazoa > Chordata > Lepidosauria > Squamata > Anniellidae > Anniella > Anniella stebbinsi. The sequence continues at coordinate 40,485,178 of JARDYH010000004.1, read as the reverse complement.
CTTCCTAATAACTTTGGTTCATTGAGATGAGTTTCTCAAGAAATATGCTGTAGGTTTTTTCTAACTAGGGGTTGACTGAGGATCTTCACCTTATGAAGGCTTGCTGCAATTCATACTCGCTCCACCCTCTAATTTACAGAACCATCCTAATTTGTACTATATGTGTGTTGCAGTGCAAGAAGAGGATGTGCAAAACAAGAGAGGAAGAATAAAGCTCTGCCCCAGTTTCTCAGATACAAAACTTACTTTAGCTGCTGACAGGTGAGACAGTGCCCTGGCATTAGCTTAGGCCCCGACCCTCTCCACCCAATCCAGACTAAAATAAAACCCCCTTGTGCACCACTTTTGTGCTTTTTTGGGGTTTTCTAAAGAACCAGAGCTGAGGGCCTAAACAAGGTAAGGAGTCCCTTTGTTCTAGTGCTGGAAACACAGAGCTAGATCCTACGTTCTGTTGGTAGATCAGACTTTTTAGCTCATTTCAACTAGCCAAGTATTTCACTGGAGGCTGTTATAGAAGCACATAGAATTTGGGGTCCTATTTATTGAGCTAGTTGACATTCCTATATTGTACTACACTTCTTGCAGTGAAGGTGGTAGAGCATATGCTTTGCTTACATAAAGTCCCAGTTTCAATTCCCACTGTTTCCAGTTAAAATAATCAGGTAGCAGATGATGTGAAAAATCCCTGTCTAGGAGCCACTGCAGGGACAGAGAAGACAATGCTAGTCAAAAAGGACAAATAGTGTCTGACTGTAAGGCAGCTTTCTGTGTGAGGCACAGAGAAAGACACATAGAGAGGGTGGCAAGACTAGGAGGAAGAGATGGGAGAGAAATAGACTGGAATGAGATAGAACATGCATCAGAAACAGGGTAGGGGAAAGATGATTTCCTTTTTAAGTACTGATTAGGTGGAAGGATTGTGTGCTTTAGAATTTACTGCCCAAAATATCAGCTGCATGCCTATAGCACTCTGTTACCTAAAGTCAGTCCTACGAGGTACTAGAATACCAACTAAGATCCAATCTTTATAATGGAGGAGGATAACTGAAGTGCTGTTAAAGCTAATTTAAATTCTCCTGCAAAAAGTATATGGACATATCTTAAAAGGCTTGTTATCATAACTATCCTCAAAATTAAAGTCTCATGACATCTCCGGTACATGAGGTTCCAAAGACAATTGCATGAACCCGTTCTTTGAGGCAACTGCAACATAACTGAAAATCACACTAACAGGATAAAACATTGCTCAAAATTAATTTGACTTCTTACTTGCATAAATTAAGTGAAATATTCTTCTTAGCATAGATTGTATGCTATTTTCACTAAGAATCTCAGAAATAATATATTTCTCCAAGAAATTCCCTTATGGAGTCAGAAAGCACTGCTTTAGTTTTATAGATAACCAATTGTGGTAGATACCTTTGTATAGTGCAATCCTAACCATGTTTACTCTGAAATAAGTCCCACTGATTTCAAATGGGCTTATTCTCATGTAAATGCACACAGGATTTTAGATCCAAAATTATGCAGGAAGAACAAAAGAATACTGCTGGCTGTGACTCAGAAAACATTAACTCCCTATTGCATGAATGCTTCTCTTAATTAAGGGTGCAATCCTATGCATGTTTAGACATGCGCGCTGGCTGGGGAAGTTATAGGACTATTTCTAGGTTTGCCTAGGTTTGGACTCTGGATAGATGAATGATCAACACAGAACCAGGCAGACTGATGGGATTATCCTCTTGCTAAGCACATAAAATTACTGTGCATTTTAGAAAAGTAACATAGAAATTTCATGAGGCAGATGAATTACATAGTAGTCAGCATGAAATCAGGGTTATGCCCAAACTGAGTTCAAGCAGTACACAGACAAATAACTTTTCCAAATTATTAAATTCTGTATAGTGCAATCGTTCACATACTTACTCAAAAGGAAGTCTCACTAGTTCAATGGGGCTTAGTTCCTAGTAAGTGTGCTTAGTATTGCAGCCTAAGAGTTTACTATCAAACCCCAAGCTCTCATCATTACACATACACAAACAGCAAGTAATTTTAAGCTACAGAACTAATAAGTTACTTGCTCAATAATAAAGTGGGGGCAGTGAAGATGAAGTCTCACACCTCCCATATGTTTATGACCAGACCCTAAGATCATCCATGAGCCCCTAACAAAGAAAGTGGGGTAGGTGGCTACCAGGAGGAGAGCCTTCTCTACTGTGGCACCCCAGCTATGGAATGATCTCCCTAGAGAGGTTCACCTGGCATCTACGTTATACTCTGATTGATGCCAGGTGGAAACCTGTTTATTTTCCCAGTATTTTAACATTTTGTCATCTTATAGTCTTTTAACTTTCCTGTTTTAAATATTTATTTTAAATCTTTGTATTGCTGCTCAGTTTTCTTCTGGTTGTACTTTTATATTGTGTTTTGACATTGTGGTTTAAGTTTTATACTTTAAATTGTACTTTATGGATTTAATTTTTGTGAACCACCCAGAGAGCTTCGGCTATTGAGTAGCATAGAAATGCAATAAATAAATAAATAAACTACAGACATTGACAGATGGAGATGTGCTTCCTTTGGAATAGTTTCTCAAAGCAAGAGACACTTCAGGCCATCGTCTATTCTGTAAAGGACCATATTTGCTCAAGCACAGGGATTACAGTGGCAAATTTTCAGATTTTGCTTCTTTCAATCTTTATAAAATTTATAATGACTGGTGCAAGCACATATGCCAGGTTTCATTTGCTCATGAGATTCAGTATTTTCAATCTACTTATTTTTGAGAATGTTATGCCCCAATTTCCCTTTAAAGAAATAGTACTTAATTGTACATACACTTCACATGGAACCCCCCCCCCCCGATAATATCACAGCAATGTTATCGAGACACTGAGAATCACAAATCAGTATATGGAGGATTCAGAAAAAAGTCTAGGTTTTGAAGCAATGAGGATAGTTAATGGCTGAAACAGGTTGATGCAAAGTGATGAATTGATTATTTCCAGTCTGCAGACCCAGTGAATATAGGCATGCTTGTGAATACCATCCTTGAACACTACTGTTAGTGTTTATTTTTCACAGGGATGTGTGCCTAATTCAAAGTTTACTTTAAGAAATCCCAGATCTTCTTGCCAACCCATCTGCTCAGCCCACCAGTCTCAATACATTCAACAATATCCATGTCTATATTAAATAAAATGAGGATATAATAGAAGCAAATTTCATGGGGATCTGGATGGAGCTTCAAACAGTCAAGAATGGAAAAGACTATATAGGAGGCTTCCCCAACCTGGTGCCTTCAAGGTATTTTGAACTACAACTCCTAGCATTCCTGACCACTGGAAATTCTGGCTGGGACTGATGGGAGTCAAAGTCCAAAACATCTGGAAAGCACCAGGTTAGGAAAGGCTGCTTGCTATATGGGATCCTCAGTTCGCACAACATGATAACCCACACTCAAGGTTGAGTGTGGGTTGTTGAACTGTGGGCTGTCATTGAACTGTGGGTTGTTGTACTATTTGAACTCAGCTGTAAACAACTCACAGTTAACAACCCAACAACAAACCATGGGTTCTCTTCATGGGTTGTTCGTGGTTAACAAACCACGGTATGTTAGCATGGCTGGGTTTAGGCAACACAACAACCCATGTTTCAACAACAACCCACATTCAATCCAGACTCAACCTTGAGTGTGCGCTATTGTGTTGTGTGAATCCAGTCATTCCCCTGACAACCTCCTGAGTTATTTAGATTATTAGTCCAGCAAGAGTGGACTAACAATGCCAATGGCTTTCCCCCTTGCTTTCACTAATTGCATCTTCTAAGAAAGGGATGAACAATTTGTGGCCCTCCAGATTGTTGTTCTACAGCCCTCCTCATGCTTCACCATTGGCTATGCTGGCTAGGGCTGATGGGAATTGTAGGCCAAAACATCTGGGGGGGGGGCACAAGTTGCCCATCCCTCTGATGAGATCAAGAGTCTAATTAAATCAGTGACAGTAGAGATAAATAGGTAGATCAGGAATTTTATGGTGCAGCATCAGTATATATGAGCACAATAAAAAAAAATCTAAGCCACTGATGAGTTGGAGCTGGAACATTACAGGGCACTGGGTCTACAAGTCCATCTACATCCTGGGAACAGCAGCAGAGACACCATCAGCACTACATCCGAGACTGAACTCTGCTCCCTATGTAACACAGCCACTCTGCAGCACCAGTTTAGCAAACAGACATTTAGCTCAGACATGGTTAGACATGGTTGCAGTAAATGGTTAGTAAGCATGTTTAAACCGTGGTTATGTAGCCACCATGGTTAGGAATGGTTTACATGACACATTAAGTCATGATTCATATGATACACAAAGCCATGTTTAGCTCAAAATGCTTAACCACAGTGGCTTAGTGTGTCATCTGAACAGAGTCACTAGCTACTCTGGGATTGAGTGGGGCATAAATGCTTTTTTTAAAAAAAACCAAAAGCACAGTAATGCTACCAGAAGACATGGAGAGAATATCCAACTAGCCCATGATCATGGGTCTAATGAACCACATGTACAAGATTATACTCATTTTGATCTAGACTAGGATTGCAACCTTATGCATTCTTATCTGGAGCAAGTTCCACTGAATTCAATGGGGCTTAGTTCTGAGTAGCATAAGATTGTGCTGTAAAGGACATTCAACAGCTCCTTGTAAGCAAGAGTTAGAACTAGTTTATTTCAGTAGTCCCTCCCAATTTAAAGCAAATGAAAAGTAATAAGCCTATTAAGAGGAAATATTTACCCATTTGTTATATTTTAATGGTCCTGTGAAACCCATTGCTTCTATTATCTTCGTGAAAGTGCCTACTTTCTCTTCAGATGGCTGAAGGGAACCTTTGGCTGTAAAAAGCTATAAACAAAAACATTGAAATAAGTCACAGAAATCACATCTTAATTAATCCACAGGTTTCTGCAAGTTAAATATAACTCTATGAGCCATTTCATACATCGTTCTGGACTGGCGAAAACTTTCCCCATATCTTCTCCCTACGGTTGGGGGAAGATATATGATTATGTTCAATGTTTTTAATTTTTGTGAACTGCCCAGAGAGCTTTGGCTGTGGGGTGGTATATAAATGTAAATAATAATAATAAGCCTTCCTGTCCCGCTGGACATACATACACGGTCGTAATACTTGACCAGGGCATACAAATGTGAAATCCAATGTGTTTTATCTGAACACGAGAATCGGCCATGCAATCTGGACCCATCTGTGTTAGATTTTATGCATTTACATACATGCATGAACCTCTAATAGTCTTTAAGAAGGAATAGGTGTGTCCAGTGGGATGGGAAGACATGCTCTCACTCTTTCATTGTCTGTAGGGAAGAATCAGGGAAAGCATTATCCAATTCAGACAGCAAAACAGTGCTTCTTGGCATCTTTATCGTTTCAATATTCTTAAGCCTTTAAAATATAATATCTCAATGAAAATAGCAGCATATCTAAAGATAAGAGCATGGCTTGCTCCACTCAAATTGGTGATCAGACAAAACAAACAAAGAGGCAGAAAAGAAGGCTACATGGACCAATTTTTGTTTTTAAATAGCCTAAGATCAATAAAAAGTCCCATTCAAGTTCAGCTCTATTAACATATAGTCGGCCGTAACATTTGGCTTTCCATTTTAATTAATCAGGTTGTTTATACTCGCATAGGCTGGAGACCAACATGATGCTAGAACCTTTAAGAGAGAGAGACACACACACACAATTACAAATGCTATATGCAATATTAAAAGGAGACTCTAACAATCCATGGATAGATAGATATATAGCTATAGGTCAGGATGAGAGTCATGATTACAGAGTAAATCTATTATCATAAACCAGAAATGAATAAGAGATTACGATCTTTAAAAAAAGGTTTTTCTTGCATAGTTCTTTCAGCTGTTAACTCATGCTGTTTGATGGATAAGAGTTCTAAACTATCATTATTTTGCCTACTAATAATAGGTAACTTTAGGAGATCGGGGGGCTGTTTTGGCCCCTTTAGCCCCAGCCCTGGCTGCACTCCACAGGACACTCAGAAAAAAATAAATGATTAGCCACCAAATGTTAGCGGCAAACCACTTCAGTGCAGTGAAAATATCAAATTTAGATTATTCTGAAGCTAAATTTGACTCTTTGTATTGACTCCATAACACTAAATGGATCAAATGTAATTTCAGAACAAGCTAGATTTGACCTTTTTAACACTCCATAGCACAAACACCACCATTTAAAAAATAAATAAATCTGCCACTGAATTTGGTAGCACAGCACAGGTCACCTGTAGCCTAACCCTGGTTTACATAACACATTATAGAATACCTTCTCCCTTCCAGAAGACTCTATTGGATTATAACTGCAGAAATGAATTTTGTGTAAGCCTTAAGCTATTTTAAACTATTACCATACCTAAAAGGGAAACAAGGAAACCAAGAATCATTTGATTTTATTAAAAGCACAGAAAACATTCAAATAGACAAGAGCAGAGCAAATTCCTTGCCATTGGTGGGCAAAGGAGGTTAACTAATATTAGACTACGCCTGACAATGCATTCTGGAAAAAGATAGAGATACACACACATCTCTCTTTTAAGAACAGCTTGCTTACTACAGTTTAAATTATCTATGCATAAACTGTTGAGATCTCTAGCTGGCAGCCAAGACATCCCAACAGACTGCTGGTCCTTCAAAATTTGTAATTCCAGGAATGCCATTTCAGAACAAAGTGAGGTTGGATGAGAACATAGCATAGAGAGATTCAGAAGGGCCCAACAGAATTCTTTGGGATATACTCACAGTTAAACTGCACAAAGAGCATTTGGATATGAAGACCATTTGTTGCAATACACAATACCCAACACAGAATAGTCACTTTTTAAAGCAACAATGATTGTATTTGGTATGCATGCATAGCACATAAGACCATTTACTTAATTTTTAAACAGTGACAATCTGTGTTGAAGCAGCAAGCTAACGAGGAACTACTCCTAAGGAATAATTACATGTGGCTTGAAATCCCAGAGTGAGGAAATTAAACACTGCCCATCCCATATACCCAAAATGGCACTCCTGAACAGTTTCTAAAGTTAGCTGAAATGATCTTGATACTGTTAACATTGTTATAAGAGTATATTGACAAAAATACCGGGCCTGTAAAGGTCTCCAATAACTTGGAACTTTCCAGTGACTCTGCTGTCATTGCAGGATATGTAGTCAATTGATGCTGGTTAAAATGGTAGCACAGCTGTCCAGAATGGCTGCTGTTTGAACCACTTACAAAGTGCCCTGTCCCTCCCCATGAGCCAAGTAGTCTTCAGCAAGCATCAAAGAAACTGGATGGATGGCCCTTGCACTTGAAAGCTTCCTAATGAAGATCCAAGAACAAAAAAACCATATGAAAATAATTAAACTGTGCGTTGTAGGTTCTACAATTAGGCATGCACCTCCTTTGTTTTTCCCCCATGTCTATTTTTAATAAGTAAGTCTTATACATAGGAACATCTCATGAGAATGGATGTAGTGGCCATCAAGTTGTACAAAGCTTCTCTTAAATAGTCACCAAGATGGAACGCTCCTCTCAGTTCACCTTCCAATCTTTTACTTCTACAAAAAGAACATGAAACCACGAAAAGGCCTTTGTGTGATGTAGCTCTAAAGAAAACAAAGCTTAGGCAGGTGGGTGGGGAGGAGAGCTAAAGAAGCCTTGACAATGATGTTCACTAACTTGGCATCTTTAGAAAGCAGGGGGTTGGACTCGATGGCCTTATAGGCCCCTTCCAACTCTACTACTCTATGATTCTAAAGCAGATAAAGAAACTAAACATTACTGTACATTCAACTATGAAACCTCTGGCAACGGTAACAGCTTGTGCATTTGAATTATATGTACAATTTAATACAAGGGGCTTGTGGCATGAACTAAGCTTGCCATCGTGTCCCAGTCACTGTTAAGAATGAAATGGAAACACTTAAAACAAACTTTTTAAAAACCGTCTGTGACTTTTGCTTAGACTACTCTATGCTTTCTACTCTATGCTTTCCAAACTAGCATCAGCCAGATTTTTTTAAAGATGTCGTGGCTCTTCTTATTCTAGGCTTGTAAGCAGACACTTGCATGAGAACCTTTAGAGAGGAAGAAAGGGAAAGGCATGACGGTTAAGAACAGTCTGTTCTTTTGTATCAAACTGCCAGAAATGAATACCATAGGTATATATGGCTAGTAGGCCAGTAATCATTTTTGTAATCATTTTTGAAGACTTACTTGCAAGGCTGGCCTGTTTCATAACTGCAGTTTTGTACTAAAACAAGAGGGGGCCTATAACACATAACGATAGGCGGAAGGGACGGAGCAGATGGAGAAAGAACATTGTCCTTCCTTCCCCACCTCCCAAGAGTAATAATTTGCTACCTGGTCAAAGGAACAACAGGCTGCCATTGCTGCTCAATGCCCACAATCCTGGGAGATTCCAGAGCAGGGATAGGCAATCTGGTGCCCTCATGACATTTTGATTTACAACTCTCATCATCCCTGATCACTGTCCATGCTGACTGGGGTTGATGGAAGTTGTGGTCCAACAACAGACTAGGGACCACAGCCTGAAAAGACTAGAGACCACAGTGGTAGCTGTTCCCAGTGTTTGCACCTCCAAAGAGTGCTGGTACAAGGAGGCGATCTAGTCCCCTCTTATCCAAAAAGAAAAGCTCAACTTTTGGTAAGCCATTTTCTGAGTGCTAGCAATGTGCTTGGAGGCCATGGTGGTTGCAACAAGAATGCAGCCACTTTTATGAGACCATGTGTGGATGGAAGAAGAGTGCTGCGAGCCAGCTGCTCTCCCTCCCAACCTTACTTAACCAACCGTCCCATACACGTCAGGGCATGCTAGCTGTGGGGTCTGAGTACATCTATTGGCTATGGGCTGTTGGGAGGGAATGGGAGCAGGCAGTTATCTCCCACACAATTGTTTTTCAAGTCTTGATAGGAGATAGTTGGCTTGCTTTGGGAATGGATAGACACACCCATCCTCAGCATATATAGAAGGTACCAATTGTGCGAAAATTCTCCATACTGTCATCTTGAAATGGTGATCATGGCATGTGAACGGACTCAAAAAAGCAGGATATGTTGTACTATTATATTAAAATGATGTGCATTTGTTAACACAGTAGATAACCAATGAAGAACTTGAAAAAGAAGCAGTTGAAAATTGTAGTCATAGCAGTTTTTTGTGGCTCATTAAGTTTATATAGTAACTGTTCTTAAGTTTCATTCACTGCTTGGAGGTCAGCTTCTTGCATCATACTTAACTGCAAGAAAGCATTTTTCTTGACGTTTTAATTCAGTGTTTCCTTTTAGTCATTCTCTGTTAGCCACTTTTTTCTCTCTCTGCCCCATACCATGCACTCTCTTCTCGCCTTCTCCATTTGTTCTTTTTTTCTGTGCTGCATAGCAAAGCCTCTTCCCTCTCTATCCCCCCACCTGTTACCCCCTCTCCCCCACAGATATCACCACATTCCACATCAACTCTTTTCTCCTCTGCACTCCCATTGATGTTAACTGGTTTTTCTTCAGTGCTTTTTTGTTGTTGCTGTTTTCTTTATTTTTCCAATCTCCAACTGACCTCACTAAGTATGGTATCAACAGCCCATGCACTGAAGGAGCCTGGGACACAGGTGGACCATGCCATATGGCTGGCTATAACTGGGTGGAAAATTGAAACCAGTTCTGCTATGCACCTTTGAATCTGGGGAGAAAAAATGCAATGCAGTCCCAGTAGCACAGCACTCTCCAATCCCACCTGCAGTTTTTGATGAGTTTAGGTGAGGCTTAGATGTCCCAACAAAGAGGTGAGAAAGCGTCACAACTAGTGGGTATTAGGAATTCCTAAAGGGGGCAATTCCTTGGCTTAGTTCGGACGATACTTTAGGCAACTGAGGGGGGGAAGAGGCAACCGACAGTTGTATTGCTTATTGTGTCGGGCGACACACAACGCACACACAACTGATGGTACATTATTAAGCAACGGGGAAAAACAATGGGCTGCGCCGTTGTTTTTCGGAGCCCTGTTGCTTATTATGAGGCCCCGACTTTCAGCCGCGCGACGGGGGGAGGGGCAACATGTTGTATGGAGGGCACTCCAAAAATAACGTACCGTCCATTGCCTCTTCCCCCCTCCGTTGCCTAAAGTGTTGTCTGAACTAAGCCCTTGTGTTGCGTTGGCCTGGTTTTGAATATACCAGAAGAAAACTAGAAAGACTTAAACAATTTGCAGCGAGAGCAAAATCCTGCTTAAAATACTAGCCTACAAACTGGAAAATTTAAATCTGTTGGTATAAGAATTGTATTTCAGAGAACTCTTAGCTGAAATTAACAAGATGATTTCCTACTAAAAACAGTTATCAATTGATCATTTCTGCATCCTGAGAATATTTTGCATCAAAAACTACAATATAACACGAGCCCTCATTTCCCTTCTTCATAGATCCTGGTGGTCAGATTCACTAAGTGCCATCCTACTCCTTAATATTTTGGTTAATAGCCATTGATGATCTTCCTTGAATTTGTCAGAATCTTTAAAATAATCTGTCAGGTTAAGCAGGCATCAGTTTCTCAAGACAATGGCTGAATTTGGACAACACATTAGTCAATGGTGGGTTGAGTAGCCAACTCACAGTTGGTTATTTTGTGGGTACTCCCCACACAACATGTTCCTACACAACTGTGGGTGGTTGGGGCTGGCGTTGAGTGGACTAATAGTCAACCCATCATTTGACTGACACAGCCCCCGCCCCTCTCCCCACCCTCCCTCCTCCTTCAGTCCTCCCAGTCCTATCCCAGCATCCTCCGCAAGTTGCACCAGTTGTAGCAGAGTGGCAGCCGCCGCTTTGGTGCCGCCTGCCTCTATGGGCTTGTGTTTTAACCCACTCACCACACCCTAGTAACACACTCACCCCTCCACACAACACTTTAAACAACTGGCTTCAAGCTAAACAACTTGCAAGCCAGTTGTTTCTCTCAGTTGCTTATTTGGGTGGAATAGCATACCGTCAATAGTTTGTGAGCGGTGTGTTAACCTCCACACAACACAATAAGCAACACAACTGACGATTGTTCCCCCCCCCCAGTTTGCTTAATGTATCGTCTGAATTCAGCCAATGTCTTTAAAATTCAACCTGAAATCTGTTAATGACCCCAGAAATCTCACTCTCCAATAGAATCATAAGCCTAGTCAAATATGTTCAAGCAGCATCATTGTAATACAAAGCATCACTTTGCTTTTACCATTTTTGTATGATGAATTGTTCTGTTCAGCTGTTTTACTGTACCAATGGCTTGTATGAATCCACAGCAAACTTTGGTTAGTTGTGATTGGCCATTCTTGTGTCTCTGATAAGATAACAAAAAAGAAATCAGTAAAAGTATAGAAGCAGCAGTTAAAAAGAATAGCAATGGCACAGGCACACGACTTACACATTGGTGTTATCCTGTGATAGAAGTTCAGATTAAATTGCCCTACAAGGTCCTCAGGCTTAGACACATCAGCACAGCATGATGATGAAAAAAATTAATACAATTATACAAGGAGAAAGTTAAGATAACTTGGCCTCCTAACAAGCACCATTGCTAACAAGACTCTATTCTGTATGCACAAGAAGAATACATATTTTTAGCTACTGATTCTTGTCTTTTTCCTATGTGTGTTTTCAGTGCCCAATGTTTTTGTAAGTACAAAACTTCAGAATCTTGTAAAATAATGCTCCACAGCAGAGAGCTTCATGGGTAGAGACAGCTACTACATTTCAGAATCTTTATACTTTCTATCCAAGACAGAGTGGTAGCTCATTAGAGGATGAGGCATTCCAATGAGGCACCTCAATAAGAGCTCACAAACCTTTCCTGATACTGAATTCAAATCAACCTATCCAGAAAATCCGTGGTTATGGGAAGTTACAATAGAGGTCATCTGGCTGAACTGAATAGTTTGCATTCTTCATGAACTTCTGAGTCAAGTTAGCTTCTCTGTATGTTTGAGTGCAGTATGGTATGTTTATTATCCACTTCCCTTTTTACCAATTACTGAACAGCAAATACCCATGTCAGACCTTTCAAAATCTCATTAACTGTCCAATATTCTTTAGGTACTCATGGACCTAAGCGAGTGATAAGCAGCCACACAGCTATTCAATAGATTGTTTTTCTGACACAAGCTTTAGCCTGGTGCTGTTTTTGATTAGTACACTAATGAAACCACTAAGGAGAGCAGCAATAAAAAAAGAATGTGTTATCTCCAATAATCATATACCCAATATTTAACCTGTTTGTGAAGAATAATGCTCTGCATAGTGAATATCATGCTTGGCCTTGAAGAAAGATAAAGACTAGTATGACAAGCAAACCTGGCTCGAACTATTCAGTTCCCTGAAATGTGTACACATACAAACTGTGGAAGGTTTGTAATGCACTTCTTCCAATGTTTCCAAAAATCAGCTTAAGCTCTGATAACGTTCTCATTCTTGCAAATCTATCTATCTATCTATCTATCTATCTATCTATCTATCATCTATCTCCTACCTGGAGAGTGCCATGGAGCATCCTGCCCCATTGTGGTTGAGCTAATGTTGTTTGTATCAAGCCACTGCATACTGCAATCCACTGAGGTACTCCAGCTCGGTGCTTCTAGAAAAAAAAGAGAAGTGAAAGAGAACATTGCCTAAATTCAGTGTACTTCTCTTCCTATAATCCCATGTTTGAATAATTATGTGAAAAAAGAGGTGCTGTTTATCTGAAGGTTATGAATGTCCCCAGCAAGATTTAAAAGTGTGACTTTCAGTATTCTTAACTGCAATTCTAATTAACACCCAATTATTAAAATTTCAAATTTGTAAGGGAAAGAACGAGTATACAAAAACATCTATTCAGGTATACTGTCACTCTTAACTGTCACATTCTCTAAGCTTTCTGTTTCCATGTTTTCAACCCATTTATCACCAAATAAGTATTTCCTCTTGGTACTGAGCAACCTGGTTCACACATAACAAAAACCCAAAGTACAGATTGTCTATGGGTTGTTGTTACACGTGAACCCAACACTATGATTTAACTATAGGTTGTTAACCACAAACAAGCAAGGAAGAGAATCCATGGAGTGCTGTTGGGTGTGAACTCTTGTTTGTTTATGCTTAAGAAACCATAGATAAAACCATAGTGCAGGTTCATACATAATGACAAGCCATGATTCAGCAACAACCCACAATTCTACACCCCCCATAGGCCTGGTAATACTAACCTATGGTTTATTTAAGCCATGTTTTGTTGCCCTACCCAGGGTTTTCTGGGAGATGATCAAACAAACCATGGTTTGTTTTCTCAGTTCCTGTGTTGTTTGTGTCCCTCCTCCTTCACTTGCTCTCTCCCTGTATCCCAACTGCCTTTGTAGCATTGCAGTACTGGCATGTAAAGAGGCTAGGTTTTCTGACTGGTCTTGTTCGTTACCTATGTAGTCTGGAGAAATAACCCATGAACAACCCACAATTCTGGGTTTCCATGTAATAACCATAGTTTATTTTTTAAATAAAAAACCACAGTTCACAACCCAGCAACAAACCATGGGTTCTCTCTGCAGGTTGTTCATAGTTAGCAACCCTTAGTTCCAAGTTCACACATAACAGCAACCCATGATTCAAAAACCATTTATGAATGAGGTCATACTCAACTGATACTCTGAGTTGTTACATGAAAACCAGACCACAGCTTGCAATGGGATACAAAAGACATTATTCTTCTCTGCACCTGTATACTTCTAAACATGACCAATCAACCACGTAAATATCGTGTCACTTTTCTGCACCTGATATCATCCTGATTTGGCAAAATATCACAGTTGACCAAACTATACCATGGAGAGAAAGTTCATCCTGACATTATGGTTGCGTTCAGACAACACTTTAGGCAATGGAGGGGGGGACAGGCAACTCACAGTAGGTGATGTTGCCGGTACTCCCCAGACGACATGTTGCCCCACCCCCTGTCGAGTAGCTGAAACTCCCATTGTCCGTCTGGCCAGCCGTTGCGCTGCCTTCCCTCCTCCCAGGGCTATCCCATCAGCTATTGCAAGTTCTCCCAGTTATAGAGGAACGGCCGGGGCACTTTCGGATGCTCTTGCCGAAGGACTCTACGGGCTTCTGAAATAGTGCACTCAACATGTGAAATTAAGCAACGGAGCCCGCCACATGATACAATAAACAACGGGTCTTCGGATAAGCAACGGAGCAGCTCGTTGTTTTTCTCCATTGCTTAATTCGAGAAAATAACACACCGTCAATTGTCCGCTTTCCGCCAGACAACACGATAAGCAACGCAACGGATGATTGCCTAATTAATCAACCATTACTTATCATGTCGTCCAAGCCCATCCTATTTGTCATCAGCGTGAGCTCACTGCTATGGTCAAAGCATACAAAGAGATACTCCAGAGATATCACTTTTGCATAACATTAATGGGGCAAGGAAGCCTTATCAGAGAAGCAAGAAAACTACCATAAAATTGTAAGATACCTGCATCATTACAAATACTGCACAGCAATAGGAAACAGATTTGCTTTACAAAAGAAAAACATCAGGAAAAATAGCATATGTACCAAAGCTCCTTTCGGGATTCAGTGCCACCACTACTAAGAGCCCTCTAGAGCTTGAGCCAAAATATCCTGCAGCAGACAACTAAGTATGAAGACTTAGCTACAATTACAAGGCTATTAAGGTAAACAAGACAAGGTACCCCATGTGAAAAGACCCACTGTCATCAGTTACAATATTAGAAAAGGTGTAAATGGAACATTCTACATAACTGATATAAATAAGTGAGGAAATGATAATTGGCTCCAGGTGACACAGTTTTACTAAATTATTCCTTGCCTCCAGGCATTGTGTGTCATGGCACATCTTCCTCACTGCTACTCTCCTATATTACTCTCTTATAATATTACACATTACATAATCTGGGTAACATGGGTTAACATGTACAAGATCCTGCCTTGCCAAAGCAGGCTGAATAAATTAATAATAATAATAATAATAATAATAAATTTGTTTCTTACCCGCCTCTCCCTCAGGATTGAGGCGGGAAACAACATTGATATAAATGACATAAAATACATAAAACTGATTAAAACATATATAATTAATAATTAATTAGATTAATAATTAATTAATTATTAAAATACAAATAAAACTCTTAAAATTTGACTGGGTAGGCCTGCTGGAAGAGATCAATTTTTAGTCAAAACTATTAAGTTGACGAATCTCCTCCAGTGGGCCATTCCACAGTCTGGGAGCTGCAGAAGAGAAGGTCCTCTGGGTAACAGTTGTCAGCCTGGTTTTGGCCGACTGTAGCAAATTCTCCCCAGAGGACCTAAGCATGCAGGGCAGATTGTATGAGAGAAGGCGATCCCGCAGGTAACCTGGACCCAAACCATGTAGGGCTTTAAAGGTAATATCCCTTCCAACCTTTTACTAACTATTATAGTGCCCGCAAGAAGAATGTTAAAACAAATCGATATAAACTTTTACTGGTGAGCAAGTAGAAGGCAATAAGAGCTAGATCTAATATCCCATTCTTTAAGCAATATAAACATGGAGAACCAGACACAAAACAGTGAGATATATACAGAATTGAAAAATGTAGCAGTCTTGGGATAAAATTCAACATAAGCCCTATTTCAGGTTGATCCAATGAAATGACTGAAATTTAGAACAACTTAAGTTCCAAATATTTTAAATAGGTCTACTCTTAGTAGGGCTTTTGCTGGATTTCACCCATGGTGCATAAGAGATGCTTTGTGAGGCGTTTTGACTTTGCCCCCACTCCACTGATATTTCAAATTTAGAGACTACTTCAGCACTAATTAGTACGATATAGTATTAGATGAGTCACCTGGCTGAACTACAGTGCAGTAGCTTCCATCTTAACTTTTTACAAACTGTCTATTGTTGAGGGGGAGGCGGAGACACTGGTTTTAGCAAAGCCAAATTAAATAGAAGCTATGATGCTTTAATTCTCCATCAGCAAAGTCTGTTCCACCACCGAGGCGTCCAAGGGCAAAGAGTGCCATTGCGACCCCGGAGTCCGGGGAAAGAGGGGGCTGCTCGGTCATAGCGTTCACTTCTTTCCGCGTCCCTCCCACCGCAAACCCAGGCGCAGGGTACGGGGATTACACCCTTCTAGCCCCCTACAAACCCTGTTTCCCCCTTGACCGCTCTAGCCCCTGACCTCAAAGCCTGAACGGGGGCGGCTACTGGGAATGGGGCAGCCCGTCCCTCAAGACCTGCAGGCTGCGATAACGGAACCAACGTTCTGGCTTTGCAAAAGAAGCGCCCGGAGACAGTGGCCAACCCCACTCACCACGACTCTCACCAGCGCCGCCATAATTCTTCAAGGACGCGCTTCCGCTTCCGCGAAACATCAAAGTACTTCCGTTCTTTCATCCGCCGCCGGGAATTCCAAAAAGACTTCCTTCGAATCGGATGTTTTTGCCATGGCGGAGCGTGCTCGGTGCACGCCTCCGTGTGAATGTGCTCTAGCATTTCCTTCGCAGCCCGTTCCTCTGCGGCTGTCATTTCGTGCCAAGTAGTGCAGCCGAGAACGTGACTTGCGGACGGTGGAAGCTGAAGCGGAGCAAGCGTTGCTTGCGGATGAGCGCGCAGGTCATGTTCACGGGGATGGTAGGAGACCTAGGAAAAGAGGATCTGGCGGGAGGGAAGGAGGAAGAGAAGGAGGAGGCTTCTTCTCTTTTTATTCTCCTTGAAGTCTCTTCTCAGTGCCTGCTTTGAAAGCTCCACAACATGATGTAATAACCCGGAGGAGAAAGATGTCTTCAAGAATGTGCAGAGTGCATCTTTCTTCCACCGATGAATAGCCACAATCAGCTCCCACCCATCTGGGGTTAGCCGGCAGAGCCCAGTCTCAGTTAGGTTAGCACCTTTTTATTGCCTGGCCGTGGTCTTAAGCCCCTTAACGTGTTGCTGCTTGAGGCGAAGGACAAGATGGTGCACTGTTCCATCTACAAAAATAACAACTGGTAATTCAGTCTTGCTTTATAACTGGTATGGATAGCATCCTTTTCTGCACCTGAGTGTAGCAGGCTAGTTTTGGGGGCATACCGCAGGCTGTGTGGCACACACAGGTCTGTCATCCATCACCTCATTGCTGCTTCCTGCACTCCACCCCACCCCAGCATCTGCTGTCTGAGGGGGTTGCCTCATTCTATCTAATGGTAAGTAACAATATCCCAACACAGAGATGCTTACCAGTGAGGCCTTTTCTGCCACATCCTCAGGCCAAGAAAAGTTTCACTTCCTCGTCGGGCTGCTGTTCAAGGCATAGGGGAGCAGGGTCAAAATAGTAATACTAATGTAATTTTATCTGAGGCCAAGGCCCACTTGGATGCTCTGCTCACAAATCTAAGATAAGTAGAATTGGCAGATTTTATGCTGCCATAATAGTTGTATGGCTTTAATGGTTTCCATCTTGGTTCTAAACACCAATTGGTTCTATTTCTGTTTGTCCACTGAATGCTGTTAGGCCAATCCTAAACATGATTATTCAGAAATCCAATGTTATTTAGTGAGATTTACTTTCAAGTAAGCATGCATACGATTGTAACCTATAACATGTGGAGTGGGGGACATGTTACACATAGTACACATGTGCAGGAATTGTGAATAACCAAGGAGCATGGATGTGCATATCTCATGTTTTCAGAATGTGTTTTTCACGTAATACGCAAAGCATGCAATTAACAAGCATGAATTCATCTTTCCTATAATGCAGCCCTAACTCCTATTTGGTGTCTTAGAGCTGGTGCCCCTCCAGTGGGTGTTAACTTCTGACAAAAGGGATATAAACAATTTTACACATCTTATTAGTAATAGTAATCAGAGAATATTGAGGAGGGATATGACCGTACTTTTCAAATGCTTAAAGGGTTGTCACACAGAAGAGGGCTGCAATCCTGTTCTCTGTCATCCAAGTCTGTAGAACATGTTATAATGGGCTTAGGTTACAGGAAGGCAGATTTCGGTTGAGCATCAGGAAAAACCTCTTCTAACAGTCAGAGCACTCAGTTGAACCCACTGCCTAGGGAGGCAGTTGGCTCTCAGTTGTTGGAGGTATTCAAGCAAAGACTGGATAGCCATCTGTCAGAGATGCTTAACATTTATGTATTGTTACATTTATAGCCCACCATTTTTCCTTTTGCAATAAACCCAAGGCGGCTTACATAATCCTCCTCCTTCTCTCCATTTTATCCTCACAACCCAGTGAGGTAGGTTGACTGGTCCAAAGTTACCCAGTGAGCTTCACAACTGAATGGGAACTAGAACTTGGATTTCTTGAGTCCCAGTACAACATTCTAACTGGTACCTGCACTGAGCAGGGGTTGGACTTGGTAGCCTAAATGGCCCCTTCCAACACTTATGATTCTATGAAATGAAACACATCTGGCCGCGCAGACATAGTTACCATAAAATATTTCCAGGTATGTATTTGATTGATTGATTTGCTTTGTACCCTGACACTCAAGGCAGTTTACAATCACTAATAAAACTTGATAAAAACAGTAATAAGTAAATATGCTAAAACACAACTAAAAACAATTAAAAACACAATAACAACAACAACAGATAAAAACAACACCCAGCTCAACAGACCTGGTTACACACCAAAGGCCCACTTGAATAAAGCAGCCTTTTCCTGTGAGCGAAAGGAAGTAAAGAGAAGGAAACCTAGCTTTTCTTGGCAGGAAGTTCTACAGCCAGGGAGCAGCCACTGAGAATGCCCTCTTTTGTGTTGCCACCAAATACGCCTCTGAAGATGGTGGTCTCAAAAGAAGGGTCTCTCCTAGGGATCTTAAGAACCTAGCAGGCTCCTTTGGGAGAAGGAGATCTTTTCGGTAGGCTGGTTATAAGTCATAACCAGCATTTTGAGTTTTGCTCAGAAACAGACTGGTAGCTAGTAAAGCTGTTGTGTCAAGGGAGTCACATGCTTCTTAGACCCCAGTCAATAGTCTGGCTGCATTCTGGACCTGCTGAAACAGAGTATGTTGCAGTAGTCCAAATGGGATGTAACTAAGGCATGTGTGATCATGGGCAGATCAGATATCCCAAGGAAGAGGCATGGCTGGCGTACTTGCCTCAGCAGTGTAAATGCATCCAGGTTCAAGGCTGTCCAGAAGTTTACCCAAACTGCAAGCCTGAGTCTTCAGGGGGAGTGTAACCCCATCTAGCGCAGGATGTATCCCTATTCCCTGCTTCAATTTGTTTGCCCTCATCCAGTCCATTACTGACATCAAACACCAATTTAGAACCAGATGGAAAGGAGAGATAGGGAGGCTTTCAGATGGAGGATGCCTCACGCTACCAATGAGAAGGCATTGTGCAGCTATTCTGTATTTTCCTTTTTAATGAATTTTCTGTGGTAAAAGAAAGGACGGAAGAAGCAATGAGGGTATACAAGAGACAAGTTAAAGGCTACATCACCTGGGCTTCCTGTAAAATTCCATGGATGAGACAGGGTGATTGTGCCATAAAAGTCTCATCTGGAAGCACCCTCATTCTCCAATTTGGATTGGTTAAGTTATCCCAAGCATAGTTCAATCTACTTATGTAACTTCCCGTCTGTGAAATTGTAATGCCGTTTGAATTAAACTTTCCCTTCCTTTACAGAGTCTTCCTGGCTGAAAAGTTCATTCCCTGAGAAGTATAAATGTTTGTGAACATTCCATGACATTACATCACATTAGTCAGAAGTCACTGTCAGAAGTTTCTTTTTTAAAAATAAAATAAATAATACTTATTTTTATTGTAAAATTTCAACAAAATAAAGAAAAAAGAATGAAAATATGGCTGCATAGATTTGAATAGATCAATTTTAATGTATACATATGAAGAGCCAGGATCTCTTCTTGATCATCCCAGGGTGCAGGAACTGGA
Source organism: Anniella stebbinsi (assembly GCA_029215795.1). Classification (NCBI taxonomy): domain Eukaryota; kingdom Metazoa; phylum Chordata; class Lepidosauria; order Squamata; family Anniellidae; genus Anniella; species Anniella stebbinsi. The sequence goes on along the minus strand of JARDYH010000004.1, from coordinate 40,465,161 downwards.
ATAATTAACTCAAGTTACAGGAAGCCAGATTCCGGCTGAACATCAGGAAAAAATTCCTGGCTGTTAGAGCAGTACGGAAATAGAACCAATTACCTTGGGAGGCATTCAAGATTCAGCTGGACAGCCATCTGTCTGGTATGATTTAATGTGGATTTCTGCATTGAGCAGGGGGTTGGACTCGATGGCCTTAAAGGCCCTTTCCAAATCTACTATGAGATGTGTATATATATATGAAGGTATAGGTTTCTAAGAACTATTCATAAACTTCAGCAAAACATCAATTGCCAGAAGTTTCGCCATGACAAAATCCTTTACGCTATTACAATATAAAATTCTTTTAACCAACATAATTAATATAATTAGAGGAATTAATGTATTTGCCACTACAACCTCATTAAGAATAAATGAAGCTTCTATGTTCTAGTGCCTTGGTTTCACTCGTGGTCTACCCTCTCTTGACAAGTACATAACAAGGTATTTGCAGAGTGTTTGGGGGATTGAACTTGTTTAACTGAGGTTTGTTTTTATTTGCTGTGACACTTTCCACTATGTAGTTGTGCCTTGTCTCTTGTTCTGTGATCTCAGGTCTTGCTTGGTGGATTCTCCACAAGTTGGTTATTGATCATTCAATCGCTGCACTGGACTAGGCTCTGCACTTTCTGCCAGTCCAGTCTGTTTTTATGCTGTGGGGACTTTCTTTCACAGTTCTGAAGCCAAAATCAACCCACAGCACAACTTCCTTGCCTTCTGTATGGCTTGCTGTCACCATCCGTTTTCTATCAATCATGCCAAGATTTTTCCTTTCCATTTCTAGCCTGTGCAGTCCAGGTAATAACAAAATGTGTTTTTCATTTCAAGTTATATGGTCAAGATGTTTATGGATACAATTAATACAGATTCCTTACAAGTTTGTTGAAAGTTTGTCTTTGAAAGCTGATGGATTCAGACGGATTCCTGCAGGCTTTTGGGGATCTTCCAAGTCGCATGGTAGCCACATGGGTCAAAACCCTGATTTCATTATGGAATATGAAGATGACCTAGGTTGTAAATATGATAGCTCCTAAGCATACTATCTCACTAAATAAAGGTCAATTGGCTACTTGATACTCCAGGAAACTGGAGGCAGTGAAACTGTTGGGACGATGTCTAGACTGCAAGTGGAGGAAATCACAGGCTGAGTCTGACCAAACACAGGTTACAGCTCATCTTAGTGTTTATTCTGTGGTGATGATGATGGCAAAGACTGAATACTTTTCTGCCACTGTTGCATTGCATGTACGCAGTTTCCTCCAGCACAAATATTTTGGACTGTAAGCAGCCTTGTTAGGGAGGTAATATTGGGGATCTTCAGTGGCCCACAATGACTTGTCCCTTACAATCATCTCAACTTAAATTCCACTTCGCATGCTATTCAAGTATGGAATGTGCCTGAGGAACTTTGTAGTCATTGTTTGGATCTATCTCATCCTTTGCAACCTGAGGATGTGGACAAGGTGCTGGAGGAATTTGGTCTACTATCTGCATGCTTTAATTCTGGCCCCTTCTGATTCATAACAGGGGGCTGAGTATCTGGGTCTAGGTGATAATTGGTTCTTTAAGGACGGCAGTGGTGCTGACTGCCTTGAAAGAGTTGGTTGTGCGACCCTCGGATCCTGCAGGGTTGTCCCAACTATTGGCCAGTTATTAATTTCCCTTTGGGGAAAAGGTATTTAATCAGGTGGTGGCTGAAGAATTCCAGGCATTGTTAAATGATACAGATTATCTAGATTGAATTTCTCCCTGGTTCTGCCAATGATTCAGCACTGAAACACCCTTGGGCATCCTGATATGAGGCCTATTTATCTGGTCATTAGCCCCTGCAATCTTTGGGTTTTATATGTAAAAAGTACTGTAGTTAATAATGTCATCATTCCAGAGAAGGGATGGCCATTTAAATTGTGTCCATAGATGGATTGAAAGTTCCAATAAACCCAATGGGACATAGTGGGAAAGATTCCCCATACATTGTGGGAAAGATGTATTCCCACTTGTGAATTGCATGCTTTGTATATTATGTGGGAAACACATGTATGAAAACATGTGATAAATGTGCACCCAAACTCCTTGATCATTCATAGTTCCTAGGCATGTGTTTACTATGTGGAACATGTCTGCCCTCCACATGTTATAGGTTACAATCCTATGCATGCTTACTGAAAAGTAAATCCCACTCTGATTGATGCCTACATGGAGAGATGGAAGGGGGCCCTTTCAATTCTCCTGGGCCTCACCTCTCAAATTCTTTCAGCAAAACCAGCCATACCATCCTTCTTGACCATCCATCTAGGATTGGAATTTGGGGCACTATACTCTGCTGTTTCCATTCCTACCTGGCTCATTGGTTCCAGAAGATGGTGCTGGGAGACTACTGCTCTGTCCTGTGTTACTTTGCTGTGGAGTTCCACAAGGCTCTATTTTGTCATCCCCACTTTCTGTTTAACATCTGCATGAAGTTGTTGAGTGAGGTTATCCAGGGATTTGAGGTGGGATGTCAGATTCACTTGAAGCAGCATACCAGAACAGCTGCCTGACATCAATAACTGATTACATGAGGGCTAATAAACTGAAGCTGGAAGTACTATTGGTTGATGGACTCTTCTGATTGTGGAGGTAGTACTCATCCTGTCCTGGATGGAGTTGAACTCCCCTTTAGGGATCAGATTTAAAGTCTGAAGGGTGCTGATAAATCTGGCTCTTACTGTATATTAGATACCGGGATGGCATCAGAAACACAAGATAGCCTGGCCATAATTATTCCTAGCTTGGTAACATCCAGATTAGAATACTGCAATATGTTGTACCTGGGAATGTCCTTAAAGCCTACTTGGAAACTTTTTTTGATGCAAAATATGGCAGCTAGCCATATAGAACTTATCTTACCAGTGTTGAGGCATCTCCATTGTTTCTGAGTACAATTCAAGGTGCTGGTTTTGACCTTTAAAGCACTGCACAGGTTGATTGGGACCTGGGTAGGACTACTTACTTCCATCTGAACCTGTCCAGTCATTGAGAACATTTTCATTGTGATTATTTTCTCTCAGTGCTACTGCTTTCAGAGACTAAAAGGCAATACATTTTTTTTTAAAAAAAAGATCTTTACCTGGCATTTAAAACTTAGCTAAGTAAGCACTGAGTGGCCGTTCCCCAGATGGCTCTCTCTTCAGTCAAAGGCAAGAAAAAGGAAAGCCCTTAGGGAAGAGTGCCAAACAAATCAGGGGATCCTCAATGAGAATAAAAATGAGAATATGATAGAAATATATTTTAAAATATGCTCAACTGGCTGTAACAGGTAGAAGCATACTTTGCAAGTAATTACAATTCAAAATGTCTCTTAGTATTAACAGTAGCAAAAATACAGATGCAAGAGTAAATTAATTCAAGAGTAATACTTTTAAACAGATGGAAATGATAATAAGCAGTAGTGAATGGCCTTGCAAGTGATTACAATTCAAAATGTTTCCTTGTATTGACATCAGAAAATATACTCATAGAAAAGTTTTGCCCATACAGAATAGAGTTTAGTTCAAAAGTAATACTATTAAAAAGATGATAATGATAGTAAGCTGCTCTGAGGTTGTTGTCTTTTTAAAAATTTCTGTCACCACACTCTTTCTAGATCTATTGTTCTGCAGGGACAATCATCACACCTACATTTTTCCCCCTGGTTTGCTTCTGCGGGTTCCCCCTCTGTTTCCTATGCGACTGGCTTTTTGAATTGCACCTAATCAGTATTGCTGCAATACCTGCAATACTTGCCTGTGCCTTTTGGACTTTGCCCGTTCAGGGATACATCAAAACAGAAACGAAAAAACGTGGCCTCAGGTCGAGAGAACAGCATGACGGGGACGACGTCATGCAAGTCCAGCGCTGAAGAAGTGGAGCAAAGTCGGAGTGGGTGTGCATCAAACTGCCCGTGTGATAACAGCCTAAAGGTCCATGCTTTGATGGACACAGAGGAGCAACCTTAAGAAAGAGATCTAAACTGGTTTAGACTCAAGTCATGAGAGATGTGAATCTGATACATTGGGGACCCACTGTCATGAGCTAATGGCCCAGAGCACAGGGAGACCCAAGGAAGAACTGAGTCAAAATGAGGTCAGTATATCTGACTCTTCTGAGATTTTCCCATTATTTGGGGGACAACAGACAGTGGTGCATATCAATTTGCAAGTAGGAAACAGTTAAGAGATAAGGAGAAAGCATTGTTGAAACTGTCTGAAGCAGATAACAAATCATTGTTGCTTATGCCTGAACTCCTGAGGTAGGTGGGCAGCTGAATGTGTGTGTAGACTGTCTCAGCAGACAGCACCATCATCAGGGTGAGCAGTCTCTTCTCTAAAAAGTATTCATTCAAATCACCACAAGATGAGTATTCAGATTTCCACAGCAAATACTAAAATGTAGTTCTTCAAGTTCAGTGACCTGAAGGTAGAGGACATAAATACCTGTTGACTGATTTTTACATTGTGCCGTTGTTAGGAAAACAAACAGACCAACCCAAAAATATAACAGGACGTAAACTTGGGAAGAGGGGAAAAATTATATTAGAGTGGGTTTGTATAGGACCTCCTTACAGTATCAGGTAATGATGTTTAGAATGATAGTGAAGATATTTGATAGAGGATGATCATGATCTGCAGTTAAGGGAATTTGAAAAAACTCTGTTGTCATGAGCAGATCACTACCTAACAGGATTTAGATTTGCTTGGGACTCTGAATCTCTGGATAAGTGTGAACTGATGCAATCCTGTCAGAAAAGAATGACTTCTTTGCTGCTAACACCTCCACAGAGTAGGACTTGAGATGGGCTCTTGCTTCTGAGAGCCACTCCCAGAAACAAATGGATCATGGAGGATTCCTGAATGCTCTTGGGGATTTTCCTATTGTTAGAACTGGTGATCCTATCAAAGCCCTAATTGACTTGTGGAATGGAGAGAAATTGGACTCCTTTGTTTTCTGAAGAACTTAGGGCAATGAAGTACTTAGGTAGACAGTTAGAATGTTGATAGAGGAAAACTCAGGATAAATCCAACTGAACATGGGCAAGAGCCATTTCAAGTCATATTCTATGGTGGTGATGGCAACAAGGATGTCATTGTTTTCTGTCAACATTGCATCAGCACAGTATCATCCAGCAGAGTTATTTCAAGTTGTATATGGGCTATTATATTCAGGGTCCCAGTCTAGTGAGAGGGAATTTTCAACAATGTATTGTAATGAGTTTGCAGGACACTTTGCTCACATCTGTTTTGACTTGGTTTCGACAGTGAATGGTAGTGATTGTAGCTTGGGGTGGTGATTGGGGCAGCTGTTTGTCAAGATGATTGATGATTCATCATATTCAACCAGAGGATGTGGACAAGTTCCTTGGAGAAATGAGGCCAATCACATGTTTGTTGGATGCTTGTCCATCCTGGTTAGTAAAAGCTTTCAGGGGAGGGCTGGCCAGTTGGGTGATGGAGGTGGTAAATGCTTCCTTGGGGGAGGTCTGTGTTCCTTTTAATTCTTTTAAAAGAAGATGTGCTAGCTAAAGCCATCTTGAAAACAACAACAGCACCATAATTGAATCCCACCACCCTAGATAACTATCAGGCAGCCTCCAACATTCCTTTTCTGGGCAAGATCATAGCACAAGTGGTGGTGACTCACATCCAGGCTTTCTTGGATGAAGCTGATGATTTGGATTGTTTCCAGGCTGGATTTTGGGACTGCAACAACCTTAGCAGATGAACTACTCCAGGAACGAGACAGAGGAAATCAGTCCCTGTTGATTCTGCTGGACCTCCCAGTGACATTTGATGCTATTGAACATGGTATCCTTCTGGGGTGTTGGGCCAGTATGGGACTTGGGGGCACTGTGTTGCAGTGGTTCTGATTTTACCTGGCTGAGCACTCCCAGAAAGTGGTGCTTTCAGATTAATGCTTGGTTCTGTGGCCTATGAGGTTCCTCAGGGCTCTATTTTATCCTCTATGCTGATTAACATCTACATGAATCCTTTGTAGATGGGATTTGGGTCTCCCCATTATGCTGATATTACCCAACTCTGTCTCACTTTGTCAGCAGATGCCAAGGAGGCTATGGAAATCCTGCACGGTTGCCTGGACACAATGAACATCATCAGACCCGAGGGTGGGGAAATCACGTTTCCTTGCCATCGCTTTCCCCCCTTTTCTGTCCCACGATACTTCCTCTTTCTTCACACAGGGAAAGAAAGAGGAAGTAAACAATCACCACATGGCCTATGCAGTGGGCATTTTTATCGCACCACGTCTCCTGCATACGGCACATTTTGTTTCAGAAAAAAAAATGGATTTAAAGGGGTCTATTTTTTGATGGAAAGAAAGCAAGGAGGAACAGGAGATGCATGGGAGGTGGATGACATTGTCAAAAGGACCTGCAAACATCTATAAGTTGGGAGTAATGACCGTGCAATAAAACACTCGTCTGATGACGCTCAATGATAGAATGGATGTTGTGGCAGGGAAGAAGTACTGTTGGTTAGTAGGAAAGCTAATCCAGGATTGGATGTTCAGCCTGTCCTGGATGGGGTGGCACTCCTTCTGAAGGATCAGGGTCACAGCTTGGGGATGCTTCTGGACCTGGTATTAGTTCTGGAGAGTAAGGTAGCTGCTGTGATCAGGAGCACCTTTCCCCAGTTTGACTTGTGTACCAGTTGCACCCCTTCCTTGAGAAGGCAGATCTTCCCACAGTGATCGATGCCTTAATCACCTCCATTTAGCTATGTGCTCTACTGGATTCGATGGACAAATAGTCTGGCCTGATATTAAGTAGTTTCCTGTGGTCTTGACTTGCTGTCTGTCACAGTGGTTTGAGATTTTGTACTTTGTGGGTTATCCAAAACAGTTATGAGTTCTATCCTTGGGAACTCTAGTACATATGTATGGAAGTACTTGTATGTACCTAACAGACACTTTGGTTCCTGATCAATGTTTTTAGAAACTGCATGTATTTCTCAAATATAGGAATCTTCTTGTTCAACTTGAAGAGAAATATTGACAGTGTTTTTTTCTGAGTGGAATAAAACAGTGATTTAAGGCACAATCCTATGCATATTTAGACAGATTCTCTCTCTCTCTCTCTCTCTCTCTCTCTCTCTCTCTCTCTCTCTGTTCACCTTAACATCATGGGACAGGAGCAAGTCTCCAGAACAGGGTGACAGGAGACCAGTGGCAGTAGAGAATTCTACCTGTGAGCAAGCAAACCTGGATTTTGGTAAGGACGTGTTTATTTTGAAGAGAAGTTGGGTTCCATTTTAGATACATAACTTTGATCAAATGTATGAATGCATTTGGTGTGAAAATAAAGGGTCAAGAAGGTTGAGGTACCATCTATGAGAAAACATTTTCCAGATTTTGGCTCTCTCCAAGGTAATATGCAAGCGCAATTAAAACAGAACCTGGAAATACAGAGTACAGTACCCTATTCAAAGCTTGTTGTATGAGCTGAACTCCCTTCATTGATAGTTTTCCAAAACACACAGCTGCAATAATCTTTATCCAGGGGCAGGGAATAAATTAAGTCTGAACACCTCCTCTACATATAGTGTGGTACAGTGTGCAGCCCCTGTACGCTGTATAACCTCTTATTGGTAATGGAAAGCTAAAGCAGGCAGGAGTGGAAAACCTGTCTGACCAAAGGTTTTCTTCTTTAAACAGCACAAATGAGAAGAAAAATCTGATGAAGTAGAAGACAGCTTAATCGCTGTGATGTCCTGTTGCTGTAACAATGTCTGCTGGAGTCGTCAAACCTTTCAGTTGGGCACTGTGCCAAAACATATTCAGGAATTGACAGGGAGGGATGAAATGCCAGGGGCATCCTGCTGCGCAGGTAGTGGCAAACAGAGCCTCCACAGATGATCAGCTAAAGTAAATAAACGTGCCATTCTAACGGGAGCAGTAGAAACCACTAGATTTAAAGTTGAGTAAAAAAATTCCATTCTCTCTCTATGATTTTCACTTCATCCTTTACTTCTAAAGTCTGCTCCTGAGACTGAAATCTGAAGACGGATCATCTCCAAATCACAGTCATGATCTTTGCCCTGATACATTTTTGTGTCATTCTTTGCAGCTGTGCTGACTAGAGAAACAAAAGAGAAGAGTCTTAAAACAGATTGTTTAAAACAGAAGACCATGTTCTAGTTAAATGTAATCAAGTAGATTCAACTAGTAACATGTTTTGGAATATTTGCAGTCTTTGCTAAACACATGATCTCAAAGAATTCAGGGCTGTTTATACATGAGGAAAGCTCTGCAGTGGCTACGAAACTGTGCTGTGTTAGGTATATGATGCAGCCACAGATTCGCAGCCACTGCAGGGCTTTCCCATGAAGCTGCACTTTGAAAATGTTGGGGACTTAACATACTTTTTCAGTGTGAGTGAGTTCAGTATGGCTCTTTCACTATCTGACCTCATTCCAGGACCAGTCTGGGGGGTGGTCCTGGTGGAAGGCGACCGGCAATTGGTCACCTACCACCAGGAAGTAGGTGGGGAGGGGGTTGCTCTAGTATCCAGATGATAGCTAGAAACCCCATGCTCCCTCCTTGGTGTCTGGATTACCTGATGCCACCCCAGTAAGTAAAATTGCGGGGGTTTGGGGGGAGGCAGTGACAACTCAACACCGTGAAGACACAGCCTTGATGAGCAGAGCTTAGACACAGCATAAGAACCCATAGCAATATTATTAATTGGTAATTATCTATTAATGGTAATGGCAAAACCTTTCCATTTCTAAACCATTTTGATCACTCCTATATTTGAAAAGTTAGTTTGGCCACAACGTTCATAGTTTATTCAATGGCAGTCGAAGTCATCATTCATAAACAGTGCAACTAGCAGTCTGTAACAGTCAACATTCATTAAACTTAACAGTGTAGCTGAATAGGACTTATTCCCAGGTATGTGTATAGGATCCTAAACTATGTTAAAGATTTAGGTTTAGTAGTTGTTGTTGTATTTTCATTCTTGTTTTCCCTTTAGTTGCGTACATAGAAGTATGATAGTCTAGAACAGGGGTGGGCAACACATGTAGCACGGACCGCATGCAACCCTCCATGGGGCGTTTTGTAAACCCTACTGGATCCCCTACCAGCACTGCTGTGGCTACCGCTACACCACCAAATTCCCAGCAATTGTGCTGGGAGACAAGATATGTAGAGATCGCATATCTTGTTTCTTAGCAGCCACATGTCCATGTCTGGTGGTGGCGTGGCCACTTCCTGTAGCAGGGGAGGGGGGCCATCCCCCAAACCACCAAAGTTGCCCAGTCCTGATCTATACCAATAATCCTAACAAATTAGACCAAACTGTACAAAATTAAATCTATGATAATCCAGATTATAGTACAACCCAACAGCCAAGCTGTATCCCAGTAGTGCTAGCATGTTAATTAGAGAAAACTGCCATTGTGCCCAACATTTATTCATGAAGTCATCCTGTGTAAACCTGAGGGCTCATAACCTAACAGCATAAGTTTCAGAATATGTTGTCCCAACGAGTATGTAATGGGTTGGCATTTTGTGGATGGAGGAAGAGTGAACTATTTTTGAACAGGTAAAAAAAAAATTACCCAGTTTTTTCATTACACTTATTGGGAAGATAGAAAGAACGATGGTAATTAATACATTAAGGAACAGGGCTGCTTCTGTGGTGACATTTTGTACTTTGCTGATACTCAAGTACAAAACACAAGTGCATCTGACATAATGAAGAAGAATACACAGGAATATAAATCACTAAGGATGTCGCAACATTTGAATAGGGATGCTTGAAAAAATGAGCATGTCAAACACGATCCTGCTCACCTTGATACTGCAAATACCATCTCCGCTTTCCCCTGTTCCAAAGCCCAGGAATTTACCTTGGGCACAGGAAGGATGCAAGTGGCAATAGGCACCCTCAGGGCCCTGACAGGATATATTTTCTCCCCCAGTAGCCCCCATCCCGTATTGTTCAGGAGGGTTTCCCAGCCTTCCTGAAAGGCTTTTCAAGGGTGCAGATGTCTGGTGGGGGGCAGGAACCCTCCCTTCTGTGATCTTCCTCAAGTTAATTTTTCTAAGACTCTGAGCCAATATAAAAATTCTAACACCAAATTGCCATATTTAATATAACAATATATCAGGCTATGCCTTATTCAGCAAAACTCATGTTCTGTGTCTATTGGATGTCACAACGTTCTGTTAGTAAGGATTTGTCTAAGTCGGCTAATTGCTAATGATTTTAGCCATATGTTTTGGCAATGCCCAATAGTTGCCTCTTTTTGGGAGGAGGTTTTTATATAGATAAGACTTGTATTGGAACACTCTTCAATGTTTACTGATGTATCTGTCTAAAATTATTTACCTGCTTCCTGGAAGCTAACACATGATCAGTGCAAATGAATTCTCCATGCTCTTTTGACAGCTAAAAGACTGATATTATAACATTGGAAGGATAAACATTCACTTCCTATAATACAATGGACTGAAGATCTAACAACACTTTCAACATTTGAACGGGTGGTATATAGGCACCACTTGCGAATGGATACTTGATGTGTTCTTGTTGTAGTTTATGTAGAGTACTTAGAAAGCTGTATTTTTACACACACACACACACACATTTCATAAGCATGCATTAAAGCTGATATATTCAAATTTATGTAGCTACAATATTAAAAAAAATCAATATAACACGATCAAGAACAACAATAATAAATTCCAGTTGCTCCTCTGACTGCCTCCAGCCAAGCAGATTTTCTGGGCTTTGACCCTGGATAAGTACATATCCTTTACCCATTATTTTCTGTACTGAAAAGGAAAATGTTAAAAAACTCAGTTGGGGAGGGAAATGTGTTACCAGCACCAGTGATGTCATGGGCACTAGCATCCACTGTGCTAGTGCTGGTCCTGTAGCTGGGAGCTTGTTTGGGGTTTTCTCAAGCACTGTGTGAAGAGTTAAAGAAATCTGCAAGAACTGTTGTGAAACAGTAAAACAACAACAACAACATATGCATTCAGGCAAAGATAGCCCCACAATACTATCTCCAAGTCTCTGAAACGTTATTGTCTACACACAGCCTTAGTTGCAGTGGTACAAATCTCTCTTTGCGCTTCTACATTTTTATGGCCCCTCTGGATAAGGGGTGCCTTTCAACTAAGTCAAATGTTCAATTGTTTAACAATTGCTAAAATCCATTTGGTATATAACATGTCTAGCTTGTAAAAAAAACCCTTTACTATATGACGTTAATAATCCCTAAAACAAAGTTAACCAGAACCATAGAGTAAAACTTTAAATAAAAAAAAATCTTATCAGGCTTGGTTAAGATGTTGTAAAAGCAGTATCTTTTAACACCTTTTATTATACAAGGGTCAAGGGGTTTTATGTTTCTTAACAGCAGCTTCAAATAGCCCATATACTGGGTTACTGCACCTTTCATATAGCTGCTGTATAAACAAGCACATTTTATACAGGAAATGACATAACCATGTAAAAGTGTACCTGGAGTTTAGGCACATATTCAAACACTAATGGGAATGCATTGTTTTAAATGGCATACTTTTATGTTTACCTATTCGGCTTCGTTCTCATATTTTAGCCAAATGCAACAAAAATTGCCGACACATACCTGTCTCATAGTGTACTGTTTATTTGAAATTTGGACCTTTACAAAGTCTCACTAGGGACAAATAATGACCCTAGAAAGTAAATACAAATGAAGCATTCTTGGTGAGAGAGAAAAAGAAATCTGCCACCATAAAGGTGGAAAGCTGAACTTTTAACCTGTATTATTTTACCACTCATGTTCCTTCTCATTTTTGCCATTCAGTTAATGCCAGTTCCCCAGTGGAAAGCAGGGCAGTTGGCAGTAACAATAATTTTGGATGCCAGTCTTCACACTCTTTATTGGAATCTGATAGCTGAACAAGTAATCGCTACTTTTTTCTAATATTTTTTCATGCTTCTAGATATTGGCTTTGCAGGTAAACGGTCATAAATGTATCCATGAAATTAAACAGAACATACTCACAGGTAAACATGTCTAAAGTTGCATAGCCACATGTTATCATAAATGAAACTCAGGATTCACAATTAGAGTTTGTTCAATTTGGGAATTCAGATTATATTAAAACATGGAAATCATATCTTGGATCAGTCCAGTGATTCATCTGAACCAGCTTTCTGTCTTTGGAAACTGTTAAGGAAGTTCACAAGAACGGTAAGCTGGTGATGCCTTTTTCTTCTTTGTTTCCTGAATCCGTTAGTTTGTAGTATACTTTTCAGCATGGAAGTGATATTATCAGCTACCAGTAGATATTTTCCATGAATTTATCAGAACTTTAAAAATTGTTATTTAAAGAAAAGATCATTTGTGCTAGTGGCTATTGTAGAATGAATTTCATAGTGTCATGATGTGTTATGAGAAGTACTATGTATACTTACCTGGGAGTCTTATTGAACTCTAAGGGGCTTCCTTCTGAGTGGACACACATAGGATTGCACAATTAATTTTGCACAATCAGGTTCACTAGGTGTCCTGAATAATTAAAACTGAATTGTTTTCTCCATTCAATATCTTCCTATCAGATATAATTTTATATACAGGTCTTTTCTACGCAAAGCATTTATTATGCATTCTTATTATGCATTCATCATTCCCTAATCACAGTTGTGTACAGATTGTTTAGGTTCTCACTATGGCAATATTTCAAAAGCATGAGACAAGACACCTTAGGAAGGTGTGGACATTTTAGCCCACTGGCCATTTCTTGCACGTCTTGATTTTTCCCAGAGATAGGCCCAGGAATCAATCACCCCCTTCCCAATTGTTTCCTTCATCCTTCTGCTGATGGTGCTGGGGGCAATGGGGCAACACTTTAGTTTTGACAGCCCATTTACTTAATGGGATTGCTTTCTTGGATGTTGTAAAAGAAATTGTGGGAGCATGTGACCTTGCTCCATTTACTAGCTGAGGAAATCCAAATGTACTGTTATCTCAAAAATAAGGAAGTCCAACTTGCTTAACTATGTCATGTCTGGATATAAGGCAAACGTTCATTCTTCTTTTGGGTGTTTTTATTTAGTATTAATGGAGTGTAGTTAGTTGAGGGTACAAAAGCTATTTATGGCTGGATTAACATGACCACTTTCTTCTGAATTGATCTTTCCATGTACTTATCCTCCAGGAATTTGTCTAGTCCCCTTTTTAAAGCCATCCAAGTTGATGACCATCACTACATTCTGGTCTTCACATACATCTTTGTTATGAAGGGCAATGGCAACAAGGCAATGAAACATCTGAGATTCAACTGCTACTCTTTGAGTTTGATGTGATTTTTATTCAGGAACAAGGTGAAAGCCTCTACTGAAGAAATGGTCTCATACCACCAGAAGCTACTGCTACCACAGCACACAGTAGTTCTTAGATAGCCTTCAAAATCAAGCAACTGTAACCCGTTACTTGACATTCTCCCAAACTTTCCCTGTTTCTACCGAGTTGAGTTCAGGTAATGGAAGGAAACAGTCTTCTGAGAAGATATTGAACATATTATTTATCTATAACTGGACTTTATTATTTTTGAGATTTTAATATTACATCCTGATTCTAAGCATATTAACGGTGCAATCCCATACTTGAGACCTGCTGACTGAGGGGACATAGGATTTGGCTGCTATGCCAGAAGAATGGAAAATACATAGCCCCACAACAGAAATACCAAGAAAATACTTTAGATATGCTGGCAGAACCCTGCATTCTGTGATGAATTGCTACAAGACAGAGATGTGGGAAGGATATAGGCAGCACAGGCGAGGAGAACATTTATGTAGATTCCTATACTCCCAGGCCATGACCAAGCCCCTGTTGACTGCATGACTTATTTACTCCATTCCCAGACCTGGCACAAGACATTTCCCTACCATTCATTTCAATGGGTGGAAAACCAAAGCATGTTAAAAGCCACCCCATGTTGACAACTGCTCTGCTCATTATGCTATGACAGAACATAGGATATGTGCAACTCAACACCAAATCACAACACAGCACCACCAGTATATATGTGATGACTGTGTCTTATCTGAACTACATTGCTCTGACACTCTCCCCCCAACCCCCTCCCCCACTGCTCCAACAGTGTGAAGCAGTGCCTCCCGTACACAGGGGAGGCATTGATTTCCACATGGAGGCAAGGTCCCGGTCGGCAAAGGTCAGTTACTCTGCCTAAACAATTGCTGCTACTGGCCAAACACTTATGAGGACTTTGGTCTTTCGGGATTACACTTCAGATGCATGGAGCAGAACAAGCCATCTCTGCCCAAACAGAATTCCGCTGCAATGCCCTAAGGGGGAAGGGGTACATATAGTCACAGTCACTTCAGTTTTCCACTCCCCTATGGGAGTGGTGAGCCTGAGGCATGAGCATTGGCTGACCATTCAGCAGGCTCCACTCCCTCCCTCCCTCCCACTCCCTACTGTGAATCCAGGCTCAGGGGCGATGTGCTGCAGTTTTTGCCGATTGCTTTCTGTCCCCTCTTGCCCTCCACATGCCACTCTCCTACAGCTTCAAGCTCCACTCCATGCCCACCGACTATGACCAGGATGCTCCCAGCTCTTGACCTTTGCAAGGTATGCAGTTATGCAGCACATGAAGGTGTTCCTCACATAGAATTGGAGCCATAAGGTACACTGCACCTGCAACAGCACCTGCTACTGCCCTGTTATCTGTTGAACACTATCCAAGGTGCAGGAACCATGGGGAATGAATTCCCAACCCTGTGCCCTATGCAGGTAGATGTGCTCCTGCTGTCAGTGTAGGGCTGTGGCAGCCCTTGTTGTATGATCTGGGCCCTCCTTTTGGCAGTCAGAAGAGTCTTTCCCTTGCTGGGCGAGTCTTGAATCCTTGTTCCAGGAGGGCTGTGCATATTCTAGGCAGGTATCCTACCAAGGGAGCTATATGAGTGCTGGGTTGTGTAGCCGTTCCTTCCCTCGCTGTGTGTGTTGTACTCCAAAATGGTGCTTTGTGAGGAGCATAAGGGAATTTGAACCCCTGCCTGTACAAATGCCTGGAGACTTACAGTCGCAAAGTTGATACTGGCTGTGCCAGACTGGGAGCGCTCTGGGACTTCTGTGCATGGAAGTGCGTCCAATGGTGTAGTGGTAACTTTTGAAGTGCTGGCAAGCACTCATCATGACAGGCCCCATTGACACACCCTGAAGGACATTCCAAAAATGCAGGGGGCTGTGTTGATTCACATCAACAAACCAGTTCTAGCAGTTTTCCTCTCCAATAGGAGCAGGTCTTCTGTAAAGCAAATGGGTCTTAATTGCCCATTCAACATCAGGCTCCTGCAAAATACTTTGCTTTACAACAGGGATAGCACACAACAATATATTGTTGCTGGGAAAATCAATTTCACCCCCAGCTCCTGTGAAGGTGGCAGCAAAACTCAGAAGGAGCAGGGAAAACTGATTGGGTGGGGGTGGGTAGGTGGGGGGTAGAGTGCAGAGGATGTCAGCATCCCTGCTAATTAAAAAAAGCCCAAGGACTTCAATCCTGTGACTCCTGGCTCCACTACACCATTGAGTGTGAACCCATAATTTATTGGCTGCCTCCATGTATGGGTGGCATGTGAGCATTGTTCTGATTTTATCTGTACACCACCCTGAGATCCCAGTGATATAGGGCAAGATACAAATGTTTACATAAATAAATAGTTGCCAACGATTGATGGGCACTGCTTGATGGGAACTATCAGTTTCCAGTGCTGATGTGGGTATGCACACCATTTAAAAGCAAATTTTGTATTTTTGAGCTGTATGTTTTTTCTCTCCCAGTGTATCTTCCCTGGAGCATAATTGGAGTAAAGGACTGCTCTGCCATAAATCTTATTGATTTCAATGGAACTTATCTCCACATCAGAGTGCTTCAAATTCTCAATCTGGTTTGATGTTTCTTTTCTTTTTACAACTGAAGTTTTGATGTTTTTTTTACAATTAGCGTTGTCATGGATTTTTCATATGCTTTATATAGGACTTATGATACCTGGTTACCTGGCTTTATAAGTGGATATTACAATAGTACCATTCAAAAAAAGTAAAGATACAATAGAACATTGAGCTGAGCCTGTATAGGCTTGTTGAAATCTATGTTGGTTTGAGGTCGAGTCATTGGTTATTTTGCAAACAAAGTATTTTCAACTGATTGAGCTTTCTCTATGGTATTTTCAGTCTACTGTGAGGAAGATGCAACTGATGTTAATCAAAGGTATGGATATAAATAAAAGGCTCATAAAAAACAGCCTGCCTCACTTCAAAATTCTCTTGTTTTATTATTAGTTGAACAAAACACTCAAAACAAAATATTTTAATAAAATTATTTTTATGGTTACCATGACATCTAGATACACTTAACACTGTCAATAATTTAGTATGTCTTAAGCTGTTATTTTGCTACAAGCACTAGAGAGCAGCTTGAATTATAAGCAGAATAATAAAACAGATTGAACATAACATTAAAAAGATGGATATTTAAGAAAGATATGAAGCTGAAATACAATATACATTGAAAGAAATAGATTTCCCTGCAGTTCTCTAAATCCATGTTTAATGTGTACACTTTAAAACAAAATTTTCTATTTCTATTAAATGAGTCTGTTGCAAATATACAGTTTTAAGAATTAATCTGAAACATTGCACAAAATGATGTATGATAAACTGATTTGTTTAATCACTGTGTTTTGTTGAGATATCAGGATTTGTTCAAACACATGAAAATGAGTACATGTGATGATGATGATGATGATGATGATGTACACAGAAGATTAGGCTTTAAAAACAGGAAGAGAAGGAGAACATGAAAATGTAGACACTGGATTTGCCAGTGTCTTTGGAGATGCAAAAATCTAGGTGATGTGAAAATCTAAATGTCCTTTGAAGGAGGTTTCTTGTACTAAGGACCTTATTTTGAGTGAGCCTGGGCCAACCTTAGCATGGAGCAAGGTGAAGCAACTGCATCAATCTGTGGGATTTAGGGAGCCAGATGAAGGCACGAATTGATGTCTGAATGATGCAGCAAGACTTTTTATAGCGTTGGCTCTACTCTTGGATGGAGTGGGGACCCCCCTTGGTGCTCTACTTCAGGCAACAAAATACCTTGGGGCAACACTGAGCCTGACAGTAATAAATTAGTACTACAATGTATCCAAACTACAGATACAAAAGCAATAACACTTCAGTCCATTTTCCACGTTGCTTATTCTATTCTAGCTATTAGAAAATATATAGCCTGGTCTTTGACTAGTACACGTGTTGAAGGTGCGGTGCAAGGATTGCTGCAGTGATGTAACAATGCAACCTCTGCCTTAGCATCGTGAGCTGATCTAGGACATTGTATGGCTGGGCCTGCATATTTCAGAGCTGTTACACTGGCAGCAGCAAATATCTCCAGATGTGTCACAGCAGCATTGCACTGTACTATTAAGACAAGGGGCATGATTGAGGCATCATTGAAGTAAGGCTGGGAACAAGTTAAATCTGTGGCATCATAAATGAATTGCAGCCACAACAGAGTCTGATGTTTTACCCAATCCTACATGCCTGAGCTTTGACAGTATCCTTCTGAAGGTTGCAACTGAGACGCAGCATAGCAAACAGGTGTGCTTTACTTGCCAACAGTAAGATGGCACTATAACTGTTGTCAGCACAAACAACTTTGAGCGTCATTACCATGCTGATCTATAAAATTAGAGGGTTAGTTTTCTTTTTTTTATCAACTGCTGGAAAACGCTTTGTACAGTTAGTAGTGTGAATGACTGCGCTGCTACCTACAACCACATGACTCCACGACCATGTCTTCATATTGTTTGTAGACTACGTTATTAGCAGAGTCGATAAACAGAATGCTAATAGGACTCAGCCTGGTTGGAACACAACAAGTTGGAGGTGTGGACTCTGGATCCATCGAATTCATTAATGTTTGGATAACAGCATGATTGGTAGGTTCCAGATGAGACCGAAGAGGAAATTCACAAAGTCCTTCACAATGATAAGCTTCATACTCAAGAGGGGCTATTATCCAGTCGTCCCAGCCCATATCCTTAAAATTCACATGGAGTGCTTTTTTGCTACACCTTGCCTTCAGATTCTTGTTGGGCCTCTTTCCTTGTCGAGTTGCTAGAGGAGCCCTTCTCTTTCTCCTTTGATTGAATAGGTATTCATAAACAGTTTTGTCATCTTGGCCAGATCTGGCTTTTATTTCATTGAAGAACAAGTCCCTTTTCTTTGTTCTACCAAATACTAAAAAGAGAGCCTTTTCATTGACTTGCCTCCCTGTTCTATCGAACCCCACAGTCCTTAAATCAACAGGCCTCCCCCTTTCAAAAGCCTCCAGTTCAAAACACAAGTTAGCAGAGTTTTTAAAATTCCTAAAAAGTTTCCAAATGTCAAACACCTCCCATTTTGCTGTATCTAAGAAGTTGACTGTCCGAGAATCCAAGAGAATGGACGCTTGCCTGCTTGTGGAGCAACTGAATAGTTTCACTTGACATGTTTTCCCATGAGAATGAGGCTTCCAGGTGTCAGAAGGTTTTTTCCTTAAAATACGCAGTTCTGCCCCTAGTAAGCCATCTTTTTCTAATGCACTGATATCAAAAACATATTTCTGCTTTTTAACAGTTGGAGCTTGATCATCTAAAGAGAGAAAAAGGGAGAGATTTATGTATTTCAATCAGAATGTTGTGTCAGTTTCCAATTTCTCTCAATAATATACAATGCCCACTATTAGTTTGCAGCCTTGCAAGTTATAAAATGATACTATGGAACTGCTATGAGTTTATACTCCATGGAGGTGTACTAGAAAAACATTTTCAGCACTTCTAACTCAGACATGGAAATATTTCTGTTTCGTATCTGGGTCTGATCTTGTCAGACACTATATTAAGATTAATCAATGGGACAACTTCCAATCAAATGTATATGGGATCAAGATACCAGACTG
Organism: Anniella stebbinsi; assembly: GCA_029215795.1. NCBI lineage: Eukaryota > Metazoa > Chordata > Lepidosauria > Squamata > Anniellidae > Anniella > Anniella stebbinsi. The sequence continues at coordinate 40,446,129 of JARDYH010000004.1, read as the reverse complement.
CTAATTGAGCTTGTGCTATTCTTTTACTTACAGTAATATACACCAATAAAAGGATTTAAGTATAGGTTGGTCTTGTGCTGGTACAGGGAGATTTTTTTTAAAACATGGCGATTGATAAGTGTTTGAAGACAAACGGGCTTTAAGATGTACCACCTACAAAGAAACTTGTTTTATCACAACTTCTCATTCAGACCTGAAGAACCAGAGCCATACATTCTACCTGCCTATTAAGGCTAATGAATATTAATATACCCACCCACATAAATGCACACACGCACACACATGCACACACACACACACACATACACACACACAGAGCTTTCCAAAGACTCCATCAACATGGTACTTCATTCAGAAAAAGTTGGGCTGCATCTCTTTTGCATCTCTTCTGCAAGCTTTACATTTGTTTACATTCCTCCTAAACCCCATTCCTTTAAATGGAATAAATGATTAGTGAGTAATCCAAGCCAAATTTGCCAGACACGATTGTAATAATTATTCCTTGGATGATCTAACAAAGCTCTAATGTTACTAATAGCATTCGGGTAAAGGCACAAACATTTTGTTTGGTCCGTCTGCAAATACCCAATCTGATGCTAGAAATGCTCTTTAAATCTACATCGTAAGGTTGAAAATGCCTTTAGTCAGCCAAGCTTTGTGTCTTTCTGCAAATATAGAAGTCTTCTCATGGAACTTCAGATGTGCATTTAATACGCATGAATAGCTAGGCAAACATTACATTTTCTTACCTTGCCCCTTGTCTATGAAGCTTGTAATTGTGTTGGCCAGTCCCGTCTCCAATTTTACACTTCCATTAACACCTTTCCGCTCTGCATCAGAAAGAGTCCTGTATAAAGAGAGCATGTATTCATGTGGCGTGATGGCAGGATGTCTGAATGCCTCTTTAAATTCCCTTTGGGCAATAGGTTCTTTAGTCTTTTTGGTTTTGTAGGAGCTGGCATCTGAATTCCCAATGCCAGTTTTCTTCAGTGGGGCCTTGGGGCCAAAGTTCTGAACCTTTGGGGTCACAGTCCTTACTCCTGATTGTCTATTTGAAGAATGTTCTACCTTTTTGTCTGTGCTCCCTGGCTTAGAGAGAGTCTTCTTTGAGTCATCAACCTTTGCCAAGAGAGCTCCAGCTTGAGCAGTATTACTTTTCGTCCTAGACTTTGAATTCCCAGCACAATATCCATGGCTTCCCGTTCTAAAGGTACCTGCCCTTGGCAAGGGATTCCTCTCTTTTCCATCTACTTTTGACAATCCTAATTTGGATCCTGGATTACCTTGACTCGCTTCAGCAGGACTCAGAACTAAGGAAATGAGAACAGGGTAAAACCAACTAAAGTGCCAAAGCAGTAAAGTAAGAAAGTACAGGATTTTCATCCTCTGGTCTTCCTTTGAATGCCACCAAAGAAAAAATCAGAAAAGGCTCCTCCAGTTTGGCATAAGAAAACATGAAAGAAATGAAAAACCAAAGTCAGCAGAAAGAGTTTTATTTTCAGCTTAAAACACTTTAAATCTACTTGTTTAATATTTGTATCCAGTCCCATAGTGGAAACGCTAATTCAGTTCGGTCTTCTCCTGGTTTCTGCTAGCAGCTTGTTCTTGAAAAGAGAAAGTTTACCACCCCCCTTTCTTCTGTAAAAGTGACTAAAAACTTGAAGGACTCTTGTTTAAATCGGAGAGGGTTTTTTTTTTCCAAGAAGGAAGAATGGCGTAATGCTGCCTCTGTGTTAAAAGGTTTTTAAAAAAAAAAAAAAAGTTTTGAATCCCTTCCAGAGAAAATATTTCACACACAGAAAACTGCAGGTGCTCAGAAATCTTTTACAAACCTGAACTCAGGAATTGGAAGTGGAATTCCAACAAAAACCCATTTAATTACTCTCTGATGTCATGCTGTCTAAACTAATTTAAGTGTGATATATTTCTTTTAAAAAGTCTTCTTTGCCCTTTCCATTAGCATGACTCATACTCTGCTTCACGTAAAACAACTCTGTAGGACCAAAACTCTATAGAATATATGCAAGTTAAAGTGGCAACATGTTACTTATTTTAGCCTTAAATGAACTTCTCATTCAGAACAGAACAAAGCCGTATTAGATAACAGTAGAAGCCAGTTGGACATAAATATATTAAAGTATGCTCTCACTCGCATATGTCTTTTACAATGTTCTGGATACAGAACCTGGTCTTTTTAAAAAGCAATTTCATTCTGTCAGTTGTTGATGAAAGATTGGGAATGAACAAGAGCATTAACAAAATTAACTATTCTTTAATAAGCATTTTAAGACATTTATTATGACTTGTTCAAAGAAGACTTTAAGAAATTAAGCAAAATCTCATCTGATGCCTAACCAGGGAGAATTTACATTGTATAAAGCATTTTGGATTCTGTTATTTAACTCCTTCTCTGGCTCCTTTTATCAGCTCCTGGACTACTCAACGTTACACAGCAGTGTCCCCTGCAGGAACTTAGAGCTCCTGTGAAGTGAAAGCACTAAGGTCTTTATCACACGGACGGTTTGATCCACACCCACCGCGACTTTGATCCAATTCTTTCACATGACGTCGTCCCCCTCACGCTGCTCTCGCGCCCTGAGTTTGCCATTTCTCGTTTCACTTTCAAAGTATCCCTGAACGGGGATTGTTCGTTTGCTCTCCTCCTCCGCAGGCTTAGCTGAGGAATCCGAGGGTGCCTCTACAAGAGGCATTTAAAGCTCTTTCAAGGCGCATTAAAAAAATTACCTCTACAAGAACGGAGCGCAAATCGGGCGTAGAGGTGCGTTATCTCCCCGATTATGCGCATTATCGAATGCACGTTAAATCTTGAGTTTTATTTTGCTCCGTCCGTTAAAGCACATTTTGACTGTGTGAATAAGCGCTTATGCGCATTAACTACTTGTAAAGCGCATTTTGGACATCTGTTAATGCGCTTCGCCGCCTCTCGTGCAGAGGGATTAGGCGTAAATGCGCTTCTGCAATTATGTGCATAATCGCCTAACCAGGCGCAAAAGCGAATCCTTGTAGAGGGGACCCGAGCAAAACTGACCACGTGTGATCAAAAGGCTACACTCGCATAGGAAATGGAGGGGGAACCCGCATAAGCAAGACGGGTAGGTGTGATAAAGCCCTAAGAAGCCAGAGCACCACCACATTATGAATTCTGATAGTCTAAGAGCTCCATCCGACAAACGTTTTATTACATGCTCGTTATTGGGCACTCATGGGTTTCCGCGGGTCCCTCTCACAATGTCGTCTGCCTCCTGCACGCCTCCCACACATCTCCCGCCCCTTCTAGCCTTCTTCATGCCACAACACCCCCCCCCCCAGAAAGTCCAACTTATTTTTAAAGATGGAAGTGCTGCTATCTCTTGCTGTGTGCAGGAGAAGCAGCACGATCAGAAATGCCCACTGAATGGGCCACATGCATGTTGTTTACTTCCTCTTTCAAAAGAGGAAGTAATGAGGGACAACCGTGTAGTTGGAGAAGCGATGGTAAGCAAACATGATTTTCCGCCATGTGATGATGCTGTAACTCATTTAGTGTGGATGTGATATTTTATTAAAAAGCTAAACAGAGTGTTAGTTCATGTAAAACAAGAATACTAATCTGCTGGAAATGTACTAGGGACTAGCTATCACAAACATCTCTACATGTGGCACAGGACCTTCTTGCTGGGTTGATTCCAGTGAAGAGAAGATGAGGTTCATCAGACGAGTGTTTTATTGCATGCTTGTTACTGCCCACTCATGGTTTTTCATGCGTCCTATAGACACTGCCATCTGCCTCCCTCTCCTTCTTGCCTTCTTCCCGTGACAAAATAGATCCCCCCAAATCCAATTTTTGGGGGAGGGGAAAAATGTGCCATCATTTCCTGTTGTGTGCAGGAAAAATTGTATGATAAAAATGGTCCCTGGATGGGCCACATGGTCTTTGTTTACTTCCTCTTTCTTCTCTGGGAAGAAAGAAGAAGTATTGTAGGACAGGAGCGGGGATGGAGAAGCAATGGTAGGGGGCCGTGATTTCCGTTGTCTGATGGAGCTCTTCAAAACTTTGGCAAGGCAGCACCTTTAATTGGACAAATATATTTTAGAGCGTAGGGATAAGTAAGCTTCACAGAATACTTGTTCAAGATCTTCTGCTTGAAGAAGAGCAGTCTGAACCTTTAGTATTGCACATGATCCCCAGCAAAAAGTGATCCCATATAGGATCCTATTGCATGCTCTATATGGGGAGTGTGGCAGAGGCTCCTTGACCACCTGTGCACTATTCAACCTTCACCACCTGCTGAAATGTGTTCAGAAGTCATTATGGCTCTGAAGTCTTGTAATAATCCCTGAGCCCTATGAATGACTGATGGATTCTAATGGCATGTCCAGATGGCTCTTGGGGTGCTTCCAAATGAGTATTTCTGCATCTTTTACATATGTTTATGGAAGCAAGGGGTCCAGATGACATTGACTTCTTTGTGACCCTCCTGTGTTTTCTCAACACTTCTTCCATCTCTTTCATTAACACAAAAAGATCTGTTAAGGAGAAAAAGATGGAACAATTGCACAATGTGTTCTGACTGCTATTGCTAGGAGCCTTCTGTCTGGAAGCACCCTAACTGGGGGAAATGCATAAGCAGTTTCAGAGTTACCAGTGCTTGTGCAGACTGATGAGGTACATGAGCCCATGCGGATTCCTCATTGGGTAGACAGGAACCTGTAGGAGACAAGCCTTTAATTGTTGCTTGGTTCTGGACACATCCCACCTCACCCCAGTTTTAATGGGCTCATGGAGGATTACAAAAACATGATGAAAATGAATAAGTAGTAGCTGCAATGCATGCATCTTGCACAAGTGGCAACATTTTCAATTATTTCGCAGATCAAGAGTGGGGAAGTTTTTTTTCCTAAGAAGGGTCATTAACACACAGTGAAATAAAAGGAAATCGAGGCCCTCAGCCAATGGTGGGTGGAGCCAGAGCCAAATTTGGTTGGAGTATGCAGCACTCTTTCTCTGTGATACCACCCCAACCCTTCTCTATCGGTGGAGACTGGTGGCTCTGATGTTAGTGGGGCAGTGAATCTTCCCCGGGTTTCAGTCAAAAGTAAAGGAGCTATCCAAGGTGTGAAGCACTTTGGATAGCTCCTTTAGAGTTCTGACTGAAACCTGGAGTGGATTCATTGCCCCATTGACATTGGAGCCATCAGCCCCCTCTGCCTCTGATCAAAATTGCCTGCCCCAAAGCACTTATTAGGATGATTAAATGCACAGAAGTACATTTGTCACTAAATCTCATCTGCTGCATATACCTCCCAGTATTGTCACAGGCAGTCAAGTTTATTAATCCATAAAAATAGAATATTTATCCTGTATATTTCAGAAAATTGACTTTATTTTATAAATAGGGCTTTACCATTGGCCCTATCAGCTCAGATAATAAATAAATAAATAAATGATGCAGGTGTTAATTTGAGTGCGTGTGTGGGGGGGGGGAAAGAATGTCATTTGATCTCATAAAATGTAAGGCTGAAATGTTATTTTTCCTGCAAGCAATTGGATTTGACCATGACCAGAAGCAGAAATGTTTAAACAATATGCATCAAGTATTAATTTTCTTACTAGCAATACTTAAATAGCATGAGAAGGCAGAATGATCTTTATCGTACAAACAGAAACAGCAGTCCTCAAACCAGCTATATAGCTTTTTTTGTGCTGATGCAGCAGTTTAGAGACTGAGCGGCTCTATAGAAATTAAAGAACAGGGAGCTTCAGCAGTTTCACAAAGAACACAGTGAGGAGAAAGAAAAGCCTAAAAAAGAGCCCAAACAACTATCCCAAGTCTCAGCTCAGTGAATTTCCCAAGGGAGCAGTCTTCTCCCCAAACATTTCATATTATGATAGCTGATGATAGGGCCATCTTGAAGTAGGAAGTACATGAAATCCCAAAAGGAACCCCAATTTTATCATATTTTCATATGAAGACTTTACTATCATTTCAATAAAACAACATGGATTTTTTTTGTGCTCCAGAGACTTTAAAGTCTGACACAGGTAGAGGCTACAGAGAGAGGGCATGAAGGTAACAGGGGAGGGGAAGAATATGCATTTAGCTCTGTTGCATGCACTCTGGATTAGTTTCAGTAGAGCAGCCTTCCCCAGCTCAGTGCCTTCCAGATGTTTTGGCCTTCAGTTCACTTCAGCCCCAGCCAGCATTGCCAATGGCTAGATTGCAGGGAGCTGTAGTCCAGAACACTTGGTGAATACCAAGTTGGAGAAGACAGCAGTAGAAAGTGAGGTCTAAGTGGGCTGTGCTAAATTCTACATGGAAAGCTTTGAAGAAAGCACTAGCATTACAGAAGTCCGCCTTCCCGAAGCTGGTGCCCTCCAGTTGTGTTGTACTACAACTCCCATAATCTGTCTGAAGTGATTGGAGTTGTAGTCCAACACCTCTGGAGGGGCACTGCTTGGGGAAGGTGAACATAGGTGTTCTGGGAGAGAGTTCCAGGCATATGGGGCCACAAGAGAAAAGGAGGAGGAGACTTCTGAATAGCTGAGGGTGGTAGAACTGTAAAAGCAAGAGTATTACCTGCTTTTCAGGTTTGACCAGAAGTTTCAGGGTTTTAGCCTTCTTCTGGTTGGCCACTATGTGAACATAATGCTGAACAATGGATAGAATGTGGAGAGGGAGACCATTTTCTCCATCTCTCAAAATACTAGGACCTGGGGTTATCCCATGGAGCTGATTGATGGGAGATTCAGGACAGACTAAAGGAAATACTTCTTCACACAGTGCATAGTGAAACTATGGAATTCACTACCACAAGATGTAGATATGCCCACAAATTTGGATGGCTTTTAAAAGGGTTGGATAAATTCATGGAGGGGAAGGCTATCAATGGGTACTAGTCCTGATGACTCTGTGCTACCTCCAGCATTAGAGGCATTAAGCAAACATGCACCAGATATATCAGGCATTCCTTTCATAGAGAAATGGAATATTATCAGGCTGGGCTTCCAGGACAATCTCCTAGTTCTTGACATGTGGAGCATCCTGAAGTGTGGGGAAAGCAGATCACAACTCTTTCATGCTCCTTTTGGCCCAGTCAGCACTGTCCCCCAAAATAAATAAGACAGAGGACAATTCTGGGACAGGTCAAAAGCAGCATGCAGGGTGGTGTATCTTACCAGACAAACACTGCACCAATTGAGAAGTTACCTGCCAGGTAAGAAGTGGCATGTCGCAAGTGAAAGGTGGTGTGAAGATAAGTGAGAAAAGGTTGCAGAAAATACCAGTGGGGACTGGATGTGGACCACAGAGTGTCAGTTGGCTATTGCAGTGTTAAGCTTTGAGTCTGTATCATTCTACTTTACTGATGTCCGGCTGGGACCCATATTTGCATGATAAACATGTTTTAATGTAAACCACAGTGAAGAGCTAATACGCAGTCCTCCCCAACCTGGTGACCTCGATATGTTGGACTACAACCCTCATTGTTCCCATCCAGCATGGCCATCAGACTGGGGACTGGTGTAGTGGCTAGAGCATTAGACTGGGAATACTAAGGTTCAAATCTTTGCTCAGCTGTAAAGTTCATTGGGTGACTTTGGGCCAGTCATACCCTGCCGTCCTAACTTACCTCACAGATTTGCTATGAGGATGAAATAGGTAGAACTGTGAACATCTCTTTGAAGGAAGCATGGGATACAAAGGTAATGTTAAAATAATTTGAATTTGGAATGGCCACACATGCCAACTTTCACACATATAGGATTGTTAGTTCTTACAATACACATATATAATGTATTAATTCCTACTCAGAAGAGTATTTTGCACAGAAATGTAAGATATGAAGTCCCTAATAATGTGCAAATGCAGCTTTGAAATACTTGCATCAAAATGTTGCACTGTTTATAATAGGAAAAACATTATCATAATGTAAAAAGTAAAGATCCTCTTTGAAGTTTCAAAACATTCATCTCTGTATTGTATAACAGTATTCATCTGAGGAGTCCTTAATAATACAGTCAACTGGAAAAATAAATTTTAAAATACTGTATTTTCCCACATAAAAGTATCCTTGACCTCCTCCACACGAGACGTTTAATGAGCCTTGAAGGCTCATTATAAATTTTACCTCCACACCAGCGGAGCGCAAAACGGGCGTACAGGCGCATTATCTCCCCGATAATGCGCATTTTCGAATGCGCGTTAAATAGCGACTTTTATTTTGCTCCTGCCGTTAAAGCGCATTTTCGCCGTGTGAACAAGCGATTATGCGCATTAACGTCTTCTAAAGCGCTTTTTGGACATCAATTAATGCGCTTCGCCGCCTCTCGCCGCCTCCCGTGCAGAGGGATTAGGCGTAAATGCGCCTCTGCGATAATGCGCATAATCCCCGAACCGGGCGCAAAAGCGCATCCTTGTGGAGGGGGCCCTTGACAATTTTGTCACTTCACTTTTGCAGAACTTTTCCAACAGAAGGCAGTCTTGAAGCATGAACGGTTTCAGCCTAGTTACCATTTGAGAAAGAGATCAACAACTGAAAATGTGATGCAAAATTTTAGGCATCATATCTGTAGGTCTTTTCTGCCGGCAACACTTATGAGGATTCCCTAGACAGCAGCTTGAGTGCTAAAGTGTGGGAGTGGGGGTGGAAATGGGGAATCAAAAGCTCTTTGGTTTGCCCTTTAAACTAGCAGGGATCAGCACCGGTTATCAGCAAAATCTCCGTAGGATTTAGATATGGCAGGCAAACAGAACTGGTACGCCTGGAAAAACACTCTAATTAGAACTGGAAGCTCCTGAAATTGAATGTGTTCCCATCATTCCAGTGAATGAGATTGACAGTATTGTATGACAAAAAGAATATTTGAAAGGCATAAAGAGTATCAAATGTTTCCTTTTCCTGTTCAAATTGTGCTGGAATGGGAATGCTCACTTCATGTTTCCAGAAACACTGTAACCTAATGGGCCCTTGTACAGCCTTTCCCAAACTGCTGCCCTCCCAATGTGGACAACAATGTCTAGCATTCCCAATCTGTATGGCTGGCTGGGGAATGCTGGGAGTTTAGCCCCCTTTTCCTGTCTAAACATGCAAAGGGTTGTGCCTTCAGTAAGATTTCTTGATTGCTCTCTAGGGGTCATCCCAAACACTGGGAGCTCTCATGAGGACATCAGAGTTGTCACCAATCAGTCCTGCCCAGGTGACTTCACCCTTGCAAGCGCTATTGAGTGCTGGAAAACCAGCAGATTGCTAACTTTGCTAGGTTTTTAGCAATTCTCAGTCTAGCCAACTATCCCCCCAGGTTTTGCTGAGGGGATATTTTGATAGCATAGTGGATTCTCACTATGGGCTCCATCACACCTGCTTATTTCCCCCAGTTTGTGTCCGTGGTTCCCCCCTGTTTCCTTAGCAAGTAGAGCGCTGGGCACTTTCATGTCTGTGTCTTGTTGTGCTCGTGTATCTTTTCACCTGTATTGCTACCATGCTGGTGAAATCACCCGCTACCCCCCTACGTTCTCCTTCCCCCTGCAGTTAATTTTTTAAAATATATTTTTAATATATATATTTTTTCTGTGCAAATACAATAGTACAGCGGGCTGAAACTGCACAATTACGGTAAAACAACACACTATGTTTCCCCCTAAAATCATATTAAACAAGATAAGTGAAGATAAAGTATTACAATTAGATTATGGAGAAGTTTGTGGTCAATGTTGGCATGGCAACGGGAAGCCGACATTGTTCTGGTCAGGAAACCTAGACATGTCTTCTCAGGAGTAAGAATCATAGCGTTGAATGGGACTGAATCCCAGGCATGGGTGGTGGCAGCCTCCTTGCCTTCTCCGCAGGGGTTCAGGAGCCCTCTCTCCCTTCCCCTTCATGGTTGAGCAGTTAAGTGGAGAACCGCCCCACACTCTTTTGTCAGCAAGACTGCCCTTCAACACACACACACCCAACAAAAAAACGGGATGGTCCAACATAGCGCAAGGACAGAAATACACAGGAGGGAGGAGCGGCTTTATTGTGCATGGAGGGGGAAACGGACTTTCCCCTCTCCATAAAAGGATGGAAAACAGAGGGGAAGAGGCTAGATGAGCGCAGGACAGGGACGATGTCATGTGAGTACCATGCTGCAAAACCACATATCAGGAATCGCAAGAGTGCGATAAATCACTGGTGTGATGGAGGTCTATATAATGGCCACCTAGCTATGTAATTTGAAACAATTTCCTCTCTGTTTCCCTCCCCCCGCCCCAGAAGTTGTGTACTTTTCCAATGCTTAGGTACAAGCCTCCAGCCATTAATTATTTTCCCCTCGGTTTCATCAGCAACAAAGCTTGTTCCTGGGAAACCAGGGCAGTTCTAACCTCTTCCATTAATTAAGTGGAAATAGGTTTCTCTCTAGAGCTGTTGTTTAGTTATATATTGTAGCTTGCCATTTTATTAACAGCATGGACAGAAACCCTCCGTGTCTATGGTGGTAGCTGTCCATGAACCATACGAAGGAAAAGTGGAGGCTGAGGGATTGCCTAGAATGTAAGCCAAACATATGCCACGGCAGGCTATGGCGCCCAAGAATGATTGCAAACTTTTAGAATGTCTCACTATATGGAATATCCTGGCATAACCTTAGCTGTGGCAGCGCTTGAGCTTCACTAAAGTAAACAGAAAAATGAAGAAAGAATTGTGTGTGTCAGTGTCAAGAGGCTTAGCAAATATATGCAGGCAATGTACTTAGTCTGCAAAGGTGCTCCGGAGGGAGCAGTTCTAAAAACGATTCCTACCTACAAATCATTGTGCTTCAGAGTGCATGGATAGCTAAGAGTTTTGGAGAGGAAAATCTCTTTGCTAACCTGAGCCATTACATGATATAGCTCAAGCCTTTCGCAACTTGGTCCCCTCCAGATGTGATGGACTAGAACTCCCATCATTCCTGGCTGGGGATAATAGGAGTTGTAGTCCACCACATCTGAAGGACAGCAGATTGTAGAAGGCTGGCTTGAGCCATCACAAAAATGCAAATGGCCAAGTGTTTTATTTAAAAAGGATGGTTTTGTACAACAGCATCAGAAAGTCATATCCTATCCTGTGGTAAAGATAAGGAAAGGATTCCTGCAGGATCCTTAAGAACTGCATCTTGGGGTTCATGCTCCCCACCACCCAGCTTCCATGAGCACTTGCTGAGGTCTCCCGAAGAAAAGGGAAGAGCGTCACTGAAGCGGCCCTTGTGGAATTTGATGCCACAGTTTGTGACCGAGAAATCAGAAGGCTGCCGACAGATTTCCTAAAATATGTTCTCAAAGCAGGGGCCCCTCAAGGGTATGGATACTGTGGGCTTCTGTGTTACAAGAGACCTGAGGAAGAAAGGGGCCTCTCAGGGGCATGGATACTGTGGGCTCCTTTGGCATTCACAAAAAGGTTACCAATAATTTCTGTCCCTTTAAATAATAGAAACCAGATGTTGCAGCTGGCAATGTCTAACAAATGACATTTCTAATCACTGGAAAGCAGAGTCCAAGGTCTCCAGCTTCTTGGGCTTGCAAATCAATAACATTAGTGTCTTAATGCAAGCAGAAGCACAAGAATCTGAAGAAGCAAGTGGCTGAGTACAAAAATCCAAGGCATGGAAACTTGGAGAGAGCATCATGTGACTTGACGTCCGCTGCTGCGCTAGAACGTTATAGAATCAAGCTGCAACTGGTCTACAGAAGTCACATGGTGTGAATGTATCCAACAAAACTTCTGCTAGACTTGAAGTACATGCAATAATCTTCTGAATCTTTCAGCCAAAGTTAACATTAGTCAGATTTTTTTTCGTGATCAGTTCCATGTGGGTTTTTTTCCTACTGAAATAAGTGCTAACTTTAGAAGTGATTTTATTATTGTTGATTCATATTAAACACAAGAATGCCACGAAATATCTAGAGATGGAGTATCAGTTCTAGCAGAGCAGAGGGTGCATAGAACTTACATAGCAGAATAGAGATGTGCACCTTGAGAAATTTTACATCTTGAAGGAATTCAGGAATTTGAGCCTGAGGTGTGAAGAATATAAATAACTGAAATGGATATCAGTTCTCAGGATATAATATAGGCGAGAAGGAGTTCCCTGGAAGCTGTTGGCCATGAATGGGAGACTGATATCACTATTAACTTTATTTTGACATAACTTTAATTGAAATAAATTCACCTTAAAGTTATCCCCAAGTAAATGTGTTTATGCCTGAAGTCTAGTAGTGTCACCAGAGCATAGGCTGACAATTGTGGTAAGGATGCTGTTGAGATTAAAGGCAAGGCCTGCCTCAGCAGAAATATTGCTCAACTTTGAAATGTGACCAGAGTGCCCAAATACTTCAAAACTGATCTTTGCAACAGATACCTTTATCTCTATACATCTGTGTTTTAACAACAAACAAACCAAAGCTGAGATTCTCAGGTACTGAATTCTGCATACTATACCAAATTTTATGCTTAAATATGATTCAGTAGAGTGACATGGAGGAAGGTTGCTCCACCTACCCATTGTGCAGACCTGGTCAGATGTACTCCCTTACTTGGTTAAGGGTGCAATCCTATAGACTGCACCCTCATTGCTTGGAAGCCCTCAAACTCTGAGGCTTCCAAGATTACTATGCCCTACTGGACTGAAGCTGGCAGGGCAGGAGGAATGGCGGAGGTGATCTTTACCTCCCCGCTTTCTGAACTCCTATATTTTCATTAGAGGGGCTCTTCAGCCCATCTAGCAAGGGTGCTTTATAGGGGGAAGGGAGGAGGCTGAGAATAGATCATATCCCAGCCTCTGCAGTCTCCTTCCCTCTCCACCCACTGGAACTGCTCCTTTTCTTCAAGATCAATTTTCTGACCTTGCAGAAGCCAGCACGATTCTCCCCATGCCAGCTTTGAGGGGTCAGGGATTGGACCTCCGACTCACCCTTCCAAGGTTGGAGCACTGATTCCAACCTTGGAAGGGTTCTTCTAAGCCATCCTCTGGTCCCTGGGATGCTCGCCCAGGGACCATAGGATGGCTCTCTCTGGATACCACCACTGACTCAATCCAGATTACTCTTCCCAGATTACAACTGGGCTGTGGTTTTGCAATTGCCACAGATCCCTTATGAAGGGGAGAGGGCACATAGGCTATCAAACTATTTCAGGTTGGCGCACAGGATGGAGCATGTTGTCAGAACAAAACTTCACAAAGAGTCAAGGTCTCAGGGGTGCACCAGGAACAGCCATTTCCCAATTTGTAGATTTCACTTTTAGAGATGTTCATAAAAGGGCTCCAGGTCAGTACAGGTTAATCCAGAATTTGTTGTATCCAAAGCAACATCAGTAAATGATGGTATGGATCCAGTGCTCAGTTCAGTAAAATATACATCCTTTGACACAGCCATTTTCACTGTGGGCCCTGGGTTCAGTCCTCAGCTAGAAAGATGCAAGAAGAGTACTTCCTCATTATCAGGTCACTTTCTGCAGCTCCTAAGTGCCTCCTACTTGAGCATTAGAAACAATGAGGTGGTGGCAGTCTGTTCACAAGCAAAAAAATGTAGCATGCTCATGCCTGGTCTTTCCTTGCAGGACAGGTAGTCTGGCTCCATAACAGTGTTTCACAGTTACCCCAGGACAAAGTTGGAACACTAGGACTCAAAGCCCACATAACTTTAAAGTCATAGCTAGCAGCTATGTCTTTTTTTTTACGCTAGTGCAGGGTACCTTAGACCTTAGAGTGACTTTACGGGGGCTTTAACCCGTACTGCAGTCCCTATTCAGATTGAGGACCCTCCACCTGCAAAAATATATTACCAAATAATGCTCTATTTGCTCACTATTTGGCAATATAAATTGCAAGTGTGGATTGGGACCACAGTGGGGGGATGGCTAAAGCCATACAACACCATTCTAGGGAACCAGTCTGGATTACTCTGTTTCCCCGATGCCTGTGACCTACGAGGAATCTGGATGTAGATTTAATGGCCATCGTTCCTGGAGATGGTAGGGGCGAGAAGAGGAGCTGAGCTGACTCCTTCCTATGATTGGTGGGACAGAAAGGCAGGGGATGGGGAATAAGGCTCAATGCTGATCCCAGTTAATTATACATTCATTGTAAATTAAGAAGAGGAGAGGCCAAGGCCAGGGAGCTTGTGCCATCACGTCCTGGGGGTGGGGGAGAGCATCAATTGGCCTAAAATAAATAAATGGAGGACAAAAAAGGGGAGAAGCAGGTTCTCAGGATGCTAAAATACTTTATTTCAAAGCTCAACCTGTTTCGGGGTGCGTTCACCCCCAAATAAATAAATAACTAGCAAATAAAGGTTGCAATAGATTTCAATCTAATACCCATAAGGGTCCACAAATTATATTCAGGCTTTGTAGCCATAGGATATTTCTACTAGCCAGAGAGAATATAATAAAGTATCCAGAGTGCCCTTCCTTCTCCACTCAGCAAGGGGCAGCCTGCTCCTCTCACAGAATTAAGGAGAAGGACTATTAGCGCAGAGTACACTTTTCCACATAAGCCTGAAAATTAAACATTGCCCCTACTTCCCTGGTAAGACCCAGGACATTTCATCAATCAGCAGAGGAATTAAGAGTTCCAGGAGGAGGATAGGAAACTTTGGCAGGGTTGGGGAAGCAGCTTTGAACATGGAGAGAAACAAAAAACTGAGCAGTACAGGAGGGAATTGAAAATGATGTGGCCCGTGGCCCTGCACTCCCAACCAGATCTGCAGTATTCCCAGAAAGGAAAGTGGGGGGGGGGGGGGAACCTTTGCTAATGTCACTCAGAACTAGTGGACCAACTCTCTCTTAAAAATCTCCTCCAGGTTTTCCCGGAAGACCAATTGAGGGTGCAATCCTATGCATGTTTAAACAGGAAAAAAAGTCTTACAACTCCCAGCATGGCAGGCTGGGAAATGCTGGGAACTGTAGGACTTTTTCCTATCTAAACATGCATAGGGTTGCACCCTTATAGCTGCTATAATGCAACCTCCGTTGCATTCCCTGAACATTCTTGTTTGCGAAGATCAAAGGCTTTCTTGCCCCTGGCCTGTTGCCACGTTGGTTTGTTGAGTTTTGGTGACTGCCTCTTTCTTGCTGACTGCAGAGTGCTTCACTCTTGTTGTGTCCACACTGCCACTTTAGCAGTAACCAAAAGCCATTCTTTCTGGTATCCCTAGAGTAAGAAAAAAAAATAGGTCAAATTCAACATGCAACAGGACTTCCCTATTGTTTCCTCATCCTTTGCCCCCCCACAACCCTCCAGAGCAAGTTTGAGGGGCATGCGAGGGGGGGCTGCAGAGGAAGCAGGAATCCATTCTTCCAGTTGTATCTGGTACACTGGCAGAACCAAAAAAGTACAAAATTATGAGGGCAAGCTTTCAGAATCTCCAGAGCTCTTCATCAGACAAAATGTTGCACGAAGGGGAAATGTTGATGTTTAAGTAATGAAGTCTGCATGGTCAGAGTGTAAAGATGAACAGGGTTCCACTTAACCAAAATCATTTCTTTAAATGCTTCACATGACAATCCTCTGCATGTTTACTCAGAAGTAGGTCCTATTGACTTCTGAGGGGCTAACACCCACATAAGTGTATTTAGGATTGCAACCGCAATCTTTGTCTAAATGATGGAGCATGATCCTATGAACTGTCCAAGTCATAGTATCTTAACTTCTATCTAGCAACTGCTCTATCTAGATAGAAGCCTTTTTCTTAGTTTAATTAGTTGGGTATAGACCTCAAAGAACTCTTTAACTTTCAGCTAGGTATTGATTCCCTTCCCATTACTACAGAGTAGACTAGAAAATATTGAATTGAATTGTTTGTTTACGGTCAATAAACCAACACAAATAAACAATATTAAAACACTCCCATAAAACCACAACTGATTCCATTAAAATATTAAAACATTATTTGCCCATTTGCAACCTACAATGCATAGCAAATGCAAGAAATTTAGACACCTGCAAAGTGATTTGTTTATCTGTACCTTGCAAGAGGATTATCTTTAAGATACTCATGGGGAGATCTGTAAAACTCTGGGTGATTGGAAATATCAAATCTCTCCTAGCTTCTATATAGTAATTACAACAGAACAGGACATGTTCAATAGACTCAACTTCCAGCTCATTACATGGGCAGCATCTATTCACCAGAGGTATTTTCTTATATCTACCCTCTAGGATTCTGGATGGGAGAACATTAAATCTTGCTAAAGTGAATGCCCTTCTATACTTAGGGACTGTGAGCCATTGTAAATATCTCATTTCACCTTTTTGGGCTAAGTCAGTCAGTCCTTGTACGAGAGGGCAACAGAGGCCTTGCGCTACTCCTCTCATCTCTTGAAGGTCAATATCAGATAATCTCTGCTTGATGAAACATCTCACACTCCTTGCCTCAAGGACTAACAAAAAGAGGGAGAAAAACCCAAGGTACAGATTCTCTGTACTATCATCTTGGTCCAAGGTGATTCATAACTGTCCAATAAGACCTGAGTGACTAATGAGTTTGGGGTAAGAGAGTGGTATAGGCGGAACCAATATAATATGGAATGTGTCCACGCCACACATTTCACGGATCTCATTCCTGTCTCCAAATTTAGGGCAGCACCAGGAACACACCTTGGGACTCCCTGGATTGACCTCAGAAATTGTGATTGGATGTTCTCGAGTGATCCTTTGAATGTAGGAAACCAGATCTGGGCCCCATACAACATCTGGGCCACCAACTTGGTTTTATATACTCTGAGAGCTGCTGGGGGGAACTTACCTCCCCTCACTAAAAAAAAAAATTCAGTAAGGCCCCCGCTGTTTGTTCCGATTTGGCTTTGACCAGTCTGCTATGCTTATTCCATTTTAAGTTATCTTGAAACCATAGGCCTAGATATTTGTATGATTCCACCTGTTCGATTTTTCTTCCACCCATCCACCAGGAGAACCTACATCTTCTCTTTGCAAATACCATAACTTTAAGTTTACTAGAAAATAAAAGCATTGTGGTACAATCCTATATGTGTCTTCTGAAGTAAACGGCACTGAATTCAATGAGGTTTACTCTTCCGTGGAACTTAGTGGAGCTTATTTCTGAGTAGGCTTGCATAGTGTTTCACTGTAAGGCTACAATTGGACTTACTTCTGAGAGAACTACATAGGATTACTTTACATACATATACCCATCCATCCATCCCACCCACCTCTCTCTTTCACTCTTTCAAACACACTGATCTGCCTATACTTGCTTACCAGAGGATAAACTCCTTAAGAGCTGGAAAGAGAAAATCAGAATTAGGAGGGGGAAAGGGTGGGCAGGAGAGAAAGAAAAAGAAAAGGGAGTGTAGGAGAGAAAGAAAGAAAGAAAGAAAGGACCTGGGGATGGGGGAAAGCAAGAGAGAAATGGAGGGGCACAACCACAGAGACACTATCTATTTTTCTGTTTCGTTTCATTTCATATATTTCTATATTGCCCCATAGCCAAAAATCTCTGGGCAGTTCACAAAAATTAAAAACTTAAAAATTCATTATACAAAATGCAAAACCATTTACATAAAAACATATGGACAGACCACACACACACACACACACACACACACACACAGAGACAATATATACCTAAAACAATTTCAATCTTTCTCTCTCCCCTTCTACTACAGGGCTGGAAGGGATCAGGGGGCTTAGACTTCTCAATTTCTCAGGGGAGGAGCATGGGGCTAAATCTGAGAAAGGGGGCTAGGCTTATTTGTTTACATTTATTTATATATTTCTATTTCTATTTCTGGAAACCATCCTTCGTCAACAATGGATCCTTGAGTGTTTAAAGCCACATATTAAAATAATCAGTACTCATCCAAAATATTACTTTTTAATTTTAATATTATGATAGTTTACACACTGGCCCACCATCCATAGTCCTATACAATATACCAACCAGGTTGAAGCCCAAGATAAAAATCAACAAACTCATTTTATGAATTAAAACAAATCTATTATAGCTAACCAGAGGGAGAATTGAAGGATAGATAACTAAACAAAGCAACAAGGAGAAGAAATACATTCAGGATATGCACTGCTAGGATTCTTCCACACTGAATGTATTTCTTCTGATTGGTGCTGCCTGGATGAACACATTAGTTATAATACTAAGATCCATCTCCAAACCGATCTCTTTATGTTTATGTGGAATGCCCATGTGATTGAGCCTGGCTTGTCCCATGATTGATGGCAGAAAGGTCTTTATTCTACAAAGGCATGAGATTGAACTTTCTGATGAATATGATGAAACAGGTATTGTAAGGCTGATTTTGATCAGCTTTGTCAATTCTGGTAGTAGGTGCTGCAGATGTTTGCCTTGTGTCCCACTCAGAAGATCAGCCACATCCTGAAGAGCTGAAACTTTCCTCTCCCTTGTAACATCCAACAGCATATCATGATGAAGCTGAAATCAAGAAGAATCCATGTCAGTTATGCAAAAGCCTGCAATGGATGTGCTATCAATCTCTCCAATGACATTTTTTTTCAATTTTGCATGCATCTGAGGAAAAGCGATTATATAAAGTGTTGCTGCTGACATTATCAATTGTACCATAAAAGATTTTCCTGTAGAATTCTTCAGGAGATTCAAACTGGTTATGCTCACACTCAGCATCAACGTGTTGTGGAGGGTTTCTAGGGAGGGTAGGGCTTTCTAAATCTAAGTCTTTTGCGGTCATGGTGGTCTTCAAAGTTGTTCCTCAGTTGCTTTGTCGTCTCCTTGGCACATCCAAAGAAGCTCTCCTTGATGTAACTGTAGGTTATTTTTGTGGAGTGCCATATTTAGTGTGTCCAAACGGCCAAACACAAGCATCAAGAGCTGCAGCGTGAAGAAAGAAGCAAACTTCTGCAAGTTTTGCACATATCCATCTGCTTCTGCCCCATCAACTCCCCTTTCCTCAGATGCCACATCCTCAAAGAAATCCATGAGCTCTCTATAATTAAGAGCAACTGACTGTAAGGAAGCTGCTCTAACAGTCCATCTTATAGGGCAAAACTGTTTCAGATGTTTGTTCTCTCCCCCTCAAAAGTTTTTAACCCAGGCAAGATGGTTGGGTGAACTTCTGACAAAAGTGATAAGGTCAGCTACTTCACTCAAAAAGTTTCTAAACATGGCAACATTTCCTGATACGTCCTGCACCACTAAGTCCACAGCATAGGCCACACAATACACATAGTAATGTGCCTCTTAAGAACCTGCTAAATATGCAGACAACTGGAGCCTGACTGGTGAATCTGCCAGCCAGGATGTGGGGTTACTGATGTTAAGTGGTCGCCTAGAGGGGCATTAGAGGGCAACGTCCCCTCTCGGAAATTCCATAGGGGGCATTGCCCCGCCGCGCATCCTCCCGTAGCTTATGCCACTGGAAAGGATCCTCCTACCTGCTGAAGCACCAGCACTCAAGCCAAGCAGCGGCAAGCCAACAAGCAACCATGTAGAGAGCTGCAGGTGGTTGTAATGTTTTATTTTCCCGCGCCTGTGTAATAACTTCTCCTCCTCTTCTCCCTCCAAGCCAATAGGCGGCAAGGAAGGGGTGCCTAGGTTTATACTGCGGAGCCCGATGGATCATGGGTGATGTAGGCTTTGCAAAGATTACTGCAATTGCAACCGCCTTTGAGAGAACGACATTTCCCATAAACTATTGGGCGGGCTCTTTCCCGTCGTTCAGGCAAGCGAGCTTCTGAGAAGGAAAGGGAGGGAGCAGCTGATTTGCGGCCTGAGGCCTCAAGCTCTCCTCCCCACCCGGCAGAGGCTTCACAGGTGAGGAGGAGAAGGGAGTTGCACCATACACTGACAGTGGGAGGGAATGAGGGCGAGCGATCAAAGGTTCACCGCCATCTCAGATCTTGCTGCTTCGGATCTTTGCCGGGGGTGGGGGAGGTACACTAGCGGGCCCAGAAGTACAGACTTGTCGCTCAAAAATCAAAGTTAGCCGACCATGTTTTGCCCATAAGAAAAGCTCCAAAATCCATATCAGTGTAGTAGCTTGATTAGACCGACCGAAGGGTGTCCCCAAATGTGCAAGCTTTTGAGTTCTCAAGATCTCTTCATCATGCAAGATCTTACAAAAAGCGGGGTTGAGGGGGACAGTATCGACGTTGAAGCATGGTCACAAGCTTGAGATGGAATCGGGAAGGAAGGGTCTGCAGACATTCGAATAAGGCTCTAACAGGTGATATGATGGCTTCAACTGGAGCTCCCCCTCGGACTGCAGGAAACAAGAAAGGCAGAAAAACCCTTTTTCTTTCTCTCTTCCTCCCCCCACTTGCTTTTTGTAACATCTTGCATGATTAAGAGATTTGGAGAACTTGAAAGCTTGCACATTTTTGTTAGCTTTGGGTTGGCCTAAAAAGGACCTATATTAATATAGACTTTAGAATTGTCACTGTGTGCATCAGGATCGAAAGTGTTGCGGCTGAGCAGTGGTCTTGGTTTCACTTTGATGGCTTTGTGTTCAATATCTGGAAATAAAAAAGAACAATTTTCTGAACTGGGAGTAGGATTCCAGAAAAAGGCCCACCCCCTTTCCCCTCCTACCATAGTCTAGGTTTGACAAAAGCCATGAATTGATACAGATGTTGTAATTTACTTTTCTTTATTTCTGCAGAATGGAAGCCTACTAAGGAGGCAGTTAAAAGTCTCTCCAAGTAACAACTTTTCTCATTCCTCTGTAGGGAACAAAACAGATTAGTTTTCATTCTGTGTATCTAACTTTTATGCATAATTATTTTTCAGTATTAAAATGAATAGCAATGCACAAATCTTTGTGACTGTATCATTCATTCTGTTGAGGAAGTAGGACTGATTGGGGCCATTTTGTCTGCTAGATTAATGAGAATCAAACTTTCTTCTATTTGCTTTGACCTTCAGATGGAAGGAAAGCAAGCAGCAAACAGCATGAAAACACAGACAGTTCACTTATTACCAGATGAGCAACTAGAGGCACTACATCAACAGCTGGTGGAAAGTCAGTCATCCTATCATCACAAACTACAGAGTTCACAGGAGGCACAACACAGGCAGGCAGTACTTGTACAAAAACTACAAGCAAAGGTAAAGCCCCTTACATTTCAATAGTACCCAGAAGAAAGTGATGATAGATCTTGGTGAGTTGTTGGCAGATGGAGCCATAAGAGAGTATGAGGAATAAAGTGGTTGCTTGAGAACGAGTTTCTAAAAAAATAGCCCTTCTAAATATTCATGTCTTGGGTATAAAGTTTTATTCCTGTCTTGTTAAATGGCTTAAATCCAAAATTTCTGTTTACCCTTCTTTTTTTCTTTCTGAAAATCTGTATTTCCCACTTGTGTATCTGCTTTACATTATATCTGTGTATGTAACAACTGTCAAAGACACAGGTTGTTTTTTCTATAAGTTTGGATAGCTCCTAGCTCCCAAAGGATACTGCTATAGTAGTAAATACTATTCATTTGAAGAGTGCTTTAATCAGAAACTTTAAATTCTGTTAGCTATTTTTCTAGTTATATTGTTAGTTTTTCTGAAAAGTAGTTTGCCATGTGCTTATGGCACATCATGTTACATTCTGTTGAAGCTGCTGCTAGAAAATATATATAAGCCCTGAATGTGCGCAGCTGCTTCTAGATGAGGCTTTTATTGTGCAATCACCGTTCATCATTCATGGAATTTTATGGGGACTCCAGACGTCATCTTCCATTTGTAATCCTTTTCCACTGCTTCCTTTTGGATTTTTCTTAACAGAAGAATTCCATTAAGGAAGGAAAGATGGTGTAACTGTACAATGCTTGTCATGTTAATGTGTGCATGCCTTATTGCTGCTGGGATTTTAAAATATGCACGTAAGTGCTGTATATGTGCTCAGCCTGTCTGCAAAAGCAAACCACTCCTAGTCATTGGGCAATATCCAATGTTGCCTGTGCAGTAGAGGGATTGCTTTCTGGTACTGCTTTGGGAAGCACTAGTGGTGGGTTCAGCTGGCTGAACAGAAACTGTGGGAGTACAGTAACAGTACTGGATACCGTCCGTTGTGCATATGTATGGGCAATGGAATAGACAAATCCATAGTACAAAGAGGGCCGACTGGAAACTAAGTCAAAAATTGTTACAAATGCCACAAAATGTGCTGCACAAAGAGACATATAGAGACTGTCCCTGTTTATTGCAGGTACGGCAATATCGGAATTGGTGCAAAGAGTTAGAACAGCGTCTGGAAGTAAGCCGGGTGAGTTATAATGAAGGTTGACTGTCATATTTTTAGTTACGTTGTTGACAGTGACGTGCCGATGAGATGCTGTGCTAAAAGAAGTGATAAAGATGCCTTGAAGAACGCATTACATTTGCCCTGTCGAGGAAAACAGCTGGCTGTTATTCCTTGGCATGCACGACTTCTCTTTTGTGACCAGTGTTAAAAGAACTTATAATATTTAGCTTTATGCTCTTAAATCACAAATAATGCCTATATTTTCTTAATAGAGAAACATGAGGAATGGAACCAAATAATGGGCTAGCCTTGACTAATCCCAACTGCCTGTCTTATTCAGTAACTTAGGATGCTTCAAGATGAGGCTTTTATTGTGCAATCACCTTGGCTTATTCACTGAATTTTACAGAAGGTTCAGACAACGACTTCTTTCACTAACCCTCTCATGTATTCCTACGGCTTCTTCCATTTTTTTCTTACCCCCCCCCCCCCCAATCTGTTAAAGATGGAAAGGTGGAAAGCTATACAGTGCCTTTTGATTGGTAGCCCAGGAGCCATTTGTCTGGAAGCATCCTCAGGCAAAAAGAATAGCTCAATGAGAAAAAAGGAGGATGACATTTAGCCAGTATCTCAGTGGGTCTAATACCATCATGTGTTACTACTGTATAGCAACAAAACAAAACAAAAAAACCATCCAACCTAATGTGAATGAGTCCTGAGCGGAACATTTTTCCACATTCGTAGTTTAGTGTAGAATTGCCATACCTTTGCTCACTCACAATATTGCAGAAAGAAAATATCCAGAAAATTACAAATGAACAAATTAAATATAGATTGGGAAAATGATTAATAATGTGGAACTAACAAACTAAAATTAATTATAAAAAATTCCCTAGTACTAATTTCCAACTTTTATAAAGTGTCTGTTAACCAGACCAAAAATAAAACATACAAGGCTGAAATTAAAAATGTTAAACCGTCAATTTTCTCTGATGCAGCCTATTTCATCTGCCCTATTAAATCTGGTGTGGACTAGCTAATGCCATTAGGAAAGTAGTGACTCTTCTTTATGGCCTTGTAAAGCAAGAAGACTGTCTTCAGGTAAATTGACCAACCTCACCAGTTCACTGGCTTATTGATCCATGGGAAGCTACCAAGGTGAGGCAGAACACAAATGATGTTTGGATTAAATTCTCTTTCTCACAAAGGGATCACATCCACATCAGTGGGATCGGAAAGAAGACCACAGTCTAGAGAAAGCACTGGTCCAGTTGGAAGAGGAGCAACAGAGGTGAGTGAAGGAAGAACTCTTTGAGAAGTCTAATCCAAGAGGGGGTTTGGGAAGTGCTGCCAGTTCATCTTCTTGGGATAATGATTATTTGACTAATCTATTTCTCTTCTCCTGTACTTCAGGTGTGAGAATTTGGCTGGGGTGAACATCTTGCTCCGGGAGCACCTGGACCAGGCCAACGAAGTGAATGGGGCTCTCCGAGAGGATGTCAGCAAACTGGTAGCTGATTGGACAAGAGCTAGGGATGAGCTGGAGTACAAAGAGAGTGAATGGCGCAAAGAACGGGAGGTAGTGATGTGTCAATAATAATGATCAGATCACCACCTGCTGAGGTTTAGACTTACAGCAGCTTTTCCCCTCTGCAAGGGTGGGGGACCCATTAAGATGGTCCGCCCCCAGAGGCTAATGGATCTGGATGGTTTCCAGAGGGCTCTGGGGAGTTTTCCGGCTGATAGGGCTGGCTCTCCTGTCGAAACCCTGGTTGATCTGTGGAATGCAGAAATGACCCAGGCGGTTGACACGATTGCTCCTGAGCGTCCTCTCCTGTGTAGAGCTTGAACGGCTCTGTGGTATACCCCAGAGCTGAGAGTGATGAAACAAAATAGGAGACGGTTGAGGGCAGATGGAGAAGAACTCCTAGTGGATGCAATGAAACACTGGTAAGTGCCTATGGTAAGCTCTATTCAGGGGCAGTGAGGGAAGCAAAAAAACAATACTTTGCTGCTACTATTAAATCATCAATCTGCCGCCCAGCAGAGCTTTTCAGAGTTGTCCGGGGGCTTCTACATGCTGGCCCCAAGGATGTGCTACAACTATCTGAGGCCTGCTGTAATATATTTGCTAGGCACTTCCAGGATAAAATCTTTGGCATCCGCTAGGACTTAGACTCCAGTGTTATAGCAGGTGAATCTAGTGAGGTATCCAGAGCACAGGTTTGTCCTGTTTTCTTGGATGAGTTTCAGTTGGTACAGCTTGATGACGTGAACAAGGTGCTTGGACAGGTTCATGCAGCCACCTCTGTATTGGATCCTTGCCCCTCTTGGCTTATAAAAGCTAGCAGGGATGGAACAGCCGGCTGGGCCAGGGAAGTGATTAATGCCTCTCTACGAGAGAGAGTGGTCCCAGACTGTCTGAAAGAGGCAGTAGTGAGACCACTCCTGAAGAAAGCTTCCCTGGACCCAGAAAATCTTAATAACTTTAGGCTGGTGGCAAACATTCCATTCCTGGGCAAGGTCCTTGAGCGGGTGGTTGCTGGCCAGCTCCAGGCATTCTTGGATGAGACTGATTATCTGGATCCATTTCAGTCGGGTTTCAGGCCTGATTTTGGCACAGAAACAGCCTTGGTCGCCCTGTATGATGACCTATGTTGGGAGAGGGACAGGGGGAATGTGACTCTGTTGATTCTCCTTGATCTCTCAGCGGCTTTCGATACCATCGACCATGGTATCCTTCTGGCATGACTGGCTGAGTTGGGAGTGGGAGGCATTGCATTGCAGTGGTTCCGCTCCTACTTGACAGGTCGGCTCCAGAAGGTGGTGCTTGGGGGACATTGCTCGGCCCCATGGATTCTCCAGTATGGGGTTCCGCAGGGGTCAGTCTTGTCCCCCATGCTGTTCAACATCTACATGAAACAGTTGGGTGCGGTCATCCGGAGTTTTGGAGTGCGTTGTCATCAGTACGCTGATGACACGCAACTCTACTTCTCATCTTCATCAGGTGTGGCTGTGGATGTGTTGAACCTGTGCTTGGCTGCGACAATGGACTGGATGAGAACTAATAAAGTAAAACTCAATCCAGACAAAACTGAGATGCTGTTAGTGGGGGGTTCCTCTGACCAGATGGAGGGCGTTCACCTTTTCTGGATGGGATTGCACTCCCCCTGAAGGAGCAGGTTTGTAGCTTGGGGGTTCTCCTAGAACCATCTCTGTCACTTGAGGCTCAGGTGGCCTCGGTGGCACGGAGTGCCTTCTACCAACTTCAGCTGGTGGCCCAGCTACGTCCCTATCTGGACAGGGATAACCTGGCTTCAGTTGTCTATGCTCTGGTAACCTCCAAGTTAGATTACTGCAATATGTTCTACGTGGGGCTGCCTTTGAAGACGGTTTGGAAGCTGCAGCTTGTGCAGAATGCAGCGGCCAGATTGGTAACAGGGACCAGAAGGTTCGAACATATAAGACCGATTCTGGCCTGCTTGCATTGGCTGCCTGTATGTTTCCGAGCCCGATTCAAGGTGCTGGTTTTAACCTATAAAGCCTTACATGGTTTGGGACCACAATACCTGATGGAACGCCTTTTCCAACATGAACCTACCTGTACACTGCGTTCAATATCAAAGGTCCTCCTCCAGGTGCCGACTCTGAGGGAAGCTCGGAGGATGGCAACAAGGGAGAGGGCCTTCTCTGTGGTGGCCCCCCAATTATGGAATGATCTCCCTGATGAGGCCCACCTGGCACCAACACTGTTATCTTTTCGGTGCCAGGTCAAAACTTTTCTCCCAGGCATTTTAACAGCTCAAGTTGAGGTTTTGATTGACAGTGTGGCCAGGCTCAACAGTTTTAAATGTTTTAAATGTCAGTTGTTTTATGTTTATGGTTTTAAATTTTGTATATTGTCTTTTTAGTGTTCAATCTTTTAATTTTTGTAAACCGCCCCGAGAGCTTCGGCTATGGGGCGGTATATAAATGTAATAAATAATAACAATAATGATGATGGTAATGGCAGGTGAATTTCTATTCGGACAACCTTGTGTTCCAGGCAGGCACAAATCGTCATGTTTCTGCTTTGATAGGCATTGGCTGCCAACAATAAATAAACGTAGTACAGAGATTAATTCAGGGTTAGCAAAACCACTATACAAGAGCTCTCTTTCATGATGTTGTTTCCCGTGGCAACACTTCAGCAGATGCAGATGCCCACTATGCAGCTACACACAGCATTCCTGCACCCTCTCTCAAAGTTATGGTACCACTCCTCCCCTTCTCCACACCCCTCCCTCTCCATCCCCTCCATGATCTCCCTCCCCTACAAGCCGCAGCATCACAGACCGAACACAATCTGTGGATCCGCCGTAGCTGCTCCCAAAATTCCTCAGGTTTCTGGACTCATCCCAATGGCCACCCAGTCGCTCCCTCCTCCCTCCTCCCAGCGGTTGCACATACGAGCAAAGGGGGAATGATGAACAATGTCACCAAATCCTGGTTCGCCCCAGGGTTCACAACTGTAGTGCAAGAACTATGCTCTCATTGCCCAGTCTGTCAAGCACACAATCCTGGAAAGCCAGTAAAACACAACCAAGACACATGTACAATTCCCTATCAAGGATTGAGTTCAGGGGGAACTGGTTCTACCACTTTCCAGCAGAAGCTGTCCACTGATTGCCTAGCATTTAGTATGTTGCAAGTCCACCTTTTCTCCCGCCGTCCTCAGAATGGTTTTGTAGCTGGACAGCATGCCTGAAGGTTGTGGGGAGGAACAAGAAAAGCTACTTAAGGGCACAATCCTATGCATGCTGGTTGGGGCATACTGGGAATTGTAGGACTTTTTCTGTCTAAACGTGGATAGAATTGCACCCCAAATCAGGGTTTGAATTGCTAATAAGTATGCCTGCTAAAAGTGTTGTGAGGGTGGTGGGCAGAGCGAGGGGGAAAGCTAGTCTTACTCAATAGGAGGGGAAAAAACACAGCAACGCTTGATTAAAGGTAGGTCTGTTCATGCCTTTAATCATCTGGAGAATGCTGTATGGATTTTCATATTTCATTACATGAATTCTGAGGATTGAAGAAGTCAAATTGCAATAAGCTGTACTAGGGCACTGAAGAAATCTGTTCCCTTAACAATGCAATCCTATATATGCCTACTCAAAGTAAGCCCAATTGAATTCAGTTGGTCTTATTTCCAGGTAAGTGTGTTTATGATTGCAACCTAAGTCAAGGGGGTATGCTGTTTCTTTTCTGTAGTTCAAAATTTGATCATATATATTGCTGAAGGTGGAAGCGCTGTGTATGTCCCCTGTTCAAACACTGGTAGTAGAGAGATTTTGCCTAAAAAGGCATTCTTATTTCTGTCCTCCAGGCAAACATATATATAAAAAACTAGCTGTACTCACTGAAAAAGTTTGCAGCAACATTTAATTATCAACATTTCAACTAATTTTGAAAATTGGAATATTTTCCTGCAGTCGTAGACATCAATAGTGAATGTAAGTGATTGTGTATTGCATAACTGTTTGGCTCCACAATATATATTATAAAATTTAACAATTAATTGTGAAGCTGTCAATTTACTTTTGGGGATGCGATTATTTTTCTGCAAATCTAGATATCTGCAGCTTTAATTCGAGACTGATTGGATAATATTTAGGGATTGAAACAGCAAACAAAAGATTGTGTTCTGTATTAATATATAGATATGTGCATTAAGCAGGATTCTTTGATTCATATGGAGCAACTGCAGAAGGTGCAAACTTTAACGTTTTGCTTTAAGATTTTAATATTTCTGTTCTGTTAGTCACTGTAATAAATGCACCCATCCAGCATGCATGTATATATCATAGAGAAATTAAATAGGTTAAATAAGGAAGTCTAAGTTAAGTTCCATTCATTAGGATACAACTCCAGGTCTTCTGTTGGACCTAAAATATATTTTTAAAAAATCTTTGTTATGTTTACCTGCACCTGTAAAATCTGAGTGCTTCCCAAATGTTTCAACAATTGGTTAATCCAGTAACAGGATAATACAAGTTGCAGAAAAATGATATCTGGTAATTTTTTAAAGAAACTCAGGGTTTTGTTTTGGTTCAGTCAGTCCTTAAAGTCATTGTGAATGCTACAACGACTGAGACTGTGTTCTTGGAAGAAGATGCCTGCAACATGCACTAAACGGACTCCTGTGGGCTATAACAGAGAAACTAAGTTATCACTTGCTTTTGTCTTTACATATATAGTTTTTTGAGAGTTATATGCGAGGTGAACGTGATCGTATCCTTGGCATATGGCGACAAGTGGTGACCTTACGCCGCTATTTTCTGGAAATGAAGACAGCAACTGACAGGTGAGGGGGAATAGATTCTTCTGTTCGTTGAATATGAATCCCCCTGTAGGAGTTGGCTGGTGTGCCAGCATCTAAAAAACTGTTCTAAACAACAGTCCTGGTTATTTTTTGTGGTACAGTAAATGGCTGCTATCAACGCAAGGAACTAGTCATCCTTAGATGTTGGAGGGAATGTTCTTGCCCCCTCTCCCCCCATTTTTTTTTGTTGCATTCAGATACCAACCGTATGATGATGATTACAGAATCTGTATAGTTAATATTTACTGGTTCTATGTAGACAACTTAACGCCACGAAAAGATTGTTTTAACAAGGGCTGTAATTATTGTTTATATAGTTTTCCTACTGATGAGGACCAGTTTGGTCGAAACGTGTTTAGGATATAGGCATTGTATATTTGTATAGCCCTTTGGGGGGGAAATCAGTATTGCAATGATGTATGTACACTAAACTGTTGGACCGCTAATCTGTTGTTTTAAACGTTGCATGAAATATTAGTTTTTATATTAAAATTTGTTATATATACATATATCTATCTATCTCTATCTCTATCTCTATCTCTATCTCTATCTATCTATCTATCTATCTAGTCACATAACCATATTTAGCTTTTTGTCAGCTGGCATGTGCCCAGCCCTAGCCTGACACTCTAACCACTACACTACACTCTAACCACTACACCACAGCTATAGATTAAACTTTTCTGTCCAGCCCAATCTCATTTGTTTCTGCTTCAGGGATTTGTCTGAGCTAAAGGCCGAGCAAGTGAGACTCTCTGGCTCTATCCTCGTCAGTTGCTTCCGTCTAAGTTCTGACACGCAGCTCTGGGAGACCAGTAGTTTGGAAATCTCTGCCCTGAGAGGCCAGCAACAGCAGCAGCAACAACTTTATATGAAGCCTGAGAAGATGGATATGGAGAAGGAAATGTACCAGCAAACACAAGCAATTGTGAGCTTGCGTGTCAAAGGGGACTTGGCAAGGGAGGATCTCCAAAGCAGGTAAAGTATCTTTTCAAAAGGCACACTGACTTACTGTATTGTGGCTTTTTAAAGATTTGGGTTGGACTTTCTTTCATGACCAAGACTGCATCAAAAAAGGACATTTTTGTTATAATTCTTCTTTATTTCTCTATTATACTCTATTATAGTTATATTATAGCTAATCAGAATCTTAATACACTAGTGATAGGGGGGAACGTTGGACTTGCTGAGACGATACAGCCCAATAATTGGATTATTTTCTTTTTCTCTTGAACGAAGAAGAGTACAATGCACAAGTGGTCAGTAGTAGCAGAGACCTAAAGAATGTTGTGAAAGGAAGATCTGTATAACTGGAATGACTGGGAAATGTATTCATACTGCTGTATGCCAGATATTTCGGATCAATCAAAGGGGATAAGATCACTCTATAATTGCCCACTTCTTAATACTCTGATGCACCTGATATTACGATCTGCCAGAGACCTGGCACCTACCCAGATAATTAATCTCATTTAGTATGGTTCATATTTTCTCTTTCTCCCCCCCCCCCCCCCCCGCCCCATCTGGAATGGTGAGCATCTGGGGGAAAAAAACAAATGTGTATATGAGAAATAGGATGGAGGTAAAGAGAACTTTAATCTAGTTTAGTCTAGATTAAGTGGTTTGGGGACTGGAGTTGTTTTCTTTATTTAAGAGAGCATGAAGAGAGAGCCTCTGTTTATCACTTTGGCACCTTTGTTCTGCATTGGTGATATATTAGAGTTGGAACTTGCTCTCAGATGGTTGTATATGGAAGCTCCTGTAGATATGGGCATGGCATATGAAACTTCTGCTTTGGTACCCTTATAGCAGTGGCAGAGAATCTCTTGCCCTTTTTTTGGACTCCAGATACCATCAGCCCCAACCAGCATGGCCAGTGGTCCTGGATGATGGCAGTTGTAGTCCAACAGCATCTGGAGGGCCACAGGTTCCCCAACCCTGCCTTATAGATTGGGTTATGAGAAAGCTCTTAGCTATGGGAGGTTGATACCTGTACTATGAAATTCTAGTGATTCTGAGCAGTGACTAGAGATCTTGAAAGAGGTTAATGTAAGGTACATTTGGAAATGCTCTGATTTTACAGGGCTCTGTTGAGAAGCTGAGATTCCTCAATGTATGAAAGTGAGTTCAGAATTCATTTTGTTGCTTTCTCATGCTTTCAGGAGTGCTGAAGCTGTTTTACAGGAAACCACATAAGGTCTTGGCTTGGTGGGTGTCAGTGAAAAATGTGACATTCTTCTTTTCTCAGGGTGATGGAGCTGACTGCCTTGCTCGAACAGTCTCAAAAAGAGAATGAAGCGAAGGAGAAGACAGTGAAGACTCTCAGAGACACTGTGGAGACCCTGGTGTGTTAGCAAAGTTTCTGAGAATTTAATCTAGTGGCTTTCCTGGAGAACCTTTTCATTCTGCTATAAACAGAAAGTGGAAGGGGTCACTCCATACACTTTTAGTTATAGATACTAACAATACTTGGACAGAGGGGTCCAGGAAATCATGGTTCCTGCTTGCTTGGTCACTCTGATTTCAAAAATGTGTGACAAGAACCTTGCTGGTCGTTACAATTATAATAATAACACCTAGCATTGGTATAGCTACTTCAAAGTGCTCCCCATACAATGTCCTGTTGTAAACTTAACAACACCGTAAGGTGGGGTTGTATTATTATTCACCTACTGCGGACTGAAGGATTGAGGGGAGGTGGATAGCTCAATACCATCTAATGAGTTTGTCTGAGAAATGTTTTGAACAGGGGACTCTCTAATTCATAGCTCAATCTTGTAGCTCTACATTTTTCAAAATACTCCAGGCCTGCTTCACACAAAGTGCTGAGCATATCAAGGCTGCTTGAAATGGCACCCATCTGGCAGTGGTTGCTCCACATGGAAAGTGGTTTACCTGCAGTAGCCCTCCATATGGATTGGCTAATCTCATGCAGTTTGCTCCACTTACCTGCAAGCCATGTTTTGTGGGAACATGGAGAAAACTGTGTGGCGGCAGCTGATCCATGCAGTGAGCTGCAATTTCAAGCAGCCTCCATATGATAAACATGGTTTGTGAAGTGAACCCTGGGTGTCTTTTTGCACAATTGCTCAAAGCTGTCACAAGAGCATTTTAGCCATTGTATGATACTGCCCCAAGTAACATTTCTCTAACAGCTACACAATATTGCTTATTCACATAAATGGTGTATAGAGAGAGAGCAAGAGAGGGGGGAAATAGACTTTCACTTTATGAATTTTTAAAAAATCAAATGTGACAGGAGTTTTATATTACAGGAGCACATTGCCTCAACTAAAAAAAACCTTACAGAAGAAGCCCAAAAGGTTTCACAGGTGCAAGTATTAAGAAACGTATGTGAGAGTTTTGTGGCTTTGGATTCACTGATAATGTAATATCTTAGTAGCAGAAGGATTCCTGTGAGGAAAAATAATGTAGACTGTGCCCAAGAAATGTGAAAGCAAATGTCTATTTCTTTTGCAAAGAATTGCTTGCACATGAGGTGCCTGATAGCTAACAAAAGGCATTTTATTTGTTAATGTTTTAAATATCTCCACTGCTTCTGTCTGCTGAACCTCCCTATGGACAGAACTTTTTCTTTCAGTAGAAGTTTTCATTTGGCATATTCATTCTGGCTGATGAACTATTGGGCACATGGAGATATTCCATTGGTATGATGTTGTCATTTGGTCTTCATGTTAAATCCATGTCCTAAAAACATGTGATATGTCTAAGTTAATGGGAACTCTGGAAGGAAGATGTAACTCTCTCCTTATTCTTTTTCTAGGAGGCAAGTCGTTTGGAGATCGAATATGAACAATCACTTAGCAAGGATGTCAATGAAGAAATCCTTTCCCTTCAACATGTGATACAAGAAATAACTCAAGTGGGATCTTTCTTCATGGTTCTTCTGTAGAAATTCTTATGATTATTTTAAGAAATTGAAGGCAGACTTGGTGTAACCAAATGTTATAAACTTCAGATAGGTTTTATGCATTCTGCTAAGGGGCACTATCACCTGTTCATGTATTTCAAGGTTAAACTCTAGCACAGAAAACCCAGTGCTCAGGCTGAGCACTGGTAAGGCCTGGCACAAATTAAATCCTGATTTTCAGTAAAACAAGGTTAATGTTGTTATAATCCTTGGTTTTGTACATTTTTAAAATAAAATTGCAGTAGCCATTTCCTGTCCTTTTCCATACTTTTACAGAGGAATGATGAACGGTTGTCCTTTCATGTCATTCTCCAGTTTTTGCCACCTACCTTTCTCATGATCAAGTCCACTTAATGCTACAAGAGCATAAGGGATGGGGGCTGAAATAAAATCTTGCCGACATATAGGCCTCTGACCCCTTATGAGAGGAAATGAAAAGTATTATCTGAAGTTAAATAAACATAGTCTTCAGGTTATGAGAGCTCTAACGTTGCTGGAGAGCTACCAAGAACTGATCTCCCTACATGCTCTACATGTTCTTGCATTCCAGTTTGGTGCATTAATGAGGAAACACAGCGGGATGCTCTTAGTCTTAGAGATTCTAAAGAAAGCGGTAATCTCTTAAGTATGGATTCTGAGGCACCCAAAAGGAATCCAAAGCACATACTAATGCCCCAGCATAATGTGCAATGAAAGACCTATCCTATCAGGTGTTTATTGGTAGAGGAATGATACTATATCATAAGACCTGGAACAGAATTTTGAGGAAGCCATTCATTTCCTTTGAAAACCTTTCCATTCTGCTCCAGTGAGTTGGTAATGTGTTGTGTTTTAAATAAGGGTGTGTGTGTGTATTGTGTGCTGCCCTGTCAACTTCATTCCTCATCCTTGAAACGCAATGGCTTTACCATCATCCACTGGAAAATAATCTTCTGTGTTCTCTTTTCACCATTGTAATTCCTTGAGAGCTGAGACTGGATAGGAGACAAGTAGTGAAAGGCAATGGTTTGAGTGCACAGAACTGGGAGAGTAACATTGGTCTTGGATTTCAGGCAGTAATCAATGAGAGCGATGCAACAATTGGCAGCCCAAAATCTGCGAACTATGCTGAGCCTTGCAGCCTCTTTCAGCTGAACCCTGGTGACCCAGATGGTACCCTCCTTCTGGTGCGTGACAGGCTGACGAAGAGAAGCAATGACGTGCAGGTGAGAGGGCGTTGGAGGCTCTCTTGCAAATAAGGCTTCTGCCAACAGTAAATCTCTACACCCAACATGGCACCTTTCTCTGCTTTTTATGTTCTAATTTCCAACCATCTTCCTCCTCTAGTGAATCTGCTTCCCTAGTTCCCTCAGGCTGTTTCTGACAGTTATTGCTTTCCCTGACAAGTCAGACACTGGCGATTCCCCTCTTCTCTTCTAATTTAGTTCTCTTCCCATGGCAAGCTTCTTATGTCCTAATTCGTGAGTTTTCTCTGACTGAGCACAATAACTCCTCAGTCTCACTTTTTTCCCCCTAAAGGTGCTGCCTTTTTTTTGTTTTTGCAGCACCTGAGGCAGCAGCTCCAGGCCAGTCAAAATTCTGTCAGCTCTCTGGCAAAGCAACAAGAGCAGCAGGAACAGCACTGCAGCTTCCTAAGACAAAGGCTTGAGCAGCTAGAAGGAGAACGCGACACGCTCACGAGCCAACTCCTGCGCCTCCAGTCCACTGTGGAGACTTACCGCAGGTCAGTCATGTGCATACTTTCCCCCTCATTTAAAGCAACCAAAGTATTGCACCACAATTCCCATAATCCCCAGCCAGCATGGGCATTGTCTATGTTGGCTGGGTGTGATGGAAGCTGTAGTCCAACACATCTGGAGGACAGTTGGGGAAGGCTGTTTTAGAGACTTCTGTTGTGGAATATATCATACCCCTAAATAGTTGTTAAACCCTTGTTGCGAGGTCAGCCTCTCATTTAAACTCTCTCTCTCTCTCTCTCTTTACGGATAGCTTATTTGCAAACAATTCCCCTGAGATCTTCCAAGGAGGCCATATTGATTGTTGCACAACCAATAGATTATCACAAAGTAACAGCACTTAGCAAGGCCTTCTTGGCAGTGGCACCCACGAAACCCTCCCGTGCTTTTTTCAAGAGGCAGAAAGCGTGGCGAGCTTTAAATGCCTTTTGAAGACATATTTGTTTACACAGGTTTTCCCTAACTTATAATGGATTATGCAACTGCTCTGTTTTAGTATTGTACTTGTGTTGTTTCAGGTATTTATTGTTTTTATTATTCTTACAGCATGAAACAAATATAAAAACAGTGTATTTACTGCTTAGAGATTTTGGGATCTTAAGCAGTTTAAAACTAGAATGAATGAATGAATGAATGAATAAATAAATAAATAAATAAATAAATGTATCTAGTGGCACCTTGCTTCCCAGGGAAGAGAGAGGCAGTAATCATAAATCATTCTGCCTCTCAGTGTGAAGACGGCCTCCTCATTTTCTTGTATTCTCTTCAACTGCCCTGATGAAAAAGAAGACCACTCTGTCAAGATTATCTGGACAAGTGCAAATGAAACTTTTCCATGTATTTTTCTTGTTATGTTTTTCCCTCTAACTGGAGACTGCTATTTCACAGTGACCATGTGGCCCTGGAGAAATCCAGGAAAGAATTGCAACAGCAGCTGGAAGTCTTGGAACAGGAGGCCCGGGACTTGCGGCAAAGCAACACTGAGCTACAGCTTAAAGGAGACCTGGTGGATGGGGAGAAAGAAGAACAGGAGCAGGAGTTGGAAAGGATGTTGCGGGAGAGAGAATACATGTCAGCCTTTGCCTTTCTTTTCATCTCCCTTTTCTCAGACCTCCATCATACCTAATTTTCCCCCTGGTTTGCCTCTGCGGGTTTTTTTTACCTCTGATGCAAGAGCGCGTCAAGCTTATGATCCCTTTCATCTGAATAGCTGCTCTTTCACTTCTTCGCTCTTCCGCTCCACCCCACCCCTCCCCTTCTCTTTCTCCCTCCAGTCAGGTCCTATCAGATGGAAGTCTTGAGTACTTCAACCAGCCTTTCTGCCAGGCAAAAATGGAACAACCCTTTAGTCTGGCTCTTTGGGGGCATTGAGAGAGTCAATCCTGTCTCTGCAGATTCAGGCGTTGTATGATTTTAAAAAAAACGCTTTCAAACCTGGGTTGCAAGGTTTGGGTTTTATATTGAGGCTTGGAGCCAGCTGCTGGGAGAAATCGCTTTTCCCTGCCAGGACCTGATGCAATCCATTCAAGCCCCCAGTTCCTTTAAAACTACACGGAGGCTTTGGGCGCATTAAATGCGCTTGGGGAAAATAATCCAGACTTTTAGGGTTCTAGGAAAGACTGGGGAAGAGGCAGGGTGTCAGCAGGACAGGCACAGTGTCATGTGATTACCGTGCTGCAAATCTGTACACCAGGCATGGTGAGAGTTCACTCAATCGATGGTGTGATGGAGCTCTCAAAGAGCACTACTTTGTTCCTGGGAAAATACAGTTTTCCTCCCAGATAGTGCATCTGTTGCTGTTCTTGTTGGATAGCGCTTGTGACATCACTAGTGATGAACACCACAACTACCTCTCTACCCCTTTTTTGGGTCACCACTTTGTTGTTGTGTTTGAAACGGGTGCAGAACTAGTTTAAGGTGGGGGGCTGAATTGCCCCCCACCAGGCCCTCAGATCAGAGATAATAGGAGGGATTCTCCCAGGGGGTGTTCCTGAATTAAAAAGTCTTTGACGGCTCACTTGCTGTGTAGCTTCAAAGTGAAAGTAGTGGAAGTCGCAATCATACTTCACATTTGCACGGCACTTTCAAGTCTACAAAGCACTCGCGTGTTTTTACAACAACCTTGTAAGCGAAGTCAGTATTATTATGCCCCATATTGCAGACGGGGAGGACTGAGGCTGAGAGAGAGTGGCTTACCTAAGGTGACCTACTGAGTTCGTGGCAGGATCACGATTTGAAACAGAGACTCCTTGATTCGTAGCTCACTCCCGTGGCCACTGTGCTGCATCAGCTGCCTGGTATAATCTGGCCTTATTTGATCAGGAAGAAGAGGGCAAATTGTTAGACTTGTTCACAATCCTACTCATGATAAATATGCTTCCCTGCTGTATGAAGATAGTTTTCACTGGGTGGGAAGGGAAGCTGCGCTATGAGCTTTGTCAATTTCACTTAGAGCTATGAATGAGTGTCCTCTTGATAGCAGTTGTGAAATTTGCAAAAAACAAAACAAAACACATTTACAGGACTGTACAGGAGCTTTTACTACAGCAGGTGACTTTGGGCCAGTCACAGACTCTCAGCCCAACCTACCTCACAGGGTTGTTGTTGTTGTGAGGATAAAAATGGAGAGGAGGATTATGTACGCTGCCTTGGGTTCCTTGGAGGAAAAAAGGTGGGATATAAATGCAAAAACAAACAAATAAATAAATGATGCACCCCTGCTTCAATGCTGCATCTAGTCCCCCCTTCTTTTTTTAAAAAAAATGTTTTCCACCATTCAGTCAGGAAGATCGCAACACCCTTGAAGAAAAGCATTCCTTGTTAAGGAACGAGCTGGTAGCAATGCGAGAAGCCCTGGAAAAATCTCGACTTGATGGAGAACTGGTGAAGCAAGAAAAACACGAATGTGCTTCAGCACTGGAGCAGGTACATCTATTTCCCTAGTGAGAGACAAACCTACTCTTGGATTTGAACAGGACAACCATCATAGTTGGACGCCAGCATTTTTCTTAAATACTACATTGTGGTGGCATGTGGAAATAACAGTAGGGCAGCCTTCCCCAACTTGGCGGCCATGCTGGCTGGGTATGATGGGAAATGTAGTCTAATACAGCTGGAAGGCATCAGGTTGGGAGGAGACTGCAGTAGGGCTTACAAAAATTCTGGTACTGTCTTGTCCTATTCTATGCAGAGGCAGAACCACACAGAGAAGCATCTGTAAAATCAATCTTCTCTGCACCTCGCCTGCCAAGTTTCCATGTTGTTCAACCAAGGGGCTTCTTGTCGTTTTTTCTGTAGCTCCATAAAACCTGAGAAGGGCAGCTATAGAGAATCTGTATTCATGTACTCTGCAGTCTTTCGCTGCAGCAGCGTTTGCTATGGTGCATTAGAGTTGAGCTCAGTAAATTCACACCATAATATGTTCACGCATGCACACAAATGTATACATTTATGTAGGTGCTCTGGCTATGCAGCTTAAGTAAATGTACTGTGGGGAAAACTAGACATTAAAAATAGCCTTGGGAATCTACTAAAGTGGAGGAATAGCTGTGGGGGAGGGTGTTTAACTCTTTCTCCTCAAAATTTCCGCTTCCCCAGCTGCTTCTTTTCCCTCTGGGAGAGAAAAGATGCTTCAAGGCTTAATTAACAGTAGTTTGTTGTTTTGTCCAAACCCAGGCAAACTGTGGATAGTCTTAAATATGGCTTAAAGAAACAAGCCAGCTTCAAAACTTGGTTTATGAAACTTGTTTGTTTCACTAAACCATAGTTCAAAGTTTGCACCTAATGCTAAATTATAATTAATTGAGAATAAAACTGAGGACTTTCTATCTCATAATCACACTGGAGGAAGAGAGGAAAGGAGGGAAGCTCGAGGTTTGCTGAGGCATGTTCCTATAGGAACGCACCATATCTTATTGTTATGTCTGAATGCAGCCATTGTCTGCAAGAACTTGACCTAGGTGTGTTATTCGATGCAGAAGCTTGTCACGTAGTTATTGGTGGGTGTTTGGGTTTTGGTGTGTTTTGCTCCCGAAGGCTGAGCAGTCCCTTGCAAAGTTAACCAGCACATACAATAAGCTGAAGGCTGAAGCTGCTGATCTTCATGACGTGACTGCAAAGATGAGTGCCCTTAATGAAGCTCTAGTGATGGACAAAGTGGAGTTGAATCAACTTATCTTGAAGGTAAGACGAATCTCCCAGAGGAACTATTTTTAAGCTGAGCAGCCCTCAGTGTGCATGCAAGGAGAGTGGCCAGCGTGAAGACTGTGTCTTCTTCAGAATGAAAGAGGGAGGGCTGTTCAAAGTAAGCCGATGTTCTTCACTGGTTGCTGCCATTTCCTTGGATGCAGTTGGAGCAGGAAAACCAGACTCTGTTGGACAAGGTGGATTGCCTGGAGAGAATAAGGACTTCTTCACAGAAACAGCTCCATCAGACTGGAAAAACAAACGAGGAGCTACGGGCAGAAAAGTTTCGGCTGGAGCAGTCACTGCATGAGGCTGAGGAGTTGCAGGACATTTTGCAGGATGAGTTAAGAGGGCTGCGAGACGAACAGAAAGAGACGTATGAGAAGTTGAGCAAGGTGAGTCTTAGAGGCAGACTTGAGCTATTTTGTATGGACATTTGACAGCAGCATTATTGTGGTCCTAAGCCTGGTTTCAGTGCTGCTTATGGACTTCTCCTAGAACCATTACTTGGAACTGAATGCGTTATAAACCGCTCTAAACAAATTCATCACTAGGTATTTTTGGATGGATTTTATGGCCACACAGCACCTGAACCTACACTTCAAAAATACAACATGCCTACCTATTTGTTTCATCAGATGTGTGAGAATAATGTGGTAGCCATACTTTATCCATATATTACTTGCAGTAATTCTGAGTGCAGTATTAGGTTCTTTACCAAATTGTGATTATTATTTTTATTAAGGCAGCAATGTGTCTTAGGTAAATTAACAGTTTAATATACTAAAGGTTACTTGTTCTACAAATTCCTGTTATCTGTTTTAGGATTAGAGCTTCATTAAAGGAATAGTCTCTAATAATAATAGCAAAAGTCCAAGAATATTCAACATTTTTTTCAGTAGGGCATCAAGGACTAAAAAAACATTTCCAAGAAGTGCTTTTCAAGTGTGGGATGGGGTGAGTCCATTTCCAGGTCTTTCTGTGGAAATGCTAAATAGCAGTCATTCGTTCTTATATTTTAAGACCAAAATATTTATTTATTTGTTTATTACGTTTATATACCGCCCCATAGTCGAAGCTCTCTGGGCGGTTTACAAAAGAGCTGAACAATGTCCTGTATAGGGAAATCTTGTACATGTCTACTGAAAAGTAAGTCCCATTGAGTTCATTGAAGCTTACTCCCAGGAAACCTGGTATAGAGTTACAACCTTAGTCTAACATGCGTAATGTACAACAGTTCATTTAGTTTCTGCTAGACATTGATTTTCGCTTTCTAGGCTTATCACCAGCATGAGATGTCTAGTACCAATTTGGAACAAGCACATCAGGAGTCAAGTCGTCTTGGAGAAGTGCTGACCAAGGTGTCCAGAGAAAAGGAATTGTTAATGCGTGAGAAAGCTGCATTGGAAGTTCGACTTGGAGCTGTTGAGAGGGAAAGGTTGACACTTACAGAGCAGATGGCAGAGTTCAGGTAAGAGGCTGGCGGGAGAAGGGCCTTGCCTATTTGAATCATAATTCAATGCAATCTCAGTAGCTGTGGATTCTGAAGGAAGAACTTCTGGTAGAGGACCACAAGGGTCTTTACATCTAGGTGGCAGAGGTAGTTCTGCACTTGCAGAAAACAACTCAACAAATGTATAGCAGGTAAAATGTTCAAATCCGGCCATGTTTCAAATCCTGCACATAGTTTGATGGGTCTGTTTTCCATAAATATTCAGAACTTGCATTTAAAAGTATTTCTGTTCTTCCGAATGTTGACTCTATTGTCAGATTGACAAACAGATG
Source organism: Anniella stebbinsi (assembly GCA_029215795.1). NCBI lineage: Eukaryota > Metazoa > Chordata > Lepidosauria > Squamata > Anniellidae > Anniella > Anniella stebbinsi. The sequence continues at coordinate 40,405,936 of JARDYH010000004.1, read as the reverse complement.
CTTACTGAAACTGGCCTGTGATTTTTGTTGTCCGTATTTTTTAGACTCTGGGTCGCATGATCAAACAAACTGTAGGTTGTTGGTTAGTTGTTGGAGTGAGCAAGCATGCTGTCTCCCGACTGCTCAACCACTTTTGCTTTGCTAAACAACCGAGGTTCTTGGGTTGCTTGCCATAACATCCGAACTTGGAACTCTGAGTTGTTGAAGGAGAAACAACCCCAAGTTTTAACTCAGTTTGTTCCTGGGTTAAAACTCTGGGTTGTTTCTCCCTCAACAACCCAGAGTTCTGGGTTTGGATGTCATGACACACAACCCAGAAGAGGCATTCCTGGGTTGTTTGGCATAGTGGAAGCAGGTGAGTTGGCAGGAGCCAGCATGCTGGCTCACTCTCCCCATGTTTAATTTTTGTAAACTGCCCAGAGAGCTTTGGCTATGGGGCAGTATATAAATGTAATAAATAAAAATAAAATAAAATCAACAACCCACGATTAAAAAACTATGGGTTGTTTACTTTTCCAGACTGGACTTCTAACTGGGCTGATGCACTGCAAGAATTCTGATACTCTGTCTAGGTTAAAGCTGGCTTTGCTGGGGTAGATCTTCCTCTGTCAGGAGAAAAAGATTCAAGATAAACCCTAATTCTTTATATGTAATTTGTAGCTCAACAAAGGTTCTTCTCGAATCGAGCCTCTTTCAAGCCCAGCAGCAGGTTTCTCAACTGGAAGTTACCACTGGTCAACTGGAAATGAAAGTTCAGGCAATCGGTCAGGCCAAAGAAGTGATACAAGGTGAGATATTTTCAGGGATTTCCTTGAGAAAGTGGTATGACTATGGCTTTCTGTCTTAATAGGGCAACAGGTCAGTGGTCAGATGGGGTATAAAACCGCAGAGATCCGGATTTAGGCTCTTGCTCTCTTTTCTTATTTTTACAGGAGAGGTGAAATGCCTTCGCATTGAACTGGAAGTGGAGAAGTCCAAAGTTGAACAAGAAAAGGAAGAAAAAGCACAGCAGCTCGTGCAGGCAGAGCAAAAATACCAAGAAGCCCTCAACCATTGTCAAATTGTACATAAAGAGGAAATGAACACAATCTTTCAGGAGTTGGTAAGCAACTATGCAGTCACCTTCTCTTTGGGAAAGTTTTTGATCTAATTATTTTTGTTCACATTATCAAAGTTCTTGATACTTTTTCTTTGAAAATCAAACTAAAATGTGAAAGTTAGGTATTCATATCATAGTTGCATATAATTTTTTACTCTAGACCCAAATCTTCTGTCTGTTGCCATTAGGGATGTCAGAGGAATCTGCCCGGAGAGGTGGGGCTGGAGCTTGCTGAGCTTTCATCAGCTTGGCCCCTCAGACTTTGAATCACTTCTTGCAAGCTGACCTGACTTGATCTACATCGAGCCGAGCCGGCTCACAGATTTTCCCATGTCGATTTGTTTTTTGTGCACAGAAAGTTGCGCAGATCCCAGCAAATTCTGGGTAAAGCATGTGGCTTGGTGCTCAGGGCAGGCAATGGGAATTCGTTGAGCCCAAAAGCTTCGGATTTGCAAATGACGGACATCCCTAATTGACATATTTTCATGTTCAATTCAGAAAAACCTGTGCAGAGCAATCCCATGGTTAAACTAAAATGGCTGCCGCTATATCAGACCTTGTACTGGTTTAGATATTGGCATTCTAGGCTCTCCCAACATCAAACACATAACAGTAGCAGTCCGGGTGCAGTGGGGTGATAATGTAGCAACAATGACGGCCACTCTCTTAGAGTCGCTAGCAACTCTGTCAACACCCCTCAATCTGCATCTCAGTGTTTAATAATAATAATAATAATAATAATAATAATAATACATTTATTTCTTACCCACCTCTCCCTCTGGATTGAGGTGGGGAACAACATTGAATACAAAATAGTATAAAATAAATAACTGATTAAAAACATGTAAAACTAATACATTATTAAAACAATCAAACATCTTAAAATTCAACTAAGTAGGCCTGCCGGAAGAGATCAGTCTTTATGGCTTTCTTAATTTCAGAGAGATTGTTAAGTTGACGAATCTCTCCCAGGCAGGCCATTCCACAGTCTGGGAGCGGTAGAAGACAAGGTCCTCTGGGTAACGGTTGTCAGCCTAGTTTTGGCTGACTGGAGTAAATTCTTCCCAGAGGACCTGAGTGTGCAGGGCCGATTGTACGGGGGGAGGCGATCCCGTAGGTAACCTGGACCCAAATCATGTAGGGCTTTAAAGGTAATAACCAACACTTTATACTTCGCCTGGAAACTAATTGGCAGCCGGTGAAGTGATTTTAAAATTGGTGTAATATGGTCACCTCTAGGTGTACCGGTGACCAACCTGGCTCATGATGCCTTCATGTTAGCCATGCATGGAAGCAGCATAATAAAAACACCATGATGACATCATCCATATTCCCTCCCGCACACAAAGCATAAGCGTGCTGCCTAGAAGAGTCCACTGTACTTCTAGTATAGCTAATGCCATAGCATTGTGTTAGGAGAGCAGCAACAAGCATCAGAGCTTCTCTCAGATAGGTGTTTGAATGACCTGGAAGTCCAAATAGTATCAGTTTGCAAATAATCACCCTTTTGCCAGGCCACATAAAGGAAAGGAGGATAGACATTCCAATAAAACAGTTGGCTGTTTCCATAGCTCAGTGACTAGGAGGAAGCCTGCAGGTAGAACCCATAGATCAGAGATGGGCAATTTGTGGCACTCCAGATGTTTTGGCCTACAACTCCCATCCACCCTAGCCAGTGTAGCCAATGGTGAAGGGCCATAGGAGTTGTAGGGCAAAACATCTGGAGGGCTAATGGTTGCCATAGGTGATGGGTCCTCCAGAGAAGGGTTTGAATCCCAGCGGCAACATTAATAACCTTGTATACAATTCCTGCTAAGCTAAAAAGATGACTTGAGTGGTTAAAGATGAGCCTGTCTCCTCACTTGTTGAAACTGGCTGATGCATTACCAGGAAGGTGAACGAGAACGTCACCATATAGAACTGGAGCAGGTGTCGGAGCGCGTGGTCAAAGAGAAAGAAGAGATGGACATTGTCTATGAGAGGAAGCTCCTGGAGCTGCGGCAGGAGATGGAAGCTGAGCTCGTCATGGCTAGAAATGCCAAACAAGAGGTGAAGTAGAGTTGGTGCTTTGCGCTCAAGATGGCCCACTGTATTTCCCTTTGAGAATATTACCTGTGACACTGGTATTCTATGCCATTTGATCACCATCTAATCCTTTTTTCTGATTTGTTTTATTTGACACTGCCCCTTTTTCACAAGCATATAGAAAAGGATGTCCAATATTCACGAACGCTGTGAAATCCCAGTAACTGCATACCTTTCAAGGTGGTCATCTTCTCCCTGTTTTCTTTAAAAAAAAAACACCACAAAACTTTCTACCACAAAACTTTCTACCTCACATATAGAACTTTTCCTTGCTCTGAATTTCTTTTCTTAGTGTAATAAAAGAAACTTTGTGTTGAGGCATTCAAAACTTGAGTGTGATCACAATAGAATTATGATAAAAAATAGTATGCCTAATGCACACCCATAATATTCAAAACATTACGGCTGCAGTCCTGTGCTCATGATAATTATTTTTAAAATATTTAACAGTTAACGTTTTAGCGTTTTCCATATTTTATATTGGGCTTGGTCTAATAGCTTTTTAAAAGATGTTTAAGAATTAATCTGCGACAGTTTGTCCAAGTATTAATAGATACGTGCTTATTCAACGCATTGCTGGAGCACTGATACTACATTGATCCAATCTGAATAATACCTGTTCATACAATATTCAGTGCTTTTGTTTTTACCCCGTCATACAAAAAACATAAAGCCTTACTGGGGTCGCCTGGAGCCAGTCTCTGTCTCTCTCAGCCATACCCTACTGGGAGGTACTGCACTGCAGTGGTTCTGCTCCTACTTGGGGAAGCTCCAGAAGGTGGTACTTGGGGAACATTGTTCAGCCCCGTGGACTCTCCAATATGGGGTCTCACAGGGATCAGTCTTGTCCCCCATGCTGTTTAACATTTACATGAAACCGTTGGGTGTGGTCATCCGGAGTATTGGAGTGTGTTGTCATCAGTACACTGATGACACACAACTCTATTTCTCCTCATCTTCATCAGGCGAGGCTGTGGATGTGCTGAACCAGTACCTGACTGCGACAATGGACTGGATGAGGGCTAACAAAATGAAACTCAATCCAGACAAGACTGAGATGCTATTAGTGGGTGGTTCTGCTGACTGGATGGAGGTTCTTCAACCTGTTCTGGATGGGGTTGCACTCCCCCTGAAGGAGCAAATTCGTAGCTTGAGGGTAGCTTGAGCCTCAAGTAACATCTCTGTTACTTGAGGCTCAGGTGGCCTTGGTGGCATGGAGTGCCTTCTACCAACTTTGGTTGGTGGCCCAGCTACGCCCCTATCTGGACAGGGATAACCTGGTTTCAGTTGTCTATGCAATCCATGCTCTATGTGGGGCTGCCTTTGAAGACGGTTCAGAAGCTGCAGCTTGTGCAAAATGCAGCGGCCAGATTGATAACAGAAACCAGAAGGTTCGAACATATAAGACCGATTCTGGCCCGCTTGCATTGGATGCCTGTATGTTTCTGAGCCTGATTCAAGGTGATGTTTTTAACCTATAAAGCCTTACATGGCTTGGGACCACAATACTTGATGGAACACCTCTACCAGAATGAACCTACCCGTACGCTACGATCAACATCTAAGGCCCTCCTCCGGGTGCCTACTCCGAGGGAAGCTCGGAGGATGGCAACAAGGGAGAGGGCCTTTTCAGTGGTGGCCCCCCAATTATGGAATAATCTCCCCGATGAGGCTTGCCTGGTGCCAACATTGTTATCTTTTCGGCACCAGGTCAAGACTTTCCTCTTCTCCCAGGTATTTAACAGTGTAAGTTGAGGGATTTGTTGTTGTTGTTCGACCCAGTATAGTTGTTTTAAATGGGTATTGTATTCATAATCTGTTTTTATGCTTTTTGTAGTTTTTAAATTTTGTATTTAGATTTTTTAATGTTCAATGTTTTTAATTTTTGTAAACTGTCCAGAGAGCTTCGACTATGGGCGGTCTATAAATGCAATAATAATAATAATAATAATAATAATAATAAATAATAATAATAATAATAATTTACAGGGCTGATGTGAGAATAAAATGGTCGATTTGTGAGGTATACTTGAAAGGATTTTCTCCTGTGTCACTCCCAAATGATTGGCCCCCACTCTCCTGGCTTTTAGAAAGGGTGTAAACACGTATCTTTATAACTTGAATTTATGTAGCTGTTTGAATCTCCTATTGTTTTAATTTTCTTGTTTTTTATTGTCTTAAGGCAGAGGTGGAAAACCTTGGGCCTGGTGGCCAAATCTGGCTCTTTTGGGTTCCCGATCTGGGGCCTCCAGGGCTGCCCAGATGGCCTGTAAGATGCTTCCATTTTATGTAAACAACCCTTGATTGGCTCAATCAGAGGTTGTGAGTGTGACATGTGAACCTGGACTGATGGATTGTCCAGGGGCTATAAAGAATTCAGCAGTCAACCCATGTTTTATTTAGTTAATCACTGGTTTGTTTAGCCCCTAAGCCATACCGCAGCCTGGTTTTGCAAGTCATGCTTGCAACCTCCAATCAGGCCGTTCAGAGGTTGTTCACAGAAAATGGAAGCAGCTCGTGCTCAACATGAATCCCAGAAAATCGTAGATGAATTAACAATTTGTCATGATGATGTACAAACTAGCCCGTTGATAGACACCAGTGATGATTCACAATGAAGTGGCAGTCTGTCTCTTTAAAGTGCTGCATGCTTTTGATGGGATTCCAAGTTCATTTCTGTTATCAGGTTGACATTCTCTGTTTCCTAATCTCTACATGTACAGATGCTGCTAGAAAAAGAGAGTGAGAGGAAATCCTTACTAGAGGAATTTCTCCAAACAAAGAAGGAACTAGCTAGTACTTGCCAGCAGTTGGAGTATCTCCATCAGGAAGCAAAGAAGTACCAAGAGAAGGAGCAGGTAGGAGAGTAGAAAAGATTATGAAGCCTACTGAGAATCCAGAACAAAGTAGTGAAATTAGATTTTGATGATTCAGTTGCCCCATTTTTGAAGAGGTGCTAGCAGAAAATCTTAAAAGTGTATTTCATTTGCATTGATCAAATTTCAGCTTGCATTTGGTAATGAAGGCTGCAATCCTATACACATCTCCTTGCGAGTAAGTCTCACTGAACTCAGTTGGACACTCGGTGCAATCCTATCTGTATCTCAGACTTTTATGAAATTTTAATACAAAAGTTTATCCAGATCGATTTAGGTAAAATAATAAATGGAGTTTCTTGGATGTGTTCTCTTTCTGCCTCCAAGTTTTCATCACTACTTAATATGAGGATGTTACATCCAAAAGCTATCTTCTTACTATTCTGTTTTTTATCACAGTATTGCACAGAAATTATGTCTTTTATTATATGGTCAACATGAGCCCCTGTTCCTTTTTAGAGTGCAGCCCTTAATTATGCCCTACGTTGTCCCCATTTTGGGACTAGGATTCAGCACCTTGGATAGCTCCTGTAGACATCTGGCTGGTTCTAACTAAAACCCAGAATGAAATCATCACTGTACCAAAACAGGAGCCACCAGCCTTCCCTGGCTGGCTCCAGCCTTTATTTCTGATGCTAGTTTGCCAGCTATCAGAGGACTTGTCCTTTCACACCCTCTGTTCTCTTGTCTACAGGCTGTTGGCACATGGTCAGAGAATTGTCGACTCTATAAAAGTGTTGGTATCTGTACGTTATGGTCTTGGGGTGTTTTTACTACCCCATGACCATAACAGAGTGGTAAGGTTGCACCAGCCTGCCTCATTGATTTTGGTGCTCATCTTAGGAACATAGGAAGCTGCCTTATACTGAGCCAGACCATTGGTCCATCTAGCTCAGACTGGCAGCAGCTCTCCAGAGTTCCAGGTAGGGGGTTTTCCTGCCCCACCTGGATAAGCTGGGGATCGAACCTGGGACCTTCTGCAAAGCAGGTACTCTATCACTCTGAGCTATGCTCCTCCCCCCCCCCCCCCCCCCGATTGGACTAGGGACATTCAGGCATCTTTGTCTTGTAAATGTGCAATTGTTCTTTAGCCAATTTCTTATCACACATGGTTTTCTGCTAGCCTAGAAGCAGAAACTGGGATCAGGCTTAGTTCTGCAAGTATCTCATAGCCAATGTTATTGCATAAGATATGGAAGCTGTGTGCTGGAATAAATGTCGCACTGCTTCTTTCCCTGTGGCAGAGTCTCTTTCAAATGATCTATACATTCATGCACAATCACACACTAATATTGCAATAGTTTGAAGGAGAATGTATAGAAAAGAGTGAAAGACCTAAGATAATGCCTAAAGGCAGATGTATGGATAAACATAGGAAGAGCTGTGCTGGATCAGACCAAAGGCTGATCTAATGTAGCATTCTGTTCCAAGAGGTGCTAATGGGAAGCCAAGAAGCAAGGATAAGCCCCCTCCTGCTGGTGTTCCCTAGCAACTTGTATTCTTGTCTGGACAAGATGTGTCCATTTTCTGAAGGAAGACTTCTCTCTCTAATAGCTTCCACGGCACTGCTCATTAACCATGCTGGTGACCTCTTGGACTTTATGCTACTTTTCCTGACCTGTAGTATGACATTCTAGTCGAATGTTTGTTATTGTGGTTTTGAGCATTCTGGAGAGTTTTGATCTCCTGTAGATTTTCCTTTTCAACTTCATTTTTATCAGTCCCCTCATTTTAGAGAAGTTTTCTCTTTTGTATTCAAATGTGACCATGTTGGACTGACTTGACAATTTCCCACTTAGATATCAATTACATTTAGTAGCACTGCGGTCACTATTTCCGATCAGATCAGCAGCTCTCTCATCTTGCATTAAGCTTTGGGCGCCGCTAAATTCAGTTCAAGATCCACCTGCCTTCTGATCGGTCCCATGATCAACTGTTCTAAGAAACAGTCACTTAGGTATCTAGACACTTTACCTCTTTGCCATTATCAGAATATGCATCTATCCAGTCTGTATAAGGGCAACTAAAGTCACATGTTACTACCACACTTTCTCCTTTGGATGCCTCCCTGATTTCATTCACCAACCCAAGATCACCGTGAGCATTTTGTTCAGGGAACAATAGCATGTCCTCGGTACTAAATTATTTTTAGGGCTTGGTGTTGTCACCCACAGTGATTCTGCGGAGGAGTCTGCCCTTTTTGAGATTTCAATTTGCTTGACGCTATGCTCTTCGATGTACAGAGTGATGTGGTCCCCAGTATGCCCTTTCTTGGTCTCCTTGTACAGTTTGTATCCAGAGATGACTGTATCCCACTAGTTCTCTCCATTTCGCCATTATGCCCACTACATTTATGTTCTCTTTAGAGTGATGGATGCACTAGATAGATAGATAGATAGATAGATAGATAGATAGATAGATAAATAGATAAATAAACAAACACAAGGCCTAATATAAGAAGGGCATAACGCAAATCTAACACATTATAGAAACAAATGTATTGCTAAAGAAAAGTATGGATATATAATGAAAATATAGTGAAGAGGTACCTGAAGCCTAAGAAATTCACTATTTTTCTTTTTTCTTTTTTTGCAGGATACTGTACAAGGTCTGGAAGCTGAGCTGAAGGATGCCCAGAGCACGGTGGAAACACTGGAAAAGAAGTACAGGGAGGAAATAAAATCTCTCAAAGAAGAAATCAACTTTCTCCTTCAGCAACAAGACAATTTGCAAAGTCAGGTGATTTGGCTTAAAACTACCATACCAGTAATGAAATTATCTCCTGGTCTTTTGTCTAGGGCCAGATATGTGGCTTTTTACAAACTGCCTGATCAAGTAGTAATGGGAATTTATTTGTGGACTAAAACTGTGCAGTGGGAAGTTTTCCCAAACCGTTGTGGAAAAATACTCTATGTATTCGGAAACCAAAAGGCCATTATATGAAACAGTTTTGGAAAAGGGTTTATGCAATATTTTAAGGAAAGCCAGATGTTTGGTGCTGTATGCTGGAAAATATCTCCCCTTTCACCAAGCTTCTTTTCCTCTGTTTTACTCAAATGGGGGCAATTCTAACATGATCAGGTAAGCAAAATGACCCTGCATCCTCCAGAGATTTCCAGCTGGCGTGATACTGTGTGTCTTGCAATGCGTTCTTTGAATCTCTACACTCACCTCCCCGCATGTACGTAACCTTGGCCTCTCTGCTGTTTTCCTGCCCATTTCCAGGTACAAGAGTTGGAGTCCCAGCTACTGACAGCTAAAGATTCTTGCCAGCTGATTAGCCAGGAGGCACAGCAGCGGTTAAGAGAGGTGCAAGAACTGTCAAAACAGAAGGTGCTGGAAGTGACACACCTCCAGAAGGTGCTGGAAGCAGAGAGGAAGCAGCGTGAGGAGATGGTCCAGCAGAACATGGAGTTGCAGAGCCAGAATGAAGAGATGGTGCTCAGGAACGCAGAACTGCGTGCTCTGCAGCAAAGTCAATGGGAGGAAGAAAAACACTTGAACAGAGAACTGCAGAGAATGCAGGAAGAGGTGGAGCACAAGCGTGCCACGCTTCAAGTTCTGGAGAGGGAGCGGAGTCGGTGGGACAAGGCAGAGCGTCAGAATTCAGAGCGACATTCAGCACTCCAGAGACTGTGGGAAGAGGCAGAACGTCAAAACAAACAGCTGCAAAATCAAACCAGGGAGGCAGAGCTGCAGAATGGAGAGCTGCGGCACCAGAAAGAGGAGGCAGAGCGTCAGAATGCCCAACTGAAGAGGCAGCAAGAAGAGGTGGCGCGTGAGAGCGCAGAGCTTCAGAGCCGTTGGGAGGAGGCGCAACGACGCTCCTCTGAATTGCAGAGCTGGAAGGAGCAAGCCGAACATCAGAATGCCGAATTGCAGGCCCTTTTCCGTAGCCAACGAGAGGAGTTGGAAAGTCGGAACGTGGCGCTGCAGACAAAGTGGGAGGAAGTGGAACGTCAGAACACGGTGCTGCAGAAGCTGAAGGAAGAGCAGAGCCAGTGGAAGGAGATGGAATGTCAGAATGCAGAGCTGAAGGCAGCATTGCAGGCTCTGGAGCAGGAAAGAGCTCGGTGAGCACAATGCCGGGTATTCTTCCCCCCCCCCCCCCCAAAGGTCTGTGATCCAAACAAGTATGCAGGGAGGCAGAAATTTCCAAAATGTTTACTTGTAGAAACCTTCTCCTGGAGGATGCTCTTTGCTCCAGATCACTTGATTTGGGATTTTGTAGCACTGAAAGGGTCTCCCGCTGTACTCCTTCCAGAGTGCTTTGTCTATAGATTCTCTGATTCTTCTGACCAGTCTGCAAAAGATCCCTTCAGAGATGCATCTGCCAGACAGTGACTGCACCAGCTTTCCTCCAAGTGTCTTTTGAAGGCTTGCTATATTTTCCCACAAGCTTCTAGAATGGAGACCCAGATTTTTCATGTCTCCTCAGAGGTCATCTTTGGTTGTTTAAGCTGCCACACTGTGTCTCTCTCCCCCCCCCCCCCCCCACATACAATTTCTAAGTGAACGTCTGCTTTTGGCAACCCCATTGCACTTGATGCCATCATTTTGTCAGATGTACAAAATTATGTATGGTGTGGAGAATGTGGGTAGGAGGACATTTCCCCCCTCTCTCATAATACTGAAATCCGGGGTCATCCCATGAAGCTGATTGGTGGGAGATTCAGGACAGATAAAAGGAAGTAGTTCTTCACACAGCACATAATTAAACTATGGAATTTGCTACCACAAGATGTAGTGATGGCCACCAATTTGGATGGCTTTAAAAAAGAGTTAGACAAATTCCTGGAGGAGAAGGCTATCAATGGCTACTAGTCCTGATAGCTATGTGCTACCACTAGTATCAGAGGCAGTAAGCCTAAGAACATGGACAGGAGAGTGCTGTTGCACTTGTGTCCTGCTTGTGGGTTCCCGGTCGACAGCTTGTTGGCCACTGTGTGAACAGAATGCTGGACTAGATGGACCCGTGGTCTGATCCAGCTCTTCTTATTTTCTTAAGTTCCTTGTGTAATTGCCACATCTTTTCCACCTATGTTAGTACGCTGTCTGTATGCCATAACTGAGACCTTGGGATGTTACTTCGCGGTCCAATTGAAGACCTGCTTTTTTTCTGTTTCAGCATGGCTGCATCATTGGAGGAGAAGGAGATCAGGTTTAAGAACCTGCAGCAGAGTGATGGTGCTCACCAGACTGAAATTGCCAAACTGCGTACTGCCCTGCAGCTAGCAGAGCAGCTGCTTGCTGAGCAGAGAAAAGAGGTTCAGGAGCTCAATAGCCAGGTATTGCTCACAAAGAATCAACACGGGGTGCAATGCCCTTTTTTATTTCTCTACCCTACTGCCTGCCCCCCTCTGCTTCACGTAGCACTTTTATCATGAAATCCTCCCCAACGTATTTTGTTCTCCATAATACATTGGACTCTTCCCCCTCCCTTTTCCTTTTTTGCACTGTGTGATTAAAACTGGTCTTGCTTGTGTCTCTTGCTTTTCACTGTAAATCAGGGGTGTTGAATCCCGTTCACCTCAAGGGCCAAATTCCATTTCAAAGAAATTCTTGGGGGCTGCATTCCTGTGGTGGGCAGGGGCTGAAGGCAAACAGGGTGGGGCCAAAACACCAAAAATATCAACCTATTTTAGCTTAAAGCTTTTACTGGCAGTAGCTAAGCCTTAAAATAGGCATTCCAACATATTAGAATGGGGGGAAACTGTGCCAGAACCGGGAGGCCCCCAAACAATTGGCAGTTGGGGGAAAGGGGGTCCTTGTGGGGAACCCCAGAGGGCCAGATTGGGACCCAAGGTGGGCTGGACTTGGCTCCCCCAGGTGGGCTGGACTTGGTCCACAGGCCTGAGGTTCAACACCATTGCTATGGATGCTGAATCCAAGTGAGGGAGGAAGCCAGCTGCTTGATCGCTTTTTGTTGATACCACGTCATTGCTTAGTTGTGGTGTCATGCTTTCTGTTCTTTCCCAGCCCACTGTTTTATTTATAAAAACAGCAAAACCATATATGGTACAATAACATGTAAATAGCGGATCCATTTGTGTTCATAGTAGGATATTTATTTACAATATTTATATACTGCTGCCCATTCAAGAACTTCTGAGCAGTGGACAAATTGAATAAAAGAATAAAACATTAAAAACATGTTAAAAGTACACTTAAAAGAAACAAAGTGCAATAAAACTGCACCTGGTCATTAGGGGAAGGCTCCCAGGAATGACGTTTTCAGGAGGCGCCGGAAGGAATACAAAGTTGGCACCTGCCTGACCTCCAGAAGCAGAGAAATCCACAGGATGGGGGCCACCATACTGAAGGCTGCTCCCCTGGTGGACTCCAATCGGACAGTAGGTCCATGTGGGACCACCAGGAGCATGCCCTCAGATGACCTCAGTGACTGGGCAGGTTGATAGGGGAGAAGGTGCTCTCTCAGCTATCCTGGTCCTAAGTTGTTTAGGGTTTTGTACACTAGTACAAGAACCTGAAAACTGGCCCAGTAGTGAATAGGCAGCCAGTGCAGCTCCCTCAGCAAAGGAGTTCCATGCTGGAAAGGGGCAGCTCCGGACAACAGCCGAGTGCTGCAGTCTGCACTAGCTCCAGCTTCCGGAGCAGCTTTAAGGGCAGCCCCATATAGAGCACATTGCAGTAATCCAAACTTGAGGTTACTAATGCCTGTACCACTGTGGCCAAGCTGTCCCTGTCCAGGAGTGGCCATAGCTGGCAAACCAGGTGAAGCTGTTTAAAGGCACTCTGAGCCGCCGTGGCCACTTCAGCTTCCAGAGACGGATCTAAGAGTACCCCCAAACTACCAACCTGATCTTTCAGAAGGAGTGCAACCCCATCCAGAACAGGCAATGAGCCTATCTCCCAGACTTGGGAACCATTCAACCACAGGACTTCCGTCTTGCCATGATTCAGTTTCAGTTTATGATGCCCAGTCCTTTTAATAAAGACATTCATTTAGTTTTTTCCTTGCAACATCCAGTTTGTCTCTCCTTTTGCTTACAGTTCCCCCGCCCTCCATTCCTGTATCCTTACTAGCTATATTCTTTCCCCACAGATGCAGTCCCTCAAGCAGGTGATGGCAGAGAAGGAGGCAGCCTCGGTAACTCACACGGAGCAGCTCACCCAGGACTTGGAAGAATCCTGTGCTAGTGAGCGGCGTGTGAAGGACTCTGTACAGAGGCTGGAGGCTGAAGTGTCTCAGTTGCGCCTGAGCCTGTGCAACACAGAGAGTCGGGCTGACGCATTGGCGTCGGAATGTCAGCGCACTCGTTTGGCCCGTTGGGAAGCGCAGTCCCAGCTGACCAAGTTACACTCCGTTCTACAGTACATGCTGTGTAACAGCCCTGAAGCAAAGTTGGAGCACAGAGGGCAAGGAGACACCAACGTTTGGAGTTCATTGTCCTTTAGCACAGGTGAGTCTGAGAAGCAAGTGGGCCTGCGTTATGCCCTTCACAAGTAGATTGTTGGTTATGTGCAAGAGCCGGAATCCTGCAATAGGGGAACTAGAAGTTTTGCTCCTAGGCACTTCTTTTCTATTCCGATCTATTGAAATGGCACACAGCCTTTCACCCTCATCCATGAAGGGACAGCAAGATTCCCTAAAGTTAACATGGTGGAAGACACCATTGTTCTGTTCTATAGCTCCGTTCATGCGCAAAGCAGTGGCTACTTCAGCATTCTTCACCAGTACTCTCACTGCGGAGAGTTGTACGTGGGCTACAATCAAACGCCTTTACCAGACATTACATATCAGATATTTGTGCATCCACAGAGCCTGACTTTGGGAGGAGGGTGTTACAGCTTGTTCTCTCCCAGTCATAGTCTTGGCCACTGTTTTCCTTTTTCCCCACTCTAGGCATCAGGTTAGCTAAGGTACATCCCACCATTGGATGCCTCCCTGATGCCAAACAGAAAAAGGAACATTGGGCACTTACCGTGAAGATTCTTTCTGGTTTGGTATGATGGAGACATCCCATCATCATCATCTTTATTTGTATCCCACCTTTTGCCCAATACTGAGAGGTGGCTGAGTTATACACGGCCAAGCCAAACTCAAGTCTTTCTCAACTTTTCACTCCAACTTGTGCCAGGTCCATGTCTTATGGGGGAGGGGAAAGTTCCTGTGTTCTCTCTTTTTTCCTGTCTCTCACCACAGTGAAGGACTCCTCCAGTTAGGCTCTGTCTCAAGCTCAGGCACAAATGGAACTGGGGATGGGGGTCTGCTGTCACTGAGCTTAGAATAAAAATCTCAGAGCATGTTCTGGAGGCACATGAGGCAGCCACTGGGTCTGGGTCTGGCCAGTGCATGGAGGGGAGACCATGTGGGAACCACATGTAGCCTCCTTGAGTTCCGTAATGGAAGAAACGTGGGGTGTAAATGTAATAAATACAAATAGAACAAAAATCTAGGTTGCAGATCCTTGCTTTTCCTGTGCAGTAGGGGAAATTAATCCACTATTGGATGCCTCCATCACACCAAACCAGAAGGAACCTTCATGCTAAATGTCCAGTGTTCCATTCTGCTCTAGTTTACTTGTATGTGAGTAGAACCCCCTGTACAGTTGGGGACCCTTATAAAACAGGATCACATGGAGAGTAAACACGAATAGAACCCTCTTTCTGATATTGCTGCTCAACCCAGCAAGGGTGGAAATGTTGGACACAGCACAGGTGTATATAAACTGCTGGTCAAGCAGCCCTTGCAAACATGTGGCACATGTCAAGTCATTGGCTGACTCAGATATACAGGGTGGAATTGATCTTTCCTGAAACTGTTAATTGGAAGAGGAAAGACTAGAAGACTGTTGGGTGGATGCAGAGCCAACTGTTAGTACAAAGAGTTGTATCCAGTGCACATTCATTTGGATGAAGGATGGTTTAGAGTTTTTTTAAAGTAAGTAAATACATAAAAGCAGAAAGACAAGGTTGGGGTGGCGAATTTGGTGAAATATTTACAATGCGTAGTAGGGATGGGGTGGGAACATAATAACTTATACATGGAATGTTACTTAAGATTAGGCTGACCAGATAAAATCCAGGTCAGGGCTCATGTAATTTTAACAGTTAACAGGGAATTTCAGCCAGTGTCATTTGTATGCAGTTAGTTCCTGGTGAAATTCCCTCTTCATCACAACAGTTAAAGGTGCAGGCACTATACTAGAGTGACCATATACAAAAGAAGGCAGGGCCCCTGCAACTTTAACTGTTGTGATGAAGAGAGAATTTCACCAGGAACTAATTGCATACAAATGACACTGGCTGAAATTCCCTTTTCTCTACAACTGTTAAAGTTACAAGAGCCCTGACCTGGATTTTATCTGGTCAGCCTACTTAAGATAAAACATGGGGCTGTATCTTTTTGAGAGTAGAACCATTGAAATGAATGGGACTTACGTTAGACAAACATTGGATGGAACCCATTGGATACAACCCATATATAGCTACAAACATTTGCTATTGGGATCTTGGATTATTGTTGCCTGTGGGGAAGCACTGACATCTTGTGGATTGTGTGGCTAATGCGCTGGCTGGAATGATGAAATGATTACTTTGCAGGTGATTCAGGGCCAAAGTAGATGTTACATATCTTTAACAGTTGTGATGAAGAGGGAATTTCAGCAGGGGTCATTTGTATGCATGCAGCACCTGGTGAAATTCCCTCTTCATTACAACAGTTAAAGCTGCAGGAGTCCTGCCTAATGTGACCAGCTACAAATGACACCTGCTGAAATTCCCTTTTCAGTACAACTGTTAAAGATGCAGGTACCCTGTTCTCCTTTCCACATGATCATTCTATGTTACAAGAGTTAGGGAACTGTTGCCGTGCTGTGTTTCTTTGTTCTTGGAACGTCACGTATGGCATGACGTCCATCTCACCTTGTGTTAGATGAGCAAAGCAACGTGGAGCAGGAGCAGCTCTATTTCTCTTACAGCATCTAGTCTGGCCTTCAGTGAACGTCTCTTCCAGATCTTCCTTGTTTCTTTCCTATCAATGACCCTTTGGCTAGATGCTCTTACAGAGGAGGCTTATTTTTTCCAGAACAGGATAACGTGATGGGACTGGCTCTGTCTCAGCTCAAGGACTTTCCCACAGTGGAGAGAGTGGCAGAAGCTATTCAGGACCTGCGGCAGGATCTGTGGCAGGCTCGCCTAGAACGGGTAACTCTTCCCCACTTTTTTCTTCTTTGAATAAGCATGGCCACTGTCCTCTCTGGGCATCTAAGTTGCTCCCAATTCTAGATGTTTAAATGGGAAGCCAGCAAGGTTTTCAAGCACACAGAAGTCAAAACGAAATTAAAGGCGGTTAGGAAGGCTCAGCCACACTCAGTTGCTGGCAACCCTATGTATTAGAGGAGTGGGCAACTTGTGGCCGTTCTGCTGTTTTGACCTACAATACCCATCACCCCTTGCCAACATAGCCAATGGCGAGGGATGATGGGAGTTGTGTGGCCATTTTTGAGAAGAAAACCCAACTGACAAGAAAAGCGCTAAACACCTACTCCAACCCGCCCCCCACTACCTCCGCTCAGTATTGCAGCCTCAAGCAACTCCTTTCTGTTTTAAAAACATGCTGGAGACCCTTTACACAGAGAACTCTGTCTATTATGTAGTTTGGCCCTGAGAAAATGGATTTGTTGTTTCATTGTCCCACGAGCTCGCTGGTCCTTCCGCCTTTTTTAAAAAATAGTGCTCTCCATTGGACATCTATAGCATGCATTGTAGCCCTTGCTTTTATCGCAGGATGAGATGAGGAAGAATTCTGAGAAACTGAAGCAAGAACTCGTCGAAAATGAAGCAGAAAGGGACCGTCTCAGTGCCAAAGCCCAAGAATTGCAAAAGTGGCTGAACCAAAGCCTGGAAGGTACAAATAGGATAGCCATGAACCTTGCTATGCCAGGTTTAGTGGAGCTTTGAGACAAATTAGGCGGCAAGTATTGAGTGTACTATAAGGGGCAACAAACCAGGAATCCAGCAGGGGCAGGAGACTGATTGGTTAAAACCAGACATTTGTGATGAATTTTCGAGAAAAACAGTTCCAAAAGATAGTTTCAATTGCTGGAGCCAGTAGCTCATTTTGGAGCCATTTTTCTCTAGACGTTATTGTAGATGTCCGGTTTTCTTTTTCTACTGTAGAAGAGTCCAGTGCTCAAAATGTGTTGGAATTGAGATTTGTTTTTAATTTGGATTAATGAGGGTGCAATCTTATGCATGTTTAAACAGAAAAAAGTCCTACTGAGAACATTTTAGTCTGTCTAAACATGCATAGGATTGCACATGTGAAATTGTTTATTTGTTCCTGTCTTAGTAGTGATATCTCTCTGGTATGTGTGCTAACATATATGGAGGAAAGCACATGCAGGAGGGAAGGTAGGTGTAGGAATATGCAGGTGGCAGACTGGACCACAACAGAGAATTGGGGCCAAGAGCCAGGCTGGAATAGGAGGAAATGCAAAAACTAAAAACGCAAGCCAAGTGTTAGGAAGTAGAAGGAAGCCATCTGGCAAATCACAAGGAATCCGATACTTGGTAGCCACGAAAGATTAAGCAGAGCACTTTTTAGGAAAAGAGGCATAAGTGCAGGCACAGGATACAAGGAGTATCTGTGGCCACTGCTACTGCTCAGGGAACAGTTTGTATGTTTGAGCCCTAATAATCCTGACAACGAGGTCTCAACTGTAATGCGGCATGTACACCATAGAAAAAGTTGAGTCAGAAGCTTACTGTTCTTAAAGCTGCATGAGTATGATATGTAATTGTAGATGTCTTATTTGCGAAGGGAGCTGCAATTAATTTATTCTCACACGTTGCTTTAGCTGCCCTGTAGAATGGCATCAGTCAGACATCATGCTAAACCATGGTGAAAGGTGCTGAACTTATGGTTTGTGATGTCTGAATTGATAAACCACAGTTTACAATCAGCTGGCAAAGCAGAATCAGTAACCATAGTTTGAAGTAGGTTTGCAAACTATGGTTTGGCATAATATTTTCACATTAGAAATTGGTTACAGCCAAAGCTTTCCCTCTGGAAACCCCTGCACACAGAGATAGGAGTGCAGCACACACTCAAAACAAAAGCAGAAAAGCAGCTCTAATCATATTTATTTCTGATTTTTTTTGGTTTGGAAACTTAACCTATGCTTTGGATTTTAAACTATAGTTAGTTCAAACCATAGTTTGGCATGGTATCTGAGGTGAGTCAACGGCATATAAACATACACATCTTGCAACAATGTTGAAAATTGAGAACTGGATTCTTGTGTTCTGAAGCATTTCTTGCACTCTGATTCACTGAATCCTTTGGGAAAGTAGTTCTCTTTGTGGTCGCTTAATTACCACTTCACTTCTTGTGCCTTACGTTGACTTATCAGTAAATTGCCTGCTAGTTATAATTTCTCCTTTTATATTTAATCCGATCTCTGCCTTTCTTTAAATTGCCAGTTCCATGCATAGGCCTTGAAAATATCCACTCTACCTTCTCATTATAAGAAAAAAAAGTCATCTTTCTTTCTTTCTTTCCTTCCTTCTTTCCTTCATGTCAGAAAAGAATGTGGCAGAAGGCAAACGGGGCTCCTTAGAGTCTGCCTTGAAGGCAGAGGTCATTGCCTTCAAAGAAGAGAATGTGACTTTGCGGGGGAAGATGACCACTTTGGAGAAGACTCTTGAAAGTACAGAGAAACAAAGGAAGGATGTATTGGTGAGGCCAATAGCAAGAAATTGGACTGGCCCTTTAGAATATCCGATGGAGAACACTACAGTCCTGGTTGTTACGTGGCATCCAGTTAGGGACTTTATTTATTTATTTGCAGAATTACTAAATTCTAAAAAAGTGTTTATTTAGTCCATAGGGCAGGGGTGCGCAGCCTGAGAGCCAAATTCAGTTTCAAGTGGTGGGTGGGGCCAAAGGCAAACAGGGTGGGGCCAAAATTGCCAGCATATTTTAGCTCAAAGCTCTTACTGCCATTAACTAAAGAGAAGCATTTCAGGGATTTAGCATGGTGGGAGGGGAGGATGGTCAAAAGCCAGAAACCACCAAACAATTGGCAGGTGGGGAATTGACCTGGGGGTTTGAGGGTCGACACCCCTGCCATAGATTTTTTTTGCATATTGGTATATAATAGGCACATAATTTATATCCCACACTTTCAACATAAATTTATGATCCTAGTGTAGCTAACAAAGCATTAAGAAACAATAAATGCAATTAAACGTGAGAAGAGAGCAATCCTGAGGCAGAATCTTGGGGGTCATAGGACACTTCAGATTCCTGAATCAGAGGTCGGAGACAGCACTCCCACCTCAGACCCAGGAGTCTGAGCTCCCCCCCCCCCCCCCCCCCCGTAGCCGGCACAGAGAGAACTATGCTGGCTACCACTCTGAGGTAGCACAGGTGACCTGGTAGGGAAGGGGAAGGGGCAGTTCTGTGGGTAGGGTGGGTTGGGGAGGGGACTGGGAAAGCGGGGATGCAAGCCATCGCCAGACTCCCCTGGCCTCCATCCCTCTGCCTCCACAGAGCCCTCGAAAACAGAGTGGGGAGAATCCCACTCTGCACCAGATTCCCATCAGCCTCTGAGTTCAGAGGCTGATGGGAATCCTGATAGGATTGTTCCATAAACTAGAACAGCAACAGTCCATTCTCCAGTCATCACCAGCTGCGCTTCCCATTATCATCAGATAATGATCTCAGTGGACAAGCAGATTGATGTGAGAGAAAGCAGTCCAAAAAGTTAATAATAAGAAGAATAAGTATGCTAGTGAAGTGGTTGATGTCAGATGTTCAGGCTGCCATAAATCTCACTAGATGACCTTGAGCCAGTCATTGGCTCTGAGTCTTACCTACATTATAGGGTTGTTGTGAGAATAAGGTAGGGGGTTGGGAAGAACCATGTATACCACACTGAGTTCCTTGGAGGAAAGGTAAGATATAAATGCAATAAATAAGTAAAAGATGGGCATCTAGAGGAGATTAAAAATAGGGAATGTACTCTTGTATGTAGTGAGTTGTTATTACAAATTTATCTTGTTTGTGTGAAAGCAGCCCAAGGTTAGCACCTATCTCAAGGTCATCAAGGCGGGATCCTGCCACTTACATCATTTCATGCTTCCTGCTTGCATGGGGACACTAGATAGGTTTTGATTAGTGATTGAAGGGGCAGTTCTGTGGGTGGGGTGGGGAGGGGACTGGGAAAGTGGCAATCAGAAATACTAATGAAGGCTACAAAGAAGAAACTACTGGCAAAAATAGTCAAATTCAAACAAGCATCACAGTGCCAGAGAGTTCTATTATTCTAATAAATTATATAAATTCTTAAGAGTAATAAAAGGGAATTGCTTGCTCCATCTATTTCTCTGTCCTGGTTCAAAAAGTCTTTTCATCCAGAAAAAATATTGGTTGCCCTCTAATGAACATTTCAGAAGATATGACCAGATAATTTGTCTATGTTTGGCAGTGATAATTGCTTTCACAGCCATTTTAGTTAAAAAAGAATGGTGACCAGTTTGTTTTTATGCAATGCTTATATCTGAAATAATTCTGTTTCCTATAAATAAATATGTGGAATAGTTAAGGAGGAAAAAGTAGAGATGGTTTGGTGAACATCAGGAGCTGCTTAGAAGTCAATTGCAGTCCACTTCTGCACATGGCAATTATGGAGACTAAATTTTTGAGTAATTGCTTTTTTGTTTCAGAATGAACGGGACACACTACAAATGGCTAAGGAAAAGGTGGCACGGGAGCTGAACATTTTTCGGGAATCCATGAGAACTTCTGAGATTCGTGCAAATGCCATGGAAAAGATGAATCAGTCCCTGGAGCAAGAGCTTCAAACAACTCTCTCAACACTCAGAATTAAACACAATGAAGTAGAGACTTTGCAACAAGAAGCAGGCGTGGGAAGAGCTTTACAAGAAAACCTGGACTGTCTAACTGCTACGCTAGGAAAGAGAGAGGAAGAAATAAGATCCCAGCTACAACAAATTACAGATCTGGAGAGGCACAGAGATGTGCAAAATGCTTCCGTAGAACGTCTCACTAAAGATCTAGAAAAGCAAGGTCAAGAAACTGAATCTCAGAAAAGACAAATAGAAGAACTGGGAAAGGAGAATGAAATGAAGAAGGCTGTTCTAGAAAAACTAAATCTAGATCTGGAAGAGATGCTTCAAGCTATGAAATCTCAAGAAGAAAAGATCCAAAAACTGGAGGAGCTGACGCAAAACCAGAGAACTATCATGGAAAGTCTGACTGTGAATCTAGAGGAAAAAATGAAGGAAACTCAAGTCAAGGAGGAAAAAATCCAGTTTCTGGAAGTGAATGAGTCATCACAAATTGGGGCTTTGCTGAAAGATCTTGGTGACTTGAAAATAAGGCTGAGTGAAAAAGATTGGGAACTTGCATCTCAAAGGCAGCTACTTCAAGAACGGGAAGAGCAGGGGGGGAAACGTGAAAAGTCTCTTCACACAAGCCTAGAACACATGAAAGCCATTCTGCGGGACAAAGAAAGGGAGGTGGAATCTCAGGGGGAACAAATAGCGAATTTACAGCAGCGTGAGACTCAGAGGGAGGAGCATCTCCGTGAACTTCATGAGAAACTAAAACAGACTGCATTCACCCTGACCCAGAGAGATCAAGAGCTTGAATCACAAAAGCTGCAAGTAAGAGATATGGAAGGAGAAATGGAAACAGAGCTAAGGGCTCTTCGTGAACTTACAGCAACAACACAGCAATCTTTGAAGGAAAAGAATACAGAGCTGGAGTTCCAAACAAAACACAAAGAAGAAGTGGAGAGGCAGATAAGAGCTCTACTTGGAGATGTCCAATTTAGCACAGCAGTTCTAAAGGAGAGAGATGGTAGTGCAGAGTTTCAGAAAGAGCAAATAAAACCGCTCAAGGAAGAAAAACTTCAGGAAACCACGTTTAATATGTTGGAACAGCTCAAAGTGGTATTAAGGGGGAAGGAGCAAGACATTGTGTCCCTGAAAACACAGAAAGAAGAACACGAGGAAGAGAAAGAAAGGGTAGTGAGAGAAATGCAAACTAATCTTCAAGAAGCAAAACAAGCTTTGAGAAATGGAGAGAGGCAACTTGAGTCCTTAAAGGAGGAGAACCGCCAACTTCAGCAACAAGAGGAAAAAGCAATGGCACAGACAAAATCTGTCTTGGAGAAACTGGAATTCACCAGATCTTCTCTTCAAGACAGGGACAAGGAGACAGAATCATTACAAGGGCATATCAAGGAACTCTCAGGACAGAAGGAGGAGGAACAGAATAAGGTTGCAAGTCTACAACAGGATCTGGCTAGGATTAACGAATTACTGACAGAGAAGGAAGAAGAGCTTCTCAAGCAGGCAAAGCAGATTCGCTCATACGAGGTTAAAGTAGAAGCCACACTGGCAGAATTACAGGCATGCCAGAGTCAGGCAAGTCACTTGGAAGGAATAATTAAAAAGCGAGAACAAGAGAGCAAGGGAGACCTCCAAAAGCTCCAACGAAAACATGAGCAGGTAAAAGAGAATGAAAAACTTCCCATAGAAAAAGAGGGTTTTCTAGAAGAAGGCCATGAGAGAGAGATGAAAACTCAATCTGAGAGAGGGCAAAAGCAAATGGAAGATGAGATTAAGGTGCTTCAGGAGAACATACAGGATCTCCAGTATGTGCTGAAGAAAAAAGGCGAGGAGGCTGAACAGCTGGAAGAGAGAGTCAGAGGCAAAGAGAAGGAATTGTTAGCCTACAGTCAACAGGTGAAGGAAATAATTTCAGCTCTGCGGCTTCAAGGTGGTGAAGAGGGCAATTTACAGAGCCATGTACAACAACTTCTCATGTGGAAAGAAGAGAAGAGAGCCCAGAGCACGGCTCTTCAGGAAAAAGACCAGCGACTAGAATGGCAAAAAGAAAAAATTCAACACTTGGAAGATGAGAACAGAGGAACAAGACAGGAAGTTGATCGTGTGACAGCTGTTTTGAAGCAGACAGAGAGTGGAGAGATAGAATGGAGAGAGAGAGCTCAGAAGTTGGGTCTGTCTCTAGCCAAGAGTGAAGAGGCCCTGAGAGCTCTGACGGAGGAAATGGCTATTGTACAGAATATGGTTTCGGAAAGGGACAGGGACAGGGTTTACCTTCAGGTAAGCACTCTGGGATTCTGTTAGGTCATAGTAAGATTATACCTGTCCTGGTGTTGACCAGAAATATTCAATTTCATAGTGTGAAGCTGGTTTAAAATGGG
This sequence comes from Anniella stebbinsi, assembly GCA_029215795.1. NCBI lineage: Eukaryota > Metazoa > Chordata > Lepidosauria > Squamata > Anniellidae > Anniella > Anniella stebbinsi. The sequence continues at coordinate 40,382,648 of JARDYH010000004.1, read as the reverse complement.
GTTTATCTGGACTCTTGGATATGAATAATAAGATGAAGCAGGAGAGGAAGAAAACAACCTCAAGTGACTGTGAGCTTGACACTGTCATTTACACATTAACATATGCATAAAACTCTCCAGGGACATAGTCGTAACCTCTCTGTTTGTGGAGTTTTGGTGAACACTCTGGCACTTATGTGAGTGAATAGTACTGTTTGTTGTTCCACAGGAACAGTTGGACACGGCTTTCAGAGCTCTGGAGGAAGAGAGACATAGCACTAAAGCTCTGGCAAGTGAAGTGGACCTGCTATCCAGAGAAAATATGCCAGAGATAAGGCATCAAGAGGCCGGAGAGGTAAGATAAAGGCACACATGGGAAGGATACTAGAATACAGCACTGGCAATCTGTGATGTAGAAAGGGGAATTTTTGGGTTTGTCTTCCAAAGTCTAGCTTAGGGCAGCAATTGCCTGGTTCTAAAATTTCCTGCAGCAACTCTAGTGGAAACAGGGAAACTTCTTCAGAAAAAGGAAATACCTATGGAGCAAAATCTCAATTATTTCTGGTAGCTATCTTATTTTTTACTATTACATTTATATCCCACCTTTTTCTCTCCACGGAACCCAAGGTGGCATACATAAACCTCCTCCTCTCCATTTTATCCTCACAACAACAACCCTGTGAGGTGGGTTGGGCTGAGAAGTCTGTTACTGGCCCAAAGTCACCCAGTGGGTTTCCATGACTGAGTGGGGACTAGAATCTGGAGCTCCCCACTCCCAGGCCAACACTTTAGCCACTACACCACACTACACTACTGCTTCCAACCTCTTGTTTCCTCACCTTTTGTGGTCCCTGCTTACTCAGCACTGTTTTCTGCATCATGCAGGTTATGAGAAAAGAGGGAGAGCTGACATGGTTGGCTGAAAGAAGATGCTTGGACAGACGCCTCCAGCTTCTTCAGCAAGCTGTTGCCAGGCTGGAGAATGATAAATATGGTCTAGAGCAGCGCAATACCCGGCTTAGAGATGCACTGGAGCAGGTGAGTTTCCTTTTAAGGGAAACCCCTAAAAAAACCCAAAATCAGCATCATTTTCTTTTGTTTCCCATTCCTTAGTGTAGTCTCATCATACTTGTAATCACTTTGTTGTGCATCCTTGAAGGGCAGAACACAGCTGGCGAAGCATTGCTGGGAAGGCCCTGATGTGGAGTCACTTTGTTTTTCCTTTCTCCCTAATCTCTCCATCCTGCTATATACAAAATGTTCCTGCAAGCCAGCTAACGATTTCTCCATCCAACAACATTGTTGCAGTAATGATGTAGCAGAATTCATGTTGCCATATTCTATGTTCCATTGTATTATCCTATGACAAGCTATAATGTGTGTGTGCTCTACCGTGTGTGTAATCACGCTGTGTCCTCATGCACAGCAACCTTTTGCCCCGTGGACAGCATTGCTAGAGATCTATATAAACCAAGCTAACAAACAATAAACAAGCTTCCTGCATAGAACATCTCGGTGTGTGTGTCTTCACTCCTTCACATCCTTATAGGTAGTGACCCAATTGCACGATCAAAACAAGCCATCGTGTCTTATTTAATTACCAAGTGGCTTGTTTAAATTGGTAGTGCATGCTGGGTTCCAGTAGCCTAATTACCTGCCCGGATACTGCTTGTCATGTCATCTGAACCTGGGCGGCATAACTTGTTTGAGGGGAAAGCAAACCTCAAATAACCTATCGCCTTTTGTTCAGTGATTTGATTGTGCAAACTGCCCCACTGTAACAGTGCCTGTTCTCTGATTCTTCCAGTGCAAATTTGTCTTCCTTTACTGATTTCATGTGTTGGTCCTTTTTTTTTCTTTTGCTTTTCTGACATATTCTTTGTCTTCAGAGATTCAGTGATTTCCAGAACACCAGTGCCCTATTCAGCCTACTCTGCTCTGGTACTTGGAGTGGTTCACTTTCGCAGCTGGTAACACTCTTCTACTTCTCTCTTCTTGTCCTGAGCACCACTGTTATCATTTGTCCTATTGGTATTCTCTTCCCCCCCTCTTCTCTTGACTGCAGGTAGAACGTGAACGGAGGAGGCTGAAAAGGAGTTGTGGAGACTTTTCTCTGAGTTTTGGAGACTCTCAGGCTGACTCTGGCACACAAAAGATCCCATCCTTTGCCAAGGTCTGCATATTTGCATCTTCTGAAATCACTTAAACACAGCTATGATGTTTCTTCTTCGTTTTGGCCCTGAAGGCCACGTTGGGCAGAGCTAGGATGCTGCGCATGCGCACATGCACTCAAACACACACATGCACGCACGCATGCAAGCACACAAGCCTGGGGTTTATCTTGCTAGCACTCGTGCTAGCAAGAGAAACTCTTTCCTTATCTCCAGTTTCTCATCAGAGATAAAGAAAAGTTTCCCTTGCAGGAGCTAGCCATGGAAACCCCACAGTTTTCATAGCCAACACTATTGCTAGCAAAGGAATCCCTTCTCTTACCTCCAACCTCGCATCAGAGAGTGTTAGCCCAGGAAACCCCAAGCAGTGCCACTGTGGTATTTTTGGCGGTGGCAGCAGATGGGGGGAATGTTCTGGTGGGCTGCTTGTAGCCCATATTTTTTGCACCCTGTTCTAGATATTAGCATGCTGATATTACTAAATTGGATTTAGGGGACGTTCACAAATTGCAGTCTTGAGGTGTCCTTGAATAAATGGGAGGAAGATTTAAGCTATACAGATACTTTTCTCTTCCTAAATAGTGGGCTTCTTGAAAATAAGGCGTGATTGAATCTTATCTCACCCCATCCCTCTCTAGGAAGAAACCCAGATTCTCCATAAGCAGCTGGCAGAGTTACAAAAGCAGGTGAGTGGTTCACATCTGGAGCACATTGAAGCTCTTACAACTGTCTTCTGCTTCCTCCACCTCTAAAGAAATGCATCTCCATATTGGCTGAGCTCCTACAGAGCTTCACTGACAGTGCAATCCTATCTGTGTCTACTGGGAAGAAAATCCTGTGGGGTTCATTGGAACTTACTCCCATGTAAATGTATATAGGATTGCAGCCTGAGGCATTTTATAATTAATAGCTTCCAGGGAAGTCTTTAAAGGGGAGAGTTGTTCGCCTTTTAAAAACCAAAACCAAAAAATTTTTTAATATCTTATTGTCCGTCCTATACTTTTCAGTTCATGGTAGATCATGTCACCCTAGTTTTTTTCTTGACTGTTTCTGTATGTGTGCAAAATATTTATATGCAAGGGGAAAGCAAGTCTGTGGAGAGCATTTCAAGGACCATAGGATTTTTCAGATTCCCTCTCCTGAAGCCATAGGAGGTTTATGTCTGCTATTTCAGGACAAGTCTATTAAGAAAAGCATTGTTTATTTAAATTGTTTTTAGCTCTTTACATTGTTTGGATTTTTCTATGTTAAAAATTATAGACTATTTTTTATTATGTTGTATTTTGTATTTTTATGAATTGTTGTAAACTACTCAGAGAGCTTCAGCTATAGGGCAGTATAGAGATGATGATGATGATAATTATCTTCTACAACCTCAGAAGGGGGATTCCAAAATACGATCCCTCTCCATGCTTCCACACAGCAGCCATAGAAGGAGCTGCAGTGCTTCCATTCTGAGTTTGCAAAAGCGGCCTCGGAGAACCTCATCGAAGTCAGAAAGGAGGTGTTGAGGGGAGAGGAGAGGAAGGACAGGATGTGAAAAATCCTATGACCTCTCCAGCCCCAGCCCAGCCTCTGGGAGCTTAAAGGCCTGTCTAGAGGAAAACAAAAGGAGGACAGAGAGGTGACAATTGCCTCCATCACTCCTTCCATCCTACTGGCAGCAGTCCAACAGGGCTCTGGATATTCAGGAGCCTCCAGGTTTGTAGGCTTCCTTCTAATGGGAGCATAATCCATAGAATTGCAATCTAATTTACCGTGCAAACATTTGAAAGAGTTAGAAATGACAAATAATACACCTGGAAGATAGAGAACATACTTTATTTGAGTCTGAAGGTGTTCCTTGCTGAGAACCAGAAGCCTGAAAATAAGATCTTCAGAGAGACAGAGAAAATGCTGTTTCTTGATATTATCTTTTCCCTCTTTAGGTTTCTGTTCTACAAAAGCAGCTATCACTAGAACGGAAGCAGAAGCAGGATTATATTGACTCCTGTGCCAAGACAAACCGGGAGCTTTCAGGTTTACATCAAGAGCTCTCAGATTCTTTAGCTGCTGTGGCTAGGGAGCCCGAGGCTACTATTCTGGAATCAGAGACCCGGAAACTTGATGAAACCCTGAACCACAGCTTGGCATTGGCAGCAGCAGGCTGGGATGGCCTCTTGTCTGGAAAACACCCAATAAGCTCAACGCCCAAAACAGCCCAGCAAAAGGCCTCAAGGAGGTAGCAGGATCCAGAAGTGAGGCCACTAAATCTGCAATTAACAGCAGCTTTTTCAGTCAGTGTCAATTTCAACCATATTGAATTACAACTAGTGCTGTCTTTTTTAATGGTTTGTGTTCTGGAGCATTCCCCTCACTCAACTGGCCCTTGACTTCTAGAACCTGTCCTGCCAACTTTTAGCCTTTGGAATATAATTCCATGCTGTTCAGAACCAATTAAGATCATGTGAATACAAGCTGTGAAATAGCAACAGCAGCTGTTAGGTTGCATAGTAAATGGCTGAAGATGTGCATTGTGGAGGTTTTGTCACAGAAGAAAACTCTGAGCCAATGCATGAGAACCAAAGCAAAAGAGAACTGCTTATAACTATTGAATTTCTGGTGGGAAGAATATAAGTTCGTTACAGAACTTGAGTCCTGAGAGAGACTGAGCTCATTAAAATTATTTCTAGCCAGTTTTTTTGCATAGAGGCTCAGGACAGGAGGGAGAGGTCTCAACCGAAAGAGTTGAATTCCTTCATATTCTTATTGGGTAATAAGATATTCCTTTCAGTTCTGATGTCTCATCCTGTTCTAAAGTGCTGACCAGCAACTTACTGTAAAATGTCTCCAGAGTTATTTTTATAATATTTTTGTACTAAAAAGTTTTCTTATTATTTATAATAAATATATTTGTTTTAACTCTTCTCAATTTTTCAATTCCTGTCTTGTTAGCTTCTATTTAATTTAATTAGAAAGTTGAATGTTCTCTGTTGACTCTAGCCGTGACATCAGTATAAGAACACGCTCGAACATGCCTCTGCTGCAAAAGTAAAGATACCCCCCCCCCCCCCCCCGCTGAAGTAAGTCTTCTCTATAATAGATTTCCCCACATATCCTGGTGGCTACTCTGTCAAGTTCAGCTCTGAGTTTCCTCCATCTATGGCCAGTCAGATATATCCGTGAGCTGCTTATAAGCAGAGCACCTGTTATTCTTACTAAGCAGAAGTAAATGGTACATAGATGTTCAATTTTTTGCTATCATCACTATTATGTATTCCTTAAAGTCATTCAGTCTGGTTGTTATCAAAGGGAGTGTGTGTGTGTAAAACTTAAGAATGTGTCTTAGAATGTTTCCTTTAATCTCACAATGCTACCCCCTGTACTTTCAGAATAGCTGCAAGTCACAGTACTACATTTACTATCTGAACTGATGGGGGATGGAAGTGAGTACTACACAGGCAGTTTGTGTGCATGTCTGTGTATTTATATATGTATGCACTGGAGTCCAGATGTATCTACCCACTACTCAGAAATCTAATTTGTAGAGATGGTAGAAGAGAGCACTGAAACCTGAATAACTCTAGTGTACCTGTGTACACCAAGGTTCAGGCTGCCTCTACAAGAGGCATTTAAAGCTCTTTCAAGGCGCATTAAAAAATTTACCTCTACAAGAACGGAGCGCAAATCGGGCGTAGAGGCGCGTTTTCTCTCCGATTATGCGCATTATCGAATGCGCGTTAAATAGCGAGTTTTATTTTGCTCCGGCCGTTAAAGCGCATTTTGACTATGTGAACAAGCGATTCTCCGCATTAACTACTTGTAAAGCACATTTGAAACAACCGGTAAGGTCACCTGTTGAGTGCTCAATTACCTCCTGCATACAAGCATTTACGATAAAGCACTTCTGAGAAGATGTGCATAATCGGAGGAACAGGCGTCAAACGGAATCCATCTAGAGGGGGTCTCAGACTATCCATGGCAATTTGTGGTAATGGCTATACATTACATCTGGTATCAGAGTCAGTAATACCAGGTGCTGGGGAACCTGACTCCTCTCCTGCTTGTGGGCTTTCCAATGATATCTAGTTGGTCACTGTGGGAACAGAATGCTGGACTAGATAGGCCTTTGACCTGATCCAACATGGCTAGGAAATAGAATAAAAATAGTAGTATAAATGTTGCCATATCTTCCATATAGCAGATGAATCTTCTGGCCAAGTTTGTTCATTTTTAAAAAATCTGACAGGTAGTGACTAGGTGGAGTCAGTGGGATTGCTAAAGCACTATTTAATCATCCTGATTCTTGTACAAAAGGTTGGTACAGTATGGTAGATGTTGCTTAGTACACTAATAACACTGGACTATATGGTAGGGCCATCTGCCCTACCTCTAACCTGCACTGTTAACAACGGACTATATTGCAAGGTTGTTCTAAATTTAGCCCATGTAAAATAAGGATAACAACAGTGGCCAATATCACTGGATTGCCACAAACCACTCTCATTCACAATTAGCCATTATAATTAATAGCTTAAAAGCCTAGGAAAATAAAAAGGACTTCATCTGACACCAAAAAGTGCTAGGAGAGCCTCTCTGAGGAGGCCATTCCAATACCAGGGGGGCACCATTGAAAAGTCCTGCTTCTTAGGAACAACCTGCCACACCGCTAGGTTGGAGAAGGCTATTTATTGTCCTAGCACACCTGCGCTAAAATCCAGGCTATCGTCATTGTTTTCCAAAGGTAACTCTCGCTTCCTCTCTGCGCGACAAAAAAAAGTCTCCTTGAACCCGGAAATTGGCTCTTGTAACTCAGTCTACAATTTTTACCATTCTAATATATGACCTAGATCTATGGTCGTCTATATAAAATAAAGCAGGGGGCGGGGCTAGGATCCGGAAGTCGATGGTTTCTTCCGGGGTTGGCGGTGGAGGGGGGTGGGAAGTGTCCGTGATGGAGTCGCTTTGGAGGCTGAAGCGGTTCGATGCGTTCCCTAAGACGCTGGAGGATTTTCGGGTCAAGACCTGCGGCGGCGCGCTCGGTGAGGGCTGCGGGGGGCCTCGGTCGCTACGCTGCGGGGGCGACGGCCGGGGGGCTCGTTCTGGCCGGGCTAGGGGGACTTCTTCGTGGGAGGTCCCTACCGGGTAGAGGTTTTGTGGTAGCCATATGCAAGTTACCTGATGATTCTGTTCGCATGTTTCATGGAAGAGCTTCTTACGTGCAGTTTATAGACCTTGTCATGTTGGTCTCGGGGAATGAGCTTGGTTCACACATGCATATGACTGGTTTTGTTTTTCATGACTGTTAGCAAAACCGTGTCCCCTCGCTGAAAAGCATCGTGTTTGAGGTGATGTGATCTTTCTGTCTGTGGTGCCTTTAGCTACACGTGTAAATCTCGATGGCGGCAGCATCAAGACGGAGCTGAACGTGTTGTGTTTGTGAATGAACGACTCCTATAAGAAATTTAAAAACGTAAAAGAAGCAATATCGTTGTTACTCTAGTTTTGTTACATAGGTGGTCAGGCAGAATGGAAAGAAAACTTAATTTTCAAGAATATAGACATGACTTAAGTCATCTCTATGGGGCAGTATAGAAATATAAATGAAATTTAATGAAACTCTAGACAATGGCTTGTTTCAAAAGACTTCTGGTTTAGTGTTTTAAGCAGAAAATTCATTGGGTAGCATTCCTCCTTCTTCCGCGTATATCCATCAACTAAGGGCACAGTCCTAGGTAAATGATTGTTAAGAATGCATAATGTAGGTGTGATTGATCACGTTTGTACAGTGGCTGTGTTTGTGAAACTGTCACTTCCAACTAAACTATAAAAATACCTAAAAGCTGTCTGGGGAATGCTGGTAGTTATAGAACTTTTTTCTGTCTAAACATGCATAGGATTCCACTCAAAATGTATTTTTAAAAACAGTTTAATGAGCATTAATTCCTTTTGTTGTGAGAATCAAAGCTGCTTACTGTGCATCCTGATGAATTTTGATTGCATGGTAGATTATATATAGAAAGAATTTATTTGCCAAGTGAGATATGCCAAATGACACTTATTTTGAAGAATACACACATCTCTTTTACTGTGTACACGAAACAAGGAGGTAGGATCTTACCCCCTTGTATCTTTAGTTCTTATTTTTCAAAGTAGTTAATTGGGAGACAGGATAAAAATAAAACTGATTTTGCAGAGGTGTAGCGAGGATCATTTTCTAGTGGGTGTGTTGCTTGTTTGAAGACTTATCAGATGCAAAGGTTACATTATGTAATGGAGTTTAGGCAACTCAAAAGTACGTGTTAAAGGTCTTTAAAAATGTTACTGAAGCATGTATTGTGTCCTAATATGGCACATATCCCATCTTCATTTTTATGGACTAGATTAGTCCTTTTTCTGCAATACAGTTAGGGCCAAAGCAGACATTACTTTAATGACATAGCAAGCAAATATGGCTGCTTTTAATTTTTACTTTTAGGTAGGTACAGAAGCCCCAATCTGAATTGGGAATTTGGTGTGTGGGCAGTTGGGGTTTTAATCCTTCCCCTTGCTATGGGCTTGGTCCAGATCGGGGGCCCTGCGATTTCTATCACACAATAGTGATCCATAAAGCAAATGAATCACTATTTTCCAATAGAAATTGCACCCTCCTCCCCAACCAGGTTGGGCCCATAGTGGGGAGGTGGGATTAAAGCTATTTTAAAGAGAAACTTGTCAGCCGTGACACTTTGAAAACATTGTTAGTGGGAGGATCTTAACTCAGTGGTAGATCACATGCTTGTACCTGCAGAGTCCCACGTTCAGTCCCTGGTGTCTCCCTGTAGGTCTGGAAAAGACCTGTCGGAAAGCCTGGAGAGCCACTGTCTGTCAGTGTAAACCAGCCTTCTCCAACCTGGTGTCCTCCAGATACTTTGGATTTCAACTACCATCAGCCCCAGCCTGCATGGCCAATGATCAGAATGCTGGCAATTGTAGTCAAAACATCAGAAGGGTTGGTGTAGACAGTCCATTGGTCCTTCTAACTCAGTACTGATTCCATAAATTTCAGTAAAGATGTGTATAAGTTGCTAAATATGACTATATGTAACTTTACTTTCTCTATGTGCAGTGACTGTAGTCAGTGGACTCATCATGTTCTTACTGTTCTTCTCAGAGCTCCAGTACTATCTCACAAAGGAGGTAAATGCAGTTCCATACACAAATCTTGATTTGTCTTCATTTCTGATGCTAGAGGCTTCAGTAGTTGCAGATAGTGTGTCAGCCTAGTACTGAGAAGATCCAGGGTCAGGGCCCTGTTCAGCCATGAAGCTCTTTCAACCTGACCTACTTTGCAGGGTGGCTGTGAAGATAAGAAGGAATCTGGGTTCTTTGGAGGAAGGATGGAATAAAAATGTAAAAGTAGAATTTAAGGAAAAGTTGTTTGGATAGTTTTTTTTGTATGAAGCCTTATATTTCTTAATGGGATATGATAGACTTGGAGAATCTCCTGCTTCTGCCATAGCATACGCAGGCCATTTACGCCTTTCTCATAGATTATAGTTAATGCAATTGGAATTGTAAGGTGCTGTTGCTGTCCCTTTGCATTTTCCTTGCCTGCTCATTAGGATCCTCTATTCATCCTTTATTCATCCTTGCATAATCAAAAGAGGCCAATACCACCATAGTGTTCTTTCTTCCACCCCCAAAAGTGTCTAGCAATGATTGTTGTGTCTCTAGGGAATTTTCTATCTTTTCATTTGAGATATGCTGAGAGAGGCAAGAAAAGCTAAACTGTAGCCCACTCACTGCGATCCTGACTGTGGTAGTAGTCTTCAGCTAAAGTCTTGTTAAGGGCACAGTTGTAGGACTTTTCTGTCTAATCACGCATAGGATTGCACCCTAGAACCTCTTAGGTAACTGACACCTTCCAAATTTGAGTTTCTCCAACATCAAATGAAATTTCTCTCCCTCTTCAGGTCTCTGAATGTGGAGTGTTTAGAAGCAAACAGACCTACAAATGCAGGAAAATGAAACTGTAAAACAATTTTTGCTGGTGTTTTTTGATGGAATGACTTTTTTGTTTATTTCATTTGTAGATTCACCCAGAATTATATGTTGACAAATCAAGGGGAGACAAGCTACGGATAAACATTGATGTTGTTTTCCCACATATGCCATGTGCCTGTGAGTAAATGTTGTGAAGCTTGGCTTTTTGGTTATTTTTAATAGTGAAAAGTGGGCACTGCATAACCTGAGTGGGAGCAACTATCTGAAACTTCTCTGCAGAGAGAAAGTGAGAGAGAAACCAGTTGCAAAACGGTCGTTTTGGAGTGGTACAAGGAGGTATTTTTCTCGGGTTTTAGTCCTAAGTGGTGGGCTAAGCAGTAAGTAAAAACTGGGGAAATTGCTTCACCTGAGGGACATTTTACACATAACAACAATACATTTGTTTAAAAACCAGTGGATTCTTGTGCACGAGCAGGCACACTGCCTGCAGTGGACCCATCTCTTCCAGTGTATGCAACCCATGATCAGCTCCTTTTGCAGCATGACATACGAACCCAGACTGCTGGTTTATTTAGCCCCTTAACACCCAGGAATCTGGGTTTGCATGTCATCCTGTACAACCTACAAAGAGCTATTCATAGATTGTATTGGAAAGTAGAAGACATGGGTACCTGAATATGACTGAGAACGAGAAAATGCATGAATCTGTCTTTTACATAGTCAACCAGTATTGTAGAAGTACTGTAAAGTCTTGGACAGAGGTCTTTTCAAGCCTTGCTATACAAGATACTTTTCACTAGGATTTGATCCTGGGCTATTATACATGCAAACATGTGCCCTACTTGGGTTATGGATCCTTCCTTAGTATGCCCAGCTAACAGAATTTTAGGGTCTGCAGTGGATTTAGGTCCTCTTGTTAAATCCTCTTCAACTACAATCAATCTTCTTAACACTTAGAAAGATTCTGTATTCTGCACTGTATTCTTTGTTAGCCCAGTAGGTATATCCCCTCCAGATGTTTGGACTGCAACTCCCAGCACTCCTGACAATTGACCATGCTGGCTGGGGCTGATGGAAGTTGAAGTCCAAAACATCTGAAGGGGACCAGGCGAGATTACATCATGTAGTTAACAGCTTTAACGAACCATTTGAGATCTCAAGCAAACTGCTTTGATCTGTCCTTGTTGTATTTCAGATTTGAGCATCGATGCAATGGACGTGGCTGGAGAACAACAGCTAGATGTTGAACACAACCTCTTCAAACAGCGCTTGGATAAAGATGGCAAGCATGTGACTCCAGAGGCAGAAAAACATGGTAGAATAGATTCACTGTTCCACTGTGGGAGCAGTATTGCAGTCAAGATGCTAACACTGGGTTTTAATTCTATGGCATCTGATTTAAAGGTAGTTAAAGTGACCCAAAATGGCACTCCGTCTGCATCAGAGCCAGACATTTGGTACTGCTAGTGGAAGTGCACCAGTGTTAACAATGCTCGGGAGTGCTTTGCATTGATCCGTACTTAGTCTGTCTTTGCTGGTAACAAGTACCATGTCTATCTTTATTTCAGAATTAGGAAAAGAAGAGGAGACAGTATTTGATCCAAACTCTTTAGATCCCGATCGCTGTGAAAGCTGTTATGGAGCAGAGTCTGAGGACATCAAGTATGCCTTGCTTCCCTCAGTATGACCTGGAGACAAAGAGGTGGGGTTGGGGAGGAGACTACATAGCTGTAGCATCTCTTGAACCTGCTAGGAAGGAGTAAGGGATCCTTGTAGTTAATTGAAAGAGGATAAATGGGCAGTGTATGGATTTCCTTAACTTTCTGTTCTTCAGATGGTAACAGGCAGGCTGTGTTTGGTGTTTTATATCCATGGGCTTAAGTGTATCTAGCACTGCATAGGATTAAATTGCATGCTTTACTCATGGGAAAACTCCTGTAAGTTGCTTCCGAGTCATAATGATGGAGAGGTTTGCACATGCTGTGCCTAATGTGTGTAAGTTTTCCCTGCATTATTTTATTTATGAAAGTTACTTAGAGGAGCTTTCTCCCTTTTAAAAACTGATAGTTGCAACAGTAACTTAACATCGTTCTGTGGTTTTGTCTATATTTGCATGGATCCTTTCCAGGCTTAATATGGAAACCTTTGTCCCTATGAGTCAGCATATGCCATTGTCTGTTGCCTTCCCTGGAATGGAAATTGTATCAGTCTGTGTCTCGGACCAGAAGTAGGCAGAGAAACTGCCACTCCTGTAAGCCTGGATCTTACCTGGGTTGCCCTAGAATTCTAGGCTGCGCTGCTTCAGTGACAAGCAGCAAAACAGGTTAGAGCTGTGAAAAGCACTAGACTGAAGTTATTTTAGGAATTGTCTCTTTCTCTGTGCCACTTATCTTTTTCAATAAGGCTTAATTGGTGCTTGGTCAGGCCGATGAAGCAAGTTGTGGGATGGGAAGACCCCTGTGGGCCACTTACCTTGGCTCAGGGCTATCCCAGAATATAATGTCTTCCACCAGTTACTTGTTGGTTTACATAGGGCCAGTGCACTCAGTGCCATCCTGCCCCAGCAATTGCTTTTTGTTGTTCCTGAGAAGAGGGTCACTTTCTTGCTGGACTGTTGCCATGGTGGCTATTTCTCCTGGCTCAGCATCCTTAACCTTCTCCCAGCTGTGAGTTGCCTGAAGCTCTGAGGGATCTATAGGAGGCAACTGGCAGTGCTGTCCCAGGTTACTCCCATTCCAGATGGGAATATTGATCTTCATGTAGAACTTCCTTCCTTTTTAGTAAAAAAAAATCTCAGGCATTTTTCTGTTGCTGTGCATCCCAGTGGACCATTTTTGCTGAATGGGATGGGCTTTTTTTTCTTTTGCAGATGCTGTAATAGTTGTGATGATGTGCGAGAAGCATATAGGCGGCGAGGCTGGGCCTTCAAGAACCCGGACACCATAGAACAATGCAAGAGAGAAGGGTTTAGCCAGAAAATGCAGGAGCAGAAAAATGAGGGCTGTAAAGTGTATGGTTTCCTAGAGGTCAACAAAGTGAGTGCAGCCATTTTATCACTTTACTGTGTCAAGTGTATGAAATCCTACTGCCAAATGTGACCAAGGCCTCCTCCACACGGGGCGTTTAATGAGCCTTGAAGGCTCATTATAAATTTTACCTACACACGAGCGGAGCGCAAAACGGGCGTACAGGCGCGTTATCTCCCCGATAATGCGCATTTTCGAACGCGCGTTAAATAGCGACTTTTATTTTGCTCCTGCCGTTAAAGCGCATTTTCGCTGTGTGAACAAGCGATTATGCGCATTAACTACCTGGAAAGCGCTTTTTGGGCATCTTTTAATGCGCTTCGCCGCTTCTCGCCGCCTCCCGTGCAGAGGGATTAGGAGTAAATGCGCCTCCGCGATAATGCGCATAATCGCGGAACCAGGCGCAAAGGCGCATTCTTGTGGAGGGGGCCCAAGAAGCAAAGCAAATGAGAAAACTCCCATGCAGCCTGTCCCATGCAGACTTCTGAGCTTTAGCTTTCTGCATTCTTGCAGGAGCGTATATTGGTATTGAGCACCATATAGGATGGAAATTTAATGTTAAAGTGCACCAATTATTTTTAGAATCAGCATTTGTGCTCTTTATTTAGCCCCGAGGAGAATGTATGAACTGCATGTAGAGTATGCTTTTACATGCTGTCGTCTACCACAGAGATGTGGAACCTCTGGCCTTCCAGATGTCAACCTCAGATTGCATGGCTGGTTGTCAGGGATGGTTGGAATTGTAGTCCACCAACATCTGGAGGACCACAGATTCCCTACTCCTGGTCTACCACATTGTTCTGTCTCCTCAACCCATGCTGCAGTTTATGTAGTGTTAGAGATTACATAAGAAATGTAATAGGAAATATGATAGTAGAAATAGGAAATGGCTACCTGAGGTCTTTGTCCAGATTTTCTGTAAATTAGAGAGTTCCTGTTCAGATTTCTCATGGCTGCCAAAAGCTCATCCCTATGGAGGATGTCAGAAGTCTTTGGCACTAACCTGTGTTGTGTGATTAACTCCTCTGTAGTCAAGCCAGTTAATGTTGAGGTACTGTAAGGAGGAACCAAATACTGGGTGCTTTATAGCAGGGAAATTATGGTGCATGGAAGGGACTCTCAAGGCTGGATTTACAGATGTAATAGATTGAGATGGTAATCTAAAAGTGGGACAAGTGGGAGCACCACTTCGGACCGCCACGATGAAGGGTACCACATTTTTGAATGTGTCCTGTGTGTTAAAAAAAAGAGAGGCGGGATTGGGGAGAAGCTCCCAGCAAGAAGAAAAGTGGCACAGCATAGAGACCTGGCTTGAAAATTTTCTTCAATGGGTCTATGTGTATGTGATAAGGCACAACCCAGCCCTATTCGTCATGGATTAATTTAAATGTTTTATTCAGTCATCTATGTTTGTTATTGCAAATGTTCATTTTTATGCAACATTCAAAATAAGAATAGAATAAAATAAGGTGGGATAACAGTGTGGCCAGGTTCGCATGATTGGGGAAGGAAAATAAGCCATCATAGTTTATTTTCCTGCCCCGTGCATGCTGGTTGCGTGCTCCATCATTACTATAATTGCCCTCATTTGGTGCAGTTTGTTGTGTTGTCCGAATCAGTCAGAGAGGTTAGGTTTCAAACCACCCTGCAATCCTAGAACAAGCCATGGGTTCTTGGGTGGTTTGTAAACCCACCTGCCACATACTCTCAATGGATTTAAACGACATGACAAACTGCATTAAGCAGTTTGGTAATTATGGTAATGCCGCTGCAAACGACCAGCACTCACAGGGCGAGAAAATAAACTATGATGGTTTATTTTCCTTCTCCAATCGTGCAAACCCAGTCTATATCTGGGATTCTCTAAAAACAAGTGAGAGCTTGCTAAATGGTACTTTGCTGAATTTGGTATCATTTTTTACATCTACTTTGTCATTCTGTGATTATAAAATAAGAATCCTGCCAGATACTTGCATTTTGAAATTCCTAAAATATCTATGTATTCCTTGGAGCACTTGCGGTTTGAGCTTTTTAGGAGTAATTGGTCTGGTTTTGTTGTCTTATTTTTACAGAAAGTAAGGGCAGATGTTAAGGTATCTTACATATGTGCATACATCTTTTCTTTACACTTGTGCATTAAAAAATAATAATGTTGGATTATTTATACATAACCAAACATTACATAATATTTGCCAAAGATTGAGTTTGCACTAAAAAAAACATTATTTGCAATTCAGAGAAACATGTTGCTTTTGTGCATTGATCTACTTCAGTGAGAAGTTCATGTAAAATTTAAATGTAGCAGAGGTGGACTGAGAGAGAGGATGCTGCTGCTGAGGATGTAAGCTACCTTCTGCTTTTCCTCAAACCCTACCACAAGCTCAGGGAGTATGGAAATGCACATTGGGACTGTTCAGTCCGAGTATCCTTGTCTCTTACTAGTGGTCATTGTGGACAAGCAATTTGCATTTATAGTTGAAGGGGTGTTGAAACCTGGATTATATCATTTCTGTATCTTCTATTCACTAACACATGGCTTACAAATGGTTGGGATAGTAATTCTCATATTAAAGACTCTGAATGTTCTCTTGTCAACTTGAATAAAGCTGTCCTTTGATGAACTGTATTTGTATGCTTAGGACATTAGAAACTCCTGTTTCAATGTCTTTTGGATAAAAAATGTACTGAGGGATGGACAAATCAGTCTATATCTAGTCCATGTCAGTTTCACATGCAGTCAGTCATAACTTAAGTACATTCTTCCCAGTTTCTCAATCAGTGTGCACAATTTTTAAAAGCACAAAAATGTGTATTTATTTTTGTATGCAGTTTTCCCTATTATAAGCATTTTGTATGCTATCTTTGAGCTGAAAACTGCACCACAAATTTCAGAAGTGCAGAGTCTGGAGGAAAACTCATAGCCAGTCCAGGAAGTGCAAATGAGGTTGGTTCACTTAGAACTATGGACTAAACAAAATGCTCCCCCCTTAGGTGTATGTGAAGATTTTCAGGTACCTTGAGGCGTTAACTTAACATGCAATCCTATGCATGTTTAGACAGAAAAAAAAGTCTTACAGTTCCCAGCATTCCCCAGCCAGCCATGCTGGCTGCACAATGTTGGGAGTTGTAGGTTTTTTTTCTGTCTAAACATGCATAGGATTGTGGCTGTAAAGGCTCGCTTTTTAAAGTTGTTTCAACCCGGTGTGGAGGGCTGGGCAGTTTAATAAAATGTAGCTGTCTTTTACAGGTAGCTGGCAATTTTCACTTTGCACCAGGAAAAAGCTTTCAGCAGTCTCATGTTCACGGTAAAGTAGTTTGCATTTTTTCTATATGACTTCTTGTAATGTCCCCTTTCTTTTGAAATTTTAGGAAATACTGTAACTGTCATGATCCACTGCAGGTATAGCTGACATGCAACTACTGGAATGAGAAGGAACTGGCAAAAGGAAATGTTTTAGGAGCATTGTTGAAATTGGTGGCATTGCTGTTCACATGAGGAGAAAAGTACTAACATCTCATAAAGCTAACCCATGGTTTATTTAACCCATGGGTTGTTAGATTCTGGGTCATTGTGATGTGCAAATGCATCTGTGCTAACAAACGATGTGTTGTTAAAACACAAACAACCCAGAAAGGAAACCCATGGTTTATTATAGGATTGTAAACTCTGGGTTATTTAAATCATGGTTGGTGGTTACATGTAGACCCAGAATAGTGGGTTGTTTTGCCAGACTACAGAAGGGGTGGGCTACAGTGGTAAAAAACCTCCAGCCAGTACTACAAACACCGCAGAGAAATTTTGGCATATAGGGAGGGAGTGGACAAAAGGGGAGGGCAGCAACCCAGGCATAGAGAAAACAAACCACAGTTTGTTTAATCACTTTCTAGACAAACCCTGAGTAGGGCAACAAACCATGGATTAAATAAACCGTGGGTTAGCATTATGTATGAACCTGCTTTTCTTCTATAAATTTGTCCTTGTCAATAGCTATGACAGTCCTGGAAGTGTTAAGACTAGAATTTTAAAACAATTAAAATGATGTTAATAATCTGGTTCCTTTTGCAGGGGTTGATTTGGCAAGTTAAATAATACTGTTTTAAAAAAGTAAAATATATTTATTAGCTGCTCTCAGCCATGCATCTCAAAGTGGCTTACAAGAAAACATTAAAAAAGTATCAATATACATGCACATATTACAAAATATTTCAAAACAAATAACTTTAAGACTGAAAATTAAACTTGCATACAGTAATCTAAAGCAGCCAATTTTGTTGGCTCCTCCATTAGGTGTATGATCTAGTGATCCTCAGATTCACAATGGTTTTATTGCAGACTATAGCATAGTTCTATGACCCAGTTGGGCTATTTCCTTTGTCATATATGACAATACAGATGGCCTGCTTGAATATGTAGATCCAGTCTGTTTGATGGTCACCTAAATGTTAGGATAGATTGACTCTAAACTCTTTCAAGAAAGAAGTACGTTGGCTTCTGTAGCGCTTTCAAAATTCACAAAGCCCATGGATCAGTCTGATAGTTTGAACGTACTGGCCTGGTACTCAAAATCACTGTGGCTTAAACAAGCAGGGGTGGCTTGCTTAAGGCCCAGTGTATGCTGGATGTTATTCGCCTAATTACCTGCCTGAGCGCTGCTTGTCATGTCATACAAATACAGGCAGCATGACATGTTTGAAGGGAAAATAACCCATGGCCTGTTGTTGGGTTATTTGAGAGTTATCTGAACATGCTGCCCATGTTCTGACAACACGACAAGCCATGCCTGGGCAGGTAATTAGGCAAATTGCACTCAGTACACACCACACTTTAAACAAGCCGCACTGGCTTGTTTAAACCACGGTGATTGTGCAAACCGGATCACTGTATGCAACTGCTGTCTAAAGGTTTCCTTTCCAATTCTGTGCTGCATACTCTCCATTTTTAGTTATCACTCCTGGCACCACTGTGAAACATCTCTTGCCAAAGCCTTTTTGTGACAGTACTACAGAATTATACTCCATATGCTTCTGTGACCTGCTGAGTCTTTTCCGTTCCTTGTCATATTGAAAATGAAAGGAAGGCAAGTCTTATAATTTTTTCTTTATCCTCTCAAATGGGAACATTGTGCTGGTTAATCAGGGGATTTTTCTTTTCCCCCCTTTCCCCTCTTGACATCTGCACTTTACCAAGGAGTCCACAAATGCTATCCCATAGTAAGATGGGAGTGTGTTACCATTGAGTTCTATTGATTACCTTGTTGCTAGAAACTCATTGCCACTGCTAAATGTCAATCTTCAATCAAACTTAAAATTCTTGTCTTTCTGCAATCTTGTTTAAGGTATCCTGCCTTTAAGTTTAATAAAAAAAACCACAATTCCCCTGAAATCCATCCAGCTTGTTTCCCCTGTTTAGGTGGAAATGTAGAGTCTTCCATCCTATCCTCCTCTTTTTTTGAAATTTTCACAAAAAGATTCAAGATTTTGTCTTTTGCATTTTTTTCCCTGGGGTAATTTCTGTGGGCCTGATTTTCTTGTCCTCCCCAAGAGCCATTGCTTTTCCGAAAGTCCACATATTGTAATGCTTGCCACATCTCTCTCATTTTGTTTCACTCCATGGATCTATCCATTGTCTCAGAGGTTATTAGTTTATAGTTTTGACTGCCTACATAAAGTATTTCTTCCTTCTCCACATAAAACACAGAATACGTATTCTTTCCTGCTGGCCTCTTCCAAGTCTCTTGAATTAATCCTCATTAACGATACTGTGATATTGGGTCTTTATTTTGTTTTGGCAATGATGTCATCCATTTATGACAACAAGTCCATAGAAGCGTATTGTGGGACAAAACGAGGATTTACTATACATATCCATAGAATTGCTATAACATTTGTGTTCAGACTCCTCTTCAAATTTTGTGTTGTGACATCTGTAGGAAGCTTGAAAAAGATGGACATACCTAATGTAGAGAGGCTGTTGCATTCACCAATATTATTTCAGCTTTAAGTGCCCCAGCTACAGTTGAGAGCCACTGGCACCAGTTGATATACTGAATTGTTTACTTAGGGCATTATCCAATCAACATGAGAATTAACATAAATTTTGTTGCGCTCACCTCTAGTGCAAAGCCGATAGCGTTAATTGCCGTAATGGGTTTTCCAGGGAATCCTATTGTGCCAGCTAATGTTATTGGCATTGTGCTAGAGGTCCCTTTTGCTAGTGCAACATAATCTACGTTAGCAGTTATGTTGCATTGGATATTACCCTTAGATCTTAATCATATGCTTCATAGGGTTTTGACTAGAATATGATTGCAGAACTGTACAAAGGCTAATTATAGAAACTAAGCTTGTAGTCTTTTTAAAAACTGAGTTGGGAAAAGAGGAAGATGGAAAGAGTCTTATGGGTCAGAAGCATTCAATTTTTTTTCAGTGCAGTATGTTTATTTTTTTTCTTGTAAGAAATGATTCATTCTAAATATAATTATACCAATATTAGCTATACATCTCGCTTCCCTACCCAATTACCTCTCCTGTCTGTGACCTTTGCTTTCTAGTATTGGATGCTGGCATCTCAGCTATCCTTTAAACACAAAGGATGCAATCCTGTGCACTGTTAGGCTGCTAAGTACCATTTGACTTCATTGGGCTTTAATTAGCCTAAGCATGTGGAGGCTTGCAGCCAAGAACATTAATCTTCAAAGCTGTGAAGAGAATCTTAGGGGGTAAGATAAGGGTTTGCTAAAGGCTCAGTGAATCCGAATGGCATCTCCAGTGATTGCTCAGCTCCCTGACTCTAGATGTCATCTCAACTCCTCAATTGTTAAACTGTCACCTACTCCTGTTTTGTTACACTATTACCTGCCAAAAATCAATCATAGAAGAAAAGATCACGTGTTAATGTGCATAATTTGCATCACTTATTCTGTGTATATATGTATAGATTCCCTACACACCTGTGATTTTGGAGCAGTTAACTGTATGTTCTTTTTTTGCATTTGAGAGGCAGACAATCGACCTAAAGATTTCCTTGGTAGATTTCCTGTGCTGTAAATGTCAAGACCTGATTTGGATATTGTGTTGGTTGTGAAGGCCCTTTGACAGTGCAAACTGTTCCACTATGAAAGGAAACACTGGTTAAGCAACAGGTGGAGATTAGGAGAGATTTGGCTAAAACCAATTATGACTACTCTCTAATGTTTCACATCCTTTGTTCCAAGATTGAATAATATGTATTGAGTTCTGTGTTTTATAAGGTCCTACTACCTCACACACATGCACCCCCCCCCCCAAACCTAGAGCAGGAATGGCTCGGCCTAGGATGGGCTGCATATGATGGGCTGCACAGATATATTCCTATAGCATGCTGGTTTCCTCTGTGGACCTGTAGTTGCATCCCTTCAGCAGCTGAATGGACAAGCCATTGTTTCATTTCTATTGGGCAACACAGTGTCCCTTTGGAACCTTCAGCCAATTATCTACATAAAGGTTTATGTGTGATTCATTGTAGATGTAGTTTTGTGACCCTTTGCAAACCGATTGTTCCAGGCCCAGAGCTTTGTAGGCAAAATAACCAAGGCTTCCTGAAAACAAGATTTAATTAAAAATATTACCTTTGTTTTTTGCATCCTTCCTGCACAGTGTGGAACTCTGAATATTTCTCTCTTTCTTTTCTTAACCCTGCTCATTTTTGCAGTGCACGCTGTTGAGAGTAAGTGTTGCCAACTTTTCTTTACTAATTCCGTACTGTCCATAATTAAATTGATTTCTCCATTTGAAATTTGGTGCTACCTTGGTGCTTGACAGAATTGGGGTTATCAGTTTTCAGTCAAGGAATTGCAAATGAATGTTATGTAGGCTGACCATCTGAAAAGGAGGACAGGGCTCCTGTAACTTTAACAGTTGTAGAGAAAAGGGAATTTCAGCCAGTGTCATTTGTATGCAATTAGTTCCTGGTGAAATTCCCTCTTCATCACAACAGTTAAAGTTGCAGGCACTATACTAGAGTGACCATATACAAAAGAAGGCAGAGCCCCTGCAACTTTAACTGTTGTGATGAAGAGGGAATTTCACCAGGAACTAATTGCATACAAATGACACTGGCTGAAATTCCCTTTTCTCTACAACTGTTAAAGTTACATGAGCCCTGTCCTCCTTTTCAGATGGTCAGCCTGTGTTATGTATCTATAGGTTGTTGTTTATTTTTTAAGATTATAATCCTCTTATCTTTAAAATTGCTTTCTCTGAACATGTAGTAGAGGATGCAAGATTAAGCCCACTACTCACCCCTCACCCCAATCACATGTATTTACAGGTAGGCATGTGTGTGTAGAGACCTTTTCACCTTCTGCAGAACACACAAGAGGTCAAGTTTTGGGGGATATTGGATGTAATTCCACTCCCTTTTCTACGTGTTCAGTGAACATGGTTTTGAAGGTGAGAACAGGGCTTATAATGCAGTAATAATTTGAAGGACTGGGAGTACATTTCTAAGATTTTAAAGTATTTTTATTAGCCAAACTTCTCCTAGTCAAGGTTACAAACCTTTGGCTTTCAGTCTAAATGAGAAGCAAAATATGATATTGCGTTTAGATGAACAAGGTGAGCTAAGAACATATACTTTCATTACATTTGCACTGCAAGCAGTTGCTGAGTAGGGTAATTAGTAATTACAGCTTAGGCAACTAAGATGATGATGATGATGATATCTAGGTTAGCTTTAAGAGCTGTTCGAGCAGTTGCTCATGCATAGTTGGGGTAGACAAAACAATTATTTTCCAAAGAAAACGTATGTTAGTTTTGTAGTGCTTGTACTCTGATCTCAGACTAGTGTTAATGTCAAGTTCATAATAAATCTTGCGGTTCTTTTGAGCACCGGAGTTTGCCTCCTCTCTCGTCGTAAGTTCATGGATAAGACAGCCTATTGTCCTGAAGAGCTCTTATTGTGTATTATAACAATTTGGTAGAGCGAGACCACCACCTTAACATTTTTAAAAATGGATACTTGCACTGAGGGCTAAGTTAAACAGGCCGTGTCCAACCAAAACTCAAATCCTGTTGTGATTTCACAAGTTACGGATTGAGGTTCATTACACAGTGGGTTCTCTACCAAGGTAAAAGTCGCATGTTCTCAGATCTTCTCCCTAAACCTGATTGTGTTGTCCTGTTCAGGGTTCCCTCTTCACAACCCTCATCTATGGTATATTTGTATAATTCTCTAGAAGTGCATAGATTTCTGGAAAAAAAGGGGAAACTGGTTGTAGGATGTGTTAACAGATGTAAGTCTGAACCATAGTATGTTCTAACTGCCTACAAAAATATTTTGGATGTCAAAACCAAATCTTAAATGCTAATCATATATCCTGTAGTGCACTCACATAAAGTAATACTTAATATGGAGAATACAAGTGTGGACAGTAATCAGGCTTCAGTGAAGCCTTGGTTATGCAGAGAAGGTTATGCAGAGAAGGCAGGAAATTCTCAGAAGCCTAGAATTCAGAATTGTATCATCACAGATACCCAGACCAGATTTTAGTAGGAAGAATTCATTCTTAGTCATGATGGGCTTTTTTAAAAGTATGCCTTCTAAGAGAACATCTTCCAAAGATCTTTTTGGAGTCTATTTAGCATGCTTTTAGTGAAGAAGGAATTGCACTGCAGCATTTTATGTTTAAAGTTCCATTGCTTTCAGTGAGAATTAATCCCTATTTACAAAAGCAGCTAGGACTTTAGGACTTACTTTGTTTAATGTGGAACAGTTTAGAAGCATAAAGATGAAAGCTGAGCTGAGCAGACCTCCTGGGGGAGAAAATGAACCAGAGATACTAGCCATAAAAGTAATGAACAATATTTAGATTACTGTCATATTGACAACTACTGTGATATTGATTGGGAGACGCTTTGTCTTTTTCAATTCAAGTGCAACCATGCCTTCCAAAGGTGCCTTAGAGATGTTGTTTTAATCTTAGTTTACGAATGGTGCGACACAGACTGCCCAGTTTGGGAAGCTTTTGTAGATTCTTGAGGACAGCTTAAAATCTATATTTAAAGTATCTTCCATGCTATTTTTTTAAGAAGTGCATGTGTATGTGACAAACTTGTGTTTTTCAACTAGTCATATGTTATGTTCCAGATAGCATGAATGTCATAGTTACTGCATGCACACACAAAGCAGATCTCAGCTAGTTGTAAACCTCAGAGAAAGAGATCCTGTATCTGTCTTAGATTCACAAAATGTTAGTAGCTTATGTTGGTTTTGACATTTACTGCTATATTGCCTTGATCAAAACCCTCATTTATAATGTATTGTGGGTTTTTGGTTGATAAGTGGAATCTGTAGTGATTTAATTAGATATCTATAAGTCACTTGACATATTGTTAAATGACATTTCAGTGGATTAAGAACGGAAATGGCCGCTCTTAAAGAGACACTGGGATATTTTGGCTGCCCTGAATGCATTCAGAAATTAATGTAAGCTATGTTTGCAGACTGAGAAACAATATCCTAAAGAGCAGAGACTTTGAGAAGATAGTTCAGTGGGACATAGTGAGAAAGAACTGGTGACGGGGGGTGGGCAGGAAGGTTATCCTTGCATGCATTAGAGTGTGGAATAGGAGTTGAGAAGATATTTTCACTTTATGCAAGAAAGACTGTGTTGTTTACTTGGAAATATGATTGTGAAAACTCAGGATTTTTGCTTTGTAAAAATATGTGATTTCACATACAAGAAAGGGCTTGCTAAAGTTATCTAACCTGTCTGTCTCTTACAGTTCATGATCTGCAGAGCTTTGGTCTTGACAATGTAAGTACCTTGTGGGAAACACATTGGGTATGAGCTTTTTGTTCACATCTGAAGGGAGTGGGGACCAAGTGTCAGTGCAAATGCAAATAATTTGTTTGATGCTTATATGCCCTCTGTAGCTGTAGAAAGAACCCCAGAAAGCAATATTTGACATACAACTTTGCATTAAAAGAAGGCCACAGAATTCATTGTACACTAATGCCCCCCAACTCCAGTGGGTCACTAAGCCTTAGACCCCCCCCCCCCTTTTTAAGTATCTTTTGCCAGAATTCTTGTCCTCTTTGGTACTCACACATATGCCACTGAACGCAAACAACTCCTCTCCTTCTGTTGCCCCCAGGGGGAAAAGAGATACATAATTGCAGGGAGAGGAGTGTATTTCTAGTGCAGC
Organism: Anniella stebbinsi; assembly: GCA_029215795.1. Lineage (NCBI taxonomy): Eukaryota > Metazoa > Chordata > Lepidosauria > Squamata > Anniellidae > Anniella > Anniella stebbinsi. Next base: position 40,358,320 of record JARDYH010000004.1, on the reverse strand, counting down.
TTCTGCCCTCAGGTAAGTATCTTTGTGAAATTGGACAGAAGGGAAACATTACCTGGATTTGCCTTATATAAGCTGACACAGCTGCAAAAGTTGCTCTTGATCCACACTAAAGGAAAGAGAGAAACCTGGCTCAGTTGGGCACATGTATGCCTTCGCATCTGTTGAAGAACTTATCCTGGCAACAGATGAAAGGGAGTCATGTGTTCCATTAGTGAAAGACAACCTGCATTTTGAAAATAGGCTTAGTCCCCGGCCTTCTGCAGCTGCTTGAACATGCTGTGCTTTTCTTTTTCCAGATTAACATGACTCATTTTATCAACCACCTTTCATTTGGGAAGGATTATCCTGGCATTGTGAACCCGCTTGATGGGACAGTTGTCACAGCGCAGCAAGGTACTGGCCTGAAACTTAGGCTTTAAATCTCCTCTGTCTTTACCTTATGGGGAACTATTTAACAATCACAGTTGTGATAATGGCCCACAGGTTATGTAGATATGTCTTGACCAAAATAACCACATTTCTTATAATATAGCACTGGACAACTGTCCCCCTTCCCATACAACCTTGGAAAGGATGCCATCTGGCACCTTGGTTATCAACAAACTTTCCCTCCCTCTTTGTCTTCTGTCTATCACAGAGAAAGAGATCCATATGCAAGAGAATTGTGTGTGTCCTTCCCCCCCCCCCCATTCCCTTTCAGTCTTTTGAGCTGTTTCTACCCCAGAAAGATGAAGCGGTGGGGAAGGAGGTGGTATAGATGTATAGATCTCTTTATCGCATACTGCTGTTCTTACTTGTGACCCCCTTTACAGGGAGGGGCCATAGCTCAGGTTCAATCCCCAGCTTCTCCATAAAAGAATTATGAGCTGCTGCCAATCAGCATTGACAATACAAGGCTAGTTGGGTCAATGGTCTGATTTGGTATAAGTTTCCTGTGTGTTTCCCAGCCTTTTCCAAAAAGAAAGAAAGAAAGAGGGAGGGAACAGATGGGCAGAAGAAGCAAAGCTTTCTGCCTCATGTATGTCTTTGTTTCTCTCTTGCTCGTCTCCCTTTTTGTTTTCTTCTCATCAGAAAAAGGCTGGAAGGAAAGAGCCCACAAGGAAGAGGTCTCTCGACTTGGGAAAGGCAAAATTTGAGTAGGGGTAGCAGAGAGAGATGCACAATGAAGACGCCTCTTTCTTTTGCTTTTCCTCTCCCCCCCCTTGCTTTCCCCATCTTGAAAAGAAAAATGTGGGTGGGGAGAAATGCAGAGGGTTCTTCCCCACATGCTCCTTGTTGTCTCTCCCAAGCCTCCCTTCTTAAATTACATAGGGACTATCCAGGTTTCTTTAGCCCTTCACACTCAACCTAATGGCTTACTGCTAAAATTAGATGCAGACCAAGATTATAATAGTGAAGATCATTACTATGTGGTTGGGACCTCGACAGAATTCACAATCCCCACATTAAAGTAATTGGCATTTGTAAGATCTAGTCTAAATTCTTCCTTGCACCATCTCAATTACATGACATTTTACATAAGGGGACTTTCTCGATTTAAAGCAACATCTCTTGAAGAGATCTCTACACACATCCAATCTTCAACTTTTTGGATGCCAGTGCTTAAGACGTTAACCATTTTTTAAAACGACAACAGCCACCCATTTTGCAGTTTATTTTTGTCCTGGATACAAAGAATCATGTGATTAGTTCTGCATATTGGACTATTTCTCAAATAACAATCTTCCATGTTGCATGGTGATAATCTTTTATTACTGAGAGGAGTTTCAAAAGCAGTTTGTGGTAGGGGATGAAGGTCTGTCATTCAAAGGGGGGAAGTAAAAAAAAAATCCCATTGGGGGCATGCCAAAGTCCTTTGCTGTCCCCAAAGTAGCTCTTTGGATCCTGGCCTCTATTGTCTTTGCTTGTTAACACTTTATTTTGACTCTTAGCTTCCATGATGTTCCAGTACTTTGTAAAAGTGGTCCCCACAGTATATATGACAGTTGATGGTGAGGTAAGAGATGCTTATTTTTTTAAAAAAAAATTAGATGTAACAGTGCTATCTGTATTGTATTGTCTCTTATTGGGGGCGGCAGCGTGTGGGCATCAGCAAAGGAAGTGTAGGGAATTGCAAGGAATTTTGCCTGTCTTAGTGATAATAAGCCCAAAAATAGTGATGGCACAGGATTTGCCAATGTATAGACCACAACCACACTGGGATTTCCTGAAGAGAAGAATTGGGTTGTGAGTCATTTGCTGTGGACCCAGTTTCCCCAGTCTAGAGAGAGTGGTGTGAAAAGAAGGTGCATATGAAGTGTGGGGGGATAAGTGCTATGTGGCATCTTGTAGGAGCGGGCAGGACCTGGGTGTTGAGTGAGAGAGAGAGAACCTGGCATTGTATACTGAACATTGCTTCTGGTTGGGGGAGAATGCAAAGAGGGTTAATTTAACACAGATATTCCAAAGGCCATATAACCATCTTTGTCTCTTGCTCTTAGTCTTTTAATTGCGTTATTTTCCATGCTCATGTTTCCCAGGTGGTGAGGACAAATCAGTTTTCAGTAACACGACATGAGAAAATAGCTAACGGGCTAATTGGAGACCAGGGTCTACCTGGTGTATTTGTGCTCTATGAGCTTTCTCCAATGATGGTGAAACTAACAGAGAAACACAGGTGAGATGTTTTCACATGAACCTGAGCATGAAGCAGAACTCCCCAAATGAAATTGTTTTTATTTTCAAACTTGGCTATAAAACGGGGGGGGGGGCACCCCTTTTCAGTCCAGGAGCTGAATTCCAATCTGGGAAAGGTTTTGAGGACTGCATTCCATCCGTGGCTGAGGCCAAAGGCAGTGAGTAGGGACAAACTGTGATTCTTACCAACGTTAAGCTTACTGAGAGGTACACAGGACTGAATCACTCAGCAGCACTTTCAAATTCCAAGCCTCTGCAGACCTGCTCAAAAATAATCATGACCACTCACAAGAAAGCAGGACTGAATAATTCAGCTGCTGATCAGAGACAAGAGTGTTTCCCTGTCAGGAAAGGGCCTGGGGAAGAACCTGGTGGGCCAGATGCCAACCCCCTGCAGGCCAGAGGTTCCCCGTGCCTTCTATAAAACCTGTGTTCCATGTGTCCCAACATGTGGTGCATACAAATAGGTTGTAGAGGATGCTTCCTGAAGGCTTCCTTTTGAGGCACCTCGATTATGGAGGAGACAAAGGTAGTGTTCTGGACAATTTTGGTTCAACCAGGTACCAAATCGTTCATTAGATTTAGTCAAGTGGTACCAATATCACCAGTCATTCTCCTTGTTTTTTTTTATTTTCAATTTTGAAATGTTTCATTCAAAACGTGTTATATAGTAATCAGACAATTTTCCCCCCTATGTAGGTCCTTTACACATTTTCTCACAGGAGTTTGTGCCATTATTGGAGGCGTATTTACAGGTATTAGATTTGTGTTTTGAAGACTTGAACTTTTCTCCTTGCTTATCTCGGATCTGAAGTTTAGCTTGCAAATGTTTTGATCAATACATACTTCCCAGGGACATTTTCAAAACTGAGAACTTTAAAAAGAAATCATGTAATTTACAAAAAATGGCTGAATCATCAGTAATGGTACAAACAAATTTTAAAGAAATCTCATGTGTGTGTTTTAAAGGGGGTTGTATTAATTAAGCACCATTCAGTTGTGCTTGTGCTCATCAGAAGTGCTTCCTGGGAGTATATTTGGCCTGTTCAATTTTTCAGAAAATGCAGCACTTCCCCCGTGCTTTCACTAGTTTAGTCATCTGCTCTGAGGTGCAGACTTGCTTTTTGGAAGAATGCAGATGGAATTTCTTTGTTGTTGTTGTGGCAATCTTGCAGTTAAAAGATTTTTTCTTGGATTCTATGTGGAATATCTAAACCGACCCTTTTTCCTCTTTACAGTGGCAGGACTTATTGACTCTTTGATCTATCATTCAGCTCGGGTCATTCAGAAGAAAATAGAGCTTGGGAAAACAACATAGATTAACAGCTGCTGCAAACTCCTTTAAAGAACTTGAGGGCGTTAAAAACAACAACTCTAAAGTCAATGTCCGATTTCAGTGTGCCAAGAGAAGATGCCTGGAATTGTGAAGAGAGACTGACAATAGTTTCCAGTCTTGGGAGAAGGGAAACAGGACATTAATTTAAGCATCCATTTTTGTGAAATGTAAAAGAGTTCTGCATACCATAGATTTCAATACTTGTCTTGTCTGTTGGCATATCTCTCAGCCTCTAGACTCTGAAAGAGCAGGGACCTCCAGAATATGGAATACAAGACCTTTTACATGTGGAAAACTAATATTTTCTATTTAATTTGTACCTGGTGATACCCTTAGGATGTGTGTTTGGAACAAATTCTCAGGAAAAAGTTTTAATAAAGTCATCTAATATTTATTTTCTTTTTACTTACCCTTCACCCTATGTCTCAAACAGTGATATATCCAAGAATATTTTTCCCTAGCAGGTTGTTCACTTCGCAACTCTGTTGATACGTGATAGCAGCCTTCCCCAACCTTACACCCTCCAGATATTTCAAACTTCCAACTCCCTCCAGCATGGCCAATGGACAGGAATCCTGGGGGTTGTAGTCCAAAACATCTGAAGAGCATCAGATTGAGGAAGTCTGTCGTATAATATATACATTAAATGTCTTTTGCACTCGGTGCTCCTGCTGTTCATATATACCTTCACATCTGTGACTGGCTGTTCTCTAGACTTCAACATCTTGTACCAGGAACATAAAGTACAACTCAGACATAAAGTATATTATGAACCTGTTGAAGTACAGTGTGATAAGACTTTGTATTCTTTTAAATTATTTTTAGTCTGCCTCTAAAGATAGCACCCTTCCAAGGTGGTGAACAAGATAAAGCCAATACAAAACAAATACAATAGAAAATCAGTAAATATTAAGTAATTTCCATTCAGTTGGTTCACATTCCAGATCAATATACATGCTCCTGTTTTACTCTTTGCCAATATTTTAATTCCTTCCAGTGTCATGTCTCTTCCCTCAATGCCTCATAACACAGTTGGTTGAGTTAGGTTTTCACCCTTACAGTTCAACTAACAGAGTTTACCTCTTATGGCAGCATCTTGTGTGGTAGCATATGGTTGAGATGGATCAGAAATCCTGTGCTGAAACAATTTGTATGGTGCTGAAAATGTTCTTTGAGAAGTACACCCAAGGGGAGGGGCTGCCTGATAGAACAGCCTTCCCCAAGCTGCTGTCTCCAAATGTTTTGGACTGCAGCTCCCAGCATTCCTTGGTTTTGGCCATGCTGGCTGCTATTGATGGGAATTGAAGTTCAAAACATCTGAAGGGCACCAGGATAGGGAAGGCTGCTACAGATGTTTATATAGACGTTCATTCCATCGAGCATATGCTGAATATAGAAAAAAAGCAAGGCAGAAGTGTTCTGCCAAAAGAAAACAAATAGAAGGTCAGCTGGATTATTAAGGTGCTGTAGAATCTTCTCCCTTTAACAACATTAAAATTGACTGGAATTTCTTGATACTGTTTTCAATAATTCTGTGTTTATATTACGAAAGGATATTTTCACAGGTGATTGCAGGATCGCCTGTTATCCTGTAACCACCAGCATTACAGGGTAAAATAGCAATATGCTATGAAACATTATATATACAATCATCATATAAAGAGGCATTGGCAGTGGTCAGGATTTACAAGTACGTATACATAAAGAAAATTTAAAATAACTCCTATTATGTAACTTAGATTTCTACGATATTTAATACTTACTGTCTAATGTTTTCTGTGGTCTAAATTGGTCTTAATATCTGAAAAAGGATGCCCTGTATTTGACCCATTCCATAACAGTATGTCAATTTATAATTTAATGCCGTTGCCAGGTTTTCTGCAACTACTCTGTTAGAGGGAAATTGTTCTAGTAGCTAGATGCCCTATATAAAACCTGAGTGAGGTAAGGCCAATATAAGGGTTATGGCTACAAACAGGTTGATCACCTGTTGAATTAACATATATTCTTAGATACAAGGTTTAGGACTAATGTACAGACTGTCCCATTTGCTGCTTCTGTGTCATGTTAGTAATGTGTAAATGCTGCTATCAGATGATCCCCCCCAATCTTACAATGGCACTGTGCCAGTATTGAGGACATTGGTGTAGGAAATACTTATTTCTTTTATTCATTGTTTATATACTGGCTTTTGGCCCTCCATACAAGAGCTACGTGTGGGAAAGCAGTGACTGAGGTATAACACGTAAGTGCCTCAGAGACATGTTGATACTACTGTCCTTTCTGCCCCACTCAATTGATCCTGTTAAGTGTCTTTGTTCATTTTCTTTTTTAAATCTTTCATTTTCAGATGGGTAGAGGAAGAAGCTTTTCATGGGAGTGGGTTTTAAATTATCATGCCAACAAGAAAAAAGTTTCAGCTAGAACTTAGGGAATGACATATTGAGTTGGACAATTGGTCTTTCTTAGTTGTTGTCTATGCTGACTAGCAGCAGTTAAGGTTTTAAGCAGGAGGCTTCTTTCCTTAGCCCCCAAAACAATAGGGTTTGAATTTGGGACCTTTTGTATGCAAACATCTGCTCTACCACTGAGCTAAGCTCTTATGGCTATTCAGATTGCTGTTCCAAGTGTGAGGGTGCTGTTGCACTCATGTCCTACTTGTGGGGTTTCTATGGTTGGCCAGTGTGTGAACAGAATGCTGGACTAGATGAACTCTTCATCTGATCCAGCATGGCTCTTTTTATGAATTTACGATGTACCCTAATTTAGGACTGCTTGTTAGTATGTGAAATTTTATTTCTTTGCCTTCTAGACACTGTTAGGAAATTGCTGCTCTAATATGCATACCCTAACAACCACTTTCAGGTACTATAAATTAGTACCAGCTTTTTTAAAGTCTGTTCCCATAGATAAAACAAGAACTTAAATTGTGCTGGGGAAAAATAGAATCACAAAATCAGCGATCGAGAGAGATCCTTTATTGTTCAACTTCAAAGGCACACCGGCATATTTCAAGTTATAATTATTACTAAGGAAGTAATAAAAAATAAATTACAATACAAACTGTTCTATTCGTAGGTACTTAGCTGGCTCCAGTGCTACTGGGCTGCTGAACCTTACCTTGATCTTTAATCTACCCTCCTTGATTACTCTTGCCTGGAGGGGGTTAATAATGGCCCACTAGGTCTTGTGCAGAGGCTCACTAAAACCTGGTGCCAACTTTGAGTCGCCCTTGAAATGGGAAAATAGGTGGAGCAGTGACTTTTATTTGGGCTCTGCTATCAAATTCCCTATGCCAATTCCAAATTGCAAAGTAAGAATTTATTACGCAAGTTGCATAAACCTCACAATTCTGGATATAGGTGTAACGTTCTTTAGGTATTGAGATGATAGTGAACAATGAAAATAAGTCGAGAAAAGAGGGGAAATGGTATGTCATAGTAATTTTTTCAAGGAATAGGAAATGACCTAAGCCAAAACAGCTTGATTTGAAGCAGTAGCTGGCTCGGACAGCAGGCATTTCATGCAAAGCATCTACCAAAGCTGCTATATACCTTGGGTCCAATAAAGATGTGAGGCCCTAGCTCGGTGGTCAAGCCCAGTTTTTGCATGCTGATATGGAGGAAGTGGATAGGGAAATATTTTTCACCCTCTCTCTTAATACCAGAACCCAGGATCATCTCATGAAGCTGATTGGTGGGCAATTCAAGATAGGTAAAAGAAATATGCATATTGAAACTATGGACTTCACTACCACAAGCTATTTTGATGGCCAGCAGTTTGGATGGCTTTATAAAGAGATTGGACAAATTCATGAAGCTATTGACAGCTACTAGTCTTGATGGCTACATATTACCTCCATTATCAGAGGCAGTATGAGGAACGTGAGCAGGAAGGTGCTGTTGCAGTCATGTCCTGCTTGTGGGTTTCCCATGGGCAGCTGGTTGGTACTTCATGAATAGAATGCTGGACTAGATGCCCCCTTGATCTATTCTAATGGCAGATCTGATCTGGTAAATGTTCCTTTATGAAAATAATCCATTCTTTTAAAGTATGTTTCCTACAATAGTTGTCATATCTTTTTATTAAACATGACAGATTGTTAGTTTTGTACCTAGCTTGTCGTGTTCTTTCGTATCATTGTAGTCCATCCATGTGTAACTATAATTTGCTAAATACAAGATTAACCAAGGAAGAATGCGATTAATTAATGTTATAAAATTATGCACTCTGTTTTTCTGCAATACAAGACAACAGCTCAGCAGTACACACCAATACATGTTTTCTCAGGCATAAGTCACAAATTCCTCCAAATAAGTGCATACGATTACAGCCTTGTCTCTCTGTGGAAGGTTTATATGTAATCTCTATTATGTATTGGCCATAAGGTATCAGCAGCAAATGAAGAAACCTCCTAAAGTGAGAATTTGTATCCAACAACTTTACTAAGGGTATATTTTCTTCTACAGATCAGGCAGGATTTCTGACAAATAAGGAAACTTTGCTTCATGCACCCATATTCAGCATGTACTCTTTTAAAATAATAGGGTTGTAGCTCTCGGCCACAACTTGAAAATTGAATCCTCGTATGGAATGCCTGCATTGCAATATAGTTTTCAGAGTGCCCTCTCTGTTGTAATCTAATCCAATGTGATTTGTACACAAGTGATCCTTGCTCCCTGCAACTAAAAGTTCAGGCATATAGTATGAAAACTGTAAGGCACTGCAGCAAGCTATTTGTAAAACGACACTTTGCCTTCTGTTGCAAGTCTTTCAAGGAGTCCTAGTTCAAAAATGTCATCATGCACCCCAGTCCTGCGGAATGCTCCAGCATAACGGTTCTCTTCCCAGTAGTGGTGCCAGTTTCCATTGCTGTCCGCGCCAAAACCAAACGCAGAGACCTGTCAAACAGGATTATGGAAAGATCAACAGAGGTGAAATTGATTTCTGCAAGAATCTTAAAACATGGAATATATCCTACTACAGCATACACGCCACTGCTTACTGAATGATCTGTTAATAGGTATCTTTCCTCCAGTGTCAAATCAGTTTTGGGCTATGTGGCATTTTGGTGGTGTATTTATTTATTACATTTCTATACAGCCTAACAGCTGAAGCTCTCTGGGCAGTTCATAACAGTTAAAACCATAAAATACAATGACGTGATAAAACAATCTAAAACTTTTAAAGGTGTAATCAACAACATAAATCCAAAGTAAAAACCAGCAGCAGTGCAAATATCTAAAAATACAACGGATTTAGAAACAATAAAAAATGAAGGACTCCAAAAACACAAAGTGCCAGGCGAGGTTCTCTGGGGAAGGCATTCTATAACCATTGTGCCACAATTGAAAAGGAGTGAGACTCAAATTTTCTTTAGAAATGTTAAATCAAATCTGGCTTACATCAAATGGAGAAATCAAGGTTTGGGCATTTGCAGTATTCAACTAATGGCCAGGGGCAGGTTATTTCATGAATATTTATGGACTGAATGTTTATTGCTTATTTTGCATCAAGACAAAAGTATTCAGCATCACTTCAGTAATAGCCCTATGCAATCTGCACAATAAGCTTTCTAATTTCAAAGCGGAGGGAAGGTACCTTGTTTTCTGAGGGAGTCTCCCCATGTGCTTTCTGTGTTTCCAGTTTACAATCTGTCACCAAATCATTTGTGATAAGAACTGTTTTGGAAACATAGCTCAAGGGAGGGGCCAAAACAATAACTTGCCTCCAAATGCCATTCAATTCAATACAACAGCCTCTATGGGGATCTGGCTAACACCAAACATACCTGTGAACACATATGGATGGCAAAAATCAGTGCAATGAATCCAGTGGATGGATACCTTCCATGATGCTCGGTCCATTTATCCCAGATATATTTCAGGAAGGCAGGGTTTAGCACTAGGACCTCAGGAGAAGAAAAAAGTGAAACGTTCTCAAATACTGTCATAGAACCTCCCTCAATTTGGGTTTCACCACCTCTCTCTCTCTCTCTCTCTCTCTCTCTCTCATGTTCATGTTTTGTTTCTTTAACTTGCAGAAAGTTTGTTTTACATGTAAAAGCTTTAAAATAGGGCTGGGTAGGGCTGGCCCTACCATGATGCAGAGTGAGGTGGTTGCCTCAAGCGGCAGATGCTGGGAGGTGGCAGCAAGGTGTTGAAGGAAAGACCTGTGTATGCCACATGGCCTGTCCTGCACCCCCTAAGCTACCCTGCTTCCTTTTGGTGCAGAACAGGATGCTATCGCATCGCCAGTGTCAAAGAAAGGTTCAGTTGCCTGTCAAGTCAAGTTTTGTAGATGGAATGGGAAGGGGCACCATCTTGTCCTTCGCTTGAGGCAGCAAAATGTCTTGGGCTGGCCCAAGCTGTCGGCAACTTGCTGTTGTTATGTGTGAACCAGGGCTATCTGTTTTCCAGTTTTTAAATAAGCCATTGTCTCTCCCACTCTCAGGTTTCATATATGACTGAACTCAATCTATGAGAAACATAGGAGAATCTCCCACTCTGTTTTATCACTACAGAACTTGCTCCTTTCCACCCACCACCAACTTGCATGTGTTGCTTTAGCATTCAGTCACTGTCCTAGAGAAGATAATCATAGTGGCATCATCAACAGTAACTCCTCTCAATGAGTATCTTCTACCTATAAAGCGGAAAGTATGTATGTGTTACGTATGTCCGGAAATGTTTACCCACTTCCAGACGAGTTAGAAACTTGACACAGTGACACAGGGATAGGTCTGACTGTACAATGTACCAGAAAAATTTAAAAACACAAATTTTGGGGGTTTACGTATTTTTAAAGAATTTAATAAAAACCAAGGCTTATGCCTACAACTCCCAGCATACCTTGGGTGCAACTCCCAGCATGCCTTGGGCAGGAAACCAGACTTACTGGCCTTTGGCAGCCATTGTGAGTGCACAGGCAGGTGGCTGCTGCGTGTCTTTCACAACCTGACTCCTAAGGTTGATCTCGAACAGTCAACCCAATTCCACATAAAAGGAAACAACCCACAAAAATGCCTCCTCCCGCCCTCTGCATGGTTTTAAAATCATGACTAGATACAACAGCGTGGCTTTGAGGGGCCAAACATGCTCAAAGGCACTTCACCCTGATATTGCTGTTTTCTCAGAATCTGGGGGAAGCAAGCGCACAAGAGGGAGTGAGGAAAGGGAGGCAACCTGTGCATGCCCAGAAACAGACCCAACAAAGGGGGAAGTGCCCAGCCCAGCCCCGGCCCTTCAGTACAGGTTTTAGACAGAGCACTTGGTGAGTGAGAAATGCAGGACGAGGCAATCCCAGCAGGATTGGCTGGAGCTGGGCATGTCCACTAACAGCTGCTTACATCCACTATTTGGTGATGCTACCCCTTCATGCTCTATCGAGGAGCAACATCGGCAATAAGAGGATGTCTCAGAAGATGTGGGCACCTACAGGCTGCCAAATACATGCTGGGAGGTGTAGTACTGGCATGTAGAGTGGCTGATCTTAATTAAAGTAGGGGTTAGCAAACCAGGTCACTATCTCTCAATCCTAACTCAGCCCCCACTTTCCTGACCTCTCACTAAGGCTGCCTCTACAAGAGAGGTTTAATGCTCTTTCAAGGCGCTTAAATTTTTTTACCTCTACAAGAACGGAGCGCAAATCGGGCGTAGAGGTGCGTTATCTGTCCGATTATGCGCATTATCGAATGCGCGTTAAACAGCGAGTTTTATTTTGCTCCGGCCGTTAAAGCTCATTTTGCCTATGTGAACAAGCGCTTATGTGCATTAACTACTTGTAAAGCGTATTTTGGTCATCCCTTAATGCGCTTCGCCGCCTCTTGCCGCCTCTCGTGCAGAGGGATTAGGCGTAAATGCGCTTCAGCGATTATGCGCATAATCGCCTAACCAGGTGCAAAAGCGAATCCTTGTAGAGGGGACTTAACTGTCTTTGTTCTCCTTCTAACTGACTTTCCCCAACTGTCACTCACTCCCCCCCCCCCATTCTATTCTAGCCTCAGCTATCAGTCATTCCTCCACTCACTCTTCTGTTTCAATAGCAAAGTCAGGCTTTTACATAAAAATCATAAACTTTATCCAGTAATTCTTGCATCTGTCTTGGAATGTTGTGGTTTAATTATAACAGGAAAAACCCCGCAGCATAAAAAAAAATCTCAAGTTAAAAGGCCCTAGAAAATATTTTTTTAAAAAAACACTTGGCACTTAAAAGCCATTAATGCAGTCACCAGGCCAGCCCCCCTGGGAAAAAGAAATCCTTAAGCAGGGTGCCACAACTAAGAAGGTTCGCTCTCCCGTGTCACCTCAGATGCATTCAAAGATTAACGTTATTCAGAGAGCTAGGCTTGCACCTACAACTCCCAGCATGCCTTGGTTGGGAGGAAAGACTTATCGGGCTTTGGCGGCCATCATCTGGAAGTAGCTCGCCATCCTAGGCCTGAAGGGAGAGTGCCTGGGCTGGCTGCCTTGGTTACTAGGCACTATCAGGAGCAGAAGGGTCACCTCTGGGCTGCAACGGCCAAGCTACCCATGAGTCAGTCAGCCAGCTCCCTCAGAGTAGTGTGGACTGGCTCAGCCAGACTTCACTTCCCATGAGCTTCAGCAGCAGGACTCCCATTAGAAAAGTCGGGCACACAGCAAAAGGCATGCTAGGAGTTGTAGTTTTTGTTTACTGTGGGGGACAAGGAAAATCATGGTGACAGCTTCAAGGCGTTCCAGGCCATGCGTTGAGGGTGGGGTGGGGAGAAACTAATTTAATTTGTTTTAAAGTTACCTCACAGGCCTAGGACTGCCCTACCTTGCAGGGTTGTCATGAGAGTGAGAGAGGAAAAAAATAAATGAATTTAATTTGTTTAAAAGTTAACTCACAGGCCTAGCACTGGTCTGTGTTCTGGCTGCTTTTCTTTTTTCATAATAATAACTTCAGAGCACATGCATGCAACAGTTCCCCACGTCCACTGAGATCCGCTTCCCTACTGTATGTTATTCAGATATCTGGGCAATGCCGGGTATATTTTGGAAACTTATTTTTAGGTTTGCATTTTTTTTAGCTGGTAGAAAGGGTGTTGTATGTCCTGATTATTTTTGAAGTTTAGACAGTTGCTCCGGCCAAAGCACCATGGGAGGTGTAGGCATTTCAGGTAAAAAAAAAATAATGTGGTTTATCACGAAGCTCTAATTTAAAATACAGTTCTTATTAACACAATTTTCCATTGATTCTAACAAGACAATTTACTAACTCAACCAAACTAAAAAAAAAAACCAACCTAAAGAAGAATAAGTTGCAGAGGAATTTATTATTTATCAAATAAATGTTAATAAATAGTATTCATGGACTCGAGCAACACCAGGCATATCAGATAGTAATCTTATAAAGGGGTGTTAGTCTAGTGAGTAGCATCCTGGGGAGGACTGAGCAAGGGGGCCATGGCTATGATGGCCAAGTCCATGGGTTAGGACTTGTTGGCCCTTGCACAAATAATGCTAACATGTTCTTTCTTCAAAAGTGTAGCCATGCTAGCCTGGTGCAGCAAAAACAACGGAGAGGCTTGTGGCAACTTAAAAACTAATACAGTTATTATGGCATAAGCTTTTATGGACTGCAGTCCACTTCATCAGATGTATCAAAAGATGACATGATGAAGATGTTCTTTCTCATCACATTAGGGCAAACTCTTCATACATGATTAGTAATCAAAATAGCTCTTACATTTAAAAAATAGCCACTGCAATTCTGTGTGTGCCCTAAGTTCAATTTATATGAATCTTTTGAACTTATACTGTAAGGTTCATCTTTAGTTACATTAAATAACAAGTGGTTTTCAGAATGCAGTTCTTCATTTGGCCCAAAGGCCTGAGGAATGCTTTTAAAAGGAATATATATTACTATACTGTTTTTTGTTTGTTCTTTTGGAATGTTAAAATGTACAAAGCTGTTCCTTTTTTGAAACATCAAAAAGAATGTTCTGCTATTCCATAACTTTTCCTCAGCCCACGCAAACTGCCATTTTAACTAAAATCCAATAAATAAATGATTAACAAAAGAGTTGCATAGTAAGGAACTGTTTGAAGCAATGGAGTGATGTACTGCTGCAAGCAGTCACACCTTACCTTGCTTTTGTCAGCTTCAATGAGTTGTTTGACTTTTTTGTACGTGCTGTGAAAGGAATGGAGAATTTCAGCATTCAGCATTTTATAATTAGTTCCTGCACTAAAGTCAAATCTTGTCTCCCCTCCCTATTTGTTCTTCCTCCTATGGTGAGTATACTGCATGAAACCCCCTCCTGGAAAGGAAGCAGTCAAGTGTTCCTTGATACTAAGACTGACCTGCTGCTCAACCTTGCTATTACAAGCATATTTCCAAATATCTTGGTCACATTTAAGACTAAGTAATTGAGGAAATGTATTTGCAGCACTGCCCACAGAGAACATTCAGTACTCTAGATGAAGGACTGAATTCAAAATTACCCAGAAACAAGTCAGATTCCTTTTATGGGACATCTAGTCACCATCACTCTTTAAGGAAATAGGACCCTGGAATGGTAGGAAAACAGAGGCCTATACATGATGCCTAAGTCGTGTTACCACTGTATTACTGCCTAGCTTTTTATACTTTAGTTACTTAGGCAAGATACTCACTGCTGGATGTTTCCTGTGGAAAAAGCACTGGCTAACCACTGGAGATCCATGGGTTTGAAGGGAACCAGCACGAGATGGATGCCAGGACTGAGATTCACAGCACTCTCCGGATACATGAAATGGTGGGTGGTTCTTCTACCAACATCTTCCTCAAAGCCTACAATCTGTGCTGTGTTCATCCTAAGAGTACACAAGACAGGCAATCAGATGCTTCTGTATAAGATATTCAGGCCAACATGGCTGGCCTTGGATCTAAATCCTGGTTATCATTTGTCTCTGTACTATTAGGTTATTATGGGGCTGTTTGGGAAGGCTTTTTTTCTCCTTAAGTTTTTTTTGGGTATCTGCAAACCCCTCTTGTGCATGTGTGGTGTGGTTTTATCTCCAGCAGCATGAGCACAAGAAGACTTGAATCAGTATTAGAATATAAGGTAAGTGGAAGAAGACACCAACACAAGGCAGCAAATCTGCTACTCTGCATCAGAGAGTGCCCCCTGAGAGATGCCCTGCTTCCCAAGTTGCCTTCAACCAACTCACATTTATCTCACTCTCTGTTACAAACGGCAACCGGTTGTTTCTTCACACAGTAGCTATAATAATAAATTATAACAGCTAAGAGGCATTCTTGTAGCACAAAAACACGTTTCAGCAGCAACCACAGATACATACACTATACTAAGGTACGAAGCCTAATCCAAGGTGTATTTTGCCAGGGGACACCATTTTCCTGTCAAGGACCACATTCCCTCAGGGGTAATCCATTGTAGGCCATGGGCCAGTGGTGAAGAGGGCCAAAGCAAAAAGTTGAAAAGAGACCAAAGAGCCCCCCTGTTTGCCTGCCCTTATGATATATGTTTTGTTCCACTTACCTCAGCACAAAATGGTGAGAGTCAATCTTTTCCCCATATTTAGAGCCTTTCAGCCTGCCCGAATTCCCCACCACAGCACATGTTCCGCACTGGGCCATGTCCTGGAGTCTAGCAGATGGAAGGACATCAAACAGGTGTTTTATTATCTCCTGGACCTGACTCCCACTCTCTGATCTTTGCAACCTCTGGAACAAAATGGAGAACATTAAGGGGACAATGGAATCTGCTTTCCAACAGTATCTACCCAAGACACAACCATTGCCTGGACACAGTGGGTATCTCTACATTAAGGAAAAAACCTTCACCCTTATCAACATTTTTTCCCCCCTTGGGTCTTTCTATGTTCACAATGGGCTCCTTTACATAGTGAGCAATAGTGATCACGTGATTTGCAATTGAAAACTTCCCCTCTGGGCAATGTTCCATAAAGTTCACTGAAGGAGTGCCATCTAGTGGTGGAATTAATCTCACAATTATTTTAAATACTCCATTATCTCTGTATGTTTTTAATGTGCGATTAGAGGGGAAGGCGCAGGGGACATTGTGGAGGTTGACAGCATCAAGTAAGTGACCCACAAACTTCCATGAGTGACCAATAATGAGAGTGCAATAAATTGCTCATTTAGAGAAGCCCAGCATTTTATTTATTTATTTGAGATATTCATATACCACTAAATATAATAAAATCCCTAAGCAGTTCATTACTCAATCCACAATAATGGATTGAATGTGATTTAACAAACTGAGGCTCAAGTCAAACGAGACAGCCTCTTCTTGATGGGGTGACAATCCCTCTGAAGGATCAGGATCACAACTTCTGGACCTGGTTCCTGGAGGGTCAGTAGCTGATGTGGCCAGGAGTGCCTTTGCATAGCTTCAACTAGTGTGCCAGTTGCACCCCTTCCTGGAGAATAAAGATCCAGCCTCAGTGACCCATGCCTTAATCACCTCCTTGTTAAATTATTGCAACATGTTTTAATTGTGGGGCTACTTTTGTAGAGTGTTCAGAAACTGCAACTAGTATGAAATTCAGTGGCCATGTTGATTTTTAGCATATGCTTTGTTGACTCTGTGCTTGTATCAACTGCACTGACTTCCAGTCTGTTTCTGAGCTGTTTCTGTGCTTCCCTAAATGGTTTGTGGGCAGGATATCTGAAAGAACCTGCCAATAATTTAAGATCCTCTTCAGGTGCCCTTCTGCATGTCACACCACCAAAAGGGGTTAGTTTAGTGGGAACATGGGGACATAGGTCCTTCTCTGTGGCAGTGCCCCACCTGTGAAATTTGTTCTCAAATGAAATTAGGCTGGACAATTTTTAATTGGGCTATTAATGCTTTTCCTTTTCCTTTTTTTTTGTTGCTATATATGACTTTTGAATATTTTGAATGTATTAGCTCCACACTATATTTTAAAGATTATCTCCTGCTCTTAGTTCTGCTGTTGCTGATGTTTTAAAAATTTTAAACTGTTTTAAATTTTAATTGTAAGTTACCTGACGAGCTCTATTTGAGCTGAAAAACAATTTGCAAATAATGACAGACAGGCTAGAGGGCCCTAAAGTGGAACTTCCCTGGTACTACTGCCTCAACTCTTCCCTCACTGAGCCATTGATAAGGGGTGGGCACCTTGTAGCCCTTTAGATCAGGTGTCCCCAAACTTTTGGACCTGTGGGCACATTTGGGAATTTGAGAAACTGCTGTGGGCACCACCAATAAATGCCTAATCAGTGGATCGCTGCTTTGACATCTACATGTAGCATCTATGGCTCTTAGGCTGCTGAGTGTCTGATTCAGCAAAAATGTTTGTTTTGTGTCTGTTTAATAAGGGATTGTCTAATTTGGCTAATTCTTGATGGTGCAATACAGCTAATGCTTCTTTCAAACATATGTTTTGGCAATGTCCAGTACTTGCTTCTTTTGCAGGAGGGGGGAGGTTATTACACAGATAAATTTTGTACTGGAACAGTCTCTAATATTCACTGATGTACATGCTCTTTTAAATTATTTACCTGCCTCGTGCAAATTAATGAATAGTCAGCGTAAATTGATTCTCTGTGCCCTTTTGATATCTCAAAGACTGATATTACAATGCTGGAAAAATAAACACTCACCTCCTATAATGTGGTGGATTGAGGACCTTACAACACTTTCAATATTTGAATGGGTGGCATGTAGACGCCACCTTCAAATGGATGCTTATTTGGATATTTGGTTCACTGTTGTTGAAGCCTATATATAGCTGCTAGAAAGGTGTATGCATTTCATATGTATTCATTACTATGGATATATACAAATCCATGTATGTTAAAAAAATGAATAAAATAAAATAAAAAATAAAACTTTGCAGATGCCTGCATGAGTGCCATTGGAGGTAGCCACAGGCACTGTATTGGGGACCCCTGCTTTAGATGTTTCGCCCTACAATTCCCAATGATCCTTCCCTATTGGCTGTGCTGGCTAGGGCTAATAGGAGTTGTAGGCCAAAACATCTGGAGGGCCACATGTTATGGCAAATGTGATACTATACTCACCAGCCACCACCGCAGAACCTCTGGGGGGACCTCTGGGTTTTCAAGGGTCAGCAAGTGGTTTATTGAGGGATCAAAGCGATCACAAAACCAACCCCCATCCAAAATATGGTCGCATGTTCTATAAGTGCAAGTTTTCCCCTCCAAGACGGAATCCATCAGTTGCCATTGTCTAGAGCTGTATGAAGAAAGTGAAGGGCCCATATACAAAGACTTGTACATCTTCCACAGGGAAAGGAGAAGGCACAGGGCCAGGATGATGCACAGCTTTTTCTTGCTAAGCATCAGGCCTTTATCACACGTACCCGATTTGCTTCTGCGGGTTTCCCCTCCGTTTCCTATGCGAGTGTTGCTTTTTGAATCACACGTGGTCGGTTTTGCCCCGATACCTCAGCTCAGCTTGCTGAACTTGCCTGAAACAGACTTTGTCCATTCAGGGTTAAATCGAAACAGAAACTAAAAACGGAGCACTCAGGGCACTAGAACATCACAAGGGGGACCACGTCATGTGAATCTCTCGCTGAAGAAGTGGATCAAAGTCACGGTGAGTGTGCTTAAAACTGCAGGTGTGAGAACAGCCTCATTCACCAAACCATCAGTTTAATTTAGATCTCATACTTAAGAACTTTTCCAGGAGGCAAAACAATCATGTGGTCTGGTATACCTTTATTGCTCACATGGAACTTTTGGCTCTAAAAGTCTTCTGTTCACATATGATGACTGGATTGCTTCTAGAGCTGACATTGCTCCAAAAAGACACACATTTTGCAGATCAGAAACTCCCAAAGCAGAAGGAAGCTGGGTCCTATTCATTGCCCATGAACTCAGCCCATCAATGTTCTGTGGGTTTGAACTTCCATTAAGGTATCCTGTCTCCAGAATGCTGAAACACACAGAAGGTGTGATGTCAGAAGGAAATGCCCATGGCAAGATGGTGCTATTATTTGCCAGACACCAACCAGTAGGTTAAAAAGCCCAGTGGTAAAATATTTTTCAAAACAAATATCAGGAAATAAGCTGCTTGATGCCAATTTCTAGTCTAGTTATTTTGTGTGTGTGATGCAAATCTGAGTTTAATGCAACTAAATTGTACTGTCCCAATCCTCCTGGGACTGAGATTACCACCTTTTACACTCCAGGAAAGATATGGATGTGTTAGTCTCACACACAAACATGTCCAGTCTCAAGGAAAGAACATTCCCAAGAAGACAAGGAAGCATGTATGACATGTATAGACAAGAAACTCAGGAAGAACAGAGCAGCAGAGAGATGAGCCAAACTAGAAATGAAAACAAACAAACAAACAAAAATGAGAAGCAGGGGCTGGTGCAACATACCCTGAGAATTTCACCACAAAGCCTTAGCAAAGTAAAATGTTCTATCAGAAATTACTTCCACGAATTACATAGTAATTCTGGAAGTGCAGCTAGAAACACGCCTTCAAAGTGCTCCAAGCTGTGTAAACCTTTATTATGAGAAAAGAAGGCTGCCCCACAAAGCAAACAGTGGTGCAGACAGATAATTTTAGACTCTGGATGTAAATGGTTTTACGTGCTCTTTAGATGATCCTGTGCATTACTTCAAATGCAAAGCACACAATGAACCCCAGTACTACCACAGATAAAAACACATTGTGCAACCCCAATCTCATGCATATTTACTCAGAAATAGGTCGCACTGTGTTCAAAACGTGTTCAAAAGTAAGTGGGTGCATAAAGATTAAAACCGAGAAACCTCAGCCTTCGCAAGCTAAAAGGATAGGGGAGATAAGAGACTGGAGAGAATCAAAACATACAAAGCCAGGAATGCACCCATTTCCTTCCCCTACCCACATTCCATATTTTACAATGCTACATTCTTGATATGTGGGGGGGGGGGGGGGAGAGTAACAAAAAAGTTTGGCAATTTCGATTAATAAAAAAGAAAGAAAGACTACATGCAGAGTTTCACATTTCCTTTACCTCGTCGCAGTACCATCTTAGAAGGATTATGGTGCCCTGATGCTACAGATATTTACCTGGAAGTAAGCACTGCTTTATTGCAGAAAGGACTGATATACACACAACAGCAACAACAACTCAAATAAGCATCCATAGCCATCCCTGGTTCAGTAGTGGTGATCATGGCATCACTACGTGTCTAGGACTGAGATGTAGATATGTAGACACGTAGGCATTACGTGTCTAGGACTGAGTTGTAGATATGCACATGCATAGAGGCTCTCATTGCTTCACAATCTTTTGCATATTTACCAAGCTAGGGCTTATTCTGCGTAAACATGCATAGGCTGGGGTTGCAGCTGTCTAAGAGGAAAAGAAAATGTCACAAAACAGAGAAACAAATATCCGGAGGAAAAGAAAAGTTGGGGGGGACGAGGCACTGCCTCCCCTGGGCAGAGAGAAAGGTGGCTGCATGTATTCTAGCAGACAAAAGGGACAGCTGGGGTGGGCAGCGGTGGGTAGGTCCAGGCAGGCAGGGATTAGGGACTGCTTCTCTTTCCTTAGCCCTCTCTAAGCAAACATTCACACACAAAGAGGGGGAGGGAGGGAAATCACTGCTGCCCCTTCGGCTCCTCCTTTGCTGCTGTCTAGCAAGAGGCTGGACCCATACCCTCCTACTCCTGCCACTGATCCCCACGCACACCACTACACCTTCCACCCCCCACCTCTCCTTTCCCCCTTCCCCTGATGGGGAAAGGAAGCTCACCATCGCCATTATGGGGAAAGGGGCTCCACACTAACCCCCAGTTCTACCGATGCTCCAGACATCGGTCTGCAGTGGGGCTGGCAAACTGACAACTGTGCAAGCTCACCAGTAATGCCTTGCACAATAGATGCGCCAAAGGGGGGGAGGAAGGTTGCAGCCAGCCACACATAACAAAAGCCAGCTGCTGCTGCTGCTCCTCCTCCTCCTCATGGGGAGAAGCACTGTCCCCAGGGCTCAGGTGAGCTCTTGCTCATTCGTGACTGCAGAGTGGGAAGTTGCTTAAAGCCCAGCGGTTTGTTTCCCTTCCCCCCCCCCCCATGACTCGCTTGGAAAAAGAGGTTGCTATGTTTGTGGTCCTTTCTATTGTGTGGGGGCCACAGACCTCTGTCCCAAGGCCCCGCTCTGATGGTGCCATCAGAGGAGGAGTTTATCTCAGAACTGTAGCAGTGGAGGAAAGGGTTAAATTCCCCCTCCTTCCAGCTGGTAATTATTATTTTTTTTAAAGAACCACCTGCTGATGCTACTTGCATTTTAAACAGGCATATTCAATACATATTCAATACATATTCAATACAAGCTCATTAGTCAGTGTTCAAGGGCATCTTGAGGACTTTTCAGAGTGGTCAGCATATTGCATAAACCTGTGGGAAGAACCTGCCCAAATGTCTGCAGCTACCTTGCGGTAAAGCTGATTTAATTGTCTTTGGTTCTTGGAGTCTGATATTAAGTCAAAGATGAATTACTACTATAACTTTTTTCAAATGACAAGCACTATACAGACTGGTTACTGTTCTATACCTAAGACAGCCCTGTGTAAAAGCCCTCAGTCCTGAAATTATGAGAGCATATTAGGGGAAAGAGTAGTGTGTGAAATGAAAGATCTGTTTCTCCTTAACCATATACCATTAAAATTTACATTTCCATGTTTTTCTTTTGTCTGAATTGCTCCATAATGCAATCGTAAGACCTATCTTGGCCAGAATGAACGTTTGATTTTAAAAGCCTATCTTCCATTCTATGTTCTGCATTAGCAACATTCAAGCATGTTCAAAGAACAAATGAGCATCTCAAGGGAACCTCCCCCACACAAAAACACAGATTGTGTAAACAGCATTGCTCAGGGACATAATGTGACATTTACAGCAGCCAGGGAAGCCATAACAAAGCAATATTAAACCAGAAAATTCACAGGGAAAGGCCCAGTCTCACATGGGCTGAGTTTGGACAACACTTTAGGCAACGGAGGGGGGAAGAGACAACTGACAGTTCATTATTTTTGTGGTGCCCAACATGTGACACATTGCCCCTCCCCATTGCACAGCTGAAAGTCCCGGCCTCATGATAAGCAATGGGTCTCTGATAAACAATGGAGCAGCCCGTTGTTTTTCCCCATTATTAAATAATATACTGTCCATTGTGTTCCCCTCCCCCACAACACAATAATCAACACAACTGACAGTTGCCTCTTCCCCCCTCCACTGCCTAAAGTGTCATCGAAACTCTGCCACAGACAGACATGCTACCCTGATGACATGCATTATATTAAACAGTGGCATAGTCCCCTTACTAGAGCAACTGAAAGATGGTTTGCTAGTGCTGCCAGATGCTTACCTTATTCAGGTGTTGGAGATCAAATTGTTTGGATTGAGAAAACATGCAGACAAACTGAAATTTTCCTCCTAGGTCTTAGGCCCTTTCTTCGTTTCACTCAGTATCATAATGAAGAATTACAATATTGCGTGTTTGTAGGTTGCAATTGGCTAATTTTGAACAGGAACTATGCAAGGGGAAGTTGACAAATTGATACCAACCACATGAGATACAGGACTCAAACTTTAGACACTGCCTCGTTTTAAGTGCTAAAAGAAAAATGCTCCCTGCTGCACATTTAGCAGTAGCTTCCTGTATCTGCTTGCTGTTGTGACACATCACCCAGATGGTATGTGATTAAGATGGTAGTTGGAAAAAACAAATACCAACAAGTAGGAAAGGTACGAATTATATAAAAAACTAGAAGAGAAGATATTCTCAACTGCCTGAAAATGCTTTAATAAGCCCTGCACAGTTTGGAAAGGCAATTTCTTCATTAGTAGCCACTCTTCTTTCTCTGTGTATATTTTGAAAAATCTTACTGATACTTCCTCTGTTTCAAACTACTTTTCAAGCACTTGAGTATAACTTCTGTCCTGTTTTTTAAAGACATCTTTACAGGTTTTGTTGAGTCAAAATCCTCAGCACTTTGGCTGTAGTGCGGGCACATAATGTGTCTCTTTAGTTTTCACCATGTTCTTGGGGACTCTGGGGTGTCTTGAAAATTTGAGGGTTTTCTCAGTAGAGGATCAGTAACGGTGGACCTCTATCCCTGACAGGCAGCGTTCCCACCACTAGTGATCTTCTCTTGAAATACACAACTGCAGAGGAATGTTAGATGTATTGTAGGTACATTTTCAGTTTGCTGGGGCAATGATGAATTTCACCATGCTTCTGTATTTAAACTGCTGCTATCTTAAGGTCTTCTTTTTAGCTGCTTGATTTAATATGGGTTAATTTCCATGAGTGG
This sequence comes from Anniella stebbinsi, assembly GCA_029215795.1. NCBI lineage: Eukaryota > Metazoa > Chordata > Lepidosauria > Squamata > Anniellidae > Anniella > Anniella stebbinsi. Next base: position 40,335,005 of record JARDYH010000004.1, on the reverse strand, counting down.
AATTTAGGGTGGCCATATGCCCCACTTTGCAGAGGACAACCCTCTATTTGAAGGGCTGGCAGAGGGTGCCTCTACAAGAGAGGTTTAATGCGCTTTGAAGGTTCATTAAAAATTTTACCTCTACAAGAACGGAGTGCAAATCGGGCGTAGAGGCGCGTTATCTCCCCGATAATGCGCATTTTTGAATGCGCGTTAAATTGCGAGTTTTATTTTCCTCCGGCCGTTAAAGCGCATTTTCCCCGTGTGAACAAGCGATTATGCGCATTAACTTCTTGTAAAGCGCTTTTTGGACATCTATTAATGCGTTTCGCCGCCTCTCGCCGCCTCCCGTGCAGAGGGATTAGGAGTAAATGCGCGTCTGCGATAATGTGCATAATCGCCGAACCGGGCGCAAAAGCGAATCCTTGTAGAGGGAGCCAAAGATAAACCATAAGGAAGGCAGGGGTCTTGAAGTTGCCCATCAACAATTATCAGCATGTGGACACAGGGCACTAGGGCTAGATCTACACTACTACTTTACAGAGGTATTGAAGTGCACTGATAACTATTGGGGCACAATCCACATTCCATATACCGCTTTCATAGTGTTGTTTCCCTCTTTTCATTCCACATTCGTAATGATTTGACAAAAAGTGTCTCTATCTGGTCCCCAGGGTAAGATTGTACTTCTGTTTAAATCATAGGCTGGGTTCGGATGACACAATAAGCAACAGGGGGGTAAAGAGTCAATCGTCCGTTGCATTGCTTATCATGTCATGTGAGGGGGGACACACAACTCATGGTACGCTTTTTTCTCAATTTAAGCAATGGAGAAAAACAATGGGCTGCTCCGTTGCTCATCCAGAGATCCGTTGCTTAACATGTCATATGGCAGGCTCTGTTGTCAAATTTAACGCGCTAAGTGTGCTATTTTGGAAGCGCATAGAGTTCTCTGGCAGGAGCGGCTGAAAGCGCCCTGGCTGCTTCTGCCGGAGAACTCACAATGGCTGACCGGATAGCCATGGGAGGAAGGAGGGTGGAGCAACGGCCGGCCGGAAGGATGACTGGATTTTCAGACATGCAATGGGGGCGGGGCAACATGTCATGTGGGAGTGCCGGCAACATAACACACAGTGAGTTGCCTATTCCCCCTCCATCGCTGAAAGTGTCATCCAAACTCAGCCATGGTAATCATTTCTAAATTTGTACTTATAAATTAGCACATGCAAATTTTATGTAAAACTGCATCCTCTTATTGGATGATGAGGCGGCAAACACAGAAATGAACAAATATCAATAGACAGACCTAGCCACCACTCTTTATGAAATGACTGGGCACCATAGAATGCATCCCAGAATCCTTTGCAACATGCAGAGGTACAAAGGGTATTTCTCAACCAGTGTGTCAGTACAGAAAAGGCCTTTTCTCAATCCCCACTCAACGGATCTTGGTAACAGGGAGATGGATCCAGAGAAGTGTCTTATGGTATAGGTGGGCTTGTGTGGGATCAGGTGGTCTTTATTACAGTATTAACTTTCAGCAAAACCTTTCTGAAGCAGAAATGTTTTAACTTGCCAGAGGAAGTTAAAACATGTTTTAACTTGCCAGAGGGCTTCTTAGGTGAGTTTCCTCTGGCAAAGGCCACCAAGGCATGAGTGCCACAACAGAGAAGGCCCTGCTCCTTCCTTGTTCTTCTAGGTTTTAGGAAAAGAAGGAACATGGAGATGGAGTAGATCCTTTCATCCAGACTTCAGCGATCAAGGAAGCACATACAGGAGAAGGCAAAAAGAGTTCCCTGTAGATAGAAAGTTAAAAAAACTACTAGGTATCTAACCAGCAGCACCCCCAAAGCTGGTAACTTAGCAATAAGCATGGTCCACCATGCTGGTTAGAGATGAAGCAAGTTGGGTTCCTACACATCTGAAGAGCATGAGGTTGGGGAAGGCTACTCTATGGGATTGAAGTGCAAGACGGGTGAGCAATCAAGATGAACACAGAGGGAGAAAATAGTGTTTCAGCTTCTTTCTTTATTGTTAGGCCTTCTTCAAAGGGTTGTAATAAGAGCTGCAGAGATTTTTACAATAGATTGTCTTGTGCTGTAAACACTGGCGACTAACTTACATTTCTTTAAGGTAAGTGATTTATCAGGATAGATAGACAAGATCCACATTATCAGACGTAATAGCAAATAGGTTATATTTGGTCAGGCAGCTTTAAAATGGTGTTCTTTATCTGGTAAGGATCTCTAGTCATTTGCAAAGTTCCACTACAGTTGTTCCACTAATCAATGGTGGGTTAATAGTCAACTTCACAGTTGATTATCGAGGCGGTACTCCGCACACAACATAATAATCAACTGTAGTGTAGATTAGGATCAGCATTGAGCTGACTATTAGTCCACGCTGAGTTCACTCAGAGCCGATCTACACTCTAGCTTTGTAACGTTCCATAAGGGTTACGAAAACTCTTTGGGCCACATGACGCACTCCCTTGAATGATGTATACCCGAGGTTTTTTAAAACTCACTTCAGCTATATACAACAGTTTTTACTTTTAATAAATCGTTTTAAGTAAAATAATGTGTCCTTCCTTACCGTTTGTGATTCGTGGGGGCAGTGCTTCATTTACCGGCGCCCAAATGCTTAGCAGTTGATTGGTGGGGAAGAAAGAGGGGCTAAGGAGGAAGTGAACGAGTGACCCACAGTACCCACAATGCTTAGCCCTATACTCATTGAAAGCTAGGGAATGAAAGAGGAACTAAGGAGGAAGTGGGCGACTGAACTATAGTGCCCACAATGCTTCGCCCTAAACTCATTGTAAAAATGAAACAGAAAGAGACGGACAAAAGAGTGTGAGATCACACACACCGCTTTGAAGACCGAAGATTTTTTCTCCTGTAATGTGAGTACTCCTTAATGTGGCCTACGATGTTTTAGAACGCACCTATTTGGAACGTTTTAAAATACTATTTAAAATGTTCCAAAGTACAGTGTAGATAGGCTCTCAGTCATCCCCCTCCCTCCCTCCCTCCCCCCCCACAGTCCTCCCTCTAGTATGCCATCAGCCATTGCTGCCAAAAATAATATCCTGCCGTATGGACTAGAGCAGCCACCACCGCTTTGACCACTCTTGCCTTGCAACTCGGTGGCTGATGAAATAACCAATGGTGCCCAAGAAAATAACCAACGGTGCCCTCCACACAACACAATAACCAATGGTGGTTCAAACAGCCAACTCTGCACAGCATTGGTTATTTGCGTTGATTATTTCAGCCAAATAACTAACCGTTGGTTAGAAAACTCCCACGACACAACACGATAACCCACAGAGGTTAACTAACCAACCGTCAATTGTTTAAACCACCGTTGGTTATCTTGTTGTCTGAACCCAGTCTTTGAGGCTTATTCTGGCCAAGTGACAACTGGATCTAACCTGTATCATTTGTCAGACATCACACCACCTAACGTTACTAATAATGCTACTAATGAAAAAGTATTTGCTCCTTAATAGATTTCTCATGGTAACAAAAAAGACAGAAGAGGTGGGAAAACACAGGAGGGTTACAAGTGGAAAATGTCATCATCTGGACCCTTCATAAAATTCCATGAATGAGGGGACTTCATGGGACTGATTGATTGCTATATTGGATTTCAGAAAGAATATGTTCCTAAGTCAAACTGTTTATGAAGAGAGGGAAAGGAAGAAGTGTGATATGTTTCCCTGTACTTAGCATCTTGTCTCACTTGTTTCTGTCGTTTGGACCTTTAGGCTCAGCAGGTGCCTTCTTATGGTGTACCTTGTTTCAATTCTTGTCTTCCTCTGGCATGTAAATAGTATGGATTATATTGGTTAAAATTTGGGAAGAAATGCCTAGAACAAGTTGAAATTTGTCGGCTTCTCATCTTATGATTCTAAGTTACAAAACTAGTTCCATACACCTACTGTTGAAGATACTCTCACATGGGACACTTCATTTTCCTTTGCAGTAAAAGGGAACAGGAGTGATATCATATCAGAAGAGGTGGAGCTTCCCATAACGAATACTTGGATCATTCACTAGTATCCACACGTACACAGGGTGGCAGCTGCTTCTTTTGTGGTGCAATCTCATGCCACTTGGGAGTATGTGGGAATAAAGCAATCATTCAGACAGGTCCAATCAAATGGGTTTCCCCACCTGGATCACTCCTCACCCTGACAGCACTGAGGGATTACATCACACAGAAGCAGCTCCTAGGCCTCTGTGAATGGTTATGAAAGAGGCCAATTGATTTTTGTATTTATTTGATTTGTACCTCACATTTCTACCAAGAAAAAAATGGCACTCAAGGTGTTTATCAGACAGATAACACACTTTGGTACTATCTTCTTCTATTCAAATCAATGGAAATTTTACCAATGATTTGAATGGGTTGTGGATTGCATCCTGCTATGGCATTTCAGTGCCAATAAGTCTGATTCCTGGCCCAGTACACCATCCTGTTGACTGAGGACTCGTTGGTGTGAAAGGTATACTTCAAAAGCCTTGTGCTTGCTCTTTGCAGGAGGCCCTCTTAAAGCAGAGAGGGCTTTGAGTAAATAATAAGCATGTTCTTTCATCTGTCCACCTTCTTTCTATTCATGCAGTATGTAAACAAATGTTGCTGGGAAGACACCTTTCCGGTGAGGCTCCCCTTCAATCCTGCCACACTGCAAAAACAAAACAAAACACCAGAAGGAGAGGTCATTTCACCAGGCAAGACTTTTTAAATGTGCATAATGATCACAAGCCCTACAAACAGGCCTGGCTCAAGGCAAGTCTCCACCTAAAGCAGAGACCCCTCCCCCCACTGCTGCCCCTGCATATCCCTCCCTCCCTCTCTGCCCACCTACCCACTAGCTAACTGCCAGCTGACCTACTCTTCTTTGTGTGTGTAGACACACCCACCTCTCCAGTGCACTGCTTGTAACAAGTTTCTGCCTTCAGGAGACACATGCCTGGAACTTCTGGGACCTCTTGTGATACTTTGCCCAACCGCATGCTGGCACTGCTTGGCTCCTGAAGGTGGAAAGCTCCTACAGGCAGTGTGCTGGGAAGACAGTGCACCTATGTGCGCAAAGAAGAGTAAGCCAACTGGCTGGTCGGCAGCCAGGCATGCAGGGCCAGGTAGGCGGGCAGGGTTGAGGGGCTTGTTGCTGGGGGCACCTTCAGACTGGCAGCAAGTCCTATGAGATGGGATAATGTTTAGTGCAGAGCTAAGGAATCCTCAGTAATCATCCAGGAATGAGTTCAGATGGTCACTTACCCACCAACTGGAGTCTTCCTGTCCATCTACTACAATGATCTCGCCAGCCTTGAAAGTTAGCTCATCTTCATGGTCAGCCTGACAATCATAAAGGGCTCTGACCCAGCGCACAGAGGGTTTCCTCTGAAAATCAATACCAGTAAGCAATGTCAACCTTGCAGACATGGATAACATAGTTCATGTGGAAGTGCACAGTCACTTACACGCGCACAGGAAAGAGCAAACCTTATGGCAAAAAGGAAATGCTCAGAACTGAAGGCGTGTTTAGATTTTAATTTTTGGCTGCTCTTGTCATGTATCCTTAGCTAGCAGAGCTAAATGGTACATTTAAAGGCAATTCACACCAGTGGTTAAAGAACGAAATCCCACTTGTATTATGACGCACACGTCACCGTGTGAGATGGGTCCATGACAAAATTAATTACCGTTAATGGCAGCCATTGACAGGAACAGGGAAACTACCTGATCTAGCACACAATGGGTTCAGATTCATGATATGCCCAGTGCAGCGGTGGGTAGGAATTCATTATGGGGATATCAATTTCCATGCTCAAAGTAATGTACAGACCACCTCCTGCTCCTCAGAAACATAATCTGTTTACTGTTTTATATATATTTAAGACTCCATCTTTTGGACTTTCTACAGTAGGCAGAAAGATGGCTTAGGCCCATAAATGGCAATGCTTAGCTAACATAACACTAAAATAAATAGGACACTGAAATGAACCATTTCACTAAAATGAACTTAGTTAGGAAATATAAATCTAGACCAAGAACACACCACACTTCTTCTTGTTGGCAGTGGTGGTGGGACATCATCTGATAGTTCCTGTGAGTGGAAAGAATCCCAGTGATTCTCCCTTGGGTGTTGGTTTGGCTCAGAAGGTGCCTTTTTTTCATTCGTGGAAGCTGAAATACAAACAGATGTGTCAAGTCACTTTGTGGATGCTTCCAGAGGATGTCCAAAAACAATGGGGAGTAATGCCATTACAAATGTTACCCTGATTTAGTGTAATTATTCAACATGTTGTCCCCATGCAATAGATCTTCTCCTTCAGAAGAGACAATGTTTGCTGGGAAAACCTCCCCTGCCTACTCCTGTCCACCACCACCTTAAGTATAGCACCTGCTACAGCTGGTAGAAGCCTTTCCTCATAAGATTGCTGCTGCTCTGAGCACCATTGCTGCTGCTCTGAGGAAGAGGAAAGTTACTCTCTAGTTAGGCAAAGTTCATGCCAGTCTGTAGGATTTTTTACATGAGGCTTTCAACCTTTATCACAGCTTGTAGGATTAAGATCAGGTCCTTTACAAGAGCTTTTTCAAGGGTTTTTCTTTCTCTGACTTTCTATATGCTTCATTACACAACCACTAGGTGGTGCTGTGATATAGTGGGCTTGCAGAACTATATGGGGGTTTCGTGCCGCCATTCAGATATACCAGACTTTCCTTGTTAGGAAAAAAAAGTGCTAAAATGGTTGCAAAGCTTGAGAGGAGTCCTGGAGGATGGTGATGTTGTGTAAAATACCCACAAACTACAGTGAGTGAGGAATCACAAGTATACAATAAAAGCCTCATATAGAAAAGCTCACTGTTGATGGTAGAGTTCATACAATAAGAGTGTATTGTAGAGCTGGGAAAGTTTCAGAAAGGGACATCCAAAATGATCAAGCAGTTGGAGCAAGTCCCCTATGGGGAAAAGTTACAACATCTGGGACATTTAGTTTAGAAAAAAGGGTAAATAGGATGTGACATGATAGAAGTATATAATATAGTTCATGAGGTGGATTCCTGCATTCAGCAGGGGGTTGGACTCTATGGCCTTATAGCCCCCTTCCAATTCTACTATTCTGTGATTCTATCAGTCTATGTTATGGAAAAAAGTGGAGAGACAGAGAAAATTGCCGCCTTCAAAACACTAGAATCCATGGTCATCTCATAAAGCCGAATGGTGGGAGATTCAGGACAGACAAAAGGAAGGACTTTTTCAGACACTGCAAAAAAGGTGTATATTTAGAAAAGTGCATGCAAAAATGATTTAATTTTGGAAAAGACAAAAATGGACACATTTCGATAAATGTGCACAAAGATAGGCATGGATTTTCATGCAGATTTTCCAAAAACCAAATTTGCAAACTGTTGCGGAAACAGGACAGAACAATTTTCATCTGGGAAAATGAGAAACTGAACAGAAGGCTCATCTAGCTGTAGTTCACTGTGAAAGAATTTGCAAGGACATTTTTCCAGCAATAAAATGTTGCAAAGTTGAGTGATAGGAAAATATCATTTCAATGCAATATGTGAATCCGGGGGGAGTGGCCTCGCGAGAATGGAGTGAGGCTGGGAATCTCTCACTCTCTTACTGAAGCGACGGAATAAACATAAAATCCCTATCTTGGAGATGTCAGATTGCTAATTAAAGACTTGATATATGGTTATGGAATGTTGCTGCATCAGCTAAGTGAAAGAGAAAGTGTTGCTGACCGGAACTCTTGGCAGGTGGCCAGAAGCTGGTAAATGAGACTTTTAATATTTGGATAAGGAGCTAAGACAGGCTGATTATCTTGCTGTGGGGGGAGGCTGAAGCAAATAACTGAAGCCGGAGGAAAAGAGGTGTTCAGAGCCCCCAGTTGAGCGAGTGTGAAGCCGAAACGTATTTGGCTGATAAGAGCTTGAAAAGATTTGTGAGCATGGCTGTTAAAGTCTAAGTGGAGGGTCGCAGATTTATAACTGTAACCTAATGAAAAAGAGGTTGGCAGGTGATAGATCGAGTGCCCCCAGCTGGATTAGACAGCCAAAAAAGCACCCATCGGATAAAAACTGGGAACGTCTCACGAGAGTAATGGCCGACAAAGCCGACAAAGCACAGGAGAAGGCAGCTTCGCCTTCTTCCGGAAGTGGGACTTACAAAGCTGGAACAAAACCAGGAGCAGTTCCTAAAACTACTAAAGAAAGTCAATCATGGTCACCAGAAGAACTAATGGATAGTTTTAAGACGATGTTAGATGAAGCTTTGAGGAAGCAAGATGAAAAGATAAAGGGCAACATTCTAGACTAGCAGATTGAAATTTTGACAGGCTTCCAAACTGTGGTGGAGAGAATGACAGAATTGGAGAAGGAGACTGAAAGGATTAATGAAATCAGTAAGCAGCAGGGGGAGCAAATGCAAGAGATGGATTTGCGTTTGATAGCCCTGGAAGATCGAGATAGAAGAGCAAATATTCGGATTAGATCCTTTCAGGAGCAACAGGGGGAGAATCCACAGAAGTTGAGAGCTATATTATTGGCTTGGATTAAGGAATTGGACCCCCAGGGACTGTGGGTGATGGAGGATATCGAGAGGATCCATAGAGTGGGCTATAAAAAGAAGGGAATGCTCCCAAGGGATATAATTGTCAAATTTGCGAATTATTACAAGAAAGAAAAGTTAATGCAAGTAATTAGACGTCTGGGCCAACCAATTCTACAAGCAATACCAATTGAGGTTTATCAGGATTTGTGTCCTCAAACGATTCAGTGGCGGAAGAGTGTGAGACTGTGCACAGTTACCCTGTGGAAGAAGGCGATAGCATATAGCTGGGGGTATCCAGTTTTTTTGAGATTTATGTGGCGGGGGAAACAACACAGAATAACATCTTGCGAGCAAGGGATGGAGCTTCTGGAGAAACTGGGTTTGGTCGACGCTACAGGTGATGGAGAAACCAAGGTGGATGAAGGTGCCGCAGGTGGAAGTAGCCAATGAAATGAGGATGGAACAGGGATGAAGAAGAGTTTATAAGGGAGGGGAGCACCAGCTGTTACTCCAGGTTTGTGGGGTTGCTTCTCCCCCCCCCCCCCGAAGAGTTCTAAAATTATTTGGGGCCATTGCCCAGGAAGGTCTGGTGAGGAGGGGGGTGAAGTTTGGGGTAAGTGTGGGGGGGAGGGAAAGGGAGGGGGGCTATGTGTATCACAGGGGGAGACCAATATAGAGCTATTTGTGTGGGAAGATGGAAAATAAATTAAAGGTTGCAACTTTAAATGTTAAAGGGCTGGGAACTGTTATAAAAAGGAACAGAATAGAAACATTATTAAAAAAAAGAAAAAGCAGATGTTATTTTTTTGCAGGAAACTCATCAATCAAAGGAGGGTGTAAATGAGCTGAGGATGAGGGATGTGGGCGTTTATGAGAAGGCATTTGGTACCTCTAAAGCGAGAGGAGTAGCAATAATAGTTTCAAAAAAATGTGGAATCAATATACAAAGAGTGAAGAAGGATGAATCGGGTAGATTTCTGATAATTTTCTGTATGGTGGGGGTGGAGGAATATATATTGATTAATGTATATGCTCCAAATGGGAAACAAATGGAATTTTTCGATGAAGTTTTTAATGCTGTGGGAGAAATGGGGAAAAAGAACATTGTGATGGCAGGTGATTTTAATATGGTATTAGATAAAGGAAAGGATAAGGATATTATATTAAGAGATATGAAAATAGGTGGGAAGACGGGTTTAAGTAAATTAATGGCTGAAAAAGAATTAATGGATGTTTGGAGGTTATTAAAAGGTGAAGAAAGAAAATATACCTTTTACTCATCGAGGTTTAAGAGTTATTCTAGGATAGATTATATTTTTGTGTCAAAGAATATGTTATCTAAAATTATAGAATGCGATATAGGGGTAATTAAAGTCACCGACCACGCATTAATGACAACGGATATTAAAATGAAGAAGGATTATACAGAAGCAAAGAGATGGAGAATGGATACAAGGATTTAAAATAATAAAACCATAGTTGAAAAAATAAAAAAAGAAATGCAGATAATATGGGATATTAATGAAATGGAGCAAAAATCTCAAGGAATAATATGGGACACAATGAAGGCAGTTATAAGAGGGATTTGTATTAGGGAAATGTGTACCCTAAGAAAACAACAGGAAGCACAAAATAAAAAGTTAGAAAAGGAGGTAAGGTATTTAGAGGAAAAATTAAGAGAGACAAAAGATAGACACCTATATGCCCAAATTCAAGCTAAGAAGAAAGAATTAGAGAAAGAAGAGCTACAACAGGTTCAAAGGAATTTGTTATATTTGAAGAGGGATTTTTTTGAGTACAGTAATAAAAATTCTAGGATGCTGGCCAGGTCCACTCAGTCAAAAAAGGCAAAGAATTGGATAGGGACAATTAAAGATAAGACAGGTAAAAGTTATAATTTAATGAAGGATAAACTAAATATATTTCAGGAATTTTATAGAGAATTATATGCATCAGATATGGATCCACAGGTTAATGTATTGGAATATGTAGAGAGAAATTGGAAAATAAGATTACAGAGACAAGATAGGGATTATATGGAGGGTTTAGTTACAGAAAAAGAAACAGAAGGAATTATTGCTAAATTAAAAGGAGGGAAATCTCTGGGGATGGATGGTTTGGGGCCAGAATATTACAAGGTTTTTAGAGGAATATCAATACCAAAATTGAAAAAGTATTTAATAGTATAATAGAAGGAGGAAAGACCCCGCCATCGTGGGATCATTCCTTGATTATATTAATCCTGAAACCAGATAAGGATTTGACGGATCCAGCTTCTTATAGATCAATATCATTAATAAATCAAGATTAAAAAAATTTTACGGCAATAATGGCAAAAAGAATGAGTACTTTTATAAATAAATATATTAAAAAAGATCAATGTGGATTTATTTCAGGAAGGCAAATGCCTAATTTAATTGGGAGAGTTTTAAATATAATTAATATTATTAAGAAAAGGAATTTAAAAGCAGGTTTGTTAGCATTCGATATATTCAAAGCCTTTGATTGTGTGGAATGGCCAGCACTTAAAATAATTATAAAAAAAATTGGGTTTGGAGATAAATTTTTAGGAGTGATTGATCAGTTGTATGCAAATAATAAAGCAGAAATAATAGTTAATGATGGGTTAACGCAACAGATTATCTTAGCCCGTGGCACTAGACAAGGATGCCCACTTTCACCGATTTTATTTGCAATAGTGATTGAAATTTTGGCAAATGTCATAAGGGAGGATTCAAGATTAAAAGGGATAGGAGGGAAAGAAAAGGTTAAGATGAACATGTTTGCGGATGATACATTACTGACTTTAGAAGATCCTCTGGAGAGTGGGGAGGTGATTAAGAAGCGTTTGAGAGAATTTGGGGGTGATTACAGGTTTACAAGTAAATTGGGGGAAGTCAGAAATGATGTTATTTAATTATAACAAGAAGGAAATGGAGGAGTGTAAATCTAAATTAGGTTTTAGGCTTAAAAATATAGTGTGTTATTTAGGAGTTAATATTGCAAAAGATTTAGATAGATTAGAAGAAATTAATTTTGCTAGCTTGAAAAAACAGATAGGGGAAAAGTTAGAGGTATATATAAAATTAAAGCATTCTTGGTTTGGTAGAATAGCAGTTATTAAAATGAAAATATTACCTAAGATTAATTTTTTGTTTAGAATGTTACCGATTAAAATAACGGAAGTAGAGTTAAAGAGTTGGCAAAATATGATTAATGCTTATTGTAATGGAGATAAAAAAGCAAGGATTAATAAAGGGCTATGGTATAAGACACAAAAGAAAGGAGGTTTGGGACTTCCAAATATAAAGAAGTATTATATTGCTAATCCATTAAGATATGTTGTAAGTAGTATAATAGGGGAGGATGATTTGGAATGGTTAGAGACGCAAACAGGGGAACAAGATTTTAAACTGCAAAATATTTTTTTTACTAAAATTCAAAAGAAAGATTTGAAGGGACTGGACAACCCGCTGTTGAAAAATATTTTAGAGATCTGGGAGAAAGTTAAAGGGAAGTTAATACCAGGAGATTCTCCTCTTACCCCAGTGGTAGCAATGGGAAACTTCCCAAGGAATTTAAAAGTAGAGTTGGAAAGGGGTCTGAGGGATCAGAAAATTATTAAGTTAAGAGATTGGTTGGAAAGTATGACAAATAGGGAGCAAATTGGAGAGTTATTAAGAGGACAAAAGATAGCTTGGTTTAAATGTATACAATTGGAACAATGGACACAGAATTGGAAAAAGAAAAATAAGGAATGCAGAGATAATACAAGATTTGAAGATTTAATTGAATCAAGAGGAAAGAAGGGGGAAATTAGAATTAAAAGAGGTTTGATCAGTGAAATATATAAAATTTTGATAGATGATGAATACCAAGACTCTCTTAAAATGATTTGGGAAGATGATTTAAAGAACAAATTAATGAAAACAACTGGGGGAGGATATGGGATGCAAGAATGTTAAAGCTTTTGTCGATTAGAATTAAGGAGAATTATTATAAAACTGTATGGAGATGGTATTTAACGCCGGTAAGATTTCATCAGATAGATAAAAAAGTGTCTAAGAATTGTTGGAGGGGATGTCAGGAGGTAGGAACATATTTTCATATGTGGTGGAGCTGTGAACATGTACAAAAATTTTGGAAAAGGGTTTTTAAAGAAATAAGTGAAATAATAGGAAGTAAATTGGAAGTAAGCCCAAAGTTGGCTCTACTAGCAATATGGGATAAAGAAAATGAGAATATAAGTATGAGGGAATTGATAAACAACCTCCTGGCACCCGTTAGAATAATTATAGCAAAGAACTGGAAAGGGCAAGGGAAATATACAATAGAAGAATGGTATAAAGAAACACGGGATATGGCACTTAATGATAAGCTAACGTGTAATTTGAAAGTAAAGAGGGGAATGTCCAGGGAGAATGATTTTGAAAATATATGGAGTCCATTTTTGGAATATGTGTTAAGATCGGGAAGGGGCAAGCACCTTCAAAAGATACTTTACAATTTTGGAAAGATGTATAATGGAATATATGTAGGTCGCCTGGGGGGAGGGGAGCACGGGGGGTGGGGTATGAAGGTTGTTAGTTTTGTATTGTATTTTATGTTAAGTTATTTGTTTTGAGTTGAAATAAAAATTATAAAAAATTTTTTTTAAAAAGATATGTGAATCCCCACCCACAACTGAGGGCTTTATCACACCTACTATTCCCCCCCCCCCCCGGGTTGCTTCTGCGGCTTCCCCCTCCGTTTCCTATTCAAGTCTAGCGTTTTGAATCACACGTGGTCGGTATAGCTGTGATACTTCAGTTGGCCTATTGAACTTTGCCTGTTTTGGACTTTGTCCGTTGAGGGATAAATCAAAACAGAAACTAAAACCTGCAACCTCAGGGCGAGAGAGCAGCAAGAGGGGAACGACTTCATGTGAACCCAGCGCTGAAGAAGTGGAGCAAAGCCGAGGTGGGTGTGCTTAAAACTGCCCATGTGATAATGACCTGAATAGCAAGTTTAGCATGAACAGTCTTACCTTGCTGCCAGGACTGCATTGCTTCAGGGGGTCCAGAAGACTCAGAACTAAAAGAAACAACAGAAGGAGAGAAGAGCGACAAGGGTTCATGTACCTTCAAGAATCCTACATTTTCCATTGGAAATGTTTGAATAACAGTTGCCATCTAGACCCTCACACCCCCTGGCTCATGAACAGAAGGCCATTGTAGTGTGAATAAGCATTCGGACCAATATAGATTTTACCATGTTTTACATTCACATTACTAACCAATTGGTACAAGAATGGATTTCAGCCTCATGTGTGAAAATACCTGTTTTCTGCTTATGAACAGGGTGTACAGAAAGAGGGAGCCCACCCAATTTCAAAACAGAGCATGGCAGACAGGGGACCACAGACACACATGCTGTTACCTAGGAGAAGCTCCTTCTGGAGAGCAGCGTCTTGGAAGTGAGAAAGATCTGGTGTCTAATAGGAGACAGAGAGCATTATCAGATGAGTGTTTTATCGCACGCTTGTTACTCCCCACTCACGGTTTTTCACATGTCCTTTAGACACCGCCGTCCGCCTCCCACTCCTTCCCTTCCACTCATTTTTCCACCACAAAAAAAAGACCCGGAAAATCTGATTTTTTTTTAAGTGAAATTTCCTGTGGTCTCCTGCTGTGTGCAGGAAAAGCAAAGCAATAAAAATGCCCACTGGACGGGCCACGTGATCATTGCTGCTTCCTCTTTCTCACGCAGTGTAAAAAGATCGTTGCTATTGTGGGACAGCAGCAGGAAACCATAGTGACCGTAGGGAAACATGATCCCCCCCCTCCAGCTGATGACACACAGAGACAAAGCGACTTTTTTGTTTCTAAGCAAGGATCAGACCAGATCTGTATCTAAAAGCTCATGACGGAACTATTCTTTTGATGAGTTGGAGACACAGCAAAGCCACTGTGAGTTAAGTTTCCTGTTCGCCATAATGGCTAGCTTTGTAAATGTTTTGACAAGTCTGGACCATTTCAACATGTCAGAGTACCCACAAATGCAGTCATTGCAATAATGAAAACCAAAACACGGTAGCTTCGCAGCATCACCACCATGTCAAAAGGGTCATGTGAATTAGTCCTAATAGGACTAAACTCTGCATTCAGAATACGTGTGCTCAATTCCCACTATCTCCACATGCAGAGGCATCAGGTCTTCACAGATAATTGCAAATTATTTGCTATAATATAAGAGGGAGGACTACATGCATCCTCCCTATCTATTCTGGATAATTTGGAAATGCTACTGAGAGTTGATAGTGCCATCTGTCAAATAAAGGCACAAGGGTCATATGATCGCAAAAGGGCGCCAAAGCTCCGCTCAAACGCTTCTACGTATATGCGCATAACCCTCTGGCTTCATTGCAAAGCCCGGCCCTTTCCCCGCCCATCTCTTCGAAAACGCGCTTTACAGAAAAACTGTTTACATAGTGATAATGTGCTTCTCCCGCTGCAAAATAAAACTCGCTATTTAACGCGCATTCGATAATGCGCATAATCAGAGAAAAAACACGTCTCTACGCCCAATTTGTGCTCCGTTCTTGTAGAGGTAAATTTTTAATGCGCCTTGAAAGAGCTTTAAATGCCTCTTGTAGAGGCAGCCTAAGTGTATGGAATAACAGAGCCATATGGCTGATATGCTTGGCCATTCTTAAAGGAAATACTCACTGTGCTAAAGTCATACTCAAGTGGCATTTTCAGGGAATTTTAGCAAGGCAAACTGAACTCATGAATGGCCAGGCAAGTGGAAATTGTAACTCACTACATCCCAGCTCAACTTATTTTTTGCAGACTTGTGAGATGTGGTGACTCACATATTTAATGTGTGTCAGTTCTATGATGTCAAAATCTCAATTTATAACCTTCATCAAATAACCATCACATTAAAAAAAAAGTTGTGTGAAATGTTCCAGGAGATTGAAAATAAAGCGATACACTGAAGGGAAGGGTAAATCTACATATTTCCAAGCAACAGAAGGGCACAAGAAGAGTCAAGCTGGATCAGACCAAAGGCTTATCTAATCCAGTATACTATCCTGAATGCAGTGCACAGTCATTAAGTGTAAGTCATATGACTATTTTGACATGGTAGCGATGATGTGAAGCTCCCACAAGTTGGCTTTTATTGCTGCAGTGATGAAATTTGTGAATACTCCAACATGTTAAGATGGTCATCGAAATGCTTCCTGATACTGAAGGTAATATATAGCCAACATGACTAGTAAGCATTATTAGCCTTATCCTTCATGAATTTGTCTAACCTCATATTCTGGTAGTGAATTCCATAGTTTACCTATACACTGTGTGAAGAAGTACTTCCTTTTATCTGTCCTGAATCTCCCACCAATCAGCTTCATGGGATGACCCCCAAGTTCTAGTAGTACATCTTCTGCCTATTCACTTCCTCTGCACTGTGCACACTCACTTCTAACATATTCCCCTCTACTTGCCTTTTTTTCTAAGCTAAACCCAACCCCCCCCCCCCAAAGTTTAGGCTTTCCTCATAGGGATGTTGCTCTAACCCCTGGATCATTTTATTTGCCCTTTGCTGCACCTTCTCCAGCTCTACAGTATCCTTTTTGTGGTGTGGCGATTATAACTTTACACAGTATTCCAAGTGTGGTCGCCCCATAGCTAAGTATAAAAGCACCATGACGTTGACAGTTTATTTTCAATTCCTTTCCTAATTGATCCCATATACCCGGAGCTGTAAATTCAGATTTCAAAACAATGGCATCTTGGCATAGTTTTTCCCAATGATGAATAAGAAGGCGTTCATGTCCTTGTTGGATTTCTCCTCCATATGATTTCTTGAAACATAGACATTATCACAGCATTTTCATGTAATTTTCCTAAGCCTGGAGGATTTCTTTGTGTACAATATGTAAAATATTTACAATATATTAAGTTCACAAAACACTACGTTAAGGTCCTTCCAACACAGCCAATTTGTGCGTGTGGAATAAACATCCATTGGTTTCTCCTGTGTTGTACCTACTCCTCACGTTTTTCTTCTGTTGTAGGGATATTGAATTTTCTGAGCATTAATATCGCATTTTACTACAGAAATGTACCTCTTCCCCCAGATTCATTGCAATTGTACTTGCCGTATGGAATATGGTTTTGTGCATGCCATGTCAACCCACTGAATATGAAAACAGTACAGTAGACAATGTGAATAGTAGAGAAGATATTTCACACAGAAATGCAGCCTTCCCCTAAATACCAGAACCATACATACTGGAAAGTTGTATAGCAAAGAATATCCCAGGTTCAATCCCTGGCATCTCCGGTTGAAATGGGATGGGCAATTTGTGCCCCTCCAAATGTTTTGGTCTACAACTAGACAGCATAGCCAATGCTGAGGGATTATGGGAGCTATAGGGCAAAACAGCTTGTCTTACAAGCCTATCAAGGTCTGAAAAGACCTCTTTCTGAGACTCTGGAGAGCTGTCTACTGTAAGAGTGAACAGGACTGAATTGTTATTATCACTATTATATCTCTCGCTCATGGCAGTTTTTCTAGACGGACATAACGAGCTTTGCCAAGTCATGCTGTCTTTTACAGATTCAGGAATTTCCTGACAGTTGAGCATGTTTTAAGTATGACTGCTTTCTGGATGTTGGTGTGGATGTATTTTGGTAGGCCCAGTTTCTGAAGGTTTTCTGTATAATTTTTTGATATGATGCCGGTGACTGATGTGACTGATGGAATGATTGTAACCTTTTCCTGTTGCCGATGATGATGATGATGATGATGATGATGATGATATACATTTCTATACCACCCTATAGCTGAAGTTCTCTGGGCGGTTTACATGGGATTAAAACACTTAAAAACAATATACAAAATTTAAAACCACAAAAACATACAACATACACAGAAAAATACATTTAAAACTACTATAAGCAACAATAAAAACAACTATAAAAACAGATCTAGGATCAGTGAAGCTAGAAACTAGATGGGCCAATGGTCTGAAACAATATAAAGCAGCTTCATATATTCTTGTGTTTCATGTCCATGCTCAATCAATTCTTCAGTATTCAGAGAGTTCCCTTACCTTCAGTTGGGCTGCTGCAATTCAAGGGTGTGTAGGGGGAAGGCTCTGAGGAGGTCCGCTTATGTCGAATTGTCAGAGGTGGAGGCAGGATCTTCCTAGGTGTGTTGTCTGCAGGGAACACTGACCAGCTGGATGGAGGCAGTGGAGGAGGGAAGCTGGGGGCTTACAAGTAAAGACAATGACAATATTCTTGTTAGATTAATGGGTAGATAAACAGAGTGAGTTCAACCTATTATGAAATGTGTGAGTAAAGGCCCTTATCTTTAGCTGATTTAAAGTCGAAGAGGTTTCAGCTAAAATACACTGCTTTACAGACTGATTATTGGGGGCTGACTATACAACTTGTTTTTTGTGCTGCGTCAGTTATATGACACAGCTGCCAACTCGCAGCCACTGCGGGGCTTTTTCCTGAAGCTCCGCATTTAACAAGTCGGGGACTTCCCCCGACTTTTTCCTTTGGAGCGAGGTCACCATGGTCCTTCCACCAGGAGACCTCACTTTGGCATTGAGCTGGGGGCATTCTGGGCAGATGGCGACTGCTCATAGGTCACCAGAAAAGGGGCAGAGAGCAGAGGGTGGGCCCAACAAGCCAAATGGCCACCGGAAAGCTTGTGCTCCCTGGTGCTGTGGAGATTATCACCCCCCACTCTGCAGCAGCGATACCGCAGGGTTTTACTCTGAAGGAGTGGCAAAGTGGCACTGTGAAGACACCACCCATGTCTAATCTGAAATACAAAAGAAGAAGATAGCCTCAAAATGGTACTGGACAATTTATCGAACTTTTTTTTAAAAAAGTAAATAACCCAATTTATTTCTGTTCGATCGATATTGCTTTACTAAAATATATCAACATACTGAATGTTTGTGTTCCTGAGGTTTCAATCGAAAATGTGCTGGGCAACGTATTATTTTATTAAAGTTCCCTACCTTTCTCAGTACCATTCTGAGGCTTGTTGTTGTTCTTTTGCACTTGGTACTATCCTCTTTTTTTCTTTATCATCTCAAATACAAAAAGAGCCAATGCTGAAAGCAGAACATGCTAGAATAGCAGCAGGCTTGGGCTAAGGGGTAGCTGTTGCAGAAGCAGCCTCCCTTTGATCCAGGTTGCAGTCATTCATACATACCTCAGTTGCTATAGATATAAATGGATCATTTATTCAAGTGTCACATCTTGGTTGTTTTGATCAGCAAATTTCAGGGTTGAATTTTTAATCCATGGCAGTGGGTGCACAGAATGGAACTCACACCATTCTTTAGACCAGGATGGGCAACAGGTTGCCAGGGAGGTGGACCCAACTCATGACAATAAACATCTCTACACGAGCGATATATGACACATTCGTGATCACGGAAGTTTGCGGATCCTTTAGATGACATTGTCAACCTCCTGTGCCTTCCCCCAGTAAGCCTATTCTAAACAAATTCCTGGATATCCCAATTCTTCTGATATATCACGGGATTTCCTGACATGTGCAGCGAAGTTGCACTACAAAGCACCCACTAGTGGGCGATGTCCCATTCAAGGAAATGAACACCGAGAGGAGGGAAGTTTTCAATTACAGACCACGTGGTCAGCAATTCAAACCATGTGGTTGTCCCTCTCCACCCATGTAATGCAGCACATTACAATCATGCAAAAGAAGCAAGAAGCACAAAGCCCCAGTAAGGCAATGCAATTTCCCCTTAATGTAGAAATGCCCAATATATCTGGCCCTGATGGCCTTACCAATTTTTAAATGGTAAAAAAAGTTTGCCCATAGTTTCACTTTTAAGGAAAAGCATTTTCTTTCAAGAGACAAGAAACAAAGAGATTCCACATGTAAATGTTATATTTCCCTTTGGAATTTTGCATGTAATGTCCTAGACATTCCTGTGGTATATAACTGTGAAATTCTTGTTGCTAGATGGTGGTAATTGTATTATGGACACTGATCATGCATTATTTTGTTGGTTTGTGAGACAAAATACTCTTCCAGCTTCTGGACTGCTGTTTGGATTATAGGATTATAACAGAAAAGTTGGCCATCTCTATCTTAGAACAGTTACAGACTTGTTGTACTCACAATATTATACTGATTTGAATAAGGAATGCACTATATGTGACTACTCTGGCAGTATTTGCACTAAATAGTGCCATTCAATTTAGTTAATGCTTCAAGCAGCCATGATGGGTTTAGTTCATTCTTTTATGATTATGTGAATTACCGGTGTCTATCCCATCCCTCCTTCTCCGCTGAGCCTCACAAATCTCTGTTGAAATACATTCTTGAGAAAGAGGGTGAAACAATGGATGTCAAGAACTGTGCCTAACCCCTAACCACAAATTAAGGCCTAGTGTACGCTTAACACAGTGTGGAGTCTTGGATATTAAAGGAGATTGTACCCAACATATCTATCCAGGCAGAATGTGGAAAGGAGTAATTAGACTGCTAGAATATATATATATATATATATATATATATATATATATATATATATATAGCACAGAAGGGAATCAGCTAACCTGGGAATAAATTCTGGTGTGGTTTTACAGCTATAACACTAAAGATACAAAAGGAGTGATGGAATGGGACTGTCTAACCTCTGGGTGTGTTGCGTGGTGGTAGCGGTGGGCCTGTACAGGCAGAGACAGGGGAGGATGTTGCTGCAGCAGACCTAAAGGCATATGGGATGGCATATGTGTCATGGCATTTCTCTTGAGATGACGGACTGGCTCCCTTGGAAAAGTCAGCTGGATTTCTCCATGACTGAGAGGCTGTTCCAGGCAGATTGTAGCAGCTTTGAGGGCGATGAAAGCGATCTTTCTTTACTGGATTGAGCTGAAACAAAGAAATATGCAGGTGACATTAATGGAAATCTGGGAAGAGGGGCTTAGGGATTGTGGGAAAGCCTATCTAGAGAAAAAGTGATAGATCCAGTCCTGTGGATTGAACAAATGGTCCATTTAACTCAGTATTCTGTTTCCAACAGCCTCCAGCCACCAGGAACCTTGCAAGTAAAGGGGTGTTTTGATGGTGTTGCTTTGCCCTTCATTCCTTCAAAACTCCGCAGCATCGCAGCTGTGGGGTGGGAGCAGCAAATCCCCATGGCAGGAGGGAGTGGGCAGCACTGGTGGCCATTCAGTTCATCGAGCCCTCCCTCTGCCCAGCCTTTCCAAACATCCTCTCTGACCTACCATAAGCCTTGATCCGCCACCAGAACACCCCCAACCTTGATGAGAAGCGAGGTCACCACCAATATATGGTGGTGACCCCAGAGTAAATGAAAAGTTGCTGTAAGTCAGCAACTTTTTAAGTGTGCAGTTTCGGGGGGGGGGGGGACATGTGGTGGGTGTGAGTTGGCGGCTGCATCATATAAATGACACAGCTAAATTGCACAGCCACCATGGGGGATACAGGGCGTATAGACAGCCCTGTGGTCACAAAGGGCAATAGGCAGCATCTGGTATTCAAAGATGTACTGCTGCTGGTTCCCTTTAGCAGCCACAAGTTCCCTTTAGTTGTCGCAGCTAATTGTGCAAACAGTATGCACACAACTCGTAGCAATGAAGAAATGAGGGGAACAACAACTTACTGAGGATTTTTTCCTTTATCTTTTCGAATCAATTAGGGACTAACAATTACACCTAGTGTGTGATCCTGGTTTCTGGAAACCTGATGCCTGTCTATTGTGGATTTGAGTCAGGAATGCTACATTCTGTGCAAAAGATCCAGGTCATTGGCCCTTTTAAACAAGCTGTCAAACCTCTCTCTTCAGGCAAGTCTTTTATGTCTAATGGCATAATGCTATGCACGTTTAGACAGAAAAAAGTCCTGCAACTCCCAGCATTCCCCAGCCAGCACTGGGAATTGTAGGGCTTTTTCTGTCTAAATATGCATAGGATTGTGCTCTAAAGCTGTAATCTTAGGCATGTTTACTTAGAAGCAAGTCCCACTGATTTCACTGGGACATACTGCCTAGTAAGCATGCACAGGAATGCAGCCCCATTTAACACAGTGGGGAAAAGATCCACTGAGCACAATGGAACTTACATCTGAGTAAACATGCCTAGAATTCTGTCCTTTTATTGAATTTTGGAAAGTTGGACATAACATTAATATGAACATTCGTAGTTGTTTTTCTATACTATAGAGTTCTGTTTGTAATATGATTTTTCTAGTTAAATCCTTTATATTCTTATACTTGTCATTTTTCATATTTGAGACACGTTAGTAACAATATATTTGTGATACGTTCATTGTAACGTATATAAAATAGAACTGGTTCTTTTAAAAAAACTATTGTAGTCTTAGGTATGGTAAAGAGTAGTCCTCTCTGGTAAGGAATCGTTGGGTTAAATACACAGGTTTCAAGCTCACACAGAATTAAGGGTGCCTCAGACCACTGAAATGTCTACTCATTAGTAAGTCCCACTGAATTAAACAGAGCTTTCCCTCGGGTAAGTGGGTATTGGCCTTTATCACACGTACCATTTTCCCCCCGGATTGCTTCTGCGGGTTCCCCCTCCGTTTCCTATGCGAATCTAGCATTTTGAATCATGCCTGGCTGGTTTTGCTCTGATACCTCAGCTCAGCTTGTTGAACTTGCCTGAACTTGCCTGAAATGGACTTTGCCCGTTCAGGGTTAAATTGAAACAGAAACTAAAAACGGAGCACTCAGGGAGTGAGAACAGCGCAAGGGGGACAATGACATGCGAGTCCCGCGCTGAAGAAGTGGATCACAGTTGCGGTGAGTGCGCTTAAAACCACGCGTGTGATAATGGCCTTAAACACAACTGAGAAATAGGAAACAATGAATGAATAGTAATCCATGCAACAACTTTAGAGTTTTGACTGGTTCTGACTGAAACCTGGAGCGGATTTACTGCTCCACTAACATTGGAGCCACCAGCCTCAACTGAGTGCCAGGCTCTTACCTTTTCATCAAGATCGTCATCGCTTTCAAACATGTCCTCTTGGCCCAGCCGCCACTCGTATTCTACATGAGCCCGCATGTTGAATTGGTCATTTTGAGCCTGCAGTAGCTGAAATACACAGACCACCCCAGTCCCTGCTCACATTTGTAGTTTGTAGGGAAAATTCCAAAGCAAACCTTAAACCTGCTGCAGTACTTTCTGTTTTCTTTTGTATTCAGGACTTCCAGTGAGGAAATGGGAAGTACCAAAAGACAAAGAGAAGGAATCTCCAGGGCTACAAACACACTTTATAAATTGCTCCCTGATTGCAAAGTAATACTGGCTGTATTCACAGCCAGGCAATGAATATTTCTGGATTTAAGCCTAGTTATTCCAAAGCAGGCCTATATAATAAGGCAAAAATAAACAAGAAAAGAAAAGATAGACCGGATTTGTGTCCACAGTGGCAGTTTCTGTCACTTCCTTATTTGGGCATACAAAAACATGTCTCAGAGGCCCCCTCCACAAGAATTCGCTTTTGCGCCCGGTTAGGCGATTGGGCGCACTATCCCTGAAGCGCCTTTACGCCTAATACCTCTGCACAAGAGGCGGTGCTCCCCTCCCCTTCCCTCTGGCAGGCTGTCAAGTCCGTTTCTCTCACTCTCTAGCTTTCTCTTCCCCCACCACCCTCCCGATGAGCTGTTCTTGAAGCGCCCCCCGCGTTTTGCGTTTGATATTTTTGAACCGTCAGTGGGGGAGAGCTTGTGATCGGGCTTGGCAGCGCTGGGTTTGGGGAATGGGAAGGCAGGAACCTTGAGGGCAGAGCGGAGGGAGGACGGACGGACGGAGGGAGGGAGGAGCAGGGAAAGCACACACACACACACACACACTCGGCTTTAAATGACTGCAGCAGCAACAGACAGACCTGCCAAGCTTTGCCATCTGGCTCCTTGCTTTGGCTGCTGCAACGCTGGGGGGGGGGGGGAGGAGGAGGCGGAGCGAAGGAGGGGCCTCGATCACATTATTATTAGAAGTATTCGTGTTATTCTTGCGAGGATTTCTCTCTCCCCCGCCGCCCCATCCTCGCAATTCCCTATTCCTCCCGCTCTCTTCCTCGCCAACCTGAGCTCTCTCTCTCTTTCTCTGCGTGGGGTGGGCTGTGGGGGGCGCCGCCAGCACGCTCCGCATCCCTGTTGTGAATTGCTCGCTCGCCCCCCCTCCCGGCCCTGCAGAGGCTGCTGCTGCCGGGGGCGAGGAGGAGGAGGCGGCAGAGAAAAGTTGAGCCTTCCTCACCCCGCGAGCCGAAAGACAGAGCGAGGAGCGACCTCCTCGAGAGCTCGCTCGCTGCACGTCCGCCACGACTGGCTGATCCCCCAATCTGCGCCGTTGCAGCTGGGGGAGGGCTTTTGACAGCGGCGGCAGCAGTCAAAATGCGCTTTAACTGCCGGAGCAAAATAAAAGTCGCTATTTAACGCGCATTCGAAAATGCGCATTATCGGGGAGATAACGCGCCCGTACGCCCGTTTTGCGCTCCGCTGGTGTGGAGGTAAAATTTATAATGAGCCTTCAAGGCTCATTAAATGTCTCGTGTGGAGGAGGCCTCAGTAAAGCTGTATGAGCTTTCGCAGTATTGGGATGGACAAAAGTTTTGCAGTGCTCACTTTGTAGCTACCAACACCGTGCTTCTCCTGAGAAATAGGATTCGTTAATTGGAATACTTTCCTCTCCCACCTTTTATTTAAAGGTGAATTTGAACAATTGCTTCTGTGTACCCACATGTGGATATGCACCCAACTTCACACTTCCAAAAGCACAAAAACAAGTTGACAATTTTAAAAAAGTTATGTTTTCAAATGTTCTCCAGGTTTTTTGAGCTGGGTGGGCTGGGTTGAGGGGGAGTGTGTGTTACTCTTTATCAGCCTTACAACAGCCAGTGACAACAGTTATACCAAAAGATGTCAATGTTGATTGCAGCCACGCTAGTCACACTTTGGGGGATTTGTTTCTGCTTTTACAGGGAATAGCTTAAGGGCACAATCCTATGGATGTTTAGATAGAAACAATTCCCAAAACTCCCAGCATTCCTCAGGCAACCATGCTGGCTGGGGAATGCTGGAAGCTGTAGAATGTGCTTCTGTCTAAACATGCATTGGATTATGCCTTAAATTGCTGTATAAACATGAAAAGCTGGTTTGATCAGAGACCACACAATTAACATGTGTGAAATAGGCAATGATAGTTTCACAATCATTTGAATCCCTGAATAGATATCTGTACAAAGCCATAGACCTTTTAATTTTGCTTGGAGCTCAAAAGCTAGGTGTGTTTGGATCCCAGAAACTAATTAAAAATCCAAAATAAATAAAATATGTTTATATATAAAATATAATATATATTTATGGATAAAATATATTTATGGATAAATAAGTACACAACTTCACAATCCACAAATCCTGCTGCTTTATGGACCTGTCTCATGATTGGAAAGTGGAGAGAATCTTCCGATTTCTTACCAGATCCTCACACACACCATGATTCATTCGCCTAGCAACATCAAGGGCTGTCTCTCCAGCTTCATTGGCTGTGGAGAAAAATCAGTTGTCACCAAATGAGTAATAATGAGGATAATTGTTAACAGATTTGACTCAGTTGATATAATCAACTGTAGGGCCATCTAGTCCAACCCCCTGCTGAATGCTGGAATCCACCTTAAAGCATACCTGAAAGATGGCTGTCCAGCTTCATCTTAAAGGCCTCTAGTGTGAGAGAGCCCACAACCTCCCTAAGTAATTGGTTCCATTGTTGTACTGCTCTAACAGTCAGGAAGTTTTTCCTGATGTCCAGCTGGAATCTGGCTTCCTGTAACTTGAGCCCATTATTCTGTGTCCTGCACTCTGGGATGATCTTGAAGAGATCCTGGCCCTCCTCTGCGTGTCAACCTTTCGAGTATTTGAAGAGTACTATCATATCTACCTTAGTCTTCTCTTCTCAAGTCTAAACATGCCCAGTCTCTCCTCATAGGACTTTGTTTCCAGACCCCCTGATCATCCTCGTTGCCCTCCTCTGAACCCCCTCCAGCTTGCCTGCATCCTTCTTGAAGTGTGGTGCCCAGAACTGGACACAATACAAGATGAGGCCTAACCAGTGCCAAATAGAGGAGAACCAGTACCTCACACAATTTGGAAGTTATACATTTATTAATGCAGCCTAAAATAGCATTTGCTTTTTTTGCAGCCACATCACACTTTTGGCTCATATTCTGCTTGTGATCTACAACAATTTCAAGATCCTTTTCGCTCGTAGTATTGCTGAGCCAAGTATCCCCCACCTTGTAACTGTGCATTTGGTTTCTTTTAGCTAGGTGTAGAACTTGGCATTTATCATTCTGTTGTTTTCAGCCCAGCACTCCAGTCTATCAAAATTACTTTGAAGTTTGTTTCTGTGTTCCAGGGTATTAGCTATCTCACCCAATTTGTGTCATCTGCAAATTTTATAAGCATTCCCTGCACCTCCTCGTCCAAATCATTAATAAAAATGTTGAAGGACACTGGGCTCAGGACTGAGCCCTGCAGTACTCCACTCGTTACCTCCCCCCAGTTTGAGAAGGTACCATTGATAAACACTCTTTGAGTCCGATTCTGTAGCCAACTGTGGATCCACCTAATAGCTGTTCTATCTAGCCCACTTTTAGCTAGTTTGCTAATCAGAATGTTATGGGGTACTTTGTCAGAAGCTTTGCTGAAGTCAAGATATATTATGTCCACAGAATTCCCACCATCCACAAGGGAGGTTACCCGATCGAAAAATGAGATCAAATTTATCTGGCAGGACTTCCAGTGAAGACAATGGACGACTGCGCCAGCAGAGTTCTGAACTCTGCTGTGACTGGACGGCGGTAGCTCTCTGGGAGCATCCCAGATGGAGCTTAAAATTCCCCAGAAAAGGGGGAATGCGAGAGCATGCCACAAAGAGTCCTGTAAGCTCATCTCATGGGGTAATGAAGTCATTTCATCGGATTTTCAACATGGGAGTGTTGGACTGTGGCTAAAAGACAGATGCCAATCCAAAATGGAAGGTCGTTCTGTCTTCATTCCCCGAGAAGGGTAACATCGTAACGGACGGGGTGCCTTTGGTGCAGCGAAGTGGCAGGATAACATCTGGTTGGCAGGTATTTAATCATCCTCCCCTAGTATTTGAAAATAAGAAGAATTTGGAAGAAGAACAAGAGAAAGGGGGGGAAGAGAGAAAGAAAAAGGGAGTTTTCGGCGTTGGAAGTCTCTCTTTGTCAAACAGCTCCAGATTTAAGCACAAACGAGGACGTTTTGTTGGAAGAACAGCATAAGAATTATGGCTATCAGCGTTTAAAAGCTGTTTCAGAGCTAAACATAAGATTGATTACTTTCACTCCCCAGCTAATTAGATAACATTTGGTCTGCTGAGATAAAGAAATATTTGGTGGGTGAGGTATTTCATTTTTGTTTTTTTTAAAGAAAAAGCATAATTAAGCATTGTTTATTTTTGGAAAGAAACATTTAAGAAAAGTTAATGACTGTGAGAGAGTTAAATCTGTTTTTAAAGATGGGGTAAAATGGAGGACACCACGAGTCGGAGAAGAAGGAGACAAAGGATATTAAAATGGTGGATGTTGTTAAAGAAGTGTGCTGGAAAGAAGAAGCCTGCAAATTGATGGATTGTGGCAGAGAAAGGTGGACTGTCTGCAGGAGGGAATATGAAGCGACTGGTAAAGAGATATCAACATTAAAAGTGGATATGCGACACGCGAGTGAATTGGGACTTTTTGTTATTTTCTGGCTTTGTTTAGCTGTGTTTAATTTTAAGTGGGGCAAAAGATGGGGGAACTTTGATATTTATTTATAATATGAATAAGAACAATTTTAATGAAAAATTGTTTAAGAATGAACAGGAGATGGACGAATAGTAAATTGGTGGGTTAATAGAATGAAATAATAAGTGATTTGTATTTGTATAAAAGGGCTGAAAATTTGGTTTAAAGTTGGAGAGAATTATAAGATTGGTTTACATGGGGAGTGAGGATATATATTGAATGAAAAATGTTAAATGAGAAAAAGAGATTAAAAGAAAAGCGGGGCCATTTTATCTTGTGGGTGATTTGGAGCTGTGATGGAGAAAAGTGGATTTACAGGAGAGACTTTGAAGAGTTTGGCTAAGAGGTTTGGAATTTGTTTTTCTTGAGATGGATTACGAATGGAGTTTTTTCTGGACTCTTGTTGGGTTTGTTTTTTTGTTGGGATTTTTTATTATTATTGTTATCTTATTATCATTAGTATTTAGGCTGACCAGATACAATCCAGGTCAGGGCTCATGTCACTTTAACAGTTGTAGAGAAAAGGGAATTTCAGCCAGTGTCATTTGTATGCAATTAGTTTCTGCTGGAATTCCCTCTTCATCACAACTGTTAAAGGTGCATGCACTATACTAGAGTGACCATATACAAAAGAAGGCAGGGCCCCTGCAACTTTAACTGTTGTGATGAAGAGGAGATTTCACCAGGAACTAATTGCATACAAATGACACTGGCTGAAATTCTCTTTTCTCTACAACTGTTAAAGTTACATGAGCCCTGACCTGGATTTTATCTGGTCACCCTATTAGTATTATTAGTATTATTATCAGTATTACAACGTGAATAAGAACAGACACAATGTTGTTGGGAAAAGGATATTAAAACTGTTTAGTATATAATGAAGCATTAAGTAATGTGTATTTATTTGGGATAAGTTTAAAAATTTTATAAGAGAAGACTTGGACATTTTTAGATGAAGTGTGATGGAGAAAGAAGAATTTATAAGAGACTGGCAAGAGGCTGGAATTTTTTTTTGAGATGGAATACAAGTGGAAGTTTTTTGGACTCTTGCTGGGTTTGGGTTATTTCTTTTTTATTAATATCTGAAGCAGATAGAAAATCCTGTGAAGGCTTATGTTGTAACAAGGGAGAAATAAGGGGGAGAAAGGGAATATTAGGGGAATAAGAATGTTAATATGTCAAAAGAATCAATGCAATTTTGGAAAATTGTATAAAATAATAAAGAAGGTCTCAGGGGAAGGGGAGCACGGGGGGTTGTAGAGGGTTTTATAAGTATTGTGTTTATTTTTTGTGATATATATGTTAAAAATTAATAAAATTATTATATAAAAAAGAATGTTAATATGTAGTTGTGTTAAAAGGGGAGGATGGGGGGTTATTTTTTTTCTTACTTAAAAGTTTTATGTAATACTTGCTCTTTTAAAAGGATTTATAAAATCGCTGTGGGAAGGGTAGGGGGTCCTTTTAAATGTTGTATGTTTTGTTTTGTTTTTATGTTTTTAATAGTGAAACAGAATAAAAATCTTTAATCCAAAAATTTATCTGGCAGGATTTGTTCTTGACAAATCCATGCTGGCTTCTAGTAATCACTGCATTGGTTTCAAGGCACTTACAGATTGACTTCTTTATAATCTGCTCTAAAAATTTCTCAGGGATTGATATCAGACTAATTTGTCTATGGTTCCTATGTTTTTGCCCTTTTTGAAGACAGGGACAACATTAGCCCTCCTCCAGTTGTCTGGCACTTCATCTGTCTTCCATGATTTCACAAAGATAATAGACAGTGGTTCTGAGAGTTCTTCTGCCAGCTCCTTTATTACTCTAGGATGCCCTGGAGATTTGAACTCATTCAAAGAAATTAGGTGTTCCTTGACCATTTGTTAGTCAATTTCAAGCTTAAATCCTACCCCTTCAGCTTATACTTCATTTTTGCTGGGGGGTGTTTGTCATACACCTGCCTTTGGGAGAAGACTGAGCCAAAGTAGGAATTGAGCACTTCTGCCTTTTCTTTGTCATCTGTTATCAATTTGCCATCTTCATTGAGTAGTTGAACCATCATTTCTTTCCTCTGCCTTTTACTATGCACGTACCTGAAGAAAGCTTTTTTGATGCTTTTAGCATCCCTCGTTAGCCACAGCTCTTTCTAAGCTTTAGCCTTTCTGATGTCATTCCTGCACTTCTGTGCTACCTGTCTGTACTTTTCTTCTGTAGTCTGGCTTTCCTTCCACTTCCTAAATGTGTCCTTTTTTCAAGTCATTTCTAAGCTTTTTGTGGAGCTACGTTAGTTTCTTCTGTTGTCTTCTATGTTATTTCATTGTTGGAATTGTTTGTAATTTTAAAATTTCCTGTTTTAAAAACTCCTAACCATCTTGGACTCCTTTTTTCATTAGGGTCACTTGCCATGGGACCATACTTATCATAGATCTGAGTTTATTAAAATTGGCTTTCCTTAAAAAAATCATTCTGATAAATCTGTTTTGAATTTTCTCTTTGGACCCTGGTGAGAAACAGATGTAGCTTGGGGCTTACATTTAAAGAGAGGCCATCAGAATTACATTAGAAGAATATGGGCCCAATCTACATGGTGATTTATTGCGGAGTGGTAGTGCATCAGGGTCATTAGTGACACATGACATTATTGCCACTCTGCAGCAACTGTGCAGCTTCCCTTTCAAAAAGGTGCATTTTTGCAAAGTTCAAGTGCATCTTTTTTCCTTAAACATGGCTCCCTCATAGTTCCGTTGCAGTGTCCCCCTTCCCCTGAATGAAATCCTGCATACTGGGCATGCCTACAGGTGTGACCTCATCAAGGGGTGGAGCTGTCCTTTCCCCCCCCCTTTGGCAATAGCCACTTTGGATATATGCTTCTTTCCCTACTTAACACCATTAGGCAGTAGCGCTATTTCACTGCATGTCTTTCTTCTTTATTTTTTGCTTTGCACTGTTTCTCAGTTGCACTGTTTCATTTTAGTGTAGAAAGGAGGCTCAATATTGCTACTTCAAAGTCCTGTAATTGCACAACTGTCTAATATCACATTAGCATGATAGTCATAACTGAGTTGTACTGGGGTAGTAATGCATGCAGGGAACAGGGCTTCCATATTACTAACTCACAGTCCTGGTGGATGTGAGGGAAGAGGTGTGCGGTAAACTATGGGATTTAATTCATCTCTTCCATTAAACTTCCTTGAGTGGGAGAGCATTGAGGCAGGGAGCAAGCCTCTCTCATTTGCTAAGCAGCACCTACGTGGTTGATGACATTCAGTTTTACTCGCTGGATTCTGCCCACCCAACCTTGAAGTATAGCAGTTTCAAAAGTACTGTTTGACCTGTGAAAGCAGGTTTTTATTCGGACTGTGCACAGCTCCCCAACTCACCTCAGAGGCCACTTCGGAGCCTCTGAAATGACTCCAATTTGACTTGGGGTGCCGGCACCCATGTGACTGGCACCAGGAAAGCTGGGAGCAAGGTTGACTGAGAATCCATTGGACTCCCAACTCCCCGCTCCCCCCTCACTGCCTCTGCCACTCCAACACCAAATGCTCACACCCCTCCTCCTGAGAACCAGGCCGCGATTTAAAGTAATCATGAGGCTCTTTACTTTTAGTATATCTATGTTTGCAAACTATGGCGGCTATAAAGGGCCGCCCATGCTGTGGCTCAGATGGGTTGGGAAACAATGCAAAGAATGGCCTTGTTTGGTGATAAACCATGCTTTATTGTGATGGGAAAAAACTTTGCCATCCTTCTGGACTCACATACTTCCCTCTTCCCCTTCACAAGGAAGAGTTCAGAAGCTTTTACTTTCATTTTTATATTAAGATAGCTTACTGTGTCTTCCCAGCCTGAGAAACTGTGATTAATCCTATCTATTTTTAAAAATCAGCCAATATTAAAATTGTTTATCTTGTTTCAAACAAACCATAGTTAAAATTAACTGCAGTTTAGGGTTTGGATGTAACACTAACATATGACTAATCAAAATTAGACACCAAAGGTTTTCATCCCCTTGCAGGTGCACCAGAGGAGAAAAAGGGAAGGGGGAGCACACAAGCCCATGGGGAAGCTAGGCTCATTCCTGTCACAATAAACCACTTTATCATGATGTTCAAATACAGCTACTGTCTAGCTTGTTGGCACTGAATGCACTGAGGTAGCACATCCAATCTCTGCAAAATGCAAATGTTTGTTCCCTTGAGTAGTTTCATAGCATTTAGTGGACCTCCAACTAGTTTATTCTGGATGAAATGGCTTGACTACAAAATTAAAAACACTCCATAGACCAATTAAATCAGAGTACTTGCACTTAAACAATCTCATTCCCAATAATATTAATGTACTGTGCTGGGCTAAGCTCAAGTATGCCACCTTACAGGGATATAATCACAGCCACAGCAATGGTTTTGAACATTCCCATCACTGCTAAATGAAGAGGATTAAAGCTAAAGTCAAGAAGAGGTAAAACAAAAGTATCAGGGACTATGCAATGAACTGCAGTGATACAGTGAAACAGGATGATAGGTAACTAGGCATTTCCCCTTTAACTTAAAACAATATTTGGGTGGGGGGTTGGTAACCACTTACTGATTGCAATGTTGGCTTTAGCTCGAAGAAGAAGTTTTATGCATTCAGGCTTATTGTGAAGGCTGCAGTAATGAAGGGGGGTATTTCCTTTGGATGTCTGCTTCACAAGACTCCCACTAGATGAAAGACAATTATTAGGCATGTTGACAACTAATGGTTCTTATTTGATATTATTACAGCAATTGGGGGGAAGAAATTGAATGAAATCCTACAACAAAAAGGGTACTTTTTATAAACAAACCACCGTGTTATGGCAGAATAGAGCTCTAAGAAGTAACACCAAACAGGTAAAATGTCCTTCATTCTAAAAATTTTTTTTAGGATGAATACAGACATCTTTTGCAGGGATATATATGGAGCAAATTCAAGGTTCCAGGCAGAGCTATCAGCTGAGAACCCATCAGACACCGTTATATGAAAGATGACAATGAGTTTCATGAATGAGGCACAGTGATTGCACAATCTGGAAGTCTCATCTGGAAGCCCCCTCAGGGGGAGGGGGTTGTGTATGAGAAAACACAACAGTGGGTATTGCCTATTAAGAGTTCTCCCAGATGGAAGGCTCCTAGTGCTACCAATCAAAAAGCATTGTGAAGTTATTCCATCATTCTTTCCTTAATGGATTTTTTTTTCTAGTGGTGGGAAAACCAGGAGGGCTACAAATTGAAAACAAGCTGGATCCCCTATAAAAGTAAATGAAATAGGCCCTGCGCTTGTATAATACAAGACTTATCTGAAAGCACCCTAAATCCAGTGAAGACTTTGATGTCAGCGATGCTTCACATATTAGATAGCTTCGCACCATGGATAGCTCCTTTACATTTCTGACTGATTCTGACTGAAACCCAAAATGGATTCGCCACCCCACTGACATTAGAGCCACCAGCCTCTCCTGCCTAAATCTGTCAAGCAGGGCTATGGAGTCGAGTCAATTTACCTGTTCTGCACCAGAAAATCCACAATATGCAAAGAAGTTCGATCACATACTAGAACCGCCAGATGGAGAAGTGTCTCTCCGGGTTCCTATAAACAAGAAACAAAGGAATTGTACAAAGATGCATATACACGTTTCCTTGAAAATCAGTGCAGAACTAACGTGGGAATCTCTTCCTCGGGAAAACACCCAACAAGAAAAAATTCAGGGGAGAGTTCATGTAGGCCCTGACTGATATTTTGCTATAATCATTCCTTGCAGAAACTGTAGAATAAGCTATATGTTAACGTGTAGCTCTATCTTTCATTCTTTTTTCTTGACAGTACAGCTGCAGGTTGTGGTTTAAAAGTGTAAAAAGGCCGCTTAATTTTCTCTGCTCCCCAAACTGCTTTCGCCCCCACAGGAGAAAAGATACAGGATCTGCAATTTGAACTAAACAAGTGGCTGGCAGGTCTAAGCAACCCATTTCCCCCTCCCTATGCATTCTCCACACTGAGCAGCCACACACACACACACACACACACATTCTCTAAAAAAGAAATAACTCAGGGAAAAAGAACTACACATAATGTGTAGTTTGCCCCTAATTTAGCAATTATTATACATGTTGGAACCAAAAGATGTTCAAATTTCTGTGCATTCACTAGTTAAAAAAATATGGGGGGATGATTTAATTAACTTGTTCATTAAATTTTACAAATATAGGTAATGCAAAATGGAAGGGAGACCAAAAAAAAGTGGCATGGGAGACAATGGGAGAAATAGATATAAAAACAGCTGTGGCAAAGGGTGTAGGTTTCCTCTCAGTGACATAGAGTGAGAAGAGAACATGAACCCTGGGGGACCTGAGTCAAAAGAAGGAAGAAGAAATAACTATGTTTCCTCCTCATGTAAGTAAATGGCCTTGAAGAAACAGACAAATAACCTTAGCGACTCCAGGCTGTTTATTCTCCTTAGCACATGATTGAGGAAACAAAGCCTTCTTGCAGGCTTCATTAAAAAGGGTTCTGTGCACTGCATGCTTCCCACTTGTCCTACTTTACTGAGGGCCGTCCTCTATTTGAAGGCGTCCTCTTTTGAAGGGCTGTCCAAGTCCGGTTTAAAGATATAAGAACCACAGGATATAAGATATTATAACCACTGGAAGGGAGAACCGGGTGCTGAAGTTACACACCAACAGTTAGTACCTGGACAGCAGATGAGCAAGCACACAAGACACCCACTATGATATGTACTATATTTCTATTTAAATCAGGGGTGGGGAGCGGGGGGTTCAGCCCAAAGGCTAGATTCCGTTTTGGATAAGCTCTCAGGGCCACATTCCAGTGGGGGGTGGAGCCAAAGGGAAAAGTGGGCAGAGGGACACAAGCAAAATAGGTAGAGTTTTATATCCACCACCCCAAATTCCTTTGCTACCACATCTGCATCAACAGGACATCCGCAGAGATGGGAGCCTCTCTCTCGACTGACACCTCACTGTTAGTCGTGAGTATTTTTCCTCTAAGGATGACCCTTCATCGCCCATGCTGTGGAACTCTGAGAAAAAGGCCCCTGTGGGCTGCTTTGACTGACCTCTCCTTTCCCACATTTTGATCTGTGGATGCTTCATCTCTGCTGAGCCCCACATGCCCGACTGCTCACCAAATCTGCAACAGGAAAGGTGCCCTGCTTGCCCAGCCCTTCTTAGCTAAAAACTTGAGATTCCCTTGATGCCAAGGGCTGAAAATTCTCAAGGCACAATACCCTAAAGAGGAGTTTTGACAAACTGAGTTTGAAGGATATGGCTCCAGCAGTTTTTTTAAAAATAATTTTAATATCTTAAAATTTACAAAATTCCTAAAAATCAACGGATGAACAGATCTGCTCAAACTTGGCAAGGATAAAGCCCTACCTGAGATCTATCATGGTGCCAGGATTCATTTTGTTATCTTTAAAAATAACCATTTTTAAAAATATATATATTTTAAAACCTCAAACTGTTTTAAAAATCCTAAAAATCAACAGACGAACATATTTGCTTCGAACTTGGCAAGGCTAAAGCTCTATCTGAGAACTATCATGGTACCAGATTTCATCTCTTTACCTTTAAAAATGACCGATATATATATATATATACACCTCAAACTTTTTTAAAAAAATCCTAAACATCAACGGATGAACGGATCTGCTTCAAAGTTGGCATGGCTAAAGACCTTCCTTAAAGCTATCATGGTGCCAAGTTTCATCTCTTTATCTTTAAAAATGGCAGAGCTGTAAGCGTTTTTGTTCATTCTCCTTAAAGTAGAGCTGTCCTTTGGCTAGGAAAGATGGGAAAAATCTGGATTTTTAGTCAAATTTCATAATTTCCCCCCTCCCGGATTTGTTACCAAAAATCCTGACAAATCCAGTTTTTTCCTGTCATATGGTCACCCTAGAAGTCGTGGGGGGAAAGCTTTTAGATTTCAGTATTTTTGTCTAAATTTGCATCTATACATATAAATCAGCATGTGCACATTCTATGCAAGTATGCATTCTCTTTTGTCCTCTTTTTTGGTGATGTATTTCCTCTTTCCACCATTTGCTGCTCAGGAGGAAAAATGTCTTGGGATGGCCTTATACATATTTGTCCGCTCCTGGAGGAAGCCTCACCTGGCTGAAGTCTGACAGAGGCTCACTTAAATCCACCTTTTCAGCATATGCCTGAAGCAAGACAAATATATCCTTCCCTTTGATGGCATCCTGCAGGTCCTTGAGCCTGACAGCTGGGCTCCATGTGTTCCTCCGAGCAACATACTTCCTATCAACATACTTGGAAATGATGAAATCCTTCCGAAGAATCCTGTAACAATATAGGGGAAAGTAGCCACAGTTAAGAAACTGCAGATCAGAAGGAGCACTTTGATGAGGAGCTGGCAGAAAAGCAGACAATGGCATTGATCTCTTTACCAATGAGAAAACAGTTAACAAGAACTTATTTTATAGACCACAAATTAGAGTAGAGAACAGTCCTAACTGTTCAGTCCAGGCTTCTCATCCCTGTTGTCCATTTCTGCTTTTAGTTTCACTTTTCCATATAAGATAGAAGTAGGCAACCTGGTGCCCTTCATATGTTTTGAACTACAACTCCCGTCCGCCCTAGCCAGCATGGCCAATAGCAAGGGATTGTGGGAGCTGTAGTCCAAAACATTCAGAGGAGACCAGATTGCCTACCCCTGATATAAGGTATTGTCTCTCAGGCAGGACCTACACTGCTGCTTTATAATGGGTTATAACGATCTTGACAACTGTTGAGGCCCAGGACACACTCCATATACCATTTTCAAACTGCTTTCAAAGTGTTATATCCTGCTTGGTGTAGATCTGGTGACTATTGAGGATCACATTTCAGTAAAGTAAAGGCTATGTCTTTTCTTTCCTCACTCTCTCCTCTAACTCTGGCCCTTTCTACACCATAGGGATGTAGAGGAAGGAGGGCAGGCGATCCCGGAAGTAGCCATTTCCTCCCCCCCAGACCTTGGGAAGAGCGCTCTTGCACACCATTGCTCAAGGTAAGGAGGGGGACATGTGTGATTGGCCCCCACCCCCCTCTGCCCTCCTGGGAGTGGCGAAACTGGTGCCACCTCCTCCCCTGATGGGCACAGAGCCGCACGGTGTGGCTCCGTGCCCATTTCTGCTGCCGCGCTTACTCGCCACATCTCCCGCTGTCCCGGGAAGTTCCCGGGACCGCGGGAAGATTCAGGATTTTCCAGGGATCCCTTATCCCTGGCAAATCCCGTGGCCGCTGCCCCCACCTCCGGGAGTCCCTGTGCATCATGTGAATGCACAGGGACCACCCAAGGGCAATCCCAGGCAAAACGCCTGGTGTAGAAACAGCCTCTATCTCTTTTCCTGGGTATCTACACTGAAACTTTATTACACATTCACCCTCTACAGAGTTAAGGGGAAAGACACATCACCCTTATCATTATAATGCGTTATGAGCAAAACAAGGTATCCCTATACATTAGTCTGGTATAATCTACCTATGGTGAAATCATGATGCCTTACTGTCCATATCTTCTTCCACATATCTAACGATTCCATCCTTTAATATTTATTATTGTAGAGCCTTGCATACAGATGGGGAGCACTATCACACTCAGGTCCTGCTTGTGGGCTTCACAGAAACATCTAGCTGGCTACTGCAGGAAACAGAAAGTTTCCTCAACAAATCTTATTGTCTCAAAGGTGCCACCAAATAGTTGTGTGTTTTTAAATCTGACTTGAGGAATCATAGCTATCATGCTTGTGCTCCCACCCTCTTTCTTAGGTCACCATGATAAAGAACAGAAAGATCCTTTACATTGTACTGTCAGTGGCAGGCTTTGAGGATGAGCTGGTAAGATTGGCTTCTACAATGTCGTTAAATCGTGAGTTTCCAATATTCTTAGCTAACTGCAAAACAAATGAGATACAAATTAACAGTGAAGCAAACCATACTCATTTCAGCACTAAGCATGTGTTGGGTGGGTGTTAGTACAGTAAAGTGAAGGATAGAGAAGGATAAATTTTGAAGTATGGCAACATTTGATTAGTACCTCTGTGATATTATGTCTTGCTGAATTCTAATTGTACAAGATAGGAAAGAAACACTGGGTTAGCAGGAGAAGTAAGACCAAAAACCACTGTACCAAAACCAGCTTAGCAAGGAGAAGAATCAGTTGTACCAGGAAGGGGAAATGGCATCATAAACTTTGAATAGAAGCTGGTGGTACAGAACAAAGTCGAATCCTTACTAGAAGCTCTGAGGTTGCCAACTTGTCCAAAGCTAATGACTGGATACGGGAGTGGTGAACACCCATCTCTCGGTGAATCCCAGAGCATTCAATGCAGATCAGGATTCCCAAATTGATGGAGAGCCATGCTGGGTCTGTGAAGTGAGGTCACACATGGATACAGTTAGTGTCATCATGCTGAAGAGGATGGATAACATGGTAAGTAATCACCACACACTTACCTCATGAAATGATCTCACCTCATCTCAAAATGCCAATGAAGGGGATGGACTGTTACCCAGTTTCTCTTTCCTACAGGTGTGTACAACTTGTGGTCCATGAGCTGCAGTCCGAACCACAAGCTCTGTTGTGCAGTG
The DNA here is from genome assembly GCA_029215795.1 of Anniella stebbinsi. Taxonomy (NCBI): domain Eukaryota; kingdom Metazoa; phylum Chordata; class Lepidosauria; order Squamata; family Anniellidae; genus Anniella; species Anniella stebbinsi. Next base: position 40,296,980 of record JARDYH010000004.1, on the reverse strand, counting down.
CATCAAGTTCCCTAGCCATCACTGTGAAAACTGCCGCCACTGAGAAATACAACAGCACTAATGGTGGCAGTAAAGCAGTAATCAGGTCAGGATCTACCCTGCTATTTTATACCAGTTTATAATGGTATTGACAACTGTTTGGGCCCAACACACATTCCATAGACTGTTTTCAAACCGTTTTCAAAGTGTTATATCCTGCTTGGTGTAGATCTGGCCCAGATCAGGGTCACTGAGGCAACTTCCTCCCTTCCCCAATGACTCCGAAGCAGCTGGGATTACTGCTTTACTGCTGCTAATGTCAGTGGTAAAGCAGTGGTCAGGTCAGGGCTGCTGGAAGAGGCCAAGCCTTCTCCAGAAACCCCGAAGTAACCCCAATGGCTGCTTTCCTGCCACCAACGGCTTCAAGGTTTCAAAAACATAAGAACAAAATAAAATGAAGCTTATATCCAGCCATGTTACAAGAAGTTGGGCTAAGAGTTTCATCAATGCAGGCGAGACAATCACAGCATGGAACTCCTAGTATCCCTAATGCCCCTGTATTGTTTTTCCCCGCCTCGATCCAGAGGGAGAGGCGGGTAAGAAATACTAATACTAATACTATAATAATAATTATTATTATTATTAACAAATTACCAGGGCTAGATCTACACTACTGTTTTATAGTGGTATTGAAGTGCACTGGGCACAATCCACATTCCATATACCACTTTCATAGTGTTATTTCCTGCCTCTTATTCCACGTTTGTAATGATTTGTCACAAGCTATAGATCTGGCCCAGTTGAACTTCAAATACAGAATATCTGAGAAAATAGCATGTTCACAGAGTCTAAATTAAATTGAAAAGAAACAGGCCATCAAAAGATCCAAATGAGTCAAATAGAAGACAACTCGATTTCACTTGGAGAGAAAGAAAGCATGTTTTTCAAGTCATGCATCTCCATTGGTCTTCAAGTGGAGTTTTGGGACCCACTACTGCATCATAGTCTGACCTAAGATAGGTCCTCAAAAATACATATTTGGGCCAAGATGGGTCTCAGGTCTGCAAAGGTTAAAGATCGCTACATCAGCTTCTTTCAGACCCACAGAGCAGGGGGAACAGGGTCACTGCAACAGTCCGTGAGCCCCATCTGCATGCATTAACTGATTGTCTGAAAGGGGCTATTCACTGCAATATTCATTCAGCCTCTCTTAGAACAGGAACCACTATCTGAGAGAAAAGGTTAACTGTACATATGCAAGCAAAACCATACTACTGATTTCTCTCTCTGCAAATTCCTATTAGACCCTTTAATCTCTTTTCCTCCTAGCTAGTCTCTTGCTGAATACTTGCGCTTTGGGTAGTTTTTCTCCTAAATGGAAACAAAAATGCATTGTCTCCACACTTGAGCTCATTAAGGTTCTGCCTGTAGCATTTTTAGACTTTTAATGAAAATGTTAATTGAGGCATACCATCACCCTAGTCTCTGCATAAAACAGCTGGACATTCCAATTCCACACATTGTTAACACATCCCTTTTTATTCATGGGCATGCAGTCCATTTCATCGATCTTAACAGTATAAAACCATTCTTCTGAAGTTACTGGTGTATCCATGGTTACTAAAGGTTTCTAGGATTAGCACTAAGATATCAGACAAAGACCTCTTAAGGGCACAATCCTATGTGTGTTTAGACAGAAAAAGTTTTACAACTCCCAATTTTTGCTCTAAGATTAGCACTTAGCTCACAGACTGGGAAAAGTTTAGATCGAATTTTTATTTTTGACCCAGAATAGTTGTTTCAAATGGATATTGTATTTGTAATCTGTTTTTATGGTTTAAAATTTTGTATATCGGTTTTTAATGTTCAATGTTTTTAATCTTTGTAAACCACCCAGAGAGCTTTGGCTATGGGGCGATATATAAATGCAAATAATAATAATAATAATAATAATAATCATACATTAACACAACGCATGCTAAACAGATAAAATCACTCAGAGAATTCTTCCACACTAAAAACACCCCCATTCATAAAGCCATAGTAACAGCAGATAAAAATTACACCCCACTCTACCTAGCACTACAAAACAAAGACCAAACATGACCACTCACACTCGCAGGGAAAAAAGAAAAATGGGCATAAAAAGCACTCCATGGGAAGCACTACAACATACTGCAGAACCCACGAATAAACAAAGAACAATCATACGAATGGCTCAGGAAGGGTGAGCTATTCCCAGAAACAGAAGGATTCCTAATAGCTATACAAGATCAAGTTACAGCCACCAACAACTACCAAAAATACATCATCAAAGATAACAGTGTAACAACAGACCTATGCAGGAAATACCATCAATTCCAAGAAACAATAGACCCTATAACAGGAGGATGTAAAATTCTGGCAGGAATGGACTACACAGACAGACACAATACAGCTACAAAAATAATTCACCAACAACTGGCCATCAAATTCAACCTTATTAAACAACCTACACCGTACTATATATACTCACCCAAAACAATCTTGGAAAATGCAGATCATAAAATATACTGGGACAAAACAATTCATACCGACAAGACAATACCCTGCAAATGACCAGACATAACAGTCATAGACAAAAAAGAAAAACACATATACCTCATCGACATAGCAATACCAAATTACAAAAATGTTGTTGAAAAGGAAGAAGAAAAGGGAGACAAATATACACGACTGCCCATGGAAGTCAAAGAACTATGGCAACAAGAAAAGGTCACAATTATTCGGTCAGTCACATCAGTCACCGGCATCACATCAAAAAAATTATACAGAAAACCTTCAGAAACTGGGCCTACCAAAATACATCCACACCAACATCCAGAAAGCAGTCATACTTAAAACATGCTCAATTGTCAGGAAATTCCTGAATCTGTAAAAGACAGCATGTCTTGGCAAAGCCCGTCATGTCCGTCTAGAAAAACTGCCACAAGTGAGAAAGAGATATAACAACAACAACAACAACAACAACAATAATAGCACAGATGGTAGATCTAGATCTACTGGTAGAGCTCTAGAATGCTGGCTCCAAGTTTTGGAAAGCCCTTAGGCAAGATACTCTTAACAGACCCTTCTCCTTCAGTGAGTCTACTTCTCACAAGCATCGTTACCTGCTCCTGCTCCTCTTCCTCCTCCTCCTCATTCTTACTACCTCAAGAGAGCCAATGAGGATGCAGGCAGTGGCATCTACTGCTCCTCTTACAAATCACCCATATTGTGAGAGGAGAGTGAATGAGCAGGTTGCAATAGTGAAGAGAAGGAGGAAGTACCGCGATGGTTATCAGTGGGCCCTTTGCTGGTATGCGCCCAACCATGCTGATCTTGATGTCAGCTCCCTCCCAATTGATTAACAGTAGCAGCAACAAAATGACACTCCCCCTCCCTACTGCTGAAATGAAGAAAGCTTGGGGTCACCAGGATTGGGTTTTGTGCGGAAGGGCTATGAACTCAGTACGGTTCCGGTAATGAAAATGAACTCCTAGGCTCAGAATACTTTAATTCTCAGTGTATGTCAGTGGATCTTGGGTTCTAGTAAAAAAAAAAAGGAGATCCTGCAAGCCAAGTAGATCTTGCCCACTCTTGCCAGAGCTCCTGCCACTTTGGGTCTCAATGCTAAGTTAAAGCAAATATAAGGCAGCCTTCCCCAAGCTGGTCCTCTCCAGATGTTTTGGAATGCAACTCATCATCCCTGACCATTGGCCATGCTGGGTAGAAATGATGGGTATTGTAATCCAAATAGTATAAGGCAAAGGAGGATACATGTACATCATGCATATTGCCCATTTCTACAGTTTGGTTACTGGGCATGTCTACTTGAGGTATGCGTCAGGAGCAGAGTGGGAAGTAACTAAGATCTCCGTTTGCACCTGATGCTGAGCAGTCACAGCACATGCTGTTTCCCGGCATTCGCTTTATCTCCTCGATGATCGCTCCAGTCAAGTCCTCCATGCTGCACCCTTCCCTCTCTCGTGATTGTTTGAATGCCACGTTTAGGGCCTCTTCTTTACTATTGCTGAGGACAGAGACCCATCTGCAATGCAGGAGGAAACGGTTGTCAGGTAAATGGGATTTCGTTACCCTTTCAATAGACGTCCTAGGTCAGGTGTCTATACAGCAGACTGTATGTACTACTGCCTGTGAAAGTACATAAAAGCTGTAAGGAGTCTAAGGACAGAAGAACAGGAGAACAGGAGAAAAGCCATGCTGGATCAGTCCAAGGGTCCATCTAATCCAGCACTCTGTTCACACAGTGGCCAACCAGCTGTCAACCAGGAACCCACAAGCAGAACACAAGTGCAACAGCACCCTCCCGCCCATGTTCCCCAGCAACTGATGTATATAGGCTTACTGTCTCTGATACTGGAGGTAACAAATAGCTGTCAGAACTAGTAGCCATTGCTAGCCTTTTCCTCCATAACCTACCCCATGCTATTCACTTACTTAAGAATAGAGATGCAAGACAATACACTGAGGATGTTAGCACTGACTCCCTTTGCTAATGTCAATGCTTATGTTTTAACCTGTTAGTTAAAAACAATTTAAACAACAGAACATCACAAAACATTAGCAACAGCAGCAGATGTTACCACTGCCTAAAACTTCATACCAGTAATATAAAATTATATCATAACATCTTCCTGGCAAAGAAAAAGTTCTTCATCGGGCACCAAAAACATAGCAGTGTTGGTGCCAGGCAAGCCTCTCCAGGGAGAGAATTCCAAAGATTAGCATCACCAAAAGGCTAATAGTTCTCCCAGATGTATCCTTTCTGCCTCTGAACTAGCTCTGTTCCTCCTCCTTAATACTTACATAGTACACTCTCGCTCATTGTCTGCCAGGAAATGGTACGTTCGGTTATCTGAAAAAACAAAATACAAACAGAATAAAGCAAGTTTATATTTGAATATTAGCAGAATAGGAAATAATGGCCCAGGAATAGTTATTTCCGCATGCCCAAACATAGAAACATTTAAAACTCAGTAGCTGAATAAGAGTGAAATAGCAACTGTACTGGTCAACCACATGAGCCATTCCACACAAAATAAAATCCCTTCTCTAAATACCTTGCAAAATGGAAATTGGTTTATTATTAATCGCATTTGTATCCTACTCTTCCTCAGGTACTCAGGGTAGTTATCTCACTTTATCCTCATAACAACCCTATGGGATAGATTAAGCTGCAAGACAGTGACTGATCATGGCAACTCAATAAGAGATGACATTCGAGGACACAAAATAACAACACAAATAAGACAAAACTTAAGACCCACTCCGTCCCCACAAATTCTGCACATACGTCTCTAATTCTCCTATCAAGCACCTATCAAATTCTTCCTAAGGAAACAAGGGCTTACATAAATTAGACAAGACTTACGTGAAATGAGATCAAAACACTTCCTGTCATCCACGTTTGGCTTCACTTGGCAAATGAGCAAATTCAGCTTGACCGGAGGACGATGCAACTAGTTGATTTAAACAAACAAACAGAAGTCAACTTTAACAGCATCTAACTGCTATCCTATCACACTTAATTGGGAGTAAGTCCCATGGTGTCTTATGGGAGTAAGTCCCATAAGGTAGGGCTGTCAACCTCACTTTACAAAAGAGGTTCAGGTCACTGGAACTCATAAGAACATAAGAAGAGCCATGCTCAATCAGACCAAGTGTCTATCTAGTCCAGCACTCTTCACACAGTGGCCAACCAGCTATCAACCAGGAATCCAGAAGCAGGACATGGGTGTAACAGCACCCTCTCACCCATGTTCCCCAGCAACTGGTGTATACAGGCTTACTGCCTCTGATACTGGAGGGCCATCTGTAATATTAGTTTCAATAGGCCCATTTCAACAGTATATAATGACCGTAGTTATTCTTCCATACAAAATAAATGGCAGTGATATTGTGTTTCTAGCTTTTTAATGTGTGATTTCAAAAAGAGTTGTATTATATAGACAATCATAGCAGAAAATAGAGATTGTACAATTTCCAATGCAATAGGCTCAGCCTTCAGGCTTTTCTCCCAATTCATAGTTTCTACCTAAGAAGCGAGAGTAGAGCTTGGATGGAGTGAGGAAATGGCCATTCCATAGCCATCTTTTCTCACTTTCCTGCCTCTGTCCTTTTTATTGATCAGCAGATTCTTTGTAAATCAATATATTTATGTGAATATCCTACCTTCCACATTGTGGAAGCTGTTTGTCATTAACAGCACAATCCTGCGTATGTTTATTCAGAAGAAAGTCCCACTGTGTCCAGTGGGTGCTCACTCCCAAGAAAGTGTGCATAGGATTATGACCTGAAGTGTTTATTTCTGGAACTGGTTTCTAAAGAAGTCTGTAATTAAAGGATCATTCAGACCCTCTACTACCCAATCCTCATCTGATAAAAGGGTAACAGCAACCATTGCTCAGAAGCAGTAAAGGTACTCCTGATTCCTGGGATAATAAGTACTTCTTTTATGAGATACCTCTTGTATCACTTTTGGGTTTTGCAACATGTTTAGTGAGAAGATGAACTCTGGATGTACGGAAATATAGTCTAAAATACTTCTTGCACATAACTGGTTTTCCAAGAAGCATCTCTAATCCATCTTCGCCAATCAGGTTCTGTCACGAAGTGAGATGCATACCGTGCTGTGTGAGATGGTGAGATAGCCATTCCTGACTGTGCATTTTCTCTTCTGCCAGACTCTTCTTAAGCTGAAATTTAAAAGCAACATATCCTTTTACATGAAACTGAAAAGAAGCATTCATAGCTATGAGAGAACCAACTTGGAATATACCAGTTGCAATCACTTCACTAGGCCAAATCAAACAAAGGGTTTGTGCATGTGAGCAGTATAACTATGGCTTGGATCCTAAGGTCGTTATCACACAGGCAGTTTTAAGCACACCCGCCACAACTTTGATCCAGTTCTTCAGCGCAGGACTCGCATGACGTCATCCCCCTCGCGCTGTAGTGCTCCGTTTTTCATTCCTCTTTCGAACTATCCCTGAATGGGCAAAGACCGAAAGGCACAGGCAGGTATTGCGGGTATCGCAGGTACAGCAACAATACTGAGCACGTGTACATCAAAATGCTAGATTCGCATAGGAAATGGAGGGGGAATCGCAGAAGCAAACCGGGGGGGGGGGGGAATGTATGTGTGATAAAGCCCTAAGATAAGCTAACTTAAGGAAATTTGTGAAAGGGAAATTTCCTGTCACCTCCCCTTGCCCTGCATCCCACCTCCCAGCACTCCCCTGAAAGCCACACTGGAGGTTTGGTGGCCTCTTGAACATGGGTCATGGGGGTTGCAAGGAAAGGGGGAGTCAATGCAAAGTGGACATGGATCCTTAGTTAACTTAGGGGGTGAGTCTATGCAGTGATGGCTGGTGCTCCTTAGGGCTGGTGGGGTGGAGGGCAGGGCAGATCATGCGTGGCAATCGGCAGCTGCATGCCATGCAGTGCAGCAAAAGTACCTGGTTGTGGGAAGATTTCTCTGCCACAAGTGGGTAGGGGAGAGGCAGAGGGTCACCACCCCCTTTGCCCCAGATAAAAAGCTGCCTCTGGTTCTATGCATGTTTAGACAAAAATAAGCATGACAACTCCCTGCATTCCCCAGCTAATATGCATAGGATTGCACTCTTAAAGTAGTTAACAGAAGTAAAGTTTCTTGGCCCACCCTCCCCACAGCAGCCATCCATACTCTATCCCACTTTGTTCTGAAGAGCCCTCAATCCTCCAGAGATGCTTTTAGGGGTGGGGGAAAGAGGAGAAAGAACATGTTTCCTCCATGAGCTTCCTTAAATGTGCTCATCTTAGGATCTAAGCCTACTTGTGCAGCTGGAGTCCACTTGCCATGTTTGCCACAGCAAAATAACTTGTCTGAAACAGCATCTTGCTAAATGCCAACTGGTGTATTTTTGAATATATAATAGTCCATACAAGTACCTTAGTGTGAGATATCTTACTTAGCCTTTCTTAACTAGGGATGGATGCACGGCTGATGTCAAGGGTAAGCATGTTCAGGCACCTGCCAAGCATCCACACCCCAGTAGAGGTCCATTGAGAAGAGCCCCCCTGGAGTTGCTCCTTCTCTTCACCATTGCAACTTGCTTCTTCTCCTGCCTTTTGCTCTGGCCCAGACAAGTGTAGTGGTGAGAAGGAGCAACAGTAGATGTCACTGTTTACTAGCTGTCTGCCTGTCAAACAACTGAGTAGTAGCAATGATAAAAAGAGGAAGAAGAGCAATAGTAAGTGGTGACAATAGTAGTCAGAAGGCAGACTCATTGAGGGAAGGGCCCATGGAGGGTGTCTTGCCCAAGGGCCTTCAAAAACCTGGAGCCAGCACTGGATGGATGAATACATCAGCTTCACTTTCTCTCAAGCGCTGACTATATGCTGTGCAGTGGTGCAGTGATTGCTGTGCAGTGGTGCTGCGTAGTTTATATGATGCAGCTGCCAACTCATACCCACCATGGACTTTCCCCCCAAAACTGCACACTTAAAAAGTCGCTGACTTATCGCAACTTTTTCATTTATTCTGAGGTCACTACCTTCTTTGCTCATCTGTCGGTGATGACCTCACTTCGCACCAAGGCTAGGGGCTTTCCAGGGGATGATCGAGGCACACAGTAGGTCAGGGGGGAGTACACATGGAGAGGCTAGGTAGGGGGCTGGCTCGATGTGCTCAATGGCTGCCAGCGATGCCCAGAAAGCCCATGCTCCCTCCTGCCATGGGGATTTACTGCTCCCACCCCGCTGCTGCGATGCCATGGGATTTTGAAGAAACTAGTGGCAAAGCAACACTGTCAAGACACCTCTTCACATTCAAGAAATATGTGAATTTTGGTAAGCTCTTATAAAAAAAACCAAACCTAATTAAATTCTCAGCCATTTGCACTGGGCAAATTCAATAGGTACAGCTACTCCCAGCACAGTCTTGCCTGCCATTTAGCTGTTAAAGATCAGAAGCCTGCCAGGAAAAAGAGGTGGCATCCCTAATACAGCACCAAAAACTTGGTTGAATATGCTGATATTCAAATTCAAGTCTTTTAAGAGTTAAGCACTCAAAGCCCTCAGTCTGGATGGATTAAGTTGCCAGTTTCACTTTCTCCCACATTTAAAAATGTTTAACCTCAAGTTCTTTCTGTCCTATTTATGCAGAAATTTGTGAAATTTGACAAGTTCTTAACAACAACAAAAAAAGAATCAAACAAAATTCTCATGCATCCTTAGTTACATCCACAGCCTTTACTCACATATTAAGAAATTTGAAGCATCATCACACGGGGGGAAATTGTGTTTCCTTACCATCGCTTCTCCACTTACATGTCTGCCCCTCATTACTTCCTCTTTTGAAAGAGGAAGTAAACAACATGCACGTGGCCCATTCAGTGGGCTGTTTTGATCGCGCTGCTTCTCCTGCACACAGCAGAAGATAGCGGCAAGTTCCATTTCAAAAATAATTTGGATTTACCTGGGATCTTTTTTTGTCATGCGAAGAAGGCTAGAAGGGGTGGGAGGCACGTGGGACGCAGACAACATCATGGATAGGACCCATGAAAATCCGTGAGTGCCCAGTAACGAGTATGCAATATAAGGAGTATGCAATAAAACATCTGTCTGATGATGCCCTAGGTGTGCTAGCTCTAAAAGGATATCAGGTTTATATACATTCCAAACTCCTCCAAGCTGGTAGTGAAAGCTTGGCATAAATCAAATGTTTGTGATGGGAGGGGGGCTATGGTTGTAGAAGAGCTTATACACAGGGATGCTTGAGGATTTCATTTGGTCTATATTTTGAAGTGACCTAACCTAATCTGCATTCTCTGGACTAATGTGCAAACTGAAATGGAGTTATTCTCAGAATTTTACATAACTCTGAATTTTGCAATGCAGATCATGGCTCAAATATGTACCAAAATGCAAATAAAAATGTGTAGTGTCAGATAAAATATATCTCAATATGGGTATTTTGTCAGAAATACATTCCAAAATATATATTTAAGTATGATTTTTGTGTGGAATTTTTAAAAATCACCAATTAATGCAGAAATCTACTTGCACCATTAACCAGCATCATGACAAGCTGAAAATCAGCAAAAGTGTACCTTTTCTCAAGCATGGAGATGCAGAATGAGAGAGGTTTTGCTTGTTATGCTTGTTGGTTTGTTTTATTCATTTTTACTCCACTGTTCAGTTAAAAAATCTTTCCATCACAATATACAATGTGAATAAAAACAACTGTAAAGGAAAGCTCTGTTAAAAAGTCCTGTGTTAAAAGTATCTGTCAGAAAAAAGTTGTCCATCCTAGATGCAAAAATGTGCTCAGTTCATCATCTTTGTTGGTTTTGTTTTAAGAGCAGAGGTTTTGTTGTTTCAATCTCATTAAGTATGATTGCAATTGACAGGGCTGAAGTAGTTGCACCTACCCATCACTCTTCTTAAAGAGGCTCCCAGATCTCTCTGTGCCATATTGCTTATTTCCTTGCAGCTGGTGCATGCTGTACCTCAATGGTTTCTTAATGGAATCCTGTTGTAAAACAAATAGGCCAATTGGTAGCATGTCATCGTTTTTCACATGTACAACTGTAACAATGACCAGGGATGCAAAAATCCAAGTTCCATGGGAATATGTCCTTACCATTATTCCAAACAGTCACTGAATATTGGAAGGGTTCTTGGAGGTCATTTAGTCCAACCTCCTGCTCAAAGCAGAATCTGCAATGCAGGATGTACCTATAGCAGAAGTGGGCAACTTGTGGTCCCCCAGATGCTTTGGCCTACAACTCCCATCAGTCCTAGCCAGCACAAGCAAAGGTGAGAGATCATGGGAGTTGTAGGCCAACCCTGAGCCATAACATCGCTGGCAGACAGCAGTCCATTCTCTGCTTAAATACCACCAGTGACATGTTGGAGAGTCTGGTGTGACTTACAGCAGAGTTGCCTCATATAAAGAAAGCGTGGCAACACCGTATTTAGTATTGGAGACAATAAACGCGGGGTAGAGCCAGTTTAGATGAAGTTCAAATCAACATATTTTCTTAGTGTTTTTATACACATCATCAGAGAAGGCTCTTTAACATGGTTTAACTACAAGCACATCCTAAAGCTGAGTGCATGAGTGTAAGTGAAGGCATGAGGAGATATGATTGGTTGCTTCTTCTCTGGAGAGAACACATGATCCTTGTTTGTTTGCAGAGCCAAAGGAAGAAGAAGGAAGAGGAAGGGGAAGGAGCAGGAAATAGGAACTGATCAAGCTACAGGACATTTCGTATCCCCCTCCTCTAGTGTCTGGACGTATGCAGGGTTGATCCTATTATCCAACCTGAAGGAGAACCTATCACCTCCCAAGACAGTCTTTTTCCACTGCCAAACTGTTCTCACTATTAGGAAGTTTATACTATTGCTTAGCCAAAATCTGCTACCATGCAATAAAGAATAAGAGCTTGTCTAAACAGCGATTTATAGCACGCTCATGATTGGCCACTCACGGAAGTTGTCATTAACAACCGGGACATCTCCCACACTATCCCCTGGAAATTGTGCAATTGAAAAAACACACAGATAATGTGTTAATATCCAGAAAAAACAGGACTAGATAGCACTGCCTTGTTAAGAGACAATGGGGCCTTTCCAAGAAGGGAACAAATCACATGGATGCATGTGAAGGAGCACATTGTGTTGATGGGATTACTGCGAGGAGGAAAGCCACAGTAAGGCATGGGATTTTTTTTCTGTGTGTAAAGAAGCTCCAAGTCTGAGCTACCTTCTGCATGACAGCCTTTAAGGTATTTGAAGGCTGCTATCATGTCTCCCCTTAGTCCACTCTTCCCCATTGATCACCTTTCCTAGTGATCTTGTGACACTTACCCAGAAAGTCCTCACCCTGCAACAGCAACAGTTGGATTCCATGTAGCAATGCTGCTTGCAATGCAGACAGACTGAGACATCACTTTGCGTGAACTGCCCACTCAATATCTACCACTGATTCTGCTGGCCCATTTCCCTGTGCTGATAATAAAGCTTCAGGGAGATGGAGTGGAGAAAAAGAGCCAGGCAGTTATTATCTTAAATCTCTTGGCCAAATTTCAACTCTTCTATTGTGGCGGGAGGGTTGAGTCCCACTAAGGCCATTTCTACACTGGCCACTTTCTGTGAGACAGCCCCTGGGTCGTCCCTGTGAGTCCAAATGACGCACAGGGAGTTATGGGGCCAGGGGGAGATGGATACAGGTTTTCCACTGGGATATGGGATCCTTGGGGAAACCCGAATCTTCCCGTGGTCCTGGGAATGACCCGAGACTGTGGAAGATGTGGCCGCCCATCCTGGCTGCCGCCGTGCTTACTCGTGCCCATCAGGGGAAGTCCGCCATCCCCAGGCTGGTGGGAGGAGAGGGGGATCTGATTGCACATGCGATTTTTTAAAAACTTACCTTCTGTGATAGAGCACAAGAGCGCTCTTTCCGAGGTCTTAAAAAAAGAGAAAATGGCGGCTGCAACGGCCCGGGAGGAAGCTGGGTCATCGCACTTTACATGTGCACTGCAGCGATGATCCTGGAAGTGGCTACTTCTGGGATTGCCACCCCTCCCTCCCTCTACACCCGTCTGGTGTAGAAAGGGCCTAATTCACCCTTTAAGGCAGTATGGTGGGCCACCGTGCTACATATGCAAAGCAAGAGCTGCACTCAAGGGTATGATAAGTTATCACTCTCCAGTCAATTCCCCTTGGCAGCCCCAACAAGGATCTCTATAGAATTCTTCGTCAGGCACCTGCTGGCATTTGCACTGGGCAATGGTGCAGTGGAGCCACCTTTCTACCCCACCTTTCTACCAAGGAAAATGGCACCCAATGCGGCTTGTTGATTGGAGGAGATGCTGATCTCATCTGCCACCACATCTTCCAATTCCCTGTTCCCTCTGAGCTTAGCTGCAATCCTCACAGTAGCAGTGGGGCAGCGAAAGCTTTTTCTCAAAAACAATATATATGAGCTATTCCTGTTGTAATGCAAAGTATTTTGGGGTGGCCTGGTCTTGAGTGGGCAATTAAGTCCTAATAACTTTATAAAAGACCTGCTTTTGCTAGAACTGGGGGCTTGTCTATACGTCCTATATATCCTGTTGTGGCTGTGTAGTTGCAGCCCATCATTTAAATGACGCAGCTGCCAACTTGCAGTCACATCCCCACAAAACTGCGCTTCCTTGAGGTGTCATTTTACTGTGACTTTTTCAATTACTTCCATGTCACCACATTGATTCTTCAGCTGTAAGTGGTGGTTGCCTTTTGGATTAATCCAGCACATCGCTCTGGCTGGATCCCAGTCAGGGGTAAGCTCAGGAACACAGGGCAGGGGACAGACTTGACAAGCTGAATGGCCACATGGTAATGTAAAAGGGAAAGGAAAATAAGGACAGTTCATATTAAATAAAGGCCCTATCCCATTAAATGAATAGTTTTAGTGCAGCTTTCAAAGCTATGCAGAGTTGCAAGAAAGGTTTTTGCAGTTTCCTGGCCCATCGGTTTGTTCCCCATTCCCGCAGTCTGGCAACAGCACTGAGTTTTTTCCTGGTTGGATATCCCACAATCCATCGATTCCACCTCGCAGTAGCGATGCTGCGGGTTTTTGAGGGAATCAGCAAGCAAAGCAGATAGACGCCTCCTGGTTCGTTGATATGGATCAACACAGCTACCTGCATTTTTGGCCTCTCCTTTGGGGCATGGCTATGGTGACTGTCATGATGAGCACCTGCCCTGCACAATTCACCACTGCCGCTGGGCATCTCTGGTTTTTCCTAAGCAAAATAGGGTTCTCCCTCACTAGTATTACCTCTTTGGGCTCCAGCTGCAGAGCCGTTTTCAGCCGATCGCGAAGGGAGCACAGCTGCTTCTTCTCCTCCTCCTGCTTTGCCTTCATCTGAAAGGCATCACATCAAACATTCCACCAAGCAAAGGAGTGTTTCACGCCTGCTGCTACGTCCCCCCTGGTTTGCATTCTACACTTAAGAGCCTCCTATGCCTGCAAGTATCACGCCCCCATTACTTAAAACCATTGAAACTCAAGCATACACACTAACTACCACTGTCCCCTGCTCCCAAATTTCCCCACTCTCTCCTATATTGTGGCCACGTTTGTATGTAACACTAAACTGTATTGCAAAGTGACACGCACAAGTCTCAGCAAGCCTTAGACTCACGTGATCCTCTCCTTCCATGCAGCCAGGAGGAGAAGTTTGGAAGCATTTGCTTAGATAGTGTTGTACTGTGGTCATTAGCATTAAATACCGGTATTATCAATTACAAACAAGTCAAGTTTAAAACATGGTTTCTGAAGCTGACTTGTTTAAACTAATCATAGTTAACGTTAACCACAGTTCTGGGTCTAGAAAACACAGCAAACTGTGGTCAACTAAAAACAGAAGTGAATGCTTCCCAATGCTTCTGTGCTGTTCGAGAAGAGGAGGGAGGCATTTCTGAGCTCAAGGCTCACTGCGGCTTGTTCCTGCTTGCACATGTCATGCCATGCCATGGTTTTGTATGATGTGAGAATGAGGCCTGTGCATCAGCCGAAGCATACTCACAGTCTGAAGCTCAGGAGTAAGATTTTCTATAAACTGTTTGTGCTTCTCTGTTGTCTTTAAACATGTCTGGAAAAAACTAACAGAAAAATACTGTGGAACAATAGCAGATAATAATATCCCCAATTCAGACATGAATTCTGAGATCTCTATAATCAGTGATACACTAGCCTAGATGGCTTGTAGCTGAAAATAGTGCCTTGTGGGGAGATGCGGGGATAGCTGATGCCTTGCTTTGGGCATCTTCAATTATTGTATGTAGAAAAATGGACTGTATTATTTCAAACTGCAAGTGGGAAATCGCACTTTTGAATGCCCCTCTATGTTGAAAATATATTGCGTAGCAGACTAAAGACTGGAAAGGACCTTATTCCCTAATGTGCTAGTTTTCTACTTGAAGGAAGTGTTTATTTTTTCATGTAGGGTAGCGTTCAAATATAGTATCCCCCCCACACAATATGAGGTGGCACAATGCATTCTACTTCCTTGGCATTCCACCACCTCATTCTGCAGCTTGTAGAGAGCCAGACAGAGTGCTTAGCTAAACTGGACGTTTGATTTGACTTGTACTACAATTTCTATGCCCCTGTGCTATTTTTCAGTTTTTGAGATATCTGTTCCCTTGAGTGCAGTAAGGGGCATTCATTATTGTTTTAGGGAGGCTACAATGTTCAGAAACAGAGATTCCCTGAAGGCTGATACAGATAAGAAGTATTCATGTAAACATGATGGAGATGGAGGGAAGGAAGCCTTGCAATGGGGTGGAGGGGGGGAAGAGAGAGAGAATGTTAAAGCTTTAAAAGAAAAAAAAATGTGCACTATAGATGGAGATCACAGAGAACTTCAGCTACTGAGCAATATAAAAATGTGATAGATAAATAAATAAATAAATAAATAATAACACATACTGCAAATGGAAACATAAATAAATGGATACCATAAAGTTGGCTCACCTATAAAAGCTTATGCTTCAATAAATGTATGGTGCTCAGGACACTTTGTTGTAAATAAAGTTGTGAGGAATGAGAATACAGGAAACTGATGGCACTTACTTGAACTGGGAGTTGCAGTGATTGATGTTGTTCTGCAGCAAGTCAACTCCTTTTTTGGTTTTAATCTCATTCACTTTAATTAGATACTGGAGAGAAAGGTTACACAGTTGACTAGCTGAGTTATCTTTTTGTTTGTTTGCTTATCCCTCCTCTGCTTTTAGCTACTAATTAATGTTCTGCAGTGATTAATTCTCTCTGTTTTATATACAAATCTTCTCCCCAATTATGTACCTAATTAGGACATGGCATATATTTTCTTTTGTAAACTATACCTTTAATTATTGGCATAGTTAATCTATTACATAAACGATAAAATAAACCAATTGTTTT
This sequence comes from Anniella stebbinsi, assembly GCA_029215795.1. Classification (NCBI taxonomy): domain Eukaryota; kingdom Metazoa; phylum Chordata; class Lepidosauria; order Squamata; family Anniellidae; genus Anniella; species Anniella stebbinsi. The sequence goes on along the minus strand of JARDYH010000004.1, from coordinate 40,281,022 downwards.
TTGAAGATAACACAATACTTTATATTTAGATAACTTAAATCTATTTTACATTTTTGTCTTTTAAATACTAATAAAGTCAGATATTACACAATTTTACATTAATTCTTAATTTATTCCTGACTAAAATGAACTAATCCTTATTTTTTCAACTTCTAGTGAGAGAAGAGTTTTCTTTTCTAATAATTAGCAGCAAACACATTTAATTGCTACAGGTGAGTATGATATTAAGGTATCGCTCATACCTGCATAACCATATGGCATTTCATAAGCACAATACCAAAATGAACTGAGGGAAGTACTGCATTTTCCTCAGGTACAAAACATTATGCTTTAAGTGCTGGGGAAATGTAATATCCCAGCAACAGAGGCACAATCTTTCAGACAACATGCAAACAAATTAGAAACAAGCACTTTTTGCAAACGAAATTAGAGGGTGGGATCTTGACATGCCCCTCCAAGAACTGAAGGGCTCTTTCTATTCGCAGAGAGAAAATCCCACAGGAGAAAGGGGGCAGGGCAGGGGTTTTTTGCCAATTCCCCTTTGCCCCTGCAGCCCCCAGCACTATTTCTCATTCTGTTCCAGGGGGATCCTCCAAACTGCCAAAGCAACTCATCAGGAGGAAGGAGGAAACCACAAAGATTCCCATTCCACTCCTTTCCTCCAGTGCCAGCACTAGGGCAGCCACATATGAATTGCTAAAAAAAGAGGAAATGCATCACTAAAAAAAGAGGACAGCAATTTGCATAACATTAGCATACACTAATTCATATGTTTAGGTGCAAATTTAGAAATTATGATTATTTAAACAGAAATACAGTCCATCAGTATGGAAGATTGAAACTTGTCTGCCTAACTTTTCAATCTGCTGTCCAGACACTACCGTTGATGGGCAAAAGTTCTTATGGTTATTTAACTTTAAACTGGAATTGGACAGGACAGCCTTTCAAATAGAGGATACCTTCAAATAAAGAAATGTCCTCTGCAGAAAAGGACACATAGCCACCCTAAGGCTGGCCCAAGACATTTTGCTGACTTAGAAGGACAAGATGATGTCTCCCCATTTCACATAAAGAAGTGGATCAGACTGGAATGTAAATTTTATTTCAGTGGGACAGTGTCCTCCTGAGGGCAGCATGCTAGTTTAGGGGGCACAGGGGAAGCTGTTTGGTCTACACAGGCCTGTCCTCTAGCTCCTTGCTACTGCTCCCCACCCCAAGCTTCCACCACCTGAGGCAGCAGCCCCACTCTGCCTAATGTTCGGGCCGGCCCTAGCTGAGCGCAAGTCTCATTGTGTACAAATGTCCTTCATGACAACAACACGAACCAACATCGGATTGTGCAGCAGGAAAGAAAATCCAGGTTGGGCATAATAATATCATATGTAAGACATTGTTCCTTTCCACTAAGTACTGAGAGCAAGACTCTTAATAAGGAAGTTCTTCGAATCCACTTGGCTTACAAGTGCCTTGCTTGTGAACTGGAATTGAGGGGTGCTTCTTCTTTTCTTACATGAGACAAGTTGCTTCTGCAACTTTTCAAAAGATAGAAATTACTTTCTGATAAGGATCTCTCTTCCATATAGGGAAGTAGGCTGCCTATATACCAGCTTGTGTAACCATCCATGCAGCTTTCTCAAACAGAATGCCCTATCCACATTGGAAATCGCCATGTGGAAAGAAGCACTGAGCCATCTGCCTTACCTCACACATGTGTAACTGGAACATCCTTCGCTCCTTTTCCATCTCCTCAGCAATCTCCCCTCCCACAACCTCCGCTCGCACCATTCCATACTGTTTTGCCAGCTCCCGCTTTTCTTTCTCGATCTTTGCACTCAAATAGAGAAAAAAGACAGACAGGTGTTTATTAATAGCTGTGTGCAACCGCATTTTGCTAGAAACAACTCAAAGGAAAGCTGCAATATGCTAGCATAATAGGAAAGAGAGTATGATCACCAGGTTGACTTACAGTTTGCTCTCATAGTCTTTCCAGGCTTTCTCAATAGGCTTTTTAAAGTCCTATTAAAAGACAAACAATTCTTAATACAGCAGATATTTGTTGTTTATTTCCAGCAGAGGCTGGTGGCTCCGATGTCAGTGGGGCAGTGAATACAGTCCGGGTTTCAGTCAGAACCAATCTGAACTCTAAAGGAGCTATCCAATTTGCTTTGTACCCTGGATAGCTCCTTTGGAATTCTGACTCATTCTAACTGAAACTTGAAGCAGATTCACTACCTCATTAACATTGGAGCTACCAGCCTCCATTGTTTATTTCTTCTTTTCTGTTCTGGCACTTACAGGGCTCGCCGCATTTCCTATACATTGCTAAATGGTTCCACAACCAATAGCTTGTTGTCAGGTAGTGGCACCCACCCTCTGAAACAATCTCCCACATGTGGTTGAAGAGGCAGAAACTGTGGTGAGCTTCAAACACTTCTTGAAAACACATTTGTTCACTTAGGCTTTCCCTGACTTGTAATCAATAATGACACTGCTAATTTACAGTTTTGTTACAATGTTTTAAGGTATTTATTGTTTTATACTGTTTTTATTTGGTTTTTATATTGTATTGTATGTGTTTTTATGTAAACTACTTGGAAATCCTAGGATGTCAAGTATTATAGAAGCAGCTTAAAGAAATAAATAATAAAATAGATAAATGGGGGGAAAGGATAACTGTATTTTCCCTGTTATTTCAATGGAGGGTTTTTTGTACCACACTTGAAATTTTGCTCCAGAATTCCAGTTTAAGGTTATGCTTTGTGTCTATTTTCAATTTCTTGTTGAAAAATCTGGTTCTTTTTTTCTCCACCAGCACCACTGATGCATTGTGGGAAGGTACAGTTTTATGCCTTCTAAACCTCAGGGAAAGTGAATTTCCTAAGGAATATTCTTGGGGAAAGGAACTGTTCCATGGCAAATATACAATTCCTGTCATATTCTTATCATATCAAATTGTACTATATTGTTTTTATGGTGTTACTGTAAATTGCCTCCAGAATTCATAGAGTGGAGGGGTGATTAAAAATACATTAAATTAAAAAAATAAGCTTTCATGCTCACTACCTTTGCACAGACACAAAAATTGGGATGAAATGCAGAAGATCATACAGAAGTTGTTTTAAACAACTGCATTTTACTAAAAACAACTCAAAGTAAAGCCTTAATACATTGGCATAATAGGATGTAAAAAGGCCAAAGAAAATTAAACTGTAGAAAGTACCTAAACCAGGGAAACAGGAAACATATGAAGCTGGCTTCCATACACTTAATTAGACCTAATAATCAGCAGCTCTCAGGCAGAGGTAGCAGTAGCTACCTGGTCCTTTTAACTGGGACTAAACTGGGAACCACCTGCATGAAAAGCAGGTGCTCTTCCACTCAACTATGGCCTCACCTCCTTGTTCTCAAATGTTGTGTTGAGAACAAATTTGATAAACACACACACACACACACACCAAGTTTTCCTAAGAGTCTGAGATGCTACCAAGAGCTAAAAGGAGACTAACTGTGGCTTCCATTTAGTGAGATTGTATTATCTTGAAAGCAAAAGTAATGTATCTCAGACCCCCTCTACATGGATTCCGTTTGACGCCTGGTTAGCCGATTATGCGCATAATCGCTGAAGCGCTTTATCGTAAATGCTTGTATGCAGGAGGTAATTGAGCACTCAACTGGTGACCTTACCGGTTGTTTCAAATGCGCTTTACAAGTAGTTAATGCAGAGAATCGCTTGTTCACATAGTCAAAATGCGCTTTAACGGCCGGAGCAAAATAAAACTCGCTATTTAACGCGCATTCAATAATGCGCATAATCGGAGAGAAGACGCGCCTCTACGCCCGATTTGCGCTCCGTTCTTGTAGAGGTAAAATTTTTAATGTGCCTTGAAAGAGCTTTAAATGCCTCTTGTAGAAGCAGCCTCCGACAGTTTCACAGTAATTGCTAAAGAAGGAAATAGAACATTTTTGGCATTTACTTACCCCTTTCAAATCTCCCTTGATCAGTGAGTCCAGGGAAAAGTTAATGTTGTGATAGAGGCTCACCAACTACAAAGAAAATAGTTAAGAACATAAGAAGAGCCATGCTGGATCAAACCATGGGTCCACATAGTCCAGCATTCTATTCACACAGTGGCCAACCAGCTGCCCAAAGGAAAACCACAAGCAGGGCATGAGTGCAACAGCAACCTCCTGTTCAGGTTCCCAGCAAATGGTGCACATAGGCATACTGCCTCTGACACTGGAAGCAGCATATAGCCATCAGGACTAGAAGCCATTGCTAGCCTTATCCTCCATGAATTTGCCTAACCCCCTTTTAAAGCTATCCACTATGACTTGTGGTAGCAAATTCCAAGTGGTGTGATGAAAACAAGCGGTTAATCCTGTTCATAAGGAATGTTCACCCTATGAAACTCCTGAGACAAATTGAGATCATCAATTGGAGGCTCTGCCCAGAGAGCATACAGGAGGCAATCAAAGATACAACATTTTCAGTAGTAGTAGTAGCAGCAGCTGCACCTTGGTTTTGAAACACTCTCCAGAGAGCCACTCATCTAGTACTGGCGCTATTGAATTTTAGGCACTAGATCAAGTCCTTCCCATTTTTCATGAACTGTCATCAATTTGTTGTTAGCTGCTCTCTCTTTTTAGCCTCTATTTGGCAGGGGTTGGGGTTGGGGGTCGGATGCTGTTTTATCCTGATGTTTTATTGATTTTGTGATTTTAGGATCTGGTGGTTTTTATTTTAACCCATCTTGGAAATCAAACGTTAAACTGAAAGGTGGGGAAACTGATGTTCAAAATAAAATAAAAGAAATACACATAAAATTATTACATGATTATTTTACCTTGTCAAAATGGAATGGGGCAGGAATTGGTCTGCAAGTGTATTTGCATACCTAAATTCTTCTAGATTAATGAAGGTAAGGAAATATTTTGGAACTTTTCCAGAGTCTTTACTCTTCCCCCTTGCTATGTCCACAGCACCATATTTTTCAGAGAAATACATGGGTGGGGGAAAACAATTTTATACCAGGTTCCTGACAGCGTCTAGCAGATCCCGGGAGAATGAAGAAAAGGTGCTAAAGGCTTCAGCCAGTTTCTCCTCTCCGTTGTTGTGATAGTTTCCTGAAAACTTCTCCTGGGCGGCAATATGAGCTTCTAAGTGGCCAATAAGAGCTGCAGAAACAGAATGTTGTTTAAGCATTAATGTACATCTCTTTCTAAGACAAACAAAGATATGCCCCCAAATTATAAATCAGTGACCTGTTAGGCTGAAAGTCAAATCTTGTATGTGTCTACTCAAAAGTAAGCCCCATTGATTCAATGGGACTTACTCACAGGTACATATGAATAAAATTGCAGTCTAAAGGTGCTTCAGGAATATAAAAGGATCTGCTGTACAGCACACAATTCAGGGTGGGTTTCTTCTTTGTATTTTCTTGAGTTTGTCAAGAGGATTGCTTGCTAAAAGGGAACGATGTGGGATGATGTTTCCTCAAGAGGAAATGTATCTGCGGGCGGGGGGAGGAAAGGAGCTGTGATTTAAATTTGGGCAGGGACAAAAGGTTGCAGACAGACGGAGCTGGGAGTGGGTGACTGAATAGGGTGACCAGATAAAATCCAGGTCAGGGCTCATGTAACTTTAACAGTTGTAGAGAAAAGGGAATTTCAGCCAGTGTCATTTGTATGCAATGAGTTCCTGGTGAAATTCCCTCTTCATCACAACAGTTAAAGTTGCAGGGGCCCTGCCTTCTTTTGTATATGGTCACTCTAGTATAGTGCCTGCACCTTTAACTGTTGTGATGAAGAGGGAATATCACCAGGAACTCATTGCATACAAATGACACTGGCTGAAATTCCCTTTGCTCTATAACGGTTAAAGTTACAGGAGCCCTGACCTGGATTTTATCTGGTCACCCTACTGAAGCACCTTGGGGTACGATTGCTCCCTTTGGGAATCTAATGCAGGGTCACAATCTGTTTGTTTCCAAGGCGTCCTTCCTGTTCATATCAATGTAAATAAACACTCCAAAACCCATAGTAGGGCAATTCCTTTATTAGGCCAACCAAATAGCAAGCAAGCTTTTGAATTCTCTAGAATTCTTTGTCACACTAAATGTTAAACAGTGTGTGTGTGTGTGTGTGTATGTATGGGGTGGGGTGGGATGGGGTGGAACTGGATGATACTGAAGCAGTTTCCATGAACTGGATTTAGACTCACTCAGAGCTCCATCACACCAGTGGTTTAATGCACTCTCCCCAAACCTGGTATCTGGTTTTGCAGCTCGGGACTCACATGACGTTGTCCCTGTCCTGCACCCATTTTGCCTCTTGTCCTCTGTTTTGCATATTATTTTGGTGCAGGGAAAGTCTGGATTATTTTCCCAAAGCGACTTTAATGTGCCCTTAAGCCTCCATCTAATGCTGTCCCCTTGCTTTTTCCTTTGTTGGGGGTGTGTGCTTTGAATGGAGTCTTGCTGATGAAAGGGGAAAGCGAGGGCAGGGCCGTTCTTCTCCTCCAGCACTCCTCCCTGTCGAACGTTCCAATGAATGGACTTTTTACTGCTCCAACCCCCCTCTCCTTGCCTGCAGCTCCCTCATTTTTAAAGATAGAGGCTGCCGCTACACCAGACATTTAAAGCTCTTTGAAGTCTCATTAAAATTTTTACCTCTACAAGAGTGGAGCGTAAATCGGGAGTTGAGGTGCTTTTTCTCTCCGATTATGCGCATTATCAAATGTGCGTTAAATAGTGAGTTTTATTTTGCTCCGGCTGTTAAAGCGCATTTTGCCTATGTGAACAAGCGATTCTCCGCATTAACTACTTGTAAAGCGCATTTCAAACAACTGGTAAGGCCACCAGTTGTGCGCTCAATTACCTCCTGCGTACAAGCATTTACGATAAAGTGCTTCAGCGATTATGCGCATAATCGACTAACCAGGCATCAAACGGAATCCATCTAGAGGGGGTCAGAGAGATGGAACTTGGAGCCTTGAGAGCTCTTCAGTAGCGCTTTAGGCATGCCAAGTTTGAATCAGATCAGTTCATCTCTTGATTTTTTAGGAATTGTTTCATTCCGCCCCTTAAAGCATTTCACTGAAAGTCCACCAGTGCAATATTCCACCTATTTGCCTTTGAGGAGGATCCTTCACAAGCCATGGTCTGAACCTGGGACTTTCTTCATAAAAAGCATGTGTTTGGCCACTGTTACCAACAAGTAACCGTTAGGTAAAATGAAGACTATTTATCAGGAACAATTCACATGAGTATGTCATTTTTGTTTTTTTAAAAGGTTAGCTGGCATGGCTCCCTTCAAAGAATACTCCAGATGGCTGCCATGCTGGAAAAGGCTCACCAGATGGTCTGGACTACAACTCCCATCATCCCAGCTATCATGGCCTGACCATGCTGGCAGGGGATTGTGAGAGTTGCAGTCAAGGCCATTTGGAGGGCATGTTGGAGAAGACTGCCATACAAAGTATGCCTTCCAGCAAGTGACATTTTTAGAAAAATGGACACACAGAGATACTTAGGTAAAGAGAACCGTTCAGTCTTCTAAATCTGGCACCTCATATCATATCCCCCTTTCTGTTATAACTGGTTGTGCTCTAACCTTGTCCAGTTGTGTGCTCTTCTTTCACTGCTTTCCTCATTTTTTGCAAAACGGTTCGATCTGAATCCAAGGCCTAAAACATTTTAAAAAGAAGAGGTCATAAGCATGTCTTCTGCAAAACAAACAAACAAAAAATGATTGAACTTTGAGTTCTGCATAGCTCAAACTTGATCCTAACAAAGGTATAATTGGGATGGGTGGGTGTCTAATGGACCAACACAGCTACCTATGATTTTTATACACTGGCTCAATTCGGACAACACGATAGTCAATGGTGGGGTAATAATCAACTTTACAGTTGTTCATCTAGGGGGTACTCCCCACACAACATGGTAATAAATAATCAACTGTGGTGTGGATTAGGATCAGCACTGAGTTGACTATGGCAGCATTCGGATAACACAATAGCCAAAACAACTGACGATTGTTTCCCCCACACCAGTTGTTTATTGTGTCGTCCGAATTGAGCCACTGTCTAGGTTCACATGATCATGGAGGGGAAAAAGCCACAGTGGCTTATTTTTCCTTCCCATGCATGCCAGTCGCGAACTAACTAATTAGCATAATTACCTGTGCCGGGGACAGATTGTCATGATGTCTGAACCCAGCTAGGGATGCGGTGGCTGGGTTGGTTTACAAACCACCCTGAAAACCATGGCTTATCCTAATGACAATATAGAATATGGTGTGTAATGCACATCCCTTAGTCTCCTTCACTCCAGGCAAGAGGACAGAGATTGCTGCAGAGTGTTTGAACTGCTATTAACCAATTTAAGGATCATGTTACAAGAGATTATATTGTGATAGTTATCTACACCATGGATTATGCTGGGAAAAACTTAGAAAATATCCTATAAAACAACAGTTGACAAATGGAAAAAGAAGATCTGGACTATTATGATTATGAATAAAATCACTAGTTCTAAACTGTAATGGGATGGGAAGATAAACCCAGCACAGATTTTTCAAGCACGTTTGATGCTTTTTATTGATTATTAGAATTAATGTAGACCAGGTAAACTGGATACATTGGATATCTTAAATGTTAGATAGTCTTACCATATTAGATATGGGAAAGAAAGGTGGATTATATGTTACTTTTGATTATGTGGAAGTTGTTGTACATATTCACTACTTTGTAGTCTTTAATAAAGTGATATATACATTTGAGTAAATAGGTATACATATAGATATACAGACTGATAAATTTTCCAGATTAGCATGCCGAATGCAATTTGGGGCCATACCACTGATCCTTCAAGTATCCATATTTTTGACCACTGGGGCAAATAGCACAGTAAAAAATGTGTGATTTCGACTGGGAAAATAGTATGAAGGAGAACAGGATCACTGGCCCAATCAAATTCAGCACCACTCCCAGTGCCACTGGCCCAATCAAATACAGAGATCCCCTGTGGCTGATTTTAAGTAGATATCAAAACATCAAGAAATATGCTCATGGGTCTCTGGCACCACACATAGCTTGGCTCATAGGAACCAAAGGGGTGGCTCCTATGTCAGCAGGGCGGTGAATCCCCTCTGGATTTCAGCCAGAACCAGTCGAACTCTAGGGGAGCTATCCATGGTCCACAACTTGGATAGCTCCTTTAGAGTTCTGACTGAAACCTGGAGCGGATTCACTGCCCCACTGACATCGGAGCAACCAGCCTCCAGAAAATTAAGTAGCACCTGCCAAGGCGCTTCCCTGCATGATCCGATCATTTTTTAATAGCGTTTAGTGAGAAATATGGGGAACGGAAGCAGTCTCTGGCTCAGTCAATTCACACTGCAACATTTTACACAGCACATTATTGCAATAGATGTGCTTCTTGGGACATGTTTAGCAATTCCCCAGCAACTTAACTGAGTAGGCTGAGTGTTGGGACACCATTACAACACCCCCACCCACCCACCGACCCACCCACACATATGTAATCTGCTAGTCAAGGGATTCCTCCAGAAGACTCTGCAGAGGAGGAGGGAAACTGTCCATTTGATTCTTTAAAATGAAAATATGACAGCAAGCATCAGCACCGATGTCCAGACATGCCCACTTGAAAGAAGTAAATTCCACCCACCCACCCACCCTCACACACAGAATAGGAGCAGCTGCCGTGGCAGTGGAAAGGGTGGATGGCTGAATTTCAGGGGCATCAGAATTTTCTGCATTGCTCAAGCTTTTGTTTAAAACCAAAATTTGCAAAATTGGTAATAAGCCTTACGCAACCATATTCTTATATAAAGATATCAAGTTGTTTCAGTGCTCTTACTGCATCCCCATTATCATCACATCCCAGTCTGAATGTGCTTTCTTCAACTTCCGGATTATGCTTTGACTATTACTGCCTGTCACACATACTGTTTGAATTCCTGCAATATTTCCGTTTCCTGAGGTTACAAGCTTTTCTTTTTAGCCTAGAAACTATTAATATTTCTAAATGGTTTCCTTTTTCTAGCTTGAATTTTACTTTTATATCCTGCCCCAAAGGACGTTTACTCTATTTTAGGTCTGTTAAACTGCATTATGCAAAGCTTGATCAGGCACATCCCAGCTTCTGGATCCATCTCGAGTTTGCATGATCATGGAGCGAAAATAACCCAAAGTGAGTTTTTAGGGTGGTTTGTAAACCACCCCCATCACTCACCCTCACCTGATTTGGACATCACAACCCCCTGCCACTGGTGAGGGTAATTGTGCTAATTAGGTGGCTAGTGACCAGCATGCACAGGGAGGGAAAATAAGCCGCTGTAATTTATTTTCTCTCTATGGTCGTGCAAATCCACCCAGTGAGTCCAGTATTTGGAAACCAAAGATTTGCAACAGATTTCAAAAGAGGAAATGAGAAGGTGGGAAGGGAAGGGGTACTTTAAAGTTACAGTCAGAGGAAAATTAGATTATGCCTCCAATTGTTCTGCAAAGGTAGCCGCAAGACACTTTGCATTTTGAAAGAGAGTCCCATGGTGATGTTTCAAGAACTATTCATATTAGTATCAGAGCAAAACAAATGGGCACATTTCTCAGATAACAGTGACCACTTTTTTTAAAAAAAAATTCTGACAGTGCAATTTCATTCAAGCTTTCTCAGAAGTTCAGTTGATTTCAATGTGTCTTACTCCCAGATAAATGGGTACAGAATTGCATCCTTAAACCTGCCCACCAGGACAGCTACTAAAGCAAACTTTCTCAACATGGTGCTCTCCATGTGGGCACATTTTGTACTACAACTCCCAGCATTCCCAACCATCGGCCATGATGGTTGAAACTTATGGGAGTTGATGTCCAAAACATCTGAAGGGTAACAGGGTGGAGAAGGCTGCAGAGTTGCTGAGGGCATGAACATAAATCACTAAAGATGCAATCCTATGCATGTTCAGTTGGGGGGGAGCCCTAAAACTCCCAGCATTCCCCAGCCAACAAGGTCTCCCTCTACATGCATAGGATTGTGCTTTAAGTCACTATACAGGGATGAGACTAATTTAAAAATCAATTGCAGTCTCTAGCTCACTACACTGAAAGAGCTTATCAGCATGTCTTTACCCAGGTGAATTCTCCACTCATGGAAGGCACCCTGCTCTAGGTTCCTTCTGCCTATGTGGTGAAATCTGTCAAGGCAAAGAGTAGGGCCTCTCACTGGTAATACAGCTATGGGACTGTCCCCACAGCTGACATTCTCTTAGGGCGTGATCCTTCCGTCATTCAGAAGGTAACTGCATACTACCAATTTAGTTGGGACATTGATTTCAGTGGACGGATGGTTTTTTGTTGTGTTTGTGTGTTTCTATTTGTTCTTCTTAATATTATACATACTATTAGGGTTTTCAAGTTCTTATTAAGGTAACCTGTTGCTTTCTATTGAACATTATAGATATTATGTCAGCTGCTTTGAGCTTCCTCTTTTGAAGGAAAAGTGAGGCAAAAATCCTTAAGGTGAGGCACAAATGCTTAAATAAATAAAAAATAAATATTTGCTGCCTGGTTTGTTGAGGTTGTGAGGGAAACACTCCTGGCTTTCTGTACACAGATCAAGCAAGATTCAGCAGCAAATTTTCTTCATGGGGTTTCAAATCCTGCTCCCTCCAGCTTTAACCTAGCCACCACCGCCTCCTTCCCTGGTCCCGTCTTACCTCCTCCAGGCTGCCAACAGTGATCCTGCATTTGCCCATGTGGCTGGTAAAGGATGAGGTTGTGGGAGAGCTCAGATCCTCTTGGGTCTGGGAGATGAAATCCTGGACAGAGATTAGCTCAGCCATCCTGCAGGCTAAAGCACAGCACTGGGCTATCCAGCAGAGCTGCTGCGCCGGATTGTCAGGCCACAGAAAAAGGGGAACAGGATTGAGAGGAAGCAGCTAAGGGTAGCTGACGAGGCCACAAACATCTGAAAGGCAGAGCAGCAGCGAACCCAGGGCTGTCCCTCCATATCCCCGAGACACACAGAACTGCCCTGTCATCCTCCTGCTTGCCTGCCCAAGACACACACGCACACATACGTGAAAGCTGTGAAAGCTCTCAATCTCATACTGACTGAACGTAGACTGACCAGACGCCCGGATTTGTCCGGACATGGCAGGGAAATGGGGTGCAAATCCACATCCGGGCGGAAAAACCGTTTTGGGGGGCCAAATCCGGAAATTTAGCCCCCCAAAACGGTGACCAGGTGGCCCTGGGGCGAGCCGGGCCAACTGGGGGGCGGCGGGGGCAAACCGGGGCGGCGGGGGGGCACGCGGCGGTGGCGCGAGGCTGGCGGCGCGAGGTACCTACCGGCTGGGGCGTCCGTTTCCCTCCGGTGCTCGGAATCTACTGAGAAACAGGCTTCGCGGCCTGTCCCTCAGTAGCGCGCCGGGTGATGACATCATCAGTCGGCGCACTGCTGAGAGACAGGCCAGGAAGCCTGTTTCTTAGTAGATTCCAAGCACGGAGGGAAACGGACACCCCCAGCAGCAGCAGGTAAGGAGCGTGGGTGCTCGCGGCAGGTGGGGGGGGCGCGGGTGCTCGCGGCGGGGCACTTACCTGCTGGGGCTTCCCTCGGGTGCTCGGAATCTACTGAGAAACAGGCTTCACGGCCTGTCCCTACTGAGGGATAGGCCGCGAAGCCTGTTTCTCAGTAGATTCCGAGCACCGGAGGGAAGCCCCAGCAGGTAAGTGCCCCGTGCACCCGCGCCGCCGCCCCCCCGCCTGCCCCGCGCTCCTTACCTGCTGCTGCTGGTGCTGGGGCTTCCCTCCGTGCTCGGAATCTACTGAGAAACAGGCTTCACGGCCTGTCCCTCAGTAGCGCGCCGGATGATGACGTCATCACTCGGCGCGTTACTGAGAGACAGGCCAGGAAGCCTGTTTCTCAGTAGATTCCGAGCACGAAGGGAAGCCCCAGCACCAGCAGCAGTAGGTAAGGAGCGCGGGGCGGGTGGGGGGTGGGGGGGCGGCACGGATGTGCAGGGCGGGTGGGGGGGGCGGGGCGGGCGCGAGACACTTACCTGCTGGGGCTTCATGTGCCACGTCTCCCTCTACCTCCCATGTGCTGCATTTCCCCTACTGTGCCTGCCCTGACCGCCTCTCCCATCTCTCACCTACCTCCCTATTGAGATTGCACTGTTGCTGCTGCTGCTGCTGCCCCCTCCCACAATGCTCTAAGGAAGGACTTCCAAGAGTCAGGCATTTTGGCCTGTCTGAGGCACACAGGCTGCTTTTTACAGCCAGTGGAGTTTTTTCATAGAGACTGCCCCCTCGCTCACCTTCTGAGGATCTTTGAGGAAAGCCATAGGGCGGGTGACTGCTCTGGGGAGCACCACTGGTTATTCTTCCCCTTTGGCATTTGCTTAGGGTGACCATATGAAAAGGACGACAGGGCTCCTGTAACTTTTAACAGTTGTGTAGAGAAGGGAATTTCAGCTGGTGTCATTTGTATGCATGCAGCACCTGGTGAAATTCCCTCTTCATCACTGTAGTTAAAGCTGCAGGAGCCCTGCCCGCTTTTGTACCTGGTCACTCTAGTATAGCTCCTGCAGCTTTAACTACAGTGATGAAGAGGGAATTTCACCAGGTGCTGCATGCATACAAATGATACCAGCTGAAATTCCCTTCTCTACACAACTGTTAAAGATACAGGAGCCCTGTCCTCCTTTTCATATGGTCACCCTAGTGTTTGAAGCTTTCAACATTATAACCATATGGTCCAAACTTTTAGAAAAAGGAAGGGAACAGTGTATGTGTGTAGGTGGGGAGGGGGAAAGATTAAAAGGAATGTATAGCTACCTATCCCAAGGAGAGATCACAAGGAGAGATCTGAAGACCAGGTTATGATGGATCCAGATGAAGGTTGAAAGAGATCTCTCCTAGAATCCAGGGTATAGAACTCAGCAAAGTCCAGGTAGGGAAAATTAAGCCACGTAGAGAGTGTAGAAAATATTTAAAAATGAAAAGCTCAAAATCAAATAAAGGGTGAAAACAACACCAAGCTGCTCACACCCTAAGAAAACAACACCCTAAGATCAGTGGCCTTTTCAATGGTGACACCCCGTCTGTGGAATGCCCTCCCCAGAGAAGCTTGCTTGGTACCTATGTTGTGGTGTTTTCATCACCCAATTATTTTAATAAGTATTTTAGTGCTCTTCGCCCTATGCACCTTTATTTTCTGCTGGTTTTACTGTGCTGTTGTGTTTTTACTGTTTATGGCTGACTTCATTTTGGTTTTATTATGTGCTGTTTTTAATTATTGTTTTATTGTTTGTATGTTATTTTTTAATTATTGTACACCACAAAGAGAAGTTGGGTTATTGGGTGTAATAAATAGAAAGCATAATGAATACATAAACAAGGAACACAATTAAAGTCCTATTGATTACAATGAGAAATGCCCTATCCTGTGTCCAGCTTGTGATATCATTTTAAGGTTTTCTTTTATTGTCGTATGCTTGGAGAGAGAGAGAAAGCATGCACAGACTGCTATCACTGTGCTTTAATTTCATGTATTGACAATGACAATGACATATCAACGTCCTCAGCTCCTTTCTGGAGACAGAGGCCAGCTCATGGACCAGCAGCTAATTACCTCAGAAGCTGTGGTTAGAGTTGTATTTTCATTGGAGTTCTACTGTTGAAAATTCTGACCAGCAAAATATCTCAATCTATGCCAATATGAGCGAGATTTCCTAAAACTTTTGCTGGGTCTCTCTTTTCCTCTTCCTTTTCTGCAACATTTTTGTTGTTAGGTATTGCTATGTCAATGAGGTAGTTGTGTTTTCCTTTTATATTTATGACTGTTCTTGTCCCAGAATTGTTCTGTCCCAGCATAGCATGGCTTAGCTTGGGTTTGAGTGTGTCTGGATCTCCTAGGCTCTGAAAGCATCTTTTTGGAGAGCACCTGCTGGTTGCATGTTCTCTGCACACTGAGGCAATGTAAATTCAGTATATACTTGGATAAAAGGAAGGAAAGATCCTTATCTAGCATTGTAATAATGGGCATCTGTTCTGGCCTATCTTTGAATTGTACTGACCATGGTTTTGTTCACATGGCTAATGAATCAGAGATATAATCACACATTGTTAGATTAGTTTCTCACTGATCAACCAGAAGTTGAAACAAGCTAAGAGGCGAGAAGTGACTACAACAAGCCTTTAGTCCATTTTGTTCCATGGCTAATGTTTGCAGGGTAATCATATTTTATACTCTTCCTGCATGCTAGGTTGCTAGTTTGTTGTACTAGATTTCTCTGCACTTGTCCACTGCTTCATTTGTTCAATGGTAACAGTATGCTGAATCTGTGAGTATGGATATGAGAAAAATGATGGGGAAAGAGTGTTAAACGTTAGGAAAGTTTAGACTATTGTAATCCAGTGAAAGATTTGCAGTCAGAAAAGATATTTGAGGGAAGGGGAGACTCTGTCACACAGAGTATAGTAAAAGCTTCAAAGAACAGCAAAAGCTACAAAAGTAGAAGTGAGTGGAATTAATTTCAGATACATTCAATGTCTCACTTGTTCTTTATTTCAGTGATTTTAACATTAAGATGTTGTGTAGAACAAGTTTGTCTTAATTGTATGCTGTGAAATTAGACATGTGACCAAGGCCATGTTTGGGTGGGCACGCCCCCTTGGGGATGGACATGTTGGTGGGCACGCCCCCTTGGGGCGGCCATATTGTCCTCCTTTTTGGTTTCCAAAATATGGTCACCCTAGACTGAACCTCATACTAACTGAACTATTCTCATTACTTCTATTTAAAAACATGCTTGAAATATTGGAGGGGATCCCCATTTTAAGGATCAAATTGCATGTAAAAGTATAATAATAATAATAATAATAATAATAATAACGATTTATTTCTTACCCGCCTCTCCATCTAGATCGAGGCGGGGAACAACAGCATGATAAAATACATAAAACTAATTAAAACATGACAAATATTATTAAAACTGCATTAAAACATCCTAAAACATCATTAAAACATCCTAAAACATCCTAAAAACATTCTAAAAATTACACTGGATATGCCTGCCGGAAGAGAACAGTCTTTATAGCTTTCTTAAATTCTAAAAGACTGTTAAGTTGACGAGTCTCCTCCGGCAGGTCATTCCACAGTCTGGGAGCGGCAGAAGAGAAGGTCCTCTGGGTAACAGTTGTCAGCCTAGTCTTGGCCGACCGCAGTAAGTTCTTCCCAGAGGACCTGAGCGTGCGGGGCGGATTGTACGGGAGAAGGCGATCCCGCAGGTAACCTGGACCCAAACCATGTAGGGCTTTAAAGGTAATGACCAACACTTTATACTTCGCCCGGAAACTAATTGGCAGCCAGTGGAGCGATTTTAAAGCTGGCGTAATATGGTCACTCCTAGATGTACCGGTGACCAACCTGGCTGCCATATTTTGAACTAGTTGAAGTTTCCGGACTAGGCACAAAGGTAGCCCTATGTACAGCGCATTGCAGAAGTCAAGCCTCGAAGTTACCAGCGCGTGCACCACCATCTTTAGGTCTTCCAACTCTAGGAAGGGGCTCTGAATCTGTGTCCCTTGGCCACAGGGGTTTCATGTGAGGATTTACAGTTCTAAACAGGCAAGTATTCTGTTGGTTATTTAGCTTGCAAAGAGTCATACTACCGAGTAATCAAGATCACCTCAGACAGTGGTGCAGCTAGAGCTGAACCTTAGAGCTGAAGTCCAGGCTGAAATGACTACCCAGAGAGTGACAGGAGTTGGGGGCTGCAGCAAACAGGTCTGGCCTCATCACTAAGGCAGGATCTACCCTACTGCAAGTGCACTGACAACTGTTGGGGCCCATGACACATTCCATATACCTTTTTCAAACCACTTTCATAAGGTTATATCCTGCTTGGCGTAGATCTGGCCCAAGGCTGGCATCAGTCCAGGGCCAGCACAGATATGCCAGGGCCCACCAGGGCCCTTTCATCTTATTTTTAAAAAACATTTTATAGTCAGGGATGATAGCTGTTGTTGCATAAATTGCTCTTAGGGTTCGTTTTTCTGGAGGCAGTCCCAATATTCCAGAAACAGAAACAGATCGAAGTAGGGGATAGAACAGATTTATTTCCATGGAAAGAGCCAGTTCTAGGGACTAATGTCCAAAGTCTAGAGCTGATTAAAGGACAAAAGCTAAAACATATCTTTATATTCTCAGAGGCACTATCAGTTGGCAGGGTGAATCTTCTGGCATCAAGCCCAGACTTGGTGCTTTGGTATTTACAGCTTCTGTGGACATTACATAGGCAAAATTTATTGCAAGTCTCAAGGTCTAACTAGCACAAAGGCTTTCTTGTTATAGCTTGGAGCAGAAGATTACACTACCTATCAGGCACTTTCTGTTCTGGGTCATACAGAAACAGAGTCTTTTGTTTCAAGCAAAGCAAAATACAGAAATGCAAAAGAGCTGATTATCAAGGTTTCAGAGTGTGTGCAGAGTGCAAGACAAATTAATATGGAATCACTTTGGTTATATCTTTTTTCTAACACTGTCTAAGCATGCACATGGTTACGGATGCTAACTTTATTATTTTTAATTAAAATATATACTATCCTTTTCTACAACAAAATGGTGCTTATTCTCAAATCAATGTGTTTAGCATCAGAGCAGCAGAAGCAAATTCCATTTTATTCCTGTAGTCATGATAATGCTATGATTTACGTTAATTCAAAATGCAAAACTGACATGTTCAGAGTTTATGGTTAGTTTGTTTTTTAATTCAGGATTGGCAAACAATCCCCCCCTTCTACTATATCAAGAATGTCGAAGCAATTGTAACCATAGAATTGGGGATGGGGGTGAGAAGAGAAATGTTAGTTGTGTGTCTCACAACTGAAGTAATACACATGGCAATCTAAATTGCACACACACACACATAAGACCATTAAGTGCAGGCTCTATAATTATCTTGCTCCATCTCTGGTCTCAAAATCCTCAGTAACCTACATGCTGAGAATGAAAGTCATGGGTATAATGCACCAGTAGTATGCATGTTGCATTGGGCCACATATGCAGACAGAAGAATGCAATTTGGCAACTACAGAAAAGGACCTATTTCCAAACACATAAACGTATTTCCTAACAGTATCTACCACAATACCCGAAAGCCCAGGAAACCACATTGACATTAGCTGAGCTGGCGGAAGTGTAACAAGTAACTCATCTCCAAGTGTGTGAGAGAAAATAAAGAAGTGCCTTCACAGTCATTTTATGGAATAAAAAGAGCCTCCCCCTACAGATGAACTGAAAGACTTTCCAGTTTTATTTTAACTTTGCTTATTATTGGGAGGAGTTTTTTTTTAGAGCTTTCAACTGGCCCCTAAAAACTTTTGTCTATTTTTTTTGTCCAAGTCCTGCACACTAATCACAGCTCATACACAGAGTTGCGCAAAAGGCTGATTTTTTAGGATTCATGGAACATGTTCATTTTGACTCAGCTCCAGATTTCCAGATGTGTAGGGTTCACTCCACTTTTTCTTGTTGTTGTTATTGTTGTTGTTGTTCCAAGATGCCATTCCCTGCTTCTGTTTGCAGCCAGGTCACTGCCAAATATTTTCATTAGATATTCAGATCTGCCCTGGTTATTCATTTTGTCTTGGCTTCACATTGCTTACGCAGCGCATGTTTAGGATGCAATCCCATGCACATTTAGAGAGAAATAAGTCCAACAATGTCCAGAATTCCCCAGCCAGTCATAATTCCTTAGAAAGGATTCCTAAATTAAGTCTGTAAATTGTGAGTCTCTGTCTGATGGGTTTAAACAGGTAAGGTTACATCATAGGGCTTCCACCTAGAAAACACTACAAAATCCGTTGTCCACAGCCAAGCCTGAGTGTAAACACACACAGTTGGATCATAGGGCTTGCCTATGTAGGTTGTGCAAATTGCTCTACTCAGACTCACAGCCTGCCCAGGCAATTTTGAGCTTTAAAAAATGTATAACACGCAATTTATGGCTAGGATGTACTTCAAGGAAGGAATGATCCATAGTAAAATCTTAGTGCAACTAGGTGTCTCCAGCAATATTAGCCTAGTTCACCTAGAGGTTCATCACACGAGCATTTTATTGCATGCTCACTACTCCCCACTTTCTGATGTTCGTGCATCTTTTAGATGACAACATCCGCCTCCTGTGCGCCTCCCGTCCCTTCCGCTCATTTTCCCATCACAAAATAGACCCCTTTTAATCCAACTTTTTATTTAAAACAGGATTTGCCGCAATCTCCTGCTGTGTGCAGGAAAAGTGGCACGATTAAAACGGCCCCTGAATGGGCCACGTGGTCTTTGTTTGCTTCCTCTTTCTCCTCCAGGTAGAAGAAGAAGTAATGAGGGACAAACATGTCAGAAGCTATGGTAAGGAAACACGATTTTCCCCCATTTGATGACACTCCTACCGTCAACTCCCTTGGAGGTGCAGGCAGTTGCTAATGAAGACACAAGGGTCTTTTTAATACCTCTGAAACCCAGGTTGATTGTGATACAATTCCTTATTCTATATTTCTTTCTGCCTTTCTTAATGTAGTGCCATCACACATAAACAAACATGAGCCTTATCAAGACGTACTTGATCCCATGGGACCACTTGTGACATGCCACAATTTCTGCATCATTTTCATGTTTTCCAAATCTGCTTTTGCCAAGACAAGGCGAAGGTGGCATGATGGGTGGGGTGGATACTTGGAAAGGGAAAGCAGTAGGTGTGGTGGTGGGCAAGGATATGTAGCCCCTCCCATATCAACCAATTCTCTCTTACAAATAGCTCCAGGACATTTGCATCTGCCTGGACATGGGGAAGGATTAAGTACAACCTGCTAACCACTGACTCTTCTTCACAAATGACCACCCAGCCTGCAACAGCATTACAAAGAATCAAAGGATTAGGAATCACGTTTCCTTTGCATTGAGTAAGGCCAGGTCTAACCAAGCAGGATACAACACTTTGAAAACTGTTTGAAAACTGTATATGGAGTGTGTCCTGGGCCCCAACTGTTGTCACTACTGTTATGAACCGTTTAAATGCAGTAGTGTAGATCCTGCCTAAGTCTACCCTCAGAAGTGCCTCACAGCACTGACAGTGCAGTCCTTCATCTACTATATTGGGGACACAGGGAGGTTGCCAGGTATTAGGTCTCTCACACATACATACACACATACACCAGTCTGTTGTGATGGAGCAGAGCAGGACTGCAGCTGGAAACCTGCTTCTACCTGTGAATCACTCTGGTTGTATTAGGAACTATATCTGTAGGAATATCAACACCTAAAACTGTTAATTCATAAAGTGGCAGTGTTATTTATTAAAGAGTGCGTGGAAGACAAGTTACGTTCAAAGGATTCAGTAAAACAAATTCAGATTCCAATCTATTGGCATAAACAAAATCAAGTTATGTCAAAATCACTATTTCACAATGTGTTAATGGACAGGCAGGATTTCAGCTTGTACAATCTTGGAGTGGTAGGGATCAGTGGAAGGACACTTGTTACATGTATTAAGGACATGCAGATAATACCGTTTTTTGTTGCTAAGATGCCACATATTACTTAAAGTGTAATATCCTGTTACCTGGGAATATTACACTTTCACAAGATAGTTCTAATCCATAGTTTCATGTACTGAGATTGCACAAAGGTCACAGGCTCCTATTGAATAGTGCTTATGAAATTGAGAAGTAACATAACCCTATCCTCCATCACCCCAATTTGTGAACATTTTAAATAAATATTATTTGATTGCATGAACCTGAGATTACTCTTCTAACGTTCCAGCTGCCCTGTTGCACCCAGTGGAAGACATAGCGGCACAGGCCCGTTCCTCCCAATCTGTGTAACATGTATGTTTCTTATCATACCACTAGCCACTTGCATGAGTATTGCTCTAGAGCAGGGGTGGATAACTTCTATGGGTCTGGGGGCCAGTTCCCCACCTCTGAGCTGCCACAAATTTTGCAGGAGTAGCAAAAAAAGGGGCAAATCTGACTTTAAAACAAGGGACGTGCCACAATTTTGCTTGAAAACAAGCTGCACACTCCCCACCTGCTTGCAGATTTTGGTGGCAACCCACCTATTTTATTTTGTTGGTGCTTCAGTGGTGGTGGTGGTGGTGGTGACGGGGCTGCAAAACTGTTCAGGGGTTGCCCACCCTTGCACTAGAGAGAAAATGTGGTTTGGGGGTCACACTGCTTTATTATCTATACAAGGTGCAAGGGGCCTTCACAACTTGTGATTTTTCAAGCCAAACACAGTTCAGCCAGTCGTGTATTGTGGCTTGTCAGCTGCTTGCTACCACCACTATTTCTTCCAAATTCAAGCAGAACCTGAGTGGGGCAACATAGATAGCTGGTGGACTATGTTTGGCTTGGTGGGACACAGGTTGTACAGACCTGAACTAGATCAATATCCTGACTCTGCTGTTGTTCAGCACCATGACCGAGGTCCCCTCTACAAGGATTCGCTTTTGCGCCTGGTTAGGCGATTATGCGCATAATCGCAGAAGCGCATTTACGCCTAATACCTCTGCACGAGAGGCGGCGAAGCGCATTAAGGGATGACCAAAATGCGCTTTACAAGTAGTTAATGCGCATAAGCGCTTGTTCACATAGGCAAAATGCACTTTAACGGCTGGAGCAAAATAAAACTCGCTGTTTAACGCGCATTCGATAATGCGCATAATCAGAGAGATAACGCGCCTCCACGCCCGATTTGCGCTCCGTTCTTGTAGAGGTAAAAAAATTTATGCGCCTTGAAAGAGCATTAAACCTCTCTTGTAGAGGCAGCCTGAATCTACTTGTAAATGGGAGTTGTCCATTCCTTCCCATTTTTAACCCACCTTCTAAAGTTTTATGTTCTTTCACATGGCTAAAACTGATCTGCCTGAATGACCATTTGCATGACAACAAAATGGTAACTGAATGATTGGCATATGTTGTTTTACCTATTAAAAAGTCTTCATCCAACTGCACCCTTATCACCATCTTGCTGGATAATATTAAGAGTTGAAGTTGCTTAACAGTTTTGGCTATGTGAAATCCACTGTTACATTTTAATTTTCTCCCAGAGCGATGATTTGGGAATGCAGATAGCAATGGCATGAAATTGTGAACCATATGGCTGGGTTTCAGTGCTTCTATACTTCATTGCTATTGGTGGCCTCCCCTCTTTTATGATTGAGATTAGTTTAGCCAAAAATACCCACAGAGCCAGCTCCATATGAGTGCATCTCCCAAGCAACCAGCAGGCAAGACAAATAATTCAAAGTTCCTCCAGAAGCTATTGTCCACACATGGCAGATGTGAGCAGGCAGTCTGACTGCTGCTGAGATATGGGCAGTTTCTTCTTTTCACTGAGATGCCTTCTCAAAGTGCTCCAGGCACAATCAGCCACCTGCACATGTCTCTCAATATTTTGGGTACAGAAGTCACTGTTATCTTTCTTTATCAAGTCGCAATTCGGAGGGGAGTTGTGGGACACAAGAGAGAGAGAGGGTGGGGTGGAAAGCTTGTTTAGCCATTGATTATCTTCTCACTAATGTATCCAGGCATTGTGTAGAGAATGAGAACCAAGAATACGGTCAAAATTGCGATAATTAGCAATGCAATTATGTACTTCTTGTACCGTTTCCAAATGAAAAAGACAAATGTTTTCATAGGGTTCACAAACCAGTTGAAGGATGTTTTTGGACGGCTAGAGAGGGAAGAAGGGGAAAATTCAGTGTGAGTTGGGATGGTGGTATAACAGCAAAGTAGCACACTGTTAACCACCCACAAACTAAAAACAATCATACGCTAAATATCACAATCAAGACAGAGCAGCCTACACCCCTAAACAACTGTATTTTATTAAAAACACAAGAAGAGTCCTGCTGGATCAGACCAAAGGCCTACCCAGCATCCGGTTTCCCACAATGGCCAACCAATCGGCTATGGCAAGCCCACAAGCAAGACATGAGGGCAATGGCTCAATCTTCCTGTTTTTCCCAAGCAACTGGTATTCAGAGTCTTCCTATCTCCAATCCTGGAGATCAGGGGTGTTGAACCTTAGGCCCAGCAGCCAAATCCAGCCCTAATGGGTCCCAATTCACCATCACCCAGGATTCCCCTTCCCCATATCATCAGGTGGTTCCCATTGTACCCCCCCCACACACACAATTGTTTGATGGTTTCCCAAATGTTGTGTTTTTTTTCCCATTCAGAAAGGTGGAAATGTCTCTCCTAAGCCTTAATTACTGGCAGTAAGAGCTCTGAGCCAAAATACCCTAGCATGTTTAGATATTTTGCCCCCTCCCCTTTCCCTTTGGCCCTACCCATCATGTGGAATACGGTCTCCGAGATCGTCCCTTAAATGGAATTTGGCCCTCAGGCTGAAAGAGGTTCTGTATCTCTGCTGGCGGTAATAGATAGCCATCATGACTAGTAACCATTGGTATCATCCTCCATGAATTGGTCTAATCTAACATTCTCCACTTGTACCTGAACACCTGAGAAGCAAGTCATCCTTTGTACTGAATCATGTTCCAGTTAAATGAGCATGTTCTAATTAAATTAATGCATCCCATTTTATTAATATTATTGTGAATTAATATTTGTGGGCCATAAACTGGGCAACTACAGCAGGACAGTGATTTTAAAGGGCATACGTTGATTCTCAGTAAATGTAGGGTGCATGCTTGTTGCCTCTTTTCCTACATCTTCTGGTGCATGGCGCAGCCATCTGGGTGCAAAGTGACACTCAAAACAATTGGATACAGCACAGAGCAAAGCATCAGGCCCTCCGTGTGTAAGTGAGCCACACTCCATAGGATCATCCCAATCCTCTGATCAACTGTCTAATCACGGACATAAATAGTATGATTCTAAGGAGCCTAAACCCAACACTCCTTTTCACTGGCACCATCTTGTTGGCAGAGGAGAGCAGGTTGGAAGCATAGCTTGACCCTTTCCAAACCTATAGGCACTTACTTGGGTTTCTCCAGAGGTTCCGGCTCTTTCCGCCCTAGACCAACTGGGGTCTTCTCAGCCTCCTCTATGGTCAGTAGCTGGAATTCAGCTTCCACTTTTCCCTGGAGAGAAACACACCATACACAAGTGTCAGACATATTGCAAGAGTTTGCTGTCTAAAGAAAATCCCAGCTTCAGCAATGCAAAAGAACAGACCACAGATGGACCAAAATTCTTCTCCCATACAGCCTGTTTCTGGGGAACCCGGCTTACTTACATAGCAATTGAAAGCAAACTAACTGTAAAATAACCAAATTCACTATCAAGAAAAAGGGAAATATCAACCCTTGGATTTATCCATCTTCTTACAACATGTGTAGACACTGCCAAAGGCAAAAGAAGTGGGGCCAAAATTATCAAAAATACCAGCATGTTTTAGCTTAAAACTCTTATTGCCAGTAACTACGAGGTTCATCAGATGATGCTGAAATCCTCTTACCAGGGCTTTCTGCTTCCGGATTCTTTATGGGATTAAGGCTCCTTTACATGGGCAGATACATGGTTTGAATCGAGGAAAATCCTTTCTTAGCAAGTTCTATATGTTTCTATGTTTTGTTTTACAGCCGCTAGATGGTGCTGTGATTATAACGCCACGCCGTTATTTCACACAGCCAATAGATAGGATTAACATCTCTTATCGCGTTATCTCTGATCTTTTTGCGAGTGGGATAAAGATTATAAACCGCGGGAGGAGCCCTGGAGCCTGACAATGTGGTTTAAAGGACCCGTAAATGCCCATAAGCAACCAATCTTGATCACACAATATAAGGCCCGTATCAAGAAGCTCTGATTTAGGAAATGCATTTCAACCTTTTAGAATGGGAAAATCCTGTGCAAACACTGGCAAGCTACCAAATGACTGGAGTTTGGGAAAGGAGGTTTAGCCATCTGGGGAACCGGGGTGGTGGTGGATTGGGACCCCAGGCTGAGGTTCAATAGCTCTGTGCTGCACTACATCATGGCTCTTTCAAGCAACCCTCTGTGTTTGTTTAGACTACCTTTGGGACTACGATACCCAAAGGACCATCTCCTCCTATAAAATCCTGCCTATACACTTTGGTCAGAGCAGGGTATAGTTGATGTGAACATAAGAGACATCCTTTTTGGTGGTGGAATGCAGCTTTTGTCACTCCCTATCTGGAAAGATTTGTTTAGCCCTTTCTCTGATAGCAAGATGGGACTCCTCAAGGCATCTTATTAGATCACAACAAAATTAATAAAAAAAATAGTAACGAAAAATTTTAAAAAATTGCAGTTAAAACAATACTTATAACCTACTAAAACTAAAAAAGAGCACACAGCGGCACATAAAATACTATCGGTTCAGTTTTTAAGAAACATCAACCACCTTCCTCTTGTCACAAAATACCTATTAGGATGACATTATTTTAACTAATGTTTGAAAGGTGATGACAAAACTGACCCGGCAAGTTTCCAATGGGAGAGAATTCCAAAAGAAAGCACCATTGCTAATGAGAAAGCTCTCTCCCTCATTCCTATCACCCTCTTCTCAGATATGGGACTGGAGCTTCTCTTGAAGACCTCAGGCCATTATATACATCAGATATGGGTCCACAGGTTAAGGTATTGGAATATGTAGAGAGTAATTGGAAAATAAGATTACAAGGGCAGGATAGGGATTATATGGAAGGATTAGTTACTGAGAAAGAAATAGAAGGAATTATTGATAAACTAAAAGGAGGGAAATCTCCGGGAATGGATGGTTTGGAGCCGGAATATTATAAGACTTTCAGAGGAATTTTAATACCAAGATTGAAAAAAATATTTAACAGTATAATAGAAGGAGGAAAGACCCCGCCATCGTGGGATCATTCCTTGATTATATTAATCCCGAAGCCAGGAAAGGATTTGACGGATCCAGCATCTTACAGACCAATATCTTTAATAAAACAAGACTCAAAATTTTTTACTGCAATAATGGCAAAAAGAATGGGTACGTTTATATATAAATATATTAGAGAAGACCAATGTGGATTTATTTCAGGAAGGCAAATGCCTAATTTAATTTGAAGAGTTTTAAATATAATTAATATTATTTAAAAAAGAAAGTTAAAAGCAGGTTTGTTAACATTGGATATATTCAAAGCCTTTGATTGCGTGGAATGGCCAGCACTTAAAACAATTTTAAAAACATTTAGGCTTGGAGATAAATTTATGGGAGTGATTGATCAGCTGTATAAAAATAATAAAGCAGAAGTAATGGTTAATGATGGGTTAACGCAACAGATTACACTAGCTCGAGGAACTAGACAAGGATGTCCACTTTCACCAATCTTATTTGTGATAGTGATAGAAATTTTGGCAAATGTTATAAGGGAGGATGTAAGGTTGAAGGGGATAGGAGGGAAGGAGAAGATTAAAATGAATATGTTTGCGGATGATACATTACTGACATTAGAAGATCCCCTGGAGAGCAGGGAGTTAGTTAAGAAGCATCTGAGAGAATTTGGGGAGATTACCGGCTTACAAGTTAATTGGGGGAAGTCAGAAATGATGCTATTTAAGTATAACAAGGAGGAGATGGAGGAGGGTAAAGTTAAGTTAGGTCT
The DNA here is from genome assembly GCA_029215795.1 of Anniella stebbinsi. Taxonomy (NCBI): domain Eukaryota; kingdom Metazoa; phylum Chordata; class Lepidosauria; order Squamata; family Anniellidae; genus Anniella; species Anniella stebbinsi. Next base: position 40,254,382 of record JARDYH010000004.1, on the reverse strand, counting down.
TAGGCTTAAAAATATAGTACGTTATTTAGGAGTTAATATTGCAAAAGATTTAGATAGGTTAGAGGAAATTAATTTTGCGAGTTTGAAAAAACAAGTAGGGGAAAAGTTAGAGGCATATAGAAAATTAAAACATTCTTGGTTTGGTAGAATAGCGGTTATTAAAATGAAGATATTACCTAAGATTATTTTTTTGTTTAGAATGCTTCTGATTAAAATATCGGAAGTAGAGTTAAAGAGCTGGCAAAATATGATTAACGCTTATTGCAATGGAGATAAGAGAGCTAGGATTAATAAAGGGTTATGGTATAAGACACAAAAGAAAAGAGGTTTGGGACTTCCTAATATAAAGAATTATTATATTGCTAATCAGTTAAGATATGTTATAAATAGTATATTAGGGGAAGAAGATTTAGGATGGTTAGAAACGCAAACAGGAGAACTAGATTTCAAATTGCACAATATTTTTTTTATTAAAATTCAAAAGAAAGATTTGAGGGGACTGGACAACCCGTTGCTGAAAAATATTCTAGAGATCTGGGAGAAAGTTAAAGGAAAGTTAATACCAGGAGACTCTCCACTCGCCCCAGTGGTAGTAGTGGGAAACTTCCCAAGGAATTTAAAAGTAGAGTTGGAAGGGAGTCTGAAGGATCAGGAAATTATTAAGTTAAGGAATTGGATGGAAAGAATGATAGATAAGGAGCAAATTAGAGAGTTATTAAAAGGACAAAAGATAGCTTGGTTCAAAGGTTTACAATTGGAAAAATGGACATAGGAATGGAAAATGAAAAATAAGAAATGTAGAAATAATACAAGATTTGAAGATTTAATTGAATCAAGAGGAAAGAAGGAAGAAACTAAAATTAAAAAAGGTTTGACTAGTGAGATATACAAAATATTGATAGAGGATGATTATCAGGACTCTCTTAAAATTATTAAAAAGATTTGGGAAGATGATGTAAAGGAGCAAATTAATGAACATAACTGGGGGAGGATATGGGATGCAAGAATGTTAAAGCTGTTGTCTATTAGAATTAAGGAGAATTATTATAAGACAGTATGGAGATGGTATTTAACACCGGTAAGATTTCATCAGATAGATAAAAAAGTGTCCAAGAATTGTTGGAGGGGATGTCAGGAGGTTGGAACTTATTTTCATATGTGGTAGAGTTGTGAATATGTACAAAAAATTTGGGAAAGGGTGTTCAAAGAAATAAGTGAAATAATTGGAAGTAAACTGGAATTAAGCCCAAAGCTGGCTCTACTAGCAATATGGGATAAAGGAAATTAGAATATAAGCAAGAGAGAATTGATAAACAACCTCCTGGCTCCCGTCAGAATAATGATTGCTAAAAATTGGAAAGGGCAAGGGATATATACTATAGAAGAATGGTATAAAGAAATATGGGATATGGCACTTAATGATAAGCTGACGTGTAAAATGAAAATAAAGAGGGGAATGTCCAGTAAGAATGATTTTGGAGATATATGGAGCCCATTTTTGGAATATGTATTAAGAACGGGGAAGGGGCAAATACCTTCAAAAGAGTCTTTACAATTTTGGAAAGATGAATAGTGAATAATTGAAGGTCTCCTGGGAGGAGGGGTGCACGGGGGGTTATGTATTGTATTTTATGTTGTTTTATGTTGTATTATGTTGAAAAATTAAAAATTATTTTTTTAAAAAAGACCTCAGGTCATCAGAAGGCCACCAGGCTAGTAAAGGTTCCCTCAGGTAACTCTTTAGTAATGGGAACCTTCAGAATGGCTGTGCTTGTGCCCTTGAGTCTCTCAGGTGACCCTTCCCTACAACTGTACATTTTCTTACCGTTAGGATGAAGATGTTTCCACTGGGATCTGAAAACTCAACATCTTCTGGCTTTACTGAGCTCCTCCACTTCTTCTTCTTCTTTTTCTTCTTCTTCTGCTTAGCCTCCCTCTCTTCCCTTTCAATGTCTTCCTGACCTTTCAGTTTGATGAAGGGCCACCAGCCTTTCATCCGCTTGTTTCGGAAGATGGAAAAGCGAGGCATGGCCTTCTCCTTGGCCATCTTGATGGTGCATTGCTCTGAACTCTTGGCAGCTCTCACCATGTCATTTAATTTTAACTCAATGGCCCCTGGAAACACAGCAAAGAAAGCAGAACCTCAGACACTGGCCATTTAGGCAATTAGTAGGCAATTCCCAAGATGGCAGAAACTTGGCTTTTTAATCCATAGAGATTTGCAGGAATTTTGCTTGCTGCTATTAGGCAGGGATATCGAACCTCTTTCAGCCCAAGGGACTAATTAAATTTCAGGGAAGCTCTCAGGAGCTGCATTCCAGTGGTGGGTGAGGCCAAAGGCAAAAGAGGTGGAGCCAAAACACCAGCATATTTTAGATTAAAGTTCTTACTGCCAGTAATTAAGCCTTAGGAGAGATAGTTCAATTTAAGAATGGGAAACACACACACCCAATCCAAAGAACCACCAAATGATCCGTGGTTGGAGGTAAGAAGGTAGGGCCAGGAGAAGGGCCAACTGTTCAGGGGAATCAGGGAAGTACAAGGCAAAGGGAACAATGAGTCAGAAAGCAGATTCAAGGCAGATTCAAGGAACAACGACCAACTTATCAGCGTCCTTTTCCTAGTTCCTTTTGTACAAGCAGCTAGGAAGCTCGAACACAGGGAAGCCTGTATTCAAAGGGGTGCTTCCAGAGAAGGCTATTATTTTGCAGTCACCTTGCCTCTTTCATGGAATGTTACAATGTCTTTCATTTTTAACCCGTGTCTTCCTACTACTCTTCCTTTCTTTCCACAAACAATCCATTAAAAAGGAAAAGATGCAAGAGCTCCACAATGGCCTTTGATTGGTAGTGCTACAAGCCTTCTGTCTGAAAGCACCTCATATCTGAGTGAGGTTGAAGAACTATTCCTGACGGTCAGGTCCTGCGCAAATCCCATCCTCAAAGGTGGATTGAGGTGCAAATGGCAGCTTCTCAGTAAATACCTCACCTTCAGGCCCTGGTCTGGCTCCACCAACCCAGGCTGACCATTCAAGTCTGACCATTCAATAGGGTGACCAGATAAAATCCAGGTCAGGGCTCATGTAACTTTAACAGTTGTAGAGAAAAGGGAATTTCAGCCAGTGTCATTTGTATGCAATTAGTTCCTGGTGAAATTCCCTCTTCATCACAACAGTTAAAGTTGCAGGGGCCCTGCCTTCTTTTGTACATGGTCACTCTAGTATAGTGCCTGCAACTTTAACTGTTGTGATGAAGAGGGAATATCACCAGGAACTAATTGCATACAAATGAGACTGGCTGAAATTCCCTTTTCTCCACAACTGTTAAAGTTACATGAGCCCTGACCTGGATTTTATCTGGTCACCCTACCATTCAAGTCCTGTTGAAGTTGAGCCTTGTTCAGACAACAAGGCCTTCCTGAGTTCTGGGGTGTTCCTGTATCCTGGCTTGCTTCTTGTCCCTGCCTCTTGGTTTGCCCTTTGGTTCTTACTAACTCTTTCGGCCTGGCTACTGGCATGACCCATGGGTACTAGCTCATCTCAGGCCTAATCTACACCTGCAGCCCCTTTCCAAGGGAAGAGGGAGTGACTTTTTCCTGCTTCCGCGATCAGCACTCACGGGGCACACAGAGCAGTTTCCCACAATGACAGGAGTGCCTTTGCGGGAGGATGTGTGCCCCATGACAGCGCTTCCACATGTGGATTGGGAGAAGTGGGCGGGGCTGGGGATTTTATGACTCATCAGAGATGTGCACAAATGCAAATGTACAGCTACACATTGGGTGGATAGGCAGTCCATCGAATATGTGATGCTGCGCAGAGATACGTTTGTGTTAAAAAAAAAACACACACATGTCAATACACATCCAAAACATGTGGCAAAAATGGCAGCTACATCTACTCCCACACACCTCCAAAATGGCTGGACACACCAGTGACATCGGGTTGGCTATTTGCTGAGCCAGGAACTCATGCCAAACAGCAACAGCTTCATGAAGGGGAGGCTCACCAGCCGCAGAGAGCCAAAAAAGCCATGACAAAAGCAGTCAGTGATATTCCTGAATATCTGAGGGGTGGGCCCGAGATTACCACAGGAAGAGGTGAACATCATGTGACCCATAAGTGATGTCTCCGAAACAATCCTGCAATAAATGGCTGGTGTAGACACTCCCTCAGACTGCTGAAAGGAGCTCTGCCTTGAAAGTCACACAACATCTTGGGCTTGTTCAGACAACACACTAAGCCATGGTTAGGCCGTTAACCCTTTTGCAGCAAATGGTTAGTGACCATGTTTTAACTGTGATTATGTAGCCACCATGGTTAGGAATGGTTTACATGACATGCTAAGTCATGGTTCACACAACATGCTACGCCATAATGTTTAGCTCAAAATACTTAGCATGTCATTTGAACAGGGTCCTTGTCTCTTATTAAAGGAGTTCTTGATATCCCAGTTATTCCAGAATTTTACATGTTACATGTAGTTAAAAACACTTTCTCTAACCCTGAATTTGTTAGTGGGTAATTTTTGTAAACCGCCCAGAGAGCTTTGGCTATGGGGTGGTATATAAGTGTAAATAATTAATAATAATAATAATAATAATAATAATAATAATAATTTGTTGCTATTAGATTATTGTATATCATCCTTCCCAGGGCCAGCGTCAAGGGTAGGCATGATTGAAGATCTGCTGAGGACCCACATCCCAGCAGGGGCCCACTGACAAGGACCTCCTGGAGTTGCTTCTCCTCCGCAGCATTGCAACCTGCTTGTTCACCTGCCTCTCCTTCTATCCCAGATAATGGTAGTGGTGAGAAGGTGGAGCAGCAGATGCTCTCTGGCTCCCTGCCTGTCAAGCAAGCAAGTGGCAGCAATGATGAGAAAGAGGATGAGGAGCAAGAGCAGCTGGTGGTGAGAAGGTAGACTCAATGAGGGAGAGGGGCCCATGGAGGGTGTCTTGCCCAAGGACCCCCAAAAACCTGGAGCAAGCACTGATTCTTCTCCCAACCTGGTGACCTCCAGATCTGTTGATCTACAACTCCCAGCATCCCTTAGCCAACCAGGGTTGTGTAGTAGACCAGCACATCTGGAGTGCACCAGGTTGCAGAAGGCTGTTTTAGATCCTTGCATTACGCAAGGATACAGAAAGGGGAAATAAGCAATGTGTTAAAGATGGCACCAGAGGGAATGCTGCTTTGCATCATTTCAGTGTAGTTGATACCTGAGCAGACTCTGTTCTGAATCAGTGTAATAGAGCCCCAACAAAATCAATGAAGTTCAGGACTCTGAAGTATCTTTGTAACCACTAGATGGTGCTGCATGCTAGTTTTCCTTTTATACAGTTCCCTGTTCCAATTTTATTCATCATCCCATATTGTTTTGTTTCATTTCCTTGCAACCTAATCAGTAGGGGGCCTGGAACTGAATCCAAACAATATGGAACAGTGAATGAAAGCTTTTTAACATTTGTTGGCTTGTTGATGAGCTAACTTTATAATCCACCCCCCACAACTGCTTTAATAACTATATTGGGAATTTAGACATAAAAGGACTTGGTTGCCTTCGCAGCATATAAATACTGTTTAAATGAGAGTGAAAACAGACTGTCAACAGAATGATGTGCTTGCAAGTCATCTGCACATCTGTCATTATGAAGCTTGCACTCTGAAGCAGCATTAGGTTAATAAACTGTTCTTTTTCCTATCTCTGCCAATGTCCACAGTTCAGATTAGCAGCCTTAGGTAACGGAATTTTGGTCTAGGGCCAGTTTTTCGCCTTCTTCTTATAGTTTACACTATTTTTAGCAAACCTGATTGCCCACAAAGGGCTCTCAAATCTTAAAATCATTTTTTAAAATGCTTAAAACACTGAGCATTCATATTCAGTAATACAACAAACGTACCTAGAAAGTCATTTGCTGAAATCCTGTCATAGTCCCAGACCTGAAGGACAAGGACTGCAGGTTCCCGGAATTCCGACTCCTCCAGAGAGAAGATGGAGTCCTTCTTTTTGTACGTTATCTCTTTCTCTGTTGGGAGGTAATCAAAGCGGAACACAAACCTCCAGTTGAAGTTGCCTTCCCCAGTCAAAGAGTTAAAGTGAACATCGGTTTCTTGCTTGTCTTTCTCCAGCCCTTTGATCCAACTGCAGAAGAACCTTCATTAGCATCTACCAATGTTTTAGTATAAGGATGTTTGAATATTTGGCTATAGAAGATGAAGACACAGGGTGCAGATCTACACTCGCATAGTTTCCAGACATGTGTATCAGCCCCATCCCAAAGAAGGCATGTGTGCCTCTCATATTCAGCTAAAGGGTATATTGGTACAAAACCTGCAAACCAAGTCAAGTGTTTGCTACTAAGAGCTTCTCTACATTAAACAAAAATCCTGCATTCTTACCGTGCTTTCTTCTTCCCAGAGTCTTCCTGGGTTTACTATGGGCAGCTTTAGATGGTGAACAGGTGATTTGGAATTGAAAACTTCCCTTCTCGCCAATGCTCTATATGTTCAATGAAACAGTGCCATCTAGTGGCTGAATTATAGTGCTATGATGGCATTACATATTAACTATTATTTCAGCTTATTTCTGATCTTTTTGAAAGCAGGCTAAAAGGTGACAAGCACAGAGATGTCCTGGAGTTTGATGATGTTGTGTAAAGGACCTGCAAACTTCCATGAATGACCAATCACGAGCATGTAATAAATCAATCGTGTAGAGAAGCTCCCAGTCAAAAATTCAACTCCTGCTAAACTTATCAACCCCTAAACAGCATGACAAAGGAAAAATCAACAAATTGACAGAAGGCCAAACCATATTAATTGCACAGGGTAGGGGATTTGGATCAGGAATACAATGGGGGGTCGAGGTTACCATTTCTCCTCCATATTTCAGTCCTGACAGAATTCCCTGAAGGAGATTTTGCCCCTGGAGGGATGCCGCCATTACCTGTGGAGTGGCGGGGGAGGCAGTTTCATCGGGATTGCAATGTAGAGAAAAGGGTTAAATTCCGCTTCACCCCTATGAGTTCATGATCAAGATGAGGGCCTGTCCACCCAAGCTCCTACTAACTCAAACACATAGTTTCGCCCTGAATGACAATTGTTACAAAACCAGCATCGTTTTTATCTCACTCACTTACTCACTCATTTTCTTCAGTGGTGAGCACTAGTTTTATTATACTGATATTTGAGAACCTGATGCTATGTTTTCTGAGTCCACCATCAATTTCTATCACACCCTTTAGTACCTTGGGTCCAAGTAATTGGAATCAGTGTGAAGGGTTACAAAAAGGATGATGCAACAAATGATTAGATAATTCGTCAAACAGTATATCCATGAATACCAGATCTTTGGCACAAAACAACTGAGAAGGGCCACTGCATTCATGTCCTGCTAAACTTCCCAATTAACTAGCTAGCCATCGTGTTGGAAACAGGATACCTGACTAGATGGACCTTACAATAAATCAGGCTTTCCCAACCTGGAGCCTTCCAAATGTGCTTGACTGCAACTTCCATCATCCCCAGTGTCATGCTGGCTGGGGAGTATGGAAGTTATAATCCAACATATCTGGAGGGTGCCAGGTTGGTAAAAGTTGGTCTGGTCTAACAAGGGAATCTTTATAAAGCTTGACTTCTACTAAAAGTGTTTCTATTTCTGACTGACTCAGCCTGTTTCAGCTAAGGCACCTTTTAACATAGATGTCACTGGAAATTTCTCCTGTTATTGGATTGATGTCATCAAGGACCACATCATCTGTATTCCAGATAATGACACGTAGCTCATAACTAGAAAGAAATGGAAAAGACAAGAGCTGGTTAAAACATAATTTCTTTCTTTGTAAGTCCTGGGGGCGGGGGGGTGGAATAATACAAAGAACAAAGAGCAGCCCCCACAAACTTCAGGCCTCAGGCGATCCAGAATCTGAACCAGAACACAAGAATGTCAAATGGACCATTTGATATTTTTGAACCCATAATTGCACCATAAAGAGCATCCAAATTTTGGTGTGCTCTCCCAGGCAATAGAGACAAAATATAAAGGTTTAGAAACTGGTTCCCATTCCTGTTCACAGAAGCCTTTACCTGATTGGAAGTCGTGGTTTGATGTTAACAGGAGGCGGTGCAGGGACATCATTTGGAAACATATCAATCCACATGTGGAGAGATCCCTGAGGAAAGAAAAATAACCAAGGTATTTTGAAAAAGCAACAAAGAGTTTTGTGGCACCTTAAAGACTTAACAATTTTATTCTGGCATAAGCTTTCGTGGACACTGTCCAGGCATCTCATGAACAGTGTCCATAAAAACTTGCAGCAGAATAAATTTGTTAGCCTTTAAGTTGCTACAATATTCTTTGTTGTTTTTGTTGCATCAGACCTGGGATAGATCTACAGTACTGCTTTTTAAAGGTATTGAAGAGCCATGATGGGGCACATTACACATTCCATAAGCCGCTTTCATAGTGTTATTTCCTGCTTTTTATTCCACGTTATCAAAATACCACAACAAAAGTCACTGTGTGTTCTATGAGGTATAAATGTGCAAAAAGGATATAGTGTTCCCATGATGGGATTGTAATGATTTGACACAAAGTGTAGATCTGACCTGGGATGGTTTGCATGACTGAACAGCCCACCATGACTTATTTAAGTGACAGTGGACTGCAGTGAGGGCCAGCAGCCATTTGGAATATTCAACACCCTGGCTCAACTTGTTGTGTTGTGTGAATCCAGGACCCATGAATTATTTGAGGGTTACACCTATGGTGTGTTGTTGAGTTATGCAAGGGTTGTTTCACTCTTCCATAGTCCCCACATTAGTATGATCTGTCAAGCCATGGCTAGGCACTGAATATGCAAATCCTGCATGGCATGCACCACATCCCACCGTGGCTTAAACAACCAGGTCACTAACATGGTTACGCCTCTGGAAGGTTTGAAATTCTCTCCATTCATTTTAATACAGCAATATAGGAGGGCAACACCAATTGCCACATAGAGCCATCAGCATTAATCCTATAATTGTTCATATTGCTATGTGGATGCACTGCAATTCCAAGTGGTGAGTGGTTCTAAGGTTCCAGTCCTTATCCAGTGTTCCCTTTCCTTAGAAGGAGGTCACTTGAGATTTATAGTCCTTTTCTGTGATATGTTTATTTACACAAATACAAGGATGATCAGGGGTCTGGAAACAAAGCCCTATGAGGAGAGACTGAAAGAACTGGGCAAGTTTAGACTGAAGAAGAGAAAGCTGAAGGGAGACATGGTAGCACTCTTCAAATACTTGAACGGTTGTCACACGGAGGAGGGCCAGGATCTATTCTCGATCATCTCAGAGTGCAGGACACAGTAGAATAGGCTCAAGTTACAGAAGCCAGATTCCAGCTGAACATCAGGAAAAACTTCCTGACTGTTAGAGCAGTATGACAGTGGAACCAATCACCTAGGGATGTCGTGGGCTCTCCCACACTAGAGGCATTCAAGAGGCAGCTAAACAGCCATCTGTCAGTTATGCTTTAAGGTGGATTCCTGTACTGAACAGGGGGTTGGACTCGATGGTCTTATAGGCCCCTTCCAACTCTACGATTCTATGATTCTATATCCAGGCTGAGCATAAGATGAAGGTTCATAGCATTAGCATTCTAAGCACTGGACCCCTGTCCTCTTTCTCTGGCCACATCACCCTTTCTGTTTCTGTACTGTATAATGGTGGTTGTGTTCCCTATAGTGTACTGTATATGGCAGAGAATGTTTGTGGCTGTGGCCAATATAATAGCATCAACCCATGCTGATGTGATTGTTGTGCTAGAGCAAAAGTCCTTGCATGTAATTCTATGCAGATGTTGCTGTACAGCAGCTCATAGGCTACAAAAGAAAACAAATGCTTGTATGAGAGGGGTGAGGAACCTGTGGTCCTCCAGATGGGGTTGGACTACAAATCCCATCACCCCTGCCCACTGGTATGCTGGATGGGGCTGAAGGGAATTGGAGTCCAATAACATCTGGAGATTCACAGGTTCCCCACTGGTATTGTATAACAACTACCTTTCAAAACAAAAATATGCTGTACTATGAGGAAATCAACATTCTGGTCTCACCTGTAAGAGACCAGGGTTCTCAGAATTGTAAAGGGATCGAACTTCTACATGTTCTGGTACTAATTTGTATCCATACTCAGGCATTTCATCCCAGTGCTGAAGAACATACAAAGCTTTGTGCTCATCATAAGCAGACCAGCTTTCATCATCATTTTCTTTCTTGTCTTTTACCAAGGCTTCTAGAATATAACACAATCAGTTGGAAATCCTTAAGACAGTCAGAATCAGTACATCATTAACCTAAGATCATTAACCAATAAAGAGCAATACACAAATGTCTAGGATTCACAGAGGAGGAATTTGGATATCAGCCACCCTTGCAACATTGACTTTACCAGTCTAGTGAACTGAGCTCTCTACTTTGCAACAAGGTAGACTAGAGAAGGCTTTCATGACTTCATTGAAGACACCTGGGGGGGAGGAGGGGGGTTCCAAGCAGGGAGACTCAGGGCTTCTCTAAACAAGCTATTTAAAGCACACTCATGACTGGCCACTCACGGATGTTTCTGGGTTGATTACATGATGCTGTAAACATCCACTGCCTCTCTTGTTCTTTAGAAGGATTTCCTCGCCTTCATTTGAAATGGAAAAAACTAGTAACAAAAAAATCCCCTTTCCATTTCAGCATGTAAAGAGAAAATCACGGTATAAGAAGAAGCAGACCATCGCCATCTTGTGACTGTATAAATGAATGATATAGAACTCCTGATTAAAGGGGAAAAGGGGGAGGGGAAGGGAAGTGTATGTAAAGGGAGCAAGTGGTGATCATGAAATGAAAACAAAAGCAGAAAGCTGTGGCAAGTTGCAGGATTTTCCCTGGTATAGAAATGCCTTGGGAATCCATGGTTGTGATCCAAAGAAGCATACAACTAGTTATATCAACTAAGGGCAGATTGGGTTGGTATTTCTTGAATAACAGCCTCCTATGCCACATGCCAAGTAATTTTGATACTAGGGAGACTTTCAAAAGCAGATTGTGATATGGCAGGAGGATAAGTCTGCTGATAAACGATCACATCTGGCATGTCCTAATGTAGCTATTAGAGTGCAGCCCTTTGATAGCCACAGTATCAATGCATGCAACAATATGTGTGGCAGGAGGGAGGTCAAATACAGAAGGGCTCAAACTAGCAAGAAAATTGGCCAGCTTCTTTCAACGTATTTATAACTCAACCTTTTGATCATTTGCTGGTCAAGTAAATCAGAATATTATGTTAATAGTGATTGGACTGAATGGTAATAACAAGAGGTGAGACGTATGAATCAATCCTATCATCAGGAAAAACCAGTTCAAATATTTGAAAGCTTTCAGTATCAAGGCATTCCAATACAGTATCAAAACCTCTTTGGGGGGGATATTCTAGAAAGCTACCAGAAATAGATGGACATGCATATGGGTTTTCTTCCTAAGAATATATTTCCATGGAACGGTGGTGTGTTGTGTCTAGCAGATAACTGGGGTTGTAGGATGCAGAAAAAAATACAGAAGTCAAATTTACAGTAACACACTCAATTTAGAAATAATTGCTCTGTTTTCATACTCCTAGAAACAGAAGTGTTTAGTGCATGAGACAAAATAGAATGCAGACAAAAATGTAGAACTATTTTTTTAAAAAATTAAAAGAATAAACTCTCATCTAGGTTAACAATTGCCTGATGCAGCAGAAAACACTGGAAACTAAGAACGTCATCAGACGGGGATGGGGGATTTTCACGTTTCCCTACAGTCACTATGGCCTCCTGCTGCTATCCCACAATAGCAACAACCTGTTTACACAGGGAGAGAAAGAGGAAGCAGCAGCAACCACATAGCCTATTCAGTGGGCGTTTTAATGCACTGCGTTTCCTACACACAGCAGGAAATGGCAGCAAGTTTTGTTTTTGAAAAATAAGCTGGATTTTCCAGGTCTTTTTTTGCAAGGGAAAAACGAGCGGAAGGAGCAGGAGGTGGATGGCGGCATCTAAAGGACACGTGAAAAACTGAGTGGGCAGTAGCGAGCGCACAATAAAATGCTTGTCTGATGAACCCCTAAATCCCTGAATTGTAAACCTAACAGAAAAAGGCATGAATTAAGCCTAGTTCAGATCAGAACATTTTCTAGTAAATTACAAGGCCCTGATTAAATGACCATCAGGATCTGATGGAAAGAGATGTTCAGTCTCCAGAAGCACATATTGTTGAAAAAACAATTACATCCAAAACCATGGACCAGTACCTTCAGGAAAAGCGTCAGGAGGGATCTTAAAAATCTTGTTGTTTACTTTGATTTCCTCCCGCCTGTACTCAGCTGAGGGGAGTGCATTCTTTTTGCACAAACTCTCCAAAATATGTGAGGGTTTGAAAGCATCTCGCCACATGTTGTAGCCTTCTCTGTAAGGAACAAACAAGTTCAGACATATTAAATTTTAATTGGCGTAGACTTGGACAACAAACTTGTTTATTTCATCTTAGTGCTGGCATTCCTGTAGAGCAGAGAGCATTGGATATTATTCCCCACTGTGGGAAGGGGATTAAAAGGCTCCCTTACAAAGGCTATAGAATAGTTGCGGGCCACTTGAAAGGGCAATAATAATACAGAAATGACAAGAGGGATTCACCAGTGCCTTTGCCAACTCAAACTCTTTAGTACATACGTGTCATACTGTGAGGCCACCCCACAATTGGCTCTATGATTGCTGTAGAATCGGTTCTCCAAGTCAATCTTTGTTTCCCCAATTAAGTCATCAGATCCGACCAAATCATGGTCAAAAATTGATATAGTGAGTTCTGATTCTATGGGAAAGGATATGCTCAGCTCCAACACTCTGAATGAGAAAAAGAGAGAGAGAGAGAGAGAGAGAGAGAGAATATATCAATGGGCAACTAAAGGGTAGCACAGAGCATAAGAAAGCAGTTTCTAGACAATAATCTCTGCAGAACTTCAAATCCTGGTACCAAATCCGGCCCTCCCCACAGGACGCCACTGCCCCTTTCCCCTTGTTTCACACCCCCCAACCTGTTTTTTCCCATTTTTGCACAGTTCCCCCTCATTCTAAAAGGTTGAAATGCTACTCCAAGGGCTTAGTTACTGCTAATGAGAGCTTTAAACTAATATATGTTGGTATCCTTCATATGTTTGGCTCCACCCATTTTGCCTTCAGCCCCCCACCACCACCACCACCGGAATGTGGTTCCCAAGAGCTTCTATGAAATGAAATGCAGCCCTTTGAGCTGAAAGAGATTCTGCACCCCCTGATTTACTGTCTGCTATAGTAGCATCCCCCTTTTTACCTCTATATCTTCTAATATAAGTGCCTAGTAAGGGAAGTACCAGTCAGATGCCTACACACAATATATCTAATGACAAAAACCCTTTAACACCTTCACTTTGAAGACCCTGAACAGGACATTTTGTCAACCTCTATTCCTGCAGTCTTTTCGACTGCTGCTGTGCCTTTCCTCATCTCCATATAGCATCAGCCTATTGCGAAACACTCTGACATTCTGCTATTTTTGACACAATAGTCTGTGCCTGGAAAAGGAGGCTTTGTTCCAGTTTTGGGGAAAGCACAGGAAAAGTCTTAAAAGCCAGGCCTGGCACTCAAGAGCTGTGTACATGGCACAAGGGCATCACCCCTCTCTGGTATGCTCGTTATTCTCCGGACCTAATCCTTTGACCTCTTCCCCTCCCTGGAGATCACTTGCACAATTACAATTATGCTCCAAATGGAAGCCCTAGAAGAGTCTACAGGTAAATGCATTCAGTGTCCCATTAATTTTTTCCTTCCTGCTTGATCTGGAAGGAGAAGACTAGTCATTCCAGTTTACTTTGAAACAGGCAAACACCTTATGTTAGATTTGATGCACCAGTTGAGACTACGCTTTTGGGGGGGGCATTAATACTGTGGCATATAAGCAGCACCCTGAGGGCCCAATAACTACAACTCTTTTGACCCAAAGGAGCCTCATTTCTCTTCCAGGAACCTCCCCCTCCCCAATCACTAACCTCTGGCTTGGAGACTACTGTGGGCTTCAGGAGGAGGTGGGAAGAGGAATCCCCTTGTTATCTTCAATCTGTGGGAAGGTCCGTAGCTCAGTAGTAGAACATATGCTTTGAATGCAAAGGGTCCCAGGTTCAATCCCTGGCATCTCCAGGTATGCCAGGAAAACTCCCTGCCTGAAAACCTGGGTCCTGTCTTCATGGTGCCAAGTTGGCACTGCCCCCTCCAAAATCTTGTGGTTTTACTCCCCCATGGTGGCATCAGGTAATCTTGATGCCGAGGAGGAAACACGGGGTTTCCGGCAGCCATCTGGGTACTGTAGCCACCCCCCTGCCCTCTTCCTGGTGGAAGGCGACCAATTGCCAGTCACCTCCCACCAGAGACCGCCTCCAGATTGGCTCCAGAGCAACGTCAAGACGGCAAAACAGCCATACTGACCTTGCTCCCATTGAAAAAGCCAGAGTAAGTCCTCAACTTTTTCAATGCACAGCACAGATTCGCAGCCACAGTGGGGCTTTCCTTGTGTATAGACAGCCCCCTGGAGAGCTGTCTATGTACCTGATGACTCCTGCCTTAGTCTAATCTTTTGAATGTGCGTTTTAATTCCTTTCAATAAATTATTTCTTGGTTAAGTAACTGTATCTTTAATCGACAAATCCCCTTATCCCTTAAGATTTCAAGCTCAGTGCTCAATGTTTAAAGGATCCCTCCAAATGTCAAAGGTCATACCATGTAAAAAGGACACTCAATAACAAGCCCTTTACCCTTCTTTGTTTCACTGCCATTCCGGAAGAGTACATATATGTACACTCAGTTGGTGCTAGGAATACAAATTCCATCCTTTTGCATCTACTACAATGTATGTGTGTGGAGGGGGGATCTTCTGATATAGGTGATCCTATGCAGCTGCCCAGAGTCACCTACTGATAAGACATAGTCTGCAAGAAGCATTGTAAAGAAGATGTCATTCTGATAAAATCATCCTTACTCTCCAAAAACTGGATTGAGCTGCTTTGGGATATATCGTTCCTTGGTGTCTTTCTGTTGGTGCCCGATTCTAACCACAAGGTAGGGATCTGCCTTGCCGTTGGGGTCTGCCGGAGTCAGGTTAGTTGCCTAAAACACATAACATGAGACTGTATAGTTGTAAGGATCCAGAGCCATATAGCAGCTGCAGGAAGAAGCATTCCACAAATTTGTCTGGAAGCACCATCATGAACAGCTACTACTGCAGAAGAATAACTGATATGACACTTATATTTAGGTGATTCATGATCAAAACATCAGCAATTATAAAAGCATAGTACCAGAAGGGAACCAAAGGCCACCAATTACAACCCCATGAAGCAGGGACATAGAATCATAGAATCGTAGAGTTGGAAGGGGCCTATAAGGCCATTGAGTCCAACCCCCTGCTCAATGCAGGAATCGACCTTAAATCATCCCTGACAGATGGTTGTCCAGCTGCCTCTTGAATGCCTCTAATGTGGGAGAGCCCATAACCTCCCTAGGTAATTGGTTCCATTGTCGTATTGCTCTAATAGTCAGGAAGTTATTCCTGATGTCCAGCCGGAATCTGTTTTCCTGTAACTTGAGCTCATTATTCTGTGTCCTGCACTCTGGGTTGATCAAGAAGAGATCCTGGCCCTCCTCCTCATTCACACATTAGCTGCTTCCCCCTTCAGCATCAAATTAATTCCTACCAATCAGATCCAAGCAGGATAATTGCCAACAACATGCATCACAGTTAGGGGACTGCAGTACCAATAGCTTCAGAAACCTCCAACAAGCAAGCCAAAGTACAGGTTACAGGACAAGCAACACATCCTAAGAATCACTAGCCAATCCAAGTTGGGGGGGGGGGGTATACTTTTCCCAAGTACATGAAATTGTCAGATTCTAAGAGTTAAGCCAATCCTGCACTTCCCCAAAATAAAAATAAGGAAATATCAATGGTACTAAAGCACTGTAAAGAGGGAAAGAAGAACTACTATGTTTATGGACTTATGATGTATTGGGATAAATGATGACACTGTGAAATACAGAACCTTTTAGAATCCAACTTGCATTCTCAAAATGGAATTCTGTAGAACAATCAGTCACAAATTGTTGGAAGGAAGGCAGAGTCTGAGAGTTCAAGAGGCTCCTTCTATGATAATATCTCAAACTCATGACAGAACAATTATTAGGAGATCGATAAGAAGCAGCTTGAATTGAAAGGATAGAATCTCTAGCATTTTAATGACATGCTTGGGAGAGCAGCCTTGCTATAGCTCAAAAAAGATGCCAAGAGAGATAATAGAATCATGTTGTCAGAGGTCTGCATTTGTGGGATGGCTATGAATTCATTTGTTGGTAATGTCAACAAAGGTTTCAAGGCTCATGGAAGTCAGTAAAAATGCTTACTTTAACAATATAGATTCGGACAAGGACCTTAACAGGTCTGTTTCTGGGGATGCCTTGGGAGATCTTGTGTTCTGCATCTGCCTCCTCAGCCCGGTATACATAGAATGAACCCTGCAATAGAAGGATTAGTCAAGAATGTGGCAATCTATGCCTTCCTTTCTGCATGTGCTAGAAGCAATTTTCATTTCCCCCTATATTAGCATAAAAAATCTATCTCATCTCAAACTAGCAGTCACATTCTCAAAAGAGAGTTTAGGGCCGCCTCTTCACAGCGCTGGGAGCACTGCACAGAGGCAGCAGCTGCTGGCGTGCCACGCAGTGACACTCCTTCCGGTGATCTACACCGGAGAGTGCCATAGCGGCTTATCCTGGCGCCACCGGCACCACCACGTGCATGGCTGCCCAGCGGCAGCTGGAGGGGCGGCAGGGAACATCTGCTCCCCTACTCTAAAGTAAGTGCTTTTTTAAATGGGGTGGGGGAGGACTGCGGAGGTGGTGCAGTGAGCTTATGGCTTGCTGCTCCATCCCCTTTCCTGGCCAGCCCACTCCACTCTAAAAAAGTCTGCGTAAATGCCTTACTTTTTTAGTGCGGAGCAAAGCCCCTTTGCCCCTAGATGGCTTCGCACTGGCAGCAGTGTCATGTAACCCAACTGCCGCCAGGGTGAAGCCATCTTGACGGAAAGTGTCCATCTAGAGGTACCTCTTATCATCTTCCATATTTTTG
Organism: Anniella stebbinsi; assembly: GCA_029215795.1. Taxonomy (NCBI): domain Eukaryota; kingdom Metazoa; phylum Chordata; class Lepidosauria; order Squamata; family Anniellidae; genus Anniella; species Anniella stebbinsi. The sequence continues at coordinate 40,237,171 of JARDYH010000004.1, read as the reverse complement.
GTCTGGTTTCTTTATTCTAGAAAGACTGTGCCCTATTCAGGCATTTCTCATGCCAAGTAGCAACGTGGATACAGCAAAGCCGTGAGTCTAGCTCCTCCTCTGAGGTCACATGTTTCCTCTTGACCCCTCATATGAGGGATAACTTCTGTAGTCAGGAGTCTTTTGATCCCTGTGTGGTTTAGATAGCCATGAGGTAGGCACCTTGATTGAAATCTAAATGTTTAAATTTGAGAGCAATATCCTCTGAAGGTACTTTTGGACTTCAGATTGGATCCAGACTTAGAAGCAATCTACACTACTGCTTTATAACTGTTTATAATGGTTTTAAACCATTATAAACAGTTTATAACCATTATAAACAGTTATAAACCATTTTAAAGTGTTATATCCTGCTTAGTGTAGATCTGGCCTTAGTCATGCTTAGAGTAGTCCCACTGAAATTTATGGAACATGTTGGCCTTGTTCCACTGATTTCTATGACTGTAGTCTAAGCATAACTGAGTCTGGATTGAACCCATCATCTTTACTTTGTGGGAATCATAAAGTTTGAATAAGACTGATAAGCAACTGGTCACCATAGTATCTCATGTCATGGTCCCTAGAAAATATTGTTTCCTTGTTTCTATTCTTGTAATTATTAATCTGTATTAGAAAAGCTACTTCATACCTTATGCTCAGAAAATGATTTGATACAAATTAATAGATTTTGAAAAGACTTTAACCACATCTTCATACAGCCAGAAACCAGGTTAATTAAAACATGGAGTTCTCCTACTCCTTCAATAAGCATTTGGTTTAATGTTTAGACAGAAAAATGTCCTACAATTTCCCATCCTGGCTAGCGAATGCCGGGAGATGTAGGACTTTTTCTGTCTAAATATGCATAAGGTTGAGCACTTACAATATTATACTCTTCTATGGTAACAATGCAAGAGATTATGTAAGAAGTTTTATCCTTTTTTTTAAAAAAATAAGTTGCTGTAAATGTTCTATGGTACTGGCAATACATATGATTCAAAGTATTCATTACCTTGTATTTCCCCACAAAATTCTCCTCATCGTTTCCATCTTCATCCTCATTTGCTTTCCCACGATGAAGTGGAAAAATACATAGCCAGTCCTCAAAATTGTCAAACTCATTTTCCAGCTCTGAACTGTAGATCTGAAATGAGATGCATGTTGACTTTAGAGCTTCCTTGTCATATCAGCTGCTAATATGAACCAGTGCAGAAGAGAAAAGTTCTGCATCCAAAGGACTATTCCCTGTAGTGTATGTTCTTCACTGCAAGGCCCAAGGGCCACTGGCAGCTCCTGATCTGTTCACATGCACCTCTCTGGGCTTCTTCACATGAGTCGTCTGCCTCCACTGCACCTCCCGCTCTTTCTGCTCATTTTTTTGTAGCAAAATAGACCCCTTTTAATCTGACTTCATTTTAAAATGGAGTGTACCGCGATCTCCTGCTGTGTGCAGGAAAAGAGCTGGGATAAAAACAGCCTCTGAATGGGCCATGTGGTCTTTGTTTACTTCCTCTTTCCCCTCCAGGAAGAATGAGGAAGTACGGAGAAGTGACGGTAAGAAAATGAGATTTCCCCCCCGTGTGATGATGCTCTCAGTGATGGTTCATGGAGTAAAAATGGTACTTGCTTGAAAAATAATAAAGATCACCACCATAGTGAATAGTCCATTGACTATTTACTTTGCCCCCATCAAAACCCACATGTCAACATCTGGCAGAGAAATGCAGGTAGCAGTTTTACTTCAGTAGACAGGGAAATATTCTCAGGCTGTACAGATGAATATGAATACACTACAATATATAATGCACCATTGAATACACCATGATGAAAAAGTAATGCTCAAAGGCAGTAAATGTTAACACACATATAGCACACTGAAATGTAAATCTACAAAGAACTATGTATAATAAAGCAGGAGAAGGCAGATGTCACAAGAATATAAGAGAGCCATGCTGGATCAGACCAAGGGTCTATCTACTCTAGCACTTTGTTCACACAGCAGCCAACCAGCTGTCAACCAGGAACCCATAAGCAGGACACAAGTGCAACAAAACCCTCCCATCCATTTTCCCCAGCAACTGGTGTACATAGGCTTATTGCCTCTGATACTGGAGGTAGCACATAGTCATCAGGACCAGCAGCATTGATAGCCTTATCCTCCATGAATTTGTTTAGCCCCCTTTAAAGCCATCCAAATTGGTAGCCAGCACTATATCTTGTAGTAGCGAATTTCATAGTTTAACTATACGCTGTGTGAAAAAGTACTTTCTTTTATCTGTCCTGAATCTCCCACCAATCTGCTTCAAGGGATGACCCCAGGTTCTAATATTATGAGAGAGGATGAAAAATGTCTTTCTATCCACATTCTCCACACCATGCAGAATTTTGTACACCTCTATCATGTCTGCCCTTGCCTTCCTTTTTTCCAAGCGAAACGTCAGATTTGGATCTACAGTATGTTACTAGAATCCCAACATTGACCAACTGGAGTCATGCAAAAAATAGTGGCCGTGGCAGAGGGAGGGGTGGGGGGAGCCTTAGGGCATGATCCTATGCATGTTTAGACAGAAAAAAGTCCATGCTGGCTAGGGAATGCTGGGAGTTGTAGAATCTTTTTCTTTCTAACCATGCATAGGATTGTGCTTTACTCTTAGAATTAAGGAACAAGGGTACCTCTGAACATATGCTCAGCCCAGGAATTTGTTTTCAGTACCAGAACTGAGATCATAGTCCTGTCACACAAAAATCTACTCTTGAGGCCCATCAACACAACGATGGTTTCTGAGACAATTTCATTTAAATCTGAATTTTCATGAAATTGGGTTTGCTCCTCCAAAATAATTGGATGAAAATGCCCAAATTAATTTACTTGTTCTATAAAATTAGAAAGTGATATGCACAATATGCAATGTTGGGTGTGTGTGTGTTTGTGTGTGTGTGAAATATAAAAATATGAAACTGCTCAAATTCATGTACTTGATTTGCAAAATTAGAAAGTAGTGATATGCATATTATGCAATGGGGGCGTTAAAATATGGCAACCTGATTTATCCATGTATAAATTATGACAGGATGTCACCTTTGAAGACTTACTTTTAATGTGGCTATAAGTTTTCTTTTGGGACGGACTGGTTCAGCTTCCACAACTACTTCTTCTTCCACTTCCACATCAAGAGAAGCAACATTGAAATTTCCTCCATCTAAATAAAATATTGAGATATTAATGGGAAATTCTGCTCAGCTCATAAAGCCAGCGTTCTCTTCTGGCTAGAATGGCATTTAATAATTGCCAGTCAAATCAAATGAACTGCTTGTTTTTCTCCTTTGTCCTCTCTAGTGTCAGCCATTCTTGCTTGTAAGTGGGAGCGAAGGGAAAAGTGAGCGATGCAAAAGTGAACAAAGCAGCCACGTCTGTGACCTCCTCTAGCAACGAAAAGCATGACTATAGCGATGGTGAATGCAGCAATTAGTGCCGGCTCCGGGTTTTTGAGTGTGCTTGAGCAAGACACCCTGACAGGGGCCCCTCCCTTTCAGAGAAGTCTACCTTCTCACCACCTTTGCCCCCAGTTGCTATAGCTCCTTATCCTGTCTCCTGGGCCCTGTCTTCACAGCACTGAGTTGGCGCCGCCTTCCCCCCAAACTTCACATATTTTCTTACCCAGGGTGGCATCATGGAGGGAGCACGGGGTTTCCAGTGGTTGTCCAGGTACAGGAGCCTCCCCCCTGCCCTCTTCCTAGTGGAAGGCGATTAATTGCCAGTCACCTTCCACCAAGACCGCCTCCCGGATTGGCTCCAGAGCGAGGTCAGACAGTGGAAGAGCCATACTAACCTCGCACCCACTGAAAATATCGGGGTCAGTCCCCAACTTTTTCAATGTGCAGCTTCACAAGAAAGCCCTGTGGTGGCTGTGAATCTGCACCTGAATCATATAATTGACGCAGCACAGATTTGCAGCCACCATGGGGCTTTCCCTGCATATAGACAGTCTCCTCCCCATAAAGGAAATGGATCCTAGAAAGTGTCTATCCCATAGCTCTAATAATAGATAGGTCAGCCTTCCCCAACCTGGGGCCCTCCAGGTGTGTTGGACTATAACCCCCATCAACCTGAGCCAGTGTGGCTGATGGGAGTTGTAGGCCAAACTCCTGGAGTGCACCAAGCTGGGGAAAGCTTAGCTAGGTTTTTTGAACATCAGATGATCTGGAAAGTTTTTGTTCTGGTAATTTCTACAGTATGAAGAACTCACCTGGATCATTTGGATCATCCTCTTCGTCATCACTAAGAGACTGTATAAGAGAATGACCATTAATCACATTGTGACAGATGTCAATTAGTTTCTACTATTCCACTGTTTTAACAAATCTTCTAATATAAGTGTTGGATGTATTTTACAGCAAAATGCTAAAAATAACTAGACAGAAAATACTAATTATGCATAGATAGAACATTTTAGTAGTCTCTTTCCCTTCTTCCAGTTTCTAATTTTTTTATTATGATTTTGTTTTTATGTTAGACTAGAAGCCTAGTTGCTCCCCTTCCTAGAGTTGGAAGACCTAAAGACGGGTAGTGCACGCGCTGGTAACTTCAAGGCACAACTTCTGCAAAGCGCTGTACAGAGGGCTACCTTTGTGCCTAGTCCGGAAACTTCAACTAGTTCAAAATATGGGAGCCAGGTTGGTCACTAGTACACCTAGAGGTGACCATATTACTCCAATTTTAAAATCACTTCACTGGCTGCCAATTAGTTTCTTGGCGAAGTATAAAGTGTTGGTTATTACCTTTAAAGCCCTACATGGTTTGGGTCCAAGTTACCTGTGGGATCACCTCCTCCTGTACAATCCACCTAGCACACTCAGGTCCTCTGGGAAGAATTTACTCCAGTCAGCCAAAACTAGCTGACAACTGTTACTCAGAGGACCTTCTCTTCCCAGACTGTGGAAGGCTTGCCAGGAGAGATTTGTCAACTTAACAGTCTCTCACACTTTAAGAAAGCCATAAAGACTGATCTCTTCTGGGCAGGCCTACCTAGTTGAATTTTAAGATGTTTCATTGTTATTTTAATAATGTATTAGTTTTACATGTTTTTCATCAGTTTTATGTATTTTATACTATGTATTTTGTATTTAATGTTGTTCCCCACCTCGATCCAGAGGGAGAGGTGGATAAGAAATATATTATTATTATTATTGTTGTTGTTGTTGTTGTTGTTGTTGTTGCTATTATTATTATTATTATTATTATTCTGGACAGTGCTTACATTTTAGGTGCTCAGCTAATAATATTTTTTAAAAAATAATGCAAAAAGTTTTCATAGTCTTAATAACACACTGAAATTCTATACATGTATATTCAAAAGTAAGGCACATCAAGTTCAGTGGGGCTTACTCTCAGGTAAGCTGTTATAAAATTGTAGGCTAAGATACTTTACATAGAAATGTACATTTTTGGGATAGGGAATGGGCCTATCTTTATTATGAAGCCTGTTTAGAAGTGTTCAAGCATTCAAGTAGTAGTATGGAGTTGTGTGAGGGAAGGAAATAAATAGTCTAAAGTTAAATCAACATGCTTCCTGACAGGTTAATAATATAGCAAATGAATTTCTACAAGGAACTAGAGATAAATACATCTGAAAGCAGCACCCAAAAAATCAATAAAATAGCTGGCACTGTCATATTAAGGCTCACCATTGATTTTTAAAAGTAGTCAGTTATCTTAAGTAGAGGGAAAAGAATATACACAAAGCATAACACTCTTAGGTAACTAGAATGAAACAGTGAAGAAGGCTCTGCAAGCAGAACAACATGCCATTATTATTATTATTATTATTATTATTATTATTATTATTATCATCATCATTATTATTATTTCTGCCTTCCTTACAAGTTATTGCTAAGTAAACAGTACAGCTGAAGCAAATTAAATGCAGAAGGACGTTCTTGGATTAATGCCATTTTTAAAGGATCATGGTTTGTTTCAGATTATAGATTAATACATTAAAATGGGTATCCCTGCCACAAAGGGCTGCAGGATATGTTAGCTTCTCATTTGGCCTTTGTTTGTTGGAATGCCAACCCCCCTCCTTCTCCAATTCAGATGCAGTTATTGTAGGTGTCTTCTGAGTGGATATGCTTCTTTCCTACTATTTGTCTTTCACAGTTCTCTACTGCAGAGATTTGCTTCACATCTTAGCCCTGGGGTCTCCAATGTGGTGTCCATGGTGCTCTTGGTGCCCCTCCTGGTTTTTATTTTATTTCTTTATTGTTTTATTTTTTTAATTGGGAGACTGGCATGTGGCTAAATGAAATGCTGCCCTCAAAGTGCCATCTGTAGTTGGCATAAAGAATCGTTTTGCATCTTAGAGCTCAGACCCCACCGCTATCATGTACTTAAATCCTTGGAGAAGTTACGTTTATTTTAGCCTCATCAGTTTGCCTTCTGGGAAATTAATGTTTTGTGACTGGCCATCCCAGTCACTGGTAGCCAGTGTATGAATGGGCAAGTCCCCTATGGCAGCCATTTTGTAAGAGCACCTGCAACACACTCTCAACGTTCCAAATGTGAGCACTGATCGAAAAAGTTTGAGTACCCCAGTCTTAAATACCATTACACCCTCACACTTCAATTCCACAAAAAGTGACATTTGAAGGGTGCAAATATTACCCGGGATTTCAATTTGCTTGGAATTAAGTACTGGAGGCTTATGGTGTTTTTGTACTATATGGTTTATTTTGAGGAATCTCAGCATTAACACTTCAGAAGATTTCTCCCAATAGGTTTCTAGGGGGATCTGGTGAAGCCCAAAGTTGCCTCAAGAGGCCAATTAAGCTCTCCACTTCACCACAATCTTGTCCTAGTCTCTCTCAACTGCAACTCTGCCTCAGGAATGAATTTGCAGCTTCTTTATAGCATCATCTCTCACAGGGAGCAGAGAAGCTAAGCTCCAATTCCCCAAGGGCTCTTTGCTTCTGGAAGAATCCAAGTATATAAAGAAAACTCCATAACAAAAAGAAATGTACTTGGACAGTATTTTACCTGACAAAGCCAGGACTCTTTGGCACATTTGACCACTTAAACAAGCCTTTCCCAAGCTGGTGCTCTCCAGTCGTTTTGGGCTATAACTCACATCATCCCTAAGCATTGGCCATGCTGGGTGGGGCTGATGGGAGTTGTAGCCCAAAACATCTGGAGGGCACCAGGTTGGCTTAAGCAGTCCTTCTATTCTCCAAAGCCCAACCTTAAAACTATAGAATCAATAGAGTTGGAAAGGTCTTTGAGTTCCAATAGAGTTGGAGAGGACCTTGTTTCCAATAGAGTTGGAGAAGACCTTGTTTCCAATAGAGTTGGAGACAACTCCCCTCCATCTCATTACAATACAATACAATAAGGTACATACATCATCATAGAAATACCAATCAATTACATGGTTATATAATTCCTTTAATGATTCATAGTACTTAGACCACCAATCCAGTTCTTCCTTCTCAGGCTTCTCCTCCTCAAATTCTTCCTCCTTTGGCATCAGTTTATCAAGAGGGATTTTCTTCAAAGGTTCCTGAGGGTAAATGAAAAAGGATCTCAACGCATCAGGGGCATCAGAAGAACCCACCTGGATTGGACCCAAGGTCCAATCCAGTCCAGCCTTCCCCAACGTGGTGCCCCCTAGGTTGGGGAAGGCTGGGCTAGCCCATCATCTTTCTTTCAACCGCATCCTGCTGCCTTAGGAAGTTATAACACTAAAAGGCAGCCTACAAATATTTTAAATAAATACCATTCCTCTAGTAAAGAACCTGATTTTAATCATAAGTTGTATATTTTTGTTAAAAGTTCAATCATTACCTTCCACAGCTGCTACAGGTCTCTTCCCTCACAAAAGGGAAAAGGCAAAATCACTTTGCATGGAGCAGATGAAAGAATGGGACACTACATGCACTACTGTAACATGAACTCTCACTCCTTCACCTCCATGCCTAGTGCTAGACAAAGCAATAGCAAACAACTTTCTGTCTCCTCAATTTGTGGGGGGAAAGGTAAGTGATGGACAGCCTTCCCTATGAACCCTACTTAAATCTATGAGGATCTGTGCTACTGTCATCCATTCATATTTATATCCCCACTTATATCCCTCCATTACTCTTTCCTTTTGTACTACTCAGTAAAATCCCTCCACCATTAAACATACTAAGATTTCTCGATGATGTGTGGAAATCACATTTTTGCCAGATGGATCTAGGAAGATATTTCACTGCACTCACCTTTACAAGCTTAAGAGGATTTGCTTTGCTACCTATGTCCCCAGCAATGGCACCAATATTTATTACAGTCTTCCCAGCAGCTGCACCAATGTTTATCACTGTGTGCCCAGCAGCTGCACCAAGATTCATCATTGTTTGGGAGACGTTGGGGCGAGCTGAGGCTTTCCGTGCTGAAAGAAAACAGTATAAATCATATATTTAATAGGAATACGTACCTTAGTTTCTTGTATCATTCCGACTTTACTAACCAGTTATGTCACCTATCCAGAACATTTCTTTAAATTAGGTGACAAAGCGAAAGGATGTTGCATTTAGATAGACTATTGGCCTGACCCATCTTAAAATGCCTTCAGGGGTCACCAACCTTTTTGGGCTGGTGGGCACATTTGGAATGATGAGAGTGGCTGCCATGAGGGGGCTTCCCATTCACAAAATGGCTACCACAATGGGCATGAACAGTCACAAAATACCCATCTCCCAGAAGGCCAACTGAAGAGACTAAAAGACAACTAACTTGTCCAAAAACCTAAGAACAAGGCAGAGGTGAGTTTGAATTCCAAAACACAAAAGTCCAAGATGTCCCTACAACCTCATTACTGGAAGTGTTTTGTCTTACAAAACATGCTGCCTGGATGCATGTTTCCTGAACATTTTCTGGCATACCTTTCTTTCAAGTTCTGGCTTAATGATGCCAAGAAATTGTATATGACTTTTGGCAGTGGAGTAGGTCTAACAGCAGGTGAAGAGAGCCATACTCTGCAGATGTTGGCATACTATCCCACCTCCTAGAAAGGTGCCCTAAAAGAAATCAGATTGTAAAGACTCACTCTTGGATGGGCTATCTGTTTCCTCTTCCAACTCATCTATTTCTTTAGGAGCAAATTTCATGATATGGGAAACTATGTGGGTTCCCACCATGACGGAGCGTCCAAAGGCTCTCTTCTCCACCACGAAAATACTTAGAGGTGGGTGTAAGTACACTTGTTCTGGAAGCTCCTGTGAAAAAGCCAATCAAGTGTCACAAAATAGATTTTAGAAAAGCATTGTAGCACCACAGAGACTAGAGGTGGTTTATTATCACATGAGCTTTCATATGCAACAGCCTGCTTCATGATAGGGTCATCCACAGGTACAATAGCAGAAGTCTTCAACTCTGCTCTAGACTAACTTACCTGTCATTCAATAACACGCAGATTGCTGCTCAACCATTTCCACTGATAATCAATCATATTGAATCCTCAAAGTCCTCAGTGGATGAGAACATTGTTTAACAGAAATTTGTATGAGTGGAGACCAAATGGGACAATGGGAGCGCCTGGATTACTGCTGTCCAACTCTGGTTTTGAAGTTATCCCAAGGAAAAGCTTGCAGATCCTAAGCTTTGGAATCTATATCCCAATTTCTACTCACCACATTAACGAATTTGACAAGTTCATTGAAATTTGGGTTCTCTTTGTAAGATGTCATCACTTCCGATTCTACTTTCTTCCCAGCGCATTCAATGATCACCTGTGGCTGGTCAACTTCAAACAAGTTCACACGCTTCAAATCTCTCAGGCCCCAAAACAAGATCTAAGAAAGAGAGGGCAAGAGTCATTAGCTCTTCTAGGAACTCAGAACAGGTACTGAGATTCTCTTTCTCTAAAATTCTATCCTCAAACACCATTGAAATGCCTTCCCTAGTGCCAACTCATAGCTGCATCCCAGATTAAAAGGCATGTAAAATATTCACCTACTCATTTCTAATTTATGTTTGAAGCACATTGCCTACTTCACTATGGTTTAATCTAGAGAGTGAGTGTATGAATGACTCTACCTTACAGCAAGAATCTAGACTTTGGTTTTGTATTCCTTCCAGATTACGCAACCAAGTGATGAATCTACAGTTCTAGAAGATTACAAATTACATCCCAGTTCCAACTTATTTTTTTTCCAGAGGAGTTCCTTACAACCTTGACTGCCCCCACATATTTTTCACCATTTAACCAAATGGGGCAAATTGAAAAACTGCAAAAAGTTTCAGAACAGGCATATTAATCTATAGCTTCCTAATTTTAAAATATAAATTTCTACACTTTTAATATCCATATTGTGCTGCAAGTGTACAATCAGACTTGCATGGAAATGTTACTCTCAAACCTATAGCCTATTGGCCATAATGTCTGCAGAAAGACCTTGACTAAGGCTGATATTAATGCCAAACACTGAAAATACATCTCTCCCCACCCCTGCCTGGTCTTCTTGAAAAGGGAAACAATTATTACATTAAATAATACCTTTGCTAAAATATCTTCAGAAAGAAGGAAAGGAGGGAAGAATTTTACCTCTATGCGAAATTCCTTAAGGATTGGTCGGATTCCCTCAGGAATAATGAATCGTCCAGAACGGGGGTCCCCCAGATATTCTGGTTCCTTAGGATCTACATCATTAGGCACTGATGGCTGGATAGTAGACAACAGCCACACATACAGTTTAAAAACATATTCTCCATAGCAAAGGGTAAATATTCACTTCAGTGGATGTTCAGACAATTGTATCTTGACTTAATAAAGTGAGATATGAACAAGCCTTTTGCCCATGCATGCAGCCTCTTAACTCCTCCCTTCAAATGAGCTGGCAAACAAACAGGGAAGTCTTCAATTAACTGTAGTTTCCCATTTTGTCAGAACCAGGAAGTTAACCACTTCAGAACAAGCCAGGATAGCAAACCAACTTCAAAACATGGTTTAATATCTTGGCATGTTTCAAAGCTGTTAACCATAGTTTGCTAGTTGGGATGAAAAAGGAAACTATACTTAATTCAAGACTTTCTGGTTGTTTGCCAGTTCACACCAAGGGAGAAGTGAAGGGGCTGCATTCACTAGGAAAAGGCTGAGATATGATCATCTCAGAGCTGTCATAGGTTTATCAACCAACTGTAATCAATCTTTACTTTCTAAAATGAAAGCTGTCAGGTCTTGTCTATCTAAAATTTTCACATTCTTATCCAGAAACCATTCCTCCTAAACCCAGTTGCATGGGCACCGGATGCGGGTGTAGAGGCTTAATCCCAGATATTAATCTGGTTGTTAATCCTAGCTAGATGGACATTGGCTATGGATGTTAAGGGTGTTATGGCAAAGAAAGGGCAGATGCTACATGCTAAGAAGCACTCAGCCGCTACTTAATTGTATTATTTCACAGATTCTAGAGCTGGCTCAATTTAAGTCTTAATCATAGCTATCCATAAACAGTACTTCCCATCAAAGCTACAAGATCCTGATCTAAAATTAAATGCTCCTCTGCTAAGGAAGCATGATAGAAGTAGGTTCATATATTACAGTAAATGGGTCACTAAGAATATACACTATTTGCCACACATCCAGTGTCCAGTAGAGATATTCTCAGCCTATTCAAGCTGCCAAGTATCTCCTTGCACTCATGCTATGACAATGGGTCTACTTACCTCTAAGTAACCACTGTAATCCAGTTCAATCAGCTCAAATACAGCAATTAATTCCCCAGCTGCCTTATGCCCTTTATAAATGTCAAAAAACTGGAGTGAGGGTTTGCTGTACGGCTCATCTACCAGCTTCACCTGAGGTGTAGCAAAGGCTCGACCAAGGAACTCTGGTGATCCCTACAGAGAAGAAGAAACAGCCATGGGGTACAAAGATGTTATTTCAGGATCCCATCTTGTCATCAGACCATGCAGGGGTATTTCACCAAGACCACAGCACCCTCTGTCCACAGTAGCCTGAACTCCCTTCTATCTCTCTTTGCCTATGCTCATTAAAGCTTCATGCCAATTATTCACCCAGCTAAGCACTGCCTACAAAGACTTATGGATGATAAGTCATTATGGTAGTCATTATGGTATATGTGTCCTTCAGATGCTACTGGACATTGAAAGAACAGGTGTATTATGAGGGGTGGTGGAGGGTCCAGGCCCCCCCTTAAATATGAGAACATAAGAGCCATGCTGGATCAGACCAAAAACCATCTAGTCCAACATTCTGTTTATACAGAGGCCAACTAGCTACGTAAACCCACAAGTAGGACATGAATTCAATAGCACTCTCCTGCTCATATTCCCCACTAATTGGAGTATATAGGCATAGTGCCTCTTATACTGGAGGTACCTGTGATACTTCACTGTTTTATGCTATTTATCTGTGATGTAAATGCTGTTTGGGCTTCTTATGGTAAGGCTGGTAAGTGGTTAATTCTGTTGGGAGGGGGAGTGAGTGAATGGAATGTTGGAGTGAATGCTGATTGGCTGTTGGAATGCTGATTGGCTGTCTGTGAAGGGGAATGACAGTTAAAATCAGTTAGTAGTTAGCAGTTGGCTAGATCAGCATAGGGTCTGCGTTTTATTGTTTTGGGAATAAGAGGGAATAGGAGGAGTTAATTTAGTCGTTAGGGGGTAGAGTAGGCAAGGAAACAAGATATATTTATTGTAACAACCAAGTATTGTTAACAAATGAAACCACAAGATTGATAAACTGTGTGAATTTACGTACTCCCTGTTAAATAAAAGTTATTTTGTTTCACCCTGAATTGGATTCTCTAAGTATCTGAAGTAAGGTACTGAGTTCTATGGTGGCAACAGTGAAGTAAAGAGGTGAATAAAAAGGAGCACAGAGTGGTAAGCTGGGTGCTGTGGGACCAAGAAAGGTCAGTGAATCACAGAACCAGTGGAAGAGTAAAAGGTGGTGCACAGAGGTGGGAACTGAAAGGAAAAATAACGCACAGAGTGGGCAGCCGTATATTGACTGTGTCCATGGTTGGGATCCTTTATAGAGAAAGGTAAAAAGGAGTCCCAAAAGAAGCAGTTGTGACAGTACCATATAGCTGTCAGGACGAGTAGCCATTGATAGCCTAATCTCCATGAATTTGTCTAAGCCCTTTTAAAGCCAACCAATTTGGTGGCCATCTCTTGCAGTTGTGAATTCCATAATTTAACTATGCACTATGAGAAGAAGTCCTTCCTTTTATCTGTCCTGAATTTCCTACCAATGAGCTTCATAGGAAGATCCCGGGTTTTAGTATTATGAGAGAGGGAGAAAAATGTCTCCCTATTCATATTCTCCATACCATGCATTATTTTTTACTCTTCTATCCTGTCTCCCCTCATTTGCCTTTTCTCTAAACTATACATTCTCAGATGTTGTAACCTTTCCTCATAGAGGAGTTGCTCCAGCTCCTTGATAGTTTTATATGCCCTTTTCTGCACTTTTCCCAACTTACCAATATTCGGTTTTAGGTCTGTAGACCAGACCTGTACACAGTATTCCAAGTGTGGTTGCACCATAGATTATGATGATGGCAGTTTTATTTTCAATTCCTTTCCTAATTATTCCTAACATAGAATTTGCCTTTTTCACAGCAAACACACACTGGGTCAACATTTTAATTGTGCTAGCCACCGCAACCCCAAGATCTCTTTCTTGGTCAGTCACTGCCATCAGCTTATATCTGAAGTTGGGATTTTTTGCTCCAACATGCATCACCTGGTGCCAGGTCTGGCATTATGCCATCTACATAATTCCTTCATCCCGCAGGTGGTTCTCAAACTGCTTAGGAGAATGGAACTCTGAGTTCCTGACATCTGATGAGTTATTCCATCACAAAGAGAAAATTGTAACCACACAAATCAGGTAACTGCTTATATTGTCTAACTTACAAATTTATTATGGTCAAAGATGTTGATGACAGCAATTGGAGTCTCTGTCTTCAAGAACTCTTTCTTTCCATCAATAATGAGCTGGTCATACAGAAGTAATTCATTCCACATTGGGCTGAGTGTCTCTTCCAAAACCTGAATTAACAGAGAACAAAGTTGTTGATACCCAGCACAGTTGTTTGAAACAGCTACTTTAGGACTAAACTAGATGTATGGAATGCAGAGATGTATTTTTTTTCAAACTGAACGCAGTCTCAGGAGGCTGTGAATTTAAGCAAAGGGGGATGACTGATGAGCTGATGAGCCCTTTCCCTTTTCACGATTTTACTACTAAAATTCACCTGGAAAAATATATGGGTATTTGTATATTTTCCTTCCAAATGTGGAAAAACGGGGAGGGGGGAGTTTGAATGGAAAAACTCCTGCAGAGTAACACCCTTAGCCGCAAACTTTCCCATCTTAAACTCAGTCACCTAAAGCTACTTTGGTGGGGAGGGAATCAAAGGAAAATATACACAAGCAGAAAGATTCCTTAAGGACTATCTTCTCAGATATGAACTTACCTTGTGTTGATCAGAATAGGAGGCTTTTCTCTGTGTCCCATTGTTGTCAGAGGCATGGCAGGCAGGCATGAGACACATGGCCTTATTTGCAGTGGCTCCTCAAGCCTGGACCAGCACCACAGCTTCTATCTCCAGCACTGGACCAGCACACTCAGCTCCAAGAGCTCCACAATCCATGGAGTTGAATGTTCCATGGATACATCCATGGAGTTTGGGGTACCAAAGCTGGCAGCTCACTCAGCATGAGCTTTTGGAAAGATGGAGAAGTGCTAGGCTCCAGGCCAGAGGTCTGACCCTTTAAGGGTTTCCACTAGGGCTGTGCACCAACTCAAGTCGAAGCCCCAAATCTGAGGTGAGGTGGGCTGATTCGGCCTGCCTCGGCCCGGATCTGAGTCAGTACCAGGTTGGCCCAAGGCACCCTGAAGCCAAAGCAGATCGGTACCGAAGCCTCAGGGTGCCGAGGGCCGATTTGAAGCAGTGCTGGGCCACTCCCCTCCAGCCAGTGAAAGCTGGCGCAAGGCTGGCTGTGAGTTCACATGAATCCATTGGATTCACCGGATTCACCTCCCTGTCCCTCCCCAGTCACTTCTCACCACCACTGAGCCTTACCTGTAACTCACATCTTCCAGAGAGCCATTCCTCTTTATGGCCACCATAGTTTGCCATAGATATAGTAAAAACAGAGAGCCACCATGATCTTAACTTTAAATCATGGCTCGACCCTTTGGGAGGAGGACATGATTTACAGGTAAGTTCCAGTGGCAGTGGCTCTTTGTTGCGGGGGAGGAAGGGGGCGAGGAGACTGCAAAGGAGGACAAGGGGGCTGCAAGCAGGGAATGGGGAATCAGGAGTCCCATGTGGCTGGCACTCAGGAACCTGTAAGACCAAATCGCTTCGGGGGGGGGGGAGTCTCACTTTGGCTTCAGTGCCAAGGTAAGGCACGCACCTCCTGAAGCACCCCAAGTCAAATTGGGGCTGTTTCGGAGGCTCTGAAACAGCCTTTGAGGCGAGTTGGGGGAGGGCAGTGCACAGCCCTATTTTCCACTTTGTGGGAAGGGGAGGATGAGAAGGGGATTCTGGACTGAAGCATAAAAGGCTTCAGTCTAGTCTCAGACCTTGTCAGAGCAAGTTGGTCTCTAGGAGCTCTCCTAGGTGCTGCAATACCTGGCCTGCTCGCTGCACTGAGTCCCTCTTCTTCAGACCAGAACACAGCAAACAGAGCTCAACAAGCCACAAAGCCAAAATGAGTCCCAGGATTCAATGGCACTTATGGGGCTGGGAAGGGCACAGTATCTCAATATTCAACTGGGGCATCAAAAGTGCTTACTCACAACTCTGCTACAGATACACTTACCTGTGTAGTCTGGCACTGTGTTGAAAAGACCACTCGTGCAAAGGGGTCAGAAAGGCCATTTTCATCAGCTGGGAGAATCCCCCGAGCCTGGTACAAATGGGCTCGCAGCTGAAAGTAACTGAAGTCTGAAAAAATGAGACACAGACATCAACTTCCCAAGAGAGCTTTGGCTATTGCGCAGTATAGAAATGTAATAAATAAATAAGATAATAGTCCCATGTGTGATAGATAACCCAGTCAATCTTTGCAGGCTCCATGTGGTCACTGGACCACACTGGTTCTGACCAACTCCTCAGTTCAACATATTCCAGAGAGGTAGAGGCAAAAATGACAAAGAGTCTTGTGGCACATTGAATGCCTCACAAATTTATTATGGCATAAACCAAAAGTGGGGAACAGTTTCAGGATGGGGAGCCAAATGACCCCTCCCATCCAGCTCTTCGTGAGCCAGTTGATGCCAGAGGGCTGGTGAGAGCTCCTGCAGAATTAAGCCACCCTAAAACATAGCCCAGGAAAAGCTACCTCAACTGAACACAACTATAAACTATATAGCTACAGCACAGCTTTTATTTGTGAGGGGGGGAAGATATTTCTCCCCTTTTGCCAGCTCTTCCCCTTATTTCTTTTGTCTTCTTCCTTTTTTTAATTACTCTTCTTGAGGGGGGGCTTTCGTATTTTATTAATGCAGATGATGAATTTTCCAGTCTGTGCTCATTAGACAGTTGCAAGGAAAGTGCTAAACTGTCCTGCTAAATAAACACATTTGAAAAATTGTGTCTTGTGAGCCTAAAGTACGTGTCCACAGAGTACCACCCCTATTTCTGCATGATGTACTGCTCTGGCCTTGTCTCCTTCCATTCCACCTATGCTAGGCTGAGTAATTCTATCTTGTCCCTGAGTTGGATATAGTTGGGTCAATCAATCCTAGTGTAGAGAAATAGTAGGCCTGCCCAACTTCAGAGGTGGCTGTACTTCTTCACACAACACATGGAATTCCCTACCACAAGATGTGGTGATGGCCACCAATCTGCATGGCTTTACAAAGAGATTAGACAAATTCCTGGAGGAGGCTATCAATGGCTACTAGTCATGATGGCTATATGCTATCTTCAGTATCAGAGACAGTATGCCTATGAACACCAGTTGTTGACGAACATGGGTGGGAGGGTGCTGTAGCACCATGTCCTGCTTGTGGGTCCCTGGTCGACAGCTGGTTGGCCACTGTATGAACAGAGTGCTGCACTAGATGGACCGTTAGTCTGATCCAACATGGCTCTTCTTACATTCTTATGTTCATTGCATCTCTGTATGAGTCACAGTTCTGGCTCCGTCTATTCAGCCTTCTGCTTGGGTGGGGGGAATGGTAATTCTGCTGCATCTCAGTATTGAGTGCATTTTTAAAAATCATTCAATCTTTCCCGATGGAGAGATGCAACACAATGCCTTTTGATAGGTAGTGCTAGGAACCTTCCATCTGGAAGTATCCCCTGAGTTCATCCCAGGACAGAGAGAATGAAAAATGAATCTGGGAGTGGTTTAGATATATTCATATACAGAATCAGAGACATTGCAGTTTTCCAATCTATACTATTTTCAAGACATGATCCCTTTTATTTCTAAGGCTCCCAAAACAAGGCAATCAGCTTACCATCCCTGTTGAGTTGACTGGGCGGGAGGTATGATGGGATCTTTGCAGTCTGCTGTGCTGTCTCATAGATTGGTTTGAACTCCTCTGGTAGCTCTGCAGTGCTGTTCTTCACATATTTAGTTATCCCAAGCCACATATAGATTTCCAGCTTTGCAAAGATCTCTCCAGAGCGTGATCCTGGAACCTTTAAGACCCAAATAGTATTTTCAGTTGCACAACGTTGAAGCCAAGAATGGTTAACTGTACTAAAAACCATGGAAGAAATTCTTTGCTTTTCTCCCACACATTAGCTAACACTCCATCCACTCCCATAGCTTTAAATAGTAATGAGCAAAAGAGAATGCCTACCTTTAGAAAGACAGTTTGGAACTTGGCACAATCCTTGCCTTTCTCTTCTTCTACCACTGCGTAAAGGATGTTCTGGGCAGGGACCCTGGCATATGCTACACGCTTGTTGTTGCTGAACATCCAGATTAAGACATCAGGGATAGTACATTGGGGCTGAAAGAAATGAGAGAGAAAACCAACATCACATGGTTTTTGATTTGTTGAAAGTAGCAAAAACTTTTATTGTGCCAATATTATTTTTGCATATCTGTGGGGAGGAAGGATTGGGCTTTTTGCTAAGGACTGAGATAATGGAAGAGAAGGAAGGTGAGATTCATGGGACAGTAATGGGCACTTATTTCAATCCCTGATCATTTCATGCACCATCCAGATACCTTCTGATTTGTAAAGCAACAGCTGCAATTTGTGATGCACTTTCACATTTTTCTCCACTACCATAAAGACTATAAACTTTTTTTCTTCTAAACATAAACTGAGGGAATTACTAGATGATGTTAGAGCAACAAAACTTCATGCAATGTTTCCTTTTGAGTTACTTTAATTACCCAGCCCTGGCCCTTCTGTCTCATGATAAGGGTTCCCAACCCCGGTTGTGCCCTCACTTCTGCAATTTCCTCATATACCTCTTTAGCCAGGAAGTGCAGCTTCGACAAAATCATCTTTGTCTCATTTACTTTTTCCTTAACATTGGTACGAGTCAGTCGCCTTCTTATCCGGAGCCCCTGTTTTGCATATAGGATCTGAACACAAATACAACAAATCTTTTGCTCAGGTATTCAAGCACACAGGAGACCAGAGTTTCTTATCCACTGGTTTTTCTCAAGATGAATCCCTTCTTTCCTCCCTCCCTCTCTGCAAATTTCCTATAGCAGAAAAGCTCCAGTTCCTAGTAGTTTATGAGGGTCATCACACAGGGGGAAATCGCATTTCCTTACTGTCACTTCTCCGCCCTTCTTTTGTCCCTCATTACTTCTTCTTTCTGCCCAGAGGAGAAAGAGGAAGTAAACAAAGACCACGTGGCCCATTCAGGGGGCATTTTTATTACACTGCTTTTCCTGCACACAGCAGGAGATCGTGGCACATTCTATTTTCAAAAGAAAGTCAGATTAAAAGGGGTCTACCTTGCGACGGAAAAACAAGCGGAAGGAATGGGAGGTGGACATCGTCGACTAAAGAATGCACACATATCCATAAGTAAGCAGTAGCAAGCATGCAAGAAAACGTTCATCTGATTAACCTCTATAGCAACATGACTTCTTGTTGTCGGAAGTGAGAAGAATGACTATAATTCGGGGAATGTTTGGCTCAGAGTACATTTGACCTTGGGAGTTGAAACAGTAAGGGGAGAATAGTATAGGAAGGGAAAAAAGAGGGATGGAATAGCTAAGGAAGAATATAGTAAGGAACAGGCTGGCTAAAGACATTTTACTGCCTGAAGTGAATGACAAATGTACAGAATCCAACCAGTCTGACAGTTGAATCTTACATCCACACCAGCAGTGAGATATCCTCCTCTTCCACACCTGAGATCAGCTAGCTAGCTTAAGGCAGACCTTGCTGCTGCTTCTCCCTGTCCCAAGGATTGGTCACTTGAGGAGGCCTTCTCACTCTGCCTAATGGTAGGGCCAGCAAGAAGAAATAAGGCAAACTGAGAGAAGGAAGGGATGAAGGCCATGCACAAATAACAAAGGTTAAAAGAGACAAAATAAGGAGAGAGGAAGGATAAAGCATTGAGGATATAAACTACAGTGGTCATGCTCATTAGGCAGTACTTTCTCACTTCTATTGGTGAGAAATTTTATAGGTAGAGAGACATAAGACTATGTTTTAAGTGTGGTGTTAGCAACCATTGTGCCATTGCCTGACCACCTGATGTATTATGATGTATTAATTCTCACTTGGGACATCCTTTTCAACAGGTGCAAGTAGCAATTGTTAAGTGGGAGAAAGATTTCCTCATGGGAGATTCATCAATACATGAATGGGATGTCAACTGGTCCTCTTGGTCCAGCTGACAAATGGCTTTGCAAAGTCATAATGGCCTTGCAAAGTTATAGACATTGGCATATAGACACAGGAAACTCAGAACACCATTGAACCTGACAATACATTGGGGGTTCCACATTTACATAAGGCTTTATGGAGGTTTGCTGTCTCATTGAGCATTCTAATTCCATCCTGCTCCTCAAGAGTGGAGCCAAACATCCCATCTGTTTAGAACCAAACACACACAGCCTGATCACATGACTCACAATATTTTGTGGAAGAGACTTCATCCGGCATCGATCAAGGTTATTTGGACGGGTCATCGGCTTTTTATCTGCATTCAGAGAATACTGCCTGCAATTCAAGAGGGATTGAGTCTTGAGCCCTTGACAACAGCCACATATCACACAAGCCGAAAAGATGGGCAGAAGTCAAGGCTTCATCATCTTACAAAAAATGTGTCTTCTATCACATCAACAAGAAAGGAACTGGCATGCACTATGGATCATATCAACGCAGGGAGCAGCCAAATGCCTTGTGCTTCAATACTGGAGGGAAGTCATCCCCTTATTCTGCACAACAGTGGATCACTGTTCTGCATTCCCTTCCCCACTCTGAATTTTCAGTATATTGTACAGAGTGCCAAAAATATATTTATTTTTATATGCACCGCTGGTCCAGTTTTCTCAAGACATATGGCTAATAACTGCTTGACCTGTTCTCGTTGCTTCTGCTTGACACTATTGTGAGGCATCTTAGTCTACCTCTCACCGTGCATTCATCTACCCCACCCAGTGTATTTGTTTGTTTCCAAAATATTTTGTAAAATCCAGAAAAACTTAAAATCAATATTTTTAAAAAAAGAAAATCAACAAAGCAACTTCCAGCATAGACAACGTTTATATTTTATGGAGCCAGGGTCTAGCTCCAGACATGGACATCTAGAAAGATTTCCTCAAAGTTCAGAGGTGAACAATGCCTCTTTCTACATCTCTCCTATTTCATATTTTCTTTTTGCTTTTTCACTCTTTTTTTCTCTTTACCACAACACCACTTTATTTTTTTTCAAACAGGAAGCATCTATATAGTCAAGAAACTTAAGAAATAGAGAGACTTGGCATTTCTTTCTAACAAAATCTAGTATTTTGTTGCAGAGTCTGCCTGGGAACCCTTAATAGAGCTTTCTGATCCAAAAGAACCCATCGTGTCTGGGAGACAAATCTTTTCCTTTAGGAAATCAGTCCTTTTTTATTTTCCATAAATAGTATTCAAAGGTGGTGTATTATACATACACTTCTATGCTAGCTACGTATGCATCGTATGTCTGGAAAGCATGCCCAGAGATAGGTGTAATTTGATATTAATACATTCTAGTGCAGGTTTCTCCAAACTGGTGCCCTCCAGATGTGTTGGACTGCAAATTCCACTTTTCAGATGGGTGTTGCAGTCCAACACATCTAGAGGGCAACAGGTTGGAGACGGCTGTTCAAGTGAAGGCTCAACACATTCACAAAGCTTCACATGACACCACTTTTGTTTACAGGGAACTCTCACCCCTGTTTTCGAACCTTGTTAACTATAAGTGGGTCTGAGTCACTCACAACATCTGGAGTTGGATCCAGGGATTATCTTTTTCAAGACTTTGGCCATGCTGTATTCAAGGGTGTTTAATTCATGACTGTTGCCAATGTGTGTGGCTGAGACAGAAGGGGCAAAAAGGGAACCATGAGACAATCGTGTGGTTGAATGAAAAGAAATCTGGAATGCACTAACCTACATCCAGCTACAAACTCCTCCAGAACCTGTCGAAGCCTCTCATCTGCTTTTGACTTTGGTCTCCTCAAGAGCTTCTCTACATCTTCCAGTCCATGTTCCTGTTGCAACAAATGCAACGTTGAGATCAGAAGCAACTCCTGCTGTGTTCTTGAAGCATATATTTATTTTTAAGCATTGCATTTCAGAGCAAAACCTCATAAAGCAGCTTACAAAAATAAACACATAATACTGTATAATAGCCTCCCCCAATTCAGTACCCTCTAGATTTTTAGATTTCAACTCCCATCAGCCCCAGCCAGTATGACCAATGGTGAGGAATGCTGGGAGATGTGGTTCAAAACATCCAGAGAGCACCAGGTTGGATAGGCTGTAATATACACCTAAAAGCAGGGATGGATGGCTCAGTCTATTTCCTCTCCGTGTCAATTTCACATGTGTTCATTCATAAATCTGCTTAGTCTCATTTCTGCATTAATATGCAACGTTTTTAAAAATCTACATGAAAATTATTCTCTGAATATGTGTGTAAATACACATTCTTGAATTTTCTCTCAAAATATGCATTTCTAAATGTATTTAATTCAAATAGACACACTTCTAAACAGATTTTACCCTAAAATACAGATTTTGTTTAATGTGCTAAATCTGAAGGATGTAGTGCCAACACCTTTTTGTTAGCAGGCATGCTGATGGCATCTACCACCCCTTTGATAATTCCCCTGTTGCCTCTGAACTTAGCTGCTTGACACATAGGGTGTGGGGGTGGATGGATTGTCCCAGTAACAATATATTGTTCCTTGTTGTACTGTAAAGTCTTTGGGGGGGGGTGACTCGGTCATCAAGAACGGGCAATTAAGATCCACTGGGCCTGTTCAGATAACACACAAAGCCATGGTTAGGCCGCTAACCTAGGCTGACCATATGAAAAGGAGGACAGGGCTCCTGTAACTTTAACAGTTGTAGAGAAAAGGGAATTTCAGCCAGTGTCATTTGTATGCAATTAGTTCCTGGTGAAATTCCCTCTTCATCACAACCGTTAAAGTTGCAGGCACTATACTAGAGTGACCATATACAAAAGAAGGCAGGGCCCCTGCAACTTTAACAGTTGTGATGAAGAGGGAATTTCACCAGGAACTAATTGCCAACAAATGACATTGGCTGAAATTCCCTTTTCTCTATAACTGTTAAAGTTACAGGAGCCCTGTCCTCCTTTTCATATGGTCAGCCTAGCTAACCCCTTTGCAGCAAATAGTTAGTGAGCGGGTTTAAACAGTGGTTATGTAGCCACCATGGTTAGGAAAGGTTCACATGACACGCTAAGCCATAACGTTTAGCTCAAAATGCTTAACCGCCATGGATTAGAGTGTTGTCTGCACAAGGTCAATCGTTTTATAAAAGACCTGCGCCTTCGTGAGATGAAAACTGCTGGAACTGGTTTGTTGATATGGATCAACACAGCTGCCTGCAATGTTGGACTCACTTTGGGGGTGAGACTATGAGCAATGTCATGATGAGTGCCCGCACTTGCACCACTGATCAGAATTCAGAAAGGCTGGATTTCTCAAGCACCTCTAGTTAAAATACAATTAAAACAAACCGACAACTATAACAGCTCACAACAGCCGTAGCTAAAATACCAAACTAGCCTAAAATCCACAGAGTTGAATAAAAAGGGAAACAAAACAGAATAACAACAACAAATCTGTTTAAGAATTGCTGATGAAGGGGCAAGACATACGTTCCAGAGGAAGGAGCTCCAAAGGTGTGGAAATAATATTATGTCCCCTCCACCTAAATGATTAGCCTAAATGATTAAGCCGTAAGGATGGCATTGTGCAAAGAAATCAAGAAGAGTTTCCTAATTCCAATCAGGTTTGTGCTCTGCCCAAATAATTATGCATGTTCCAGGCAGAGCAATACTTTACCAAACGCTCTGCTATTTTGACAATCCAGTTGGAATTACAGAGTCTCCAAGTATAGTCTTCCCAGTAGCTCCAAATATACACACAGGGCTTCTCATGCAGCATGGGCAGGCAGCTGTAGGAGCTAAGAGCAGCAGGCAAAGAAGGTTTACAGCTTGTACTAATAGCTAACACCAGTCTGCATGCCAGATTTATATTGGCACATTATCAGTCTGAGTGACAAAGAACTGGGCAGTTCTTTGTCCCAGGGATGGGCAGATGTTAGAGTGGTAGATCTCTGTGTGATTTACAGTAGATTTGTTCCCAAGAGTTTATGATGAATTAGCAACAAGTCAGCAGAGGCTGGTGGCTCCAGTTTTGGTGGGGCTGTAAATTCCATTCTGGGTTTTAGTCAGAACCAGCCAGAACTCTAAAAGTGCTGAACTCCATCTCCAGCACCTTTTAGAATTCTGACTAAAACCCAGAATGGAATCACAGCCCCTGCCCCACCAAAATTGGAGCCACCAGCCACAACTGCAACAATTTATTTTTCCACATAAAATACTCTGCTAAAATAAAGAAAATTTGGGATAACCAGGAATGGACTTTTGAGTAAAGCAAGCTTGAGTTCAGTTCAGCTCTGGCACTGAGAACAAATTCCTAGGCTCAGAATATGCTCAAAGGGACCCTGTTCTTTAATTCTAAGGCTGCAAACCTATGCACACTTACCTGGGAGTAAGTCCTATTGAACAAAATGGGACTTACTTCCAAGGAGACATGAATAGGATTGAGCTGAAAATGTATGTATGTATTTTGCACCTGGCTCCAGTTGGTGGATCTTGGGGTTCTGGTAAAAAAAACAAAGTTGTTTTGACAAGCCTGAAGTCTGCCTGCTTCTGCACTGCATTGCTGCAGGGCGTATATATAGGCAAAGATATGGTGAGCTAAGTGCAGGAGAGACCCTGGAGGATGACGACATCATTTAAAGGACTCACAAACTACTGTGAATGAGCAATCACGAGTGCACAATAAAAGCCTCATGTAGAAAGGCCCTGGGATTTCCAAGCAAAGCCGCAAAGCTAGTTTGCATACCATAGCATCTTCCATGCAAAGCCTGCCTGCATTGTTTCCATACCCTATGTTATACATGTATAGTACTGAGTCCTGATGCCACTTTGGAAAAGCAGAACTACAAAATACACCAAAACATGACTATTAATATTACTATAGACATGTTAGGAATGCAACCCATCATGTAAAACTCCTTGTGGGGAACTGCTAAAAAAACAGGCAGTATCCAATGCAACATTACTGCTAACATGTATTTACATTGCACTAGCACAACACCAGGTGCTGGTGCAACAGGTTTTCCAGGCACAAGCAAGCACTATTGACATTGCATTAGAAGTTGTTTATGCCATCACAACGTAATTTACATTACTTAGGCTGACCCGATAAAATCCAGGTCAGGGCTCATGTAACTTTAACAGTTGTAGAGAAAAGGGAATTTCAGCCAGAGTCATTTGTATGCAATTAGTTCCTGGTGAAATTCCTTCTTCATCACAACAGTTAAAGTTGCAGGGGCCCTGTCTTCTTTTGTATATGGTCACTCTAGTATAGTGCCTGCACCTTTAACAGTTGTGATGAAGAGGGAATTTCACCAGGAACTAATTGCATGCAAATGACTCTGGCTGAAATTCCCTTTTCTCTACAACTGTTAAAGTTACATGAGCCCTGACCTGGATTTTATCTGGTCACCCTAACATTACTGGTAGTGTTGTATTAGATATTGCCCTATATTTATAACCTGGACAGACATTTGTTGGGATTCTTTAGGACAAGGCACTCTACTAGATAACCTTTGGTTTCCTTCCAAATCTATGCTTCTAATTAGTGATATGAATGAATTAATGAAGGAAAGAAAATATGAAGATACAAGTAGAAAGAAGAGTAATTACCCATCATATTCGGTGGCTTCAGGTCTTTGGTTCACAATCATAGACTTATCAAGCAAAGGAGTACTTGGTGGCGTGACTTCAATATCCAACTCATCATCTGAACTCTGTTCCAGCAAAGGCTGTTTCTCTTCACTCTTTTCTCCCTTCTCATCTTTCTTGGAAGTCTTGGTTGCAACCTCTTTGGCTTTACCATAATTCCCTTTAAAGATAAACAAGTTTCTTTGTTATTGTGGCCATTTGATACTTTTCTTTCTATAAAACCTTTTCTTTGATCGTCCTAAACCTGCCCCTCAAACATCTTTGGAGTATTAACTAGGCTGACCATATGAAAAGAAGGACAGGGCTCATGTAACTTTAACAGTTGTAGAGAAAGGGGAATTTCAGCTGGCGTTATTTGTATGCAATTCGTACCTGGTGAAATTCCCTCTTCATTACAACAGTTAAAGCTGCAGGGGCCCTGCCCTCTTTTGTATCTGGTCACTCTAGTATAGTGCCTGCAACTTTAATTGTTGTGATGAAGAGGGAATTTCACCAGGTACTAATTGCATACAAATGACACTGGCTGAAATTCCCTTTTCTCTGCAACTGTTAAAGTTACATGAGCCCTGTCCTCCTTTTCATATGGTCAGCCTATATTAACAGCTTGTGCTCACAATCTTCATGCTCCAATACAAGCTGTGGTTTGGGTCCATGCAGCAAGTTCCCTTTTTCCAAAACACTGGAGTGGACATCTATGTAGCTTTCACTTTTTCAGCTGCATGAAGAGCAGCAGTGATGGTGGGGGCCCATAGGGACAAAAGGACTGTGATAACTCACTGTGGATATTATGAGTGCTACTGCTTGGGCAATACCTACAGGAGTACAAACCCACATTTCAGTGGCATAGCTAATCTGAACAATCCCACTGTGCCATATGACAGACAGTGCTGTATACTTGTGGAGGGAACGGGAACACTTACCCCAGAGTGTGGGGGTCAGTTGAGCAACTGCTGTGCTGTACAGCTGCCACTTGAGGATGCATGATAGGGGGAGAGGAGGAATAGTATATAAGGCAGCCACAAAGGGAGAAATATTTATATGAAGGTGTAATAGAGGATGAGAGAGTTGGATGTGCGACAGAGAACAGGGAAAAGAGAAGCATATTCAGTAGAAACTGTTTTACGTTAAAGTGAGCTTAAATGTCACGCCATACATACCTATGGAGACCTCAAACTTCACAGGCTTAGTACCTATTGATGGGTCCATCATCGTCACCTCAAAGAAGGAGGCAAAGAGAAGGAATTCTTCTTTCACTCCTAGGCCATTCTGAACAAAAAGGAAAGATAAGTTCAGCAAGGCCAAGATTTAATGTTGTCCCCTCAGAATACTGATTCACAAATAAATGCAAGTGCAAATGGTATTTTCTGCTGAACTTTCCCACTGGAAGAAGCTCACATGCAGCACAGCTGTCCCGACTTAGCTGGGAGGGCTCTAGCCAATGGCTCAGCTGTGGATGTTTCATCCACAGAGTGGACACGTTCAAATGTCACAATAGCCCACAGTGGGTTAATAAACTACTCACAGTAGCTTATTTTTTTAAATAGCCCATGATCCCACACTACAAGAGTGGGCTAATAAGCTACTTGTGTAATTTGACTCACACACACACACACACACCTGTCCCCTGTCCTGCTGCAGTCCTCCTGCCCAAGCAGTGCCACTGTTTTACCTCTGAAGCACTGGACATTTGCAGGATTGGGACAAAACCTCATACACAGACTCCTCCAATCAGGAGGCACCTGATCCACCATAAACCCCTGCATGATAACTCACCAAGGAGGGAAAGTCCCGAGGGCCCCCAAAAGGGGGACGTGGTTAGAAAACCTTGGGGGATTGCAGGATCGGGACCAAACTCCACACACAGCCTTTCTTAGTCAGGAGGCACCTGATCCACCATCAAATCCCTGTGCATTTGCTCCAGAGGAGCAGAAATCCTGAGTGCACCAAAAAGAGAGAGATGCCTAGAAAACCTTGGGGGTTTGCAGGATTAGGACCAAACCTCATAGCCTGCCTCTTCTACACTGCTGGATTGGTCCTTTTAATGTGTTCCTAATCAGTGAGTCAGTGAAGAGCAGAGCAGCAGCTGTTTTGATTGCTATTGCTGCACAGCTGTGGAGCCCGACAAAATAACCCACGGTGACTGCCACACAACACAACAATCCATAATGGGTTAAATTAGGGTGACCATATGAAAAGGAGGACAGGGCTCCTGTATCTTTAACAGTTGTATTGAAAAGGGAATTTCAGCTGGTGTCGTGTATGCATGTCGCACCTGGTGAAATCCCCTCTTCATCACAACAGTTAAAGCTGCAGGAACCCTGCCCTCTTTTGAACCTGGTCAAGAGAGCAGGGCTCCTGCAGCTTTAACTGTTGTACTGAAGAGGGAATTTCACCAGATGCTGCATGCATACACGACACCAGCTGAAATTCCCTTTTCAATACAACTGTTAAAGATACAGGAGCCCTGTCCTCCTTGCCATATGGTCACCCTAGTTTATAACCATAATTTCCACCTGCTTAGTATTTCTACTAGAAACAAACACTCTAAATACTGTAAAGTGTTGGATGGCTTTTGCTAAAGCACAGATGTACCAAACTCTTCTATTCCCTTCACAGGTTCTAATCCAGCATCTGATGGAAAGAGGGAAAAGTTATCTGCTAGATCAGCCTTCCTAAACCTGGTGCCCTCATACAGCAAGGTGCTATAACTCTTTCCCATCTTTTTTATATCGTACCTATCTAAAGATGAGACTCACCTCTGGGAGAGGATGGAGTTCCTCTACCTCCACAGTCACCTCACTTGGCTGCTCAGCCTCCTCAGGGACTCCAATCTCAGCTTGGCTTTGCTGACGCTCTTTGATAGAGGCTTTGGACTTCTCCTTGGCCTTTTTACTCTTCTTCTTCAGCTTGAGCTTGCTTAGGGCACCTTTGAGAACTTCCACGGGCTTTTTCTCTGCTGCTTGAGTGGTGGTGAAAATTTCCACACTAATGGCCATGAGAAGTCGCCCACGATAGAATATGCCTTCACCCAGGCCTTCATTGAGATCTTTATGTACATCCCGCAAGGCCGAATTCTGGGGTGAACCATATAAATTCACCCAAGTTGGGCCAAAGGTGGGATTAAAGCCTGTGGGAAAAGACACATTTCTGAATTTACTGGAATCCAGTTAGGAATTGCACTCCTATATCCCCCTCCCCCTTCCACATGGAGCAGGGCAGAGAGGTCCTTCATGACCCTCACAGATATATAGATATTGGCATGCTACAACTACATAGAAATTAACATGAATGGCTGTAGACGTAACTGTCGGAGTGGGTGCCCATCAGTACCAACAGAGCTCTAAGGGACTCACCATTTCTTCCGGGGTCAGATATTTGTTGCAGATCAATGAAGTGTGTGGCAAGCGCAACATCTCCAATGTTTGCATCATCCAACATTTGGACTTTTATT
Organism: Anniella stebbinsi; assembly: GCA_029215795.1. Taxonomy (NCBI): domain Eukaryota; kingdom Metazoa; phylum Chordata; class Lepidosauria; order Squamata; family Anniellidae; genus Anniella; species Anniella stebbinsi. The sequence goes on along the minus strand of JARDYH010000004.1, from coordinate 40,208,211 downwards.
TTTCTGACAAGAGGAGGAAACATCTCAATGAAGCTGATCTGTTCATTCCATACTGGTTCTGTGGTGCCACTTTCAACTGATGTTTCTCCCTAAACCAGAAAAAGAAATGGATATTATGCAAGGATTTCAGTTTAAAACCAAGGGTAGGACTGTAACGAATGGGCAGATTCACATGTCACACTAAATCACCCTGTGAATAAGTCACAGTGGGCTGGTTGTTTGTGAAACAACCCACAACACGCAAGTCAGACAATTGGGCTTGCCGTGGGCTGTTCTTCCCCTCCTTACTGCTCAGTTCTCCAGCTGGCTCTGGCACATGTCCTAGGGGACTTTGCGACAAAAACGCATCTTGTCTCCCCTTCCCCGCTCTGATCACTACCTCTTTTTGTTCCCCAGTTTTGATGGGGGGGGGTGCTCAAAAATGCACAATTTAGGTCATTATTATTGTTGTTGTTGTTGTTGTTCTTTCACATGTGTGGAAGTGCATACTTATGCACAATACCTGGAGTTTTGTCTGGTCAAGTTCCTTGTATATTTCAGCTGTCAAAGAAAGCTGCAAAGGGGCATAGATAACACACAAGGAAATTGACAAGAAAAATGATATAAATTACCAAAAAATAAGCCACCATGCAGAAAATGCTCTGGGTTTGGACAATATGACAACCCACCATGACTGGTTACCCATGATAGCTTGCCATGTTGTGTGAATCCAGTCACTATCTCATCTGCATATTTGTTGGATTCTAATGTTTATGTGGTTACTGCTCTCTGGAATTATCATATTCTTCCTCACCTTAATGAGAAGATCTTTACAGATTAGTATTCATGCTAACAGAGTTCTTTATGCGAAACTGCTACTACTACTGCCTCTAGATTGGGGCTTTATGATTTAGAAAATAGAATCTGGGAGGGGTGAAATGATTGAAGTTTATAAAATTATGAATTCTTCCTCTTTCATAATACCAACATTTGTATCACCCAGTGAAGTTGATTTGAAATTGGCTCAGGACAGACAAAAGTAAGAACTTTTTGCAATGCAGAGTTGAATTCAACAGCACAAGATGTAGCATAAGAATATAAAAAGATCCCACTGATCTGGCCATGCCTATCTCATTTAACATCCTGTTTCCCACTAGATGCCTCTTGGTATATGCCGTCAGTACATGCACTTTCTTTTTCCCAATACATTAGAAAATCAATTTTTCACATTTCATAGATAAATCAGACTGTTGTATGATCTCACAGAATTCAGAAGCCCAGTCTTAAGCTTACCTGCTGTCCAGAAAATGCAATTTGCACATATGGATCAATGAAGACTTTCTTCTCACCCACAATCTTAGAAAAGCCACCCATGATTCCTGCACTCATGCTGGGCAAACCGTCTGCCTTGTAAATTTTGATGCAGAATTTGGCCCAAGGCCTTTCTGCTGGAACTCTTTTAGGTAGCAGCAAGTTCCTAAAAGGAAGACATTTGAATACTAAATAGTGAGCACATCTCTAAGCAAACCAAGGTAAACCAAAACTGAAGGATATGAGGCACAGAAAAAGATGAGACTGTATCAGAACAATGGCTCATTCCATCAGTTCTCTGATCTTGAACTAACAAGGCATAACTAGCAAAAAGGATATAGTGGAGAAATGGACTCTGATCCTGAAAACAGAAGATCGCTTTCTGTCTTTTTAAAAACTTTTTATGTTGCAATACCACTTCTAGCTAGTGCTATGACTGCTGTCTCAAGACTCTGAGGACTTTCAGACAGGAAGGAAGTCGCGTTTCCTTACCGTCACTCTGCTTCCTGCTTATTTTCCGCATTTAAAATGAGCTGAATTACATGGGAAGAGAGCAGCAACCACGTGGCCTGTAATGTAGGGTGACCAGATAAAATCCAGTTCAGGGCTCATGTAACTTTAACAGTTGTAGAGAAAAGGGAATTTCAGCCAGTGTCATTTGTATGCAATTAGTTCCTGGTGAAATTCCCTCTTCATCACAACAGTTAAAGTTGCAGGGGCCCTGCCTTCTTTTGTATATGGTCACTCTGGTACAGTGCATGCACCTTTAACTGTTGTGATGAAGAGGGAATATCACCAGGAACTAATTGCATACAAATGACACTGGCTGAAATTCCCTTTTCTCTACAACTGTTAAAGTTACATGAGCCCTGACCTGGATTTTATCTGGTCAGCCTACTGTAATGTAAAACCTCCCAGATCATACAGTTTAATGGGACAGCGCCTTCTAGTGGACATTTTATAGCCCAACTTCAACAGCACATGGCAGGAAATCCCAACAAATCCCAACATATTTCAGAAGAATCAGGGTTTCTGAGATTTATATTTTTATGGGAAAACTGGGAAAAGTAGTGGGAGATGCGCAGGAGGCTCAAGGCACTGTCAAAATGACCCACAAACATCCGTGAGTGGCTAGTCACAAGCATGCTATAAATCGCTCATTTAAAGGAGACCTTTATGTTGTTTCTGGGAACATTCATCAGATTGAAGATGTGAAAACAAGGGACCCCAACTTAGAAGCACATGTCCCTATTTAAAAGGATAGGAAACTAGTTGCACTGACTCCAAGTACTTCTAGCACTGCCAATCTCCCAGCACTGTCAATCAAAAGGCATTGTGCAGCTATTTCTTCTTCCCCTCCTTAATAGGTTGGGGGGTAAGGAAAAAGATGGAAGAAGCAGTGGGAAAACATGGGAAGGTTACAAGTGGAAGACACCATCATCTGGGTGCCTTATGAAATTCTGTGAACGAGGCATGATGATAGTACAATAAAACATCTGAAAGCACCCAGACATTAGGTATGACAATACCTAGTTCAATAGCCACCCTAAGAAAGTTAATATTTTATCAATGAAATCCAAAATCTTGGGAATCATATACTTCATTAACACAACAAGATTGTTATTATTTGTATGGGGTTGATTGTTTTCACTGTAAACCAACAGTCCAGGACATTCAACATGTGGAGGAGTTTTGATGCTGCTCAAAGATCCTCATGCCAAGACCAGAGAAGGTGGTGCTTGCAACCAGCCTGACCTTAATATCTATCATTCAAATACCTATCTATAGAAGAAGGATTGGAGGAGACTAGAGACATTGTAATGAGAGCAACTGAAGAGGAAAACCACCGGAAGAGGCAAATGCCTGGAGAGTTAGTAAGTTTGTATTGCATGACATCTCATCAAGGGTTAATTTACCCTCGAGGAGCCATCATGCATGCTGGCTGCCATTATGAATATGTGTCATGTGAACCCAGTTGGCGTGGGTTATTTGGGAGTTAAATAACTCTTGCATAACCCTACCACAAACCGTGGGTTATGTGTCGATTGTTTAACCCTCAAAGAACCCCCACCAGCCGGGTTCGCACAGCACAACAAGCCACTTCATTGCTTATGGAAGTGAGGAGAGCATAACACTATTATGCAATACCTTACCAATCCCATGGGAGAACATAGCACCTTGAGGAGAAGGGCTGTAGCTCAGTGGTAAAGCACCTGCATTGCATGCAGAAGGTCCCAGATTCAACCCTGGCATCTCCAAGTAAGGATGGAAAAACTCCTGCCTGAAAACCTGGAGAGCTGCTGCCAATAGGTGGGCTAGATGGGTTAGATCAGGGTAAGCAACTTGTGGCCCTCCAGATGTTTTGGCCTACAGTTCCCATTATCCTTTTCCATTGGCTACGCTGGCTAGGGATGATGGAAGATGTAGGCCAAACGTCTGGAGGATCACAAATTACCCATTCCTGGGCTAGTTAGATCAATGGTCTGACTCTGTATAAGGCAGCTTCCTATGTGCCACCAGTTGTGCAGCTAAGTAATTTTAGACCCTATGGGGCCATGTGTATTACTTCAGTTATGAAACACACAAAAGCCCTGCTCACTGCCACTCCTGTTGTGCTAGAGAGAAAGAAACTGACTGTTTGTCAACCCTAATTAGAAAGAAAGAATGGAAGAAATCTTTCAGCATGTGCATTTTTGCATGTTAAACTCACATAAACCATAGCACCATCATAACTACATGAATAAAAGGAATTTACTTCTGATGCCCTGATGCTAAACACATTTACTTGGGAATAAGCACCATTTTGTTGTAGAAAAGGATAAGGTATTTTAAAAGTTACAAAAAGAGAGAGTATTTGTAGCTGTGTATATGTGCAGTCACCTACCTGCAGACTATTAAAAAAGAAGAAAGAAAGGATGCTGCATGAGCCCCCAGTGGAAGTTGGCATGCTCAGGTTGGCCCAGGCGCTGACATCAAGCCTGCATGTTACTGCCCCCATCACCTGCTGCTCTTTGAAGGGTCATTTGGGGGGGCTTGGGATGCAGGGCCCTGGATTTTCATCCTGAGGCCTAGCCATGCTGCTGCTCTGCACACCACATATCTCTCCATACTACACACTTACTTTTCAATGTCTTCATTTTGGCTACTGGAAGCAGTGGGAACAGAACTCATGATGTCCCCCCGTGCAAGGACAGAAATGTTGCATTTTACAAAGCCTTTAACTCCTGCTCTGGTGTCCTTTGGATCATTAATCACAGCCCACTTCTGGTAGAATCTGTGGTCTAAAGACATAAAGAGAGATTGGCTAGTTCACCATTTCCATGGGTTTAATTCACATGACAAAAATCACTGCCCTAGAAATTAAAAGCCCTAGAGCACAGCACTGTCCTTACAATGGAGGGGGAGAGTAGCCAATAGAGCTGCATTACCATTATGCTGTCGAACGACAAATATTTAGCAAGCATAAATCAGTATTCCTCCCCTGAAACCAACAGAGCTCTGCAGATTCACAGTAGGACAAGTTATGGTTAGGCTGACCATATGAAAAGGAGGACAGGGCTCATGTAACTTTAACAGTTGCAGAGAAAAGGAAATTTCAGCCAGTGTCATTTGTATGCAATTAGTCCCTGGTGAAATTCCCTCTTCATCACAACAATTAAAGTTGCAGGCACTATACTAGAGTGACCAGATACAAAAGAAAGCAGGGCCCCTGCAACTTTAACTGTTGTGATGAAGAGGGAATTTCACCAGGAACTAATTGCATACAAATGACACTGGCTGAAATTCCCTTTTCTCTACAACTGTTAAAGTTACATGAGCCCTGTCCTCCTTTTCATATGGTCAGCCTAGTTATGGTCACAGTGAATATAAACATTTACTAAAGTATTTCCATGGCATGATAGGAATTTCAGCCAAGACATTTCACTTGGCCAGCCCAATCATTAGGTAGAGTGAGACAGCTGCCTCAGAAAGCTAATTTTGGATGTCATGAAAAGGCAGCATTTGTTATTCAATATATTCCTAGTGTATTTTTACTTCCAGGGAGGGGCAGAAGCACTTGTGAGATTTTCTGCATCAGGTACCAAAATAACTTGACCAGCCTTGGGTATGTACCTTGACTGGTCAGGGCTCCACCTCAGGCAACAAAATATTTTTGGGGCATCCCTGAGAATAGGACTCAAATTGCCCCTGAAGAAATTGGCCAGATGGGACTAAATTTTCCCAGCTCAAATTCTTGACCAAAGGGCTTGTTGAAAGAATTGAGATCATGGGCACCAGAGGAGACCTATTTTTAAATTTTCTAATTTGTTACTTGACAGTGATCATGAACGAAAAGGTTTGAAAGAGGTGAAGGGACTTCAGATCCAACTCATGTGTAGAGGATGCCCATGTCACAGACCCAAAGCAAACAATGCAAAGTGGTAAGAAAGTGAATCAAGATGCAGTGCTTAGTAACAGCAGCTTCCAAATACTGTACCTGGTTGGCTGTAAACAGTCTCTAGATCAATCTTGAATATCCCAATGAGTGTACCTAGGAATGGGATCTTCTTTGAATGAAACACCTGTGTAGTAATACAAACCACCGCCTCAGTATTGAATGACACGACAGTCAAAAGGTGAGCAGAATCTGGTCATTGCCACAGAAATGGATGAGCAGCTCAAAAGGATATGAGCAGTGGCAAAATGATGGATTTAAATCATAGTATATGAAATTAAGATACATTTCACAGATGAAGGGTACATTTTAATAATAATAATAATAATAATAATAATAAGAAGAAGAAGAAGAAGAAGAAGAAGAAGAAGAAGAAGAAGAAGAAGAAGAATTATTTATAACCCAGCTCTCCCTCCGGATCGGGGAACAACAATAAATATAAAATACAAAGACCACAATGAATGAGATATTAAAAACAAATAAAAACCAATACATCATTAAAAACATCTTAAAATTCAACTGGATAGGCCTGATGTTGCTGTGTGATTGGCTTATTCTGGCCTTCTTGTCACAAGGTGAGCAATAGTGGCTAATATACTTACAGAAATCTCTATGAGTCTGTGGAATAAAACATCTCTTGGCTCATGGAATTCAAATGTAAAATACTGCAAGGAAAAAGGAAAAAGTCTTAGCAGTGGGTTCCTGGAGTTATATCATGTTCCCCATGACACGTAAAATGCTTTCCCTGAAAAGCTGTGTATGTGTAGGGGTTCCCCACATGTTGCAACACTTCTTCCAGGGAAGGCACTTCCTTGTAGGAATAAAAGGTCAACCCACATGTCAATAATCATATCTGATGATCATGCGCACAAGGCATTTGCTTCATATGCTCTTGGCCTAAATGTACTGGTAAACTCTGGCACATAGCAGCTGCACACAATACAATAAACTTAGTATGCAATTGGTTTATATACGGTCTGCATGTTAATTCAACACATTTTATGATAAATGAAATAGCAGGGATGGAGAATCCTCTGAGATTCAGAGGCCTTTGCAGCCTGCTGTCTACTACATAATGGCAATCATGTGCACAAGACTAGAAGCGTGATAGAGTTGGGTAGCCTTGTTTGCATATTGCGTACCTCATTGTAAAAAGGGCAGTTGGTTGATTTCTGTGTTGCTGTGTGTCTCTTCTCATCTCCAATTTTTACAACGACATATGGGTCAATGTTCACCCCAACCAACTTCTGGGCTTCAATTATGTTGATGCCAATCTGTAGAGATAAAACATTTCCTAGGATCAATCTGGAAGTGCCATCATTATGGAAGAGACAATTAAACAAAAGACATGAGAAAATAGCTGGACTGCTTGCTTCAGTTGCTTTGCTACCAAATCTCCAGCTATCATAGACTTCTTCTTTTTCGCAAGTTACTGGTATATTGGGACTACAAGAATTTTCTTTTAATCTTACGTTTCCTGGACTAGGACCCCCTCTAGATGGATTCCGTTTGACACCTGGTTAGCCGATTATGCGCATAATCGCTGAAGCGCTTTATCGTAAATGCTTGTATGCAGGAGGTAATTGAGCACTCAACAGGTGACCTTACCGGTTGTTTCAAATGCGCTTTACAAGTAGTTAATGCGAAGAATCACTTGTTCACATAGTCAAAATGTGCTTTAATGGCAGGAGCAAAATAAAACTCGCTATTTAACGCACATTCGATAATGCGCATAATCGGAAACGCGCCTCTACGCCCGATTTGCACTCCGTTCTTGTAGAGGTAAATTTTTTAATGCGCCTTGAAAGAGCTTTAAATGCCTCTTATAGAGGCAGCCTAAGTCTTCTGAGTCTTGAAGGATAGAGACAAGAAAATTAATAAGAATTTGACAACTGGGAGTGGTTTTGGAAAACCATGCCTTCCCAAATCCTGGAAATCATATGGTTTACAGTAAGACTGTGAAGGAATCACCTGGAAGTTTTGTGGTCTAGGAGCAGCATACAAGTCCCATTTGGAGAAGACCCTAGAACGGCTGTCATGGAAAAAAGGCAGTAATTTAAATAACTTAACAATGTTATTTTCTTCAAATTATTATTTCATTTTTTGAAATGCAACCTGCCTCTCTATATACGCAAAAGTGTATCTTCAAGGATGAATAGTAATAGTTAGAAATTCTCACAAAAACTAAGAATGGAGACTCCCAGATACCTCCCAATTTACTCTGTACCTGATCAGTTTCAAGACCAAACCCCTGGAACTGTACTATGTGGCAATGAGAGGTAGCTGTAAATAATGGGATGATTTTACAAATGAAGCTAAGAACATTTTTTGTCTGGAATGTATCATTTGTTAACCCCACTTATCACTCTGGATAAACATGTTTCCAGCCAACTTGCCTAACAGAGTTGCTGTGAGGATAAATGTGTGGGGATGATGTATACCAAGGGTCTACGCTGTTTGGAGGAAAAGTAGAATAACACACACACACACACACACACACACACACGTACACACACACATACAGTGATCTTAGATTATGCTAATTTATTGCTACTGGCAAGCAGAAAGACATTGGATTGACAACCTTAGCAAGAGAGACACTGCAAAAATAAGAACACAAGATCATAAGAAGAGCCATGCTGGAACAAACCAAGGGTCCATGTAGTCCAGGGGGCTGTCTAAATGCTGAGAAAGCCATGGGGTGGGTGCACGGTGGCACAATTATAGAACACAGCTGCAATCGCACACCCACCCTGGGGCTTTCCGCCAAAGCTGCGGAGAAAAAAAGTCATGGACTTACCCTGACCTTTTTCTACGGAGCGAGGTGAGGATGTTGAAGACAATATCAAGACAGCCTCAAAGCAGAGGTGTGGCTGGGTGGTACCTGTGGAAGGCAACCTGTGATTGGTCGCCTTCCACCAAGAAGAGGGCAGGGGCAGCTCCGGTCTCCAGATGACCACCCAGAAATTCCACGCTCCCTCTTCGGTGTCGAGATTACCAGATGCCACCCTGGGGAAGGGAAAGTGTGGGATTTCCAAGAGACCCGGCGCCAACCCAGCACTGTGAAGATACCCTCCAGCATTCTGTTCACACTGTAGCCAACTAGCTGCCCATGGGAAACCCACAAGCAGGACACAAGTGCAACAGCATCCTCCTGCCCATTTTGCCCAGCAACTGGTGTACATAGGCATACTGTCTCCGATACTGGAGGTAGCATATAGCTGTGAGGACTAGTAGCCATTGATAGTTTTATCCTCCATGAATTTGTCTAATCCCCCTTTGAAGCCATGCAAAGTGGTGGCCTTTGTTAGGAAGCTTATAAAAGCCAAATAAAACCTCCAAATGCGCTAATCTTGTTGGCGCCTCATGTAAGGTTCTGAAAACACCTCTTTGGCATGATGTGTCATGGCAGTCCAAGCAATGTATCATCCTCCAGACACACCACACAAGCGCACAGCATTTTGAAAGGTAAGCTTTGCTTTACATTTTGCTCCTTTTGTGATGAGATATCGTAGTGCTGCTCACTGGAATGCTAAGCTAGCTATGATGTGAAAAATACACTTTTGTGTATGAAAGGGAATTCAGAAATGTACCTCTTCACAGGGCTGAAGACAATGCCAGAGAACTCCATGTCGGACACATCATAATAATCATCCTCATCATCGTCGGTCTCCAAGCCTTTCACAAGCTTCCTGCCAAGCACTGCAGCCTTCCTATCCAGATCGGCAGCTCGCTTCACATCAGCAGCCCTGCAATACCCATGCGCTCTTGTTACACACACAAAGGGAACACGAAGGCACGCACAGCATCCGATCCTGTATCGTAGTCCTATCATAGCCTCTGAAGCTTTTCAAGTCTTGCCTTCCCCATATTTGAAAAGAGGTAGATGTATATAATTTAACGTAATCAGCACTGCATATGATTTTTCCTTCTTTCCTTTTTACTGTTTAAATATTTCATCATCATCATCACAATGCAATCAAAGTTTATCATTTTAGTCTGCAATACTAAACGCCAGGGGTGGGCAACATGTGACCCCCTGTCCTCTTCTGTGACCCCCCGCTGCCATGTTGAAGAAATTGCCCCTGCTGCACTGTGCAAGAGCCAAAAAGCAGCCAGTTCCTGCCTAAATTTGGCAGTAAACCACTACTGATCCTTTAAAAGGACAAAGTTATTAGCTTGCTTTCAAGCTAAATTTGTCCTCTTTAAGGACCTATAGTGGTTTGCTGTCCAATTTTGGTGACATACAGGCCGGGGGGGTGGGGTGGGGGGTTTGCTTCTGCCATGCCACCAAATTTCTGCAGCAGGGCTGTGGCAAGAGTGCAACCCACAACTGGTTGGAATGTGGCCTGTGGACCCCCTGAAGTTGCCCACATCGGCTATACACACCCAGTAGTCAGTTTCATTGAACTCAATGGGACTTGCTCTAAGTAGACATGCATAGGATAGCACTGCAAATCACTGGTTTTAGTGCAAGAGGTTTAAGTATGCACTCTTCTCTCCCTCTAAAACCAGTGAGAAGTGCATAACTCTGGCTAGACACTACCTTAATAGTGCAAACCTATACATGTCTCCTCAGAAATAAGCCTCACTGAGTTCAATGTGTCTTACTCCCAGGCAAGTGTGTATAGGATTATAGCCTTATTATGCTTCAAAGAAAAGAAAAGAAACTCAAACAGCATACCAAATACAGAAGCAATTTCAAGCAAACCTTCATTGAAATAACACAACATGACATCCAAAGCAAAGAAACAGAATGCTACCATTGGTTTCCTCTGTTGAAACCCTGGTACTGCAGTGTTGTATACTAGTGTGATGCTGGTATAATATCCCAAGCTGACTCATAATACATGTGCAATCCCACAATTTGTAATATTACACCAATGTAGATGTATTTGAACTTGATCCTTCAAACATATTTCCTAGTAAGAGCAGGAACTTATAGCACAAGACTGTAAGATGAAAATAGAACAGACCACTTACTCCAGCTCCTCAAATCCAGGATTGCGGATGATAACTTCTGAACTGTAGTAAGTAGAAATAAAGCAGAAATAATGCAAAGCAAACACATACTGCTGTAGAAAGTAGCTCTCTACTCAATTTGCTGTTGGTATCCCTTTTAACCTTTCTTGGGTCCTTTGGTATTCAATGGTATTCCTACACAGAGAAGACCCATTGAAGTGAATGGATCTAGTCTACATAGGAACTACCATTAGATACTGCCCTTTCTCTACTCGGGTCCTAGCCCTCCTGAGGCCATGCCCTTCTGCAATCAGCTGGACACAGAATTATAACTATGGTTATGCACAGCCTTAATATATTGATAAGTTCTCTAAAAAAAACCCACCCATCAATCAGATATTTTAAAAGACGGGAGGGCAATATCGAAAACATTGAAATGCAAGGGTTTTGTTGTCTGGATTCTCTGAGCTTCTTCAGATGGGGGGGGGGGGAATCCCGTTTCCTCCAGTCATTTTGAATCATGCTTCTGTGATGAGCAGCTTCCTCTTTCTTCAGATGCTGAAGAAAGAAAAAGTAAACAAAGACCATGGCAGGATCTACACTACTGCTTTAAAATGGTTTATAACAGTAGTGACAACTGTTGGGGCACAGGACACACTGCATATACAGTTTTCAAAATGTTTTCAAAGTGTGATATCCTGCTTGGTGTAGATCATGTGGCCCATTCAGTGGGCATTTTTTTTCCTTCACGCCGCTTATCCTGCACACAGCAGGAAATCACTTCCCCCCAAAAAGTTGGATTTACCAGGGTCTATTTTGTCACAGAAAGAAGGAGCGGGAGACGCATATGAGAGGTGGACGGCATCATCAAAAAGACCTGTGAAAAAAAGGGGAGTGGCCAGTAACAAGTGTACGATATCTGATGACTCTTGGTTTGCTTCCATCCAAACAGAGGGCTCCTAGCACTACTATACAAAAGGCGTTGTGCAGCTATTCTGTCTTTTCTTCCTCAACAGATTTTTTTTTTCAGGGAAGAAAAAAAATGGAAGAAGTTGTGTGGAAAAACTTTAGGGCTGCAAATTGAAGACATCATCATTTGGACCCTCTATAAAATTATCTGAATGAGGCAGGGTGAGTGTACAATAAAAGACTTGGCTGGAAAAGGCACTATGTGAGTGAATGCTATCAATCCACCAAAAAAGAGCTAAGGAGGAAGCAAGCCAGATGGGAGAATGCCTACCTTCATAGCAAAGATTGCACAATTTCTCTTGGTTTTCTACCATCAGCATCACCCTGTCATCAGAACCCCTTAAATTAGCAGGTTCAGAGAGGTTGCTATGGTGTCATTGCTTCTAAAGCAACCTTATTAATATTATCCTTTACCATGACCATTCCTCTTTCACGCTGCAATACCATATTATCCAGGGCTTTTAGTCATCCTAGTTTGCACTTGCATGAGCCCTGCATGTGTTGAAATCTTTTCCTTGCTAATCTCATGTTTCTGCTCCTATAATGGAGGTTTTCACTTCTCTGTATGGCCTCAAAAAGCAACCACTCCAGACGACTTCATCCAATACCCTGCTGGATACCATTTCAATTGAAGCTCCAATTATATAACAGTGTACATCAAAATCCCAGTTCCCAGTCAACTTCTTTTAAACAAATTTGAAAACAGTTCTTTTCACTGTTCTAAGCAGGAAGAAATGCCTTAAAATTTACTGCTGTGAAAATAACATCCTGCAGACGTAGCTATGAGAAAGTTGTTGCTTGAGATTTTGACAGAACATTTTAGACAGCAAAAGCAGCAAAAGGTATTGTAGCCAGAGTTGCATCTAGGGCTGGCTCTTGGAGCCAAATCCCATGGCGCTCTGATTTTGTTGTTTAATCAGGTTTGGCAATCTCTTGTTGTTGTTGTTGTTGTTGTTGTTTTAACATATCAGAAATCTAGAAGCAGTTTTAAAGCATGGAATGGCCTTGGAGTGATGGGGGGGGAGAGAGAAGTGTTAATTGGGTGCTTTACAACTGAAGCAGTACAGATAACCATCTAAAGAGCCTCCCTGCACTCCCTGCGCTAGGCAAGGCCATTAGGGGTGCAATTCATGACTGGCGGGGAATGCTGGAAGTTTTGAACTTTTTTCTGACTAAACATGCATAGGATTGTGCCCCTAAGTCTAAAATTACCTAGCTGCACCACTGCTCGTAGCATTTTAAAAACTAATACATTCATTTTCTTCCAGCATCTTTCTCAGTACCTGTCTTTCATCTGATAGAGAAAATCTTCCTCAACCCACGTCCCTGCAGCACCATCAGGAGGCTGGTATCGCAGATCTAGTTCAACATATATCTGTATAGGAAAGGCAAAGCTTAGGAAGGCCACAGCTGCCTTGGGATGATTTTTTTTGGCCTACAGTTATTAAAATATATACATGCATACATACATGTGACTTAAAACAGCAGAGAAGACAATTATCACTTGCAAAAGAAAGCAAAGAGGGAGCAAGTAATAGTGAGTGAAATTAACGGAGGCTCTTTGGGAGTGCATTGCTGGAGCTCTATGCTAGTTGGCTGCATTCTGAGGTGTTCAAGGGCCACACTAAATTAGCTGAGATACAACAGGGATACAAGTAACTCATTACATAGTATATTGTCTCCTGAACAATACCATTTTTGCCTTGAGATGCATGCTCACCTATGGGGGGGAACTTATAGTTTGAAATCTAGAATATCAGGGGAAAGGCTGGGTTCGGATATTTCTTCTGGATCTGGACATTTAGTTTTCTATGTATGGGGAGTTTTTAATGTTGGGCAGAAGGGGGTTCAGGGATGTAATTCCCCATCCACAGCCTGAAGTAGTACAATCTCAAATTATCACGTTCTCCTGTTTGTGTCCACCATCCTATGAAAATATACATTGGGCAGTTAGGTGACGGCTAGAAAAACACAGAGGCCTTCCAGGATTTACCATAATTAATCCCTAATCTTTTCAACCTAACCCAACTCCCAGGACTGTTGTGAATTTAAAATGGGGTGGGGGAGCCAGGTTTGAATTCTGAGCCCTTTGGAGGAACGGTGAGATTAAAACAAGTAATAAATATAATAATGGACTTGTGGTTATTGAAAACCAGGATCTATGCATGCTCTTAATGGAGGATCTTAACTCTGAAAGATCTCCCATAGTTTATGCTGGATTTCTATCCAGGAGAGAAGAAACTTAAATACACATAAATTATACAAGAGAACCAGCTTTATTAAGTTAATTACAGCCTTGACAGGCCTGCCTGCGGTCTCAAGCGCCATCTCTCTGTCTCTAGTGCTTTTCAAGTAACCCAGCCTTATGATGGTAGTTAAATTACTTACTCCAGTGATGCTGTGGTTTTTGTCAACAAGAGACTCTCTGATATTAAGTCGTCCAGATGTTACCAAGTGCTGAAGGCTGATAACTAAGGTACCAAGTAATCTACAAGCAAACAATAAGCAAAGTTGGAATAGAGTAATAGACTATACTTGGAGATACAAGAGCGATGATATGCAAATACCAATGTGTAAGTATGGGCTGTTAATTCTGCACATTTCAAAGACAAAGAAAGCCTATTCTTCTTCGTGTGTAGGCTCACATAGTCTATGGATGCACATATGACTGGTATCCTAGTATCATCAGCCAAGAGATCATGAAAATATCTTTAACAGGTCCAAAGCAACTGAGCCTCCTGCTCCTGTCCCAGTGCTCCTCCAGGCCTTTCACCCACCTCTTCCCATTATACTTGTTTGGAAGTTTAAAAAATGACTGGGACTGAGTGCTTGCTAAGAGCCTTTGGGCCTCAGCATGGAGGGAAAAAGATTAGAGTAACATCTGAGTCCTTCTTCTCCTTTTCTGCATACAATGGGTCCCCTAGGATTGCATCCTTTTTGCCATACACTGGTGGATGGTATATACCAGCCTTCCCCAACATGGAGCCTTCTAGATATTTTGGACTACAAATCCCAGCATTATTAATAGCTTGCCATGCTGCCAGGGGCTGATGGGAATTGAAGTCCAAAACATCCCAAGGGCACCAGTTGGGGAAGGCTGGTATATAAAAAACAGAAGAGTAGTGCATACAACCTTAATGGGATCTATTACTCTTGCAAGATTGGGTTGCCTTGCAATTGCTGGTCCACTCTTGTTTGGTGGTCAATCCAGGGGGTGTTTAGGGTGGATGGCGACTGCCAATTGGTTGCCAGAAGCCAGGAAGAGGGCGGGAGGGTGGCTCCAGTATCTGGATGACTGCCAGAAACCGCGCACTCCATCCTGGCATGGGGATTATACACCACCCCGCAAGAGTGAAATTGCAGGGTTTAGGAGGAATGCAGCATGGACCTGGTGGCGTATAGGCAGTTCCTTGATGTCCCTTAATCTGGCTCTGGTTTAGATAGCTTGCAATACTCTGACATTCAAATGACCAGAATTTAGTTCTGCTGAACTTCAAGTTAAGGGTGTGTATTTAGCTCCATTTGATCGAGAGATGTGCCATCAAGTCGGAAAGAATGCAATTTGCCTGAGGTCAAGTACAGCAATGACTTTCCCAATACAGGTATGTATTGATTTCAGTGCCATACATTGGTGATGATATTAACCAGGCACTACTGTCTCACTAAGCAAATGCCTGCCTAGTGCCTTTCATCACCCCCCTGAAAGAAATATGAACCTACCTGTTACTGAATACCTTGCTGCAGTTGTAAACTTTAACTATCAACATCTCTTCCATAATGAGCTTTCCATAATGTGGCCAGCGAAAGAGCTAAAAAGTGGAAGTGAACAAGAGAATTAATGCCTAAAGCTTCTGAAGAGGCCATTCCCCAGTTCTTCATGTCATACACTGTTAGATGGTACAAAACTGTGGGGGAAAGCTGATGCCATAATACCTCTGTTAGTCAAGGCAGGGGGTAGGCAATGTCATACCCTCCAGATGTTTGGGACTACAATTCTCAGAATCCCTGACCATGGACTGTGATGGCTGGAGCTTCCAGAAGTTGTAGTCCAAAACATCTGGAGGGCACCAGGTTTCTAACCCGGTCTTAAAGTAAATAAAAACCAGAAGGGAAGCACAGATTCCAAAAGGAATGCAAACAACATAAAACAGTTCTCAAAGGTGCTAAGAAGGGGGATCTATTGCAATCCAACGTGTTTTAGTCAGTGAGGCCAGTACATTGCCTCTGATGAAGGATGTCACTTGGGCTGCAATAAATGTTCCTTTTTGGCACTTTTGAGGACTGGTTTCTATTTTTGCATTCCTTTTAGTCCTTATTAGGGTGACCAGATAAAATCCAGGTCAGGGCTCATGTAACTTTAACAGTTGTAGAGAAAAGGGAATTTCAGCCAGTGTCATTTGTATGCAATTAGTTCCTGGTGATATTCCCTCTTCATCACAACAGTTAAAGTTGCAGAGCCCTGCCTTCTTTTGTATATGGTCACTCTAGTATAGTGCCTGCACCTTTAACAGTTGTGATGAAGAGGGAATTTCACCAGGAACTAATTGCATACAAATGACACCTGCTGAAATTCCCTTTTCTCTACAACTGTTAAAGTTATATAAGCCCTGTCCTCCTTTTCAGATGGTCAGCCTAGCTCATGTAACTTTAACAGTTGTAGAGAAAAGGGAATTTCAGCCAGTGTCAGTTGTATGCAATTAGTTCCTGGTAACATTCCCTCTTCATCACAACTGTTAAAGTTGCAGGGGCCCTGCCTTCTTTTGTATATGGTCACTCTAGTATAGTGCCTGCAACTTTAACTGTTGTGATGAAGAGGGAATATCACCAGGAACTAATTGCATACAAATGACTCTGGCTGAAATTCCCTTTTCTCTACAACTGTTGAAGTTACATGAGCCCTGACCTGGATTTTATCTGGTCAGCCCACTTAAGGTGCTACAAGACTCTTTGTTGTTTTCACATATTTTTAGTTACACAACGTTCCAGTGTTCACACACTGAAGAACAGTGAAAGATAATTTCTAATAATTTTATTTTACCCTTTACCAACATAAGAAATGTATGTTGTGGAGGAATTGAGGCCTTGGCCATGCATTGAGGGTGAGAGGGAGAAAGAAAAAAGAAATGGATTTAATTTGTTTTAAAGTTACCTCACAGGCCTAGGACAGGCCTACCTTGCAGGTTTGTAGTGAGGGTGAGAGAGGAAAATATAAATGTATTTAATTTGTTTAAAGGTAGGGTGACCAGATAAAATGTATGTTGTATTTTATTTTATTTTAGAAATTGTACCATTATATGATTTAACAAAAATAGGGCAGAATGAAGTCATATTCATTCTGCCTTCAGCCAGCCTGGGTACGCTGTTTTGCTGTTGTAAACACATAAAGTGTGAAGAAGAGACACTTGTCTCCAAACACTCAGGAATATATGCTCATGAGCCACTATAGAAATCTCACTCCTTGAGCACAACGTGATGATGCTTCCTTACCTCTCCAAAGACTGCTTCCTGGCCACAGTGTATCTTCTTTGTCTTCTGAGTAAAACCTTGGAACAAAATACAGAGTTTCTCTGTCATTCTAGACAGTGTGTGTGCCTCTTCTGTCAGGGAATAGACATCCTCCAAGAATGCAGTACACAAAAAGCAAATCTTTCTGTAGACAGAAATCTAGCTCCAAATAGGTTTTCAGGAAAGAATGTTTTCAGGGGCCTAGTGAATAATGAAACGTTAGGAGAAATTCCTAAAACACCCAGTTTTATCCAATTAAAGCAGAGATGGGCAACAGGCAGCCTACCATAGCCATTTGAGTGCCCCCTAGTCCCCTACAGCACTGCCATTGCCAATGAAATTTCAGCAATTCTGCCAGGAAATAAGGCTCATTATCAGCAGAATCGGATCCCAACAGCTTGCCAAACAGCTCTTTGGCATGCTTTGGGAACTGAGATTCTGTTCAGAATCAGGACATGCACGCTGCGGAAACACCGATTCTGCAGAGAAATTGTTAGAAGATGGGATGGCTCCTTTGCACACCCTGTTTCTCTGCATACTGGGGCTCCCAACAGCCTACTAATCAGCTGTTTGGCAGGCTGTTAAGCCCAATTCTGATTGGGAACAAGGGATGTGCTCTCCGCCCACCTTGTTTCCCTGCAAAATTATTGAGTTTGGTGGCCGTCACTTCCACTGACAAGGGAGAGGTGCAGACCATCCAGGGTGGCCGGTGCCCCCCTCCCAACCTCTGGTCATGGTCCCCCCTGAAGTGGAGTAATATGAGACTGTGACTGATCCTAACATGACTGAAATTGTGACTCTTTCATATTTTTAAGATCATAGAATCATAGAATAATAGAGTTGGAAGGGGCCTATAAGGCCATTGAGTCCAACCCCCTGCTCAGTGGCTCAGCTCCCCTCTAACATAGTACTAACAAGATGTGTACGGATAGTAGAGAGCCAAAGAATTTTGCTAAGTAAGACACCATGTACTGAAACACTTTCCTGATGATGTATTGCCTTGGATCTGAGTAACCTTGTAAAGCTGACCTATATTCCTTGATAAAAGAAACTCCACATCCATGCTACTGTGCAGGGCAAATGTATAAGATTAACCTTTCAATAAAGTCACTTGTGCCCTTTTTTGGTAAGGCAATGCGTTCCAAAAACATATTACACCATAACAGTGTGCAAAAAGCACATCTTCCTGTAGAAAGAAATATAGCTCCAAAGAGGACCTCAGGAAAGAATGTTCTCAGAGGCCTAGTGAACAATGAAACTTTAGCCAGTTGCTATCTAAAAAGTCCCTTAGTGATCAGTTGCCTGAAGGGACACTCACTGGTGGTTCCTCAGACACAGTCTCTTCCCATTGTTGTTATCATTAAATATTACTACTACTACTACTATCAGTATTATGCTCCTCCACCAGGATAGTGTACATGGCCTCTTGCTTTTTATTCTCACACCAACCCTGTGAGGGAGATTGGGTAGGGTGAACAGATAAAATCCATGTCAGGGCTCATGTAACTTTAACAGTTGTAGAGAAAAGGGAATTTCAGCCAGAGTCATTTGTATGCAATTAGTTCCTGGTGAAATTCCCTCTTCATCACAACAGTTAAAGTTGCAGGCACTACACTAGAGTTACCATACACAAAAGAAGGCAGGGGCCCTGCAACAGTAACTGTTGTGATGAAGAGGGAATTTCACCAGGGACTAATTGCATACAAATGACACTGGCTGAAATTCCCTTTTCTCTACAACTGTTAAAGTTACATGAGCCCTGACCTGGATTTTCTCTGGTCACCCTACTTAAGGAGCTTATTCCAGAAGTGAAAGCAAAATTCTAGTCAGCATTTGATGGTTTGAGCTTTTCATTCACTGCAGTACTAGATTCTTGTACACTGATAACTTCCCTGTAGCATAGGGGGAATTATCCCTCAGCGCAAACATTGTGGAGAGGAAGCATCTGCTTAGTGTAAGCTGTTGTATGTCACATATGTTCAAAATTTGGACAACCACAGGAAGGGGTTGGGAGTGTTGGGAGTATCAGGAGGAGAGAGAGACAGGTTGCTTGGTGAGATATATGACATTACTATGGTTTTAGACAAAAAACAATTCACATTCCTGGGTTCTGAGAGAGATTTGACTGGCCCTTGAAAGGGAACGTAGCCTACCGTGGAGATTGTTGTAATTAAGATGCAACCTGATAATTAACCATCTCTTTCTAACAAGGGGATGGGAATAAATCTCTTAGCTATCAAATATTTGATTGCAGCAGAATGCACGAAATGGATGCCAGACTGTTATCAGCCACTGAGTCAACAACTACTGGACTTGAATAAAGACCAAAGAGGAAACAAGCCACTGAGTCAACAACTACTGGACTTGAATAAAGACCAAAAAGGACTAAAGAG
Source organism: Anniella stebbinsi (assembly GCA_029215795.1). Classification (NCBI taxonomy): domain Eukaryota; kingdom Metazoa; phylum Chordata; class Lepidosauria; order Squamata; family Anniellidae; genus Anniella; species Anniella stebbinsi. The sequence continues at coordinate 40,188,657 of JARDYH010000004.1, read as the reverse complement.
CAAGAGAAATTTTGCCTTGAATAGAGAAGTTGAATGATTCTGAGGTGGAAGCATGGGCCAGAACCTGCACTAAATGTCCTGAGACATCCTGGAAGCCTAAGCAAACTTAGTTGAAAGTGGATGCTTTTCCTCCATAGATGTAATCTCATAGGAGAAGTGGGGTGTGTTAAGAATCCTTACATCTCACTGATATAAGTTAAACTGACTTCCATTTAATTATCGAGATGCAGTATTGGTTTCTATAGCTTTCTATAGCTTGCCTACATTCCAGTGCCAAATGCTCTTGACCTCATGGTCTGGTATCTGCTGAGGGCCCACACCTCAGCAGGGTCCCTCTGACAAGAGTCCTATGGAGCTATTCCTCCTTTTCATTACTACAACCTGCTTGTTCACCTGCCTCTTGCTCTGGTGGTGAGAAGAAGGAGCATTAGAAACCACTGCCTTCTTGCTCACTAGCTCCCTGTCTGTCAAGCAAGCAAGTGGTAGCAAAGAGCGTCATTGGATGGGTGGAAAATCACATTTCCTTACCATTGCTTTCCCCCCCACACACACACCACTTCTGTCCCACAATACTTCATCTTTCTTTACATGGGCGTTTTTATCCCGCTGCTTCTCCTGGAATTGGTGTTTTGCTACGGCTGAAAACGTTGGATTTTCTGGGTCATTTTTTGCGCTGGGAAAATGAGCAGAAGGGGTGGGAGACACACGGGAGGCAGATGGTGTTGTCAAAAGGACCCACGAAAAACCATGAGCAGCCAGTAAGGAGTGTGTGATAAAATGCTCATCTCATGATGCTCAAAGAGGAGGAAGAGCAATAACAGCTGGTGACAAGGAAGGTGAGAAGGTAAATTCACTGAGGGAAGATGTCTTGCCCAAGGACCCTCAAAATCCTGGGGCTGCCACTGTGCTGCCTATTCAAGCGATTCACACTCCAACCCTATCTGTGTGTGCTCAGAAGTAAATCTGATTGAGTTCAATTCAACTTACTCCCTGGTGAGTGAGTATCCAGGATGCTTCCAGGTGAGGCTTTTATTGTGCAACCACCCTGCCTTAACACAGAATTTTACAGAGTGAGTGAGCTGGTCCAGACGTCGTTGTCTTTCATTTGTTTTCACACTACTTCCATCTTTTTTCTTACCAGAACAACTCTGTTAGACAGAGTACAGGCAAAATGCTGTTTACTGATAATGCTCAGAGTTCCCCATCTAGAAGCAACCCCCAGATTCTGGATTCTGCCCCCCCTATCTTGTCGCTGGTATTGAATAGCTATAGTTAGAATATAGTTCCCAATAAGATGTAAAATGGAAGATATGCTTCTATTCTACGGGGCTGGGGTGGGGAAAAAAGAGAAGAAAGATTTCTCTTCCTTAAAGAAGGATGACAAATTCCCTATTTAGCTAATCACATCTATGTGAGGGAAATTACATCTGTTTGTATACCATCAGATATGACAAACATACACCTGACTATTTCACTGCATGAATGCTTTCTGGGAAGCCCTGATGGTGGCCAGTTTTCACAGCAGTGAAGTAGACATAAAGCATGTTTGTTGCATGGGATAATGTACATACAGATGCATGCAGTCTCCTGAAAGGAAGTGCTATCTTTGTCATGTATGAAGCAGCTCTCGGTTTCAGAGGTTTCTTCAAGATCCCAGGACAGAATGAGTAGGAAAAGATAACAGAAATAACAGATCTGGTCTTTTCAGGTACAGAAACTGAGAAGGGAAATGAAGGGAAGTGGTAGCCCTAGGCACACATAATCCATGCTATTAACTGATAGGAGATCATCCATTAGAGTGCTGCATTTTCAAGCATCATCTTAACCTAAAGTAAACACAGTCCTAGGCCTCCCCCTCCCCTCTCCCACTTCCCCATACTCCGCACCTCGGAAGCTGACTTGCAGCTGCCTCTCCCCGGTCCCGGGCAGCTGGGTGACCCTCTTGACGCTCACGCTCAGGGCCATGGTGCTGCCAGAACTTGGCTCAGCACAGCACTGACCAGGTGTGATGGCTGCTCTCCAGGCCGGGCCCCACCTGTCTCTTCAGTGAGTCAGGCTGGGGACTCACCAAGCAGGTTTGGCTGCCCAGACACCACCCGCAAGTCACACAATAGCCAATAATAACAAGTCTGTAAGAAGTGGGCAAGCACCAAACACTCTGCATCCTCAACTTACTGAGGAAACAGCAACTTTCACCCTCCTCAAGTAAAATGTGCTCAGTGTCTTTGGAGTCCCATTTCTCTTTTCAATCAACCCCATATTCCCTCTACAAATTCCACACACACACCATGCCAGGTGAGCAGTGTGCTAACAGCAGTATATTCACCACATTTCTAAATTCCTAAACAATCCTAAATACATTTGTTTGGAAGCTGTGTGATTTCTGCTTGAGTACCATAAACAACATTTCTCACAGTCTGCGATATGAGTTTTTCCTGTTTTCCACTTTCTGTTGATAGAATAGGTGTGAGACATGGGATTTGGCTTATGTTTCATTCCAATAATAGAATAGTGGAGTTAAAACAAGGGGCCTATGAGGTCATCGAGTCCAAGAATCCACTTTAAAGCACACGTGACAGATGGCTGTCCAGCTGCATCTTGAATTCCTCTAGTGTGGGAAAGCCCACTACCTCCCTAAGTAACTGGTTCCATTGAGTTACAAGCAAGATTTTGTTTGCTTCCTTTTCTGAGTGACCAGGGGGCTGCCTTCATGGTGCCAAGTTGGCATTGCTCTGCCATCCAACCCTGTGGTATCACTGCTGCAGGGGGGCGGCAAGCAATCTTGATGGAGGGAGGCAGTACAGGCTTTCCAATGGCCATTAAGCTCGCCAGGCCCACCCCTCCCCTTCGCCTGGCTTCTGACCAAGCCAAGGTCGCCTTCCACCTGGGAACACCCCAGCACAGCGCCAGAGTGAGGACAGACAGCAGAAGAGCAGTGTTGACCACACTCCTGCAGAACAAGTTAGGAACTTTTTTCCTGTGCATTTTTGCTTCTTTGCCTTGTGGTGGCTCTGAATCGGCATCTGCATCATAGAACCAATGCAACCCCGATTTAGAGCTACCGTGGGGCAAAGATGATGCTTAGATACGTGGCTGAAAGTGAATTCCAGCCCCCATCACCCATACACACTTTTTAAGACAGATTTATTCTGTCCTGATTCTGACTCAGCCCTTTCTTTCTTTCTTTCTTTCTTTCTTTCTTTCTTATTAGTGCTCTATCTACACTAGGGCCACCTAAGAAACAAGCTGATGATCAGATCTTATGCATTTACTTCAGGGAGGCTGCGTCCAGACAGAGAAGTCCTGGTGCTAATAGTCAGAAAGCATATTTTTTTTCCTTAACAGATCTTCTACAATAAGAAAAAAGATGAAAGAAGCAATAGGAAAACACGGGAGGGCTACAAGTGAAAGAGGACGACAAAGGGACCCCTGGTAAAATGAGGCAGGGCAATGGCACAATAAAAGCCTCATCTGGAAGCAATCTCCCCTGACACATTCTAGTCTGAATCTGTTTGCTGTACAACTGTTTTCTATAATGAACCTGCTGTGTACCTGTGGCTCATTGTGGTGGGGAGTACATGGGTTAATCTGTTATGGGTAAATATGTGAATGGTCATGCCTTGCGGTGAAGGATTGGTCTTGCTGGCCTCCTGGGATGCTTTCAGACAGAGAGATCCTAGAGTTACCAATCAAAGGCATCCCTCCCTTGGCAGCCTGCTTGGTTTCTATGCTGTGCACCAAGGATGGGCAGAGCACTCCATACCTCTTTCACTAGCCCACTCACTCGCTGCATCCAATTCCTGGTCACCTAGTGCTTAGATAGAGAGAGATACATACATACATACATACATACATACATACATACATACATTTTATTACTATCATTGAGCAGCACCTCACATGTTCATGTACTTACACACAACATATATAATACTGAAACTAAAAAAAACAAAAAAAACCTAACATGACTCCAGAGTGTTAGCCCGGAGGAATAGTACTATTTTACTAAAAGATTGCATCAAGCTGTAGCAGCTGCACAACATCTGGCTCCCTTATCTGTAATCTGAGAATCTTGATAAGACCAGAAATATAATATTCATTTGTTTCATCCTAAAATCCTAAATCCTAAAATCATATAATCATGGAGGTAGGAGCATGGAGGTCATCTAGTCCAATCCCTTACTCAGTGCAGGCTCTGCAATGCAGCATGAGCATCCCTGACAGAGGGCCTTCCAGCCTCTGTTTAAAATACCTCCAGGAAAAGAGAACCCAAGGCTGTCTTCTCCACTGATGAACAGCTGAAATCTGCTGGTTCTGCCCTCTGACTATTCATTCCTGATGCAGTGGAGGCTGGTGGCTCTGATTTCAGTGTGGTTGTGAATCAGCTCCAAGTTTCAGGCTGCCTCTACAAGAGGCATTTAAAGCTCTTTCAAGGCGCATTAAAAAATTTACCTCTACAAGAACAGAGCGCAAATCGGGCGTAGAGGTGCGCTATCCCTCCAATTATGCCCATTGTCGAATGCACATTAAACAGCAAGTTTTATTTTGCTCCGGCCGTTAAAGCGCATTTTGACTATGTGAACAAGCGCTTATGCGCATTAACTACTTGTAAAGCGCATTTTGGTCATCCGTTAATGCGCTTCACCGCCTGTCGCCACCTCTCGTGCAGAGGTATTAGGCGTAAATGCGCTTCTGCGATTATGCGCATAATCGCCTAACCGGGTGCAAAAGCGAATCCTTGTAGAGGGGACCTCAGTCAGAGCCAGTCATAACTCTAAAGCAACTATCCAAGGTGCTGAACCCATTTTGGAGATTGGGTTCCAGCAGTGGATAGCTCCTTTAGTGTTCTTTTTGGGGGGGGGGGGGGATTTAATTTTTTTTATTTTCCAGACATAAAAAATATTCAACACATACACCTTATCTACACCCACAAACAACAAAAATCACATAAAACAAACAACATTAAAATCCGAATTTCCTCATTTTCTTAATAATTTGTCAAAATAAGCCAAGATAAGCCAAAATGGTGAGTGAAGTTTCCCCTCTTGTATCTCTTTAACAGATGTTTTTCTTCCAGTTTAGTCGCTGAATCTGCTTGCAAATATGTCCTTCCCTTCTCTTTCTTTTAGAAAATCCACCATTGGTTTCCACTCCTCAATAAACCCAGTTATTGTTTTATCTTTTATTATTGCAGTAAGTTTTGCCATCTCTGCCAGTTCTGTAATTTTCAACAACCATTCCTCCTCTGTTGGTATTTTCTCAGTCTTCCAGTTCTGGGCATAAATTAGGCATAAAGTTCCATAACCTTGTGTCAACTGTTCATCTATTATCCCCAACATAAAATACTCTGGACGCAATTGTATCTTTATCTTCAATACATTTCGAATCACCTTATGCATTTGTATCCAGAAGAATTTTGTAAAATTTTATAAAAATTCTCTTTCAATCTAGCACATAATGTAAATTTCAGACCTCTCAACCACATATTCTCCCATTGGTCCATAGTAATATTATATCCAAAATTCTGAGCCCACTTTATCATACAATATTTTACTTGTTCATCTTCAGTCTCACATTTTAACAAAAGTTTATATATCTTTGAGATAACATGATTATCATTTGTACATAAAGCTTTCTCAAATTCAGATTTTGTACACTCAAAGCCCCATTTTTTTCATCTATCTTAAATTTTTCCATCATTTGTAAATATGAGAACCACTGACAAACAATTCCTTTATTCCGTAGTTCCTCTTTTGATTTCATTTTAATCTCTCCTTCCTTTATTTCTAAAATTTCACTATATGTCAGCCATTTTTTCGTAGTTGTCAAATCTCTTCTAAAAAAAGCCTCTTGTGAGGAAACCCATAGCGGCGTTTTCTGACACTGTCTTGGTTTATATTTATTCCATATTCTCAAAATTGCCCATCTCACATAATGGTTGTTAAAGTCTGCATTCACCTTAACTTTATCATACCACAAATACCCAGTGTTCTGACTGAAACCCAGAGTGGATTCACAGCCCAAATGAAACTGGAGTCACCAGCCTCCACTGTCCTGATGACTTCTTATCCAACTTTCTGTCCCTTGAATTTAAGGGTTCTAGCAACACCACCAAAGAAAGTGATTGTGCTGAACTAGAATTGACCTAGGTAAAAAAAAATCATTACACATACAGCTTCAGTACATGCTCTGTTGAAGTCAGGCAGCTATGATTTATTCCTGGCATGGAATGAATACCTAAGGCAATTTTCTTTCACATTCTTATGTTTACACTTTCTCTGGAAATTTATTAAGAGCAAAGCTCATGGGTGTGAGTATGTGATTTGTAAGAAGGGCGATGCCAGGAGTATGTACTTCGTATATACACTGAGCAGCAAACAAGGAAGTGAACTTGCACCAAGCGCTTACATCTTTTTAACGAGAGACATTTAGTCTAGATTTAGGTAGCTGCTGTTTTCATTTCAGTTGGTGATGTCTGTAATCACAACATGGTGGGATTGAGTCAAAATTATTCTCTAGAAGTAATAATTGCACAAGACGCTCTGACACAATGAAGTTTTTAGCAAAATGTAGTATTCCACTGGGGTGCGTGGGGAAGCATTGAACTCTGTCTTGGAGCAACAGGGCCCATATCCCTCCTCTGTCTGCCATTGACTCCTTGTGTGGCCTTGGGAAAATCACTCTCAGCTGTAATTCCACATCAGTATGTAACACTGTAAGTGTAACTGAAGGGTGGAAAACGTAACCTCGGAGGACAGCACAAGAGGTTTAAAGACGTTCTCAAAGTCAACCGGAAGAAATGTAAAATGAACATTCAGAACTGGAAAGATCTGGGCCACGAGCGCCTCAACTGGAGGTCGGCCATTACCAAAGGTGCTATGGATTTTGAAGAAGAGCAAAGACAGGGTGAAAGGGATAAACGAGCTAAGCGGAAAGCATGTCAACCAAACCCTCAGTGTGACTATCTTCCATCTGGGAACCTGTGTCCTCACTGTGGGAGGCTGCATGGATCCAGGCTCAGCCTCCACCATCATCTGAGGACTCACCATTAAAGTCTCTAACTCTAGAAGACAATCTTACTCAGACATGAGTGATCGCCATCATCAGTCTCCTCCTGCATCCAGAAATGACAATGATTTTTGCCCCGGGACAGGGGGACTGTAAGAAGCTGAGTAGACTGAGAAAAGCAGAAGTGCTGAGGGTATATAAAATTGTTTGATTAGACAAAATACTCTTCTAGTCCAACATTGTGTTATCCACAATGGCCAACGAAATGCCTTGTGGAAGTCTGGAAATAAGACACCAAGGTAACAGCACTCCCCTGCTGTTCACGATGAAGAAACCAGCTCTCAGTGGCATATTGCTTCCAGAACCTGGAGATTGTATTTAACCATCATAATAGCTGTTGACATATCTATCCTTCATGAATTTCTATAATCCAGTTTTCTAGCCACCTAAGCTAATAGCCATCACATTTTTGTGGCACCAAGGTAGTCTGCGAGGACAATTTTTTCACATTGCTCAACATCTTGATTGTTGCAAGTTTTCAATTCCTCTGAGTTCTGAAAACTGAAGGTGACTCCACATTTATCTTTAAGGAAAAGAATGCTACATGGAGAAAGCAGCCAAATATTAGATTTGGACACAGACTGAGGCGCAATAACTTTTCAATGCTGCACCAGCAGACCCCACATGTTCAAGATGAATGGCAATGAGTTTACAAGGCTTTCCACACATACCAAAGACAAGTAAGGCAAACTAACGGGAAATCAAAGCACTTGTAGGCTACAAATATGCCGTGCAACTACATTCCAGCCACTCCCAAAGTTTGGCTAGAGTCATAAGCAAGGAAGAAAGCATGAGTCAGATCAGAAGTGCACAGCACCAGTCAGAATAATATGAATCTTGTGCTACAGACTTTGCCGCTTTTGAGAACAGATCTATGTAAGATCATATTTTGGGGGGGGGCGCTTAGCTTTGCCTTAACTTTAGTTTCACTAGTGGGCAGAGAAGTTCTTGCATTCAGTTCAGCTGAGCATCCATTGTGTACTTTTGGTTTGTAACATTGGTAAAATGGAAGAAGCCAGATCCTTCTCTTCCATTCACCTTCGTGTACTTCCTCCACACGAGACGTTTAATGAGCCTTGAAGGCTCATTATAAATTTTACCTCCACACCAGCGGAGCGCAAAAAGGGCGTACAGGCGCGTTATCTCCCCGATAATGCGCATTTTCGAATGCGCGTTAAATAGCGACTTTTATTTTGCTCCGGCCGTTAAAGCGCATTTTCGTGGTGTGAACAAGCGATTATGCGCGTTAACGTCTTGTAAAGCACTTTTTGGACATCAATTAATGCGCTTTGCCGCCTCTCGCCGCCTCCCGTGCAGAGGGATTAGGAGTAAATGCGCCTCCGCGATAATGCGCATAATCCCCGAACCGGGCGCAAAAGCGCATCCTTGTGGAACTAACAGACAAGTGTTATCTGAGCATGTGTGTGTGCGCGTGTACCACAGTGCAGACTTTCCCACCACCACAGATGTGGCCAGATCGCAGCCCCCATGCTGGTCTGGTCTTGGTGCCACATCCCTGAGATGGGTCTGCCTCTTTGGCCCCATCCCATCATCATGCTGATTGGCTCAGCAGTCCCCTCCTGGGAAGGAGATACTGTTGCTGGGGCTGTGCTGCTATGGCGGGTGTGCAGCTGCTCTTGACCAGCCTTTCTCACTTTGTTGCTGGCCTGCTCACCCCCACAATTCATCGCTCCCCATTAAGGGGGTGAACTCAGCTCATGTTTGAAAACAAATTATTTGCAACAGATTTCACCCCCCAAATCATCTTCAATAGTTATAATTACATATGAAGAGGAGTGTCAGGGCTCCTTATTAACTGGAGTAGCTGCTTGATACTCACTGGGCTGTTTTTCTACACATCACCCTAATTCCAGCAGCCCTTGTTTGGTTCAAAAGAATCAACTTCTGTTTTTCATGATTAGCAATGTCATTTCCCCTATGTGTTGGGATACATATGGGGTTGGGGGGGGGGGGAGAATAGTCTGTTGACATAAACAAATCCTATTTGATTATATCTGTATGCACCGAGATCCCAATGATATAGTGCAGGATACAAATGTTTTAATACATGCATACATACATACATGAAATGCACGAGTTTAAGATCAGACTCAGCATGGATTATCTGATGCCACCTTGGGTAAGAAAAATCATGGGGTTTGGAGGGAAGGTGGCGCCAACTCAGTGCCATGAAGACAGGGCCTTAGCCCCTTGAGTGGAGTCCTCACCCAGAAGAAGGGCTCAGAGAAGAAACAACAAAAAGAGTCAATTTGTTCCGTGGGAAGCTAAATGATAGAGAACTAATTTATGATTTATGGGCTCTTATCACTTGAACTGCAATATTTGAGTTATTAACTGTGGATTGTACTGTGGACTAAAGTTAAGGAATCTACGGATCGGATTACTGAAGCATCCAGAATCTTGAGAAAAACCAAAGATACTTTGGGCCTGGCGTACTGCAAAGCTGCAAGCAAGAAATCCGTATTCTTGAAGGAGCAAGGAAACAGGCGCAGACAAAGGGAACATCAGGGCCTGCTCCAGTTGGACTGCTCCTCTTTTGGGAGATGAGAGTGGGGAGAAGGGCCATCCCACCAGACCTACTGACAAGTCTGTTTAATTCCCCCCCTTCCCTCCCCATCTTTTCCTTGTGTGTCAAGTCTTTTTGAAATTGTAAACATGAGGGCAGGCATTGCTTATGCTTTCAAACAGCTCTGGGAGTCTTTTTTGGCTTAGGAGCGGGATAAAAATACAATAAATGCATACATAATATTTTTATTTTGACTCAGAGGGAATAATTGTGCATTTATTTGTACTGGGAAATTGTGACAAGTTTGCATAATATAATTTTTACCAGACATGTTTGTTCAGTTTTGTCTTTGCAAGTTTTTTTGTGCATAGGACCGACAGAAGTAGAGCGTATACAAACTAAATACAAGCCCAATAACAAACATACATTGTTCTTGGACTATTTTAACAGTTTAAGAACATAAGAAGAGCCATGCTGAATCAGACCAGAGGCCCATCGAGTTCAACATTGTGTTCACCGAGTTGCCAGCCAGATGGCCATGGAAGCCCACAAGTAGGACATGTACATGTTTCCCAGCAAGTGGTACACAGAGGCAAAGGGCCTCTCGTACTGGAAGTATTATATAGCCATCATGACTAGTAGCCACTGATAAGACTTTTCCTCCATTAATTTGTCTAATCTCTTTTTAAAGTCATCCAAATTGGCGGCTGTCGCTATACCTTGTGGTAATGAATTCTATAGTTTATGCGTTGTTTGAAGTCATACTTCTTTTTATCCATCCTGTTTTATCCATCCTGAACCTCCCCCTCCCACCATTCAACTTCATAGGATGATTCCAGTTTCTAGTATTTATGAAATATAGTTCTCCACACCATGCAAAATTTTGTACACCTCGTCATGTCTCCCAGTAATCATCAGTTTTCTAAGCTAAACAGTCCTACCTGTTGTAACCCATTCTTACAGGGGAGTTGACCCAGCCACTTGATCATTTTAGTTGCCCCTTTCCTGCACCTTTTACTAGGGATGTGCACTGGTTCTGATCCGATCCACGATCCGAATCCGATCCAGGGGGAAATCAGATAAATTATCCAATTTCCGATCTCACCACTGGATCGGCCGATCCAATCCAAACCGATCCGAAAAGGTTCCGATCCGGTTCGGATGGATCGGCGGGCGCCTGCTGGCGCCCACCACCGCTTCCATAGGCGGGCGCCAGTGGGCGCCCGCCGATGGAAGTGGACAGCAGGGGGGGGACTTCCCTAGCGGGGCTGTCCGCAGCGCGCTTACCTTCCAGGGACGTCCGCTCCCGTCCGGCGCCGGCTGCTACTGCAAGCGGGCTTCACGGCCTGCTCCAGGGTGGCGCGCCGGGTGATGTTCGCAGTAGCAGCCGGCGCCGGACGGGAGCGGACGTCCCTGTAAGGTAAGCAGTGGCAGGGGGGAGGGGCTTACCCCCCTGGGGCCGTCCGCTTCCATCCGCTGGCGCCCGCGGGTGCCAGCGGATGGAAGTGGACGGCCCCGGGGGGGGAGGGAGCATGGGGGAGGGGGCTTACCTGCTGGGGCCGTCCACAGCGGACGGCCCCGGGGGGGAGGAGTTAGGCCCCCCCTCACCCACCCGCCGCCATTTTTTCCTCATACACTTGCATTGCAATGCAAGTCTATGGGGAAAAAAATGGCGGCCGATCCAAAAATTTCCGATTTTTGGATCGGGATCGGACTCGATCCGGTCCGGGGGGCTCCGATTTTGTCCGATCCAATCCGTGACAAAATTGGAGGTCCCGATCCAGGTCCCGATCCAATCCGGGGGGTCCGTGCACACCGCTACCTTTTACAATTCTACAATATCCTTCTTTAGGTGTGGTGGTCAGAACTGTACACAGTATTCCAAGTGTGGTCACACCACAGATTTGTATAAGAGCAGTATATTGGCAACATTATTTTCATTTCCTTTTCTAATAATATTCAAAATTAAATTTGTAGTTTTTACAGCAGCTGCACACTGGGTCAACCTTTTCATCGAGCTATTCCCCACAACCCCCCGTCATTGCCAGCTCAGGGTTCACCCCCCAAAAAATCCCCAGTAGGCTTATAGCATTTATAAACTGCCTTTTCAATTAAAATTGTTTTATCCATACTTGAGAAGTTTGACTCAAATCAGAGAGACCAAAGATATCTGATGTTTAATAAAGAGATTTATTGCAATTTGTGATATACAACAGAAGAATTCTTACATGAAAAACAGCTTTTCCATTAATCAACCAAATAAAGCAGTGCATTAGAAGATTGATACAACAGTTTCCAAAGCATGCAATGTTTCCAAAATGGCTTGGCTTACTTGGTAAACTCTTTCACACCCACCCCAAAGAACAGGGCTTTCATTTGAAATTGTTCAAGCATATTTCTAAAAACGTGGCCTTTCTGTGGCATTCTCCCCCACGAGAAGGCACTGCCGGTAAAGACACCCGAACTGTGTTAGATAACTACGATTGATAAAACAAACCTCCAGACTGTCACAACTCTGATTGTGGTTGAAAGCCAGAGAAACATGGGGAAGGAGCAGGGAAGGCCATAGCTTGGGGGTGGAGCATCGATTTGGATACAGAAGGGCTGGCATCTCTAGTGAAAAGAGTCAGGTAGCAGATGCTAGTCAAGGCCCCTGCTCAAGACCCCAGAGAACCAATGCAAGTCAGAGTATATGGAGAAATAGTCTGACCTGGTACAAATTCCTATGTTTGTGTGGAAAGGCTTGTGTATGCTTCAGCAAGGCTCAACTTATTGATCTGAATACCTCGGAGCAGTATATAAATATTGTAAATAAACAAACACACACCAGCACCCATCATGTCATATTACAAAACTGTCTTAAAACTCCCTTTGTTTTTAAAAAGTGTTTTACAGTGAAGTGTGTAGAGCTGATCTTAAAACATACAACACACACACACACACCTCAAGTCCTACTAGGTGCATGGAGAGCTAGTTGTGCAGTTATCTGTACTGTGGGCCTATGTTAGTATGGACCAGTGATTCCCAAACTATACAACAGGGCACAGTAGTATCCTGTAAGATGACATAGCCCATACCATAGCTATCCCAGAAGCATCACTGTTGCTCAGAAAGTGTTGGGCAAAAAAGAAGGCAGGATGCCGGGAGGCAATATTAACTGGTTGTCCTATTTTTCAGGAACTGATTGAGAAAAAATATATTTTTGAATTCTGAGTGATACAGGCCTCAAAACCAGGGGTGGGGGGTGGCGGGGAAATGTTGTGCCCTATATACCAAAAGTTTGGTAAACACTGATATGGGTGAAGAACATCAGCAGAAAAATCAGGACAACTATCCAGGAATGGCAGCTTACACAACGAAAGACAACACACTTTTACTCGACCAAGTGTGGACCTGTGCTTGATATCAGCAAGTTCCCGTTCAGCCATGAAATCATTAGTTAGCTTTAGGAAAGTTATTATCTGAAAAATATGAATGATCCACTGCACAGGGTTATTTATATGCATTATATGATCATCCTGAGTGGTTAATACATGCTAGAAGAGAAAGCAGCAAGCAGTTTCTATTAGATTGTCCTATACCTTTTATACTACTGGTGAAAAAAAATCACATTAAAGATAAATTCTTTCTGCATGTAAGTGCCATTTTCTTTTTTAAAAAGACTCTATGGGACTGCAATTGGGTATAATTTGTTCTTGCAGCAAAATGTGTTATCAGCATACTGGAGTGGTAGCAGGGATTGAACTACTTTAGACTGTGAGTGGGTATATGTTTTGGACGCTTCCCCAGATTTTAAAATCCCTGCTAGAAAGTTCTCCTTTCAAGCAAAAAATGAAGGGAGAACAAAAGGTTTTTTAAAAAAATGCAAGGCAGCATTAAAATTGCCGTATACTCCCCACCTGCTGAACTGCTATCACATATCTGAAGTGCTCTGGTCCATTCTACCACCTTAGAAATCTACCACTTCATTCTGGAACATTTTTAGAGCAGGCGTTAGAAATTACTTGAATGGGAATAAACCGAAAGTATACTGGAAGCAATTTTCCTTTTTTTAAAGGTTTTCCAAACAAAGGCCTTAGGATGATTCACTGCACATTTTAATACTGGAAAGCTAAGTCCAGATAGAATGTGAAATGATAAGTAACAGCACCATAATTTAAACATCTATAATACCCAATCTGATATATTCAATTGCTGAATGAGAAAACAGCTCTATATGGGATTAAATTGCACTTTGAAAAGAGAAGGATCTTTGGCCCAGGTTTAACCCAAATGAGTATTTGATATCATTAAATATTAAAGTTCTCTATATATTGTTTCCTTTAAACCCAATAAAGATTTTATACTACGTTTATACTATATTTTAAAGTGCTTTTATACCCAAAAATAGTAGAAAGCATGGAATGAATTTTCAAAAAATATAGCTAGAACTGTACAGTATAAAGCAGGCACTTGTTACAACTCTAATCACATGATGGCAGAAACTGCAATAAAGGACTTTCTGGATAGGTTGTGCAGCAATTGATTAAGATGACATTCAGTTTTTTTCCCGTTATTTCCAGCTGCTAAATTAGAGGGAGAAACACACAATGATCTTCATTGTGTATCAGTGCACTACCCATAGCTTGAAACTTACTGACCAATGTCTTTTGAATGTAAACAGCACCACTGAAGAAATGTTTTTATTTATTTGCATTCAGTTTTCAAAACTGAAGATTATGCTTTTTTTGTAAAGAAAATGTTTTAAAATCCTTGGCGTGCCATGAAGGCATGGTATAAGTTAAGGCAATAAAAGGCTTTGGTGCACATCAATGCAGAAAGGTTACTCCTGCTAATAAACCTCCAGCAATACATTGTAATATACTATAGATATCTTAAAGAAGTAATTCAATAGAAAATGTTTACAGCAGCTAGATTTCCAATACATTCCAAACTGGGTAAAGAGTCACTCACAAGACAGTTATTTTTAGTGAATTGCAAGAATATCTGGCCATTACTTTTCTTACAATCTATAGTGGTACAAATAACTGACATATCTCCTAAATTATGAGAACATGATCAGGTGTGGTATTAGCTTGCACACACAAAATTCTTGTGCTAAGAATAATGTAATATCAACATTGTTTTAAATACACTTGAATAACTGATTCTGATGATCATTTTCTTTAAAACTTGCAGAGAATGGCTGAGTTGAACAAAAGGTTAATAAGGGAGGTCATGAACCAGTAAGATCGCAGGGGCAGGCACTAATGATTTGGTGATATAACAAGCAAGTCCCAACAGTTTCTTATAGTCATAGCCAGAATTTTAAAAAATGAAATCCAAGATTCACTGCAAAATTCTATGCTTCACAGAATGTACACAGAATGAAAACAGATATGGCCATAATCACTGATTTGAGATATCCACTAGTTTCCCAGTAAGACCCACCAATAGCACTAATATTCTTATATATTGTCTGCAAACTTTATATGCCCAATATATGGAGAAAGTACAGAAACATTATTTTGAATGCAGGGTAATACATGCCAGAAGGAAAGGGTCAATTCATTAGACAGCTGTATATGCAGTATGCCTCATTTCCTTATACATGAAACTGAAAAGGTATAATTTGCTTTATGCCTGCTTTTCTGTAGGTAATTTCACAGGAGCCAGGCCAGTCTTCTTGAAGTAGGACACCAATTGCTTAGGAACTTCAGCCAACACTGTCTGGGAAAGCGCCTCACGAGGAGCCTATGAGGGAGAAAAAGCAAGTCCAAAGAAATAAATGCACACACAACACACACTCGAATGTGGCTGCATCTTATGCGCTACAATACAAAGAGGAACTGAAAACAAATAAGCCCTATTGGACCGGGCAACTGGATTTACAGTGGAACATATCTCACATTTTAATTTAAAATGTGGTATAATAAACAAGGAGAAAAAAGGTTGCTGCTTTAACTTGTGCTTTGGCCCCAAGCACAAGTTAAATAAATATGAATGAAACATATAAAAATAGAAGTTGCTACATTCTACAATACTAGGGCCTGGTGATGTTACAGTACTAATTCTGTAATCATTAGTGAGTGCTATGGTTTATAACACTGATGGGGAAGCTGTGGTCCCTCCAGATGTTGTTGGACTTTCATCAACCCTAGCCAACAAGGCAAATGTTGTCAGTAACATCTGGAAGGCCACAGTTTCCCCACACCTGGTCTATCATCTTTGATAACTGCTAGATTAACATCCTAACAGCAGCAGAGAGGGACAGAATCCCAGTGAAAAACAAAAATAGATCTGGAGAGTCCAAACCCTGGCATCCAAACATCTCTGATCAACCCACTTTCCTAAAGATGGAATTGCAAGTTAGGACCTATAGGGTAGATTCCCCCCGCCCCCTCTAAAAGAAGACTTGAACCATGCTCCCTTGTTTTCTGAATCCTCCACAGTATCCAGAGCATATTCTCTTCTCTACTGACAAACAATTGCCATTTGGAAATAGAATTCTTTAACTTACATTTTGAAACTGTCTGAAAGGCACAAACTGAACAATATCTCGTGCAGCTGGCTCCCCACTCAAGGACTTTAGGACACCATCATCTCCATCCAGGAATTCCATGGCTTTGAACTCAGCACTGCCAACTCCAATGATAATTATAGACATGGGCAGCTTGGAGGCACTGACAATGGCTTGCCTGGTTTGGTCCAAATCAGTGATCTCCCCATCTGTAATGATCAGCAAGACGTAGTATTGCTGCAAGAAATTAGGTCAGTCAATAGGGGTTTCACGTCAACTCTTTGGCAAAGATAACCTTAACAAGCCTCCAGTACTGAAGAGTTAATTAAGGGAAGGAGCTGAGGATAATAAGATTGAGAGCCTGCTTTTATTTTTTCTATTTGTGCATAGTCAAGTTTAAAGTTAAAGTAAAAATACAGACCTGTATTCTGTGTCTTGCAACATCATAAAACATGAACAGTAAAAAAAATGGGACTGAAAATGGTTGAGAACAGTAGAGTTACCTTAACTGCTCAATTCTCAAGCAATTTATTTCATCTTAAGTTTGCTAAATTTATTGCTCTAATTCTATTCAATGAAATTAAAGAACACAGAATTCAGGGAAAGGAGCCTGCTCCCAAATCCAGTTGGCATTTGAAGTTTCTTGGTAGACTAACTTCACAACAGACAAGAAATGAATACCCCACATAGTCTGAAAGACTAAGGAGATGCTTGTTGCGAGATCTTTTCAACGCATCTTCACTATATAACATTTAAAATAAAGGATTTTATCAAGCAGACTTACAGAAGCAGTCCCTTGCTGTGCTGAGTGAGCAGCAAACTTAGCAACATGATTTATAATTGGGGAGAAGTTTGTTGGACCATACAGACGAATCTGAGGCAACGCCTGGCGATAGGCATCCACAATTCCTTGGATTCCTGAAACATGTGATCAGCAAGAATTACTGCAAAGGTCTTTAGTTAATAGTTTATGCATGCTGTTTAGAAGTTGTATCCCTATAAAAGGATTAAGAAATAAGATCCACCAAGAAATAGGGATGGCAATCTAGCTATGTGTATGTGAAACCAAAGTTTAGCTGAAATGCCCCCACTCCCAGTATACCATTCCATTTACAGGGCAGGAAGATTTTGAGTGATTTTGGGGTGGTGGCGGCAACCCCCCCCCCAAAAAAAAACCAGTCCTGCAAGACACGGTGCTATTCTAGCAAACATCTGGGGAAGATGTGGTGGTTGTCAGCTGCCAAGAGGAGTGCAATTGGAAAGAGGGTGAGCCCAGGGCAACAGTCTTGGGATACATGTCTGCAACCCCCACAAATAATTGCACTGAAAGTCACTATAGAAAACGTTCAGCCCAGCAAAATCTGGAACTTGTATAGTATTTGTTACTATTACTTTTTTTTAAAACAGACTTATGGCATTGATGGGAGGTAAACAAAAGGCAGTATCCAATAGTGTCACTGCCCCTCTGCTCAGTCCCAGAAATGAGAGGAAACACTTATTTCTGGAACAGTGGGGCTCCCTCCTGCAAGCTCAACTGACCTGCCGTGCTCCAGAAACAGGTGTTTTTGCTCATTTCTGATTGCTTCAGGAATCGCTAACTTCCTGTTGCGCTAGCAGTACATCTGGCTACTGCGTGGGTAGCACTGACAAACTGGAAGGATGCATTGTCAAGCATTCTCCATGCCCTTTACTCAGTGTCCCAAAGTAACCATCAGGAATTCACACTTGCACTTCAAAAGCCGCTACTCACAAACGATACCTACGATTATTTTTCAAAAGCTCTATGCCGTTATAACTCCAATACTGCTCAAAGCCAAAATTTAAGTATATTACCCTAGCTAATATATTTAAATTCTCCACCCTTCCGCAGCCCTTGCTGAATGATTCCACTGTTATGGAAACCCAAACCTTATTGACTAGATACAATTAAGTCAATATTATATGTATAGGTTTTTAATAAACAATATGTATTTCTAAACTGCAGGATTCCTATATACATCCCAAGCAATACTAATTCTCATGGACTTCATCCTTGCAGAACCTCTAAGACAGCACTGCTGCTCCTGTTGTGATTTTTAATGGAAAATATTCTGCCTCCTTTTTTTTTTCCTTAAAAAAATCCTATTACTGTATCATGAAGATAAATGCTTACCTTGACAATAGGGATTTGTAGGGTTAAAGTTCAATGCAAATTCATGTGATACCTGAGAAGATGAGACATATTAAGCCATGTAGTCAAGAGTAGCCAAATATTCATAACAAAACTTGTTCTAAAAAACTCACCTGCAAATCTGGAGGAACTTGAGCTCCAAATCCAAAGGCAGGAAAAAGTTTATCACTGAAAGATGAGAGGAAAAAACCCCAGTTATGTTATCTTCATTTTGTTTTCCACAAAAGGCTAAAGAAAGTGAATCACATCTATCACTGTTACAAAGTGACAGAAGCTGTGTGTTGTCATAGGAACTAGACTTTTTCTCTAAAGTGGAACAAGCAGTAAGGTCCAGGGAGACAAGTCCTGGGAGCTAGTATTGCAATGTCATTCAGGAAGTTAAGAAAGAAGTTTAGTAGTTTGGGAAGAAATTGTATTTCTAATATTCACTGTCACCCCACAGGATGTAGCGACAGTTCTTGTTTAAATATGGTTAACTTCAGCCTCTGCGCTGAGGTAGATACTGAGACTTGCTAGCTTTATTTAATGCTTACCCTCATAAAGAACCAATAAAAATTCCAATACCAAAGAGAACAATGTATTGCTTTTGCCACTGATATACCCTTCCTAGCAACAACTTATTCAGGCCTGATATGTATCATCAGTTAAGATGGACAGGACTGAAGTTACTTAGCAGAAGGGTTGAATCCATTTGTGTCATTCCACTAGCAGAAGAATTTCCATCAGTAGGACAGGGAAGGGAATGTGATTCCCCTTCTCCCCCACAGCTACCCGTGCACCCTCAAAACCTACCCTGGAGGGTTGGGAAATCCCCTGGAGAATACTTTGAGTAGTCAGAGGGTTGCGGGGGGAGGACAGAGGGAGAAGGTCCTGGCACACTAGCAGACGTCTCCTAGCACAACCCTGGATTTAACCCTAAGATTTCACATCTTACTAAAGTGTCTGGCTAGCTAAAGATGGTTTCACGTACGTGTCATAATCCTGGACCACATTCCCCACACTCCAGATGGCAGTGAGATATTCATTTACCCCATTTGGACTTATATAGTGAAGAGAATCTGGAGACTTCGGATCTCCATTGGAACCAGTGAAATCTATTCCCACCTGACAAGAAAATAAAGAATACCAGTAAGTACAGAAAATGTCTCTTTCCAGAAAGAGTTGACCAAAGGCAGTTCAACACTCATGCAAGTTGGCTTCAAGCATGCCCAGCATCAGTGCAGGATGCTGCTAAAATAACCACTCAAGGGGAAATCACGACAAGCATTGGCAGCATCACACCTGGTCAAAAATCAGATTCCTGCATTGTAAGAACAAAATGTGACAAGAGAGAAGACACTGTAATATATTAAGATCTGTACACTGCATTATATTTGACTAGAAAGATCAGTCGTTTCATTTTAGCCAATCTACAAGCATGAGTCTTAGATATTGCCACTTCTAGTAAATAGATTTTGTCCAAATTAAGTGGCAAAGGCTTTTTCACAGGAATCTATAAATGCTTGCGTCTGTGTTTAATTTAGAAATAAAAGGTACATTAATAGATGACCAACTCACAGTGAAGTTAATTTGGCAGCCTCCCATGATGTAATCCAGGAAAGAATATTCTGTTTCAATCTGAAAAAAGCAAAACCATTACAACTTCTATCCTATAATGACAGAAAAGCCAACCATCTTGAATAAAATACTTCTTACCTTGCAGGATTTTACTCTAACAATGCCAGAGTTTTTGTAGCTCTTCTTCTTTCTCCTCTTTTCAGGGTGAATACACTCAAATTCCACCTATAGGAAAGTAATACAAACAGCAGAAAGGTTGCCTTGTCAATGAAATTAGAGTTCAAACTTCAAAATTTAGACGGAGTACTGCTTTTGTTAAGCTCCAACTTGGGAAAAAATAAAGCTAATCTGTTCTTATGTGCATAAGAAGAACCATTGTAATACTTCTACCATCTACAGATGGCACATAATAACATACTAGAATATGCAATAGAAAACAGATATATTTATGCAATAGGTACAGGTACTAATATAGACATTCATGGATGCTGGGACATTATGTGAAAAATACTGCCAAGTGTCTTATGGTAAACTTAGAAATGACTAGAAATTAATTATCTTTGGATTCTAAGATAATTTTGCTGAGATACTTGGAAGAACATAGTCGACTCATGAAGATAGCTATGCAATAGCTGCACATGAGCAGCCATTGAGACGCAATTAACTAAAGTTTGGACATCTCCAAAAAGATGGTAAATATTGTAGATTGGCTGTACATATAAGATATTGCCTCAGGGAAACCAAGGGCATTACTTGCAACAGTAGTGATTATTGTTAAATGGCCTCATTTCTCACACTACTGAATAAAAGATGCAACAAATCTGTCTTTTTTATTATGAAATAAAGGCTTAAAAATAGAAGAAACCTCTATTATTGAGTTCAGTTGCTAATAGAGATTAATGTGTATACTCATCTAGCTGAGTATACACTAGAGTATACATCTAGTGTATACTCATCACTATTCAAAACTTATGATGAAACTACCTGCATGCCCAGGTAGTTTGAGGAAACTGAATAGACCTGTGGTCTGCAAATGTACAAAATCAGATGGAGAATGCAACATGGTTTTACAATGCTCTTTGGCAAAGAAGAAGGTATCTGTAGCTCTTCATTGAACAAGGAATTTCAAATGTCTTAGGTAATATAGGTGTTGTTGTTCCAAAGCGCATATATATATATATATATATATATAGGAAAATTCTTATTATAACAAAATGGCATTAATCAAATTTCAATACAAAAAGTGGTGAATACTTGGAAAGAGGACAGTTTGAAAAGGGATAATACTGATGAAGAATTAAGAATGGACTCACACTTGGCATAGCAGAAGGAAGTGATGGTGCTAAAATTCAGTAAACAATTCCTCTTTGGAGAGTAAAATCTACCTGAACAGGTTATTTGACAAACACACTACCCTTCCACTTCTCAAAAATTCAGACACCACTCAGCAGAAAAACTGTATCTCAACCACAGTTAATTTGGTTCTATGATGGTCAGGGTCAACCCAGCCATGCAGCTCATAAAGTTCTTGTTTTGTCTTCTGAAGTCTACCAGACTAGGGTGTTTAGGAAGCAGGATGGCACCCATTTGGCAGATTACAACAGAAAGGGAAGTATAGCTGCTAGTACATATAACAGGAATTAGGACACGTCTTTAGAAGGAGCAGCTATATTCAAGAATCTAGGGAGCTCTAAAACACAACAGAGCTCTGTTTGTTTACTTCATTCATACATCAATAGTATTGTTAAGGGCAAGTAACAATAACAGTATTGTTAAGGGCAAGCCAGCATAACTATATTATTTCTAAGATACTTCTTTGCAAATGAGCCACGGGTTCATTTAATTAATAAAAGAATGTAAAAGTAAAAGCTCACCGGAGAGCTGCCACCTGCCTTCTGTAGCTGGGAGAGGTTAGTTTCAAAACTGCCTATCAAATCATGTGACCCATCACTATCATAATCATAACAGTGCACCTGAAAGGAAAGAAACAGTAGGCAATGGACAGGAGGAACTTTTAAGTAGAGAATTACTGCTGCTCACCACTTGGTCTCTCGCTTCCAGCAGCTTTGAAGTGATGCATGTGAATTCCCCTATCAAATCTGAACTGGTGTTGTCATCCATATCACTAACTGAAACCTGATAGTAAGAGAGACACCCAAAAATGAGTCCTTGAGGTGAGCCATATGTACTCACCTGTTTAGTATGCAATGGAAATGCAATCCAAATGCAAAGCAGATAAAAAACAAATTGAGTCATCCAAGGCTAACATAAATAATAATCAGTTACAGAAGCCAAGCAATTAACTGAAAATAGGAAGCAGAAATTAAAACTGTGCATGTGCCTCCATAACAAGAAATAATAGCAAGTAAATAAAGCACAAAAAGAAGTAACCCACAGCAAAAAGAAGTCTGAACACAAATGTGTCAAGACTAAATGGTATAATCCAAAGTTCCCATTTTAAGAACTTTGCATGAATACACCCTAACAAAATTCAGTCATGCAAAAAACCTGCAAAAACAAAATCAAATATGACCTGAATGCCCATGCGAAGTCATTTAATTTGACTGCAACGTATGAAATAAAAAAAGAACACAGGACTCAAATGAAATTTCTATGTATTTGGAGCTTATAAGCAATTTGAATTATATTTAAGGAAAATGTGACTTTCACCTTCCCTTTGCACATGTTTTCCTGCAATACGCTGAAAATATACAGCAGGGATGGGCAACTTTGGGAAGTCATTTTTGCAACCCCAGACCCCATCCACCCACAGGCCACAGTCTGCTGAGAGAGCTAAAAATGGGTTTTTTTTAAGTAATCGTTACAGAAAAAAAGGCATCCATAGAACCACAGAGCATCAAAATGGTCAGATTTACCTTGCTTGGTAAATTCAGCACCTTCATCCGCAATACTTTTTCTTGGATTCACATTTCACTGATTTGTTTGGAACCAAAAGTGTGCTTTGAAGTACAACCTCTTCAGTGAAAAACACCACAAGCCAGCAGTGCAAGGCTAAGACACCATGAATTATTACTGAAAAGTGGTATGTTTCAAGACAGTGAGAAGGACAGAAAATTCCACAGCTTCCTCACTAGATACAAGAGATGAAGAACGATCACGACTACTTCTTGAAAAATCAAGGCACAGCACCAGATGCAAGAGAGATCTTGCTAAGATGGTAACCTGACTGATCAAGGGAGGAGATGTACACCCTCAATTACAGGTACTCCTTTCTCCCCTCTCCTCTTGACACATCACACCACTCATCATCGTTCCTGACTTATCTAGATTAAGTTGATTCGCTAGCCTTTATCCAGTGCAATAAAACAGACTGCTGTACCTGGATCTCCAGAAACAAAAATTAGCTGGGAACCCCATAATGATGAGAGATTCCAAACCCCTGGATGATCTTACCCAGCATACTCATGATATTTTGAATAAAAGGAAAACACAGAATGTATCCCTGCAGGACCTACAGAACAGGATACAAAAGAACTTATTCATCCCTAATGGGCAGACAGGTAAGAGCAGAGCTACCTTATAGCAGTCCATTTACACATGCCAGGTCCCAGAGTTGTGCTATTAAAAGTAGGGGTGTGCACGGACCCCCCGGATCGGATCGGGACCCGGATCGGGACCTCCAATTTTGTCCCGGACCGGTTCGGACAAAATCGGAGGCCCCCCGGACCGGATCGAGTCCGATCCCGACCCAAAAATCGTAAATTTTTGGATCGGCCGCCATTTTTTTCCCCATAGACTTGCATTGCAATGCAAGTCTATGAGGAAAAAATGGCGGTGGGTGGCTGAGGGGGGGCCTAACTCCCTCCCCCCCCCGGGGCCGTCTGCTGTGGACGGCCCCGGCAGGTAAGCCCCCTCCCCCGCGCTCCCTACCCCCCCTGGGGCCGCCCGCTTCCATCCGCTGGCGCCCGCGGGCGCCAGCGGATAGAAGCGGACGGCTCCGGGGGGGGGTAAGCCCCCTTCCCCGCCACTGCTTACCTTCTCGGCCCGTCCGCTCCCGTCGGCTACTACCAGCGGGCTCCGCGGCCTACTCTCGAGTAGCGCGCCGGGTGATGACATCACCCGGCGCGCCACCCTGGAGTAGGCCGCGGAGCCTGCTGGTAGTAGTAGGCGCCGGCGCCGGGACGGGAGCCGCCGGGACGGGAAGGTAAGGGCCCCCCTCCCCCCTCCGCGCGCCCCCTCCTCCCCTCCACGCACCCCCTGCTTACCTTCCCGTCCCGGCGGCTCCCGTCCGGCACCGGCGCCTACTACTACCAGCAGGCTCCGCGGCCTGCTCTAGAGTAGCGCGCCGGGTGATAACATCACCCGGCGCGCCACCCTAGAGCAGGCCGCGGAGCCTGCTGGTAGTAGTAGGCACCGGGACGGGAGCCGCCGGGACGGGAAGGTAAGGGCCCCCCTCCCCCCTCCGCGCGCCCCCTCCTCCCCTCCACCCACCCCCTGCTTACCTTCCCGTCCCGGCGGCTCCCATCCGGCGCCGGCGCCTACTACTACCAGCAGGCTCCGCGGCCTGCTCTAGAGTAGCGCGCCGGGTGATGACATCACCCGGCGCGCCACCCTAGAGCAGGCCGCGGAGCCTGCTGGTAGTAGTAGGCGCCGGCGCCGGGACGGGAGCCGCCGGGACGGGAAGGTAAGGGCCCCCCTCCCCCCTCCGCGCGCCCCCTCCTCCCCTCCACGCACCCCCTGCTTACCTTCCCGGCCCGGCGGCTCCCGTCCGGCGCCGGCGCCTACTACTACCAGCAGGCTCCGCGGCCTGCTCTAGAGTAGCGCGCCGGGTGATGACATCACCCGGCGCGCCACCCTAGAGCAGGCCGCGGAGCCTGCTGGTAGTAGTAGGCGCCGGCGCCGGGACGGGAGCTGCCGGGACGGGAAGGTAAGGGCCCCCCTCCCCCCTCCGCGCGCCCCCTCCTCCCCTCCACGCACCCCCTTCTTACCTTCCCGGCCCGGCGGCTCCCGTCCGGCGCCGGCGCCTACTACTACCAGCAGGCTCCGCGGCCTGCTCTAGAGTAGCGCGCCGGGTGATGACATCACCCGGCGCGCCACCCTAGAGCAGGCCGCGGAGCCCGCTGGTAGTAGCTGCTAGTGCCGGACGGGAGCGGACGGGCCGAGAAGGTAAGCGCCCCCCTCCTCCCCCCCCTGCTGTCCAGTTTCATCGGCGGGCGCCCGCTGGCGCCCGCCAATGGAAGTGGCGGTGGGCGCCAGTGGGCGCCCGCCGATCCGCCGAACCGGTTCGGAGCCTTTTCGGACCGGTTCGGATTGGATCGGCCGATCCAGCTGCGGGATCGGAAATCGGATAATTTATCCGATTTCCCACTGGACCGGACTCGGATCGTGGATCGGGTCCGATCCAGTGCACATCCCTAATTAAAAGCTCATAATTCACCGTATGAGTTTACAAGCACAAGGACAAATTTTCTTCCATTAGCCTCTAAACTGATAGTAACAATGCACTCTCAGTTCTAAGCCAGGATAAGACTGAGGTTAAAAAAGCTTATCATCCAGTTGTGAGGCAACCACCAAATCACCAAAATGGACAATTTGAGAATGAGCAACAGTTGAGAGGATCCTTGATGTTTAAGAAAGATCTTTTTCCTGATGGTGACTAAGAGCGTCATCACACGGAGGAAAATCGCGTTTCCTTACCGTCACTCCTCCGCCCATGCGTTTGTCCCTCATTACTTCCACCTTTGAAAGAGGAAGTAAACATGCGTGTGGCCCATTCAGTGGGCTGTTTTGATCGTGCTGCTTTTCTTGCACACAGCAAGAGATAGCGGCAACTTCCATCTTTAAAAGTAAGTCAGACTTACTGAAGTTTTTTTTTTTATTGCGCGAAGAAGGCTAGAAGGGGCAGGAGGCGCTCGGGAGGCAGACGTTGTCATGAGAGGGACCGTGTGTGCCCAGTAACAAGCATGCAATAAAACGCTTGTTTGATGGAGCTCTAACTCACTAAGGCTGCCTTATGTGGGCATAATAACCCCCTTCAAATGTATGACTCGTTGGCTGAATTCGGACAACTCGATAGTCAATGGTGGGTAATAAACAATTTTACAGTTGTTCATCTAGGGGGTACTCTCCACACAACATGGTAATAAATAATCAACTGTGGTGTGGATTAGGATCAACGCTGAATTGACTATGGCAGCATTCGGATGACACAATAGTCAATACAACTGACGATTGTTTCCCCACCCCCAGTTGCTTATTGTGTCGTCCGAATTCAGCCAACTTCTCCCAAGTAGCCTTAACTCATTATGTGAACCAGCAGCTCTTCTAGTGCCTTTTAACATCATGGCCTAGAGAAAGACAGACAGTGTCCTATTGGAATGAGGGACTGTTGACAAAACTCAAAAGGCAAGAGGTTTTGAATTCTACATGTTGGTCTGTGTGTAGCCAAAGTTTACCTGCAGGTTTCTAGTTAGTCAATTTCTTAGTTACTCTAATCTTATCTTCTCAAGCCTGCTCTCTTCCTGCATCAAGCAGGGGGTTGGACTCAATGGCCTTATAGGCCCCTCCAACTCTAGCATTCTATGATTCTGAATTTTCCTTCATTTTTTTTCTCCAATAGTTTACATCAGAAGAAATGTTCCTATTTTAAGTACTGCAATATATGTTATCTAAAAGCCACCATTATTCCACTGATTCAGTGCTGTACTTGTACACCAACTACTAGTAAATGTTTTTCATTTAACTAAAGATTCAATTCCCACCGTATACCTTCTTTATATACATAAAGAAGAAAGCCCAGGTTGTGAAAGCAGGTTGATTAGTATATAAACTGAAGTATCAATTTTACAGAACAGTGTATAGTCCATTAGATGAATTCACTTGTGAGTATCAGCAAAGTAAGTGCATTAGGCAACTGGATGAGATACTCTGAAGCATGAAGATACTAGTTTCATGAATTAATCCAAAGGGCATTTCTGGTACACTCAGGTCATATTTTCAAGTTTTCCCCAGAACCAAAAATACTACAAACTTACTTTGGAAAATGCAAGCTGATATTTTATGTCTTCACAATCTTGGTCTTGAAGAAAAATACACTTCTTAAGCGTGTAGATTAAAATGCAAAAGCTAGTAGATACTGCTTATTATTTTAGACACTATTCCTATTCACAATAGATGTATTGCAATCTGCAAAACTACAATCTACACTGAAATCGAGCTCCATTTGAAAATGTTCCCAGGTGTCCAAAGCACAGAAAATGAAGGAGACAGAGGGTTGGGTCCAGATTTAGTCATGCTTAGAGTAGAACCATTAAAATCAATGGATCTTAAATTAGTCATAACTAACTCAAGTCTCATAGATTCCAATGGGCCAACTCTGACTAAATCTGTTTCCAATCCAGAGAATGTTTTATATTCCTAGTACTGTCTGTATATTTTTGAGAGGGGGGAGAAAATAGGTAAGTGGGAGGGGGGCAGAGGGAATAAACACACAGAAAATATTTTGGTGCAAAAACTAATGGCAAGTAAATTAAAGACTCATAAATTCACACATGGCTTGTTATGAGTTCTGATTTTATTTAAAAATCAGACTTCACACTGCAACAGAAGAGGCTGCAAATTTAAGTAAATTAATTCTCTCATCTCTCTTAAAAGCACTAAAAAAAACTGTCATTACCTTAATTGGTTTGTTGAAATCACCACCACAGAATGTTTGTAGAGGAACACTGAATTTTCTCCAGCAAGGATTTAAATTGTTTTTAATTACCTACCCAAAAAAAGCAATCACAATCAATGTATATTGAAAAAGGCACAACATTCCTTTCTCCTCATCCCTAAAGTTCGACACAGGTCCTTTCGGTTAGTATTTTATGGCAATGGCACTTTCTTAGTTCACACACACACACACACACACACACACACACACAGAATATTTCCCACACACCCTTGTATTTTTAGCAGATGTCTAGTTTTATATCTCAATATGTTTGAACATGCCTGCCAAATGAAGATTAACAGTTTGCTGTGCATATGTGATTTGGGGACTTAAGAGTTGCTACAGGGCCAGTTGGTGAAGTTTTTTTTCTTCCAGACATCCCTATTAGCTTGCTCACTGCTGCCCAACTATTAGGAATTGACACTGGGTTGGGTCCTGAGAACCACAAGTGGAAAGAAGCTTGTGGAAAGCCACTCCCCAATGCAGCTCACTCTGCTCCCTGGAAAGCTGTTCCTAAGGATAGGGTATGAGGAGCACCCTAAAAATCAGTCAAAAGCAGTTGCAACAGGTGGGTCTGTCTGACTTTGGCCAGGAAACAGCACCTTAGTTTTTCAGTGTAGCTCATATGCTGGCATTTAACTCTCCATAAATACAACAGCTCCTGATGTAAGTAGGTTGAATCACTGTGGAAATCCTACCTCTGATCTGTAGACAAGCTGCCATTTTCCACTATCACTTTGTTTGTAAAACTCCAAAAATGGATCAGATTTGCCTAGAAAATCCTGCATAGAAAAAGACACCTTGTTCTTTATACAAACTTCGTATAAACATTAAAAACATTATAAAGCTGCACACACACACTTTAATTTCTATCAAACATTTCAGCTTCTGCCTCTGTCAGTAACCATTAAGAGCTGAAACACAGTCCGCAGTGTGAAAGTTACAGAATGTTAGTTCAATAACAACAACAACTACTATTATTATTATTATTATTATTATTATTATTATTATTATTATTATTTCTTACCCGCCTCTCCCTCCAGATCGAGGCGGGGAACAACATCAATCCAAACAATATAAAATACATAAAACTGATTAAAAGCATGTAAATTAATACATTATTAAAATGGGTAGGCCTGCCGGAAGAGATCAGTCTTTATAGCTCTCTTAAATTCTAGAAGATGGAATTTCCAGATTGCAAGAGAAGTACAGGAATTATCCTCCAAAGTTCAAGCCATTTGGAGTGAATGACCTGTTTCGCATATAATGCTAGCCCAAAGTTTATTTAACCCAGGGTCTGTCACTCTACCCAGGGTTTGCCTAGCAAATGATCAAACAAACTGGTATGTTGTTTCAATCCCTGGCTGTTTGATTCTTTCCTCCTGCAAGCACCCCCTCCCTGTATCGCGAATGCCTTTGTGATGCTACAGTACTGGCATGCAGAGTGGCTAGTTTGTTTTGTTTTACAATGCTTGCCTGTTGTCTCTGTAGCTTAGCAAAACAACCCATGAACAACTCACAGTTCTTGGTTCACATGCAACAACAACTCATGGTGTTCACAACCCAACAAAAAAAATGGATTCTCTTTCTGGGATGTTTGCGGTTAACAAACCATAATTAGCACAACTGCATTCACATGTCACGACAACCCAGAATTCAAACACCCATTGGTTAGCATTGTGTTTGAATTGGGTCAACATGTCCACTCTATAAATTCAAAGTTTTTCCTTGTTTCAAGGATTGCCGGTAACAATCTGTAGAGAATACCACCACCTTCTGTACTTTCCTTGCTATCTGGGAAATCCATCCACAGTACTAACATTCTATATCTGTCATCCTGGGGAGCCGTTTCAGCTCTTACACCAATTGTCACTGACAAACGCAGAAGCCAGATCATTTGATTGAAATTAAAGAACACACACACTTATCTCTGTTTTGTCAATTGCTTTACTATAAATATTGATCTTTATGATCAAACCCTCATGGATCCAGGATTTGCCTGATTATAACTGTTTTGTTGCTTTGTGTGTGGCATGCATGCATAAATATAAATAATTACTAGCAAAACATAAAAGCACATTTCAAGAGTTCAATGAGTAGCAGCTCATTTCTGCTTAGGGGTGAGGCGAAAATCCGCTGGGGCCTGGGAGCTCAATGTATTCCCAGAGCTTAGCCCTCTCACACCCTAGTGAGCGCACCCCACATATTTTCGCCCTATGGTCCCCTTAGGGGACAATGGGTCCACTTCTCCAGTCGAGCTTGGGGAAAAATGCACAATTTCCCCAGCCTTGGGGAAATTGCGCTAGTCTTCCCAGCCCCACCAATGGGGTTCTTCGGCCCTAGTGTGCTTCCCGCAGCACCCATCAGGACCTGAAAAGGCAAGGGAGGGGGAGAGAGGCGCAGGAAAGTGCACTTTCTGGGCCTCCAGAAAGTGCACAGATTCCCCCAGGCATGCTAAAAGGCCTCTTAATGCTAATGGCGTGGCGCAGGGAATCTGCACACTTTCCAGAGGCCCGGAAAGTGTACTTTCCTGAGCCTCTCCCCCTCCCTTGCCCATTGGGGCTGAAAGGCCTCTTAATGCTTGCTGTTGACATGTCGTGAGAATTATGCACATTCAGGAAGCCTGGGACACGTGCAGCACTGAGCGCTCAGCAGGCTGTCTCCGCGAGTGCAGGAGTCGAGTTCCCGGGGAGTTCGCCATTCCCTTTTTCTGCCCTATAATGGTCATTTTCAGTCAGATGGTTCTGTTCAGGACTTTTTAAAAGTTTAATCATCTACAAATAATACATGCCCTTTGTCAGCTAAGACAAATGCATCATGCACCAAAATCCAAGCTAAGGAAAGCTGCAATTATTATGCTTCTATGGGAAGCCTATAATCTGAGAATCACCTATGATTCAGAGCACTGTCTACACATCTCTGTGATGTTGAACTCTTTGTCCTTCCTCCTCTGAAGTAGTAGATATTTCTATTCCAATCTATGTTCTTAATTAGCACATTTACTGCACTTTCTTGGTGGCTTTTGTCTAATGCCTTAAATTCCCTGAAATCTATTCATGCTACCACTGCTACATCCACTATTTTTGTCAGATGCCAGTTTTTCAGGAATTCAAAATAGAACAAATCTAGGTGCTTTTCTATACGAGGCATTCATTGTGCGCTCGTGGTTTCTTATTCACGTTTGTTACTGGTTCTTTAGATGACATTGCTATCCTCCAGTTTCACTTTTGTTTATAAGAGCACTTTTCTGGGGGGGAGGGGTTAAAGCGGGAAAAATGGGGTTTTATTTCTGAAAGCAAAATAACTACTTGTGTATAGCTAGTCTGCTATAGCACAGCACCACCTAGAGGTTATGTAGTGGAAAATCAGGAAAGGAAAAGCTGTTTGTGTAGAGCTCAATCTCAATTCTGCAATGAAACTGAAAATAGAAAGAGCGATTAACACCCTTGTGTAGCAAAGCTCTAGGTCTATCTTATCTTTCTATTCATAGTGGTTGGTCTTTGCCAGCACCTGATATACCTCTTACAAGTAGAACATTATATATTCAAATTCTAGGGTGATCTCACTGTATTCTATTGCACAAACGTGCTGATGCATTCGATCATATCATTTAACAAAAATCATATTGAAACTGATACCCCTTTAATAAAAGGATTCAAGAAAATGGAAGCTTTCACTTCTGCTTTTAACTGGAGGTTATAGTTATGTCCAAACCTGAAACTGAGACTAAGCTTACCCAAATCAGGATCATAAACCACAGTACAAAGTTGTTTTGTTTCCCTTAATCACAGCTAAGACTAAGGACAGTTTTGTTCAGGTTTGCAGCTATTAGCTGCACTCAGTTAAAAATGGAAACAAAAGCTTCTGATCTCCTTGTAGTTGCACCAAAGAAGCAGCAGGGCCCTTTGAGCTTATCTTGAAGATCATTGAGCTTATTTATCTTGAAGAACCTAAGAGAGATAGGCAAACTACACTAGTTTTCTACATCCTACTTCCCACAGCTAATTTTATACTTTTGATTGCGTTTTAATTCTTAAATGGGAAATATTTATTAAGTATTTTTTTAAATTCACTTTTGCTAGCATGTAGGAGAAAACTCTTCCTCCCAGTATGCATGCACAGCATAACATTTATCCTCAAAGCAGACCTGTAGTTATGGAGAAATGCTATTATGGTGTAACACAGGGACAAAAATCTATATCCAAAGACATTCAAGAAGTGATGTTGTCTTCCGGAATTTTAAGTCATGAATTCCTACTACTGATTCCTTTCAACTACTAGGAAATATTACACAATTTGGTTTCAACTGATTTTTTTTAACCTAACGCATGCACCACCTAAAATTAATCTCCAGTTTTGCTAATATAAAGACTGTCATATTTTATTTAGTTTTGTTCTCTATCCTCCCAGCAACTGTGCATTTTGCTCTTGGCAAGAGACAGATCTGGGTTACAGTTGGCCTTTGTTTTCAGTAATGAGAGTCAGTCATTGCTTCTTTATCATAGGCCCCCTCCACAAGGATGCGCTTTTGCGCCCGGTTCGGGGATTATGCGCATTTTCGCGGAGGCGCATTTACGCCTAATCCCTCTGCACGGGAGGCGGCGAGAAGCGGCGAAGCGCATTAAAAGATGCCCAAAAAGCACTTTACAGGTAGTTAATGCGCATAATCGCTTGTTCACACAGCGAAAATGCGCTTTAACGGCCGGAGCAAAATAAAAGTCGCTATTTAACGCGCGTTCGAAAATGCGCATTATCGGGGAGATAACGCGCCTGTACGCCCGTTTTGCGCTCCGCTCGTGTGTAGGTAAAATTTATAATGAGCCTTCAAGGCTCATTAAACGTCTCGTGTGGAGGAGGCCATAGACTTCTAAGTATAATCTGATACCTGCCACACCTAGTGATTACTAAAACCTCCATCACACTTAATCCCCCCCTTGGTTTGCCTCCACATTTTTTTACTTGAGGCAGAAGAGCGTTAAGCTTATGATCCCTTTCACCTGAATAGCTGCTCCTTCGCTCCTATGTTCGTTAGCTCTTCCTCTCTTCTCCACTCCACCCTCCTCTTCTCTTTCTCCCACCAGTCAGGTCCTGTCAGATGAGTACTTCAACCAGACTGCCTTTCTCCCGGACAAAAATGGAACAACCCTTTAGTCTGGCTCTTTGGGGGTGTCAAGGGAGTACAATACTGTCTCTGCAGAGATTCAGGCATTGTATGATTTTTAAAAAGGCTTTCAAGCTTGGAATGCAAGGTTTGGGTTTTATAATGAGGCTTGGAGCCGGCTGCTGGGAGAGATTGCTTTTCCCTGCCAGGACCTGATGCAATCCATTCAAGCCCCCAGTTCTTTTAAAACTACATGGAGGCTTAGGGAACATTAAATGTGCATAGGGAAAAAATCCAGACTGTTAGCATTCTAGAAAAGGCTGGGGAAAAGGCTGGGTGTCAGCAGGGCAGGCACAGTGTCATGTGAGTACCGTGCTGCAAATCCGCCCACCAGGCATGGCGAGAGTGCACTAAATCGATGGTGTGATGGAGCTCTAATTCATTCAGTTTGCAATCCCCATCTTGAGACTATCTGGCCAGATGATTTCTTCCCTGCAATTTAGTTTTTGTACTGCCAAGCCTGTTGAAGAGTTCTCGAGCATTTCGAATCTTTGCAAACTCTTTTCCGATATTTTGGTTGGTCCTAATAAAAGTATTGCCTTTCTGTGCATATATACATAAAAACATGCAACTACATTCTTTTTAATTTCAACTACAGTGGCAAGAGTTCCATTTTCATGCTGTCATTCACCTTTTTATCTAAATTCCGAGCTTCAACATCTAGGGATACAACTCTGGTGTCTTTAATCTCTTCTGCAGAAATCTGTAAATTCAAGGAAAATTTATTTTAGTGCAGTTTTGGAAAGTATTTCCTTATTAAGAATGCTAAATTTGTGGAATTTCTTCAAAAGATATATTCGACTCTACTTGAAGCGGCAGTGTTATTTGCTCCCTATAGTCTTAAACAAGCAATAAGTAAATATTGTTTTTTACCGTAACAGTGCCTTTTCCTGCAGGTTTTCCTTTCTTCAGCATTAAAGGCTGAATGAGTGTTTTACTTGACACAATCTAAAGACATAAATTACATAATGAACACCACACAAGGAAAATAAGTGATTTGTCCTATGCTATGAGGTTTCATGTTGGAAATCTGAACTTTATATAAGATTATGTGCTATCTCCAGCAGATATGTGAAGGCACGTATTTTAATTGCCAAGAAGAAGTCTATTAATATACTGCCAACATTATACTATTTGTATACAGCGCCTTGCATAAATGGGAGAATATAAAAAGGGATATTGTTGATTACAAAAATTAATGGTTATGCAATCAACAAATGCCAGTTTGTTTTTGTTTACTTAACTTTTGTGCTACAATAAAAATAGTTTGCACCTTCAAAGTGTTAAATATGTTGCACAAATCAAATGGTAAACATGCCAATTAACTCCATTTTAATTCCAGGTTGTAACATAACAAAATGTGGACAAGTCAAAGGGGCGTATGAATACTTATGCAAGGCTCTGTAGTCTGAAATGTAATAAAGATTTCCCAAAGCACTAACCAAGATACATGTCAAGGTAATTATAAAAGTCTGATGAGAAATAGATTTTAACATTTGCTCCACTTCAATGGCTGCTGCCTGTGGGGGTAGGGAAATTTGCAATGAAATATGCCACACCCAGTTGCTTTACTGAAAGTGACTATATGTCAAACATAACATTTACTTTCAGCCTAGAGATGGGAGCAAGAAAACAACACTATATTTGAATTCTTTATACATGTTGCAGTCACAGTTAATAAATGAGTAACTGATGTTAAAGTGCTAAGAGTGCTGTCAGCCGCCATCCAGCAAAGAAACTGGCCTACAGAGTCCTCCATCCTTCTCCCTCCAAAATGGAGAGGTGGAAAAGAAAATGAAATCACTTCTGTCCTTACTTTTACTATTGTGCATAGCATGTGTCAGCATTTGTTTTCCAGTACCTGTCCCAAGGTGCACTCAGCTCCTCCAAGGTAGTCATCATCACTTAAGTCATATGATTTGTTATCGATGTCATATATACCAAATTTCACTTTCTGAACTTTCTCAAAATAATAATCTATCAGCAGCTTCTTCGAAAATTGAGGGTTCTGGCAATTCTTTATTTTTTCAGTTCGATCCAACTGTAGCAACAACAAAAACGGAAAGCTGCTTAGGGCCACCATTGTTTCACAAAAGACTTGGGGCATGATCCAACGTTATGCAAGTTGTGTTTATGTTGCCCACTGCATCCAGTGTTATGCAAGTTGTGTTTGGGACCCACTGCTAGCGCAATAGGAAGTAGGTGCTTCCTATCCCCGGAAATAAGCTGGAACAGGACAGGTCAGTGGTTCCCTTCTGCTAGTTCACTGACCAGTTCTGGCTCGTTTCTGGATGCTTTAGGAAGTGATGGCAGTGAATCCCACTTGCACTTTATTAAGTGCTTAATACTGGCTGCATCTCCACATAGGGCTGGAAAAGACTCCTGTCTGAAACCTTGGAGAGCCACTGCTAGCGAGTTTAAACAATACTGAACTAGATGAACCAAAGGTGAGACTCAGAATAAGCTTTCAACGTAACATTCCCCTGTGGCTGCATATGGCAGGGTAATATCAGTTGTGATAAGTAAGCTGTCTTTCAGGGAAACTTGTCTGCCATATTGATTTTCTCACTCGGCACCAAAGAAGCAAAAACACACAAGGCAATCCTTGATGTTCTTTTTTTGGTAGGTGGTTCAAGCCATACATCACATGATCTTCAAAAATGGCATTAATGTAGCTGGAGTTGTTTTTAATACTGTTTTAAATATAATTTGTTTACATTGTTTTCAATACTGTATTTAAATGTGATTTTAAATATGTATATATGAATTGCTCTAAGCGGTATTATATTATATTAAATGGTATGCAAGTATTACAAATCAATACAGAAAATAAATACATTTTCAACAAAAAAGTTTGCCTTCTATCTTTCCAATTTCAGTTTAGGTTTCACATAGTCAAATTAACATTGTAGGTAGCTGTGAGTCCATTATACGAAATCCTCAAGCCACAGTATGGAAATGTAGGACCAACCAAACTGTCACAAAGATGTGATTAAGTTTTTGAGTTCTTCAGAGTATTTTTTTTCAGGCTAGATGTTGAGCAAAACAGGAGTGGAGGATATGTGTAGGAAAAGCTGTAAATGTTGTTGCTTCAAACAGCATTATGGTGAGCTTTTTCTACACCTCCATTCCCTATTTCATTGGTCCTAAGAAGGGTAGTATTACTCGTATCACAGTCAAATTAACTAATTGTTGAAGTGTTGAATGATAGATGTACTGTGTCCAAATGCAGCTTCAAAGAGTCACAGTGAAGAGATTTGGTGTAGGAGTGCAAAATATTCTAGAATTCCAACCACTCTGGGTAGATCCAAAGGTCTCTATGAGAGGCTACTTATCCCTTTACCTCTCCCTCCGCAACCACAACCCACGTAAGAAATTAATTAACAAGATAAATAAATATAAATCAACATTAAAATAATTTATAAAAGCATCAAGATTGAAAAGGTTAAGTTAAATAAAAGTTCTCTATTAAGAAAATTGATATGTACAAGCAAAACTCATGTAAGATTTTGTGGTCATTTAGTAGGACTAAACCATTTTTATAAAAGTTTCTATAACATAAATAATTTGCTGCTCAAATTTGCAAAGCACGCTTCCTTGGAACTCATTTCTATGTCTAAGGATGCAATTCTATGCATGTTTAGACAGAAAAAAAGACCTACAACTCCCAGCATCCCTCCAGCCAGCTATTCTGGCTGAG
The DNA here is from genome assembly GCA_029215795.1 of Anniella stebbinsi. Lineage (NCBI taxonomy): Eukaryota > Metazoa > Chordata > Lepidosauria > Squamata > Anniellidae > Anniella > Anniella stebbinsi. The sequence goes on along the minus strand of JARDYH010000004.1, from coordinate 40,152,300 downwards.
GCATGCTGGGAATTGTAGGAGTTTTTTTCTGTCTAAACATGCAATGGATTGCATAAGTGTGTTTAAAACCAATCTATACCTACAGAGTTTGCTAGCTTCTGGTAATTTTCCTATTACTACAAATAATTCCTTACTTCAGTCCATTGGTCTCCACCAACATTTTGGAGCAAGACACACAGAGGATCAGATTTTGAGCCAACATCTTTATCAATCAGATTGTCACAGGATATGGACAGTTCCACCTTGGTCACACAGTGAGCCATCTGTAAACAGATTGAAAGGGGAATGGTGAATATTAATTAAATGATATGTTCACAATCATAATATTATGGGATCAGGACTGATCTTCAGAACACTTTTTTGTTCATAATGTTATGGCTGCATTCTTTAAATAATGGCCCATGTAGCTGAATACAAAATTTTAAAATACTAATGAGAAAGTAATTCTACATGGTTTGACAATTTGCTACTCAATGTTAAAGGGTGTTTCATACAGCAAAATTTTCTATATCAAAAAATACTTCTGCTTAGGAACTAATATGAACACTGCATGTAACTACAATTTCACAATTTCATATGACGATCTGCATGTGGGTTTCACACTGATTCCTACACAGAAGTGCTTTTCATATATGAAACAGAAAGAGTGGTTTCAGTTCCTTAAAAAGTGTATTAACATTGAAACCACATAACGCTTTAGTTATCTTTTTTAAAGTAAATATTTCAAAAGGCATAACAGACCCAAATGACTGGACTACTCCAGTAACCCCATATTACAAGACCACATGGAGCTGCCTGTTCACACATATATTACTGCTGTGCAGTTCCAAAAGCGCTCATGTCAATTGTGAACCAGCTCCCATCATCTCTTCACAATCTCTGACAAAAGAATTCTGTGCTCCCACCTCCATATCCTCAAAATACTGGCACTGCACCACAATTTCAGGACAAATGCCTGTCCTGAACACACCAACACAAATAAGACTGAATATAGATTACATCAACACATAAAATATGGATGCAAGCATGATTTGGCTGCTGTAGAAATGAGCTCTTCTACAATCTTAGAAATGAGCCCTACAAACTGATTCATCTCACGAAAATGCATAATATATGGAATGGTTTTCAAGGTGTTAAGCACAGTAAAGGAACTTCAGCTTATTCAATTACAAAATTACTCTGTATGGCCCAGATAGTTTTGTTCAGGTTATTTTGATAATCAGCACTGCTAAAGCAGCTTAAAAAATCACTACAAACTGCAAATACGAATTGTAAAAACGCTCTATTCTAACATTATCATCTGAAGTTTTTTATAGAACAAACTAACGTTCTAAACCAAGTATTCTTCATTTCCTCCTTTAAAAAAGCATGTTTTACAGAAAAAAATACTTCAGTGACAGAACTGTATGTCTCAATGCCCAATTCAATATTAGATAACCGTGCAAAACAGTTATACAGTAAATGCAATTAGATGTCATGTTAGCAATCTTGAAAATAAGGGTTTGGAGGATTGCTAACATAATATCTGAACGGAGTCATTATTTTTAAAGTACATCCTCAATACAGTGATTAATTTCAACAGAAGAATATTTGCCTCAAACAGTGAAACACCCTACTGCATCCGCACAATGAGATGATGTGCACACATGATCCTAATGTGGACTGCCAGCTTGAACATCAGCCAGTTTACATAAAAGAACCTGTACTAACATGTTAACAATTTGTACTATTTAATTGCAGAGAAAACTACATTATGAACATGTGGAATAGCTGGAAATCCAGTACTATGAAGAGAAAAAATAATTTTGGTAATGATTACCAAAACACAGAGAAAACATCTGAAAGATTCTAGTAAAAAGTAAAGACAAAACTAGATGCCTACACCTAACGTATTGGCTGGCTGATTCATATCAATGAATTTAACTCCCAACCACTGTTTATTGGCCTTCACTGCCCCTTAAGAAAGCTACAGTGACAGCAGAAATTGCAGCTGACAAGACTCCCTCTTAATGCAACAACTAAGGCACAGCAGCTCTGCCAGAGTCTAGAGAAGCCAGGGTGGCAACTTGTCACCACCCAGAAGTGCTGGCCCACAAATCCCATCAGCCCTCACCATTGGCTATGATGGCAAGGGCTAATGAGAGTTGTAGGTCAAAATATCTGGAGTGCCACCAGTTGCCCAACCCTGAACCCTGGTCTAGAGGCTCTAGAACTACTAGTCCAATGTGCCCTTTTCTTCCTGGTCTGTCCACTTCCTTCATGCCAAAGCAGCATATCCCTACTGCAAGTTTTGCTCCGTCACACATTCTCCTTGTCTCTCCTTTTCTCATTATTTGATTGGATTCCAATTTGTACGTCCAGTACCAACTTTATTTCATGACTTTTAGCTACTGTGTCTTTTGAGAAGCCTCCTTAGCACTCCTATTGCTAAGCCCAACTCCCAACATTTCACTTGACCATGTTTTTTCTCCTATCATAGCCCATTCTTATTCCAATTCTTATTCCAATTGGCCTATCAATCTTCACTCACCACCTTCCCTTGGACTCGTATTTTTTCAGCCCACTACCTGCTCCACACATTTCCTTCAGCCACCTTGACTCTGGGCCTTCTGTTCCTTAGCTTACATTCTTCCTGGGACCTAGTCTAAGACCTCAGCAGGCTCCACGAAGGTATCACAACCAAACCGACAACATTCCCTTCCTTTAGAGAAGCAGAATTGTCTGCACTTGGTGGTTAACATGTAGCTATTCCATGGGCAGCTGCAGAGTTCATGAACGTTCTATGTCATACCAGCTCACCCAACTAGCATCAGAGGCTTCACTGCTACAAGCTCAACACGTACACTAATTCGTGACATACATATAAATACCAGGCATGGCCAATATGGAGAGACTAGAACCATGGAGCAAGGCACTAGGAATCAATGCACGCATCCTCTAAATTTTAGTCTAAAACTAAAATGAACAGCACTGTTAAAATGTTATTCAGTGTGCCCCAAATCTCTACTATTCTTTGATGGACAGATGTGTATTTCTGAACCAATATTGATATGGGCTTACACGCACGAAGAAATGTGTTGCTTTAGAAGAGTATCACCCTATAATAGTGCAGTGACAAAGACCTCACCATCCCAAGTCCAGCCTGGGAATTGTGATGGTCACCACGCCACTCAAGGGAAGAAGCAGTTTGGGTATGTTGGGAGGAGGGGAGGATTAGATGTTGAAGGGATGCATTTGGAAGTGAGAAAAGCACATGGAAATAGAGACCAAGCAGGATGCTAAGACTGAGGCAAGCAGCAGACAGCATTGAGGGAGGCAGAAAGTGCAGTGTCGGGGCCAGAACCAGGCTTGAGGGGGTCCTCTGGGGAGCACCTCCCATACCAGTGGGTATCAATGAGTTTACCTGGCAACAACAGTGCTCTTGATCAGCACCAGGTGGCCTGGAGCTGCCATTTAAATTTCCCACAATGGCCCAAAGCTACATCATGGGCATTGTAGAAAATTAAGTGTTGACTCCAACCCACCTGGCAGGGTTAAAAACCATAGCAGGCCTTGCTTGGAAGCTTAGGCCCCAGCATCTGCCCAAGGATGTGACATGCTGATACTTGGCCTGTACAAGGTGTCTCCTCCTAATGCCAGCAGCCATCTGGGCCGGGGAAGATCAGTGTTTCCCTGATATCAACAAAGGTGGTGGGATGGGGTACCACACAGACTTCCCAAACTCACTGTAAAGGATGAAGGTTACCTTACCACATTTGAAGGGGTGGCAGCGCAACCCAGGAACAGCAACATATATTTTGAACCCATTGTTGACTTGACACTTTCAGTTTGACTATAGTAGACATGGGGAACATGTGGCCCTCCATTCTGTGTTCAGCCTCCTCCTGAACCTCTCCCCTCTGCCATAAGAGCCCTATCAGTCAATTCACCTACAAAAAGTATTGCACGAATACATCTTCTATGTTCCTCCATAATTTCCACCTCATAATATTAGGCATTAGCAATTCCAGGCATATCTGCTGTTCCTGGAAGCTAAACCCTTTTATAGGGGTGTAAGGTCCCCCTTCTCTATTTAAAGAAATATTAGCTAGAGGGAAGTAGCCTGCCTAACATTCACTTAGATAAACTATGAGGTAAGAAAAATGTCTCCTATTGTTGCTACAGGTGCTACTGCTCAGCTAGGAACTTTCCTTTGCAGACTACCACTGGCTAAGGCAACCACGGCAGTAAAACCGAGAAACCCCATCTCATAGGGAAGCACTAGATTCTCATAAACGTACAAAACTGCTTGCATATCTGGCAGAACTGTATTGCTACTAAAAGGTCAGGACGATAGGGATATGTTATGGGTTGCCATCAGACAAGGGGATTTAAAGGCCTGGAAGAAAAGGGAAGTATGATCTAATAAGAGGAGATGACTCATGCCTTAAGTGCCAGGATTTCTCCTTGATTACTATATTCTACTATTCTGGGTGAAACTTCCCACCATTGGAGAAACCGCCATCCTTGTGAGCTGCCCAAAGAACTATGTTATCGGATGGCAAATAAAATAAATAAATACAAAAATAAATAAACCCTTTGAACTCCATAGTGCCATAAGGTCAGCCTCCTAGTGCAATCTGGACTGCCTGAAGGGGAAGCATAAGAAGAATTCTAGGTAATTCTTGTTAAGTACAACATGGGGGCTCTGGTCTATGTTCTGAGAAAAAACTGCATGCCTTGATTCAAATAAATGAGTGGCCTGCACTACTGGATGGCAGCGTCCAGAATACTATTTGGTAGACATGGCAGCTTAGCTGTCTCTGAAAAGTACTACCCTTTAAGCATTTCAAACTGCCCATGATTCTCACTACCAGACTGATCACTTAGGGTATAATATCCTAGTGTCCTTTTATAACTTTTTTTTCTGGCCATGCAGAAGTTAGGATGCAGCCCTCTTCTTTTAAGTCCCAACATTCAACACCACCTTGTAGTCAGGCTATATAGGTAAAGCTGGCAATAGCTTCTGGCTGCGTGGAATATTCCACTTGAACAAATTGGAATGGATTTCCTAGGTTCTCTTTATTGGGATGAATGGGGGGCTTCCTGGTAGTGATAGTAGATTATGCCTTTAGCTGCCCCAAGGCATTTCTCTTAAGAAAATGAGAGCCCTGGGAATAGCACTAGTGTCGGTAAACCTTGATGCCTGGGTTACCTCTGATCCATCTGCACCAATAGGACCATTATGGAGTCTCCTCTGAGCCTCTGTCTACCATTCCCAAACATATGGTTTGATGAAGTGCTTTAATAAAACCTTCACGCGTGTATAACGATTTACCAACCAGGACCATTCTCAACCATTGGAGCACAATACTTGGCCCTGCTCTATTTGCTCTTCATGAAGCCCTACAGGCCTCTCTGGGACTATTCTCCTTTTACAATTCTTCTTAAACATCTCTCCCACAGCAGACTATCCTCCCTACAGGAATCATGGGATAGGACAGACTTAGGAACCCTGGAACCTAAGATACAGAAATAAGGAGAGTGTTTGCAGACTGAGTGTGAATTTGTACATGAAAGCCTTATTAGGGCCCAGCCTATAAAAGGAACCATGATCAGGAAACCTTACACCCTAGGGAAGCTTTCAGTAGGCCTATGGTTAATCAACAGCCTTTAGACATCCAAAGTATTTTATCTTAACTTGTTGAAGGGCAGGCACTTCTTCGAATTCACCTGGGAGAGAAGTTTGGGACATGAACCAAATTCCTACTTCAGGTTAAGGAGAATAACCTCTGCAGAACTGTCAGAGCAAAATAAAGAATGTGTTGAGGAATTTCATAGCCCCACTGATGCAAGTCCCAATTTCTAACATTTAGTACAGCTTCTATAATCCAACATCACATTGATACCACTCTTTGCAGATAGAAATAAGGTCGCAATTCCACAAGATGTGGGATGCATTTTATAAGGCAGCCTTCCATCAGCCAACATGGCCAATGATCAAGGGCAGTGGCAGTTGTAGTCCAAGGGCACCATGTTAGGGGACAGCTGGAATAAGGAGTTACAGTACTTGTTAGAGTAATACTAAGCAATCATGATGTAGCCTTACTGTACAGGTTCTGAAGTCTGATGGCTCAGCTCAGATCCTGTGAAGGCAAGTAAATGTCTACCCCATACCTCCTGTTAGGACAGGCTTGATGAACTTACTTTTTCTCTCCATTTGTTCTCACCAATAAAAATTAACAAATTCCCCTCATCCTCCTGGCAAACAATTGCCTTTGACCTCTACAATGTTGTCAAATGTTGTTTGCCTTACAAGAGATGTGAGAGGGGATACCACCTTCATATGTCTGGTGGACCAGCTCTTACAACTTTTCTCATTTGCTGCAACATAATGTAGCCTTCCACAACTTGGGCCTCTCCAGATGTTTTGAACAACAATCGTCATCATCCCTGACCACTGACCACAGCTAATGAGGGTTGCAATCCAAAACATCTTGGCAGCCCAGGTAGATGGAGGATGTATAAATGACATAACTGTCTCCAGTCTACTTTGTGATGGGAGAACATCTGTGTCAAGAAATGTAACCTTTACTGCAGCCTTCCCCCACTGAGTGGTCTCCAGATGTTTTAGATCACAACTTCCAACATTCCTGATCATTGGCCATGCTGGCTGGGACTGATGGGAGTTGAAAATCCAAAACATCTGGAGACCACCAGGTTGGGGAAAGCTGATCTAGTGGATGAAGTTGAAATCCAGTCCATGGAAGTGCCCCACTGGTTGTACTAAGAATTCCAAGTTACACTTTTATTGTCATCTCCTTTGGGTTAAAAGGGTCTTAATTCCCCATTCCATAAAATTTATAAGCCTTGAAGGCTCTTTTGATGTCAAAAATGGGGTAGAAATTCTCACATACAGCCATCACAAAATGAATCACATTATTATGTACTAATAATATGAGCACAACACTTCTCCAAGTCAGACATATGCTTTAGGTATGCAAATGAGCCAAATTACTTCAATCTGACTGCTAAGAAACACTGAATCTCTAATCACAGAATAATCAGCTTCAAGAGAACATAAACAATTGTCCACACTTATGTTATTATTATATGCCACATGGTCCACATCAGACTTAATCTAAGTCATTATATGCTAGGATAAAGCCATCAACATTGCATTGGCAGATTCTTCAATGGTCTTAAAGTGAATATAGCTATGCATTTACACGGCTGAAAAAATAATTAATTTACATTCGAGCAAATGTAATTTTTAGCCACTCTTTAGGGCTACATACACCCTCACAAAGGGATGTACAATCAAGAGGAAAGGAAAGAAACAAAGATAAAAAATTGCCACATTAGCAGGCACTAACAAAATCCACTGAGAAAGCTTCTCTAAAATACATAAATTACAATCTGAGATTAAAGGCAGCAATAAAGAGGAAGGTCTTCATGCCTTGCCTGAATGTCTGTACAAAAGGGGCAATGCACAAGTCAATAGGAAGGAAGTTCGACAATTATGGGGCCACCACCAAGAAGGCCTTATCTTGTGTAACCCAACCTCACTGATCTTAATGGTGGGCACTCAAGACAACCTCCCTGTGGCATATCTTTAATCTATGGGCAAGATTGCATGGGTGAAGGCAGTTCGCCTGGTCCCAAGCAAGTCATAGCTTTAAAAGTTAAGACCAGCACTTTGAATTGGGCCTGGAGGTCTTCTGGATGCTAATATAGCTGGCACAGAATTGAAGCCAAGTTTTCAGATTTCCTGGCTTCCACCAGCATCCAGGTGGCCTCATTGCTACCAGGTGCATCTTCTGAACTGTCTGCAAAGGCAGCCCAACACAGTGCTTATTGCAGTAGTCCAGTCAGGAGGTAACAAGTACACGGATAACGGAGGCCAGAGCTAGAGTTAGCCACTAAGGCTGCAGGTCTATGCACATTTATCAGGAACTAAGCCCTCGAAACACAGTAGGACATATAATAGAATAATAGATTATAGTACAATTACAGTGCAATTCAATCCCTGATCACTCAGAATTAAGTCCTACTAGAAAACAGTAGGACTTAAGGTAGTCAAGGCTAATTTGCCCTATAGATTCCAAGGGACTTTAGTTGTCCCCAATTTTAGCTGGATTGGGGTGCAGGTGTTTGTTTATTGCCAGGAAATACATACAATTAATAAACCATTACACACATACAACACAATTAGGGAAAGCTTGCATTAGAAGACTAAAGAATAGTATTCTATTCTTCCTGTTAATTTTTTTTTTAAAAAAAAAACATGCAGCTTCTTTTCCTTGTCCACACAAATTATATGATTAGCAACCTCACAGGATGTATCTGTTGTACTTTCAGCAAGCGTGTTTGGAATAAAATCTCTCAATATTCAGACACATTTAAAGAAATATTCCCTTCAAGCAGAAAACTAACATGTCAGGATGAATGGTAGGCTTGAACCTTTTCCTTGATATGCTAAGATTAGTAAATGCAAATAGTTGTTTTCATTTGTTTTTACTGGAAGAGGGGTCAGCAAAGTTGCAATTTCCTAACTACGGTCAGAAAGCTTAAGCCCTCTCATCTTTCTCTGACATTTAAGGAAGAAATTGCAATAAATGTAATTGCTTTTACATTCATTCTATTTTAAACGAGCACTACTTTAGACAAAATTAATAGATATTAAGGGCACAATCCTATGCATGTTTAGACAGAAAAAGGTACTACAACTTTCAGCATTCCCCAGCCAATATGGGAATGGCTGGGTCATACTGGGAGTTCTAGGACTTTTTTCTGTCTAAACATGCATAGGATTTCTTAAGACTATCCAAAAGGCAATTACTCTCAAGGGAAAAGGGAAGGATTAATTCCTTAGTTTACTGTAGAAGGCAAATAAAAGCTCTTATTATAAAGCAATGGGAAACCCACCTGTCTGTTCCTTACTCTAAAACTGAAACTATATTTTAAGTTGAGAAAAATACAAAAGCCTCACTCATAATACTCTACTTTGTAATGTAGAAGTTCCATATTTCTTTGTAAAGTGGCACTTCCGCTCATTACAATATATCATCACTGGGGCCTTTCCAAATGATGTAAAAAAAGGTGAATGCAACATATACAGTGGAGTGGGGAATTTCCAGCACGCAGGGTGGGAAGTAAGTTATTTGCCACTTTGCAGCTATATTTTATATGTGAAAAGGGAGTGTATACAGTCTAGAAGTAAGTTTTTGTATAAAATGTTTCAGAAATAGCAGGTTATTGCTGAGGGCAGGATGAACCAAAATATATTTTAAAGACACATTAAAAAAAATTAAATCAGGTGCTAAAATTTGGAATTAGTGTGTTTTAAAATAATGTATTTTATAGTAAAATCTGAATTTGATAAAGACATAGTAAAGTCTACAATTCTCTTAAAAGGATGTTTTTTCTAGGCCTCTAAAATAGAACCATGGGGAGGGGGAAACCTTTCTGATGTTAAGCATTATGAACGCTACAAAAGACATGTATTGTATATTACTGTGGGATTCTCATTTGACAAAGCAAATCATGAACAATGTGGACAAGGTGCTTGGCCATGTCTGGTTGGCCACCTGTGTGCTTGACCCTTGCCCATCATGGATTACTACATCTAATAGGGAGGGGTGTTCAGCTGGGTCCAGGGGGGGGGGGTGTGCCAGTTCCTCCATGGTAGAGGGATTGGTGCCAGCCACTTTAAAAGAGGCCGTCATTAGACTAGTCCTGAAAAAAGCCAAGCATGGACCCAGAAGATGTTAACTATAGGCCCGTTGTTAATATCCCCTTCCTAAGCAACATGCTTGAGCCAACTCCAGGCACTCCTGAATGAAACTGATTATCTAAATCCATTTCAATATGGCTTCAAACCTGGTTTTTGAAACAGGAACAGCCTTGGTCTCTCTGTGGAATGACCTTTGCCAAGAGAGGGACAGAGGAAATGTGACCCTGTTGATTCTCTTGGACCTCTCAGCGGATTTCAATATCATCAACCATAGTATCCTTCTGGATAAGCTATCTGGGCTGGGAGTTGGAGGTTTAGCACTGAAGTAGTTCTGCTCCTACTTGGATGGCCGATTCCAGAAGGTGGGGATGTGGGATTATTGCTCTGTCCCTTGGCATTTATGCCATAGGGCTCAATACGGCTCTATTTTATCCCCCATGCTGTTCAATAAGTACATGAAATGGCTGGGGGAGGTTATGCAGAGATATGGACTGAAGTGTCACAAATATGTGGATGACACCGAGCAGTATCTCTCCTTTTCATCAAATCCAGGTGAGTCTCTGGGTATTCTGAACCAGTACTTGTAATGGACTGGATAAGGGCCAATAAATTGAGACTCAATCCACAGAAGGCAGAGTTAGTTAGTGGATGGTTCATCTGCCCAGCTACATGATGTTCAACCTGTTCTAGAGGGGGCTGCACTCACCCTAAAGGATCAGGTATGTAATTTGGGGTTGCTCTTGGATCCAGCATTGTCACTAAAAGCATAAGTGGACTTGGTGGCACAGAATACCTTTTATCAGCTTAGGGGATGTACCAACTATGTCCTTATCTGGACAAAGAGAGCCTAGCTACAGTTATCCACGCTCTGGTGACCTCTCGTCTGGATTACTGTAATGTGTTATATGTGGGGCTGCCTTTCAAAACATTCCTGAAACTACAGCTGGTCCAAAATAGGACAGCGAGATTGTTAACAGGGGCTGAACAATGTGATCATATTATGCCATCCACATTGGCTACTGGCCCATTTCTGGGCCTGATTCAAAGTGCTGGTATTAACCTCGTAAACTGGGGGCCAGTTACCTGAAGAATGTCTTGAGTGGTACTTCTCCCCTCAAGAGAGTACTCTGGTAGAATGCCTGTTCAGGAAATACATAAATTTTAAAATGGGAACATTTGATTTTTTCTTCTTGGTGATTTAAAACAGAACTAAATACCATGTCTGGGGAGAATGCTGCTGATGGAAGATGGAGAACTGCCAACCACAAGTGCTTCTGGAGCAGTACAAAGGAGAACACTCAGCCTAAACCAGTCAAAATATTTAAGCATAAACACCTTCAAAGCTGTTATCAAAATGATGCCTTCATGGTGAAGTACACTGCTAATCATCAATGAAGTCAGACACTAGTCAACAGGTGTTACGCACACTAATTACTGCAATGGGTGCACCGTGTTTGATTCTAAAAAGCCAACACCAAATTACTAAGAGTTCTGAAAAAATAGGATTTCCCCACAAAATACATATACCTGGCAAAAAAAGATGTTTGGATCACCGTCATTTGAGTAACTGTTGCAAAGGCCACTGGGCTTTAAAATACACTCTTGTCGCATGGTTCTCTGCACATCCTCTCACTTTGCATGAAATATTATCCTCTGATACGACAGTGTAATTTAGTATAATTCCAGGACATTATCAACGTATTCTAAGTAATGTTTGCAAGAAGAATGCAAGGATTAAAATGTCCAAAGTAGTATACAGTACTTCTTTCCCAAAATACTGTTTATAGGCAAGGGTTTTGTGAACTGAAACAGAGACCTCCATTCGACTCTAGAGCAGCCTTCCCCAATTAGATGCTCTCTAGATACGTTGTCCTAATACTCCTATCACAGTGGGAGTTGTAAACTAACACATCTGGATGATGCCAGGTTGGAGAAAGGCTAGAGGATCAGCTGAAATAAATATTAATCCACTGTTTTTATCAGTTATGATATATACAGATGGATTTCCCACCCACTGTTTTATAGGATCAATAGTACAAAAGGCCTCATTGTCAATTCAAAATAGTTCAAATTTGATTACTAGAAGATGAAGAATGAGCCCAAACCATATATTTTTAAGAAACATGTTCTATAGGGTATTCTATAGAAATACCCAAAAAAGGATTATTCTCTCAGTTGTTTGGCTTTCAGATATGTAATGCTGCTCTTTTTACTGACATTCTACTAAAAAGAAATATGCTGTTGTACATAATTACTTTCTTCAGGCAGCTCCATCAAATCTCAGTGATGCCATGAATTCAATGGAATCCTTTCAAATACTTATATTCTAACTAGGTACGTGGTTTGAATTAAGACTACAAGAATGTGAACATCAAATCTTTTATCACCATGTTTCTCTTTCTTGTTGCTAAACATCTATCCCAAACATTTTTTAGCTCATGCCTGAAATGCAAATTAAGTGTTTACAAGGGAAGCAACTAGAAATAGCAAACTGGCAACAAACTTGTAGTATGGTGCCATGTGGCACAAGCAGCAGCAGTTTTTCATGCCTGAACAGGAGTTGGCTATAGCATTACCAGACTGAGGTCCCCTCTACAAGGATTCGCTTTTGTGCCTGGTTAGGCGATTATGCGCAGAAGCGCATTTACGCCTAATCCCTCTGCACGAAAGGCGGCAAGAGGCGGCAAAGCGCATTACCGGATGTCCAAAATGCAGTTTACAAGTAGTTAATGCGCATAAGCGCATATTCACACAGTCAAAATGCGCTTTAACGGACGGAGCAAAATAAAACCCGCGATTTAACGCGCATTCAATAATGCGCATAATCGGAGAGATAACGCACCTCTACGCCCCATTTGCGCTCCACTGGTGTGGAGGTAAATTTTTTAATGAGCATTAAACCTCTCGTGAAGAGGCACCCTAATACTCCTATTTGTGATCTCCATCCAGTATTGCTGCCTGTTCCTGATCCAATTACTAGACATAAAACCATCCTCAAGGACGTATACTCTAGTCCAGTCAAAAGCGGGTCTCGAGATCAGTCCAGAGGGGTCACAATCAAGCTGTTACCACTATGTTGGGCATGGATAAATGGTGGGCACAGGTCCCATGTTGCAGCTTGGGAGTCTGAGGTAGGTCTCGGGTCTGGACCAGTTACACTGCTCTAATCGATGTTAGACTGCTACACACATTGGGCCAGTTCTCACGACAGCCCATCATGGGTTCCTTTACCTGCAAGGAACTAAAGCACGTGTCGGCTGCCATTATGAATATGCAAGCCCCAGCTGAGGGTTGCCATGGCTTGTTGTTTCATGTGAACCTGCCTGTCAGGGGTTATTTGAGGCTTGAAGAACTGGGTCCTGTGATGTCACTTAACCCTTAAATAACCCCACTGGCTGGGTTTGGACAACTCTACAAGCTATGACAACTCCCAGCCAGGGCTTGCTCATTCATAATGGTGGACAGCATGTGCCCTGTTGGTTAATTAGCCCATGGTGGGCTGTCATGTTATCCAAATCAAAGGAGCTCCGCTGACATGCCTCCATCCAAAAACAAGTCTTTATGTTTGTTTACAGGATTGTTTCATAAGCTGTTAGTTCTTGTTGTGATAGCACAACAGAAACTGACAAAATATTTCTTTAGTGAACTCACATCTCTATTTTCAGCTGATTGAAGTTGTCAGCCAAAACATTCTGGAGGGCCACAAGTTGCTCACCCATGCTGGAAAGATATACATATTACTTGCATCCCATACCATTTTAAAATGTATATTGGATGTTTTCTCCATCAAAATATAATTTTGTATTTTCTACCTATTTTCACAGTCCAGGTACATTTGTTTCGGTGTTGTTTGATAGGACAGCTCCGTGATATTAACATACTACTTACTTTTAAAGGGATGTCTTTAAGAAACTTCGTAAGATTCAAGTACCACTAAAAGCCACACTTCACAGTATTTCAGACTATTTATCTTCAGGATGACTGGTAAATACATTTTAGTTGTAAAACAGTATTTGGTGCTATTCTAATAATTTTCTAGTAGCAAAAAAATAGGTAATTTTTTCATTACATATGCCAAGGACATTCCATTTGGAGGAGGTTCACAAAACTACAGTGGGCCCAAGTAAGTTTGATCTGACGGAAATATAACATCTCCACTTAACTGTGCCTTTTTTAAAAAAAATGTAACACACAGGGTAGTATCCTACACTGTCCCCCACCCCAGAAGAATGGATGGCTAGCACAAGAGGAATTAATAGTTCCTGAAACAACCAGAAACCTGCTCATTTCTGGAACAGAGCAGGTCAGTGGAGCTCCCACAAAGGAGCTCCACTGACATGCCTCCATCCAAAAGCAAGTCTTTATGTTTGTTTACAGAATTGTTTCATGAGCTGCTAGTTCTTGTTGTACTAGCACAACAGAAGTAGCAGAAGTGCAGTGGTAGTGTAGGATATTGCCCATGGGTATGTGAATTTCGTGCTGGAGTAAGAGGCTTTCAAGGATTATTTGGATTTTTCATATCTCCTTTCCTTCTTCTCACTATTGTTTGCAATCTAGATTTTAAAAATTGCATCAACTTATGGTGGTTTGTCATTCCACAGGTTGATCTGCATTAGAAAATCCAGGCTTTCACAAGAGCCAACCTTAACTTTTTGTTAGTTATCAACCAGTTGATCTCAGAAGTGATAACATAAGCATACGTCTACCGTACATAGATAAAATAGAGGAAGGGGAAAACTTTGTAAACCACTCTGAGCTCCTTAAGAAATGGTGGGATAAAAATGTAATGAATAGATATAATACTGACACAATCCTATGCCAGACAAGTATGGGATGGAGTGGAGTTGAAAATGAGATCAAGTGCTGACTACTGTTGTGAACTGCCCAGAGGTTTGGTTATTAGGTGGTAGAAAAATGAATTGTTGTTGTTGTTGTTGTTATTATTATTATTATTATTATTATTATTCCTATTGCAAGGTATACTTATTCTTCAAATCTCACTACTTTAGCTAATCTTTTCCTGAAGTATCATTCTCAACTGGCGCTCTTATTCTCATTTCACATTATTATGATTATGATTTAGTGAAAGGGATGAGACAGTGGAGGAGCAAGTAAGCTGAGAATGATTCTTCAGGAAAAGTCCAGCTAAAGCAGTGGGATTTGAAGAATAAGCATACTTTACAATAGAGGTAGGCAACCTGGTCCCCCCCCAGATGTTTTGGACAACTGTCATAATCCCCGATTATTGGCCATGTTAGCTGGGGCTGTGGGGAGTTGTAGTACTAAACATCCTCTAAAACAGGTTGCCTATTCATGCTTATGAGGATGTGAGCAGTCATTTTAAAAACTATTCTCTTGGCTGTATTCACCATTCAAATTTCTCCTAACACCAACATCTTTGCAAAACTTTTCAAGGAAAGGAAAATGCCATGCCTTTTGTCTTTCAGCTGCCAAAGAAAATTCATATAAGATTAGTTTTGCAAGATCCATTTTCTGGACTTGGGGTTGGCAAAGACGAGACTAGAGCTGGCTTATCTCAATGTGAATCTGGAGCTCATGTGCCCAAGGTCAGTGACTAGACTGACTTAAACTGTAGAAGTTGGAGCCTGAAGCACAGAAAGTACTGTTCAGTTGACAAGTCCAAGGCAGAAGGTGCAGCTCCAAGTATTTATACCAGGCTTGAGCAATCTAGAGGCTTCATCCTACCTGCACATCCATACTCCATTCTGCATCTGAAGGGAGTTCTATGACCTGAGTACAATATCCATGACTCCTTACTAAACTAGGCCTAATCTCAGACTGAGATTTTTGGTTTGAGCCCTTGAATCTCTGACAAAAGTTTTTATATATCATGTACTTGGTTGGCTGAATAGCTAGTTGGTGTAGTTTCCTATCGTCTAGATATGTTAAGCAAAGTATCATTAGGGAGTAAAATATTTTCTGTTCACCTCCACTTAGAACTGGTTGTTAGACCACATAAAGGGGATCATACGCATGAGGCTTTAGCTGCTTTTTAGTCATATATATTTCTGTATGTCAAACCCTTCCAGATATAATTGTCACTGGACTTTGCAATCTGATTTATGTGAAAAGTGTGGTTTATCTACTATTTTTCAAATTTACCTTTTGAGAATAGGAATACAGTCCCTACTAAGTTTATCTACAATACTGACATATTACAGCCGGGTCATTAATTTTCTGTATTAGAGATGAAAGTCTAGTTTCCTTCCAATATAGATTGCCTGAACATTGATATCCATTTTAGGATCCTTCAATTTGTATATATTTTTGAGAAGGCACAACTAGAACTTTAAAATGTTCGGTACACAGGGATTGAAGAAGTAGCGTTGTACTGATTACTTCTTATTCTTGTCCTGCTATTAGTTAGCTCTTAATTACTTCTGATCACAGAAATGATGAGCTGATGTTTTCAGAAGTTATTAGCAACTTACTTCCCAATCGATTTATAACCAAAAACTGCAAACAGTTAGGACGCATGTATTACTTTGTAATTATTAGTCAGAGGTTTTTAATTCAGAATGTTCCTTCTGCGTTTTTACCCAATTTTGAGAACTGAAAAGCACGGAAGGAATAGCAATCATTTATGCAAGTTCAGGTTTGCATGATCACAGAGGGGGAAATAAGCCCTTGAAAAATAATGACATCGCTGTTTATGTAATGTTTTTCTTTCTTTTTTCACCATTTCTTTTTGTTTTTATTGCTCTGTTTTTTTGAAATTCACAATAAAAGGGGAAAAATGCAAAAAACAAAAACAAAAAACAATTGCATTGCTACTCAATCCCCACCCCCCAATGATCATGCAAAATTGGTCTCGCAGTTGATTGCTACTCAGTCCCGTTGCTGCGGCTTATTTCCCCCACTGTGCATGTGGGGGGGGGGGGATTTGTATAATTACCATCTCCAGCTGAGCTTGCTATGTCATGTGAACCTAGTGAGGGTGGTTTGTTGCCATGGTTAACAAGCACTCAGAACCCATGAGCTGTTGTAAGGTTGTTCTGGGGTGGCTTGATAACCACATGCAACAAGCCACCCTTGCCAGGTTTGCATTACTCAGGGGCTGCCTATACGTTTTAAAAGCACCATGGTGGCTGCGCAGTTATACAATGCAGCAGTCACGTCGTAGCCACCATGGGGCTTTCCCATGAAGCTGCAGATTTTAAAAGTTGATGAACTACCCCAACTTTTCACATTGGAGCGAGGCGAACACAGCTCTTCCAGCATCTGTCCTCGCTCCGGCATCGAGGCAGAGGCGTTCCTGGGCAGATGGTCACCGAAAGCCAAGGCAGAGGGCTGGCCCGGTGAGCTAAATGGTCACCAGAAAGCCCACGCTGCCTTCTGCATCGGGATTAGCTGCTGGCACTGTTCAGCAGTGAGAGCATGTGTTTTCTCAAAACTGGTGGCAATCTGGTGCCATGAAGGTAGCCTCATGGCAAGCCATGCTGGTGAGGACAGTTATGTGAATTCCCCTGGCACGTGCAGTGAGGGAATTAAGCCACCATGGCTTATTTAAATGTTACTGAATCACTACAATGTATGCCCTAATTAGTAATAGAAATTACTCAAAGGACTAGCATAACCGGAAGAATGCTCAAATAATACATGTAGAAGATGCTCACCGGATATTTCACTACATTTGTTATTTTATTTATCTTAGAGATTTCTACTCTGTCCTTCAAGCAAAGTCCCAGGGTGGAAAGCTGCATTGTTTGGTGAATCAATACACAAAGCTGTGAACTCGCTCAAATATACTTCAATAGCTCTACAGGTGACTTTTTTCCATAAGATGAAGGTATATTTTAGTTAAACATGAAACAGACATAAATCTGTGGTTGAATAGCCAACTTTCTCCAGCCCACGGACCTAGCCAGCTAACCATTTGAATGCTTACATTTGAGGTTAGGATCCTAAACAAAGCACAACTAATTCTATCCTATTCTCAAAACACTAGCACCACAATACATTTATGCCATTTAGTTTTCCAGAAGACCATCAACTGCATCATTCTGAACATTTTTTCATTCCTTTAAATCAGGGATAGGAAACGTGCGGCATTTCAGATGACGTTGGACTGCAACCCCATCATCCTCACCATTGGCTATGCTGGCTAGAGCTGATGGATTACAGTCCAACACAGGAAGGCTAATTGTTCCTCAGCCTTGCTTTAAATGTAAGATCTTACCAACAGTATAGTATATTAAAATGAAAACCATACTTAGTCCACCATCATCTATTGCCTCTGATGTTTACTTATACAGATACTTTGAACCTCTGCAACTTCACAGGCCACTAGAGAGTACTACAGTCCCTGTAGCAAATCAGATCCTTTTTTATTAAGTCCAAGAATACCCTTAAAGGAGGTTTTATGCCCTCAAAACCTTATGTAGTGGCTTCCATTAATTGTGCTATACGTTTTGGAACCTGATGTGGCAAGCTGATATTATGCACTGTGGTTTATCTCCTTGGTTGTAAACTTGATCAACGTTAAGGAAATTCAGTTGTATGAAACAAAAAGTTATTGCTCACCAGGTTTTCCTCTCTCCCAAATTCTAATCCTTTATATTAGAGGTGGGCAACTTGTGGCCCTCCAAATATTTGGACCTAGAACTCCTATCACCCCTTGCCATTGGCTATGCTGGCTCGGGCTGATGGTAGCTGGGAAGTCAAAACAGCAGAAGGACCACAAGTTGTTCACCCGCTTTATATGGAAGGTGTTTAATGCCATTCATAATTCCCTTTTCATGCTTTGTGTCATACAGTTGAGAGAGTAATGTAGTACTTAAAATTTAGAAATGTTATTGCTTATTTTCTGTCCATTTATACGTTCCTAACTTGTGTTTATTCCATGAGTTGTAGTAAATAATTCTCAACATGCAATTAATTATGGTTGAATTCATCAAGTTTGCACTTCAGTTACATTTTCCGCACTTTGCTACTATCCAGTTTTAGATACTCTTCCAATTTGTTACTGTGTCTAAACCAAGGGTAGGCAATGTGGTGCCCGCAGGTTACAAGATGTCTGACCCCCACTTTTTATTTTTAAAAAACATTAACACATTTTCTTATTGGGAGCTGGGATCACTTCTGAGTAAAGTGGGGCCTCTAGCTACTGCTGTCTTCAATTCCTATGAATGGCTCTGGGCTACATAAGGCTCAGAGACATTCTTAGGAAATGAAGATGACAGGCAGCTGCAGACCAATACTTTCCTCTGCAGTGCACCCAGCCACCAAGAAAAAGGTGTTGAAAACTGTGGGTTTAAAGGGGCTGTTTAGTGTGTTGTTGCTTAGATCTCACTTTTGCCTTGTACATAGTTGTTTGGGTAGGTTACTTGTCCTAGCTGCACCTCCCTTGGCAGCCATTTTGTGGTGGTGCCCACATTTTCTCAAATGTGCCAAATGGCCCAAAAGGGTTGTTTACTCCTGAGCTAAACCTATGTTGTTCAGTTTTCATTGTGATAAACAAGTTAAGTACCATGTGTCCTATCATGCTTTAGCAACTTGTTCAGCCGTTAAACTGGACTTATACTAGCTTATTCCCAATGCTATGATTACACTGGCTAATACAAGAGTTACATTATAGCTAGTATATAATCAAACTTAGTAGTTCAGAAATCTTAGCTTAATTTCCTTCATAGCTTTGGGATGAATGTCACTTTGTCCTGGTGATCACTAATGAATGATTAGCTCCAAAAATGCTTCATAAGTAACAGAATAGCATGCCCGTGCCCTCTTCCAACTTTTGTTAAAGCAGGAACACAAAATTCAGGTTCTTGGTAATTTAACTTTCATCTTCTCAGTGCTCTTAAAAATGTTTCTGTGAGAGCCAGTGATGTCCTTAAAGTCACTTGGCAAGATGTATGCTTTTTTTCAGTCTTACAGCTTTTTTAAAAAAGATACCTTCACTTAGAATGATGCTTTTATTCTTGGGATCTTTCAGTCTTCTCATATGTGGTATGCATTAGAAACATTTAATGTTTATTATAATATTGTAATATGCTTTTGAACTTGTTGCCTTATTTCAGCAGAGATATGCAGACTTAAGCAGGCTATGTGTGAGACCTGATGCAAATGCACAGAATAAGATGAGACTGGAATACTCAATGCTATCCACAGTAGATTACTGATTTGGGAATGCTCGCCTTCTGCATTGCAATGCCATGAGAAGATAAACCTGTCCATTATCATGCCACTAACCACATACTACACCTATGCAACAGTAGCTGGATTGAAGACTCTGTTCTTTTTCTAATTTTCTATTATTTTCATTCTTGTATAATTCCTTTGGATGTAAAAAACTTAATTCATAGGGCATGTTTCTGTGCATTACTTTGAGAATTACACTATTATTCAAGAGGCTGAGGAAATGGAGCTGCCAAGGAGTCCCCCCCCCCCCCAAGTATCAGGCTTCTCTGCTTTAGATACGGATCTCTCTTTTGCACAGTCACCAACAACGCAGTACACATAGCTCAAACTTCATTTTTATTGTTTAGAAAACGGTCAACTAGCCTTCCATATGGGAAAGTAGCCAGAGATAACTCTGGATTGGAAATTGAATGTCTATTACCACTTTTTAGAAATCAACCAATTTACAGAGTTATTAACTGTATTGTCATCACATCTTCATGTCACTGTTCTGACAATTTCCCTTATTACAGCTGTAGATGCAATAAGTAAGAGTGTTCCATTCCTTATGTGGATATTGCAATCAAGCACAATTGGCTATAGCCAATACAGCCCTAAATTATCCTTATTTCCAAACTACCTACAGGCTTAAAAAAGTGTTGCGACTTCTCTGAAATATAATAGTTTTCTGCTGGACACACAAACTTCAGCTGTGTCTGGAAAGAGAGCCTGGTATCTGTTTGTACTTACTAGTTTCCTTCTTGGCTTGGATTCACAAGGTTTTATTTTACAGTTAATACTCTGAACTCTATCGCTTGACCAGAGTTCCAAATCCCATCATCCCTGGGTTTATCCAATACTTTCCATGAGCTGAGACATTGTGAAATATTTGAAACTATAGAGTGAATGTAACAAGGACAGTCCATGGCAGGATTAACATTGCAATATTGTCAGCAATAGTTAGGCTGCAAACAATTCCCAAAAGAAGAATGTTCTTGCACTGCAGTTTGACTCATTAAATATCTGGACCTCTGACAGGGGGCAGGGGCGGTAATCACCATGAAAATAGGCTAAACGTACATGTCAATTTGAGTCCAATGACATCTGGCTAATCCATCTCCTTTGTGAAAAGAACAAAAGATGTGCTTGCTGCACAACCTTTCTACCATGCCTAAAAAAAGTAATTCTTCTACCATTGTGGTATTTAGTTCCCCAGTGATAACTATTCAATAGTTAAAATTTAGGTGATAGTGGAACTTATAGCACTAGTTATTCCTGCTCCAAAACTAAAGCAATGCAACTGGTGGCAGAAATTGATACCTTTCTTTCTCCCTGCCTAATCACAAAGTATCAGAGTGGGGGTGGCTCAATTAATTTCCCCTTAACTCCTTCACATCTCATTTTAGAACAGGGTAACTGGGTACGTCATGTATTCAGAATACATGAAAACCACTCACTACAGCAACTGCATAAAGTGAAGTGCAGCACAGAACACAGGGGTGTGATCTAACAACTGAAGAACCTGGACAAACCATTAAATTGACATGTTTGTGTAGAACTATATGGCTGTGATATAAATAGCAAATACTACTAATGAAGAAAAATCAAACCAAAAATTCTATCCTTCCTGTGCTGAAATACTGCACAGGCAAACTATATGTGCTCTATGATATCCTACTCTCCCACAACAATGTAATAATGATTTTAAAAGTTACCCTCCTCTTTTCTTACAATGCATCACTGAAAGAATCAGTGTTGACATTACTGCCAAAATACTTTCAATTTAATTTTCTTGGGATATAGTTTGAAGTAGAAAGTTACCAAAAGGCAAGCAAGTGGAGTCCTTTATATTGTTCAGACCATTTTGCATGTTCCACTTTGATGTACACCTATAACAGTTTACACTCAAACCTAAGAATGTACCATGTTTTCAACAGCATGTATGATGAGGCACACATAGTGGAACACGTTTGCCACTTTACAAGTGAAGCATCTCTGACAGACATCTGTTCTGTATTGCTGCAAGGCTCACCAGAGAATGCTAATCAGCCAGTTTTTGCAATCTGCAGAACATTTTGCAGAAACCAACAATCCATAAAAGATGCAGTTCAATTACTTTAGTGGTATCTTCAGTTTCCATTTGTGGAGATAATCAGCACATTGTCTTCAATTGTGAAAAATAACTGCTGCCCAATTTAGATCCTTATTTGATTTGTATGTCAGCCTCTTCAAGCCAAAAACAAACCAAGAGCCAGTATGTATTGTTTAGTATATTTTCCACAATTTTTCCCCTGTGGTTCAGTCTTTAGTATTTTTTTTCTTTTCAGCATCATTTTTCTTTTCAGCATCAGATCTACATTACAAGTACTATAGAGTAATTGTGATGTAAAGACAATGGATAATGAGTTATCCAAAGTTACTCCTATGTAGAATAAACACACTAAAATAAAAAGAACTTAAAAAGTCTAACACTGGATACAACCAAACATATGTAATCATCCATAGACATAAACTGAACACAAAATTAAGTCTGGTTATCATAAATCTCACCTGTCACTGATTGCTTGACTGACAATTAAAGTATAACTTTTTAGAAGCTGTTTTTTGAATGCCTGGAAAGATCACAGGCTTGGATCCAAAACAGCCTGTGTACATACAATCTTTCTGTGCATACATACATATGACAGGTGAGTGGTTGATTTTACTGCCCGGCAGCAGCCCCTTATACCCATAAGGAGGTTTAGAGGGATGCAGAAAGGTGGAAATGCTGAAAAGCTTGTAAGCAGAAGCAACCTTGCACATCTCTGGATCCAAGCCATATGTAATTGCTGAGCCTGTCATCAACTCAATGGCCACCTCTCAGTTCCCACAATTTCCCTATTTTAAAAAAACCAAGAACTGCTTAGCACTATAATAATAAAAGAGGATGTGCACCTGTCCATTTGTCAGTGCCATAGTGGCAACACCTGAAACGTGGCATGGATATTAAGGGGAACCCAGGAGTATGCAGCACTGGAATTGTGTTGCTTTTAAACACATTAATTTGTTGAAGCCTGCAGTAACATCTTCAGCCACTAGGGAAAGACTTCCCTAACGAGCACATAAGCTTTGCAGCCCACTGTTTGAAGCCTGGAAGATTAGTAGGCTTAGGGATAGTTATATGCTTGCCTCTCAGGAGAATTAAAGGGACAGGCTCCTCCCCTCAGGGGGTTATAGGGGGGGCACATTGGCAGGGGGTATGTCTAGGGGTGCCAGCAGGCATGGTTCCTATCTGATGGGGATGTATCCAGCTCTGACAGCTGCATAGATTTGATAGAGAAGGCTGCGAGCAAAGTAAGGGGTTTTCCAACAATGTGACACTGGGACCATTCACTAGTTATGAATAAGAGGATCATGAAAAACAATATTTTATTTTAAGGCACAAATTTTACATGCAATTATTGTTTGCATCTCTCTCTGGGTAGCTTTGTGAAAAGTATCCGTCATTTATTCAGTATCCAATCATTTATTTCATCTGACTAAACATTTACCCAAATATTAAATTTGATAGATTAAATTGTCTAAGGAGATGATGGTTTATCTCTACATACATAAGCACACAACTCCAACTAAAACCATAGCATTGTTGAAGCTAAGCAAGGATGAACTCAATTACTACATGGACCAGAGTATGCTATATAAGTTGTTGAGCTATTTAAAGGAAGAAGATATAATAACTTCTTCAAATTCCTAGAAACTAGCACTAAAATGTTTAATCCAGTTAACTTGAAACCAAGAACATTTCCAGTTTTGATTACCAATTCCTTACTACTTGAGTGGGAAAAAATATAAAATTATGAGATGACAATGTGCTCTCACTAGTTTTGTCCAATTTTTATAAAATTTAATAATGCGCTTTAACTTCCTGGATGAAGGCAGCATTTCAGATAAGAAAAGGGACAACATCTATAAGAATTTTTTTAAGAAAACAAGAAATCCACAACAATGTGGGGGCAAAATTCTGTATTTCTTGGTCCTGTTGCATTTTCAAGATTTCTTCTTTCTTAAAGGATATCAAACTTTACAACTAAGGCAGCTGTATCTGCTTACCCAGCAAAATGACACCAGATATCCCTCTACGTTAGTATCAATGACAATGACCAGAAATCTCGCTTAATTGGGGTGTATTGAACAGTGCCCTTCTGCTAGCAAAATGGACACAGCTGACAGGTCAAATTCCCCCTGAAGTTTTGTCACATTCCCTAAAACTGCTCTGGAGGTTTGGGGGACCCAAACTTCAGGGGGAAGGAAAGGGGAAAGGGAAACACTGTTGCAAGAGCAAAAGTATGCTTGTGTAACATTGGATATAGCCTATGAGTATCGGGTCAGGGCAGTTCAAATCTACAGCATCTATTCCAGTCATCTTGAAGCAGGTTTTAGCAGGTTTCACCTGCCCTCGTGGTAATAATATAGAAAGATTCAGATCACCATTACTGAGTGAGTAGTAAATCTCAAAATGATTTGGAAATACTACAGAAAGGTAACACTTACCATACATATGAACAAAACGCTTTCTTAGAAAACAGAGAGCTACTCTAAGAAAACAAAAGATGCCAAGTGTCAATTGTGTAGCTAGATGTTTCACCTACCTTAAAGTGGTTAATATTCAAAGGGGTGTTATCCTCTAGATTGTTTAGTTTAAAAGCATCACAACTATATTCTGACAAGCCAATACCAAAATAGCTGCATTTTCCAGTGGCAGGTCCAACAAATAAAGTATGGCAGATTCTTGTGGTAAAGGAAGTCTCTATTTGTAGTAGTTTTCAACTTATACAATGTATTTTCCCCTATTTTGTAGTCCAAAATTAAGATTTTAATTTGTAGTCCATTATAATTTGTGATTCAAAGTCTCCGACCCAACAAAATATATAATACTATGCCTACAGATTGACAGTAATGAATGCAAGAACATACATGTCTGAATAATTCAAGCAAGAAACCATGCCTCCCCAAAGGGCCACACGTGTAGTTTAAAGTAAGGATCCAATTAGTTATGGGCAGAAGTTCCACAATTTTGAGAACTTTAACAACTCTAAAGTCTCTTTGTTTATATTTAGGAAACAGCTGTTTAACTGCACCTTGAAAGTTAATACAAACACATTATGTTAGAACCTGAACTTTAGAAAGAAGAATAATTCAGCACACCTTCATGTAAAAGGCAGAGGACCAAATTCTATGCTTTGATGGCTTGTTGCATCCCAGTGCTCAGTTTTAGTAGAAAAACATTTTAAAACCAGACTTACATTTTGACATGTCTTTTTGCTGAAGACCCTTGTACTGCTGAAACTGTGAGCTAAACAGTTAATGTCAAGTACATTAAACTTGTCCTGATTACTGAGAGGATAAATCAGAAAAAGGGAACACAAAACTTTCTAAACATCAGTTGCCAAGAAACTTATTCTTCAATTTCAATATTGCAAAAGACAGCTAATTTGAAAATCTCAAAATACACAGAAAAGGACCACTAAATCACTAACAAAAAAGAAGAAAGGCTGCCAAGGAAATTATCTGAAAGAATGATCATTACATTACTTTCAGATTACTTGCAACTGATCATTTTTCACTCAATCAAGTGCATTTTGCAGAAGTTTAGCTTATTGCTGTCAATATGAATTTTGTCTTGTACCAAAAATAGTTAATGCCACACTTTTTAATGTATAAATATGTGGCTGTTAAAACTAGGGGTGTGCACTGGATCGGGTCCGATTCACAATCCAAATCCGATCCAGGGGAAATCGGATACAATTATCCGATTTCTGATCTCACCGCTGGATCGTTCGATCCAATCTGATCTGATCCGGAAAGGTTCCGATCCAGACTGGATGGATCGGAGGATTGGCGGGCGGCCGCAGATGAAAGCGGACAACGGGGACAGGGGGCGGCAGACGGGAGCAGACAGCCCCGGAAGGTAAGCAGGGGGGAGGGGGCAGGCGTCCTGCGGCGCGCTTACCTTCCGTGGTCGTCCGCTGCTGGCCGCTACTGCGAGCAGGTTTCCCGGCCTGCCCCTAGGTAGCGTGCCAGGTGATGACATCACCTGGCGTGCTACTCAGGAGCAGGCCGCGAAGCCTGCTTGTAGTAGCGGCCAGCAGCGGACGGCCCCGGAAGGTAAGCAGGGGGGAGGGGGCCCGCGGCGCGCTTACCTTCCGGGGCCGTCCGCCGCTGGCCGCTACTGCGAACAGGCTTCGCAGCCTGCCCCTAGGTAGCGCACCAGGTGATCATCACCTGATGATCATCAGGTGATGATCAGCTGATGCGCTACCTAGGGGCAAGCCACGAAACCTGCTCGCAGTAGCGGCCAGCGGCGGACGGGAGCGGACGGCCACGGAAGGTAAGCAGGGGGAGGGGGCTTACCCCCCGGGGGCTGTCCACAGTGGACGGCCCCGGGGGGGGAGGAGGGAGTTAGGTTCCCCCTCACCCACCCGCCGCCATTTTTTTCTCATAGACTTGCATTGGGGGAAAGCTTTCTTTCCCCCAATGCAAGTCTGGGGGGGGGGGGGTAATGGCGGCCGATCCAAAAATCGGATGTCCGATTTTTGGATGTCCGATCCAAAACAAAATTGGAGGTCCCGATCCGATCCGGGGGGTCCGTGCACACCCCTAGTTAAAACACACATACCCAAGTTAAAATGGTATTGTGCTGGATGTGGAATAGAGGAGCACAAGATCAAATCCCCACTAAGCCATGGAATTTACTGGGTGTGACCCTTGAGAGGTTGCTTATCTTACAGCATAATCCGTCTCACAAAATTGTTGTGGAGATATGTGATAGCCCATGTATCATACCATGAACTCAAAAAATAAAATACTGCACAAAGACAGAAGAAACAAGTGCTAATTTAGGGTTCTGAATTTTCATGAAGCTGTTCAGACCTCTTGATCATAAGGTTATGGAGGTGTGCTTGAAAGTACATAGGCAATAAATAAGGTTTTTACTGGTGTAGTGCTTCTGTGCTCTACATAGTTTCCAGCCCTTTACCACAACTAGCAGAGGTATGCAAAATTAGAACTTGTGAAAGTTTATTTACTTGTACAGGTCAGAGGATGTTTTTGGATGCAGATTTCTTTCTTTTTTTAAGGTAGAAATTTATAGCCATTTTCCCATACAGAAAAATGCTGGAAAGTAGAACAGAAAACCCAGAACCCTGCATTTATTTTTTGCCTAAAAATTGGTAGGTCACAATTTCAGAAGTTTGGCAACAACCTTGCCATTTCTCCTTCAAGACTGATCTCTTCACTTATGAAATGCAAAGGCTAACTAAGGTCTTACTAACATCACAGACCAACAACTAACTGCTTTTATAGAAACAGAATAGTACAGCTGGAAGGGGCATATACGGCCACAGAGTCCAACTCCCGGCTCAATGCAGGAATCCACCTTAACGCATACCTGACAGATGACAGCAACTACTTGTCTTACAGGGCCATTTTAATGATTGAAGGGTTATAGGCTAGAAACACAAAATGCAAGACCTAAAAGTAGCCTGCCAAAATATTGTAGCTACAGATTTCACTCTCTCTCCACACTTCTACTGCCTCTATGTTGAGAACTGGGCACCAGGTTGCACCTCTCAGCAGGGCTGAGTTTCCAGTTGCTGACTGCTAAACCATGCACTGAGCTCATGCTGTATAAAATGCTTCTCATATCTAGAATGTGCAAAAAGCATTTCACTTGCTAAAGCCAAGAAAGAAATAGAATGTCAATGTTTAGGTGGAAGAAAAGTCTGCATAGAAATATTCAAAATTAGTTACATCCAGCAGTGTCATTTTGCTGGCAGAAGGCATTACTGGCAGAACCAATTTCCTCTTCCAGCTCTCTGCACTCCCCCAGATCTGCTCCAGAGGTTTGGGGGGATGCTCCAGGGCAGATTTTGAGCATGTGTGAGAGGACTGCAGGGGAGAGCAAAATACACGGAAGTCCTATGCATCTGCTTAAATGAGGGTTGGATCTAACCCTTAACAGGTAGGCTATGTTATATTTTCTATCCAAACAAATACCCCCAAAAAGTGTTTTTCTCAGTGCTGACACAACTTTACGTATTTTCAGATCCAATGTTTTCCAAGACAAAGCTTACTGGCCTTTGAATGCAAAATCTGTATACACGTTTTCCTCCCTGCATTTACTCGGATTTAGTATCTCATTGAAGAGATAAATGCAGAGTATTATGCCATTTGTTCAATAGCATATAACATTTCTTTTTTAAAACATAAGCTCCACTCATTGTGGCTTTACAGCAAATTCAAGGATTGTTCCCCAAAATTATTTTGCACATCTAAGCGCAACTGGATCCTGATCTAGCCCTAGCCATTTTTTTTCATTCTTGACTAATTGTCCTCACTGTGGATGAGCATTTGAATACATATCCCATTGCAAGCAATCAAGAGATTGCATCCAAATTTGAATAAACATTCCAATATGCATTTTGATGCAAACAAATTACACTTTTGATACAGTAAGTGCAGAAGCCTGCTTACTTGTGTGGAGTTTCTTGACAGGATCAGGGTAACCAAGTGGTAGCTTTATTTCCTAAAACAATATCTGATTCTCCTTTAAAAACTGGGTGTCCTTGGTTTCAACGAAACAAAGATTATCTTCTAGCAGAAATTCTTCTGACTCACTTAGGGTAGGTACAATCCCATAAAGGTTTAGACAAAAAAGTCCTACTATTCCCAGCATTCCCCAGCCAGCCATGCTGGATGGGGAATGCTGGAAGTTATATATTCATACAGAAAAAGGTTCTACGTAAGTTTGCACCTTTAAAGAACTCACAATTATAGCAGTAAATATCAAAACTAGTATTAATAGTGGAAACCAAATTATGTCTTTAATAAATACTAATTACCGGAATGAACTACGGAAGCATTGCAAGATAAAATCATTTCAGCTCAATTACTTGAGCTGCCTGTATGTCACCTGCTTGTTTAAATGACTACCCTTTGTCCCCTTTATACACTAATATTGTGCCAGCTCTTACTTCAAATCCCTCCTCAAAACCAGCAGACTGTGAACCCTCCTTTACTTCTAAACGAAACAAAGCCTAAATGTGCATAACTGCACATATAAGAGATTCATCATGTTACCCTTGCCTTTCTCTTCCCTCTGTCTTCTCTTTGTTGAAATTTAATCCATAAGCTCCTCAGGGACTTTTAAGTACTTTATTATGAAAAGCATCACATACATTGAGTAACATAATGCATTTTTGCTGCACCCTGCCTTGGATACTTTGAAATAGAATAGCAGTTTATGAAATCTTAATCAAAATTTTTAAAACTGCATTAGAAGTATATTTAAAACTGCATTAGAAGTATATTTATAGAAGTACAACTATTAAGACTCACTAGGATTTGTGCAACACTGCTCCCTAAATATAGCAAGTTAACAGAATAGGAATCCTAATGTTTCCGCTAATGCTCCCAATGCTGATAGCCAGCTTAAGCTATTTCCAAGAGCAGGGAGCACATATTTTTAAATTAAATGATAGTTGGCACCCTGTTCTTATGTGTGCTCTATTAGTAAATTCCAGTGTTTTTAATGGAGCTTACTCCCAGGTAATGCCTAATATCTTCATAGTGCAATCCCATGACCCAGAAGCCCAAATGATGGAGGGCTCCAATATCAGAGCCCTCCATTTATTCTAAGCCCTGCTGGATTCTTGCCAGCAGCACAGGAAGAGCAATACAGGCTTTCTTTAAGCCTCCAGCCTCATTGTGAACATTTTTGGTTAGATGGGTCTCTATACTCTCTCTGCTGGGGGCTAGAAAAGGAGCTGAGAGGGCTTTGGATCCGGTGGATCCATAGTCTCTCCCCTTTCCCTCCTTCCTGAGATTGGAGTCAGGAGAGGAAACCACCACTGAGCTTTCTAGGATACAATTATGGATCTCCCTCTCTCAGGTCTGAGATCCAGTGCAGCGTCTAGGGGACAGATGGTTGCTCTGTAAATTATTTTTAAAATCTCATTAGAAACAGCTAACAAACCAATTTGATCCATCAGTTTCTGTAAAACCCACTTGTGAAGATTCCTATGCTTCTGAATATGCCACAAATAATTTTATAATGCATTTGTTTTTAAAACTTACAGATCTTTAAAAAATGAATTCAAAGCAGCTTACAAATTGAATCATATATTTTTAAAATGTAAAAAATTGTAATCTTTTTATTTATTCTTTAAGAGAACAATTTGTGATATCTGCCTCACTTCTATGTGGGCTCATCTCCTGTTCTCCTTGTACTCATACAGCCCAGAGGAATTGGCTTTATTTTAGTCATTTAAAAGATCACCATATGCCTTTCAACTCAAATGTTTCCAAGGAAGCTAATGACAAACCCATAAGGAATTTATATTAACAGTGCAATCCTAGGCAAGTCTACTCAGAAGTAAATGCCACTGAGTTCAATAGGACAGAAAGGTGGAAAGTGTTTGTTCTACTCATTGGGTTGGATCCAAAAGGGACTCTTTAACAAAAGATAAAATCAAGTCTGCTTGTGCAAGGTGAGTTCTGTGATTTCGTGGCAATTCCCCATGCTGTGTACAGAACCCCACATCTTTCCAAAAATTCTCTAAAATAGCAGGGAGGAGTGGTGGAAAATCCCTTCACAAGTGGTTTATTAGATCCAACCCACTGTCAGCTTGCTGAATTTTCCAGAATACACTTTTCATCTCATTAAAATGTTAAGACACATTTCCAATTTCATTTTAACCTGTAAACTGCCCCCCCAATTACCTAGGATTTCTAAAATATTGTGTGCACCTACACTACCTTAATAACATCTGGGTCTTGTATCAATATATATTGTAGCATATTAGGTCATCAGTATACCGCCAACATGGCAAGCTCCAAAATTCACACTTCTAGAAAAAATGCACTCACTAAATGCACGTGTTTTTAATAAGATGTACGAGTGTACTATTTTTACAGTGTTAAAATCCACTGGAACATACAGGATAAAAATGAGCTGAGATTTCCAACAACCATCTGCAGAACAATCTGGAGCTCAATCTGGAAGAATGTGTATATAAGGGTTTCCTAGCACCTGCAGTATTTTCAGAAGTATGCTAGCCATCCCAGCTCAAACAACAAGAGAAACAAGATGTACCTAAACATTAAATGAGAAAGAAAGCCCAAAAACCAGCACGTTAATTGCATTTCACACCAAGAAAAGCAATGCTGGAATTATTCCAAGATTTAAATATAGTTACTGAACGAATAAGCCGCATACTAATATTTTTGCATTTGATCCAACTTCATGATTTTACTTTTCAGTGAGAAAATAGCACTTGGCAGAATTCCTCATGCAACAGAGAAAGAGGGCAAGGATACGATCTTCATGGATCTTCCTTTCCCCTGCACTCTCGTGTCTCTGGAAAAGCTGTTCTGGAGGATTG
Source organism: Anniella stebbinsi (assembly GCA_029215795.1). Lineage (NCBI taxonomy): Eukaryota > Metazoa > Chordata > Lepidosauria > Squamata > Anniellidae > Anniella > Anniella stebbinsi. Next base: position 40,121,025 of record JARDYH010000004.1, on the reverse strand, counting down.
GAGACCCTCTGGAACAGCATGAGAGGCAAGTCAGAAGGATGCAGGAGGAATTGGCGAAGACCACCTCCCTAACCTCTTCCTCCAGTGAGGAGTCCCTGCTGGATCCCAGTGCCTTTTGTTAACAAAAGGAGCCCTCCTGTTCACAGAATGGCCAATCTCAATACAACACAATATTCTTTTATTCTTGTAGGAAAAACACAATACTCAAATAATTGAAATATTTTGAACTACTTTATAATTAGAGAACAAACCTTTTAAAGTAAAAGCAGAAAACATTCATTTTCTATCCAGTTCATTTTCCCCAGGACACTTTTTATTGGCCTTTCAACAAAAGAAGTCTGCTGTTAAAATACACCAGACAATTAAAATAGATAGCATGAATCTTCATAAAGACAGTTTTATTAACAGGAGGCTTAGTAATTTTAACAGTGTAGTACAATCATGTCATTTTTCAGGAGTGCACCATCTCAGTTCCTGTCAAAACAGTTTCATATCCATGAATTACAAAAATTTGTAATACAGCCACCTCTTCATTGCAACACTTTCACACAGTCCTTCAAAAAATTACTGTACTGCAAAATCCTCTCATGATGTAGTATTCAACAGGTTTTTACATCCATCTTACACACTGGATCAATAGAAAGGTTGCCACTTGCATTTCTACATTATGCCAGGCTGTGCACTTCAAATTTTCCATCATACACAACTCAAATGGACACTGTTTTCTTTAACTGGACAGAAAAGCTTATATGTTGTTTAAAATACAATGATTTGCAGGGGGGGGGTTTCCAGATAACTCCTTGAATCTTTGCGTTTATGAAAATCTAACTATGGTCAAAAATTCTGCTTTGATTTTCTATATCTCTGCATCTTCTATCTTTCCTAAGAGAGCTCTACTGAAAAAAAACAACATTTCTACACAGAATTTGGAATTGAACAATGTAAGCTACTGGAAAGACTTTAAAAACTCAAGATATGTTGGGACAGGTTTTCAACGTTTTAATTTCTGAAGTGATCCATTGTAAGAATTCACAAGATTTCATGGAGTCATAGTAACACAAATAAATGATTGCTAGCATTAACACTTCGCATCAGTCCCTTAGTTTCACTTATTAAACCAAGAGATTCCATTAGAGTGTGGTTCAAAACGATAAACATACACAAATGTACAAAAACCAAGTGATGAGCATCCTATCCCAACTGTAACATACAATCCTAACAAATCCATCTAATCAAACAGTAATATTTTCAAATTGTGGCGTCGTATGGCACCTCCATGTATTCAGTTTTAAGCATACAGTGAGTAAAGATGCAGAACAAAGTACCTGCACTTGTGGCAAAATATCTTATTCTATACAATCAGTTGCAATAAGAACTAAAATTATTCCACAAAAAAAGCTGGAATTTTACAGACTGTTCTGTTTATATAGAGGAAAACTGCCTAAATGTTTCTCAATGTGCATAATTTCACTGTCCATACACCAAGAATCTTTGCAAAAAGGTACATAAACAATCTGCGTATACTTTGACTTTATTCAGTTGCAAAGTAAAAATAGGACTTCAAAACAAAACAAAACAAACTTTACTTGTGTAAACAAATAAATTCAGCCAGCTTGTAACCAATTGTAGGAATAGCTACTTTCTATTTTACAATGGCTTGCAATAGCACCCACTACGAGATCACTAACTTCATCATTGACAGTTTTTCTCATCCAAAACGTCATAAAACCAATCTAGACTCCTTGATGAACATTTCATGGTCAATTTAGCATTACCAAACTTCTTCTATTGATGAGAATTCTTCTTCTCCATGTATCTTTACTGGTAGAACAACTGCACATTTTACCCTTGCAGTGATTGTTCTGTAAACAGTTAAACCAGTGTCCTCAGTCTTATCAAAAACAAATTTGCAGTTTAAACAATGTATAGATTCTAACCAGGAGTTACTATAAAACAGTCTGAATGCATAAATCACAGCACTAATATCTATTCTACAAACGTATTATACACCAACTACCCTAGAACAAGTTTGACTTTTCTTGAACCTATTGGTCTGTCATTCAGATCAACAACAGCTGCCATTGCTTCATCACGAGACTCAAATGCAACCATTGCTTCGCCAGTGGGCATGCCTTTCTCATTGTATTTTAAGCACACTGAACCTGGGATTACTTGGTAACCATAGAAGAAATCCAAAATTTCATCCACTGATACAGTAAAGGGCATATTCTGAACTTTAATGACAGTTGGCCCTGGCTTTCCAGAGCCAGCTCCAAACCCAGGTGGCCCAGTAATATGTAAGTTTCCAGGTCCAGGTCCAAACCCTGGAGGTCCACTTAAGTGTCCAAGCCCACCACCAAGACCTGGAGGACCACTACCAAAGCTAGGAGGACCAGTTAAATTACCAGGGCCATTTCCAAAATTCTGAGGGCCCCCTCCAAAACCTGATGGCCCAGTTAAATTACTAGGCCCACCTCCAAAACCTGGGACATCAATTCCTGAACCAGGCAGGCCAGGCAAACCACTACTTCCAATAGAAGGCATTCCTGGCCTGGAATCACCAAAGCCACCTCCCCCTATTCCTGGAGGTGGAAGAGGAGGACCAAATGCATTAGACCCACTGAAATTACCAGGAAAATGAAAAGGAGGACCACTGCTTCCATCTTTTGAACTACTACTTATGAAAGAATGCTCATCCCCACCAGCATTCTGCACTACTGGCATTACTGTACTCCCTTGCAATGGCATTTTCAACATTTTTTTCCCTTGGGAGGGAGGATTTCTCTCAATTTCTCTCATTTCTTCAAGGGAAATCACTCTTAGCACAACATCTCTCCCATTCAGTTTCTTTCGATGTAGGCGCTCTGACTTACGAGCATCTTCTTCTGTTTTGAACTGGACCAGTGCTTGTCCTAAGCCTTGCCCGTTAGTATCAACAAGAATCTGTACAGAGTTCTCTTCTACTGCCAGCCCCTCTAGGAATTGAAGAATTTCCATTTTGGTAATATTGTAGGGGATGTTGGATATATGTGCACATAGCTTAGAAGGGCCTGTCTCCCCTTCCGTATTCATCATGATCTCTCGCTGGTCATAATTGAAATTCTGCAGTCTTTTCCGAATCATTTCTATTTTTTCTAACATAGCTTTTTTAGTTATGGGATGAACTTGAATAAAGCGATTTCCTATGTATTGCTTATGATGACATAGAGCAGCTTTGTAGTCAGTTTCATTTCTGAACTCAACAAAACCTTCACCAAGTGCTTTCCCATTAGGTCCATAAGCTATGTAAATACTGTCTTCCACAATATCTAGCTTTTTAAAGAAGTCTATTACATGTTTGTTCTCAGATTCAAAGGGAAGACCTTTTAAATAAACGCAAAAGCCTTGATCATGTGGAGATCTTGATCTTGATCTTTTCTGACCATTAGGAGATTTGGACATAGAGAGAGTCTGAGAAGGATGGTTTTGCCCAGAAGGGCCCATGGTTTGCTTGAATGTTATATGACCTCCTGCAGACACCCACTGTCTCTCTGTTGCAGGACTGACTTCAACATAGCGCTGAATCATCAGCATCCTGTTCCGTTTCAAGGCTTCAAACGTATCTTGAGGAGAACAGAATTTAACTAATCCATTTCCATTATTTCTTCCTACATGATCTTTCAGTATGTGCACTGCATCTACACGGAGACCATGGAAGAAGTCTTTGACATCAGATTCTGTTGCTGAAAATGGCATTCCATGAACACTGACATACAAATCATCTGGATTGATAGGAAGTGGTTTCATACTACTTTGAGAACTTATGTGAATAGCATTTATGGGACTCATGAACATCGGGTTCAAATTACTGCTCAGATTCATTGCTGCTCCAGACCCATTCATTCCAGCAGGTAGAGGTGCTACAGGTGGGGGATTCATAGGAGGCATTCCAGATAAAGGAGGCAGAGGAGTCATAGGTGGCACAGGAGGCACAGGAGGAATTGGGGGAACTGGAGGAACAGGTGGCAATGTCGGTACAGGAGGTGGGACAGGTATTGGAGGAATAGACGGCATTGGGGGCAATGATGGCAGAGCTGGGATAGGAGGTATTGGTGGAGGTGGTACAGTGTTCATTGGGGATGCTGTACTAGGTATGGCAGAGCTAAATGTAGGGCTTCCAAAGGTAGTACCCAAGTTGGGAGGTGCAGTTCCCATACTGGCAGTGGAGAACGTTGGTATATTTTTGTTGCTTTCATGAACCGAAGTAGCTGCAGTTACTACACTAGGAGAGGGGCTGTTAAAGTTAGGAACTGTAGTAGGAAGGGTTACCCTGCTACTTATTCCAGAACTAGGTGGTGGCCCAGATCTGCTAGCATTTGTTGGTGGCATATCTAGATTTGCAGTTTCAAAACGCCTGCGACTGAGTTCAATCATATTTTGCATTTCAGTTTTACTGCTTAGCAACAGTGTTACTTTCGACCCTTTAATGGTACCACCTGTGCGCATCATACCAAGCCTTGCATCTTCATCAGTGGCAAAGACGATGAAAGCCTCACCCAGTTCACCCCCTACAATATGCACGCCCCCATCAGGAATGGTCAATCCAGAGAAGAAGTGGCGAATGTCCATAGTCCCCGCCACAATTGGGAGACCTTGTAAGCGGATGACCACAGCCATGCTGCGCTGAAACACACACACCTGCAGATGAGAAAAGGCAACGGCTAGGTCAGACTATTTATGACACCATTTGCTTAACCTAGACACTGTTATACTTAAATGTTCCTGAAGATCTTGAATGTTTCTAAACTGTAAATCTACTCATGTGGCATTTTCTATAAAGAGTATTGTAAAAGCAAGATTGTAGCAAATCTTTCCAGTAAATTGCAGTATGAAGTATTAAAAGCTGTTAGTATGAATTCAGTCAAGAACTGATACGGAAACCAAGATGGCCAAGAGAAATCCTTTGAGAGAACATTGAGTCAGAGCTCTTAGATATGACAATCTTAATCCAATTCACTTGTTGCAGAAACAAAACTCTTGCATTTAGATTGGGGTGGAAAACGTATGCTATGCACCAACATGTTTTTTTAGACACTTAAATCAAGAGCCAATGTGGTGTAATGGTCAGAGTGTTGGACTGGGACTCAGGAGATCAGGATTCCAGTTCCCACTCTGCCATGAAGCTCACTGTGCAACTTTGGACCAGTCACTGATTCTTAGCCTAACCAACTTCACAGGGTTGTTATGGGGGGATGGAGAGGAGAGCAGCTATGTAAGCCACTCTGAGTTTCTTAGAACAGGAAAAAGGTGGGTCATAAATGTAATAATAAATAAATATATTTCACTTCAGCTCCACTCAATAATGAATGACTATTTCAAAATTCCTAGACATTAAAATCACAATTCTAGGCAACCAGACACCTGAAATCTTTGCAGTCTGTTTTGCCCTCTCCCCATAAAATTTTCTTCATCCTCTGCAGCTCTGACAAAGTCATTAATTCCTTCATACAAGCCAGAGCACCTGGCTTGGTATTTAGATGGAAAGCTCTATACTTCCTAGAAACTGCAGGAAGTGTTGCTCTTCAGAAGTCAGCCAGGAACCAGTGATGCACCCCTATACACACTTGTAAAACAGTTTTATTATGTTTCTGTTCTGTTAGAATACAACCATGTGTGTCTTTGATTCAGTTATGTAGCAATGTCACGAACTTGCCCAAATTAAAGGAACTAGAATAGTTAGGAAAAAGAATGCATCAATAAAGCAGCATGTGAAATATTAAAAGTTTAACAAAAAACAAACAAACCCCGAATTTCCTTCAAATGCCCAACTCCTTAAAGAAAAAAAATGATTTTACAACTTCATCTTCATCATATGAAGCTTGGTTACATGAAGTAATATAAAATCTATTTTGGCCATACAAGAGTTTGCATAATTGCTTTTGAAATATCAGTATTTTTTAGAGTTTGGTGATTCAGTGTGAAACTCATTTAATTGAAGTCTCCTTATGGTTGCAGAGAGAACTATAAACCAAACTTAAGCTGAAACAATGAAGCAGCAAAGAATAGTATGAAGGATGAATGCTCAATCAATACCCTTTAGCCTAAGATTTAGAAGAAGTTTTCCCAATATAAAACAAGATAGTATATGGATAAAGATCAGGGTTTGCCCCCAGAATCCTGGAAGCAAATTTGTTTTAAACTTCCTTTAAAATATATCTGTGCTACGTCTAAAGAGACAATGTTCAAAGTCATCCACTTATTAATTATGAAAATACATAGAACAATTTGCTGTCCTTCAAAAACACGCTGGAGGGGCTGAGATGTTCTAGCACATATGGTGAAGATGTGATATTACTCTTTATTTGGAATAAGATTTTTTATGGCATTTTCAATATTACAAACACTTATTACAAAAATAAGCTTTTTCTTATGCTGTAAGACCTTTTCCATTAAGATGCATTCGTTTTATTGGCTGCAATAGCAAGGTAGAAAATAACTGTGCATGGGAAGGAAAATCTTTATCTGTATCAACATGTACACTATAGTATGGAACACTTACGATGGGAAAATAATATATTCTGTAATGTAAGTTTTGTATAATACAAGTTGTGGGAAACTAACGTACTGTGTTCAGTTAGTACAAGAACTGACAAAGCCAGAAACTTTCTATGCTGTCATTTTTTTCTCATTTAGCCATAACTGAAATATAAAATTGGATGGTTTTATTAATTTCTGACTTTGACATTTAGTTCTTGGTTTAACTATATATGAGGCTGAAAACTGTGATTGGGGAGGGGTAGTATATTGTGCCTATTTTTACTAAGTTATTTAAATTTACTGGGCAGTATCCTATACTGCTGCTGTGTTCCTGCTGTTTCTATTGCATCACCAAGACACATTGCTAGCACTAAACCAACTCCAGAAATGAGTAAAAATGGAACAGATCAATGGATCTCCCTCCTGTGAGCTCCACTGAACTAAGACATTTTGAAAGCATGTGTTTTCACTCATTTTCATTTGCTTAAGGATCTGCTGGCTTCCCATTGTGCTAGCAGTGCATCCTGCTAGTATGTGGGCAGTCTCGGATACTGCCTACTGTATTCCCTCTGCAAAAAAAAAAAAAGCCAAAGCCAAACTGTTATGACATTTGTAGATGGCACCTTTCAGATGCCACAACAAATATCTATCAGTAAGCAATGTATTTCCACATAACTAATGGGAGAAAGGATATTTAAAACATTCGTGAATATAAGAGTAATTTATCAGATTCTGTGTGTTAATCAAATGTCAGTTCACCATTTAGTACAACAAGAATTCAAAATCAGTATAACACATATGTGTAAGATACTTTCATATCTCCAAAGAAAGTTTTTGTATTAAATGTTACTATTTTAAGGCAAATAGCATTTCATGATTGTTAAATAAAGAATATATTTTAATTGCGTCCTTAATATAATATTCACATAAATATGTTTGTGCTTTGGAAGTCAAAGTGCTAAAGTATTCTCATATGCAACTATTAAAAGACTAGTATACAGAACCTGCTTTGATACTAATTAATCAGAAAATTGTGTACTGTTAAATGGGGTATTTTCCATTATTAAAACAGAAGCATTAAATGTTCAGGGCTGGTTTGGTTTTGGACAGCAACAAACATGGGTTTCAAAACATTTATTCTATAGAGGACCCAGTTATAAGCATACTTGTAATCTGAGTAGCAATAGCTAACAAATAAGACTACTCAGTAGAATACAGATCTTATGTTGATGATAATAAAAGGGTAAAGCAGTTATACTGATGTCTATCAAGACAAAAAGGGCTGTAAACCATGTTATCTAATATCCAAATGCCACCCACTGAACAGATTTTCAAGTCCTTTCAAATCTTCCAATCAGTTTTTGAAGAACCTTATTTGCTGTTAAATAATTTGTAGGTCTAAGACCCAACACAAAACTGTTTGTCTATCTTGCCACTGAAGTTACCCTATTGTATTGTCTACATCACTGGTCGTCAGCTAGCAGCTTGGTCCTAAGGCGGGTCATAACAGCAGCACTGCTCCCATGCAAATATATGGTAAAAATTACAAAATGGGTCCCCAAGTGCATTTTGGGATGAACATGGATCCTGGGTCTGAAAAAGGATGAAGACTACTGACCTGACTTACATAAATATTTTACCTATGGTGTATACCTCAATGTTTTGATACTGCATAAAAATTAGCATATTTCCACAAATTAGCACATTTGCAATCATCACTAGCTAAGACTGCAATTTCAATTTAAGAAAGCAATACCACTGTTTATATCTGGAACATTCTCTGCAACCACAAGCAGTTGAGATAAACCAGTGCAGATGGTCTCATCCTGTTCAAAGTTATTAAGAGCGTCTTATGAACCTGCTCAAACATTGAGCTAGACATCAGAGGCCCTGCTTCATGCTTCACTGCAGAAAGAATGATGGGTAGACATGACAGGCAGGGCCAATGTGGTGATAAGACTTTGGAATACCATTTTGAGGGAGGCTCACCTGGCTTCATCTTTATTTACTTTCTACAGATGTGGTGAAAACTGTTTTATTTCAACAACAGTCCTTTTTACTGAAATATTTAAACTGCTATGCAGTGTTATTTGTTGTTTTATATTCGATTGCATTTATTGGATATTTGTATAGCTGGTTATCTTTTAGACCAGTGGTCTTCAACTGGTGGGCCATGACCCAAAAGTGGGTTGTGAGATCAGTCCAGGTGGGTTGTGGCAAAGCTATTGCATCCATGGTGGGCATGAAAAAAATAGTGAAAGTACATGCCATATTGCGAGTCTGAGGTGGGTCTTGAGTCTGGACCAGTTGAAGACCACTGAAGAATTGAGTAAACATTTTTTTAAAGAAAAAAAACCCTTAAGGTCCCTAAGACGATAATACCCTCATTTTATAAAACAGCCTAACCTGAACAAATTATTTAAAATTTCAATTCATCTGGAGTTAGTCTTTTTAAATAAAAGACAAAATTACCTGGTTCACAAATAATGCTACCCATGGTTTATATAACCCATGGGTTGTTGAATTCTGGGTTGTTGTAGTGTGTGAATATGGCTGTGCTAACAAACCATGGTCTGTTAAACATGAACAACCCAGAAAAAGAACCCATGGTTTGTTGTTATGTGTGAACCCAGGACTTTAAGTTGTTCATGGATTGTTTCACCAGGCTACAGAAGTGGCAGGCAAGAGCAGTAAAATTGCAAGGGTATTTGGGACACAGGGAGGGAGCGGGCAAAGGAAGAGAGAAACAAACAACGAAGGGATTGAGAAAACTAATTATGGTTTGTTTGAACTTTTGCCAAACAAATCCTGTTTGGGGCATCAAACAATGGTTTGGCATTATGTGCAAACCTGGTCAATGACTGTACATACACAAGCCATTTACAACAGTTTTGTTTTACATTATGTAAGAGACTGAGCAGACAGTAGTTCAGTTCTCTAGGAAAAACACTAAGGGTGGGGGTGATATATAAATATCTGATTCTGCTGTTCTTGAATGAAGCAACCGGTCCAAAATATATCTGCTAATTAATATTGATACTAATCAACAAAAACTGTGTTTGTTATTTCTGTTGACTAAAAGCTTATTTTAACAAAAATTAACCCAAGCACTAAATGAATGATAGTGGGAGAATATTTAGCTGACAATTTCCAGTTAGATAGTATGGAGTACACCAAAGTAACACTGTTAAAAAAGAATTAAAAATCTACATGGCTAGAGACAAAGTTTTGATAATTATATGACATTTTATAACTTCGCTGTGTATAAGAAGTATTTTTAAAATCACCGGATTACTAAAAAACATCCATCTTAAAGAATTCTGTCCACAGAGTGTTTGCAAAAATTTTCACAACTGGGCCCCCAAAGAAAAGAAAAAAAAGCTTTATATAGTTTTAGGACACTAAACTTTTAAAACTAATATGTTGTAAATTATCTTCAAGAACAGCTTGAATTTCCCAAGCATAAATATAGCTTCAGATATCTTACCTGCAAGGAGGTATGTGTTTTTTCCTTAACAAGTAGCAGAAGCCAAGTCAATCCTGTGGGCAACCAATTAAAACCAACTTTTAGACTGCAATAAAGAATAAATGGAGGCAAAAATCAATGTAGGTAACACACAACCAAAGTTAACAGTCCACAATGAACTGTATATTATGAAAGTTTGGGGCCAAGACCATCATAAGGCACTCCGGCACATAACAACCACACGTTTGAGAGTGCATAAAATAAACATTTGTTGTTCTCTTACACTAGTCCACACATTTTGATAACAGCAATTAATGTTTATTTTAATCCAAGACATATCCAACCTAAGAATATAGACAAAAAGCCAGAACATATACCTTCATTACACAAATGTAACTCCTCAATTTTGCATTCTCTTCAGATATATAATTTATCAATACTGGTTTCAGAACGAGGGCCTATTCCCCCACCCCAGAAGAAAACTAGAAATAATCATTTTGAACAGGACAATTTTTCTAATGCTATATCTTCACACACATTTAAAGAAACCAACACACAATATACTTTCAGCCACATTTGCTGAAACCATATTAAACACAAATACTTCACAACACACTTCCTTCTGTTCATTGTATTATGAGAACTGTCACATTATACGAGAATTCTGTCACATTATTTTGTAGTTTCAGCGCTACAAAAGCCAAAGTGCAATACAATACAGGTTTCAAACAGGACAATCCAACTCTCAAAGCACTGGATAAAAACAGTATTTCACAATCAAAACAAATCCAATTATCAGTATGTTTATACACATTAATGCCTAAATACACACAATCCTAACATTATCTGACAATCCATATCTACAAATCCTGAACATTACAAGTCTCATGGTTGGCTTGACAGCTAGTGCTATGAACAACTAATATCTGTAATTATGCTTATTTTCAAAAAATAAGCTTTTTTGCTGACCACAAGAGTTAGCTAATCATTTATCAAAACAAAACCTTCAAAAGCAGTCACCAACATCAGCACCTCAAAAATTAGAAATGTGAATTCCCACATAGAATTTTAATTAAAACATTCATCTGAACAACAGAATGAAAACCCAAAACATACATACACTCGCTTACTGGTTTTCTAAACTAGACAGTTTCAAAATGCTACTTCCAATAAAAAGTTATGACATGTTGATTCATATAAGAATGTATTGGCACAAGCTGCACTTCACCAGGATCTCAATTTTTTTCAGGCTTTGTTTAACTGAATACAGTTATCCTGGTGAATATTTTTGTACAACTCCTGAGTTTATCTCCTTTTAGTTACACTCAGAGATCTTCCACATAAACATTACACTGCAAACCACACTAACACAGAATGTTTTCCCAAACAATCTCTTGTTGACATTTCTATAGAACACAAGACCTGTCAGTTTTTTCTATAGCTCTTTTCTGTGGTTTATACTGCATGCATAGTTCCAAGCAAACATTTAAGGCCTGAGCTACAAAGTCATTTGAAAGAATTTACTAATAGACAGGCTGATGCATTCTGCTATGTTCATTTGTCCTTGGTCTTGATCAGTCCCATATTGCCAAGTAAATTCTCTTTAGAAGATTCTCTTCCAAATCTTGTATATTTCAGAACTCAAGTACAACAACATTCTATGGAAACTAGGAAAAACCCCTTATTATGAGGAAAGAAAAACATTCTAAAGTACAAAGTAACGTCTCAATACGAAACATTTTCTTGGTGTTTTCTTTCAAACAGGTAGTACTAAGATTGCAGACTTACTATGCTTGCCCAGTAGCTAGGAAGGGGATGGAAAGGAGAGCTAGAATATAGGAATTCACAGCCCAAGAGCCAAAGCTAACACAAAACTAAAGCCAAGCATTTTCTAATAAAAAAACTCAATACAACAAATACTTCTTTCTAAAATTCTATTTAAATTATTTTATCAGTTTTTACCTATGTAAAAGTTTAGTTATTCTATAGTCAGTAGATTTCATCTCTGCTGCTTTTCTATGTATTTGCTGGACAAATATCACATTACATCAAACAAACAGTTCTATCATTTAAAAAACAAACATCCTTGCATTTATGTCAATCTCCAAAGCAGGAAAACAAATTAGCAAAACTCAGTGGACAATAGTCAGCTTTCACAAGATTGAATTCTGGATACAATCAATCAGACCCTCACCTCTCCGCAGCATATGACGGCTACACGTATTTCAACAAAGGAACCATTCAATCCAGCATAAACTTTGAACAACTCAACAAATACTTAACGAAACGCGCTCCTTAAAATCTTTTAAGCCAACTGAACACTGAAACCAGGTTTCACATATAACGCTTCATGCCACGGATTATTTTATTCCGCCAGGAAGGGTCCAGAAATTTCACATCTCGCATTTAAATCACGACTGCCATTTTGAGACCACCCAGTTTTTTAAAAAACACAAAAACTTGTGGAAAGATGACGCTAGATATCAATACCAAAATGTCGAAAAATCACAACCGCTTTTCTGCTCAAGGACGAGACTTTATTCGATTTGAATGCAACAGAATCGGGCGTATTGTAGCTCTGGTCGATGCAGAAATTCCCGCAGCCAAGGCCATTTTCTTTTACATTGGCGACTCAGTTTCAATTTCCCCCCATTCCCTACGAGGGCTCCTGCACCTTTCTCTCGCGGGGCCGAACAGCGCCATAAGACCAGGGGATGCTATCGGGGAACCCCGGCTTTGTAAGGCCACCTATAGAAGGAGCCACTAATACTCACCTACCCCCCAAAAGAAAGGGGGTTCACAAACCCAGGGGGCCCATAGGCAGCTCTTCACTGCCCCGAACCAGCAGCGTCGCCCATGCGCAGCCACACAACCCTGCACGACAGGCCTAAAATACCTTAGCGAAACTAAACATCTTCCGAGCTTTACGTACCTACGGACCCCAAGCTAAGGACCGAAGTCTAAGAAGCCAACTGGGCTCCGGAGCCCCCCTCAGGCCTAGTTCCCGCCCTCCCGCCTTTGTGTAGAACACGCTCCGCTCGTAGCCGAGCCGGACAAGCCCGGCCTCCCTCTCATTCCACAGCGAGCCAGAGGCCCAGCCAGGGAAGCGCTAAACTCTTACCGAGGGGGCTGTACGGGAAAAAGGGGTTAGAAAGAAACTAACTCGCCACTCAGGCCCCGCTCCCTGCGCTGAGCCCAGCGCCAGCGACCGAGCAGCGCCACAAAATGGCCGCCTAGCTGCACCGCCTCCAGGCCGTCTGCTGCGAGGAGTGAGGGGTGTGGTTTGTTATGGGCGGGGTGGCGACAAGCCGACAACCCAAGGAACCGAGAGGAATTTTCTCGGGCGAAGTAGCGGCGGGTACCGCCTCCGTGCGTTTAGTGGCCCGCTCCAGGCTTCCCCTTTTCATTTTAACCCTCGTGGCATCTCCAGTATCACTGATTTTAGGATTTGGGATAGAATTCCATTAAAAACACATCAAGCTGAAAGACACGAAGAGTACTGTGGCACCTTGAAATACTAAGATATTTGACTTGGTGCAGCGAAAACATGTCTGGGAAGGGTCTTTATAAACAGACTCACCCTATGCATGTGTACTCACCAATATTGTGGTGGGGGGTTGTTAACTGCTACCAAGTGTGTTTGGATTGCACCCTTAGGACGCAACCTTTACCTGTTTAGACGGGGGAGTCTTACAATTCTTAGCATGCTCCAGATGTAGGGCTTTTTTCTGTCTAAACATACATGGGATTGCATCCTTATTCACATATTACTGAAGTGATTTTGTTACAGAAATCTGAACAGATCTATGATTTTCATCCCAAAACACGTCCATTTCCCCTGATATGCATCTTACACGCATCTTTCATGCATCCTACATGTGTTCGCTGACACACACACACAAACCGTCCACACACAGCACCCCAAAGCCCCATTCCCCACTGCCTGTCCATTGTATCCATTTCTGCAAAAGTCAAGCTGCTTGCAAGTGATTTAGCAGCACAAGAACTAGGAGCTTGTCAAAATCGCCATTGCTCCTTCTTCTCCAGGTCAGGCTCCATTATGCACAATCAGAAACACATGTAGACTACTTGACTTAGAGGAACCAGGAGTGTGACTCATCCAGATGTGACTGTGACACACCTGGAGAGGGACAAAATGACCATATAAGGGAATGATAGAAGTGAAGAGACGTTGCACAGCATCTCTGGGTACAAGTAAAATAGCACATGGGCAATGCAATGCCACGTCTGGCCACTACTCGGGACTACTCGAGAGTAAAACAGAGTTAGCCAAATGATGTCACTGGGGCTATAAACCAATGGGATAAGGGCTGATGACGTGTAACTTTTAGAGTATAAAAGCATTGTTTGAACCTTGGTGTGGTGTGACTCTGGAAAGCAGCGTTAGCGTCTGGAGGTCACCTATTCTGCACAGAATAATAAATTAGTTTCCAAAGCTTCAGGAGGTCTTTCGTCAAGTGTTTCATATCTGGACTTTGGACACTTGGGAATAGCATAATTTATGCAACAATTTCAAATAAGAAATAATTTACCTTCCAACTTCATTTGTCCTAGGGCTTAGTTAGTAGCCTCTGAAGGGCAGGTAGATCATAAATTCTCAGGCTGGTTTCGCAAGACACATTAGGCAACAAAGGGGGGGAAGCAACCGTCAGTTGTGTTACTTATCCTGTTATGTGGAGGGTTACACACCATGCACACACAACTGACAGTACGCTATTCTGTCCAATTAAGCAATGGAGAGAAACAACAGGTTTGCACGTTGTTTAAAGTGTTGTCGGAAACCAACCCCCCTCTCTCGTGCACTATTCCGTTTGGGCATAGAGTTCTGCTGGCCGGAGCAGCAGAAAACCCCCAGCTGCTCTGATACAGCTGGCAGAACTTGCGGTGCATGCTGGGATACGGTTGGAGGACTGAGGGAGGAGACGCCGCAACCAAGATGGACGTTGGAACTTTCAGCCACTCAACTGATGGCGTAGCAACATGTTGTGTGGGGAGCACCACCTACCTAACGTACGGTCAGTACACTATTTCCCCCGCCGTTGAATGTGTCATGTGAAACCAGCCTCATTGGCACATCTTGGTTTCCCAGTTTTTTTGGTTGTCCTGGGTAAATCATGGCTCAGTTCAGATGACACGTTAAGCAAGAGGGGGAAAGAGGCGAGGGTAGTTATTTTTGGAATGCCCGCCACATGACATGTTGCCCCTCCCCGTCGCGCTGATGAAAGTCAGGGCCTCATAATAAGCAACGGGGCTCCAAAAAACCACAGAGCAGCCCATTGTTTTTCCCTGTTGCTTACATACTGTCAGTTGTGGGTGTGTTGTCCGACACAATAAGCAACACAGCTGATGGTTGCCTCTTCCCCCCTCCGTTGATTATCCTGTCATCTGAACTGAGCCTATGTCTGTTTTGCCTTTAGGCAAGACTGAACATGCATGTAGTGCTGGCTCCAGGTTTTTAAGGGACCTTGGCTAAAATATCTTCAATGTGTTTCCTTCCAGAGTCTACCTTCCCACCAATATTGTCACCCGCTGCTATTGCTCCTGTTGTTCTTTAAATCATTCCTAGCACTTCCTTGCATGACAGGCAGAATGTCTGTAAGAAGGTAGTGGCATCTTCTCACCAACAGCAACATTAACACATTTCTCTGGGCCAGAGCAAGAGGTAGGAGAACAAGCAGCTTCTAATGATGAAGAGAAAAAGCAACTCCTGATCTTCACTCATTTTGTTTCAGTTCCTGTGGCCAGTAGGGCTGGATCTTGACAGTAGTACAGAGCTATAAGTACACACAGAAATGCACATAATGCATAACCTGCCCTTTCTCACAATGGAGCATATGAGGCTTGTCTTCCCCACAATGGAACATAACTGTTCAGTATGAGTGAATTGTAGAACAGTATTTTCTATATTGCTTTAATTTGAAAAATTATTAGTAAACACATTTACGTACTTTTAAACCCATGCTACGATTAAGATTTTTTTTCTTGGTTGGGTTATAAATCCTGGGGATTGTATACAAATGAATAGAAATGTAATAAATGAGTTTATTCTGACAACGCTTAAGAGAAAAAGCTAATTTAAGAGTCAGCATGGCATAATGGTTAGAGCATTGGCCTTTTCCCCACTCAGCCAAGAAGCTCACTTGGTGACTTTGGGCCAGTCACTGTCTCTCAGCTTCACCTACCTCACAGGGTTGTTGTAAGGATAAAAAGGATGTATGTAGCCTTGGGCTCCTAAATAAATAATTTCTAGGACAATGTACATCTCTTCAGTTTCTAGAGGCCATGTGTTCTTCAGTGCACTTATCCTTGCGCTGTAGTAGTAGCCAAGTGCATTTCCACCAACTCAGGCAGGAATGTTACTTTTTAAATTAAATTCAGTTCTGCTATGTTCAATTCATAGCTTTACAACAGGATGGCAACACGTGGCCTTCCAGATGCTATTGGACTGCATCTCCCATCACGCATCACCATTAGCCATGTTGACTAAGGCTGATGGGGGATGCAGTCCAACAAAATCTGGGGAGGGGCACATGTTCCCCATCCCTGTTTTGCAACTCTAGGTTACAGTAATGCTGTCTTGTATTGGATGTTGATCAATATCTTAGCCAACAATGGCCCATCTCTCTTCTGTCTAACTCTCCAAGACTGCTAGGAGAGTGTCTTCTCATAAGTACAGACCTTTCTGATTTATGACTTGAAATTGAAAATATGATTGTTTACTGGTTTGTATTGATGAAACTTGAGTAACTGCAGCTTAAGTGTTTGCATAGACAGATAGGAGTATGTGAAGTGCACAATCTATTTGTTCTATTTATTCAGGACAGTATCCAATGATGCCACTGTGCTTATGCAACTGTCGAAGTGCTAGTGTAAACTGGCACAATGGTTTTTCTGGGGAAACCCGTCAAAACAGCTTACGTTATCGGCACTGCGGCCTCGTTGGATACTGCCCTCGATGTGAACTCTTATTTGTTAGATAAAAAAATACATAAACCTCAAACCACTAAGTACTACTTGTACATTTTTATTTAGATGAGGGCCATATCGCTATGTTAACCATGAACAGCATTTTTGTACCAATTTGAACTGTCTTTTTAAAACCCGTTTCCTGCTCATCCCTTTCTCTCTGTCCCCTACGGCATGTTCTCTTTCTCTCATTCTGCACCTATATTACATAAGTCTACTCTAAAACAATGAAAATAAACATTTCAAATAATCTGTCAAAATGAGAATACAAATAAAAAATGTATTCTAAAGCAGTTTTTTTTAATTAACTCCATAAAATTATGTGTTGCAGTTATTTGGAAACTATATTTCCAATCTTAAATGCTTTTCGTAACAAAGCAATACAAATTGCCATCATTGTAGTATCAACGCTACTATTATTTCAAATCAAATGTTTGAAGTACCTCTCAGAACACTTAGACAAATTGAAATCTCTTGCCTGTGAACCACAGTTCTACCTGAATAAACCTCTGAAGCCATCTCAAGGAGGCAGATAACAATTTCAAGGGAATTTTGGTGTACAATATACAACTCATCCTCAAGGCAAGCAAGAGGATAGAACTGCCAAGAACAAGTAAGGCATTGTCAATCAGCATGCTGGTGATCCATCCAGGTCAGCAAGCCATTTTCTGAGAAATACCATGTACACAAAGTTAGGTAACAGAAAAAAGGCTATTTACTGAAGAGACTTATATTTCCTGCCTGCAATCATTTAAGCAAGGAAATAAAAACAAAACTCCTTCCTTAAAACAGATTCATGTGTCTATTACAAGAAAAAGTAATACAAATCTAAAAACATACCATACAGATGACAACATACACTTTAAATACCAAGGATGCTAGTGTCAGCAATTTCTCTTAATGCAGCACTGGCAGGTTTTTTGAAATGAAAGGCAATGGCTATTTAATTTTTGAATTATTATAATAAAACAAAAGCAACACTGGGACATTTTTATATGGATATGATGCATTCTCAAGCCCACAGTCCCTTATCTTCCACAAAACCAAACATATATTGCCCTACAGAAAATATATTGCATTAAATTCTTCCACTTTTCCTTAAAAGGCAATGGCATCCAAAGAATTAATGGTGACAGCACACTGCATCATCTCCTAAATTCCATAAAGCAGGAGAAAATACTTTGGGATAACAAAACACAGATACAGCAGGGGAAATAAATCAGGAGAAAATAAGAAGAGGTAAAATTGTTAAAACAAGTTGAGTTTTATAAAGGATGAGGGAGGTGATCAATATTGGAGAATTAGTTGGCCTTAACCTAGTTGCAGTTGCATTAATTACTACAGAGCAAACATCACTGCTCAAAAATAAGACAGAAGTTCTAGATGGAAGACTATCTTCTATAGGAGAATTGCTTCTGAACATACAACACACATCTGAACACAAGTGTCTGCTATGGGACAAATGTTGGTGAAAAGGATGCAAAGTGGTCTACTGAGAACTTAGTAGAAACAGGTGCTGAAGACTTGGCATTCTAAGCTGCATCAGTATCACTTCCAAAATAAAAGTACTACTTCTTTGGCTCGAGAAAACTAATGTTCATATATATTTGCTTATATGTGTGATATATCCCTGACAAAACTTAGCCTTAGATTTAGATTTCAGGCTCCGTATGTAGAAAGGGTAACACCTTGGTCACACAGAGATGGTGTATTTCAAAACATGTGCCACGTGGTTTTCCTCAGGAATGTACAGAAAACATTCTTTTAATCCACATCAATGCAGTCCAAGATTATAAGTGATCTCCGTTGCTTAATGTTGTGTCCATTTAATGCTCTTCAAATCAATTCCATCTTGTACCATTTCCCACAGTGGGCTGTCAAATGAGAAGGAAAATCCACTGTCAGTACCTCAGAAATATAAATAATGAGCAGTATCCAATGCAACCTGTGCAGTAGCAGGGCCCGCTGCTAGCACAACAGGAAACTAGCAACTCCTGCAGCAACTGGAAACAAGCAGAAACATTTGCTTCTGTAATGAGGAAGGTGAAAGGAACTCGCAAGAACAGGGCTCTGCTGAGTTGTCCTGTTCTGGAAATGAATGCAAACAGTGGGCACAACAGAATGAGCGGAAGCACAGTAGCAATACTAGATACTTCCCAATCCTTGATATCAATAAGTTTTCAGAATGTACAGTTAATAACAAAATGTTATTTAGAAAGTGGTTTCTCCAAAGAAACCTTTTACTCTGTTCAGTATGCATGTCCAGGAATGCATTTTATCCTCAAACCCCAATTAGAAAGTTTGTTGCTACAAAATTTCACCATGATTAAGAACTTAAGAGCCATGCTGGATCAGACCAGGGGTCCGCCTAGTCCAGCATTCTGTTCACGTAGTGGCCAACCAGCTGTCAACGGGAAACCCACAAACAGGATTTGAGTGCAACAGCACCCTTCTGAACTTCTGAAGCCACAATGGATATCATCTTGAGAGACTAGCATGAAAATAAACAGATTAATTTAAGCAGCTTTGTATTCTAGACAGCTCTACAAAAGAGGAATATTTTTAAGGGCATAATCCTATACATGTTTATACAGAAATTAGTTGGAGCATGCTGGAACATACTTTTTTCTGTCTAAACATGCATAGGACTGCACCCTAAAAGTATTTTTTATTAATAGCCTAATTCTATTGGGAGTGGTATGCATTTAAGAGCTTTATAAGGAATCTGCAAATTGGATCTAAGTATCTGATTGGTCTACATCAAGCTCATCTAGGGAGATAGCAAATCACCTCTTCCTCATCCAATGTCGGTCCACTTTAAACATTAAATCACCGTGTCATGTGGCAGCATTTCCTTTCAATATAGAGACATTTAGAGAATTCCTGTGACGGTCAAATGTCTAATAATCAGAAGAATTTTACCTCATCTCCCTTAATCTCTTTACATGTTGTATGCACTTATTTACTGTATAATCTACTTCTTCTTCCGTAGTGAAACGACCAATGCCAAATCTGAAATTAAGCAAAGAGCTTATCAGGCGCAACACAATACAAACACACACAAAGATGAAAAAAGATTCTGCTCTTGATAGAAGATATATAATTAGTTGAGAACATCAAGAAGAAAAAGAACCCTTGCCTTATGGATGAGTGAGCCAAGTCTTCATCAGTTCCAATTGCACGCAACACATATGATGGTTCCAAAGATGCAGATGTGCAAGCACTAATGTAAACAAAAATGGTGTCAAATTATTTTCTCACATAACAGGTGTGGAAATGAAGAACACAGACTGCACCATAGTAGTATCCTCTTAATACACATGGATCACCACTGTCATCCAAAGTATTTGCTGACCACACAGATTAGAATTAGACATTAGCAAAATGAGCAGAGTTCTCAAGAGAAAGATTTTTGGGGGCAAAATTAATAGAAAGTAGTCAGATGTAGAAAAGAAAGGCTCACAGAGTAAAGCAGCAGACAGGATCAATGCTAGAAGAAGTGTGGTGAGGAGGAGGAGAGAACTGGCTGCCTAATTCAGTTAAAAGCATGTTAGATGATCAAGAATATCAAAATGATCTAAAGGAGGCTGGAGAGATTGAAAAAGGACTAAAATACTGGAAGGAACAAAAATATGTTAGCAGCAAGGTTAATTATTTGATGGATTGTTAAGTTATATAATTCGGCATATATTGGTAAAAAAATTAAAGGAATCAGAAATGCGAATGAATGGAAGAGAATCAGTTCTGGTCAGAACCAAAATGAGAAGGTTTTGGATTGATGGATCATAGATTCAAACTAGATTAGCAGTGCCAATGACGTGAATATGACATATCCATTAACTGTCTCTTCTTTCAAGAAGGTTGGGCAGCTTACAAAAGAGTCCCAGATAAACTTCCATCTTCAAACTGACCAGAGTGAGATTTGCTTAGCTTTAATAATGAACAGCTTAATGTGTCCTCATACCATTCCCTGGCCCCTCTCTTTCTCTAGCACATGCACTATTACCTTCCAGAAGAGAGCGCCACATCTTTAAGGGCCATCAGCAGGCTCTCTCCTTCCACATATGCAAAGGATAAGTTGACGCAGCCTGCAGGGTTGACAAAGCAGAGTCAGCTTCTTTGGAGATTAAGTTGCACCTCTACACAACAGCATTTGTTTTCAGGAGAATTATAGCATGCTCTTAAACCTCTCCAATAACCCGGGCCTCTTCCCTCCAACAGAACCTTTATTTTTCAACTTTTCTGTAATTGTCACCACAGCTCTGTGATCATATCTTGAACATTAATTCTAGAGATACGTGCAGAAAAACTATCATGCCAGCAGAGGCATGGCTATTATTTATAGAACACCCAAAGCTTGCTATTTATGAAGATAATAAAGCTGTGCAAGAATATAGTGAGTATCTTCTTGGACCCTGAAAGGATTATTCTTCATTCCTTCTTTCTAATACAGCATTTTCCCAGGGCCCTACTTAAAACCTATTATTCAAAATGAAGATATAGAGCGAGAGGAAAAAGTCATGCATAATTTGCAACTCAGTGGACTTAACATTATGTAGCAACATAAGCTTAATACAGAAACAGAAGGCATTACTGAATTATGTTTTGCAATCAAGTGTCCCAGAGACTACATTCTTTATTTTGCTATAATGAGAATTTTGCTATGTTCAATCTCTTTGTTTCTGGGTTTGCACCCAATAGGTTCAAGATTGCACAATACTTTGAGCTCTTGTACATAGTCGCTTTCAGTTGTAAGACAACTCTATAGTTCTAGCTTCCAATGTTCCAAAATTATTTTAATTATTATAAGAAGAAAGAGCCCTTGGGAGATCAAATTAAGACAATACATTCAGTAGTAAAGAGAAACTCAACACTCTGGTAATGATACCTGGATAACGAAGCACTGGATCTCCATTCAGTACCACATCAGGAATTTCTGACATTATTCTTGTAACTAGTCTGTCAGCCAATAAGCTAATTCGCTTATGGTCATACTGAAAGAGAAACAAGAGAACTAATTTGCTAATTTACCAATAGGCAGATAAACCTTGACTGATTTATCTAAAATGCCACATTAATCATGTCTGGTCTGCTATCTGAAAAGGCTAGACAACATAACCACATTTAAGATTTATCAAAACAATTACTCACAGTAATAAAAATTTCCAGGTTGATAGTAAAATTCAGCCCAAGTTAAACGTGTTATTTATTATTATTGAACTAATACTGCTATCCACATTTTGCTACTGTATGATTACAAGTGTGTGAAGGGGCAATTCCCATGACAGGTTTCCTCTAGACTTTTTAGAGAATGCAGAAATAGGGATGGTCACAATACGCAGGCAAAATCTCATATCAATCAGCAAGAGAGAGACTAGAGAAAAGGTTGTAATTCTAAGGTTGGAAGACTGTAAGAGATGTGCTAGAAAACTACTCAGCAAATGGATGTAGTACTACTAAAATACGATGCTTCTCAAAAATTTCTACAGAAATGGTTCCGCCAAGAAGCCCAGGTTTGATTTGTTTATCTGACCACTTTGCATATATTCTTGGACAATTAAGGATGAAATATGGGGGCGGGGGAACATAATTCTACAGTATAGAGAAACTGTATTAAACTGTAATCCATGTAATTTGAGGGTTATGTTGCAGACTTTGGGTGTGTTCAGATGACACTTTAGTCCATGGAGTGGGAATAGTCCACTCCACGGATGGCTATTTTTGGGGTGCCCTTGGACGACAGGGAAGTGCGGCTCCATGGAGTGGACTATCCGCACTCCGTTGAGTTGTCATTTCTCCCCCACCTCCACCCTCCCTACCGAATAGCAGCACTGGTTACTGCTTACCTTCTCAAGGCACCGCCATTCCATGGGGAGGAGTGATGGGGGGAGGACAAACGCACCACAGCCGTTGCCAGAGTGAAGGCCGTAGCAGTGGATGAATCCCACCTGTCATGAGGAGGGAGGACTGTGGCGGCGCTTCTGTCTTCGATGATGGCCACAGCATGTCTTTCGCAGTGGTCATTGTCGAATAAGCGCCAACAGAGCTCTCTCTTCTCATTACAGGAGGCGGGATTCATCCACCGCCACGACTATTGCTCCAGCAACGGCCACATTGTCTCCCATCACTGGAGGCGACATGCCCGCCAGTTCTCACTGTGCCCGGTGCAGAGTGACAGGCAATGGGGGGTGCCAATGCATGTTCTGTTGGCAGAAGCCTCTCATCGTGTGACACGTGAGGAGACTGCTCCGGAGCATGGGTGCATGCAGAAGGACGTAGATACGCACCCACTGCAGAAGAAGGGAGCTCCAGAGCAGTCTCCTTGTGTGTCACATGCCGAGAAGCTTCTGCCGGTGAAAGATGCATTGGCGCTGGGAGAACTTCTCCACTGAGAGGGCATCAGTTGTCTCAGTGGCGCCTCCTCTGTCCCCATGTAATTTCCAGGCAGAGAGCAGGGAAAGCTGATAGTCACAGCTATCCCCGTTCTATGCCTGAAAACTAACATGGGTTCAGAAGGGGCAACACAGAGACAACTTATGCCCTCTCAGTGGAGAAGTTCTATTGGCACCAATGCATCCTTCACCCTTGTCACCATAGCAACAGGGATGGGGTGGCTAAAACAATGTCGCTCACTGCCCCGCTGCTATGGAAATGACGGTAACGGAAGGGCCGAAGGACGCAAGGAGCCGAGCTGCTGTGACAAGCAGGACAGATTCTTCTGCATCCCGTCCTGTCCCCATTCGTGAGAACTGAAGGGGAATGCTCTGCTGCGGCAGGAGGGATACAAGGTAATCAGACATGTAAGCATCTCTCCTTCTGCAGCAAAGCATTCCCCTTCCATTCTTGTGAATGGGGATGGGAGGAGCTCGTTACAGGAGCAGCATGGATCCTTCCCACCCCACCCCCGATATCAGCAAATGAATTTTCCCACTGTTGGATGTTGCACATCCAGCCGTGGGAGACATCCTTGGAACCCCTGCTCCGTGATCCATTTGGGGATCAGCTCGAGGGGATGGAAGGGACTCCTTCCATCCCTTCAAGCCTATCTCCAGATGGATTGGTGGGTGAGGGTTTCCAGGGACCTGCACGTCCACAGGATCATTTCCTCTGCTGATGAAGCAACTCTGGAAACACGGGAAATAATCAACGGAACCTGCCACACCACACAATAATCAATGGTTGTGCAGAAAAACAACTCTGAATACCATTGGTTATCTCAGTTGGTTATTTTTTCGAAATAACCAACTGTGGGATTGTTTTTGCCCGACAGACAACGTTAATCAACAGGGGACTATTTAAACAATGGTTGATTAAACAGTCCACCGTTAACTGATGTGTCATCTGAACTCAGCCTTTGAATAGCATCCAGTGCTAGTACTATGTAGTGTAAACCAATTGAATTAAATGGGACTTTAGTTAGTCAAGTCCCATTCATTCAAACGGGGCTACTCTACGTAGGACTACCACTGAAACTACCCTTTCTTAATACGGGATTAAAGAACAAAACAAGATAAAGACAGCCAAACTAACTGGATTTGGATAAGTTATATAGACAAACTAATTGCTCATTATACCTCCATCTCTTGTTGTGCCAATTCACAAGCTGCCCCAAGACCAACTGCTAATGGTGTTGGCACAGTTCCAGAACGTAATCCTCGCTCCTGGCCTCCCCCGCTCTGTATAGGTTCCACTCTTACTCTTGGTCGCCGCCGAACATAAATTGCACCAACCCCTTAAAAAAAACAAACCACATACACACACAAATTTGCTTTTGCTGAGTGCAGAGATAGAGAACTTTTAATACTGCAAGCCTTTGGAACGTTCAGGAAGATTTTTCTTCTTCAGGAATCTTTCACCTTGATAAGAAAAGTCATAAGAAGAAAAGCACAGCTTTTAAATTTTCAGATATTCAATTTATATTTCTAACCAGAGGAATGGCCCTCCAAAGACTGAACCCTCCATTCCTGCATTCCTTCCTTGCTCTACTCTTGGGCAAGCACTTCCATCAACATTATCTCACTCCTGAAAATGTAAAATATTTGGCATCCTAATCCTAAACATACTGGCAGTGATCCAGAGAGCCATACATACTGCTTCATTCAGACACACCCACCCACAAATGATCAACAGGCCGAAGCACACATAACGCTGTGCTAAATTGTGGCTATGATGCCTGGTGTATTAGTCTTCTCAGAGGCTGCTGCATAGAGATCTGTATGGTGTAAGTTAAGTAGATAACCATAGCTTACTCCATTTGTGGATGTAGTTTGTTATCCCCTATATAGGGGGCTGCTCCACACCTGATATAACATAACCATGTGCAGAAAATCATACTGTGCTTGCTGAATCATGGGTACCACAGGGAAGTAGTTTACACTAAAATTCAAGAGACTAATTCCTAATTAAGTACAATTATTACTACACTAAACTTCACATCATCCCTGCTAGATCAGTTATAGGTTCCACAATCTTGAATTATATATAGGAAAACTGAGATTGTGAGAAAATTTAGAAATTTTAGCTTAACATTACCTTGTGCAGACAGGTTTCTTATCAACATGAATCAAACATAGACAATGTATATGGCTTGACAATTGTACCATGTATGTTTAGCTATTTTTTACTGTTCCCCCTTCTATATTCAGAAAGCTGATAACTGTTCTTCCCAATTTGCATAAGGGAGAATAAACCTTCAGTTATAGCTAGGGAATAGTAAAACATGGATAGTGTTTGAAACTAGTACTGGCAAAAGTAGTGAAAACGGACATCTTTCCCAGATCACACTGAGTGCGTGGCTCAAGACTGTATAAAGAATACATCACACGCTTTTCTACACATGTATTTATTGGAAAAAATGTTTATGCTACTTTTCCTTCATTCAAGTCAGTGTGCATACAATAAAAACATATTTATTAAGTTTTGATGATTTTAACAAAATCTATCCACATACTAAACAGATTTTAAAAACCTAACAATTATAGCTACCTGATACCTCAATGTATTAGCTACTTGCTAATACAATTTAAGGTGCAATCCTACTCATGTTTACACAGAAGTAAGTCCTACAATGCCAAGCATCCCCCAGCCTGCATGGGGGATGGCTATGAGTGACTTCTGAGTCAGTCCCATTGAACTCCATGGGGCTTACCTCTGACTACGCATGCATAGTGGCCATTTTCACTAAAAGCTCATCAGAACTGAGAAGACTGCCAGTCTTTCTAAAAGCAAACAAGAAGGAACGAACTCTCACCACAACAGGAAAGTCATTCTATAGCCTTGCAGCAACTGCAACAAAAGCCCTGCTCCTACCAGTTAGAAATGGCATGCAATAACAAACATCATGCTCTCATTTCCTCTTTAAATACCAACACCTTAAATTTCCATGATGCCTTGAAATAGATTAGCTCTTTCTCCAAGCAGTATTTGAAAACCAATTAAATAAATGTAACAATATTTAACAGCCAAAAGAACTAAATGCCATGAAATGAGAAAACATCAATACCTTTGGGACCATATATTTTATGGCCACTGATGCTCATTAAATCAATTTTCATATCATTGACATCCATAGGAATTTTCCCAACTGCCTGTGCAGCATCTGTATGGAAGAAAACTTTATGGGAACTGCAGATCTGACCTGTAATACAAAAAGAACATGGTTCAGCATGAGGTATTATTTCTATCTTGTTTAAAAAGGGGCGGACAACTTGTGGCCCTCCAGATGCATGAACTACAACTCCCATCATCCCTTACCATTGGCTATGCTGCTAGGAGATGGGAGTTGCAGTATAAAGATTTTAAATATGGAAATTAATTTTTATCCTAAGGATAAGGAGGCTTTAGACTTATTTTCACGAACAATTTACAGAACCAAAAAAATGTATTATTTTTAGGGAGGCAAGGCTGCTGACGCAATCCCTTTGTTACTCAAAAGCATATCTCACTTAAATCTTAAAACGGGATCATTCCTTGCAAGACCTTGACTGTGTTCAGATGAGTTCAGTGAAGGAAGCAACCACTGTTGCTGCTCCCCCCACCTCCACATATGCAACCGCCATTTGCATTATTCTCCACACTGCAGCACAAGTTGCTGAATCTTCTGAACCTGCAGTGCGGTGCAGCAGGGGGGGATCATAACCACCATACAATCCATGACATGCAGTAGAGGCTGTAGGGTAGCTGCATGCCAACCCACACTGCAGCACGGGGAATATTGCAAATGGTGGCTGCATGCACGTGAGGGGAAGAGAAGCTGCTTCCCCCACTGCGATCATCTGAACACGGCCTTTAAAAATGTAATAGGCCCAGAGAAAGTATATAATGTAGTTCTACTGCGGAAGCCATGTAACTGAAAAGCATCTGAATACCAAATGCTAACAGATTTGAGCAATTTAGACGAAGCACAAGCAATTCAAGTATACAAAAGTAAAACACCAGATCTTCATTTTCTGCAACATTGCACACAAGTTTTTTTATATAATTATTTAGTATAATCATAGATCATTCTAAAATCATCACTTTAATGCAATAAAATTTACCCTCTTTAATAGGACAGTGTATATGTTTATGTCCTTGTTTTCACCTGATTTGATACTTAGCCAAACTCTAGACCAGGGTGGGGGCCTGTGGCCTTCCAGATATTGTTGGAGTCCCAACTCCCATCAGCCCCAGCTACAATGGCCAATGGTCAGGGATGATGGGAGTTGGGCATCCAACATCTGGAGAGCCACATATTCTCCACCCCTGATATAAGAATTAAAGAATGGCCAGTGGGTTTCATGCATGCATGGATACATCAGTTTTTTTCTTCTAACCAAAGGGCCTTCCATGGTATCACAAGACCTCCTGGAAGTTCTTTAGTTTTAGGGAGCAGCTTTTTAGAGAGTGTAAAAATCTATTTTAGTGAGGGGGCAGTGGGTGGGCTCAGAAGCTTTGCTACTGTCTGAATTTTCTCCAATCTGCTAGCAGTGTATTAATAACTTAAATACCAATAACTGAACATTCAGAGTATGGTTAAATCACAGTCACATAACTTGAAGGAACACTTCCAAAACAGGCTTGAGTTTCTGTCACATTATCAGAAGACACTCATTTCTTAAAAATCAAGTCAGCTCTAACCTCAAGGAATCATTGCATATGAACTCCAACATAGCATGTGTTGTCCAGCTTATTAGATGATACATTATTTGGGCTGATTTATAACTATATAATGGGCAATTTAGTAGGAGCAAGGAGGAAGAGCTCCTCAAGCCTCGAGGCTCATATGCTCTCCCCTACCCTTTCCTTCTTCTGCGCAGCCAGTACAATGACTTTGGTAGCCTTTTCACATTTTCCTTGAATTTCAACTTGATGTGTCATCTGGACAATGGATTGTGCTTTATAACAAACTCTGGTCAGTTTCAAAACAATTCATGAAATGGAGTTTGGTATAACCACGATCCCTGATCCTGATGACATAACAAGCTGACTTTAAGGGAAAATGAAGCTAAAAGCTGCCAAAGTCTTCCTCCCAACCATGCAGGAGGAGGTGAGAGCATGTGAGCCCAAAGCTCTTTGCAGTTACTATTTGTGCATGTCTCATTAAGCTATTGTTTAGCTTGATGTTTGAACTGGGCCATTAACTTGTAGTATTTTTGGAAGTTAAGTTAAGTTTTGCCTTCTACTGAAAAAGTCAGGAGAAAATAGGGGATGAGAAACTAGTATGCTGCCTTATTTTTCCCTTATTGGCTAACATTTGCTGGGGGAGGGGCAATTTAAAATGAGGAAAAAGTCACAGGTGGAAAGGGTTTAAAACCCCTTCTCACATGCTTTTGTTCCATTAACAGTTTTAAAAAAGGGGAGTTGTTTTTAAGTTCGGAAATTTGGCCACAGATCTCTTGACCATCACAAATCTTGAATAGACAGACCAAAGTTGCCAGATATTGAAAGTGAGTCAGTGACAGGACAATTATTTAGATGTCTTATGTCCCTTTGTTGAAATATAACATGCATCACCATCATGCTTATATGAGTATTTGGCATTTTTACTTAAGCTGAGGTTATTATTTAGAGCTTATATCTCTATTAGAGTCTACTTACCAATGTCACTAACTGGTTGCTTCACGCCTATTTCATTATTCACAGTCATTACCGAAACCAAGCTTGTGTCTGTTTGTATTGCATTTGTTAGGTCCTGGTAGAAATCATATGAGAAAAAAATAATTAGAGCTGCTCCAGCATTGAAAGTGAAAGCTCTCTTGGAAATTATCTCGATTTTCACAACAATGACATACAATTAAATACATCAAAAGTGAATGTTGCAGAAGTGAAGAAAGCAATCCTAGCCAAGCGGGGGAACATGTTCCATGGTGTGACAGCCACTACTTATGCCCTGTGGATCCTTTGCCAAATAGCACTGCTGGGATAGCTATGCTCACAGAGCTTTACACGCATGTACTCGGGGGCCTTTGGTGGGTATGTGCCAGCCCACTGCAGGAGCAGCACATATGATGCAACCAACAGCCCCTCAACCGTTTGACTGGCTTTAGGACTGCATTCCAAATCCTTTCCTGTTGTTGTTGCTAATAAGTTTATTAATTTCCTCCCGCCCCAGTTTCTAATACATTATAAAAAGTAAACATTCCCCCAAATTCCCCAATCCCTCCCCTTGGCCTAAATAGGGGTAATCCTATGCATATAGTAAGTTGTGTTGTTACAGTGCAGTGTACTAGCAGAGAAAGTTACCTTTAAATCTATAATCCCATTTTTCTTTACGGGCAAGTATGTTACTCGAAAGCCCTCAGCTTCTAGGGCACGACAAGAATCCAGCACACATTTGTGTTCAGTCTGTGTTGTAATTATATGTTTCTTTCTGGATTTATAGAATCTTGCAGCACCCTTTATATGAATAAAAGAGGGGAAACGTTAAAATCAAAAATGATGAAGAACAATAGTTTTTATAAATGCCAAGTCATGAATGCCAAATGTCCAGATACTTTGGATAACTGACACCAATCCTTTGTATGTATACTTACTTAAGAGTAAGCTCCATTGAACTCAGTGGGACTTACTTCTGAGTATACTTGGATAGGATTGTGCAGTCCTGACATTTTCAGCATTAATTCATTTTTTAAATAAGGATAACCAAGACTGATAAAAATGTCAAAATACATCCTCTGCCATTCTTTCCTGAATGCAATTACTACAGTGCAACCTTTAGAGCAGCAAGATACAAAAAAGAGACAGAGGTCTTAAATCTTTAATAATTGTGTTGAAGAGGAAATTTTAGCAGGAGTAACTTGCTATGCAAGCTACACTTGGCTGAAATTTCCCCTTTTATATAGCTGTTGAAGGTTCCTCTTTTAGATCTTTTCACCCTAGCAGCTTTCCATAACTGGATTCCCTCTTGATGTTCAGGACTACAACTCCCACCATTCCTAACCATTGACCATACTAGCTGGGGCTGATGGGAGTTGGCCCAAAACACCTGGAGGACACCAGGTTGGGGAATGCTGCTATAGTGGCTGTAACTGCTAAGGAAATCTGCAGCAACTGAAACCTCTGCAAAGTGTAGACTGCAATACAGAGAAGAGTCCTGAAATGGGGAAAGGAACCTATCTATTCAAACTGTTTTGATAATATAGCTCCGACTCTGCATAACTGATTTAAATAAAAACCAGACCGATTTAGATGTAAAATAGGCTACTTAAAATCTGGTTCAACTTGATTGCTCTAAAGCAGCCTTCTCCAACCTGGCGCCATCCAGAAGTGTTGGATTATAATTCCCAGCGTTCCTGACCACAGGCCTGCAAGCAGGGGTTGATGGGAGTTGAACACCAAAGCATCTGAAGGATGGAGAAGGCTGCTCCAAAAAAAGGCTGAAATGTAATACAACAAAAACAGTACAATCTTATGCATGTTTATCCACTGTGTTCAATAGGGCTTGCCCCCTAGTAACAGTAAAACCCTAGACTTGCCTATTTAGAGTAAGTCTCATTGTTTTCAATGAAGCTTACTCCCAGGCAAAGTCTGCTTAAGATAGCTGCAATCATATACACACTTTAACAGAAGCCCGGTTTAATTAAATGTGGATTACGTCTGATTATGCATACATAGTATTGTGCTGTAAACCTGTTTAAGCTTATGACAAGTTTTGTTACTGAGTCATCTCACTATAAAATCTCAACAAGTTATGATTACACACATTTGCAGCTTCAGAGGAAGAGGACTGGGAATTTCTCAGTAGCCAAGGACTATTGGGGGTGGACAGGAAATGGAAAATAGATTGGAGGAATGGAATTGAGTATCCTGAACAGGAGCTCTTCACACTGCAATAGTTTCTTGTAGCTCTCACTTGCATCTCAGAATGTTCTGGAGCCCCATTGTGCAAATGCAAAATCAATTGCAATTTTCAAACAACTTCCTTTGGAGTATTCTTATTTAAAGAATTGTAGCTTCCATTGGCTTTAAGCAGACAGCACACAGGATGGCAACTTAAGTACCTTTTTAGAGGTTTGCCATAGCTTTTATTTATGCTCAATTAAGCCATATGTGTGTGTGTGTTTGAGCCATTCATTGCTGTTGTTGCATTACATTTCCGCCTTACTTAGAACTAGAAATAAGATAGCCAGATTTAACCCCCAAATTATTGTGAACTGTTTTACAACAACATTGTTTGTCTTTACAATGTACCAATTTACCTTAATTGCTATATTGTTTGATTCTGTTGCCCCGCTGGTAAAAATAATTTCTCTAGCATCTGCTCCTATTAATGATGCAACTTGCTAGGGAAAAAGAACATATAAATTTAAGTTACAACATTTGAAGAAGGAAAATAAAATTCACTAAATACAACTGTTTAGTAGATCAGCCAGGACAAATTTATAATTAACTCATAAGAACAATGGAGGACTCACCTGTCTGGCTTTTTCCATGGCAGATTCACTCTCCCAACCATAAGCATGAGTTCTAGAGTGTGGGTTGCCATAGTAATGAACAAGGTAAGGCAGCATGCTGTCCAAAACCCTGGGGTCCTACAACAAAAGAAATTCAATTTTCCCGTTTCACTTCATCCTGTTTTGTTTTAATTTTCTGAGACACAGAGCTTTATGTCCCCCAAATCCAAGAATCTGTCCAGTCGCATTATTAAGGCCACAATCCGATGAAGTACTGACATCCTACACAAGTGACAGTACATCATACTAAAGTCAATAGACTCTTTTCTGAGTAAAAATTATTAAAAACAGGCTGTAAATGTTAAATCATTTTCTCAATGTGATTTTTTTCACTAGTCAACCCCATCAGGGTAGACAGGAAATTAGGGCTGCAATCCTATGCACACTATGCATTGGGAGTAAGACCAATTGAACGCAATAAAACTTACACCTGAGTAGAGAAAAAACCTGGAAAAAATAGTTCTTTTCTGAGGGCATTTCCCCAAAGACCATTTTAGGGTATGTGTTTTTCCTCCAAAAAATTAGAAACATTGAAAAGCTTTGGATAATGAAATACTTTCTTTTAGGATTTAGATGTAAAATGTCTGGAAATAATGAAGCCATGAGGGATTATTTTTAATCCTGTGTAAAATTCCCAGTTTAGTTACTCCTTCCATTCCTTATTAAAATTATTGATCTAATGCATCTTTTAATGACAAGACATTTAAGGATGCTTCAAGTCATGCACAATTTCCCAACATGTGAATAGAGTCAACATATCACGACATGGAAGAAAATGTGTATTCTTGAAAGTTTGGGTTTTGTTCTACAAAGTCCTGTGCTTTTGGACTTGTTCTGGTTAGATACTGTAGCAGTTAGTTCTGATCTAAAATCCACCGCCACCAGATGCAACCAAACAGCATGTGGGTTACCCCACCTATGTGCTTTTTAAAAAATTAACTTTGTGGCTTGGGTCTATAGAACTCACTGTCACACTTTTTAATAAAGTTTTCAATTAGACCTCACCACTATGGAATGCTGCCTCAGCAATAAAATCTTTTAACTGCTGCTACTAAAATAGAATCATAGAATAGTAGAGTTGAAGGGGGCCTATAAGGTCATTGAGTCCAACCCCCTGCTCAATGCAAGAATCTATCTAAAAGCATGCCTGACAGATGGTTGTCCAGCTGCCTCTTGAATGCCTCTAGCGTGCGAGAGCCCACGACCTTCCTGGGTAATTAGTTCCATTGTCATATTGCTCTAACAGTCAGGAAGTTTTTCCTGATGTCCAGCCAGAATTTGGGTTCCTGTAACTTGAGGCCATTAATCCGTGTCCTGCATTCTGTTCGAGAAGAGATCCTGGCCCTCCTCCATGTGACAATCTTTCAATTATTTGAAGAGTGCTATCATGTTTCCCCTCAATCTTCTCTTCTCCAGGCTAAACATAAATCCTTTCTACCTGAAAGAAACTCAGTAGCTTGGTTCCTATGGTGTAGGTATGGGATTGACACAATCACTAGAGAAAACCTTTAAATGTGAACAAAAATAAGATGTTCATTAATGTAAATTATTTGCAAAAGTGAATAAAATACCACTCTTTAAATAATAGGTCAAGATTGCTTAAAGGTTCTTAAATTAAACATGGCTGCTTACCATTCCTAATAGGTGAGTCTTTCCCACCTAAATAAAATCTCAATAGCTTTTCTTCATACTGGATTTCCCTAAACCCTACCCCACAAACAGGAACAGGTTTAGGAATTACAAACAGGAACAGATGCTGTACTTCTGTCTTCCTCCAGCCTTGAGTTCTTCCTGCTTCTTCTGGCTTCTAGGATGATTCAGATGTTTCAGGGACTACATGGTGAAGTTTCCTCTGGTCAGACATAAAATAGGCACCTAAAATATGTTTATGTATAAATTGCTTTGCTCATAAAATTATTATCTGTGGTATATTAAATTTAAAAGTATAGTTTATTCAGACAATAATTACAAATGTACTGAGTTTACTTTTTAAAGTTTTTAAATATAATGATAGTTTATGAGCAAATCAAATACAAATCTAAAGTCACTTTGTTGCTTTAGGGCAGGCATCCCCAAACTGGTGCCTTCCAGAAATTTTGGACTACAATGCCCCTCATTCCTGACTATTAGCCATGCTGCCTGAGGCTGATGGGAACTTAAGTCCAAAATGCCTGGAAGGTATCAGGTCGGGGAAGGCTTTCCTAAAGCAACGAAGTAAAGTGACTTTAGATCTATAGAGAGTGCTTAAAAAATAAATATTGCTTATTTTTCCATTTCTCCCCAAATTTGTTTTTTTTCCAAAAAAAACCCACAGTTTTTTCCCATGGCTTCAAAAACTCCAGAAATTTTACATCCCTACATCTGACTAAACATGTATAGCAAGCGGTACAGGAGTATTTCATACCCCACCCCACCCCATGCAGCCTTCGGTGGGCTGGATGATGTCAGTGGGCATGGCCCCAGGCAATTTTGCCTTTCTCTGTGCTAGGGGAAGCACAGAGTTCTGTGCCTCTCCCAAAATGGAGAAAGGGACTTAGACAATGCTGAGAGGAGGAGGAGCTCCTCCTCCTGGTGCCAGCCAATTCCCTGGCTTTGGGTGGCACCCACTGTCCCCATGGGAAAGTTGTGCACCGCTCAAAGACACTTGGCTGGTGCCTAGAGGAACAGCCACACCTCCCTGGTGCAGGCCAAGTCCCCTGCTATCCACAACTCCACTGTTATCTCCAATCCGGAGGCCTTGCCTTGCCACCTGGAGGAACCCAAGGAGGCTCTACAGTCCAGATGCAGAATCTCCGTCGGCCAGAGGTTTTGCATCCCTGATGCACAGGACTGCTCTATAAACACTGTCCATTTGTGTGCTCTTTAAAACCCTCTCCAAAAGAGTACTTGTTCACAAACCAGAGGTGTAGTTGCTTGGACATCCATGTACAATGGACGGAGCGAAGATTCATCAACATTGCCTTTGCCTAGGAAAAGACAATGATATGAGTGACAAATGCAAATTTCCAGAAAACACTACCATTTTTCTCACCTCCCATGCTCTGCTGCATGTGAAGAAATTAGGTAAACTACAGGTATAGAAACTTGTGGAGTGGACACCTTATCCTAGTATGGGGTATAATCTAAACAGAGATCCGTTAATACACACAATATTACTATAAGTTTTAATTATCTTTCTGAACTTTGTTAAAAATATTTATGCTCATTTAATTCAGCTACAAGCAGCTGATCTCTAGACAAAAATACACAGGACTAGGCTGGTCCATCAGATATGACAATGTTTTTCAAGCAAAATATGGTATTTTATAAGCTATTTTTTATGTTTATATAGAAAATTAATTCAAACACCACCACCACCAGAAATCAACTGAGGCGAGCTCACAGTGAAGCTTTTAAATAGTAAGATTCTCTTCATGCAAGTAGTGTTCATATAAAACATTTTCAGATTCAGAAGGCTTGGTTCCTATTAGGAATGCCACAGTAAAGTTATCAACAGAGTGTTCAGGCAAGTAGTTTTAAGAATTCTGTTCACCCTGTTCTGGAGGGGGTTGCACTCCCCCTAAAGTATCGGGTCCGTAGTTTGGGGATCCAGAACTGTCACTTGAGGCACAGGTGAACTCGGTGGCAAAGAGCACCTTTTACCAGCTTAGGCTGATATACCAACTGTGCCCTTATCTGGACAGAGATAGCCTAGCTACAGTTATCCACACTCTCATAACCTCTCGTTTGGATTACTGCAATGCGTTATATGTGGGGCTGCCTTTGAAAACGGTCTGGAAACTTCAGCTGGTACAAAACAGGGCAGCACGTTTGCTAACAGGGACTGGCCAACGAGATCACATTACGCCAGTCCTTTTCCAGCTTCACTGGCTGCTGGTCCAATTCAAAGTGTTGGTACTAACATTTAAAGCCCTAAACGGCTTGGGGCCAGGTTATCTAAAGGAACGCCTCCTCCCATATGTACCTGCCCGGACCCTAAGATCATCTACAGGGGTCGTTCTCCGTGAGCCCTTGCCAAAGGAAGTGAGGCAGGTGGCCACTAGGAGGAGGGCTTTCTCTGCTGTGGCACTCCGGCTGTGGAACAAGCTCCCCAGAGAGGTTCGCCTGGCGCCTACTTTGCACTCCTTTCGTCGCCAGGTGAAGACCTTTTTATTCTCCCAGCATTTTAACAGCTAAATTGACTCAATTTTAACCCATGCTGTTTTAAATTTGTATTTTAATCTGTATTAATCTCTGCTGCTTGGTTTTATTCTGGTTGTGTTTTTAGATTGTATGTTATTTTGTGTTTTTAGATTGTGGTTTGTTTTATATTTCTTAAAATGATTTCATGGTTTTAATTTTTGTGAACCGCCCAGAGAGCTTCGCCTATAGGGCGGTATAAAAATGCAATAAATAAATAAATAATTCCCCACGCCCCATGTTTTGTTCATAAACCTGAAATTCTCCATAATTCGTGTACTATGGCCCACGAAAATGTCAATCTTTAAGGTGCCACAAGCCTCTTTGTTGTTTTTCCTGCAATAGACTAAAACGGCTACCCCTCTGCATACTGCAGTAGCTGTGACTCCCACCCCGTATCCCAATAATCCCTTAGGCAGCTACTGCAGGATACAACCACAGTGCCATTTATCATAGCTGGCGGGAGGGACGGCCCATTACAACACAAGGAGGCGTAGCTGTTGCGCTCTCTCTCTCGCTGCATATGAGCCGTCGGCGTGCGTATGGGCCAGCCACGACGGCTGAGGGTTTACTCGCGGTCAGGCTGAACCACTCTTCCCCCAGCTAGCACCCTCCAGATGTGCCTGACAACAACTAGGAAATGATGAGAGTTGTAGTCAACACCCCTAGAAGGCACCAGCTTGGGGAAGGCTGGGCTGAACCATCCAGCCTTATGGCTCAACAATACACTCGATTTTGATCCTCTCTTTACTTTCACCCGAAATTGTTTCCAAGTCCCAGCAGAAACCAGCAAAAGAGCAACACTGCTCAAGCAGCAAGAGCTGCAATCTTGGGCTAACAAAAACGGGGAGAGGCTCCCTCGGTCTTTTATTTTTTTTTCCGTGCCCTTAACCGGGAAAAAAAAAATACTGCCCAGAAGGCAGATGTCATGGCAGCTGCGAAGGGAGCCGCCCACCAGCAACTTCTACTGGAAGCTCAAGAGCCGCCTGGGGTCCAGCCGGGTCTGCCCGTATGTATACCAGGCGGGGAGCCGTTACCTTGTTGCTGCGTAGCCCCCGAAAGATTTCTCCCTTGAAAGGCCACCAGCCCTCTCAGAGCCCGCAATGCCGCCGGCCGGAGCACCAGCATCGTCACACCCTGCCCGCTTCCCTCTCTAAAGGCAACGCATCCACAACCACCAGCAGGTTCGACGTTTGACTCTTCACCCCAGCGCCCCCGAGCTGTTTCCGGCAACGTCATCAGAGCGCAACGGAAGCTCAAAGCAAACCGAAGGAAAGTCGGGATCGACGGAGCTCGAAGTGGTCGAGGTGAGACCGGGGGGTGAGGGATAAGAGAGAGAAAGGAGGGAGGGAAGGAGCGGGGCAAGAAAAAGGCAAGGGGAAATTCAGCGGAGAGCCGGGGCAAAGGTTGTTTTGAGGGGGGTCGGAGAACGGGACGTTTCAGGGTGGTTTTTCTTACTTTGGGTATCGGAGTGCCAGGGGGAGCAGGTGAGTCATGGCCCTTTGGTTGCCATAGAAATGGAGCTCTGTGCTTTGAGTTCGTCGCCGAGCCATAACCCCCCACCAATCGTCGGCCTTTGTGCCCCTCTCCGCAGCTGAAGAATTCAATATATGAGCATTGCAGCAAGACACGCCCATACCCGAATATACGGTATTTAAAGGCCGCGAGGTTTGCGACCGCTTAGTCGGAAAAAAAAAAGTTAAATTAAGACGCAATCCTATGCAACTTCTAGCGTGCCCCAGCCTTTTTCAGTCAAAACTTGCATAGGATTGCACCCTTAGGATGCCTTACCCCGGAGCCCACCTGACTTTTTCCTGATCACTAGAGAATTTCCAGAAACCGATACGTTTGCCCTTAGGAGAGGAAATTGTTGGTAGCTGTACAAGGGCTGAACATGGCCTGTGAAAGTATGTTGTTTTTAATATCAGAATTGCTATACTGCTGAGTTGTTTTCAGCATTGTGTAAGTGCCTGCAGGTTCAAGGTCTAGATTCTAGAGATTGCATCACTGTCAACAATTATTAAATAGTGGCTAAGCCAATTGGATAGAAAAGTTTCTATTAACATATCCACTCCAAGCAAATTTTAAAATTTGTTTGCCTGTTGACTAGGCTTTTTAGGGGTGGGGTCTGTTCATTAACTCACGTTTGTTTTATATTTATTTTTTGCATTTCTATACTGCCCAGTAGTCAAAGCTAATGTATTTTACGGTTTCACAATTAATAAAACCATAAAATACAACATGGTACAATACAATATAAAATTTAAAACCACAGTACAAAATAAAAAACAAAACAAAACCTACTAGCATTGCAAAGATTTAAAATACAGTAGCAGATTTAAAACAACAGAAAACTGAAATACTATAATGCTTGGGGAAAGTACAAAGTGCACAACAAAGGTGCCAGGCAAGCCTCTCTGGAAAGCTCATTCTATAACCAGAGTGCCACAACAGAAAAGGCTCTCTCAGTAGCCACCCACCTCACTTCCTTTGGTGGGGACTCCTGGTGAAGGGCCATCTAGATTCTTAGTGTCCAGGCAGGTATGTATTACAGGTAACCTGGCCCCAAGCCATTTAGGACTGTGAATGTTAACACCAGCACATTGAAACAGGCCCAGAAATGGACTGGCAGCCAGTGCAGATGGAAAAGTACTGGGCTAATGTGATAATATTGGCCAGTCCCTGTTAATTATTTTATTTTTCAACATAATACAACATAAAACAACATAAAATACAAATCATAACCACATACCCCCTGTGCTCCCCTCCCCCCAGGAGACCTTCATTTATACATTATTCTTCTTTCCAAAAGTGTAAAGACTCTTTTGAAGGTATTTGCCCCTTCCCCGTTCTTAATACATATTCCAAAAATAGGCTCCATATATCTCCAAAATCATTCTTACTGGACATTCCCCTCTTTATTTTCATTTTACACGTTAGCTTATCATTAAGTGCCATATCCCATATTTCTTTATACCATTCTTCTATAGTATATATCCCTTGCCCTTTCCAGTTTTTAGCAATCATTATTCTGACGGGAGCCAGGAGGTTGTTTATTAATTCTCTCTTATTTATATTCTCATTTCCTTTATCCCATATTGCTAGTAGAGCCAGCTTTGGGCTTAATTCCAGTTTACTTCCAATTATTTCACTTATTTCTTTGAACACCCTTTCCCAATTTTTTTGTACGTGTTCACAGCTCTACCACATATGGAAATAAGTTCCAACCTCCTGACATCCCCCTTTTTTATCTATCTGATGAAATCTTACCGGCGTTAAATACCATCTCCATACTGTCTTATAATAATTCTCCTTAATTCTAATCGACAAAAGCTTTAACATTCTTGCATCCCACATCCTCCCCCAGTCATGTTCATTAATTTGTTACTTTAAATCATCTTCCCAAATCATTTTAAGAGAGTCTCGATATTCATCCTCCTCTGTCAGGATTCTATATATTTCGCTAATCAGACCTTTTCTAGTTTTAATTACTTCCTTCTTTCCTCTTGATTCAATTAAATCTTCAAATCTTGTATTATTTCTACATTTCTTATTTATCTTTTTCCATTCCTGTGTCCATTTTTCCAATTGTAAGCATTTGAACCAAGCTGTCTTTTGTTCTTTTAATAACTCTCTAATTTGCACCTTATCTATCATTTTTTCCATCCAGTTCCTTAACTTAATAATTTCCTGATCCTTCAGACTCCCTTCCAACTCTACTTTTAAATTCCTTGGGAAGTTTCCCACAACTACCACTGGGGCGAGTGGAGAGTCTCCTGGTATTAACTTTCCTTTAACCTTCTCCCAGATCTCTAGAATATTTTTCAGCAACGGGTTGTCCAGTCCCCTCAGATCTTTCTTTTGAATTTTAATAAAAAAAATATTTTGCAATTTAAAAACTAGTTCCCCTGTTTGCGTTTTTAGCCATTCTAAGTCTTCCTCCCCTAATATACTATTTATAACATATCAACTGATTAGCAATATAATAATTCTTTATATTTGGAAGTCCCAAACCACCTTTCTTTTGTGTCTTATACCATAACCCTTTGTTAATCCTAGCTCTCTTATCTCCATTGTAATAAGCATTAATCATATTTTGCCAGCTCTTTAACTCTACATCCGATATTTTAATCGGCAGCATTCTAAACAAAAAATTAATCTTAGGTAATATCTTCATTTTAATAACTGCTATTCTACCAAACCAAGAATGTTTTAATTTTCTATATACCTCTAAATTTTCCCCTACCTGTTTTTCAAACTTGCAAAATTAATTTCCTCTAACCTATCTAAATCTTTTGCAATATTAACTCCTAAATAACGTACTACATTTTTAAGCTTAAGACCTAACTTAACTTTACCTTCCTCCATCTCCTCTTTGTTATAATTAAATAACATCATTTCTGACTTCCCCCAATTAACTTGTAAACCAGTAATCTCCCCAAATTCTCTCAAATGCTCCTTAATCAACTCCCCAGTCTTCAGGGGATCTTCTAATGTCAGTAATATGTCATTCACAAACATATTCATTTTAATCTTCACCTTTCCTCCTATCCCCTTCAATCTTAAATCCTCCCTTATAACATTTGCCAAAATTTCTATCACTATCGCAAATAAGATCGGTGAAAATGGGCAACCTTGTCTTGTTCCTCGAGCTAGTGTAATCTGTTGCGTTAACCCATCATTAACCATTATTTCTGCTTTATTATTTTTATACAGTTGATCCATCACTCCCATAAATTTTACTCCAAGCCCAAATGTTTTCAAAATTGTTTTAAGTGCTGGCCATTCCACGCAATCAAAGGCTTTGAATATATCCAGTGCTAACAAACCTGCTTTTAAATTCCTTTTTTAAATAATATTGATTATATTTAAGACTCTTCCAATTAAATTAGGCATTTGCCTTCCTGAGATAAATCCACATTGATCTTTTCTAATATATTTATGTATAAACGTACCCATCCTTTTTGCCATTATTGCTGTAAAAAATTTTGAGTCTTGATTTATTAAGGATATTGGTCTATAAGATGCTGGATGCGTCAGATCCTTTCCTGGTTTCGGGATTAATATAATCAAGGAATGATCCCACGATGGGGGGGTCTTTCCTCCTATTATACTATTAAATAATTTTTTCAATCTTGGTATTAAAATTCCTCTAAAAATCTTATAATATTCCGGCCCCAAACCATCCAATCCCAGAGATTTTCCTCCTTTTAATTTAGCAATAATTCCTTCTATTTCTTTCTCAGTAACTAATCCTTCCATATAATCCCTATCTTGCCCCTGTAATCTTATTTTCCAATTCCTCTCTACATATTCCAATACCTTAACCTGTGACCCCGTGATGTATATAATTCTCTATAAAATTCCTGAAATATATTTAATTTATCCTTCATTAAATTACAACGTTTCCCTGTCTTATCTCTAATTGTCCCTATCATATTCTTAGCCTTTTTTGACTGAGTGGACCTAGCCAGCATCTTCGAGTTTTTATTACTATACTATATCCCTCCTTAAATATAGCAAATCCCTTTGGACTTGTTCTAACTCTTCTCTCTCTAATTCCTTTTTCTTAGCTTGGATTTGAGCAAATAGGTGTTTATTTTTTGTCTCTCTTAGCTTCTCCTCTAAGTCCCTTACCTCCTTTTCAATCTTTTTATTTTGTGCTTTTTGTTGTTTTCTTAGGGTACACATTTCCCTAATACAAATCCCTCTTACTACAGCCTTCATAGTGTCCCATATTAACCCCTGAGAGTTTGAGTCCTTTTCATTAATTTCCCATATTTCCTGCATTTCTTTTTTTATTTTCCCCACTATATTTTTATTATTTAATAGCCTTGTATCCATTCTCCATCTCTTAGTTTGTTTATAATCCTTCTTCATTTTAATATCCATCGTCAATAATGCGTGGTCGGTGACTTTAATTACCCCAATAGCACAATCTATAAGTTTAGACATCATATTCTTTGACACAAAAATATAATCAATCCTGGAATAACTCTTAAACCTTGGTGAGTAGAAAGTATATTTCCTTTCTTCCCCTTTTAATACTCTCCAAACATCCATTAGTTCTTTTCTCTCCATTAATTTGCTTAACCCCGTCCTCCCACCACTCTTAAGAACTCTTAATATATTATCCCTGTCTTTCCCTTTGTCTAATACCATATTGAAGTCACCTGCCATCACAATATTCTTTTTACCCACTTCTCCCACCGCATTAAAAACTTCATCGAAAAATTCCATTTGTTTCCCATTTGGAGCATATACATTGATCAATACATATTCCTTCTCCCCTACCATGCAAGAAATTATCAGAAATCTTCCCGCTTCATCCTTCTTCACCCTTTGTATAGTAATACCACATTTTTTTGAAATTATTATCGCTACACCTCTTGCTTTAGAAGTGCCAAAAGACTTTTCATAAACGCCCACTTCCCTCATCCGAAGCTCATTTACGCCCTCCTTTGTTTGATGAGTTTCCTGCAAAAAATAACATCTGCTTTCTCTTTTTTTAATAACATTTCTATTCTCTTCCTTTTTATAACAGTTCCTAGCCCTTTAACATTTAAAGTTGCAACCCTTAATTTATTTTCCGTCTCTCTCTTTCACACACATCTCTATATTGGTCTCCCTCTGTGATACACATACCCCCCTCCCTCCCCCTCCCCCCCACATTTACCCCCCATCTTCACCCCCCTCCTCACCAGACCTTTCTGGGCAATGGCCCCAATTATTCTTAGAACTCTTCGGGGGGTGGGGGGGAGAGAAGCAACCCAACATTCCCGGAGCAGAAATCCGACCCTCCCCTCCCTTATAATCTTTTCTTATCCCTTTTACAATAATATTTCTTCATTGATTGCTTCCTCCTACAGCACCTTCATCCTGCTTTGTTTCTCCAACATCCATAGGATCAACTAAGCCCAGCTCTCCAAAAGATCCATCCCTTGCTCACATGATGTTATTCTATGTTGTTTCCCTTTCCACATAAATCTCAGAAAGACTGGATATCCCCAAC
Organism: Anniella stebbinsi; assembly: GCA_029215795.1. Lineage (NCBI taxonomy): Eukaryota > Metazoa > Chordata > Lepidosauria > Squamata > Anniellidae > Anniella > Anniella stebbinsi. Next base: position 40,077,932 of record JARDYH010000004.1, on the reverse strand, counting down.
TATATGTTATCGATCTTTTCCGCAAAGCCACTGTACACAGTCTAACACTCTTCCGCCATTGCACTGTTTGAGGGCATAGGTCTTGATAAACCTCGATTGGTGTTGCTTGTAGCATCAGCTGGGCTTGACGTCTAATTGCTTGCATCAACTTTTCTTTCTTGTAGTAGTTGGCAAATTTAACAATTATAACCCTTGGGAGCATCCCCTTCTTCTTATAACCCACTCTATGGATCCTCTCGATATCCGCCATCTCCCAAGTTTCCTGAGGTTCGACTTCCTTAATCCAAGCCAAGATTGTATCTCTTAAATCCTTAGGATTCTCTCCCTCTCTCTCTCCAAAAGATCTAATTCGAATGTTGACTCTCCTGTCCCGATCTTCCAAGGCAATTAAGCGCAAGTCCATCTCCTTCAAGTGCTCCCCCTGTTTCTTACTGTCTTCCTGCAGCTTCCCAGTGTCCCTCTCCAGTCTCTCCACATTATCCACCACAGTTTGAAGGTCCAACATAAATTCAAGCTGTGAGTCCTTAATTCTTTGCATTAATCTTTCCTCCTGCTTCAGCAAAGCCGCATCCAACGCATTCTGAAATTTGATCATTAAATCATCTGAGGTCTCTGCTTGACTCTCTTTGGCCAGTTTTGGAACTGCACCTGCTGCTTTAGGAGCTGTGCCAGATTTAGTGCTTCCGGAGTGACTAGGAGATAATTTCCCAGTCTTCTCCGACTGCTGCGTCTTGTCCGGCATTTTGTCTGGCATAATTCCAGAAACTCTTGTGAGCCGATGCCAGTTCCTATCAGAAGGATGATCTTTCGATAGCCTGCTCCAGGCGGGGGCACTGGACTTTTTACCTTTTTGCTTTCTTTTCATAAAGCTAAACTCATAAATCCGCACCCCTCACCTAAATCATTGCTATCCGCCTCAGATATCCTCTCGGCTCAGATCAGCAGTTACTTTTCGGCTTCTAACTCTTTCAGCTGGAGGTTAAAAGTCTCTTTTCCCACTTAAAATCACTTCAGCCTCTCCCTCCAGTCTTATCTTAGCCTTACTGCTTCAAATTAAAGTCCATTAATTACCGTCACTGGTCGCCTGCCAAAGCTCCCGTCCACATCAAAGGTAGTTTCGCTTTTCCCTCTGCTGATTCAGTAGCTATCCAGCTGCTTCCTTCACCACAGATACAGCAAAGCTTCCGGACCCGAAATCAAATCTTTAATCAACAATCCATAGTCTCCAAAGTAGGGATTTTGTAATTATTTCGTCGCTTCTTAATGAGAGCGAGAGGGTTCTGACTCTACTCCATGTCCGTTAGGCCACTCCTCCCCGGCCAGTCCCTGTTAAAACTCTCGCTGCCCTATTTTGGACCAGCTGAAGTTTCTGGCCTATTTTCAAAGGCAACACCATATATAATACATTGGTGTATTTCAGACAAGAGGCTAACAGTATGGGTAATTGTAGCTAGACAATCCCTGTTCAGATAATGATGTAGTTGGTTTATCAACCTAAGCTGATAAAAGACCTGTTCAGACAACATGCTTAGCCATGGTTAGGATGCCAACCCTTTTGCAGCAAATGGTTAGTGTGTTTAAACTATGGTTATGTAACCACCCTAGTTTGGAAAGCTTCACACAACACGGACCCTGTTCAGATGACACGCTAAGCCACTGTGGTTAAGCAATTTGAGCTAAATGTTAATAGCTTAACATATCGTGGGAATCATGACTTAGCATGTCGTATGAACCATTCCTAACCATGGTGGCTATATAACCATAATTTAAACACACTCATTAAGCATTTGCTGCAAAAGGGTTAGCGGCCTGACCATGGCTTAGCGTGTTGTCCAAACAGGCCCGCTAACTCATGGTTCAGATGACACACTAAGCTTTAGCTCAAAATGCTTAACCTCCATGGCTTAATGTGTCATCTGAACATGGTCAAAAGGTGCTCCATGCCACTGAGTACACCTGTGCCCCTAATGACAATCTTGGATCAAAAAACACCCCCAAGCTACAAACCTTACCCTTTAAAGGGTGTACAACTCTTTCCAGAACAGTTTGAATATCAATTTGCTACAATTCTAAGCACAATTACCTGGATTTTTTTTTGTTGTAAATTATAATTGTGCTGTAAATTATAATGGTCTATACAGAAGCGCAAATAAATAAATTTAGGGCACAATCCTATGCATGTTTAGACAGAAAAAAGTCATACAACTCCCATCATTACTCAGGAAATGCTGGGAATTGTAGGACTTTTTCTTGTCTAAACATGCATAGGATTGGGCCCAAATTGTTGTTGTTCCTGCCCCATCCTAAGCATGTTTTCTTGGAAGTCGCATTGAGTCAGAGAGATTTCAGAGATTATATTTAGAATTAGGCTATTAATCCAACAAAGTTAGGCCCAAACATACCTATTTCTAGTCTAGTCCCTGACATTCTTTGTAATTAAACTACTAACACACAGTTGAGTGGCAGTCCCAAAGAAACTCTGTTGTGAATGTTCACAAACCTGAGATAAATTTGAGGTCCTAGAAGATTACTCCAAAAGTTAAGATTAGAATTATATGACACCTGATTTACAGGGGAAGACTAGATGCCATCTCTCCACATGGGTAGTGCTGCCCTATGGAGTGCCCTTACTTCATTAGGGCAATTTGGAAAATCTCTATGGTATAAACAGGTGTATGTTTCCCCAGAGCTATTATCCAGCAACTTCCATGAAAAGAGGGAGATTCATAACGTATCAGTTTACTTTCAGGTATAGCAACTCAAATATCAGTGCTTGCTCGGTTTCTGAATTCCTATATGGTAGCTCTGGATTAGCACCGTCTTTTTTTTAAAAAAAACATCGTTGATTTATTTAAATTCTATAGACTAGCACATAATAAAGAAGAAAGGATATATGAATTGTTAAAACATAACTTAGAATCATAGAATAGTAGAGTTGGAAGGTGCCTATAAGGCCATCGAGTCCAACCCCGGCTCAGGAATCCACCTTAAAACATACCTGAATGATGGCTGTCTAGCTGCCTCTTGAATGCCTCTAGTGCAGGAGAGCCCACTACCTCCCTAGGTAATTGGTTCCATTGTCATACTGCTCTAACAGTCAGGAAGTTTTTCCTGATGTCCAGCCGGAAACTGGCTTCCTGTAACTTGAGACCATTAATCCGTGTCCTGCAGTCTGGGATGATCGAGAAAAGATCCTGGCCCTTCTCTGTGTGACAAACTTTCAAGTATTTGAAGAGTGCTATCATGTCTCCCTTTAGTCTTCTCTTCTCCGGACTAAACATGCCCAGTTCTTTTAGTCTCTACTAATAGGGCTTTGTTTCCAGACCCCTGATCATCCTTGTTGCCCTCCGCTGAACATGCTCGTTTGTCTGCACCCTTCTTGAAGTGCCCAGAATTGGATACAGTACTCAAGATGAGGCCTAACCAGTGCTGAATAGAGGGGAACCAGTACCTCGTGAGATTTGGAAGCTATACTTCTATTAATGCAGCCCAAAATAGCATTTGCTTTTTTTGCAGCCACATCACACTGCTGGCTCATATTCAGCTTGTGATCTAAAGCAATTCCAAGACCCTTCTTGTTTGTAATATTGCTGAGCCAAATATCCCCCATCTTGTAACTTTGCATTTGTAACTGTGCATTTGCACCCAGACTTTGTACAGGGTGTAAATCATACTTCACTTGAGAGTGTAAAATTCTTGAGGCAGGAATGTATTTGTTTTCCTTATGTTAATTCTGTAAACTACAATGTACACCTGATGGTACTGTGAAATGGAAAGATATAATAAACCCCTGCCAATTTTTCGGTAGCGTCCAGAAGGCTTCCTAAGGAATTGCAGCGTAACTACTGCAACTTTGTATGTTAAAATCTAACTGATATAGTTGTGCCGATTTGCACATGCATTCATCTGGAAGTATGAGGTTTACATGACAAAGCCTGTAGAATTACTTTTTAATTAAATTCCTGTTAAATTCCATTTGTAGAAAGGACTTACTGAAATAAAAACAAAAAATACTTTTGAAATGTTCCATTCAAATTGTAACTGCAAATCTTCTTATGCATAGAAGCAATAGGTGTCAGATTTATGTTTAGTTAATATTTATTTCATTTCTTTTTCTAGATGCCTGTGACAGTGGGGCCATATGGCCAGTCCCAACCCAGTTGCTTTGACAGAGTGAAAATGGGCTTCATGATGGGCTTTGCTGTTGGTATGGCAGCAGGTGCACTGTTCGGTACATTTTCTTGCCTCAGGTATGTTGGAGACAGACTGCTGTAGTTGTATGCAGTGTAAATCCTAGGAAGAATATCCTTCACCTCCACAATTTCACTGATTAGGGAATGGGGAAAATATAATAGAACATGGTTCTGCTGTTTAATAACCTTTTACTTATATACCATCTAGTCTTCCTATTATGTAGTTTTTAAGAACTGGTTTTGGGCGAATAAAGGCCACGTAGCAATATATGAATGCTATTAAATATTTTATTCATAATTCTAAAAGAAAATATTTCATAATCCTACATTGTCCATCTTTTACAATTTCGTGGGGATGGGGGTTTAATCCAGTTTATCCAGGACTTCAGGTCTCTAGCAAAAGCACTAATAAAGGAGGATGAAGTTTTAGTATTGATTATTCTCAATCTTAAGAGATATATGGTATTTTCCAATGACCTATTTTCTTTTTATATTCTTCCAGAACATGCTAATTCTTTTTGAATGAGGTGACTATCTGTATGTTACAATCATTACATTAATGGTCTACTTTTAGAGTACAAAATATGTACTACTAATTGATTTAATTGAAAGTTTATCAGTATACTTAAGTACATTATATTTGATATGCATACACCTACTAGACAGAATGAAAGACCATGCAATTCTTCTTCACAGCCACTGTTCAATTAGGGGGGGTTGTTCAGGAGCAGTGCTGTATAAACACATCCTAATAGGGGTAGATGTATACTTTCCCAGCTTTAATAACCATGTTGCTCTTTCACATCAATCCTCAGCACTGAATTCTGTTCATCATTGTCACACTATAAGCACATAGACACAGATCTTGAGTTGCATTCTCCTGGCCAGAAGGGGGAGATGAAGACGCATCTTGCTGCAGCTTCTTGCAGCCCCTTCTAATCTGCTTCAGAGTTGGGATAGCTTCTGAAATGAGGCTGCAGGGGGAGGGGGAACTAGCAAAATATCTCTTTCCGTTTTCCATTAGTGGGATCTTCCACTGGATTGAGTTTCCTTGAATGGAAGGAGACCTTCTATTTGCAGATTCCTTAGGTTCCAAGCCACAGACCATCAAATGTTTTTGTGTGTGTTCAAGCAGGATCTCAAAACAAACAGGATCTCATTCCCCACACTCAAAATGGGTTACGTTGTTCTCCTGGTCCTGTGATTTCTGATGTCACAGACACTGAAGAGCAGCTCCAACCTTCCTCTGGCTTGCAGACCAATGGAATCCATATCCTGCTTACTCCGCAGCTCACTTCTAAGCATAAGCTCAAATCTTTGAAGTTTTGCAATCATATTTGCTTGTCATCAGATACAAAATATTTTTCCTTGTTTATTGTAGGAAATAACCACCTGTAAAATATTGTGTTGTTTCTCTTTTAGGATTGGCATGAGAGGCCGAGAACTGATGGGTGGCGTTGGCAAAACTATGATGCAGAGTGGTGGAACATTTGGGACATTTATGGCAATTGGCATGGGAATCCGGTGTTAACTTGGAATGTTACATTTTTTTTACCATGAAGACTAATGCCCCTGCTGGCCAAGATCCTGCTATGTAATATAATAAATATCTTTGCACCAGGATTAAGTAAAGTCTCTGCCTTTATAGCTATATCAGCAGTTTGTAAATATATCTCCATACAAACTTAACTCCACAAGATCAAAAAGCAATGGGGTATATACTGTGTATACAAGAAAACTTCCTGATTTTGACTTGAAATAGTATGACAACCGTGTACTATAGAAGCATGCTTTTTCCCTAGTTTCCTTTTTAATTGAATAACATACCTTCCTTGGGTGGGTATCAAATCACCCATTATTCATTCAAAACAGATTAGTATTGCCATCTTGCCATATAAAAATACATCCTATGCTATATGTCTATATTGTCCAGTGCAGGTATTGCAGAGAACTTAGGTTGGTTTGTATAAACCAAGGATATTTTGACAACTAGAAGTGGTCCAGATCCATGCTTTATAGTAGAATATGGGTTAGTAGAATATAGTAGAATATGGGTTACTTGTTTGGTCCAGATTTTTTAATATTCAATGTTTTTAATTTTTGTAAATTGCCCAGAGAGCTTCGGCTATGGGGCAGTATAATTAAGAATTCCTTAACAACTTGTAACGTAAGATCAAAAGCAGAATTTAAGTACATCATATAGGTAATTGTGTGGCATCTTGTCCTGTTATCATAGTTTTGAATAATGTACATGAAAGATGACTGATAAGGCTGTGCTCAGGGGTAGCAAGTATAGTATCACTTGCAAACAGCATCTCCCTATTCTAGAATATGCTATTTTGATCTTGGCTTTTAAGAGCAAAATTGTGAACAAAAATCTATGCTACTGTCAGAAGACAGTACCGTACGACTGAGAGTTTCCACAATTGGAGAAGGTGGGGGGAAGATTAGGTGTTCCAGAAGAACAGCTTGAGTGGAGGACTACTATAATGTCAGAATGTTTTAGCAATTACTAAGTAAGTGGTTAATTTATGGAGAGAAACAAATTACTTTTACCCCTTGTTTTGGCAAGCTTAAAATACTTCTACTGCAGTAGCACATTATGCTACACAGGGATACATAATACTACAGAAATAGGAAGGACCAGAAATGAGGAATTTGACAATGTTCCCCCGGGGGTGGGGGAGAGATGAGGAAAGGTAAAATCTCAGACTGCAAGTATTGCAGACAGTGACATCACTATTCTTAACACTTATACCATAATATGAGAGATGGCTATTGGCAGCAAGAAGCTAAAATGCTGAGCAGAAGGGTAAGTTGAGTCTGATGGCATAAGGTCAAGTAGAAAAGGAATGACTTTGCACTAGCATAGAGAAAAAAGATTTAGGGTGAATTTCATATACAGATCAAAATAATCATTGGCTCTTCTACTCTCAATAGTAGCTTAGCAATACACACTACCCAAGAATACTTTATTTGTCCTTTAATTTGCTTGTGTCCAAGAAACTGAACATGAACATATTGGATACATAGAGGGTATAAGATATTTTTTAGTAGAACAAAGATGCTAATTACCACGAATAGGATCAGCATGGTATCCCCCTTGCATATTTTAATTTGCAATATGGTGTGTGGTAGATAGTGATATGAAGAGTGTATTTTAAAACATGCCACGAAGGTCCTATAATATAGCTCCTGCTTTATATATTTGTCAACTCACCCGTGCTTTACCTTTGCTCCTCATATGTGTTTTCATCTGTTTCAGTTTGTGACCAACACTTGTAAAACAGCACATAAGTTATAGGGCAGTCTTTAATCCTTCAAACTTACACCACAATAAACCTATTAGTCTTTAAATGAGCCTCAAGCTGGTTTTCCCCATGAAATGCTCACACGTATATCCACAGTTAGGGAGGCAAACCCACACTTGCTCTTAGAAAAAGCAAGGTAAATGTTTCCAATATTTGGTAAGGCAAGAATATACTAGAACGGAGTTAAGGCAAGTAGTTAGTTAGTAATAAAGCTGCAGGAATTAAATATTTAGTTGAGGCAGAGTTTACTTTTGGTAAAGACTGCTGGATGAGAAATATGGCTCTTCAACTCTTGACTTTTACACTCCTCACACGGTATCTTCTCATGAGAGGAACTATATAGTTTGAATATTCTTGAACTAAGGAAGGCTGGGACAACTGGCCAAGGAATGTAAAAGAGAAGACAGAAGGCTTCCTCACAGTCCCTATTCCAAGTCTCAGTAAGCAACTGCAACATTTTCTCTACACCATGAAGCCTATAGCTTGCTCTTTAAGACACAAGGTATTATTCTTGTGGTTCTGTGCAATGAAGGAGAAATGGAGAACAGCATCAAAGGTAAAAAAGAGACCTCAAACAGATGCTAGGAATGTTTACTGTGTATAAAATACTTCTCCCTAACACAAGAGGCACCATTCTAAATAACTACGATAAAGAGAATTATTGTCAAGCTGGGCTAATTTCAATAAATTCTGTAACATGCTTGAGCTACACTTCCACCTACCTCACCAGAAAGTTCTATTTACAAAACCACAGTTGGAAGTTGTTGGGCAAAAATCAGAGCTTTGCCTGCTTCTAGCATTTTTAACTAAACAGTTCACAATTTGCATTCTCCTGTTTGCATCTGACATGTTCTAAAAAATCATGCTTCTGGAGGCCTTTAAGAGAATTTTATTTGAGTGGTTCTTACAAAGATTGTTGCAATATGAAAGTCATTTGTTGATAGAAATATCAAGCTGTTTTGTCAAACACATTGAAGTAACCCAAAAATATATTTCAGAGCTCACAGAGCTTAAAAAAGAGCAGAGATTATATGCAACCAGACAAAATATATTCCTGCATTTCCTACTTCAACTTTCAACTAGGTACATTCCCTGCAATCAATGGAACTTTAATCTGGAAATGCAGAGATAGCTTTGTTTGGAATTCTAAACACACCTGACACCTTATTTACAATAAACTTACAGAAACAATCAAAAGTTACCATCTAGAAATGAAATCCTCTAATCCCCCCGATTTTGCCAACTGGTCAACATTAAGTGAGCAAATCAGCTGACCAAAAAAATGACTCAGTAGCCTCTTGAATTTTCAATCCATACAAAACACACTAAACATGTCCAGTTAAATCTGATATTAACCTTTAGCAGAGCATCTACATTTAAATGAATGTAAAATGCAGAACCTGCATTAAAAGAAAAGGCTTGTGAAACATTAAAAATCATGTCTTGTCCACCTTTTACAGAAAAGTCTTTTCTATAAGCTACATCTGTTCCTACAGCTCACTTTAGCCAAATGTTCTAAATGTACAAGTATTACAAGGCAGAACAAGTAGTCAGCTTTGTATACAGTGGGAATGCTAATCAAGAGAATGAACACACAGCATTCCTGCTTACTATAGTTTGCTTTTTTTGTTTAAAGGTAACAGGAAGTGTACACAAAAGGACTTTACACCCTTTCCTTTTGTTTTCTTCTAAATAAACAGTAACTCAAGTCTTCCTTCAAAAATAGCTATGTACAAAACTGACTAAATCCATCTTCATCGCCGAGTAGGAACCAAGAGCTGGGTTGCAGTCATAGAATCTGGGAAAAGGTTGTGGTATGTTGGAAGAGGTACATATGCTGCTGTGATCATTTTACCTACCAGAGGAAAGGGAGAAAATAAAAAATAAAAAGCAATTTAGAATTCTTGTTAATTTCATTTTGTTTATTCTAAATAATTTATACCACACCTTTCCAATGCACTTGCATTGTTCAGTGTGACTTAACAGTTAAAAACAAAACAGTCCCGTAAAAGAATATAAAATCAAACAGGCTCAAAAGATATCTAAAAATGAGGATCCACCACATAAAATGCTTTCTAGGACAAGGAGGTTCAGTCAACTAAAAATAGTAAGAGGAGATCAAACAGATCTCATGTAGGTAAAATATTCCAAAATCTAGGTGTGGCCACTGAGAAAGACTACTCTGATCTTGACAAGTTGTGCCTCAGTCACTGAAAAGATACAGAGAAGGGTTCTCCAATAGACAGGAAGAATGTAACCCCTCCCAGTAATAGCGTTTTGTATCAAATCACCTTCAGACAAAAGTTTGTCTTCCTGCTTGGCAAAAAACAATGGGGCATCCAAGGCTTCATTTCACTTAATTAGTATCCTTTCTCTTAATACAATGTACGGCTGTATTAAGGGCATCAGGTTCCTAACCATGAAGACTGATCAATCTGTGAGAAGTTTGGTAGAGATACTGTCAGCCACAGTAAAAACCTGTAAATGACTTATAATCCCCACCCCAGTCCCCTTGATAGACACCCCTGGATCTAGGAAGTAGTGTCCCTCTCTATTTTTCACAGTTTTGTCTACATGAGGGGTGGGTGATCTCTGTTTGCCTCATTGGTGGCTTTCCCTTAGGGGCCACATACCAGCAGTGGGAGGAGCTGTCCCCAAAAATGGGAGTCTCAGAAGCCAGATCACACAAAATTACTCACCATCCTAAATCCTGTGGCTTCAATGAATTTGTTTGCCCCCTTAGTTACCCCCTGCCCAGAGAATACCCCAAGTCATTTCCCCATTTCCAAAAATCATTATTCCAGCCTTCTCCAAAGTGGAATCTTCCATTTGTTTTGGACTACAACTCACATTAGCAAGCCAGCCAGCCTGGTCAATGGTCAGAGATGACAGGAGTTGTATTCCCATTACATCAGGAGAAACCTCCCTTCCATCACTGATGTTGCCCTTTTAAAAAGCATTTTTCTTCAGACCTTTCCCCCCCCCCCCCCCACTTCAGGAACTGGAGATAGCTAAAGGAGGACTGGAGGTTTGGAAAGGTCCTCTGCAAGGAATGGAGCAGTGGGTGGAAAAAACAGTAGGGGCAGAGGCTCTCCAAAACACCCTCCCAGCCAGCAAAACTGGAATGCAGGAAGTGCGGCCAGTTGAAAGGCTGAATTGGAGAGCATAGTATTACTCAAGGCTTTTTTTTAACTAAAGGAAAAGGGGAAACAAGACACCCTGTTAAGAGGGGGCAGGGCAACTGGAAGAGACTTCGAGTACTGGCAAGGAAGACTAAGAGCTTAATTTGGCCCATAGACTGGAAGTTCCCCACCACCGGTTGATACCCTACTACCGTGTTAGACAGCAACATGGAAAAATTAAAGGAGAGGACATGTATTTTTACTTATTAGCAAGAGAAAATATTGTTACATAGTTTTGCTGTGGAGAAAATTGGAAGTCTATCTTAATTCTGTATACTTTTTCTTTTATGTTTCTTTTTCTTCCCTTTTTTCCTGCGGTCATTGATGTTGTGTTGTTTTTAGTTTTATTGTTTCTCTTTTTAGCTTTTGTAGTGTCTGTTTGTTTAGTCTGTTGGTGTTGTGAAAAATAAGAAAAACTTGAATTTGAAAAATATTAAGAGTTTACTGACCTGCAAACCACCTTCCATGTAATGCATTGACAGCTGCAATTGCTGCAGCTATTGAAGGGCATTTGACGTACACATTGCCCTGAAATAGAAGAAAGTGTTTATTGCTTCTACCAAAATGTCTATTTTCTTCAACCAGCTGTTCCCTTTCTCCATGCTAATGCTTAAACAGACATATTTAACAGAATGTTTTACTTGCAAACCAACAGAAGCTAGAAGAGTAAATTGTTAGAACAAAGCAACAGGTGAAAGATAAATACATGTATTAATACACTTATATCGCCTTTTTTCACAACAGAATTCAAAACAGCTTGCAGAAAAGCACATCATACAATAAAGAATATTAAATTAGAAAAAATTCACACATTAAATAAAATATCACCAATAGAAGTAAATATCACTAAAACAAGCCCAAGTGAACATTCAATTATAAGCCTTGTGGAACAGCCATCTCTTTGCCAGTCATCTAAAAAATGCTGGGGATTGACAAACCTCCTACACTACACTTCACAGTGTAGGTGGCAATATAAAAAATGCTCTGCTGTATCTCACTCAGAAATTGCATCTGGAACAAATGTTCAGATCCTACACAGAGCATGTAAGGAGTAACATGCTTAGGATTGTGCCCTAAAAACCTTAAACTTGGGACTCTCAATGGAACCTAGAAACTGAACAGCAACCAAATCAAGTAAAATTGGTGTGATATGTTTTGAACATCTAAACCCAGCCAAACACACTAATCCTTAGCTGATTCAGGATTCTTAAAACCGTGTTTTGACCTTACAATGATGAAGATATATAGACATTTGCTCTCTGACAACAGATTACCATTGTGTTATGGTCTCATGTTAGAATATTTTAGTCCTTTTATAGAACCAAAAATCCTCCCTAGTATTTGATTGTACTATTTAGTAGTATGACCAGAACTTGCAGTACTTTAAGAACAGACAATGATGAAATGTTTAGATACTGATTTTAGCAACATACCTGAGCTGAATTTTTGTCTACGTAAATATGAACAACTCCTCCATGTTTGTTACATTCCTCAATCACATCATCCTTAATTTCTGTATCCCAGCCAGCTTCTTCTTCACTACAGAGTAAGAAACCACAAGTCTTAAGAAATTCATCAACTCTTATTTATACAGAGGCATAAAACTGAACTTACGGAAGGTTAACTTACGTTTGAGGGTTAAACATGTTGGAGAGCTGGAAACACTGTGTTGCAAGTGGTTGTACAGAAGCAGCTGCAGCCAACACTGAAGAGAAAAATTAAGTCCTTATTTTTAAGAGTCAACAGAAAATTCAGTTCACAATTAAGCCTTTAAAATGTATAGCTGTTCAATCTGCACTGAAGTTAATTTATAAAGAAAATCTGTAATGCAAAATTACAAAAGAGATGACAAAACTTCCTGGTTTGTGGAGGGTCTCCAGTCCAGCTTTACTACTACTTTTAGCTCAAGAGGCAGGGATTATGTTAGTGAAACTTTAAGGCTTTGCCTCCCCAGTTCCAAAATATAGGCAAGCTAATGACAGAACAGACTAAGATCAAAATTCAAAGTTAACAGTGAAAGGCTCCTTGGCTAGGCAGTGCCTGACACCTGTTATGTCACAGCATCCTCTGTATGAAGGCCTAATGCTGAAAAACAGCCAATGAATGCAAGCAAAGGTGAGAACCTGGAGACATTCCAAACACCAATAAGAAACCTTCATGCAAACATTCCTTTAGATGTTGGTGTGAGAGGGTCTTAAGGCCAGAATATACAAAGCAGCATGAATTCATGGGTGGGATGTCTGGCTGTTTTGTTATTTAGTGTTTTGTATCACTCCCCACCTAAATGCTGCTTCTGTGGAAGCATAGATGACTTAAGTATTTTGTGAATGTGTTTTTAACCCCCAATGAGCTACCATTTGTGCTGACACCCATTTAAAATGTGCAACCTGATCTGGGAAGGGGGAAGTTCTTGCTGTGTCATCTGAACTTGGTCAACACGGCTTATGCAAGGGGTTGCATATTCAAATCATGCCTGGCATGTGCTGCGGCTCACCGTGGCTAATAACCCACAGTGAAGCCAGCATATTGTGCAAACCAGCTCCACGTCCTGGAAAAGTTTAGAAATGGGAGGGAAGGAAGGGAAGAGGAATGGGCAAAGGCAGTTTTTTTTCATAGAATCTGTAATTTCTGCAGGTCTCCTGATCTAGGCAGGAAAGGTAAATTCCTCGATTGTTTAATCCAGGAATTGCGAGGACAAACAGAGAGTATAATTTATGTACCTGTTGCTTCTGGTTTTAATCAACAACCCAGAGTTAACCCAGCAAAAACATGAGCAGTTGTTGGCTACATGTAATCCAAACCAGGTCATTAATTTTTCCCTCCAAAGCTAGTTACTAAAGTTTTAAAAAACTATTTCAGTGTAGTCAATTTTCATATCAGTTGGAAAAGGCAGGAAATGCACCAGCCAGACATTTGACTTACTTAGGTCATGCACATAATCTGACTTGCATTATGTCTAGGTACTTGAAACAGTAATTGCTCTTTTTTTAAAAAAAAAAAAACATGTACATTTTCTTATTAAAAAACTGAAAAATGTGTCCCTTTGGGGACAAATGGAGCTCTAACAAATTAACACCTGCCTCCTATAATTACAAAGAGTGTTAACTGCCAGTTTCTTTCTTCATCTTGCAACAGACTTCAATCAACAGAGCATTAACCTATATTTAACTCAAGTCTAAGTTAGCAGCTCTATACTAACTGGAGTACAAGCCTGGGGAAAGAGTAACATGACTGCACACAAAATCCCCGTAGTGTACATGGAAGCTCTTGGGGTGTCCGTTGGAAAATGGAATAAACTGTATATTTTCCATCTCAACCTGTACTTTCACTGTTATGTATTTTAACATAGTGATGTGGGCATAAACAGGGCACGATATGTTGACAAACACTCATCTACATCTTTGAAACTGTCTAATTTCCTATTAGCAATTGATATAAATGCATTATTACTAATGAACTTATGATATGGACCCCCCCCATTTTGATTATTTTCTGCCCCACCTCACTGCTTTAATGCAAGAAGCCACTCAGATGTTATCAGCTCAGGCACTGTCTTTCTACAGGGATCCTCAAATATCACCTTGGCTTAATAGCCACACCTCCATTTCGCCTCATCAATTCCTCAAATCTACTTGCAAGCATAACGGGCTGGAGGAAGTTTTGTCTTCCTTGCGCCCAAGGCTTACATAGGGGAGGAAACAGCAAGAGAAATGCATTCTATTTCTTTTTTCTCCAAATTGCAGCACAAGTTAGAGGCTGTCTGGAGCTTTGGGAGTACTTCTCTTTAGGGGTAAGGGACACTTGCCCTGGCAAGCAGGAAAGATCTGGATGCCCATCTTTCTAGTCTATGTACAACACAATACAAATTCAGTCTCACCTTCACTCTGCTGTGAAAGTCTTGTCTGCAAATCTAAAAAGAAAGTAGAGCATTTAATATCCTCAATATTTAGAATATAGACTTCTCACACACAGCACACTACAGACTGTCAATAATTTCTCCATGAATATTGGTCACCCTGTGTGTGGATATGCTGACAGACAGGCAACACATCTAAATATCAAACAAGCAATTCACAACTGGTGATGTGAAATCTGGTACTGTACATATTTGAATGATGCAACATTCGCTAGCCAGTTTGAGCCATCCTATACTATCAGAGGCTAGATGTTAAGAAGCAGAAAACAGCAAGAGGGAAGAATTTTAATCTGCATCACAGTACAAATGTGGGATGTAAAGACATAAAGACAGAAGCTGTATGTGCAACTGCTAAATAACAGTAGCTGAAATGGTGTGATGTATATAACTTTGTATTGACAATCACATAGCTACCAGAATCTGATCCCTGCCTCTGCCCCCTCACAGCTTCTGAAGAAAGAACCATTTTAGCTGCTTCCTGAAGTCACAAATGAGGCTTATGAGGGAGCGGAAAGGGGGACATTCTAGTAGAAGGGGCCAAGATAAAAGAAATCCTATGGCCTCTCCAGCCTCGGCCAAGCCCCCACCAGTGAGCTTCATCTAAAAGGGCTCATAGGCATGTCTAGAGGAAATAATGTAAAAAGGAGGATAGAGAGGCGAAAATTGCTTTCATCCTCCTCCTGCCCTGCTACAGCCTGGCAGGGCACTGAATATTCAAAGGCTTCTATCTAACAAGGGTGCAACCGATAGGACTGCGCCCTAAATTGATACAGCATTTGCCAAGATTTAAAGCATCAACAGCTGTCAAGCAATGTCCCCATTTCATTCGCCAGTGATTTAGCAGAGAGCTACAGAAAATTCCAGAAGAGCACAATTCAACTAGTCTGTAGATTGAGCAGTAGATCATGCTCAGTAGGTGAATGCAGCTCCACTCCTACAAACACTCACTTGGTAGTAAATCCCACTGAACTCAATAGGACTTACTTCTAAGTAGGCATGCATATGATAGCTCTGTAAGTAATTATCTTTCTTTAGACTAGCTTCCAGATGACAGCATTTAGAGAATGGGTTGTTTTTTACCTGCTACAGCACTAAATGCTAATGATCCACTCATCTGCAGAGCTTGCTGTGCAGCTGGAGGGATTTGTAAGCCAGTACCTGGAATAGAAAGCCATCAATATATTTTGTGCTAGCTGCTTTACAAAGCTCTTAGAGTTAATGTGGCTAAACTGAAAGGCTACCACATGGGGATGTCTGTGGCCTACTAAGTTATGAAAAAGTAGCTGACAACTCTCCCTTAGATTGAATTACAGTAGGATGCAGTACCAATATTGAAAACCAAAAACATGGAATTAGTTTTTTACCTTCAGCAAGTCTTGCCATCAACTGAAGGCGACCAGTTGTTCCCAAGTCAATTCCAGTCCTTTCCAGTTCATCACTGTCCAAAAATGAGCTCGCACTGGATGCATCTGTACGTTCAGTTACATGACCTACTTTCATTGGCCTCCCAGCTAGCTCAAATCCATTTAGTTGTTCCAAGGCCTTTTTAGCACACTCAGAATCTGAAAACTAAACAAATTAATATATGGTTATCATTTGATACAATCCATTGTTAGCAATGCTTCTGTTTCAGCACTTAAAAAAAGAAAAGAACCTACATTCCACTAAGTTTCAGTAATAAAACTAGTATCAGCACCCTTCAAATCACTGCTCCAGAGTTAAGACAGCTGTTTTATAAAATTTGTGTGAAGAGCGAGTACACATTTACATTTTTGCTAAAAACAAACAAATTATAGACATTTACATGGGAGGGACCTTAGCTAGAGCACATGATTTTCAAGCAAGATGTCCCATGTCCAATCTATGGTATCTCCCATTAAAAAAGCAATCCAGAAGGCAAGTGACTGGAAAGACCTCTGCCTTAGATCCTAGGGAGTCACTGCCAGTTGAAACAGACAATAGTGGGATAGATGGACAAATAGTCTGACCTGATATAAGGCAGCTTCTAGCATTCTGTTATGTACATTCTGTCATGTTCCCTAGCCTTGACCCATCCTTCTGGCTCCAAAGAGGACTCGGAAGCAGAGAAGACTCCCAGGGCCCTCTAGAACAGAAGATGTGCCTCTACCTGACTCTTCAGATACAGAGGACACTCCTCCATTAAAGCCTTCACCACCCCCACCCCGTAGGAGCCAGCGGCTACAAATCAGGCAGTAGCCTTTAAGAAACACACTGCTTCTCTGAGGAGGTGGAGTTAACTGCTGGCCTTGAGCTGCTGGCCTTTATAAGGCTTCAGAAAGCCATTGGCTTGGCTGTCACTGAGTCAACAGCTCCCGTTGCTCGAGTCTCAGCTAATTCAGAGCTGGCAAAGGTCCTGGAAGACCCTGCCTGGTCTAACTTGCCTGGCTATTCAGCACCCTCAACTGGACTTGCCTTGATGACATACTTTACCGGCTTTAGCCCCTCTGGGTGGCGTGAACCAAGTCGGACAGGACACATCCTGAACATTTCACCATTTTAGCATATAGGCTGCATAGATATTGGATATTTCTATCCAAGTTGGGAAACGATATGAAGCAGATTAAACACTCAAAAAGTGTTACTACTACTAAGAAATGTTAAATAGATATTGTGGCATACTGCCATGACGTTTAGGGGGTTGAAGAATTTTTAATTCAATAGTTTATATTTACTAATTTTATGTACCTTGAGAAGTAGTATACTCCTGTCCGTGGACAATATTGCCTTCATCTTTTCATTTTCAATTTGCCTTTATCAACACAGCAACATACTCTACTGAAGGCCATATTTGGCAGTGAACAGCCATCCTCATTTAGCACACTCCAAGCCAGTACGACAGTTGTTGCTCATGTCTAATAAAAACTGGAATTATTCTACCATTGTGAACATGACCAAAACCTGGCACTTTCAAATTAAAGGTTTTTAGTTTTAAATAGCTTAAGTTTCAGAATTATTCATGTTTACAACTTTTAAAGTATCTTCAGGCCTTCCTTTGTGGCCCATTTTATATTCTTATAAGAAAAGTAAACCATGTCTAATTATAATTAGTAGATAACTTAGGATGTATGCCAATGAACTAATGCTAAGAATATCAAGTTGAAAAAATCTGTAGCTCTTAAGATGCAATTCTAGCATGTTTACTTGGAAGGAAACATATATTGCTGATATCTGTGAAACGTATGAGCAAGTAAACATGTTTAGAATGAAAGTACTAGTGACTACCTGTGACACGTATTATCTCAAGAGAAAACGCCTACTTTTAAATTCCCCATTCAGACCCACACTTCAATACTAAGCCTATTTTGAACAAAGTCTCATTTAAATTAATGAGACTGAAACATCTGAGTGTTTAAAAGTTTTGAATTCCTTTTTGTACATCATCACAGAGATTCTGGCATCACAATTTGGTATTTTTAACCTTCTATAGTAATCCATGATTTTAAATTAATGTCTAATACTTGTATTTCTGAAATATGGTTGAATTTGTAGAACACCAAGTGTCTATATTACACTGAGTGAATGAATGATGACTGCAGTTGAGTAACCAAGTATCTGATTTGTCAAGCCACCTTTCAGAATAAATATATGTCAAGTTTATAAACTTACAGTAATAAATCCATATCCTTTGGAACGACCAGTTTCACTGTCCATCATCAGCTGAATGCTTTCAATCTGAAAAGAATCATGATACCCATTAGCATATTTTTACAAATCCCTATCAGTCAGGTCTTATTTATGGAATATGATGAAGGATAAAAAAATAAATCAATTTGCTTAAAATTATGACTCAAATTGGACTACACAGGCTGAGTGTTCTACTAGCATTTCTAAATACAGGAAACTGTCTCAGGCCTCAAGGGAACATGCATATTTCAAAGACGTAAGTCTGTTCATGTGTAACTCTATCTTGCTTTGGAGCTATGCTTGCCCACTTTTCTCCCTCTACTTAAGGCACAATCCTGTGTATATTAGACCAGAAAAAGGCTTACAACAAGTTTTAGGCTTTTTCTTTCTTTCTAAACATGCCTAGGATTGCATCCTTTCTCACTTACTGGTGTGCAGTTACATCCAAACCATATTATGGTATGTGATTACCATGAAAACCAGGATTGAGAACTAGACAGTGTGAGGGAAGAAGGAAATGTGTAAGCACAATGCTTGTTCCCAACGTGCCAAACCAGTCTGATGTATGTGGGAATTGTCCCACTGTGTTCATGAAAGCACAAAACATGATAGTTCAGTTAATCTGATGGCAAGAGGTTTTTTTTTAAGTGTAATGCTTTTTCCAAGAGAAATATTTCCAATAACAACCTTAAATGTTAATGTCTATTATTTAAGCCCATTCTTCCCTAATGCTCAGATAGGAATACAACCAAGAAAATCTATAAAATCCCAATTTACATGTGTTTGTCATTGGACCTGGCAAATTGATGAATTTGTTCTTAGAAGATTGAAGAGATGATGGGACATAATATGCAAAGCCATAGGTCCTTAAACATGGGATGCCTTTGAAGGAGGTTTGGAAGTTTCAAGTGGTACAGAATGTGGATACCTGGATGCTGCTGTTTTATCTGCTACTAAATTATGTTATTTTTTTAATACAATGCATTTCTAATTTTTTCTGCTGTTGACTGGTATTGACTCCCAATTGTGATGTTTTATGATGAGTTCATTAAAACATTGTGATTTTATATTATATGTGATGTAAACCTCCTTGTGAGGGATTAATTGTCTTTAAATGAATTCATCTTTTAGATTTACACGTGAGAGCCCCAGTCTTGTATAGTGGTTATCTAACCAACCAGAAAACATACCCGGCCAAATGGCTCAAAGATTCCACGAAGCATATCTTCTGTTATATTGAAGTGTAATGATCCTACGTAGAGCCTCATGGGGCCCGCACTGCCCTTTTGTAGATTATTAGCCATTGCTGCTGCTCTGTTCTTCTCTGCCTAAAAAAATATATACAAATTATAAAGAGTACACATCACTACACGGAGTTTAACAGTAAATTGTGTTTCTGTTAACTACAAAATGCTCCAGGCTGTATACAAGAATCTGACTAGACATTCTTCATTTGTACGTAGCTAGTGAATCTAGAGAACATGGTTAGCTGTCCATTAAGCAAATAGTGAATAAAACATGCAACTCTACATATTATGCTACAAGTAAATGGCATCTTAGTTTGCATCCCAGGCATATTACTTTTAATTTTTTCTCCTCTGTATCTGCCTCTTACCCATTATTAAATGATAGTTTTGTATTTTACTGTATTTAACACTGTTAGCCAGCTAGAACAAAGGCATGGAAAGACAGGATAGAAATGCTTCAAAACAAACAAATCTGTATAACTAAACACCCTGACCCTGTGAGCACAAGACCCAAAACTAGGCTGACAACTGTTACCCAGAGGACCTTTTCTTCTGTTGCCCCCAGACTCTGGAATGGCCTACCGGAGGAGATTCACCAACATAACACTCTCTCCGAGTTTGAGTCAGCTATAAAGACTAGCCTCTTCCAGCAGGCCTACCCAGATGAATATTAACCCAAGAATTTATGTCTTGATTGTTTTATATGCTCTTTTAATTAATGTTATGTATTTGATCTATATTGTACTGCACTGTTGTTCCCTGCCTCAATCCAAAGGGAGAGGCATGTAAGAAATAATAATAATTTTTATTCTTATTTTACAGTGCAAACTTATGTTTGCTTGGAATGAAGTCCTGCTATATTTTTCCTAGTAAGTGTAATTAGAATTGCAGCCTTAAGACTTGTTTTTAACAGGAGCCCCCTAGATCCTACCTGGAGAACTATTTTTGAAACTCGCCTGTTTGAAAAGCAGTGTGAGCTGTGGTACAGGCTGACACGCCAAAGAATAAAAATCAAAAACATTCCACTGGATGTGCTCAAGCCTTTATTATAAACTCCTTTATTAGCCGAAATTATTCTCTTTGGTTCCCAACCTCATGTACACATCACAATGAAACTTAGGATACATGCACTGAAGTTTCAAAGACTCAGTTCATGAAGTAAGGTTTACTGAACCTATGAGAGGTAGAAGATAACTCAACATCATCTTACTTGAGACGCTTGTACAATAATTGGTACTCCCAACACTCGCTGTCCGGTTAATCCAATTGCCAAAGGTACTGAACTAACATCAACAAATTCCACATAAGCAATTCCCTTGGAACGTCTGGAATTTCTATCTGAAATCATACGTACATCACGGACCTAGAAAAATGGAATGTTAAAAACATTGCTTTAACTAACTCAAAACTTTAACAGGGCTCATTTACATCCATATGCCATTGGACATTTGATAGAACTCAATTTCCTCAAATTTCTGGCTCTTATTTAGGACTACTTAATGTTTTGAAATTTTTACAAACTATATCCATGTAAGAAAACATGTAAAGACCACCACATGCGAGACATAGATTTTGCAAAATATAGACATACACATATCGAAATGCACACAACATAGACGCAGTAAAGAACAATAAGAGTCGCACATGGTTCTATTTGTAACCTGTTTTACTGTCCCTGTGTTGGAGATTCCATACGTCTGGCTCAAAATTTAAGCACCGGATTCTTACAAACCATCTCACATATGTCAAAGTAATTTAAGTAACAATCAGCTATTTAGAAAGCATGGCAAGATCCACTCAGCTTTTTTACTTAAAAAGTATAGAGGAGGGCACCAGAAGAATTTTTAGGGTTCCTGATCCCTCACCTTTCCTACAGTAGAGAAAAACTCTTCCAGGTCTCTTGGCCTAATTCTTGCAGCAAGTTGCATACAAAACACTGTTCGAGCATCCCGTTCCTCTGGAGTAAGATTATCAATAGGCTCTCTGAAAAACAAAGTAGTAGTTATGATCAGCAATTTTAAATTTTAGAGAGACAGTTTGAGCAAGTTACATTCTAAAACCCATTAAAACTATTTACACTCAAACACAGATGGAGAGGTAAGACTTGAATAGAACATGCTTTTATAGTAAGGCAGACAGATGTTTTTCAAATGCACCAGGTATCTACAGTTCCCTCTAATGAGATGGGTCACTGTTACAGAAATAATTATTTTTACTGCAACAGAACTTAATCCCCTTAGAAAAGGGCTCCATTGCTCTTTCCTTTGTAATGTAGAAGTTCTATCCCAATATACTAATGTGTAAAACAGATGGAAAATATAGAGTATGGGTGGAGGTACTGGGTGTTTTAGCAGTCTTGCACCCTGATTCTAAGCAGCTATGCCCAGAAATGCCTGTTATTTTAATGGACATACTTCTAAGTACGTACACCTTACCTAATCACAGCATTAGAAAGGAAATGCTTTTAACCTCAACGTACTTTAATAGTTGTGTATGTCTGAAATGAAAGAATGTATTCAGCCATTTTACAGGTTTATGTTTTTCTATACTCTATCCATACAAAGATATTAAGTACAGCTCTGGGCAGCAACAGAACTGCAATGACACATAGCAAAATGAAGGCAGACCATTGCAGGTGTGTACCGTATCTAGTATTATGTGTGTCATTGTCTGAACATTACACTTAAGCAAAAAAAGCACTTTTAAACACAAATTATATTAAACATTAGTATTGAAAGGAGATACTACAAAATGCTCTCATTTACTCCCCAAATAGTATTTCCACCTTGCCATTACAACATTTCCACATAGCTGAACTGACATTGTAGCAGTGTATCTGTAAGCAGCAACCGTTTCTGAAGTTCATGCAGCTTGGCTGACAACTGTGTCCTCTTGTACAATACTTTATAAAGCCTACTTCAGGGAGGCCTGGCACAATCCCTCTACTCAGATCGAGACTTCCTTCTCTGAGCAGAGGGGCTGTCTCCATGGACTTGGGCTGTCAGTGGGTGATGCAGAGGGGGAAATCCCAATACTTGAAAACAACTATAATTACTACCAAATCATGGTTGTGCTCTTCTCCAATTATATCAGATTAGCACACTAACACTATCTGTGGTGTGCAGAAACAACATATCAAGACATGTAAATTCTATTTAAGTTCCAAAAGGCAAAAACTCTGAATGGAATCTGAATAGAAAGTAATTGAAATACCTTATAATATTTAACACTGCATAGAAAATTGAAAATTAAGTAGGAGAATTTAAGTGCCTACCTCACAGGACTCTTGTCTTTTCTGAATGGACTTTTGCTCCTGGATCGTCGTCTGCTGTAGAAGAGAGATACAGAATTATGTGGGTAATAATTATCAATATAATTACTTAAATGCTCACAGTAAAAGAAGAAAATTAAACCTCATTTTGATGTTGTGAGGCAAGCCAATCTTTCCTCTGATGGCACTGTTGAACTTGGGTCCAGAACTAGATTTAAAAAAAGGGAAATATTATTAAGCATGTTCTTTATTAGCAAGAACCATCTTAAACTGAATGCTTAAGTTTGCTTTAAACACAAACAGAACACAACTAAGGAAGATATATGCAGTAAGTCTGAAATTTAACTTGAGCATTTTGTTATTGTGAGATACACTGACCTGCTGGTTAACACGAATGACAACCCAGAGTACAGGTTGAGTATGGGTTGCTATTGACTCATTAGTTCTCATTACATGCAAACCCTGCACTATGATTTAACTATGTGCCATTTTACATGACATGACAGCCTACCCTGGATTAATTTACCCATAAGGAGTTGCAGTGTGTGCCAGTTGCCATTATGAATATGCAAGCCCTAGCAAGGGGTTGCCGTGGCTTGTTTTGTAATGTGAACCTGGCCAGCAGGCTGTAATTTGAGAGTTTAACAACACTTGCATAACCCCAAAACAGACTGGGGCTTGCATATTCATAATGGTGGACAGCGCACACTACAACACCCAGAGGGTTAATTATCCCACACAGGGCTGTTGTGTCATCTGAACCTGGTCTGAGTTGTTAATCACGAACATTTTTCTCCCTCTCCCATAAAACTAGAACCTGGGGTCATCCCATGAAGCAGACTGGTGGGAGATTCTGGACAAATAAAAGGAAGTACTTCTTCACACAGCACATAGTTAAACTATGGAATTCACTACCACACAATGTTATGATGGCCACCAGTTTGGATGGCTTTAAAAGGGAGTTGGATAAATTCCTTTGGTAAAGTCTCTCACCAAAGATTCCTGAGTAAACTTAGCAGTCATGGAATAAGATATGGATCAGTAACTGGTTAAAGAACAAGAAGCAGAGAATAGGAATAAATGGTAAATTCTCCCAGTGGAGGGAAGTAAGCAGTGGGGTCTCACAGGGTCTATATTGAGACCAATGCTTTTCAACTTATTCATAAATGATGTAGAATGAGAAGTGAGCAGTGAAGTGGCCAAGTTTGCCAACGTCACCAAATTATTTAAGGTGGTTAAAACAAAAAGGGGTTGTGAGGAGCTCCAAATGGATCTCTCCAAGCTGGGAGAGTGGACATCCAAATGGCAGATGTGGGTCAATGTAACTTTTTTATTCCAGCAGGCTTTTTGAAATATTCTGGACCTATGTTAATGTATGCTTTTGTTTTGTTTTTAAAGTCTGTTACGGTTGATAATTTTTTTAAAAAAAATTAAATTTACTGTAGATTTAATTCTATTTTAACTTTTGTAAACTTATATTTCTCTGTTTTAATTGTACATGTTTTACTTTGTACATCGCCTTGAGTCCAGCCCTGGGAAAAAGGCAGGATATAAATAAATAAATAAATATAATTTATTATTATTATTATTATTATTATTATTGTGTAGAGTGATGCATATTGGGACAAAAAATCCCAACTTCAAGTATAAACTGATGGGATCTGAGCTGGTAGTTACCGACCAAGAAAGAGATCTTGGGGTTGTGGTGGACAGATAGATGAAAATGTCAACCAAATGTGCAGCTGCTGTAAAGAAGGCAAACTCCACATTAGGCATTATTAGAAATGGAATTGAGAATAAAATTACCAGTATCATACTGCTTTTATACAAATCTATGGTGTGACCATACTTAAAATACTGTCACCACACCTAAAAAAATGATAGTGTAGAGCTGGAAAAAGTGCAGAAAAGGGCAACTAAAATGATCAAGGGACAGGAGCATCTCCCCTATGAGGGAAGGTTTCAACAGCTGGGATTATTTAGCTTGGAAAAAAGGAGGCTAAGGCAAGACCGGACAGAGGTGTAAAGACGTATACATAGTGTGGATAGGGAGACATTTTTCTCCTTCTCCCATAATACTAGAACCTAAGGTCATCCCATGAAGCTGATTGGTGGGAGATTCAAGACAGATAAAAGGAAATACTTCTTCACACAGCGTATAGTTAAACTATGGAATTCATTACCATACAATGGCCACCAGTTTGGATGGTTTTAAAAGGGGGTTGGATTAATTCATGGAGGGGACTATGTGCTACCTCCAGTATCAGAGGCAGTAAGCCTATATACACCAGTTGCTGGGGAACACGGGTGGGAGGGTGCTGTTGCACCATTACTTGTGAGTTCCTAGTTGACAACTGTTGACCACTGTGCGAACAGAGTGCTGGACTAGATGGACACATGTTCTGATCCAGCATGGCTTTTATGTTAACAACTCATAGTTCACAACCAACAACAAACCATGACTTCTGTTCCTGGGCTGTTCATGGTTAACAACCCTTAAGTTAAACCAACCCACAATTCAACAACAACTTATACTCCAGGTCGTCATTTTGTGCAAACAAGGCCATTATGTTAGTGGGCCTCATTCACCTTTGCCACAAAAATTAACCGTTCCAATATAGCCACATCCAAAAAAAGAGTCACATCACTGTGAACCTATTGTGATGTCAGATCCTACCTGACATTGCGGAGTAGATCAGAGTACATAGTGGCTCAATTTGAACAACACAATAAACAACTGATGTGGGGGAAACAATCGTCAGTTGTTATGACTATTGTGTCATCCGAATGCTGCCATAGTCAACTCAGCGCTGATCCTCATCCACACCACAGTTGATTATTTATTACCATGTTGTGTGGGAAGTGCCCCCTAGGGTTAGGGTTAGTCAACCCACCATTGACTATCGTGTCGTCCGAATTGAGCCATTGAGTTTGCTTTTTAAAACTTCTCTGCTTGAAAGGATTTTGAACGACCTAAGCCAAGGTATAGATATGTATAATTTAAGAATTAATGCCTATGTAGCTATAAAGAGTTACTTTAAATTCTTTTTTTTCCAAAAATATATATCTTATACTTGGCTCAGTTACATTCTCTTCTATTCAACAGACTGTTTACTCAGCAATGATACAGTTAAAACTACAGCACTGTCAATGTTAAAACTAAAGTGGTAACTTTATATAACACATACTAAGGACTTCTGTAACGGCCTCTGAATCGACGTTCTCTACTTCTTGAACGGCTGCGTCTCCGTTCTTTACTTTTACTACGCTTCCTCTCTCGACTTTTGCTCTTCTTCCTCTCACGATCACGGCTTCTTTTGCGTTCCTTACTTCTACTCCTCTTCCTGTCATGACTACGACTTCTGCTCTTGCTCTTTTTTCTCCTGAACATGGCAGACAATAAAAATCAGGTATGCGGACTGTAGCAAGTAATAAAAGCAACTTGACATCAGACAAATTACTATTTATTTATTCATTACATTTTTATATTGCTGGGGCTCTCTAGGCAGTTCACAATTAAAACCATAAAATACAGCACGTCAGAACGTAATATGAAGCTTTAAAAGTTAAAAATACCATATAAAACCACAATAAGTTATAGCCCAGGGAAAGCCTGTGTGAAAAGGTATGTTTTTAGGAAGTGTTTAAAGGAGGTGGAATAGTTAGGCACCTTGAAAAAAACCACCATCAGTTAAGACAAATGCAGCACAATTTTTTTTAATGCATACTATTGCAATGAAATTATATAGGACAGTATCCAACGGGGGCCACTGTGCTTACGTTATTGACATAGTGTAATAGATTCCTAGTGCAACAGCAAAAGTATACTTTGACTTGAGACGTTCCATTGGAAAACTCATTGTGCCAACTTATGCTATACTGTGCTGGAAATCACTTACCCTAGCAATATGTCAACTGCGTAAGCACAGCAGCCCTGTTGGAGTCTGCCCATAATTTCTTGAAAATCTCTCTAAAGTGGAATAGCATGTTTTATACAATGCCTACAAGCAAAAGGAACCCACTGATTTTGTATAGGTCCTCTAACTACACATTCATAATTACACCCTCAACCAGGGTGAACATATTGCTGGCTCAATCGTTAAAAGTTCTACCTCCCTCCTAGAATAAGCAAGGGGGGAGGGAATTAAGTCACAATTTAGAGAAATACTACACATAAGCATACCTACCAAGTTCACTCGTAGAAAAGTCAGCTTCATAGTTGATTTTGTACTGTTCATTTAATGAGACTTTTTCACTCTATTGCCTGTGTGCATTAGGTATGTTCCAAAATGGAGGAGTAAGTTCCATTGGAGCCAGTAGCTTGGATTCAAAGATGCCCTTCCGCTAGTGGAAAGCCTCTTCTACTCACAGAAGGGCTGTTTCCGATCTAGCGGAAGAGCATTACATGGGAAAAGTAACCCCAAATCCAGAGTTCTTCTGTTTGCACCATTATTTTTGAGACCATCTTATGGCATACTAGAGTTATGCTACAGCTTTATCTACAGAATTCTCCATTTTTCCTCATACTGTAAACTTAACCCCAAATATGTTGTGTTACTGAGCTAAGAGACGCTTTCTGCTAGCACTTGCACAAGAGTTCACCAAACAGAAGTAATTTTCTTCTTCCTTTTAGTTCTTTGGATTCAAAAAAATGAAACTGACACAGGGACTCAGATGAATTTAATGATATGCCCAAATGACATAAATGTATTCCCTAAAAATATGTGCTTTGGGACTTCTGTACATATTAAACTTTAAAGCACGGGTGGGCAGACTTCCGGTTTGCAGAATTGACTTTTTTCTCAAGCACCTTGAGGTCCACCAACTGAAGCCAGTTGCAAACTAGTGGTTCCACTAGATAGGGGCAGATATATACATAGAATTAAGGAAAGGAATGCCTTTGACAACATGTCGCAGCCCAGAAATTTCAGTACCAAATATGAGGTCACAGTCTTCTCACACAAAACCCATTCCCAATTCCACACACACCCCAGCTTAGTTTCAGTAATGTAAGGGGGTGGGAAGCAGTCCCTTTGTTGTTGCTACCATTAAATAATTGTGAGTCAGAAACCCTTGAAGGTCCCAGGAATCTACTTTCTGCCCACCTCTACTTTAAAATTCCAGTAATTCATAGGCTAATTAAAATTCCAGTAATTCATAGGCTGAATAATCAACTCAAACCTAAACAGATTACCTAGCTTGATATTAGACAGATATAATGGATGTCATTCCTCTCTGCAGCCAGGGATCCTGTGTCAGATATCCACAAGAGACATCCTTATAGGAAGCAACCCTCCTCAGATTCCCAAACCACAACCTGCCAATACAGGATTAACCACATGAAATCTTGCCAATGTTCCCTTCCCCAAGGGAAATGTCTAGGTTATCAATTGAATCATTTAAGAGTTCAAAGTAAATATTACTACCCTAAAGAAAACAGTTACTAGAAGAATTGTGCAACACCGAAACTTGTGTATACCTGGAACCTACAAGCCCAGTAATGTAAAGTTACCATTTAAAGGACTATTTTTTTGCAAAGCTTAATTTTGATTATGTTTCAATTATTTTTTTAAATATTGTGGAATCCTGCAGCAGCTCTGCACTAGACATACATGTTAAAAATGTCAGGACATATTTTAAAAAGGCAAAGTTTGCAATTAACTGTTTATGATCCTCTGTGGAGAGTAAAACATTGTCTCTGAGCAACTATGAGTACTCCTAGGGTAGAGTTAAAGGGAATTCTGAAAACATAACTGCATTATTACACTTGGAGCTACAACAGATTTTCACATCCAATTATTAGGATGAACAAATAGCCCATTGTTTCATAAATACGCCACATATCAACTCTCATCTCATTAAGCTGAAGTTTAACAATCTGAAAGATTTTTCTAAGTAAACATTACTTTAGGAATACTCTGATGTGAAACTTAAGACACAAACCAAGAAAATAAAGCCATCCCTTTATATTTAAATGTCTCTTCGAAACAAGAGTAAAATACAAGTTCATATACAACTTTAGCTTGTGCTTAGCTGAAGTTACATATCGCTTCATTTTTTGGTCAACAGACATCTGAACAGAGTGACATTTACCTAAGTTTAAAATTAGGAGATCCCTTCACTGCTCCGTCATAGCAAATAATTATTTTAATTTCTGATAATCTATCACATTCAGAATGCATTGTGTATTGCATTTGCTATCATGAGAAAGCTGTATTTCCTCCCATAAAAAAGTCATAATATTGTCTATACCACAAGAATAGTTAACTGATGCGCTGAAAAGGACCAAACCCCTGCTCTCCCCTCATCTCTTTCCCTTTGCCATGACAATCCACTTCCTAGAGAAAGTAACCAAGTTACCCTGTGTTGCTTTTTGCACAGTGCATCAGAGCCGCCTTCTGCAACAGAAAGGAACAGTCCCTCTATTCATCTTCCAGGCAAGCAAAGGGACCAGTCACAGCTATTGCTTATTTTGGCTATGAGGAGAAAGCACCCTGCAAGCTTCCTCGACAACCAGGCAACATTCATTGTTTTGCTTTGGTCCAAGGAACTATTTTTTCTAAGTGAATTTATATAGCTTACAGACTCATTGACCCTAGACCTGAAGTTCTCTGCCAAAGTTCTTGTGAGGAGGGTTTTTGCTTTGGTTAGAATGCATGTAAGACACACGTCTAAAATGCCTTTAAACAAATAGGGTGCAAAGAACTTAGGGATATAATATTCCTAGCTTTTGCTTAATCTAGGGCTAATTGTGATGAAGATGACTGTAAGAGATCCACAATAACACAAAATAATAAACAGATGCAATTAGAAGATACCTGCGTGAAATGAATGATAGTATGTTTTAGATATTTTTTATGGATAAAAAATATTTGTGGACCCAGATTTTTTGGTCCATTTTCTGCAACCGAAGTTTTCCCCATTTAGCTTGCGATCAGGTAATAAACAATAGTCAGCACTCTCTCTATGGAAGTAACATTTTTGGGCTAAATCACTACCAGACATTCACCTATTGGTACTAGCACTCAAGAGATCCTTGCAGAAACATACACCATTTAAACTACAGGAACAGTAGGTACAAGCACTTACAATTTATTTTAAAATGACAAATGATTGCATGAAACACTGATGAAAACACATGCAGTTGTCATTTTAAATTAAATTATTATTTGGCTTAATAGCACACACACAAATCTTCTGTGTGCAGCAATAGCATACATAACAGGCTAACTAGTCACTAAAAATTAAGCAGATTCCATTTCATAACAGGTAAATAAAAATGTCCATACCATGTCACTGTAAGTCTCACAACTATCAAAACTGCACATTTAGAGACAGCGTCTGTACAGATAACTGGACATGTTTTTTACATAAGTAATCAAAAGCCACTTTATTTCCAAACCTGTTCTCCCTTATCTTCCAGTAACTGAGGAATCAGAAACATGGAAAATTAGTATTATGAAAGAAAGCTTTTACACAGAAGATCTTGTTCTGAACAGATATGCTAACCAAATCTATTTAACAGGCAGAAACACCATAAAATCTGATAGTACATCTTAGTGATTTTCACACCTGCTTGTCACTTTTAGGAATATTTGAAAAAGAATTTGGAGATCACTGGACTTCAGATACATTGAATGACTTACACATTGGAGCTAAAGTTCAGTGCTCTGAATGGTTATATCATGTTTAATTATATTGTTAATTTTTGTATATCTCTATTTGTTTTAACTGTACAGGTTTTAATTTGTATTGGGAAAAAGGTGGGATGATGATAATAATAATAATAATAACTGTAATATAACGCAGTAAGTGAAAAGCATGCAACCTCAGAAATTTAGAGGTTCTTGACATCATTACAATGCGCAAATCAGATTGGTATTTTGAGACCATATGGAAAAAAAAGTTAAACAAGTATACAGTTTTCAATGCATCCAGACACTCTTCATCAAAACTTTGAATAGGCCACTGTAGGAGAACTTCAGGGAAATATTGCCCTACTCTTTGGGAGTCATTTCATACCCTCTTTGTAGTGCCCAACTGTACTGACAAATCCAAATAAATCAACGTCTCTTCTGTCCAGAAGTAAACACTGCCTTGTTGATGATTATCCAGAAAGAGAACGATGTAATCATCCTTCAACATTTGATAGGTTTGTAGTCCATTTACTGAACAAGCTTAAGCATGCATCAAAGTATAAATGGACTTGTTGGAACTCTGGCAGAGAGAATATACCTATCAGCACAAAGAATGAGAAAGTATTGGTGAGCAGATTGGTGTTTTGAAGCTATTAAATATTCAAAAAGGAGCAAAGAACCGTAATTCAGTGAAAAAGCTTCTTTCTGATCAAATAAATAAAACAAAGAAAGAGTTACTTCAGAAAACCCTTTTACACGCTGTGTGGAAGACTGGAGCTATGCAAGCTACAGGCAAGGGTATACTTCTATGCAAATCATGAGAGTTCAGTGACAGTAAGCCCTAAAGTGTAACTCACACTGAATGTAATATAAGAATACTCATGCGCAGGATGCGACTCAAAACTGATTACATGGAAATGTGAAATCAATGGGTATCAGACATTATCTTCACTTCCTAAGGCCACAATGCTCTACATCAGGAGTTTGAACATCTTTCAGCCTCAGGGCTTAATTCAATTTCAGTAAAGCTCTGACTGCATTCCAGTAAAAGGCAGCTCCGAAGGCAAAACATGGTGGGGCCAAAATACCAAAAATACCAGCACTGTAGTTAAAATTCTTACTGGCACTAGCTAAGCCTTAGGAGAAGCATTTCAACCTTTTTAGTACAGAAAAACCTGCACACAAACCCAGAAAACACCAAATGGTTGGTGAAAAGAGGTGGGGCCAGATGAAGGGGGCATGGCCATCTGTGAAATCCCAGGGGGCTGGATTTGGCCCATGGGTCTGAAGGTCTGCAGCCCTGCTCTACACCAACACTACAAAAGGACAATTACCAGGCTACTATAAGGAAGCACTCAAGTTGGTAAGCAGTTTGCCCCTTCCCATGTTGGCATGGCTGACATTCAGGAGAAAATGCTCTTCCCAGACCTAGATGAAAGCATATTGAAGGAAGTGCACTGCAGCAGCATGCAAGTAAACTATGAAAAATGAAAGTGCTTCTGTTTTGCTACTGGGCTATACAAAACATGCTCACATAAATGCACAATGTGAGAAATTTTGACAATAAGAACAGCTAATCCCACAATTCAGAATGAGATGTGTCTGATAAAACTAATTTTGAGTAGGAAGGTTTGAGTTCGGAGCAGAGAAATTAAAATATTTTTTCCTCGGCCTACTGCCTATGATGGGAAAATCTGTCACTGCAGCACTGCTGAAGCTAACTGGAAATTTACCTTATCTGTCCCTTACATGTGAAACTACTGGGAGCCCTATGTAAGAGCAGGATACAGTATCTACAATAAATATTTTAAACTATCAATTTCTTCTCCTTCTGATGTAATTACTAATTAAACTTGACAGAGTGATTATCACTATGGTGAATTAATCTTTTCTTGTTAGTGAGGGTTTCCTTTTTTGTGGCTAATTACAGTCTTTTCATTGATTTGTAAGCCTGTTAGGCATTGTATGTACTATTATGAGCACTAGTACCAAAAGGTAAAGAGAGCGGAGGTGGTAATATTTCTAAGTCAAAATATTACCAATATAAACATATGGCTAAGTAATGCACAGTACCCGACAGCAAACTAAATGAGGACAGTTTTGATGTATAACATGCTGCAGATGGGCCAAAACGCTGGCCTTCATAAATAATCTGTAAGTGAAGTCTGGAGCTCTTTTTCCATGCATTTTAAACATGTTTTGTACCATCTATATTTATTTCTTTTCATGAGATTTGGACTAATTGTCTTTTGGACCTCAAATGAAACAACGTAGGAAGTTAAAGTCCTACACAAACCAACAGGGTAAAAGGACTGCACCTTTAAATGAAGAGTATGCAGAGTTTGGTGCTCTCCAGATGTTTTGTTCTACAACTTCCATCATCCCTCACAATTAGCTAGGCTCTAGCTAGGCTGACTATGGTTGATGGCAGTTGTGGCCCTCCAGATGTTGTGGCCCTCCAGATGTTTTGGCCTACAAGTTGCCCACCCTTGCTTTCAATACATTGCAAAAGGGGGGAAACAGTATGAAATTCTGCAGAAAACATTCAGCCCAATGTCAGTGAGGCTGTTAGCTACATAAACCTAGTAAGTAAAAAAAAGTTCCTTAATAATGGAACACACACACACAAATATCATTTTAGCCGTTTTTCTCTTCACCCAGTGGGGTAAAAAAACAAAGCCTCTTACTAAGTCTTCAAGTTGAGAAAAGGCAGAACCTTCCTCCAACACCTAGGATAAGCAGCAAAGAGATAAGTTAGCATTTTCCAACCAAGGTATCTTTTAATGAGAGGGAGATTGACTGACCAGTTCCTTGGAAAGCAGTCCCTCCTTGCTGCAAGACACAGCTATGGTTTGCAGGTTGTGTTGCAGTTAAGACAGGCTACAATAAAGGGTTCAAATAACTTTACTGCAAGGTATACTATGAGAAGTGTATAAGAATGTTTCCTAAAACAGACTACTACTGGAATAACTCAACTATTGTGCAAAATTTTTAAAGGATCTAGTGTGTAATTTCCTGTGAGACATATGCTAAATGAGCAGAGCCATTTACTGCATTAGCTGCTGGAACGAACATACCATTAAAGTTAGTTACAAGTAGCAAAAACAGTCCTATATTTTAATAGAGACTTGTCTTATACCCACAGACCTAGTACACCATTTCCTTTATATACAACATTGGCCATTTATTTTCGTGGTTTGTAGTCTTAAGATATGAATGAACTTTCAGTTTTTCCAATAAAATCATTTTAGTGAGCTTATGTACATAGTAAAGCTCACTATTTATGATATTCAGCAGATTTACAGATTGAAAACAATAATGGCTAACAAGGCTAGTGGAGAAATTTGGGCAGGGGAGAATGATAAGAACACGGTTTCCCCTTCCTACCATTTTGCAGCAATGACTCTACGTACCCCCACTTTCTAAAAATGGCCCATTACTCCATCAAATACTGTGGTGTGAGAAATTGCTTATATTTCTGATTCAGACTGCCTCTGCATTAATAAGGCAAGCTACATCAGGTTTTCCTCTAGGTATAATTCAGGTTGTGTCATTTCTGTACTGTATATACATATTTATATACAGCAGGTATAATGCTGGGAGGTTGCCACTTGCAGGAACCTTGCTGCACCCTATTGTAAGGGCGTTGATTCTTTCAGCCCGAAGGCCCAATTCCATTTTAGAGAAGCTCTTGGGGACTGCATTCCAGTGGTAGGCAGGACCAAAATACAAAATAATATCAACATATTTTAGCTTAAAGCTCTTACTGCCAGTAACTAAGCCTTAGGAGAGGCATTTCAACCTTTTAGAATGGGAAAAAATGCACAAAAGCCGGGAACCATCAAACATTTGGCAGTTGGAGGAAATGGGCATGGCCATCTGGGGAAACCCAGAGAGCTGAATTGGGTCCAAGGACCTGAAATTCTGCATAATTCCACAAGGAGGGCCACATTCTTTGAAATCGTTCTATTATCAAATCTGTTTCATTAGATTTCATTGTTATGTTAAGTTAGTTTTCATTTTCTAATGCCAAGACTACCCAAGAATTCTGTCATTAAAAGATGCAAGACTGAGTGGGCCTCAGGGCAGTGCCTTCATTGTGGCTGCTATAACAGAACTTATGGAAACAATTCCGTTGGAATCAATTATTAAGATCAAACTTAAACCATGTTAGCCCTGGAATAGAAAAATCAAGTTCCATGATGCTTCAAATATTAATTAGAATTATTGTGATCTGAACTTTAGCAATCAAGAGCTTATTTATCTGATGTAGACTCACCTATGAAAACTGATAACACCGTAAGTTTGATTCACAAAGTCTTCAAGGTGTCAGAGGACTGTCTTTTTTAAAAAATAAGTGAACGTTTATGTGCGTGCTTTATTATGATATATTTATTTGTGCTTATCACTTTGTGAGCTATCTTGAGTTTCTTAAAAATGTGTCAGACTGAAGTTTTAGAAATAAGCAAGAATTCTCCTCATGCTTTTCCCATAGAATGCTGAGCATAAAATAATGTTTACTTAAAAGTTGAAGGCCACCAACTAGAAGAGAGGCTGGATGCCAAAATTATTGATCTAGGGCAAGAATGTTTTCTCAGACTGAGCTACATAATAAAAAAAACCCAGTAAATACTTACTTCTTGCTGCGCTCTTCATGGCCATTGGCACTGCTCAATTTGTTCTCATCCTAAGCAGGGTTGATAGAAGAACATCGTGAGGACGAAGTGGAAACATTTCAAGTGGTCAAAGGGGTAATGGGAATAGGGATAAGAAAATACAAAACGAAAAATTTAATACTAAGTTTTACATTTAATATGGAGTGCTACTAGTTAATGTAGACTTGTTTGACCACTTCGTTGCTTATATTTAAGTCATACAATTATCAATGCAAGAATTACTTTTAAAAAAAAATAAATAAATTGTACATACGTCCTTAAATGACTTAAAATTATCCTGCAGTTTTCAGCATCAAGTGGTTAAATGAATAAAATGTAAAAAAAAGAAGTTTCATGTTTAAAAGCATTTTCATGTACTATAATCCCTTTTGACCAGTACCAAGGCTATATCACTGCCTAAGCCCCAAGTGGCCATGCTAGCAGCCAGCCACTATCGATTTCCTGTGACCGATGCCATTCCTGAGATCTTCGCCCATTTTCGTTGGAGGGTTGGGACTGTAAGAGCTTGATGCCACCTCTGTCACACATCTCGCCCTGAAGCAAACAGGGATTCACACTGCTTTAGTAACGTCGACTCCCAAGTCAGTCATCAATAATCCAACCAGTCCAGCCTAAATATTCCCTATTTCCATACCTGTTTACATGGAAAATATCCATGTTAAACTAGCACACAAGATTCTTAACATTACAAATTATGATTTGCTTCAAAATATTAAGTAGCTGCTAAATATTATATAAAATTAAAATATAAAAATTTAAAAGGTTACAAGCACTTGTCCAAAACTCATACCACGTAGCTGCACTAAATGTATTCCAAAATGAACTAACAGTTGCAGTTATGTTTATTGTAGTTATCACACCAGTTACACCATGAGTTCAACTGCTACATTACTTAATTATATAGAGATTTATGAAGCCAGTGCTACTGCATGCATAATTTAACAGTTTCACCAAACTCTGGTGAAAAACTAAATACAGTTGCTGTCTGTTTAGATCAGAGGCTAGGTATCAAATATTCAGAAACGGAGAAGTTATATAAAAGTTTCTAAAATTAAGTGAATAAATAGAAGAGTACTCTTTCACAACGAATGGTAGACTGTAATAATTTGTTTTACTTTTACTAAATTGTGAACTATTCAGGGATCCAAGAATTTTGGAAAGTTCTTTCACACAACAGCTGATTGCCACTTGTCCTGTTAAAGATTAATCACCCGCCTATCTTTTTAAAAAGCAGTCACTCTTCTTGCATTAAGCAGACTAAATATTTGCTTGCCAAGTACTTGGGGAAGAGTTTATTCTTGGAACCCTGCTATTTGCCCAAACCACTGCATTCACCTTGTTGCTATACCAAAATTGAGCTGGTCGTTTTTAGGAGAGCGTTTTTTTGTCTGTTGTCTGTTTGTTTTTACCTAGGGGGACCACGGTACAGCGATACGTCACTCAATTACTACCTTATGATTGACAGTTCACACTGGAATCAAAGGTGAATTCATGGGAGTAGAGGTGAGATATCGTTAGGCAAGTCTACAAAGAGAGATAGATGGGCATTTATTCATCACGCTGAAGTGAAACTACTGCACAATATAATTACATTAACAGCATATAGTTACTCATACATGTAACGCACGTCGAATAAGATAAATCATGAGGGCTCCGGGGATGTTAGTTTACAGTTCAGCAGTAGTTTCATGAATAATGCTAAATGAATATTGCTAAAGACCTTATTAGTATGTTTTCTCACCTTCTTATAAGGAGCTTCAAGCATTGCTTCAATATCAATATCATCAGCCATTTTTTCAGGACACCTAGAAAGAAGAACAAGATTTTTTAATCAAGGAAGTCCTAATCCAGGATGTTTTAAAAAAACTATCAAAACATTGACAAAGCTACAACTGCATCACACACTTCCAAATGACTGTTAGCTGTTTATTCCAAAACACTGTCTCTGCGTGTATGCAGTAACTTCAGCCATAGTGGCATGGCTACAAATTATTTTCTTATCACCAGAGAAACAGTGAACCATCCTCACGTTTATGAAGTACTTTGCAATTATCCACCTTACATACAAGCATGCTTACTAATGGCAAAAACTAAAATCTAGTATTATATTCCCTTCTTCAAGGAGCTATAACATGTTTTAGAAAAAATCCAGAAATACCTGTGTATTTAAAACAATCAGTTGATGACTCCCACCCACCCAAAATCCTCATGTTTTACTTTTAGAAGGCTAAAACATACTACTATAATCCTCTGTAGACTTTCTAGCTAATATAGATCAAGATTTTACAAAATAATTGCTGCATTCAGCTCAGACTGCAGTTGCTCTACAGCAGCGTTTCTCAACTTCTGTGTACCATGACGAGCCCAGGCTTCGTCAATGGGCAAGCAACACACAGGCCGCAGGCCCCAAGCAACCCCTAAAAGCAAAACAAGAACATTTTAAAACACCCATATTAAATCTGATTCAACTATTTTCAAAAATTTTGAAACAAGACTTCATGATCAATAATCCTCAAAAACTGAACAAGTTACTATCCTTGAACCACTTAACTTTATGAAGAATGATATTCGGGGGGGGGTGATATATATATATATATATATATATATATATTACTGTAGGTAAACAATCTGACCCTGAAGTCTATTTTCACTTTAAGTGCTCCTTATTCAAAATCAAGAGTTTGTTCATGAAAAACATTTCCCAGAAATGTATTTAGAATTATGAAACTAATCCATTTTGCTTTGTTGCCTTACCTCCATATCTTCATGTTGTGGAAGAAACACCTCTATAATGAATAGAGCTCATTAGAGCTTTTGGGTTAGAGGTTCCTCATGAATCTGATAACTTCCCTCTCCCTAAAATCTGCAATGAATCATTGACTCCTTGGGTCAAAAATCCAAAACAGATTAGGCAAACAATCCCAGATAACTTCTTGTATGGAATCAACTGATGCAGATCCCAAATGCAAGGTACTAGTAAGATTCTGAGTTTGTCATAAGTACTTAAATGAAAATGGAATTACCAAAAGTGCAGTAGAATGTGACAACCAGTGCGAGAACTGAAATATAGCCTTATACAGGCGATGACTTGCTTTGACTAAATTATGCCATAGAAGAGAAAATCCATGGAATGAACAGCTATGATTAAGATTTTCCATAAATTACTACTTACAATTCCTACATTAGATATATTAGGATTTTTAAGGTAAAACACCATGTGATGAAGCACATGCTCATTAACATATGATAAGAAGTCCTTACTGAATTCCAGAAATGTAAACAGTAGACTTTCCCTGATCCACAGCTCTAACTATCACAATCCTTTCCAGATCTGGTGTATAGTACACAATTTCTAGTTCAGTGAGCACAACTCACTTGCACTTTCAGATTACAATGAATTAAAATAGATATCCAACTAAGTGTAGCACATAATGCCAATAATGTCACCAATGCCTACTTTGAAAAGTCTGCTGTCCAAATCAATTTGGATCAAAGAGGTTACTCTGAAGGAGGGCTTCAAAAAATGAAAGACTGAAGGTAACAGGAGAAAATATTGCAACAGAAGACAATTTACCTGAACATTTTACTCAATCCATAGAAAAATTAAGAACATGTGCCACATCCCCAAGAAAACAACACCTATCTGAACATGCAGCTGCTGCATGGAAAGCAACACCTGCAAATACCTTGTATTTTAATATGCTTTTTAAAAGCTTTCTACTGCTTTGTTGTTAAAAATCTCATTAAAATGTTTTTTTTTCCAGATTGACCCATTAAGTAGATAATTCTATGGTAAGGAGAAGTAGATATAACTGTACTAGAAAACCTTTCAAAGCATAGAAAAGGAGTTAGGGTCACGTTTGAAGATTATGTCCAGCAATTGGCTAGATCTGGCTTCACCCATATAACTGAATATTCTGTCGTAATTATAGTAAGTATAAATACGACTAAACAAAAGTTAACAGCCAGAAATATCAATAGACTGATTAAAAATCCAAATATGGGCCATGAAAATGCAGGAAAACTAGTAACATTTAAGCAAATTAAAGGTTGGCAAAAAACTCCATAGTAAAATCTGCAAGAGAGCACAGAAGTACTGCTCAAATTTAGTGTGGCTTGTTTGGTTGTTTTTTAAAAAAATATATCTCTACAAATAGCAAGCTGTGATTTTAAGTGCTAGATAACTTGTCATGAGCATGAAGTACAGCTATGTTCCAAAGTTTTGCTAAAATAGTCTGGCAGAATGATACTGATGTCAGTGTGCCAATAACTAAAACAGCAATGTCATGCCACACAAAAAAAACACCTGGTGTTAAAAAAAAATACCAAAGTTAGATAATGTAGACAAATGCCTTATCTGGAAAGCAAACTCAGATTAAAAGGAACATCCCCAGAAGTGAAAGCATATACTGGCATATCTGTTCTCTTATATATTCAAAGAACATAGCGACCACTATATGTACCAAATATAGACTGCTCAACAGGTTTATTCAATCCCACTAAGTTTAAAACATAAAGAAAACGCAACAAGGAACTACTAAGTATACATTTGTTTACTCTGATTTGACACACACACGACTGAAATTCTTAGAAAAAGCTCAACTGGTGTAGCCAAATGGTTATGAATATGAGCTGGAAGTGCATATTCAAATGTCAATTAAAATTTCATTCTCTCTTCCTCCCATTATATTATCCCATACAGGGATAATACTGGCTGAAATCAGAAGGTGGTTGTTAGGATTACTGAAATCATGAAGCACTTTTAGCAATCAGAAATGAACTATTATTGTACTGGAAGTTGGGAAATGCATTAGTTAGTAGGACACCATCTGCTTAAGACTTTGGTCTTTACCATAGTTCAAAGGAGCCAGGCCAGCATTAAGACAACATCAAATAACATGCCCATGAAGAATACCATACCGTTCAACCAATGCCACTCTGGAGGCCCTTTTGAGAATTGAAAGATGGGATATAATTTCATAAATAAATTTGAAAGATAGTATGCATAAATACAATGTATTAAATATTACAGTTTTCTGGTAGACTAGAAGTTGGGCTTCTGAATAATCAATATCGATAGTATCAATATTGATTTAGCCCAAGTACAGCAAAATACTAACATACCAAGCTATGCAATTAAGGGTGAGGAGAAATTGATGATGGGAGTAATTCAAGATACTCAATTTACAGGATACATTTTTTTTAAAACTTGTTTTGTAATTTGTTGCATTCTGTCTTCAAACTCAGCCTAGAGTACTCTGTCAAAAACTTAAATTATAAACCTGCCTTTGTAAAAGGCTACTACTTGACTTCCTCTTTCAAGCATTTTAAGTATGTCACAATAGATCAAGTACTGTACATTTTGTACCATGTTATAAGTATATGTGACTATCAACCAAACAGCATGAGTATTTAATTTCCAGGAAAGGAAACCACACTGACTAGTATCTACCAGCACTTTCTGCTGGGAAGACTGGACATTTAGACTAGTATCTAGAGCGCCTTACAATTGCAATCCCATATATCTCTACTCAAAAGTAAATCACATTTAGAGCAATACAGCTTATTACAAGGTAAGCAGGTATTGGAGAGCAGCCATAGGCTCACACAAGTGGTTGTACTAGTTCAGTAGCACTTCTAATTTTTTTTCAATGATATGGGCCCCTCACAAAC
This sequence comes from Anniella stebbinsi, assembly GCA_029215795.1. NCBI lineage: Eukaryota > Metazoa > Chordata > Lepidosauria > Squamata > Anniellidae > Anniella > Anniella stebbinsi. The sequence continues at coordinate 40,037,181 of JARDYH010000004.1, read as the reverse complement.
ACTTCACAATCTGGTTCTGATTTTTTTCATATGTCTGGAGTAATTTGCGGGGGATGAACGGGAGAGTGTTGGCTTGATAACCACAAATTTTAGATTATCTACCTAGGTAGTATTAAAGGTAGTATTTATTTGCAAACTGACCAGTTAATTATTGCAACGAAATAATTTAGCAAAACAAAAACAACCCCAAAACAAACTAAAAAAATCCAGAAAATCAAGCAAAAAAACAAAAACAAAACAAAATTAAATCCATCAAATTCCCCCTCCCAGCTCTCCGTGTTCTGCCCAATATGCTTAAAAACAACAACAGAGTAGTAAACAGACTTCCTACTCTCCAAGAGTTATTACGTTGGCTCTTTATCGAGCGCTCTTATTCTCTCGGGTCACCAGCTTTCGTAAACACATAGCACATACTGCGAAGTCTTAAGGCCCTTCCCGTGAGAATATCTAAAGTAATAAAGAAATAGTTAGACATCTTGTGGCGGGAGATACCCTGGTCATCATCATGAGGGTGAGAAAGGTCGTTTTCATCTGCGCAACCTTACGGGTAAGCAAATTCCCAACCGATCATACCAAATGACTTCCCCCCGCGACCCTCGTAAAAGAGAGATGAACATACCGCCCCACAACGTAGGAATTAAATACCAAACCCGGCAGGCCAGACGCAGGCGCTTCCAAAGGCAGCAGGAAAAGAAATGGGCCCTCACGCGACAAGGCCTAACGTAAAAGCAGGGCCGCCTTCAAGCCTTGGAGGACGCGCGCGGCCCCACCTCCGAATCGCCAAAATTAGAGGGCGCCTGACGAAGCAAAGGCAGTTACCTGCGCTGCCGGGGGTCGCGCTTCTAGCTCAGGTGTCTGTGAGGCGGGCTGCTGCTACTGCTGCTTCTACCGCTGTTTGCTTGCTCTGGGCTCCGGATGTGCTGTGGCGAAGGTTGGGACCCCAAACAGCAAAATTCTTCCGTCTTTGGCCGGAAGAAAAGCTACGATTAGCCTGGGCCTCGAAAAATTCTACGACGAAGGCCAAAGCCGAGGAAGCTCCACAACAAGAAGATTCAGACTCGGCTCTAGTAAAAGCGACTGCTCCCTGAAATGGCGCCCGCCGCGTCCTGATGCTTGGAGGTGGGTCCGCGCAGTCGATGTGGGGCTGCCCAGAGCTCTCTGCACGGGCTCTCGCGAGACTTCAACATATTACGTCTTAGGCATAATGCGAACGCCGGCGCCAACAAAGGACCTATCGCGAGAAAAGATATCTCGGAGAAACCCGTCTAGCAACTCGCGAGAATAATATGTTGTTTGTGTAGCCTCATCCACAAGGCATATCTGCCCTTATCACCCAAGACTCTCGCGAGAACCCTTAGAGCGTCAAGTGTCACAATAGAAAGGTCAAAGGTTAAGGATTTTGACTGCGGGTGAAAGAAGAAAACGTATTAGTTTAACGACTCCAGGCCACAATTTTACCTGTCTTCTCATTTTGTGTACAGATCGTTGGGACCTGTTCACTGGCAATTCTACTTCCGTGGGAACTGGATTTAGCAGCCCTGATTCTCAACATTTTAATGTTTGGAGAGTGGAACACACTGTGACTATTGAAGTAAAAATAATTATATATCCTCTCTACTATTTTTTTTTTTAACCTTCTCAGAGTGTAGTTTTGTATTTAGCCAAAATGACACTATCCATTAGAATAGGGAGGTATTGTCAGGCTTGTAAGCCACCTTGGGAAGACTGTAGTATCGAAATGTAGCTAAGAAATGCATTATTTTTTAAAATAAAACATAAAACCCCAAGGTTAACAAAAGTACAACAAATCTTTATGGAGATCCTTTGAGGGGCAGAATCTCACGTTAGCTTAATGTCTTTTCCAGGAAAGTTGGTTGAAAGTATTATTAAAAAATAAAATTAGTAAGCATATAGAAGGATAGCCCTGCTGAAAAAGAATGAACATAGTGTCCACAAAGGTAAGAAATGTCTCACTGATCTTTTGGAGTTCTTTGGGAATGTCAATAAGCATGTGGACAGGGGTGAACTAAACATTGTTTACTTGGACTTCCAAAAGGGTTTTGATAAAGTCTGTCACCAACAACTGCTAAGCAAATTTAGCAGTCATGGAATAAGACAAGAAGCCCTCTTATGGATCAGTAACTGGTTAAAGGACAGAAAGTAGGAATTAATAGTAAATTCTCCCGATAGAGGGATGTAAACCATAGGGTCCCACAGGGATCTTTGTATTTGGACCAATACTTTTCAGTTTATTCATAAATGTTCAGGAATTAGGAGCAAGCAGTGAAATAACCAAGTTTACTGATGACACCAAATTAGGAAGTAGTTCTTCACATGGCATATAGTTAGACTATGGAATTCACTTCCTCAACAGATAGCGATGGCTAGTTATTTGGATGGCTTTAAATGGGATTGGACAAATTCATGGAGGATAGGACAATTATATGCTATCTCCAACATCAGAAGTAATATGCCTATGCACACCAGTTGCTGGGAAATATGGGTTGGAGGGTGCTATTGCACTCATGTCCTGCTTGTGGGTTTCCCATGAGCAGCAGGTTGGCCATGGTGTGAACAGAATGCTGGACTAAATGGACCCTTAGTCAGATTCAGCATATCTCATAATCCCCAAAACAGCCCAGTGGGGCATTTTTAGTGCATGTGGAATATTGTTCAGGAGGGTGAGGTGAAAACGGAAACCAAGTTTTGAGGTTGGTCGATGGAGTGAAGTAACCTGAAAGAGAACATGGCTATCTCGCACTGTATATGAGCACTCTACCCTGCAACATTTTGTGTCAGATCCCACTTGTGATAACTAGTAAATGTACATGCTGAGTTAGAGAAAAATGTATAACTTCTTCCAAAATCAGTTTTTGGCAGGGCACGTAGCAGCTACCATAAAAGTATCATTTTCATTTGGCTCAATATCATCCAATAAATCCCACATTTCTTGATCTGCTATATTTTCCTGTCATATGTTGGAGTTCATCTACCAGAAGCACATGAGCAATGTCATCTACACCATTCCAGTGGCAGTGACTATAATCAGTAAACCTGTTTTAAAAATTGATGCCTTTTGGTGAGACACTGCAGAAATTCCATACTAGAAACAAGGCAAGGACAAAGCAGAGGAGTTTGTGTATTGCTCTTTTTGTTTAATGGCCAAGAAAGCTTTGCTTTTAATATATATGTATCCGAGTATAAACTAGCATGACGTTGGCTGGTTTTTCAAATCTAAAACTGTGATAGAGAGCCTTTTGGGGGTTTCCAGATCCAAATAACCTCTGAAAGCTTGCATAAATGATGAGGTGTCCACAAATTTTTGTTTGGCTTCCATGGGGCCTGTTCAAATGTCATGCTAAGCGACTGTGGCTTGCATTTTTGAGCGAACCACCATTGCTTAGCATGCCATGTAGGGGAAATCCTGACCAAAATGGCTACTTTAGCCACGCTGGGGGACCATCCACTGCAGTGGGGTTAAAGTGGCTTACCATGTCATCTGTCGGGCTCCCCATGGTAAAAAATGGCAGTTCATCCAAAAAAAACTGGTGACCATAGAAACCACCACCTAGAGTGGTCACAACTTCCAATAACGCTCTAGCAGGCGCAGACTTTATGTTCGAGGTTGCCGCATGCCGGCTACAGTGTCTGGCATGACCCGATTCTCAACATGGTGGCAGCTGGGATATGCAGCTGCAGTGGCAGGAGGATGAAAGGCTAACCACGGAGCAGGGAGAGGTAAGGGAACCATGTGGCGTTGTGTAGTTCCATGGTGGTGTGATGGATTCACACATTGTTTCGTTAACTGTCCCCATTCTGTATTTCGCCTAACCACCCTCTCTCAGTGTGCATGTGAACAGGGCTACTGATTACTTCCCTTAGGCTGGGTTCATTCTCTCTCATGCTGGACTTCTGCTGAAAGTACTAGCAGCACCATCGTTCCTGCTGTTACCTCCTGCAAAAGCCCTGGAGGGAAAGAAATCACATCTCCTTACCTCCTCTGTGGGACAGGAACAGGAGCATTCATTGCTGAAAAGCAGAAAAGTGGATAGGGAATCCTGGAGATAACAGTGTGTACTTAACTTCTGAGAATCTTAAATAAAGTGATTAGACTTTTTAAAAAGTCTAAGCCAGGAATCAGAACTCCCTTCCCCCTCGCAGCCATTGCAGAACAAACTGTGCTGGCTTCCTCTCCAAAGTTGCAAAGGTGCCCTCAGAGAGGAGGAAAAAGAACTGAATCCCCAGGCCTCCCCAGCCGCCTCTGACGCTTCCTAGCTAGAGCAGGTCTAGCTGAAATGCAGAGCAGGAAGAGCATGGAGGCAAAGATAATCTCTACTGCTCCTCCCGCTCTGCACTGGATGGCTGTAAGCCTCCAATTTCAGAGGCTTACAGTTATCCCCATAGGACTGCACCTTTAGGATGCAATCCAATATACCTTTATCTGGGAGTATGTCCCATTGAATTCAATACTTCTGGATAATTGTCCATAGTATTGTGCTATCACTCTATTAAATTTTATATGAAGAAACTCGTAAAAATAGTACGATTTTTTTCAGTTCTATGATATGCACCATGACTTTTAATAGTTGTAGTTTTTTTAATTGATTAAAAAAATAAGCTACAAAAAAGGAGGAGGGAGAACCCAAATCAAACAAAATATAAGGACAAACCAAAACACATTCAGAAAAAGAATAAATGGGGTAATTCAAAAACATATTAATTCACAACATCACTGACAATTCCAGTGTTCCAAGTTTTTATCCTGATTCGAATAACAAAGGGTGGCCCTTTTTTCATCAGTAGAGGGGTCTGAGCTGGCAGTGAGCGACCAAGAAAGGAATCTTGGAGATTTGGTGTACAGCTCAATGAAAATGTCAGCCAAGTAAATAGCTGCTGTGAAAAGAACCATATTGCATGTTGAGGATCGTTAGGGGAGGAGTTGAAAATAAAACTGCCAGGAGTTGAAAATAAATGCCAATGTCATATCATCCTCATACAAATCTATGTTGTGACCTCAGTACTGTGTACAGTTCTGGTCACCGGCACCTGAAAAATGATATTGTGGAGCTGGAAAACGTGCAAAAAAGGGCAACAAAGATTTTCAGGGGTCTCAAGCAACTCCTATGCAGAAAGATCATGATCTTTATTTCTCTTTAGCTCCAAAAAAAACAGAGTAAGGGGAGACAAGATGGAGTTATACAAAATTATGCATGGTGTGAAGAGAGTTGATCAGGATAAGTTTTCCTAGCCCATAATATTAGAACCTGGCCTCATCCAATGAAGCCAAATACTGGGATATTCAGGACAGATAAAAGAAAGTACTTCTTCACACTCACATAGTTAAACTATGGAATACCACAACATGTAATGATGCCATCTAACTTGGACTGCTTCACAAGGAGATTAAACAAAATAATGGAAGATAAGGCTTTAAATTATGGCTATATATTACCTCCAGTATCAGTTGCTGAGGAACATGAGCAGGAAGGTGCTATTGCACTCATACTCCTTCTTGTGGACTTCTCATAGACGGCATCTGGTTTCCCACTGTGGGAACGGAATGTCATACTACAAGGGCAGGCAACCAAAATACAATTGGGGGTGGCAGTTGACCCACCCCACCCTCTGTGGGCTGAATGACATTAAGGAGTGGGGGCACATCCCCTGATGTCATTTGGTCTTCAACGGGTATGTGAGCATGATGATCCTCCTTGCACATCTGCTGGGAACCGGCTTCACTGTGCATGAATCTTCTACCATCAGAGAAGGCTCATGTGCAGCGAAGCCACTTTGCCTGCCCCATGTCTTCTCAAGGACACATGCCTTCTTGAGGAATAGTTATTATGAATGGATGTACTTTTTTTGTTAAGTTTGTTGGTGGTGTTTGTTGTTTCCCCTTTTTTTGCTTTGCTATATTTGCAAATAAAAAACCAAAACAAAAAAGCGGTAGGCATAGCATTTGGTCACTGGTGGGTGCAGTGAGAGGATGATCTTCCTGACACATCCACCAGACACTGGCTTTGCTCCATGCACATCCTCTCCCATTGGAGAAAGCCTATGTGCAGTGAAGCAATTTTGCCTGCCCCACACCTTGTCCTAGTGGGCAGAGGACACAGGGTAGGCAACACCGCCACACCCCTAATCCCCTTGCTATTTGATTGGAGATAAGAAAGGGACTACTCTTCTCCCCTCCTCACAAAGCCCACAAAGCTTTTCACAAAGATGTACCCAAGCTTGGGGAAGGGGCAGGGCCTGCAGAGGGAGCCCAAATCTCCATGGGCCAAATGGGTAACCTCTGTGGGCCAGATTATGTGCATGGACTGGAGAGTTTCCCCCTCTGCTGTACTAGATAGGCCTCTGGTCTCACTAGTCTTATGTTCTAAAATTAGGACCATTTATTCTTTGAACCATTTCTGTTAATTTATCCATCTGTATAATTTTGAGTATTATCATAAACTATTCTTAAACAGTAGGAACGTTATTTTTGCAGAAACTAACAAATTCATCATTAACAACTGGGTCCTTTTATATCTATCCTAAGTAACTAAGAAGAATTATGAAAGCTTCATGGTTCACCATTCCCCAGTTACTGCCAAATAATATAGTTTAATTGTAGCCAATATGTTTGACCCTTAGGAAACAACAACAAAATGTGATATGTCTGCTATTTAAGCATTACATTTCTAACCTGAAAGTATTCACAAGATAAATTATATTCAGGGCTCCATTACACCTACTTTTTCCCCCTGGTTTGCGTCCGTGGTTTACCCCTCCGTTTCCTTAGCAAGCCAAGCACTGTGCACATTCACATCTGTGCGTTGTTGCGCTGATGGATCTTTTCATCAAAATCTCCCGTCCCACGGCAAAATCTCCCGCCCCGCGACCCCTATGTTCTCCTTCCCCTTGCAGTTCATTTTTTTATATTTTTGTAATATATTTTTTCTGTGCAAATACAATAGTATGGCTGCCTGAAACTGCTCAATTACAGTAAAACAACATAGTGTGCTTTCCCTTAAGTTCATATTAAACAAGATAAGTGAAGAGAAAGTATTACAATTCGTTTTTTGGAGAAGTTTGGGGTCAATGTTGGCATGGCAAGGGGAAGCCCACATTGTTCTGGTCAGGAAACATAGACATGCCTACTGAGGAGTAAGAACCATAAAGTTGAATGGAACCGAGTCTCAGGCATGGGCGGTGGCCTCACTTGCCTTCTCCATGGGATGTTTGGGCGCCATCTCTCCCTCCCCCTTCAGGGTTGAGCAGTTGAACTGAGAACAGCCCAACCCTCCTCTTTTGTCAGCAAGACCGCCTTCAACACCCACACCCCCAACAAAAAAAACAGGATGGTCCGATATAGCACAAGGACAGCAATACATGGGAGGGAGGAGCGGCTCTATTGCACATGGAAGGAAAAAGCCAGACTTCCCCCACTCCAAAATAAGCTGGAAAAGGGAGGGGAAGAGGCAAGATGAGTGCAGGACAGGGATGATGTTATGTGAGTACCGTGCTGCAAAAACACATACCAGGCATGGCAAGAGTGCAATAAATCACTGGTGTGATGGAGCTCCCAGTCTCCTATGAGTAAGAGCTCAATGTTCTCCTCCTGATGTTGATGGCTGCTGATGCCTCTCTGTTGGCCTCCACCAACCTCACTGGAAGTGGCATAGTGGATTCCAACCCCCCACCATTGCTGTCAATGGGGAGGAAATGTAAAAATATGTGCTGAACAGTCTGGTGTTCCCACCACCTTCCACCCTGGCCAATGTGTGAGCCAGCAGGGCTGGGGATGAAGCAGCAGTTCCACTTCCTCTTCTTCATTAGCCTCTCGGGGAAATCCTAAGAGTACGTTTCCTTTCTGCCATCGTTGGTGCTGCTCTTCCAAATCTTTCTCAGCTTTCCCCAGACAAGATCATGGGCAAATGCCATGATGTGGGAGGAGGCATCCAGCAAGCAATTGAATTGTTCCAAAAGGTGGCAAACAGAGCTATTCTACCAAATTAATGCCCTGGAACAGCTGTTTCTCATCCATGGAAGTTGTGTATCTTACGGATCAGATCCAATAAAGAAAATGACTAGGAACTAACAAAGAATGGGAACAGAATATTTCGAAGAAAATTAAAATGCAGAGAGCAAAGTGAAGATGAAGGGGAAGGGAAAAATAGAGTGGGCATTTATTTGTTTATTCTGGATCCCCCCAGTTGTGGCAAGCTGTTTCAGACAGCTGCTACAACTAACTGCCAACATAAAATAAAGGGTCCATTTATGGGAAATACAGTAAATGCGTGTGGAAAATATGGAACAAAATGTGGTTTTAAAAAAAAACAATGGTTTACAAAGAGTATGCAAAATAGTAATATTGAATACTACTCTGTATAAATGTCCCCATTATTTCCTGATTTATCTACTCAACTATATCTAAATGTGTGTGTATGGTTTTTGTGTGTGTGTGTTTTACAGATGGGTTATGAATCCTAAATAAAAGATATAGTTCATAATGAAGATACAGAGGAAGTTAACTGAAAATTAGAATTATACTTTGCATTCCTGAGCATCCTGAAATTCTAATGCTACAGAGCATTAATTCTTACTTAGTGCTGTGAGTCACAGAACTGTAACCCCTTTATCATGTCCAATAATGTCTGGTTGTGCCAATTTCTCCTTAAACTTAAATTCTCTATTTAGTGTTTCCGTATTTTAACAAGCCTTATACATTAATTAGAAATATGTGCCTGATGCTTTTTCAATCTCTCAATTGCAGCATTCTGGTTAACAGTATTTGTTAAAAAGGATAATAAAGTCTTTCTGGGGAAAACTGAAAATATGTTGATTTCTCTGGCTAAATTGGATAAAGATATGGGCACTTCAGAAGAAAAATAGAAATGAGTTTGGAATATGTGTTTGAAAAATATAGTATCATCAAGGTTAAAGGAGAATTTCTGGGAAAAACAATAGCAATTATGCTTATGTCGGGTTAAAATGTATTTATAACTTGAATGCTGAGGTTTGTTGGGGATGTGGAGCCAAACAGCTGATTTTCTACATATTGTTTGGAAATGCGTCAAGGTTATATTTGGGAGGGGGGCACATGGCTTGTACCTAATCCTCCAAACAAGGATTGGGAGTCTCAGTGAATGTGATGTCTGAATGCAGCTACTACAACTTGCTTGCCCTACTTCCCCAAGCAGTGAGACGAGGCAACACTACAAGCTACATACAGTTTTCTCTCAATAAGAGCGCACCAAAGATTTAAGGTGATTTTGTAGTATTTGCTTTACAAATATACTCACAGAGCACAGTGGATATAAATGCACTCCTTCAACAGTTAGCTCAGCCACAAACCTCACATTAGAGAGCAACTTGTGCATCCTCCTTGTCCCCCAGGCTTCAGCATTAAGTTTCAGCTAACTCCAGATGAAAATTCCCAGCTCATTCACTCTCAAATTTAAAATTGCAAATTGTTTTTTTCCCCACATACACACACAAAACCTGCAGAGCATAGGTCTTAGACTCCAGATCCTGCACATAGACTGGCCACCCAGGGAAAAAAATAATCCTAATGATTAATTTGAACGAATTTCTCAGTCAGTCACAAGCAAGCCACCACCCTAACAAAGTACGGTCTTCCAGCAACGATGTATAATTCCAGAAAGGTTGTTCAGTTGAAGATCTCTTTTTGTAGAGTGATGGTCCTTATTTGTAATGTATTGGAACAGTTCTGGATGGGGTTACACTCCTCCTGAAAGACTGTGTTCGCAGCTTGGGGGTGCTCCTGGATCCATCGCTCCAAATGACAGCCCAGATAGATGCGACGGCCAGGAGCGCCTACTATCAGCTTCGGCTGATACGCCAACTGTGCCCCTTCCTAGAGTTGGAAGACCTAAAGATGATAGTGCACGCGCTGGTAACTTCAAGGCTTGACTTCTGCAATGCGCTGTACATAGGGCTACCTTTGTGCCTAGTCCAGAAACTTCAACTAGTTCAGAATATGGCAGCCAGGTTGGTCAGCGGTACACCTAGGGGTGACCACGTTACACCAGTCTTAAAATCACTCCACTGGCTGCCAATTAGTTTCCGGGCGAAGTATAAAGTGTTGGTTATTACCTTTAAAGCCCTAAATGGTTTGGGTCCAGGTTACCTGTGGGATCGCCTTCTCCTGTATAATCCGCCCTGCATGCTCAGGTCCTCTGGGAATAATTTACTTCAATGAGCCAGAACTAGGCTGACGAGTGTTACCCAGAGGACCTTCTCTTCTGTCGCTCCCTGACTGTGGAATGGCCTGCCGGGAGAGATTCAACAACTCAGCAGTCTTCTTCAATTTAAGAGAGCCGTGAAGACTGATCTCTTCCGGCAGGCCTATCTAGTTGTTTTTAATGTTTTATCTATTTTATGGTCTTTGTATTTATATTTATTGTTGTTCCCCACTTCGATCCAGAGGGAGAGGCGGGTTAGAAATAAATAAATATATTATTATTATTATTATTATTATTAATATTAATATTAATATTGAATGATAATGTTGGGCTGTGGATTGGATCCAGACTTAAGTTAATTTGATATTGTTGTGAAAAGCTTCTTATGATTTAAGATCCATTGATTTAAATAGGAACTATATTTAACTAACTTAGTATGGATCCAATACTGTATGTATTATTTGCTTTGTTATGAAGTTAATTAAAAAATATGAATCAAGATAATCAAATATAAATTAAGTAGAAAACCAGAAAAAAGTGCAAAATGTAGCTAGTAATGAATTATTAGCAATAATGAATACGTCATTGAGTCCAGTCCAATGCCAGACTGAAAAAGATCAAAAGACATGTCAAAAAGAAAAGCAAGAGTCCAAAGGCCAAAGCAGATGTAACATGGAAGATCTGTGTTCAGATGTCCTAGCTTTCTCTTTGTTTGTTAAAGCATGTTTACCTTGCTCTTCAGCTGAAAAAGACTCCCAGAGTGGCTTACAAACATTCATAATAATACAGTCTCTTCCCTCAGGCTTACATAAAGGACATGACACAAAAGGAAAAAGGATTGAGAGGGAGGAAGAAAGAAAGAAAAAGAAACAAGGCTTGCTGTGACAATCCAAGGGGTTGTATTATGTGCAAACCAAGCTAATGTGTGCAATGATCTTTTTAAAAGGGTGTAAGAACAGGATAAAGAAAGCAGAAGAGAAGAAAAAAGAGCACCAATCAGATGGTAAAAATACGAAGGAACTAAAACAAGAGGAAGGAAAGCTGATAAAATGGAGGTAGCATCAGAAAGGGAAATGGCAGAGGAGCACAGAAAACAGGAAATGTTAGTAACCAAATGTTCAGCAGAAGCAAAGATGGGGAAAAAGATGGAGAAAAAGGAGAACTAAAAATCAAGAAGAGATATTGAGTACAAGAATAATAAAAAGGCAGAGGAGAAAAATAAATCTCTTTAGCCAAAGAGAAAGAAGTAGAACAAAAGCAACGTCTAGACAACATGAAGACCATAAAGAAAAGACTGAGATTCAAAGCCATTTAAAAGCACTAAAACAAAGATGTTAAGGAGTAAGCTGTGGTTAAAAGTTTATTGAACGATGGGAATAGAAAGAAATTGGGACAAATTGGTTAAGTCAAAAGAAGAAAGACCAGCAAAACATGCATGGGCGTGTGCACACACACAGACATACATGCAATGAAACAGCATGAATAAATAACTTACATGAATCACTCAGGGATCAAAATTAAGCGGTTACATATGGGTAAGGAAATGAGACCAAAACAGTAACACCTTTTAAGTAATGCAGCCTCTGTTTATTAAATAGTGGAAGAAAGACAAAGGGGCTTTGCTGAAAAATGGAAGCTATTAGTGTATGACATTACCAAAAGTGAGATATATAATTTTATACATCAAATAAAGAAAAATATTGTTTCCTGATAAAGATGTTCTAGTAAGAAATGAAGTAATAACATATATATATATATATATATATATGTTGTATGTTCTATTTGATTTAACCTCACCTGTTATCTTTAGAAAACATAAAGCCTGATCCTAACTTTGTTTTCAAAGAAACACACTTCTAAAAAAAAGTCTGCTTAGAATTGCAGTCTTAATTTCTTTAAAATATAAATCTCCTGGTTCTTGGCTTAAACAAAGACTGGTTGGCAGCTGCCTAGGCCTATCCCTAAGAAATTACTGTGTCACGTGGGCTAGAATCCTTAGCCAGATTATGGATGTTATTAATTTGACCTAAAGCAAGCTACGCAGTCTGGTTAAGCCATGGGAGAAAAAAAGTTGCAAAGAGGTTGTCTGTATGGTGGCCATTTACATCTAGCCAAAAAAGAGGAAACCCATTCCCCCACCCCGAAAAGAATACAGATTTTGCAGAAATTTGCATATGCAAATATGTATTTGTATAGATGCAAATTTAGACATAATTACTATAATGTAAATAGAAATGCAAGATCTCAGCTCAGTGAGGAAAACAGTGACCTATGGGCCTGCTCAGTCTGGTGTCTAGGGCAACCTCAAGGCCCCTGCTCTCTTATGTTTATCTGTAAACTGAAGTTGGACTAAACAGCCCTTCAAATAGAGGACTGTCCGTTGTAAAGTAGGGCACACCTAAAAGCTGCTTTAAAGCATTTTGGTTTTATCATATGTTGGTGTATGCACACATTATCCAGAAGAGGAAATTGTTGAATCAAGACACAAAACATGTCAGAGTGGACCTTTGGCACTAGGAAAGCCATATCCTTTTATTTTAAACTTATTTTATTCTCCTATATGATTACCACCCTAATAAGCTCTTTTCCTTTTGTGTGCTTTTAAGGGAAACTCCTAAATTGTTAAGAGCCAAACCTATGTAACTTACTTTGATCTCTTTAACATAAACCATAGCTTTTTGGCTCTTGGGAAAATCCTTTATTCTGCCTCCCCTGTCTAGTCAAGTAAGATTCAACAAAACCTTTCACCTAGAAGGTAAATAGTTTAAAATTATTAACCAATTTTAGGCAGACAGAGTGCATGTTGTTTGACCTGTTTCGAGCTCATTGCACAGAAGATAGTGCTCAGGGATTGCAAAGGATTTTGCAATGAGCCCGGTCTAAACCTTGATAAATAATTTACCAGGGCACAAAGTGTACTACAAAATTTACCAGGGCACAAAGTGTACTACAAAAGAGCAAAACTAACACATGACAACTAAAAAAAGTACAATTGAAATATACTAAGAACCTCAACAGGGTTTGTAAATTAGCTACTCCATACATAAAAGTTTTACATGTTGGTACACGCACACCTTTCTAGTTTAAAAATTGACATGCAGTGTACTCCTAAACACTTTTATTTGGAAGTCGCACTGAGATCAATGAGACTTCTTCCATAATAAGTGTGCTTAAGACATTAATGTCTGTTATTGTGTCAAGCTAATGTTTGCAATCTAGGATTTGAAGAATCCTATGGTAAGGCATCCGCAAATGAGACCTCTTAATCAAGAACAAGCAGGAGTGCAAACCAAAATTTATTTCACATTCCTTCCAAGTTTCCTGCACAGCGATAAAGGCCACCTCTTCGGACAGTAGTGGTCTTTGCTGGACTTGGGATTTTGGCAGATACCCAACTGTGTCACACTTTGGAGCAGATCCTGCACATACAATTTGCTAATAGGTTTAATTAATAGGATCTTCTCAATGTACAGTATATTCATGACATTATATAAATAAAGCTATATATGCTATTTTCATTGTACGTGATGATTGCCTAAAATTATTAGGAAGTATGTAGATGAGGTGGAAGCAGCTTAACTATTCTGGAGTATATAATTCATATCCCTCTTTGAGAGAAAAATGTACAAATATCCCCCATTGAAACATTTTTTCAGTTAATTGAGATTACATGTGTACGAAATATCAGCTTTCTCACTAGAGTTTGAGTAACTATTTTGGAAAATGCATCTTCTTCTCCCTTTCCCCCCCCCCCCCCCCACATTTGAGGAGAAGTACACATCTCCTATTTTCAGATTTTTCTGGTAAATGCTGTACATAAATAAAAATGAAGTGATCAGAATGCCTTGGAAATTTTTGTTTCAAATTTGGTGTGGTTCTTGCACATGGGGAAACAGTCCAATAACTGGCACCCCTGTGAGGCAGGCTCTAGTGTTTAATATATTTCAGAGATGCACACTCTTTTTGGCACTGAGAACTATATCTAGTGTCTGATGCAGGGCTGGGGGTTACATCTGTGCATGCATACATACACACACACACACACTAGCAGATATTCCCGGCTTAGCTCTGGTCCCCGAATAATATTAATCCGCTTCCCTTTGCTTGTCGCTGATGCTGCTCCTCGCCGCTCTCTCGATAAGTAGTATCACCAAGGAGTGGAGAGAAACATCTCTCAGAAGATGCAGGCAGCATCAGGCAAGGCATGATGGGATGTGTAGCCATTGTTGTGTCTAATCCCACTCCCCATGGGCAGGGTGAAGGACTGTCAGATGATAATTCAGAGACAGATTCTGAGACTGAAGAGACTGCGCTAGAAAGTCCCAGTCCATACCAGGAGTGTGGGAGTTACTTCCCATGGCCTCTTCCCCAGCCATGAATGAACCTTTGCCAGCTCTTATCTCTGATGGTGTAAATAACCTCCAAGCTGAGAATCAGGCTTCTTCTTCTGAGGAGGGCATGGAAAGCCTGTTGGATGCGAGATTCTGTAGGAGAGAAAGGTGGGCTGACTCAAGGGAAGGGAGGAGGAAGTCGGCCAGGTTGATTGCTCGGAAACGGCTTGGTCAGAACCAGTCTCCCTGAAGGTGTACTGAAAGAAATGGGCTTTCCCTTTCCTTGAAAGAACAACTGTTTTGCTTACTTTGCATAATCTTGCCTAGTGGACAAGTCTCTTAGAACTTTTAGACTCCCTTCAGCTGGGAGAAGACGTTTATTGCCTGAATAAAACTTTGTAGATTTCATGGCAGACCTCTTTATTGACTTCAAATAAAGCAAAGGGCAAGAGAGACACAACAGCTGTTTCCGAGATCTTGGCCGATCACTCACGTGGCCGTGCACAATCCCCCAAGATCTCTGAAATGCCTACAGTTCCCAGCATGCCTTCAGTGATCTGCAGGCGGCCTCTGAGTGGCATTTCCTCGACAGTTGCTGGGAGTTGTAGGCATCAGCACAGGATTTGTTTTAAATTGTTTAAAAATAGTTAAATCACAAAAAATCTAGTTGTTGGATTTTTTTTTGTATATTATATAGAAAGACCTATCAGTGTCCCAAATTTAAAGTGTGTATCTCATCTAGAAGTGGGTAAACATTTCCAGCCATACAACCCACACACATATGTTCAGTTTTAGATATAGACTAGCTGATATGCCCGGTGTTGCTCAGGTCCGTGAATAATGTTTATAACATTTATTTGATAAATAATAAATTTCTCTGCAACTTATTCATCTGTAGGTTGGTTGGTTTTTTCCATTTGGTTGAGTTAGTAAATTGCCTTGTTAGAATCAATGGAAAATGGTGTTAATAAGAACTGCATTTTAAATTAATGCTTCATGATAAACCACATTTTTTGTTTTACCTGAAATGCCTACACCACACCTCCCATCGTGCTTTGGCCAGAGCAGCCATCTAAACTTCAAAAACAATCATGACACACAACACCCTTTCTACCAGCTTAAAAAGATGCAAACCTAAGTAAGTTTTCAAAATATACCCGGCATTGCCCAGATATCCAAATAACATATAGTAGGGAAGCGGATCTCAATGGATGCGGGAAACTGTTGTATGCATGTGCTCTAAAGTTATTATTATGAAAAAAGAAAAGCAGTTAGAACAGAAGCCAGTTCTAGGCCTGTGAATTAACTTTTAAACAAATTAAATTCATTTCTTTTTTCTCTCTCACCCTCATGACAACCCTGCAAGTACTAGGCCTGTGAGGTAACTTTAAAACAAATGAAATTTGTTTCTTCTCCCCTCTCTCTTACCCTCAACGCATGGTCAGGGCCACCTTGAAGCTGTCACCATGATTTTACTTGTCCCCCACAGAAAACAACACCTACAACTCCCAGCATGCCGACTTTCCCAGTGGGAGTTCTGCTGCTGAAGCTCATGGGAAGTGAAGTCTGGCTGAGCCAGTCCACACTACACTGAGGGAGCTGGCTGGCTGACTCACAGGTAGCTTGGCCGTTGCCATCAGTGACAGGCCCAGAGCTGTGACCTGCCCTTCTGCTCCTGATGGTGCCTAGTAACCAAAGCAGCCAGCCCAGGCACTTTCCCTTCAGGCCCAGGATGGCGAGCTACTTCCAGATGATGGCCACCAAAGCTTAATAAGTCTTCCCTCCTGCCCAAGGCATGATGGGAGTTGTAGGCACAAGCCTAGCTCTCTGAATAACGTTAATCTTTTAATACATCTGAGGTGTTGTTGGAGAACAGACTTTCTTAGTTGTGGCACCCTGCTTAAGGATTTATTTTTCCTAGGTGGGCTGGCCTGTTGACTGCATTAATGGCTTTTAAGTGCCAAGTGATTAATAGGATTAATAAATGTTGTGGTTTAGTTATAACGGGGGGAAACTGCAGCATAAAATATCTCACCAAGTTAAAAGGCCCTGGAAATATCTGGTCAGCCTAAGTTAGAAGGAGAACAAAGATAGTTATTTAGGGTGACCAGATAAAACCCAGGTCAGGGCTCATGTAACTTTAACAGTTGTAGAGAAAAGGGAATTTCAGCCAGAGTCATTTGTATGCAATTAGTTCCTGGTGAAATTCCCTCTTCATCACAACAGTTAAAGGTGCGTGCACTATACTAGAGTGACCATATACAAAAGAAGGCAGGGCCCCTGCAACTTTAACTGTTGTGATGAAGAGGGAATTTCACCAGGAACTAATTGCATACAAATGACACTGGCTGAAATTCCCTTTTCTCTACAACTGTTAAAGCTACATGAGCCCTGATCTGGATTTTATCTGGTCACCCTACAGTTATTGAGAAGTCAGGAAAGTGGGGGCTGAGTTAGGACTGAGAGATAATGACCTGGTTTGCTAATCCCTACTTTAATTAAAATCAGCCACTCTACATGCCAGTACTATACCTCCCAGCATATAGTACTGGCAGCCCGCAGGTGCCCACATCCTCTGAGACGTCCTCTAATTGCCGATGCTGCTCCTCCATAGAGCATGAAGGGGTAGTATCACCAAAGAGTGGATGTAAACAGCTGTTAGCGGA
Organism: Anniella stebbinsi; assembly: GCA_029215795.1. Lineage (NCBI taxonomy): Eukaryota > Metazoa > Chordata > Lepidosauria > Squamata > Anniellidae > Anniella > Anniella stebbinsi. The sequence continues at coordinate 40,019,994 of JARDYH010000004.1, read as the reverse complement.
CATGCCCAGCTCCATCCAATCCTGGGATTGCCTCATCCTGCATTTTTCACCCACCAAGTACTCTGTCTAGAGCCTGTACTGAAGAGCCAGGGCTGGGCCGGGCATTTCCTCCCTTTGTCGGGTCTGTTTCTGGGCATGTGCCGAGTGTCTACCCTTCCTCCCTCCCTCTTAAGGGCAAAAATTGTGTGATTGCTTCCCCCAGATTCTGAGAAAACAGCAATATCAGGGTGAAGTGCCTTGGGGCATGTGTGGCCCCTCAGAGCCACACTGTTGTATCTAGTCACGATTTTAAAACCATGCAGAGGGCGGGAGGAGGCACCGCAAATGGATGCAGCCCATTTATGTGGATTGTTTCCTTTTATGTGGAATTGGGTTGACTGTTCAAGACCAACCTTAGGAGTCAGGTTGTAAAAGACATGCAGCAGCCACCTGCCTGTGCACTCACAATGGCCACCAAAGGCTAGTAAGTCTGGCCTCCTGCCCAAGGCATGCTGGGAGTTCAGCCAAAGTATGCTGGGAGTTGTAGGCATAAGCCTTGGTTTTTATTAAATTATTTAAAAATACTTAAAGCCCCAAAATTCATGTTTTTAGATTTTTCTGGTATTTTGTACAGTTAAACCTATCACTGTGTCATCGTGTCAAGTTTCTAACTCGTCTGGAAGTGGGTAAACATTTCCGGACATACGTGATACACACATACTTTGCGCTTTATAGGTATATATATATATATATATAGGCTGACCATATGAAAAGGAGGACAGGGCTCATGTAACTGTAACAGTTGTAGAGAAAAGGGAATTTCAGCCAGTATAATTTGTATGCAATTAGTTCCTGGTGAAATTCCCTCTTCATCACAACAGTTAAAGTTGCAGGGGCCCTGCCTTCTTTTGTATATGGTCACTCTAGTATAGTGCCTGCAACTTTAACTGTTGTGATGAAGAGGGAATATCACCAGGAACTAATTGCATACAAATAACACTGGCTGAAATTCCCTTTTCTCTACAACTGTTAAAGTTACAAGAGCCCTGTCCTCCTTTTCATATGGTCAGCCTATATATATGCACATACCCACTAGCTGGATGAGTACTTTCTCCATCCCCACTAGCCAATGGGGGTGGGAACCTTTTTCTATTCATAAGCAGGACTGAATCACTCAGCAGCATTTTCTAATAACAAGATCAAGCCTAAGTATGTCTATTCAGAAATAAACAGGGCAAGCTTCAGAAGTAAGCAAGAGTAAATCATCCAGCAGCGAGCTGAATCACTCAGGCCCTGCCCCCTGTCCTCAGCAGAGAAAATCTCTTATCGCTGATCGAAGAGATGAGTGATAAGAGCTTTTCCCCGTTAAGACATGAGAAAGACAGCCTTTTCAGTGTTCAGCAAGGAAAAGATCAGCTGCTGATTTGGAGATAAAAGCTTTTCTCTGTAGGGGAAAGGACTGGCTGGAGAAAAATCTGGTGGGCAAATTAGTTGTGCTGCTGGGAAAATTGTTTAAGGTGCTGCTGCTGCTTCATGGACACACCAGAAGCAGCTGCCACATGTGTTCTGCAGCCACAGGTTGGGCACCCCTGATAGATGGAATGTGATGCATACTATCAAAGCGCTCAAATTGGATCTGGAGTATATACAAGTGATTCTCAGACAAAATATTACAGTAATTGGATATGCTGTATGTACATTGTTTCTATGTGAGAGATGTTAAACTGGCAACAAGTCTTACAGTTAGATTAGACATCCATGAACCTTTAATTCCATTAGCAATTAAATACCAAGGAAGTCTGTTGTCTCTGTACAATGTGTATATGGTACAATTACATTATTGAGATTTAATATTTTATATGCTGTAGTGCATATATGCTGTAGTGCAGAAGGTGATCTATGTTGCTGGAGATGCTGTGTACATTGAACACAAAGGCAAATATAGTATTGCTGGCATCCTTTTGTCCCAAAGCCCTTGAAACACAATCCCAGCAAGTCTCCCTAAATAGGAAAATGTTTTAGGATTTCAGTCTATCAAATGACTTTATCTCAGACTTTCTCAGGCCCCCTCCACAAGGATGCGCTTTTGCGCCTGGTTCGGCGATTATGCGCATTATCGCGGAGGCGCATTTACTCCTAATCCCTCTGCACGGGAGGCGGCGAGAGGCGGCGAAGCGCATTAATTGATGTCCAAAAAGCACTTTACAAGAAGTTAATGCGCATAATCGCTTGTTCACACGGCGAAAATGCGCTTTAACGGCCGGAGCAAAATAAAAGTCGCTATTTAACGCGCATTCGATAATGCGCATAATCTGGGAGATAACGCGCCTCTACGCCCGTTTCGCGCTCCGCTGGTGTGGAGGTAAAATTTATAATGAGCCTTCAAAGAGCATTAAACCTCTCTTGTGGAGGTACCCTCAGGCAGAATATACTGAAAGAGATTAAAGTTCTTTAGGGACACTAAAAAAATGCCAGGGAGATTAGGTGAATTTTCCCACTTCATTGAGAACAGCTGCCACCAGGGGCTGCAATTGTATTATATTTGAAATAAGGCCACAGTAATGGCATACTTTCTGAAGGGAAAGTGTTGGTTGTTGAATGACTTTTTCAAGGCCAGTTCTGCCTTATTAGTAAGAAGAGGATGCTGGCCTGCATTATTATGGTTTAACCTGTTCTGAATTAATGAGCCTCAATAAATTTCCCTTTGGGGCTTCCACACAACACTACCTTTATATTAGTAATTCAGTATGGCAGAAGTACAAAGTTGCAGCTACTGTTACTAGATGTCCCTTAATCTATTCTGAAAACTTTGGAATAAAATGGAAACTCCTTTTTTCAAGAATCATACCTCTACTAAATGCGCCAACTCTATTGCCTGATGTGTAGTATTGTGCTGAATGAACCAATACTTTAGAAGCTATATAATCTCCTTATTAGGGCACCCCCATCATTAACAGAATAAAGAAAGTGATTCTTCATGGCTTTTTTGTACTCAAGAGTCAGAATTTCCAATAAACCCTATAAGATATTTCCTAATTACACAATGATATAGTTCCATGGAACATGAAGGGTCTCATCTTCTATAATAATAAAAGATATGTGTCAGACTGTCTATGCCATAGCAACAAGACCATGAAGACTAGACACATGAAATTTGGCATGCGTACTAAGGGGATCCTAGGGGTGTGCACCTCAGAGTTATTAGTTTTTTTAAAAAAAACATTAATTTTAATGTGCGTGTTTGAAGCCTGCAGTGCCATCTTCAGTCATTAGGTGGCAGAGTTCCTTAACCATCACATAGCTTTGCAGTTGATAGTTTGAAGCCAGGGACTAGTCGTTGGTGGGACAGAGTGATATGGCTGCCCCATCCTCCCTGCTGTGGGAAAGCCCCTCCTTAAGGGAATGGGGTGGACATAATTATCTCACAGTGGGCTATAGGGATACATCATGGAAAGGTGTGCCAGAGGACATGGTTTCACTCAGACAGACAGGCTGAGGACAGAAATAATGGCTGGGTTCACACGTAACCCTCAGCTACCGTGGGTTGTGTCTGAGAGATGCACGGCGCCTTAGTGTGTCGAGTGGGAGATATAATACTCCGATTGGTAAAGTCCTATCCTGGGTACCTACCCTCTGCAGTAAGGGCCCCCAGGATGTTTTACCATATCATGTGACAGGGATTCTGTAGTTAAATTCATGCACTCTGTGGAAAAATGCTGCATATTACTTTTTATGCCATGACATATTGTTGTTTTATACGGGGGGTAAAGGATGGCAACATACCTCAAACTGATATCTATATCCTTATTCCATTGCACTCATGTTATTTTGTACATTTGTTTGCTAACATGAGTCTCAGTATTAGAAAAAGTAAAGTAGGTAATTTATTTATTTTTAAACTTCCCAATAACAGAAGTTCTCTGGATGCTGTATACATAAACAACATAAAACACTTGATAACAATAAAATAATAATAAAACAGGTCAGCTATAAACAAGAAAAAACCAGCAGTGTTCCAGAAATACGGTGTTGGCAGCTGAACACAAGGCTGAGCCTTTTTAGGAAACCTTTTCTCAGGCTAATTTACCATCCCTTTATATTCGCAATAATGAGAAGAAAATTGGGATTATTTTTCCAGTTCTGTGTTAAGGGACTGAAGGGACAAAGCCAAGTGGTTTTGATAATCCCAAGAAAAAGGAGATGATCTGGAGCATAAATCCAAGATGCAAAAATAGTAGGCAAAATGTGGATCCCACACACAATTTTTTCCAAGCATGTTTGTGATAGATCACAAAACCATAACTGCTTATCCCTTATTAATTAATCAGAATAAAGGTGCATATATGACACTTTTTTTTTACTTCATATTAATCCATAATAACAATAACCACTTGCCCTTCTACATGTAGTCACTAACACGGATCATAATTCTGAATCTGCACATATAATCAACATGAACTGAAAGAGCAAATATATCCATGCTTTCTTTGTTCATTAGTTACCGTTTACAAAAAGGCGGTCAAAATGGGTTGGAGTGATTTATTTTGCTGCATAAGGCGATTTTGAGTGCTGAAAAAGCACGATCGTCTGCAAGTGGAGAGTTACGGAAAACGTTCTCGTCGCCTGTCCCATCTATGGAGCAGAAAACTGCTTTTATTGCACTAAACTGCCACGAATACCCCTCGCTTCTAATCCCCGTCTCCCTTTCATTCCAGATTTCACTCGCAGGCCCGAGCCGGCCTTCCCCACCAGAGGGGCTGGAGAGCGGGGTCCCGCCCGGTTTACTGCACGCGAAGCCGGGAGGGGCAGCAGCGGCAGGCGGGATCGGGTTTCACATCCTGATCCTGCCTCGCTCAGGAGCAACAGCCTTCGCTCAGCCGGAGGGGCACAGGGAGGGAAGCCCGGGCAGCGCGGCCCGAGCGGAGACATGGCGGAAAGGTGAGCTTGGGCGTCGGACCCAGTCGGTAACTTTGGGGAATGCGGGGAGGGGGCCCTACCGTCCGCTTGCTTCCCCACCTGTGGAGCTGGGTGGGGCGCAGGGCTGGGCCCCGGACGCAGGGAAAGTAACGAGACTCCTCAGCCGCCATTCCGCTCTCCTTTTGCCGGAGAGCGCGCGGCTGAGGGATACAGAGGGGAGAAAAGAAAAGTCCGGGGAAACTTTTATGAGGTTCGTTTGGGGGTCTGAACGAGAAAAGGACATACAGCTCATATTAGTCTGCATTGGGCTCACTCGAGGCTGAAGAGGGAATATCCTGCAATTGAGAAGGGGGAGGACAAAAGATGGAAGGAGGCGGCGGCGGCGAGAAAAGTAATGGTGTTGTGGTTACGGAATAGAGTTGTGCGACCCTGGTGGAGATGAAGTTTAATCCACTTCCAGCCCCTCCACACATTGCCTTTGGAGGTGATTTGGGGCTTGTACGCACGTTATTTTTAGAGGAGAGTATCTTTTGATCGACTATCACGCCAATGGTTTTAGATACCGGCTGACTACTCTCCTATATCTGTGGTTACTTCAGTGGGGTGGATATAGTTTTGCAGGTAAAGAATATGTGGTGAATTTATGTTTCATGGTGCTTGAGAACACACCCTTGCAAGCTGCAAGTAGTGATTATCATCTCCTGGTGCCATCCATACTTGCAGTTGCTAGCACAGATTAAAGTTCCTCCTTTACCCAGAGCGTCTACATTAACTACTTGGCTGTGAGCATGACAAGGTAGCTAAAGGATACTGATTTGCATTGGGATCTTGAGCATGCACTTTTTAAAAATCGCATACTTGCTAAACATGTGTAGGATGTTAATAGAGAGCTCAGTTATGCCATAGTTAACACATGTAGTGGGATGTCATGTTCCCACCAAATACCTTATTCCCATTGGGACTTCATTTAGTTTTTGCATAATGGCAAAAGTCCTGTTTCTGGCTTGCCTAATGTTGTGGATATTTTAAAATCTATGTACCTCACATTGGGGTTCCAAACTCCATTGGAACATATTATGGATGCAATACATTTAGATGTTTATGATCAGTAGTGTTGCCTCTATACAGACTGACTGTGCAGTCAACCCGGATGAATCCCATTTGGTTGTTTTGCCCTATGAGAAGTCCATGAATAGATGTTGTACTTGTCTTATTATGCAAATCTAGCTGTTCTAGTTGGGAGGCTATTTCTTTGGCAGATCAGCAATTGACCTTCAATGCATTTCTTCTGTGGTGTAGTCCACTTTTGTCTGTTGGTGCCAAACGATAAGTAGGTGACTTGATACTTATTAATGGAATGAACTTCTATTTTTGCAAGTGTGTGAGTGGGTAAGTTGTGCTTTTTAATTTTTAAGTAGTGTAGTATATTTTTGTGTCAGACTTGAATGCTTGCGTACACCTATACTGACCGAAATTATTGGACCAATAAAACTATCATTATTTAATTCTTGAAGGAACCTGAACTAAATTTTGTGGCTTAACTGATGATTTTGATTGAAACAAAAAAACGTTTTTTTCTCTATGATGAAGTTATTTTACACCTTAATGGCTGGGATCCAAAGAGCAGCCCAAATCCAAGATTATGGGTATGCTCAACAGGATTTGACATTTTTCTTTGAAGAACAGATTCCCCCTACGCTATATTGCAAAAAAATCCAAAACTGCTTGCGTCTCAGAAGTGGCTTGCCATGTAGGCTGCTGGTTAAGAAATTCAAACCAAAGCCCCTCTGAAACTGTTTGTGCAGTTTTCTGGAGCCTAGTTGATAAACGCTTTCCCTTTAGTGTGGATGCTCAGCTTGTTCATATACATGTTTGCTTTGAATATAGTATTTACTTCCATGTGACTAGCTCCTTAGTAAGTGCACAGCATAGGATTGCAGCATAGATCCAAACATGTTAGTCCAGGCTGTTCATATTGGAGACTACTTTGTGCATTTCTTTTGGAGATACTTTGTGTTTTTGTGCTTTTTACCTTTACACTAGCTTTCTTAGGTTTCTTTTGTTGTTCATTCCCATGAAGAACTATTACTTCCAAGATAAAAGTTAAGATGATGTGTAGTTGAATAGGAACATTTGCTTAGAAACATTGAAAACCATATACTGTTTTGCAGTCCTTGGAAACTTGTAAATTCTTCATAGGGATTCAATAGCTTCATGTTGCCACAGCTCTTAAATTCAAAATAGACTGCTATGATCTTCTAGAGCTTGAAATCATGCATCAACACAGAGGATAATGAATTCTTGTACTTTTTGTGCATGGGCTATCACAACGCTTATTACTCTGAATTTTGCTTAGGGCAGTATGTCCATAACATCTTGGAGTTTATGTCTCTCTTAAAATGATTGAAGTGTCAGTTCTGGACTGACAGTTCTACTTCCAGGGTCTATCTTAATTTTTAAAAATGCCTTAGAAATGAAGCCTCTAGAAGGGATGTACTAAATATGGAAAAACAAAAGATCCCACACTGTTGTAAGGTGCGCCTTCCCATAGGAATACAGGAAGCTGCCTTTTATCTTTTAGTCTATCTAGCCCAATATTTTTGACAGTGACTGGCAACGGCTTTCCAGGGTTTCAGCAGGAATTTCCCCAGCCCTACCTGGAGATGTCCTGGATCGAACCTGAGACCTTTTGCATGCAAAGCATGTGTTCTACTACTGAATCACAGCTCCTCTCCATGCATACAAATCATGTAGGTTATGGAATGCTTTGTATACATGGTATCTGAAACTGTTTCCATGTTTAAATATCTTGTGATCTATCTGTATAAAAGTTGTCAATAAGTTTTGCATAGAATCCTCTATGATTGCCATTGGATTCAGTTTCTCGTATGAGGAAGAAAGGAGACAAGGAAAATACTGGATATGAGAAAGAACTTTAATTAATTGTTGCATGAGTGGAAGTCCACTCATGCAACAGGACTTCCAAATCTCTCTCCCCCCTGCAGCCCCACAAATCAGCTCTAGAGGGTCCCCTAACCTACTTGAGCAGATTTCAGGGCACACGGGGGGGGGGGGGGTGCAGGAGAGTGGGAAAATCCGTTCCACTAGTGATTTCCCTTTCACTGGCAGAATGACACCTGTTAGATCCAACACATTGCCAAATTAAATGTCATGAGAACTGTTTTTGAGAGTTTTTCTTTGTTAGAGTGAGTGTAAGGACTACTCGGACAAAACCAAAATACAAAAATGAATGATCTTCTGTTTTTGAGAATACAAAATTTAGTGGTTATTCTGATTTTTAGTGAATTCTAGATTATAACTTTTTTAGATTAAAGATTTTTTTAAAAAATTGAACCAAAATTGAGTAGCTATCTTTTTTTTCTTTTTCTTCTACCTTTTGGAAATCCCATAGCCCTGGTTGTATCTTACAACCTATTTTAGATTGTAAAATTAAGAGAGCCTAATCTGACTATGACCTGTTTCACATGTAATACTAATACACTAGTTATCTAACTCTTAACTGATGAATTGGTGTGGCTGCGTTGGAACGAGTGTGGACACTGCCTGCCACATAGTCTGCACTTCCTCTTTGCATTTGGTTTCATTAACCCAGCAATACCCATTTCTGGGTGGTTTGATGTGATGTACAAACCCAGAAATCTTGGTTGTTGAAGGACAACAACCCAGAGTTTTAACCCATGGTTTTTTGTTGAGTTGAACAGAGGCACTGTGGGTTTGTTGATGAAATTGGATGCAAAGCAGAAGTGGTGAGCAGGCAGGAGGCAGTGCGCTTGCTTGCTGCTGCATAGCCTCGACTAACTATGTGTTGTTTAGTTATGCCTTATGTGCAGACTGGGCCTCTTTCTGTAATACTCCTCCTGCATTCTAACTCAGGGTTATTATAAAGTGCAGACTTCGAGAGTTTTTTCTCCCTCCCATTTTGTTTAACATCCTGTGTGATGACAGTTTCTGAAGAACTAGAAAGCTGGCTCACTACAAGGTACAAGTTTCTCCTTCTTGCTCCTGAACCTGCCAATGATCAACTGTTCAGCAAGGACGAAGAGAAGGAAAGAGTTGCTTCTTGGCCGCACCCAGTCTTCCATCTGCACAGATCTTTCCCTTTGGCTCTCTCAATCTCTCCACTCCCAGACTCTAGCCTTACCATTTCTCTCTCTTATCTGTCCATAGCCTTCTTCTTTCTCTTCCTTCCTAACCTCTACCTAGCCTAGCTCTTCTCTCCACTGACCCCTTTATTTTGCTGTTTCTCTCTACTCCGGGTCTCTAGTCTTGACCTTTCTCTCTGCTTTACCCCTTTGCCTTGCTATTTCCTCCTCCCTCCCTCCCTCCCTCCCTTCCAGCCTCTAGCCTTGCTATTCCTACCCCACCTACCTCTTTTAATCAGCCAGGTCCCCACAGAAGCCATTATGTAACTAGTTACATCCTCATGGGATTCATTTTGTGGTGGTGCCCATTGTTACATCCATAGCACTTTCTCAAGTTCCCAGATGTGCTCATGGGTCCAAAATAAAGTATTCCCCTTCTGTGGATTATCTTTTCCAATGCAGCTTTCCCCAACCTGGGGTCCTCCAGATGCTTTGGAATGCAACTCCTAATAGCCCCAGCCACTATGGCCAAAGGTTGGGTTGATGGGAGTTATAGTTAGAAACATCTGAAAAACACAGATTGGAGAAGGCTAGTCTAATGGATCAATGCACTGCTTAAGTTCTTCATTACAATTCTTTATGTGCATGCATTTTAACAGACCAGTGTGATTTTTATTAAAAGGAAAACACAGACCACCCCAAGAACAAGATATCCTCAGACTTCTTTCGTTGTTCACACAGGACTACTATACTACTGTTTTGCCTGGCCTTCAAATTTTCCTTTTACTGACAAAGTTATAAAAGGTACTCTTCAAATTAAATATAACAATGGTTCATCCATATCAGATATGCAGTAATTGAGTAGAGTTGTGGAGAGCAACCTTTGAAGTCTAATGAAATCGCTCTTCAAATATAAGACACCTTTTCCTTATTTTAGTGTGAAAGCAGTCACGTCTTGACTATTTTAAAAACAAGAAGTCTTGTTACTAATGCGTCATGGGAGTTTCCAGACTGAGACTAGCAGATTCTGCTCTCTTGTTATTATAGTAGAACATTCTGAAGATAGATGCCAAAACATACAAATAATCATAAAATGGTAGGTGCTGTTACACCTTACATTTCCTTTTATTAGTTCTGTCACTTCAATTTTTTAGTGTACTCTACCACACCCAAAATCATTCAGATTTATGATCTCTCTAAAGCAGGAGTAGGAAGCCTGTGCCTTCCAGATGTATTGTCTTACAACTCCCATCAGCCCCAGCCAGCATGGCCAATGGTCAACAATTATTAGAGTTGTAGTCCAAAACATCTGGAGGGCACCAGTTTTTTTTACCTCTACTCTCATGTTAAGGTTGTTTCTGGACAGACTAGAAAATCAGTCCCAAAGATTTGGGGATAACTTCCTGCACTATGTTAGTGCTTCTTTCTTTTTATATTTCACCACTCAGAAGTTTCAGATACAGAGTGGTATATGACCTGTAAATAAATCAATAGACAGCACATGGCTTTCTCTTCTCCCTTCCCTCATCAGCTGTTCCAGTGAATTGTTACAGTTGTTAACAGTTCTTGTAATCTAATTTGTTATTTACTTAATAATTTTGGGGGTTTGGGGTTGGAAATGGATTTCTGTTTTTTGGACCAAGGTAGTCTGAAAATTATTATGTGAGCTGGCAGCGGATTACTGGAATTTGGAGATTTCAGCCATGCTTTGTGATTGAATAGTTTATATGGATTCTGTATTCACAATGGGCTTGCCCAGCTGAAACACATGCCTGTAAGTATATAGACTAAAGAAAAATATCTTAAGTACATCTGAGCTGATGATTTTATTATTATTTTATGATAAGTCTTTTAAAAGACCAGCTTCAGCCTATCGATAGTTGGATCGAGAATTCTATTTAGATACCATGTGCCAAAAGGCAACATGCAGAGCCAATTGACACATGAGACATTCTAACTCTTTAAGATTGAGATCGAGGTCCTGTCTGCTTCAAACTAAAACATCAGAGATGCATTCTTCTGATCTTGTGCTAGATTAATAGCTAAGTAAATGAGACAGCTGTAGGTATCTCAGAATTATTGCATGAGTCTGCAGTAGTGCATGCTGTTTTCCTAAATCCTAATCTCTTTGTTGTCAGTAGTCTTTACATTATGTTATAAACACTGTTTGTTCTTTAATCTGGTCTTTATACAGCCATGTGGAGTCTAAAGCCTTCCCACCTGTACAGATCAATAAACTGGAGGATTAGAGCCTCTTGTCCAACAAAAGGAACAAATGGGCTGTGTAGTAAATATTTCTGAACAACTTGAATGCAACTGGAAAATCAGGATTACAGGCTGAAAATTTAAGAGGAACAATTTACATGTTAGGCTACACAATTCAATGCATGTCTACTCAGAAGTAAGCCCCACTGAATTCTAGGTGTGCATAGGATTGCATCCTAAGTGTTTGAAGAATTCTAACTGGTTTTCAAATTCACAAAATGTACTTAGTATTGTATATTTTAAAGTTGCTTCTTCAGAATCAGCAGAAGTAGGGAAAACAATGTCATAAACATTCCCACAAACCAGTGTAATTTAAATATCTTGAAATGGTTGGATGGATTGTGTAGAATTGGCTTGGCTCTCATTCTTTCAAACACTGAAAGAAAGCCCTATAAAACCCAATTGAACTTAAACCTGAGTAGGTATGCATAGGATAAGGCTGTAATTCCCTTTTTTTTTTAAAAAAAGTGTTTTTTTTTAAAAAAATTCACATATCAGATAGGAAGATATTGTCATCTGGATCCCCATAACATTCTGTGAACGAAGCAAGGTGATTGTTCAGTAAAAGTCTAATCTGGAAATATCCTATTTGGAGCCTGCATATCAATAATTTATACTCAGTGGTCCTATTAAATACATTAGCCAAGAAGATTCACCCCACCTAATACCAGCAAGAGAGACATGGCTAGAATTGTTTTTTAACTTATCATCTGTGTCTGTTTTCAGGTGGCTGAGTAGTCAGAATGCCTCTTGATGACTTTGCAGTATTTCAAGCCCCGTTCGTTAGATCTTAGTAGCAGGGCTAAGTCTAACATTATGAGGAGCATGTGCAGGCGGAGCAGGAAGAATGCTAAACTGCGTCGCTCTCCCCCACCCCCCACCCCGCAAGGAGGACCGCCACTGCCTCCCTGCTACCTTCCACCTGCCTACCCACTCGATCTCCCTCACTTGCTCGATCAGGCAGCAGCCTAACTGAGTGCTTGCTCTCGCCTACCTGCTGCTGTTGTATTGTGCACCAGCCGCAGAGCTCCAGCGAGAGGTCGCCCCCTCCCAGGAACAGAAATGGAACCGCCGCACAAGTTCTGTGAAAGGGCAGCCCTGGGCAGCCCTGCTCCCACCCAGCAGGGTGAGGGGAGCCCTGACAGCAGCAACAGGGAAAGGTACAATGGGAGGAAGAGAGCAAGTGACAGAGCAGCCAGCCAAGTAAGTGTGGTTGGGTGAGCAGCAGCACCGCCTTGCTTGATGTGTCAATATACCTTGGCCGGGCCTGCATAGTAAGGGTGATATGCAATAGTGAACACTGAGTGTCACTTCTGGTATGAAGTGGAGGGGGTACGACTTCTTGCTGTAGCCTTGCGGCTGGTGCACAATGAAAGAGCGGCAGGCAGGAATATAATTTCTTAGCTCAATTATTTAACAGGAGTATTTGAATTTAAACTGCTGAAACATGTAGAGCATCTGACATTGGCTTTATTTATTATTATTATTTTAATCTACGGTTGCTTTAATCACTTTAAGTTGTTTGCAACTTAAAAAAAATAGCAACCAAAACCATGACAGTAAATTTCAGCTTGGAGGTAAGTTTATACTCCACATTACCCATTATTATGTGATAATTATTCTGCTTTTGGTTGTGAAATACTGAAAGTGCTTCTGTCTGAATACGTTAGAGGCCTGAATTACACAATGACCCGGTTCACATGATGGCAGCTGGGGAAATAAACTACAGTGGCTTTCCCCTACCATGCATGTCAGTTACATGCTAGTGGGGAGTAGACTCTTATTCCAACTATTTCCTACATAAAATTGTCAGTTTAATAGCAGAAAATATGGATGCTTACTTTGATTAAGTTTGTTTTAAATTTTTAATATTTTCGATGTTAAAAGTATTTAAATTTTGTTGTGGTTTAAAAGAAAATCAAATTATATTTATTATTTATTTATTACATTTGTATACCGCCCCATAGCCGAAGCTATGTAGCTCTTTTGGAACAAGCAGGCCAACAGCAAAACAGGGCAGACACTGATAATACGGCATGCAAAGATTAAAGCCAGGTAAAACTTATAGCCTGAACATATTTACATGGAAATAAGATCCACTGAAACGCATTTCCAAGTATGTCTGGTTAGACTTGCTTACTTGGGAGTGTCTCACTGAAATCCATGAGATGTGCTTTCAAATAATTGTGTTTTAATGATGAAGTATAAATTAATAAATGTGTTTTTTAAATTATTATTTTTTTCTAAATCCAGAATCAGCTGCTGATATATAAACACTTTCATACAGCTGAACAATTTCTTATTGGATAGTAGCTAAGGGCCTGTTAGAATGATGGGCTATGAGAATCATAATCATTACTTTCCTGATAACCTACTTTCCTGATAACCTTTCATTCCCCTCATGCTTGATATGAATTAATCTATGCCCCAGTCTAACCATCATTATTAAAGAGGTAATGACATCATTCATATAATGTTCTCTAAGCATCAGACATCTTTGCCCCATCCCCTTTCAGCCAACCAACCACACTTTCAGCCAACCACCCAGCTGTTGTGAAACTCCCCTCATTCTAAAAGGTTAAAATGCCTCTCTTAAGGCTTAGTTACTTGCAGTAAGAACTTGAAACTAAAATACACTGGTAATTTTTGTATTTTGACCCTGTTCCTTATGCATTTTGCTCTGTCCACTACTAGAACGCAGCCCCTGAGAGCCTCTCCAATGGAATTTGGCCCTTGGACTGAAAGAGATTCTGCACCCCTGCATTGTATGGTGGTTTTCAAATGACACATTGACCGGGTTTGGACAACACGATAACCCGCAATAGATTTAATAACTCATCATGGATTATTTAATCCATCTTGGATTATCGTGTCATCTGGCAGGATTTTTGTAACTCATGGTGGCTTATTTCCCTGAAATAGCCTACAGTGATAACCCACAATCTGCAGAGTGGGTTATCTAATTAACCATGGGTTATCATGCCATCTGTCAGGGACTGTGGGTTAATTGGCTCACATAGTGAGTCCCATGACAAGAGCTGTTCAGATCGCTGCCGGGCGATTCTCTGTAATGGAAAAAGAGAATCTGTGGCTCTCCAATATAGCGCTGATGCGCTATGTCAATATAGTGTATAAAAAGAAAGAAATCCTTGTTGTAATTCCTCCCAGCCCAATCTCAAACGTGTGCAAGTGTGCAATGTTTGGAGGGAGCATCGGGTGCCTCCTGACTAGGGGAAGCAGCCTGTGATGTTTGGTCCCAATCTGGCAACCCTCCAACAGTTTACTTGTGCTACCGCTTTTAGTGCACCCGGGATTTTCCCTCCCCTGGGTGTAATTGTGCAGGGTTTGGAAGGGGGATCGGGTGCCTCCCTATAGAGGGAGGCTGTTTGTGAGGTCTGATCCTGATCCTGCAAACCCCCAGGGTTTTTTTTGTGCAATTATTTACATGTGCAGTCGATCAAGTGGACCTGGGGTTTTCTTTCCCCAGGGTGTAGGGTGTAATTGTGCGGGGTTTTGAAGGGTTTTGATCCTTGTATTCCCTGCTGCGATATAATGAATGGGTGAAATCGCACCGCTGCTTGGCCAAAAGGACTGCAGCAGGACAGCGGTGGGGGTTTGGATCAGGTTAGGCACAGTTGCTTGATAAACTAAGCACAGTAGCTTATTAGTTTGGTTGTGTGGCGAGGCATCGTGGACTATTTCTAAAATAAGCTACTGTGTAGCTCATTAAGCCATCATAGACTGAAGTGGGTGGCATTATATGGTAGCTTTCCAATGATACATTGTTGGTACAGTCTCAAAACCTTCTGCTGGAAAAAAAACTGAAAATTGTTGGCCTGGCGCTGTGCTTCAGTGGTTCCGGTCCTACCTCTCGGGCAGGTTCCAGATGGTGATGCTTGGGGATAGTTGCTCTTCAAAGAAGGAGCAGCTATGTGGTGTACCACAAGGTGCCATCCTATCTCCAATGCTGTTTAATATATACATGAAACCGCTGGGAGAGATCATCCGGAGGCATGGGGCAGGGTGCTATCAATACGCTGATGACACCCAAATATATTTCTCTATGCCTTCGACAACAGCATCAGCTAAGGATAGTGTGTCTCCTCTGAATGAATGCTTGGAGGCGGTAATGGGCTGGATGAGGAAAAACAAACTGAAGCTGAATCCAGACAAGACGGAGGTGCTTACTGTCAAGGGCCACAACCTGGGGTTGGAAGTGTGTCAACCAGTTCTGGATGGGGTTACACTCCCCCTGAAAGACTGTGTTCGCAGCTTGGGGGTGCTCCTGGATCCGTCGCTCCAAATGACAGCTCAGATAGATGCGACTGCCAGGAGTGCCTACTATCAGCTTCGGCTGATACGCCAGCTGCGCCCCTTCCTAGAGTTGGAAGACCTAAAATCAGTAGTGCACGCACTGGTAACTTCGAGGCTCGACTTCTGCAATGCGCTGTACATAGGGCTACCTCTGTGCCTAGTCCGGAAACTTCAATTAGTTCAAAATATGGCAGTCAGGTTGGTCACCGGTACATCTAGGGGTGACCACATTACACCAGTTTTAAAATCTCTTCACTGGCTGCCAATCAGTTTCCGGGCGAAGTACAAAGTGTTGGTTATTACCTTTAAAGCCCTACATGGTTTGGGTCCAGGTTACCTACGGGATCGCCTTCTCCCATACAATCCGCCCCGCACGCTCAGGTCCTCTGGGAAGAATTTATTACAGTCAACAAGAACTAGACTGACAACTGTTACCCAGAGTACCTTCTCTTCTGCCGCTCCCAGATTGTGGAATGACCTGCTGGGAGAGATTCACCAATTTACTAGTCTTCAGGAATTTAAAAGATCTATAAAGACTGATCTCTTCCGGCAGGCCTACCTAGATGAATTTTAAAGTATTTTATTGGTGTTTTATTGGTGTTTTAATGATGTACTGGTTTTATCTGCTTTTAATCAGTTTTTGTATTTTGTGTTTGGTGTTGTTCCCTGCCTCGATCCGTTGGGAGAAGCGGGTGATAAATAAATATATTATTATTATTATTGTTATTATTATTGTTGTTATCTTTTCGGCGCCAGGTCAAGACTTTCCTCTTCTCTCAGGCATTTGGCAATATCTGAGGAGCCTGGGTTTGTTTTGTTTTGTTTTTGTAGTTTTTTGAAGTGTTGAAGTGGTTTTTAAATGTACAGATTGTGTGTATGCTGTATGTTTTTGCTGTTTTAATTTTTGTATATTGTTTTTAATTGTTTTTAATCCTGTGTAAACCGGCCAGAGAGCTTTGGCTATGGGGCGGTATACAAATGTAATAAATAAATAAATAAATACTTAAAAGGAACAATGGAGATGAGTAATAATTGTGTATCTACCAAATACAGCCATTCTTCTAACCTTTTGACTTTGAAATAACCTTCATTAATGGAGTTTAACTATTCTATAGATAAAAAGAATGAGAAGAACTAGATTTTGATTCACCATTAGTGCAGTATCTGTGGCTATACAACATCTACTCCTGAAATTAAAATAAGAGAGCAATCTTATGGACCCTGGAGAACATCCCAGTGGCTATAGGATTCTTCTGACTTCCCCTCCAAGGCTGTAGACACTGCTGTGACCTCTGAAGGGGACTCCAGAATGTGATACAATACCCCTGATAAGTGTCGCATCTGGAAGCTCAGCTCACCATAGAACAAGTATCAGTATGCCCTTTGTTAAACAGCATCTGAAGTTAAGAATCCTTTAGATAGACAAGCAATGAATATTTGGAAGACCTTCACCATCAACACAACAGTCATAAACTAAGCTGATAATAAATTAATCAAGTTGAGGTTTTGTTTTTTTTACTAAAATGTAATTCAAGTCTGAAAAGATTAATACGCAAGTTTATTTTAATAGCTTCGGCTATGGGGAGGTATATAAATGCAATCAATAATAATAATAATAATACCCTCTGCCACCTGCTTCTCCTTTATGTGTCCCTTAATAGTACCCCTACTTCAGCTTTTCCTGACTCACAATTAACTATAATTAGAATACATAAGTTTTCCTAATGTTTTATTTAGTCTTAAGTCTTTGTTGCTTTGCTGGAACAGTTCTTGTTCTAACATGCACTCCATATGCAAATCCCTTAAGGCAACTTGAACAGGCAGTAATGCCACCCTTTATAATATAAATTAAAACTAGGATAAACATGAGGATCTTGTTTAATCTGCATTTATGAAAGATTTCTGTGGGCAATTTATTAGGATTGTCTATCTGGAGGTTGTTAATTATTATAACAATAATTAAACCCTCTTGTGGAAACCTCCTTTTGATTTTTTCTTCAAGAATATAAAATTAACTTTGAAAAGTTGAATTTATTCCAAAAAGAGGAGCCTACATACAATGTATTTTTAGAAGTCAACTAACATTGTTGGGGTGCAATCCTTTGGCCCCTAGACATTGTCTCAGGGGCCATAGGATACTGGGGGTTCCCCCTCTGAGGTGGTAGAGACAGAGACAGAGCTCCAATCTTGGAAGGGGGAGTCAGAGATCCATGCTGCTTGCCCTCCAGTGGACCTCAGAGATGGGGAAAAGGGACATAGATCCACCCAACCACTTTTCGGACTGCCAGGTTTGTTTCTGATATCACAGCCTGACCTGTCAGTCAAACACCTGGAGGGATGGACTGTGGCACAAAATTGGGGAAGTGTTCAGCATCCTCTGCAACACACACCTTTTGCTCTAAATTGGAATTTATCCCTATTTTATATGTGATTAGGGCAGACCTGCATTTAAAGGCATTGGCCTGCTGGTGTCAACTTTAGTTTGGGCCTCACTTTCTTGGTATTTGGCATATTTGTTAGAGCTTTTTAAACATTTTAAGGATTTTCAGAGAGTTCCTTTTAGAAACTTTCCAGCAAGATTCTATCTCTTTCAGTCTTACTACAACTTGGATTCATAGTCTGGAAAGTAGTGCCACTTGGGACTTCATGCTGTAACAGAGAGAAATTCCTCAAAGAGCTAGTTCAGAATTGCTCATTTTCTTAAAAAACAGTTGACTGGAATATGGTTTTTGAAGAAAACTGGCTTTCTTTCTCTTGAGTTCTGTTTCCCAACATAGCTTTTATCATAAAAACAGAATGTAAAGTCAAAATTTCCGTTTTCAAAACAACAACAAAAATTCATATTGCTGAAAGCCAGGTTCCCTAGAAGCCTGCAGTAACAAAATCCACCATATTCTTCAATAGCAGAACCCAAATTCTGCAACTGGAATAAGCCGTTTTCCATTTATTTTCCAATCTATTTCCCATGTATCATATACTTTGTATGGGTACATTTATTGTTTTTTTTTTTTTAGAATGTAAACATCTATAAAATGTGAGTTTTGAGAGAAACAAGGAAATAACATAATAGCCTGGGCATAGGAGAATATAACGCGTTGCAGCATGTAATTTGTTGTGGGATGCTACCAGTATTAGTGAAATATCTCTTAGAGGCCTTGTTTATCTGCTGTATCACAACCCAGAGCACAGCTAAGTGTGTTTAAGTGACGGTAACTCCAAGGTGATGTAAGCACATTAACTGTGCACTGGATTACACTGTATTTTTAGCTATGCATTTTTAGCTGAGCTGCAAACATTAATCAGTAAATAATCAATTAACAGTGTGCTCCTGTATATGTGTATTCAGAAGTAAGTTCCACTGAGCTCAGTGGGACTTACTCCCAGGTAGGTGTGCATAGGTTTGCAGCCTAAAGCTTTAATTGGTTAATTAGCGTTGGCAAATTTTACTAAGTGGTTCTGTGAGTTAAGAGCACACTGGTTAATTTTTCTTAGGCTATAAGGCTGGGAATGAAAGGTATGTGCTAAACCAGGGATGGGAACCCGTATCTCTCCATATGTTGCTGGACTGCAATTCCCCTCATTATTGTCCTCTTTTGGTTCCTTTCCTGTGGAATTTCTTTTCAAAAGAGGCCTGCTAGGCCAGTTTTGTAGGGTCTCTTAGAGTGTTTGTAAAAATCTTCTTGTTTCACCAGTACTATGAGACCTAAAGTGCTGGTTTTGTTTTGGATTCCTGCTGTTGACTATTCACACTCCCGACTTTGAATTTACTGTTAGGTTTATGGTTGTTTACATGTACACTATCATTTTATTAACTATTGCTATTATGGTTATACGGTGTGAATGACTTTGAGAGTTTTGTTTGGTTAAAAGGGTGAATAATGAATGAATTAATAAATATTGTTATAATCATTGGGGTTATAACAAGAGTGAATTATAAATATAAATTACTTCAGCACTGTTGAAAATTCCTGGATTTTTTTTAATTAATCATTTTTAGGGAACATTGGAGGCTCATTATTATTTATTTCTCACACCACAAAGAGAGCAATCCTATGGTTCTGGGAGAATGTCACAGAGACCATAAGATTCTTCTGAGTCCCCTCTCCGAGGCTGTAGACACTGCTCTAGACCCCCTCACAGCAGCTGCAGAAAGAACTGAGTCAGTTGCTGCCCAAAGTCGCAAATGTAGCCTTGGAGGGAGGAAAAAGGGGGCGTACTGGTAGGAGGGTAGGGGAGAGGCCTCTCCAGCTCTGGGTTATCCCTTGCCAGTACGCTCCCTCTAAATGGGCTCTAAAGCCTGTCTAAAGGGAAAAAAATGTAAAAAGGAGGACAGAAAGACAAAATTGCCTTTGTCCTCTTCCTGTCCTGCCAGCAAAAGCTTGTAAGGCGTTGGATACTGGGAAGCCTCTGAGATCAAAGACATCTGTCTACCAAGGGTGCAACCCATAGGATTGCACCCCAAAATAGGCAAACAGATACTGCAGACACAGAACTCTCATGGGAATCCTGTGCAAAGCCACCCTCCTAAGAGCAGCCCACATAATCTTCAGAATGTATTCCTGACTGTCAAGCTGAAAGGATTCAGGCTGGATCCAAATGGTTGGAATTAAAGGCATGTTGCCATTATTCTTAAATTGAAAGTGGTTTTCACTATGAGGAGTCTTCCAGAGTAATCGGGCTAATGTATTATTCCAGGCTGGAAGTATCCCTAAAATATCTGTCCAGTTTCCCTCTGTAAAACCAAAGGAGATGATTGGGGGGGATGTTTGCATGGGCACACCAAATGAAAGGGATAACTAATGCTATTAGTTTGTCAAAGTTAGATGGTGGTGTAATGAGGAGCAGCACTAAGGGACATAATCTTGTTAAGCTAAGGACAAACCTGCCAGCAAATACCTATTTGGTCATGCCCTCAGACTCCAGTAAAATTGAGCGACTGCTATTAATCTTTTTGCAGGGTAGCTAAGGCTGTAACAGGGAATATGTCTGTTAGGAAACTGCTTTGGTTGAAGTGTTGAATGTGGTGCTCTACCCAACAACACTAGAACAATAATGATGGATGTTTGTTTAGTGAAATGGTGGTCTGATATTAGATCAAGATACCTGAAACACATGGCACTTGGCACCCACACTTGGTTCCAGAGTAGAATTGCTAGAGATTTCCCAATGGCAGCTAAAGCCTAGATTTTGCTAAGGTGTGTGTGTGTGCACGCACACGCACAGTGCTCGAAGGTACAAAAAAGAAAACAAACCAGAAAAAACAAATATGGAGAGATCTTAAGTAAGTCAAGGAGAATATACAATTTGTTATGGCTGCGAGGTAATGTTTTGTTAATGTAAGATCTTGTCTACTCTTAAAAAAATACTGCTTTCTTTATTATTGTAGACTATTACATTTATCTGAATGTAAGACATAGAATCATAGAATAGTAGAGTTAGAAGGGGCCCGTAAGGCCATCGAGTCCAACCCCCTGCTGAATGCAGGAATCCACCTTAAAGCATTCCTGAAAGATGGCTGTCCAGCTGCATCTTAAAGGCCTCTAGTGTGAGAGAATCCATGACCTCCTTTTCTCTCCCTAAACTCCTCCCCACCCTAAGCCCCACCCCTAGCCTTGGAAGAGGAATCCTGTTGCTATTTCCGATAGAAGATAGTAAAGGAATTATTTTGCTCAACATTCCCCCTCTGAGTGAATCAGACCCCCTCTAGAAGGATTCACTTTGGCGCCTGGCTGCCCGATTATGCGCATATTCATGGAAGCGCATTTACCCCCTAATACCTCTGTACGAGAGGCGGTGAAGCGCATTACTGGACGACCGAAACGCACTTTAAACTTGTTGACATGCGGAGAATCACATGTTTACACAGCGGTAAGGCGCTTTAACTGCCGCCGCAAATGAAAACTCGTGGTTTAATGAGCATTCGATAATGCGCATAATCGGAAGTTTAAAGCGCCTCAGCCCCCAATTTGCGCTCCTCTCTTGTAGAGGTAAAATTTTTAATCAGCCTTGAAAGAGCTTTAAACCTCTCTTGTAGAGGCAGCCTCACAGATAACAAAGAAATGCCCCCACACGGCTGGATTTGTAGGACCCAGTTTTGGAGGCTCCATCTGAGATCCTTCCTACATATCTCATGCTTCAATTCAGTTGCAAACAGCATGCAAAGGAGGCACCTGCCCTGGTCCTGCAAGCCCCAGACAAGTCACTTTTTCCATTCAGAGAGAGAGAAAAAAGTGGGCAGGGGCACTATCTGATGTTATCACAGGAGGGGCTTTGGGGTAAGGGGCGATTCCCTTGCAATAATCTAGTCTGTAGGTTTTGGTTCAGGCCGCAAGCTGGCTCCTGGTTCAAAAGAGGTTGCCCACTCTTGGTATAGTATGGGAGTGCTCCATGCAAACAAGACAGCTCCGTAGTTTTAAATGGAGCAGCAAGATACGCAGTAATCCATCTGTTTGCGTGATTGTTTTCCAGAAGAGATGGAGGATGTGGATGTGCAGACCAGTTTTACTGTGTGCAATTTCAAAAAATGTGGAAGGGTATTTAATAGATTTGAAGTGAATTCAGGATTGGTTTAATAGAGGGCATTAAAAGTTGGGGAGAGACAATTAAGCTTTAATAGTGCATCTTTTTAACAGCAACAGTCTCAGAAACAGATTTGTGTCCAGTTTTTAATTATGGAGAAGGCAAGATGTGTGTGTGCACGTGCAATGGACATCTGGTGTGATACAAATTTGTACTTCTAGGACTATGTGCAGAAACCCTACTCACTAGACTCATAAATCATTTTTCTAGTTATTGCTATTTGACTGAGTATACAGGTTTGGTCAGAGAGCACACTAGGAAGTTATCTACATAATGTGTCTTGCTTTTGTCAGTGTCTCTCTTGGCAACCATAGGTTCATAATTAAATGTATGTCAGACTACTTTTGTGAACCTTGGGCAAATCAGTTCGGGCTTGTCTGGATACACCACAGAAAGATGATTGCTTATAAATATGAAATAAGGCAGCAGTGTTGGAGGACAACCTTTTGAGCCAGCTGTGTGTCATTCATTCTGTTCCTGTGCATAGAAATACTTTGTTTGAATTCCAGGTGCAAAGTTTTTGTTTTGTTTTCTGCAGACACTCCTCTGATGCTGAATATTTTCAGGTATTGCCTGCAATGTCACTTCGGGTTTATATTATATTTCTATAGATGAATTATAGAATAAAAGGATATCAGGCCATCTGTCTGATTCTTTGCACTGAGATTAAACCATTCCTAACCAATGGTAATTTAGTCCTGTTTTGTTTCCTCAGTGGAAGATCCTGTTCTTTTGTCCATCTGAACTTTAAAATAGGAAGTTTCCATAATGTTTTAACTTGGCTCCAGTTTCCTGTAATCTCATCCTTTTGTTCTGATCTTAGTCCACAACCACCCCCCTGCTCCCAAATACTAAATCCAAATTCTCTACCATAGAAATACTATATAGTACAATTTCCAAAGCATAGAAATTCAAATGAGTCATTCCAAGTTATGTAAGACAAACACAATATTTTGCATGCTTTACACTGAAACCCGTATTTGAATTTTATGGAATTTGGAGGTGGGTTGTTGAGCAGTGTGATGGCAGGAAAAAGGGATGGACATTAATGGACTTGAAGGAAATTAAAGGTCCCTCAACACAGACCTTTAAAAGGTTGCCAATATAGGTCATTAATAATAAGGGAGTCTGAAGGCCAGGGATAGACTAGGGATTCTGTTAGTAATCACCCCACTGCCTATCAGACTCCCTGGCCGAGGCCACGGAACTGGTCTCGGAACTGGTGTTGGATTAAAGTTAACAGGCACCTGTTCATCCCAAGTTTCCATAGTTTACTCCATAGGATCTCCCTATTTATCCCATCGAAGGCAGCAGTCAGATCGACAAAAGCTGCATATAAATATTTCCTTGGGGCACCTGCAAATTTTTCTCACAGATGGTTTAGAACAAAGCATTGATCTGTAGTTGCCTTCCCATGTCAGAAGCCTGCTTGTCTATTGTTGTTGTCTACCCAGGCTTCATCTTTATCCAAAAGATAGTGTGTGTACAATTTGGAAGCAACGTCCAAAAGACTGATTGGACGATAGTTGGCTGGGAGAGATTTATCCCCTTTCTTAAAGATTGGGACTACTATACTTCGTTCCTATCCCTTAGGTATTTTATCCAAGGAGTTAACATATGTGAAGAGTTTCGCTAGTACAGGTGCCCACCAATTTAAATTGTCCAGAAACATCTCTGGGGGGAGCATATCATCCCCAGGGGCTTTCTGTCTGCACAGTCGGGATATTAAGCTCTTCACTTAAGTTACTGGGGGCCATATAGGTGTATCCTTAATATCAGGAAAGTGGATGGGTGCAAGAGTTCTTATTATCAGGCCTGGATCGAAATTGAAGTTAAATACATGTTTAAAGTGGGTCTCCCAAGTCTTTGACAGAATGTGAGCATCTACGCCATATTTAGTTTCTTTTAGCTTATGAGATACTAGGTCCCAAAACTTCTTGGAGTCTTTACAGACCGCGGCACCTTCAATTTCTGCCCACATTTGTGCATAAAAGGAGGGTTGTTTGGGGAGCTAACTTGCCTACACAGTGAATGAAGACTTGCCCTTCCCAATAAAATATTTTGTGCTGTCATTTTAATTTGACTCCTAGGCTCATATCAGACAACATGTTAGTCAGTGCAGTGTGAAAACTCTACTCAATGATTGAGTTTTTAGGAGATACTCCCAACACAACATGTTCTAACGCCACCGTTGTGTGACTGTGAGCTACTGTGGAGTTGAGTAAAATCCATGGCTATGTTTGATTGACAGTTCTTCCACCCTCTTTCCTCCCCTGGTCCTCTTGATTGTATCTCATCAGCCATTGCTGCAAAAAAAACCTAATCCCTGTGGCTCTCCTAAAGCGGCACTCAGTCCTTTTGCCGCTCTTGCCAGAAAACTTTGTATCCAGTGGGAAAAGTCAATGCAATGGAAAACTCCATCGAGCCTGCCACACAGCACGTCACACCACAGTTATGCAGGAACTCTCCTCTGCACAGCGCAAATATTCTGCGTGGAGTGTTTTCCAAAAAAATACACCGTTCTGTGGAGTTTTCCCACCAGACGTTTCTCAACGATGGTGTAAAAACTCCACTGTGTAGTTCTAAAACCACGGTTGAGAAACGTGTTGTCTGAACTGAGCCCTATTTGTGACATATCCCCACCCTATATGGATTATAGTAATGTGAGTACACCAGTGGTGGGCTACCTGTGGCCCTCCAGATGTTTTGGCCTACATCTCTTAGCATCCCTCACCATTGTCTGTGTTACCTAGGACTGGTGGGGAGTAATGGACCCAAATATATCAAGGGCCATAAATTGCTCAACCCTGGGCTGTCCTAGACCAATAATAATAATAATAATAATAATAATAAATAATAATAATAATATATTTATTTATTACCCGCCTCTCCCAACGGATCGAGGCGGGGAACAGCACTAAACATAAAATACAAAACTGATTAAAAGCACATAAAACCATACATCATTAAAATACCAATAAAACACCTATAAAGCACTTTAAAATTCATCTGGGTAGGCCTGCCGGAAGAGATCAGTCTTTATAGATCTTTTAAATTCCTGAAGACTGGTGAGTTCGCGAATCTCTCCTGGCAGGTCATTCCACAGTCTGGGAGCGGCAGAAGAGAAGGTCCTCTGGGTAATGGTTGTCAGTCTAGTTCTTGTTGACTGTAGTAAATTCTTCCCAGAGGATCTGAGCGTGCGGGACGGATTGCATGGGATTGCATCCCTGCCGAATGCGTGGGTCCAGAGACCAATTGGGATAGGCCCATGGTTGTCATGGATGCCATGAATTCCCGAGCTGCACCTGACAAACCAGCCTCAGATGGGATGTTGAAATCACCCAGGACCAAAAGCTTGGGCGAATCCAACACCAACTCCGAGACCAGTTCCATGAGCTTGGCCAGGGAGTCTGATAGGCAGCGGGGGGGCCGGTACACTAACAGAATCCCTAGTCTATCCCTGGCCTTCAGACTCAGGTACACACACTCGATGTGATTCAATTGCCGGACAGGAAGTCTGGTCAGGTTAAGATTGTCCTTGCAGATCACATATATTTGCAGCCTCAGAACATCTATGACAGAGGTGAGCAACTTGTGCCCTCCTTTTGTTGTTCAGTTCCAAACTTCCATTAGCCCCAAACAGCATGGCCAATGGTCAAGCATGATGGGAATTATAGTCCAACAACATCTGGAGGGCCAGATGTCCCCCATCTCTGCTGTATGATCTCAAACTCTTAATTTTATTATTTATTTATTTATTTATTTATTGCATTTCTATACCGCCCAATAGCCGAAGCTCTCTGGGTGGTTCACAAAAGTTAAAACCATCAAATACCAAAGTATAAAACAAACAACAGTATAAAAACACAATATAAAAGTACAATATAAAAGTACAACCAGGGTAAAACCAAACAGCAATGCAGAGATTTATACAGATTTAAAATACAGATATAAAACAGCAAAGTTAAAAGATTAAGATGATGAACTGTTAAAATACTGGGAAAATAAGGTCTTCACCTGGCGTTGAAAAGAGAATAACGTAGATACCAGGCGAATCTCTCTAGGGAGCTCATTCCACAGCTGGGGTGCGACAGCAAAGAAGACCCTCCTCCTGATAGCCACATTTTGTCATCATCTTATGATATTAGTTGATTCCAAGACCTTCCTTGGCAATGTAAATGTTGATGCTCCGTAGCTACTTTTCAGGAGTTAATTGCTGTGCAGGAGCTACAAAATTTGAATAAGCCAGCATGTTAACAGGGAGGTTAAGATGGTGATGCCTGCTAAAGCTGTAGCAGCACATTTTGAAAGACTGCAATCTCTCTTGTTTAGAGCTAACTCATTTCCTCAGAATCCATTACTTGCTACAACTGAATATAACAGTTACTGTCTTGGCAACTTGCCATTTAAGACACAGCCAGGAAATTCTAATGGATGCAGCATAGCTTCTCCTGCTAACACTTTAATGGTTGCTATTCACTTTCTCTTTAAACAATATACATTTCAATTCCTTCTGGGATAGGCTTGTTTAAAACCAGCCAAGAAGAGAAGTAATTTTTCACATGCTGTCCTGCACATCGCCTGGGTTTTGGACTGCACAGGCTACCTCACTGGACCTTAGACATCCATTTATATTCTTGGGACAACTGATCTACAGTATTTATTAAGCAGATAACTGCATGACTTTATACAGAGAAATGAAACGTGCTTGCTTTTCCAGTCTGGCATGGCAATTTGAATACTTTACTTATTCTTCCATCTGATTATCTACTTTTGATGATTGTTGTAAGAATGGGTAGAAGGGGAGCAGAGGCACTTAAATCTAAGCTAGAGCATATCTTTGTGTTGTAATGGTATTAACACAAGTCAAATGCTCAACAGCTTTTGCTTCAAATTCTTGTGTTGCTTAACGAGAACAGTGCATGTGAAATTTAGGCTTTTTAAGGCACAGGTTCTAGTATTGTTAATTGCATGATTAAACTCTAAACTAGAAGGGATGGAAGAAGTCCCAGAAGATAGAAGTGTGCATTTATGTGGGTGCTTATATAATGATCTGGAGAGAAATGTTGTTTTGGACTGTGCCACCTATGCTGTTCCATCCTACTAATCTGACTGGTTTGCAATTTGGACTAATAGGGATCAGCACAGCAAGATTTGGCACACTTCCTATGTAGCTTATAATTGGTATTGGGTATGCTGACTAGGCTCCAAGAAAATTTTCTGGCTAGAAACATCTTTAAGACGGTTGGGAGAAATCAGTCCATGTTGTTCTTCACATGGTAACTGAAAATGTTATGCAACAGTCTGATCGCTATCACTTTGAAATATCCATAGTGCCTTATCAGTCACTGAGACTGAGTCTGGACTACATAATAACCCACAATGGGTTAAATAAACCATGATGGCTTATTTGCCCTAAGTAGCCCACTCTGATAGACCACGGTCTGCAGTAAGGGTTATTTAACCCTCTGTGAGTTTTCGTGTCCTCCTTTGGGCACCGTGGGTTAATTTGCTCGCTTATAGAGTCACACAACAAGAGCAGTTCAGATCATTGCCACTGCTTTGTTCTTCACAGGCGTTCTCTGTGTAGTGGAAATAGCACTACTGTGGCTTGGAGAACAGCTTAAAACAGCTACTGCGGTAGCATTCATGGGTTAAATGCGCTACTGAGCTTTTGCGAATGAGCAAAATAGTGCTACTGTGGTTTTGAGAACAGCTTAAATGGGCTACTGTGTGCTTCGGTGGGAGGCTTTTAAATAGGCTTAAATACCGCAAGGGAAGATGGGATAGGGAGGACTGCAACAGGACAGGGGGCGGGGAGGGGGATAAGTCAAATTACACACAGTAGCTTAATATGCTAGGAACAGTAGTTGTTAGCCCATTTGTGTGGAGGGGCATCGTGGAATATTTAAAAAATAAGATACTATTCATAGTTTATTAATCCATCATGGATTAAAGTGATGTCCGAACCTGCCAGTAAGCTCTTGTAACAAAGAAATGATGTGCTCCCTATAGCTGGCTTTAGTCAATAGTTTGGCCACAGCTTTCTGGACCAGCTGAAATATTTCAATATTTTTCAAAAGTGTTCCCATGTAGAGCATGTTAGAATATGCAGCGAATCCCATCCCCCGGGTGCTTCCAAAAGCCAGGAAGGGAAAGGATCAAGCACACATGTGGTAGGTCTCCTCTCCCCAGGTCTCCTTTCCATATTCACTGAACTTATATCATTCAAGTTGGGATGGATACAAAAGATTTTATCTGCAAAGTGTCGTGCAAATTGGTCACAACGGCCTATTGAGTGGTCAACATTTTCATGTCATGGGCCAAATGTAATTGGCCTTTGACCAGTAAAAAATGCTCAGTTGGACAACTCTGTGCAAATCAAGGAGTGACAGAAGACTAATTTGCGGTTCTCTAGGAAGCTGGTCCAAGATGGTGTAATCTAGAAGAAAGTTCCCACTGAAAAGTGCCTGCTCAGGGTGGAGACAGTCTCTGGCCCCAGGAATTTCTTTGTGGTAGACAGACAGCAGAATGGCACAATGCACTCACGAACTACCTGGGCAAGGTAGCTTATTCTACTCCCTTTCTTAATGGATGGGTTTAGCACATGCAATTTGTGTTACCAAGATAGTTCTGTTGAGCAGTTGTGGAATTTTTTTGGGGGGGGAACTCAAACTCAGAGCGTAGCTTGCCTGGCATGGACTATATTATTCATCCAAGCACATACTTTTCCCATCTCCTCTCTTCTCCCCTACTCCCCATCCTGATATCAAATGTATTATTTTTCAAAACCAAAGCCGTTTGTCACATCAAAAATAGTTCGAATGCAGAATCAAGTTCCAAGAAATTTACCTAAGCCTTTAAGACTGCAGTTTCATTTGTGCTCTTGTGCCCTGCTACATAAACACTGGCCAACTGTGTTTAGATTGGTTTGTTTATGGCAAATGTTGAAGAAGCCAGTAGTTTGGAAATGTTTTGCCAGACCTGCACCATGAGCCTTTCATTTGTCAGTTTATTAATCTCTTTCTGTTTATAGAATAAACATAATATCCCATTATTTGTTGTAATTTTGTAAACAGATCTTTAATTTTCACTTGGTTAACCATTTGGCATACTCCCTATAGTTTAACACCATCAAAAAATAGGTCTTCCTCCTGCCCCCTGCCCCTGTTCAAAAGTCGCAGTATGCCTAGTCTATTTCCTGTACAAATTTACAAATTAATTGATAGTTGAAGGAAACATGAAATCTGGCCCCCTGTTACTAAGCTGTTTTCTCCTTATATTTTGGTCCATTGCCAAATTCCTACCTCATTTCAGGGTTGTAGGGATTTCCTTGAGTCACACTTAATAAGCTTGGACAGCTAATATGTTTAAGAGTACTCAGCTTTGTTAAAAATTGAGACACAAATGTTCACGGGGACAGCTGCAACCTGAGAGAGTTGCTGAAGAATGAAGCTACATGTGAAAGTTGTAATGAAAACAAAATTTATCTTTGTTTGATATGTTTAATAACTAGTTTCTTGTGGATTTTGGTACCTGAACTATATCCAAATCCTTCCCAAACTATATAAGTATTTGTGGATTTTCTAGGCGCTCTGTGTTTTGGCTCATAAAAGACTGGCAACATCTAAATCTTTTGTTGAATAAAAAATACAGAAGGCTTTTATTCACTGATGCCATATGCTTAGGAATGTCATTGCCCTAGTTACGACATTTTGGCTTTGTTCTGGGACTTAAATCTGTAACTTCAGGGTCAGGATTCTTGTAACTGGCTTGAATAAAACTTTTACCCTGTATAAGCTGAAGGCCAGTCTTCCACTGGACCCAGAATTCATATTGTTTGGAAATTATATTTGCTTCAGGAACGACCCCCAATCTTTTTTATGGGCAAGCTTGCACAAAATGGTTGTTCTGGTTGAAGATATGTTTGGTAAATAGAGGGCTGCGGCACAGGCAAGCAAACAACTGACTCAGTGGCATTTGGAAAACGTGGGCTGTTTAGTCAAAAAATGCACACCAACAATAGTATCCCTTTGCAGAGTAACTGCAAATTATACAGAGCCATGCTATGGTAAATAACCCATGCACATTTCATACTCTGCATGAAAAGAAACTGGACTTTATACTATAGAATTCCAAATCCTGCTGTTATTCCATTCTTACTTTAATGCACAAGGCATAGGCCATGGCACAAGAAACTCCTGCACTCAGAATAAGCTAATTTGCCTCATCTCTGCAGAACGTTGTACGACAGTTAAGTTAGCACATTTGGTTTTACAGGAGCTGTTTGAGTATCTGCAGAATCTGGAAACATTTCAGTACTGTGGGAGGAGGCAAAGAATGGGTAAGTAAAGGATAATAGGGGTGAAGGAGAGGGAAACATGATCAGAGGCCACAAGGAATAGCAAGCTGGGAATAGAAACTGTGTCCTCCAAACACTGGAGGCTTTTGCAAATGTTGTAAAATATTTTTCAGATTTACCTCCACAACTAATGAAGCTTTAAAAATCAAAGCTGATTAACTCAAAAATTAAAATCTGGCACCAATTTGTGTATTACATTTTAGAGTATAGCTCAATTTGTACTTGTTCGTGATGTTGATAGTTCATATAAGATGCCTCTGAGCTCTGGTTTCTTCCACATTTTTTATGATTTATTTATTACATTTATATCATGTTACATTTATATCCTTTAATCGAAGGATCTCAAGGCAGCATGGTTCACCCTCCATTTTATCCACACAGGAATCCTGTGAGGTAAGTTCAGCTGAGAGATGGTGACTGGCCCAAGGTCACCCAGTGAGCTTAATGACTGAGTGGGAATTTGAACCTGGGTCTCCCCAGTCCTAGCCCAACACTCCTCACAATGAGGAAGTTGCTTTTCACCTATAGTAACGGTATACCAGCCATGCGGTAGTTCAGGAAGTAGTTGCCCGTACTCAGAGTTCTCCATGACTTGCCATCTCTGCGGTACCCCAGCTGCCTGTTCTGTCCCTTTAAAGCAGCCCTCACCAAATTTGGCCTACAGCTCTCATGATCCCTCACTATTTATGATGGCTGATGGGAGTTGTAGTCCAAAACCCTGGAAGGCAACAAGTTGCCCACCCCTGCTTTAAAGCCTGGGCTAGCAGCTGCAATTATTTATTTATTTATTTATTTATTTTTATATATAGCACCATCAATGTACATGGTGCTGAACATAGTAAAACAATAAAACAGTGATAGCCCATGCTGCTATTCTAGCCTGAGAAAGAGATGCTTTATGTTCAGAAAAGCTGCTGTCACTTTTCTCAGCAGGGTTTCTGCACTGCAAAACAGAAACATGTTGTTTTGCATTGGATTTGGAATGAAGTATGCAAAAGCAGCGTGTTCAGCTCACGTTGAAGAAATCCCGTCATAACTATAATCCCCCTCCTGCTTATTTTAATTTAGACAATGGCATCTTGAGCCAATGAAAGAAAAAATATGCTCAGTCAGTCACACATAGGAGTGCATGGATATAGTTGATGTAGTTTCTGATAAGTTTGATAATAAGTTAGAAGAGGAAAAATGTGTTTGCCCTATGGTATCTTTCTTGCATAATCGTAAGTGCACATAGAGAGTTGAATTCTACACTATCCTCTTCAGAGTAGACTCATTGAAATGAATGGGATTTGAGCCAGTCATGTCAAGCATAAGTCCCTTTCATTTCAATGATTCTACTCTAGGTAGTACTAACATTGAATTCAGTCAAGATTGTTAAATTGAATGGTCATCAAAAAGTGTGTTGGGACCTACAACATTACCAGCACTGAAGTGGGGAAGAGAAAGAAAAATAGAAATAGAGAGAAGTAAGATACAAGTGAATCCCATGTTGCAAGTTGGGAAGATGCGTCTGTGACATTACACGCCTGTATGTATTGAGTTTATGTTTACAACTGTGTATTATTGTTATAGATCTATAGTTTGGCAAGAATCTCTAGGGTGAGAATGCTGGATTTGCATGTGTGAGCTGATTGGCTGAGAAAGTGAAAAATTGGGAAGTGTGAGGGTGCGTTCAAACTAGTCCATGGAGTGTGAATAGTCCACTCCATGGATGACTATTTGCTTGTCGCACTTGGGCGTCACAGAAGTAGTGCTCTGTGGAGTAGAATAGTCAGACTCTGTTGAGCAGTCGTCTCTCCCCCCCTTCCGCCCTCCCCACCAAATGGCGGCGCTGGTTTCTGCTTATCTTACCAGGGCGGAGGAGGAAGACTTAGTGTGCGGAGACGCACCATGGCTGTTGCCAGAACAATGGTGCATTAATTCCACCTCCTGTTAGGTGGTGTGAGGCCTCCACTGCTGTTGCTCCTTTCTCTGGCAACAGCACATCTTTTGCAGTGGCCGTTGTCAGAGAAAGACGCAACGGTGGGGGCATTGCACCTCCTGACAGGAGGTGGAATCAGTGTGCCATTGCTCCAGCAGGCGCATTGCCTCCTTTGTCATTGGAGGCGATGCACCCGCTGGTTCTCACTGTGGCAGCGACGCAGGGACAGGCAACAGGGACATCGCTCGGCGCTGACGCATCCTTCATTGGCAGATGGATCTGGTGCTCTGACACTGGAGGAGAGTGTTCTGCAGCTTCTTGCTTCTGCGGCGGCTGTGCGCAGAGAAGCACACGCCACTCCTCCCCGCTGCAGAAGCAAGAGGCTGTGGAACGATCTCCTTGTGTGTCAGGGCACCAGATCCATCTGCCAGCAAAGGACCCATCAGTGCCAACCAATGTCCACCCTGTCATGGGATCACATGGCTCGGCGCAGACGCATCCTTCCCCGTCAGGGCCATAGCAACAGGGAAGTGGGCACCTATAGCAACACTGCCCCCTTCCCTGTTGTCATGGCCCCGAGGGCACAACAATCTGTCCTGCAGCTGTCATGAGCAGAACAGATCCTTGGGCATCCCGTTCCCATTTGCCAGAAGAGAAGGGGAATCCTTTGCAGCGGCAGGATTCTGATTCTAATTCCTCTTCTCTTCTGGCGAATGGGGATGGGAGGCGCAGGAATCTGTCCTGCTCATGACAGCTGCAGGACAGATCGCTGTGTCCCCCTCTTTGATATTGGTGGATGGATTTTTGCCATGGTTTGACATTATATGTCCAGCTGCAGGAGGCATCCTTCGTTCACCGCCCTGTGAAGCATTTGGGGGTTGGCATGAAGGGATGTAACGAGCATGGGCTCTCCCCTGAGAGCATCAGGTAAGCTCTTTCCATCCCCTCGAGCTGATATCCACATGGATTGCAGGTCAGGGAGGGTGGACAAAGGGACATGGGGCCCCACCCAGGGACAGCATGATTGGGGCTCCCCAAGCGCATACCAGCACAGAATTCTTTTCCATGCCTATAGAGAGCCGTGCTGGGCAAGAGCGGCTGGGGTTTCTGCTGCTCTTGCCTGGCGACTCTGTAGACATGGGAGAAACTCCACAGAGCCTGCTACACAATACCCAAACAATGGCTGTGCAGGAACTCTCCTCTGCACAGTGTTGATATTCTGCATGGAGTGTTTTCCCAAAAAAAACTCCACCATTGCTTGGAGTTTTCCCACCAGACATCATATTTCTCAGCAATGGTGTAAAAACTCCACCACGGAGTTCTAAAACCACCATTGACTAATGTGTCATCTGAACAGAGCCTGTGTGTAGTATATAAAGTATGTGGTATGTGTGTGTGAGGCAGATAGGGAAAATGGTCTGGTTGAGTTAGGATTAAGAGAAAGAGAGAGAGATCTGTGGTGATTGTGCAGGGAGTGTTTGAGAGACTTATTTTGAAGTATTGTGGATGAAAGAATCTATATTGAAAGTGCCATTTATGAGTTACTTGTTTATTATTCAACTACTTATTACTCAAATTAATAAAGCTTTCTTTGTTTATAAAATCCTACGCCTCCTGCTTGTGGCTGCGTAAGGGCGAGGTAATAAAGGGAACAGTAGAAGGTTATAAAGCTTAAAGTCTGTGTGTCCTCATAGAGAAAGGACTGAGTAAAAGTTGGGCCTGAGCCTTAAATGTCCTGATATGTGAAACCAGGTGTGTGAGAGAAAAGGTGGTTCCTGCTTATGGGTGAGAAAGTCCTTAGATAAAGGGAAGTCTCACTGTGAAGAAGTGGGAACGCCACAGAATCGTAGAAGTGGAAAGGTTAGAGGCTATTGGCTTAATCCATGCTGCTCTTTGTAAAAAAAAACCTGGAGTCCTAGAGAGATTAGGTGCAGACCAAGTAGAATTCTCCATGACTCAGACAATGCCATCTTAGCCTAGGTCACCATCTGTTGTCTTAGACTACTTTTAAAAGATGATTAAATCTGGCTTGTTACTTTGCAGATGACTGTCATGCATTTTCAAGCATTAATATTTTGATTTTTTGTGTGTGTGTTTAAATGCCATCCCCACAATTTTTAGTGTGAGAGGGCCTGTGCCTTCATGAGGAGAGCTCAGGTTCAATCTCTGTATAGCAAAAAAAAAAACTTTGAATAGCAGTTGACGTTGTGCATTCAAGCTCTGCCTAGCAAGGTGTTGTCTACTCTTGAGTGGAGTGGCTGTTCAAGGTCTTAGGCAGCGGTCTTTCTCAGCCCTGTTTTCTAAGATCTTTTTATCTAGAGGTGCCAATGACCTTTTGCATGCAGAGCATGTACTCTGATACCAAGCTATGTGCTCTCTGCAGAAATGGGCTGATATCTTGTTTGAATGTGTTGCGTGGTGGTGGCTGGGTCATGTCATTGACACTTGAATGTGTGTGGTGTAATGCAGGACACTGTTAAGTCATGTTTTCAATGCACAGCATTGCACTTAAGCAAAGAGGAGAATAGTGATTATGGTGGATAGGATGCTGACTACTGTTCTCTCTCCCATGCTTTGCCCTTGCCTGAGCTGCACAGTCTAGTGGGCACAGTTGCGGGGATGCAGTATCACCATTCCTGGCTCTTGCACCAGTGCATCATCTACATCCTCTTGCTGGGTTGACACAGGAGCACTTGTACGTGTTTAGTTTGCTTCCTCCCTGGGAGGGGATAGGATCAAGAAGTTTGAAATATGGTGAGGCTCACACTTGCATATGCTGTAGTTGCTGAAACTGCCTTCTTTCTAACAGCATACGTTCAATAGCCACCTTCCTGAGCGGATGATTTATTCCTAAGAGGGTTGCAAAACTTTCTTTCCACTGGTTCATTCTTGCATTAACAATACTGACTTCAGAGGTAACGGTACTGACTTCAGAGGTAACAATGTCCTTTTCCTTTCCTTTAAATTTAGAATCTGCCAAGCTTTTCCCACTAGTTAATTTTTACACCATAAATGAAACTCTAGTATCAGAGAAACTTCTCAGGTGCAGCATTTCCTGTTCTTGTAGAAGGCATCTCAGGTATTTGTTGGCCTTTTTGTAATTCCCCAAATAATCTGTTTGGAATAGAATGAAAACTTTTCTATAACTATAAAGCTCTGGCTCTTGTTCCTGATGTAGATGGCAGTGGGACCATGTGTTTGCCCTCTGTGTTGTTGTACAGAGTGCACTCTCCACTGTAATACTATCTCTGATGGTCAAAATAGTTTGCAGCTGTGCCGAGACTTGGATGGTTTAACTAATTACACAAGCAGCTTGTCCGGTACAAAAAACCTATTTATAAAATTCAGTTGTGTCTCTTACAATCTTATTCACATTGCAGCTCCCAATCTGACTGACAGGACCTGATGCCAAATCACCTGAGTAGTTTCTGAGGTTACGTGTTTGACTTTTCGGAATTCTTCCTAACCTGCTGGTATTTAATTCCAAAGAAGCAGACAATCATCAGTGCAGCCTGCCCTCCACTCTAACAACTCAGAAAGAAAATACCACTCAGTAGGATGGAAAAGGGA
This sequence comes from Anniella stebbinsi, assembly GCA_029215795.1. Lineage (NCBI taxonomy): Eukaryota > Metazoa > Chordata > Lepidosauria > Squamata > Anniellidae > Anniella > Anniella stebbinsi. The sequence continues at coordinate 39,983,984 of JARDYH010000004.1, read as the reverse complement.
AACTCAAAGAGCAGTTCCAGATTACAAAGACTGAAATTGTTAGAATTCAGTTTACAGAAACCTCCCTTGGTCAGAGTCTCCTGAATGTTACTAAAGAATTCTGGGTACATCTGTGTCCTTGAAATAAGAATATAGTTTGGTGTGCAGGAGGAGATGGTATTTAGCAGCTGTTCATCTTTCAGGAGTTCAGGGGAGGGTGACAGCAAGAGGAGGACATCACACCCCTGGCCACTGTCCAACGTTTTGGGAAGGAATTCTGGTGGATTTTTCTCGGCTTCAGTCAGAGTCTGGCCCGTTACCCTTTCATTCAGTTCCTGAGCCTGGCTTGCTTCAAATCAACTTTTTAAAAAATTGTAAGCATGCCTTCTATTTTCCAATTGAGCCAGGGCCCTTGTCACATTCCTCAGGACTGGGCAAAGGAAATTAATTCTTCCAGGACCACTATGAGACTTATATGAGTGTCAGTTGTAAGCTCCACAAAAGTCCTTGTAGGACTCTCTCTGGATTAAGTAAACTAAGACTACAGGCTGAAGTCTTATGGAAAGGTATGAGCTGAGAGCCAGTGAGAGTAGAACAAAAGCATGATCCGTGGGGTCCAGCAATCCACTCAGGGCAACAAGTAAAGAGGAACAGGTGCTAAGTTCAGGAGTTGCAAGGGTCAGCCCAATTTTGTGTGTGTGTATGTATGTATGTATGCATACAAGGGTTATGGGCTCTAACTTTGGCTTTCCAGGGGAGAGAGAAGCTAGAGTTCTGGGTTCAGATGCCACACTAAACAATCCAAGCGCTGTGTTGCTGGTAGGAGGAGCAAAGTAGGGGTGATCAAACTGTGTAAGCTAGCACACTGGCTCATTCGTGGTAACTCATGGTTTGAAGAAACCCTTAGTGGCCGTGACCTGGATTTTATAGCTTTGTTCTTTGTTTTTTTATGAATTTGCATGTGCCATTGGGTAGAATATTGGACCAGATAATCCTGGTTCCTTCCAACTCCATGTTTCTGTGACAAGGACCATGGAATATTGATTTTAGGATCAAATAGTCTATAGGGCTTATGGACTAGGGTAGGAAGCCAGATCAGAGGAACTGGGGAAATGGGTAGCATCATCCATTCCACTCTAATAAACTACCATCTTACTCTCTTGCATATGTATACCAGGCTTCAGGCTGTCTTCAGTTCCACAGATGTTAAATGTATTTCATGATATTTCAACAATGCTAATAACCTCCTGTTGATCTAGGGCAATAATTACTAAATCAAAGATGTCCATGCAGCTGAAAGTATTACTGCTTTTATTTTTGGTTGTGCATATGGGACTCACACACAAACGACCATTTCCCTAAAGACAGTGTTCTGGAATTCTAACCCCAGCCAAAACAAAACACACACAAAAAGCTTTGCAAAGTTTTCTTGTGATCCCAGCTGAAAAGTATTTTCCAATAAAATATCTCTTAGAGGTATTGTAAAATGTGCTGTACGTTTTCTATAATAATCTTGTTTGTGTCAAGCAGGAAAGATCCAGATATGGGATTTTGGATACTGGTTTCATTGGGAGTACAGTGTTTCAAAAATTCAACTCTGGAGCAGTTCCCAGGCTTTTCAAAGACATCAACCTAGCTGCTAGAGCTTGTGCGCATAATATGCAATTAAACTAAGGATTGGTTGCTGCCCCTTTGAGCTGAGATTCCCTATCCCTGACTTAATACAAATTAGTTACCCCTTAGTGTATTCTTAAAGCAACCTTGCAGAGTGGACCACCCTGTAGTGGTTATGGACAGTAGAAATGTATAGTTACATAGTAATAATGTTCTGTATTAATTTACATTGCAGGATCAGGGCACAGTTTTCTTTATATCCTTTCTCCATATATCAAATAGATGCATAACACCTAGGATTATTTTATCTCATCCTTGCCTCAGATTCAACTGGGCTTTGATACTGGGCTCTTCTTCTTCATGGTTTCTGTGTAGGCACACATGGCTCAGATTGTTCCCTGTAATTAGGAATTGTGTGCAGAGGGATTACTACAGGAGACATCAGGATGTTTCTAAGCAGCAAACACTGTTTTATATTTTTGCAAAGCTGGAAGGTGCATACCTTACTAAAACGCCTTCGGTGTATTTTCACAGTACTTATTTACAAAGGCAGCAGACAGTTTGTGAAACTGGCTGCAGTTATATTTACCATGGTTTCTCTATAATTTTCCTGACAACATGCATGGTTAGTGTGGGCATATATATAATTGCTTACTTTTAAAGTTTAAAATTATACCTCTTCCCGGTTTTGGCAAAAAATCCAGACAGAGAATATACCGTGGTGGTAGAAATAGAATTTGTTTTCCTTTAGGAACTGGCAGCTGGTAAAGTTGCATGGTCAATAGAAAATGTTCAAACAGAGTAAATAGTTGGTGGACTGCTTGCAGACCTTTTTCAATTTGCATCTCAGCATTCATATATCTATGTATATATCCAACATAGTGACACCATGTTGCATAGTGCAGAGAGCTTGGGGACCCAAATGCAAACAGATACAGTTTAGTGGAACCTGTGAGTGTGATGCCTGATTATCTAGAAGAATATTCAGGACACATTCAGTCTCTTGGTGAGAATTCTGCTCTGAAGTTTTATAAATAACTAGGAGTGTCAGTCAGTGTGTACACCAATATTGGATCACAGCAAACTGTGGATGCTAGAAGATGTTCCTTCCTTAACATTAATGCAGAATTGGTTCAGTTTGAAATATTAGTACTGTGTATCCCCATAGGTTTCAGCCATATTCTTTGGGAGTTTTATCACTCAGTGAGTATTCTATTATAAGGTTCTGCTCCCCCCCACCCCCACCATCCTGATATGTAGGCTAATCACTGAACCAGTGGTTTATTTTCAAAGGCTGTTCATGTATAAAACCTGTTATCTCTGGCAAAAAGTAGAAATCTTCATTTGTTTCCAGTTGAGTTTATTTTTAAATAACGTTTGTGTGAATGTGTCTCCAAAATAGCAGTGCCTAGATTTGTAGGTGCTCCCATTTTAAATGTTTCCCTTGCATTATTTCCTGCCTTTTCTTTCATTGTAGCTACTTTTTCTTTGGGATTGAACTAATTGTAAAGGTTAGATGTCTAATTTAGGAGACCATCCTTGAATGTTAATCACCTGTAGCTTTTTGTGTCTATTTTACAACAGCCTGTTTTCACATAAGAGCATATGTTGATGTCTGTGTGCATTCTTCTTTCTTCCTACCCCACTTTGCTGCTTGTTACTTACTTAAATATATTGCAGAGGTTCCTGAACTTAAGTTTGCTGCTGTGTTGCCCCCACTCATCTTTGTTTTGAGGATGAGTGGCTCAGAGACACCTTCTGTGTAATTTGTTCCTGGGTAGCAACATCACCACCACTGAATATGCCCAGACTCTAAGCTGGAGGCACTTCAGAGCTACAGGAATTCCTTAGAGTAGAGAAGGACCATGCATAGTGGGTGGCTAGGCAAGAACTTAATAAACTTTAGAGGTCAAGTTAAAAGGACCAGATTTATTTAAAACAGTATAAAAAAGAGTGAAATACTAAGTTGCGATAAAAGAAATCAAACATATATTCACTAACTGAACTATGTTATATCTAAGGCAGAATTAGAGTGCAATCCTATGCATGTTAAGACAGAATAAAATCCTACAACTTTCAGCATTCCCCAGCTAGCCAGTAGGATTTTTCCCTGTCTAAACGTGTATAAGATTGTGCCATTGATGATCAGAAGCCTCTGAACTCGTAGGAGTGGTGGAGGTGATCTTTTCCTCCCTGTCCTCCCGCCCTCCATAAAAAGCCTAACTAGCAATGGTACTTCAAAGGGGGAGGGAAGTACCACTCATTCAATGTCTAGAGGCCATTGAATTGCTCCGTTAGTCACTTCCAAAGTGTCTGCATGACATGCAAAACAAGATGGGGTTATTTCAGACAATTCAGAGAAGGCATTCCAGAGACATTGGGGAACCTCTGGAAAGCATAGCTAGGTTTGCACATGCTCCATGTCACTGACACACTGGTCAGTCAAAATGCAAAATAAAGGGAAATACTGAAAAGACAGAGGTTATATTGATGCTTCTAGTAAGAATAACGATTGTCTTTCTGAATCAAATTAAAGAACTCTCTTTCCAAAGCAAGCAACCAAATACGTCTGAAACTTTGCAAACAACAAAGTGGCCACCCTTTGTTGTTTCTAAGCTTGGGCTCTGCATAGGAGAGCAAAGGGCAATGGTTGTATTCCTAGCAAAAGCGCCACAACTAACCTACTGGGCAGGCACTGCTGAAACATGCTAAGTCAGAAGCAGAAATAGCTCTTGTGGAAACATCAAAGAAACCTCTAGCATTTTTTGTTTAGTTTTCACTATGAACTCAGCAGGCCACCTGTACACTATTCCATTAGAGGTCCATGGACTAGAGTTTAGGAGTGTCTGGTATATCACATGCATCATCCAAGGGACGCCTTCTCTGATCTGGTACCTACTAGAAGTTTGGGGCTACAACTCCCAGCGTTTGTGATCATTGGCGATGCTGGCTGGGGCTGATGGGAGTTGAAGTTCCAAACATCTGGAAGGCACCAGGCTGGGGTGGGAAGGCTGCCCTAGAGCATTTGCAAGTGGTTTCTGAAAACTTGGGCTAATGTACTGTGATGAGGGGAGAGTCTGGGTGCCTCTACAAGAGGCATTTAAAGCTCTTTCAAGGCGCATTAAAAAAATTACCTCTACAAGAACAGAGCGCAAATCGGGCGTAGAGGTGCGTTATCTCCCTGATTATGCACATTATCGAATGCGGGTTAAATCGCGAGTTTTATTTTGCTCCGTCCGTTAAAGCGCATTTTGACTGTGTGAATAAGCGCTTATGCGCATTAACTACTTGTAAAGCGCATTTTGGACATCTGTTGATGCACTTCGCCTCCTCTCGCCGCCTCTCGTGCAGAGGGATTAGGCGTAAATGCGCTTCTGCGATTATGCGCATAATCGCCTAACCAGGCGCAAAAGCGAATCTTTGTAGAGGGGACCTCTGTTAGGTTAGCAATTCCTGGTTTAGCAGTGTTGGTTTGAAATGTTCCTGCTTTCTCTGATGGATGAAAGAAATATGCAGCTGTAAGCTGAATCCAGCATGTGGCTTGTCAGGAGGATTGAAGATAGCAAAACTCATCTTTTTATTTCTCTTTTGTAAAATCACTTCTAAAGTAATTGACACATGCACCTTGAAAGAATTCTTAAAGTGGTAGGCAGCTCCACCTCCTGAGAGGATACTTCAAGGTACTGCAATAAGTATTGTTTCCATACTTCTACCAAAGTAGTTAATGCTTAAACTAGTACCAGCGCCCATAATGACACAAATAGGTAAATGTGAAGCCTAGTCAAACGAAATGTTCCTCATTGGCAAGGGATGAGTGACAAAGCTGTCATGTTTATCCTTTTAAGGCTATGTTTGCACTGATCTTTATTCTTTAAAACATATGCAGCAGCCTTCCCCAACTTGTATCTTTCAGATGTGTTAGCCTATGACTACTATCCCCAGCCAGCATGGCCAACTCTCATCAAAGTTAGATCATATAAAGTCCTCATGCTCTGTCAAATGGCTAACAGTTACAGGCCATGGGTTTTTTTAAACTTATTCAGGAAGTTCCACAGTAGAACAATTCAGAGCTGTGGTTTATTTTCACAGGCTGTAGCTTAGTGGAATTTTTAAAAAAATATTTATGAATGTAAAGGAAATGCCTGAGATCTGTAAAACAATACGAAAGCGAGAGAGAGAGAGAGAGAGAGAGAGAGAGAATGTGCAAATGACTATTTGGTGTTTGAAGTAACTGAAGATTTGTTTGGGAACCAAATTAATCAATAACCAAAGCCTGTGGTTAATAGACATGCTTGTTACTAAGTTACTAGACAAGAAGCGATTTGACAGTTTACCCCATAAAATACTAAACATAGGACGAAGAACTAGTTTCTCCTCATTTCTTTAGTATTCCTATATTTTCATTTAGAAAGAAGGCTTAAGATACTAACATACCTAGGATACTATGCATTTAGGGAGTAGTTACATATTTTTCCATGATTTTGCCTACATTTCAATATTTATTTATGCCAGTGTAATGGTATATCTGCCTTTGGGTGTACCAAAATTAATATTTGTTTCTGGGCTAGAGGAATTACAAATCAGGGTACAAAGAATACTTAGATTTAGACAGATATTGCAGAGCACAGCTACCTCTGGATTATGTTGTCTTAAAATTTCCATGAACTGAGCATCTGACCCAAAAATATTTAGACTTCAAAAGATATGGAGGGTCATTATGATAGTTTATTGTCTACTTGTTTTTTATGGTGGTAAAGAAAACCCTAATCCTGAAAGTAAGTCAAGCCTGGTTTATGTGATTGGAAATGAGCCATAGCAAACCTTGGGCAGGTATGTTCCCCCTCCTCTCTCTCATCTTCCTTTTACGTAGAGAGTGAAAATGGAAACCATAGTTCTATGTTACATCTAAATGCATGGTATCCTGATTTGTTCTAGTAAACGTTAGTCTAAACAAACTAGGATCAAACCATGGTTTCAGCACCTGTTTTGTTAGCTAACTTAGTTGCAGAAAACAGTTCCCCAAAATTCAGATGTACGTTGGAATTATGGTTTGTTTTTGGAAGTGAAAGTATTCATTCTCTTCTTGAGTATGGGAGAGGAGGTGGGTGGAGGAGAAGTAGGTGGGCCAGAGACTCGCCATGACCTGTTCCCAGTCAAATAAACCATGGTTTGTGTTATTGTCAAAATAAGACCAGAGAATCAGTTCCCAGCCTACCGAAAGAGGTTCTCCCACTCAGATCTTTCGTTCCCCTCTGTCCTGAATTCAGCTATGTATAAGTTGGGATAAGTAACACTCACATTTCTTTCCCAGGAACATTCCTGAGACAGATCATATCAATTCCATAAATTTATTTATATTACATCACAATATATTTTGACAGTTAGGATTTAAATTGCAGCTTCATGGCTCAGACACTTTATCTGAAAGCCTGTAGATTTCGTTAGGATTTAGATACTTGTTCCTCATTCTCTCAGATTTCTGCCAGCAAATTCTTTGTTTTTACTGTGATGTGAGTGGTTTGTATTAAGTATTTTTCAGCAGGGTACCCCAAGTTGAAATAGCATTTAAGGCAGAAGTCCATTGTGAACTTACTCAGGAGTAAGCCCCACTGAACACAGTTGGATTACTGGCAGGTAAACAGACATAGGAGTGAGCTGCACAAGTCTTCAGTTTAATACAGCTTTTCAGTTCCTGATCTTACTTTTGAAATTTCAGTTGCTTCATTCCCCTGCCAATTGTTTTACTTTTTATGAACATTTGACATTTTCTCTTTTCTGTTATGTGTGTGTGTGTGTGTGTGTTTCAAGTGCCTTTGCCGCCAAAGGTTAATGTAACTAGGAGAAAAAAACAAGTTATAGTTAGCAGCAATGCAAAAAAAAAAGAAAAAAGGATTGATGCCATTGGAATAGTTTTTGAAGTTACTTTCTATAGCATACCCTCTAGTTGCAAATATTCCATCCTCCCTCTTTCCCAGGAAATAACAATACTTTGACTGACCAATCTTGTTTTTAGAGCCAAATTCTTGCTAATTCTGCTCCTGGCTAAAGGATACAGTGTTGTGTCTCAAATCGTTTCATCACATAACCATTATGTATTTGCCATTTTTCACTTTTAAGTAGAGGCTATTTAAATCGCTTTGTCTTTTCCACACAGTAATATCTTATTATGTGTAAATCCTCTGAAGACAGTGTTTTATGTATGAAGTAAATCTTCCTCTGAAAGTACAAGCATTTGCTACTCAGGGTGCATGTTTGGGTATATTGAAACGAGCCAAAATACAGAATATAGACATGTCTTAATCACACTGGCCGCGTTCAGACATCATGATGGCCCATGATGGGTTTATAAGCTAAGCACAGTAGCTTATTTTTGAAATAGTCCATGATCCCTCACTGCATGAAAGGGCTAATAAGCTACTGTGAGTAGGTTATTAAGCTACTGTGCATAATTTGACTCACCCCTCGCGTGACTATATGCCTGTGCTATTGTGCACTTTAGGCTTTGGGGAAATGCTCATTTTTGACTGTTTTCTTTATTTTTGCTTATTTTCCAAAGGTTTATTTATGCCCCCCCCCCCATTTGGTGCACCTGGGATTTTTCCTCCCAGAGTGAAATTGCACATGATTTTGAAGGTGGATCAGGTGCCTCCTGACTAGGGGAGGTTGCCTATGAAGTGTGGTCCCAATCCTGCAAACCTTCAAGGGTTTTTAGAGCACCTGCAGCTATATCATAGAATCATAGAATAGTAAAGTTGGAAGGGGCCTATAAGGCCATCGAGTCCAACTCCCTGCTCAATGCAGGAATCTACCTTAAAGCATCCCTGGCAGATGGTTGTCCAGCTGCCTCTTGAATGCCTCTAATGTGGGAGAGCCCACAACCTCCCTAGGTAATTGGTTCCATTGTCGTTTTGCTCTAACAGCCAGGAAGCTTTTCCTGATGTCCAGCTGGAATCTGGCTTCCTGGAACTTGAGTCCATTATTCCGTGTCCTGCATTCTGGGTTGATCGAGAAGAGATCCTGGCCCTCCTCTGTGTGACAGCCTTTCAAGTATTTGAAGAGTGTTGTCATGTCTCCCCTTAATCTTCTCTTCTCCAGGCTAAACATGCCTAGTTCTTTCAATCTCTCCTCATAGGGCTTTGTTTCCAGACCCCTAATCATCCTTGTTGCTGTCTTGCCACATGACTCTATGGGCCAGACAATTAACCCATGGTGCCTGACAGACAACATGGTAGCCATGATGGATTAAATAATCCCTACTGCAGACCGTGTGTTTTTCCAGCAAATAACCCTTCATGGATTTAAAATTTCCCAACTATGACAAAATAACCCACGATGGGTTAAATAATAAATGATGGGTTATTTAACCCATCGTGGGTTATTGTGTCGAACTCAGTCACTAACTTGGGGGGAAAGCCAAAGTAAAGTAGCAAGTCTTCAGGGCCTTCCTATAATTCTGTATTATAGGAAGGTCCTGTATATGGCTCACACATTTTTGCAGCAATTGATTCATCTAGCTTCTAAACAGCAAACAGAGGGCCGTGGCAAATCTGCCCATTGCACAGAACAGATGAACTGTCCCCACCTCAGTCATCCTCAAATTTTATCTGGGATTTTATAAAACTGCGTTATTTTGTCATTTGTGCATAGAGGGACTATTTGGATGGGAGAGTAGAGGGCTGCTGTTGAACCTCTCTACATATTCTGCCAAGACTGCTAGAATTTTATGTAAGTCAAAACCGTAACTTTGCTTGGATTACCTCTCCTGCCCTGGTGTGTTTGGCTTGATAAATTGTAAATGCCAACAGGATAATTCGAAACCCCAGAAGTAAGTTCTAATTCTACATCCTTAACACCCCTCTTAAATACCAGTGTTTTGTGTAATTTATGCTCAAAGAATAATTCAAATTTCAGTTTGACTACCTATACATTTTCAAACCGGTCACAACGATATGCGGCAAAGTACTGAGATGGTGACCGTGGAGTAGTAATGGATACTACTTCCTTGTCATCAATACGGGGCTCTCCTATTGTACTGTTATCTCCCCCCCCCCCCCCCCCGGTCCCTGAAATGTTGGGCTTTTTTGCTAGCTAAAAATGTGTGGCACAGAAATCATATGGATATGAGATGGAGAATGCTGTAAAATGTGAGGAAACTAGGAAATAGGCCTGCTGCTTTGCTATCTCTTTAAAGTTTCATAGAAATTGAGGCAAATTGCTTTTGTATCCTTTGTCGCCACATGATTCTTTACAATTTCCCATTTGTAAACCAGGGGTACAGAGATGTGCAAACTCTATGCTATTTACCAAAGATCAAGGGCTGTAAAACTCAATCTGATGTTTGCATTTTATTTAATTTTTGGTCCTCATTATTTCTGATTCAATTAGATTTTTCTATCCTTTTTCTGGACATAGCCCATTACCTTTTTTCAATTGGCACAGCTTGAAGAAGGTCAGAAAAAGGAGAAACGATGAAGTCATTGTGAGATGTAATTGAATCCACTGGGAGTTCTTGTACTTCTTTGGTTCCTTTCCAGCACTATAAGTCTATGCTTGTAATGTCTGTAACTTGGGAAATCTTTTGGCCCAGTTCTCACAAACATCAGCTGAGGAGGTAAACTTGCTGTAGATAGCAAGTTGAACCGCTGCAGTCTACAGGTAGAGACTCAAATGATTGAATGTTTCTCTATCCCCCCCTCCAATTCCCTGCACATAGAAAACTGGCCTGAGAGAGAGAAAGCTAGGCTAGAAGCCTTTCCTCTGACATCTAGTTTCTGTGTGCTGGGAATTAATGTACTTCTTTTTGTTATCTTCATTTGGGCAAGACCTCAATTTTTAAAGAATGCCTTCCTTTCTTTGGTATATTAGAACAGTGTCCCAGCACTAGAGCTAATGGTGTAATGCTAATGTAAACCAACACTTGCACAATATAACTAGCACTTGCTAGGATAATGGGAAGGAGCAGGAATTTACTGCCCAAATTTGGCAGTTCTACTGAGTTTTGGCAGCAAGTTACTCTTTGTTCCTATTGTCATAGCTAGTTAAGTTGGACAAGCATTGATTTATGCTAACACAATGTCATTAGCACCAGTGCTGGAGCATAGTTGGATCCTACCCCTTGACTCTTCTCATTAACACAGCTAGAATCCTTCTGGACTTGTTGGTACAGTTCCTAATCTGTGATAAACATTCTACCTAAGATTCTTCTTGAAGTTTAAAATAACTTCCCATCATCCTGAGGAGATTTAACTCCTTAACTCTCGCTGTCAACTTCCTTTTAACTGTTGCCCTCATATATATATACTCTTTTGAAATGTGACCATGTTGAACTTAGTGCGCAGCTTTTAACTTACATATACGTTGAATTTGATAGCACTGTGTTACACTGGTTTGACAACACTTGCATTAGATTCTTGAAACCACTAGGGATTAAGTCCAAGGTCATCTACCCCTCTAGTCAGTTCCATGACCAATTGTTCCAAGGCATACTATCTAGAAATGTTGCCTCTTTATCATGACTTAAGCGTATATTTACCTAGTCAATGTGAGTTTAGTTGAAGTCACACATTATTACATTTTCTCATTTGGCTGTCTTCCTGATTTCTTTCTTCACCTTAGGATCATTTTCAGAATTTTGGTTGGAAGAGATGGATTATTTGATGGGCCTCAAATTTGGTGTTTACTTAAGGCAATGGAAAATTTGGCCCTTCACTCAACTGACATGGGTAGAATTCTTGGCTAAAGTAAAAATGGTTGCTACAGTGGCCAAGATTCTAAACATCTGTTTATGATTGTGCAACTTTTTTAAAACTTTTTTTCTTTGAACAGGTGACACCCCACCCCCATTACCCTATCACAAACTTCATTTTAAACATTCTTTAGTTTTCCATGAGACATTGAGAAGGAAAGGCTGCTGTTGAAAAAGATAAATTCTACACACACACACACACACGGGTTCACAGAACTAGTTTTACACTTCTTTGGATCCTGGGTAATGTGTGGAATTTTCCACAGCCACCATGGACACCCATGCGGAGCAAGCTACCTGCCTGGCACCAACACTGTCATCTTTTTGGCACCAAGTAAAAACTGCCTTTTTCTCCCAGGCATTTGACAGCATATAATGAGTTTTGGGCTGATACTATAAAAAATCATTTGTAGATGTATGTCGTCTGTGTGTGTGTGTGTGTTATGTGTCTATATGTTTTTATGCAAATGCTTTTTTGTTCTTTGTGTAATGTATTTTAATGGTTTTTAATTTTGGGGAACCATCCAGAGAACCTCAGCTATGGAGAGGTATAGAAATATCATAAAGGTAAATGAATTAATTATCCCTGGCCCACAACTGTTAAGGAAGCACGTGTGCACAGAGCCATGCTGTTTGCCATGCAGTACCACAGTGTGTTTCTGTTTACATATTCTTCCTCTCCCACACTGACCGCTGCTGTCTCTGACCTAGGTACTCAGCTAGTCTTACTCCATTTGTCACCAAACTGGGCTGATCAACTAGGATGACGGTATTTCTAGTGTTGTATCTCAGCCATAAGATTGAGGCTTGTGATTTGCTGTGACAAAATAAGAGCATTCTTGCCCTTAAGCCTTTTTAAAGGGGAAGTGATGCTGGTAGATTAAGGGAAGTTTTAACAAAGATGAAAGTCCTCATTCTGCTTTACAAATTAGAGATAGCAATGTTCTTTGAACCTAATGAGATTTTTCATTTCTAGCAACTCCTGGGAGACTTGAGCTTTTTTTCTTTAAGTAGTGTGATGATTGGAACTGGTTCTTTCTTGTATCTTGCCATGGTTAACTGAAACTTGCAGTTAGCACATTGGAAAGCTTAACATTGGATGATGCAGGAAAATTGGTCAGGAACTAAAGCGGCTTATTGGGCCTTAACTAGAACATTATACAAACATTGTGGCTTCGTATTTGCTGCTAGGTATATTCCTTGGCCATATTCATGCCAGCATGGAGATTACGCTGCTGTATTTTACTGTGTGGTATTTAAACAAGAATTAATGAAATCCTCTTCATTCTAAAACCAGGTGTGTTTGCAGAATGCAAAAAAGTAGTTTAGATTTGAAAGAGGGTATATTATCACAGAATGAACCAGTAAACAGTTGTGATAATATGCATTTGTTTTAATGCTTTTTTATAATATGCAAAGCATTATGAATCATACCAACCAATGAGTTGAAAGCCCTATATTGTAGGGCTACAGGGAGTTGATCTTTCTCTCTTGCCTCCATCATTTCCTGCTATGTAAACTGAGTAAGATTTGATGCCTCCAATTTATCAGGCAATGGGTCCTGGCAATGGATCATTCTCTGGAGGGCCACTGACTGGAATTTGTTTTCTTTTGTGGTATTTACAGCTCCTAGGCTACTCCCTTTCTGCTCTTTTTTTTGGTTTGGTGGGTGTAACTGAATGTGTAGTCTGACTAGCTCACTGGACGTTTGTTGGGTTTGGGGTTTCTGAAAAATATGTTGATGGGCTCATTTGAAACTTTGGATATAACTTAAAAGGTTAGTATTGAATGAAATGCTTTTTACTATTAGTATTGGAATAAATAGTGTTTTATAGCTTAATGACTGTGTCATGTCGTCATTGGAGCATCTTGTGCTCCTGTTTTGATGCTTTAGTGTAGGACCAGAAACATGAAAATTGGCAATTAAAAAGAGAAGTCAGGCAGGGCTTTATGCATCATTTCCCTATGGGTCTTGCACTGCCCATGCTGATTACAATTCCCCCTTGGTCCACTGTGTGGATTAATACAAAGTTGTTCATGGGAGCATGTTATGCATGATCAGATGTGCTGAATTAACGCATCAGATTCCATTCTCTCCTCCACTGTTACGTCTGAACAATGCCAGCCAGTGGAGCTTTTCTGGGCAATGTTGGGCCCGGAAGAGCAATTGATTGGTCCCTTGGTAGTTCTGCTATGACCAATTTGCTATACATTTTGCAGATAAAATTGCTCATATCCATTTGAACTTGAATGCCATCAATATAACAGTCAAGAAAAATGTAGCCAGTGTACAGGTAGTCAGGTTTTTATGGATACGTAGCCTAAGGATGTGGATAGACTGCTTGGACGTTTGAAGCGTTTGTTCTCAATTTTTGCCCTTACTGGCTAATGAAAGCTGCCAGAATTAGCTTTGTAAGTGAGCCTCAAAGGTGGATAATGCTTTCTTGAAAGAAATGTTAAAGAAAGCAATGGTGTGAGTGAAATCTACCTTGGATCTGGCAAACCTAAATAACTACCACCCAGTATCAAAATTACAATTTGTGGGGAAGGCATTGGCTCAAGTGGTGGCATCTCAACTTCCAGTAGTTCTTAGTTATAACAGTTATCTGTTTCAGTCTTGTTTATTGCCTAGTTTTTGGACTGAAACTGTCTAGGACACCTTGGTGGGTGACCTGTACTTGGTGATAGACAGGGGAAGTGTGATCTGTTGATTCTCCTGAGTCTTTCAATACCATCAACCATTGTATTTTTCTGGATCACCTGGCTGGAGCTGGGAAAGCACAGAGCTGCAGTAGTTCTATTCCTGTTCTACCTTGTGGACTTTGACAAATGGTGTATTCTGAGTTCCATGTTTTCCCTCATGGGTTTTAATTTATACACAAAACCATTGGGAGAGGTTATCAAATGATTGGGCTGAAGTGTCAACAAGAATGAGGATGATATCTAGCTCTAGTTCTTGTTTCCATCAACAAATCCCAGAAAAGCAGAGGTATCCCTGATTGGGGGCTGTTCTAGTGTGGATGAAGGCAAACAAGCTGAAACACAATCTGGGTAAGATGGAGGTGCTGTTGGTTGGGAATTCCGTTCCACTGAATGGAGGTGTTCAACCTATTTTGGATGGTGTTGCAGACCCTCTGAAGAATCAGGTTTGCAGTTTGGGGGTTCCACTGGATGCAGCCTAATCTATGGATGCCTAGTGGCATTGGTAGCTAAGAATGCTAGTTTGCCAACTGTGTTCCTACTTGGAGAAGTTGGACCAAGCCTCAATTATCCTGGTTACATCCATACTGATCTACTGTAGTTCTCTCTATATGGGGCTGCTTCTTAAAAACAGAGAAACTGTCTTTGTCCATATGAATCCCCTCAAGCCCAAACTTTAATGAAGATCAAATTGATGACTACCAGGGGCTGAGAAAATCAGTAATGGCTTCACAAATTTCTGATTGTAAGCCGTCTTAAAATTTATAAGGCTTTTATGAATGATTTTCTTGTGGCTCTTGTAAACATTATTCTGTTAATGTGCTTTTATTTGCTTTATTGTATTTTAACTAATGTAAACTATCTGGAACTTTTGAAGCCATGAAAAATATGTTTTTCCTTTTTTTTTTTAAATGGAATTTGTAGGGGGGAATCAAAATATATGCAATACTTACTTTTATCAAACTTGATTTTTTTTTTATTTAAAAGATTTTTAATCTGCTTTTGCAAGGTTGCTTGCAAGTTTACAAAACTGTATATTTATTTGTTTATTTATTACATTTGTATACCGCCCCATAGCCAAAGCGCTCTGGGTGGTTTACATAAGATTAAAACAATTAAAAACAATATACCAAAATTAAACAGCAAAAACATACAACATACACACAATACTCACATACATTTAAAACCACTACAACCAACCAAAAAGCTACAAAAATGAAAACAAACCCAGGCTCCTCAGATATTGCCAAATGCCTGAGAGAAGAGGAAAGTCTTGACCTGGCACCGAAAAGATAACAGTGTTACTCTTTAAATTCTCTCTCTATGGGAAGATTTTTGAAATACTTGACAACATTTAATTCTGAAATGATGATAAGAAAATAATTTATGTGGTATGTGATGGAGATAATATTTGGTGGCCCAAACGAATTAGGCCCAAATTTGCCTTACAAAATGTGATCTGTTGTAATAGTAAACTATAGTAGTGTTCTTTTTATATTGTATTTGGTCACCTGAACTGTGTATAAAATGGTATTTTCTTCCCATCTTTGCAATGCCCAATTACCATTATAAGACCTGAATATAAGAAGAGAATCAATTATTCACCATGTCCTCAGAGCATAAAAGTATTAATAGTATTTAGGGCAGCCTTGCAAATAGTTATTTAGAGGGCAAACACTCACTGCTTGCTTTGCTTTTTTGTGCTGCTGCTCTTCTTAACCTCAGCATCATAATTTTATACAGTAATTCTGCTCCTCTCTCTTGCAGTATTGGTACCCCACTATAAACTAGAACAGTGAGGGGTACTGTGCATGAAGCTGATATGTCAGGGTATTCATGTGCTGGCTCTCCAGAGAGAATGACATAGAGACTAGATTTGGATAACATACTGGCTCAGTTCGGACGACATATCAAGCAACGGAGGGGTAAATAACGTACTGACCGTGCGTTAGGCAGGAGGAGCTCCACAGACGAAACTCTGCAGCCGGCACTGCTCGGAACCAGCAAACATCCCGGCTGCTACGAACTTGCAGTGGCCATTTTGGTTGCAGCTTCTCCTCCGTGTGTCCTCCAGCCATATCCCAGCATGCACCGTGAGTTCGGCCGGCTGCATAGAGCAGCTGGGGTTTTTTGGCTGCTCTAGGCAGCAGAACTCTATTCCGAAACGGAATAGTCCACGGAGAGAGGGAGGGCTGAATTCGGACAATACTTTAAACAAGCCCGTTGTTTCACTCCGTTGTTTAAAGTGCCTGATTAACGTACTGTCAGTTGTGTTTGCGTTGTGTGTTGCCCTCCAGATGACACAATAAGCAACACAACGGATGATTGTTCCCCCCTCCTCCGTTGCCTAATGTGTCGTCCCAACTGATCCAGAGTGTGTTATTTAAACCACAATGAATTGCAGTGCCCTCAAGCAGCATATTGGGTACATAACCCTCACTTGGGGGTTGTCATGTTGTGTGAACCTGATGAGTATGTGTTATGCAAGGCTTAAACAATCCTCACAATACCCTGAAACATCAAATGCAAAATGGTTAACCTACAGTGGGCTGCTGTGTCATGCAAACAGCCACAGAGAGTAGCATGTGCAGTTTGCCACTCAAGAATCACATAGAGAAGGAGATGCTGTTTGCAGTACTCTGTTGTAAGTAAATATTGGGCAATTTGAAATCTGTTCATCTATTTAACTAAATGCTTTTTTGAGACTGTAAAATCTGCAAGCTTGCAACAAAAGGTTGGATAGCCATCTGTTAGGAATGTTTTAGTTATAAGAGGCCTGGTCCTGAGGCAGAATCTGTTCCAGTTCTATAATTCTGTTTTTGTGGACTGTTCTAGTATCTTCAAAATGATGTGAAATTCCAAAAGCATGACTAGGAAGGCTGGAGATTAAAATGCAGGAACTACGTTCATAGGCTCAGTAACCTTTATAGGCCAAGCATAAGAGCTAGTTAGGTCTTGGTGCCAATTCAGTGATCCACATAGGCGTGCACAAGGAGTGTGCTAGGTGTGCCCAGGCATACCCTAATATCTCAAGCAGTAAACACCTAATTGAGGGGGCCATTGAATAGGGATTCAGAGGAGAATCAAGATGCAGCCAGAATGATCCTCCGGCTGCTCTGCTGCCACCGCCCCCAACAGCACGCCATTGCTCCTGGCAGCCAGAGCAAAAATAAATATTGCCTTGTGAACCCCACCTCTGGCCAGTGTAACCACAAAGTCCCACCAATGCCGGGCTGTCCTGAAGTCAGGCAAGCCGAATGCGGACTAAGTCATCAGTGTCTACAGTGTTTAATAAATTAATAAAAGTTATGTCCTTTATGATTGAATATTCAATAAAAGTTCACCTTTTTAAAAAAATTCCTGGGTGCACACCCTAATGAAATGTGCTGCGCACGCCTATGGTGATCCATGATGTGTTTACCTGACATGCTATCCAGCTGAGCATTTGGTTGGTTTATTTCTTGTCCAGACAGGCACTAGACACTGTAGGGAGGGGAGGATCACTCTTTACACAGATATTAATAGCCCTTTGATCCTGCTGTACTTCTTTTAAATACATCTGGGTTATCTTGTACATTAAGGTTATCCTTGTCTAAGTCATTGTGCTCTGCCAAATGCTTGCACTTTCTCTTTGCAAAATTATTCATTCCCCAGGCTGCTTGTATCAATCAAACTTTTATTTATGGTTTTTCACCAAATATAAGGTGTAAATTGTGTACAAATGGCTTCTACTAAGAAGTTGAACTTTACTCAGAATACTTTTATTGATATGTTGTTATTTATTTATTTAAAATGTTTATATTCTGTTTATCTGCCTGACAACAGGCTTCCAAGGCAGCTTACAATAAAAGAAAATTGATATGCAATAAGCTTAAGATTTGTTTTTTAAGAATAAGATGACAGTGGTGACTGGAATAGGTCTATGCTCCAGCTGCTATTCTTTAAAGAGTTTGCAGTGACCTTATGGGAAAATAGTGCTTCCTCCCCACAGCTAGTGGGCTACTTAGCAATGAGAGCTAAGTTGCACCAGATGTTTTCTCTTCTTAGACAGCTGGATAGTCTGTATCTACTAGTTCTAGTGTATTGACTGTATCTTCCCAGCACCAGTAGTGATTGAAGCAATGAGGGGACTTGGTCACTATTGAGACCTATATCCTGGAGGAGGAGGATGCCGATGACAATTTATTGCATTTCTATACCACCCCATAACCGAAGCTCTTTGGGCGGTTAACAAAGATTTTTGGCTTTGAGTTTAAAGGGTATCTCTGGATTCTGTTTAATGCAGCTGGATTTGGGTCTTTTTCTGCCTCCTGTTCCAAGTAAAGTTAGCAGATGCTTTTAATAAAAGAGGCAATTTTGAGTGGTTCTTAAAATACTTTGCTTTAAAATACCCAACACTATCTTATTTCTCTTGGATC
Organism: Anniella stebbinsi; assembly: GCA_029215795.1. Classification (NCBI taxonomy): domain Eukaryota; kingdom Metazoa; phylum Chordata; class Lepidosauria; order Squamata; family Anniellidae; genus Anniella; species Anniella stebbinsi. The sequence goes on along the minus strand of JARDYH010000004.1, from coordinate 39,965,528 downwards.
TTTGGAGTAGTCCATGCATGTTGCTCTTTGCCCATGTAATCTGGCTGCATTTACTAAATTACAACCTAGTCCAAGCTTTTAATTAGTCTCTTACCTGGCTTCCCTTGGTGAATAAAACATGACTCTGGGTAATTCCCCCATTTAGCCTGAAAAAAGTTTATGAGAAAGATGACCCTATGCAGAGCCTACCGGTTCTGCAACTCCAAATCTGGAAGTGAGAGTGTATAACAGCGCAGCACTAAGGGCACCTTCCCATTTCTTCTGAAAAAAGAAGTTGGGCCTAGCCAAGTACAGGTTAGTGAAAAATCACACTGAGTGTGAAACTAGACACTACTACAGAGGAAAGTCATGGTTGCCAACCCTATGTTTCCTAAAGCTAATGTGGGGTCTGGGGAAGACATTTGCAGGGGAGTATTGGTGGATGGGAAGGGGTGCTTAACAATTCCTTTGCCCACAGTCTTTCTTTACAAATGCAAGTTTTTTCTCTCCCAGGCAGGCTCCAAAATCAAAGTGAGCCCAGCTGGGAAAAAAAGCAGCCAGTGGGTGGTTGGAGTGTTTGCAGGGCTGGGAGGGGAGAAGTTAAGCACACCATGCATTTGCCCATATTGTTTCTAGTTCTAGCCTCAGGCAAGTGGATGATCATCTGTTGCCTGCAGGATTTAGCTTGGCCTCCTCAGACTCTAACTGTATATGCAAACTGTACATAATCCTAAATGTAACCCTCTCTCAGAAGCATTTAGTAGATAAGGATTGAGGAAGGAAGCAGCACAGGGGGAGGCAGTACTCCACAGAGCCAATGGTATGGTGTTTACTTCTTTGTCATATAATTCATGGGCATTCAGCTATAGTGCTGCTTGTGCTCACAGAGATGAGTAGGGGTTTACCTTGAACACAGCTGCTTAGCATGGTAACAAATCACTAGGGAGTCAGTCGGGCAGAGAGACCATTTTCTCTAGCAGCTTATTTGCAGGTGGAACGTTTTGCTTAGAGTTCTTGGCTTACAGTTCACAAGCTGCCTGTTTGCTCCTGCTTGGCCAGAGTGGAAACCAGGACAGGAAAGCTTGACATATTGTCCGAACCAGGGCTTCTGGCCGGCTGTGCACCTTACAAGCCCAAATCACAAACTACAAGTTGCTCTTAGTTTACAGTTCTTGGTTTGTTTGGGACCAGCAAGCCAGAAGCCTCAGTTTGGATAACAAACTTTCCTGGTTAGTTTTCCTAAGCTTTTCTTTCCAAAGCTTTTCTTTCCTGGTTAGATTTGGAAGGAGCCAAACAAGACCGAAAGAGTTGAATGCGCCAGCACACAGCGTGTGAATGATAAGCCAGGATTTTCCAGGATTCTGTTGTCTGTTTCATATCAGGTAGTTTCTGTAAAGAAAAGGAAAGCAAGGAATGAAAAGCTCTCTTGACAAGAAGCACTCCCTTTTGTTGTAGAACTTCAATATAGCACAAGGACACCTGGTGTCTGAATTGTATAACTGCAAGCTTATTATAAATCTTTCACAGGTGACCAGAGCCATAGTTCTTGTAATTTTTGTATATTTATAACCTGTAACCCAGTGATCCCCAATACAGTGCCCGTGGGCACCATGGGGCCTGTAGATGCCTCGGCACCTCTGAAGCCCCCTGCCCTTCCCAATTTTATTTTATTTTATTTTTTATATTCCACACACCCCCGACCCCAGATAGCTAGATGTACTTCAAAGTAAAAACCTGCAGACACCTACATCTTAACTTCTGCAGAAATTAATTTCTCAGAAAATAAAGATGACTGGCAGCTAGAGGTTTGTATTTCACTTTGAAGTGCATCCTACTGCCCAGGAGGAATGCTGGAAGAAGAAAAAACAAAGACAAATGACCCACCCATATGGTAAAGGGCGCATTGGGAGGACTGTGGGTCAATCCAGGTGGGGCTGGGGGAATTGTGGTGTTATGGGGATTGGGGTTGGGAGAGTGACAGGGCAGTTGAGGAGGTCTACGTGGTGCCTGGGCTGTGGTCAGAGGAGTGATACAGAGGCTGGGGTGGCCTCTGGGGCATGGAATTGAGGAGGGCTGGAAGGCAACCGGGGATGGGGAGGGACATGGGGAATTTTAGAGGGCTGCAGGTTGATTGGGGTTAGGAATTTATTTAGATGCGATATGGATAAATTAATTGGCTTGCCTTTCTGAAAAATGGCTGTTCTTTTGGAGAAGACAACTGTGGGTTCAAATGAATGGTTATGTGTTTTGAGTCATGATCCCACCTCTGCTTTTTCCTTAGACAAGAAGCTTGTCTTTTAGCCTCGCTAGTTTTGCCTTTCCGTGAAATGGGCATTGGAACAGAAAACTGTGGGTTCAAAGAAATTACTTTTTGTTTTGGAGCTCATATCCTACCTGGTACTCAGGTCCTTGGCTTTTAGCGTCACCATTTTGCTTTATGTGAAATGGGTACTTTATGACAGGCCATGCCCACTGCAGCAGCCATTTTCTGAGTGGGCATGCTGTCCACTTTGTGATAGCATCCACAAGAGTTTCACAAGGATGCCCATCAGCCCAAAAAGGTTGGGGACTTTTGCTGTAATCCCTAGAACTGCTGTTCGTCACATATATTTGGACTTTCATGTTTGAAGAAGCTTTATATCCTTCATGGTTATGAAGGACAGTAGTATTCCATACATGCTGGAAGTGAAAATGCAGACCAAAATATTGACTTTGGAAATCATGAATTGTCATGATGTGGTCTGCTTGATGCTTATGAGTGGTGACAAACATCCTTCAGCTACTTTGTTTGACCATTCTGAGAATAAACACCTGGCATCCCATTTATTTTAATTAGTTTTTGCAGAATGGTTCACCACCTTATGATAGAGGGCAGTGCTTTAAACAAGCCTATCCATGGCAACCACAGAGGAAATGACTAAATCTTAGGGCTCATCTGCATAAGAGGTATTTCTGCTTCCAGTTCAGCCCTTTATTTCAGGCAAAATCTCTTGAAAAAAGAAAGTCTAATGTGGGCCCTGTTGTTTCTATCTGCCCTACAGAAGTGTGAAGGATCAGAGTGAGCTTGAAAATCCATTAAGTGTGTACATTTTCAAGATCAAACACACTGAATTAGTGCATCTAGGCCACAAAGAAAGCTCCATGCAGCTGCTGCCTTTGTGTTTGAGCCACAAACAGGATAAGTGGTGTTAACTAGACTATTGCCTTGTCTACACACCTGCAGACTACTCACCTATCTAAATGTTGTCAAATGAAGTAATTTTGCTTTAGAAATTGGAATTGCATGCCTTCCATTATTTGACAGAGGAAAATAGGTGCACTGGTCAGGCCATTTTCATGAGTGTCATGAAATGTTAACTTCTAAATTTAAAATTTTTTCACAAAGAAAACATTCGTGTTTAGATGTTATAAATGTGTACTTTATGTATGGGGAGATGGGGTGTCTGTGTACAGCATTGCAATTAATGTTTTACTTTTCCTACTTTTCTGATGTTTTTATTGCCTTGGCATTTCACCCCAAAATAGAACTCCATGTTTCAGTACACACAAGTAGTTGTTGCAAGATCTATATTCTGGGTAAGGTCCAACATTACTGTGCCAGCAAAATATGTGCATATTTAAGATCCGGGATTAGAATTACCTACAGTACATACCAACAATTAGTGGAAATGGTGAAATAGGCACATTAAGATGATGTGAGGAATAAAGCCTGGGAGTTGTATCCAATGGATTGTATCCAATGTGAAGTTCCTGATGACTGACTGCATGAGAAAACCCAACAAAATCTAATTATGAATTTTGAAATCTCATGTTAAGACCCTAGGGTTAAAAATAGTGGCCTAGATGGAGAGCAGGTTAGAGGAGCACAGACGTAGTATGTTTGCATAGCTTTATTCAGAAGAAAAGATTTTGGAAATCTTATTAGAAACAGCAAACCGCATAGTACATCCAGACACCTGTTACTGGGTTTCCATGTCTGTGTAATTATGCAGCACATTTTGTAGCAACTTCTTGGACTGTTTGATGAAGTTGCCTCTGAGATGGACCTTGTTTACTGAATTTCGGAATGGGGTGATGCATACTTTTCTGTGGCATATTGAATATTACAAAATGCAATCTGTGAGTGTACTAAGAATTTCCTTGACAAAGCAGTAGTGTTCAGGTCAGACAAAGTTGGACCCTCTGTTGTTTACACTTATGAGAACAATGCTTTGGTATTTAAATTCTTCCATGCGTTAATTCCCATAGCACTGCCCCACTCCCCTCGCTTGCTGATACAATTTACAGCTGTCTAATCCCCGTCATCTCAACAAATAATGCAGTTTGTCCTTTTTGAATGCTGAGTGTAAAGGAGACAACAATAGAGAAAAATAAGTTTGTCTCTCTTTTTAAATTATATTTGACAGTTGACCTTGAAAATTACTAATTTTGTGAAGAATTTTGGGGCCCAAAATGTGTTACAGTCCTTAGTTCTTGTTGCAATAGTACCACATGAGGTAGAACAATATTATTTTTCTCTGTTTTACAGTTTGGAAACTGAGACAGCGGCTCAGTTCATACATGCAGATTGCAGTTGTTTGCTCCTTGAAATATAGCCATGTAGTGGAAGCTTGCCATGACAAGCAATGGTAATTAGCATGATGAGAATTTTCCATACCACATGCGGGGTCAATTGTTTGCCATGTGGTATTTCCTCTGTTGCATTTCATTTGGGTATCACTCTAAAGTTTGCAGGTGAAATTGGTGCATACCTTATCTATGGTACCAACATAGATAAGGTATGATTTGCACAAGACTAGCAAATGTGTGTTTAATCAAACACTTCAAATTTATGTACAGGAGCCCACAGTTCTCAAAGCCCACCATTTCTGTAGTCCTGACAAGATTATCTTATACTTCCAGCCCAAACTAACACTGTCTTTTCTTCATTGTTTCAGCTCTGATTGGGTGGAGATCATTGAGCCCCGTTCCCGGGAGCGGATGTATGTCAATTTGACAACTGGGGAGTGTGGCTGGGACCCACCACCCAATCTCAGAGTTCGTCAGTCTGATGAGAACCAGTGGTGGGAGCTCTTTGACCAAAACAACAACCGTTTCTACTACTACAATGCCATCACACAGCAGACGGTGTGGCATAGGCCACAGGGTTGTGACATTGTGCCACTGGCTCAGCTCCAAGCCATGAAACGCAATTCCCGCTCTGACTTCAGGACATCCCAGCACAGGGGCAGCACAAGTAGTGATGGGCGAAACACTCCCATCCAAATGACTCTTGTACAGGAGTTGGAGAAGGGTAAAGAGGACAACAGCCTAGAGAACAGGCCAGAGACTGGAAGGTAAACAATCTTCACATTTCTCCCTCTTGTAACTAGTTAAGGGTGCCCACCCATATCTGTGCTTCCAGAAAAACTATAAGACAGAGTTAATCCTGAAGGTGATCTGGTTGCTGATTGTTGAAAAGAAGGTAATGTTGATGTTGTCTGTTCTATTCAATAACAGCCCTGGGGAAATGTTTTTGAGCAAAAGTGATTGGACAGAAGCTCTTGGTAGATACATCAGTAAATCTTTTTGTAAGGACTTCTGTATGCTGAACGGGAGTGTTTGATCTGGACTAAGGAGACCTTGATTCAAATCCCTAGTGAGCCACAAAGCTCATGAGTAATCTTGAGCTACGTACTCTATCACACAAGGTCATTGTGAGTTATAATGGGCTCTTTAGCAAAAGGGTGAAATACAGACATAATAAGCAAGAGTCAAGCCACCAGTTGAAGACAAAAAATTGCTCCAAACATAGCTCATATGGGAAAGATGAGTTGCACAGGAGAGATGCAGTTACCAAAGATATTTTCACTAGGTTTGCAGTTAAAAAAAGTTTGGGAGATATGACTTGAAATAAGTGAGAATCTCTTAGTTAACTAACATTAATAAGCATTTTTTTGATTTTGCTCTTAATGGGCATTACCAGTGGCCTCTAGTGCAATGGGTGGCTAGCACTGGCTAGTGTAGGCAGAAACTAGACAAAACTACCACTTCTGGAATGGGACAAGTTAACAGAGTACATGGAAGGGAAATCCACTGACCTGTCCCATTTCAGGGAGTGTCCTGGGTTACTCTGGCAAATGCTAATTTCCTGTTGTGCTAGCAGTTGTTTGCGTTAGCGCAACGTGTTCAGACCTAGTGGATTGCCAGCATTGGATACTGTCCCATGATATTAGCATAGCTGTATGAAGAAGGCTAAGGGCTATAGATTGGCATGAAATGTGCAGCACAATCCTATGCATGTTTACTTATTTATTTATTTATTACATTTGTATACCGCCCCATAGCCGAAGCTCTCTGGGCGGTTTACATAGGATTAAAAACAATTAAAAACAATATACAAAAATTAAAACAGCAAAAACATACAACATACACACAAACTGTACATTTAAAAACCACTTCAACACTTCAAAAAGCTACAAAAACAAAACAAACCCAGGCTCCTCAGATATTGCCAAATGCCTTAGAGAAGAGGAAAGTCTTGACCTGGCGCCGAAAAGATAATAATGTTGGCGCCAGGCGGGCCTCATCGGGGAGATCGTTCCACAATTGGGGAGCCACCACAGAGAAGGCCATCTCTCTTGTTGCCGACCTCCGAGCTTCCCTCGGAGGAGGCACTCGGAGGAGGGCCTTAGATGTTGAACGTAGTGTTCGGGTAGGTTCATGTCGGGAAGGGCGTTCCATCAGGTATTGTGGTCCTAAGCCGTGTAAGGCTTTATAGGTTAAAACCAGCACCTTGAACCGGGCTCGGAAACATACAGGCAGCCAATGCAAGCGGGCCAGAGTAGGTCTTATATGTTCGAACCTACTGGTTCCAGTTATCAATCTGGCCGCTGCATTTTGCACAAGCTGCAGCTTCCGAAACACCTTCAAAGGCAGCCCCACGTAGAGTGCATTGCAGTAATCTAACTTGGAGGTTACCAGAGCATGGACAACTGAAGCCAGGTTATCCCTGTCCAGATAGGGACGTAGCTGGGCCACCAACCGAAGTTGGTAGAAGGCACTCCGTGCCACTGAGGCCACCTGTGCCTCAAGTGACAGAGATGGTTCTAGGAGAACCCCCAAGCTACAAACCCACTCCTTCAAGGGGAGTGCAACCCCATCCAGAACAGGTTGAACACCCTCCATCCGGTCAGCAGAACCACCCACTAACAGCGTCTCAGTCTTGTCTGGATTGAGTTTCAGTTTATTAGCCCTCATCCAGTCCATTGTCGCAGCCAGGCACTGGTTCAGCACATCCACAGCCTCACCTGATGAAGATGAAAAGGAGAAATAGAGCTGCGTGTCATCAGCATACTTATGACAACGCACTCCAAAACTCCGGGTAACTGCACTCAATGTTTTCATGTAGATGTTGAACAGCATGGGGGACAAAACTGACCCCTGCGGAACCCCATACTGGAGAATCCACGGGGCCGTGCAATGTTCCCCAAGCACCACTTTCTGGAGCCGACCCCCCAAGTAGGAGCGGAACCACTGCAATGCAGTGCCTCCCACTCCCAACTCAGCCAGTCGTCCCAGAAGGATACCATGGTCGATGGTATCGAAAGCCGCTGAGAGATCAAGGAGAATCAACAGAGTCACACTCCCCCTGTCTTTCTCCCGACATAGGTCATCATACAGGGCAACCAAGGCTGTTTCCGTACCAAAACCAGGCCTGAAACCCGACTGAAATGGATCCAGATAATCAGTCTCATCCAGGAGTGCCTGGAGTTGGCTTGCAACCACCCGCTCCAGGACCTTGCCCAGGAATGGAACATTTGCTACTGGCCTGTAGTTATTAAGATTTTCAGGGTCCAGGGAAGATTTCTTTTGGAGTGGTCTCACTGCCGCCTCTTTCAGGAGGCTTGGGACCACTCCCTCTTGCAAAGAGGCATTAATCACTTCCCTGGCCCAGCCAGTTGTTCCATCCCTGCTAGCTTTTATTAGCCAAGAGGGGCAAGGATCCAATATGGAAGTGGCTGCACGAACCCGTCCAAGCACCTTGTCAACATCCTCGAGCTGCACCAACTGAAACTCATCCAAGAAAACAGGACAAGCCTGTGCTCTGGATACCTCACTAGATTCACCTGCTATAACACTGGAGTCTAAGTCCTGACGGATGCCAGAGATTTTATTCTGGAAGTGCCCAGCAAATGTATTACAGCGGGCCTCAGATGGTTCTACCATGTTCTTGGGGCCAGCATGAAAAAGCCCTGGACAACTCTGAAAAGCTCCGCTGGGCGGCAGGTTGATGATTGAATAGTGGCAGCAAAGTATTGTTTTTTTGCTGCCCTCACTGCCCCTGAATACAGCTTACCATAAGCACTTACCTGTGTTTGATTACATCCATCAGGAGTTCGTCTCCATCTGCCCTCAAGCCGTCTCCTGTTTTGTTTCATCACTCTCAGCTCCGGGGTATACCACGGAGCCGTTCGAGCTCTACACAGGAGAGGGCGCTCAGGAGCAATCGTGTCAACTGCCCAGGTCATTTCTGCATTCCACAGATCAACCAGGGTTTCGACAGGAGAGCCAGCCCTATCAGCCGGAAAACTCCCCAGAGCCCTCTGGAAACCATCTGGATCCATTAGCCTCCGGGGGCGGACCATCTTAATGGGTCCCCCATCCTTGCAGGGGGGGAAAGCCGCTGTAAGTCTAAACCTCAGCAGGTGGTGATCTGACCATGACAGAGGGGTTGATGTAAAGTCCCCCACTTTCAGATCCCCATCTCCATGTCCAGTTGAAAAAAACAGGTCTAGAGTGTGCCCTGCTACATGCGTTGGGCCGATGGTATGTTGGGACAGTCCCATGGTTGTCATGGAGACCATGAAATCCTGAGCTGCCCCAGATAAAGTGCCCTCGGCATGAATGTTGACATCCCCCTGCAGAGGGGGATGGAATTCCTATAGACCACAGCAACCTCCCCTCCCCGGCCCTCAAGTCTACCCTGATGCTGAACCAAGTACCCCGGTGGGCATAACTGGGAGAGACTAACTCCTCCCTGCTCTCCCACCCAGGTCTCGGTTACATGCCAGATCGGCTGCCTCATCCACAATTAAGTCGTGGATGAGGGAGATCTTATTATGCACTGATCTGGCATTTAAAAGCAGCACCCAGAGGCCTGAGGGCTGGCTGATAAGGCAACCAACAAGCCTGTGGGTGTGAGGGGGACCGGAACAAGGCACAGCCATTAACTGTCTGGGCCTTGTTCCCCTAACCTGGCAAGTCCTCCTCACAACGCCATATCTCCCTCTACCCGTCACTACCCTGATTGCGCTCCCCTCAGATCCCCCCACCTGGCCCTGTATCCTCCCTCCCAGGCACATAGCTCAAGCCTGGGGAAAGGGGGGGGGGAAACAACAACAACAACAAAAACAAAAAACACCCAAAGACAAAAACAAAAAGCCAGCAGGCAGACAGGCACACTCCTCTCCTCCCCTGGCAGCAGGCCTCCCTCTCCTGCAGGTTGATGGCTTTCCCAGGCCCCCTCAGCCAGCAGCTTAAATATCCCTCCCAGGAAGGGAAGGGGACAGATGTAATTGTCCACAGCAGCTGGCTCAGTACCTGGGGGCCTGGTCCTGCAGGGAGTGGCAGTCTGCCAGGCTGAAATCCTCTGGAGGGTGGTGGTGGTGGTGGCAGCAGCAGCAAAGACCAGGAGGCAGGCAGGCAGGCACACTCCTCTCCTCCCCTGGCAGCAGGCCTCCCTCTCCTGCAGGTTGATGGTAACAAGAACTCATAGGCATAACATTTACATAGTGGGAGAGCTGGGGGTAATTTATTTTGCTAGAAATGACCGTTTTCCTGGTGGATAGAGTTTGAAAGAACTATCTGTAGGACATATGAAAAGACATTTCTTAAGCATTCCCACCTAGTGGAACATGGAATTATTTGTGCATTATGATTGTAATGATGTATGGAATCCATATTTTTAAAAATATGTTAATCCCAGCCACAGGGTTAGTGGGGACCAGGCTTTTTCAAACCCCATTAACAAAGCAAATGTTCATTTCTAGCAAATATATTATCCCTACCTCTTGGACTAAAAGGCCAGTACGCTTTTCCAATGATCACCAAGACTTCTCAATGCTTGCACAGTCTTCATTCTATGTATATATGACCATAGAAGCAAACTGTTGCAACACTGGTCCTTCCCAGGAGCATAAACTTTGTAACTGCCAGCTTTCCCAAACCTCCTTTCTTATCCTGAGAAGCAAAATGCAAATGTTCATATATAACAATTCAGTACTTCCTAATAATGCCAGAAGGATTCAAAGAAGCCCTCCAGTCTGAGTTTTACTTGGTATAGTCCAGAAAATCACAACCATGAAATTCTCTTTTGTATCGTAACTCCCTGTAATTATATCATGTGGGCAGGCTAGTAGTGAAGATTGAAGGCTGGAATGGTTGGGGAGTAGAGATTCCTCCTACCCTTTCAGAAAAAATGGTGGTTTGGAAGGATAGCCACCACATACCACACACAAATTCTACTCCCCTCCAAATGGATGGGGATCAAGAGGTATGTGCATTTCCCTGGCAGCAGGAGCAGTATGCAGGCATGAGCTCTCAGCTAGACAGGATTGGGACATAGATTTAGGAAAGGGAATTTAGGCCTTAAGGATGCACACCCTCTGACACACATCTTTTGAGCTCTCTTCTCTCCCCCCCCCCCCCCCCCCCCATCCTTTAAACCATGCGGGAGAAGAAATTGCCCTCTTTAAAACAACATTCTCAGGTACTGCAAATGGCAATCAGCTTAATTATTGTCTCCCACAGGCCTGCCATATATCACTTCTGACTCATTGTCTTTCTGTCAAATTCCATTCGTTCACATAGGGTTGCCAACTCTCCCCCCTCCCCAGCACACCTCCTGTAGCTTTAACAACTGAATTATAGTTAAACAAACAGCAGATAAAGTCTTTCCTATCACCACGTCTCAACATGAGAGAGATGCAAACAAGAAAGAGATCTTGAGGTTATAGTGGACAGCTCAAAGAAAATGTCAACCCAGTGTGTGGATGCTGTAAAGAAAGCAAATTCCATGTTAGGCATTATAAGAAAAGCAATTGAGAATAAAACTGCCAGTATCATACTGCCTTTATACAAATCTATGGTGTGACCACACTTAGAATACTGTGTTCTGATCATCACACCTAAAAAAAGTTATTATAGAGCTGGAAAAACTGCAGAAAAGAGTGATTAAAACGATTAAGGGGCTGGAGCATCTCCTCTATGAGGGAAGTTTACAACAGCTGGGATTGTTTAGCTTGGAAAAAAGGAGGCTAAAGGGAGACATAATAGAGATGGACAAAATACTAGAAACCAGGGATATCCCATGAAGCTGATTGGTGGGAGATTCAGGACAAATAAAAGGCAATACTTCTTCACACAGCGCATAGTTAAATTATGAAAATCAATACCACAAGATGTAGTGATGGCCACCAATTCGGACTGCTTTAAAAGGAGGTTGGATAAAATCCTGGAGAAGACTATCAATGGCTATTAGCCCTGATGGTTATCTGCTACCTCCAGTATCTGAGGCAGTAAGCCTGTGTGCACCAGTTGCTGGGGAACATGGGTGGGAGGGTGCTGCTGCACCATGTCCTGCTTTGTTGGTCCCTGGCCGACAGCTGGTTGGCCACTGTGTGAACAGAGTGCTGGAATAGATGGACCCTCAGTCTGATCCAGCGTGGCACTTCTTACGTGACACAAAATAATGTGGAAAAAAGGTTCTTTGGTCTGATGAGACTAGGCTGACCATATGAAAAGGAGGACAGGGCTCATGTAACTTTAACAGTTGTAGAGAAAAGGGAATTTCAGCCAGTGTCATTTGTATGCAGTTAGTTCCTGGTGAAATTTCCTCTTCATCACAACAGTTAAAGTTGCAGGGGCCCTGCCTTCTTTTGTATATGGTCACTCTAGTATAATGCCTGCAACTTTAATTGTTGTGATGAAGAGGGAATTTCACCAGGAACTAATTGCATACAAATGACACTGGCTGAAATTCCCGTTTCTCTACAACTGTTAAAGTTACATGAGCCCTGTCCTCCTTTTCATATGGTCAGCCTAGATGAGACAAAAATTGAACTTTGTGCTATGTGTGCACAAACCCAACAGTGCTCATTGCCCTGAGAACACCATCTTCACGGTGAAGCATTGTGGTGGCAGCAGCATGTTGTGGGGATACTTTTCATTGGCAGGGACTGGGAAACTGGTCAGGATTGAGGGCAAGGTGGATGGGGCCAAATAAAGGGCAATTCTAGAGGAAAACGTGTTTCAGTCTTTAAGGGACCTGGGAATGCACCGGAGGTTCACCTTCCAGCAGGAGAACGTCCCTAAACACACAACCAAAGTTACATTGGAGAGGTTTAAAAACAAGAACCTGAATGTCTTCGAATGGCCCAGTCAAAGCTCAAACCTCAATCCAGTTTTGAGAATCTGTGACAAGAGTTGGAAATTGCTGTTCACCAGCGGTCCCCGTCCAACCTGACAGAGCTTAAACAATTTTGCTAAGAAGAATGGGCAAATATTGCAGGATCCAGAGGCGCAAAGCTGGTAGAGAGAATTACTTGTAGAGATAATAAGTTAAGACTAGTCCATGTCCTAAACTTTCAAGTTGGACAGAAATCCTTTGGGATTAGGCAGAATTGTAATTTTTGTCCTGCTAGACCAATATGGCTCCCTGACTGAAGTCCGATATTATTTTATTTCAAAAATTATTTGTTTGCTAAAACTAAGTTTACAAGGCTAGTAATTTCCTGGGTGATTTTTCTCCTGATTCTCCGAGGGTATTTTACTGTAACAAAATGAGGTTTTGCTACTTGGACTGATATTCTTTCTTTTGTTAATTTTATGTCATCTGCCTTGTGAAGAGCAGTTTTGAGTTCTGGGAATCTCTACTTTATTCCCAGTTGTTTCTTCATCCAGTCTTAATAGGTAAATAGGTAACTTCTTGCCCTCTCTCCCATTGAATATCTGTGACTCTTAAAAATTCTCCTCCCCACACTATAATAAAGTTTGGATTGATTTGCTTGGGCTCTCTATAGTTTTCCCAACCATAGCACAAAGCCTGAGAAAACTAGGATGTGCTGCTTAAAGAAAAATAAACACAATTAATGACACAATTTTGATAAGGCATAGTTGAGGCAGAAATGCAGACAAAATATTAGAAAGCCCTAACATGCAAAGTTCACTTAATCCTCTATGAACAGCTGCTTGTGACATTTTTAACTATCATCTGATACGAACAAAGACAACTGTAAAAACTGATGGAGCACCTGTCTAATAACTGTGCAAAACACAAACCCTTTTGCAGTTTTGATACACATACATAGAGTTGGCACCTATGCAGCTATTTTTCTAACTGAAAGCTGGCAAGGCCTAACAGAATTGTGCATGTTGGCAGCCTTCCCTTCCCCTGGTGGTATTGGGATGCATCTGTTCTAACCTGTCAGTTTGTTATGGAGCGTTCTCTGGTTTCAACAACGCGGCAGGTGGGAAGAGCTTGCAAAGAGCAGCTTTCATAGAGGAGGAAGAAAGTAGTGCTTAAAATAGAAAGGTGAAATAGCAGGCTTTCCACTAGCTATATTCATTTCTTAGGGGTTAATCTTGACTCTTGTACACTTGTGTGACTTGTTTAAAGGTCTATCTTTTGAACTAGGAATATTGGATGCTGACATTATAGAGCAGTCCACTGGATCATGCAAAATCTGAGATTTCTGGGGCAAAAGCCCTAAAATACAGCTTCTAGTTACTGATACATAAGATAGCTGACAGTATGATGATGTCATATATAATTTTTTATTTTTTAATAAGGATCTATATCCTGCCTTTTCATGCTCCATACCTCAGGTAGGACTTAATTACTTGTTCGTTTTTCAGAGGGCTAATTTATACATTCAGCAGAATCAAGTGACTTGTACCTGAATGTACAACTAGGCTGACCATATGAAAAGGAGGACAGGGCTCCTGTATCTTTAACAGTTTCATAGAAAAAGGAATTTTAGCAGGTGTCATTTGTATATATGCAGAACCTGGTGAAATTTCTTCATCATCACAAAGTTAAAGCTGCAGAAGCCCTGCCCTCTTTTGTACATGGTCAAGAGGACAGGGCTTCTGCAGCTTTAACTGTTGTGATGAAGAGGGAATTCACCAGGTTCTGTATGCATACGAATGACACCTGCTGAAATTCCCTGTCCTTTGCAACTGTTAAAGATACAGGAGCCCTGTCCTCCTTTTCATATGGTCACCCTAGTACAACTTCAGGCTGCATCCGGGCATGTGGGGAAGAAAATAAATCTTCAGGTGACACTTTGTGGAAATGCTGCAACAGAATCCATCTCACCCAAAAATGTTCTCTACCTGCCTGGTGCTACCCAGCCTGTGGAACTCTTGGGCAAGGTAAACAATGGGTTTCTATAAAAAATGCAAATGGTGGCCAATATGGCTGTTCTTAATGCTAATAATATCCAGACCATTTGTCCAAATAGTGAAATTAGACTGGGAGCATCTAGGAGTTGAGTGACATGACCATGCCAAATTCCAGACACATATGTTGAGAAGTGTCCAAGTTACAGCAGTTTAAAAGTTTTCTCATGACTGTTTTTTCCTGTCTTCAACCTTTCTTGCCCAATAAACTGATGGAAAATGTGAATTTCCCTGAATAGGTTAAACCATGAAAATGCGAAGGGGGGGAATGCACATTTGCGCATGTGTACACTTGCACATGTGCAGAAATGTGAAAATATGCATTTTTGGAAGTGTGCACATGCAACAACGATGTTTGGGAAATTGTGAAAATGTCCTGAGAATTGTGTTCCTGTTCATGTCCAGGGTAGCAAATGGGAATTAAATTCTCGTGCATCTCTATCCATATTGTACAATTTTATCCTAGTTTTATGAAAATCCACTGTGCATTTATCAAGTTATATGGTTTTAAAGCCTCGGTGGAAGTCAATGCATTTTCAGGCACTTGAATGCAATCAATGCTGTGTGCTTGATTTGAGTCTTCTGGCTGGAGCCTCTTCCCTAAACACACACATATACACACACTGCTCTGGCCTTCCCCACTTTTCCATCCAACTGTTTTTAGTAGACACAAGTAGCAGCCATCTTTGTTTAGGGGAGAACAGGAAGAATCAGTATTAAAATTGGATACCTCTTTCTTAAAGTAGAAGAGAAATCAGGTTTGCAGTTCCATTTTTTGTTGTAATAGCTTCCAAATTTTCTGTCTTTAGGGAACCCTTTCTACATTAACCCATCTGCTGAAAAGCCACTGTACATTTGCCATGGAAAACTAATACACAGCTGCTGGGGCATGTTCTGAAGTGCACATTTAGTTCACTGGGGCATATTTAATAAAAACACTTAGTGGAAATAAATATAGCTTTGATTGCCCATCTAAACTATTGTGAAAATTACAGGCATAATTCTGCAAGAGTGTGTATTTGGCATTCAGGGAATGGTGGCTGAGTTATCCATTATGTTTTCATTCTCCAGAGTATAGAAATCAATTTCCCTTAAAAACTTAATGTACCTTTAAGGATCATGTCGTATTGGAAAGACATAAGAATGAATTTCACTTCCAACCATTGTACTTCCTATTTCTATACACTTTTCCTTTTAACCTTGTTTCATGAGTAGGCTGCTTATTCAGTAAATAGAATATAAGCAAACCTAACTATTGCTATAAACTTGCTGCTGCTACAGTTTTCTGATAACCACATGTGTAACAAACATTGAAGTATGTGTGCTACACATGTGGTTATCACTTTAGTTAAGCAGTTGCTTTACCGTAGGGTTTTGAATTTCAAGGAATGTAACTGCTCAACTCACTATTCAGTGTGAAGTATTGGGATATAAGCTCTGGCTTATATTACGATCCTGAACAAGTTACATGAATAGTCCAATCAAAATTGAGGGTACTTTCATGTTCTATGTTTTAAATTGTGGATTTAATTGCATTCATTTTAGGAGTGCTAAATGCGCTGAACTTGATTTAGATCAGTTGGTTTTTACAAGATGTATTTAGATCCCATAGTGCAAAAATAGTTTGTATAACATTTTATATAAACTAAATATGGGTTGCCAATGGTTTTATGATTGTTGTGGGGAGGATACAGATTGGATTTGAGGGGTTTTGTCTTTTGTTTTACAACTTTATTTCACCCTTCCTCCAAGGAACTCAGGGCCAGTATACATGGTATTCTTGAATACCCCTTTTATCTTTTCAACAATTTTCAGTGGATAGCATTCTATTGGCAGAGGCTTCAAGGAGTAAATGTTTTAAAGGCAATGCTTCAGTTGAATCTTCAAAGTAAGAGTCCATATCTCCAAAACTTTAGAATATATAATTTTTAGTCCTTGTTGTGGTGAGGAATATGTCAAGTCAAGAACAATGATAAGAGTGAAATAGACTAGATCAGCCTTAGCTTTGTATTTTGCAAAAGAAGTTTGGACCACTGGTAATTATACTTTTTGAGAAATAAAATTATTACAACGTTGTATTGGAAACAATGCCACTTGCACCTCTACGTAGGTTTTTTCCCGAGCAAGCTCAAGAGTAGTCATATTTGCCAAGCCAGTTTCCATGCAGGATATTTTGACTCTCTACACACATCAGTATCCTATTGTGCGCAGGATGCAGCACTGTATACTTTCCTTTATTTCTTTGTTGTGAAATAAATGTTTCCTATTATGAAGACAAGCTAAAAATACTTCTTGTGAGTGATCAAATTAACTGTGTTATGATTGCTGCTGCTTTTTCTGAGGAGGAGATTTGGGAATTAAAATCCCTGTATTTCCTGACCATTTGTTTGGACTACTTACAACCCCTTCCTCTCTCTCTCTCCCACTTCAGCATGAGAACATTGTTTCTGGTTAACGAAATGGTGCAAGTACTTGGTTAAAGAACTCACAGATACTCTTCAGCCAGAGGTTGAAGAGCCACCTTGACTGGCATACATTCAAATGAACTTTGTATGAGCCATCTCTGACTTTCTGCTTGGTTGGGCAGAGTGTATATCTGGATTAATCTGAATTACTTACTAACAAATGAGACCTGCAACAAAACGTTGCAGTGTGGAGTATTCCAGTACAGATTTCGAGCCACTTCATTACTTTCTATTCCTCCCCCATCCCTGTTTTTACATTGTTTTTCTCCTTCAGTCCTAAGCCAGCTTTCTATGATCATTGAGGGTGCTCAGTTCTCATTGGGCTGTTGTTGTTTGTGTGGGGGGCCTTAGGGTTTTTTCCTAAATGTTTTTGTTCTTCTGAACATCTTGAGGCTCCCCCAAGCCTGATGATATACCTTCCTCTTGTTTGTCTATTATGCTGTTTTGGGTACATAAAGAATGACACTCAGATAATTGAGTTTGCTGTTATGATACAGTTTGGTTAAGTTCATTCAAGATTACAACTATGAAGCCTGTGTGAACACAAAGAAACCATAATTAACTGGTACCAGAATTGGAAGAATGATAAAGGTTAACTGGTCTGCATTTTTGCTAAGGGTTTATGAATTCAGAACAAAGCTTCATGTAGGCATGACTAGAAGAATATGCTGATATTCCCCTGGCTCTGCTGGCTCTTGTGTTACTACTGTTTGGTAACAATAAGGAACAAACAGTTCATTTAGCTTCTGTATCTCTTGATGCCAACTCAGAGTTGCAAATAAACGTTTAGTAGATGTAGTTAACCTATCCTCTGCTTTGTTCATCTACTCAGATGCTTCTTTTTCCCCCAACTCTCACCAGCTGGCATAGTGCAGGACTGCATTTCCCTGAAATATAAATGCTAGTGTTGGCACTTTAGCTTTAATGTCCTGAGAAAGGAAGAGAGAGAATGCAGCTAGCTGAGTGTCACTTTATTTGCCCTGCTTCGGAAATGCAGCAGAAATATGGCAGGTATGAGAATGTAGCTATCTGGGGAACCCTGGAAGGATGAATTTGGCCTCCAGTGGCGCTGGATCTGCCCCCCTCTCCTATAAGAACATATGAAGAGCCATGCTGAATCAGACCAAGGGTCCATCTAGTCCAGCACTCTGTTCACACAATGGCCAACCAGCTGTCGACCAGGAAGCCACAAGCAGGACACAGGTGCAACAGCACCGTCCCACCCATATTCCCCAGCAACTGGTGTATATAGGTTTACTGTCTCTGATACTGGAGGTTGCACTGAACCATCAGAACTAGTAGCCATTGATAGCCTTCTACAGGAATTTATCCAACCCCCTTTTAAAGCCATCCAAATTGGTGGCCATCACCACATCTTCTAGTAATGAATTCCATGGTTTAACTATGCGCTGTGTGAAGAAATAGTTCCTTTAATCTGCCCTGAACCCCTTTCATGGGATGACCCTAGGTTCTAGTATTAGTAGAGAAGGACAAAAATGTCTCCCTATCCACATTCTCCAAACCATGTATAATTTTGTACACCTCTATCTGGTCTCTGCTTACCCTCCTTTTTTCCAAGCTAAACAATTCCAGCTGTTAAAACCTTACCTCATAGGGGAGATGCTCCAGCCCCTTGATCATTTTAGTTGCCTTTTTCTGCACTTTTTCCAGATCTGCAATATATATTTTTAAAAGTATGGTGACCAGAACTGTATACAATATTCTAGGTGTGGGTGCACCATAGATTTGTAAAAAGGTAGTATGATGCTAGCAATTTTCTTCTCAATTCCTTTTCTAATAATGCCTAACATTATCGCAACCCAGAAAATACCCTATATGACAGGAAATCAGCCAGATCTTCTCCAGTAGGGTTGCTTCCCCTTTGCTGTTGTCTCATATCTTGTACTAGTTTTATAATAATACCAAGTGGCCCAAAAGTAGGTATACAATATAGTTTATTTGCATTTTATGACATTGTTTATTACATTTACATTTGTTTAACACTGTTTAATCTTGTAAGTGCTCGAAATGTATTCCATCAACGTTGCAACATTCCTCGAACCTGTTCAGAACACTGTGACACACAGTGCGACACAAATTCCGGTCTGCATCAATGTCCATAACTGCTTCCAAGATGAACTCTTTTAATGCGTTCACTGTCTGGGGATTCCACTCAAAAACCTTATTCTTTACTACGCCCCCCAAAAATAAGTCCATTCGTGTTAAGTCGGGTGAACGTGGCGGCCATTCAATGCTACCACATTGTCCGATCCAATGCTGTGGGAAGGTGTTGTCAAGATAGTCCCTTACTGCAGAATCATAATGAGGAGGTGTCCCATCTTGTTGGAAGAGCAGTTTGGCGAAGTTAGCCCTGGTTCTAAGTTGTGGCACTACCATGTCATGTAACGTGTTTAGGTAATTGTTACTATCCACAGTTGTATGGAAGAAAACCGGTCCTACAACACCTTCGCTGGACAGTGCACCCCACACTGTGACGCCTGGCTGGTTCAGTTGAGATGTGATAGTCAAATGAGGATTTTCATTTGCCCAATACACACAGTTATGCCTGTTCACGTGGCCTGACAACTTGAAAGAAGCTTCATCTGACCAGATGATCTTATCAAGAAGGTCTGGTTTGTTAGAGATTTGGTTACGCATCATCTCAGAATTGCAACTGACGGTCTGGGTCGTCCTCCAGAAGACCATGTAACAGTCTTGGACGGTATGGCTTCAGTTTCAATTTACGCATTAAGCGTTGCAAGGACATTCTAGGTATGGATAGCTGCTTAGACGCATGTCGTGTGGACTTTTTCGGACTGTTCACAAATGTCAGAGCGACTCTCATCTCATTTTCCTCTGACATAGACGTCCTAGGACGTCCAGATTTCGATGCATTAGCCACTGCACCTGTTGCTTCAAATTTATCTCTAAGACGATAAATTGTCAGATGTGTTGGTGAAGGAGTGTCAGATGCTTCTTGCCACGCTGCGCGCACCCGCTCGGCATTTTCAGTCTTCCAGTACTGCTTTAGAATCCACTTTCTTTGTTCTTGACTCAAGTTCACTGCCATCATTCACAACATCAGTAAAAAAAAATAACTAAAAAACTAAACAACTGTACCTACTTTTGGGCCTCACTCCCCTCACTCTCCACACCTGTCACCACCTGTCACTCTTCCCAACTGTCATTCTGACTCCACCCACACATCTTCTCACACATTTTCTCCCCCTCCCATCAACATTCTAAACAACTGTATACCTACTCTTGGGCCACCCAGTATTAGAAAGAGCTTTTATATAAGAAGTTCCAGGATCTATTTTGTGATGTGCAAAGTGGTAAAAATGAGACAAGTTATAGTTTGGAATGGTGGCTGTTCATTTCTTTTGGCAGCCAGGCAATTGCCCCTGGGAGTGACACGTTCTGTTCCAGGGCCTTAGAGGTGACCATTAATATATCCAAACTCTGCATCCCAAAAAATCAAGTTCTATGACATTAGAAAGATAAGCACATTTTAAACATTTATTGATTTATTCTATTCTAGTTGTTAACTTTTGTTATCTTTTTGGCGCCAGGTCAAGACTTTCCTCTTCTCTCAGGCATTTGGCAATATCTGAGGAGCCTGGGTTTGTTTTGTTTTGTTTTGTTTGTAGCTTTTTGAAGTGTTGTAGTGGTTTTAAATGTACAGATTGTGTGTATGTTGTATGTTTTTGCTGTTTTAATTTTTGTATATTATTTTTAATTGTTTTTAATCCTATGTAAACCGCCCAGAGAGCTTCGGCTATGGGGCGGTATACAAATGAAATGAAATAAATAAATAAATAGTTGATATACAAACTCAAATAGTTGTTCTTATAGTGATTAGCTTGAACGTAGAAGCTGCAGTGCTCTGTCATAAATAAATGTATTCAGTCACAGATAAATTCTTTCCGCCCTGGGAGAAAAACCCAGGGGAAATGGTTCTCAGAAAGAGAAGGTGGAATGAGTGGGAAGCGGGTATCAGGAGTTTTAGTAGAAAGAGGGGGGTACTGTGTGTTGACACAGAATGGGGAAGAAAATGGGTACCGCATAGAGGCTTCTGTTTAATCTTCCCTGTAATAATTTTGACTTCTCTGTAATACTTCTACCTAGAATCCTCAGATATTTAAATCTGGCACTGTCATCAGTTTGATTTTAGAGTACATCATTTCTCATCCTAACAAGGATTTATCTATTTATCTTTGGGGTGGGAGTGTTCATTTCTCCCCTGTGTTATGTGCATACTGTAATGCGAAAATGTGTAGTTTGCCCATTCTTGAGAGCCTGTTTTCCTTGCTGGAGATATAGAAATGTGTATTTGTGTTATTGGGCCCAGATATGTTTGATAGCTTTGAAGAGAATCTTCATGTCCAGTTGTTGCTGGAGAAACTCTGCTTTGGAAGAATGAACAGTGGCCCAGAATGAAATCTGTAATTCACTTTCTTTCTCAATATAGCATTAGATTTCTCAAATAATTGTAATGCTGGATTTAATCCCACCTTTCCTGGTTTGCTGAATCAGAAAGAAAAAATATTTCCTACCTATAATTTGGCTTTCTCCTACGACACACCTTTGCAAAGCTGAAAGCTTTGTTGTAGTTCCCACCTAGACTACATAAACTGAAAAGAAATAACTGTAGGTATGGGGAAATAAATAAGTGTCAATTCCTGGCTTCCATGTTGTTCAGTAGAAGTGCATTTGGCAGGGGAGGAGGTGAGGGTGGCCATGTGTCCTACTTTACAGAGGGCAGTCCTTTATTTGAAGGGTTGCCCAGTCCAAGTCCAGTTTAAAGATAACCATAAGAAAAACAAACATACCTTGAAAGTTGCCCAGCAACAGTTAGTACCTGACCAGCAGATTGAGAGAGTAATTATTTCTGAATTTGTATCTATACATATAAATTAACACTTGCGCATTTTATGATGTTGAAGTGGCCACCCTAGAGAAGACACAAACACATAAATAGAAATGCATGTGTCATTCCCCCAACCCAGCCCCAAGACAGAAATCCACAGATGGCAAAAATCTGTTCTTGTTTCCTTTATTCACAACTTTAAAAGTAGGGCTGTGGAAACCATATTTAGTGTTGATAATTTCAAAAATCAATGTCTGGTACCCTGTGAAATCAAATATGGAGCATTTGTCAGGGTGATAGGGGATAGTAGCACTGTGATCAGTATTTTCCTGTTGTGGATATGACAGATTACTTTCCAGTTACTACCTGCAATAGCTCTGTCAAAAACATAAGAAATGCATGCACAATGGTATTAACCCAAAAGCTGATATAGGAGTTTCTTTTACTACAATAATGATTTATTTATTTATTCCTTAATGCATTTATATCTCACCTTTTGGAGTGCATATCCTCAGAAGACAGCTTACAAAATAATAATAAATGTAATAGCTGGAACAATAAAAAATTAAGAATTTTTAAAAACATTTTTTTTAAAAGCATTCTGTGTAGCTAGGTGATGATTTTTATTATCTTTTGCAATCTTATCTCCATACCTATGAATTTAAAAGATCCTGGATGTTTGCTTGAGAAATTTTATAAAAGTTGTGGCTGCTTTTTACGCTTGAAGGTAGCATTAAATTTTTGCTTTCTTTTCACAAACCCTATGTTTTCTTTTTCTGCAGAGACACCCCTACCCGGTGGCAGCCTTTACCAGGGACTAAAGCAGCCATGCTGGTCAAAGTCAACAGTCTGAGACAAGTGAATTCTTCCTCAAGCAGTTCACTTCAGATGCAGAGCAGTGCAGAAACTGGCAGCCAGAAATCTCTGCATCCAAAACCAGTCGTATATGCCCAACCTCAATCTATAGCCCCAAACCCAATGGCTTCAAAACTAGCACCTCCAATAGAAATAAAGCAGTCAATGCAAATTAAGAAAACGGAGAATGGAGGGTTTTGTCTAGTGTTAACTAATGGGCTCCCTTATCAGCTTCCTTCAGGGAGTCAGACACGAACATCACAGCCTGCATCTCCCAAGTATGCTTCTCCAGCACCAATATATGATGAGCCATCAATTGACTCTCCAATTTATGATGAACCCCCTGTAGATATGGACACTGGGAATGGAAATGTGAATGGGACAACTCCACAAATGTCACCAAGCAATAGCTTGAATAAGAAGCCCCAACCAATTAAACTATTACAGCATCCAAGTATGCAGCAGCAGCACCAAGCTGGAAAAAAGCATGTGAGAAATCCTTCCACAACAGAATACAGCCCAGTTGGAAGAGAATATATTAAACATATGGTCAACATTGACCCATCATCTAAAAATCCTCACTCTGTAAGTGCAATAGTTGATGGCATTGCTAAACCACAGCTAGGGCACCTTAGTTCCAGGGACAGCTTCAAGCAGTCTTGGAAAGTCTTAGAGGCGAATGTTCTCAAAAATATGGAGG
Organism: Anniella stebbinsi; assembly: GCA_029215795.1. Lineage (NCBI taxonomy): Eukaryota > Metazoa > Chordata > Lepidosauria > Squamata > Anniellidae > Anniella > Anniella stebbinsi. The sequence continues at coordinate 39,942,217 of JARDYH010000004.1, read as the reverse complement.
CCCACCACAGTCGGCAGAACAGTCTTCAGGCTCAAGAATATCCTACCGTTATAAGTCAGCAAGACTCTGGCTACTCAACAGGGCCTTCTCCAAGCCTGAGAAAGAGAAAAGGAAGGCGACAAGCTCCAGGCCAAGGAAGGCCAGGTTCTGTAGGCAGCAGCAGTGAACTCAGCGCTCTGAATGACAAGCTGATTGCAGAGATGCGTGCTGTGGTGAATAGATCTGCAGCCGGAAGAGGGAGTAAAGGTAGCTTAGATGCAGAAATGCTGGAAAATGCTAATTTGCCAGAGGGTAATAAAATTAAGTTTCAGTCAGACCGCTTGAAAAAATGCAATAGCAGGAGCTCAAGGGACGATGTGACTTCAAGTAACAGGTCTTTATACAGGCCTAGAATGGACAGTAGAGGAAGTCTCTCAAATGATCCAGCCCTACATCAAGAAACCGTGAGACAGAAGAGAACCTATGAAAAAATAGATTCTTTAGAAAAGAATGTGTCCAGTCAGATAAACCTGTCTTCATCAGACACAGCACAAATATCCCAGGTATTTATTAACAATAATCTCTATTATCAGGCTGTAAGGCACCTCTTTGGTGATGGAGATGGGTAAAGCCTCTGAAAGTGATTGGCTGAGCTGCTCTAATGGGGCCGGGAATTTTTCACTGCTGATGTTGAAAGCTGGATGAAAAAGAGGCCCTTAATTTGCAGGTCATTGTGGTTCAATTACAATTGTTTTGAAAGAAATATTGCTATATCAAATTATAAAGTTAACCAGCAAATCTAGCTGATTAGATCTGTAAATTTCTAAAGGAGCCAACGTTCCTTGTACCTTTGAAGTTGTTAGTGTGCTGGACAGAAATTGGTGATGTTACTGGAGCCTGAAATGCCCCCTCCGTTTCTGAACTCCTTGCCATCGGCTGGACCAGCATTGGCTGCCTATGCGGTCAAAACCCTTGAACCTTGGGTTTGATAATGGGCTGAATGAGGGTGAACAGTTGAAGTTATATTCAGACAAGACAGTAGTGTTGTTAGCAGAAAACCTGACTCGGAGATTGGAATTTAATCATTTCTGGAAGGGCTTGCACTCCCTATGAAGGATCAGGTCCATAACTTGGGCGTGCTCCTTGACTGTACTCAATCCCTGGATCTTCAGGTAGTGGCAGTGGCAAACAGTGCGTCTGCACAATTATGTTTGGTGCACCAGCTGAAACCCTTCCTGAGTCTGTCTGACTTGGCAACAGTTATCTATGCCTGGGTTATATTATGCTTAGAGTCTTGCAATGCACTCTACATTGGACTACCCCGGAAGAATGTCCAGAAACATCAGTTGGTGCAAAATGTGGCAGCTAAGCTGCTAACTGGTGTATGATATCAGGAATATATAACACCTGTCTTGAAAGACATGCGCTGGTTGCCAATTGGTTTCCAGGCTCAATTCGAAGTATTGGTTTTAAACCTTTAAAGACCTAAATGGCTTAGGACTTGGCTATCTGAGGAACCGCCTATCTCGTTATGGCCCTGTCGTGCTATTAAGATCAACAGATGAGGTAGTATTGAGGGCATTATTGCCTACACAGGCCCGTTTGTCAGGCAGTTGTGAAAGGGCTTTCTCCTGTGTCACTCCCAAATTGTGGAACTACTATTGGCCCCCTTGATGGCTTTTTAGTAAATAAGGCAGTATAAACATGTTAATAATAAATATCTGTTTGTTCCAATCACCTATGTTGGAAGGTTGGACTCCTGTAGAATGCATACTGGCTGTTGCTTTATAGTTTTTGTACATAGGATGTAAGAATTATTTTGTGATACAAGCATAAAAATGGCAAGAGATGCTTATGAACAATGTCAGATGTGAAGCCACAAATAATTCTGATTTGTTCATTTTTAAAGTAGCTGCCAAATTGAATTCCCTCAAAAGGAAAATTAATATCTCATCAGATGTATAGCATATTACAGCTGTGCTCTGAAAACAAGATTTGGTTTGCATTCTGCCTCAGATTTGGTTCACTTCACCTCAGACTGCTTCAGATTTGACCCACTTCATCTCGGGTCTAAAGCGAAGCCTCACTTTAGAAACGCAAGACTTCTCTATATTGACTAACAACATAGACCTGGCCCAAAGTGCATTTAAATGTCCGCTTATAGGTCACCATCTTGTTCTGGTCTTGAAAAACTGGTCTCCTTTCTCTTTCTTTTCTCTCCACTCTTCTTTCCTTGTGTGCCTTGTCATTGTGTGCCTTGTGTGCCTCAGATGTACAATTTTGGAGCCATTTTGGAGACAATAATTAGCTGAAAAACAGAATAATAATATAATAATAATAATAATAATAACAACAGCAGCAGCAATAACAACAACAACAACATGGGGAAATAAACAAATAGTGTAATATTTTTCTTTTATAATTGGATGAAATTTCCAGGCATAGTAGCTTCTTCTGAATGGATGAAACATGCCAGCTGCCAGGGGAATAGGTGCAGAAGTTTCTATGATAGGCACCTTGAGAGTTTGAGGTTTTTTTTAACCCTCAAAAATCTAGCAACATGTATTGCATTTTTATTTCTTGGCAGAATTGGATGAAACTTGCAGGCATTGTGGCCACTTCTGAAGGAATGAAGCCTGATAAATTTCATACTGATAGGTGCAAGTAGTCGTGTGCGAGAGAAGCCATTAAAGTTTGGAATGGGGTTTGGGGATCAATTTTTACGAAAACAGCATATGTCTTAGAAATGCCCCTAGGTAAATAAAATTTCAGAAAGATAAGTGCTGAGGTGAGGGAGTTATGATTATTGTAAAACAATTTGAGGATTTGTTTGTTTCTGCTCAACTGACATCAGCTGATAAGTACCTTCTACATAAGAATAGCAATTGGAAGTAAAAAAAATTGGAGCCCAGTTAAAGCTATTAGGAAGTCATTGTGGTGCCAAAGTCAAAGGAAACATTTTTTCTAGTGTCTGGGCATGCATGTATTTATTGAAGTCTTCGGATGTATTTATTTAACAATATATACTTGACTGCACTGTAGGAAAACATGAAATGGCTTTAACATATAGCTAAGATGATAAGTAAATCAACTGAGGAAGGACTCTTAAACTTGTCCTGAGCAGCATACCTTACACCCAGGCTTGCATTATTTATTTATTTATTTATTTGCCCTTTTGCCCTCAACTCAAAAGCTGTAAGAAAGTGCAATTGGAGAGTAAATGGTTTGATACCTGGGATTATTTTAAAAATCATGTAATTTTTTTTTGGTTCCTTCCCTTCTGGTGCAAAAAGAAGTATCAGGGCAGCTTATACAATTTAAAAATTAAAGTTATGAGTATGACAACCCTCGCTGCCTATGCTTCATATTACAACTTGCACATACTCATTTCAATAAAGTAAAGCCCCCCCAGCGAATAAAAAACATACCAAAAATTGATTTTGATATTTTTATTGTTGTATTTATTGTTTTGGTTATTATTGTATTGTTCCAGGGGTTTTATGATTGTAAACAATCCCAAGGGAATCTGTTATTTGGATGGCGCATAAATTTAATAAATAAATACATAAAAAATATTTCATAGTTGGGAACTTTGGACTTCCTTTTTCTACTTTTGTGGAAAAAATTGAGATTCTTATCCCATCTCTTGATCACTCTTTTTTTCTTTTTTTTTACCAGCAATTCAATATTATATATAGATTAAAGTAAGGATTCCTGTTAAAGAATTATTATCCATTATCAATATTCAGCATTGGAGGAGTAAAATAAAACAGAGCTCAGGCACTTTATACCACATACTAGATTACAGAATATAAAAAGGAAACAGAAATTCTGATAAGAAGGGCTCAAACTGGAAGCTAATCTGACCACCAACCCAAAGCTAAGTGTTTAACATAAGGGTAGAAGAGGGTTGAAACAAACATGAGCCTTCAAAATAACAGATCTAATAATATTTACTATCTTATCTAACCACTTGTGAGTTATGTGTTTGAAGGTCTAATATCAGTTTGAAGATGGGGTCACTTTTTAACTGATCTACAAAGTGAAATTGTGTATGTGTGTTATGTATTTATGATTCATGGTGGAGCATGATAAAGTAAGTGTTCATGCTGGAATATTTCTGAACATATAAGAGAGCCCCTGTATCATACTTGCCATTTTACATTCTCTGGGATCTAACAGTTAAGGACAACATTCAGTCGTGACAAAATCTTCAGAGGATATTTTGGGGAATATTTTATTTATAAGCTTAGAAAAACCTGTAATCATAGTTCTTAAATTACCTGTTTTTTTTTACTTTCAGTTGAAGTATTAGAGCCTCCTGATAGGTTTTTCCCCATACATAGCTATTCCTGTGACAGGCACCTTGCTGCAGTCCACTCACTGGCATCTAATTACAAGAAAACATGAGGGTACTCTGCTTACAGAGGACTAAACTGAGCCTTCTTTACTCCCCCTGACCCTTACTCTATCTTTTTATACGATTGGGCAAGGATTGCAACCCCCTGCAAGCAAGCTGTGAGGACCCCTTCCTCCTTTCCCATCTGCCCATTTCAGCAGATGTTGTTGGAGCTGCTATCCAACTGTCATGCTTTAAAAATACCTGAGATATTTAGTTGGTGGCTTCTAACAAGCCTTGTGTCTTAAAAACTCAGTTTAAAAACAAAATCCCTAGGATTATCCTTTATTCAGTAATACTGAAAAATGTTGACAGCTAAGAGCAAAAAAGCAAATATAATAATCCAAAATATATATTTGAGAAAGAAATACATTCATAAATATTGCTAATAATTTCTAATATGAGCTGCCAGTACTGAAAAATTATACTCCTAGAGAGCTCCTCATAGCCTAGTCCTATAACCTAATGCATTGATACAGCAATGAATAGGATCCAGCATAAGAATCCTATCAACAGCACAAGAGGAAACAACTGTTCTCCTTGTGACAACTCCAAAAGCCATTCTTGATCCTGTTGCCCATCTGTCAGCACCCAGAACTTGTCAGCAGTCCATTTGTAGCAGTGCACAGAGGCTATTGCACATCATAAGAAGCAAAGTAAAGGTAATAAAATGACCATTAAAAGAATTGTATAGAATTCACACATCAGTACAGACAGATACACAAGGAGGACACTGATGGAGGGAAAATTGGTGCTTCTGAGGACCTGTTAGATAGGATAGTTTTTGGTTTAGTTCCACAGAGTGAGAATTTTTGTAAATGAACAAAATAGAAGCTAGAGGTTGGATTTCCCAAGCTGTTGGTATAGTCCAGCTCTGCCCAATCTCAAGCCCTCCAGATGTTTTGGATTTAAACTCCCATCAGCCCCAGCCAGAATGGCCAGTGGTTAGTAATCCTGGGATTTGTAGTCCAAAACACCTGGAGGGCACCAAGTTGGAGATGGCTGATGTAGAAATTGGGTCTCCTGTCAACGCTTTCCCCCTCTTTGGGAGAGACTAGTTTTTAGCTGTTCTGCTCCTGAAAAAATGAGCAGCTGAGATTATTTTTTTTCACAATTTCTGTCTGATTTCCATTGCAGTCTGGAACCATACGGTCTGATTCCCAGCAAGAGAATAATGACCAGCCCGGCACCAACATGGGGTATCAGTTTCCCTTCCACACCATACGGAAGCCCATTTCTCAAAGCAGCATGGCTGACTGGGCTTCCAAAAACCTAAACATGCACACTCAGGGTATCTTTCGCCGAAGGCTCTCCATTGCCAACATGCTTTCCTGGAATGGTGGCTCCATCAAAAAACCAATGCTCATCACCAGCAACCACACCATCAAAAAAGAAGCTTGTGAAATATTTAAACTGGTACAAGTCTACATGGGTGACCGGCAAGCCCGGATGGATCGAGATCATGTCGCTTTGATCACCATCACCAAGTGTTGGAGCATTCAAGGTTTACGGGATGAGCTATATATACAACTAATCAGACAAACAACGGACAATATATGCTACCGAAGCCTGGCATGGGGCTGGGAACTCATGGCTATCAGCCTGGCCTTTTTCTCCCCTTCGCCCAAGTTCCAGTCTTACCTGGAAGGTTACATCTATCGTCACCTTAGCCAAGTCAATGATGAAAACAGTAAGTGCCTTAACCAAGACGAGTGAAATGCATTGCAGTGTAATACAAATAGAGTAAACATCCTGTTCAGCAGGACTAGGATCTGATTTCATTTTCTGGCTTAGGGCAAAATACCTTTTATAATTTACTCCTACCTGCAAGACAATGGCTGGATTCATACAATATGACAACCCACACTCAAGGTTGAGTATGGGTTGTTGTTGAACCATGGATTGTTGTTCAACCGGGGGTGATTGTGTTATGTGAACCCAGCTGTGCTAACAAACAATGGATTGTTAACCACAAACAACTCACAAAGTCAACTGGGTTTGTACAACACAACAGCCCATGGTTCAACCCAACCCATACTCCACCATGAGTTGTTGTGTTGTGTGAATCTAGCCAGTATGTATAGAAAATGTAATGTATTTTATTATGCCTGTGAAATATTGGGCACTACAAGTGAAGAATAATATTTAACAGGCCAAGGTTAGGGTAGTACAGTATGTTGTGATAACAAAGGTGCTCAAAACTGTCAGTCAGGATTAAAACCAAGCAGCTATTTCTTTCCTGTATGCTGAAATAGAGTAGGTGTTACACAAGGAAACCGATGTTACACAAAACATAAACTACTGGGTTTTCTTTGGACAAAACAGGCCTCTGTCTGTTCTAACCTTGGAGATCTAGTAAGGAGAAGCATTCTTGCAATGTTTTAAGGGGTTGATCCTCTTCGCATTGGATATAATAGCAGAGGAATGTATCGCAAGTTCCTTTAGAACAGGGGTGGGCAACCTGCAGCCCTCGGCCTAATTTCATACAGTTCTCAGCTAATTTCAAAAGTCTTCTGCAAGCAATCAGTTCAAACCTCTGGCAAGTGTGATCTATCCCTTTCCTGGCATCCTGCTGTGTGAAAATGAAGAAGGAGAGAAAAGGGACCACCTAATTTTGGCTTTAGGCCTGCCCACCACAGGCTTCAGCCCTGCTCAGTGCCAGCATGCAGCTGCCAGCAGATTACCCATGTGGGAATGCAGCCCGCAACAGAAAAAAGGTTGCACACCCCTGCTTTAGAATTTAGTGAGCAATTACTATAAGGATTCTAAGACAAGGCTCATATAATCAAATATTTGTTTAAATGTTCTATTTGTATACATTTGAGGGGGGGGAGAGTTAATTCTGTTCAAAAATTTCAAAAAATTCAGCTATATGTTTCAAGGTAAACGCTGGAGAAACTGTAGAGAAAATTTACAGCGAAGGTTTAATCCCACCCCATATAGTTTGGTATTCTGCAGGTTACTGAAAGCAAATAATTAACTAGGAGTCTTCACCATTCAGTTAAGAAAGCAGACCCCTCTTATATCCCCATCATCGATTATTATAAATCCCCACAGGAGCCATAAGCCCAACAGGTCTCAAAGGTTTGGGAGTAGTAAACATTCCAGCTGATCTTTAGTCAAATTAATAATTTGAGAAAGAGTGTTTGAAATTCTGCACCCTCTCTCCATTACATCCATTGTTCAACTGATCTGTGTGGTATTCAGCTTAGTCCTCAAGCTCATGTTACTGATCTTGATGACTGCTGACAAAAAGATCCTTCAACATTTCATGAGAACATACCAAAATTATCTTAGCAGGGGTACACAGCTGATTTTGTGATGTGTGAATTCAATAAACATAAGTCCCTCTTCTGCCATAGCTCACCATGTAAAAAAGGTAGAAGAGGGCAATGAGCATACAATGTTTTTGCCATCACTCAATCAATGATGCTTTGGATTTTCAGTTACCCAGCGCATTAAGGAGCTTCTGGATCTGAAAAACAAAAAGAACTCAAAATCCAGGAAAAAGAGGAAGCAAAACACAGATGATGAAGGTAAAAAAGAATGGCGGGTTAATAAGGAGACACAGTTACATTTGTCTGTGTTTGCGTTCCATTGATTTCAGGTATAGTTGAATGTGCTGTATTGTAGGAAAATCAAATCCAGGACTTCTGCAAACATCAGGAATGGAGGGAAGTGTAAAATTGCTACTGGTAAAATGTGTGCGCAACATTTGATAGAGAGGTATTTGTATATAGCCAATCTTAAACCACATTTAAATTCCCATTCATTTCAATAGAACATATTTCTAAAGAAGCATGCATAGAGTTGCAGCCTTACATTTATAGAGCAGTCTGAAACCCTCCATCCAGATGGGGTCAGTTCCAGTCCCAACCTTAGGGACGTCCAATAGAAACATTATTTTTTGCCATATTTCTCCTCTGTGTTTATGCTTTTCTTCCTTCCCTTGTAGTTTGGAATTATGAATTAATTATGATAACGGATGAGCCATTTTTTAAAACAAAAAACTCTTAAGAGGGATTAGGTGTAGACAGACAGTGCTGCATTGCCATCATACCTAGCACTAAAAGAGCTTTTTCCACTGAGGCTTTCATTTTTTTTTAAAGGAGCAGAGGTCTGCTCAGACAACTTGTAATCATTCACAGAATCTATAGAAATACTCTGTGACCGTGATCCAGTCAACCTCAGGGCTCCTCAATACATGGGCATGTTTTTCTATCTAGGCAGGTACTGTTTGTTTTGAATGTGTTGTCTGGGCACAGAATGTAATAATATTACAGTATGCTGCATTCTTCCTCTCCCATGTTTCTGCTTGTCTGTTTTGATATTGAAAGAGTTTTAACTCTTCTATTCAGACAGCCCCAGAAAATGTTGGCACGTGATGCAGAACAGCCCAGTGGCTTTCTTAATGGTGATAAAAATATAATAGACTAAATAACTGGCATAAGAGAACATAAGACAAGCCTTGCTGGATCAGGCCAAATGCCTATCTAGTACAGTATCCTGTTTCCCACAGTGGCCAAACATGCCTTTGGGAAGTGTCCTGAGGGCAATAGCACCTTTTCCACTTCTGTTCCTTGGCAACTGATATTCAGAGGCCTCTGATCCTAGAGGTAGTATATAGCCATTATGACTAGTAGCCGTTGATAGCCTTAGCCTTCATTAATTTCTCCAAAGCCACCTACGTTGTTGGCCCCCACCACATCTTGTGATAGTGAATTCTACAGTTTAACTATGCTCTGTGTGAAAACATACAGTTTTATCTGTCCTGAACCTCCCCCACCATTCATCTTCATTGGTTCTAGCATTCTGAGAAATTTTTAGTTCAAATCCCTTCCGTAATGAATCCCTCATATGGAATTAACCTTTTCACCATATACACATCAGGTGTTTGTTTTTATTTCACCATAATCTCAAGTTCCCTTTCCTGGTCAGTCACTGTCAACTCAGACCTGATCAGCGTATACATGAAGTTAGGATTCTTTGCCCCAATGTACGTTACATTGTAAACTGTACATTAACTCTTATTTGCCATTTCATTGAATGTTCCCATTTTGGAAAAATTCTTTAGGAGCACTACACAATCATTTTTTGTTTTACCATCCTGATAATACCCTGGCCACCTCAGCCTGCCTAATGTAGGGATGGCACTGATTCTGGAAGCACAAAACATTAGGAACTATTTTCACAGATGGAACCTGCCTACTGTTTCAGAACCATGCTAAAGAAGGGAGAGCATTAATCAAGGGTTTTACAGGAATTCTCCTGCTTTCAAATATTAGCAATCTTTTTAAAAAGTAAAACAATTTCACAAAATGGCTTAAACATTGGGAGAAAGAGCGTGCCACTTGTCACCAGTGCAACTGCATTTATTCCAACAGTGCAAACTGCAATAAGAAGGGAGTTTTTTTTCTAACAGGCCAAATGTATATCCAGATCCATTGGTACACCTTTGGGTGGTAGATCTCCAAGGAGTTCAGACTTTAACAAAAGCAAGGGGATAAAACAACAAATTCAAGTACAATAAAAACAACGCAAACCCTCTGCCTTGGCTTGCCTATCTCTTAGCCTCAGTGTTCCTCACCTATAAAATAGGAGTACTAATAGGCTGCTTTTGACTAGATCCTTCTTCAGCTCTGTTGGCCAGTTTTAGTGTGATGTGTTAGACTCCCTGATCTATGGTAACTGTAGATTTGTACATAACCCAGTGTATGGTTCATGGGGTAGTACATAGCTATATCTGCCCCCGCCTAGCCACCATTTTGTGTCTAGCTCTGGTTGATAGACTTCAGCATTCTAGTAAAAACAAAATAGATCCCACAAGCCTGGTCTGCCAACCCCTGCAATAGATGCAATAACTGGGTCAGGGAGAATCTACAGAAATTTGTGCTCTGTTACCATTTTTTCCTCAGTTACATTCTCCAATGCTTCTTTAAGACTGCTCAATTTATTCATTTCTGTCTGCTAGGTCTGCCTATCAGCACTTATGCCAGATATTGTTACCGGAAGCTGCAAAAGGTTGCAGTCACTGGAGGCAAAAAGGTGAGTTCCTCACAATATCCTAATCTAGTAGTTTAAGCAATCCCTCCTTTCATCCTTTTTGTTTTTGGGCTCTTTACTGCTATTGCCATTATTCTGATAGCCATTAGAATCAGATTGGAAAGATGCAGGCACACAAGTCTGTGGAAAAAACTGGAAATAAGATACCAGAGATGCTCAGCTTTGCTTTTTTTAAGACAGGAAATCTGAGAAGAAGAGAAGTTAACATGAAATCACAATGTTTCTTCAACATGTCTTTTTTTATGTGCAAAAAACCAAGGAGATAAATTTAAAAATTATTCAGCCTTCTAGAACAATTCACTTCTGTAGAAGATAGCTTCCCCCACTTTGTAGCGACATCCATTCTTTCACAAGAACCTCTGGTATTTCTTTCTAATCTCCCATATTTTTTCCTCTGAAAACTTCCATTATCAAAGTGGGATAATCCATGGTCTGTTTTAAGGTTGTACAAGGCTTGTTTAATTCTTCCACATCCCCTGCTGCCTGGGTTTGCATGACATGTCAAGCCACGGCCCCATCAGCCAGGGCTTGCATATTCAAGATGGTGGCTGGGACACACCATTGTCAGAGTTTGTGATGCACTGCACTCTCTGAGCATGTACAGAGTGCAAGCACACAGCAGCGGAATAACAGCAGAGCTCACTGGTAGCAGACAGATGTCCTGGTAATCAGTAAACACTCAGACACAGCAGTGTTTTAAACTACTATACTAAGTTTACTTACAAGTATTTACATAGAACAAAACATTCCTCTAATATCTTCAGCAATACTTCCAACCAACCATAACCTACCACTAACATTCACCATCATCATCACCCACACTGTTTCTCCACATGCTGTACATTTATAGCACTGTGGACCTATCACAGCGTTGGCTGCATATCTCCCCATGTGTTGCTATGCCTCACAGCACACAGGGAAGAAACCAAATGACCTTGGTCTTTAGGTGCTTACCAGCTGCACTTGATTTGGCAACTGTTCAGAGTACTTGAGATATCAAGCCATCTCATGTCTCTTACTTTTCTTCTTAGTAACAGAAAAAATACATTTGCTTTTACATTTAAACAAATCCCGAGGGTTAATTAATCCATGGTGTCTTATCATGCTGTACAAACTCACCCAGTATATACAAAATGTGTTCCCCTCTCAGAGTCTACCTGGGAGCATTCCAGGTGATTGGTGGCTCATATGCAATGTCCGTGCATCCTAATGTCCCATCATTGCAGGTTGACTGTTTTTTGTTTTGCTTATAGGGCCTCCGGAAGCCTACAGTTGAAGAAATAATACATGCCAAGAATGCAATTGTGACGCCTTCACTGTTTGGCAGTTCTCTGGAGGAAATCATGTTACGGCAGCAGGACATGTATCCAGATAAAAAGCTGCCTTGGGTACAGACACAGCTGTCTCAGCAAGTTCTCGAACTTGGGGGAGAACAAACAGAAGGAATATTCAGGTGAGCTTGGTCTCCTGGAGTTACTGATTCATTATTGATGCTATCAACACTATATAACTGACCCGTATTCTGACCTACATGAGGTTCCCCCTCCAAGCCAATGTGCAAGCCTGCATCCTCTCAAGCCGCAATTATATAAACAATTTCAGTACAGGAACCAGCATCTACGCCACTGCAAAAGGTTAATAACGCCTGTAGAAATTTGTGCATCTTATCAGTTGCTTCCGAACCAGTTACCCTATTCTAGTGCTTATGAATTTGCTCCAGGGTAGTTTTATACTTGAGAAACAGCCTCAGGAGTGTGCCCATTATTTCTAGCATTACTTAGATTGTAATATGAAGATTCAACAGCTATGACCTGTGGCACTGCCCAAGTGTTGGCCATTGCTCCTGAACGACAGGGAACAAAATAGTGATTGCCCTCATTTTAGTCCTGAAAAGATAATGAGCCAGTTGTGTCCTTCAGTTAAGTTTTCATCCCCAGATGTGTTACTCTGGCTTAAGGCCAACACTCCCATCTTGATGTGGAATTTTAAAGTAAGATGAAGCATCAAGGTCTTTGGCACACAGCTACACAATTAGGATGTTTTCCCCCCTTTGTACATACAGAAATTTATAGAATGCAAAAAATACCTCGTGAAAATAGTTGCTTCCTCAAATGTTTTTGGCAATATAGCACTTCTGTTGAACCATTAGACTGGACAGGTCAAGGCAGTTCCTTGGGAATTGAAGTGTGTGTTAGCAATGAAACTGTCACAGACTTTTCTCTGTAACATTCAAAGCAGTTTCAGAAAGTCCATAATAAAGGACCTTTCAGTACAAAAAAATGGTACTTTGTAAAGTAGTGGTTGGTTAACAAATTAGTCTAGGGATAAGTATTGAGGCAAATGAGCTATTTCCAGTTTCCCATCTCACTTACTATTGATTTTCTTTGCTATGTTACAGCAATAAAGATGCAATAAACACATCAGCAGTGTTGCGTGCATATTTTATGAATTCCTCTTTTCCAGTATATTACCACGTCAGTGAAGGCCTTAGCCATTCCTGGTTTCACGGAGGTAACTGGGATGGGGAAAGGAAACTGTAGGAGACTGTGGATGCCACTATCGATGTGTTTTCTACAGCTTCCCCTGCCCAGTCTCCTCTCATGCCAAAAATAGATATTATCCAGCCTGGAGCTTTGCAAAGGCAAGGAGCATTGGAAATGAGTTAGGACTTCATTGTTTTTTATTTTAAACTTGTACTCTGACCTGAAGATTTGGGGCATTGAACCATATCTGGACACAAGTACTAAAAATACAAACATGTATGGAAGAACTTAGCCACTATAAAACATTGGACAGGGCCCATTGGCCACAAATTGCAATGTTGTTTAGCAAATTCTGTCATGCATCTGGGGAGAAAAACATTTTTGCTCACTTAAGTTCAAAACATTTGCTTCCAGAGTTTGATTTATAGTAGTTTTAAAGTCTGCATCATAGTTGTAGAAAGTGGGTTTCTTTGTGGTAGTGAATATTCTCATACTTGAGCCATTGCTGAGAAATGCATTTCCAGAAAAATAACACACCCCAAACATTTATATTGTGCTAGCAAGGCCAAACATTTTGGCAAAGACCATTTAAAATTAGTCTATATACTAATAGCAAACTCATTCTCAGGGTGCAGACCCTTACATAGCCTAAATGGCATCACCTGCGTACAAGACAGGAGATATAAGCTGGCTTGGGGAACCCTGAGGTTTGCAGAAGTACAACAAAAACTTTAGAAAAAAAATAAAGGAAGAATCCAGAAATGCCTACTGAGGATTGAGCATCTTTAGTAATAGCCATGGAATAGTGTCTGACTGTGGAAAGGGGGAGAATGGATTATCCTTTAAGAGATCATGTTTGTCTGTCTGGAACCCTTAACAGGACCACTCTACACTGCAACATTTTGTTGGAGATCCCACTTGTTTGACAAGTCTGGGTCTGCCTCTCAGAGATGCTCCAACTAATGTCTAGTCTCACCCATACTATTGTTTCTGGATCTATGTGATTGACTCCCTTTGTAATTGAACTTTATTGCTGGCCCTCTGTGTCTATTTCCAGAATTCCTGGTGACATTGATGAAGTCAATGCTCTAAAACTACAGGTGGATCAGTGGAAGATTCCTAACAACCTTGGTGATCCCAATATACCAGGTATGGAGAAACTGCATAATTGTGTTCAGAGAGGCCTTGTGATTCATTCAGATTGAAAGTTTAGACAGAGGTCTCTGCTAGATTAGTATTTATATGTCTTATGTCTTTACGTTTCATTGCTCATATTTCAAGTTCTACAAAGCTTCTGAAGCCAAGAGCAATAGCTGTCCTAAGCATCATCCCTTCAGGATGTGTCGTGTGTTTTTCAAAGATCTGTTACAGTAGGTCTCAAGACGTTAGATAATGCTCTCTTTCCACTGAGAAAGAACAGTATCCGTTTGCTAATTTAATGTCAGGAGCAGGAAGGAGTGTTGTATTCTTCTTCAGTTAAAGATCTCTTTGGAACAGTAACTGCCACATGGCTCTTTGTGAGACTGCCCTGTCAAACAGCATGCAGACTCTGGTATGCCTTTATTGTTGAAAGTGCCTCTGTTTTTCTTCCTATCCTTGAAGCTTCTTTGCTGAAGCTATGGTACCGAGAGCTGGAAGAGCCTGTCATCCCACAGCAATTCTACAAAGAGTGTATCAGCAACTATGAGAACCCTGATGCTGCTGTAGCGGTAGTGGAACTCCTGCCAGAGCTTAATAGATTGGTCTTGTGTTACCTTATTCACTTCTTACAGGTATGCAGATACAGAATTTCTGAGGGTGGGGATCATTCTAAAGTAGCAGAGAGAACCCATAGTCTCTTCACTCTGGATTGTCTCAATCCACTCCACGTTGCAAATATTTTGAAGTCTCAATCTGCATTTCTTTTCAAGCATGTATCAGAGACTGTCATCATTGCAGGTCGGAGAACTGGCCTTAATAATTCCATTCTTTCCTACTTGAAGTTTTTTTCCTGCAGTTTACAGCCTGCCAGCTTCAATGGGAGTGGGTGGTTCTTTGAAAGGCTAAAGCAGGGGAGGGCTACTTGTGGCCCTCCAGATGTTTGAGACTGCAACTTGCATCAGCCCTAGCCAGCACAGCCAGAGTTGTAGGCCAAATTATATGGAGGGCTACAAGTTGCCCACACTTGGGATAAAGAAACTATGTCTTTATGGCTGTGGCCAGAATTCTTCTATTTTATTTTATTTTATTGCCTTTATTTGAGCTGTATCTCTTTTATTTCACAGATTTTTGCCCAGCCAACTAACGTGGGCAAAACCAAGATGGACGTAAACAACTTGGCCATGGTGATGGCCCCAAACTGTCTGCGATGCCAATCTGATGACCCCAGAGTAATCTTTGAAAATACCCGCAAAGAAATGTCCTTCCTCCGCATGCTAATCGTGCACTTGGACACCAGCTTTATCAAAGGAGTAGTGTGAAGGATTGGCTTCAGGCAAGATGGTGTGAAGGGAGCAAGAAATTCTTGCCAATATTACCTTTTTTGAGCCTTGGATCTTTCCCTCTGCAATCTCCAGGCTCTTAGGACTTTTTCTGTTGCTTTACCAGCTGTTTCCTAACCTCAGCATCAATGTCGATGACTTTGAGGAAGCCCCATAATAATTGAAGTCAGTGATCACAGCAGAAAGAGTTTTGAGTTATCAGGAAGCCAAATCCCACACATTGCTTGAAGGAACTCCTAAGAGCCTGCAAAAGCTGCTTCCAAAAGGCAGCAGTGCCTGCATAAGCAAAGCGAGTGTTCGGCTGTTTAGCGCTACACTGGGAATCTACTGCACATTAAAAGTGGAATCATTGATTGGGAATGAGCTGCTCTCAAATTTTGCAGGGATTTTGCCTCCTCCACCTGAAGATTGGGCACTTCTTTAGTAATGCTTCATTCCCAAAAGAAAAAAAAAAGTTGCTGTTTCAGTTTCAGGCTGCTATAGCACATAACCTGCCTTAGAGCAAACCTGCCCCAGCCAGCTCTGCTGTTCACATTGTTGGCTGCATCCTTCTCCAACAGCTTCCCACTTCCTTTTCTACCTTGAAGGATGCTTCTCTTACCAAAGATTCAGTTTTGCAGCACTGGATGGGCTGTGCCTTGTGACTTGGAATGACTGTCCTCATGCCTGGGGTACTTTTACAACTCAATTCAGATTAAAAGGAACAACAGGCAGGCATTGTTGGAAGCCTAGGTCAAGTGATTTAACTGCAACTTTGTCCAAGAATAAAAACAGTCATGGGCTGGAATTTTGGAGAGAGCAAAGCATTTTTGAAGCGAAACTGCCTGTCCCTTCCTTCTCCTGCCGTACTGTACCTTGGAAAGAGTCTGTTTTAAATCTCAGGCTATATTTGGCCCCAGTGTGCTACTTCGTTGTTTGGGTTAGATGACTTCAACTACAGAAAGTTTTGAGTCCCTCTTGAGTTAAAGCTAAGTCACAGCAATGTAAATAGCTTATAGTTAGGGTTCCCCCAAAATGGGAACTTTCCCTATATGGTAAACTGCAGTCATTATTACTCCTGCTGCCTTTTTCCTCCTTGCTCCAGCATAGACTCAAATCAGGTATCAAGTTGCTGTGAAGCTGCTGGGAGCCCGAGGCTCCTACTGACCTCAAGATTTGCCGTTTTTGTTCTGTTAACCACTCAGGCGTAGTCAAGGCCAAACTAGATAATGACATGAGAGATCCACGATCAGATCTCCTGACATCTTTATCTTTGGGTTAAAAGAAGCTGCAGGAATTTGGTTTGAGGCCACAGTGCTGGAATAGATTAATCCTTCCTTTCCTTGCCACTTTCCAGACCTAACTTGCCATCCTGAAGGTGGTATTAGCTTTGGAGTCGGGGGGGGGGGGAGTACCCATACTTGTTTTTCACCCACCCCTTTTTAACTAATAGTAACTTCAGAGTGCAATTTAAGTTGGGGAGAAAAATAGTGGGGGAAAGAAAAGATTAACTCCCTTCCCAGTGCCATGGTCCAAATCCAAACCCATCACACACAGCAACTGCTTTTTAACCAAGGAAAAAGACATTGAGAGATCTGATCATGGATTTCCCACATCATGTTTAGTTTTGACCTCAGTCAGTACTTCTCGCCTGAGAAACACAGGTCGTAACTTCTAGATAGAAAGGGGAAAGGATGCTAAGCTGAAGCACTGTCGAATTGGACAACACTGTAACTCTAGGTTCCATTCCACCCTTGGTAAAAATGTCGGGCTTTTCCAACCTTGGCTGCAGTCCTCCCTGCCCCTTCAGTCAGTGGAGCCCATGCTGATTGAAGGGGGAGGATTGCTGCCTCAGTACTGTTTCTCCCTTCTGTTCTCACAATGTTGGCACATCCTCGAAACAGGAGCCTTCTGTGTTCTTTCCTCTGTGTCATTTTGGAAGTGGGTGTAACTCCTTCCCCAAGCCTCTGAATAAAATAATAGGCTTAAGTTCCTTGGAAAGAAGCTGTTTGAAGGTAATGTACAGGGAAGGAATCTGTTGGAAGATAGTGTCAAGCTTGTTCGGTCTTACACTCAATGCTTTTGGCATTTCCTGTGCCAGTAAGATGTGATGAATCTTTGGGCCAAGCAAACATTACTTTGAATGTATGTCTAATAGCTTTGTCTTCATTTTGTTCTTACTTGAGATTAGACACAGGACCCCTGATCCATATTTTAAAAGCTCCCTCTATCCCCATGATCAGGGCTCCCTGATCCAGCTCTGAACCTACTCTAGAATAAAAATAATTTTAAAAAGACGTAGCTGTTAGACACGCATTTAAAGCAATACCTGTTTAGACACACATTTAAAGCAATGGCCCTTAGAGATGGATTAGTTCTTCCAAGTTACTGAACGATGTGATCTTAATTGGTAGAGGAACACATATTTCTCTTTGAACACCAGACACTGTGACTCATCTCATTATATGGAATCAAAATTTGCTAATGCTTCTGTGTTTGAACAAGTTCTGCTGTAAAGTGAGATCCTTTAACTTGGTCTGTGTCATGAGTAGGGGACCTGTGGCCCTCCTTATGTTGCTAGACTACAATTCCCATCATCCCTGAGCATTGGGCACACTGTAATCCAACCACATCTGGAGGGGCCACAAGTTCTCCACTCCTGGTTTATGTGGTAATGCCAAAGCTCATGTTCACTTTTTACCTCACAGTGTGCCTTTTCCCAACTGTTTTGAGATTTAGATTTTTTTTCAGTTGAACAATCAAGACATCTGGACTTGATCATCAGGGAATACAAATTTCTAGTGCCCAAACAAGGCCATCTTCTGACACCAAAACAACACATTTTGCCTATATTTGCATATCCCCAGTAAGATGTGAGGTTTTGGAGGGGAGAGTGATATGATTCCTTTCATTAGTATTTCCCACTCCACTTCATTGGTCATTTATGGGCAGCTGTGGAAGCGCTAATGTGATCTATCATGTCATGTGGCTTCTGCCAAAGGAAAGAAACAAATGTCTGGTGCCCACACATCTGCCCATATCAGAGTTTGACCCTGAACTGAGCCCAGAATTCAGGCATTCACTGCAACATGTATAAAATGTGCTGTTCTATCACTTACTGACAGCTACATTTGATGAGGTAAATCAGCCTTGAGATTTCTGAGGAGCTGGGTGCTATTCAAATGGGCTCCTCTGCCAGAATTTGGCCAGTGCTCTTTAAATAAAATCTGAAATGGGTCCTTACTGTTTATGCCAGATGATTAGGACGGAAATCCTATGAACACTTATTTAGGAGTACGCCCCATTGAACTTTGTGGGACTGACTTCTGAGTAAACATGTATAGGATTGACTATTGAAATGCTGAGTCAAAAATTTCCTACTAACATTTCTCGGACTTGCAGGAACAAGAGTACCTTGGGCCTGCTTCTAGAAATACAGTAATTTTCTCAGTTTCACACAGAGCTCATATCCTTGCAACAGACCATGAACTTAAGTAGATTTGCTCTGTTTGTGGTTAAGCAATAGGATACCTACATGTTGCACAAATAATTATTTCATTATGTCTGAAGAAATATTTAGGGTATCATACTCTGCCCCTCAAAAATAAAATATTTTTGAATTTATTTTAGGATGTCCTCTAAGGTGCATGTGCACACCTTTCCAAATTTAAACACTGCAGCCAACTATATGGTGGATACTAATTAAAATTCCCCTTGGCACTTAGGTATAACACAAGCATAGACAGACTGTTTTATATTAATGCTTTTCCTCCTAAAGGGCTGTAAAATAGGCTAAAAATTACACTGGATATTGTTTTCTTTTCGCCAACATGTTTGTAAATGTGAATCAGTGAAACTTACTGTCCCTTATTATTGTTAAAGAATAATTAAACATCTTGTGGTTAATCATTGTCTTCTGTGTGTTTTTGAAAGCTGGTTAGTTTGTTTATCTGTACTTTTAAACTAACTGTGTCTTGACTAATGCCAGCATGCACATGACTCAGACCTGATTTACACTTCCTTTTGATATCTGGGAAGCTTTTTTCCTAACCAGCCCAGACTGACAGCCTGGATCCAAACATGCTTTGGCATATCAGTTATCTAAGCGTTCCATCATGAGCTCAAAGTGCTATTCAGGTCACTTTCAAGTTCTTTATGGTGGCATACTCATTTATTGTTTGAGCTCATACTAGAGCAGCAGTGTTCTAACTGCTCATCTAACTGCTTTTCAAGCACATGCAAAGGAACCCATTCATACATCAGTTTCTATAAACATCAGTCCTTGCCAATCAAGTTTTTGGTTGCACTGGTTCAGGTTTCTTGAGCATATGGAGCACACCCTTTCCTCATCACCAAAGCTGGTCCAATATCACAAGTAACCGAAGAAGTCACATGGAGAAGCAATGTTTTAGCGGTGCTAATGAAGCAGTGTGAGATCCAATGGATATATGCCAGAATTCCTTGCAATATTTCATAATTGCCAAGGCCCAAGTCTCAGATCATCCATGGCTGTGCATGCTGCAAAAATTGCACCCTGGCATACTATGTAATATTTCAAAGGATCTTGGGTTGCACCTCTTAGATTATACAGCATAACAGATTAAATGTATCCCATATCCACACAACTGAGTTTGAGGGTCAGGATTTCCTGCTGAAAAGCAGTAGCTTCCAGCCAAAACTGAGCTTCGATTACTGGGAGTGCAAATTTCAGTTTCTATGCAGAACTTGATACTAGATACTCAACATGCACATCAAGAGACAAGGAGATGCCAAACAGGAATATCGGATTATCACTTTAATCTACAGTCTGGTTAGCTTTCTTTCTGCAGCAGTACTTCAGGAGAGGTGCAACTTTAAAACTGATCCTCCTCTTGTGCTTTAACAACATACACATGTATGTACATATGTGTGTGCGTACATGTGTCGAGGCCCAGTCTTGCACATACCTATATCCACAGCCCTGCTAGGCAAACATTTGTTTATAAATTTCTATACTGTTTTTCTTTGCAAATAAATTCAAAGCAGCTTACAGCATTACTAAAACTTTAAAATGATAAATACAATAACTATGCAAAGTTGGTAAGTTTAAACAAGTTTTTAAAATCAGACTGATAAAACCAGTGTCCCTGCTTATAAAAAAGTGCTGGTGGTGCATCCCTGTGAGTTCTGGATCCACACCACTGGCAGCCTCACTGCCAAAGCCAGACCTGAATCCAGGTTGAAAAGGATCCAACCACTCTCATCATCCAAAAATGCCTGGAGTTGAGTCACCATCACCACCAGCTCAAACACCTTGCTAAGAAATGGGGGATTAGAGACTAGTGGCAGAGCCAATTAAGGTTTCTTTAGCAGAGGTCTCAGTACTGCTTCCTTTAGGCTGGACGGCACCATGCCCTCTAATAAAAAGGCAATGACAACTCTTGTCACCCAATTGGTCAGGCTACCTACCTGGTTTCACAAACAAGGTTGGTCTCAAATTTCCAAGCAACCTTGGACTAAATAAACTGAAATCAATCCAGCAAATTAGGTCACGGAGCTACCAGAGGCACAACTATTGCTCCTTCTCTAAATTTGTCAGATTAGATAAAAGCAACTTTGCCTCTGCAGGTTTATTATGTTCATTTATTTAGCATTTTATCCAAAAAGGTTCCCAGAGTAGCTAACCAATATCAGCAGTAAGACATTCCCTCAGGCTTACAAAATATACAAGGAAAGGGAGGTGGGAAAAAGTTCAGGCACCATTTCTTATATTTACAGTTCCTAGAATGACCGCTGGGGTGGGAACAGGCTTGATGGAATGGCTGCCACTAAATGACAACAGGGAGAGAGCCAGTGGCCATGCTGGCTAGGGATGATGGGAGTTGTAGTTCAACACATCTGGAGGGCATCAGGTAGGGGGAGGCTGGTTTAGCCACTGCCATCCCAGTAGTTTTTGTGACACCACCCAGTTTTATCTCTGCTAGTGTTCTGAACCCATGTTTACTGTGGATCAAAAGCCCAGTGACACTTTTTATAAATGCTGATGTATTTTTATTATTGTTGTTATATTATTATTATTATTATTATTATTATTATCATTATTTCTTACATTTCTATACTGCCCCATAGTCGAAGCTCTCTGGGAGGTTTACAAAATATTAAAACATTAAAAATAATGTACAAAATTTTAAGCCATAAAAACATACAACAAACAATATATGCAAAGACAACGTACTTTTAAAAACAACTTTGAGCAATCAGCCATTTTGTTTTCTTTTTAATTGTTACATTTATACCCATCTTTCCTCCCAAGGTGCCCAAGGCGGTGTATATGATCCTCTCCATTTTATCCTCACAATAACCCTTTAAGGTAGGTTTCTGCTGAGAGTCAGTGACTGGTCTAAAGTTACTCAGTGAGCTTCATGGCAAAGTGGGGATAGTACCCGAGTCTTCCCAGTCCTATGACAACACCATTACACCACACTAGCTTGCCTGTCATATAGGAGCTCATAATATAGGAGGCATTTCTGCCATATAGGAGGGAATCAGAAAAGCAGAGTTACTCACATATAATGCAGAGGGCATGCCCTCTGTCAAACTCAGACTCAGACATTGCTCAGAACAGGCACTTTGCTTTTATTCACAATAATCCTGCCCAACCTCCAGCCCCCTCAGATGGTTTCTTCAGTTTAATAACAACTATTGATGTTTGGATAAAAACAAAGAATGTGTTCAGGGAAATACTGCCATCCTATGGCCTGTGGAAGAAACTGTAGATGGGAGATTAGGTCTCTGTTGTCTGTCAGCACCATAAGTAACACTGTTTGGCAGCCTCCCCCACCAGGTGATCTTCAAATATTTTGGACTTCAACTCCCACCAGCCCTAGCCAGCATGGGCAATGATCAGGAATGCTGGGAGTTGGATGGCATCAAGTTGGGGAAGACTGTTGCATTCTCTCTAGCTGTTTCAGTTGGTACTCAGTCATTCTGTGGCCCATGTCGGATGTTTTGACTGCTGCTCAGTGCAATGGGGCGAGGAGGAATTGCATTATATAACCCCATTGTTCCCCCCACTCCAAATCCTGGAAACAGGGAGGAATCTTACACTGATTTCCTCTCCAGAAAAATATGGAAGAAGAAGAAGAAAGGGGGGAATAAAAATAATTACAGACAAGGAGAATTTGAATTTATACCTGATCTATATCCTAAATACTCTGCAAGATTCTACACTAGCTTACCTCTTGGCCCAGCAAAATGGAAGTGCACTGGATGAGCTCGGTCACATTCCTAAGAATGGAGGTATTGGTCATATGTATTGAACTTGCCTACTCTCTTAAATGGGGAGATACACACATTGCCCTATTAATCTATGAGAGGATAGACAATAAACCCACAGAAAGGTATTTTCCCCCCTTTTAGTAAGTTTTGGGGGGTGGGGTGGGGTGGGAATTAAGATGTCAGTGGACTCTGTTTCAGGCATGCAGCAATGCTCAATATTAGAAACTCTGCCCAATAAGGGCAAATGTAGAACATAAATGGCTTTGCATTATAGGTATTCAGTACAGAGAAGGGGCACCTTTCAGGAATCAACAAGATTGGAAGGATGGAGATAAAATGTGCACAAGGCACCAGTTTAGCATACCTGTTAGATGACATTGCAATATATTGGGTATGGATGGTGGTAAGGTTGCCAATTGGATAGTTTTAGGCTAGACTGTTTAATCCTGTCAGTCTTTGAACTGTCTTTTTAGATTATCTGATCTACCATCAAAATGCCAGTGAGCCAAGCAACTAGAGTATTAAGGAATTGTAAAAGATAAAATAAAACTGGGAAGTCAGATTAAATCTGGTTTATTAAAAAGAAAAGAAAAAAGTTAAATGCATCTAGGTTTCTGCTTTCTGGTGTTTTATTCCTCTTTTGAGAGCTAGGGAGTCTATACATTAAGGGGAAATCACATTGCTTACCCAGAGCGTTTGTGCTTCCTACTTTTTGGCACAATTGTTATGGGTTACATAGACAGAGAGGGCGGGGTGACCAAGCGGTTTGGTTTGAATACTTCACCTCCATTCAGTTCCATTCAGCGCCATCTAATGGCGGAAGATCCCCTTTTTTCAGATGTTAGCACTTTAAAAGTGGTTCTTTTCATGATGCAATTTCCAATAGATGCCGTGGGAGACATGTTGGTGGTTTGCAATGTCGTTCACAAACTTTCGTGAGTGGCCAATTATGAGCGTACGAGGCCCTAGATGTTGTTTCTTTGTTTTTTCTCCATATGCTTCATTACATTTTCCCGTGTACAAGGGAAGTCTATAATGTAAGAAATCCAGTGTACAAGTCACCCATACCAATCTACTCAAACCCTGAGATCAACATTGGAGGCCCTGCTTGCGTGCATGCCTTTCAAACCAATTAGGCTGGCAGGCTGGAGGGGTACGGCCTTCTTGGTATTTGCACCCAGCTTGTGGAACTCTGTTTTAATTGATGTCTGCAAAGACCCATCACTACAGGCCTTCAAGCAGACCTGTAAGACTTATTTATTGACGTTTTCCTATAATTGAGTCAGGACTTTACTGAGTGCTGTTCTGTTTATGGCATTATTTGGTTTGACTTGTTAATTTTTGCTACTATTTTTATAATTGTTTTGTTGTTTTGTTATGTTTTGTGAATTTAAATTTTGTACACTGCCTTGGGAGGGTTTCCATAAAATGTGGCTTATACGTCTTTTGAATGATATACAGCATATCTGAAAAATCTACTAAAATGAAAGAAAATCCTATCTTAACCGAAATGAGTACTGTCATACATTGAGCATCACATAATGAAACTTTCTCTAATACTGGGCATTATTTAATGCTTAAAACAACCCCTCCAATCCCTCCCCATCCCTGGTATCCTTACTTCCACAGAAGAAACAGGATGTTTTCCCAACTCCACATAGGGATCTCTCTTCTTACTTTGCTTTTCACAAGTAGTGTGGAGACAGACATCGCAAAGGGGAATGGATCCCCACCTGCACTCCTGCGTGTCACACACACACCTTGCTGCCTATTTTTAGAGTAGTCATGTGAGGTTTTGATGTTGGATCAGGTGCCTCCTGACTCCAAACTTCCAGCACTTTAGAGGTGAATGAGTCCTACTGCTCAGGCAGGAGGACTGCAGTCAGATGAGGGGGCGGGGGAGTCAAATTACACACTGTAGCTTAATAAGCTATTCACAGGACTATTTCAAAAATAAGCTACTGTGTGTAGCTTATTAACCCATGATGGGCTATTGTGACATCTGAATGTGGCCACTATCTTTGACTATTGCTCTTTGACTGAAATCTAGTGTCATGCAAGTGGATTTCCCCTTGCTTTCCTACACCCTGCAGCCCCCCATATGCCTCCCAAATGTCTGGAGGGTCCCCGAACCCTACAGAATGGAATGGTGGTGCAAGGGGCTGCAGGGAGGAGGGGGAACCATTCCACCAGTGAGTTCTGTTCTTTTGGCAGAGAATCAGGATTGGATACAATCCTTTATTTTTGTTCTTTGTCTCCCAAAGGATCTGTCTTATCTTTGAGTTGTCTAAACTGTAGCTATACTTGTTTTCCATGTAGCTCCTGATGAAGGTTTTATCCGACACGCATTGAGCAGTCTGAGGATAAGATTAAAGAAAAAAGAAAAATATTTTTACATAGCACCAGAGCTTGGCTCTCCTTATTCTTTGGTCCAGTGGTGCTCTTTTCCCTCTTCTTTCCATTGGCTTGTCAACCATCCTCATTGGATTTGCACGTAACAAGCTATGGTGCCCTGCCACAGCTGAAATATTCAAAATAAATAATGGCTGCTGCATTGATGAAGAGCCCCATGGGGAAATTCACTCATGGTGGCTTCTTGTCATGTGCAAACCAGGCCAATGAATGCTTATAGGTGAAGAGGGGGTTCTAATCTGGCGTTTTAAAAAACCACCGTTAGACAGTGTCTAACAAAGATTGTGCAAGCTTTTGAGCTTTCCAGAACTCTTCATCAGGCTAGGTGGTATAAGGGGAGGGAATGAGGGAAGAAACAGAAAAGTTCAAACATTAGGTCAGATCTTGTGGCCATGAGGTCTGCAGTATAGCCTCAGTTTCAAAAGGATGACTGGAGGCTGAATGAGTCATTGGTAGGTGTTGCAGGTATTAGATAACACCTATCATTCTGAGACAAAGGGTAGATGCTGGTCACCACAGAATTCTTTCTTGGTTTTTAAAACACGTTATTGTCAAGCAGCTCCCATGTACATCGTCACAGAGGTTCATTTTATTCTTGTTTACTTTTAGAATATATACTTTTCTATAACAAAACTTTAGTAGGGGCTGAACCCCGTACCTTGTGCATAGAAAACATGTGTTCTACCACTCAGTTATGATTTTTCTTCCTGTGCGGTGTGTGTGTGTGTTTTAAGGCTAAGTGGGATATTTATGGAACAGCCTTCTCCAGCCTGGTGCCCCCCAGATGTGTTGGACTGCAATTCCCATCATCCACACCTAGCCCCATAGAATTTGGTGCAGCAGACTCGGTAGCAGTGTGTGCTTGTGAATAAAGCATGCTGGTTGGCTCGGCTTAGTTTCCTGTCAGCGGAGGGCATCTAGTGACCACCCGCAATCTCTTCCTGCTCCAGAGGGAAAGGTTTGCAGACGCCACTGTTGTCCTCGAATCTGCGCGGTGCCTCCCGTGGCCCTGCCTGCCGAAACCGCGCCCACTCGGACTCGCCCCTCCCACTGGAAGACCCTCCCTCCCTCCCCTCGCGGCAGGCAGGCAGGCGGGCTAGCGGCACCGCAGTCGTGGCGGCCATTTTGTGGCGCTGCTCAGTCGGCGGCGCTGGTCTGGTCGAGTGGAGCCGCGTGAAGAATTAGTCCCTCGCTCGCCCCTTTTCCCGTACGAAGCCCCCGGTAAGAACATGGCTACTTCTTAAGCTGCTCCCTAGAGGATGAGACGGGGAGGAGGGAGTCTGGCAGTGAATGCTAAGCGTTCCCGCCGCGGCCTCACAAAGGCTTAGAGGGGCGGGGACCAGCCACGGCCTGGGTGGCGGCGCCTTTTCCCTCAGTGCAAAGCCCGCGGGTGCCTTTGGCTGGCGAATGGTGTCTTGGCCCGTGTAGCACTCAGGATCCCTGAAGTCTCCCTTTCGGGTCCGGCCTGGTGCGCCGGGCCCTCTGGCTATGTCTGAGCGTCTTGTAGCGCCCGCATGGGGCTTGGCGAGGGGTTGTTTAGCGGCCCCGCTGGCTCCTAACTCTTGTCTTGGAAAGGGGCGGGTGTTGGCGGCCTTCTACTAGCTGCTTTTAGGAGTTCTCGTTTCCTCTCCGCACCATGCTTTCCGCTTTCCTTTCGCTGAGGCTGGTGACGCTGCTCGGTCCCCGTCAGCGGCAGAAAGCCAAGGGGACAGGCGCGCTTCTTATTAGCTAAAAGGATGCTGTGTTTCTAGGATGTCAATAACGTGACCTTGATCGGGGCAGTCGCAGGTTCTGCACCAGTCAAGTGTCCATACAGCACTTTAAAGACCGAGGTCAGGTTTGAATCAAGTCGCAATGGCGCTTTGATTTTAAATAACAACGCGGAGTTGCACTTTCACATGACAGAATTGGCGCGCGTGGTTTATTTTCATTCAGCCTCCTGGCTTCATGGAGTGTCTCATGATAACGTTATCATAAAACAAAATAATATTTCAGTAGTCGCAATCCTTGCCGCTCCCGCGTGGTGACGAACATCAAAATTGTTACCCCTTCTCCTTTGATAGAAATTATCTATTACAGTAATGAATGGGGGCGATGACTTGCTGGGACTTGGGAGTGCATACTATTTAATTGACAGGCATAACGTGTTGCAATTATATAACATTAATTTTGCTAATTGCTTACCCTTAGAACTTCTGTAGTTGGTATAGGTTAATTCTCTTAATGTTGGTTGCAACTGGCATTGTTTACAAGGCCTTCTGATAAATGTGAGTTCATTGAACATAAGTAGTGTGTGCTCCTTGAATTAACTCTTCCTACTTTTTCTGTATCTATGGGAGAACAGGCTCGAGTGGAGAATATTCTTGCTCATTTACATCTAGAAACCTTCATCTATGTTGTTTTCCACAGAATTCGGTATATTCTACCTCCCAAGGAAAACTGAACGGGAGTATCATGAACAATATCATTGCCTTTGGGATTGAAGTAGATTCACCTTTCAGGAGCAAGATAGATAGATAGTAGGCTTTTGGAAGAGTTGTTGAGAGTTGCCAGTAGACTAGGACTGTGGTATATAACCTACTTATAGGCTATGTTTACTTTTCCATTCTTGTTAGTGATATTCCATTGTAATTAGATCTTTATTACTTTGAAGATAAGGTGGTGGTAGGATGACAAGGCTGATCCAAACCGCCCGGAGAGCTTCGGCTATGGGGCGGTATACAAATGACAGTTTGCTCTCTCTAGGGTTGTGGGCACTCCTGTTCCTTCTCTGATGTGCCATAATTCCCTGCTGTAGAAGACCTAGGCAATTAGTCTAGACCGCTTGATGCTTTCCAGATGTTTTGTACTTCCAACTCCCATCAGCCTCAGCCAGGATGGCCTGTGATCAGGAATTCTGGGATTTGTAGTCCAAAACCTTTGGAGGGCACCAGGTTGGAGAAAGCTAGTCTAGACTAATTTCCCTAGAAATGAAATGCAAGAGGCATTTTTCATTAATTTTTGTAGCCCACTTTTATCAACTGTTTTGACTGTATTGAATCTGAAAATTGCTATTCCTAATCCAGTTTCTCAACTGGAAGCTGGTGGAAACAGAAAAAAGATTTTGGAGGATCACATTTTAATGTATTTATGAGCGCCATATTTGTGTAACTGTAGCATAGGCTATACGGCAAAGTAATATTTCTAAGGGAATTGTGGAAACATAATTTGCCAAATCCCTTTGCTTTGAATGGTGGTTGGAAAAATTAAAGTAGTTTTATTCACAATAACTCTTCATTTGCCCACTCATTCCAAAGAGTATATAGCCTGAAGGATTTTGTTATGCAAAATAAGCAGAAGTAGAGGAAGGACAATAACTAGTTCATTGTCCCCAAACCTGGCCCTCTCTTGATGTGTTGGACTACAACTCCCATCTTCCTCAGTCAGCAAGACCAGTGGACTAGTGGTTCCAATAGGGTGTAAGTTTTAGTTTTTCAGGTGGGCCTGTAGCTGAAATCAGTGGCTGAAGACATTTTATTAGGGTCTTGTGGCCTATAAAAGCAGTCGTTAAGTTACTTTATTTGTTTAGCATGAATATATTTGCTAATAAGATGTCTACTTTATATCTAATTTTCAGGATTACAAGTAATATTCACAATTGTAGGATTTGTGTGTGTGTATGTGATTTTACAACAGGCGTTCAGGATCCTTCCCGTAAGGCAGATGGTGATGGATAACCCTATTGGAGGTGGGGTGCAGTTTATCTGGACTAGCTCTAAGGTATTCTCCTGCCTCCCTTCCCCCCTTCTGGGATCCTTCCCACAAGGCAGAGATGTCCCTGTGGAGGAGTGGGACAGTCTCTGGCTGGAGCAGGCTCTGAGCTGGTATTGTTCTACTTCCCTCTCTCTTCTGGGATCCTACTCACAGAGCAGTTGATGGTAATGGCCCTGTTGCAGGGAGAAGGAAGTCTGGCTAGAGCAGGCTCTGAGGTATTATTAAATTGTCTGCCTCCCCCTCTCTTGTGGGATCCTTCTGAAACGGCAGGTAGTGGTAGATTGTACTGTGGGATAAGGGAGTAGTTCTAGTTATGCTTTGATCAATTATAAATCTCTGCACCACACAATATATCTG
This sequence comes from Anniella stebbinsi, assembly GCA_029215795.1. Taxonomy (NCBI): domain Eukaryota; kingdom Metazoa; phylum Chordata; class Lepidosauria; order Squamata; family Anniellidae; genus Anniella; species Anniella stebbinsi. The sequence continues at coordinate 39,913,055 of JARDYH010000004.1, read as the reverse complement.
CTCCCTTTTTTGGATTATATTGTATTGGTGGGCATTACAGATTATATGCTAAAAATCACCTCAATCTAACCAGAATTCTTACAAATTAAAATCTCACAAATTCTGGATAGACTCGATTATGTCCCAATGCAGACAAGATGCTAGCAGTTCTGCTAAAGGTGACCAGAAGATTAGGAAGTACTATGGAGTTGCAATCTATACATGCATGAACTTTTTGTTTATTATGCAATGTACATGCATTGTGTGATATATTGTGGTATTGCTACCCAAGGAGAAAACATGAATGAGAAGTGGTTCTTAGATGCTGAAATGTTAAACAAAGGATAAGTTGGAAGGTAGTTTGTATGAGGAAAGGTCTTGCAAAGGCAGCAGAAAAGTAGAGAGAACTATTGAGGACTTCTGCTAAGCATTTACAGTTATCAGAATTGTACTTGGAAGGTGATCGCACAGCTAAGACTTGGCCAATAATTTTAATCTGTAGTAAGATGTTCCTGTTATCAGCAGTGTATCTTGTTTTTTAAAAAAAATTCCACTCAGCAGAATGTATACAGGCAGGCAGGTGTTAAATATTAAGGTATGTGCATTAACATTTTTGCCAGTTTTACTTATTTGCAAAACTCTTAAGAGCTTGATCTTTAAATAAGGAATGCAATGTGCTTGGTATATCAAATGATCTGTACAGGATATCAAGGTTGCCTATTAGTTTGCATTCATCAGCAAAACAAGTTTTTGATAACAGTAAATAAACTAAGCCTTTTCCTCATTTTTGGATATATACAAGGTCACTGCAGAGCCATAGATATAGTCTTACATACCATGGAGCAGATGACATTCCCTATACATTTAATATTCTCAAATATAATCTGTACCATTCTCAGTGTTTTTAAAATGTTAAGAAAACTATTAAAATGTTTAGCACCACCCAATAGTTTTTTATTTACTAATCTATCACTAAAGAAATAACTGATAATAAGAGTTGACTACAAAGGACATGCTAAAAGGGTGGGGGGGGGAACCACCTTTGAATGTTAGATGCTTTGAACAGTTAGACAATGGAAGGCTTGTGTCTCCTTTTCTCAGACCTAATTCTTTGGAAGACTTAAATTACATTATATAACATTATTTAAAAAATATTTCGTTTCAGTGATGACTGTAATTTGCCTTTGGTTTGTTCCTCTAGAACCATTGATGCATTTGTCCAATCGGGATGGGATGTACAGCAAGAAAGACCTTTCCCAAATTATTGCAGTTATGTAGCCATTGCCTTTTCTCACCTGCAGGTGTGTTTTCAGCGCAGCATGGCTGTGGTCATCCTCTTGCAAGGCATCTTAATTGTGTCAGGGATCATGGACATTCACCACTGCTACTTTGGATTGACCATTCCTGACGGGGGCATGCAAATTGCAGGGGGTGAACTGGGTGAGGATTTATTTGTTCTTGCCACTATTGATAGTCTGATGCACAGCACGTATTACCATAGAGAATTTATTATTATAAGTATTGCACAGTGTTTCTTGAACATCTTTACTGTACCTTGTAGCTTCCCCTAATCCAGCACCAATAACCTGTTCTACACAGAGATTCTTAAACACAGTTGTGTTCAGCACCTGCTGCATGCAAAAATATGTGGCGTGTGTTTGATATTGCCATTAGAAGAGGAAAAGGCCTTCTCCTAAAACCACACACACACACACTCACACAGAAATATCATTAAAACTAAATAGTAAATCCACTTCAACACCCTTCTTCCAAAATGAGATTGGGATTATGAGGCATTGGAATCCTCTCCCAGGAACCATTCAGCTCAACCAGGCTCTGACTAGAGGGATGAGGAAGACTTGACATCCCTCATGATATCATCTCCCCTTGGAACTTCCATGCACCCATTCAAGTTTGCTGTGCACTTCCCCTTATAGTTTGAGAACCGCTGACAAACCATTAAAACAGAAACGTGATAACTTAATAAATCATGTTTGATGTTGTATGTACTGTTGTCTGACGGTCAAATGAACTGTAGGATATATATGCTTGATTAGTACCTATGTTTAATCATTCTTCCCTGATGGGGGTTGTTAAAGTTTCTTCAATTTCTAAAATGTTCCTTAAACTACAAAGTATAGTTTATAGTTACTACGTGTTCATAACTTCTGCAGTTTTCTTCTGTTAGCAGTTCCAAAATGTTCTTCCATTTGGACTGTCCTGTAATTCATATTCATTCATAATTGTTTTTTGTATCTGAATATATCCTACAGAATACACACACCAGATGAGAGGATTTGTACACGCAGCTGAAAAAAGGCAAACCCTTTAAACATATATTAGATATTTACAATAAAGTGATGCCAGAAAATGCATACAGGAAAATAAAATCTAACCAGCATATGTATACATAAGTGACAAAATGGGTAGTAAGGAAATGGAAAATTACAGAAATATTGTAGAAAGACTGTGCAGTCTAATTCAGAAACAGCAAAGAATTTCACAGCAAGGCTGAAAATACCCAGTTTCATACTGCGTTGCTACATGTGGTTAATGCTAACCAGGTTACAAAGTTTCCTCTTCACTGCTATTCAGATCTCATTTGTTTCTAAATCCCAGTCAGTCTTAATCATGGGAGGTACTGATATAGATGTAGTACTAAACAATTAAGGCCAGGAAGGGAAAGGAGAGGGGAATTGGCAGTGGAGAGGGAAGGAGGAGAGCAGGTTGAATATTTCCAAGGCTAGTACATTGCAGACCACAGTTTATAGCTACCTTCCAGATATTTTGGACTACAACATCCAGAATTCCTGACTATTAGCCATGCTAGCTGGGACTGTTGGGAATTGAAAACATATGGAGGGCACCAGGTTGCAGAAGAGGGGTGTATAGGGAGCCACCATTATGTCTGCACTGGGTCTCAGTAGTAATTATTGTATATTCAAATGAATGAATTGGCAGGACCAGATAATAAGAACAATAACATCCTTCATTTGTAGTTTCTTTAAGTCTGTTAATCATCAGTGTTCTTATTCATCCTGGCAACTGTGGATCCATGGATGCTTGTCAAGAACAGAGCCTGATGTGGGCAGGTGTAAGCCCTCTACCATGTACTGGCATTCCATCTAGAAGTATACATTTGATGACATATTGTGTATTATGAAAGTGGGACATAGAGCTTGTGTTTGCTGGATTCTTTGCTAGACTAGATCCAGCAGAGCTGGAAGTGGATAATACAGGGCAATAATATAATCCAAGAATAACCTGTTCCTCAATCAGGTGTGTGAGTTGATTTAGAAGCATTCATTGTTGGCCATTGTCAGTTTCAGGTGAGGGGTGTGCGCTTGGATTCATTGACCTACTGGGAAGTCCTGGTCTTGCTGTATGCTCAGAATAAGCACCTGGGACTGTAGTGACACAAATTCCTAGTTCAAGCTCCACATGACAGAATATAGAAAAAAATGGTGCTCCTGAAAATGAAATTACTTTTCAGTGCTTTTCAAAGATTGTAGGTGTTGGCTAGAGGTCAGAGAAGGGGAGACGCAAGGCTGGTGGTAGAACTTGTAACAAAGGTGCTAGCACATAATCAGTGGTGTCTGGCAGATGCAGTAATAATGAGGTATCTGTCTTGTGGAAGAAAGGGTATATACTAAAGGATGATCTAATGTTTAGTGATAATCTGTTCACTTCTTCCATGTTGTCACAAATATACGTTCAGCACTCTTGTATATTTAATGTATATGTGACCTGGTTCGCACATAGTGCCAGTTCATGGGTTAAACAGCCCATGTGCTGGTGGGGCCACATAGGAGCGGGCTGTCTCCCAGCCACTCACTCGTCACTTTCACTTTGCATTTGATCCTGAAAAAAACAAGGAACGCCCCATTCCTGGATAGCTAGTCATAACATTCGAACCTAGCACTCTGAGTTGTTGAGGCTTTGACAAACCTGAGTCTGAACCCATGATTTGCTGTCAAGTTAAAACTCTGGCTTGTTTAACCCTCAATAACTCAGAGTTGCAAGGTTCGAATGTTATGAATTCCTGGGTTGTTTTGGAAAGCAGATGCAAAGTAGGGGTGATGGATGAGAGACAGCATGCTTCCTTATTTGTGCTCAGCCCTGAAACCTCATGGATTAAACAACCCATGGGTTTATGTGTGAACTGGGCCTATATACATTTGTTAAATGATTTTAAGTAGTTGAAGGGAAAAAACAGTTGCTGGTTGAGGAGGACTTCATAGAGAAAGAGCCACCAAAGAATTGGAAAGCACAAGTCTTAAGCATATTATGCCCTGTACACACCATGAATATTCAGAATGGTTTCCCATTCACACAAATGGCCTTGAAATGTATCCAAGCTCTTTCATCTATTCAGTTGGAAAGCTTAAAAAGCCTTTTGAGTTATTGTACTCCTGTAGGATATATCTATCTCTGATGACTATTGAATTAACTGTTTTGGGCTACGGAGGGGCAGAGAAGACTCTTGCTAGGCATATGTGCCAAAGCTACTTGGCAAACACTAACATTTAAATTGCTGTTTGGTACTTATATACCTGATAACCTTTACTGGAGACCTGCTTGATCATTTCTGTTACCACTGTAGTTCTAGCTAGGTTTTGTTTATTTATGCTCTGCTATTACGCAGTAGACTCTCCAGAGCAGCTCACAGTAGACATCAGCATAAAAATACATCACATTTGGGGAAAAATCATTTTGCAAAACATTTCAATAAATAAACAGAATAAATGTAATACTATAATGAAATCAATTAATTTTGCTCTGTACTTATTATGTATTAAAAGGGCAAAAAAGCTAGCCCTCATCAGTATTACTGCACTCCAAGGGGCCACAGCAGCCTAGCTTAAATACAGTTCAGAGAAGTCAGGGTCTTCTCACCAAGCTACTTGGTTCAAAGCTAGTTCCTTCATCTCTCCTTCAGAGGAGGCTGATAGCAGCAAAAGAAAAATCCTGGCAATTGTGGCAAGTCCTCTTTCCAGTCTTCCAGGTGTTCTTACTGCTTTGCTCCATCCCTTTCCATTTTACAGCTTCTACTCTATCCAGTTTTCACAGGTGCAAAGCAGGCTAAACTGCTATGCCAAAACCACTGCTTTTCCTCTATGTTATACAGCCAAGGCCCGGGATTCAGGAAACAACTCAGTATGGATTTGTACCTTTCAGAAAGCATGGAGGAAGAGGTATGGGAAGTTGCTCTTCAGAATGCTAATTAATAGCCTTGCTGTGCAACCTGCAACACATTTGCTGGGACTGTGTGCCACCTTCTTGTTCTGCATGCCTAGCTCTATGTTTCTTTTGCTTTCACTTTTGACCCTTTAAAGGTAGGAAAGGGAGCCAGATGGATATGGGTGTCCCATTCCAGCCCTCTCTGTGGAGCCATGTATGCAGCTGGCAGCAGCATTCAGTACAGTTTTTGGTAGTTTGTCATGTAGGGTATTGTAGCTGTTACAGGTGAGTAGCAAACTGCACGTTTAGTATATATCAACAGGCTAGAATTATGGAATCTTTCCTTGAAGCTTCCATTACTTTCTTGCCTATATATAATAGTAAAGGAGGTTGTGTATGCCTGTCCATCCGTCACCACCATATCTTCAAGACTGAAACCTAGATACCTGAAACTTGGCATGCATGCTAAGGGGACCCTAAAAATGTGCACCTTAGGGTTATTTTTTAACACATTCATTAATTTTAATTAATTTAGAGAACAATCCTATGATCTCTAGACAGCATCTAGGGGGGCAGAGGATATTTTGAATTCCTGGATCCAAGGTCGGAAACAGAGCTCCAATCTTGGACTCAGGAGTTCGAAATCCCCTCCCTCTCACCATTGGCATGGAGAGAACTGCGTTGTCTGTATGAGATTGCAAAGGCAACCCTTGGAGAGGAGGGAAATGAGGCATATTGGTGGGAGGGGAGGAGACTGGGGAATTGGGGATACCTCCTTCCCTCCCCCTCCCCATCACCTTAACTAGATGGGTGAAAATGCAGGGCAGGAGGAGCGTGCTTCTCCCTCATTGCATAGGTACCTGTCAGCCTCCGGGTTCAGAGGCTGAAGGGCATCCCAATAGGATTGTGCTCTTAAATGTGTTCCTATGATTGAAGCCTGTAATACATTTTCAGGCAATAGGGGCAGACTTCCTTACACAGCACATAACTTTGTAGATCATACAGTTTGAAGACAGGAGGTTAGTAGGCTGAGGGACAGAGTCATAGGTCTGTATTGCCACTGCTGTGGGATAGCGTCCCTTCAGGTCAGTGGAGTGGATAGACCCCTCTAACATTTTCAGTCACTAGGGGTACACTTCCCTAACCAGTGCATAGTTTTACTTTCAATTCAGTTTGAAGCCGGGGGGATTGGTAAGCCTTTCAGGGAAATGGTGTGGACAAACCTTTTCATAAGAGGCTACAGGGTGCACCTGTTAAGGCCCATGCTTAGGGGTGCCAGTGGGTATGACTTCATTCAGAGGGGGAAGGTTAAATGTGGCCTGCTCTCTGACAGCTGCATAGGTTGGCTTGAAGGCTTTGCTGTATACATGTAAATTCCCATCCATGCGAAGCCAAGTCCATTCACCTTTACCAAAATACTGCCTTTACCAAAATGACCTGGCAAATTAAATATAGTTACCACAAATCATTTTACCAGCAAGAATTTGATCAAGGCCAGATTTTCGCCAGTAGCAGATGGAAAGTTATGCGGAAAGAGACTTTAGCAATGTGGCTGTTTCTACCAGCATGTCTTCTGCCTGACACAGGAACAAATTATATGAAATATGTTTCTGGTTGTATTGTTACTCTTCACCATATAGATCTTAGATGTGGTCCAGTTATGGAACCATTTTTAAATGCTTATGGAAGACTAGTTCTCTTTGGCTTGCAGCTGTTTAGGAGGAGAGGGTAATTTTCTTTGTCATGGATTTAGAGATCCTCTCAATCTGTATTTTAGCTCATAATCCTCTAAATCTCTGGCTTTTTGGATCTGTGGAGAAGCGTAAGCAGGGCAGTATTTCCATTGCAGTTTTAAAATGGGAAATAGTATTTTGCCACTCTTCTATTGTGTGAAGGATGGTTCACAATTCTGTTCGCTATGGCAAGTATTCTATCACCAAATGGTGAACGTGACAAGTGGATCCCCTGCCTTCCTCCACCTTGGAGCTGGGAAGGGAGTGGGGGTTGGTCTATACTTGGATAGATCTCTGCCCCTTCAGTTCCAAGTTGGAGAGAGGTTGGTGTTGCTGTGTTTGGTAGCAGTAAAACAACCCCTTTCCCACTCCTTTCCCCAGTTCCTCCGAAGTTTATGGAGGAGGGACTGGACCTCAGTAATTGAGCACATGTTTTATATGAAGAAGGCCCCAGGTTCAATCCCTAGCATCTTTAGGTAGGACCAAGAAAGAATCCTCCCTGAAACGCTAGAGAACTGCTGCCAGTCAGTGCTAACAACATGAGGCTAGGTAGACCAATGGTGTCCACAGTTGTGATGGCCTTTGGAAGCCAATTGAGTGCCTCTGATGCCTAGCATGACAGGATGGGCCCTGATTTTGTTGAGGTGCAGGATAAAGTCAGGGGTAAGGAGATCAGCAGGGTCCTGGCAACTACAAATTTTGGGTTGGCTAAAAATTGTAGACCCCTGTCTTCTTGTCCCTTTGCATGCGTTTTGTTGTTATAGTCTAGTTATTATGTTAGGTTGTAGACATATAAACCAGCAAAATAGCACTGAAACTGGCTGGAGCTGGGGATATTGCGCCCTTCACAAAACTCCTGGGTTTGATTGAGTATTAAAAAATTTGGTGATTGTGTTGAAACCTGCCACATCGTATGATGTAGGAAAGATTGTTATGTCAGATGAAGTCTTATTTTACAATAGCACCACCATCATCATGGAATTGCAAGTAGCTTTTCCTTTAACTATATTTAATGTTTGGAGATACTTTTATTGTGCACTATTTATTAGCACCCATACGTAAAATCTCAAATTCTGGCAGGAAGAAATAGTTTAATTCAGAACAGTATTTTAAAGTTATATTAGCTTACGTTTTGAGCTGTACATAAAAACAGTCCTTTCAGACTAACAAAATTGTAGGTTAACACAGAGATGTGAAGGCTTGGGAAAAATAGGGAATATTTCGGGGGAGGCTTTTTTCAAGGCTGTTTTTTGTTTTTCTGAAAAATTGAAAAAAGTTGGATTATGAAATATTTTAGGATGGTGATTAAAATGTTCAAGACAGGGTGTTTATATATTGCTACTCAGCATTTAATCCCCCAAAATGAATGCTAAGAACTATGTAATGAAAATACTTTTATGTATAATATCAGATTATTTCAATTCCAGTACACTCAGAACCAGCAGTACAGTACAACTGTCAAATGCTAGAGATCTTAGATTCCTTAGAGTTAAGCGTCTTGTGTCTCTGTAACAAATATTAAAAAGCTTCCAAATTTTGGGAAATTTTATGTTTCTAGTGTCCATGTTGGAGGAAAATTTTAAACTTTTAAACAAAGGAGGTGCTGGAGTTCCATTGTAATTACCAAAGCATAAGTCTTCTGTTCAGCAAACTATTTCTTGTCACAGATTACCAATAAGACAAATATTTAGAGGTGTGAGGGTTTTTTTGGTTGTCAATCTTCAGTAGTTTGAGTCTTGATGTGAAGACCTAGGGGGGAAATGGAAACTTTGGGGAGGGCAGTTATTTTCCAAGGGCCATTTTTGTTTTTCCCTGAAAAATTGAACAACTTTGGATTATGAAATATTTTCTTTTAGAATTTAAGACAAGGTGTGTGACCAAATCTTTACTCCCTCGCAAATGATTTCTAAAAACTATGTACTAAGGCATTTATAGAAAGACTAGAGAAGTAAAATGTGTCGAAATAATGAAGCCATAGGGGAAATATTTTTAATCCACTCTATAAGATTCTCAGCATATTTATTTCTTCCATTTCTTATTAAAATTATTGGTCAAATGTATCATTATTCATCGATATTTTGGGATGCTCCAAGTCATGCTCAGTTTCCAAACATGTGAATAGAGTCACCACATAATTCGGAGGAAAATATATATTCTTGACAATTTCAGTTTTGTTCTACAGAGTTCTGTGTTTCTGGACGTCTTCTTCTGCTTCCAGTTCCTCCTCCTCCTCCTCTTCTTCTTCTGACTTCTATGATAATTCAGATGTTTCAGGGACTACTTGCTGAAGTTCTTTCTGGTCAGACAGAAACTAGGAATCTAAAATATGTTATGTATAACTTGGTTTGCTCATAAAATTAATCAGGTTTGGTATATTAAAATTTAAAAGTATAGTTTATTCAGAGAATGATTACAAATGTACTAATTCAGATCACTTTTTAAAATTTTCAGATATAATCACATTTTTATGAGCAAACTATGTATGCATAATATGTCCTAAAGCAGCCTTCCTCAACCTAGTACTCTACAGATGTTTTAAATTACAGTGGCCAGCATTCCTGACCATTGACCACCCTGCCTGAGGCAGATAGGAGATGAAGTCCAAAATATCTGGAGGTATCAGCTTAGGGAAGGCTGTCCTAAAGCGATAAAGTGATTTTAGATCTGTAAAGAGTGCTCAAAAAATAAGATTGCTTGTTTTTCCATTTTCCCCCAAATTTCCATTTTTTTTCCAAAGGGGAAAATGTTTCCCCCCTCCCATGGTTTCCAAATTTCCAGAAATTTTGCACCTCTAGTCTTATGCACAGACAGTTCATTGATCACTGGATAACTTTAATAAAAATGCAACAGTGAAACCCTGTTCTGCTGTTACCATGAAAACTAGCATAAAATGCAAGAACAATAGCAAAGGCACTTACAGATAAGTTCTATTTAACCATGTCCATTGCAGCAGCCAAAGACTCAGTAACATCCCTGGTTCAGTCAGTTCTCCACCTAGCACGCTACTGACACTATGTTGCCGTTGTGCTGTATTGTGTAAATGCTCACACTGCATAGAATACCTTTCCGTTAGAAGTACCACATATCTATAATCTTGCAGATATTAGATTAAGACAGTATAGCTGCCATGTGGAGGCTATTTGAAATTGTCTCTATATGATACTTCATCCATGTAGAAAGGTGTTTTTCTGTATGTGTACTATTTCATTATACACACTGTTTTTTGCAGCAATGTGACAAGAAACCATGCAGTGGAGCCAATCCATGTGAAATACACAAAAATGACTTATTTGGCAACAATATAGTCTCCACATGGTCACTATAGCACATGAAGCAAGTCATAGAGATGTAGTGTTGCTAACAGCAAATAGTGTCCTAAATGCTAATTGTCCTGATTAAATAAGAAAATATTAACTGCGAAGAATTTAATTTTAACAGCCTTACAGGTACTTGCACACTGGAGGAAGCCCCTCTCAAGAGTGCTGCATGCACAGTATACCTACTTGTTCCACTTGGGCCACTAGAGTCCAATTTTATTAATTATGATTTGGGATGTACAAAGCCAGTCTTTATCATCAGGGAGACCACATATTAAAGGGCACTCTTTTCAACGAACATTCTAAAGAATGTAAAGAAAACTTTCTTAATTGAAACATTGGACTGTGAATTATTTTAACTAATTAGACAGATTAGCAAATATAGAGATGACTCCGGTTCTGGTGATTGATATTTAATTGCATTTTTCAGGGGAATAAAAGCAGCGGCTTAAAACAAAATGAGAAAACATCCACCAAACAGAAGAGGTATCAGCTTTGAAGTGGGAGCCCAGTTGGAAGCCCGAGACAGATTAAAAAACTGGTATTTCTTATTTCATGATAAAACTTGGATACATTTTTGTGATACTGTCACGTTGTGCTACAAACAGGGAGTCAATCCAGCAAGTGTTCCAGTTTAGGTCTGGTTCTGATTTAGCTATTACCAAAGTTGTTCTGGTTCAGATCAATAACATTTTACTAACTTGTGAACCAGTTTGCTTTGTTCTAGTTCATATGAGAAAACATAAATTATGATGCCGATTTGCCTGAATGATAAAGTGATTCGTATCAAAGTGATATTTATCCTCATATTAATACTAGATAGTTAAACATACTGGACAGAAACAATTATGTATGTACTAGTATTTAAGTCAAAAGGAATGTTTCAAAAACAATTCAGATGTAATGGTGCCACTTCAGTGATTTCTTGCAGTGGGAATGAATAATGAGCTCACACATTCACTCTTCTCTTCCATTCCCTTGAATGCCTGCCTTGAGATGAAACTTCCTGGTTTGTTAAATCTTAGTTTCCTATAATGTCTAAACCAGGAAACTGGCTTAAATGCTGCCTACAAACCAGTATTGCAAATCATGTTGGCTATGCTTGGACATCATGTTAAAATATGGTTGCGTGCAGGAATAGACAACCTGGTTTCTTTCAGATATTTTGAGCTTCAACACCCATTATCCATGAACATTGCCCTTGCTGACTGGGGTGATAGGTATTGAAGTCTGGAGGGTACCAGCTTGACTATCCCTGGTTTAGTGAGATATGAGTGAGCCTAGCCTCCCCCCAAGCTCATCTGTTTTCCTTCATCTCCTCTTCCCACACGACTAGGAGAAGCAGTTTGCTTCCACTTTTGATCAATAACAGCTTACCATATTGTCTGGACTCAGCAAATTGTTCTCAATCTTATCTATGGCTTTAAACAAGCTAACTGTAGTTTATAATAACTAGAACAACCACAGTTTTGAAAACATGGCAAGCTCTGGCTAATCAGAATCAGAAGTAAAAGCTTCTGAAGTCTGCCTCCAGCTGTACTGGAGGAGTGGGAAGTGTGCCAAAGGCTGTGGGGAGGCTAGATTCATTCACATCTCACTCAACCATAGTTTGGCATGCTGTCTGAACATGCCCATTATATTTGAACAGATATTACAGAAACTGCCTGAGATTTATACAATGGGAGAGGCACTTTGCTGTACTCAGAAATACTGTTTTCTCCTTTTCTTTTCCACACCACATCTGTTCAGTCTGCTTATGGTGGATTAATGTTTAAAGCAACAAATTTCGGTTCTGCTTGACACAGAAGCCTGGGTAAAAACTAATAAGTAGGAATATTCTTCAGATATTTGTTCTGTGAGTTCATTATTTATTCATGATGAAGCCAGTGAGTATATTATCACATTAGTATTTTAGGCCAACCTGTATTCCAACGAAATATCCTGCAGTTTTTTTTCTGATTCTATTCCTACTCTAGTTCACCAGTGATGTGGGCGGAAAATTTTGTATTGGAAAATTTTCCAGTGCTACATTTTTAAAGATAAAATTTTCTGTTTCTAAAAATGTGTTATTTATTAAAATTACTTAATAACATTATATCTATTATTAATAGATATAATTTATTAATAGATATAATGCTAGTCAAATTGGGCAGTCCCAAAATTCAGGTGATTGCCCCTAGAAAGTGTACATGCATGTATAATAAATATTATAGCATAGCACCTTTAGCATGCTAAAATTAGTATGTTAACAATTTTTTATGCTTCTGTTTTTTTGAAATTTAAAAAAAGTAAGGAAGTGTATGCTATTGAGTTGTCATGTCTTTAAAAATTCACAAGTATTCCAATAAAAATAATTTCCAAGTAAACCTTTGCATTTGTTGAAACCACACTGAGTGTACTCTGTTGATTTTTTTCCCTAATCAAGTATTTCAAAAATGCCAAATAGTTAATTTAGGGCGTAAAAACTCTTCAGTTAAATGTTTCTGGAAAACTGGCTTCCCCAGGTTCAATACATACAAATAATGATATATGTTCTATTCCAGCTTTGATAAAATAATAGTTCAGTCAGGTTTTCAGTTGTTTATCTCTTCATTTAAACATTTACACATTCGGTTCAGTTTGACTCCCTGCCATCAAGTTTGTTCTGATCTCAAACATTCATGTAGTATTTACTTATTTTCACCCATCATGCAGTAATTTAACATCTGCTGTTCTATAATACAGTGCAGTCATATAGATGTCTATTGAGAAGTGAGTGCTGTGGAGTTCACTGCGTCGTATTCCCAGATAAGTGGGCATAGGGTTGCCACCTTAGTTATTAAACTGTTCTGAAGTTGGCACAGGTTTTGGATATAGAGTCCTGCATAAAGACTGTCCAGTTGCTCGTTCTTGTGGAAGGGGTTCTATAACTGAGGGAGGGATCATTGCATTCAAGAAGGTCTCTGATTCTGTCCTGACATCTCCCAATTAAAAGAACTGAATGATAAGAAAAAACCCTCTTCCAGTGCCAGTAGATAATACTAAACTAGACGGACAAGCAGTCTGATCTGGTATAAGGGCTTCCTTGTGCTACAATGAGACAATCACTTTTTACACTTCTTTGTCACAGAAGTATTATGGCTTCTTGAGGTGCCAAATGTATGTAAACGAGGAACCAACACTCCTGTCCAATTCAAATGTCCTGCCCCCTCACATGATTAGAATTGCATGAAGGGAGAGCAGGCTCTGCCCCATCTGTCATGGGCTCACCACTTTCCATGCACTGGAGGGCAAAGGTCTGTAGCAGGGAGTCTCTATCCATGTAGATTCCTTGCATGCTCAGTGTTCTGAATTGTGCAGGGATCTTCCATATAGGCAGTGGTGATGAACAGAGGGGGGCAGACCAGTGAATACATCCTTCCTCTTCCCTCATCAGGTGAGGGCTAGAATGCCTGAAGAGGGTTTCTGAGAAAAGTATTTGAGACATCAGTGTGATAGAAATGAAAAGACATTGAGGTTATATGCCTTGAAATGAAGGATTTGTGTCGACTGAAATAAAGCAAATTCTGGCCTTAAGGAATGGAAGAGGTTTTAAAAGGAGGTGAACCATTACACTATTTTTCCATGCCTACCTTAAATTAAAAGAAGAATGTGATTTAGTACTGTCCCAAGATGGTAGTTACTGCCAGGTATAGAATGTCTCAGCAAGACCAGGAGTTGAAATCTGTTTTGTGTTTATATGAACAAGGAATATTGTTATTTGGTTTGTCATCTTGAGGAAAGTCATGTATTGAAAAAATGAGAAATAAGTTTTTGAGAGGTTGAGCTGAAACATGAAGCTGCAGAGCATGATACCAGACTTCTGCATACAAAAAGCAGCTTCACATTTCATCCTGACTTAAAGATCTCTCTCTCTCTCCCTCTCCCTCTCCCCCTCTCAGGTTAATGCATAATGGAAATACCCTTTCATGAGAGCCTATTTTGTTTAGATATTGGCAGGTTAAGGTTATAGCAGAATATGCATTTATAAAGCTGCATTCCAGACAATTTGCTGTCTGCTTAAGGTTAAATACGGCTTAAGATAGTTAGATCCATTGGTTAGTAGTTAAGGGATATTTGGGGAAATATTTGAAGGAATGAATTAGTGTCTCTTGTTAACATAATGAATGAAATTGAACTCTAATAATTCCCACTTCACTTATTAAGAAAACAGTGTGCAGTGGAAGTCCTGTGTAACTAAGTTTCTCCCCATTGCACCTGAAGCCCAAAACACCTGGAGGGCCACATGTTGGCATACATGAAGCTGTCTCCATTATTGAAGTTAGTGAGGGAATCTGTTTACAGAGCAGCTTCTTGTTTGCATATGAATGGATTGGAGCCTCTGCCCATTTTATCTGGTTTTGCAGTATGTTCTGCTTGCCTTTTCATATGTTATTTAAAATGTCTGAACAAGTGGAAGTATCATATGGGACAGTTTAATTAATTATAATTGTTTTCTAATTGTAAACAGATGCCCTTTAAATAACATTACTGAACTATGAAGGTAAATTGCAGCTTGTTGGGCAGACACTATGGTGTTAAATTACTCTCCTTGGTAGTATGGATGGGCTTGTGTAAAAACCACTATATTGACATACCCTGATCATTTTCAACAGTAAGATTGGTAGCTCAGCAAGTATTAGACTAGGGTACATGAAATAGGCGTGAGCTATTGCCAGTGTCTGGTAACAGGACACACCATCTTGCACATATAGATTATATGCATAACAAGCAAAAGCAAACTCAAAAATTTTAGGCTTTGGGCAGGGGTGTGGGGGAGTTTTGGCTTTTTGACAAAAATGTAAATTTAGGTAGTATAATAAACATTTGTAAAATACATATGCTTCTGTAAGGCATGCTAATATCAAAACAACTTTTCAGTCCCTCCAAATAGTTTAATACATTTGTTAAAAAAAAGTTGATATTTGCAATAGTAAATAATAGTCTAAATAGAAAGATTGAACAAAGAACAATGAGGTTATATCATAGTTGCGCTGGGTTTGGAGATATATGGAGCCCATTTTTGGAATATGTATTAAGAACGGGGAAGGGGCAAATACCGTCAAAAGAGTCTTTACAATTTTGGAAAGATGAATAGTGAATAATTGAAGGTCTCCTGGGGGGAGGGGTGCACGGGGGGTATGTTGGTTATGTATTGTATTTTATGTTGTTTTATGTTGTATTATGTTGAAAAACAAAAAAAAATAAAAAAAATAGTTGCGCTGGGGAATTTCTTTTTGGGAGATTTTATTTGGTTTGCAGAGACAGCATTTTAAATATGCTGAAAACTGTGCTTGGAAAGGGTTAGGCAACTTGTAGTGAGATGTAAAACTAAATTTAAACAATTCAAACTCAAGAGAAAGGTTTAAGAAATTTGGGGCTGATTTAAAAATCTATTTTATTTTTTTATGAAGAAAGTTATTCATCCAGAAGCAAAATGATAGGAGTGGATAATAAATCTTGACAAGCCTCATTGAAAAGTTGAATCTAGCTAGGCAAAATACAAGTTGGGATCATAAAATTAATAAGTTCAGAAGTTTTCAGTGGTATATTAGAGAAAAGTTGCATTTTAGGAATTAATTTTAAATTACATTTTTAACTGCCCAAAGACTGTAGTCTATTAAGGCACAATGTTATGCATGCTTAGGCAGAAAACAAAGTCCTACAACTCCCAGCATCCCTCAGCCAGCCATGCTGGCTGTGGCATACTGGGTGTTATAGGACATTTTCTTGTCTAAACGTGCATGCATAGGAATTACACCGTAAATGACTGGATGTGAGTAGAGAATGCAACTGATGTGATACTGTATAGAATTTCATGGTTGGAAGCTAAAATATTGGGATATCCATACTATCAGATCCAGTTTAGAAAGCCTTCTAGAATAGCATTGCAAAGCCAAGTAACTGATAGTGAGCTGGGAGTGGGAGAAGGAACAGGGAATAGCATAAATGAGTTGGTACTGCTTTTTTTCTTGCTATAAACTGGAAACATAATCTATCTGATATTAATGGGGACTGGAAGAATTTGGATATGATTGAGATAAATAAGATAAATATTTGCAAGGTTAGTCTTTATTGAAATTCTGAAATGTTCAGAACTTGTTTAAATTTCTAATTCTTGAAGAAGAAGAAATTGGCAGTAGATGAAAATAAAGGTAGGAATAAGTTTGTAACAAGAGATATTTTCCTAAGTTTTAATGTAGATGTAATTCCTCTTGTAGTCGTGTATAAAACATGATAGGTTATATTAACATACTATTTTGTTACATGCTTTTAGGCAAAATGATCTATATATAGTATTTGAATGCCATGGGAAACATCCTATTTGAAGCTACCACTAATACAAATTCTTTTGTACTAGCATAAGCAACCCCTAACTAAATGCCAATAGCATTTGCTGGCATGAAGGGTTTTCTGGGGATTGGCGTTGTGCTAGAGGTCACTTGCTCCAGCACAGCATAATTTACATTAGTGGTAATATCAAATAGGATAGTGCCCCATAACTATCTAGTAGCCTGATAACACGAATGTTCTCATATGCCTTAGGAAGAGAGGCTGTGATCTTGCTTTTTTTCCACTCATCCTCCTAATTTGCTCTGAACAATCTATTTCTCTAAAAAGAAGAATCAACAAAACTCTCTCCAAACAGAGGTGCTTTTGTTTGATGTATCTTTCTGACAGTGGGGGAATAATGAAAAGTTTCTCTGCCTGAAGGAGAATGTGATCAACATTATTTGCTGGGATGGATCTTGGTCCAGAATGGTTCGGAACAAACCAGGAGGAACTGATTATTCTCCATATCAAGAAGAGATGGCTGAGGGATTCCTTGTAAATTTTTATACCTATATGTTTATTGCACTGCTGGAATATTCTTCAGTTAGTATGATAATGGGATTAAGCTCTTGATTGTCAGATTTGCAGTGACTTTTATACTGAAGTATAGATAAACTTGTGGAGATGTATCTGGTGGATGATCCTATTTTTAATTTTAAAAAGGTCAAACTTTTAATATTACTGACAATAGTTTCAGTTTGTGGTAATAGAAGATGAGCATTGCCTATTGTCATTGCCCTGAGGATACAAGCATGTGCGTGTTCTTATAGCTCAAATGCAATCCTTGATAACATAGGACTTGGGACTTCCAATCACAAACTATGCTGATGGCAACAGCAAGATATTTGTTATAATTAAAAATGTCAGGCATAGATAAAAACCATTACAATACATAGCATGAGTTAAGAATATACAAAGCACAAACATAATATGTAAATTATGCGTCCAATTTTGTATTTGTACATGATTTCATGTTTTTGTCATGTCTGCTGAGGTTTAAACTAGAAAAAGAAAAGTTCATTATTTCCTCAGAATAGCAGCCGTATAAAGTAAATCATGAATAAGGTGAAAATAGTAGTACATAAAGCCATTTTTATTTCACTTCTTACTATTAATAGCACAAGCAAATATTATTACCAAAATGTATGTCTTTATAATGTAGTCCATCTATCATTTTTCAAGACTTCAATTTTTCTTAGCGACGTTTTAAATTAATTTTCTTTATATAGGTATCCAGCGCACATTGAAGAAATTGATTACGAAGAAGGAAAAGTGCTTATCCATTTTAAACGTTGGAATCATCGTTATGATGAATGGTTTTGTTGGGACAGTCCTTATTTGCGTCCTTTAGAAAAAATACAGTTAAGGAAGGAAGGATTACATGAGGAAGACGGATCTTCTGTAAGTAAAAACATCAGACTAGTCATGATTTGACTGCTGATACATGTAAATTTTATAATCTTAGAAATTAGAGGAAATTAACACAACTGCTTATGACCTTGCACATGCAGGATACTTTGTATTTTGCTTAATTATAAAGAAAATAAAGAATGACAACTTGCTTTTTGTTAATCCTTAGGCTAGGGTGAGATAAAAACATGATAACTGTGTTGACCTCAGCCTATGTTGCTTTTAATAGTGTTATTGTTTGCTGCTGTAAGGCTTCTTTTACAGTGCAATTCTATACTTACTCAGAAGCAAGTCTCACTGATTTTAATGATGTTTCTGCCCAGGTAAAATAGAATAGGATTGCAGTCTTATCAAATTCTTGCAGCTTTTCAATGCAAATTTCCGATTTTGCGCTCTTATAATACAGTGAACACCCAACCCCAAACTAAGTCTTGGTATAGATGTTCAGTAATCTTGCTGCTTATAATGATCCTTGTCTTTACAATACATTTAGAAGATCACAGCTACATATGCAGCATAGTGTGAATAGAATCATTGTAGTAATGTATAAAGTATTAGTGACAAATCTGCTTCAGGAACAATTTATCTATAGGATAGACTGTTTTATTATAGCTTCTATACAGTACTATATTTCTACACAGTCATTTTATATAGCTCAGAATGATAAATGTTTCTTCTTTTTTTTAGGGATTTCGTATAAACGATCAGGTGTTGGCTTGCTGGTCTGATTGTCGTTTTTATCCAGCCAAAGTTACTTCTGTTAACAAGGATGGTAAGGCTTAATTATTAATTTCATAGTACTTTGTAGTTAAGCATAGTAATTTCATAGTGGTTTGTAGTTGGGCAACCCTCTGGAACAGTGTGGGAAGTGATACTGGTGATGCAGGGGGAAGGACAAACTGGAGAAAAATTCTTCCCTTCCTCAGAAGGTTAAGTCTGGACCCATCCATAGAGTTGGAAGGGATCTCAAAGGTCATCTAATCTAACCCTCTGCCAATGCAGGAAATCCACTGCTACAGCATCTCTGATAGGTGGCCATTCACCCTCTGCTTAAAAAAAAGAAGAGCCAAACACTTTCTGAGGCAGTCTGTTCCATTGTCAAAGAGCTCATACCATCAGTTCTATAGAGCCCATTAAAACTATGGTAATCTTTTGCAAAATACCCAGTAGCAGGGTATCAGTATATATTTCTTTTATAAGTCACTTTCTGAGATTGACATATTTTTATAATCATATAAATAAGTAAGCTCACTACTTTGTGACACTGCAGTTGATCCTGATGAAGATGTTTTTCTAGTGTTACTTTCCAATTTTTTTTAATGGACCAACGTGGCTACCTGCAGTTTATGTTTGAATATTCAAATGCGAAACAGATTACCAATATGACTTTCCTAAAACTTTTAAAGTTGTATGGATTTTACCAGTGAAATGGTGATGCATTTGTTGTTGTGAAAAAAAAATCTAGGAAACCCTTCAGTTGATTATTGCTATGTCGCTAGAACAACCATCTCCAGGATTGTAGTTTTTAAATCAGATATACGTTATAGTAGTGCACTGAATTATCTGAGGCTGATCCGTGTTAGAGAAAATAGGCTTCTAACCCCTTTTTACTGCTATTACTATGCTCAGTTTCCTTTAAAAGTGTAAGGGTCACTATATTTAATCATATATTAAGTACCTACAGTTGCACAAGGCACAATAAATAGGACTTGACTGCAAGTTTATGCCCTTTTGAGATAACTGCCACAGGGGTTGAGAAACTCACACGTAGATCCAGAGATGTCATGTTAGGGGAGTGGTCACTTAACCCTTCAGAAATAGCACAGAACTTTTACCTTCTATGTAAGAGCTTGGATCCTGCTGCATGTGCATGGATCTAAGTTCCTATATACAAGAGAAGAGTTCTCACCTAGGAGTGAGATTTCGTTTCTGTAATGCTCCCTTGTATTTTATGAGATGGAATCACAGAAGGCCCTCTGAACTTGAGGGGACTTCTCAGGTGTCAGTGGGGTAGTTGCTGCTTGATGGTAAAAGCTAAAAAGCTGTTGTATGACAGTACCATCCAGGAGCTAAGGGAAATGAATCTGCAGGGAAAACAACTAGAGCAACAGATGCAAACTTGGGCTGAATCTTACCAGACACAGCCTGGAGCTCATATTAAGGCCTGTGCTGGGGTGACGATGGCAGCAAAGAAACTGTATGTTTCTGCTGCCATTATATCTGCACAGAGTCGTCTGGCAGAACTATTCTGAATTGTGAAAGGTAAGTTACATCAAGTATTGGTGGAAACTGAGAAAAAGGACTCTGTCGCCCCCACGACATGTTTTCTAGATACTTTGTAGATAAAGTTGCTTGCATTTATTCCAACTTGGATTCCACAATTATAGTAGATCTTAATGATGTACCTTTGGCATCTGTTTTTCCTGTTGTAATATATAAGTTTCAAATTATACAGCCTGAAGATGTGAAGAAATTTCTGGATAGTGTGAAGTCAACCATGTGTGCATTTGACCCTTTCTGGCTGATTAGCGGAGCTAGGGGCATTCTGGTTGAGTGAGTACAGAGAGTGGTAAAAGTAATGCCATCGAGCCGTAAGATGGCTATTGTGAAACCTTTATTAAAGAAGCCCTCTGGGGATTCCCACCATGTTGGATAATTCTGATAATTTGCCATTTTGAGATGAGGTACTTGAGTGTGTGATAGCATCTCAGATAAATTATTATCTAGGCTCATTTTGATCCATCTTCAGGCCTGGGTTTGGGATTGAGACAGCTTTGGTTGCCTTGGTAGATGATCTATTTTCTAGATAAAGAAAATATGTCTGTTGCTTCTGCTGGATGTCTCTGCAGTGATCAGTACCGTCAACTATGGTATCCTTCTGGACCACCTGATAAATATGGGGTTGGGAAGTACTGGATCTAGTCCTTCTTCAAAGGTCATTTTCAGAAAGTGATGTTGGGTTATTCTTTTTCAATCCTTTGACCATTGGTATATGGTTCAATTTTGTCTATCATGCTATTTAATATCGACATGGAACCTCTGAGAGAGATTATCTAGGGATTTCGATGCATTGTCACTTAATACGTTGATGACACAAAGCTCTATTTCTTCTTTTAGGGCATGTTCGGACTATCACATTGGGGAAAGAAACCATTGTGGCTTCTCCCCTGCCCCCACACATACAACCACAGCGCGGATTGACGTGTTGTGGTGTAGGTGGCTTCATGCCCACCCTACATTTCCTACTGCAAGTTGTGGTTGGTTGGGTGGATACGAAGTTATCCCTGATGCTGTGTTGTGGGTTTGGACAACACACCAACTTGTATGGCATCGTGTGGAATAATGCAAATGGCAGTCGCATGTGTGAGGCGAAGCCACAATGGCTTCTTCCCCCATGCGATCATCCAGACCCAGTCTTTGTCTACTATTAGGGAGGCTATTATGTTCTCAATTAGTTTCTGGAGGTTGTAATGGGCAGGATGTGGGTTAATTGATACTTCATCCAGGCAAGAAAACCTGGAAGAATCTTGTTCATGGTTTGGGGGATATTTCTGAACTCAGTTTTCCACATGGATGTTCGGTGGTGGCTGTAGCCAGGATTGCCTTTGACCTGCTTAGACTAGTCCACCAGCTGCACCCCTTCCTGATGAAATCAGCTGTGGCCACAGTGATACATGGCTTAGTTATATCTACACTGAATTATTGGAATGTGCTCTACATGGAAGTACTTTTAAAGATTCTTCAGAAACTGCAATTAATCCATTCAGTGAGAATGCTGGTGAGCAGTTGCTTATAGGATCATATTATACCTATCCTGCAAGGGCTCAACTGGATGTGTAATATCTTGATCCTATGCAGAGGTAGTGTGCTTAAGGCCATAAATTTCCGTAGGTTTAAGTTATTAGCGACCATTTAAGTAGCTTTTGAAGCCTGCAAAATGAAATTTGTAAATAAAGGTCTCTTGGCATTAGTGATATAGCAAAACATACTATCAGGCAAGACATACTATATTTTGACCTTAAGTAAGTTGAAAATGTTTGGTAGATATTGTGATAGCTGGAAAAGATTATTTAGTTCTTGGCATCAGCAATTTGATAGCGTTTGCCTTCTATATGTGAATCCCTTTGTGTTTCTGCTTTGAGTAATTAGCACATTGAATAGTTTCTTTTGCAGTTCATGGTGACTTTTTTAAATTTCAGGTACTTACACTGTGAAATTTTATGATGGTGTAATTCAGACAGTCAAGAATATACATGTCAAAGCTTTTTCCAAAGATCAGGTAGGAAACTTATTTGATCTTGGGGCAGAGCATAAATTACAAGGTTGCTACTTGTGTTTGATTGGAAGGTGCAGGCTCTGTTCACACATCATGCTAAACCGTAGCATAGCCCGATGTGCATGAGCAGTAAATCTCAGACTCACACACTCAGTCCCTCACCTATCTTCCTCCTGAGCAGATGAAGAGAAGGAGGAGCTTGGAAGGTTTTGCTCCCATTTTACTTAACTAGAGCTTTCTGAGTCATTTAAACTTTGAACTGTGGTTTACATTAACTATAGTTAGTTTAAACAAACGAGCTGTTCAGGAATCAGAGTTTAAAGTAAGCTTGTTTTTAACTATAGTTTGTTAACCATAGTTTGTCACCCAGATGACAAACTGGATAAAAGAAATCAAAAGCTTCTAAACTCCTGGCCATAAGATGGGAAGTGCATGAGCCTCAGGCTGATTGCAGCTTGCTCCTGCTTATGCACATTGTACTAAACTGTGATTCAGAATGATGTGCAAACACAGTCAGAAAGTCTACAGTGTGCATTAAACCTGTTCTTAGTTGATACATTTCTAGTGCATGGTTTGTGATATTTTTAACATGCAGGGTTCATACTGAAGAAATTAAAAACTTTTCTGTTCTGTCAACAACATATCAAAGGTACAAAATTGGAACATATGTTTTCAAGAAATAATGTATGACTTCTGTCCTCATTTTATTCTTCATGTTATTCATAGTGTTATAATGTTTCTGGGCCCAATTTAGAATACTGATTTTGACTCTTTAAGTCCTTCATGGCTCGGGACCAGGGTATCTGAAGGATCACCTGTCTCCACATGTGCCTGTCCACATTTTGAGATAATCAGAGGCCCTTCTTTATATTCTTCTGCCGTCTGATGTACAGCAGAGAAAGCAGCTTTCAGTGCAAGTGCCCTGGCTTTGAAACACTCTACCTAGAGAGGCTCACCTAATGTCACTTTTTATTTTCTCAGGCTTTAAAATTTTTGATCTTTTCTTCTGCCTTGTATATTATTTTAATCCTACTTATATAGATTTGTTTTTTAAAAACTTGTTATTTTATTACATGTGTTAATAATATATTATAAGTTGCTATAATAACTTGATGGCAGGGTATACATCTTAATAAATAAATAAATATAAAATTGCAGACATTTTAACCATTTGGCACCTACATAATCTCCAGTGAGCACTAACATTTTGTGATAAGGTCTCTGTTATCTTGTGTATAACTCTTTAATCTATTGAGATGTTCAGATGAGTAGTAAAAACAAGCAAATAATATTAAATGTTACACAGTCAGAGCATTCTGCTTATCAAAGCATCCTGTGTGTTCTGTTTGGTTTAATTCAGCTCTCCCCCTTCTAGTTCTGTAAATAAATAAATTTGCAGTGGAAAGATATCAGAAATGTTTACTTTGTTTTTAGTCTATTGTGAGTAATCCAAGACCTAAGGAGAGAGGTAATGAAATCCCTTCATCTCCTGAAAGATGGGAAAAGTTTAAAGAACAGAGGAAAGCAACTGAGAATAATAAGAAAGACAAGGATGAAAAGACGTTAAAGATTGAACGAAGGTGTAAGCCTGATAAAGAAGGAAAGCTGATAGTCCCTTTAGAAAAGAGCAAGGCATCTGAAAAGGCTCTGCCTAAGGATGGAAAAGAAGATAAAGAGAATATATCTGAAAATGATAGAGAATTTTCAATAGATACCCAGATTGAAAAGAAACCAGAAAATGATAATGTGAAGACTCCACCAGAAAACCTCAAAGAAACTAAAAGACGTCGTGGTAGACCACCTGTGGTGCCACCAGCAGGTCAGTACTAACAGTTAAGACTTTGTCTCATTCTTATAGGAGGTGCCTTTCCTTTTGTCTTTAGAGATATGTACTCCGCACAAACCATCACATTGCAGAATACAAATTTATCTGTGGTTTTTACACCACCTGATTTGACCATTAACATATTAATTTGTGTATGTCGTTTCACACTTGGTAGAACCAGACACACAAGCAATGATCTTTTCTTTAAATCTATTATCCAAGATGTGTCATACAGCTTTTAAAGAACTGGTGATAGCAATGATTCAGGGATATTATCTCAATTTATTGTGATATTAGTATAGTATAATGGAATACTTTGTACCAAAAAAAGGAAGGTAAAACTACAGGAATCAAATTCTAAGCTCCATGAACATTGTATAAAACAGCAGAAAATTGTGGTTTCTTTAAAAAAAGAAAGAGGCGGCTACTTTTTCTCTTAGTAATGTTTAGAAATCTTTTTCTTTATTTATGTATTTAGAACAAGGTTCTCAAACATTGCAGCCAATAACTTTAGAACTGAGAAGACGGAAAATACCTAAAGGAGGAGAGGTTCCTTCAAAACGTCCCCGTCTCCAGAAGAACATGTGTGAGTATTTTTCCCACTGATTTAAATAATCGATGTATTTAACAGGAATAAAAAAATATGCCCCCCGAAAAGTGCACTATCACTAGATTTAGATAGATTGCTAGGCACACTGTGCCTTAGTTTTATCATGTATTTCTTGTATCATTTTGCTAGGTAGTTTTTGTTTCAGTAACATACAACTTATGAAAATGACCAAGGCAGGAATAACAGAAGGTGTCCAAGGACAGCAGTAGCAATAAGAACACCAGATTGCTGGGAAAGAGATTAACATTATGTACCCCCACATCCAAGCTTTCCCCATCAGCAACTACATTCCATCTGGCCTGCTAGAAGAAAAGCTCCACTCCCAAATGAGTTACTTTTCTGAAAGGGAGCTGCTTCCTGCAGGCCCCTGAGGACAGAAGTGATAGGAGCACCAGAGAGCTGAGGAGATGCTTGAACATTATTCTCGCAGAATCCTATTACTGTCCCACTGTCATAGCTTTGTATTGAATTATATAATCTATTCTAATTTGCCTTGAGAGAGTTTTAGATTAAAAGGTGACATATAAATATGTAAACTAAAATTCTGAAGCACTAACATTAATTTTTTGGAAGAACCAGCATCAGACTATTTGGGTGCTATTTAATTTCTGGATGCCAATGTCAGATTCATAACCCTGGTGCAAGCTTTGTGAATGACTTGAGCAGAAGTAATAATTGTACATCAAAATTTACTTCCCCTGACTAGAGATATTTCTCCAGCAATTTGTGTGGTAGCTCATTTGTATAGCCTGTAAGCACTACCTCATTGTGAGGCAGATTGGCTTGGAGAATTGTAGCCTAATTTCTAAAAGTTTTTACCCCTGGGTCCTTTGTTTTAAAATCAACCAAAACAAAAGCAATGTTAATGTACATGGACAAAGTTAAAGATGGTATGTAGTATATGTTTGCAAAGACTTTCCATGTTTCAGTTTGTGTTTGGTTTGTAACCTGGAGTTGCTGATCATTTTCCACATAAGGCCAACAAGAGTGGCAACCATTGAAAGGGGGGGCAGTTGCAGATATGCTAAAAAAAAGTCACAGGGATAGTTAAATACTTGCCTACCTATACCAATAATACTTTTTGTAAAAACACCTGCTCTCTGTTAAAGTATTTCATGGTTTACAAATATCTATAATAGAAATGTCTCTCTAGAAGGGCAGGACAAAAGCAATGTTAATGTACATGGACAAAGTTAAAGATGGTATGTAGTATATGTTTGCAAAGACTTTCCATGTTTCAGTTTGTGTTTGGTTTGTAACCTGGAGTTGCTGATCATTTTCCACATAAGGCCAACAAGAGTGGCAACCATTGAAAGGGGGGGCAGTTGCAGATATGCTAAAAAAAAGTCACAGGGATAGTTAAATACTTGCCTACCTATACCAATAATACCTTTTGTAAAAACACCTGCTCTCTGTTAAAGTATTTCATGGTTTACAAATATCTATAATAGAAATGTCTCTCTAGAAGGGCAGGACACCCCCGAACAATGTAAGATGCAGCGTGGGGGTCTTCTGGGTGAGGGTGGAATAATTCAGAATTGGACAGAGTCCAGAACAATTTTGGGTGACTCTTCCCCCTCACCCAGCAGCCCTCCATGCCCATCCCTCTTTTTCACAGTGGAGAGGCTTTTGGAGAGAGCACAGCAAGGAGGGAAGAGGGCATTAACTTAAGTTAGCTTGCCTTAGGATCCCAACCCTTATAATAACTATAGATGAAAAAAACTATAGCAAGTCTGCTTTGAATACTCAGCCACTGTTCAAGTCTCCTTTTACCTCTTGTATCTGCTTGCCTAATTATAACCCCCAGCACTGTTAAGCAGCTGTTATGCATTCCATTATACAAATTAATCGACTATCAACTGATGGTGCTTGACCAGTTTTGCAGCACATAAGGAACAACTCATCCCACACTAAGCAGTGGGTACAATGCCTTAAAAACACAAATTGGGTGGTATAGTAATTAAATAAATACTAGTAATAATAGTAAACAATATTTGCTAATCAATAATATGAGATGTCAGGGAGAACCAAATAGGTAAAATCCATGCTTGTGGGACACAAAAGGAGAGTCAAGGGCAAGAGAAAGTGTGTTATACATAGCAGACAGGAAGAAGAATGATTAGGAATGGATTTGATAAAAAATTAGCAATAATTGCAAGTATTGCTTTGACACACAATCAGAAAACTGTGTTGAGCTTCGGAAGCCCCATGTTTTCAGGGCTTTCACCAGACAATGATTGGAAAATTCACTGAATTCTGTATATGTTATATGTGTGTAACAGTTTAGATAATATTGTACCAGATTTCCCCCCCTTTGAGTTATGCTTGGCAATGGACAGCACAGTAGATCAAATCTTAGTAGAGAATGTGATGTATTTTTATGTTAAAATGTGATTGTTAGATGTTAATTAAACTAATAAATGAAATCCACTCTAAATTATTTCTAGCACAAGAAAAGTTGAAAAATGCTTCAGACAATGAAAAAGATTCCATAAAGAGACGATCAAGACATTCTACAAGTAGTAGTCATGAGACTTTAGACACGGATGTTATCGCACCACTTTTGGATGAAATTGAACATTTAAAAGAGCCAGAATCTAGTCCAAAAGAAGCCAGTGAAGGTAAATAGCTTATTTTGTAAGTGCCTGTTTTAAAAGCTTCCACCATTAGTCTGGCTGTTTGAGGTGGCCCATGGCAAAGTGCCATCCTGTGGATCTCTTCTCATCCCTGATGTCTCTTTACAAAACCATTTAAATGTTTTAGCCTTTATTCCCCCCTCCCCACTTAGTATTTCTAGCTATCATCTTAAATTTGCTCCCAGTGTCCCAGAAATGAAATAATTCTGGAGCAGCCATCTTTTTTTCCTGCTCCAGAATTACCTAATTTGCATGAGTTTGGGTTTGAAGCCATTCAACACCAGAGAAAACAATTTTACAAAATAGAACTGGGTGTGTGTCCTCCAGGGAGCTTTGACCACATCAGCTGCCTGAGTATGCCTCATTGTGGTGCCAGGCTTGTCCATGATTATTTGCTCATAATTAATATACTGCTTCATGTAATTTGGTTGCTAAATTGGAGTTATTTTCATTATTGAGAAAATAATGTTAAAAAATATTTGCATGGATTTTACAGGGGGGAGACCACATGGGCTTTATTTACCTCAGGATTGTACAAGATGAGCAGAAGCTTGGGGCCAAATTACAGATGACATTTAACATGTAGATTTTTTAAAATGCAAATTGCATCAGTTGGGATGCTGATAACGTGGTCCTTAGGAAAACGCATCTCCTATTTGTTTTGGGTGGGATCTTACATTCCCCTGTCCATGTCTGCTCTGATCCCATTAATTATTGCCCCTCAGCTGAAGAAATTGACTTCTTTAAAAACCTGCATGTTAGATGCAAAGACACTTTTAAGGTCACACGTAGTTTGGCCCTCAGACTATTTATTCCTGTCTGACTATAGCCTATGTCAAATTGAAAACAAGATGCTTGTTGGAATTTTCCAAATAAAGCTTCAAAAACTCTATAGAGTTCTATGCTTCTGGCTCTCTGTTACCTGAAGGTTGTGTGTCTGTGTTTTATGTACAATCTTTATCCTTCCTTTAATGTTTTAGGTACATTAGAGGCATGTGTTGAACCTGACCAAAAGATTAATGAAGAGTTGCCTCCACCTTCGGAAGAAATATCTCAAAATTTAGTAGATGGCAGCAGGTTAAAGGAAGAGGACATAGCGGAGGTTTCCTCTACACCTGAATTGCCAGAGATTTCAGAGACATCTGTTACAGGTTCAGATTTTTATAGTTGTTTTTCTTTTCTTTTTTAGGCTAGACTTGTACTATTAAAAAAATAAAAGGCAAGTGCTTAGTTTGAAGAAAGTGGGATGGTACAATTCCAATCCCCTTCCATGCATAGTTTTAATGTTTACTTGGGACTGTGGCATTTTACAGTTAAATGCATCATTGTTGTTGTTGTTATTGTTATTGTTATTATTATTATTATATTTTATTTTATTTTTTAATCCCATAAACATATATTTTATGTTCTTGCAGTAACCAGTGCTTCTAAGAGAAATAATGATTTTACTGCTTCAAAGGCTGCAATTGAACATGAACCCAAGTTTAGATGCAAGCTCTTAGACTGCTCCAAATCCTTTCGGAAAGCCAAATTGCTACATTATCATATGAAGTATTTCCACGGGATTGAGAAGTCACCAGAACCACAGCAGAGTCCAGCAACAAGAAATATTCAAACAAGAGGTTCCTTAGCTTCTGAAAAAGCCAGTCAAGAAAGTTCTAGCAGAAGGCGGACCACATCTGGTTGCTTATGTAAGTGTTTCTCTATCAGCCATTTTTCTAATAACTGCATTGAATTGCCTTGCTTGAATTACGTTTAAAGGTTTAATTATACATCAAATACACATCAATAAAAGATTATTTTACGTCCATTCAGTAAGCTATAAGAAATGGTGACTTACAGATAATAATTTCTCTTAAGCTACTAAAGAGAAGGAGAAGAACAAAGAAAAGAAACCCAGAGACATTGTAAGATCAAAATCAAAGAAAAAGAAGAAGAAGAAAAAGAAAACAAAATCAGGTAATACTTTAACATGGAAAATGTTTCATTTTATTGCCCTGTTTCTTAGAGTCCTTGACTACTTCCCATTAATTAGCAGAAATTTTGACTAAAACATACTGTTATCCTGGAGGCAGCAAAAGAGACATACATGTATGAGATGTGTGTCCATTTTCTGCAGAGCAGGCAACAATGAGTTCTAGAGGAGAACTAGGAGGTGCCCCCTACTCCAGCCACTGGTCAAATCTTAATGCTACTAAGAGAGTGCTTGCCTCCTACTGATAGGAAAGGAGAGCATCCTAGAGTTAGAGGTCCATCCATGTTATGCTTGTCGACAGAGGAGCCTATAAACTTACGCACCATCTGCACTGCTTATCACACTACCTGTTCATTGGAAGTATAGTCATGAAGAACCAGTGCAAAGTAACACACTTGATTCAAATCATGGGGTTTTGTGCATATCCATTTCCTGTTGTGTTTGTTTGTTTATTTATTTATTTATTTTCAAACATTAACACTTCCAAATGTTTACAGAACATTCAGGGAGTGAAGAAAATGTCGAATTTTCTCAAGACCTTTCCCCTCCAAGATCAGTCATTGCAACAAGATACAGTTCAGCAAATCGAACTTGTGTGCATTTGAGTACGCAGCTACATGGCTCTGATGCTGGGCATCGTAAACACAAATCGAAAATAAATGGTGAGATTGATTTTTAGATAGTTTAAACTTAAGAACTAAGAAATACTAATAAAGGAATTGCACTGCTTTTGTAAAAAGGAATAACAAAAATCAAGCAATATGCTTGACAAGCACAGTTTCAGTTTGTACAGGTTGCATACACAGCTGGGAGAAACAGCTATGAACCATGTATGATGCAGAAAGGACATGGTTAAAATGAAACACAAGTTCTTTACCTGATCCCTTCCCACATCTAGATCTGTTCTATGTACAATTACTTCAGTGAAGGAGAAAGCATCCTAATTATGGGGCGATCTGTAATCCTTAGTCATGTGGTTTTCATTTACAGAATATCAGTTCAAGATACAAATAGCTGGTATTCCATTAAAGTAGTCGTTTATTTGCCGTCAATTGTATTAACAAACACTCGATGTATTACCTGGCTCCATCAGCTGGTAGGCTCTTTTGCTCTAAAATATTGCTTGCCTCTGTTAATTTTTCACATGAAGCTTTATACTGGATTAGTTTAAGTTATAAAAGTATTGTGTTATGTGTATGCACTCATACAATTAGTTCTTACTTTGGATTGGATCCAATGCTGATCATCCACTTAACAGTACAGATTTCCTTCTCTCCCCTGCATGGCCCCCAAATTGTTCCAGAAGGTTGTGGGGGGGCCCTCTTGAGATAATTTGAGAGGCTGTGGGGGGGAAGACAATTAAGTCCTGTTGTGATAGCAAAAGTCTGCTTGCATGGCATTGGATCCCAACCCCTTGTGGGCTGTCCTGGAAAGAAGGTACTTCGTCTTGAAAGGAGATGAAGTAAACTTATTCAGTTAGAACTCAGTTGTAGGTTCTAGTACTTTTTCTGTTTGAATTGTCTCTCTGCATTTAGTGGTGTCTGAAAGAAAAGTTTAAAAAGCCTTTTATCAAAGCATTACAACAACAAAATTAACTGCCAAGAATAACATGTTTTTAGTGTATTTGATTCCTTATTGATGGAGCTACAGTGCTGTGGCTCACAGCTTTCACTTGCTTCACTGTTCCTAGATGAGCCACTCATCTACTAGCTTTTAGTCCTTAATACCATTTCCATTCTAAATTACTGCATTTGAACCATTTATATCTTTCCAGAATGCTCAACCTTCAGGCTGAAATCTTCTAGATTTGGTTTCTGCTTAAAGGTGATTTGTATTCATTTAATCTTAAACCAGCCCTTACTTATGTGGGAGATAATGTCCACTACTACTCTAAAACAATTAAAATTTGAAGTGAAATGTGTTTCCCATTTTAGTTACTATAAGGCATCTAATATAAGTCTGAATATTTGAAAACAATTCCTTCACATAGTGTATGGAATGGAAGAAATTAACTGAGGATACAGAGAAAGTTAAATCTATAGATCCAATCTAAGTATTTCCTAAGCAAAGCCATAGAAATTATTGGAAACATAGACTGCATGTTGCAAACTAAATATAAAGAAATTATTAACTACGGTGACAAATTGACTGCAATCCTATACCCATTTACCTGGGAGTAAGCTCCATTGAACTCAATGGCATTTACTTTTGAATAGATATGTTTAGGATTGCACTATAGGTGTTTATAAAATGAAAGTTTATGTACCTCTAACTGGAGAGCCTTCTTGTATTTATTCTGCTCCCTTTCTCTTGTTTCCCACATTATTCTGTGGGTGCGATGGAAATGGTATACTATTCTTAATTGAGGGGTATGATGACCATATTTATAACTATTCCTAGATGAGGGATATGATGACCATATTTGTGATAAATAAATAAACTCTAACTGCAGATAAAAATTATTATCAATCCTAAAAATAATGTTCCAATTTGAGTTATTGACCTGTTAGATTGATGGGCGGAGTGGTTAGTGCATACTTGGTGGGAAGAAGCACGCTCTTTCCTCTTTCAGCCCCCACACAAATGTCCAGCTAGTCCCTTTACTACTACACCCTCCCCCGCCTGTGGATACTGAGGCAATAAAACAGGAATTACCTGGAGCAATGATTTTCATACTGTTACAGAGAACTCTCAGGTTGTTTGGAAGTTTCAGAGGTTGCTTTGGCGAAAAGTTTTCTGATGCAGATAAGCTTCTATGGCAGATACCTTGCTCACCAACACCCATTTTCTCCTACAATATGCAGCTACAGGAGAGTGATAGTATGTTCCAGGTTGTACTCCGAGTTCATGAAAGTCAAGAGAGACCCTGATGCTGTGCATAAAATGGTGTCCTGAATGCTTGGCAACGCCTAGGGTTTCATGGGGTTCCACAACAGACAAACCAACGTGGAGACTATTCCCTAGTTTGAAAACTACTAGTTTATTCTGCCCAGCAATGCTCCTATGTTACATACTCAAGGAATACCCCAGCTCAGCTGTATAATGAGCTCAGCTCAAGAGATGGTGGAGAAAGGGGGCGAATAGAGGGAAGTGTATCTGTACAGATCCACCCCAGAATAGTATTGCATTCCACAGTTATTCTTTTTTGCTACTGCCTTCCACAGCTGCATGGAGCTTACAGCACTAATGATCTAGCACTGTTGTTTGCCATCTATGTTCTGAGTCTAACATGAGCTTGAAAAGCAGGGGAGAAATGCATATGGAGTGGTCCTCTACTTTATCAAAACCCATCATATTCCCCATTTTCCACTTTCACTCTTTGAGCTGAATATTGGAAGGACTCAGGAATGTGCAGTGTGTGTATGTGTGCTCTGCACGCGGACAGACATTGCAACCCCTTAATGGGTGCTCTGTCAGACCACACATGCAATAGTGGTAGGTGGAATTTGTCACCATTATATGGTTAACATAAAGTACAGCACTTTTATTTATCCTGACGTGAGGAAATGCCAGCTGTTAACCCCCAAATAAAGAAGTGTACTTGAGGGCACCATTAGTCTGAGGGCTAAGGTTTTCTCCTGCCCCTGGTGATCCCAGAGCTTGGGTCAATTTTTGCCTTTCCCCAATTATGACTCAGATTGCCATCCATTTATTTAATACCATAGTACACAAGAACTGAGCCAGCCACTTTATGCTAATCCCAGCCTAGAATCTGTTGGTATACTGGACCCTTACGAACCAGCTTTTGTGTAGATGGAAGGCAGTAAGCATTGCTTCCATGATTAGAAAAAAAACAGAACAAAGTCACTAGATGGCTAGTTAGATATGGCAAGTGAAAATACTTTGCTTTGCAAATAATTTTCAGGCCTTTGCTGGGGTAAATTGTATTGCTTTTTCAGTGGGGTTTACTGCCAAGTGTGTGGCATGATCCAGCCAAAGTTAAGCATTTGTCCCATTGATTTCAGTGGGATTTGTTTTATTTTGTTTGTGTGTGCCCCATTGGCTTGTTTGTTTGTTTGTTTGTTTGTTTAAGTCTTCTGCTGAAATTCATAGGACAATATCTTTGACTGGATTGAATCCTATGTCTTATACTTGTTTAGTAATGGATACTTCTTTAACGCAGCATCTGAATCTGTCACAGAAACACAATTTTAAGCATAAATTGGAATGTGGAAGTATTGTAAATGGATATTTCTCAGTTTACAGTAATTTAAAATGACCTACTCCTTTGGCAACTTTCTGGAATTACTCAGACAGCTTTTAATCCACTTGAACTCTTTGCACACAGAGGATGATACCTTGAGTGAGTCATCTGCAGATAGTTTGCTTTGGAGCGATGATGACTGCAGTCGGGACATTGATGTAACAACTAATCCTGATGAGGATCTTGATGATAATGACTTTGAAATAGTTCGATGCATTTGTGAGGTGGAGGAAGAAAATGACTTTATGATTCAGGTATATAGTTGTAGATTAATGGATGTATATTGAAGTAAATGGAAACACAATAATGTGAATAGGAGTCAGTTACCCTGAATGTATTGCAACCCACCCCCCACCCACCCCTGGTAGCCAAACCTTAGTTAATAAGGCTTATTCATTTGTGCATGTTTTCATAATAATGTGTTGGTAAGGAAACCTCAGTACAAAACCTCTACAGTAGTAATACTATAAAGCTTACTTGGAATTGTTTGCTAATGAATTAAATGGTGTGGGATACTAATAAGCTTTATTTTTTATACCTGTCCTTTCCTTCTCTTTCTCTGTTCTAACTTCTCAACATGGCAGCCAGTGAACCAGTATCACTGATTGAAAAGCCTTCTGCAAGTGTTTGTGTTTACAATGGCATCTATTATGTTAGTTCTGATATCGTCAAAACTCTTCTTTTCCAGCTCAGAAATATAAATTCTGGTGGCTCATAAATATAACCTCCACATATACAATGAGCGTTACAACTTTGAAACTTCTTTTTCAGTTCAAATTCCAACCTGTGCTGGAGAAGAAATTAGTTCCCTCCTCTCTACCACTCAAGCTTACCTAACTTGTTGCTCCATCAGTGGCACCAGTAGGATGGGTGGAGGCCTGTCTCACAGCTAGGCTGTGAGCTAAGAGCATGGGAAAATGTAGTTTTTCCAATCTACATAGTCCTGGGAAAAACTAAATTTCCCAGCATACTTGGCTCACAGCTGTAACTGCATGCCAACCATCCCACTGCTTCCGGAGCAGTAATCTAGATAAGTGGATGGGAGAGAGATAGGTAGATGGAGGGTGAGAGTTTCAAAGTTCATAGGGGGAATGATCAGATCTTGCCATGCTCCTTTATAATAATATTAAGGGCACAAGACAATCAGAATTGGGCTCAGAATAGTTTATTGAAGGAAAACTATTTGTTTTTTTCAAGCCCAATTCCAAGTCTGAAAAGTTGGTGTAGATCGCCCCATCACTAGTTCTGATGGGAAGACTGTATCTTTTTTTCCTACCAAAGTTTTGGAGTTTACATTGACATGGGAAGCTGGGTTTTGTACTTTTTCTATCACTGCTATATAGACAGATCTAAAATATAGTTCTTCGTGTGGAGTTTCTTGATTAATTCTCTTACTACTTCACTAATTACTAGATTACATAATATTAAACTGGAAAATTAAAATATAATGAAAGTGATAACTCCCATAACAATTCTGGCATTTTCATTTATTTCATTTACAAAAGAAATAACCAAACACAGAAATACACCATTGTTTAAGTTCATAGGCCTTGACAATATTGCTAAAAGTTATTTTTTGTAGTATGTGCTGATCTTGTTCTAATTGTATTTGACTTACAACAGTGTGAAGAATGTCTCTGTTGGCAGCATGGAGTCTGTATGGGTTTGTTAGAAGAGAATGTACCTGAGAAATATACTTGCTATATTTGTCAAGATCCTCCAGGTACAAAGATTTCTAAGGTTGCAGAATCTTCTAATAGTATGTAGTAATTATATTATTTTATGTCTTTTATTATTAATTCATATTCTGTTATCTTGCTGGGTTATATGACTATATATCCAGAGTGACGAATGGAATACATCTTGGTTTATTTTGCCATTTATTTCATATTCTTTGCTCCAAATGAAGAAAATTCAACAACTGTTGGTAACAGCCCATATAAGTCTATGCATTTTGCTGATGTTGGACATAATAGCATAGGAAAGAGAGATTAAATTTATTAATTTTCAGTCTGTGTATCTCTTTCCAATTTTCTTTCCCATCTTTTGAAAGAATGTTCATGTGCTTGTAGTGGTCTATAGTTGACAGCCAATGCAAGTAGCTTTAGGTGGAGAGCTGAATTCCAGTGTTTGCCTTCTCTTGCTCTCCTGGCAAGGAAGGAGCTGCTGTAATCAACGCTAGTGTTGTAACCATCACACTCAGAGGCTGAATTCGGACAACACAATAGTCAATGGTGGGGTAATAATCAGCTTTACAGTTGTTCATCTAGGGGGTACTCCCCACACAACATGGTAATAAATAATCAACTGTGGTGTGGATTAGGATCAGCGCTGAGTTCACTATGACAGCATTCGGACAACACAATAGTCAATACAACTGACGATTGTTTCCCCACCCCCAGTTGCTTATTGTGTCGTCTGAATTCAGCTTTTAACTGACAGAGAGGACAAAAAATCATAAGGATTATAATATTGCTACAAGCAATCTTTCTTGTTTGTGGCAAGGAAGGTCTAGGTGGCGATGTGCAGTGGTGGCAACAGCTCTCACCTTGTTAGAACTAAAGAATTTTGTGTTTTTGTATTCAAGCATAGTGAAGTGGTTAACCAAGTTTCAGATAAAGACTTTTTGCAGTATCATTCTCTGCATGTTTATTCAGAAGTAATGCCCACTATGGTCAGTGGGCTTACTCACAGGTAAGTGTGCATAGGATGGCACTTTTTGTGATTTTAACAGCTTCCTAAGATATACTGGCCTAGGATGAAACCCCATTTAAGAGACTTGCATTTTAATACCCTGGGCATATCAACTATTTTACATTTTTAAAATCCCTGCGAGATAATTCAAGTATTATTGAATGCCATTCTTCTTAGAGGGTTGGACAGATTTTCTTTACTACTCAAGTGTTTTTTCTGTCTTTTGGGATGTTACATTAAAGTTGACTTTTGTAGTATTCCTTTCTAGAAGCTACTTATCCATGAAAATAAAGTCAAGATTAAGTAGTAGTAGATTAGAATTTTGCTAGGAATCATGTTTACTCAACATTTACTCCCTTATTACTGCTGCCCTAGGTAAACGATCCAGCTTGAAGTACTGGTATGAGAAAGAGTGGCTGTGCAATGGTCACATGCATGGCTTAGCATTTTTGGGAGAAAATTATTCCCACCAGAATGCTAAGAAAATAGTAGCTACACACCAACTCCTTGGCGATGTGCAAAAAGTGATAGAAGTACTGCATGGACTTCAACTGAAGATGAGCATTTTACAGTAAGTACTGTTTTCAACATCCTTGTTTAAATTATAGGTGTCATGTGGTTTCAATGTGAAAGGTGCCTGCTCCAATCTCCACTTTGCTATCACTTTCCAGTTCAAGTCCCCATCTCTCAACAAATCCAACTATGTGAGATAATTATAAAGTATATTGTATTGCTTTATATTTACTCAGTTCACACAAGGATATTAAATATGGCAGGGATAAACTTCTCAGACCATGTTAATGTTTGCCTTTGATAAGATTGCAAATAACCTATTGGTAAGATGATACCTGATGCCTTCTGCATGTGGGCCAAAAAAAATGGAAAGGGAAGGGAAGGGAAGGCTACTATGGCTGTAGGAGCCACCAGTTGTTGAGGAGGTGACCTGAATGTGCCTGCTGCTCAGAAACAGCAGTAATTGTGTTTCAGACATATAATTGGAACAGCTTCCTTCGTGGGTGGGTACTAGGATTTATGGGAGCCTTCATTTTTTTCTTCTCACAGCACACAATTTGGGAATTACTGAAGGAGGACCTATTTGTTTCAGTCTTTTCATAGTCACTAGGAAGGTCTTTCTTCTGAAATAACTACAGTGATTTAAATATATTTATTGTGCAGTTTTTAGAACTCTTACTCTCCTTTAGTAGTCATAACATCTGAAGAATCATTTAGAGTATTGTTAAGCATACTTCTTAAAGATTCATTGATTTTTTTAGTGCAAGTTTTCTTACATTTCTTCTGTTTAATACCATTTATCAGCACTATGAAGTCTAATAAATGTCATTATTTAACATGTCCACATGCCAAGCACTCATGCAATAACATTTTGCTGAATTCACTGATATCTGACTCTCAGATTGCAGAACAGAAGGTACATGATGAGTAGTTCATTTAATTCTTTTAAATAAAGAGGGGGAAAGGGTTAGATAATTGTTAGTAAGTTTTAAGTGTGAATTTCACTCGTTTATGTCTTCATCAGAAGCAAAGAACACCCTGACTTGAAACTCTGGTGTCAGCCTTGGAAGCACCTTGAAGTAGAAGAAAAATCACATACCACACGCCTCATTCACATTGAAGAAAATTGTTGCAAAGAGGAAAATACAAGTTACAGAACTTTTAATGGAACCCTTGAGAAACCTTCAACCATTCCTTCTGCAGAGGAATCTTATATCACTAGTGAACACTGTTACCAAAAACCTCGCGCCTACTATCCTGCTATAGAACAGAGACTTGTTGTAGAAACAAGGAATTCGGACATAGATGATGGCGTCAATAGGATTAGAGAGAATGGAGATGATGCCATAGTGGAGAGATTAGGATGGGAGCTGGATAGAGAAATACGCAAGTTGGAAAATGAGTCAAAACATAACTACTCTAAGGTATGTTCTGATGTTTTCCTGGCTTTTAGCACTTAGGAGAAGGAGAGGGTTAGGGAGAGAGTTAGAATTCCTACTCAGTGAAGAGCCAAGCTTGGGTTCTCAGGATAAGGCAGCACACTGGTTGGCTGCATACAATTTGGGGGCTCTGGTGGTTGCTAATAGAAGTGGAAATAAACAAAAGAATGCATTGCCAATTAACCATAGCAAATAAAATGGAAATGTCAAAAGAATGTGATTTAAACACTTTACATCCATTTACAAAAATTGTGATACAATTAAGATTATTTGATAGAGAACTGAAGAATTAATATGATTATTATTTTAGAAAAGTTCTATTCTGCTCTGGGCTTGGTATTATATTTTTTTTTTAATTAACTCTTTTTCAGCATAGATAGCAACAGTTAATACTCTGATTGACTTAGGACTTCTCTAACGGTTGCATAAGAACTGTATATGGGTATATATCCTTAACAGCATAATAGCTTTGTATGTGTAAAGTAGCTATTTTAATATATGTTAATAATTTCATTAATGTTCTAAATTATTTTAATAAGCATAGTATTGTTACACAATTTACCCAGAAACATAGTTTGTAATCTTAAATGTTGGAAATATGTGACATAGGAAATTACTGATATTTTTATTTATTTATTGTTGATCCTGTCTATTTATTATTGATCCTGTCTTTTGATCCTGAAGTATTAGGAATTGCATATAACATAGTATGTCTAAGTTATATAAAATGTACTTTTTCTTTAAAATTATATTGGCTGCTTCAATGCCTATAAGAATAATTAACTTGCGTGTTTTGGCAGTTAAGAGAAAAAGTCACATCGGAAGAAGATATTGAAGTGAAACTGCTGGAAAAAGACAAGGAAGGAGTTGTGAATTCCCAGCTGCAATGGCAGCTTAACCTATTAGCCCATGTTGAGTCTCTGCAAGATGAAGTTACTCATAGAATGGATTTAATTGAAAAGGAACTGGATGGTAAATAGCTTAGGGTTTTTCAACTTTTTCTTAAACTTATAAAGTCTATTCCCATTCAGTGCTATTAGTTTTGTCTTCAGTTGCTGATTTATGTCTGCTAACCACTAATATTAATTTACACCAGTGCATTTTACAAAATGTACCAGCTGTAATTCTACAGCTGTATTAGTATTTTAAGCTATTTATTTGAATGATACAAAGGGATACAAAATGAAAATTACAAAAATAGATCTCTATTAAATAAGATATCACTCCAGTGTAAATTCCAGTATATGTTAAAATTTTGTCTGCTGTTTTGTCTATGAATAAAGTACATTAACTTGCACATTTTGGTAATATTCAAACATTTCAATAACCCTTCTTGAATTGATGGAACCTGAAAATGTTCCTAGTGTCAGAATGGTCTCCAGAATTGTATTAAAAATCACTAATAGGTGTAATACTAAGGTATACCCTATGATTTGTGAAATTGAATTTGAAATTTGCTTCTGATAATTCTGGTTAGGACCAGCACATATGTAGTAAATTTGCTCTGCTAGCCCTACATTTCTAACATTCAAATTGTGTAGTTGCCTCTACAAATACTTGTAAGAATCATTGACACCCTATTAAGTAATACAGGTATCAAATACTATAAAAACACAATTAATATTGAGTTTCCTGGGCTGGAAGATGTAGTGAAGATAACTTTAATAGACAGGTATATCCTCAGCCAACTTTGCTCCCTTGCTATCTAAGCCTAGATCTTTCCAGCACATTTTAAATGTATGCCTTTTTATAAAGAGGTTGCATAACTTATTATAATTCTTTGCTAAGAGTCCCTTCTGTTCTTCATTTTGACTTAATGTTTTCCAAGCTGTTAGACTTCTTAATGAATAAAGGAAGCTCAATTTATGGTAAAGAAAATTTCTAATTTCTAAATATTGAAGCCAGGGAGGGTTCCAATCATCAGTTTTCCTGCTAATCTCCTGTCCCACCAACAGTTGCTCATTTATTGCTATCTCTCTAAATTTATACATCTTGTACGTTAATTGAAAGAATCTGGCATGTTCACTCATATTAAATGTTCTATGTCTACTAATAACATTCTAACGGAGATCAAATCAGGATTTAAGTAACTTTTTTTTATCCACCTTTTTACAAGTTGCTGTGGAATTAATTTAAGTTCCACCTGATATCCTCTATCTTCCTTCATTATTCAAGTCAGTGCAATTAAAGGAATATTTATATGCATTGATCCAATTCATGTCACATCCTCAACATTATGTGATAACCCTAATGATGTCCAAAGCAACTATGCTGCCTCAGAATATACTGCTCAATTGGTGGTGGTCAGCACTCCCTGAGTTTTGTCTAGTCTTGAGAAATTTTATCCACATTTCCCACACCATGCATATGTTTATAAACCTCTTATCATGCCCCAATTCTTGGTAGTCATTCTTCCTAAACTAAAAAGCCTCAAATGCTTTAGCCTTTCCCCATAGGGAAGGTGCTCCAACTAACCTGATCATTTTGGTCGTCCTTTTCTGCTTTTTCATCTCTACAATACCCTGTCTTGAGACTAGAACTGTACACAGTATTCTAAATGTGGCCAAAACTGTCTATTATATAAAAAGAATAATACTGGTAGTTCTATTTTCACTCCTTTTTTAAAAATAATACTTAACATGGAATTTGCTTTTTCCGTAGTTGCAATAAACTGAATTTGTATTTTCATTGAGCTATCCAGCACAATTCCAAGATACTTTCCCTGGATAATCACTGCCAGTTCAACCCCCATCTTTATATATAGGTAGTCAAGATATTTTGCCCCAAACATGCATTACGCCATACTTTTCAACTCCATTTATAATTTTGTTGCCCATTCACCCAATTTGGAGAGATTCTTTTGGCGTTCTTCACGGTGTGCTTGGATTTTTACTATCCTGAATGATGCTGATGCCTAACTCCCATTGATGAAGAGGCTAATGGGAGTGGTCTCAATATAGATCCACTTTTTATTTCACTCAGTTGTATTTGTTGTTAGTTTTATTCCTATCCATTGTCTTCAGTTGTTTAATTGGGTACTGAACCATCAGTGGATCCATCCTTCTTATATTCCATGACTTTTAGATTTTATTCAAGACCATTTGGTGAGGGACTATGACAAATGCTTTTTGCAAGTCCAGGTTTCTGCTATATCACCACATCCACATGCTTGTTGAAAGTACTACAAAGATGGTGAGGCAGGGCATCCCGCAGCCATTCTGATTTGTTCTCTTGTATGCTAAGTAACTTATGTTCTTCTTCGTGGTCTCTGTGCATTCCTACATATGGGCGCAGGCGCAGAGCCCATATGTGTGAATGCACAGATGACCACTCGAAGAACCACAGTC
The DNA here is from genome assembly GCA_029215795.1 of Anniella stebbinsi. Classification (NCBI taxonomy): domain Eukaryota; kingdom Metazoa; phylum Chordata; class Lepidosauria; order Squamata; family Anniellidae; genus Anniella; species Anniella stebbinsi. The sequence goes on along the minus strand of JARDYH010000004.1, from coordinate 39,871,565 downwards.
ACAGGTAAGCAACCTGTCCTTTTTTTTGACCAATATACCCAGAATAGATATTAACCTGGCCTGTAATTTCCTGGATCCCCATTTTAAAAATTGGCATTAAGTGGTAATTTTCAAATCCTCTAGTACAGAGGAAAGCATTGGACTGTGTCTTTGTGGGAGGTGGGGGCTAAAGCTTGTTTATAACTCCTGCAGTAGATATAGAATGCCCCTAAAAACAAACTCTAAAGGAAGGAGGAAACTGGCTTGATAAAGCATATGTGGGCATATTTGTGAACATTAATGTTATAATTTTTTTCTTCCAGTTTTAGAGAGCTGGTTGGATTATACTGGAGAGCTGGAACCACCAGAGCCACTAGCTAGACTCCCTCAACTTAAACATTGTATAAAACAACTCCTCACAGACTTGGGCAAAGTACAACAAATAGCACTTTGTTGTTCAACATGATACTGGAGATTTCTACATGATGGCTGGAGCATATCACATGATGAGCACTCTCTGTTTAAGTGGAATAGCATGCTTGTTGCATGTGATGCAGAACTGACTTCAGGGAATTGTTTAGGGACAAGGGTTACTCTTCAAAAAAGTAACGAGGTTGCCCTTATCTTTTGTTCATTTGGCTTTTGCTAGGCATTTTTAACATTATGGAAAGGGATTCTTGTCTTCAGAGGCCTAGGAACAGGTTGACAATAGACTTTTCATTCCTTGTATCAAGTTGTTGAATTAAACATTAACGTTCTTTGCATACATACACTGACAAAATTGTGCCACTGGAGAACGAAGTTCTAAGAGCCAAAAATGATTAGTTGACCAAGGCTGTAAATTACATTCTGCATAGTTTATTTAAGTGACTAGTGCACCAGATGGAGTCATTCTTTATTCAAATGGTTTATTCATAACCACAGTATTTAATCAATAGAAGATATTATTTTCAAGCCTAGCAAGTATGAATGTCTAATTTTATTGTAAGCTGTTACAAGAGGCTGGCAGATAATGGCCTGAAACTTGTCTACTATTTTAAATAGATATAGTAGAAGGTCACAACTTGGTTGCACTTCTCTTCCTAGTAAATGATCGTTTTCCATATTTATCATGGCATTGTAGCATGACTTTTATGGTACTGGGAAACCCATTTATGTTGTACTTCTGTGCATTCTTGAATTTCTAAATCTGGCCATGCTTTGCCTCCCATGACCTAGTGCTGATGAGACACCCTCATGGCAGGGTATAGAACGGTCTGTGAGATAAAAGGTGTACTACACAAATTCAGATTTAGCCATGGTCTGTGATAGACACAGTGTAGTTTTCTATCCTACTGTTAATAATTGCCATTCCGGTTATAGTTTGAAATGTAGTCTTTTTCAATATTATAAACTTTCTCATTGTAGAGACTTGTAAATGTGTGGTTTTGGGAATCAGTTTATTTTATATTTGTATAAATGAAACCTCAAGGTCTATGCATGAGGTACTGTCCCCAAAGGCAATGGGACATTATGTTAAACAGTACGTTTTCAAAATCCCTTTTTGTACTTATTATTTTTAGTTTCCTTATTTGTATTATTTGTGAGATCAAAGTGAAAATGCTGCTTAAGTTGAAGCTACATTATACAGTACCTTTTGGAAACATTGGTGTATTGTAAGTATTTGAAATGTTTAAAAAACACATTTGCCTGCCGATCATATTTCCATCATTGGTTTTTTTCTTCTTTGTTAGATAACATCTGGGACAAAAGTTATTTTGAGGTGGACAGGAATGGACTATTTTTGCATTGAGGGTGTTCTGAATGTTGGATTTTTATTACCTTAATATCAGAGTTCTGTTTTTGACACCACCAAAGTTTAAGATTAAAGCACATTTGTGAGTTGAAGACCTGTTAAGTGTACAAATTGATAATTATGGATATAAATCTGTAATGTTTATATGCTGCAGAATTATGTAAATTTCAGTTAGCCAGTGTCATAGAAATAACAATAACTACAATTAGCATTTTGACCAGCTGATCTCCTTCTGAAAGAATTGCTACACTATTCAGAGTTGAAACGAAGGCTTTTGTGCCAAGACTAATTTCAGGGAATAATTTGTCTCCAATTTATTGGCACTTATTGGTTATGTGTGTAACATCTGTACAGCAGATAAAACTTATTTTGCTGTAATAATTTGGAATAAAGCTCATGTGATCATTAAATGACACTTAATTGTCTCAAAGTAACATAGTGCTTATGTTGTGGGAGTCATCACAGCGATATTTAGTTACCCAGACACCCCCAACTGTCCATCTTCCAGCTGTAAACAAATGATGATGGATGACTATAGCTTCTGATATTTGACCAGTTTGTTCCTTGTTTGTTTTTTTAGCCATGTAAATATCCCTTACTCAATGGTTAGGAGCCCTGTCTGCTTTGCTGTACAGCAGAGTAGGGGATCAGACAGCTTGGAGGGATCACTCCTCTTTTCTTCACCACAGTCTCTAAAAGGTTCAGAAATACTGTACATGTGAAGTTATTTGTTTTTTCTCCATCTTCTCTAGACTGTATTGGAAGTAGTGTATTAATAGAACTACTTGTCAGGTCTTACAGCAACCATTTATGTTCTAATTTTGGGGTTGCTGTTTTAGCAGTTTTATCCCACTTGCCTTTCTCAGGATTCAGTTGTAGCTGTTGACATAAGTAGAAGTGTACATTGTTGGAGCTATGAGTATGAGACTATACATCTGATGCCCTGGAAGCGGCAGTTTAAAATTCCAAAGTTCTTTTGAACTACTTCCCCTTAAAAAAGACCATTTGCAATAGCCTGAAGCTGAAGGAGGGATTTTAAAAGCAGGAATACAAACACCCATGAACAAAAGTGATTGCTGCTGTAAAAACAAACAAACCCATTTGCATCCCAGCTGTACAGCCTATGCTAATAGACACTGCTACTGGTGGATGCAGTGTCTAAACCTGTGATTGCTTTTCTATAGGAAATCACTTTGACAGCTTTGGATTTAGCTCATTGACATGTTGGTATAAGCAACAAGGACGTCCTTGCAGGTGAGTGAGTAGGCTGTACAAGCAAACTTCATTTAGATAGTAGCCAGAGAGGAATGGGTTTTCCATGCCTAGAACAGACATCCAAGCAGGCTTGATCAATCCTTCCATCAGCCTGTTTGGTAAAAGACCATTTTTTAAACCTGGCTTTCCCTTATATCCAGCCAGCCTATTAGTAAGCTAGTTACCCTAGAGGACTTTACATGGCTGCTTTTATGAAGCAAAGTTGCTTGTACTTTCGCACAAGATGTTTACCCTCCAAAACAATGTTCCCATCTTAGTTTCAAAGCCATTTGTATGACCACTGATTTCAAGGTTTCATGCTTGCTTCCAATTACATTCTGTAAACATTTTGACATAGAGATAATATTTGAGGAACTTACTTGCTTCTACATCTAAATTGTTATAATCTATTTAATACAGAGACACTTGTTTTAAGTTAAGCCTTGTTTACCTTAGGATTTAAATGTTAATTTAAACAAGTTAATTCTGTACCTTAGACTCCCCCAAACAGATATTCTAGAAATTTTACTTTTTGTGCATTGAAGCTTTAAAACACTTTCCTCAAGGTCTTAAAAGAGGTTGTGGGTGCAGATGGCTTGGTCCTGCTCCTCTCCTCCCTGTTTTGTCTACAAGCCACAGACATACACTGTGATGTGAAGCAAACAGCCTTGTTTTTTAAAAACAAGTAATAATTTGCAGAGCATTATTATGATGGAGCAGCTACTATTAGATCACACGGTCCTTGTTAAGTCCATCTGAGCAATCTTTCCTATTTCCTAGCCTAACTCAGCCTTCTCCATGCTGGTACCCGTCTAGGTGTTTTGGACTCTAGCATGGCTATTGAGAGCTCTCACCTGTAGTGCACCAGCTTGGGGAAGGTTGCCCTATCCTATCTTAAATTGTGGTTATAAGAATAAAATGGTATGGCATGGCACATATGCCATCCTAAGCCTCTTGGAAGATGGTTACAATGGACACAGCAGTCTTAGATATGTTTGACAGGATTTGCCCATGGAGCCAATGGAAGGTGATTTAAGCTGCTGTGATTGCTAATACCGTGTAAAGTCAATAAATACAATGACAGTCAACACATAGAACTTCAGCCTAGCAGACAAATATGGTGTGCAAACTGCTCCCTGCATATATCCACTGTTCAACCCTTTGATGTATTTAAACAACATTCACCCCTCACCTCTCGAAGACAGAACAGTAAAAAAGCAGCTTTGGTTTAATTGCCATACCATGTTTGCTCTTAGAAGTAGAAGTGTATCCTTCTCAACGTCATGAACCACCAAGACAGCAGATGCTCCACTGAAGAAAATTAAAATAACTTTATTGTGAACATCTCAGTTTGTGTTCATCGGAATAATGGACAGCTACAAGGTACTGGCAGTAAAGCTCTGAAAGTGCAACATATTATTTATAGTTATAAATACAAAAGTTATTCAAATGGAATACAATGCACCCATAGTAACTTAAAAAAAACCAAATGTACAGTAGTGACTATAAAAGGCAGCCTCACAGCATAATTTCATAAAAACTCTTCATGTGGCACCAACAAGAAGTCACTATAAAAGTCTTATATTGTTTCAAGTTCCATATTGCAGAAATGCTTCCCAATAGTGGCTTTAAGTATCTTTGGATCTCCACGCCTGCTCGTCGAGCATATCCTCTAAGGACAGGTCTTCAGTCATTAGCAGGTAAGAAGTGACAGATTCCCGCAGGCCTACGCTGATGGGATAATCTTCTGGTAGGGGACCTTCTGACAATAGGTCAGAACTAGATAGGAAAAAGCAATTCTGAGTCAAAATGCTGTAAAGCAGAAGAATTGGTGTCTTCTTGAGCGGATTTGGACTTCGCACCATTTTAATTGGTTCGTTGTTCCCCCATGAGAGCAAGCAGATTACTACATAGCCATGTGTTACTATTATGGGAAACATGGTTTAATTTGTAGAGCATCAAAGAGAACCTTGGTCTATAAGGCATGCAAAACATTTAACAAAAATGAATAGGTTCTCGTCACTATTAGCAAATGACCCCAAGCACTTCCATTGTAGTAGAAGTACTTAACTTCCACAGAACTAGGATTAAGTGAGTTTATGCTTGCTGCCATCAATGGATTAATCATAGACAACCACAACTGAATAAGCTAACATAAGCTTGCCCTCTACAGCTGCAAGGAACTACTCCCAGGGCATGGCCTTGAAGGCCAATAATGCACTGACCTTGCTGAGCTGAAGCAACTCGAGGCCCAGATGGAAGGCTGGCTGGGAATCCTCTGTGCCTTCTGACAACAGCATACCTGACCAATTGTGCACTTCTTCAGCATAACATAAGCGTTACACCATTTGTGAACGAATACATGTGAACACTTTCAGATATTCAAGTGTTAGTGCGTAGCGCATGTGTCCACATACACATATGGTATAACATACTCAATCATATTTTTTCATAAAAACCAATTGACCCCATTTGTGGACTATACATAGTTATTATTTTCAGCTTTTGGGGCAGGTGGTATTAGCCCAATGACCACGTGACTCATGTATGTCACAAGATATGAACAGAGTTCATAAAGCTATTAAACACACACAGCTTGGAACAATTTTACGAATTTGACAAATGCTCATGCACAAATAACCCTAACATATATCATGGACTGTGTTGAACCCTTAGGAGGAAGAATGCTCTATCCATTTGATAACCTGAGACAATCTTGTTTAGCTGTCTTAACTTCAAAAGATACCATTTCTTAACTAGATATGTCCATGCTTCTATTTGATTTCCATGAACCTCTACAATATTATATGTGGCTAACCAACATTGTTTCAAATGTTTATGAATGCACTATGTATTATGTTAAAAAATTAAATTTATATTATATGATAGTTCAGCACTATCATGAATGTGAGCATATCTTGTTTCATATATAAGTTGCTGTGTGTTAAACCATGCTCAAACTGAAACATTTCAAACAATGTGTATGGCAATACTATATACCCCAACATCTGAAAATGATCACTTCGTAATCCCCAAATTGTGTAAATTTGCTGCTTCTCTGAAAAGGTGCACAATTAATTGTGAAACGTTGAGCTATCCCACTGGTCGACTTGAGTTTTATGATGAAGAAGGGTAGGTTATTAGTGTAATACATACCTGTTAATCTCCTGCCAATTGAAAACTGGCTTTTTCACTACCACTGGTGTGGAAAGGTTGTGGAGGAAGCCTGAAGTAGATCCTTGAATGAAGCATGGCTCCTTCAAGCGGCAACATAAACCACCTCTAGTTTCTATAAAGCAGGAGAAGAAGATAACTTAAGCTGGACTTTCCATATGTACCCACCAGGCACTGTCAACCACACAATTGCTCCAGCTTTTCTGTTACATGAGTATTACTTCAATACATTGGTGGAAGCACCTCTCTATAGAGATGCCAATTCCCAATATTTTTTCTTCCTCTAGCAGGATCAAACAGAATTCAGGCCAAGACCTATCAGGGATTATTGTCAAGTTCCCAGTGGTAAAGTAAACAGAGAGCAATTGGCAGCACATAGGGACACCAGAACTGCTTTCACCAAATGTAGATTCAGCCCCAACTGCTGAATGAAGATCAGTGATCCACAGATTTTGGATAGATTGGTAGCCAGTTGTCAGTTCTAATGACCAGGGAAAAGTTGCTTCCTCATTTTTTATTCCAACGAGGGCAAAGTGGGGCTCTTTTCTATCTGATGCCCAACAAGGAAGTTTGAATGAATAGAAGGCAGTGTGTGTAGCTGTATGGATGAGAAGCAGTCCTCTCTGCCAATCCATTCAATGTAGTCCCAGCACTCAGTCTCTGTGCTGCTGAGAGCTTTTTGAAAAGCTAGACTTATGGTAGGGTATCCTAAAGGCTTTCCCTGCTGGCTCCCAGGATTGAAATTTATGGTTGCCTCTGGTGCTTATTTAGGAATCCCTGATGGTGCATTTTAAGTACACGTCTTTTTTTTCTTTTCTTTTTGCAAAAGAGTAAATAGCAGTTATTAACTTCTATAGTAGAAACTAGAAGTGCTGCTCCTGGGGCAAAACCTGCTGGAAAGGGAGAAGCCATTTACACTGAAAAAGGCATACAGGGTGAAATCTTTGCAATATATAGAACCTCTGTTCCTCTCTACCCTGTACCTCAATTTGCTAGTGTAAAATGAAAGTCAAGATCCTGCTAAAGACATGCAAGGGCATGGCTGCCTACTGACTCACTGGGCTTTAGCATAACGCCATATTTTCCCTTTTTCTTTTAACACAACATGATCTATGTGTTACTACTGGAGGCAGCCACAAGCAGGAACAAAAGAAGCTGCTCTCTTTTCCTTTTATTAAACCAAAATCAGAGAAAAATGAAAAGTTACCAGAATAGTAATCCACCAGCTCCTGCAAGCTTGGGAAGGTGAGGCGAGGAGAGATATAAAGCCAAGTGTTTTCCATGCAGCTAATGCGATAGTGTTTTACACAATCCCAGGATGCATGATTTGTGTGCCTGATGGACAAGGAGTAACAACCTGATCGTGACAAGAGAGCAAAATTCAGCAGCATACTTAAAGAGCCTTTTTCAAGAAGATCCAGTCATTTCCCCACCGACCCCCCCCCCCCCATTCTTCATTGTAACTTTGATAGTTATCTTGTATGTCTGGCATACAAAGGCGCAGCCAAGGCAAGTCCCCTATATTTTGGGTATCTGCCAAGGGTATTGCTTGGCAATGAAAATATTTGGGGCCCAGGACCACATGACACAAATCTGCATCAAATCTGCATGTTATTTATGAAAATTTAGAAATAATTACTAGGAATTATTTAAATTTCACAGGCAGCTAAACCAGCCAATTAATGAGCCTATCTACACTACTGCTTTAAAATGGTTTATAACAGTTTTAAAGCAGTTAATAATGGTTATTAACCGGTTTTAAACTGTTATAAACCATTTTAAAGTAGTAGTGCAGATAGGCTCAATGACTCATCCACCTCAAATTCAGTTTTTCAATTAATATTGATCATCCCAAACCAATGTTTTTCTCTCCCTCAGCTGTATTGTCCTGCAGGGGAATGTGGAGGGGTTTTGCAGCATTTAGGAAGGGGAGAGTTACACCTTCCCTCTGCTTGGAAACTTGCTCCCTGCATAGCAATTAAGCAGAGGAAGAAACTTTTTTGGCACCAAGGGACACTCAGGGCACTGGAAAATAGATTCAAGGCTTGGGCCTCATGGGCCCAGACCTAGCAACACCCCTGATACCCACAGTTGCACAAGTGTAAAACTGCAAATCACTGAATAATTAAAAAAGGGGGGGCTTTGTGCACATAAAATGGGGCTGGGGGAATACAAAAAAGAATCCTGGCCCCATCTTTGCACACATTTTTTATTTTTAAAGGCTCCAACCACAATTGGGCTTGCAGTTGGAGTGGGGATGGGGAGATTGGTGGGAGCTCAGAGGGCAGTGGGAGCCCCTCCGAAGTGCTGTTTGGGCACTTTGGAGGGGCTTTTGCTAGTAAGGGGAAAGGGTACTGGCAGCAGATCGGCCATGATCAAAAGCGATCACGGCTGCACTTATACCAAGTGGCTCACTGCCCGATGCCTTTTACCCACAATGGGTTGGCATGTCTGGGTTCGGACAACACGCCAACTCATTGTGGATAAAACAACCCCTAGAACAGACCATGGCTTATCAGGGTGATAAACTGCTCTGATAAAACTGGTCCATGTTCACCTGACACACTAACCCACCGTGCAAACACAGTGATTTTGTAGTAACTATTGTTGAAGAATTGGGAGTCAGAGATCCTTGCTGATCTTCTGCAAATCAGCTGGTGATCTACCAGTAGATTCCAATCTACATTATGCCCATTCCTGCTCTAAAAGTCCAGGTTAACAGTTTTGGGGTGTTGATTTGACCCAGCAGCATTGCTTTCCTGAAGTGTGTGTGAGTTGCAACATCAGCATCAACTCCCCCATTGTAGTCTCACCAAAGTCAGAAATTAATTAGGTGGCTTTTGCCAAGTTACCATTTTCCTGGGTAATATATTGGCTGCCTCACAGGGCAGCTGTAAGGTTTGTCTAACGTGACTGTATACAAGAACTACAGACACTTGACAGGCATGTAAAAACCCACACACAAAATAGTCCCACCTCACATTCCTAGAGCTATAGCCCACTTCTCTACAATCCAAAGGGTTTCTGTACCTTTCCTCATTTGACTCTCCCTTATCAGGAAACAGCCTTCACGGTTTGAAGGCAGCAACAGCAGCTCCTCGCCTTTGGTTCGGTCAATGCCCCTGTAGAGCCACCTGAAAGGCAAGAGTGCTCCGTGAATGAGTGCCCTTCACCCCATAGAAGTTAAGTGGGAGATGGAGGACGGATTGGTTCCTCCAGAGGTATGCAGTGTCCCTTGGGGACTAAGGCTGCCTCTACAAGAGGCATTTAAAGCTCTTTGAAGTCTCATTAAAAAATTTACCTCCACACCAGCGGAGCGCAAATGGGGTGTAGCGGCGCGTTATCTCTCCGATTATGCGCATTATCGAATGCGCATTAAATCGCGAGTTTTATTTTGCTCCGTCCGTTAAAGTGCATTTTGACTGTGTGCATATGCGCTTATGCGCATTAACTACTTGTAAACCGCATTTTGGACATCCTTTAATGCGCTTCGCCGCCTCTCGCCACCTCTCGTGCAGAGGGAATAGGCGTAAATGCGCTTCTGCGATTATGCGCATAATCGGCTAACCAGGCGCAAAAGCGAATCCTTGTAGAGGGGACCTAAGGCAGCCCTTTGGGTGTGTGCTCACATTGCTGTTCTACTGCTTCCCAAAGCCTTCCCAACTAGCTTATGCTGTTGCTCCATAAATGGAAAAGCTGCAGCTCCTACCTGTGAGAGATTTTAGCTATGTGGTTGCAGGGAACACAACAGTCTTTGCCAGTTGTGATGGACTCCACTTTCCACCATTCGCCATCTCTGCAAGAACAAAGCATAATTTTAAAGCTGAGCATGAAAATGTTTTGGTGTCAAGCTTCTTCGAGATCCTTCTTATAGTTAAAAAATTAGGGAAGGAAGCAGACTTTTTTCGTGAGAAAAATGTAATTCTCTCTCTTTAGGGATTTGACCAGCATGCAAAAGAACTGGGCATTAAGCACAAATGATAGAGCGATGAGTCTTCTTCCTAGAGGGTCAGGTGTTCTCTTTTATGGACGACCATCCTCTATCTGAAGGGCTGTCCTGTCCAGTTCAGGTTTAAAGATAAAGTGCTATAAGAACTGTTGCCCATCCACAGTTCACACCAGAGCAGCAGACTAAGCAAGGCACGCAGATGACCCATCACAGTCTTCCACATTGAGAACAAGCCACAGTGGTTGGTTGTTCATTTGCTAATCCATGTTACTGCCCAACAGGCGATTGGGTTCTTTCCACACCAATCCTGCTCTCAGTATCCTTTGTACAGCAGCTGCTCTTGTATCCTCGTCCCTATAGTTTGGCACCCCAGCCTGCTCCGATCACTAGCCCTTTTCAGAGCACTTACTTTTTGCCCCAGTCTTTCACAAGTGTGCAAGAGTGAGGATTCACTGTAGTTTTCGCTTGTCAATTTCCTTATATATTACAGTTGTCAAAGAAGGCCTCAAAGGAAAAATAATACTAAAAGAAGCTACGAATCTATTTGCACAATTCAGAAGCACTAAAAAAGGAGGAAAAATGCAAGAGAAGCAAGTGCTTTGGAAGAGTACAAAAGGAGGAGGTGCTATAACTCTCATTTGGCAATGTCATCCTCTCACTATTAAGAAGCCTTGAACTGACACTTGTCAGTGTTCCAGAGCGCTTACTTCTCTCACATTTTCCTCCTTTTTTGCTTCTATGCTGTCTCGCTTGCCAATTTCTCTGTATGTTACCTTATTCCACTTTGGTGTTTCCTTTGACATAGCATACAGGCAGTTCTACGCTCTTGTGAAAGACCAGGAAAATAATAATAATACATTAGTCACATCAGTCACCTGCATCACATAAAAAAACTATACAAAAAACCTTCAGAAACTGGGCCTACCAAAATACATCCACACCAACATCCAGAAAGCAGACAGCAGACAGCAGACATAATTAAAACATGCTCAATTGTCAGGAAATTCCTGAATCTGTAAAAGACAGCATGACTTGGCAAAGCCCGTTATGTCCGTCTAGAAAAACGGCCACGAGCGAGAGAGAAATAATAATAATAATAATAATAATAATAATAATAATAATAATAGCATTGAATGAGTGATGGCCCTTCCAAAGTGCCATTTCTACACTGGTGGAGGGGCAGTCACTGCACAGGAAGGCTGGAGGCAACCACTGCCGAGATTGCAAAGAGTCACATGGGCTTTTTTGCTGCTCCTACCAAGCAGCTCTGTAGCCACTTAGGACAAGCCACCATGAGAACAAGCTAGCTTCAATAAACCTACTACAACCCACACTGAATCACCTGTGCCAGGTTCGGAAGTCACGGTAAGCCACACTGACACTAACAAGGTTCACAACCCATGGCTTACAGGTCTCAAGGTGGGTGTGCAGGAGGGGCCGGCTAACAAGAGCTCTATCCTTCAGCTGCTCTTTTGGTGCAAGTACTCACTCGGATAGCAAATTCAGCTGCTCCCCCATCCTGAGTATCGGCTCAGCATGCCCAGAAGGGAAATCACATACTGCGACAGCTATCGGAGTGTCCGCACCTACAATTTTTTAAAAAAAGGTATATGTGTGACCTTAAAATCTTCCGATATCTGGAGTATTGTTGCAATATGTTATCCATGGGGCTGCCTTTGAAGAGTAACTGGAAACTTCAGCTGGTTCAGAATCCAAGAGCTAGGGCAGGAATAGTCAATCTTTTGGGGCCCATGAGTACATTTTGCAATCTGAGAAACTGTTCCATGACAGGCATGGTTAATCACAATGGACATGTATTGATAGGAGAGTGCCTGGGAACATGACACACCTTTCTTAAAAGAACCACACTGACTTCCAGTTCTTTCCAGGCACAATATAAAGTCCTGGTTATGCCCTTTATAGCTCTAACTGGCTTGGGCTCAGGATACCTAAAAAACCAAACAGCCTGCTAAGTCAAAAAGGTTTTAAATGAATCGCTTGTTTGCTGTGACCATTTTTATCTGTTGTTGGCCTATTTCTTGTTTTATAGTCTCATGTACTAATTAAGGCTATTAGATTTGGCTGTGTTTTGGTTTTTAAGAATTGTCAGCTGACACGAGTGCACATTTTTAAATGGAAAGGTGGGATTAAAAATACTTGTAATAAATACATAAATAGGAAAATTAGAAAAAGAGAAGGGGAATGGACGAAAGAACTGGGGTTGCCCCTTATTCCCAGATTCATCTGGGCCCTCCATGTAGGAGCAATGAATGGATGTAAACAGACTGGCAAGCATGCCAGAGTTCTTAATATCAGTTCTGGGGGCCAAAACTACAAGTGAGAAAGTTTCCTGTTCAACATCTCACTTCAGCCACAAATTCAGGACATGGACTGAAGTGATACGCACACACTTTGGCAGTGTGTGGTTTTGGTTCTACTTGGTACTGGTTACTTCTGGTATTGTAGGACATTACAGCACAATCATATTGTACCTTCCTCTATTGTTTAATATATGCTTTTAGCTTGCACAGTTGAAATTATATCATCAGATATTCTTCTACATAATCTTAATCACCACCAGTTAGCTCATTTCAATTTCAGTAGTAAGGTCCTCCAAGTTTATGTATTTGTTATCCTTGAGAATGCAAAGCCACAAGCCTTGATATACCTGCTCTGCATGTAGGCCTCTGTATTTAGTTTGGTTCTTGTGAGTGAACTGCATGATGGGATTGGAATGATGTATGCGCCTGAATGTGCTGTAATGCTTTTTATCCTTGACACCCTTATATCCTTTTTCCAAGGAGATCAGAACAGCGGTTGAGCTTCACAGCCAAGTAGAGCCTCACAGCCATCCTGGGAAGTAGATTAAGCTAAGAGTGCCAATTGGCATGCTAGTGACCTCTATTCTCAAGTGGGGATTTGAATTCAGGTTTCCCCAATACAAATAGGTTTGGGCTTGATTTGAATTGGTGTTGCAATTCTAGGACACTTGCTAGCAGAAATGGATTGTTTCTTCTTCTTTTTTTGCATACAACAAGCAGAGTTAATACTCATTAATTTCCTGCGCTAATAGAAGCTAGTGTGCAGCTTCTATTAGAGAATCTTCCATTCTTAGCAAACCACAGACAGGGGCGACACTACATGACCTAATTTTCACAAACCATACATAAGGTGGCAAACTTGCACCTTAACTGTGTCCTCTCAGACTGCTGGTGGAAACTCACTTGACTGAACAGTCCCCTCTGTATAAAAAAAATAACAAATCCCTGCACACACAAAATTAGGTGCAAGGAAGATCCTTGCTTTGACACCTAGTTTTCTATGCACAAGGATATATATTTTTAAACATGAAGGAGTGTTCAGCCATCTGAATCTGCAACCTGAAATCAAATTCTCGGCTTGCCACCTCTTTTGCTATTTGTGAGAACTGGACCCAAGATGGCAGCTAATCCACCTCCAGAGCTCCCATGCTGGTAGCACAAAATAATACCCACCTGGTGGCCTGACACCAAGGGTGAGGCTGAGGGCTTGGCTGTTCTGCGTTTCTGACTGTAGGCTTGGCTGCGTAATAATCTGCTTCCTCCTACTGGGCAAACTTCCCATCATTGTCTGCTGCTCACTGGTGGGTTTAGGCAATAGAGGTCTTCTGATACAGGGCTAAGAGAGAGGCCTTTTAACAAAACACAGAACAAAAAAGATTATTGACGCGAACACTACAGTTGCTACCACCCACCTCTGTTTGAGATTGCCGTATACGCACATACACACACACACCTATTACATTTTCCTCCAAGATGGAGGATTTTCTACATTCTCAAACTAAATATTGTTCCAGGTTGCAATCCTGTAGGCCTCTCTCTCTGCCCCTTCGTTCTATTCAGACACATGTGCCCCCCAAGGACCCTGGACTTGGAACCTTGATCAGCAATTCCTCACCATTTGCACTTGATGCCAAGGTCCTGGCTTTACTGCCCTCGCAGTGTGCTAGAAATGTGTGAAAGAAGCCACAAACAGAGCCAACCACCGGCTGCCAATTCTTAAGCTCTTGTAAGCTGTTGTTAGCTTGGTTACTGGTTAATTCTCAAGCAAAGTTAACACTAGCCAACACCTCAAGGAGGAAGCAAGCAACCCTGACAATGAATACACAAAACCAGAGAGGAGCCATGAGGATGTATGGTGGCCTTCTTGGGAACATCTGCCCTGCAAAGGAGTTGAATAGATGTGGAATGGGAGTTGTAGTCCAACAACTGGAGAGCCACCAGTTCCCCAGCCCTGCCTTAGCCAGATGTTTGATGCACTCCAAAAGCTCTACAAGACTCTGGTCTTTGTGAAGAGACCTCGAGCTACATAGCTGAGACAGAGAGTAGAGGGTGACACAATTAAGATGGTTTCCATCTGAAAACCTGTTATGATGTGATACACCAACTAATAATATACACTCTTTCTGCGGAGGAGGCTCATTTTTTGTTGAAATTCATCCCTCAGAACCTGGAAGACATGAGCCTAAGACCATGTGTTTTGGGGGACAGCTCATATTGATAAAATAAAAGTTCTGCCCAAAAATGCTGTCTCCTTTATTAATGTAATTCCATATAAATCCATGAGAGCAAGTAGTTGGATGGAGACTCAGGAAATCCAGGTTCTAGTCCTTACTTGGCCATGACTGGGTGACTTTGGGCCAGTCACTTTTAGGCCAGTTAGACTTTCAGCCTAACCTACCTCACAGGGTTACTTTATGGATAAAATGGAGAGCAGGAGGTCTATGTATGCCACTTTGGAACCTTGGCAAGGGGAAAAAACATGGGATATAGATAACACAATAAATTTGAAAAACGAACAGGAAACCTAAGTTCTGGGGATGAGCCCTGATAGCTGATAATGTACCTATCTGCCCCTACATTTGAAAAACATTTTTGCAAAATCAAAGAAGTGTGTTTGTTTCCTGTACATAGACCAAGCCTCGTGGTGGCTCCTCTCCACTAACTAGATCTCTGTGGCTTCTTCCATGCAGCTTTGGTGCCCGGCCCATTCATGGCCCCCTCATCAGCCATGTGCCGGCTCACCTAAACCCCACCTTATTTATATTTATTATTGCATTTCTATCCCTTTTTTTCTTCCAAGGTGGAGTACATAATCCTTCTCCTCTCCATTAGGCTGAGAGTCTGTGACTAGCCCATAGTAACTCAGTGGGTTTCCATGGCCGAGTGGAGACTAGAACCCAGATCTCCTGACTCCTAGTCCTACACTTTAGTCACTACACCACACTGGCTCTCACTTGGGACCCACTTCAGCAGTGTTTCTTGACCTAACCTGATCTCTGCCACCACCACTACCAGCACCACATTCGCCAATCTACATGTCTACAGCATAATAACCATGAACTTTCCTGCACTGGTAAATCAGCATATTGGTTATTGTACATGCATTTTCAGACTACAATGCAGCTCTTTTGCCTCCCTCATTTAAAAAGCATTGCTAGATCTCTAGCTGCAATACGATTTCCCTTACTTTCAGTGAATCAAGAGTGAGATCACTCACCTGTCTGCCAGTCACCAAAGATGACAGTTCGTCAGAAATCAAAATGAGATGGTGATACAGCTGACAGTAAGGAATTATTTTGCAAAACAGAAGCCCTGGGAACGGTTGATGAGGCGGAGCCAATCCCACCTGCCTCGGGCTACCATAGATTCTGGATAGGATGCTTGATTACATCTCACAACATAGGGATGCACCAACACGGGTCTATTCCTTCATTGAAGGTATGTCCAAGGATATGGATGCACACATTCAGTGCTCTTTAGTAGGTTGAATCTCTTGCGGCAGAGTAGTCTTCTAGGCAACAAGCTGCCCCTGTGCAGTCTGCAAGTGCCAATATTTAAATCCAACAAGTAAAATTTTCTTGACCTCACTCTCCTGAAGTATTACCTTGCACAATAGTCTGAGTGTATGTGCGGCTTTTATGGTTTGAGTGCATGTTCTCGTGAAGAGCTAAATCCTGTGAACCCACAAACTGATGTTTCCTTTGACGTAAATGGAAAGGTGGTTGGTGTGATAGTTTTTTTTCTACACTGAAAACAGATGCCTGTCATAGCCTATGCCAATCATGTTGCTGTAAACAGCATTTGGCTTTCTTACAGCACAGACTAGAGTTGGGTCGTTGCAGGAGGCTAGAAACTGCCAGGGGACCAGGACTCACACTATGCACACTGGCCTGGCTTGTCCCTCAAAGGAGCATGAACATTCCAGGCAAAATAGTACACATAGTTAGCCTGTGCTTACAGGCTTTATATTCAGATCTGCCCCAATCATACAGAAAGTGCACTGGGGGTGACCAATTGAAAGAATTAAAAGGCACATATGTGAAATATGCAGAGAGCTTTGGCAATTGGGCGGTACATAAATATAGTAAATAAATAAATACTTCCCTGCAGCTCTCTTCCTAGACATCTCTCTCAACCAGGCTCTCATGATCTATTGACGTCTAGCTGAGGGGAAAGAGACATTGGGCAAGACTGTAGAGAAGCAAGCAGCAGGCACCATGAGGGTTCTGCGCTCCTTACAATATGCCCCATTTATTCTTAACACTGGACTAATACCCACCACCTTATCTGCAATTGCTGCAGATCTAGGTTTAAATACATCACACCTACTTTGGCCTCTAAGCAATGTGGCCGGCCTGCGGTTGATCGTTTAACTCATGCAAGTCTTCAAGTCGCTGGATGCCTCTGTTCTATTAAGCTCCTGAGATCTTATCTTTTTCAGTAGCCTAAAATAGGTCTGTATCACTACCACCATCTACAGCTGTGCATAAGCATCAACCTCAAAACCAAGTTAACTCCTCTGAAAAACATTAGCAATAATGGGTGGAAAAAAAGGTGGAGCCATCAGTCAGTGGAATTAACCTATTTTCTGCTCTTGCAGGGCAGAGTTTGTCTCCTTTTTTTGATACATGTTTTGATACATCCTGCTAGCCCTAAAAAATTCTAACATCTGAACCCAGTTAGACTCACCAGTGTGATAATGTCTTGTCCTGCTATTTCCAAATTGTTATTTTACTCCAAGATGCAGTTCTGATGAAGACTTTGCTGCTTCATCAATCCCACGGAAAATAGTAGTATGACTAGTGTAGGTTATGAACATTTTCCATGAGCACTTGTTTTTCAGTGTATTTGGTGTTCCTGACAAAACACTTTGAACTGGAACATCAGACAGGGAACAACCAGTCACAAACAATCAGATTGCTATATCAAGAGGCTTAAGAGGTCCCAGATTTTTTAAAAATAAAAAACCACCAGGGCTAAGTGGAGCTTTCTGACAGTATATTTAATAATATGTATGATCTATGCAAAGGAGAACTCACAAGCTATCTTCTGAATAATCTTATGTTCCATCTGTGTAGATAGCACCCAAAGGTTATGGATGAGTTCACTGAGGAAGTGTAAACACACACACACACACACACACACACACACACACACTGTGTATATCTAACATTTTGTGTTGACTTGGGTCAGACATTAATCATAGATCAGAAGGAACCATTCCATGATACTTCTAAGCACAAGACAGAAGGAACTCAGACCCTCTATGAAGTCATATGCTCCTGTGACAGATACTTACTTCTGTTGAGTGGGGAATTCCCCCCTTTCAATTTAAAGATTTGGTACTGGGCGCGTAGGGGATGGAGTCTATGAGAACACACACCTGAGGACCTTTCATCTGAGACTAAATGCCACCTTAGTGGATGAGGGCTCACACTTGCATGCTGCTCTCTGATGTCAATGTTTGATACATGAAAGCAAAGTGTATGCACAGTCTTTGGTACTAACCGCTTTTGATGGGGGAGACAACGCCATTGTTTTTAAAGTGTATCTCAGAGGACTCGCCAATCTGTAGAGACCCCCTTTTACCCCATCCTGCATCCTGGCATACAGGATGTGTACATAAACAGGATACCCGAATTACAAACAGGGGCAGTGACACCACATTAAAAGCGTGAAAACTCATGGGTGTTCTGAGGAGGAAGAATTCCAATTCTTGACCTACTCATTACTCTATGGAGAAGGGCCATAGCTCAGTGGTAGACCACATGCTTTGCGTTGAGAAGATCCCAGGTTTAAAACCCCCCCCCCCAATAGGACTGGAAAAACTCTTGCCTGAAACCCTGGAAAGATGCTGCCAGCCCATGTCAACGATACTGGGCTAGATGGACCAATAGTCTGACTCTGTATAAGGCAGCTTCCCTTGATGCTATATTTCTTAGAATCACAACATTGGAGATGGCCTTTTAGGCCATTTAGTCTAACATCCTTCTTCATGCAAGACATCCAGAGCTAGAGCATCCTCAATAGATGGCTGTCAAGCCTCTGCTTTGAGACCTTCAGAAAGGGAGATCCCACCAACTCCCCGGGTATTCATTCCATTATTGAATTGCTCTCCCTGTCAAGGCTTTTCTCCTAATATTCAACCAAGATCTATTCTCCTGAAACTCCTACCTTCCCATTGCTCCTACTCCCTACCCACCTCCCTTACCACCCCAACTTCTCCACTTTGGTGAATACAGGGCAGAACCAGGTGTGGAGAACAGGTTCCGTTCACCACAACAGCCTCAATGATGGAAGAACAAGGAGGCTGGGTGCTCCAAACCTACTGAACTGACCAATACTGCCTGTAAAAGATGTAGGTAAGTAACACCCTAAACATGCCATGCATTCCTTCTTTCCTTTACTGAAGGGATCTTCCAGGCTAGGTGGAGGGCAGCAAACATTGGAAATGCATTTCTCCCTGTTCACTTTCCAAAGCTAAGTGTGGGGAGGTATTTTTCCACTCAACATTCAAAATCTTGGATAGGAAAAATGTATGAGTGAGACATCTTAGAATGATGGAGCTGGTTACGTAGATTTAACTGTTGCTCAAAGTTTTAGATCAGATTAATATAGCAAAGAAGAAAGAATGGGCTGCTAGATATGATGTCCATCTCTGCAATGTCATTCTGCAATGTCATTTTTAAAGTCAGAGAAACTCACTGATTTATTTGGGAGATCTTTTGATCATAAACCATGGTTGTTTTGTGCTCTGAAAATGGATGTGCACCTTGAAGACTAGACAAAAAGAGGGGGAAACACACACAACCACATTAACAATGAGACTTGATTATAACTTTATTTAATTGGTACAAATTTCCCCTCAGGCTGAAGCTCCCAGTCCCATCTCCTGCTGGAAACAGAACTGAAACTGATTCACCCCCCATTCCAACCCCAAAGATCTTGGCCCCATGAGCCAATGTACAACAGTGAAAAGCAGATATTCTGCCATGACATCATAAACTAGTCAGCTGCATATCCCTTCCCATCAGCAGCTCTCTCACTACCTAACAGATCACACACCAACCTGCTTCGCAAGTAATGACAGCCCATGATTCAAACAATCCATGGGTTATCGTGCACAAGTGGGAGAGAGTGGATGCGCTGTCTCCCTTGCTCCTGACACTTCCACTTTTAATCATCAACCTACAATCAGCCCATTCATAGCTTGTTGAGTGTACATGCAAACCCAGAACACTGGGTTGTTTAGAGGCTAGACAACCCAGGAGTTAACCCACACTTTGTTGTTAACGGCTGGGTTGTTCAGCCCCTAAACAACCCAGCTGACTGGGTTTGCACGTCATGCTCAACCTACGAACAGGCCAATCATAAGGTTGTTGATTAAAAGGGAAAGTGGCTGGCGCGCTGCAGGCACCACATCTGCTCTCTCCAGTTTCTCTCCAAAAACCCATGGGCTATTACATACAAACGGGTCTTCTGTGATCCAGCCAAAAGCAACACTCTTCTGAATTCAAGAGAATAATTTGGTCTTGGAACTTCCTAGCTCCCAGGGCAGAATTTCCACTTCTACCAGGAACACTGATTTTGTTGGACTACTGTTTAATATCAGCCCATGAAAAAGATAAAAAAGCAGAGCACACTTTTACAATATACAGTACATCAAAGCAGTCCCTTAACCTGTATTTAAATAAGCTCAAGAGGCCTGTATGATGCAAACAGAACAAATCACAGACACCATTTAAATCCCACCCCCAATTTTTTGCAGCAATGCATTTGGTTTGGGGGAAAGGCTAAAGAACTAGCTATGAGTCCTCCAGATGTTCCAAAGCTGCATTCAAGATGTATTCTGAAATCTCAGCTGACCACCTCATTTGGGTATTCCCAGAAATTGAAATTGCATGTTCCATAATTAGTTCTTGAGCTAAGTAAGCTATTTTGTTAGGATCAGCCCTCTTCCTTAGTATGTATATAAATATCTAAAAAGGCTTGGCAATTTTCTGGTTGGTGGGGAGTGGTAATGGATAGGGAAGTTGGATATACCAGTCTGTAACCAGTAAAGTGGGGATAACTGCTCCCTCATAATATAGAACTATAAAGCGTCATAGAAATAGCACTGTAATTTTAATGCATCAGAGTACTGCTGTTTTAACAAGTGTAGAACAAATAATTCACAATTTTTTACCTATCCATTCAAAATTATGAAGCAGGCTTATGCTCCAATCCTACACATACTTATCCAGGAACAAACCACATTAAACTTAGTGAAACTTACTGCTGAGTAGACATACATAGGATTGCACTGTTAATCTATCTACTACATTAAAACTGGAATTTTATTACAGAAGACTGCATGGCTATTTGGACCTAGAACAAAAATTCTCAAATTTTCATCAATGAGTCAGAACTCTAGGTTGTTGTTTGATATAACAGAGTTCACCTTACTCATTTCAACTATTCCTGAATTTTCAATGTTAGTTTAATTTTAGAAATTGTGTGTAATCCATGGTACACGTTACTGTAACTGAACAGTTGTGGTAAGACATTTGCATTAACATCTTTAACTAGATCTTAGTTTTTCTTCAACTAGGGAAAGTCACCCAAAATATTCAGATCCATTTCTGATGTCACTATAATGCAGATCTAGCTATTGTAGAATGCATAAATCCCTCATACTCTGGTCCTTAGGGAGAGTTAAACCCATTAGAAGCCTTGTCCTTTCTTTTCATCCAGCTTTAACCAGCCTGGTGCCCTCCAGATGTGTTTGGACTACCACTCCCATTATCCTCACCCAGCATAAGAGTGGGAGCCCAAACACATCTGGAGGGCACCAAGTTGATGAAATCTGCTTTAATCTTTGGCCCAGAGGCCTGGTGAGAGATCCTTTTGCATTACAATAAAGAAAGGCTTTTTTCCCTTTCAGCTCAACTATGAAAGACCTAAATTCTTCTGCAAGGTCAACTAACTATGCAGTATGCTGGGATCCACTCAAGAGTTTGGACAGCACAGGATTCAAGATCCACCCCTGAAGTTTTAAAAACTTTTGAGTTCTCTTTCCCTACCCCCACGCCAAAGACATTGTAAAGGCTGCAGCAAAGAACTCTAAAAACCTTCAGCAGAAGCACAACTAGAAAGCAATTCTAAATGCACAAGCCACAGAAATTGCTATTAGAATTTTAAGGAGACTGGGGAGACCCACCACTCTCACATGTTTAGACAGCACAGAAAGCCAGGAGAAAGGATGGCATCTTCATATACAATAACTCTCTCCGCTAGCACCAATGGAATGTTAGCAGTTGTACTGAGTACGTACAGTACAAGAACGAAGGCAGGGGGGAAGCAGCACTCACCCTGCAACTAAACAAATCCCCATAGCCCAAGCTCCTGTTTTCAGATACATTTGTACACAGCCTGTGTTTTTTGTAGCCTACACAAAAAGAACCAGAAGTAATGCTAAGAGACAGACAGGTGAAGAGGTGGCAGGTAGGATGGGCAGGCACAATGTATGGGGAAAAAAAGACCTGTTAATGCCACTTGTCTGGGTGAACACTGGATTTTGGGTGGGTTCAGAAGGGAAGAAAACGGATTGTCTGGATCCACAAGCTTGCTTAGCAGGACACTTCCATAGTCTGAGGAGTGCCATGGACATCAGCTGTTTCAGGCGTTCCAATTTTTGCCTCTCTCGGGGAGCTGGTCTGAGACCGTGTTTGGGTGCTTTCTCCAGAACCTACGCTTGAAGATGATTGGGTCCGGGAGCGAATCAGCCTGGTCATACTAGCAGATGGCACTGTAAAAAGAAAGGCAGTGAATGCCAGAAATAGGCAATTGTGTTAGTTACTTCAAAATGTCCTACAAATAGAAGAGGCATGAAATGGAAGTAAAAGAGAGGTGCTGCTGAAAAACAGATGAGAGAATATAGATCAGCTGCTTGGAGTGGCCACTAGGAGGATAGGACAATGTTTCCTCAACAAATGCAGGCTTCCCTAACCCATGTTTGGTGAGATAACTTGAATGTGGAGGCATTTGTATGGGATGAACAGCAGGTAAGAGTAGGGCTTAAGTCTGTTCCACCTTCATTTCTCCCTGCAATTCCTGTTCCAACTGTTAGGCTTACTTCTTGTTTTGTACCTCACCCCACCCCTCAAGTGCTTCCTTTCAAGTAAGTGCTCTGCTCTCTTCAGTTTTACTGTATGAGGAAAATGCAGGACTGGGAATAACATGCTCTCCTTAATGTATCATTCCACGCAGACATGTAAAAATGAAGAGCATATATTTGATCAAGGGTAGAATGCTTAGGGCCTGACATGGGGAAATGCCAAAGGCTCCTGACAAGGCAGGCATGTCGTCTCCCAC
Organism: Anniella stebbinsi; assembly: GCA_029215795.1. NCBI lineage: Eukaryota > Metazoa > Chordata > Lepidosauria > Squamata > Anniellidae > Anniella > Anniella stebbinsi. Next base: position 39,848,740 of record JARDYH010000004.1, on the reverse strand, counting down.
TGTACAAAAAGGATTGCTGAAACGGCCTTAGGAAAGCCAGAAATCATACGCTTCACTCGTAGATTATCATAGAGCTGCAAACCATGCAACAGTCAACCGAATGCAAATTAAACCACTAACAAAACTGTAGTGCAAGAAGTGTACAATGGGATGGCCTAGAATGCAAAACGTCACCAGGCCATGCTATAATCAGTGTAATGCATAAGGAAATGAAAAAGTAACTCAGCTAAACCAGACACACATTTGAAGGTACCTGACTCAGTACTCAGGTGACTGAGCTGCACGTAAGGGACTGGAAACAGAGACAAGGGAGGGAATGGGAAACACAGTTAGTGTAGTCCTGACATGCCTAGAACAAGGTATGCTGCTTGAGCACCAAGTGCAAACTTTCAGCCCCTATGCTTCTGCACTGTATAACTTCAAAGGTCATCTACTATAGCCCAGATTTTGGCAATTCAAATTTGCCAAGGTAAATTGCCAATCCTTCAGTGAGGAATTTGGGAAACTGGACACCTCCAAATCTTCTCAGCAGAGAACAAATTATTTAGAAGCTATAATACAGCAGAAGATCAGGTAGGGGATCTTTGTGTGATCACGTGGGGCTGGATTACAAGGGAAACCTCAGGCCAATAATGCCCACAACATAATGCACAAATGTATATCTACAGTTTAAACAACACCCTCTTCCAGTTCAGCAATATGTATAGTCACCAACCGTGCAGAACACCAGGACTCTTAAATGGAAAAAAAATAGTGGGGTAAGCCACAATCTAGTCCTTTTCAAAATAAGGTAGCATTGTTGCTACTTACTATAGCCCATTCCTTGCACAAAGTATTTGAAGGCTTCAGTCAGTTTCCCAGGCTGGAAACAAAAAAAAAAAAAGAAAATCACTAAGAATCAACTACAAATAAAGCCAAATTTATACTCTAAAGTGAACCAGAGCCAGGATAGCTCTAAAATGAGAGCTCACCTGAACAACCTGGGGCAACCCTCCACAGTCTGCCATCTACAAAAGAGAAAGGGTTGGAACAGGTTTAAATTATTTTCAGGTAAAAATAAACAAACAAACAAAACCTAAAACTGTAATCCATTGCTTGATAGATTAGTGTTATGCAGAGACATGGCCTCTATTTCCCAGCACACATATCTTTAAAACCTGCACTTTTCATGGAAATAAAATGCCTGGCATGCTGAGACTGGGAGCCAACTAAGACAAAATGGATCTACTAAAAATGTGATACATACATCAAGGGTTAGCTCTCATTTCTGGACTTGGTTTTGAAGTGGAAGAAACAAGTTTTTGAAGCATATCTGAAAACCCATTCCCAGCTGCCATTTAGTGCAGAGACCAACCTATACTTCCTTTTAAATGCAGGTATGCTGCTCCTCTTTCCCCAATTTCCCTCTCTCATACTGGAGGACAGAAAAACATGGATATAAAGATCACTACGGAAGCCACAAAGAGCTCTAGAATGACAGCTCACAACACAACTGCCAACGGCTCTTACTTACCTTCAAGAGTGTTGTACTTATCGGATCCAATCGGGAATTGCATTCAACCTACAAAGCACAAGAAAATATTTCATTTTTTCTCCAATATGGATCCAAACATGCAGGGTATAATTCAGAGTCCTCACCAAGGACCCAGTGAGGATGGGTACTGGATGCAGAAGTAGTGTACTTCAGCAGCAATACATGGGATAAAGAATTTAGGAGGGCTTTGTGAACAAAATGCAGAGGTAAGTCACTAACTTTAAGGACAATGTCCCAGTCCTTTCTTTGATACAGATGAGAATTCTTACTAAGATACAGATAAGACTGAACTTCTGGCTATCGTGATTCCAAGACCTCCAACCGAAATGTGAGTCAACAAAGAGATTCGCTGAGCAATCCACAAAATCTTTATTCAGTTAAAAAAACCAAAAACCTCTTCACACCTGTGTATACTAGAAACTATCCTCTAAGTTTGATTAACCAAACGAAGCGAGGGAGTTGCCTATCAATTAAATGGATGTTTTCCCACTGTGCCCAATAAGATTTTACTGGACTCCTCCTTCAGGGAGGATCCTCATGATGCAACTTCTGACGTGCAGCTAGTCTGGCAAACCGCCTCTCACCTTCTCTCAACTACACCTGCTTGATCCTGGGATCTGTCAATTCTGATGCTCCCTAATTCTGATGCTCCCTCCCCCTCCGACAAAGACTGAGTTCCCAGGGGGCTGAGAGGGAAGATGACCTCTGAACCTGGGCCTCCTGTTCAATAAGCTCTTGGAAAGATTCCTCCCTGACTCCTGGGGAGTCTTGGGGAAATTCCTCCCATGCTCCCTGTCTTGGCTGGGCTTCTTGTAGTTCAGGTTCAGAGTCTGATTCAGGAAGCCTGGGCCTCATCCTGACAGTGACTAAGCAGGATGAGATTATTGATGTGACTGATATACCAACTTCCAAGAGGTAAAAAACTTGCATTCATGTGAAGGATGAACAAACATGCAGACCCAGTGAACGCTCACAATTGGTTTATGTCATCAAAAGCCAGTGTAACGGATAAAATGTTCAACTTGAAGACCTGTGTTCAAATCCCCATTCAGCCATGACACTCACTGGGCAAGTCAGTCACACCTTAATCTAATTTGCAGGGTTGCCAGAAGAATAAAATGGTGTAATCCTATCTATGCTGTCCTGAGCTCTAAGAAATAGTGGCAGGATGCAAACGTGATAAAACAAAACTTAGAGGGAAGTATCTAGGAAATGCACAACAGGGACAGTACATATTGCATAAGTTACCGAATATCTACAATTGACATTGAAGGTGGAAATGCAGACTTCATAGCCAATTATAGCAGCGAGTTTTGATTTGCTCCCTGCAACACTAATTGGCGAGAGAAAGGGACAAATCCAATCCACACAGCCCCATCTCTAAAAGCCATTGCTGATGCTCTTTTGCCTACTTGAATTTGGAGAGAAAAGAAATGGATTGAGACACACAAAAGGTCATTCAATGTGTGCTACCTTCATAACATCAGAAGGATCTGAACACAAGTATCTTGCTACCACCATTACTCCTCCCCATGTATAGTTAGCAGGATACAAATGTTCAAACCTCCCCAGATACTCATCACTAGTGAGGGCTGAGGTTCCCTCCTTTCCTCTGAATTCTTGGCTTCTTGCTTGCAAGATACAAGTAGGAAAAATGATGCCTGTGTCTATCACGGTTCATAACTCATAAATGGAAACATGTCTTTCACTTGAGAACTACTACTTCAGCTGGTCATGGAAAAATTTGCAGGATTATTCTGTTTTAATGCTGCAAGGCATGCAACAACAAAGAGGGTGGGTATGAGGGAGAGTTGAACAAAATGACCTGGCACACTTACCACAGTTTCAACTGCAGGTGAGCTGTCACCAACCACTAATAATACAGGGCACCTGTACAAAAGCCACAAGATACAGCTGTAGTTTGCACACTCAACAACAGCACTATCTCACATTGTCATTAATCCTGCTCTGTTTTAATCTTTTGTAAGAGTGTCCTTATTTTAAAAGTAGGACTGCACAGCATTTTGGTACAGCAGGTCAAAAACAAGACCATGGCCATAATCCACCATATAATCATGCACAGCTCCCATTCATATCAGTGAGGGCTATGCTCCATGTTGCCAGTCTGCCAGCCTTGCTTATTGCTCAGTTACAATACCCAATGTTCACCTCACTGCACATGGTCCTCAATTACTTCATCATATGAACATACATGGAACTGTGCTGGATCAGATCAAAAGCTTATCTAATATAGCATTCTGTTCCTACAGTGGCCAACCAGATGCCTATGTACCTTCCTGGACCCTAAGGTCATCTTCAGGGTTCCTTTTCTGGGAGCCCCTGTCAAAGGAAGTGAGGCAGTTGGTTACCAAGAAGAGGACTGTGGAATAAATTCCTTAGAGAGGTTTGCACCAGTTCTTGATGTCAAACATATATGTGTTAAAGTGTGAACCTGCTGAAGAAGCACACTCACTGCATTTTGTTTATATGTACAAATCTTTGCCCTAGGATGGAGCCTGCGGAAAACTATTTCTGCATGTTTTAGGGAAGAAGCTATCTGTGCACATCAAACATCCACCTCTCCAGAAGCAGTTTTTCAGGATGGGCTACATTCAGGTTCTTATGGCCCTCAAAGAGAGGGGAACTCTAGGTGTATGGGCAGTAGGGGAGTAGAAAAAATGGCATGTTACTAAACTTAAAAAATAATTCCACACAGTTTCAAGAAAGGGCTTAAAGATACTCAAGAGCAACTTACTTGAGGGTTTTTGTTGTCTCTTCAGTCATACCCAAGACTGGCCTCTCAATGTCCAGATCTCTACGGCTAGAAGACAAAGGCAGAGCTATTGTCAAACACCGGCAAACGTGTGGCTGGGATGGAGGCCTCATGGAGTCAGCATGCCTAAGTATTATATGAAATGCCCAACTGCAGAAGTATTAAGCTTGGGTTAAACTTTTTAAATATTGACAATATTTAATATCGACAAAATTATAACTAATTAGATGGTTCCTGCCCCACATCTATTGACATCATGGGAGCCAACAGCTCATTAAAGGAACAAAGGGTATCTCAAAATAAGGGATTTCGCATGTCATCACAGAACCTGCAAGGTTGCTTTATGGAGTCAGGTGTGCATATTACCCCTGCTTTAGATAGTAGATAATGTGGGAGGTATATGACTGATGTCCCAGTAGTTCCTTTGTTTCTTTCAAGATAGCTGTGTATGCATACACATACATAGTAGTGAATGAAAAACTTAGACTCACATACAGCTGTTTTTGAAAAACAGAAGCTACTGGGAGATCTGTTCATGATTCTCCCACATTATCCACTTTGGCCCTCACAGACATCTAGCTTGATGGATAGTTTCTTTCCAAATGACCCCTGCCTTGAACTGAATGCTCAGCTGTACTTGCTGTTTTCATAAACTGGAAAGGAGAAAAAGAATAAAGCAATGAACATAAGACATTTTGCTGAAGGAAAAAGACCCAACAACTACTACAACATAACAAGAGAATCAGAGCCAAAATTAAGAGGATTTGATAAGGCCATTATTTTGTATGAAGGCTCTCTAGAAGTACAAAACAGTCTGTATTTTGTGATATATGATAAACATATTGGATTCTACCAACATGCTTCGTCATCTGCTGCTACAGCACTATTTATACTTTCAAAGCTGGTGGGTGAGGGAAACGAACAGGCAGTCACATACCTGTTATAGGAGGTGACAAAGAGCTGAAGGTTTTCTTGGTTGATGTCCTGTGCAATATGAAGTCTGTATGTCTGGATCAGCTCCAGATTAGCTTGCAGTTCTTCCTGGTGAAGAGTGACAAATATTCTAATCAGTTGCTTTATTAACGATACTATTTTTAAAAGATATATATTTAGTAGACATGCTAGGAGGACATCATATTAAGCAAGGCAGCAACATACACTTGCAAACTATACACTAAGAGCTCAACTAGATGTGTCAGAAGGAGATCCCTGAACTGATCTCCTGTTGTTTCTTATCATCAATCTCCTGCAGTCATGACTACTTTAGCCCTAAAACTTCAAGTTATAAAAGCACAGTGGTGTAACATCTTAGTAACAAGTGTCTGATGTAAAGAAGTGAGACACTGGGAGATCACATATACATGTGTCTATACATTTTATTGACAGACAATACATTTTATTGACAGACACAGAGAGAGTAAATGTTCTCCTGCTGGAATGTTTGCCAATGTCTGAACATTACAAAAAACAAAATTAAGGAGGAGGGGGAGGCGGAATGACAATATATGTCTAGTAAATATCCAGTGTTCTCATAAACACCTGAGATTAGGATCAATGAGTTCGTGATTGTATTAATTAGCATGTTCCGTATTAGATCCTGCAGTTAACTTACATGACCAAAATGGTGAGCCAGAACAAGGTCCACAATGTTGGTTGTCCACCCAGAAAACTGCAAAGACAACTCGAGTTATTTCTGACAGTGGCACTATCCAGTTATATGCTAACACAGAACAAGTTATATTACACGAGAACAATTTTTGAATCAAGTAGATGAATTCCAGCAGAGGTTTGAGCTCTGGAATATTTGTATCTCATACAGCATGACAATGACGGAAAATATTAATTCACAAATATGGCTTGAAGGTACAACAAAAGCAATGCTTGAAGTTAGATAAATTCTTATCAGAAATATTTTTAAACAGTGTTCTAATGAGGCAAAGGATAAAAGATTTTCTACAATGAAATATTAACGCATGCATCTGACAAGTTTGATAGGTTAAAACAGCGCTTAATGCAGAGAGTTTAATTTGGTGTATTTTACAAGAGAGCTGACTAATCTCAACATGCCTGTCTTTATTATCCAGATTATAAATCTTGTAGTCAAGCACTCCAACCTCATGCTGTTCTTACTCAGGAGGCATGAATTGCTGAAATGCATATGACAACAAACCAAAGTATTAATGGAGGCGCAGTCGTGCCTCCATTGTTAAGGGCCGTCAGTAAAAAACACATTCCGCCATGTTAAAGTGATAATGGGGGGTGGGGGTCATTCTAACAGCCATAAAATCGAAAATGTTTCATCAACCTTTCTGAAATTTACAGGTGCCAGAAAGAAATGTTTGTTTTACATTACCTGAAAATTTCAAGAAGATTGGTGAAAGATTGAGGGAAGGAGAGCAGTTTAAGGTAGAAAAGGAACACAAACCTGTCTCCCTGCTTTTGTCAAATGACTTTCAGTTTCCGAGTTTTGTGCTCGTGATTTGCATAATTTCTAGAGCCTTATTAATTAATCCAGTGGTGGGGTCTTCTTCCTTCTTCACTGTAGGTGGTGGAAAGCTTTTCGTTTTTTTAAAATTCCCTTTGGTTGATTTTTAAGGAATATTTTAACCTCTCATTCAAGTCAATGCTTCCCTCATAGCGTGAGGCATGCTCAGTAGCATCACTCTCCCCCCTCCCTCCTGCCTTAGAATGTGGGGTGGGTGGGTGAAATGGCCGCTGCCTCTAGCACAGACCTTTTGAGTGAAGAAGAAGAGTTTCTTTTTTCTCTTCTAGAACATGCATTCCTTTGGCTCTGAGAGTATTTTGGGCTATCTTCATAAGGCCAGTTTGCTCTTTTGCTCCCTGGTGAAGCAGGGTGTGGTTCCTCTGGATCCATGGTAACCTGATCTTCAGATCTCTCCTGGGAATAGGTGGCTATACATCCCTTTCTATCCATCCCCACCCCAAACACACGCAGTGTGCTCCTTCCCTCTTTTCTAAGAGTTTGGTCCATGCTGCTATAAAGTTGAAAGCTTCAAACTCTTCATTTAATTAGTTTGGGCCAGTGTTAAGTTTTATGTACAATGTTGAAACCTTTCAAAGTGCTTCTGGGCCTACAATGTTGGTTTCGGCCTAGTCACCCTGTTTTTTTAATAAGGTTTAGAAACAGTTGAGCTGTCGTGTATTTTGCATAGTGTACACATGGATTTTCTTTCTAATCCTTGCAGTCTACACTGGCTCCCTCCTTGATGTGTTTTTGGAGGCAGACAACCCCTTTTTTGTTCCAGCAGGCCTTTGGCAAATCATCTGGACCTCTGTCTGTACCTTTGACTTTTAAATTGTTATGTATTTTAAATGTTTTAAACGCTTTAATATTGAAAAGTATTTAATTATATTTTTAACTTTTGTATACTCCTATTTATAGGTTTTAGCTGTATATGTTTTAGTTTTGTAAGGCTGCCTTGAGGCCCAGCATTGGGCAAAAGGCAGGATACTACTACTACTACTACTAGTAATGTTTCAGATTTCACTTCTGCATCTGATGTTCTTTTGCATTTACTTTTCTTTATAAACCATTCATATCTTAAGACTTCTTGTGTGGCATGTTTTCATTGGTTTAACAAGTTAAAAGGGGTATTCACTGTTTTCATGCTTATGTTATAAAATCTCTTTTCAACAGGCCTAGTAACTTCAAGAGTAACAGAGTTGGGGAAAATCCTCAATCTCTTTGCTATCAGAGGCACCGAGTAAGGGACCCCTGGAGATAATTTAGACTGACCCCAACCACAAAACACTATTCCCCCTTCTGAAGAGATCTGAACCACAGACTACTAAAGACAAACAAAGTAGCAGGCCATAATAACAGTTCTCATGTGGCCATTTGCCTTATGAGGCAGGTGCTCTGCGGGCTACCAAATGGAGGGACTAACAGGCCATAAAGTTGCCTGGCTGGGTCTGCCAGAAATCCAGCCTTAACACTCCTGGAAGGTCCATGTTCTATAGCACCTGCTGTCAGATGAACTTGAGGGAATCCCACCCTCCACCCCTGGGTTTAATTTACTGGCTTCCCCTGGCTGGACCTTACAGGAAACTATAGGGACAGACAGAGCAGGCATTCATAACACACATAGAATGCTGAGACTGGCAAATCTAAAAGCAAGTGTGTTGCTTTGCAAGAACCAAGGAAATTCAACGGGTCTTACTTTTGAGTAAATATCTAGGGATGGAAATGCAGCCTGTGCAAGAACTGAGTAGGGTGACCATATTTGGGAAACCAAAAAAGAGGACACCTAGTGGGGGGGCAGGAAAATGGCTTTCTGGGGCCACCTTAAAGTCCCCAATTGGAGCGGAGGAGGGGAAAGCATGTCATTCTCACCCCACCCTTTTCTATAATGTCTGGGAATGACACGTTTTTCCCTTTTAAGGCCTTGATTGGAGCAGTGGGAGAGAATGACACACCTCCAGAATGTCATTCCCTCCTGCCACGCTAATGGTGGCCTTAAAAGGGAAAGTGTTTAATTCCAGGTCATTATAGACTACTGCATAAAATCCCCCAACACCGAGGATAGAACAAAAACCAGGAGAAATCTGGGGAAATCCTGACAGTTTTTTTAAATTATTTATTATTGCATTTATATCCCACCTTTTTTCCGCCAAGAAATCCAGGGCGGCATACATAATCCTCCTCCTCTCCATTTTATCCTCACAACAGCAACCCTGTGAGGTGGGTTGGGCTGAGAGTCTGCAACTGGCCCAAAGTCACCCAATGGGTTTCCATGTAATGAATAGTTCCCCTTTTGTTATCAAGAGTGCTGCTATATGCGAGATGTGTGTGAGAGAAAAGTATTGGGCAGACCCTGTATTTGGTAAGGGTATGACACAGCATTCCCCATCCTGCTGCCCTCCAGGTGTTTGAGATGACAAGTCCCAGCATTCCTGACCATGGAACATACTGACTTGCAATGATGGGAGTTGTAGTCCAACACCTTTGGAGGGCACCAGGTTGGGGAAGGGTGGCTCTAAACAAAAAAAAGAGAAGTAGGTGGCTCTAAGTTGTTCGTGATCAGTTTTCCACAACCCCATAGTCACCTCTGCATATCATATTCTCCACCCTGTCCTCATGGTTTATCTGCTTTGGGAGAATAAGAATTTCACTTGCACTTTCTGCCTCCTTAGGGAGGATGTGGCATTAAGGCTTGTGAGCCGTAACTCCCAATTTCCCTGCTTTTTGGTGCTTGATTGGAAACTGTAGAGCCTTAACATTGTTTTTGTAAACCGTAGGTTTTTTGTTTAATGAATATTTATTATGAATCGGGACTATCTCACTATTTCATTGGGCATGTTTGGATGACACTTCAGTCCACGGAGTGAGAATAGTTCACTCTATGGATGACTATTTGCATGTTGTGCTTGGGTGACACGGAAGTAGGTGCTCCATGGAGTAGAGTACTCACACTCTGTTCAGTAAATAATAATAATAATAATAATATATTTATTTATCACCCGCCTCTCCGAACGGATCGAGGCGGGGAACAACACCAAACACAAAATACAAAAACTGATTAAAAGCAGATAAAACCAGTACATCATTAAAACACCAATAAAACACCAATAAAACACTTTAAAATTCATCTGGGTAGGCCTGCCGGAAGAGATAAGTCTTTATAGATCTTTTAAATTCCGGAAGACTAGTGAGTTGGCGAATCTCTCCCGGCAGGTCATTCCATAATCTGGGAGCGGCAGAAGAGAAGGCCCTCTGGGTAACGGTTGTCAGTCTAGTTCTTGTTGACTGTAATAAATTCTTCCCAGAGGACCTGAGCGTGCGGGGCGGATTGTATGGGAGAAGGCGATCCCGTAGGTAACCTGGACCCAAACCATGTAGGGCTTTAAAGGTAATAACCAACACTTTGTACTTCGCCCGGAAACTGATTGGCAGCCAGTGGCGCTGGTTCCTGCTTACTTTATCAGGGTGCTGCCATTCCGGGGTGGGGGAGGGGAGGAGGGAGGAGAGACGCAGTGAGTGGAGATGCGCCATGGCCATTGCCGGAGTGATGGCGGAGGCGGCACATTGATTCCACCTCCACCTTTCTCTGGCGATGGGCATGGCGTATCTTTCGCAGCAGCCGTTGCCAGAGAAAGAAGCACCGGCAGAGGCATTGCATCTCCTGACAGAGGGGGAATCAATGCGCTGTTGCTCCAGCGGACGCATCGCCTCCCCTGTCATTGGAGGTGATGTGCCTGCTGGTTTTCACTGCAGTTGCCGCGCAGACGACAGGGACATCGCTGGATATTGATGCATCCTTCACTGGCAAATGGATCTGGTGCCGACACACGTGGAGACCGTTCCGCAACATCTTGATTCTGCAGCAGCTGTGCGCGGAGGAACACGTGCCACCACCACTGCAGAAGCAAGAGGCTGCGGAACGGTTTCCTCACGTGTCAGGGCATGAGATCCATCCGCCAGTGAAGGACATGTCAGCGCCGAGCAACATCACTCTTGTGAGGGGATCACATGGTTCGGCAGTGATGCGTCCTTCCCCATCAGGCCATAGCAACAGGGAATCATATAGTAGAGTTGGAAGGGGCCTATAAGGCCATTGGGTCCAACCCCCTGCTCAATGCAAGAAACCACCTTAAAGGATACCTGACAGATGGCTGCCCAGCTGCTTCTTGAATGCCTCTAGTGTGGGAGAGCCCATGACTTCCCGATTACCTGCAGGATCGCCTTCTCCTGTATAATCAGCCCCGCACACTCAAGTCCTCTGGGAAGAACTTACGCAAATCAGCCAGAACTAGGCTGACGAGTGTTACCCAGAGGACCTTCTCTTCTACCGCTCCCAGACTGTGGAATGGTCTGCCGGAGGAGATTCGACAAATTAGCAGTCCTCGTGAATTTAAGAGAGCCATGAAGACTGCTCTCTTCCGGCAGGCCTAGTCAGTTGAATTTTAAGATATTTTTTAATGATGTATTGGTTTTTATTTGTTTTTAATATCTCATCTATTGTGGTCTTTGTATTTTATATTTATTGTTGTTCCCCGCCTCGATCCGGAGGGAGAGGCGGGTTATAAATAAATATTATTATTATTATTAATAATAATAATAATAATAATTCCATTGTCGTTCTGCTCTAACAGTCAGGAGGTTTTTTCTGATGTCCAGCCGGAGCCTGGCTTCCTGTAACTTGATTCCATTATTCCGTGTCTTGCACTTGGAGATGATGGAGAAGTGATCCAGTGGGTGGCTATAGCAACGCTGCCCCTTTTCCTGTTGCCATTGCCCCGACGGGGAAGAAGTAGTGCCGTAGCGAGCACAAGGATCTGTCCTGCAGCTGTCATGTCCTCCTTCACCAGAAGAGAAGGGGAATCCTTTGCAGCAGGATGGAGAGATGATTGTGCTTCTGATTCCCTTTCTCTTCCGGCAAATGGGGATGAGAGGTGTAGGAATCTGTCCTGCTCATGACAGCTGCAGGAGAGATCCTTGCACCCCCGCCCCAATATCGGCAGATGGATTTCTCCTGCAGTTTGATGTTACACGTCCAGCCATGGAAGACATCCTTCGCCCACCATCCTGCAATCCATTTGGGGATCGTCCTGAGGGGATAGGAGCCCCTTTTATCCCCTTGAGCTGATCTCCAGATGGATTGCAGGGAGGGGGACAAGGGACATGCATGTCCCTGGGAACCCGTAGGGCACTGCGATAAGCGGTGCCACACACAGGTACAGCATGTCCCATCCCGGGAAGCATGTGGGGAGACCCCTGATCGCTCTGCCCTACCAAGGGACGGCACAATTGGGGGCTCCCCAAGCACTTCCTGGGACAGGATTATTTCCCATGCCGACAGAGGCGTGCTAGGCAAGAGCGGCAGGGGTTTCTGCAGCTCTTGCCTCGCTACTCTGTAACCACAGGACATAATACACATAGCCTGCCACACGACACGATAAGCAACGTTTGTGCAGATAAACAACTCTGCACACCATTGGTTATCTCCGTTGGTTATTTCTGGAAAATAGCTAACCATGGTGTGTGGTTTTTTCCTTGATAGATGACACGTTAGTCAACGGGGGACTATTTAAGTCCACCGTTGACTAACATATTGTCCGAACTGATCCATTGTGTATTTTCGCTGCTTGTTACATCCACATATATTTGTCATTTTAGTATGTGTTGACATTTTTCATGTGCTTGTGTACTGTTTGGCTTTATGTCAGCTTTATTGCTGGGGATTTCTAGTACTACAACAATATAAGGAATCAAACTGCATTGCATTTTCAAGACTGATGAGTGCACTTCTGTGTTCATTAAAGTCTTTGTGTGTTTTTGGTGGGGGGGGGGAGGTGGATACAGAAAGGAAGTCCAAAGCAATAACTGATTATATAGTGTTTGATTTTTAAGTTCAAAACATTCCATACCGAATCCTAATAATACTACAATAAAGGTCATCATAAGCATCTCAATTACAAATTAGTCACTCCCATCCTACCTTGGATGCTGCCCAGTCAATCCAACCTTTTGCACATGGGTCAATGTTAATAAGCACCAGGCCTTCCACCAAGTCAGGGTGATTCAACTTTAAAAAAAGGGGGGGGGGGGAATTAGCTTTTATGTTCCCAAATATTTGTGCTTTAAATTGTGAATACGCTGGCCACATATTAGCCACATGAGACGCCTTAATTAGGCTTGCAAAAGAGAATATAAGAGAAAAACCACAGCAAACTTAACTGGCATTCAATAATAAATGTTCTACTTTTGTTACGACAGAGTGATTTCCTTCCCAAAGGTTAACAGAGGTCTAAGGAGTATCCGTCACCTTGAATAATTGATTAAAGTTAATCAACTTTAACCAACTTTAATAATAATGATAATAACAATAACAACAATAATAATAATAGAAAATTCCTTTCTCCCAAGGGACTGGGTTATTCACAACTCAAGGTATTTGTACTTGCCAATACTTCCCATTATTGCACTTGGGGAAACTTAATGCTACTTACTGCAAACCTGCTGAGGATATAAGCACCAGCTCCAACTCCAATACCAATTATGCTTTTCAGGCTGAAAGAGAAAGCATCCTTCAAAATGGAAGCATCCTTCAATACCCATACCATACCCAGGGACCATTCTCTTGATCAGCCATGCAATGGCCCTTTTCTAACAGATCAAATATAGTATTTACTGTTGAATATAGAAAGGAATAAAAAACTATTATAAGGATTCTATATGTGGAATCTGAATAAAACTGGACTATTATTTGCCTTCTACAAAGTATAAACACATTTGTCTCCTCTCCTCCTGGTCAAAAACCAGGGAAGTCTATTTAGTATCTGCAGCAACCAAATTAGGAAAAGTCTGGGTCACCCTATATACTTGCCTCAAGTGTGTAAGCACAGCAGGAAGCATTTCAGCAAGTTCGTCAATAGTGGGGTACTGGTATCTGAAACCATAAAAGATGCTAGCTAAAAACCAGAGGCCACCAGCAGCTGACATATATGAACATTAACTCAAAACCTGAAGATTTTATAACAACCTTACATAGGACTGGTTCGCATGATTGCAGGGTGTTTAATAAGTTATGGTGGCTTGATAACCACTCTTCATGCCAGTTGCATATCGGAGAGATAAGTATAATTATTGTACCATGCAAACCCAGCCAGGGTGCATTGTTGCCATGGGCAACAAGCCATCCAGAAACCTACTACAGCCGATGTGACTTGTCAATCATGGCAACAATTCACTTTGACCGGGTTCGCACAGCATGACAAGCCATGATGCCAAGGTTAATTATGCTAATCCCCACCGCATGTGTGGTGGAGGAAATAAGCCACTGTGACTTATTTCCCCAGTTGAGATCATGCAAACTGGTTCCTGTCAAACACACTGATGAAGACAAATTAAGAATCACAGATGCCAAGTTCTTAACTGGAAATGCACCAAGCACAAAAAGGCATTGACACCTCACCGACTAGGGCCAGTAGAGCTAAGATTGCCTCCCCCCCTCTTTCCACCTATATCACAGGGAAACCTCTGAGCTTTATAAACTATGCCACAGATCACTGAGTAAGGAGAAACTCATGTCCCCTCCTTCCTCTAAACATTCGCTTCACCCCTGACAAGACAAATTATTGTTTTGGGGACAACTTGTATGTATAGAGGTTCCTTGATAGTCCTAATCGAAGGACAAGGAGTGTTGGTGGCGCCAGATTATTCTATTATATTGTTCATATTAGAAAAATAGATAAGTTGTAACATTATTGGAATGTGACCAAAGGGGAATGGGGAGGATAATGAAAGCTTCAGGGAACTTTGACTGTATAAGAGGTGGCTGGGTGCCTATAGGAGGCAGAGTGATTGATTTCCTCCATTGGGAGCTGTCTCTCTCCTACGTACATAGTCTCTGAATAAAGCAGTTGGATCAGGACCTGCCTGCTTGGATTTTATGTAATCTCTGGTTCGGTCATTTCCGTGACAACACATAGTAGAAACTTGTACCGTTGAAAAAGGACACAATTTAGAGGCCAACTTGTGTCGTGAACGCTAACTCTCCTAATACAGCATACTTTCACCTGAGATTCCTGTGATGCTTTACTATTTACTGCTATTTATCTATGATGTAAGTGCTGTTTGGACTTCAAATGGTAAGGATGGTAAGCGGTTAATTCTGTTGGCAGGGGGAGTGAGTGAATGGAATGTTGGAGTGAATGCTGATTGGCTGTTGGATTCAAGTGTTTGAATGGCAGTTAGCAGAGTGAGAAGCAGTCAAGAATTGTGTGTGGAGAGTTGACAGAGTGAGAGAGTCTGGATTTGTCTGCTGAAGGGGTTAGAATCAGAGTAGGATCAGCGTTTTATTGTTTTGGGAAAGAGGGAATAGGAGGAGATAGACTGGACTAGTGGGTGGAGTAGGCAGGAATACATAGGATACTGTATTGTAACAAACAAGTATTCCAACAAATGAAACTACAAGATTGATAAACTGCATGAACTTACTTATTGTTAAATAAAAGTTATTTTGTTTCATAAACTGGATTGGATTCTCAAAGTACCTGAGGTAAGGTTCTGGGATATATGGTGGGAGCAGTGAAGTAAAAGGGTGAATAGAGTGGAGTACAGAGTGCTGGGCTGGTTGCTGTGGGGCCAAGAAGAGTCAGTGAAACACAGAACCAGTGAGCAGCAATATGCCGACTTGGTCCATGATTGGGATCTTTTTTGTAGAAAGAGGTAAAAAGGAGACCCAAAGTGAGAGTCGTGACAATGCCATATCCAGAAGCATCCCAATCTCTCCCAGTTCACGAGGCAGCCTCTGCATAGGCGGATATGGCTCTCTTTCTGCTTGTCTTTGCATTTAATTTGTTTTCAACAGGACTGCAGCTTCTGATCAATATACTGCCACATCTACACTAAATGCTGTTCCCATGGGAATAGATTCTGAAGTCCCCGGATCAGAGGGATACCACTGCACTTACCCAGAGGGGAAAGGGGGAGCCCCTTCTTGTTGCCCTGGTGCATCAACATGGCATACAGCAAAGTGTTGGGTAATCTCTTGCATGTCTTCAAAGTTGAAGAAAGCATTGAAACAAGATTTATCTGTAAGAGAAATGCTGAGACTCACCAACTTTGTAAACACTGCTCCATTCCACTATCTGACTGTTCTCTTAGTTAAGTGCAATTAGATTCATGCTTTGTACTGTGACCTCAGCAAACTAAAATAATTGCTTCTATACCATTGTGCTCTTTCTTATTCCTGAAGTCATCAATAAGACTATAGTTGCTAAACCAGCACACAGATTTGAACACCTTATTGCCAGATACCCAATATCTGCATTTTTGGCAAGGAAAAGAAGACATAATTCCTGCTTGGGGAAGGCACAGGAGGGGTCTACCATCATAAAAGCCTAGCTTGGCACTCAAGGCAGACAGTATATGTGACATAAGGCCATCAGCCCTCTGGCATTCCCACTGTTCTCAAAACTTAATCCTTTGACCTCTTCCCGCCCTTAAATATCACTTCCAAATTTACAATTACATACCAGATACCATCCCTAGAAAAGTCATCAAAGTGCTCAACGGCTTGTTAATTTTACCTTCCTGCTTAAGCTGGGAGGAAGGAAAATTGTCAGTCTTCTTTACTCCCAAACTAACACACAGCTCATCTTAATTTTGATGTGTCAGATTTTTTGCCATGGTTTGAGCTTGATTCACTTTGGGCATACATGCAGCATCCAATCAGCCCAACAGTTAGGATTCTTCTGACACACAGAAGCCTCACTCTGGAATCTTCCCTTCCCCCTTCTTTGTTGCTGAAGCAGCACTCCATTGCCTTCACCTTCACTGCATCCAAAACTGCGCAGATACAAATAAGGAATACATAACCCACTTACTAACCTCTCCCAAGCAAGCCCACTAACATGCCAGGCTCCCCACTTTTCCTTCTCTTGTTTTCTGGGGAGTCCATGCCAGCTTTCCCCTGCTCCTTTTTCTATCACTTTCCTAGGCCTGAATAGCTCCAGGGAGATCAGCAGCATGCTGGCTACCTCTCTTTGCTCACAAGTTTAGCTTGGTCCATTACCAGCCTCCTTCCCCTCCCTCCTACTTCTCTTTGCTGCTCAGGACCCGTTTCCCACCTCCCATGGCAATTACATCAAGCCATTGTTTTTAATGTGTCTGTTTTCAATAATACCAATACTGATAATACAGACAAAGTTTGCATGGTGAAATTTAACCCTATAAAATGCTGCTTGCCATAGTCTGATCTTTTGAAAGCATGTTTTAATCCCTTTCAATGAATTACTACTGGGTTAAAAGCAACTGTGCCTTTAATCTTCAAATCCCCTTAACCCTTAAGGTGCCGAGCTTTGGGATGCTCAGTGCTAAAAGATCCCGTCAAGTGTCAAAGTTGCACATCTGAAAGTGTGTGCTTGGGCATACATCTGTGTAAAAAAGGGCACTTGGTAACAACCTAGAAGTAAGAGGACTTACGGTTAAGGCCAATATCATGGTATGTGAGGATGACAGGCCTATTTCCCTTTGATGTGCCCCGCATAGTGACGTGAACAACTCCACAAGCCGTCTCGATGTCATGCTCCTAGACAATAAAAAGCCCACCTGGTGGTTAGAGAAAACAGTCCCTGGGGAAACATCTTGGCGGGGAAACAGTAAGTCCCCAGCAGGCTTACTAATAATTACTTAATTAACTAACAATTGAGGAAAAGCCTTTTGAACTCACACGGAGCATCCAAGATGATTTACAACTTCAAAATTCTAAAATCCATGTTAGAACAATAAGGAATAAACCAGATTACATTTCAGATGCAACATAAAACCACCACTTTGGGCACATTTCAACAAATCCCTAAATAATGTTTCCAGCAGGTGATGAAACTTATAGAGCAAGGGTGCCTGCTGGATCTCTCAAGGGAGGAAATTCCATACAGTGAGTGCCACAACAGAACAGGCCCTACTTTGTACACACTAAGTTCTCACAAAAGGATGCTTTCTATAAACCAAGGATGGAGCAAATATGGCCCTCCAAATGTTGTTGGCCTGCAACCTCAACCTCACTTTGGCTATGCTGACAGAAGCTGCAACCTAACAACATCTGGAGGGCCACATGTCCCCTACTCCGGCTATAGACTTTAGTTATCTTAAGCGGGTCATTTACAGATAGAGATAAGGGAGGTGCTGAGTGGCCTCTACATGGGGTACACAACCTTTAAGGCAGTTCTGACTTTCAGTATTGGAACTATATTTGTGTTATATAGAAAAAAATAGTGCCACACAGGGAAGCACCACCCTGAATCTGAGTGCAACTAAAATCAGATATTGAATACGTATATAGCTATGTTGGTCCATCAGAAAAACGGGAAGAAGAACAATATTAAAATATCTTAATTATTAGGACTATCTAAAAATCACAAAGCCCTTACATTTCCTGGAACTCTTCCTCAAGAGCTATGTTAGGAAAAAGGGAAGGGTATGGGCAGAAAAGATGCTGCTTGTAATGGGTATGGTAGAAGCCCTCTCTGAAATTTGTTACAGACCTAAGACAGCAATTCAAGAAGCTAAAGACTATTAGGTTAGTTTGTGCCATGTGCAAAAGTATTCAGGGAGAAAGCAGCAATGGCTGCTTTGAAAAATATAAAAACTGGCCATTACTCAAATCTGCCTCAAGCAGTAATTTGAATTTGTAAGTCCTTTGTAAAGGGGATAATTTTTGTTTACATCATAGTCCTTGACACATTAGGTATAGGCCTTGTTCACACATAACCCATGATTTATAGATTAACTTTGGGTTGTTTAACCCATGAATAACCCACAGAGTCCAGGTTCACATGTCATGCAACAATCTATAACCCACAGAGTCTGGGTTCACATGTCATGCAACATATTCACTTGCTATTCAATCTCATAGATTTCAGAGGAAATCACTTCGCTAGCAGAGATTAATACACAATGTCTACATCTCTCTCTGACAGCCATCTGGTCAGTCTCTCTCAGACATTTAGCAACCCTTCCCCCCTCCCTAGCTGTTCCCTGAAACAGATAAAAATACATGACAGGAAAATCAGTTTTTTTTAAAAAAATAACAACAACAGAACTAGTGTTGTTACTAAGGACTGAAGCCCTGGGTTAGTCCTTTTCATCCGAGGACAAAGAGGGTGGAGAGGATTCAAAAGGAGGAATATGAGCAGTACAGTTACTTTAGTCCTCCTTGTCATATATACAACTATGCGTAGAGATGTGAAGGCCTAGAACCCCCCCCCCCCGGAAAAAATCAGGAAAAAAGCCCCCCCCCTGTTTTTTTCCAAAGCCCTTTTTTGTTATTTTCCAAAAAATTGAAAAAAAAAATGAAAAACATGAAGAAAAATGGATTATGGAATGTTTTATTTTAGCATGATGAATAAAATGTTTAAGACAAGGTGTTCATATATTTACTTCTCCAAATGATTTCTAAAAACTATGTAGAGTATCAGATTATTCCAATTTCTGTGCACCAAGGACAAGCAAGTCCTAGGTTGCAAACTGAGACTACAGCTCTCAAATACAAGAGCAAGATGCATTTCTGCCTCTAGGGGGCACTGCCATTGAAGCAGAGACTGAGACTGAAACTGATAGAGCCTATCTACACTACTGCTTTAAAACGGTTTATAACAGTTTAAAACCGGTTAATAACCGTTATTAACCGGTTTAAAACTGTTATAAACCGTTTTAAAGCAGTAGTGTAGATAGGCTCATAGTGACTGCTATATCTCAGAAAATGAGTCTGACTGAATTTCATGCATATTCATTGAATCTTGGTTCCCCCCTCACCTCTTTTCTCAGTTCTTTTTATGGGAATGGATGCTTTATGTCTGTTTGACACTGTGGAGGACTAGCGGAGACATAATTTTCTTGTTACTAAGGTTGATGGTTTCTTCTGTTCTTGTTGTTTTTAATTATTTTTTGCCTGCTCCTCATAAACTGGCAAAACCAAAGAGGTTCTTTACAGTTCAGGTGTTCCTTACAATAGAGGAGCTTGTAGCTCCATCTGTTACAAAAAAAAGTAAAAATTTTAAAAAGTCAATTCAATTTGTAATAATCGCTTGAATACACTATACGTTTAACATACCAAATGTGATAATTTTACGCCAAACCAACTTGTACATAACTACATTTTATGTTCCTAAAATAACAAAATGACTTTCAATCTGCAAAAAGTGGTAATATTGCATTCTTTTCGATTTTTCTGAAAATTTCCGTTTTTTCCGGAAAAAACAGGAAAACCCCCTTTTTCCATGGTTTCAAAATTTCTGAAAATTTTTCACCGCTAACTACGCTACAATCCTCAAAGCGACTAGGTTATAAAGTAGTATTTTCATTCTGATTAAGGCCATGAGAATATTATCACAATACAGCTAGAAACCAATTGTATATCATATACAAGACAGATGTTGTGACAAAATACAATAAAGACTATCTGTAGCTGCAAGAAAGTTCACATGTAGTGGTCAAAAACAAACATATCAAATCTGTTGTTATTACGAAGTCTGTGCTTATTATTGGTCTAACTCATGCAAAAACTCAGGCTTTGCTAAAACAGGGCTGTTGAACCTCTTTTAGCCTGAGGGTGGAATTACATTTCAGAGAAGCTTGTGGGTGGGTGGGGGCTGTTGCATTCCAGTGACAGGTGGGGCCAAAGGCAAAAGGGATGGGGCCAAAATACCAAAAGTATCAGTATGTTGTAGCTTGAAGCTCTTACTGCCATTAATTAAGCCTTGGGGGAGGTATTTCAACCTTTTAGAAGATGGAAAAAACTGTAGAAAACCCAAGGAATTAACAAATGATCAGAGGCCAGAGGAAACAAGTCTAGCCATCTGGAGAACTCCAGAGGACTGGACAGGGACCCAAGAAGGGCTAAGTTTGGCTTCTGAGCCTGAGTTTCTGCACTCTTGTGCTAAAACCTTGGGGACTGGGAGAACGAGAGAGTTCCAGTGCTCAGAGCTGCAACTATAATTTATTAGGATGACGCACATGTACGTCTTCTGCCATGTTTGCAATCCTAACTTTAGCACTACTAAGTACACATCAAAGCTATATAATCATCACTGCACTGTGCATTGCAGTTATGCATTGGACGTGTAACTGATCCATGTTATCTCCGTCATAGAAGAGCGGAAGTATGGTGTCCACACTGTTTTAAGAATCTGATTGATGCAAAGTTGTTCAGCACCATGGAGTCCCTGTTTAAACAGATTTTTTTATTGGGCAGTTCATGCTATGACAGTACTGATGCAATCACTACATAGCTACCACTTTCCCTCCCCTTCCCAAAGGCTTTGTCAGACTCAAATGAGTGAGGCAGAGAGCAGCTGCAGCTACTATCAGGAGAGGCATCCTCCATCAGTTTCCTCTATGAGTGCTGCAGTTTGTTTTT
This sequence comes from Anniella stebbinsi, assembly GCA_029215795.1. Classification (NCBI taxonomy): domain Eukaryota; kingdom Metazoa; phylum Chordata; class Lepidosauria; order Squamata; family Anniellidae; genus Anniella; species Anniella stebbinsi. Next base: position 39,827,550 of record JARDYH010000004.1, on the reverse strand, counting down.
ATCAGATTTGACCGTTGCTTCCTAGGAACTGGGTGATGCAGATAAGCAGCACAGCAACTGCAGGTATTTTTTAAAAAAACACCTGGAGGGGGAAAAACAATATAAAACACATGCAGGGTAACCACCACCATAGCAAAAAACCAAAAACAAAGAAGCGACAACAAAATCCAAAGAATTCATTTGGAAGTGTGGTGGAGTGGTCAGAGTGTTGGACTGGGACTTGGGGGATCTGGATTCTAGCCCGCACTTGGCAACTATGAGCCTGTCACTTGAGTCTCAACCTAATCTACCTCACACGGTTATTGTGAGAATAAAATGGAGAGGAGGAGGAAGGCTATGTAAGTTGCCTTGAGCTCCTTGCAAGAGGAAAAAGGGCGGGATATAAATGTAATAATAAATCTAATTGATGTAATCCCTTCAGTTCTATAGACATGGCTTACAAAATTTCACCTAATCAAAATAAGGTTTACTTTTGCAAGCTCAATTCAGTTAAATCAGTGCATGTGCTGCCATAGGACAGTATCTTTACATATTTTGAAATTTAAAATCGTTGAAACAGATTAAAGAACAGTGTCTGAAAATAATGAAATCATGCTTATATTACTAAAACATTTATCAAAATAGGTTATGGGTTAACTAAAACAGATTTGGTTGGGATTTAAAACAGCAGATGGCACCAAACTCCCCTTTAGCTTGCAATATATTTTTCCTCTGTGAGCCCTGCCCTAGAAGAGTCATTAGATGAACGTGGTGTGAAGTCTGATTGCTTTTTGAAGAACACCTACTGCTGGCATCCCATGTGAGGCCAGCTACAGGCAGCTCTGACGACTGCAGCAGATGACTATATTGCTTTTACATCTTATGTATAAGGAAGCTGCTATTTGCAATGAAGGACAAGAGGAGATAAATAAATTACACATTGTTTGTAGGAGGCTGTATGGATTGCAGGTTACTACAGTCCCACAATAAAGAAAAAAATAAATACAAAAGACTGATTTTAAAAATGTCTCAAGAAGCAGACACAAGCTTCTCTAGTTCTGAACATACACACAAACACACACACAGACTCAATCAAGACTGTTTGGCAGGGGAAAAAATAGAGCAAGTTTGAGATGTGGGTAAGGGAAACACAAGAGAATTTAAAAAGTATGGGTTTTTTTCCCCCTTGGAAGTGGTTTCAAGGACCAATGCAGAAAGCCTGCCATGTGTTTTAGCCTGTAAACTGTGAGAATGCAGTTCAAACTCCCATCCCTCTGTACTGAAGACTCCGCTAGTAAGCATTCCATGGTCTCAGCATGGATGTTCCTGCGGTGCACTGTAATGTAAGTGTGACCTTAAAGTCAACCAGCTCCTTTAGCATTAAAGTACAATACAATGACAGGTCACACAGCTCATGAGCAGGACTATAAAAAGTTGCATGGCTGTGATTGCACAGCATCTACCACAGAATCTCAGATTACATTTTTAAACAGGGATGCAGATGAAAACCTGAAGATATGTGGCCAATTTTGATAAAGCAGAAATTATCCCAGCAGTCAAGACAGAATAGTAGGTCTGGAAGTGATCCAAAAACCCATGCCAACTCAGAGCATATTGATATCTTGCCAGGAACCAGCCAACATTTTAAAGGTAAAGTAGTTTTAACTAGTGGAGATATTGGCTGGGTTCACATGGTGCTTATTTCCCCAGCCTGCATATGCTGGTTGCATGCCACATCATTACCCTAATCAACCTTGCTGGGCATGGTTTAGAATCATAGAATCGTAGAGTTGGAAGGGGCCTATAAGGCCATCGAGTCCAACCCCCTGCTCAATGCAGGAACCTACCTTAAAGCATACCTGACAGATGGTTGTCCAGCTGCCTCTTGAATGCCTCTAATGTGGGAGAGCCCACAACCTCCCTAGGTAATTGGTTCCATTGTCGTATTGCTCTAACAGTCAGAAAGTTTTTCCTGATGTCCAACCAGAATCTGGCTTCCAGTAGCTTAAGCCCATTATTCTGTGTCCTGCATTCTGGGTTGATCGAGAACAGATCCTGGCCCTCCTCTGTGTGACAACCTTTCAAGTATTTGAAGAGTGCTATCATGTCTCCCCTCAATCTTCTTTATAATCAGCTCCAAAATTTTCCCAGGGATGGATGTCAGACTGACTGGTCTGTAGTTCCCAGGTTCCTCCTTTTTGCCCTTTTTGAAGATTTGGACAACATTAGCCCTCCTTCAGTTGTCCCGCACTTCACCCGTCTTCCATGATTTCGCAAAGATAATAGACAGTGATTCTGAGAGTTCTTCTGCCAGCTCCTTTATTACTCTAGGATGCAGTTCGTTGGGCCCTGGAGATTTGAACTTGTTCAAAGAAATTAGGTGCTCCTGAACCATTTGTTTATCAATCTCAAACTGCAATCCGGCCCCTTCAGCTTGTACTTCACTTTTTCCAGGGGGGGGGGGGGTCATAGACCTGCTTTTGAGAGAAGACTGAGCCAAAGTAGGAATTGAGCACTTCGGCCTTTTCTTTGTCCTCTGTTACCAATTTTCCATCCTCATGAAGCAGTTGAACCACCATTTCTTTCCTCTGTCTTTTACTATTCTCACATATCTGAAGAAAGCCTTTTTATTGCTTTTAGCATCCCTTGTTAGCCTCAGCTCCTTCTCAGCTTTAGCCTTCCTGATACTATTACGACACTTCTGTGCTACTTGTTTGTACTCTTCTTTTGTAGCCTGGCCTTCCTTCCACTTCCTATATGTATCCTTTTTTATTTTCAGGTCATCTCTAAGCTTGTCGGATGCCAGGTGCTTCATGAACAATTCACTAGGCTGGCCTAGTGAATTGTGAGTTGAAAGCTTGGCAATTGTTGTGAGAAAGTCTGTCTCTGTTCTGTGCTTATCTGCGGCTGCTAGCCGAGGCCTTGAGTTTCCTTGAGAACAAATATATGTTTTGAAAAGGTGGGGGCTATCTTGCAAGCTGTCTCTCACATAGTGTCGTCATCAAGAGGAGGTTGAACTGTGCCGCCCTGTTGACACATGAGTTTGGATTACAGGCCTGAAGCCCTGTCTGTCAAAGTGGCTTGGAATTAGCCAGCCTCGATCCTATATAGTGGAACGAGCAAAGGGGAGGCCCTTTGCTAGGAATCATCTGTTCGACTGTTTGTCTGTTCATCTGTTCTACGCTGGCCATGAAACTCCTCGTGTTTGGGATTCTATCTGGTTTGGAGATGTTGGATGCACTCTGTACATGTTCTGTTGCTATTTGGACTTGGAATTTCTAAGAACTATGCCATGAAAAATGCTCTGAGGCTTTTCATAGATTTGGACTTGCAGAATACTGTTCTGGATTCGTGTTCTATAGCCTGTCTTCCCTGCATGGAGCCAAAGTACGGGCACAGGGTAACTCTGAGGCTGATCGTTGCTGTTCTGGAATTGTGTGTGTGTGTGACCTGCGAGAGAGCCTTCCTCAGAGCCAAAGCTACGAGCAGGGAAGGTTTCCTAGGTCGAAGAGGTTCATCCCCTGACATCTTGCTTACGTGATCAGCTCAGTGTTCCTGGCAGGCTGAGTTTGGTTTGGTACAAGATGATCTTGTCTACTGTTAGACTTCATGCACTTCTGTGCTGGGGTTTCTCGTTTGAGTTTTGTTCCTGTTCCTGATGAGTCAGTGTGTGTGGCAACTCCTGACTGCATGGGACAGGAGCTAACTCTAAATGTCTCCCCCTGAGTGATTTGCTGGCATTAAGCCGTTGTACCTGAAAGCTATCTGGTTCGTCTTCAGCTTCAAGTGTGTGTATGCAGAAATGAAACCTTTATGCTTGAATTCCGTGTGATTTCACAATAAAAGAAGTCTCACTGTCTTTGGAGTGTGTCAGTTTGCCTAAGGTTCGTGAGCAGAAGCCTGGGGGTGGGCTGGCGTCACGACAAAGCTTTTTGTGGAGCCGCATTGGTTTCTTCTGTTGTCTTCTATTTTTGTTCCTTGTTGGAATTGTTTGTAATTGTGCCTTTAAAATTTCCTTTTTAAAAAACTCCCACCCATCTTGGACTCCTTTTCTCATTAGGGTCACTTGCCATGGGACCTTACTTATCGTAGTTCTGAGTTTATTAAAATCGGCTCTCCTGAAATCTAGAGTACGTGTATGGCTACATTCAGCTTTTGCTTCCTTTAAAATCAAGAACTCAAGTATGATGTGGTCACTTTCCCCCAGAGTTCCCATAACTGCCACTTTATCCACTAAGTCATCCCTACTGGTCAGTATCAAGTCAAGGATAGCCGTTCCTCTAGTTCCTTCCTCTACTTTCTGTAGGAGGAAGTTATCAGCCACACATGTCAGGAATTTCTTGGAGGGACCACTTTTGGCAGTATTTGTCTCCCAACAGATATCAGGGTAACTGAAGTCCCCCATTACTACTACATTGGATTTCCTTGAAACACTGGCAATTTGCTTTTCAAAAGTTTCGTCCTCATCTTCTCCTTGATTGGGTGTTGTGTCATCCAAGCCCATGATGTGTGCTATTGTATTTTTTATTTGTTAACCCCTTCCTATCCCAACCTTGCTACTCTCCATCTCACTCTACCTTATCCATTCAGTTCTGTCCTGTTCATCTTAGATCCCACTCAAACAGTAGAACAATTGTAACTGCCTGATGGAGGCCACTGGAAATACTTCTGTGCAGCTACAGCTCCTCGCAGAGGCCATAACATTGGGACACTGCTCACTGCATAAACTGGCCCCATGGTGCAGACATTTTCCATGCCATATGGCTACTCCACATGGTCAGTGGTTTCCCAAATGCTTTGGCTCTTGAATGGAGATAGAGCTATAGCTACGCTGAAGTACTTCCAGTAGCCTCACCATGGCAGCTGTAACATTTCAGTAAGCAACAGGTGGGTTCCATACAGTATATAAGGTTAGTCCTCTATAATAGTATGTTTTCCGCAGACTCAAATGGGCTGAATGCAAAGCTGCCAACTAACTCCAAGTGCTTGAAAAGGAAGACCTATTGCCCCTATTCATACCAACATAGTAGTATAGGCATCTGAGCCTTCTCATCCACAAAGTTTTGCTTTGAAAGAAGAACTGTGGGAAGTTAGTCAGATTTAAACTAGCACACAGATCTAAATTATTCATACCCACACAGTGCAGAAATATTAATAGAACACCACAGTCTATGCAGGCAAGCATTGGTTTCTATGGTATTTTGTATAAATAGATCAAGGTGCAAATTAAGAGTGAAGCTCTGTGAAAACCAAGCATTATTTGAAGATAAATTTGCAAACTAATGATGTGAGTCCTCAAAGACCTAGAATGTACCAAGGACAGAAACCAGTCAGCATTTTGTCTGTACATGTTCCTGCTTCCCAGTTTCACTTTGCTTGGGCATTTACATTATTTTAAACAGTCACAGCTGATTGCTAAAGGAGAATGAGATGAATCCAGCAATTCCCCAGAAAGAGCTTGAAATCAGACTATGAAATCACTAAATCCCTGTCTTAGGTGAAGCTGCTTTAAGGAGCTTGCTTTTCCCAGATTATATTAGGCTGAATCACATCCTTAACGAAAGAATGTGTTGATTGATTCTCCAATCCTTAGAGTGAAACAAGGAGGAAAACAATTAGCCAGTTAGTCTGCACATAAGGTGGCTAAAAGAAAAATAAACTCCAACTGCAGCAAATAGGAGGGGGGAATTTAATCCTTTCATCAAAGTTAGGATCCCAAAGCTGAATCTGTTAAAGCTGGAAAGAAGGCTACATGGAAGACAAGAAAGGATGGGACCAAATATTTACAGTGTAATCCAACATATGTCTGCACTGTAACCCCTCGAACTCTAAGTTTAATGAAGATCGAACATAGGTAAGTAAGTATATACATGTTTATGGTACAACAGCAGGCATGCTAGGCTACACTGCACCGTGCAATGATTAAAAATGCAGGAGTAGGCTGAAGGAGAATTTGGGTACACAAACAGGCAATGAAATCCAATCCAATCCAATCCTTTATTGCAGTCCATAGACCAAAGGAAATATGACAAGAGTGAAGTTATTACAGAATAAAAATTTTAAAATTGTTAATAACAAGATCCAACACGCGCCTTAAAATACTTTATACATTTCATAAAAGTTAAAACACTTATCTTAACCAACAACCATTGCTCTGATGGATATAGCCACATTCAAAAACTTGGCCACTTGCATCGTAATATCCTCATTTGTGCCCTGTAGCAAGAGGTTTAAATGATATCCTGTGGTGAGATTTGTTAAAGGTCATATAAAAGGCTAGATTAAATCCTCCCTTGCTTTTTGATAAAAGCGACATGAGAACAAAACGTGCTCAACAGTCTCTACGTCTAAATTGTTACATGGGCAAATTCTGAGGAACCACAGAATCTTCTTGAATCTGCCCTAAGAACCTTCGAAGGGAGGGCATTGAACCTGGCCAACGTAAAGGCCTTCCTGTATTTGGGAATGATTAACCACTTCAAGTACAGTATTCCATCTTTAGTAGGACTGGATGACAACCCCAGCGATTGTGGCGCACAAGGGCCCCAAGCAGCACCAAGAAGTTCCTGGTTGTCAATATCTATCAATCGTTGTTTAGATAAGGCCCTGGCCTTTTCCTGGCCTAATGACAACAAATAAGAGGGTGAAAGCCCAATAGAAGTATTTTTTTTCCTATGGATTTAACCCATGGGGAGACATATGAGTCAGCATATAACTTGGGAATAAAGGAATTAGAAGATGTCAAGAAACGACATCGAAGCCAAAAATGGGTTGCATGAATCCAGGCCATGCATTGTAATGAGTTCAAACCTGCTTCTACGTTCAGTACAGCACCTGCCACACAGCGGGGAGCATCAAAAATGATCCTAAGGAAGCGATGTTGCAGTCCCTCTAGGGTACTTGTCGTCAGTGGGAACCATATAGGAGATCCGTACAGGACTTGGGACACCGTCATTGATTTATATACTCGTATGGCTGCAACTGTGAATCTCCCTCCCTTAGTATGATAAAACCTAGCCAGTGCGTTTATACTCTGTTCAGCTTTAGATTTAATTTGTCTTTCTTGGACCTTCCATCTAGGGATTCACAGAACCAGATGCCAAGGTATTTGTAAGAAACCACCTGCCCTATTCTATTTCCCAACATTGACCAGGTGAATCTAACTTTTTTTCTTGAAAAGACCAACACTTTAGTTTTTTCATAATTAATTGTTAAGGAGTTTGAGTTACAATATTCAGCAAAACCTTTCAACAGTCTTTGAAGCCCCAGACGTGTCTGGGAAATCAATACTGCATCGTCGGCGTACAGAAGGATCGGCACTTTCATTAATCCTATCTTCGGGGGATGCGATGGAATATTCTCCAAGAATGCGGGAAGGTCCGTCAAATACAGATTAAAAAGGGTTGGAGCAAGGATACACCCTTGTCTTACCCCTTTGGTTATTGGAATCTCATTTGTTACATGGTCTTGTCTACTAATTCGCACCTGGGCCGAAGTGTTGTAATAAAGAGACTGTATTAAAAATAATCTATCTTCAATTGAAAGTTCTTCTAATTTAGTTCATAGACGGCCACGAGGAATCGAATCGAAAGCAGCTTTCAAATCCACAAAAGCTGTAAATAATTTACCACCCTTTGGTGCTGAATACCTCTGAGCTAAATGGGCTAAGATCAAAGAATGATCAAGTGTTGAACGGCCTGCCCTAAAACCTGCCTGTTCTACCCCAAGGATTTCATTGTCGCTGATCCATTCCTGTAATTTTAGATTTAGTCAGCTAGCGTATAGTTTCCCTACCACCGAGAGCAAACTTATGGGCCTATAGTTGGAAGGATCTTCTTTAGGGCCATTTTTATATATGGGTATAATATAGGCCTTCTTCCAAGTGGAGGGAATTAGGCTCAATTTATTTATTGAAGTAAAAAGGGCAGCCCGGACTGGGGCCCACCAATTAATATTATTCTTTAGCCTTTATGTGAAGGTATATCACCTGTACTCGGGTGATGACCTTCGTCATAGAGTGCAGTCTGGTCAGGAAAGCCATCCAAGTTGACCATATGCTTAAGTTTACATAGGAGTGTTTCTCTTAGGGTGTCCAATCTCTCAAGAATAGCTTTCTGCTCCTGAACTGGCAATGCACCAAAACTTTCTATCAGCGAATTTTCGCCCGGTATATAGTCCCTAGATGACACCTCGGGCATGGTCTCCCAGGCCTCTTCATTCTCCTTACCTTCACTGAAGGTTGCAGACTCTGGAGTGACCAAGAAGTCGGAGGTCATAGATCCAGCAGACGAGTCCAGATTTATTAGTTCGCCTATAGGAGGGTCCCGATGGGCCAGTATAGGTAGGCGCTGTACTCCCAAACATAAAGTTGGCGAAAGGTCCCTAAAAAACCTATATATTGTCACCCCCCTTTTTTGAAATAACTCTTTAAATCTAAATAAATGACACGCTTGGGTATCTGATTCAAAAGTCACCACCGCTCTAGCAATCACATAATTTAAAAATAGATAATCTATTTTGTGAATGGATACTGGGATTTTATCAGTTACTGGAGTGTCCTTTAAGAATTTCGCAAAATGCGCAATACGATCTGGCTGTGTCATCAGACCACTAGCCTTAGGGAAGTTGGAGAATACTAGGGTGTCTCTAATTAGCTGCGATTTCCAAGTTTTAGATGTTATGCAATAATTCATAGAGGGTTCTTGCTCCTGGGTCCTTGAACTCATCGTTATTTCCTTTCTATATAATTTATGCGGGGACCAGGGGTCCTGGTTTCCCCCTTGGGTCAACAACTGATTTTGAATGCCCGATTCTATTGTCTTAGTTGCCTTAGATTTCTTTTTGTGACTACTGTTACATGGCCTTGATGTCATTGCTTTTTGCTTATTATCATGGCCTTCCATCAAGTTAAACAAATGATTAAAGTTCATTTTGGGTCTACCCTTTATACTAGCTACCCCTTTTATATTTTTGGATTTCTTTGTTCTGTTACTTGTAGACGCTCTAAGTGTAGTTTTCCTGTCCCTTTTGGCAATGATTTTTATGGGGCCTTTGCTATTACTGATGGTATTTCTGCCTTCCTCGGGTGGCTTCACCCTCTTAAATGCCCCCACTCCATCTATTGGACCAACTGCTTCTACTTTTTTCCCATCAGTTCCCTTTGAACTGTCTTCTCTAGAATTAACGTTCTCTTCCTTTTCCCATTTAGATAGAATTAATGTCGTTAAGGATGTTAACAGATCCTTATATTCCAAGAGGAATTTTTTAATAGTATTTATATCATTAGACCAGTTCGTTAGTAGCTTCTTTAGTAACTCAAGCTGTACCTCAAACAATTTGACCACGACTTGAGGCTCAGAAGCCATGTCCTCAAGAGATAGTGGGGAGTTAGAACTTCCTGGACCTTCTGGGGCCACAGTACTAACATTTAGCGAGGGGTTAACCACTCTTCCCTCATCATTTATTTTTTCAGATAGTAATATTTCATCTGCTAGACTTCTTCCACCAGAACCAGTCCAATCCTGCTCCATTATTTTCACTGAACACTTTGGTCCCAAGGACCGGTCTAAAATATCAGGATTGCTTGTCTCAGGCACCTTAACTGTGCATACTTCCGTCTCAATATTTGAGCGAAAAAAACTGGGTTATTTTAGATTGTTTTCTTTCCTTGATCAAGACAGCTATGTCTTCTGTCAAGGGAGTTAAGCCCAATTGCTTATATCCCACTCTAGTTAACACCAGTATTTTCCACTTTACACTCTCTTTAGCTAGTATGGGAATAATATTATAATCAACCCACTTTTGACCATCAATAAAACCAGTTAATCATTGCTTAACATTAATTGCAGAGTATCCTATATGTGCAGTCATATTAGTTCATAAAATTAAAACCAAACAATGGCGGTACTATAAAAACAGCTTTTCCTAATTTGACTAGATCAGATGTAGAGACTCTACTTCATCTGAGAGACAGGGATGAAGGAGTTAAAATAATCACCAGTCCAGGAGGCCTTTATCTCTCGGCATCTCTCAGATTCTACTTGATGGTAGTCTGTCTTAAGATGCTTCAGTCCAAGAGAAAATAGACTTTCCCACTTATTTAACGTCCTTGAATTTGTTCACTCCAACAAAGTAATTCAAGATAATGTTGTCAACCAATCAGACGGGAACATCCTCTCCTTACTGCTCACTGCAAACTCCCTCCAGCTGCCTCTCCCAACCGGGTCGTTGGAGCCACTCGCGTCTCAATCACGAAACAGCTGTTCATCCCAAATAGACACAGGAGCAAAACAATCAGTTAAGTAATTTAATTTTTACCTCTCCACTCTTTCCAATCTTCTTGTTCTTTAACTTATCATTCCTTGACGTTGCTTTATGTGATTTTAAAGGTGCTGTGTTATGCTATTCTCCCTTTCTTTTCCTTTCAATAGTACTTCCAGTCGGTAGCACAGGTGTCCGTTGATAAGATTACAGGACGCACCCGCAGATTTTCAAACACTTCCAAACGTATACAACCACAGAGGGAAGTGTAAACATTGCTCAATAGATTCTCTCAAGGACAAATTACTCCGGTCGTTGTTTTAGTATTACCGAATTTCTCCAGGAGAAAACAAATGTAGACTGTAGATTGTAGTTTTTTCAGGAAAATGTTTGTTTTAGAATAGAACAGAACACTAAAAATAAACTCAGGAAGTCCTCCTCTCCTTCGTTCCACTCATAAAAGCCAAGCAGACTGGTAGTTGAATCCTCCTCCTCATAAAAACATTTTAAAATGCCAAAAACATTAGCCGTAGTTTTATAGCCATGCAGTCTTTCATGTAGAGAAGAGTTTCACCACTGCTCTTCTTGCTGTGCACCTCTACAAAATCGAACTGTAAGTTAAAGAGTCCTTCAAAACTGATTAAGGGACAACATTCTCCACTGTTCCTGAGAGCAAAAGGATCAATTAGGGAGCACAGAGGAGGTGAATGTCGGCAATGAAAAGGTAGCACAAGGTATCACATCCAGAGAAACCTCTTGCCAGCCCCATTAGTATCTATGGGTGTCAGGGAATGAAAAAGTATTATAAAGGTGGCAGAGTGATATTGTTTCACCCTGGTATCCCATACCAATTAGTAACTGCAATGGGATATACTATTCATTCACTGATTCAAGGTTCTGGTCAGTACTAGCTATTAATGATATATATAGCATCTGGCAGTGTTTAAAACAGTTTATTGTCTCCATAAAACTATTCTCTTGGGCAGATTACTATTAGCCATATTGCTGATAAGAGACTAAGGCCATCCTGTTAATTCATAACTGAGGCAAGATTCAAACTAGAGAACTACCAGCTCAGACTTGGATAGCTGTGCATGTTTATCTGGAAGCAGGTCTAATTCCAAGTTCAAGGGAAGTATGCATTGGGTTGCTATTTTAGTTACACAACAGTAACTATCATTAGGGAGTGAGATCCTATAACATTCTCCCCAGCTGTGTCAGTTTATAAAGGATCATATGCAGTGCAATTTTGTGCATATCTAATTAGAAGCGAGTTCAACAAACAAGTTTTGCTACCAAGTAAGTTTATACAGGATTGCAGTCTTAAAAGTGTTAATATAGTACACTGCAGCATACGTTGCTCACAAGCATGAAACAATTCCCGCTTTCTTCCAAGGTACAAGAGACTCCGAATTAAGAGTATAGAAAGTAGAGAATACAAATATGTACTAGAGTTTTCATAGGAAGGCTCCACAAACTTTTTACACATATAGTTATAGTTGAATAACAAGCTTGAGACTGGAATGAGTTTTAATACACAAAATTCATTTGTGCTATTTGGATGTGTTCTGCACCTTTTATCTACACTGTGGGCAATTATCATACCAGTAGAAATGCCATCAGTATACTCCATACAGCTAAAATGTTGTTATTTCAGACTTTTCTTAGGCTCATGGACACACTTGAATTTACAATTTTCCTTAAGCTAATGAGCCATACTTACAATTAGTTACTGCACCAATATGCTGGCAAGTCTTGCAGCTATTCTTATTATAGCATCCTCTAGAGAAAGAGAAGGCATTGGCTGCAGGTGCAAATTTAACAGTTTCCCACTCACCTGCCTGCCTTTGGAGGGTGGAAGATGGAGAAGAATTGAAGCTGTCCACAGACAAGATCCCTAGTGGCAAGTAAGCTAGTCCAGGCAGGCATATTGCGACCAAGCACCAGGTTTGATGCATGCCTCCAGGGAACAACTGGGACAAGACCCCACTCATCAGGCTACATATCCAGCTTTGACTTTTTTCTGCCTTAAAGCCCAGAGAAGGGGCCAGAGAACCACCTCATCATCATAGCACTGAGAAAGTGGTCAAGCCCGGCTCCCTCTATATCCCCAAAAGCTGTCCGAAAGAGGTAGAGAGAAACAAAGTTCAGGAATGAGGGATAGTGCATAGTCCTGTAACTGAGTCTCTAAAAGAACAGGCATAATTTTCTCATTTGGCCACAATAGCCCTTTTCTGACTCTATAAGCACACTTCCAAACTACTACTTTAAAACAAATTATAAATTTAACCTTTTAGGATACACTATAAGGAACATGTCATAAATGCATCTATCCTAAAAGCACCCAGCATTTGAAGAAACTTGACAAAGGGGACCTAACTAAAGTTGACAGAGAGGGGGTGGGGTAAAATTCAATTGTAACGGTCTGAATTGAATTAAGCATTATTCTTTCATTACTTAGTATGGGTAGTATATGTGAAATGCGATAAGGTCTATGATGCAAGCGGGCCCTAGGGCCAATAAACTGTGGTTTGTTGTTACCTATTCTTTAGATTTTTTTTAAAAAAATCCAAACAGAAGCTACATGTGCTGTAAATGGGCTTTGCAAAGGAATAGTGCTGGACACGCAAGTAGTAGTTATGAGCACAAAAGAGACACCTAGTGGACTGTAGGGGCATTTATTTTCAAGTCAATAAGGAGAACCCAAATCATACTCATTTAAAATATAGCCGCCTTGCCTTTTTCTTATTGCAGATAGCTGCATCCATGAGTACAAATGAGCAACACATATAAATGAGTATAGATCATGAACTTTGCTACCAAGATCTAGAGGAGCACAAAGCCTCTGCCATAGATTAGCAGCAGAGACAGTCTTTGTCTGAATGTCTGGATGCTCCAACCATAGACACCATTGCCTTTCGCCTTCAATAGTCCCAGCCTTAACATCCTTCCACAGTTCCTTTTGTCACAGAACTGGTTCTGAGGAAGAAGATAGGGAAGCAAGACTCACTACCCCAAGACAGTTCTCTCCATAAACTGGAACTGTGGCGATTTGCAGTCACATGTGCCTTGCCAAGCACCAATTGTCCTTCCTTTCCCAGCTGCTCTTTGAGAGAAGTGCATCTGGTTGGGGGAGGGGAAACCATCTTGATGCTCATTCACCTTGACATATGAGACACATAGGACTATGTCTCTCCTACGGTTTCCAACCAACTACTACAGATGTTATCAGAAGGAAAGAAATCAAAGACATGGCCAAGGTGTCCTTCAGCTTCTAAAAACAGCAGCCAGTAAACCCACTGGAACAAGAAATGCACGAACTTTAAAGCAAGTTGGAAATAGTCACATGCCCGCACTTCACAGCTTTGGATAGCTCTCTAAAATTAGGGCTGTCACTATGATATCACCAAATACTGACAGCACTTTGAAACTACTTTGAAACATTGCTGGCAAGGTTTCATAACATAATCAATTTATATAAATGTTATAGATATTATAATGTCAGCTGGGTTTTCACAAATTGTCTTCTTGCCTCCCTGGGGTCATTTATTCCCCTTGCAAAATCGATTTCCAGCAAGGCAAGGAAACCAGACAGAAGTTCAATTTATCAGTGTCAGATGGGACTATGTCAGTTTGGCCATAACTATCTCCAATTCTTTTTGTTCGCCACCTACGTTTACCCATAAGGTCCTTAAACAAATATCTCTGGTAGGTTACAAAGTCAGATGAAAACAAGAATTGTTCCCAATTAAAAGGACTGGTATTATTTGTCTTTGAAAGGGAACACAGGAGAAATGAACTAATCTGTAAAATAGTTTATGATCATATCAATTTCAGCAGTTCCTTGAGTATCCAGAGTGACATTACAAAATATGCACACACAGCAAAAGAAGGAAGCCTGATCCTCTGCTCTGTATAATTTTGTCAGGTACTGTCACCCTATTTATGGCTGGAAGCACACTTTGAAGCAATTATGATGCACGTATTACAATACTACAATTAATTCAAATACAAAGCTCCAAAGTTCTGAATCAATAATGTTCTTAAATATACCTACTTTTTCTCTTAGCATGTTGTTCTTCCTTTCTTCCAAATTAATAATGACAAAACACAAGAGGTGTAATCAAGAAAGTAAAAGTATATTTAAATTCAATTGGAGTCAATGGAAGTTAAGTACATCACTAAATGTTTTCAAGTATTAAACTGATGGGACTGGAGCACAGACATCTCCAGATTGGGTAAAATAATGTATACATATTTGTCATTCTTGATCAAGTTATTTTAAATAGAAATTTCAATATATCCCTTTCCTGGAACCACTGTAACAACATTATGATTTTCTAGGGCAGGAAATATTTCCCATTTTAAGGGAGAAAGCATCACATTATTAGGCAGCAACACCAGAGAAGACGTCCAAAAAAAAAAGTCCTCAGCACCAGTATGAAAGGTCTAGTAACCTAGCTTTTCCAACCTTGTTCTATGGAGAGCATTACAATCTAAACATTTATTCCTCACCTTTATTCATTGCTAACTCAGTGTTTGGGCCAAGTGTTTTGTCTCCGCTTTCACTTAATATTGGAAACAACTTTCTCACTTAACAAGCACAGAGATCATAGCAATATGACAAAGACATTGGGCCAGATTAAATACATGACATGCAGCAACCACAAAACAAAGGCAATTAGAAGACCCAATGTAACATTAAACTCTTCAGGTGAAGAAGTCACAATAATACAAATGCACCCATGGCTCTACTAGCTGTGTAGGTCACAGACACCATCTGTCTGTTCACTAACAAGCCTTGGAAACAGTTTAGTCTACCATCTGCTCAAGGAGTAGGACAGGTTTCTATCCCTTCACATTCCAAGGGCAAAACAGCAGTTTTTTAAAAAAAATTGTACATAGAGACTTAGTTAAATTCGGTTAATTGACAAAAAGTGCCAAATGAAAATCACTCCTAACAGCTAACTTGTTTGGTAAACGCCACCAAGATTGTAGTTAAAATGGGGCCACTGAGACACACAAGGATGCATGGGAGAACTCCAAAGTTTGTTTTTTAAAAAATGCTTAAGATGGTAAGTGCCCCCCAAAACAGCATAAAGCATGCCCAGTTACCATGATGTAGAATGATGTACTATTCAAGTCGACCAGGACAGGCAGCAGCAATAATGCCACAGAAAAACCATCAGGATATAGTTCTCCTAACTTTAGTGGGCCTGGAGAAACAAAGTCTTAATAGGATCCTAATGGGACATGTGGGGCTAATGTGCCACTGCTTTGTGGGTGATCTGAGGCGTATGCTCAAAGGATTTAGAAAGACAGCATAGCTGGCAGCCCCAGCATCACATGGTTCTTTCCCTCATGATGCTCTTTCCAACCTGGAGAACCTCTTACCTACTCATCCATGAGCAACTGCCATTTCCTTTTAACCTGAGACTATTTTCAAAGTCAAAAGGCAACCTTCAGGGTGCTTCTTGCTATCCTACATCTAGTAGTGACATCAAAGCATATATGTTCTACAGCGCAGATAAAACAGCTGTTCTGAAGAGCTGAAACAATGAAAGAAGCAATTTCCCACGAGGTTTGACAGGTGCTGTTGCAGATTCTTGCTGTGTCTAATGATTTGTATCCATGAGAAAGGGGATTAGTCAAGAATGTTCAGCATTTGACACCTAAAGGGACTTTGATGCTGTTCCAATGCCCTATCTTTCCTCTCTCAATTTTACTTTGAAGCTAAATATGGAGGCTGCTACTCTTCAGAGGACTTATTATGAAGCAGCACTGATTGCTGAAGATCTTTTCCTCTACTTCTGTCTATGAACTTGATATGGGAAGTGAGCTTACAAAAAAATCAAACTCTTTAAAGAGAATTGCACTGATCAGTTAAAGGAGTCCTGTGAGACTTAATAAAATTCAATATCCTAGCTTTTATTAAATTACTGTGGGTAGAAATGCATTTGAAATGTGACCTAAAAAAGTCTTTCTTTTCCTGTTTCCATCATCTAATTGCAGGGACCCTCTTCATATTTGCCTAAGCCAGCCTCCCTCAACCTGGTACCCTCCAGATGTTTTAGACTACAACTTCCGGAATTCCTGACTTTAGCCATGCTGGCTGGGAGTTGAAGTCTAAAACATCTGGAAGCCATCAGGTTGGAGGAGACTGACTACACACTATCCATGCTATGTGTATCAACAACTGGAGAAGACAGTCCTCTGAAGTTGTCATATGCGTCTTACAAGGGTTCTTAACAAGACAAGAGAAGATTTATCAACGTATAAAGGTTGCTTTGCAGCTCAATGTTAAGAGCAGCAAAAATGATTAAAGCTACAGGAAGGAACATCCTGTTCAGTGGTTGCTATGGACACACATTCTCTGCTCATTCACTCTAAACTATTAAGAAAAAGAAGTGGCAAGCATCACCTAGTCTGTGCTCATTTCATGTCATACTTGCCAATTTTGTTTTGCATTACTTTACAGAGTGTGTAAGAGATAGAGAAATAAGCTTAAATCCAAGTTTAAGTAAAATTCTTTGCAAGAGTTGTATTGAATTCACATTTGCACAACGCTGAACAGCACTCTGGTGAAATAAATGAGCAAAAGGGAGGGGGAGCTGCATCAACTCCATCTGCATGTGATGGCAGATCCCAGAAATTCACACAAGATTTCTATTTGCTTAAAGTTTGATTAGATTCCCATGCTACTCCCCTTGTATTCAAATTTCTTCTCAGTGTGAAAACTGAGATATTACAAATCCTAGCTGTGCTTTGCACAGATGCCACATCCAAGGTGTCTCTTAAACTTCACATCCGATTCTGATCATGTATGGCAAGGCAGCTGTGAAAAAAAGCTTTAAACTACAAATAGCCTGGCATTTTCCACTTCAGGAGCAACTGTGACTAAGAGAAGACAAGATATCTGGTCAGGCGCAGACTGAAAAATTGGCCACTCCCTATAATAGATTGGATTTTTACGACATTGAAAATAGTGTTTTAAAATTTGAACATTATAATCTCCCATTTCACTGGTTTCCCACTTCAATGTATATTTGTATCTTACAAATACTGCACAAAGTTGCAACAATTTTAACCTCCTGTTGTTTCATAAGCCAATGCAAAATCATCAGCTCCAAAATTTGGCTCTTGTGATCTGGTGGTAGATACAACATGCAATTTTCAACATGCAGAAAACCAGCAAGAAGTGCGTGAGTGCCAACAGTTTTTTTGAGTTCTCTTTTATTATTGACTCAGAAGATGAATGGATCAAGATAGATCCATTGTTATTTTCCAAGAGAAGTCTGGTTTCATGCACTTACCTGACAGTCAAAGTCCTGGAAGTTTCGAGCTGAGTTCTGTCAAAATAAGAATAGGAGCCAATGAACAGCCCAGATTCCAGAGCAGTCTAATAAACTTTGCTCCAGCATATCACTTACAGCAAAACTATGGAATGAATTGAAGTTTCCTGCACTATTGTCTGAATTAAAGTGCCCCGCACTAAACAGGACTAAAAAGTGCACAGGAATCATTACAATAAAGGAAGCAATACTTCCCCCCTCCCTTAGCCACTGAAGTGCAAAACTAGCTCATCTCATGTTGTGATATGAGCCGGCAAGAATAGAAGAGGAACCAATGCCGTAATTACACATTTGTAGGCGCAGAAAGATCCCAGAAATGCAGTCATTTCTAACACAGGGTAGCCATGTTAGTCTGCTGCCCCCCCAAAATTTTTTTGTGGCACCTTAAAGACTAAAAGATTCTCTGGCCTTTATCATAACTTCTTAACACTTTCAAAACCTTCACGAATATGTGCAATTATTCATTTTCAAATATACTTTTAAACAGTCTCCAACATTATTTCAAGGATAACATTCTCTTGTGTGTATATTATGACTTGGTGGGGCAGCTGCTTAGTGGTACAGGCTTTGCATATAAAAGCGCTCAGTTTCAGTCCCTAACAGCTCTGGTTAGGGCTGTGAAAGACTCTTGACTGAAGCCCTGGAGAACTGTTGTTAGTCATTGCAGAATTCTGACCAACTGCAGCTTCCTATGGCCTTCTTAAACAAGTCACAAAATTTGCACAAATCTCAATTTCTGGCTATAATACAGTTTAGCGCTGGATCTGGCTATTTTATTTCTAGGTTTTATATTAACTCCTAATTCTCCTCCCTTTAGAAGGGAAAGATTTAAAAAGAGAAGTTTTTAGTGACTGGATTCAGGAGGAAATAATATGTTAAAGTAGTTAAAGCAATTGTGTGTGAGAGAGAATGAATGCAGAACAATTGAGACATGACAGAACATGAGAAAAATGGAAGATCCATAAGTGTTTAAGGCACACTGTAAGAGGGCAGGGAAATGACTGGCAATATTCATCTATCACTATACCTCATCCCAGACAAATTACATTATTCACACACAAATACAATGGGATGCATAAAGTCTGCAAAAATAATAATCAAGTTCTGTGATAAAAGGTACCTCAATTTCTGCACTAAGAAAAGCTGAAATCAGAGAAAGATAGATAGATGCAAATGTCATTACTTGGATAATGTATTCTGCTTATTCTACTCACAGGAAGGGGCAAGGAATGATATAGGACATCGAAACCCTCCTAACCACTGGAAATTGCTCCTCTTGGTTTGGAAATTTCATCAGTCATTGGCTTGAATGCTTATAGACAAACACTACAACCATTATTTATTTATACAGTGCCATTAATGTACTGATGAAGTACACTCTAGTCTACAAGAGCTGATGCCATATTAAGGTGCTGCAAGACTCTTATCAATGTATATATCACTTTACAGAGTAACAACAGAAGGACAGGGCCCCTGACTTTCCATCCAAAATTTTCTAAAAGGGAGGCAAAAAATGGAGAGGACAACAGCAGACATAAGAATAATCAGGAGAAGGATCTATGTTCAGTTACCTTAAAACTAAGTATCTTTTAAAAACTTTACAGCAGAGCTTCTTGGAATGTTACAACTCTGTTCCTAATACCAAAAATGCAGAACTGTGGAAGCCACACATCCCTTAAGACACAGCTGGCACAGAACATAAAATGGCTAAAACTTTGCTGATGCTCAAAGACAACAAGAGACATTACCTTATCATTCAGGAGAGGTTTGATCTCTGTCAACTGGACATCTTGCAATTCATCCATGTTTACTGAGAACACTGAAGTTAGTTGTCAAACAGCAAATTGCTCCTACTAACAACAGAAGAAAGAGACAGTGATTAAGATTACAGCTTTGGAAGAGGTCCCAGGTTTTCATAGAATGGATTGAGAACATGGAAGAAGAACTCAACTATAGCCACAGGGAAGATCCAAGCCTCTTGCATAAGAAGTTTCTTCTTCCATCTACAAAGCAGTACAGAACGAAGCTCTGTCTACGGTTAGCTGAATCACAAACATCAAATGTATTTATTTATTTCTTTTCTATACTGTCCAATAGCCAAAGCACTTTAGGTGCTTTACAACAAATGATCTTTCTTGCAAGGCTCCCCTGCAAATATTGGTAGAATGGAGGCTTGTTCTGACACTCTGCCGCTCTCTAAAATCTTCATAACATCATACAGCACATAGCATAATGTGGTGCACCTTGCCTTTTTAATTTTAGAATGTATTTACATATAAGAAAAAGATATGTGATGTTTTATGCTTTTATACACAGAGGAGCTAGGGAATATATAAAGCTAAACAAAGATAAATATAAAACACAAATACATCATCTTAACACACACACCCGCCCTCCATATTTACCTCAGAAACTTATACCAGGTCACAGGTGCATCAATTATAGCACTTTATTATTATTCTCTTGAAGGTGCATATAATGTCCCAAGTAGGTATTCAGTATTTGTGCCATTATTGTTGTGAAAATGTTTTAATCCTCCTGATAATGGTACTCTAATATGGAGATGGTTTCATTAAAATGTGTGTGGCACCCACATCACTTGAAGAACTTTGCAAAATTCAAAGGGCAGGGCAAACATGCAAGGACTTTTGTTTTTGAGTTTTGTAAATATATCAACTGCATGTTGTAAGGTTTACCTCAATTTCACTCTGTATTGTGGATCTAATCTGCCCAGAAACAAGATGTCTATCAATGCTCAGAAAAAATATATATTCAGAGTAAAAGCACCAGTGCATTTTTTAAAACAGCAAAGGTATTAAACTTGACAGTTTTTATGAAGACTGTGCACTACATCTTTTATTCCATATTACTCAATTAAAGTATTTAAAACCGTTATAAAAACACCATTCAATTTAAAAACTGCTGCAATTGTGTTCAACATTTCCATATTTTTGAAAAGTCAAATATGTTTAAGTGGTTGCATTGTGGCAAGACTGTAATTTGTTTAACAAGCATTTCTATGTTCCGACTCCTCTCCTTCTTTTGGTGGGATGATTCACTAATGAGAGTTCCTGTAGAGGTAGACTTACAGGCATCTCAAACAGTAATTGCCTGAGAGTTAAGAGTTTTAAATCTCTTTTAATTTTGCAATAGCAAACAACTGAATCTCCTCAATCACTACAGCAGAATGATCTGCCCCACAGCTCCCTTTGAGACTTAGCTGTGCCTAAACATCACAAGAACTAAATGAAAAACTGAGAACCATGTAGTCTAATCTAAGGCAGGCTTGATGCACTGCTGAAAAAGTAGCGGCTTCTTTATTCGATGGATTATAAAAACCTCTACATGTCAATTAAATTAAACTTCAGAACTGTCAGTAAGCTACAGTAAGTCATCCCTCTTCCCTTCTTGGATGAAGTGTGAGTGCAGCTTGCCTTTCAAATGGCCCAGTCAACCCCAGTGCAGAATTCAACAGGAAGTTCCACATTAGGCTGGTGTGCTCTTATAGACAGCCTCTATGCTTTGGACAGCATTACTACTCAGGGCCAGTCCTACTCTTAGGCAGAGTGAGACGGCTGCCTCAGGCAGCTGATTTTCGGTGTCATGAAAGAGCAGTAAATTGTTAGTCAGTTAATTTATTATAATTGTATTTTATTACCAGGTACAGGAAGAAGCGCTTGTGGGATTTTCTGCCTCAGATGCCAAAATAACTTGACTGATTTAAGATACTCTTTACTTTGTCTGGGGATGTAGGGGCACCATTTGCTGCTCTGTATCAGACAGCAAAACAGACAGCCCTCTTGTAAATTCCTCCCAGGAGTTCACAAAACCCTCCCCACTTTTGAAGTATGAACACCACTGCTGATAATTGGATTCATTGGCTTCTAACGCATTTCTTTACAGGGTTAATACTACCTCAGGACTAACTACTGGAATGATCCAAGAAAGCAAGTTATACATTTGGTGCTGAAGAAAGCAGCGGCCTGCGGGATTCAAGCCTTGTTCTCCAGAATTGGTAAATATAGTCGGCTGTTGTTTCCAAGGCAACTGTGTGTGTTCTCCCTGGATATGCAAGGGAAGACTGGCATAAAGCTGGCTGAGAACTTCTCCTCCACAAAGCTAACTACCCCTTATTTTATTACTGCTATTTGGTATCTGAAATCTTCAATACACAAGCATACTAACCTAACTCATTAGAACTGGGATGAGAGATTGGGCTAGGGAGGAAAGGGAGTTGGGCTTTCCGTTTATATCTTACCAATCTAGTCCAATAAGTCCTTGCATAGCCATAAGCTTCCTAGTTTGTACCTGGGCATGCCCACCCATGAAGCAGAGTGAGGTGCCTGCATCAGGCAGCGGAGCAGTGACGTGGCGAATCCCTGTTCCTGCCAGGAGGGTCCACGAGGTGTGTTATGTGTCTAGAGCACTCGCCCTCTTCGTCCCTCGTTGCACTTAGCCATGGAGCTCTTGTGATCTCCTGCAAAAGCCCCATAAAGCCTTGTGAAACCTACAAGGGTCTCCATAAGAGGTGAAGCAGACAAAGGTATGGAGGAGTGTGGGACAGGGACTGAAGTAGCGAGTTACCTTGTGCAAGGGCTGGTTTTTACTACTATTAGACCAAAGTAGAAGTTTGATGTATTGTTCTTATTAAACCAAGAAATTATTAGCAGCCCATAGCAAAGAGACTTCACTGGACTAAACTTGTAGCCTGGGGATTAGGCTTTAAAACATGCATAGCAGTGAACCACAGTGCTGATTGTCACCCTGTCCGAGGTGGTACCATAGCATACCTGTGGCACTCGGTACTACCACTGTCTGAATAGGCCACATTCAGGACAGAGCTATTATTCATCCAGGGTGAAACAATTCTCATTCTACGTCTTCTTTACATATAAATAAGCATTGGGACTTTCAGGAAAGCTAACGTTGGTCTTATTGATACAAATATATATTCAATTAATAACACCTTTGTTTTTTCCCCATATTTGCAACCTCTACTCATCAAAAGAAAATAGTTACTCTTATAAATTATTCCCGCCCCCCACCCCACCCCAGGATTGTAGTGAATCAGAATGAATTGTTATCAGAAATACATTTGTGGATTCTCTGAAATATTTTAGTGAGGTGACATTAGAATGAATGCAGTTTTCCTAATAGAGATGGGCACAGTCCAATAGAGATGTCCAATTTAGTCCTAGGACAGGATTCATAAATATTCCAACTGATACTGCTGTAAGGATTTGGGGTGAGTCCTTTTAACCTTTCCTCTCCTTTCCTAAATTTGCAGGTCTTTCAACTATCTGTATTTTCCTTGGCTGAAAATTTGTTGCTGTTGCTTAAAATCCCATGAAAAATCCTGAGAAAAATTCATTGCTGTCATTGTATATGCTGGTTCATTCAACTAGCATCATTTCAGAATATGCTTAGGCTACAGAATGTATTTTATATAATGGCAAGTAGTCCAAGCTAAGTTCTATGTAGAGGAAATTAAACAACCTTTCCTAAGTTCCTTGCAATAATTATATATTTTTAAAAATAAGCATGAAGTAAAGAAACATGTAAAGTACTACAACAAAACAAAGTCACAAATTCAGATAGCCAACTGCTGGCAATGTATAAAATTCCAGTGGCTACTATCCTTGTTTTATACTCGGAGATTACCACCTCTTCTAGATTCATTTTCTTTTATTTAATAAAAGAATATAGTTTAATATGATACTTTACCTTAAGACAATGACCCACCCTTTCGTTTTTAAAATAAAGGCTCAATATATGTTACGCCACAGGGTTTCGGAACAGGGTTTTAAACTAAAAGCATTACAACCATTCTGACAAGAGAAAAACAACGATTATATCACACAAAACTTCAGGAATACATATATGGAATACTTAACCACCAAGATTGATTTGCCTGCTATAAAAAAAAATCTTACACAATTATACCAGCAGCTTGTAAACACCTGCAACCTCACAAGGGAACAGAAAGCATTGGATGGAAAATTCCATTTCTCAACATATTTAAGTTAGAAATCTAACTTAAATATGCAGTTCAATTCTGGGACTCAACTTTAACCCTAAAACCTGCAACATTAGAACCTCTTTCAATTTTTCATAACAAGATACCTGAACCTTCAAACATATAGGAGAGTTAAATTTACACATAATCTACTGTGCAGTATACATTAAAAACATAGGAGTGTAAGAGCAGCCATGTTGGATCAGTCCAAGTATTGATGTAGTCCAGCACTTTGCCACACAGTGGCCAACCAGCTGTCAACCATTATCGTCATTTACGATCATTATCAAATAAAAAAACAGGATTAATTTTTAAAGGCCATCTAATATGAAATCTAAACTTTTTGCTTAAAGATTTTATTTGAAGGGTCCACATTACAATGGATTTTTTGCAAATCATTTCCAACCATTTCTTGCTTACGTTTTGTGGGCCATTAGAAACACAGATAACATAAGAATATAAGAGCCATGCTGAATCAGCCCAAGGGTCGATCTAGTCCAGCACTCCATTCACACAGTGGCCAAACAGCTGTTGACCACAGATCTACAATCAGGACATGGTGCAACAGCACCCTCCCACCTATGTTCCCTAGCAACTGGTGAATATAAGCTTACTGCCTCTGATATTGGGGGTAGCAGATACCCATTGACAGCTTCTCCGACAGGAATTTGTCCAACACACTTTTAAAGCCATCCAAATTGGTGGACATTACTACATCTTGTGGAAGTGAATTCCATAGGTTAACTATGCTCTATGTAAAGAAGTGCTTCTTTTTATCTGTCCTGAATCTCCCACCAATCAGCTTCATGGGATGACCTCCAGTAGCTTTAGTATTACGGGAGAGGGAGAAAAATGTCTCCCTATCCACATTCTCTACACCATGCATAATTTTGTACATCTCTATCATGTTTCCCCTTAGCCTCCTTTTTCGAAGCTAAACAATCCCAACTGTTGCAACCTTTCCTCATAGGGGAGATGCTCTGGCCCCTTGATCATTTTAGTTGCCCTTTTCTGCACTGTTTTGAGCTCTACCAGGACCTCCATCACACCTGATTTGTCCCCCTGGTTCGCCTCCACATTTTTTTACCTCTGATGCAGAAGCGCATCAAGCTTATGATCCCTTTCACCTGAATAGCTGCTCTTTCACTCCTTCACTCATTTATACTTCCACTCCACTCCTCCCCTTCTCTTTCTCCCTACAGTCAGGTCCTGTCAGATGAGTACTTCAACCAGACTGCCTGTCTGCTGGGCAAAAATGGAACAACCCTTTAGTCTGGCTCTGGGTGCATCGAGGGAGTACAATCCTATCTCTGCAGAGATTCAGGTGTTACATGATTTTAAAAAAGGCTTTCAAGCCTGGGATGCAAGGTTTGGGTTTTATATTGAGGCTTGGAGCCGGCTGCTGGGAGAGACCACTTTTCCCTACCAGGACCTGATGCAATCTATTCAAGCTACCAGTTCCTTTAAAACTGCACAGAGGCTTAGGGTGCATTAAATGCACTTAGGGAAAATAATCCAGACTTTTAGGGTTCTAGGAAAAAAACAGAAAAGGCTAGGGAAGAGGCGGGATGTCAGCAGGACAGGCACGGCATCATGTGAGTATGGTGCCGCAAATCCGCCCACCAGGCATGGCGAGAGTGCACTAAATTGCTGGTGTGATGGAGCTCCAGAACTTGTTTTAGGTGTGGTGACAAGGACAGTACACATTATTCTAAGTGTGCTCACACCACAGATTTGTATAAAGGCAGTGTGATACTGGCAGTTTTATTCTCAATTCCTTTCTAATAACGCCTAACATGGAATTTGCCTTCTTTACAGCAGCAGCACACTAGGTTGACCTTTTCATTGAGCCACAAACCCAAGACCTCTTTCTTGGTCGGTAACAGCCAACTCAGATCCCATCAGATTATACTTGAAGTTGGGTTTTTTTTGTTCCAACTTGCATCACTTTACACTTGCTTACCTTGAAGCATATCTACCATTTGGATGTCCACTCTCCCAGCTTGTAGAGATCCTTTTAGAGCTCCTCACAATCCCTTTTTGTTTTAACCATATTAAATAATTTGGTGTCATTGGCAAACCTGGCCACTTCACTGCTCACTCTTAGTTCCAGATCATTTATAACAAAACTCTTAATCTGTAAACAAAATGAAATCCCCAAATGATATATCTGACACTTTCATTTTAGGAAACAGCACTTTTTTCATCTATATTTGCAACAAGAAAAAATGTGTATCATTTGCAAAAACATAATACTGTTAAACCAACGATATAAAGTATGATCAGGATATAATTTATGCCAGGACTCCCTGATCTTTGTTACTTTTTCAGTAGCAGGCCAAAATCCAGGAATCTATGAAGATTCCTCTGAATATCTGCAGAATACCTTTCACTTGCTCTAGAGCAACTACAATCACTCTCCCTGCTGTAAACTGTTGGGGCTGCAATACAGAACTCAGTGGTACCAAAGTTGTAAAAACCACTCACTGCTATTGCCTCAAGCAAACTCTGTGCCTCTGAAAGAGACTGTTGGAATGAAAATGCACCCTGTGCTATAATGCAAAAGTATGCATACCAAATACAGGCAGTCCCTTCTGTGACTCACAGAAGCTGCATTTGAACATTAACAAAAATACAAACAAGATGGTAACCTACAGAATCACTTCTAGATCCCCAGTTGAACTCTGAAGTATAGAACTAGTTAGAACTAGTGGTAAGTAATTAAAGAGAATTCTTTTGAAGCCTAATAAGAGTAAACTGAAATATATGTCCACTATATCATAAATGTGATGGAACAGTGAAAAAGGTATCGTAAGTAGCATGATACTGTGGATGCCAAGGATGACAGATACTGATGAATTTTAAAAAAACATGTTTATCTACCAGTTCACTATGGGTAGCATTTCAAGGACAAAAACTGGGCTCATACTACTGCTCAAACAAAATTATAATGAAGTGAAAATATAAAAACAAGTCAAGATGTCAGCAAATAAAGTTGTAGTAGCAACATTTATAATAGGTAACTTCTATAACCCTCAAATTGACAGGGTAAATGTAAATGCCTATATATTTCTTCCATCTCGGAATTTATCTTTGATTAGCTCCATGGAGAGTAACAGAATGAAATAAGAGATCAGTCTCATCATATGATACATTCACTGTGGTTAACAGTGCCTATTTAAGAAAATCGTATGTCCAGAAGGAACTTTAATTTATTACCTAGCTAGCAATATTAAAATACATAGGTTCAACATTATGCAAAATGATTAGTTGCTGTTGAAGTCAGAAGCAAACTATCAGGACTGTACAATCTTTGTGCATATGTAAATAGAGAGACTTAGATATGGTTCCCTGTCCTTGGAAAAACATATTTAACTTGATAGCATTACAAAGGACCTGATCAGCCAAGATACTGTTTATACTAGTGTACAGTCCATGTCACAATGGGCACTACTAGTCTGAGAGAGAAATATACTGTTCCTTGACTCCCACTATGCCAGACCTCCAGAAACTGTGTGGACTTTTGGCTCCCAGTTCCTCACACCCGATGCCCAAAGCATGACAAGTATTGCACAGTCTCACAATTTTTCAGACTTAACCATGAAGAGAGGTGTCACTTCTGAGAAGGGACACCTAATTAACTCAAAGTCAACACTTGCACAGCACTTACATACCATTTACTCAGGGTTCTGGGTAATCTGCACAAAATTCAACATCCAGACAATCCAAATTCTGCAACCTGTATAAATGTAATAACTCATTCATCCTATACTACTTACACATTTTCAAAGAATACTTCAGAATTGTTTGTTATTTATCTCAATTGTTAGCAGTTTTAAACACCTCAAATCAAAGCCAAAAGTTGAAAAAGCAATAGACATTAATAATATGCTCAACTGTTTAGCATTCATCTAATGTGAATGTTTTGTTTTTAAAAAAGGGAATTTAGCATTATATTCCTATATCAGTTTATTTAAAACCCTCTTTTCATTAAGAGAAATTCAACCAAGATAAAGCTTATCTAATTTTGAAGAGGATCCATGCAGCAGAAAGATTAGTCTCAGGGCTTTTTTCCACAAGCCAAGTATTTTTGTAAGTCACCCAGAGAGCTTTGGCCATTGGGCGGTATAGAATTGTAATGAATGAAATGAAATGGGTATTGTGAGATTAACCTAATCAGAGAACTAAGTATGCATCTGTGTGTCAGTGGTAATTACAAAAGGAGATTAAATAGCCTCACACATGCACCCCAACTATCAAGACAGCAGTAAACAGGGGGTGTTATACCCATAATTGTTTTGGCCTCCATGACAACATTTCCCAAATAATGGCTATATTCCCATAATAGAGCATACATTTTTAAAATCAAAATCCATAATGAAAACAGATTTTTGGTAGGTAAGGTCCTCTATTTAGGATTCTAAGAATGGTGAAGATTAGAATTATCTTCAGCAGTGTGCAGGACAAATGATACAGTGAAAACATTTTTTTTGCATGTTGCAGAATTTACATCAAGTGTCAACAGAATTCATTAATAATTCCATATGCACAACCTAGTTAAATAAAAATAACAACCTAGTTAAATAAAAATTTGACTAACTGAACATTTTTAAATAAATTGATTCAAATTCTATGTTCAAAAGAGTGGAAAGTTTGCTATATTCCAATTATAAAGCTTTCCAAGTACTCCAAACTAAAAAACATTTAATGCCTCTCAGTATTCTAAGAAAGGGAGCTCTGTGTGCATGAGCAAAATTACATATCAAGTTTCATCAAGGGTAAATCTTAAAGAAATATATATGTTTGCTATCTGATTTTCACCGATTTATCTAAACATGGCTTATAGTTCACTGCCATTGGAACAGAATTTTTCTACTAACCAAAATACATTAAGCCTTCCAATGAGTATTCGGCATGTTGTGAATTTCCCTTCTTTGTTAATGTGTTTAAGACATTTGACAGTTTAAGAAGCCACAGGGACATGACATAACAAAACAAACACTAGGATTACACCAGGAAACACTAGGACATGAGATAACAGGGAGCCCATGACCTCCCTAGGGGATTGGTTCCATTGTCGTACTGTTTTAACAGTCAGGAAGTTTTTCCTGATGTCCAGCCGGAATCTGGCTTCCTGTAACTTGAGCCCATTATTCTGTGTCCTGCACTCTGGGTTGATCGAGAAGAGATCCTGGCCCTCCTCTGTGTGACAACCTTTCAAGTATTTGAAGAGTGCTATCATGTCTCCCCTCAGTCTTCTGTTTTCCAGGATAAACATGCCCAGTTCTTTCACTCTCCTCATAGGGCTTTGGGTGCCTCTACAAGAGGCATTTAAAGCTCTTTCAAGGCGCATTAAAAAAATTACCTCTACAAGAACAGAGCGCAAATCAGGCGTAGAGGCGCGTTATCTCCCCGATTATGCGCATTATCGAATGCGCGTTAAATAGCGAGTTTTATTTTGCTCCGTCCGTTAAAGCGCATTTTGACTGTGTGAATAAGCGCTTATGCGCATTAACTACTTGTAAAGCGCATTTTGGACATCTGTTAATGCGCTTCACCGCCTCTCGCCGCCTCTCGTGCAGAGGGATTAGGCGTAAATGCGCTTCTGCGATTATCCGCATAATCGCCTAACCAGCGCAAAAGCGAATCCTTGTAGAGGGGACCTTTGTTTCCAGACCCGATCATCCTTGTTGCCCTCCTCTGAATCCCCTCCAGCTTGTCTGCATCCTTCTTGACGTGTGGTGCCCAGAACTGGACACAAAACTCAAGATGAAGCTTAAGCAGTCCCGAATAGAGGGGAACCAGTACCTCACACAATTTGGAAGCTACACTTCTATTAATGCAGCCCAAAATAGCATTTGCTTTTTTTGCAGCCACATCACATTGTTGGCCTAAAAAACAACAACACTAGCATAAAAATAAAGCCTGCCACATACAACTTCAGCTACAAGCCAGTCCAAAAAACACAATCAGAGTACAGTAGTAGGTGTTTAGGGCCTTCCTAAAAGACTGCAATGATGGGGCCAAGCAGAACCCAATGGCAATTTATTTTACTGCAATAAAGGTCATAAACCAGGCAACTGAACTCTAGAAAAAGCCCTCATGAGATTATCCTGCACACCTTTGGAAAGTTATTTATATTGAATCATCCCTGCAGCAATGCTTCTGAACAGCAGCTTCCTACTTCAAAAGACAAAACAAAAAACAAACAGAATTTTAGATTGTAAACACCTTTGAATCTATTTTAAAGAGTCAAGTATAAAGGGATTATGGAACAGGGTTTTATATCAGGGCAATAGCAATTATTAGATTTCCCCACCTCCTTCAGCAAGTGATAGAAAGTGATCATTAGTTTCTACAGAACCTATTGTCTATAGAAGTGTGATTGCATGCATGAATTATTGTTTTAATTTTCCATCAAAATTATGCTTGAATTGCAGACAGATGGCACCAGTCTCAAATTCTAAGCAAGAAGTCAAAATAAGACCAGAAGATTTCATTCCTATTCAGAACTCTAATACATTTTCTTGCAAGAAATGCACCAGCTGGAATTTAATCTACTTGGGTATACAAATCCCAAAAAAGGAATTGGTTGTTGCTGTTTTGAAATGAGCACTCTGCATTCTCCTTTAACTAATTCTAACAAGTGTTTATATAAAACCCAGAAGTAGAACCTTAGATAATTACGAGCACTTTCTCCAGCTAACTTCATTTAGAATTCTGCACACAGAGTCCCATTCAACTCAATAGTATTTACTTGGGAGCAGATAAGCATTGGATTTTGTTATTAATTGCACATTAGAAGCTCAGTTCATGCCTTTTCCCCATCAATTTTTGTCTCTAGCTCTAAATAAAACAAGCAACATCCTGAGTCACAGTAGAACTCTCACAAATATTCAGATCATTTTCACGAATATCAAATTAGGAAATATAGGTGAGAGAGGTTAACATAAATTCATGCACTATTCTGAAACACTGTTTACTCAAAATTGCACCTAATTTATTTCAGTGGGGTATATTTCCAAGTATCTATGTGTAGGATTACATATTATAGAACAGTGAATATAGTACAGTGAAGCAGCACAAGGGCAATTAAGTGTTTGTATAGGCCAATTACTTATAATGTCATATTAGCAGTGTTTTTGAAACATAGAGCCTTAAAGGTCACCTAGACTAAACATACCCAGCTCTTTCAACTATGGTTTCCAGCCCACTCACCATCCTTATCACCCTTCTCGGGATGAAATACAGTTTGTCAATGTCCTTAAAATGTGATACCCAGACCTATATACAGTACTCCAAGTACAGCCTGATCAGCACAGAACAAAGCAAAACTATTTCTTCCCATAATCTGAACACTATTTAGTTATTAATCAAAACAGTTTATAACTGTGTTAAGTGGTACAATATATCAATTAATTACAGATGCAAATTGTGGGTTTTAAATTAACTTCAGACAAGAGCTGCTCCCAAAAAGAAATGCACATTTCTTGAACTGAATAATCAATGGGAAGTATCTATTGTCAATTGCGACAAACTTCAATCTCATTTATTTCAATGGGCCTACTCTAAGTAGGACTAACATTGAATATTACCTAGGTATAATTTCCCCCCTTATATGAAATATATATTCATTAACCAACATCAAACATTTTGCATTTACTGAGGCAAAATCCACAAGCATTCCCCTCCTGTCCCAGTTTAGCCAAATTGCCAAGGCACACACATCAGAAGTCTACTAAACGCAGTAGCTAAGGAGAGACTAACGAAACCCAAAGGGGCTGCTACCCTCTAATTCAAGGGGGCGGGGAAAAGAATGACCAGTTAAAATTCCTGCTGTGAGATTTAGCTTAGAAACGCAGTTTCAAATCACAACAGGTTACAAGAATAATTTCTGAAACAAGCCTGGTTTGTCAAGAACAGACATAGAAGGCGCAACTTTATGAAAGGAAATCACTTAAAAAACGAATCGACTTGTCATGAATTGCCTGCAAAAATGGCAATGCTTCTTTTTGTGAATGGCTTTAGCCACATTCCCGTTTTCACTGAACACACATGCTCTAGAGAAGATGGAGGAAAGGGTGAAAGGCGCCAGCGCAAAAAGCAAAGCTGTATGGGAACTACTCCTCCTCGCGAGGTTTACAGCCAGATCCTAAAGACATGTTTACACAGAAGTAAGTCCCGCCAAGTTCAGTGCGACTTAACCCTTTGTATGTACGTTCAAGCGCTTGTCTTAAAAAAAGAGCCACTGTCCGCAGAGAGTCTCCCTTTACCGACAAGATAAAACAGCTTCGTAGACTTTCGCTATTCTCTCTATATAAACCTTACATAGAGACAGTCTACGGCGCTGTTTACTCTTCCCTTAATTAACGGGTCAGATATCACCAATGCGCCCGATGGCCTTTCTTCGCAATGGCATTTCCCCTGCCCTCAGGCGGCCAGAACTAGCCGCTGCTCTAAGGTCGAGCATACTAGGCAGGCCAGCAGCCGCCGCCTGAAGACTGAGGAGGGGCAGAGACACAACGTCCCAGTCATACAGCACCGCAGCAGCAGCCCCAAAGTGACACCGGGAGGGTGGCTGAGGGGAAAGACCGAGAAGGAAGCGCAGCCACAGTCCCGTCAGGAGGGCGAAAAGGGACCAGGCCGACACTTCCCCGCCCGGGGATGGAGAAGCGGGCTGGGAAAAGAGGACAGGACAGAGAGCAGTCCGTGGACTATCCCCAGCAGCCACGCCGAAGTCCCGCCATGGGGACAAGACGGTGCGCCTCAGTCCTTGTCGAAGGAGTTCAAACTCATAACAAGCGCCGCCTCCGTGTCGAAGCCCCGACAAAGCGGGGCTTAGGGAGGACGGAGGGACGGAAGCAAGCCTAAGGAAACAAGGAGCGCCCCCTCCCCACAAGAGAATCAGGCAACGGGACCCGGAACCTACCACACCGGTGAACCTCAGCCGCCTCCGCTTCGATCAGCAGCAGCAGCAACAACACCAGCATGTGTGGGGAAAAGATTACGCAGGCGCACTGCGTCTTGGTGCCTCGGCTCTCGCGCAGGCGCGGAGCCTCGGTAATGATTAGGACTACAAAATAAATGGCAGACTCGGGTTAAAGAAAAATTGAGGGGAGTGGGTTTCTTGGGTGTGGTTATACACAAGAGGCAGTTCTCTATAGAATGGGTGCAATTGAAGGGGTGGAAGGGTAATTGTAGTAGTAGAATTATGCAGTGTAAGGAAAATGGCTTCCGTTACTTGGTGCCTAAAGGCTAGCAAAAGTCGTGGGGTGAGGGTGTCGGTTGAGTGCCCAGCAAATTGCCCATTCGACATGTTGACTGGGAAATAATCTTATGAAACCTCTTCCCAAAACGGTGAGAATAGGATTGTAGCCTTCAGGGACAATGTCCTCTTCAGACATTTGAAAATATAGGCACTTCGTTGTTATGTTGTTTCACATGCATTGAAGCTGAATGGTGGGAGATTCAGGATGTATCTGGTTGACATTATGGGACAGGATACTGGACTAGTCGGGCTTTTTGTCTAACCTAGTAGGTCTCTTCTTATGGTTAAACTCTGATGTTGACTTTCAAGACTGAGTCCTAGGACATTTCAAATTTATTTTTAAGGGTTTGTTTGGCAGGGGTTGAGTGCAGATTTGCTATGGAAGATAGTGAATGAATATCAAATTGGGTAGGCTGACCAGATAAAATCCAGGTCAGGGCTCCTGTAACTTTAACAGTTGTAGAGTAAAGGGAATTTCAGCCAGCGTCATTTGTATGCAATTAGTTCCTGGTGAAATTCCCTCTTCATCACAACAGTTAAAGGTGCATGCACTATACTAGAGTGACCATCTACAAAAGAAGGAAGGGCCCTTGCAACTTTAACTGTTGTGATGAAGAGGGAATATCACCAGGAACTAATTGCATATAAATGACACTGGCTGAAATTCCCTTCTCTCTACAACTGTTAAAGTTACACGAGCCCTGACCTGGATTTTATCTGGTCACCCTAAAATTGGGAAGTATTAAATCAAAAAGTATTGGATGATAAAATGGGCTGTAGATGAGATTATTTATCAGGTAGGGAGGTGGAAAGTGACTAATTTTTATTCCACTGGGGAAAAGTGACAGAATATTTGGAAAAACTCTGGCTGCCTCTACAAGAGGCATTTAAAGCTCTTTCAAGGCGCATTAAAAATTTTACCTCTACAAGAACGGAGCGCAAATCGGGCATAGAGGCACGTTTTCTCTCCGATTATGCGCATTATCGAATGCGCGTTAAATAGCGAGTTTTATTTTGCTCCGGCCGTTAAAGCACATTTTGACTATGTGAACAAGCGATTCTCCGCATTCACTACTTGTAAAGCGCATTTGAAACAACTGGTAAGGTCACCTGTTGAGTGCTCAATTACCTCCTGCATACAAGCATTTACGATAAAGCGCTTCCGAGAACATGCGCATAATTGGAGGAACAGGCGTCAAACGGAATCCATCTAGAGGGTGTCTCTGTGGTTAATGTAACTAAGCTGAGGAAGGGGAATATTCATGCTCAAAATATAAAATGATGGTTTCTTTACTGAAGTTAATATGTAGCAAGTTCAAGACAAACACAAGTAAGTATTTCATTGCACAACACAGAGTTAACCTCTGGATTTCACTGCCCTCATATTTAGAGGTATCCAACAGAAAGTGGAGATAGGTATCTCCACGATGCTCTGCATGTAAACTTTCTGTAGCATCTGGTCAGCTGCCTTCAGAGAGCAATACTGACTAGATGGATTTGTGGCTTGAACTAAGATGGCAATCCCAAATGGTGCGGGTGGGTGAGAGAGATGGTGATTCCAGATTCAGTGTAATGTAGCAGGAATTTGTGCATGTACAATATTGTAGTTCTAGGTATGATCTGGCAAAAGGTGCATTTGATTTACTGAAATACAATAGGCATTTCAGGGAATGTTCTCAGGACAGCCGAAATGTCCCCCGTGCTTAATGGTCTGTAAGAGTATGTTGAGGAAGCCTCACTTACTGCCTGACCTACAAAAAGAACAGGATTGTTTAGAAAGGATTAGAGGGTCAATGGCCTTTTGCTGTCATAAGCTGAGCTGCAGCACTATTATATACAAGCTTATTTTACTTCAGAGTGATTACTAATAAAGATTTCTAAATTTAAACTCATGTGCAGAATGACATGACTAGTGGAGTCCTCTTATAAGCAAGGCAAACAAAGAAGAGTTATCACACTGCTATAAAAGCATACAGTTCTGTATTAAGGGAGGAAACTGCAATGTGTAGAGGTCAGAGGGGGACCATAGCTAAATGGTAATATGAACAACATTTAGGCCCTGTACTAGCCATTACTACAGGTGAAGCTTAATCCATATTTGTAATATATGAAAAGCAGGTGGGATTCCCCCCCCCCCCACTTGTGTGCATTGCAGTTTGTGTAGGTATGAAATAATTCACTCCCCTCAGATTTCAATGCACACAGTTAAATTAGCGGGCAAACTAGAAGTCAGCATGCCCTGCAGCAATACAGAACGAAGCTGCTGAAGCACATGTTCTGTTGCAAAAATTGATGGATACCCTGACTTATAGGAACAGAAAAAACAATGAAGGACAGGGGTTGCCTTAGGAGATAAATTTGTTGCCTGGATGATTATATTGAATTTGGAACCAATCATGGTTTCATCTTACTTATTGAACAGTTAACAAGTAAAAAAGAAAAAAGAGTAACATACTGAAGATATTGTCATATACAATTAATATTTAAAGATAAATTCTTGAGGATTATATTTTTAGTTTTAAATAACATTAAGAAAGATCTTTTTGGAGATAGAAATAGTAATTTAAATTAACCAATTCTGATTTATAGTACAGGGCATTTTCAGTCCTACTTTTCTTACTGTCAAAGTATACAGATGATTCATATGTCTGCCTGCCTGCTCACTAGCAATGAAGTCTTGTTTACCTATTGTTTATCTTGTAAACAATGATGTCTTGTTTACTGGTCTGAAATATAGAGTTGGGGGCTCTACACATACTGCAGACTAAGAGCAAAGTATGCATTTAGAAACCATAAGTGCTCCCCTAATAATGAGGTGTGCAAGGCCATCTTTAAGAATGAGATTCTAAAGAAAGATTATAATTCATTTGATTATGAATAAATCATATGGTCAGTTTTATTTTCCGCGTAGTCATGTTAGCTGTAAACCACCCAGAAAGCTTTTATACTGTGGGAGGATATAGAAATGACAAGGAAGGGAGTAGGTCAGTAGGCGGGCTGGCCGATTATATGAACCATGCCTTATGCCATCACCAAGCCTATTCAAGTGAGTCAATAAAGTTGTGGCCAATTTATTACCCCAGCTATTTCTGTATATCTATTTGTTATCATCCCTTCGCCAGCCGGACCCAATTAAGTGTTGCCCGCACAACAGATAATCATATCTTGATTAAAGTTTAAAGCTATTTCTTTAAAGGCTTTTGATGGCTAACAGCTAACAGCTACTAGCAAATGGACACACCTCACATGCTTGGGTGTAAGCTGGAAATAAACAGTTTGGGAGCTGAAAAGTAGTCAGCAGAGGAAACACAACCTAAGTTTGCAGGTGGTTGAGGAGCAGTCTCATAGGACTTCAATGGCTGCATGTTGTTTGTCTTTAGGAAGCTAATACCTAAAGACTAGCAGTTTCCGACTATGGGCTAATTGCTTGCTGTTGCACCATACACTACTATGTACTTTCAGATAAATAGAGACTGGGGTGGGGAGAGAATGGGGAACAACACTACACAATTGCTACATCCCACTGTGGCTTATTTAAGCCACAGTGGGTTACAGCACATGCCAACGGCCATTGTGAATATACAAGCCATGGTGGGCAGTTACCATGGCTTATCGTGATGTCCAAGCCAGTGCAGGGTGGGTTGTTGCCATGGTAAACAAACCACTCTAACCCCAAAACAGCCCATATGTTGTGGGTGGCTTGCTAACCACGGCAACAACCCACATTCGACAGGTCCAGATGAAGCCATGGTGGGCTGCAATGATTGTACGAATCTGGACAATGTCTCACATAGATACTGATCCTGTAAAATGGTGACATTTCCTACCACTTGGGGAAGTGTGTGTGTGTGTGTGTGTGTGTCTGTCTGTCTGGTGGGGGGAGGAGTTTGAAACATGTTATTTTTTTCTTTGTGAGATACGCATAGTTCAAACAACACCTTTGCATTCAAGTTACAAGTTTAGCATTTTTACCATTTTTTTCTGTTTCTTGCTGATCACTTTCAAGTAAGGGTACCTCCACAAGAGAGGTTTGATGCTCTTTGAAGGCTCATTATAAATTTTACCTCCACACCAGCAGAGCGCAAAACGGGCGTAGAGGCGCGTTATCTACCGGATTATGCGCATTATCGAATGCGCGTTAAATAGCGAGTTTTATTTTGCTCCGGCCGTTAAAGCGCATTTTCCCCGTGTGAACAAGCGATTATGCGCATTAACTTCTTGTAAAGCGCTTTTTGGACATCAATTAATGCGCTTCGCCGCCTCTCGCCGCCTCCCGTGCAGAGGGATTAGGAGTAAATGCGCATCTGCGATAATGCGCATAATCGCCGAACCGGGCGCAAAAGCGCATCCTTGTGGAGGGGGCCTAAGACGCCATGATTAAGAAGTAGAAAAACCCTGAAAGGCTAAGATGGATCCAACTTCTGGTTCCTAGTGCCACCTAGTGTCTGCCATGTTCTAAAATGTAGAAGGCACCTGCCAAGGTCTAGATCAGTGCTTTTTTAACCATGTTTCCGTGGAACTCTTGATTCTGCAAACATACCCCTGAGATTTGGAAAAATATTACGAGCTCCCACTTCAGGCACTTGGTTTCCCTTTTTATGCCAGCCAATCACCCCCATTCCTATGAGTTAGAATGTCCATGGGTAAACACATGGCCTGGTCTAGTCTCATGATGCATCTTGCCAAAGGCACCATGTTCAACTTTCACATTGAAAAGATAATGAAGTCTTAGAATTACATTTGTTAAAATTCTTAATTTTCCAATTGTCTGGAATCACATTCTAAGTTATTATTATTTAGTATAATATTTTGCCTTTGTATTTTAAATAAATTACTTAGCACCAATGAAGAGAATCAGTAAAAGAAGGCTACACAAAGGATGCAAAACCAACAACAACTTTAATAAATAAAGCTTACTGAGAACAGGCCTCTGATGGAGGTAAAACTAAATAAGAAAATGAAAGTACAGTGCCTGAGAGCTGGTATAGCAAGCCAGGAAGACCAATATACTAAAACT
Source organism: Anniella stebbinsi (assembly GCA_029215795.1). Classification (NCBI taxonomy): domain Eukaryota; kingdom Metazoa; phylum Chordata; class Lepidosauria; order Squamata; family Anniellidae; genus Anniella; species Anniella stebbinsi. The sequence goes on along the minus strand of JARDYH010000004.1, from coordinate 39,789,658 downwards.
GTTTTTCCTTCCCCCCCCCCCCCCCCGCCTGCCTGCCTGCCAGCCAATTCTCAGACACACTTTTTCAAAAATTACTTTGAGTCAGGTTCTAGGGATGTCAACTCATTGCAGGACTTCCTGAACCAAAAAAGGATTGAATACTACTAGGCTGCGAAATGCAACTTTATCCATAGAATGGCAGTGTTGAAAAAAATGGGACAGTGGAGGAAGGATTTTTTTTAAAAAAAGTTAATAAAGCTATGCAAAATGCCTTTTACTGAGTAAGCACAACCAGTCCTCATACTTCTGAACTATAGAGGCAGAATTCATAGATAGAATCCACCAAACATGAGAGCAGAGTACAACATCAAACAATCTCTATGGACCATTTTTTTTAAAAAAACCACAACTCTATTTAATTAATAGTTTCATGCCACTTACCATATTTTAAAAATATCTATAACCAGTTTGCAAAGAAAATACCTGGAAACCACCCACCCATGGAGTCTCCATCTTGTCAGGATTCAGTTTCAGTATGTTGGTCTACTGGTTCAGAACATGCACAACTTCTCCTGATTCAGACATCATAGAGAAACAGAGTTTTGTGTCATTAATGTACCCCAAATCTCCTAATGATCACTCCCAACAGCTTCATATAGCAGGGGGACAAGGGGGCACCCCATAGCATAACTGCCAAGGAGCCAAGCACAGTCTCTCAATGCTACTTTCTGGAACTAGCTCCACAAATAGAACAGTATCCCCAATTCACAGCTTGTGAAGATGATCCGAGAATGCCATGGTCAATCATATCAAAAGCAACTGAAAGACCAAGCAGGATCAACAGTTGGGTTCTCTGAAGCTCTCACAAACAAAGAGATAATTCATCAGGGTGAATTCTCTCCTCAAACCAAGCTTGAACTCTGAAATGGGATGATTCTAACCAGTCTGTTACTCACTCTCATCTCTTTTGAACTGCAGAGGCCTAAATATATGGCTTCCAAGCTCACTTCAACCCCTGTATCTTTCTCACTGAAAATTAATCATTGCTTGTAGGTTAGAGCCAAAATGTGCATATTTCCTGCCTATTGTTTGTTGCAAGGGCTCTCCTGTGTCTGAAAATATCTCTGATAGCATGAATTGTTGAGAGAGTGAAAGCCTTAGATGTTGCTTATGAAGAGCTAATCAATGAAGGTGGAAAAGGAAACAGAACACAAAAGAGGCTGAAGGAAGAAACATCTGGGGTGGAGAAATAGGGAGATAAAAATAAGATATCTCAAAAATTAGGGCTATGGCAATACAAAGAGAAAGAAAAGAGAGTATTGAAATGCAAAAAGAGAAAAGGAGTAAAATGATGCAGATGTAGGAAAGGGTATGGCATGGGAAAAATAAAAAAGTACAATTGAGAGGTTGTAAAGGTACTTATATATTATTTATGCCTATTTCATTTGTATATATGATTAACAGTGCAATCTTCTATGTGTCTACTCAGAAGTAAGCCCCTCTGGGTCCAATGGGACTTACTCCTAGGTAAGTCAGTATGGGATTGCAGCCTAAATGTACTTGGGTTAAAATGTGACAAAATGCTTTTCTGTGGCTACTGCAGTGATGTGGTTATCTTGAACAGAGCTGGCCCTACTATTAGGTAGTGGGAGGCCACTGGCTCAGGCAGAAGATTTTGGGTGTAATGAAAGGGCAGCAGAATTGTTACATGTAAAGTTACTAACCTCAGACAGCCAAGTATATTGAGCTGGCTCTGCTCTAGAGCTAATAAAAATATACAAATGGCCATCAGAATTATTTGAGTTGTGCACCACTGAACTGTCTTTTAAAGTACTGCAAGTAATTTCATGTGCACATTCGTTATTTTACAACCATCCTAAAGGATGAGAATGCTAGGACTAGAGAGGTAGGTATTCACTTATCAGAGCCTGTTTATCATTAGGGCATAGCCAGGCCATACAGGTGACAGGACGTCCTCTAGGGATTAATTTCAGTAGGTTCTGACAATAACGTTATCTTGTGCTGACTATGTGATTTGACTGCATGTATGCATGCAGGTGGGCTGAGATGGAGCTGCTGGTACTATTAATGAAGATGACACTATGCAGTCTTCTTTCTGTTTGTGCAATGAGCTGGTAATGTCTGGCACTATGGAAGTGTTTTTGTGTGTGTATGTGTTTGTGTGTTTCTACAAACCAGCCTTTGAGATCATATAGCAGAAGAGAATGAAGGCAATGATCTTCATTAAGCCATAGCAATTATTTGGCTAAATACTTTAGTTATGTAATCCTCTTTATTAGAAGAACAGCTTCATATAAGGCACAGTGGGTTGGTGCAGCATTGTAAGGCAAGTCAGCCAAAACTCTAGACTAAGGTGACCTTCCAGCTAACATGTTCAGTGGTGGAGGTGCCAAAGGGTAAGGGATAACTGTGCTGCAAATAACCGCCTACTTGCTCAGCATTTTATCTGCTTGCAGTAGGCCAGCTTGCCAATACAGTATTAGCAGGCTTCTTGGAATAGGGCAAGCACTGTCGGCTCCCAAGAGAGTTGGTGATCACAGTTGTGGGTCCTTTAAGAAATCCCTGTTGAACCAAGGTGGAAAAAATGACAGCAAAGTAATCTTGCCTATTAGCTCTGCAGGTCATGTACACAAGGGTGAATCAGGCATTACCAATCAGTAACTTTAGGATGATAAAATGCTAAACAAAAGTATGTATCCATTGGCCCACCCAAAAATCTGCCTTATACTGAGACACCATTGGTTCATCTAGTCCAATATTATTAGCACTGACTGGCAACAGCTCTCCAGGGTTTCAGATAGGATTTTTTCCAGCCTTACGTGTAGAAGCTGGGGATTGAATTCTGCAAGCAAAGCATGTGCTCTCCCACTGAGCCATGGCTCCTCTCCTGATTGCCCCAAAGCAGGATTACATCAATCTAGGTGTAGGCTAGGAAGCTGTCGATGTTGCAAAAAGTACACAATCTTTAAAGAACTGCAGGCTTTGTTCTTTTGAAACTTCTAGATTGGTTCCATTTGTAGCAGTTTTCTACCAGAACCATCTGGGTCCAAACTACTGAAACTGCCTTAGTCTCTTTGCTGACACACTATCAGAAGGAGTTCCAACTTCTTGTACAGAGTAGGGCAAACTCCGGAGAATGTGGACAAGCCTAGATAGACAAGGGCATACGATACCACAGTTCTATCACGTCTCTGCCACTTTTTTACAGTCTCATCTGAGCCTGGCCACTTATCACCTTATCATGGGCTGAGATCCACTGTAACCCATTTTTAAAACAGACATATTTTTCCTTCAGCCACTGACACCCAGGAGTTTCAGGCCCCCTCCACAAGAATGCGCCTTTGCGCCTGGTTCCGCGATTATGCGCATTATCGCGGAGGCGCATTTACTCACAATCCCTCTGCACGGGAGGCGGCGAGAAGCGGCGAAGCGCATTAAAAGATGCCCAAAAAGCGCTTTCCAGGTAGTTAATGCGCATAATCGCTTGTTCACACAGCGAAAATGCGCTTTAACGGCCGGAGCAAAATAAAAGTCGCTATTTAACGCGCGTTCGAAAATGCGCATTATCGGGGAGATAACGCGCCTGTACGCCCGTTTTGCGCTCCGCTGGTGTGTAGGTAAAATTTATAATGAGCCTTCAAGGCTCATTAAACGCCCCGTGTGGAGGAGGCCTCAATGTGCTCCAAACTTCAGCAATGGGAATTGGTCACACGAACCCAGGGAATGATTACCTTTGCAAATCTGTTTTCAGGGGGATCTTGTACAAATGGCAGCCTCATCTTTTATTTTGCACCACTTTTCTATGTATATGTGAATTCAAATTGATTTGGACTGTATTTGGTGAGAGACCCAGCCACTTATTGCAGCTTTTCCAAGGTAAACTATTGGGAAGCATTGGAACTGGAACTCCTTTTGTTTGCCTCCTTGAGTTTGTTCTTTATTTCCTTCCCAGTTGGCCAAATCCTCCAGAAGAATCGGCCAAGCTGACGATGCACACACTCGTGTTTTCCTCTGTACAAACAAACAAGGTTGGAGATCGCACATAAAGTTCTGTAAAATTAGTGAATGTCTTTTTAGCCCTAGGTAACCTCCAGGAGTAGCCTGATCGTACTGACTCTCGTTAGGTCAAACCTTCCTGAAATCCATTTCCTCCTCTTCACCTTTCCAATGCTCATCCTAAATTTTTAATTTCCATCCCAAGGGTGTTAGGGACTCTGATTTACTTAACCCCCACTCACAAGCCCATTTTAGATCAGCCCAGACAACGCATGTCCACAGCATAGTTTAAGCAATGGAACTCTTGGATTCAGCCAAGATGTGAGCTAAGCTAATTTTCCCACAGTCCACTTGTCTCTGCATCAGGTGAGAGTTTTTGCATGTTTGTGTATGTTTTGATTCATGAGCACTCTAGCAATATCCCCAGATTAATGAGTATACATTTTAAATAGTTTGTGTTTAATAAATTCCCATTGCATGTGTGAGCCACTGCATATGTGAATCATTGGGTTTCCTCCCACTAGATGATCTATTGCCAAAGTTAAAAGTTCCCATAACAAATGCACATCTTGAGAACATGTGCAGGTTTGTACATATATCTAGAGCAGCACATTAAGTAACACTGGTATTTATGTTCAGTTGGATGGCTTGAAATGCCACTGCTGGTAGTTACTCTATTAGGAACATTAGTGTCCCACCCACAAATATTGTATAAGCCTAGCAACCCAATCATATATATGTTTATTCAGATGTAAATCCTAAATTCATTGTGGCTTAGTCCCAAATAAGCAGGCATAGGAATATAGCATTAGTGATGGCAGCACAAAACCTATCTTTCCTTTCAGAAACATAAATCTGCACCAAATTGTTTTTTCTCTTCCAATATTCAATTGATCTACAATTTGCCTCCCCAGGTTTCCCCTATATTTTATTGTATATTATTGTTCCCAACATCTATACTTTTAATAGATCCAAAATCCATAATTAGGCAATACCAACCAAAATACAGGGAAAATGTGTGAGCTCACTTCCTCCTCAGGAAGTGCTGAGAGCCAAGGGCTGTTGAGACCTCAGTCCTGAAAGTCAAAATCAGGGTTTGGCTATAAGAACATGAGAGCTGCTGGATTAGATCAAAGGCCCAACTAGTCCAGCATTCTGTCCCACAGTGGCCAACCAGATGCATCTGAGAAGCCCACAAGCAGGGTATTGGGTCAATAGCCCATTGCACCTGTTGTTCCCTACCAACTGGTTTTCCTCTGATTCTGGATAGCTTTATCTCCATTGTCTTATCTCCATGGAATCATCTAATCTCCTTTTAAAACTATTATATCTCAAGATAGTGAATTTCATAGCTTAACTACATGCACAGTGAAGAAACACTTTATGTTGTTTGTTCTGAATCTTCCACCATTCAGCTTCACTGGATGACCCCCCAGACCTTAGTATGAAGCAACATAATAGATAAAAGTGCCCATGTTTACAAATATGTAAAGAGGATGCCTGCAATCCTATCCTCGCTGTTTTGGGAATTGGTTTCACGAGATTACTTCCCAGTAAACACGACGAATTAACAATTTTATGGACTCTCAACTGACCCCTTAGGCGCCAGATAAACCGAAGTCATCTTCCTTACCCTGCATCCTACTATCCTCCTTCCACCCCTTCAGTTGCACCCATTCTTTCCACTCCAAAGGGTACTACCTCTTTTGTATTACCACACCAAAAAACTCTCCCCATCTACACTACCATCCCCATTCCGAGCGCTGCTCCCTCGCCTCAATTTCTCTATAACCCAAGCCTGCCATTTATTTTGTAGTCCTAAACATGAACGAGGCTCCGCGCCTGCGCGAGAGCCAAGGCACTCGCACTAAGACGCAGTGCGCCTGCGCAGTTTCTTCCCCACACATGCTGGTGTTGCTGCTAATGGTCGAAGCGGCGGCGGCTGAGGATCACCTGTGTGGTGTCTGCCAGTGAGGTAGGTTCCGGGTCCCGTTGCCTGATTCTCTTGTGCGGAGGGGGTACTCCTTGTTTCCTCAGGCTTGCTTCCCTCCCTCCTCCCTCCTCCCTCCTCCCTAAGTCCCGCTTGCCGGGGCTTCGACACGGAGGCGGCGCTTGTTATGAGTTTGAACTCCTTCGACAAGGACTGAGGCGCACCGTCTTGTCCCCATGGCGGGACTTCGGCGCGGCTACTGGGGATAGTCCACGGACTGCTCTGTTCTCTTTCCTCAGCCCGTTTCTCCATCCCCGGGCGGGGAAGTGTCGGCCTGGTCCCTTTTCGCCCTCCTGACGGGACTGTGGCTGCCCTTCCTTCTCGGTCTTTCCCCTCAGCCAACCATCCGGTGTCTCTTTAGGGCTGCTGTTGCTGTGGTATATGACTGGGACGTTGTGTTTCTGCCCCTCCTCAGTCTGAAGCAGCTGCTGGTGGCCTGCTTAGCACCGCTCGACTGTAGAACAGCGGCTAGTTCTGGCCGCCTGAGGGCAGGGGAAATGCCATTGCGGAAAAAGAGCATCGAGCGCATTAGTGACATCTGACCCTTGAACTAAGTGGAGCAGTGCTGGGGAACTACTTTTGGGTGGGGGGCCGATTGACCCCCCCCAGCCTTCCGCTGGTTGAATGACGTTCGGGGGCGTGGCCACGTCCTTGACGTCATTCGGTCCCCGGTGCTTCCGGCTGGAGGACTCAGGGCAGGCAAAAGCGAGAGAGCTCAGTCCTTTTCGCTCCTGCACTCTAGCCTGGGTGTTCAGGTGGGGCCGCTGTGAGAAGAAAGCGCTCACTCTGGGAAAAGAGCTGGGCTTACTTCCTGTGAAGTCAGAGCACCACAGGACGCCCAGGCAAAGCTAGGCCATGTCTAGGCGAAGCATTTTCCCTTTCTACCACCGCCGGAAAGCATTCCCAGCACGACAACCTGAGTTAAGGATTGCGCTCGAATTAGTTGTTACCTGGAGTAAGCTTAGAACAACAGAGTTTGACTAGAGAAGAACAAACGTTGGTTTCCGTTCTCCCAACTCAGAAATGTTAACCCAAGGACACAGACATGCATCTCCCCTGGTTCCAGATAGGGGAACTGGTAGTGTTATATTTTCAAAATCAGGTTTTTGGAAACTGATCTGATGCTGTCACATTGTGAATTGCCCAAGAGTGGACAACTATGAACCAGGAATTCAGCTGCCTCTTCTATAAAAAGGAATAATAACACCGATTTATTATAGGGTTCTTGTAATAGTCATGATAATATAATGTGTAGAAAGCACTAGATATAAATACCAAATACGATTGCTACATGGGGCAGGCATTCATTTGTTTCCTTAAACTTGTGCAGTTTTGTAACTTATTAGGGGCAACTATAATTTGTAATTTGGTGTATTTATTTGCTGCGCTCTGGTTATGCTGAAAACCTAACTTGATATCCTAACTTATTTTGAAGCTAGCACAGAATTCTGTTACCAAGATTTTGCTGTTTTGTGTCTTACCTGAGGGTCAGCAGCCAATTTACTCTTATCCCTGATTTTTCTGGATTGATTTTTTTAGCCGTTTCTTGTCCTATACTGTTCAAATATGCCATTTTCTGTTATCAGTAACCCTGTTGTAAAAAGTTTGTGCAGGATAGTACCATGTCTTGAAAGAACCTAAAATATCTTGAGGACAATTATTTTTTAGTATATGTTAAATATCCTTTTCAAACTCCCAAAAATATTTATCTCTTGCCCTGCAGTGGGTAACATGCCATTCTGAATAGGGCTAGTGATTGTGAATATAGAACAGAAAATCCATAGTAATTCAAAAATAGTTAATCTGCACAAAAAGTGGGTAAACCGCTTGTGGAGTGCATCTACTTAAAACACACAATTTGGTATATATACAAGAACAAGGCAGGAAAGAGCAACTCTCTTGTGGATTACATATAGGACCCAAAACATAAGACTCCCAAGTTTGATTTTCAGATGTCAAGCTTTAGAGCTCCTATATATCATAGTTTTCTGCAGTAATAATTTTTATAATGTATGTTGGTTCTCAGGACTTGTAACACAGTTGTAACTGACAATTAATGCTTAGCAGAGAGGATCCTAGGTTTATGTGTTAGCTATCTTGTTGTGCCAGGCATAGATGCTGTTATCCTCTAGTATTGACCCCGTTTGATTGTTTATTACCTTTTAGGTAGATTGTTAAGGCTTAAATCCAGTGTTGCACAGGTGGAGTTTTTCTTGCTCTCCTCCCCCCTAGATCCCCCTGTGTACCTTGCAAATCTGCTCCAGAGGATCCTCCAATATTCCAGGGAAGATCTGGGGGGCATGTGGTGGTGGTGGCAGGTGGAGGAAGAAATAGTTCCTCTAGCATTTTCTGTTCCACCGGTGAACAGCCAGGGTTGGATACAACCCCCTAATATCTCTAAGGTGGTAGTCTTGTGCCTTCGGAATAAGTTCCACATTCAGTGCAATTTAATTCTGGGTAAGATATGGGTAGGATAAGGCTGTTAATCTCAATGTGCAGTTTTATATGTTGTAACAAAGCAGCATAGTTGCACACATTCATGTAGTACATCTGTGAATTTATGCAAAAGAAAATGTATGAACAAGATAGAAAATAGGCCGGTTTGGAGAGTATATAAAATTGTTTGTGTCATATAGAAATGCAAGAGAGCACAAAGAAGATTATAATCCAAGCATGTAATGTAGTCAGATTTCATTCAAATGGTCACATTTGTAAAGAAAGATGAGGAACATGTCTTCCATTGTTATGGTGAAATGGGCATGCACACACTCCTTTCCAATGATAATAAAATGTAATTGTAAGTTAGTTATCATTTGGAAAACAATTTTCATGAACTTAATGGTACAAAACATAACAAACATGTAGATACATATTTATTACATTTATACTCCACTTTTCCTCCATGGAGCTTAAGGAAGCATGCATAGTTCTTACCTCACTTCCCATTTTACACTCCTAACGCTGTGAGATAGGCTAGGTGAAGAGAAGATGACTAGCACAAGATCCAGTGAGCTTCAATGGCTGAGCAGGGATTTGAATGTGGGTCTCCTGAGCCCTAGTCTGACACATGAAAAAAATGTAACACATTAAACTCAGTTCCTGGATAAGCTGGTGACTATAGTATCTGGAAGTGATTTTTGTTGATTGTGTTTGCTGCCCAAGTTCTGCACACTTGCTGGAGATCAGAAATCTTACCATATTTGTCAGTGCTTTTTTTAGGGTTTATTATTGCAATATATGCTGCCCATTAAAGACTATTAGGAGCTTAATGGGTGCATAATACCTCTGTTCATTTTCTGGTGAAGGTAAAAGCATATCCAACAGATCCTGCAGCAGTTGTACTTTCCTGTTAGCTTCTGGGCCCAGTTCAAGGTGCTGGTACTTTTTTTTTTAATCTGTCCATAGCCTGAATACTTGAGAGACATCCTCTCTTGATATGAGCTCCTATGTAGTCAGGTGTTGATCTGAGTTCCTTCGCTGTGTGGTTATCATAACCTGTTAGAAGCAGGGGCCTTACTGTAATAACTGCTGTGGAAATTCTGTGGGTGGTTCACCAAAATTTTAAATTAAAAACCATTACAATACATTATACAAAGCATGTAAACTGTTTACGTAAAGCTATAGATACAGATAACACGTACAATGGTCAACATATATCTAAAAACAATTTTAAACAATCAGCCAAATACAATCCAATTAAAACTCATATGCTGCCATGTGCCTGAGAGAAGAGGGCAGTTTTAACCTGGGTCTGAAAAGATAACAGTGTTGGCACCAGGGAGGCTTTGTCAGGGAGATAATTCTATAATTGGGAAGCCTTCACCAAGAAGGCTTCTCCCTTTAAATTGTGTTTATGTAACTGTGAGTTGTGAAAGTGTAGCATATAAATGTGTTAAATGAATAAAATGTTTATTTTCAATGAATTAATGTTATTCATTACAGTTAAATGACCTGTTCATTTTGAAATAAATAAAGTAACAAGAGCAAGAATCCCATACAATTTATCCAGATTGACTAATATATTCAACGAATTGGGTGATGGAACTTTGTCTCATACATAGTCATGATAGCTATATACATAATACATATTCATGATGGTGGTATATTGCCTTCAGTACTGGAGGTAGTATTCTCTGTATTCCAGTTGATGGGAAACATGGAGTGTGCTGCTGTATTTATGTTTTACTTGTACCTGTGGAACAGAATGCTGGACTAGATAGGCCTTTGGTCTGATTCAGTATGGCTGTTGTGTTCTTATAAGCAGCATTTAATGAGCCTTTCTTCTGGAGATTACAGTAAACTAATTAAAAGGGGATAAATTATTTGATTTCTCAAATAAGAAGTCACAATATAAGAGTACAAGTATTGAGGTTTCAGGGACTCCAACGTTGTAGAGAATCTTGAAATGGGATTCTCAGAAATCTGCCCTAGAGTACTGCTGAAGGTAGGACATTAAATGTTGCAAGCATAAATATTCTGTGTGCTTGTGTTCTTCCAAAGGAAATAAAATAAAACAAAGAAGTAATATAATTGGGTAAAATTCTGTTAGCCCTGGTGCGGGGTGCCTCTGCTGAATGAAGTGAAAATATTTACTTTGGGTCAAATGCCCTATGTATTTGTATTGCTCTTGTAGTATTGAATCCAAATGAATACTGTTCACTTGATTTAATCAAAAGCATAATCACAATAGTTGTTTATACAGTTTATATTAATTTTCCTTATTTGGTTGGCAGATGTAGTAGAGATGCTGCATGCTGATATTTGCTTATTATTTGTTAGATTTGTTTAGTTAGTGCTAACAACTAGACTGAAGTATGAAAGATCTTTAGCACCTAAATATTGGGAATGTGCATTTCTAATTATGTTTAACTTGACGGTCTTCTGATCTTCGATTAGACTGATAGGAAAGTTTTGTGGAAGTTGATAACATTTTTTCCTGCAAGTCCTCATTGTTCATTTTCTGCAGGGAACACATATTTATTAAAATATTTTACTCTTTCAATAGCAGTTTAAGTTCCATTAAAACCTTAAATGATGCAGACTTGTTTATGAACCTATTCTAGCTGTAATTATAGGCGAAGTTGGACATCATGCCAAACCAAGATTAAGGAAGCTCTGTTTCTCTGTGTCTATTTTAGATTATAAGCCCCTTGATGTAGGGTCCTGTTATACCTGTTCTTTGTACATAGATGGTGCTAGATAAACTAATAATAGTGTCTAAATTGATAAACCATGATTTGCGATCAACCATCACATCAGAATCGGAAACCATTGGAAACTAGTCCTGTCCCTCTAGAGACATTTGTATGTAGAGTGCTAAGCAGGCAAGTAGCTCTATATCTGACTACTTGGGTGCTCAATTCAAAGTTAGGGTTATGGTGGTATCAGAGTCACATGACATGCAGCTGTATACAAAGATTGCTGAAAGGAGCAGATGCGTTTTCAGTTATCCCTCATGTTGTCATTGTTTCATGTGAAGTTGGCCTTCATATTAATCCTCTAAAAGATACACAAATCGTTGACACCAGAAAGGTTTAACGAATATGATGCTGCTGTTTGGAGAGGCTGCAGAAGAAGCAAGATCACACTCATATGAACCTGCCAAGAGGCTACATTCAACGTCTTAAGTTATGTTTCCGCCTCCTGGTGGGGACCTGAGATAGAACCTTCTATGTAGCATTGCTCGAGTTGTAGAACTTCCTTCGCAGGGAGGTTAGGCTGGCCCCTTTTTATTGGCTTTTAGCTGGATGGTAGTTTTTACTAAACTGTTTTGCTGAGATTTTAGTGATGATTTTTTTATTTGAGAAGATTCCCTTCCTTTATTATAACATATGTATTTCATCAGTTTTGTTTTAATTTGTTTGGATTTGCTGTATTTTATTTATTATGTTTATGATTTTAATGTAAATTGCCTCAAGCACTCATGGAATGGAGGAGAAATTCAGAAATACAGTAAATTATACACACAATATTTTTATATTAAAATTACCCATTGTCTAGAATTAGTAGTGTTTGGGTTTTGATTGTTTTAACTGAAAGTGACTATGTTTGGACAATTGTATCTTGGCTTTATAAGTTAAGATATGCATGTACCATTTGCCTATGCACTCTGCCCTTATGTTGCGCCTTCCCTTGTTGATGTGCCAAAAATAAGCCAGGAAGTCTTCCGTTAACCATTGTTTCCTGTTTCGTCTGAACTGGGAAACTAGTTACCAGGTTCAGAAGAAACTGAGGTCTTAAACCAACTCAATCTGTGGTTTAAGTGTCTATCTTGTTCTGAAGCTGGTAACCTGCTAGTTGGGGCTTCATGCATGGGCATAAAGCTCATTCATGTCTTGACTTATTAAGCTAAGATATGATTGTCTGACTACAACCAAGATGAACCCAACCTGAAGTTGGGTAAATGTGTGAAGCTTTCAAAGTGGGAAAAACCCACCTGGTGACACCTTCATAAGGCAGCATTTTTTGGAGTAAAATCACTTACCTCTGTTAATTGTTACATGCCTATGCCTATGCCGGTTGTAACTTAAATAAACTAGGATTTTAGGTGCTTGCTTAAAAGCTAGGTTCCATATCCTGGTTAGCCTGAATTGTTACTAATAGAGGAGCAGATCAAATGATTAACTGTGTTTACAGCAAGCAGGGGAACTTACTGCTGAGAGGGGATGGGTGTTCCATTGCTTTGTTTAATTTTTTTTACTGTATTTGAGAGCATCTTCATTATGTCTGCACCAGTCCACAGCAGTAAGTGTTGCCTCTGCCAGGTACCTAATTATGTCTTATAAATTCCATTTTCATCTGCTTTGTTGATTATAATATACTCTGTCATATATAATATGACAGGGTATATTATATATAATATTAACAACTGTTCCTCCATAACACTGCCAGTCACCAGTAATTATCATAAGAGATTATAATCTTGTTAGGAGTATTTCTGCAGACATCTCTTATCAACTCCCTGAAGAAGGCCTTAAAAAACAACACAGGCCAAAACGCATTGGGCGTTGAAATAAAGTATTTTAGCATCCTGAGAACCTGCTTCTCCCCCTTTTTTGTCCTAATGTGTTGTCTGTTAGCCCATTGTGGATAAAGGGTATCAGCTAGCGAGTCACTTGGCAAGAGTGGCAAAACCCCTGCCATTCTTGTTGAGTGGTGCTGTGATCACCATTTGTGATTGTGCCCAAGCCACTTCATATACTCTCTTTCCTGGTTCCCTTTTTTATGTTTCTGGTCCTGCTTTTGCGCAGAAATGGGACTGGGAACCATTTCTCGCACATCCCTGTATCCAGGAAATGTGTATGGGGAAATTGTTTTTTTTTTTTCACAGTGGGAAACCGAAGGCAACCAGCTTGCCCCTCTTGTCCCCCTGCATATTTCCCAAACATGTAGGGGTGCAGGCAGGGAGAGCTGGTATCGAGTGCCCATTGCGATAACAGCTCTTAAAAGCAAGGCAAAGAGAGATATCCCAACAGGAAGCTCCCAGTGCCTGGTGTCCTCACATCATCAAAAGAAATGGAGCACAACAAATTTTTAATATCTTCGTTCCTTTCTTGTGTCCCCCTATCCCAGCATGAATGGGAAAACCACTGGTAAGCGGGTGTTTCAGAGCAGGGTAGGGAAGAGCCCCTCTGCTCTGAAACACCCACTTCTCATGGGGTTCCCTATTCATGTCGTGGTGGGGGAACATCTCAAGTCCTCCCCACTGGAGCATCCACTCCTGCCCCAATCCCAGTCATACTCCTCCACAAAAGCCGTTTCTCCCCAGTTTGGGAGACAGATGCTTGTCGATGCTTGTCTTTTTAAACTCAAGCTGGGCCAAGCTTCTGTCACCCAAACTGTGGGGGAAAGGCTTTCTTTGGGGGGAGGAGGACTGGGGCCTGAAATTGAGGGCCACAGCATTTGGCATTAAAGAAAGGGAGAGGCTATGGATTCATTTCTGTTTCCCTACAACTGTGCCTTAAATTGAGAAGAACATATTAGAAGCAGGAGGAGGGGTAAACTGTAACAGTAAGCAAAGTTTAAAACAAAACAAAAACACCTGGTTGGTTTTTTTTAGGTTTCCACTTGTTTATACCTTAATTTTTTCCTTTCCCTTGAGCAGAAGAAGAGTCTTCCACTGGATTTGTTCCTGCTCTTTAGTAGAGTTGAGAATTCCTTCCCAGTTTCTAGATTTTATCGTGTACAAGTTGGAATGTCTACTATCCTCTCAAAGAACACTGTTTCCTGTTCTTTCAAGCAGAGGATCTCTGGCTACATGCCATTTATTTCTCCAGGAAATAAAGTTGATTCTTTAGGAAATATGTGGGAGTGGAGGATATCCTTCTGAATGTATTTATTTAATTTTAGGGCTTTCTCTGATTATGGCAAAGAGTAAAAAATATAGTTCAGGTTTATGCAGTTTAAGGATTTTTGTTAAGTCTTTGTTTTGAATTTCCTTTTCTGGATACCATGTTACATTTATACACACATAACCTTTTATGGGTGTCCTGTTTGAAAGGATATCTTTTTGGTGCTGAGCTGAGGGTCAAAGAACAATTGAATGTAAATGTCTAGCCAAGACAGGCAGAAATGTATTTGGCCACCACTTTAACTTTTGAATTGTTAGACTAAGTTCTGCTTTGTAATAACTTTTTCAGGTATGACGAGTAAGCTAAACATTAATATTGAAAGAAAGAAAATAAGACCCATATATAGAAAATACTACTTATCGAGTGCTCTGTGTCTGTTAAAAGGTAACATGAGACTGACTTGCAGGTGAAATTACGTTGATTACCTTGTCACTGTTTCTGTTTTTTTTAGTAATACGCTCTCCAACTTTTCACCTCCCAGTTTTCTAAATTTGAAAGGTTTAGCGCTAGCATTTATTGCATGTATATGTGTGACACACACACACACACCACTTTTGTTGTGTCTGGTATTTCTGGGGTTCATTGCTTCTAATTTCTGTGACTGCGGTGGCAATGATGGTTAGTATGAAATCATGACATAAATAAAAATATTTTCCCATTGTTTATGCATTTTCAACTTTGTTGCTTCTTGAAATGAGAGGGTGGTGTCTGTATGCCAGAGGTGCAGAACAGGTCTGGATGATGTCAGTTAGTAGGCATATCCATAGCCCGTGATGTCTCTCCCTCCTTTTAGCCTTTCTCCTTCGTTTCTTTAAGATACAGAAAGGTGATCTCCACCAATTGGTACCAGGTTCAGCCATATACTTTATGACATAATTAACTACCCCCTTGTTGGAAGGGGTCAGAAAAATGGTACGTCCCAACAAAGTCAGTCAAATTGGTCAGTCTGGAATTATATACACAATTCCTCAACAGATCAATGTATCTTATGATGTAGTTATTGGCCTTGAAAAGTGGTTTTGGGGGGCAGGGACCCCCGAAATGCCCAAGCAGTTGCACATAAGACTTGCTGTTTTAGAGATGCTACAACTTTTGTAAGATGTTCAGACAGTCAAACCTTTTGTACCTTATGACATAACTATTTTGACACAGGCTCTTGGACTATATGCACTTGCTGCTGTGGAAAGTAGTTGAAATAAAAGTAATTCATGGACAGAAATGGGTTGCTGGTAATTTGCTTCACAGGGTTAATTGTGTGTACAAAGGTGGGAGAGATATGCTTGCAACCAGCATATTGTATGTGTGTACTTCTTGTGGTTAGGACACAAGATGCAGATTCGTTCTCTAGTGTAGGACTTGGTAATTGAGGGGTGAATGATAGTATAGGCATCAGTGAAGGTCGTCTGAACTGCAGTTGACATTTATCTCAGAGGCCCCTACCTGGTTCCACAATGAAGGATGAAGGCATGGGGTGTATTGATTATCACCCAAAACGTTATGCAGACATTATATGCATGGAATCTTAAATGTTTTGTTTAAATATGGTCTGAAATCCTGTAGCCATTTTCCTGAGAGTAAGCAGAATTGAACACAATGAGATTTACTTTTGAATAGATATGCATAGGGATTACTGAATAGTAATTCCAGTGGTAATGACAGTCTACCTTTTGTTGCCAGTCAACTGGGAAATAAACCAAATAGGATGGTTTTGTTTTCATTCAGTGCTTGTAGGAACCCTCTGCTTGGGAAACTCCATGATCAGTGGATGTCTACCTCGAGGACTGGGTTCTATCTCCAGGACTGGGTTCTATGGTCATATATTTTCCTTTAATGAAGAACTTATGCAAAACCTGATACATACTTCTGGTACAAAAATACATCTGTATTATATCTTCTTCCCTCTCACCCATTATTTATTTCCCCCCACTTCTCAAATGTAACATTTGAAAACCTCCTTGTCTTGATCAGATATGCGGTCAAAGTTCCTTAGGCTATAATCCTGTTTGCAACTCCCATTGAACATGTATACACTCTCAATGAGGGTATAATTCTGTACACACTCCCAATGAGGCTTACCTTGGTGCAGCTATGTATATGATTGCACTGTTAGCTGTGCAAACTGAGTGGATTCCCAATAAGAGCTCCAGAAGAACTGTGGTAATAAAACACGCACACACATCAGAAACTATGAGTATGTACATAGAGTGCATCAGTGAATATTAGCTGGAACAGGAAATTAACAGGAATATTAACGTTAACAGGAAAAGCTCCGGCTTGCATCAGCCAGCAACAAGAACATTTGGGGGGGGGATTTGAATTTTCTTTTCCTTCCTCATACTGATTAGAATTCAAGGCTAATTGAAGAGCAGAGCTCAGTATCTCATGGGAAATTAAGTTCTCTTTACAAGCCTTGCAGTGGCATTAGCCCTAAAAAGGAACTTCATTTCCCATCTGCCCTTTGTGTTAGTATCTTAACTTTCAGCTAGTCCCAAAGGATGATGGGAATCCATCCGGGGACTGTGAGGCTAAATCAGAGAAGTGTGATTGGATGTTCATTAGGAAGTATGCAGGAAGAATTGCAGTCTAACAATAAAAGCATGTTGCTGAAGGGACAGAATAAGGAAACACACAGTTAAAAGATATGGGAGCATGTTTTGGAAAACAACTTGAAGGTAACATTTAGTTTGGTCCTCAGAAGAATAACCTGGCGATGGGACCGGGAAAACTGGAGAGCCTGGGTGTGTGTATGCACTTCTATGCAGGTATGGAAGATAGAAGAAGATGGAACTGAGTTAAATTAACCTTAGGATGGAAAAGGGTGGGGAAGGGAAGGGAAGGGAGGGTCTTTCTCCTCTGAAGGAAAAAAGACTAGAAGGGGCTTTGAAGGAAATTAAAGAATGAGATAAAAAATTGATGAAGAAGAAGAAAATATCAGTGGAGTGGATGAAATCTGTTACCAGAAGGTAAAAATAGGAAGAGGACGGAATGAAAGAAACACAGTTTGGAGGTCAGAGTACACGTTAAGTGTGAAGGGAAGAAGAAATAACGGGATGAGAAAAAACACAGAGGTGTGGTGGCGAGGAAAAATAGAAAATGAAAATTCTTCCCTTAGGAAAAAATTCTTCTCCCCAAACCAGGTGTTTTCGCAGCTCCTGTTGTGTTCCCTGCCTCTGCATGAGGGAAAGGGGCATTGGCAGCAAAAACTCATGGCAATTTTGCAGGGAAAGAAGAAATGTGTTCCTGGAAGCCTATAGAAGGCTTCCAGAGGCACGATTCTGCAGGGAAACAAATTGCGTGTTCCCTGTGTACCTTGTTTCCCTGTAAAATTGCAGCGATTTTCACCACTTACACTTTGTATGGCAATTTTGGTGGTTATAATTGCAGCAGCATCAAATCTGGCAGTGGCAGGAGTAGGGTACAGTTCTTGCTGCTCACTGACCCCTGGAAGTTGCCCACCCCAGCCTTAGATCCTCTGGATCATCACATTCTGCCTAAAATCGGGAGGCTGGGTTATAATAACTCCAGTGCCAATGTCTGTTCTTAGTGTGAGGAAAGCTGAATTATGGAACTCTATGCCACAAGAGATACAACTGATTTAATTGGCCTAGTAAAATTGACAGATATCACTGATATATTTGTTTTTGTGAAATTGATATTGTTGTTTCTTGAAAAAGGTATTGCATATATACATTATTTTAACTAGGAGAATCTCACAGACACCTGTTTACAGAAATACTCAGTTTGTACATAATGTGAAAAATAGTTGAATATAGTATACAAAATACAGCAATCCATGTATATTCATATTTCAAGTAAATAACAGATGCAACAATAATGTCCTCATTCAGCTGTAAAATACAGAATTAGAAGACAACTGTTGCAAAGCACTTGTCATTCACAGAATAACTTCCGCGCTAATAAACTTTTGATTGCTATGCTAGCAATCCTTATTTGTTAAATTCTGCAAATCATGGCATATACCGTAGTACAATATATGCTGTATGTGCATCAGTATCTATGTGCAGCACTCCCAATGTTTCCTGTATGCAGCAAATTCTCAGGAGTATTATTCCATTTTCATAGCCTTCCTAAGCTCTTCACCCACTGTATCCCTTTAAGCTTTAAAATAAGAAAGAGAGAGGAAAGGTAATGCAGGAACAGGAGGTGTGGAACTATTCCCTAAATAATTAACTGCAGTGCTGACTTACACATATATCATGAAGGCTATCTCCTATTCTTAGGGCTGTTTCTTAGAATACAGCAGTCATGTAGAGTCAGCTTGAAATTGCCCCCACATGATGGATGGTCTGTTGTTGATGTATACTAGGGCTCTTTGAGGTTCAGCTTCCTCCTGTCTCTGCCCTACCTCTTCTGAATGTTTGGCAGGAATGTGGAGATAAGCCAAGTGATGAGAGTCAATCTACATGGAAAGCTGGTGCAGGTTAATGGCTTCTCTGCAAAGCCAGTTTCAAGCTGCTGACTTCTTTCATTATGTAGGGTGAGTAGATTTGAAACAAGGGGTGGGGGTGGGAATTAGAGAGAATTTGGCACACTTGCTAATTATTTTAGAGTTGGAATTGAGACGGGTTCAGGCAATTTCGTGGGGTGTGCAAGGAAGGGCTTGTGTGTGTGTGTGTGTGATAGAATGGATCTCTGATTTCCCATGGTTAGGCTCCACACCAAAATATTGTGCTTTGTGTCCATGAAGCTTGGAGCCAACTTCAGCCAGAAGAATGTGAATGTGATGTGTGGGGTCCAAATGGCAAGAAAAAAGAAGAAAAGCCCTACTTGTAACTAGAAATAAATCCTTTCTTCTGCCCTCCCCCACAGCTTTCTCCAGCCTTTTGTTGTTATGGTTTGTTTAGCAGAACATTTTACTAAGTCTTCCCATGTTTAACAAGTACATTCCCTATCCTCACCAGCTATTCACCAGGAAGCTGGGGACAAGCAGGATGCTTCTTACAAAAGGGAGTGATGTTATAAAATAGTTCCATTTGAAATGTTTATTCAGTAGCAAACCTCATTTTCATTGAGACTCACTTCCTGGTAGGATTCCTATCTTAAACACACTTCCCAAGGAGGAATGTTGCAATGTTATGTAGTAGTAGAAGTTTATTGTTGTAACCACAGGTCATAACACAGTGAATCAAACATACACATAAAAATAATATATATAATATATATACATATCATGCATAAAAGCAACAGTTAGCTTTAAAGTATGTTTCTTCTTCAGTTTCCACTTTGATGTCATTTGTGCTAGGTAAAAAATAGTGAAACTCAGCTTTATCTTGAGACAACATTACCAAGCACTTAGCACTTCTAGTACTGTAGACACTATAAGCATCATATAAAGCCTTAAACTGCAAGAGGATTTTTTTTATTTATAGCTTTTATAATATTTTAAAGATAAAAATAATGGGTATTCTAAAAAAAGATTGCTTACGAAAAGATAAGAACTACTACACAACAAAAAATACAAGTAAAACCTGGGATAGTTCTGCTGTGTTGCATAGTGCTAGAATTTGGCTTTTCGAATTTTGGCTTGATATCACACCTGCACCAAGCTCCATAAATCCTTTGGACTATGGGGGGGGGGAAGGGGGGCACCAAAGGCACTCCTCACCCAGGGTGTTATTTTTCCTAGGGTCTGTGCTGTGGGTAAATATGTGTAGGGTTGTAGCATGAAGCAGTCAAAATTGCTGAGTGCCAACTCTTGCACTGACCTTGCTCCTGTCCATCTAACAACCAAATATGTAGAAATTACGTAGGTGAATCTTTTCCTGGAAACAATGCTGCTCCTTGACTTCGGATAAAGATTCGGTAGAGTAGGAGGGAGCTGCCTCAGACAGCTTTGTTGGATGTCATTAAATGTCAGCATATTTTTGCTTAATTTATTACTATTATATTTTTACTGCTAATGACAGGGAGAGGTACATATGGATCTTCTACTTCAACTGCCTTAAATAACTCAAGAGCTTTGGATATTATGTACCTTGATATTGGAGAGGGGTAAGTGGAGGGAGAGCATTTGCTGTTCCTCCTCAGGCAGCAAAATGTCTAGGGCCACCCCTGCTAAAAGCTCATGCTTATATTCCAGTGAGGTTTGTTATTTTTACTTCCCCAGTAAAGCAAACTGAGGGATATACAGCGATGGTTAGAACAGTTATGTCCGCTGATACAGTTCAAGGGATGGCAAAATAATAGTACATGAAAAACAATATGTTCAAAGGTGCACATTTCTAGATGAAAACTGCTGAGCACTCAATGTGCTATTTTATTGAGCTAAGTCTTGCACTTCTCAATGCTTGCAGTATGGTTCACTATATTTGGGGGATATATAGTTCTTTTAACCCAAAGTAATATGTAATCTAAGTAATTTTAATTTCATTTTTTCTTTTATTCTAGGTACTGTCTACTCTGCAGTATAAAGGCATTATGTACTCAGAGTGGAGGTCCCTACATCTTGTAATACAAAATGATAAGGGTCACACCAGTGTACTTCATAGCTATCCTGACAATGTGGGGAGAGAGGTGGCAAATGCTGTTGTTCGTCCCCTTGGCCAAGTCTTGAATGCTCCGTCAACAGTTGGAAGTGAGAGTTTACTGAAAACAGACAAAGAAGTGAGTATTCATCTGGAGAACCTGCAATTCCACTTCTATTTACATATAATTGTAAACAATTTGTGTATAACCTGTAGAAAAGCATTCCACGAAGAGTACATAAGCAAAAAAGTTTATATGCTTTGTTTACCTTCTGCAAACAGGAGCACAGACTTTTTCTGCTTCTGTGATGCATATTTGCAACTAAGGGAGCAATCCTATGTCCTCTATACAGTGTCTGGGACATAAGATTTTTTGGTTTTCTGGCCATGAAACTGCACCCCCATCCCCTCCCCCTCTTAGCCAGCGTGGAGTAAACCATGTGTATAGAGGGCAAAAAGGGGGTGCTCCCAGGGGAGGTGAGGGAGGAGACCACAGAAGCTGGTTTAGACAGCTTTCTAAGTGATATCCCACTCCAAAGCCCCCAGCTAAACACCCCAAATTGGCCGTTTAGCCAAAAAAGCATGGCGGATGGAGCATGAAGGAGAGGATCCCCTCTGTGCTGCAGCCACCTTACATTGGGTAGTTGTAAGTCCCCAAGTTTGGAGGCTTACAAGTATCCAGGGCACAACCCATAGGATTGCGCTCTAAATGACTTGTTTTATTATGTTAACTAGATTGGATCTGTGTCAGAATAATAAAATATTATTGTATTGCAGAGAAGTTTTTATTATTATAGTGCATGATCCATGGATCCATTGAGTCCACTTTTGATATGCTCAGAGTCATTTAGAGTTTCAGTTATCTGCTGTGTATTCCCTCAAGATTTACTTTACATATTTGTTTCCCTGTAGTATCTAGGGCTTTTTAACATGATCAAAGTGTGCCCTAGTCACACTTTAGCCATTGTGTAATTTATCCTTACAAATCCCTTTTCGATTCTAATTGCATGATGTATGTAGACAGGATAATATATGTGGGGCATGGAGATAGGTTAGGTACTACCCTTTATTGGCGTTACTTATTCCAGATGGCTAGTCTTGCTGCTGCTGATACTTGTTGTGATTGCCCTTTCTAAATTGGACAGGGGAAAAGTACATTATTTTGTTGTTGCTTAATGATGTGTAAAATCTAGCAACATAAGAAAAATTGGCTATAAACCTAGTTCTCAGCTTGATTATTTTAACATACAGAATAACTTCCATTGGATAAAGCTGGAGTTAGTCCAGAATTATTTTCCTCAGTATAGTGTCATGAGAAAACAGAATTCTTACTTCCTGTTGGGAAGGGATAATTCTAGACACTCAACCAAAGCCTTGGTTATACAATTTCCGTGCTAGAAATACTACATGATCCTTGGATCAACCAACCTGTGCACAAGCCCCTCAACTCATAGCAAATGCAATGTGTAATGTGGGCATGAGCAACAATGGCTTAGATCTTAAGCATGGCTGGCTGAAGGGATGCTAGGAGTTGTAAGACTCTTTTTCTGTCTAAACATACATAGGGTTGCATTCTTAAGGAAGTCCATGGAATTTGACAGATTTTGGCAATTCACTCCTCCCCCACCAGCCTTATTTGTCCTATACCACTTTGTTTGGGAGGCTGTTACCCTCTAGAGAGGCTTTTCAGGGCAAAATGACAGCAGATGGTGGGGAGAGTCAATGGGAAACTTTCCTTCCATGAACTTCCATGAGGCTGCAGTCCTATAACCACTTACATGGGAATATGCCCCTCTAAACTCAATGGGACTTACTTTTGAGTACACATGTATAGGTTTGCAGTCTAAGTTAACTTCTCTTGAGATCAGAGCCTATGTTTGTATGCGACAGTTCTGGCACATTACAATGTGTTATACAATGTGCAGTTACAATGTGTCATATTTGATAGGTGCATGCCCAGTGCAATTCACAGTATTTCCAGATATGGCATTGTACGAAAGTAGCCTCTGGAGGATGAGTTCTCTCTCTAATTCTTGATGGTACTCTTGTCATTGCTAGTACTGACAGTGTTATACTATGGGACCAGTGTTCATTTTGAAGAAACTACCAAATGCGAGACATGTTAAAACTATGGTAATGAAACACTCCACTTTTCTTTTCTTAGGTAAAATGGACCATGGAGGTGGTTTGTTATGGATTAACCCTCCCTTTAGATGGTGAGACTGTAAAGTACTGTGTTGATGTATATACAGACTGGATTATGGCTCTGGTTTTACCTAAGGACTCCATTCCTCCACCTGTTGTTAAAGAACCAAATCTTTATGTTCAAAGCATTCTCAAACATCTGCAAAATCTTTTTGTACCAAGGTGAGCAACAGTAGAAAGCAACTCATGTTATATTTGAAATCTGGCTATTATCCAAGTGTTTCAGACAAATTGGTAGTTCGTAACTCTTAGCTTAACCAACTGATATATTTATTTTGAAGTATAATTGAAAGGATTAGTTTTGGATTAATATGGGGCATAGAAGATTCTCACAGTTTCCTGTTTTGGAAGATGGATTTTAACATGTGCATATTAAGAAATCTCTGTCCTAGATCATTGGTAACTGCAGGAAAAAGAATGGATTAAAAGGATGCATATTATGTGGGGAATATATTAAAGCTGAAAAAAAGTTAATTTTGAAATAACCTAAACTTTATATGCCCATATCTCTATAGCTGGATTCTGTGTTAGTTGAAGCTTACCTTCCTTTAAAACATGTTAATTTTGTAGAACAGGAAAAAAAGACCAAATGCCCTGAATCTGCAGCAGCAGGAATCTATGAACAGGAGAGAAAAAAACTGCCAGATATTAATGTAAAATATTTGTTATAAAAAGTTGATACCCTGCACATTTCAAGCACTTCCTCTTCCTTAGGAACAGTTTCTGAAAAATACTTCAGTTGCTCAGTACAATTATGCTTTCTTATAATTACTAAGAAATTAAAATATTTGAATACCATATTTCTGTATATATCTCTTCCCAGAAGAGAGGAAAGCATAGAAAATGAATAAAAATTTCATCCACATTAGATTAAACATACAAGGGAAATACAGCAATTTTAAATATAATAAAAGTGATTAAAAAGCCACTTATAATATTTTCCTACCCTTCAAATCTAATACAACCCAACGGCCATGGATAGGCAGCACTCTGAAGTTCAATAAAGCTCCTACCTATCAAGAATAGTGAAAGCAGGAGGTTTACTGAATGAACCCCTGATAGGCTCACCATATGTAACTGGTAGGCTGTTTTGTACAAGGTGGGTCCCAAACTCTGAAGACTTGCTCTACTTATTCTCATATTTTGAAAATCTTTGGAGTGGCTCTTCTTAATGCAGGTTTTTTTTAGATTTTGCTTATGAAAGTTCCAGCTTTATTTAAAAACACATCCTGTTAGATGTACAAAATATCAAGAAAAATGCCTCTATCTCTTGTTTTAACTCATCTTTTCCAATCCTTATTGCAATTTGTTTTTACGGAAGTGTAAGTAGTGTTTTCTTCTTGTACAGACAGGATCAAGGTTCCAGTCAGATTAAATTGTGTTTGCAAGTTTTAAAAGCTGTCCAGAAATTGGCTCGTGAGTCAACCACTATGGCTAGAGAAACATGGGAGATCTTATTATTGTTTCTACTACAGATTAATGATACTCTGCTGGCAGCTCCAACAGTGCAAGGTTTGTATCTTAGCGTTTCCCTTTTACCGTTTGCGAGAGTGGGTCTTTGGCCTGAGTTTGACCAAATAAGAACTGTATCAAATTTTCCTACCATTCGAAACTTTAAGGGGATGTAGTCATAGAACACTTGATTGATCTTGATGTTGCTTGCAAAGGTCATGGTGTCCCCTTTACTCCCTCTTTTTATTCATTCACAGATGCCTTGGACAGTGATTTCCAAGCTTCAGCCATTATGCTCACCATGGTGAATGTGGTGCCACCCTCTGGCGAGCATGATGAGTGCAACCAGTCTTAGTCCTAATTTTGAAGCTGCAGAAGTGGGTAGAGATTGTTCTCATCCGTTGTGTGGTGATCTCCACCAGATCAAAAATTGGGAGGAAGAAAATTGGGCTTGTTTGGCAGCTGTGTGGCCACAGCATATGGAGAGCCTTGACCATGAAATGGCAAGCTACCCCAACCCCCACCAGCCTTTCCTGCTCTATAGGAGGAAAGGTGGGGGTGGAGGGGTGGACACAGCTGCCTAAAGGCACTCAGGGCACTTTCAAGTTGTGGTACCAACCCCCCCCCCCCAATACTCTCTGCCTGCTTTTCTTTAGGCAAGGCTTACCTGGAGAATTGCAGGATGAGATGCTTTACAGACAGTGGCTGATGGCTACAATTTTGGGCTTGGCCTGCATGGTCAAACTATAGCCCTCTGATTATTTTTGTATGTTTTCTTACAATTATAGGTGTCCTAATTTTAATTTAGGGTGATAAGTTAAATATTATTTTAATATTTATTGTGAACCACTGAGGGATTTTATTATATTCAGTGGTATACAAGTGTCACAAACAAACAAACAAACAAACAAACAAACAAACAATAAGAACAAACAAACAATAAGAACATAAGAAGAGCCATTGTGGGACTAATGGCAGCTTTGGAGGGGAAATTGGGGGAACTCAGGGTGGGGTGGGTTGAACAACCTGTCAGCTACTACTCAGATGAAAACTGGAGTTCATGCCCCCGCCCCAAGAAGCTGCTTTAAACTTAGAAAACATTAATTGGGGGATCTCATAATGCATCTTCCATGTCACATCTGTTTTGGCTCTCTATCCCTGAACAGTAGAAGCATCAATTGTTCCCACTCTTCTCCTGCAGTTTCTCACCCTTTATTACATCGTGTTCGCATGTTCTAAAGATTCTTTTTAGTCCGACAGCTAGAAATATGCTCTCTTGTCCATTTAAAGCTGAAACTTGTATGTTAAATAAGTTGATGTGGATCTTGCACATAGTTCTGAACATAGCTGACTACTGCAGTACAATGATAATAAAACCATAAGTGTGTCAGAATGCAGTAAACAGTAACTGCAGTTGTAGAACTGTTTATGCTCTTGAGGCAATTCATAGTTAACAAACTGTAGTATGAAAATATGTACAAGATTTTTAGGGATTGGGAGGGTTCTCCAAAGATGATGATGATAGACAAAATACCTTGCAGCCAGATAAGATTAAAAAGCCTCCTCTGCTCTGTTCCTTTTACAGGTGGTATTGCTGAGAATCTGGCTGAGAGGCTGATTGGTGTGCTGTTTGAAGTCTGGTTACTAGCCTGTTCCCGGTGCTTTCCCACACCACCTTACTGGAAAACTGCCAAAGAGATGGTAGCCAATTGGAGGCATCATTCTGCAGTGGTGGAGCAGTGGAGCAAAGTAATCTGTGCCCTTACTGCTAGGTAGGTGAAAAGATGCCCTTTTACATACTTCAGTTGGACACTGTAAACTGACAATGCAGTTAAATGTTCCAGTTTCATAGGGCATGTTTTACTAGATCACTCCACCCCAGCATTATGCTCCAGTAAAGGGGAACGTCTTCTGTTCCTTCTCAAATGAACTACTGCTGCATCTGGCTTGGTCTCATCTATTAAAAATAACTTGTCAATTCCTGGCTTTGTTCTTGGACCTAGTTCTCATTGAGGTGGCAGACCTTCTTCTGGGCAATAAAATTTCAGAATGCAGGTCAGACTCCTGATGCTCCCCCATAATATTAGAGAATCACTTGAAACAGAAAGCTGCCATTTCAGAGAGAAGCTCTGTTGGAGGAGAGTGGGGCACACTGGTCTGAGGCTTGCCATGCCGCATTCTCATAATGGCATTCCAACAAGACCGGTGTGTCTTTATACCTTATGCAACTTAAGAGGCATAATTATATATTCCATATTATTTTTATAATTATTGTGGAAGGAAAGTATACATTAATGTAACCTGGCTTCTGAATGGGTGGGTAGGAATTTCCATTATGGCTCAACTAAGCATTCTTGAGATGGGTGTATTGCAAGACTTCTTGAAAACTGCAAAATGTACTTTGACATATGTTGATGACTGTGTGTAGCAAGGGGGATCATACTAGGAAATATGCTTTGTTTTTGTGAACTGCACCTTGTCTTTTACAGGTGCTGCAGTGTCAGCTAACACAAATGAAAACCTCTAGTGGCTGGGACATAACTATCTGTGCAAGCATTTCCCTTCTTGTGTTGCTATGTAACCTGATAGTTCCTTGTTTAAATTCCGTCTTTACTAGAATAGATGTCAGAACCTTATGGCAATTCTGCTTGGTCTAAAATGTTCAAGAGATATGTCCAGAAATTTTGGAGGAGGGAAGGCTAATTTAGGATAATTGGGATGATTAAACTTTGGTGATTTCATGATTTTTGTAAGGGATTTGTTCAGCAAGTGTCTACAGTGAAATATGGATGCATCACATATAACTAGGCAGGGTGAAATCATGGAGAACTACAAACCCATTGACAGTCTGACATGTCCTCCAGATTGCTGCGTTTTACATATGGACCTTCATTTCCACCTTTTAAAATTCCTGATGAAGATGCCAGTCTGATTCCGCCTGAAATGGATAACGAGTGTGTTGCCCAGACTTGGTTTCGCTTTTTACATATGCTGAGGTACTGTACACAAGAAAAAGCATGTAGTGTCACTGGCATATTTATCCAAGTCTTGTATATATGAGTCCTGTTGGGTCATGGCTTGTTGAAATAAGTTGTTCTTGCTTTGGCAGGGCTCTTTAATATTATAGGAGTCATGAATTCAAATTATGCTTCATAGATTACAATTTGAGAAGAATCCAGTTGACCAAGTAGCCTGAATTCCTTGATCTGTCTGTCTAGCTGCACGTCATAGGAAATAAATTAATATTTTGTCTAATACCTGAGACGTATTTGTCTTGACCTAAATTCTTGGTATCTTACCCCACAATTGCCTCCAGAATAGTTATTTGTGCAGTTCTGACTTTCACCATTTCACTGTCAAATTCAAATACATTTCTTTTTGTTTCCATTTTGTTCCCTTCAGATACGTAGCAGCTTTATACTTAGTAGTTCCACACACTGCACAGTCAAATAATCTATCCCTTTCTTTTAGTGTCTCCTTGCCTCTACTTCTGCATGTTTTCTTGTGATACTGTCTCATTTCATCTCTTTCTGCTGCATACAAATATCATGTCCCCTAAGGTGACCACAGTTAATTTGCAAAACACTTTGCCAGGCATCAGCTGACTTCTTTTACAGACAGATGCTGTCAATTTTTAATAAGCTTTTGTGTAATTAGAAGCAATTTGTTGAAGTAACTATAGAGAAAATAGTTCAAAGATGAATAGATATATGTGCATTGTTTTAGCTTCAAAAGTGGCAAATGTCATGGTAAAATGATTTGCCTATCTTAATTGAAGGCGTTTAATGTTATAAAATTGCTTAATTTTCCGGGTCTCTAGCTGATTGGAATAGCCTTTTAGTTTCTTTAAAGGATCATTTTTCTTTAAACAGTTGGTGTATTACTGGATTTTTTACTGCATTTGTTAAACACGTTATAATTAAACAATGTTATTTTTTTTATAGTAACCCTGTGGATTTGAGTAATCCAGCGATTATAAGCTCTACCCCCAAATTTCAGGAACAGTTTCTAAATGTGAGTGGAATGGCTCAGGAATTGAATCAGTATCCCTGCCTTAAACATCTGCCTCAAATATTCTTTCGTGCTATGCGTGGGATCAGTTGCTTAGTGGACGCATTTCTAGGTAACACCCCATTTTTAACTAATAAGATGTTGCTAGCCTTTTTGTAAATAATTTAGTAGATTTTAACTTTTCATATTAGTATATTTAATGCTTCAGATATTTTTTCGCAAAACTGGTTGTGCAAATCTTGATTTTCTCCTTGCCATTGTCTAGGCAGCTGAAATGTATTTTATTTGCTTCAGTTGGCAGCTGGTGGATCTTGGACCAAATTGACTGCTCACTCTGGTGTTATCTGACTGTCTCACGTATCCAATCTCAAACTCAAAAGATGGTGTGGATGAGCAGCTTTATGGTAGTGGGACTTATGCAGCAGGCCACTGGGCTTTAGCCCACAAGCCTAGTTTGCTCTAGTCATGCTGAGAGCTACTGAAGAGTAGTTCCTAATATGCTCAACAAAATACCTTAAAATCAATCATGGTTCCTGCTTGATACCTGTAATGGAATTTTCTTTAAACTATTCTCAGCAGTTCTGTTTGTGGTTAATTAAAACAGTTGTCTACTTTTACATGAAACCATAAATGTTTCAGTAAACATTACACAATTTTTCCTGAAGAACTGTCTGGAAATGTTTCCACTGCAGTGCATTATATAGTAGCAATATACTCTCTTTTTTTCTCTAGGAGTTGCTGTCTTTACAACCAGTGGGTGTGAAAGATTACCCAGATATGGTATTAAACTTGTTTCACTCTCCTGGGTGGCAAGAATCTGGGCAAATGGGTGATGATTTTAACAGTGGCTGGTTCTGGAATCAAATTTTGGAAAGCTGCAGCATTCTGTCATGATAGCAATCTTTTATTAAAATTATCTATTTCCTCTGAATGAAAACATTAAATTTAGGATCCTATTTTATTTTAAAAATTATTGGCACACCAATTCTCATTTTCAATTTAAAAAAGAGCTTCGTTGCAATGTTGAGGGCTATGTATTTTTAAAGGTACCAAAGATATTTATATGAAGAGAAGTTTTTTTCAAACAAACCATCATCTTGATCCGTAGTACCTTTCCAATCGTGTTATAAGTCTCTCTCACTGTAACAAACATGCAGGTGATGTATAACCTGTGTTGTTGTAATGTTTTGGCCATGACAAAGGATATGTACCCTCTGAACAATAATATGATCTTGCAATTAAAGTCACTAGTGAAATTGAGATTAAATACAAGCTATTGACACCACTGTGGTAGTTAAGCTTCCACATCTGTATATGTGAGCCTTATGGCACTTTCGTGCAACCCATAATCTCTTGTAAACAACAGTAGTGCACTCTTGTTCTGGCTCTCATAGTTAGAGATGCTTGAAAATCTCTTAAAGGTTTAGAAACAGGAAAAGAAAAGAAACTCAAATGAGTTGCTGATTTATTTAACTACAGATATTCATGAAAGGATTGCTTGGATCTCTTACATTTAAGAGTAACCATTAAAGGATGCTGTTGTTGAAAAAAAATGCAAGATTTCCTGCCATTTTCATTAACATAAAATAACTTGAAAATGTGCATATTGGACATCTTTTGCCAATTGTACTATTTACTTTATGCTGAAATAATTGCCTGTCATATAGTAAATGACAGTCGACTCTAAAGGAGTTTGGACTCTTTAATAGAATTACAATAAACTGAAAATTGTGCTCCTACAATTTTGAAGAAAGTTATTTAAAATTTGTTGCAGTATGAGAGAGCTGCCCTTAATTGTGAAGAAACCACAGAACTCATATTAACGTAGTCATTCTTAAAATTATCTTTATATTTAATATCAAATTAAAGCCTCAAATCTTGGATGGATGTTTCTTTGTAACGGAATACTGCTTCTTTATTAAACTGATAGCACAGTTCCTTTTCAATTGTGCTAATTGTTGTACTAAGTCAGTTGGAAGAGTATTCGCAATCACACACTTGGAAATTGCTTCTGTCCTTTTAATGTCAATGAATTTTTTCCTTGGTATTTTACTTGTGGATGAAGAACTATGAAGCATAGTGCGTATTTAAGATTTAAAATGTTTACCAAATTGTAGGTATTTTACCAAACCATTGCATTCTGGATTTACCATGACTAGTGCTAATGTAAATTATGTTGTGCTAGCATAAGCTACTTCTAGCACAATGGCAAAAGCATTTGCTATTGCAACAGATTTTCCTGGAAAATCTGCCATGCCCTCAAACAATATTGGCAGCTTACACTAGCGCAACATAATTTTTGTTAGCACTAGTGCCGAATAGAATACTGCTCATTACATCTTCCTGTCTAAAATTTAAGTAACGTTGAGACTTGTTCAAAGTCCAGTCTCTACATTAGGAGTGTGAAATGCATGACTTCCAAATGTTGTTGGCATGCAACTCTGATCAGTGCTAGCCAGCTTAGCCAGTGGTGAGGGATGATGGTAGATGCCAACTAATAACATCTGAAGGATACACGTTTCCCATCCCTAGTTCATATAATCATTGTTTCAAAGATGTATTGCTTTTTACAACGTTTTTACTTCTTTATGAGGGATTCTTCAAATACTGTGCTTGCAAACCGGGTCTTCAAATACTCGGCTTGTAACGCATCTTTAAAAGAGAACTTTTTAAAAAATGCTTATTTTCATATTCATTATGATTATTTTCATTTCTGTGATAAGTGTCTGAAAAAAGGATAATACTATATACACTTTTAGAAAAGTGCAAAAAGCACCATGGCAGAGTACAGTTAAGGGGAATTACTGTCATTCACACTACTTTCACATACCTCCTTTTAGCATGTTTTCTGTGTATGCACCATCAATTAATTCCCAGTAATTGATGGTGAATACATAGTGACTGTTGAGTACATATGACTGTGTACAGGATTATAGGGTATATTCTTTAGTTAGCTTGAATGATGCGGGGAGGAGATTGTCTTATTAAAATTGCAGCTTGTTTCTGCTAGAACAAAGTGAATTGAAGGTGCCTGTAAAATGGCTGGGAAAAAAGTGATTTTCAAACAGTCTTTGCTTCCTATTTGCTCTCTTACTCTTCCCATTTTTTAGGTTCAAATGTGCGTGTTGCTCACCTTTTTAAGGTAAGCAGCAATTTATATGTAGTTACTTGAAATACTTTCCTTCATCACTTTTCAATCTTAATGAAAAACTAATTCTCAGAACAAGATATTTTTAACCCTGGTGCTGGTATGGGAGGAAAGCGTGTATGGATATTTTGCTACTTAAATACCCATATAACATATGAGATTATAGAAGGATTTGATACTGAGATTTGCGTAATATCTTTCAGGTATTTCAAGGCCTCGAGCAGATAGTGCTCCACCCACACCAGTAAATAGATTGAGCATGCCCCAGACTACTGCTGTCAACACAACTCCACCTCACAACCGAAGGCATCGAGCTGTAACTGTGAATAAGCCAACCATAAAAAACAGCACAGTAAGCTTCTATGCTTAGTAACGCAATGATTTTATATGTTTCACATAAAACAGATTATAACTTGTATTGTCTGATATGATCAAGTATATGACTTTTATTAGTTCTAATCAGATGATGATTTTCTTTCATTCAAATAGGCTAGCACTGCTCATACTTCCAAAGTACAGCACCAGCCATCCTCTACTTCTCCACTATCTAGCCCAAACCAGACCAGTTCTGAGCCTCGACCTCTCCCTGCTCCTCACAGGCCAAAGGTTAACAGTATCTTGAACCTCTTTGGATCGTGGCTATTTGATGCAGCATTTGTTCACTGTAAGCTTCATAATGGAATAAACAGAGACAGCAGTATGACTGGTAAATATTTTCTATCAAATATGCATACTCCCTACTTTGCTGGAATTTCCTATCTGCAAGATTAACATGTCTGGCTCATTAAAACAAATCTAACAAAATAGCATGATTAACTGATGTAAAATATATTAATTATAATATAAATAACATTTCGCTTTTATCCATAATATAAGGGGATATCATTGTTAAAGTCAATTGCTGTGGTTGGATCAAATATTTCTATAGAAAAGAGATTTTTTCCCAATATGGTGGCATGGAGAATATGGAATAGAGCATATGGAATAGAGGGATTTGCTTTCTTGCCTTTAAAATGCGTCACTTTGAGAGCAACTTCCCTTACAACTAATTACTTTGAGCTGTTAATTAGAAGGGCAAGCAAGCATCATAACAGGGTATGCCTGTATTGTTTGTATTTTGCTTGACTTTACCATTCAGAAATGTTATCTTAGTTTTCATGAAGGCCTATATGAGAAAATATATCCATTCTAGTGCTTAGTCAAATATTTTAACTTCAAGGGTTCTGTAAACTTGTAGCTTGCAAATCTTCCTACTCCTTCACCTATTTTATTTTTTGTTTTCTCATTCTTTTCCTGGTTTCCATATTCAGAGCTAAAACTAGACACAACAGAAATATGAGTTCATCGCAGCAAATGTGTTTGTTGCTTTGTGTTTGGAGAAGACAATAAAGCTTGTCATCATATGCCAAAGTTTATTTCCTGGCTGTACTTAGTCAATACATTTCTATTTGAATGAAATAATTTATAATAGCGAGAACTGATGCCAGAGTTGGGATTGGTCAGCTGCAAATCTGGCTATTTTATGTAAGTTCCATTGACACCTTACAGGCATTCTTTCCTATACTTGTAGAAAATACTTCCCTGTTCTAGTAAATGGCATTTGTAGAAATAAGGGATATTTTTGTGAAGAACAAAATTTCATTGTTGCAAAGCTTGTATTAAAATAGCTGGATACCTAAAGGCAACCAAGCAAAATCACACATATATTGTGCCCTTAGAGTTGTCCATTTAATCATAATAAAAATCAAATTATAGCATCGTTAATAGCAAATTATTGGATTGAAAGAGAAATTGTATCTCTAAAATTTAATTGGTTGATCTGTTCATCTTTTTAAAATCTTGACACATACTTTAAAAGTTTATAAGACACTGGATTGGTTCCAGATTTAGTCATACCTAGAACAGACTCATTGAACTCAATTGGACTTGTTAGTTAATTTAAATATTACATTTTGTTCCCTAGCAGTATGATTTTATTGAGAACTGAAAACCAGGAACTTTAGGGAGATGCCTAAAGCTTTGAGAGCCATGTTGTTTTTTCTATGTACTGGGCCCGTTTCATTACTTCACTGAATTACAGTTCTGTTTGCAGTGGTCAAGACAGTAGGGTATGTAGCTTTAGGTTCACCTGTTTTTGTTATTGTTGAGTTAAAACAGAATATACTGCTGTAAGTCATACTGCAAAATATTTTCTAGTAGCTTGTGGTTCTGCTTTCCATGGAAAATCTGGGTGTTAACCCCTCCCCACATCCATTTCCAGCTAGAGGTATTTGCATATACTCAGTACTGTTCATTGCTTCTTATTCACTCCCCAGAGCGTTACTGAGAAGCTCAACCGTGATGGCTTTTGTACATGTCTAGTTTGTATTTTTGTGGCCATAACTCTAGCACTTCGTCTAATATGAATTGTTAAGCAAGGCGGCATGAGCAAGTGTTTCAGGGCAGCCAGGAGCAAAAGGATCCTGATGCTTGCATGCTAGCTACCTGACTTTTTTTTGTAATTTGTAGTTCACTGACCTGAGTGTCCTCTATTAAAAGGATTGCCCTGCTGCAATTGCCAAAGCTTGGAACTCTGGATACATGTCGTTGCCTTCTTGATGATGAAATTGCTACCCCAGGCATACAATCCACAAGGGTACTTTTAAATCAATCAGTCTAATTTAACAGGAACTATGGTCCAATCTTGAAGCGTCTTCGCCCCAAGTTAGATCAGCAGGACAAAGTACAACCAGAGCACCCGTTGTTGGTACCCATTGTTCTGTATTATTTTGTATTGTATTTCTGTACCGCCCATAGCCAAGGCTCTCTGAGCGGTTTACAAAGATTTAAACATTAAAATTCAGTATACAAAATTTAGAATACCTAACTGTTTCTCGGAAACATGGATTTTGTAAAACTTATCCAGCTAATTTTAATTCAGACCAGAAGTCAGAAACCTTCTTGAGGTTCCTTTTGAATTCTCTGGGGTCGAGATGTTGATCCTTTTGTTCTACCCCATCCTGACTCTGACTAAACTTGTTGGTCCTTTGTTTGATGCCTAAAACAGCCCCTGAGTCTGGGTAACCAATGCTTCATTGACCCTGTTCAGATGATATGCTAAGACACGATGGGTAAGCATTATGAGCTAAACATTATGGCTTAGCTTGTCATGAGAACCATTCCTAACCATGATGGCTACATAACCACTGTTTAAACATGCTCACTAACCATTTACTGCAAAAGGTTTAGCAGCCTCACCATGGCTTAGCGTGTTGTCTGAACAGGTCCATAGTGGGACTTAGTGTGGACAGATTCTCTGTCACACAGCTCCAAGATTCACTCGGTGTTTGCTTGGCTCTGAGTCCATTCCTCATGATCCTTACTAGTACTCTCCCTCTCCTGCTCCTGTGCCTAGCCCATGTTCCCTGAGTTTTTCCTGTTTTGAACCTGTTTGCTCAGATAGATCTGTGGCTTTGTGATCCTAGATGGAACTTAATGCCTTGTGAGGTACCCATTGAAGTTTTCTAGCTGGCTTCTATTCTGTGGCACAGCCTGGTCATACTGTGAGCTTAGTCGTTCCACCTGGGATGCCTGTGAGCCTCCTGTTTTGGATATACAACCACAATCACTGCTGATAACTTGTGGGCCTCTCAGAATATTGGGATGCTGCCCTTTAAATCAAGGTAGATTTAAGGTAGATTTAAGGTAGATTCCTACATTGAGCAGGGGGTTGGACTCGATGGCCTTATAGGCCCCTTCCAACTCTACTATTCTATGATTCTATGAAGTATCAAGTTGGACAAGCTGGGAGTCTAGAGCATCATGCTGAGGTTTGCCAGGGTTTTGAACCAAGTACAACTACATACCCACACTGTTAGCTAGCTCCCTTCTTTGCCTCCTTCCTCTAAATTCCCTTGGCTCTCTACATGTTTGTTGCATTCCTCAGATTAGTCAGGTTAATAGAAGAAGCCTCTCTCTTAGGTTCTGTTGTGACCTCCAGCACTTGTGCTTTCCAGTGTGCAGAAGAAGATTCTCATAAGGTGAAGGCACAGGCTACTTCTTCAAGGGTAGGACAGCTAGTGTCACAGCCCTGTCATCATCCTGTGGCTCAGAGGATGAGTCCCTGGCAAAACCTCCATGTTTCCAGCCTTGCAGAAGTTTTAGGCTATAAAATTAGGTGAGGCCCCTCTAACAATCCAGTCAACTCCTCCAGGAGTGGCAGGGCAGAGCAGACCAAACTATAGGTCTTGTCAGCCTACATAAGGCTCCAGTTGCCTTTAGTTACTTGCTGAGACATCCTCCTATTGTCCTAGTAGGAGAGAGTCCCAGACAGCAGGACTTTTGTTTTCCCTTGATCTGCTTCCCTGCCTTCATTTTGCTACCAGCTTCAATTGCAAGCTTAAGGAGCGACAGAAATTTGGGCAGGAATTTGGCCTCCCCATCAATGCCTGACTCAAAATCACCTTTTGGCTAGCTATATCAGATCTGAGTGGATGTCTGCCCCATTTTGAATTCATGGCCAAAACCCTGTGAAGGCCAGAGTAGCTTGTGCCCACTGTGAGTTTCTAATTATGTGTCATCCTTCCTCTGAAACAGGTAAATATACCCACGCTAACTTTATTTCTTTCTCTTTCTTTTGATATTACTCTGGGGTCCCCAGTGTGCCTATGGGCACATCCCTTGGTACCCACGTGCTTCATTTTCACTTGTGTCCAACCACTCAAAGAAAAGAAAACATTGCGCTGGGGATGGTAGGGTGTATTTGGTGAGGTGGGGAGTGAGGGTGAGTGTTTTGCATGTGCTCAGTGTTTGTGTGAGAGCTGGGTTTGTTTCTTTGTATTTGATGTGGTGTGTGCATTGCCTGGGTTTGTGTTCCTGGGTAAGTTGCTTTTCTTCTAGCTTCACTAGTTTCTTATTTGTGAAATGGGAGTTTTATGACTGGCAATGTCCAGCATGACAGCCAGTTATTATGTGAGAGCACCAAGAAGATTCTTTCAAAATTCCAATTGTGCCCACCAGCCCCAAAAGGTTGGGAAACCTGTTCTGAATCTGCCCTGTTCTGAATCTGCCCCACGTGTAGCCCTTCCTGTGCAAATTGAAACCCCAAGCCCTGTTTTCTTAGCCTTCTCTCTGCTCCTTATTTGACAAAGCATAGCTTCTCACATTCATCTTTTCTTTATCTCTCTTCAGAATAATCTGCCTCATGCTATATGGTTGGTATACTCATCTAGCCTTCCTTCTGTAAACATTTATGGTAAACTAAAGTTGTGGGTTGTTCTCTCACATTCTCAGGGAGCTAATTTCCCCACTTTTTGTAGTACATTGCATGCTTTTCATTTTTTCTAAATCCCAAAATGGTTCTCAAAAGCAAAAATACAACAAAGCCAATCTATAAAATAATAAAACAACGAAAAAAGCAATGAAATATTTCATTAAAATCACCAGGAGTAGCTGGCAGTGCTAACAGTCAGGAAAATGCCCAGGCAAACAAGTGTGTCTTCAGTTCCTGGTGGAAACACTCATCTCTAGGAGCCAGCTGATTTCAGTGGGGAGATCATTCCACATGGTGGATGCCACAGTGGCGAAGGAGAATGTATCTTTCATTATCCTACTGTGAATTCCTTGGTATAAAATGCCATTGGGCCCTGTAGCAAGTGTACACAATCTATTCTTTCCATGATAGCTTCATGCTGTAATCCTGTAACCCTTAGTTCATTTTTAGCCATAGCTCAGTGGTAGAGCACATGCTTTTGTGTACAGACCCAATCCAGACCCAAGCAAGGATTCTCCAGCTAACAGAAAAGTCCCTGACTTCAGGTGATGGGAAAGTCCTCTACCTGAGACTCTGGAGAGCTTTTGCCAGTTAGAGTAGGCAATTCTGGGTTAGACAGACTAATAGTCTAACCAGGTATACGGCAGCTTTAGAAAAAATACAGAGAAACTACTGAAACAAGAGATAATGATTAGACAATGATTAGACAATGATAGGAATTAATCAAAAGGGAGACTTTTTGGCTGTTCAAAAAGGATTGTGAAAGAATGCAATCTTCTTATCCTTTAGTTTTTGATAACTTCTTAGTCTTTGAAGCTGCTTTCTATGAGTTGTACTTTAAACAGGGCACCAGTTATATCAATTGACACAATAAGTGATCCACGTAAGTTTTAGAGGCTATTGCCAGTACCATTTCTTTTCTGTTCTTTGTAATGCTTGGCACTTTTTGCTTCATAGCTTTACAGTCTATATTATTCCATGTTAGGTAGGCTGACCAGATAAAATCCGGGTCAGGGCTCATGTAACTTTAACAGTTGTAGAGAAAAGGGAATTTCAGCCAGTGTCATTTGTATGCAATTAGTTCCTGGTGATATTCTCTCTTCATCACAACAGTTAAAGGTGCAGGCACTATACTAGAGTGACCATATACAAAAGAAGGCAGGGCCCCTGCAACTTTAACAGTTGTGATGAAGAGGGAATTTCACCAGGAACTAATTGCATACAAATGACACTGGCTGAAATTCCCTTTTCTCTACAACTGTTAAAGTTACATGAGCCCTGACCTGGATTTTATCTGGTCTCCCTAGTTTTGGAGGCTATTGGTTTTTTTGCAGAGTTATAGTGGAAAACTTGGGTAGCCTGCATATAGGAATGTAGGCCAGTATTTCATCACATTGCAGCATTACCTGTCTAGTTTTTTGTATAAACATGTGCTTTGGGAAGAAATATTTTCCCTTAGTATAGCTGTTTTTGCTTCAGGGCTTCTGTCATTGAAAACCTTAAAGAACATTGATCAACTAGGTGGCTGAAAATTCCTGACTAATGTTAATCGGCTTTTTACACCTTCTATTTGAATAAGCAAGCAGGTGTGGGCAAATTGCCAAGCAGGCAATTGTCTTAAAAAACATTAACCTTTTTCTGGTGTGGTCATTTGAAAAAAATACCTCTGAAGTAGACCATGGAATTTATACCAGGTGCACCTGTTGACAGTAGCTACAAATTGCAGAACCCTTGAAGAGGGAGGGGAAGGGTCCTCACTTCCTGCCTCAATTGTTTGCTCTCCTAGGTACGAAGCTTGAGACTTGCATGCAACCTTTTGGTATAAAGCAAAGACTAGATGCCAATTCAGACCTAAGTGGTTTGGTTGCTGTGATAATAACAAGCCATGTGGAAGCTAAATATGTGTGAAGCTATGTGAAGTGGCTCCATAAGGGTTGGGGCCATTTTTATCTGATCATAAGGACATGATTAATACTATCCTGGCTCTGTGTGGAACTACTATATGCAAATAGTTTGGGATATCCACATCACTTAGATAATGTTTGAATTGGGATTAACTTTAATTTAAAAAAACCCAATAGCTCTTTACTCCCACACAAATCTCTATTCTTCATAGTTGCAGAGAAGTTTGGCTCTATAATGAGAAAAATTGTCTAGCGTGGTCCTCAGTGACAAACAAGATGCCTAACTATCTTTTTACTTCAAAAAGCATCTCTGTCCAACTCTCCTTTGGGATCTGTTTGTTTCCAAGGTTATTTGTATTATTCCACCTTTTGCTTTTCCACAAAGTGAAGATAACCTTAAGTTAAAATTCCTCCTGTAATCATTTCATTTCTACCTACATCTCCTTTGACTAAGAGGAAAGAGTTGGACCGTTTTGAAGGTCTTCTACATTCCTTTATGGAAACTGCAAATAAACAGACTGATATGGGATAAGTGGAAAATAATAAAATAGTTATTGGTAACTTTTCTGTCCTCCCACTTATGATTTCCTTCTTGTGTAGATTTTCCACTATTGGTAAACAAAATATAGCAAATTACTGCCTGAGTTGGGAAGGACCAATATTTCTACAAGTCTGCATATACAATATATACATAGCTAACTCTAAGGCAGTATATTTTTCTAACTTTTGTTCATACTTCTGCATGAAATCATAATTTTGGACTCTAATCCCAATTTCCTGTGTGTTTTAACAAGCCTGCTAGATCATAAGCTTTTAAACTGTTTTTCAGAAACCTAAAAGCTGCTTAACTTGTTATTACAGTTTCACCATCTTTAAAGTATTTTATAACTACTGCTGTCCTTTGATTTGTTTCCATTTTATTTCTATTATCTTGCAGCATCTTTTATCCAAATTCTTCTTTCTTATAAATCTTGTAAGTAGGAACTAGTAGCTTCTCTTTAATTGCAGTCATGTTTTTTCTTTTCTTTTTTCATAATCCCATTTTTTAATTTGTGTCATCAACATCCCTTGTAGCTTTTGCTCTTTACATGGGAAAGACAAGTAACTGTGTATGGCTTTTTTAAATGGGGAAGATCGTTGGCAAAAGCAAATTAATCTGCCTGAATCAGTCCCATCATTTTCTGTACTCTAGTCTGTGATCATGTCATGAATTTAAGGACTTTGCACTAACCGTGTTTTTTTTCTTAAAGCTTATTTTACAAAGACCTAGTTTTTTTTAATTTGTATGCATTCTGCATGTAGTTTTTTTTCTAATTATAATATTTTGCTGGATAGCTTATTCAGGATAAAATGGCTCATGGGAAGACGCATAAAGATTTGGGTTTAGTTGCTTTTGCTGTAAAAAAAAATTAGTGAAGAAATTTTTATACTTAATTTACCTCAATGTTCTTCTTCTAAATTGTCAATCCATCAAATTTGTAATTAACATTCAAAACATGAGCAGAGCTTCTGTTTGTAAGACTGCAGCTGGTTTAGTTTGCCATCCTATGCACACTTACTGGGGCAGGGGGAGTAAGTCTGTGAATTCAGTGAGAGTGCTGAGTAAGCATGCTGAGTAAGCTGTGAAAGACTTTCCATTTTTGTTTACAGAGTTCCCCTAATATTGTAGGATTGAGCTAATTCAGTTTCTTGAGTATTGGTGGAATTAGGCTCTCTTTTAGGGGGAACAGCCATCTCCATTATAATTCTAAACTCTTCACCTTCTCTCGAAATGTCGAAGCACCTAACTGTTCTCATTTTCATAAATTAGACAAATCGCTAGGGAAATGGCATTCTTATTGCCAACTTCTTACTGGGTCACAACTGGAAGGAATGCAACAGTTGTATCTTGTGTACAGGGCATTAATAACAACATAGGATTATACATTATGAAACTAGAAAGTGAAGAGCCAACCTATATAGTCTGATATATTCTTAGATAAATTTAATAGATCCTTTCCTTAATTATGAGGGCCAAATTATGTAGGCTGAGCTTCCATCCTTTCTCTCTGCTTCTGACCACCTTCCTATCACCATCCCTTGTGTGCCTTAAAAGCCATTCTGGCTGATATGCCTGTGAAGTAGCCTCCAACCAAGCATGAGATGGCTTGGGAAAAAGTAAGAAGGCTTGATATGATTGTGAACATTGGGCATTTGTCTGGGGGTCTCTGAATCCTTGCCTATCTTCCTGAAGAGCACGCCATGCTTTTTGGCTATGCCCCCCCCCCCCACCACACTTTTTAAAAGAAGTTTGAGAGGAAAATTCTAGAAGACAACTCAAAGTGAGTTTTAAACACCCAATATATTACTCATTATTTCTCCAAACACACTTTTTATTGCAATCTGGCACCTGCCTGTTTCCTAAGCTTGCCCAACTGTACTCCTAATGTTAGCAGCACAGACTGTATTAGAGTAGGTTCACGATGGTAGAAAAGATGATGGGAGATCCAGGGAGAATGGGAAATTAAAAGGGCAGAGCCAGTTTTTGAGATTGCAAAAGATTTATGGAAAGGGCTAGAAAAATGCAAGACATAGGTGTAAAAGAAAGTTTCAGGGATTCGATTGAGGGACCTCTTGATGCATATGGCTGAGAATGTGAATGGAGCAGAGGCTTTTGTGCTTGGGCAGCATGAATTGTGCAGCATATAATGGCTAGAGGAGGAGATGGTATACTTGTTAGTGGAGACTAAAGGGCTATATTTTTTTTCATTTCTTACAGACTTAGTCATATGTCCCTAAATGCTTTATAAACAGAGGCAGCAATTCAAGCGTAATGAACTGATGGCTTTTTATGATGACTAAACTTGACTTGATCTTTGTGTCCAGGATCCCATGAGCCTATTGAGTAAGTTGACAAATGTAATGAAACTCTGTGCTTCTCGTTTTTGTTTTAGCTATAGCAACACAAGCTAGTGTGGAGTTTCGCCGGAAAGGATCACAAATGTCTGCAGATACTATGGCTTCCAATCCCATGTTTGATGCAGGCGAATTTTCAGACAACTATGAATCAGGCAGAGCAGAGGCTTGTGGAACTCTTTGTAGGATATTTTGTAGCAAGAAGACTGGGGAGGATATACTGCCAGCCTACTTATCCCGGTACTGACTTAACTTTTAAATTGTTATCTTGTCAGAATGTGCCGTTGAGTATCTGTGTTTTGTAAGAAAGTTTTTTATAGTTTCTATGGTTTGTGCTTGAAATAGTCAAAATGAATGAATAAAATGCATTCCATCAATTCAGCTTTGAAGAATAAGTTGCCATCGTTGTCACTTAACTATAGGAAAAGTGGTCAGAGGGTGTGTGGAAGAGTTTGCTTTACAGGTGAAGCAAATGTAGCATTGAATTCCCCCCATTATATACTTTCTTTCTACACAATGTAGGAGAACATTAGCATTTTGTGGTTTATATAAGGACAATGGGGCAAATAGCAGCATTTCAATCATTATGCTTAAATGGCGTAATGTTTAAATCATTATGTTTAAACTGGACAGAGGAAGAGAGTGGATGTAGTACAGCTCCTCTTGTGTTACTTGCCTTTATATCTGTATGAAAGTAAATACAGATGTGTGTGAGATTTCTTTTTTTTCCGCATATGTGTTTTGATGTCACTTGTAGGAGAGAATGTTTGTCTAAAACAGGCAATGCATTGACATGCTTTATTTGAAACCTGTAGAAGTGTTAGACAGAACTAGATGTTTTGGGTGACATCGAGATGGCTAATTAGCCCTCCCATTATTCTCCTGTAATGTTTGGCAACATGTTGTGACATCAAGTTTTGTGGTTTCCCCGTTCCGCATCATTGGCAGCTGGTCGTGTGAAAGACTGTAACAGTGATATCACATTTCTACATGAAATGGGGGAGATAAAGAGAATTTATTGATGCCATTTTTGGCAGCATCTCTGCCTTCTTGTAAAACAGTTAACTAATCAGGAGAAGCTTATTTACCGGGGGGAAAGGCAATATAATATGTTCTTAACAGGCATCATCAGCCCCTAAATCAAGCTTTTCTAGAGTGCTTCACTTACTTCTTAAGTATAAAGATGAATATTATACTTTTGATTATTCTTCCCTATAACTGATCCATAAACCCCTTCAACTTATGTGCCTGCAGCTAATCTAGTATACATGCACAAAGGTAGGTTAAGATGGCTTGTGCATTGCCCCTTCTACCATGCATGTGCTGTGCCTTATGCCAACAGTCTAAATAGAGCACGTTCCTTTGCATTTAAGGTTTAACAGTACTCTTTTAAAATGCTGTTTGAGAGATCCCCATGGTGCCCCTGGCCACTAGTTGACATTTTTGTTCAGCATAACTAATCAAAATATCCGCAGGATTGAAAATGATTGTGCTGTTCAACTTGTAGCTTCTTGCTTAAATAGACAAGATGGCAGATAATTTTAGATGCTTG
Organism: Anniella stebbinsi; assembly: GCA_029215795.1. Classification (NCBI taxonomy): domain Eukaryota; kingdom Metazoa; phylum Chordata; class Lepidosauria; order Squamata; family Anniellidae; genus Anniella; species Anniella stebbinsi. The sequence continues at coordinate 39,746,418 of JARDYH010000004.1, read as the reverse complement.
TGATATTGAAATGTAAATGCTGAGTTTACCTTTTGCTTGTGATCTAGTCTTAATAGCATTTGATTGCAAATGTTTATTTCCTACAACTCATTAAGCCTGTCTTTCTCTGCCAGATTTTACATGCTTTTAATTCAGGGTTTGCAAATAGCAGATTCTGTCTGTCACCCGGTTCTGGCTAGTGTTATTCTAAACTCCCCAGCGCTGTTCTGCTGTGACCTGAAAGGGATCGATGTCTTAGTTCCTTACTTCATTTCAGCACTTGAAACTATTTTACCCGACAGGTAAATATCTATCTATCTATCTATCTATCTATCTATCTATCTATCTATCTAGATTCATCTACTTATTCACTTGTGAATGTTTTTGAAAAGCTGCTTTCTTCTACATCCTTAAGATTGCAAACTCAGAAATACAGGTCACTGTGGCAATGTATTCCAAAAAAGAAAAAGAAAAAAGAAGCATATTAGAAAGAATGGAAGAAATATAAACACATTCCTCTAGCTCCTGGACATCATACAGCGTATAATTAATGCTGTGTGGCTGTGTGTCAAAAATATAGATCCATTTCTGTTGTGCACATCTATTTCATTATGTCCCACTGAAAGTAATGGTTGAGAGAAACTGAAAGTAATGGAAGGCACAGATTGTATTTTTCCAGCTCCTTTAGACACTGGTTATTGATTCTTACCTGTGAATTAGATGTTTAACACCAAGGAACACATGAGAAAATTAATGAGAACTACATATAATTATAGATTGCAGTTGCACAAGACTATTACAATTTTCACATTGTGATGTGCTGAATGCCCAACTGCATTTGGCAGACTTATTATAATTGTTTGTCTTTGAAATTGAATTACTATGGAAAGGGTTGCCTTTTTGTGTAAAACAAACAAACAAACAAACAAACATTTATACAGCCATAAGAAATTGTCTATTTTAGATTTGGATTTACTTGTCTGTATTTTCTGCCTTTTTTGATCATGCTATAAGCTTTATATATTTAAGACATAAATGTGATAGTCTTCAGAATTAAATTAGCTAAGTGCTTCAGAGGATCACATGCAGTCTGCTCATGTAACAGTGCAAGGCCTTGAAGTGTACCCAGATTATGAGCTGGAATGTTAATTGTTTTAGCACAAAGTTGAAGGCCTTGCTTTTTGGCTTTTGATATAAAGACCACAAGCATTGCAATCCACCGTATTGTACCTGAATAATGATTTCAGATGTTTTCTGCTTACAAATACTTGCTCTAGGCCCCTTACACCAGCACATCAGTGTCTTACCACACACACTGACTGTTCATAACTGTATTTTTGAAATATGGTGATGCGGCAGATCATCTGGGGCCACCACTCCAAACATCTCTACCTCAGTCATGCTAGGGGTCAGAACGGGCTGGCCATGAGCCGGCACATCAGGTGATGACATCAGGGACAGTTGGCTGTGGTTTGTGAGTTTGCCCACAACCCAATCTAAGGCTAATCATGGGGAGGTGGGGAAGATTAGCAGACCTGGGCTCTTAGACAGGTGAAGTAGGAAAAATGCTTTGAGGGAGAGAACAAGAATGGAAGAGGAAAGAGTGAAGAAAGGAATGGAGGAGGAAAGAGAAAGGAGAAGAATGGAGAGAGAGAGAGAGAGAGAGAGAGAGAGAGAGAAATGGGAAGAGGAAGAAAGGAAAGGAGGACAGATACCAAGCAGAGAAGGCAAAGAGGAGAGGAGAAAAGAAGAGGAGCCACCTGGGGGAGAAAGGCTGGGGGAGCCTGTAGAAACCCAGATGGTCCTACTCAATTCCCTTACCTGGATGGCAGACATATTACGGGTTCCTCAAGAACTAAGACCAGATAGGGTTCCTGATCGAATCAGCATATAATAGTCAACATTGCCAGACCTCTCCTGGAAGACATCTGATTCTAGAAGCGGTCCTAGGGAGAAGGTTGTCCATAGGATGTAGGTATCCCTTGGAAATTGGCCCCAATGCCCATTGCCCAGAGAAGTAGAAGTGAGCCAAAGAAGAAAGTGCATCAGCCAGAGCAAGAACATCACATCTGAGTTAAGCTCCTTAACTTGGGTCCTGGGTTAGACATAAGGGTGGGGATATTCAGAGCCTTACTCGTCTTCTTGGTATTGGTCCCATAAAGTAATGACCTAATAAGTGGTTAGCACAAATATTGCTGTGTTTGTCATGCTTGAAAATGGAAGATGGGTGTTTGTTTTTACTCCTGATAGAAATTGAAATAGAATTGGTTAATTGCAACAACCAAAAATTAAATCTGATTTTTATTTTAGGGAACTCTCGAAATTTAAAACATATGTAAATCCCACAGAACTAAGAAGAGCCTCTATCAATATTTTACTCTCATTGTTGCCTCTTCCCCATCATTTTGGAACAATAAAATCAGAGGTAATCAATTTAGGAGTTTTAAGTGGTGTTTTGTACAATTTTAGCCTGAACTTAAGCATTAGTTGTATTTTCAAACCAGCAGTTAGGATGGAACTGTTCTGGGGGGGAAAGTGCTGCTATTCTATAGAAAGTACATTCACGGAATTAATTGTGATTAGTGGTTCTAGTATAAGGTTCCTTGCACCAATTAAACAAATTTTAGGATTGAACAAGTAAAGAATTTCAAAGCACTATCCACAGTGTTTATAGGTGCAGCTTTTTAGAGCCTGAAGATATAAACATATACACACAGAGGGAGGGTATTCAAAGTTTGTTCATTTTACATTGAGTAAGAAAACTGTTATGCTTCATTGACTTGCTGTTTTTATTTTTCTGGAGATGCATCAAAGCCAATTTTGTAATCTGTTTAACAGCTCAATTTAGCACTATTTCTGTGTCAGGTTTTTCACTTCCCAGGGGGTGGGGATAGGATATTGGAAAAACTAGATGGTACTAAAGTACATCATACATTTATTAAATTTGTAAAAGGACACTAAGAATACATGCTAATGCTACTAGTTTCTAATTCATAACTGTTACTACAGATGATAAAAACAATTTATTTTTCAGGTTGTTCTGGAAGGAAAATTCAGCAATGATGAAAGTTCATCCTATGATAAACCAGTAACCTTCCTGTCTTTGAAGTTAAGACTTGTGAATATACTAATAGGAGCACTACAAACGGAAACAGATCCCAACAACACTCAGATGATACTAGGTTGCTTTTTTACTTGATCTGTGGGATGTGCTTTTGAAAATGTCTTTGCCTTTTGTAGCTTAGAGTTCACACTTGCTGTCAAGCAGTATGTGAGTATTGACAAGGTCAAGCTCCAATAGTTGGACAGCTCTCAGGTAACTGGCTGAAGGCAGTGAACAGAGATGGAGATTATAGTACAGACAGAAAGCTAAAGACACTGATGCTGCTCCCATGGTTGAAGGCAATAGCTGAATGCATCACAATGAGATCAGCCATGGAACTGAATAAGAAGCTGGTATAGAATACAACAGGTAGTTGGGAAGCAAGCAGGAGAATTATCCAGCTGCATAGAGAGGTAGAGTAGTGGTTTCCCTTCCTCAAATGAATTACCCAGATGGAGAATGTGTAACAGGCCTTAAAGCTAAACAGCAGGCAGTGGAACAGAACTGGCTCCCCTAGGTCACCTGATTCTTGGAATCAGAAGGATACTGATCCATGGTGTCTGTATATTGGCTTGAATGGACTGTAGATCCTTCTTCTGACCGTCAGCTCTTGTAGTACAGGGAACTATGCCCAAACTGTAGGACTAAGTTTCCTTGGTGCCAGACATGAAGAACCACTGTAATTGATAAATTACAGTGATCTAATGCTTTGCAACCACAGACAAATCTTGTCCTACAGACACTTGGAAGCTAAAAATGGAAAAGGCCTGTTTTCAATATTTTTTCTTTCCAATGAGAGTGTCCTGCATATGTTCAGAATAGAGAGGGTGGCAGGGAGAAGCTTGAGAATTTATCAGCCACTTGTACATGCTTCCTGTGCTGGCAGGCAAAAAAGTGCCAGCCTTACTGTACTGCACCGCCACTTATTGCTGTGTGATATTGTTGGGGCATCATTGTGGGGCACTCTGCATGACATCATGGCATTGCACATGTATGATGGCTATATCCTTGTTTGCATCATTGTGTGCAGGCCAAAAGTCTCCCTGCATCTTCTTACAGTAAGTGATTATTGGTAATGGTTAATTTTGCTTGTTCTTTGTTTTTCTTTATTTTCTAGCTCAGAGCAATGTACTGATCACAACCTCTTAAAAAGTAATTCTGAAGCTTAACAGATACATTAGGTGTATGTCTGATGGCATTTATTACCAAGTTATTCTTGGTTACTAGACAAAGAACCAAAAATACACTTGACCCTGATAGTGTATGCATACCTCAGACACTTACCCAAAAGTGCACACCCACAACACAAAACCTCAAAATGCAGATGCTTGGAGTTCTTTGTTTCACAGCATCCATTGCACAAATGCCTGTGTGGCTACTTGAACTTGCATCCAGGCTGTCTGCACATTTAGGAACACTGTATTAGGCTAAGGCTGGCTGTGGAATAGATTACTCTGGCTGCAGCTGTCTGACCAACAAGACTGTCCTGCATATGGCTGCTTGAGCTAAAGGAGTGAAATTCTGGCATTGCTCTAGCTGATGACCAGTTCTTGTTTGCATTTTTGCCTCTCTCATCCAAAAGAGTGCTCTCCATTATAAATGCTCTGGCTAATACCGTTGCAACACCTGGAGAATCTAGTGAGCAGGTTGGCCTTGACCACTAGACCACCTGACTTATCTCTTCACTCTAATGGCAAATTAGCACAACACACTAAGCCACAGTGGTTGGGTGTCTCCTGACAGATGATCACCTGCTTGGTGGTTTGCCGTAATTTGTTTCTGCCTCCAGGCTACTGCCGGCACATATCCCAGGTGCCTTTGTGGCAGAACTCCTCTTTTCCTTGTTCCCTATGTCAACAGCCTTTCTGCAATGGGTCTACTGGGGTTACCAACTCATAAGAAAATTCCCTTCTCTCATCTGCATTACATCGCAAAAATAAAATAATTTTCTGAGCCCTTATGAACACAAGAATGTGTTTGCATGCATATACAATTAGGGGTCTGTGCAAGTTAGCAGGATCACAAGACTGCCTATCTGCTATTTAGCAAAGCATATCAATATCCCCTCTTGTCAGTTTTCATCCTCTACTTCGGCACATCTCTTACTAGTGATTTTTTAATATTTTAAAGGCTGCTTCATGTTCTACTGAAGTAACACTCACCCTTCAAGTTCCTTCTCTCTTGCAGTTGCCTGCCAGTTTCGGCTCCCCACCCGCCACCCCCTTTCGTGCTTGTCGCTTCCCTCCACTGGTCTCTGTTGCTAGATGTCAGATGTACATGAGGGTTACAGAGCAATGAGCGGGATGGCTAAATGCGCAAATTTCAAGGCAGAACAGGGATTGAGTGGGTAAAGATAACGCAAATGTCAAGGCAGACAAGTGAAGTAGATCACTAACAGTATGCAAATACCAAGGCAGAGCAGTAAAACAGAAGGGAAAATAGCACAAGATTCTTAGCAGCAGATATTTTTTGAAATTTCTATGAAAAAAAGATTTAAATCCATCCTGAGATGGAAGGAACTGAGAAGGGATGAGGGAGAATGGCACCAGCACTAGCAAGATCACAAGGAACAGCTGGGGGTTTTGTTACTTTTGTTGGGCAGCTCTCTAGTCATTCTTGACAACACGTGATAAAATCGCCCTGCTGGGTTCAGATGTCACAACAAACCACCCTAAACAACCCTACTTCAAACCATGGGTTTGCAGGGTGGCTTGTTTGTGAAAAACAACCCATGATGGAAAAAATCCTCCAGCTTTGGGCATCATACTAAGCCACCCTGCAACCACCCTTAATAACAACCCACTCTGACTTAGTGTGATGTGCGAACCAGGTTTATAATACTAATGGCATATTAATTTCTTTTCCTTCCTATCCATCCCAATGCCTGCATTTCATTTCCCCCTTTTATTAAGGTGAGATTTTCTTCCTCTACTCCTTTAAGTTCCATGGTTCTCTCAAGAACAATTTAGCAAAAGCATTTTACCAGTGATTGCTGCTGTTTGTAATGATAAAGACCATTGTTATGTGAAAGAGAATCCAAAGTTATGGATCCAAAGATATGGATGGAGGGAGTTAGTTCATTCTGGAGAAGTATTTCTCTTGGCACTTTGTAAAATGTTGCAGGTATCCTAATTCTGACTTCAGGGAACAATTACAATTATTCTTGAGAATACAGGGTTGATATGGTGGCAGACAAAAAGTCTCAATGCAATAAAATTCTAGCTGAGCATCCTGTTACAAGGCTCACCTGTTTTCCCTTCAGTATTTAATGCAATGTTTTCCTAAGACTTCTGTACAGTTTTAGCTCGCAATGATTGCTTTCCTATGCTAATTTACATTAGGTTTTCTGGTAATGTTTACATCTGTCTTATCTAGCTCTGTATTTCTGGAATATCTTGAAATTTGCTTTTTGCTTTTGCTTTATAATGTTCATACAGAATCATTATGGTGCTGAATCAAAACCAAATAGATAGTTTGTGATAATATGTGCCTTCTACTGTCTGTATCAACTGTCAACTTCCATCACATCTGGAAGGCACTATATTGGGTAATTTTGATATATACTAACAGCAAACACATCCTCCAAGTGCCAATCCTTATGTGGCCTGAATGGCACCATCCTCATACAACAGGTTTGGGAGTTTAGGAAAAAAGTACTCTTAAAACAGCCCAATGAGGATTAAACATGCTCAGTTGCCATGGAATGCTGACTGACTATGGAGGAGGTGAAATAGAAAATGGAGAATGGAGAGGGGGAATGGAATGGAATATCCTAGAAGAGGGCATGGCTGGCTAGCAGACTAGAACCCTAAACAGAACCACTCCACACTGCAAGATCTCATTTCAAGACCCACTTGTATCAGTAGACTCTTCCTTTCCTTACTTTATGTAGATGTTAGATCTTTTGGAATGGTCCCTGTGCTTCCATAGCAGTCAGTTATTTTTAATGCAAGTTGAATGAAAACTGTAGTGTTGTGCATACTCTAAGATGAAGGCAATTCCAGCTTAAAAGGACCTTAAGATGCCTATTTTATCAGCTGAAGGGTATTTTAAGTAAGTGAAAAGGAAGTAATTTCTGTTGAAAATAGTGAAACAGATGAAAACAAATGAGTGTATTAAGTAAAATACACTAACCAGGGTTGATATTCCAATACATTCTTTCTAACCCATTTCCTAAAAAGCTAAGATAACAAAGCATGAAACATGAAGTAATGTAGGAACAGCAAAATGTAGAAATGTGTGTATGTCGGAGGGAACCCTGAAAACCCAGAGCTTCAGTTTCAGACACTGTTGATTTTTCCATCAGATTTCCACCAGGCTTTCCATTGGGATGGGGGGTGGGGTGTTCTTCAGTCTCCATGAATTTGTATCTGGAAAGATTTTTTTCTTTCCAGCATAGACCTCTTGTTGTAGGGTAAAGTGGAGTTTATTCGATAGGTGGATTTTCATGAAAATTGATGGTTATCTAGCCAATACTACTAAAATCTGCATTGTCCATATTTGTGTAATAGCTTTATAGGGCCAACGTGCAACCTTTCAAGATGTCCAGATCTTGTCATCAGGCTCAGGTTGCGGGGAGGAGGTGGGGAAAGGCTGCATGGTGACAGTGTTGAGATGGAATGGGCCGACACAGTATCTGTGATTCTTGTGAATCTGCAAGATGATTCTGGATTTTATGGAACGTTGGAGTATTTTTTTCACCCAAGTATTCAAAGAAAGGTGGTTAGATCATTAGCGACAAAGATAAATACCATTGGATGTATTGGTTTGAGGGGAGGGTTCTTTGCTGGATAGATTTTATCATACACATTACAAATATAAAGCCTTTGCATTTTTAATTCTGCAGGTGCAATGTTGAACATTGTGCAAGATTCAGCACTTCTAGAAGCCATTGGTTGCCAGATGGAGACAGTAAGATTATTTTCCTTGTTTTGAAAAAGGATGCCAGATAACTTGGATTACAGCAATTTATCCCATAACTAAAATACAAAGAATGTATGTTTCGGTTGTGGGAGGATTATCAACATACCCTTCACCCTCTCATAGAAATCTCATTTCTAACTTAACAGAATGGTGGTGAGAATACCGTCTTGAAAAGCCACAGTCGCACCAACAGTGGCATTAGCACAGCAAGTGGAGGAAGCACAGAGCCCACTACTCCTGACAGTGAGAGACCAGCGCAAGCTCTCCTAAGGGATTATGGTAAGGAATTGGGCTTCTTAAATATTTTTATTGTTTACAGGTCCCATTGTTTTTAAATGAGTACTTGGCAGAAGAGGTTTTCAGTTGTAGCACTTTGTATAAAAAGCAAGGGGAAAAGTTAAATGAATGGTTTTTTTAATGGTGAATTGGGAAAATCATCATCATTAAGATGGGTTAGTGAGAGTGGGGAGAGGGTCATGGGTAATGTTTGGTGTTTTAGAGGGAGCACTCTAACCCTTCCTTTGGTCACCCCACCTATTCTCTTGTTGTATCTTTTAGTCCCCACATACCCCTGAACACTACATCCTCTTTACTTTGCCCTTCAGCTAGAAGAGCATCTTGAAGGCTCTTAATTAATATAGCATATAGTCTAGTTTATCTAGGATGGTATAATCTCCATGGCTCCCTCTTCTAAGCTGCTTCATTGTCAGAGCATGCTGACCACACCGCAACTGGGAAGAAGATATAACTTCATATAATGTGTCATGTCCCAAGTCCTTGTTTTTGTGTTCAATTTCATGTACTTGGTGTGTTTGCATTTTATGAGAGAGTTAACTAAAGTTGTGCCATATACTAGCACTGTTCAGAGAAATCCAGGATTCTCCAAAATGTTTGTTATTCTGCCAACAACTTTAATCAATATTAATCAAAATTGCCTTAAGATGTGTGCTTTTTTGTGTGCTGCAAATATGTTTAAAGAGCAGTGTCCTGCACCCGTTCTTGAATTTTAAAGAGTTTATTTCAGAAGGTGGCTGAGCAATGCATATTTGTTTCACTTATATCAGGACTCTTACACGTTTTCATGTGGCAATTGAGTTTAATCTTTTTTATTTCAAATGCTTCTGTTTCACATACTTATCCATTTTGCATTGAGATGCTGCTGTTTTATGGTATGTGACATATATGTGCCCGGGGTTCACGGTGACTGTTGTCTTACAGATTTCTAAACCTGATCAACCAAAGAGCTCAATAAACTGAGGGTTAGGGACATCCTAGTTGGAGGAAGATTGGCGACCCCAAACAGTAATTTCCAGAGTACACAATAGGAGCTTGTATTCAAAGTTTAGAGATTTTAAAATATCAACAAATGCCTAGCCCTCCTTCATCTACACTAAAGATTCCCCATCCTTTTGCTGGGTGTCAGATTTCCTTAGAGCAGCAACCTGCCCGTGCTACTTGATATAACAGAATAAAAATAAAAACAGAATAAAAACAAACACTCAGATAAAGCACTAGGTAGGTTACTGTGGCACAGCCATTTGAAATGGCTGTGCCACATCATGCTAAGTTGAGGTAGCTTTTTCAGACAGTTTCTCACTGTTTTTGTGGCAGCAATGCAATATGTGCGATATTAACACTTTAAAGTAAAATTTAAGACAATTTTTGTGTGTTGGAGAACTTTAACTTTTTTCTTTATGTATACTTTGTGTCCTCACTTTGCTTGAGGCAACTGTTCATCTTGCTCAAGAACGCATGCCATAATATAAAACATAAGCTCCATAAAATATCAAATCTATAAACAAACCATAAAACACTTCTGAAAACAGCAATAAAAAGCAATAACTAACATAAAACCATATTAATAAGATATGAGCAGGATACTCAAAGTGCTTGGAAGGCTTTCTGAGCAAATCTTACATTTCCAACCTCCCCACACCTGCACCTAGCAATGAAGATATATTTACATACCTTAGCAGGGAACTCATTCGATATCCTGGAGGCAACCAGGTCCAGTCAATTTAATTCCTAAGCTTACTGTACCTTTAACCAGTATTCCTTAGCACCTGATTTGTGGGTGGATTCATGTTTTTACTCAAGTAGAGTTTGCTGAGTTTGCTCCCTATCCCAAACTTTCTGCTTTGCACCCCACCTGTTCTAGTTAACAGCAGAGCATCGACCCCTATAAAAACCTTGCCATGTAGCCATGATTTTTTCCTTTATTGCGTACCAGGAATGCCTTATTAAAATTCTCTTATGACCAGAACTTCAGCATATTATTAGGGTTCTGGTAAACACTAACCAAACTTCATATGTGAGTAGATGAAGAGGGGAAGACCCATAAGTAACATTGAATTTATTTATAATGGAAATTGGTTTTCATGACATTTAAACGTAAAAGGAAGAAAATAACTGGCAAAAAGCATAAAAAAGACAATTACAAAATTTGTTAGGAAACTGCTTTTCTGTTCTGCTTGGCCAAGTTGTTAGGCTAATAGGGTACCCTAAAAACATACTGTATCTAAGATTCCTTTTGTTTCCAAACATTTTAAAATGGAGTCCAGTCAGCAGCAGTACTCTTTAGTCAATCATAGGACACACAGATAAGGCTTTCAAAACTCACGTAGATGGAGGAGACATGATTATCTGATAAGTTTATTTATCTAATATGATAATAGATTTTTGAAATAATTCCTATTTAATTCCAAACATGCTGCATAGAAAAGTCAAATGTCTGCAATTTTATTTTTTGTATTAAAATCCAAATTTAATTCTCTGAATGCCTGTAGATGAACTTTTCAAAACATCAAAGGTAACTCTTAGAAATGATATATATAAAAACCACCTGTAGGTTGGAAAAATTAATCCTATGTTCAAAGAGTTTGCCTAAAACCTTCTGGCCCTAATCCCACAGGAGGAAATGCTTGCCGGTCTCATGCCTTTACAGTTCTATACAGAGTGAAGATTAATATAGTACCACTTATTTGAACAATTTAGTGAAAAGTAGTAAACAGTACTTCATTAAAATCATATCAAATGTGCTTTCATTAGAGATTTGAATTACCAATCTGAGTGCAGGAGCATTTCCTCTATTCTTTTTAGATTCTTATCAGGTATGAAATTTCCTCTACCTCATTTTGAAGTCTGTCCTCCTAAACAGCAAAGGTCTCGCAGTTGTTTAACTGGCAAAATGTGCTGTATTAACATAGGACAAACAATGTTTGGAGACAACAGGTGTAGCTGGTATATGTGGAAGTACTCAGCCTGAAGCATAGTAAACTCTTGTGTTCATAACCTTTGCGGGAATATGAATATTGGTAACTAAACAGGTTCTTCTAATCAAAGAAGTTAAGTAGTGTTAACTAGGTAGGCTGTTTCTGTAAACGGGGCGGTTTGGAGGAGAGGGGGATTTTTGAAAGATTCGATTGAATTGTCAGCTCTTGAAGATGGAAAGTTTTACAATTCTGATTGGAGAACACATCTCAGAATGCTGAAAGAATGACTGTTTTATTCCAAGATGAGTCCAATGTGTTTCGGCCTTGTTTTTTTTAGGGCCCTCTTCAGGAACTGTATTAAAACAGTCTGCAGAAATCTCTGGTAGTTGTATCTCATGAATTCAATAAAAATGTCTTAATATTATACACTTAAACACAGAATATTGCTAGTTACTAATAATACATGTTGGGATTTATTTAATTATTCATTTATTTAAAGTATGTTTACTTCACTCTCCAGCTTAAAAAAAAGTTCCCAAAAATGGTTAAGAAGATAGTCCCTGCCTTCAAGCTTTATAATATAAAAGACATGACAAAGAGGTATTGGGACATCCAGACATCTGAAATTAGGAAAACTTCCAAAGATTTCCCTAGCAACTTCTGCAAGAAATACTTAAATCAGTGCATAGCTTCTATAGTAAACAGTCAAAGTAACCTGTATGAATTGTTGAATGTTTTGCGTCTCAAACCGACGTGTACTATGTTTTCTGTGTGTACTGTGGCTGCTTTAGCTTCTGCCTGATGGGCTGCTTTGCTGATTGTTACTAATGCTTAGTTGTTTTCCCTCCCTGTGGTGTGTGGTATTGGGGTTTATATCCTAGCTCTTCATACAGATACAGCAGCCGGACTCCTGATTCGCAGCATTCATTTGGTAACACAGAGACTCAACGCACAGTGGAGGCAGGAGATGAGCATCTCACTAGCTGCATTAGAGCTTCTTTCTGGTTTGGCAAAGGTGAGCATCAGCATTTTCTGGAGTCTGTCAGTTAGATTGTGGAATTTGGGTTCAGGTTCTCTGTCCTTCCCGGCCTGATGATACTGTGGAGAATTTCCCCAATTCCTTAGCTGGATAACATCTGGCAGAGCTAGCAAAATATTTTGTTTTATGCAGCAAAACTATCTCTCCCCCTCCCCCACTTTTTAAAAAGGAAATTGCCACTGTTAAACAATCACTGAAATAAAATAAATGAGTAAAACACAGCAGGCTTTTTCAAACCCAAATAGGTAATTAGGTAGGTAGAAGGGCACTAAAACCCAGAATTGTTGTGTGTCTTGTTGTATTCTGTAGCATCATCCATGCTTTTATAGGCTCTAGAGAGCCTTGATTTACATTTTCCATAGGTTTATTGTTGGAAACTATGAAACTAAGTTTGGAGTAACTTCCTAAAGAGGTTTCCTACTGAACTTCTGTCTGTGCTACTCATTTCAGGTGAAGGTTGGTGTTGATTCTTCTGATAGGAAGAGAGCAATTAGCTCTGTGTGCAGTTATATTGTGTACCAGTGTAGTCGCCCAGCCCCTCTCCATTCCAGAGATCTTCACTCCATGATAGTAGCAGCATTTCAGTGCCTCTGTGTCTGGCTCACTGAACATCCAGACATGCTTGAGGAAAAGGTGAGCTTTCGTCACTGTTTTCTAGCCACTTACAGGTAAACTAAATTAGTTCACTGTAGTTTATTTAATAATGTATTATCACAAGCTCTTTCATTAGATTGTAGATTGTAGTGTCTCCCCATATTTAGTTTGCAAAGCCATAATAGAACCTGTACAACAGGAGTGTAAGGTTCAGGTTTGAATACCATATCTCACATCCAGCAGTTGCCCAGGAGCATTTCCATAATGGTTCACTTTATAAATATCAATTTGACAACAAACAATCAGTTTTACTCAGACAGTAAAGTTGTAGAGTGGGGGGTGATACAAATGGCTACTGTAGTTCTGGCAAGCTATCTATTCTTAAACATTTATAAATATGATGCTCACAGTTTCTCTCTCTCTCTCTCTCTCACACACACACACAGTCACACATACAGAGAGGGAGAGAGAGAGAGTGAAGCCCTAGGCATTAAGGATTCCTATCCTACAAAAGCCAACTCTCAGAACTCAAAATTAGTTGCTACTGTGACATTTTGCAGCAGCTACTGGTGGATCAACCCTTTTTTGGTCCTAAAAGGGAGCAGGAGCTTCTTAGTTCTGAAAGGGATTTAGTGATGTGTGTAGTATAGCAGGGGTGCTGTGAGCCACATTGGACCTGATATGGATCTGACATGGCTACAAGTCATGTTTGATATCCTTGCTATGTGCTCTGAAATCTGTTCCCACCTTCATGGAGGTTTAAGGCAAGACTGATTTGAATTGTCAGAATTTCTTATCAATCAGGCTTTTCTCTGAATTTTCAGACTGATATTTTATTCCTTGCACACATCTGAGTATCAGATGAAGTCAATGAACCAGAAGTCTCAACCTTTAATAACAACACAAGGGCTCCATGCATACAAACTAATAGTGTGTTACTATTCTGCTTCATGCTGAAATTCACAGTGGGAAGATGGTTCAAGGGGGAAATTGGTCATATGTCATAGAAGCTGTGTACAATGTCATGGGAGCAAATTGCATACAGTGCAAAATTCTTGCAGCGACTTTAGTCATTTCATTTTCTTTGATAAGCTGGTGAAGTGTGCAGGGGTTACAGTGAATTGCCAAGCATCTGAATGGTACAGTTCCCCCCCCCCCCCTCTAGGACTGTTTAAAAGAAGTGCTGGAGATTGTGGAGCTGGGCATCTCAGGAAGTAAATCCAGAAATAGCGAACAAGAGGTCAAGTACAAAGGAGATAAGGAGCCAAATCCTGCTTCCATGAGAGTGAAGGACGCAGCTGAAGCTACCCTCACATGGTATGGAAGATGATTGAAAACAGTTTACTTGGCTAGCAGTGTATTATGTGCTAGAACATATTTAATTTTTAGTAGAGTAATGTCCAACTTTTTTATCCTGGCAGGCCATATCCTCCCCAGCCAAGCTGCTCAGGGTGCTGGCTTGCTTAAGATTTAAGAGTAAAGATTTTTTTAGAGAAATTAAGTATATGTATATTGATTAAATGAGTTGACTTTGTCTGTTTTAAGGATTTTCCATTTGAGCAGATTTTTTTTTCTGTTTCTGCACTTGTCTTTATGTTACCTAGGATTGTAAACTACGTGACTCCTTATGACTGCAAATAATCAGAAAAGATGCTATAGATCCAAGTTGTTCCTATTTCCAATATTAGAAGCTTAGTTATTTCTATGGTTGTGTATTTTGACTGAACCTTTCTCTTGATTTACAGCATCATGCAAATACTCGGAGCTTTCCCTTCACCCAGTGGCCCTGCCTCCCCTTGCAGCTTAGTGAATGAGATCACCTTAATTAAATACTCCCGTCTGCCTTCCATAAACAAATACAGCTTCCGCTACTTTGTCCTGGACAACAGCGTCATCCTGGCAATGTTGGAGCAACCCTTAGGGAATGAACAGAGTGAGTAAATCATTTTATGCCTTCCCAAGTAGGCATGTCACAGTCATCAGTAGGTTGACAGCAAGGTTTGCTCCATCACCATGTGTCTGTTCCTGTTTCATTACACTGACATCCTACTTTACAGAATATTCTGCAGAACTGTGTAGTATTATGCAACTCTGACATAGTAAATATTCAGACAGTAGACCCAAGAATGCTTGCAAATGGCCCATTTTGAACAATACTACCTCTGTTTGAATGTTCTGGATTGTTCCGAAGCTGGTAACCATAGTTTTGTGGTTTGGATAAAACAGAAAACAATGGTCAATTAGAGGCTTTCTGGTTTATTTGCTCACTCTGTGAAGGGGTTGCATGTGTGAACAAAAGGTTCATTTATAACTCAGCATATTAAACCACAGGATAATAATCTGAACACATTCAATCACTGGAAATGCAAAATTCTGCCCGCCATATTCTCCAGATATTTGTCCATTTCCAATGCCACACTTTCATCAGATGTTAAAAACATCTCAGAATTTTCTTTTTAGATTTAAATGTCTTAAAGTTTTTTTCTGGTTAAGAGATCTGTGAATAGTGACATCTCTGGTTTTGCAGCCCTGTAGATAAATATCCAAATCTCCTGTCATCCCTTTTTAAAAAAAATACTTAAAATATTTATACCCTGCCCTTTGATTTGCCCAGGACTACCACAATAAAAAATACATACTAAAAACAGTATAAACTAAGAACCAAACTAAGCAGCAGCACAGAAGCCAGAACTGATAAAAAAACAGCAATGAATAGTCTACAAAACACAGTGGACAATATACCATTATTTAATTAACCTATTTCTGAAATGAAACAGGTTTATTTTGCCATCTTGAACACTAGCAGGCAGAACAAAAGGAGCATGCCTCGAAATGGAGTTCCACAGTTAATATTTAAACAAATTTTAATATGCCACCAAAATCTAGATACATACAGATGGTGTACTAATGAGAGATGGATTTGAAAAGGGAAATACTAAAGCTTTAAACTGGGACTAATTAGTCTTTACAGATACCGTTTTTACCATTCTTTTTCTACACTTGATCTTAGCCGACTTAAATGATGTTAATAATGGACACTGGCAAACTACTTCTCGTTATTTCTTGCCCTTAAACCAATCTCTCAGTTTGAATAAACATGCCTCACTTTGTTCTACATACAGAATAAATTATGCAAGTGAAGCAGATTTATTAATATTTTGTATGAGTTGAGTTGTCTCAGAATGTTGATTCCTCCCCCACCCCCACCCCCCCGGCCAAGTTAGAATGTAGTACAGAATGACCATCCTAGATGCATGGTGGTTTCAAGAGGTGGGATTCCAAAGTCCCTCACCAAAGACTCCTGAGCAAACTTAGCTGTCATGGAATAAGGGGAGAGGCCCTCTTATGGATCAGCAGCAACTGGTTAAAGAGCAGAAAGCAGAGAGTAGGAATAAATGGTAAATTCCCCCCAATGGAAGGAAGTAAATAGTGGAGTCCCATAGGGATCTGTATTGGGACCAATTCTTTTCAACTTGTTTGTAAATTATTTGGAACTAGAAGTGAACAGTGAAGTGGCCAGAGTTGCCGATGATGACACCAAATTATTTAAGGTGGTTAAAACAAAAGGGATTGTGAGGAGCTGTAAAAGGATCTCTCCAAGCTGAGATAGTGGGCATCCAAATGGCAGATGTGGTTCAATGTAAGCAAGTGTAAGGTGATGCATGTTGGGACAAAAAAACCCTACAACTTCAAGTATAACTTGATGGAATCTCAGCTGGGAGTTATCTACCAAGAAAGAGATCTTGGGGTTGTGGTGGACAGCTCAATGAAAATATCAACGCAGCCGCTGTAAAGAAGGCAAACTTCATGTTAGGAATTGAGAATAAAACTGCCAGTATCATACTGCCTTTATACAAATCTATGGTGCAACCACACTCAGAATACTGTGTACAATTTTAATCACCACAACTAAAAAAAGATATGGTAGAACTGGAAAAAGCAACTAAAATGATGAAGGGACAGGAGCATTTCCCCTATGATGGAAGGTTACAACAGCTGGAATTGTTCAGCTTGGAAAAAGGGGGAAACATGATAGAGATGTACAAAATTACGCATGATGTGGAAAATATGGATAGGGAGACATTTTCTCCCTCTCCCATAATACTAGAACCCAGAGGCATCCCATGAAGCTGATTGGTGGGAGATTCATGACAGATAAAAGGGGGTACTTCCTTACACTGTGCATAGTTAAACTCTGGAATTCACTACAACAAGATGTGGTGATGGCTAATAGTCCTGATGGCTATATAAGCGGTAAGCCTATATACACTAGCTGCTGGGTAGGAGGATGCTATTGCACTGTATCTTCCTTATGGGTCCTGGTTGACAGCTGTTTGGCCGCTGTGCAAACAGAGTGCTGGACTAGATGGATCCTTGGTCTGATCCAGCATGGCTCTTCTTATGTTCTTATGTACTTTGTGGGCTTAGGTAATAATAATACTTTTTGAACATCCAAAGCACATCACATACACAATCTCAGTAATCATTACAACAATCCTGTAAGATACCTCAGTGGTGTTGTCCCCAAGTTGCAGATGGGATGCGGGCTGAGGGATAGTGGACTAAAATCATTTACAGTGCAATCGTATAATGTGTATTCAAAAGTAAACCCTGCTGACTTCGGGAACATTTTCCAATTATATGGGTATAGGATTGCAGCCTTAGTAGCTTCATGAAAGAGAAGGGAATTCTCATGGAGGATAAGGCTATCAATGGCTATTAGATATTATAACCATATATTATCTCCAGTATCATAGGCAGTATGCCTCTCAATACTAGTTGCTAGGAAACATGAGCAAAAGGGTGCTATTGTTCTTATGTCCTGCTTGGAGAATTCTAATGGACATCTGGTTTGCCACGGTGGGAACAGAATGCTGGACTAGATAGGCTTTTCACCTTATCCAGCAGGGCTCTTATGTTCTTCTGAGATTTAAACTGGATTCTTCCTGGTTTATAGCTCAGCCTTAGCTACTATGCTACACACATTCTTACTAGATCTGAATAAATGTGACAAAACAATAAGCACTTTCTTAGTTGCACTGCAGGTATTCAAGCTAGCTAAACACACTTTCAGTCTATTTTCTGTTACTCTGGCTAAAGCTCTTGCAGTCTGGCTGTGAGGATCTGGGACCTCAGGAAAGTGCTGTTTACTGTATCAGATTATTATTCTATATTGTAGACATTGAGACACCTGGCCTACTGACTCGCACCATCTCCCTTTGTCTATGTAGTAAGTTAGAAAGAACTTCCTAGTCCCTCTCTATAAAGGGGAAGCCCAACAATTCTGCCCTGCCCCACCCCCCAACCCGCAACTACATGCTTGTCTTGCACAGAAAGGAAAGAATTATGCTCTTATTTACAATTTGAGACTGGTTCATTGAGTTTGCAAAGCTGTAGGTAGTAGTGTTGACTTTTCCCCCTTCACCTGCTTGTATATTCACAGTTTCATGTTTCATTTCTCACTGTTAATATATTAGGAGACTTTTCATGCAAATGTGTTTCTTCTTCAGATGACTTTTTTCCTTCAGTAACAATTCTGATCCGTGGGATGTCTGGAAGACATGCATGGGCCCAGCAGCTTTGCCTTTTGCCAAGAGGAGCCAAATCAAATCAAAAGGTCTTTACCAAAGCCCATAGTGAAATAGTTTGCTTTGTTACACATCCATCTCCAAACAGCTCTGTTAGATGCCCAGAGAAGTATTATAGTAGCCATAACATAAATAATTATTAGTTTTAGTGCCCCTTAATTTATTTGTTTCTGGTCGGATTTAGTGCTGCAGTGATTATTCCCCTCTCTAACCCCTGCTACTTTCTACAGCAGTGTGGAGATGGCAGTTTCATTTATTGAGAAGGCCTGAATTATCTGAATAGGAATTATATTTGTTTCCTGTACCTTACTGGTGACATATACACATGTCGTTCACATAGAAGATTTGAGTTGTTCACAATTTCAAGTGTTCCATTTAATGGTTACAAAACCTCATAATATCTAATAATCTACCCTTTGACCGGGTTCACACAACATGCTAATCCATGAGGGTTTATTTTCCAGAACAAACCCATGATGGGTTAACGTGTTGTCTATGTTTTTCCTCCCCATGGTGAGTTATTTCCCCCAAATAAGCCACGTTGAGAACCCACGGTCTGCAGTAAGTGCTATTTTACCTATGGTGGGTTAGCGTGTTGTCTGTTGCACAGCGTGAGTTACGAAGATCACCTACAGAGCTGTTCACCATCTCTATTCCCACCACAATGAAAGCTGGGATACCTGCCTGGCTAGGTGGAAGGACTTCAGGAGGAGGAGGAATGATGGTGTGTTTGTGAAGTAAACTAATCTACTGTATGTAGTTTGTTTGTCTGATCATCTGACGGGAGCACAATAGCTTGTTTGCATAACCATCCAGGGCTGGCCCTACCATGAAGTGGTAGGAAGCTAGTGCAGCAGGTGGCAGAGTACAGGAAGAGCAGCGTTCTCCCATTCCAAAGAGTCTGCCACTTCTTGATCCTGCTGGCCACCTGCATGGCCAAGAAGCAGCCCCTCGCTTGCCCATGCATCCACCTTGCTCATGCGCCTCCCAATCCAGCTGGTCCCATTTGCCTGGCTGCCGGCCAGCTGGATTACTTTTCCTGGTGCAGACATTCCCGCCTTGCCAGAGTGCTGCTTGTAAGGTCTTTCGGGAGCCACTAGGCGCCTGCCCGAGGTCAGGCAATCGTGAGAAATCCCAGAAGTTCTGGGATCTCCCAAGATACTTTACTGGACACGCAGGCGCCACGCAGTTCCTAAAGGTGGAAAAAGCTTAAGGGCAGCATGCTGGCAAGGCAGGCATATGTGTCCATGTCAGGAAAAGTAATCTATCTGGTGCTGGGCAGACAGACAGATCACGGATGCAAGGAAGAGGAGGCATGATGGGTCTCCTCTTCAGGCAACAACCTGCCATGGGCCAGGCCTGTAACCACTTACCCAGCGTAGCTTGCCATCCAGCATGGGTTAGTATGATGCAGTTGGAAATAGGCATTAAACTTCCTCTATAGTAATTTTGTATTGTTTAGTTTGGGGTTGTGATGTGCTAAATAATATTAAGCTGAAGCTGTCTAAAAAACTGGTGGGAGAACCAGTTGCCCTTACTCCAAAAGGTTCCATAATACATGGTAAAATCTGTCAATGTTTGCTGTGCTATCGTTTGCCTTTCTATGGAAGAGCTGAAAATACTGCCTTAAAACAAGAGTATAGACAAGCAATATAGCTTCCAAAGAATCTTTAGAACCACTTTCATATGATTTAGAGACAATAGTTGTACCTGTGTGAATTAACATCCATATCTTCAAGTATGCACAGTTTTAATGTAAGAATACCTGTGTGTATACTTGTATAAATGCACATATCTCCAGACATGGATGTGACTTGCTAACATGTACTCTTGTTTCCAAAATATGTTAAAAGCAGAGCTCATTTTTGATTTGTATCTTTTCATCTTTGCCTGCTTGATCTCTGTCTTTTGATTTGAGATACATTAGGGTCCAGACAGAGGCTACCAAAATTGAAGCAGAATTTCTAATTTAAGATGAAATAAACTATTAGGAAGGTTGCTATAAATGATTGCAGTTGGTTTAGTAATAACTTAGAAGAATGACTCAGCCTAAGCACTCCTCCAGCCTCTCTTGGTATGTTCTTTAACAATAAATTATTGCTGCTGAATTATCACGAAGTGTTTGGCAAATAAGTCATGAGATTGTTCCCTTCCTTAAAACAGATGTTTGTCCCAGAACCTCGTCCTACACCTAAAAATGATGTTGGACTCAAATATAGTGTGAAACACCGGCCATTTCCTGAGGAAGTGGACAAGATCCCTTTTGTGAAAGCAGATCTGAGCATTCCAGACTTGCATGAAATAGTTACTGAGGAAGTAAGAGGTTTATAGTATTTTTATTTATTTCCTGTGTGTGTTGCTCAACAAAAGCTGCTGTACTTTCCACTTGAGGAGTAGTGACATTCTTTGCTGCAGCCTTTACTGCTTTGTCTGTATTCATGTTGACCTCCCTGACGAAAAGGAAGCACGTGGTACATCATGTCCATTTCAGCAGCCCCATCTATTGACAGTCTCCCCGCCCACTGGACATATAAGCTCAGTCAAGCGTTGCTGAAGCAGATGTTGCTTCCAGTTTGGGATGGAATATCCTATTGCTCTTAGCCCTGTGCAGACATTTGTCTCTACATAAGTAGAACTGAAATGGAGAAGTGATGTGGGTTAGCAGCTGTGCACATATATGTCCCTCCCGCTGTGCACCCAGCTGCCTTGTAAGAGCATACACAGCTCCCGTGACTAGGAACCTTGCCTTATCATGGTTCAGAAAAATGCAATTACAGCCCCCTTTGTAGATATTCACACTGAATATGCAAAGATCTAGAACAGCCCCCACAAAAAAACTTTTTGGAACCACAGGTATATTTGGGAATTTGAGAAACTGCTGTGGGGCACCACCACAAAATGGCTTCCACGGAGAATGTGGCTAGTCACATAATGGCTACAAAATGAACTAAAGAAGTTGAGGGGAGAGAAATGGTGAGGCAGAGGAATCAAGGGGAGAGAAAGAGCAAAGCTCATGTCAGGAAGGAGGGAGAAACAGCAAGGTAAAGAGGAGGGGAGAAAAATAGCAAGGCTGGAGCCTGGGTGGATGGGGGAAATAGCAAAGCAAAAGACTAGAGGCGAGAGGAAAGACCAAGGCTAGAGGCTTGAAAGGGAAAGAAGACTGCCCTAATGTTTTTCAATTTTTTTATTTTAAAAAGGTATTTTTGAAGGGGATAGAGGGTGGAGAGCTTCCTGGGCACCATTGGAGTCCCTGTCAGTGCTGCATTGGGGGACCCTGATCTAGAAGGCAGCTGGACATGCAGGGATGTTGGGAGGCAGGGTTTATATATGCACCTGTCACTCTCCCCACTTCAGCTCTGCTCATGCGCAGGCAAACTCCCCATAGTTTTATCCATTTCATATCCTGTGAAGGTGAAAAGTCAGTCAGCCTGTTGGTTCTGTTAACATTTGTTGCAGCTGTTCTTTGGTATCAGGCATTGATTTCGGAGTGTCACAGTGCAGGTGCTGAACAGCAGGTGCTTTCATCTCTTGTAACCTAGCAATTGATGAACAACACTGGTCAGGATGCTATTAGACAGAATGCTGGAACAAAATTTCAGCAGCTTTTCCTGACACTCAGCTCCAGTACCGTCTGGCTTATTAAAGGAGGTGCTACTGCTCTTCGTAGGCTGCTATTGCACTCAGCAATTTTCAATGGCTGAAATGAGGGCATTAAATATGTTTCAGCTGGAGGAGCGGCATGAGAAGCTGAGAAATGGTATGGATCAGCAAGTTCTTTATGAGAAGTCTATAGATCAGCAGATGGAGGATGACTGGAGGAAGAAGAATTTCCCTGATCCAGTCACGGAGTGTAAGCCACCATCTCCTGCACAGGAGTTCCAAACCGCACGCCTCTTCCTCTCTCACTTTGGATTTCTGTCCCTGGAAGCACTGAAGGTGACTGGAGACTTCACTTGATAGTATACAGTTTGCTTCAAACACACCCACTATTAATGTCAATGTGGCTATTATTTAAGATTGGTGCCAACAGCTTACAGTCTACATTAGGCAGGAAGCAGAAAAATAAAACAGTAACCAATTTATGTAAATCTTTTTGAGAAAGAGTTGACCATCGTGATGCCATTCTCCTATGTGGATGTAAGACTGTGGCTGTGTGTGTGATGAGGAATAAGAGGATCTCATACATCAGACTGTCAAAGGAGCTCCTTCTTTCATTGTTCTGTATTGTCTCTCTTTATTATGTTAGTAGAGTTGCTTTTTTATGGTTTATTTTTGCATATCACCCTCTAGATGGTAAGAAAGGCTACATGCATATGTTCTTTAATATTTGCTAGGAAAAATACATTATTTTTTTATCAGGAAAAATGCATTATTATTGATTTTTTCCCATCACAGATTTTATTTATTTACCTATTCATTATATACATATTCCACCTTTCTTCCATCATGGAACTCAGGACAGTTTCCAGATAGTCTTCCATCCAGTCATTGACCAGACCCAGATCTGCTTAGCTTCAGGAAGGTTAATGCATCACGTGCTTTCCACTATGCTCTGGGACTGCTGATATGAGCTCTTCCTCCAGTCAAGCAAAATACTTGCATCTTATTTAATAAGTTTATTGCATTGTAACAAATTTAAGTAGCTCATTATAGCTCATAGATAACTACAAAAGGAGATTATGTATAAGTATAAAAACTGTGTTGCTTCTTTGTTTGGTTAGGAACCTGCTAACAGCAGACTACCTCCTCACCTGATTGCACTTGATTCTTCTCTGCCTGGATTTTTTGATGACATTGGTTACCTGGATTTGCTGCCATGTCGTCCTTTTGATACAGTTTTCATTTTCTATATGAAGGCAGGCCAAAAAACAAGCCAAGAAGTAAGTGGCATGCTAATTTGATTTCAGTTTGCTTTTACTTTAAACAGCAGTACTAATTGGTGAGAGTGTGTGGTGCAGTAGAGAGAGATATTCTGGGCAAACTATAAGAGTACACATTTCATTTCACTGGAAATGTGTAATCTTTTTTAGCCCTAAGAACTTCGTAAAGCTGTGTTGTGACGCAATGCTTTACACAGACCATTTTCTTGCTGATCTGCATGTAATTCTATGCCACAGTTTAGTGTTACATACACAGACTGAAAAAACATGAGCAAAGCTTGAGGCTCACATGCTCCTTTCTCATCCTTTTGTGCTGCCAGGAGGAGGGCTTAGCAGAGTTTAGTTACACTTTTACTGAATTCAAACTAGTGAAACTGGTTTTTAACAAACCCCAGTTGAATAAGCCACTTTTTGAATCCATAGTTTGCCATTGGCTCATTTAGCAATTTATTAGAGTTTGTTTTAAACCAGGATACAAATTCAGAATTCAGTAACAGTGAAAACAAACTCCTGAACTTGTCCTCCTGGCTGCATGGGGAGAGAAGAGGAGAGGGATAATGTGCAAGCCTGAGGCTTGGCTTGGCTTTTCCCAGCTTGTGCACGTAGCACTGGGCCATGATTTGGCATTACATGCGAACTGCCCAATGTCTAGGCCATCTAAAATGAAAAGTGTTGTTCATTTATGTAGCATCATCTACATACGTGCCACTTTACAGAGTTTCACAGACAAGAGACCTCTCCCATCAAGGATCATTATAGTGCATAGACCACTTTTTAAACTCCTTTATTATTTTCCCTTCAAGTCTTCTCTATAGAATAATGTATCACTGTCAGCTATCTGAAAAAGACTGTAAGAAGAATACAGCCATGCCAGAGTTGTGTATACTCTTGTGTTTTAAAAGACACAAAAATCAAAATTCTGTATGATAATAACACATATTCTGCGCTAAGAATAGCTGGATGTTGCAGTTTGTATAAATTATACACATTTGTATAAAACATTTATTGTGCATACTTACGCTATTTTTACTTAAGTTACTCTGGTTCTACTAGTCACAGGGAAGAGCAAAGGGTTATGTAGAATACCTAAGTCTCATTCCCTAACAACTGGAAGTGGTGTTTTGGAATTACTGTGGCTTCTTGGTGATATCTTTACTACTATAAGTGGTAAGAACTTAAGAAAAAGAAAAAAGGCTATGTGTTTTTCAGAAAACACTGGCTCACTTCAGACAAAATGATCTTGGTTTGATAAACCATAGTTTATCAGATTGAGAACAAGTCTCCTCCCCTTATATACTTAGGTTCAAGAAGATAGAATGGTTTTATTAAACCAAAGTTTCCCATGATGTCTGAACTGGGAAACTGTGGTTTAAGCACTGCCTTGAAATGAAGATATCAAACCAGGATCTGATCCTAGTGAATATTCAGTGCCTACACCATTGCTTCTTGGTCTGGTTATCATGCGAAACGTGGTTTAACAAATCACAATATCAGCACTGAGGCTGGGCATGCAAAGGGCAAAGAGCAAGTACACAGACACAAGGCTCATTTCTGGTCTGATAAATCATGGTTTATTGGACTGAGATAATTAAATCTGAACCAGACCATTCTGTGCTCTTTCTCTTAGAATAGGTGGCGTACACATGGGCCTGGCCTACCTTCCTAATTGATATGGACTACTTGTACAGTACAATCAGTTCTTATTTTATTTCTTGTGCTAAACTAGATGGTTTGATACTTCAGTACAGCATTTGTAAACACCTTAAAAGTGGCGAAGATAATGTATTTTTTTTTTAAAAAAATACATGCATAGCCTTCTGTTATTTCTGCAATGCTGATCTTTTTTCTTCCAGATTTTGAAGAATGTAGAGTCTTCCAGAAATGTTCAGCCACATTTCCTAGAGTTCTTGCTTTCTCTTGGCTGGTCAGTTGATGTGGGAAAGCATCCTGGATGGACAGGGCATGTTTCAACTAGTTGGTCCATTAACAGCTTCTGTGATGAGGAGGTATCTGAACAAGGTGGGAGCCTTTTGTGGAGAGCTCTGTCTGAGTTAATACTTTGTGTCATTTACGTGTCCTTGATCTTAATGTTCCAGAGAGGGATAAGATCTCCAGCTAATTAAATGGTCCCTGCAAAGGATCCTCACTGATCTGCTTTGGATCTGGAGAGAGGGAGGGACTGCATGTTCCCTGTGTCAGCACCCCAATGTGATTTGGGAAGAAGGGGACTCTGAGTTGGCACATTGTTCTTAGAATGTTTCCTTATGCATGGCATTAGGAGGGAAGATGGCCAGTGAGATCCTGCTCTATTGCTCTTCTTATGCCTATGTTGAGATTAGCACCACCAATCCACAGATCCCTGGACATAGGAGCAACTAGCATGCACACAATTGTATCTCTGCTTGGAACAGATTATTCATCTTGGGTTTGAGGTGGATCACACAGAAGCTAGATGAAATGTTAAAGCAGGAGGAATAGCTAAAGAAATCCTTGAGAAACACAGCTCTGTTGACAAAGTGTATAACCAGACAGAACAACCTTCGCCCTGACTTCCCTTTTGTTTCTTTCTTTCTCAGATGAAATCATCTCTTCAGAAGACATTGGGGCAAGTATCTTCAATGGGCAAAAGAAAGCACTATATTATGCAGATGCTCTTACAGAAATAGCTTTTGTTGTTCCGTCGCCTGTGGAGTCCTTAAGTAAGTCTGCTGTGTGTGTGTGTGTGTGTCTTGTTAGTTTTGTAGCTGATCCAAAGATATTTCAGCATTCATATTAGGACTACATCATATATAGCAATAGAAGTCAGTACACATGAAAAACATGTGCATCCCCCTATACATTGCAATTTGTATGGTACAATGAGATTTCCCACCCCCCTCTGTGCTTC
Source organism: Anniella stebbinsi (assembly GCA_029215795.1). Taxonomy (NCBI): domain Eukaryota; kingdom Metazoa; phylum Chordata; class Lepidosauria; order Squamata; family Anniellidae; genus Anniella; species Anniella stebbinsi. The sequence continues at coordinate 39,720,213 of JARDYH010000004.1, read as the reverse complement.
AGAAATATGTTATAGGGAGCCACAAGTCTGCACATTGCAAACAAGCATGTAGCCATCTCTCTTGTTAAGTGGTTACCTGCTCTAAATTCTTAATATGTAACCATTTCTACTGTAAAATGTAACACAACTCAAAGTTCCTAGAGAAGTTCAGATCTCAAATACAAACACTTCGGCCATATTCTTCAGTGTACTATGGCCTGTAGGTTATGTGTACCTTCTCATTTGGGGGGGAGCCATAGCTGAGTGGCAGAGGACATGTTTGCATGGAGAAAGTAAAAGATTCAATCCCTGGCATTGCCATTTAAAAGGACCGGGTACCGGGTGACAGGACAGAGCTCTGCATAAAACCTAGAGAGTTTGAGTTGACAATACTGGGTTAGATGGACTAATAGTTTGACCCTGGTAAATAGCAGCTTTTTATGTTTCTATCTTTGCATAGCAAGTTCACAAATACAATGGAATCAGGTATGGCTGGTAGATGCATTGGGTGTGGATTTGGGAAGAGCTTAATTACAGTATTTTACTTTGTTAGTGTTGATTAGCTCCTGATGGAGGAAATATGCTGGCTATATGCGGAAGGCTCCCCAGCAACACTGTTAACGTGCATTGACTTAATTGTGGGAAAGTGCTTTTGATCGATAAGCTGCCAACCATTACATCGAAAATATGATTGCAGCCCATGCACCTTTTCCTTTTGGCTTTCAGCGGATTCATTGGAAAGTAATGTCTCAGATCAGGAAAGTGACTCCAATATGGATCTCCTACCTGGGATACTAAAGCAACCAGCACTGACGCTTGAACTCTTCCCCAATCATACAGACAATATCAGTTCTTCACAGAGGGTGAGCAAATTCTATGTTGACCAGTGAAAGGCTGTACTTTATATACCAAGTGGTCTTATATCAGGATAACCAAGTCCTGTAATTAATTAATATTGATTTAATGATAGACTAGTTGCAATAATAATCAATTCAGAAATTACAATAATTTTGTAGAAGCAAGTTTCCTGTTATTCTGCAATAACGAAGGGCTTTCCTGTGCAGTTTTTGGCATGAGAAATGCCCTCATTGGCACATCATTCATATCTTTTCCCCAAGGTTGCATTTTTATTATATGGATATCTCATTTATAGAACTCTCAAAGTACACTATTATGTACCTGGGAAATTCCCCTATGCAAGTGTGCAGCCATTGCTATTGTGCATGAGAAACTAAAAGGAAATAATTCTAAAATTATGGGAGATATTTGGGCTTGGGCTTTCACCAATGCAATGTTTAGTGGCTGGGAGTAAGACAAAATTTCTTTCTAGAAAAGTGTTTATAATAGACTGTATGTGCTGTAGGTTGTTACTTGCCCTGAAACATTTCAAATAGGACAGATGGAATGCACATCTGTAATTTTAATTATTTATTTTTCTATCTGCAACAGCTCAGTCCAACTTCCAGGTCAAAGAAGTTGCCACAGGGTCGAGCTATTCCCCCACTGGGTCCTGAAACCAAGGTGTATGTGGTTTGGGTTGAACGTTATGATGATATAGGTGTGTGAATTCTAGGTTTTTATTGCAAAGAGTAGATGGGAGTAAATGGGTTTGTGTGAAATTCTAGTTATCTTTAGATTTAAATACCAGTCACTTAATTTGACTTGGGTTTTAATTTTATGTGTTCTCTTCTTACTTTTCTTGGTAAACGCAAAGGAAATGTACATGAGTATTTAGCCTATTTTGAATATCCTTGTCTTGCAGAGAACTTCCCTCTCTCTGACTTGGTTTCAGAGACCAGCACTGGAGTAGAAACTACAACAAATAGCAGCACTTCATTGAGGTATGACTGAATTTCTCTACTTTTCCAGCTCTACTGTTTGCAAATAACTTCTACAGGCAGGTTCACAAGTTAGTTTTTGCTATTTCCCTCACTCTTGGAAAGTGTCTACTCATATGCAGCATATGAGCTAGTGCTCATCAATCTTAGCCCCAGCAATTATGGAAGGTCTGTGTTGCTTATTGCTTTAGCAGAGATAGATGGGCCAAGAATGTGTGGGTGGGTACACAGAACTTCCTCCACTTTCAAGTATTACATGGTGTGGACCCAGGAAATGGTTGCTCTAATGCTCGTGCACCCATGACCCAAAATACATGAGCCTATTGATCCAGGGGATTTGAGAAATTGCAGGGCAGTTAGCTCAATGTCTGTTCCAGGTATAGTTAAAAATTGTATTAAAGATAAAATTAGCAAGCACATAAAAGGACAAGCCATGCTTAAAAAAAGAATCAATATGTCTTCCACAAATAATTCCTCTCTTTTAGAATTCTTTGAGAGTGGCAAGAAACATGTGAACAGGGGTGATCCGGTAGTCATTGTATCCTTGGCCTTCCAGACCAAACTTAGCAGTTAAGGAATAAGAGGAGAGGTCCTCTTACAGATTAGTAACTGCTTAAAGAGCAGAAAACAGAGAATAGGAATTAATGGTAAATTATCTCAAAGGAGGGATGTAAACAGTGATGTCCCACAGGGATTTTTGTAGTTGGACCAATTCTTCTCAATTTATTTATAAATGATCTGGAATTAGGAATGAGCAGTGAGGTGACCACATTTGCTGATGACACCAAATTATTTAGGGTGGTTAGAACAAATGATATTGTATTTATAACTTGTTTTTATGCTTTTTATGGTTTTAAGTTTTTTATATCAGTTTTTTAATGCTCAGTGTTTTTAATTTTTGTAAACCGCCCAGAGAGCTTCGGCTATGGGGCGGTATATAAATGGAATAAATGGAATGGAAAAAGGAATTGCAAAGAGTTACAAAGGGATCTCTCCAAGCTGGGAGAGTGAGCATCAAAATGGCAAATGCGATTCAACGTAAACAAGCGATGCACATTGAGGCAAAAAAATAAAAAAAAATCCCAACCACATGTAAATTGATGAAATCTGAATTAATGGTGATTGCCCAAAAAAGAGATCCATCTCCTGCTTCCCAGTTATTTTTGTGTTTCTTAATTGTCAGCTTGTGCACCTTCTACATAGGTGGCGACATAGTTGTGATATCACCTAGACTTTGTCACTTCTTTTGTGCTTCGGAAAACAACATTCAAGGTGTAGCTCTTCTCTTTTGTATCTTTAAATTTTGAAAGATGAAGTTTGTCAAAGCTATTGCCATATTTTATCCTTAAATGTTCACTTATATTGGTAACTTTTGTTTATTTAAGGGCTTCTACTCCTGAAAAAGAAGTTCCAGTGATTTTCATCCATCCCCTAAACACTGGATTATTCAGGGTAAAAGTGCAAGGAGCTACTGGGAAATTCAACATGGTCATCCCACTGGTGGATGGGATGATAGTTAGCAGAAGAGCTTTAGGTAGGTCTTCTCAATTAACATTTGATGATTAACGTGCTAGCTTCTGATTGAGTTTGGATAACATGATAGTCATGGTGGGTTAAATAGTCAACAGTTGGTTATTGTGTCGTCTGTCAGGACTTTTTCACACCATGGTTGATTATTCAGCTGAAATAACCAACGCTGTGCAAAGTTGATTGTTTGAACAACTGTTGGTTATTGTGTCATCTGTCAGGCACCATTGACTGTTTCGTCACACACAGTTGGTTATTTTAGGCGACTACAGGATCACCTGGCAAGAGTGCCCAAGCAGTGGCCACCGCTGTAGTCTAGCAAGTAGAACTCACAATGACTGATGGGATACCAGGGGGAGAGGGGGAGATGTGTCAATCAAACACACCATTGACTAATAGTCAACTCAACACTGGCCTTAATCCACACAATGGTTAATTTATAAACATGTTGTGTGGGGAGTACCCTCTCGATAATCAGCTGTGGAGTTGACTATTATAACCCATCATTGACAATTGTGTTGTCCGAATGCAGCCTCTGTTAGGCTATGAATACAATGTAATGATGTTAGGGACCCTTCCCACACCAGCACCAGACTACATCTGAAGCTGCAGATTTATCTGTCTGGAAAGAAAAGTACCCATTTTTCTCTTTGTACAAAAGTATCTTCCTCAGGCAATTTTTACAGTGAAGGAGGCAACCTTGGAAGGCTTTGTTTGGGACTCTCAGCAACTGTGGCCATGTCTAGAGGGACCACAGTTAGAGCATATTTGGATGAATTACAAGTGTGCTGGTGGTGTGCTCATGTACCACCTTTCATTTCCTTTTTCCCAGCCTTGGGAAAGTAGTTTCCAAGGGGGCAGAAAAAAGATGGTCTTGGAGAGCCATCCCACTACCACAAAGGTGGAGTAGCATGGATACATTTCAAATCAACTTCTACAGCCAGATGTAAGGCTTCTAAAATTTAGATGATGTTCTTTTGACCTCAAACAGTCTTAAAAATAAACTTCCTGGCATTAACTTTGTTCTTTTTTCATTTAAGGTTTCTTAGTGAGACAGACAGTAATAAATATTTGTCGAAGAAAAAGGCTGGAAAGTGACTCGTACAATCCCCCTCATGTCCGCCGAAAACAGAAAATAGCTGACATTGTCAATAAATACAGGAACAAACAGCTGGAGCCAGAGTTTTATACCTCTCTTTTCCAGGAGGTTGGGCTCAAAAGCTGCAATCCTTAGACCAATACCCTCCCTGAACAATTAGATCAGAGCTTGGTGTCTACGGGAATGAAAAACAAAACCTTCCCCATATTGGAACTCCTGTGTAAAGAAACCACAACCTGAGCTTGACTTCTGCTTCTACTGAAAGGAACCAATGAGGACTCAATATAGGCTCCCACCCTACACACCTTTTTTGTACAGCTTCACACCACCAGCTGCTACAGAGGGACAAGCTTTCACCATAAATTATTATTTAGTCATAGACAATAGAGTGGATGTGTAGCAGAGAGAAGGTTAACTGCACTCCTCACCATTTCCCACGTTCACATAAAATGCCAGATATTGAGCATAGAATTAACATCTGAAATTTTGTACTTGGTTTCACTAGCAGGTTAGGTTCAAGGGGAAATTCTTCCAGAGACCATGATATTGCAATACCTTTTGTGTGTGCTTGTCTATTTGACTTGCTTTCCCACTTACAAGCAGGCTTGGTACCAGATTTTGTTTAGCCCAAAGCCAGCGATTTCCATTTCCTCTTGCTTATCTTCCTCCTCCAGATCCAGTGTGACTGTACCATGAACCCATTGCTCAAAGTTCATTTACTTTTGTAAGTTGCTATCTCCTTCTGCCCGCTATTGGTCTACCCAGGGCAAAAGGCTTGAACTATTTGGGGGTGGGGGGTGGGGAGCAGAACAAACAAAAATCTATCTTCTTAGCATCAAGGATGGACCATTTTGGATTACTTGCCAGCTTTGGGACATAGATGCATGTCTGTGTAGTGATATCCTTGTCCTTTTTAGAGAAAGATGTAAAGATGTAATATGGAAATGGATGCAATGGGAATTTGTCCATCTCTGCCTGTAAGGATGGAAAACTTGCTACAAACAGGTTTACTATGAGAGATTTCTGAAGTGCAAACATACTTTACAGAAGGGAATAGAAGCTTCCTTTCAAGTCCCACATTTTATCCTTGCATTGCAAAGAAGTGGACTCCTTTTTAAAAAGAATTATTCAAACTAAGTACACGTCTTTGCAGACTATGGCTATGTACTGTTACTAGAAGTGATCAACCATGTACGTTAAATGTCATGTCATAAAATTTGTTCATGAAATCATCTGCTAAGCATGTGCCTCACCATATACTTCAGAATTGTTACAATTATTGGGAATTAAATTTATTTTATCCCTAGTTTGCAAGTATATCAGGCTGGAAATAGACATTACAAAAGATTCATGGCTATGTTGCCCCCCACATGCCAAATAACTCCCTAGTATTCAAAACACATGGTGTGATAATGCTGCAAGTTTCTTTGGACTCCTTTTGCTTTATTGGCTGGTATGTTTTGTATTACTAGGCTCTAACTGGAGGAGGGAGGAGAAAAAGATGCTGGACTTCTCTTTTGGGTGGTATCACTCACGTTTCTCCTGTTACGTCTAGCTGTGACTTTAGCCAGAGAAATCTGCATGTCGCCTTAAAGAAGAAATTGTTAGACGACTGAGTTTTCATGCTATTGATACTTAAACGTAGGGCAGGATATCATTATGTGATAGAACCTTTGTTTGAATCTGATAAAAGCTTTTGAAAATCAACCTATACATTTTACAAATGAAGATCCTTTCTTCACCTCAAGGAAGAACTTAAGTATGGGTTAGGATTAAAAGGGACGCTTTGTATTTCCAGAAATAAATACAAATTTAGCCCTAACTACATGTCCTATTGATCACAATGGAATATGACTCCAAATAAGCATTAAAGTAAAATACCATTAAATTCTGAAGAATTAAGTTCCCAACTCAGTTTGGTGCCCTTCAATGTGTGTGATTATTATTTTTCTTCCTTTTTGTTTCCATCAGCCATAATATCCATTTAAGCCAAAACCGTTTTTGCTTTACTATTGCTTAATTGTAGGTGTTCAAGGTTAAAACAACAAGAACATCTACTTCAAAGCAAACATCACCCAAATCAGTGGGATTCACATCATAGGATCCCCATAATAGTTTAGGATGGTTCATTGAGTTGCCAGTATAATATTCTTGCAAGGCTTAGCTGACAATTAGGGTTGTAGCTAATGGTCTCATTCCATTGCTGGAACCGCGAGAGGGATTCCACTTCTAGCAGCCCCCTGCGCACCCTCAAAATCTGCTTCAAAGAGCTGGGAAACTCTGGAGTAGATTTTTGGGCAGTGCAGAGGGCTGCAGTGGGGAAGAGAGAGGGAGGAAAGTTCTGTTACGCTAACAAACATCCACAAGTGCAACATTGGGTTTAACCCTTAACTTCTAATGTTGGATATGCCTTTGCAGAATTCATGTATGTGCAAGTGGCTCGCAATTGATCATGCAATATTTTTAAGTAATCTCTGTTAATGTAACACAGACTGCCTGTCTTTCCCCGATCAGCAAATGGCCAGTAGTTTTCTGCAGCACGTGTACCTCTCTCCAAATATTAGTGAACTTAGGTTGTTGGGCCTCTTAAAATTAATGAACATGGTATATTCAGTTTCCATGCCCAAGTAGGCATATAGCACAGAATGTGAATGTTAACTCCGATGGCAATATTTAAAGTATTTTGCAAAACAGTTGACTGCCACTTATCTGTGCCTTTTCCTTTTTTATATCCAGTGTTTCGAGTTTGCATGGCATGGAGTTTAAAAATCTTTAATTTATGTGTTAGCTGTAAAACTTGTGCATATGATTTTTTTGCTTAGTTAAGCCCATATGTTTCTAAATGTTGATATACAAGGAAATATTTGAGAGCAGGAAACAAACTATATCCATCGGTAGAAAGTGCAAAAGTTATATTTTGAACTGTTAAGATCCTAAGGAAAAACTATTTTGAAACTGGCCTACAGCAGCAGTATTTCATACCCTTTCATATGGTTAAATTATGCCAGAGAAAAATGTGTCCAAGTGTGGAGCACTTTATGAACACGAGTTTAGCAACAAAAATATGGAAAATTTAGTAGCTTTATGTGGATTTCCAGTGGGCATGTGTGTGTTAAAGCTATTCCTTGCAGCAGTACTGGCTTCATAACTGGTATAATAAAGAGTCTTTTACTACACAATGTTCTTCTAACAGTGATACACTTTGTTCATAAAAGCTACCACTGTGGCCTTGTTGAAGAGAAAAGTGACCCCCATGAGGCAACCTAAAGGACTTTGGGTTTCTTAGAGAAGATTGAACAATGGATATGCTGTTTATACTGATCTAGCAAGCTAGTGACTGTCAGCTTTAGGTGTAGAACCAGATGTCACTATTTGAAAAATAAGGGCACATAATAAAGTCCCTCCAAATGTCTGGCATGTTTGGTTCTGCTTAACTAATGCACAGGACTGGAACAGCAAATAAATAGCACTGCCAGTGAGGATCCAGGGTATACTGACATTTGTATAGCATCTTGTACTTGATACTGAACATCTGCCAGTATTAACCTAGAGCAACCTTCCCCAGCCAGATGCCCTCCAAGTATTCTGGACGTCAACTCCCATCAACCCCATCCAACATGGCCAGTGGTCAGGAATGCTTGGAGTTGTAATCCAAAACATCTAGAAGACACCAGATTTGGGAAAGCTGACCTAGTGGATGAGCACCTAGGTTAATTGCACACTCTCTTAGGTACTGCTTGGATCTATCAGATGACCTATCACATTTAGTCCATGAATTAAATGGCATAACCAATGCATGTATACCACAAAAACAGTCATCAACATGGTTGAGTAATTGGGTGTCTGCATATAAAAATAACTTTCCAACATAGCCATAACTGTTTGAACCATATATGTACTCTGGGCAAAGTCACTAGCTTATATTATGACTGATGACCTGCCCAAACCATCTTTTTGAGTTACACAGGTGGGGGGGGGGGAATCTTGAGCCTACAATTGTTTTTGAGCTGGACTATAGGCATGGCAAACTTGGTATTTAAAACTTTAAATAAATAGTTTTTACCTATATCCTTTCAAATTTAAAGGTCTGCTCTTCAGTAAATTTTAGTTTATTAAACTCTGCCATGAAACTGCAAGAATCATCTATACTTGTAAAGGTTTCTTTTCTTTCCTCCAGGAGATCCTTTCTATTATGCATGTCTATATCCCTAAGACTTCACCAAACTTTATAAGTTGCTTGAAGCAGCCTTAATTTAGTTTATATTTCAAAAAGGTCTCAAAACAGGCATGTTGTCTTGAATCCACTTGCATGTGACAAGTCCTCCTGACTTTGAATATGTACTTACCAGCACACAAGTGGACTCAGTGTTGAGGCCTAAATTTGCATGTGTTACTATTTTTGTTAGCAGAATCAAAAGTGCTAAGGAAGGAAATACCACAGTGATCCCTCCAAACTGCACTGAGCAATTAATGGAAATATGTAAGGGCTCATTTTCACTGTGTTCTCCCAAATGTTGCATATGACGTGGTCCTTCTGTACAGATGCTGGTTGTCTGTTTTTGTATGTGTGTAAAAGAGAAGGCTTCCAAATGCACTGATAACTTCCTGTCACCTGTGCAGAGCTGTTGACTGACTGCAATAAACCTTTGTAAAAATGGTTGTATTTGAAAAAAAAAGTTCTATTAAGTCAAATAAAGACATCAGACTTGATCGTATGTAAAGGAACCATCAGGATAATTAAAAGAATAGACATGTCTAGAACAGACTTGTTTCCTACCATTTATGCTGCTTGTTTCCCATTACCATTTCATTTGGTTATCTTAGTTACTATGGACTGTTTGTTTTCACTTTAATCTCTTGAAGAGATCCAATATTAGGGCTACAAATATTTATCTAGTCTGTTTCTATCATAAAGGTGTTATGTTCACAGTCCTCTTAATACAGCATTATGCTAATATAAATTGAGGAAATAAAATATTGTCATTTCACAGCACTTCGATATGAAAATTCAGTTTTAAGACCTTTTTAATAAAGAGTTTCCATTTAAGAAATATAGATCACCTTTCTTAACAAGTCCTTCACGGTTATTTTAATTGTAAAATAAAAAAAACAAAATGAGGGGCGCTGAAGGAAACCATGTCTGAAAAAGAAACTATAAGCAACTATAGAAAACAAAGCTTGCTTCCAATCCAACACAAAGCCTGTTTACTTCATTGGGTCATGAGCTGATAGGAGTGCCTTGAGGATTGGGCTGCCCATTATTTGTAGTTGCTTCCAACAGGGAGGTATACAATTGTCACGCGGTGTTTAGAATATTCTTCCTAGGAGGATTATAGGACTACAATTTGACATAAATGGTGAACAAAAATATAACTCTGACTCACTGGTGGTTATACAATTGGAAACAATGTCTTTGAAGGACGACAGGGTTCTTACAGGAGTGCTTGGAAGGAGATGGGTAGATACCATGTGCTTATAAATCATGTACAATTGTGTATAAAGTTCTGTATGTTGCCAAGACATGCTCTTTTTGTTCTTACTGTATTTTCTGTAAATATTCCTAGCACTAAGTTGTAAAGGCAGACTGTAAATACAAAGATGTGAAGCTATGTTCCTCTGTCTCTAGTACTTTATCTCTTGTTTAGGGAAGGCACAAAGGCTTGTTTGTATTTATGCCAACTCTTTGTCCAGAAGAAACACATCAAATATTGAATGTAACACATTTAGTCAAATAAATTTTAAAGATATTCTTATGTATTAAGCTGGTGGTCTTCAGTTTGTGAGCTCATTCTCCTATGAGCAACAATTATCTTTTCACATACAAATGTAAGTGGGCGATTACATAAGCGGTGATTCCAGATGTTGCTGGTAACACCAACTTAGGAAGTAGTTCAAATAAGACACGTAACAACTCAAAGTATGGGCTGAGTATGGGTTGTTCCAGAATCGTGGGTGGTTCTTACATGTGAACCCTGCACTGTGGTTTAACTATGGATTGTTAGCCACAAACAGTCCAGAATTCACAAGCCAGCAACAAACCATGGGTTCTCTTCCTAGATTCATTGCATGTGTACCAGGCCTGTATAACAGTTCTCCTATACTATAGTAATCTCTACAACAATCCTGAAAGATCTGCGTTATCCTCATAATGCAGATGGGGCTGATGCTAAACACTAGCGATTTGCCTAAGGCAACCTAGTGAATTCAACAGGCAAGATTTAAACTAGGGACTTCCCAGTAAGTTCAAAGCTCAGTTTCTTATCCACTAGGCTACATTACAGGAAGCTGGCTATACCAGATCAAACCACTGGGTCTAACTAGCTCAGTATTGTCTACAGTGACTAGCAACATTTCAGGTTTTCAAACAGAAGCCTTTCCCAGTCCTACCTGCAAATACCAGGGATTGAGCCTGAGACTGTCTGCATGTAAAGCTGTCACTTCCAGCCTTGCTGTCTTGAAGTATCACTCTAGCTTAGCCTTCCCCAAACTAGTGCCCTCCAGATATGTTGGACTACAATTCCTATCGTCTCCAGCCAGCTTGTCCAACCTCCATTTTATCAGGGAGGCTAACTAAGCAGAGGTTACCCAGTTCAAGAAAGTTGAGTCTTGAACTTTATGATCTCTCACCACATTAACCAATAGGCAGGACTCTTGCCAGGTATGCCTACAAGCATGAGATCCAGGTAGATGTAGACATCTTCCTCCTTGGTCCTTAATCTAATCAAGCTATGTAAGATGCATCCGGAATTGCCAAAATTATTGGTGAGGGAAAACATTGCTGCTTCCAGTAAATACATTAGTAGTATTAGTATCCATTAAGTTAAGAACCATCACCTAACATGTCGTGGTGTCTAGGAAAGTCAAATTATTCACAGCATCTCCTAGAAGGAGGAGAACCTCATTTGCCTCCACTCTAGGAGAGGTAATACCTGTACTCTTTCTCTACTTTCACCCCCTCCCTCTTTCTCAGATAGCCATGCTGCCCACGGCACTGCTTATATTTGAATTTCTCCCCCTCTAAACCAAGTAGGATTTGCATGTGTGCTTGGTGCTATTGCCATGTGTTCTCCTTTTTTACATTATGCACCTCCTCTCACCATCTCCCTTTAAAGTTAACCAAAGAATTGCCACTCTAAGCCGACTGCTGTTTGTTTGTTTAATCAAACTTCACTCTTTGTAACATAGTCACATATTAATCATTTTTATTGCTTTGTAATAAAACTATGCTCTTGATTCTAATCTCTTGTGCGTTGTCTGGTTGCTAATTTCCCATGGTATGAGCGTAACCTCCCCCCGTGGCATGGTGTGGCTCTTCATGAAAGACCTGAAAAAATGTCATGTTCTTCTGTATGTGTTAACATGGCACATGTAGACAAGGACATGCAGTACCCTCTGAGCAATAGCTACTATCCTGTTCAACTATCTGAACTAGCAGCAATCAACATCCTAAACATGTGGGTTTTGCATGACTCATGCTCTGTTTCAGGGTGTTGATTGCATGCAATGCGCTGCTGCTGGAAATGCCCCAAGTCACTAGAATTCTGTGAAGAATTTAATTTGATCACAACTCATGGGTAACATTAACTTTAAAATCTCTCAAAATGGAAACGAAAGGAAGTAAAATCCATCACAAAAGCATTGATTACAATACCCATTTGCTAACTCTCACTAATGATGCAGAGATGGTTTACAAACAAGCAGAAATGTACAGACACCTTTTTATTTTTATAGCTTTCAAGCTAAATTGCTGTTAAAAGTGTAAATCCGTTTAGCTCGGAGTCTATCACATAGCAAATTGGCATGCAATTTCTCATTTCTAAAAGAAAAACTGCAATGTTCAAGAAACCTCCAAATAAAGCAATCTGAGATTAGCATGTGGGTTCATCTTCCTCCATTTAAGTCTCTGAGCTTTTGTCTTGGAATGTTGCCGGTTTTCAACTTCCAAACCTATTGTTTGTTTGCTTGATATGGAGTGCTTTTGCAGGTATTTATAGACCAAAGGAGCCATATCCAATATTTGTTTTTCTCCTTGTAAAATAACCATGCTCATCTCTTTCAGTGAGGCATTTCCCACTCCTTGAATACACCATGAGGCTCCTTTTTTTCAAGATCCAGATTTGACTTGGTATCCCTATTGTACTAGCAAAGTGCCCATCGGTGGGATGTGTGCAAAAAGGGCCTCATTGTTGCAAGAAGTACTGTGATATTGTGCATTCCCCGGCAGAATCTTTGTTATTAATGGAAGCATGATTAGCCACTGTTAGGTGAAGGCAGAAAGGCAAACATCTGTATGCTGTTCAGTTTTACTTTATTACCCCCAATATTACTACATCAGGAATCAAATGTTCTTCTTTGTAGTCTCTGTGTCTGTCCAGAACCTCAGTTGGGAACCTTCTATAGGTGAGGAAGTTTTGGCGGGAACCCTCCCCCACCATCCCAGAACACAAGTCTATAGTGGGTTCTCACTTATCCCTCAGTTCTCTTTTGAATGCCATTGCAGCATCCTCACAGAGAGCTTTTTCCATTCATTTGCTTCTTCCTGAGGGAACAAGAACATTCCTGTTTCCTGCTATCCTCTCATTTCTCTGACTGACTTTTTTGTCTTTTAATTTGTCTTTTGCTTGTTTGCAATATCCACAATTGCCTTTTTGGATATCCACTGCAGCCGCAAACTCCCACCAATAGAGGCACGCTCCTCTGCCTTCTTTGGGAGAAGGACATGAAGTAGAATCCTCATATCGGGCCTATTCAGATGACACTTCAGGCTCTGTGGTTAGCAAAACTGTGGTTCTCTGGGGTTAGCACTAACCACAAGCTGTGATGTCGCACACAACACTTTAAGCCACAGTTAGAGCTGCTAAACCTGCTGCAGATGGTCCGACTGTGGTTAACGAGTGAGCAAGGTTTAGCAAAATGCATTGCACAAGACAAGTTAAACCCTGCTGTTTAACCAAAAGCCTTAACCAGCAGGGTTTAAGGTGTCTTCTGAACAGGACCATTGTCAAGCTTTTACAAAGCAGGCAAGACATAAACCATATGACTACTTTGGCTGCTATCTCACTGAAACCCATGACAGATTTACCTGGCTGACTTGAGGAAGGATGTTACTTGTCTCAGAAACGCTTTGTCGCATATTATACAAGTTTCTGGGTTAGCCAAGAATTTGCTTTTAGATTCCTCTAATCTTCTAAGAACATCTCTGGATGGATCCAGCTTGACTTGCATCTCCTGCTGCAAATGTTCTGAGCACCTCTGCAGTCATTTGGCTGTCAGTGGTGATCAACTGCTGTTTATCTAATGTTTTGTGTCTACTTTTACAGTTACATTTTTAAACAGCCACAATCCATGCTGTAAAGAAGCTGGTTCAATTACATTCTACCAGATGTTAGAAATGGGAGTAATTCGTACAAAATTAAAAGATGACTGGGATAGTGTAGAGCTATTTTTAAAATTATTTTGCACTGACAAAGGCATTAAGAACACGTCTTTGTTGTGTACTAGTAAGCTGATAGTTTGCCTTAGGGCCTATCTACACAGTACTTTGGAATGTTTTACATTGTATTTTAAAACGTTCCAAATAGGTGCGTTCTAAAACGTCTTAAGCCACATTAACGAGTACTCACATTACAGGAGGAAAAATCTTCAGTCTTCAAAGCGGTGTGGAAGGTCTCACACACTCTTCTGTCCGTCTGTTTCTCTTTCATTTTTACAATGAGTTTAGGGCAAAGAATTGTGGGAGTTGTAGTTCAGTCACCCACTTCCTCCTTAGTTCTCCTTTCATTCACTAACTTTCAATGAGTATAGGGCTAGGCATTGTGGGTGTTGTAGTTCACTCACCCACTTCCCCTTTCTTCCCCACCAATCAACTGCTAAGCATTTGGGCGCCGGTCAATGAAGCACTGCCCCCACAAATCACAAACGGTAAGGAAGGACACATTATTTTACTTAAAACGATTTATTAAAAGTAAAAACCGTTGTATATTGCTGAAGTGAGTTTTTAAAAACCTCAGGTATACATCGTTAAAGGGAGTGCGTCATGTGGCCCAAAGAGTTTTCATTACCCTTATGAAACGTTACAAACCTAGTGTGTAGATCAGCCCTTAGCAAACTAAGGGGCAAAAACTGCTTCTATGTGGCATACTCCCATTGTTTTTTCCTTTGTTTGTGCCTATTGAAAGATAAAATGACATTAATCTTCATGCAAAGATGCAGTACTGCATTTGAATTCCATGGGTGTTCTCAAGAGCAGAGTTGCAGTTTCCACATGCATATGAGTACTAGAATAAGAGAGGGTTCATGTTGCTTGTTTTCTGTATATCTAATCCTGTTCATAAGTGTAATTTCTCCCTGTGGAGTTGTGCTGCTCCATGTCTTTCAGCATGGTTGTGCCTGAAGTGAATCCCTGACCACCAGCATTGTCCATTGGTCAGAATGCTGAGTGTAGATAAGTCAAAGGCAAGTGGTGACTCATTGTAATGAAGTAGGCAAGGATCTGATAAAAGTCACATATACTAACAATTAATTGTGTTTTAATTGTGAACTGCCCAGAGAGCCTTGGCTGTTGGGCAGTATAAATATGCAATAAAGAAATAAATAGCTTTGGAAGTTATGAATGCCCAATAAGCATATGGTGTAACAGAGTAAAAGGCTTTTCTGGACAAGAATACCCAGCCTTTCCAGCTGATTGGCCTAATGCATAACAAATATGCTCTAAATGGGTGTGCATTTGTTGCATCAAAAAGAACAAAAGGTCTTGTAGCACTTTAAGACGCACCCTTCCCCAAGCATGGCAGCCTACAGATGTTCGGGACTACAACTCCCATCTGCCCCAGCCATCACGATCCATGGTTGGGGTTGATGGGAGTTGTAGTCCAGCACATCTGGACAGCACCAGGGGAAGGCTGGTGGAGACAATACTGAGCTAGGTGGACCAACGGTCTGACTTGGTATAAGGAGGTGTGCCCTACATTCCTAGAACTGGATTAAATGGCAACAACTATGGCTATTTATTGAATACTTTTCCACGCTGGGAATTGTAGTCCAACACATCTGGAGTGCCTTAGGTTGGGGAAGGCTGGGTCTACGTTGATTGGCATTTGCTTTTCAGGGTTTCACAGAGAGATTTTACTCATGTGGATTCAGCGATTAAATTGGAAGGAAAACAAATTATAAGATAGGGAAGTCAGGAAATTCACTCACTATTCTTGTTTTTTTATATTTTTATATCTTTGTTGTGATAAAGCATATAAGAAACTGTAGATATTTTTGTAAGTTGGAGAAATTCGGAAGTCCATCTTAATGTTGTATGTTGTATTGTTTGTGTTTTATCTTTGTTTGAAAATAATAAAAAACTTTAAATTGGAGAGATTTTACTCGGCCCTACCTAGAGATGCCCAGGACTGAGCCTTTTGCCTGTAAAGCTCTGCCACTAAGCTCCATCTTTCCCCACAAACCACACAATGCTATTGGATAGGGGTTTGCTTTGAACCTTAGTTAATGCAGCCCTATGTCAAAGCAGATACATTTCTTCCAGACTAAAAATCTGGAACGTCAGAAGTTTCTGGTGGTGTGCTTTTCCTAAGGCTGGTTTAGTTCCTGGGCTCTAGAACTAACAAGACTGTTTGCAGTAGTACTATCTGGCTGCTCTGAATAATGTTTAATATAAATTTAGGCACAGACAACATGCTGGTGGTCTAATTGTGAGGTTTAATTGAGCAAGGCTTACACTAATTTGCCTAATAACATTTTGGCTGTTTGTTTAGCTGGAAGAAAACATGGATATTATTCTTGGTTGAAGCAATTCAGATGAGCTGTAGGGTTTCAAAGCAATTGCTCTAGTGGATGATCTTGCAAGGGGTGCAATTGTGCAGGGCCTACATCTGATAGTTAATGTTGGCAGAGAAGAAAGCATGAGTTCTAGACTCAAAGGGGATCATAGGATAGGGGAGGGGGGGAATCACAGTTTCTTACCGTTGCTTCTCCCACCCCACCCCACCCCACCCCACCCCGCTTCTGTTGCACAATACTTCCTCTTTCTTCACTGAGAAAAAGAGAAAGTAAACAATGACCATGTGGCCCATTCAGTGGGCGTTTTTATCGCACTGCTTTTCTTTCACACAGCAAGAGATCGTGGCAAGTTTCGCTTCTAAAAATAAATCGGACTTACCAGGGGTCTTATTCTGTGACAGAAAGAAGGGCAGAAGGAGCGGGAGACGCATGGGAGACAGACACCGTCATCAAAAGGATCTGCGAAAAACCAGTAACAAGCATGTGATAAAACGCTCGTCTGATGATGTTTTGTATATGGTCACTCTAGTATAGTGCCTGCAACTTTTAACTGTTGTGATGAAGAGGGAATTTCACCAGGAACTAATCGCATACAAATGACACCGGATGAAATTCCCTTTTCTCTACAGCTGTTAAAGTTACATGAGCCCTGTCCTCCTTTTCATATGGTCAGCCTACATTTGTGACACATGACATCATAGCCAGTGCGCAGCCAACAAGCAGCTTCTGTCTTGAAAAGCTGCATTATCGGGAAGTTGTTTTACTCCATTTTTTTCAGTTAAAGCAGCTCCCAGGAGGTTCCGCTGTAGTGTGTTCTATTCTTCTGCATTAACTCCTGGACGTGCCTTTGTGACCTGATAGTGACCTGGTAGTGATGTGGTCAAGGGGTGGGGTGCATTCAAAAATAAGATCCTGATCTACAATTTAAAATGGTAAGACCCATTTTATTACCTCACAATTTTACCACCTCATTCTGCTGCATGTTTAGACCAAGCCTAAATTCCACTGAAATTGTGATTAGGATTCAACTGCACAGGACCTAATAAATTACTCTTTCCATTCTGGGCCAATTTCCCTACATAAATTAAAGTTGATGACTTACCAGGTAGGTGCCTCCAGCTCTTCCTACATTTTCTGGCTTATAGGATGATTCAGATGTTTCATGGATTCCATGCTGAAGTTCCCTCTGGTCATACATAAAATAGGAATCTAAAACGTATTATGTATACATTGGTTTGCTCATAAAATTATCATGTTTGGTATTTTAAATGTAAAGGCATGGTTCATTCAGACAATAATTACAATTTTATTAACTGAATTTATTTTAAAATGTTTTGTATTTTAATTGTAATTTTTATGACCAAACCAGGATACATAATATATTTTATGATTGTAAAGTAGCAAAATGAGTTTAGATTTGTAAAGAGTGCTAAAAAAAAAAACCTGCATTTTTTATTTTTTCCCAAGTACTGCATTTTTATTTTCCCCAAAAACTTCCCTCTACCCCCCCCCCCCCCACTGTGCAAAAAAATAAAATAAATGGGAAAGACCTTGCTTTCTACTATCTGGCTTCAACATATTCAGAATTTTTCCATCTCCATTGTGGATGCATTGGACTTCAAACAGATTTTACCAACTGAATATCCTGGAAGATAACAAATTGTGGAAATGCTCTAAGAATGGAGGAACCCTAACTCACATGTTATAATTCTGCTTGATTTGTAATCCCTCCTGGCATAAAGTAATGGAACATATAGATTTTGTACTAGATACAGCATTGTTTTTCTCTGCTTATTGTTTGTTCTTGGGATACTTGCCTGTGATGTGATGCAGTGGGCTGCATTAGGAAGGGGCAATCTGATCTCTTCTGGCAGGCCTACCCAGTTGCATATTTTAAGGGGAATTGTGAACAAAAAATATTTTTCACATTTAAAAAATATCAACAAATTTATGTGGTGGGGAGGGGAAACCAGACTTATGACTGAATACATGTGATACTGTCATGGACTGGAAATAGACTGATTTGCTCATCCATAGCCTCCATACTGATATCGAGTAATTCCCCCATCCTAACTCAACCTCCTCTGACTCAGGGGGTTTGTAAAGGCCCTCACAAGCAGACATCCGTTCACACAAGTTTAGATACAACCCAAAGGTTTATGTTCTTGGTGAACTGTGTTATCTATGGCTCAGTTCAGATGTAAAGCCAAATCATGCCTCAGTTTTACATTTAGGGTTTCTTTATAGCACACGTTAGTGACCACTCATGGAAATGTGTGGGTAATTTTGACATCATGAGCCTCTTGTACATCTCCCACTCCTTTGCCCGGTTATTCTATTTTAAAAAACTCACTTTTGATATCTTCCGATTCTTATGAAATATCCTGGAATTTGCTACCGTGTGCAGCTGAAGTTGTGCTACAAAACACCCACTAGAGGGCGGTGTCCTATTCAAATATATGAGTAGGGAAGTTTTCAATTACAGACCACATGGTTGCCCCTCTCCTCCAATGTAATTCAGCTCAGTACAATCATGGAAGAGAAGCAGGAAGCAAAGCGCTGATAAGCCAACATGATTTCCCTTTAATGTAAATAAGCTCTAACAAGCTTTGGGGTTATATCCAGTTGGTGTCACTCTGCTGACAGAATGCTCTGTGATCAAGTGGAATGAGGTGGGAGGCAATTTTCATTTATGACCCTTTCCTTGCTGCCCCCTACTCTAAATCTGATCTGGAGAGTTGAGGGATTTTTTAGGAGGTGGCACAGAAAGCTGCAGGTGGAAGGGGAGTCTCCAAAAATTGCATCCCTTCCCATTCCACTGATGGAATCCTCCACTCAATCAAAGACAATTCTTGCAGCGGAGTGATACCACTTAGATGTAATCCATAGCTGGGGGCACTGCATTCTCCCTCCCTTCGATTTTCACAACTATGTTCTGTGCAAACTATTATTTGCCTGCAAACCAGAAATGGAAACCAAGGTTTGATTGTGGTTTCCAATTCTGGTTTGTATAGGCTGACCATCTGAAAAGGAGGACAGGGCTCATATAACTTTAACAGTTGTAGAGAAAAGGGAATTTCAGCAGGTGTCATTTGTATGCAATTAGTTCCTGGTGAAATTCCCTCTTCATCACAACTGTTAAAGGTGCAGGCACTATACTAGAGTGACCATATACAAAAGAAGGCAGGGCTCTGCAACTTTAACTGTTGTGATGAAGAGGGAATATCACCAGGAACTAATTGCATACAAATGACACTGATTGAAATTCCCTTTTCTCTACAACTGTTAAAGTTATATGAGCCCTGTCCTCCTTTTCAGATGATCAGCCTAGGTTTGTAGACAAACTATGTTGTGTGCAAACCATTGTTTGCCTGAGTCAGATGAAATGACAAAGAAGGAACATGTGAGGGGAGGAGGGAGTGAACTCGCAGAGTTAGTCTGAATGGAACATATGCTATTGCACTATTGTAGAAATATGATTTGTCCTGTCAGCATACGTTATGTCTTTATGATGCATTTGTATTTGTTGTCTGTGGTGGTCTCATGTGATATTTGGCAATGATCCTACATGAATATAAACTGCTGTTTGTACACATATGGAAAGCCCTGATTCTGGAGAAGTGCATGATGCTATTCTGGTAAAATTCCGAGGCGAGCAGCATACACTACTCCTAATGGTTGTTTGTGTTTACCCAGTATTTTCTTTTCCTGCCACAGCAAGAGGAAGGAAAACATAAAAATAGAAAAAGAACCAGGGACTGCCACACAAAGAACACTCAGAGTATTAAAGCGTTGTGCATGGATGATTTTAGTCATACATGAGCCCCATTCTAAGGACACCCACAAGTCATGATTAATGCAGTCCCTTTGTAGGTAGAGCCGGTACAAACATTGCGAGGATAGCCAGTTTCCAAGAAATCGGCTCTTTCCCCACTCTGACACTTTCTGCCATTCGTCGCATGCCGCATCACTGCTTTCTTTTCTCCAAGAGCCAGCGGCAAAGTGGAATACACATGCTGAGCACATGGATATCAAGGGAGCTGTTTCCATGGCAGCAGGTCATGTGACAGGAACACATGGAGACCAAGAAAGTTGTCGCTTAGCAACCATAATCAGATAAAAGATCTCTGAACTTCTCTGCTCACTTGGCTTGTTTTTGTTTGTTTCTGTTGTTGCTTTCTAAAAACACTGAAGATGTTTAAATAGGAATTCCTTTTTGTTCTGGTTGTTTGGGGGGGTTACTCTTCAAAAGACAGTATATCCTCAACTACAATATTATCCCAGTAACATACTAACGTATTATTTCTTGTAGAAACGTAACGACGTTGAAATCTGATGGTTCTCCAGGAATATCTTAAACAGACTTACACAATGGAGTCAAGAATTAGACCCTTCCTGTGGATTTTGCAATGCTCATATTGTTCCCAGAGTATCATATTATAGCAAGTTTTAAATATTAGATTAATATTTTAAAGTCTTCATTTGCATTTTGTCAAGCTATATTCAAACACACACAATGTATAGAAAGTTCATAGGCAAATATTAGGCAGATCACTTACAAGGAAGGAATTCAAGATAGAAACATGGAATCAAGAATAGTATCTTTGGCAGATTTTTATAGAAAGGGAATATTTATTTTATTTATTTATATGATTCATACCCACCTTTCTGACAAAAAATAGGGTGCTCAAAATGGCTAATAATAAAAAAGATTAAAATAAACTTAGTTAAAACAATCATAAAAACAGATTAAAACACAATAAACAGAACAATAAAAGAAACAAAGACAGCACAGGATACGATGATAGGATTTAAAGCATTAGACATTAATGATTTGGGGATAGTCAAACAACTTGTTTAAACAACTCTGGTACCATTCTAAAATATACTTTAGATTAATGTCTGTGGAAGAGGCGGTAATGTTTCACTATATCTGTTTTTGCATATCTGGGCCAGCAGGGAGTAGAACAGACTGTTCTATTAACACTTTTGGGGTATGTGTTTTATCTGCTTTAGTGATAGTCATAATCAGAAATGCAGACATTAGAAATCAAGTCCAGTCAGCGCTACTAATCTTATGGGGCTTTAGATTGACACCCAATGTGCAGGTCAATGTGTCTGAGGAGAGAAAGAAAGTACTTTGGTAAAACTTCTATATCAGGGGTGCTGAACTGGGGTCTCTGTGGGCTGGATGATATTAGTGGGCATGTCCACAGCCACTAATACCATTACCTCACATATTTTGCCTTCCTCCATGCTGAGCGAAGCACAGAGAAAGGGATTGGTGCTAGGAGGAGTGCCTTAATCTCCGGAGCACTAGGCAAGTTCACAAGATAAGGCACTACCAGCCACTCCTGCTACTTTCCAGATAATGATGCATCTGAGGGGCTGTCTTCATGGTGCCAAGTTCCTTCTAAACTGCACCGTTTTGCTTACCCGGGGTGATGGTGAGTAATCCCCATGCCAAGGAGGGAGTGCAGGGTTTCTGGTGGTCATCTGGGTACCGGAGCCGCCCGCCCCCTGCCCTCTTTCTGGCGATCAATTACTGGTTGCCTTCTGCCAGGACTGCCCCCTGGATCAGTCACAGAGCAAGGTCAGATAGCAGAAGAGACGGGGTGACCTCGCTCCCACCGAAAAAGTTGTGGTAAGTCCCTGACTTTCTTTTACTGCGCAGCCTCGCGTATAACTGATGCAGCACAGATTCACAGCCACCTCAGGGCTTTGACCGCATATAGAGAGCCCCCAAGAGCATCCCCAAGTGTACTTCACTCTTCAGGGGGACTGCAACCTCATCCAGAACTGCATTAGCACCTCTATACAGATCAGCTGAGATAGATTAGGAAATATCTTCCCCATATGAAATCTGTTTCAAACATGACATCTTCTTACACAAAGATGTTCATCCTGATACGTGTAGTTGGCTGAGTGTTACACTGCAAATACTTAGCATTAAATATGGCACGACAACTCCAAATAAACATTTGCTTTGAGTTCACAAAAAAGTATCTATATAGAGGTAATCTCCATAAAAGCAAGATGTGTGAAATGGACCTAAGGAGGAAAAAAAAAACTAGCAAAGAAATACTTTTTGCTGGGATGCAGAGCCAAATGACAGGAAAGACCTTGGCTAGACACTTGAGATACACCTGCAGATGGGTTTTGTGTTTTTTTTTTATGTGCACTAGATAAAAGTCTCTGCATTTCATTATATTCTCACGCAAAATGGCCATTTATATTACAGACCATGCCAATTCTTTCCACATGTGTTTTCCCCAAATAGTGGGATGGGGCACCTTGTCTTGGACTAAGGTCACAGGACTTCTTAGTGTTCCTTATGTCATTCCTTCCTTCATTTTGTTCCCTCAAATCCAATAAAAGCTTAAGAAGCTGTTTAATTATTATCAGAATAAGACAAGAGGGGAACACATGTTTTCTTAGATTAGAAGAAAGCTCTTGCCTAGGGAAAATGCAAAAAAATATGTATTTTCTTTTGTCTATGTAAACAGTAACTAAGGGGGGGGGGGTCTACACAATGCCTCTTTGACGCCTGGTTCTAATAATATGCACTTTTTCCTGTATTCGTATTTACATCTAATAGTGGTGGACGAGAGCCATTAAGGCGAATTACGGGCATCATAAAATGCACTTTATAATTGTTTATATGCGGAGTTTTGCTGCAGAGTCGGTTCAGGGGTGTATGGCTGAACGTGGAAAAATTGACGAAAGCACCACCCTGTCTCCTGATGGTACCTCCCCCGTACTTTCGTGCTGTTCGTTAACTCTGCCCACTTGACTTTCTTGCCGTTGCCTGTCCAATCATGATCGCGAGTGACTTCACATGTGGGTACGATTTGTAAACATTGGATGTGTCTACAATTATAGTTGTTAGCAGGGCAGCATTGGACAACCTATTGTAAAACCATAAAAGCAACATTTTCCACCTGTGTAGCGTCTGCCCCCCCCCCCCCATTGCTTCTGCCAAGAATCAGACGCTGGATACTGGACTAACACCCCTCCATGCTTGCGGCAGCTTCCCCTTATCTGCTGTCTTGGAAATATGCTGCATCAAGGACAAATTTTTGTGTATCCTTTCTGTTACAATGTTGCATTTCGCACTGATTTCCACAGTTCCATACAGACTGGCTATTATTCTGTCTCTGCGGACACCAAGATGCCAGCACACTATGGTTCTGGAATGTCCAACACTGAGCGGGCTAGACTGCAACCTCGCCATGCCATAACCTGGTCTATGTGTCGCAGAGGTGGGGGACTGGTAATGAGGGAGTGGGGGAGGGATGAACGCTGGTCACAACAAAAAAAACTGGATGGCACTGATGTCCTCTCCCCACCACACAGTCCGCTTGATATTCTACCAATTGCATCGCCTTCTGCGCAGAATGAGGAGACTGGAGTGTATTGTGTGGCGTGCCCGCTCTCTGGGACCACTCCAGCAACTGCCAGTGCCATTTGAATGACCTGCACAGCAGGGGACAGCCCAACTTGGGAGAGTTGGCTTGGATGTTGCATCTGTGGACTGACATTAATTTCCATACAATTATTGCAGTTTCCCTTTTGTTCAGCACGTTCCGCCCTATCCCCTGTGTTTTCCCCACTTGCGCTGTGCCTTTCAGATTGCTCCGGCCACACTTTTCAATGGGATTTTGGCCACATGTAACCATCAGTAGAAAAAAGATATTGCATTGCTTTATGACAATAAAATAAGTGTTCTTTTCGTTGCGGTACACACACACACACACACACACACAAAACTTCCAGGAAAATCAATGAAAGAAGGGAGAGAAGATACGAAGCCCTATGCATGCTTGGGTGCTAAGGTTTCTGGGGAGAAACTCCCCCCACCTGCTCAATGCTCCTTACTCCCGAGTAATAGCGCTCAATGGCAGGAACTGGCTTGCAAGTACAGAAGTTTCCCTTCCTTTTTCAAGCCTTGATCCCAGCAAGGGAGCGGGGGTGGGGAGGGAAGCCTTAGCAGACCTCAAATTATTTTAAAAATGAAGCACACACATTATTCCAACACCCTTGATTTCTGTAGATCCATCTCCATGTGTGTATCCACTCATCTCAATGAAAGAAAGATTCCAGTGGGTATTGAAAAGAAACTTTACTTTTAGTTCCGGAAACTTGAGACCAGCCATTACTGAACAGAGAAGAAGAAGGAAGTAGGAGGGAGGAGTTTTGCAGCAGAGCAAAACTCCTCCTTGTATCTTGAAAGTACCGCCCCCGAGGAAAGTGGGAAAAGTAGCAGTAAACTTGGGGGCAGGCATTCACTCATGACATCACAAGCCCTGCCCACCAAACTATGCCCACAATTTGCATTAATCCAAATGGGCAGTGGAGGTTACACGACCCAAATGCGATTGAACATCGGAGAAAAATTAAAAGTTGCGTTTCATCGACACTTTGGAAACGCACATTAACGGAAGCTATAAGTCGCATACACGTCTGATCTGTGCCCCGCTCGTGTGTACAAAATGATGTCAGAATAAAGTAAAGGCGACCCAAATAAGCTGTGACGAGGTACCCTAAGGCAACCAGATATCTGGTCACTTGGAAAAGCACATTCATGAATGGCAAGTAAATATGTATCTGCCACATGATCACTTTGGCGTGGCCGTGGCCATTGTTTTTCTTCTATTGGTGGGTATTCCCTCTAGAATTGGCACATTAACAGCTGACTCATCCCTTTCACTGTGGTTTTCATACAAACCGCTATAAAGGTTGCCAATCATAACAAGAGTTTGTTTGTCACAACTTCATGGAGGATCGATTGACAGCTAGTAGTCACGATAGTTAGAGGGGACCTCCAGATTCTGAGGCAGCCTATCTTGAATGCTTGGAGGAAGTAATAGAGGACAGCCATTACCTTCCTAGAAACATTTAGCTGCTCAATGTCGGAAACAAAATACTAGGCTTAGGCTGCAATCCTACACCCACTTACCTTGGAGTAAGACCAATTGAACTCAATGAAGTTTACCTCTGAGTAGACATGCATAGGATTGCACTGTTAATTTTACTAATTTTTCTAAATAAAAATACTTAATTGTATTTATTGACAGTTTGGGTTTTGTATGTTTTAGCTTGTTAATATATTTTAATAATTAGTTCTTTGTTATGCTATTATAGGGCAGTGTCTTAAACCTAGGCCTGATCCACTCAGGATCTGCACTAAACAGATTCAAGGGTATCCATATGGCTTAAGTCCACTTATGTGAAAGTTTATCATTGTTTTTATTGTCTGCATCCACTTTCCATCAACAAACAAATGATATACTTTCACCAAAGTGGAATTGAATCATATTGGGTACTATCCCATCTGTTTAGTGTGGGTTCTGAAGGGATCAGGCCCCAGGCTTAAGACGTAGCCCTCCTCTTCAAGGTGCCTCTTCCGCCGCGCAGCAGCGGCAGTAGGCAGCGTGCCCCGCATTGATGCTCCTTCCGCCCATCTACAGCGGAAAGAGTGGCACAGTGGGTTTTCCTGCCGCTGCTGCCATGCCCGTGCCTGCCCAGCAGCAGCTGTAGGGGTGGCTGGGAGCATCAGCCCTCCTACTCCAAGGTAAGTGGTTTTTTAAATTATTTTTTTTAATGGGGGGAGGACTGCGGAGGCGGTGCAGCAAGCTTATAGCTTGCTGGTCCATCCCCTTCCCTGCCCAGCCCACTCCAAGCTAAAAAAGTCAGGGTAAATGCCTGACTTTTTTAGAGCGGAGCTTTGGGGCTTTTCCCTGCAGTAGCTTCGGAGTGGTGGTAGCGTCATGTAATCCACCTGCCGCCAATCCAAAGCTACTGCGGGGAAAAGTGACCATATAGAGGTACCCACACAGTATTGTGCCACGGCCTATTGTGCCCGAGTGCCAGCAGGAATGACTGCTTGCACAAGAGGGATTTAGTGCTTCATAAAACAAACCAAAACGAACAGAAACACTTGTTTACAGAATGGGGCAGGTCAGTGGAAGTTGCGAACTGGAACTCTGCCAACTTCTCCCAATCCAGAAATTAGAGTTTCTGCTCATTTCAAAGCTTGCTTTATGAAGTGCTAAATCCCCATTGCCAAGCAGTCAGTCCTGCTAATGCAAAACAACCTGCAGGAGCTTCCCATACTTTCTAAGCTGCTTTGAGCAGCTCCTTTTTTGAAAAACAGGGCAAAAATCTCTTAAATAAATATGTAATAAATAGATTAGCCCCCCCCCCCCCACAATATTTTGGGATGGTGGGTACATATGGAATTTTGGGAGCACGTTGTGGACACTTTCACAAAATGGTTACCATGCAGGAGGCTTGCCCATTCACAGAAGGTTAATATTTTGCCAAAAGAGCTGAAAGGGAGAAAGAGTACCTTGCTTTTAAGTGCTTTTTGAGTTTGTGGCATAGGAAGGATTCAAACTTTGGATTTCATAGATTACTTATTTGCATCATAACTGTGTGCAAACATAGTTAAATGTAAGCCATATGTAAGGACTGGGAATCAGGGCAGTGTGACTCACCATAATACTACAGTGTTAGTTCATGTCATTAGCCATTATGTAAAAAGTCTTGCCTTTAAATAATTAAGGCAGTGTATATAAATGGTTCTGAACAACTGCACATTTAAGTAGTATTTCTCTTCCAAAACTCTCATTGTAATCCTGAACTCCCTCATCATATCATCCTCAGTGGGGGAAGACAAATAAATCTGAGGAAGGGGCTATACACAGTATTGGGAGGAACAAGTCCCATGGCAAGGTACAAGAAATGAAACAGTAGTACAGCAGAATTAGTTTTCTATTCTTAAATGGCTTGTCTGCTCTTTTAACTAAATAACCATTCTGTGGCTCAGAAGGTACACTTTCTGATCTGAAAAACCTATTCCTTAAAGTTTTCTGGTGACCCATATAGGAGGATATTCCACTCCGCACATGTTCAAAGGCAATTTCTTATGTGGTCTGCACATCGCAGAGATGGACCATAGAACAGAACATTATTCCCATAAAGCTGTTCTGAATCTAGAGAGCACAATGTCATGCTACCTCCATAGGTGGCACTATCACAATGTTAGGGGGAATCCACACAGTCCTTTGGAACGTTTTAAATTGTATTTTAAAACGTTCCAAATAGGTGCGTTCTAAAACGTCTTAGGCCACATTACTGAGTACTCACATTACAGGAGAACAGTCTTCTGTCTTTAAAGCGGTGTGTGCTGTCACACTTCTGTTCTGCCCTGTCTCTTTCTCTTTTGTTTTTCAATGAGTTTAGGGCAAGGCATTGTGGGGGTTGTAGTTCAGTTACACACTTCCTTCTTAGTTCCTCTGTCATTCCCTAGCGAGTATAGGGCTAGGCATTATGGGTGTTGTAGTTCACTCACCCACTTCCTCTTTCTTCCCCACCAATCAACTGCTAAGCATTTGGGCACCAGTAAAGGAAGCACTGCCCCCATGAATCACAAATGGTAAGGAAGGACACATTCTTTTACTTAAAACGATTTATTAAAAGTGAAATCGTTGTATATAGCTGAAGTGAGTTTTAAAAAACCTCAGATATACAACGTTATAGGGAGTGCGTCATATGGCCCAAAGAGTTTTCATAACCCTTATAAAACGTCAAAAACCTCGTGTGTCGATCCGCCCTTAGTTTCCACTCTGTCCATTCTCTCTTAATTAGCTAAAAGGAAAGTTAGTTTAAAATGCTTTATCTGTGGCAATGTGCGGACTAGATGACCTTCAAGGTCTCTTCCAATTCTATACCCTTCTACGTGGATGGTATTGGTTGCCAGTTGGGTACTTGTAACAATGATGCACTGAACCAGTAATACTGCTCCAGTGCATCGTTATTTGGTTCCTTGCACTTGGAGCGTTTGGTTTGAATTAGTTCATTGGGAACCTTGTCTTTGTTGGACGGTATATCCAGGGAACAGACAGATTTGGGACTGAGGTCCACCATTTTGACATGCACACTCATCTAGATCCATTACAGTGGTGAAACAGAAACTAACCACAGCATAAGATACCAGTCCATATCCATATTGCCTAAATAACACATCAATTCAAAGTGCTGGTTTTGACCTTTAAAGCCCTAAACGGTTTGGGACCAAGTTACTTGAAGGACCACCTTCACCCATATCAGCCCGCCCACACTTCTCACCTGCCCACTAGTGAGAGATATTAGGTGGGTTTCCACACGGGAGAGGGCCTTCTCCGCAGTGGTCCCACACCTGTGGAACAAACTCCCACCGATGATCCGTCATGCACCATCCTTACAGGCTTTTAAGAAGGCCTTAAAAATGTTTTGTTTTACTATGGCCTTCTCTTAAATACGGTTTTGCTGCTGTCACGCTTGCTGTTTTATTACTAGTTTTTAATGTTAGCTTTTATTGTTTAAATTGATATTTTACATTTATGTTTTTATTGCTTTTAATGTGTATACTGCTTTTATATATGGTTGTAAGCTGACTTGGGAGAGCTTCTGCCATGAAAGGCGGCTAAGAAATGTTTTAAATAAATAAAATAATGGTCCTTAACAGATGTAATTTCCCAGCATTTTGGAGTTTGAGTGAATGTGGAAAGCCCTTAACAAAACGTGTTAAAGTGAAAGGGTTTTAAAAAATGAATTCTTATGCATTTAAGCAAAAGTGGCATAATGCCTGTCTCTCTCCAATGCCAGGACCACTGTAGAGAATAAACTGTTAATTTCCATGGCTGGGGTTTATTTACTAACATTGCTAAATTATGTAGTTGATTTTCTTTCTCTTTAGAGTTCTCACTATATATGTGGGCCTGATTTATTATTACCTAATGAAAGATTATGTGACTTGCTTTCATGTTTTTCCCCCTAATTACGCATTGAAATTGTTACCACTATGACCTTGCAGCTGCTGAATTTTCTAAAATTAGCCATAATGATGCATTTCACTACAATAATTAATTATCTAAGCTGAGGAAATTGAGTAGTAGAATTGGTGCACATGCTGCTAATTATCTTTTATTATGTCATTTTTTCCCAATGCAAATAAAGAAATATTGTGATCATCTTAAATATCGTTTTTATTAGCTAATGTTCTTGTTAACATAAAAAAGATTCTTTCCTCAATTTAAAAGCAAAACATTGGCTGCAAAAATCGTATTTATGAATTAATAAATGATGATTAATTCAAATTAAACTTGTTTTTGAACACTGAAAATATAGAGCCAAGGCTTGGCACTTTCCTAACATGAAAGATGGGAGTAATTAATACATGGGCAATGGCAGAGATTATTTATATGTGGCCTTTCTGTTATTCTGTTAGCTCTGCGTTACTTTGCTATTATTTATTATGATATTACAGCTTTGTAAAGAACCTGAGAAACATAGGTAACTAGGGTGACCATATTTTGGAAATCAAAAAGGAGGACAATATGGCCGCCCCAAGGAGGCGTGCCCACCAACATGGCCGGCCTCCAAGGGGTGTGCCCACTAACATGGCCAGCCCCCAAAAGGACATGCCCACCCAAAGGTGGCCTTGGTCACATGTCTGATTTCACAGCATACAATTAAGACAAACCTGTTCTATATAACATCTTAATGTTAAAATCACTGAGACATTCAGTGATTTTGAAATTAACTTCACTTCTACTTTTGTAGCTTTTGCTGTACTTTAAAACTTTTGCTATACTTTGTGTGATACAGTGTCCCTTTCCCTCACATATCTTTTCTGACTGCAAATCCTTCACTGGATGACCATAGCCTCATAGACACTCACAATTGGGAATAGGACAAGGCAGACTGAGCTTCAAAGTGCAACGTAGGAAGCCTCTTGGATGCTCTCAATGAGCATGAGCCTCATGCATGCTCCCACCCCTGCTCCTGATTAGCTGAACAATCATAAAGACTTTAAAAAAAAGAAAAACTATGCTTTCCATAATAGATAGGGCTACCATTTTTTTGTGGCGGCTGCCGCTGGGCTCGTGCTGCCGCCGCCGCTGGGCTCGTGCCAGCAGAGGCCCAATTTCATTGCGACAAGCCCCGAGGAGGTAGGAGGCTGTGCGGAACAGGCAGGAGAGGGTCGATTTTGTCACTTCAGGATTCGGCCCTCTCCCTCCTCTTCCGCGCAGTCTCCAGCCTCCTCAGGGTTTGTCGCAATGGCGACGAGACCCAAGGAGGGCGGAGGCTGCATGGAAGAGGCGGGAAAGGGCCGAATCCAGAAGTGATGAAATTGGCCCTCTCTCATCTCTTCTGTGCGGCCTCCTCAGGGTTTGTTGCCGCCGCTGCCGGGCTCGTGCCAGCAGAGGCCCGATTTCATCACGGCAAGCCCTGAGGAGGAAGGAGGCCACACGGAAGATCAAGGCTCATCACTATTATGACAAAACCCGAGGAGGCCGGAGGCTGTACAGAAAAGGTGGGAGAGGGCCGATTCCGGAAATGATGAAATCAGCCTCCCCTGCCTCTTCCACGCAGGCTTCCGGGCTCCTAGGGGCTTGTCGCCATTGCAACAGCCCCCAAGGAGCCCATAAGTAGCGTGGGCGGAGCAAGGAAGGGCCGAATACAAAAGTATTAAAATGGGCCTTTCTAGGCTCTCCAGAGCAGCGGTCTGGGCTCCTGGTGGGTCATCGTGATGGCGGCATCCCAACAGGAGCCTAGATGGGGGGGGGGCAAATTTTCTGGATTTGGGGGCTGAAACAAGGATTTCTGGCAGGACCCCCAGTTTTTTACCATTTTCTGGACTTGTCTGGGGGGTTCTGGTCATCTGGTCAGCCTATAGGTAACTGTACAGGACTTTTAGGTAAGAATTATGCAGAATTAATTCTAATTATACGTGTCACAGTCCATCAGACCTGTAGGTAAGACCTTCTGGGATATTATGTAAGATCTCTGGTCATGTGATGCAAAAGTGCACCTGTAAGAAACAGGGACTTTTCACTTTTGATGCCAAACCTAGGAAGGCTCACCTAGCACCAACGCTGAATATTTTTAGATGCCAAGTAAAGATTTGGCTTTTTAGGAAGTTCTTTGGCATAGACTGAGTGCTACTTTGGTTGTTTCTTTTTTCCTCTGCTGCTGCACTGGGGTTACAGTCCCCCATTTTTAATCTTCTGTTTTGATATCACACACACACACACACACACACACACACACACTTTTTAATTAAACAGCTAAACAGAACTTTAAACCATCCTTCTCCAGCATAGTACCCTTCAGAGGTATTGGACTACAACTTTCAGCATTCCTGAACATTGGCCATGCTGAGTGGGGATGATGGAAGGTGTTCAAAACATCAGGAGGGCATCGGGTTAGAGAAGGCATTAGTTTAGAGTAGAAATGCTTATTATACTGCATAAACATCCACTAGACATAAATAGAAGCACAATACATAGTCAAATATGTAAGACATGACTTATATCCAAAGTGATCTTTGTGTGAATAGCAAAAGTCAAGAATAGAAACCATATCTCTGTAAAACTATCTTGCTTGGTCCTCACTCTATCTTGCTTGGTCACGAACAGGGATGAGTGAGCTTCTCAGCCAATGCCACTTATCAAATTTTGGTATATCACCCTTGGACCAGATATCCATTTTGCTACCTCCATACATGGTGCTGCTTATAAAAAAGAGACTAATTCTTTATGGATTACAGAATATCACAAATGGATAAAAATGCTAATAAAGGGTTTGGAGCAATCTGAATCCAGGTCCAAAATGGCCACCACACCAAAGCAGTCCCCTGAACATAAAATAAAAAAAATAAAAAGGCCGCCTGCCATGTGGCCAACAGACACCCCTGCTACCCCCCACCAGAAACAATCCCCCCCACCAAGCCACCCGCCCCCCCCCAAAAAACAGCTCGGACCTACCGGGTCCTCCGCTACCACCGCCAATCTTCTCCACTGCCGCATGACCCCCTGCAGCCCCCTCACCCTTCTTGCCCTGCTCCTGGGCTCCCTGGAGGTACCTGAGGAACAGCAGCAGCACACAAAGGAGGAGGAAGAGCCTGCTTTAAAATGCCTGCGCTGCTCCCCGGCCTCCGCAGGAAACAAGTGCTCAGCATTAGGGAGCGTCAACAAATTCCTTGTCTGGTGGCTAAAGCAGTTAGCCACCAGACAAGGAATTTGTTGACGCTCCCTAACACTGAGCACCTCTTTCTTGCTGAGGCGGAGCAGCGGGCAGGAAAGAAGTGCTCAGCATTAGGGAGCGTCAACAAATTCCTTGTCTGGTGGCTAAAGCAGTTAGCTTTAACCACCAGACAAGGAATTTGTTGACGCTCCCTAATGCTGAACACTTGTTTCTTGCAGAGGCAAGGGAGCGTGGGCATTACATCTTCTCCAGCTGATGATTCTCACTTTATATGGTGTCATCTCACCAGGGTGAATTGCCACATGTATACAAGACAAAGTATTGATTCTTTACTTCGGGATGCATCTTGGTTGCTTGGAGCACATTGATTCCCTTTATTTTGCTGTTTTATGCTGTTTTTGTTTCTGTTTTTATTATTGTTTTGATATTGTTCTGATATGATTTCATTGTTGCAAAATTTGTTTTGTGGATGGTTATAAGCTGTCTTTGGTTTCTTTTTCTTTCTTTCGTGATTATTATTATAGTTTTAACCTGCCCGATAACCAATCTTTTGAAGAAAGGTGGGCAACTAAATCTTTTCCAATAAATGGTAAAAACAATAAAATTCACATATCTCACCAAATTCCAGTCAATTTAATTTCAATTGCTGTAATGGGCAGCTAGTCATAGAACAATAGACTTGGAAGGGACTTTGTAGGCCATCTAGTTCAGGGGTTCTGAACCTCAGGCCCACGCAGGGGTCAATTCTGGCCAGCTTGTGGTTCAAACCTGGCCCTCCAGAATTCCCAGATGGCCACGCCCCTTCCCCCAACTACCAATTGTTTGTTGGTTCCCCCGATTTTGTGCAGTTTCCCCCCCATTCCAAAACATTGAAATGCCTTTCCTAAGGCTTAGTTACTGACAGTAAGAGGTTTCAGCTGCCATATGCTGGCATTTTTGGTATTTTGCCACGTTCCCTTGGCCTTCGGCCCTGTGCACCACTGGGATGTGGCCCCCAAGAACTACTCTAACATAGAATTTGGCACTTGGGCTGAAGGAGGTTCAAATGCCAGCACTCTGTACTGATTCAGACCATTGGTCCAGCTAGGTCAGTGTTGTCTTCACAGACTCTGCAGTCCAATACTTCTATTCTGACTAAAGCTCTCAAGCAGAGGTCTTTCCCAGTCCTGTTACCTCAGACTCATCCGAACATGTTCAGAATAACAACAGAAGGAAAGCTATTTTGCTATGCTAATAATAAAGCTAACTCTTTTGCGTTTCTGTGTTCCTAAGACACAGGCATATCAGCTTCCGTTGTATTACTCTCAAGGCCCCTTTCTGCCATGGTGTGCTGTTGTGGCTGCCCACCTCCAACTGTCTTTTGCTTGGCCCCTCCTCTGTCAGTAGGTTCTCATGGGTTTGCCTAACTGCGGTGACAGTGCACCAAGTAACACGGGACCGCTGAGTCTGGACACCCTTTAATGCCCCATAACAATGCTAAGTTGGGGGCATTGTGGGAAATTAAAAGAGTGGCCAGAATTTTAGGGTGACCATATGAAAAGGAGGACAGGGCACAAAAGAGGGCAGGGCTCCTGCGGCTTTAACAGTTGTGATGAAGAGGGGATTTCACCAGGTGCCACATGCATACAAACAACACCTGCTGAAATTCTCTTTGTTTACAACTGTGAAAGATTCAGGAGCCAATGTCCTCCTTTTCATATGGTCACCCTAGGCCGCCAGATCCATCCACCTGACATTGCTCAGAGTGTTGGTCCAGCAGTGCTGGCTCCAGGTTTTTGCGTGCCCTTGAGCAAGACACGTTCAATGGCCCCTTCTCCCTCAGTGAGACTCTGCCTTCGTACCACTCTTGTCATCACCTGCTATTGCTCCTCCTCCTCTTCCTCTTCTTTTTCAACATTGCTTTTTCAACATTGCTCTATGCCTCTTGCTTGAGAGGCATAGAGCCCAGTGAGCAAGCAGGCCAGGGCATCAACTGCACCACCACCATTGGTGGAAAATATAATAACCTTTAAATGCCTCCTGACAACATATCTTTTCCACATAGGCTTTCCCTGGACGGTTAAGTTATTTGATTTTATATGGCATTTTAAAGTTTTAACATTTTTAATTCATTCGGATACTTGTTGTATTTTATGGTTTTAATGGTGTGTTGCCCAGAGAGTCTCACTATTGGGCAGTATAAAAATGTAATAAATAAATAAACCTGTACCAGAACGAGAGGCAAGTGAACAAGCAGGTTGCAATGGTGAAGAGGAGGAGCAACTAAAGGGGACTGTTGTCAAGGGGCCCCTGCTGGGATGTAGGGACCTGGGCAAGTGCCTGACCATACCTATTCTTGACCCTGGACCTGTGGGCCAGAGGGAAAAAATAGAAGGGCTACACATCGGGCCCTTGCAGCTGTTTAAGGATGCCCAGTGCTGCCTCTGGCCCTGTATTGTCTCATGTGACAATTTACCAGCAGGTTGCATGCTCTTTCCTGCATCGCGATGCCTTTGCATATAGAAATTTTGCCATGTTTGAAGCAATCCCGCCCACCTCCTCTCAACACACTTTTGTTTAGCTGAGCTAAGAGCTGGAACGGGTCCAAAATAGCTAGTTTCTCATTGCTGCATTTCCACTGTATGTGTGGTCCCGCTTTCCCTGTGGGAGATGTTGCTAGGATGAATTAATGCTTTGCAGAGCTCACCAAGCTGTAGGTTTCAAAAGAGATGTGATTATTAGCTGTCTCTTTCAAAGGACTGGATCTTGCAGGAAGGCAGAAGGGTGTGGATAAAGAGGAGAAAACAAAAAATCTCCCCTTATTGAGAATGATGAACCTTTCGCTTCAGATACAGCAGCGGATGGCAGTTTCATGCAATGTCATGTCCATGGTTTTTCAGCTCAGCTTTGTATGTTTGAAGCAAACTGCTGGTTTTGTATATCTTCTGAGTCTTTGGTGTGTGTGTGTCTCTGTGTGTCCGTCAGTTCATAAAGGGAGGCATACTGTTTTCACTTGTTCTTTTACTAATGTTTTTAGTATTTGCAGAGCACTAGAATTCACTCACAAGCTCCTTAAACGTATGATCTCTAGAAATTACTGCTTTTAATGACTGGAATATATTACCCTATAATGGTTCTTTAGTATGAACCAACTTCTCTCCTCAAATCAAGCCCCAGGCATCCAAAAGGTCAGCTGGGCCTTGTTCCTACCATCAGGTGTGGCTCCAGGTTTGAGAAAGTCCCAGACAAAGTGCCCTCTGGGTGATCCTGTCATCTCTCAGTTGGAAGAATCCTCTTTAGTGGAAGAGCTAGAGCTTCCAGAGACAAACTGGATTAAGGAGCAGCCCACACAGGAGACCAGGAGGTGGACCAGGCGGAGCCTGGGCCCTTCCAGGTAAGTGACTACCTAGCTCCTGGGAGTGGTAACATCTCAAGAGCAGGCCAGAACAATCACTGTAAGAAGAATTGCCTGGCTGCAGAAGAGGGCTTTTCTTGAGTAAAAGGCCTCCACATGACCGTCCAAAACCTCTAGTGTTCTACCTCTGAGCCTCAATTCCCAGCAGAGAGGGCTACATCTGGTCCTTGATCTCAGCAAGGAGACTACCAAGTCCTCCCTCTGTTGGACCTCCTGTAAGTACACTCTGCATTGCCTAGTGACTTTGTGTTTGGATTCTTCCTTACCTGGTGCTGTATTCTTTGCTGGAACCTTGCTGGTCTAGTCCTTGGATTGTGCCTTAATCTGTGAATTTGCCTTTGTACTCATCCTTGTTTGGTGCTGTGCTCTGGATGTGACCTCTGTTGGCTTGACTCTGGATTGCCTCGGCCTCTGTGTAAGGACCTCCTCCAGCTTTGTTGCACACACACCCATAACTAGGACAGGTCTGCCTTAATGGTCCTCTTCAGGGTCATGTGACAGTTGTGGTGCTAGCAGTGTGCCAAGGGTGGCTGGAGACTGCCATTTTAATTTCCCCCAATGCCTTGGATTGCCCATTGTAGTGTCACTCTCAGGCATCGAAGCTGCCTGATGTCTAATTGGCTATTGGTCCCTACCTACTAGGACACTGAGGCCCTTCTGGATGCCCTAGAATGCCAGGTGTTGGTGCCAGGCTTGCCTATAATTCCCTATGGTGGGGCCTGGACTTCCTAGTCCCTAAAAATATCCTCTGCCCCAAACTCCATGGAAGGACTTGCAGGATAAAAATGTGACATATCAATAGATTTCAGCTGTACAATGAAGTCTAATATAATTATTGTGGCATAGGCTTTTGTGGACTAGTGCCCACTTTAACAGATGCATAACTGTAAGGAGGTATGTTATAACACGAGGCTGTGAGCCTATCTACACAGTACCTTGGAACGTTTTAAATAGTATTTTAAAATGTTCCAAATAGGTGTGTTCCAAAATGTCTTAGGCCACATTAAGGAGTACTCACATTACAGGAGAAAAATTCTTCAGTCTTCAAAGCGGTGTGTGCGATCTCACACCCTTCTGTCCGTCTCTTTCTGTTTCATTTTTACAATGAGTTTAGGGCAAGGCATTGTGGGCGCTGTAGTTCACTTGCCCACTTCCTCCTTAGTTCCCCTTTCATTCCCTAGTTTTCAATAAGTATAGGGCTAAGCATTGTGGGTGTTGTAGTTCACTCACCCACTTCTTCTTTAGCCCCTCTTTCTTCCCTACCAATCAATGGCTAAGCATTTGGGCGCTGGTAAACAAAGCACTGCCCCCACAAATCACAAGCGGTAAGGAAGGACACATTATTTTACTTAAAATGATTTATTAAAAGTAAAAGCTGTTGTATAGAGCTGAAGTGAGTTTTAAAAAACCTCAGGTATACAACGTTCAAGGGAGTGCGTTATGTGGCCCAAAGAGTTTTCGTAACCCTTATAAAATGTTACAAAGCTAGTGTGTAGATTGGCTCTGTATTTGTGTAGCAAAATGTGTACAGCAAGGTTAAAGCTGTCAGTTTCTGTGATATCCCTTCATATAAGAAGCATTTATCTTCTCAGGCCTCAAAGCACTCTGCAAACACATTTGAATGGGCCGTCTGTCAGCCAGTCATTTTGAGGATCATTGAATTACAAAGTGCCCCATTAACAATGGCGCTAACTTGCTTGATATTAGCTATTTAGTTTGCTATGAAGAATAATTTCATCCATGTCTGCAATTCATATTTAATAGCTGGACTAAAATGACTCTTGCTCAGTAATTCAATTTCTTCTAATTAAGGAGTAGTTCAATTACTCAGTATAAATAATAGCAATTCAGTTACTCAGCGCTTGTTCATTAACACAGTTTTCCCTAATGGGGAAAATTGCATTGGAAAACCTCCACTGTAACATCAAGTATTCATTTGTGGTGTACATTTTGACTGAAACAAAGGAAAGATAGTTCTAATAATATCACAGGAAAAGTGAACCTGTGCTAAACATTCACGGATTCTGTTTTGAAGACCAAAGTAACGTGTGACTGGAATTTCATTCCAGAAATGCTTAGATAGAATATGGTTAGATAGAATATGGTCAGTCGTGTCAGTTGTGTTGCCAGCAAAATTAACCAGTTGCTTCTGTATGGCAAGAAGGGAAATAAACGAAGATAACTTTGTAGTAACTTGGAACACATTCTTAGTGTATTGCTTTGAAATGAATATAGAAGATGGGCCTCCAATTAACCAACAGCAGTTTGGGAGTACCAGATTGTAATGTGTCATAGAAATGAACCAATTAATAATAGATACAATATTCTAATTGTGTTATCTATAGATGTATCAATAATATATGTGTTTGACTATATTTGTTATAATTATAGTGTAAAAGAAACCCCGAATGTGTTTCACATATCTGTTCGTGTTTTAAAGCAATCATATTAGGACTGTGGCATGCAGGGACTTTCCCCCTCACCCATTTCCCCCCACTCCATGGTCCTGACACCCTTCAGAGTGCCGTTCCTCCTGGTAGGAAAGCTTTCTTTGGTGTCAATTAGTTTCTAAAATCAAATTGTAAAATGAAGCATACTGAAGTTTTATATGTTGCCTCAGTAGCAAATAAAATACTGCGAAAATGTTTTCGTTTTTTATTTGTAAAAACAACCATAACAACAATACAACCATAACAACAATAACAACAACTATAACAACAGCAAAAGGGGGAAGGAGACCACAAAAAGAGAGAGAGAGAGATGACATTTACTATGCTAAGTGGTTATATCCCCATTGTTATAAGTTTCTACTTGGTAAATGGTAATCAGTATTAATCTATTCCCATCACATCATCCACATCATCATCATCATCATCATCATCATCATTATTATTACACATAATTCCCCCCCTCCAATTATGGAATGATCTCCCCGATGAGGGCCGCCCAGTACCAACATTGTTATCTTTTCAATGCCAGGTCAAGACTTTTCTCAGGCATTTGGCAGCACTTGATGAGTTTCAATTGATCCTGGATTTGTTTTGTGGTTTGGCTGATTGCTCAAGTTGTTTTCTTAGATATATGTTGTCTGTGTATATTGTCTGTTTGTGTATTTTTTATGTTTTAAATTTTCCATATTGTATTTTAAATGTTTTTAACCTTTGTAAACTGCCATGAGAGCTTTGGCTATAGAGTGGTATAGAAATAATAATAATAATAATAATAATACACCCAAGACATCATAGCAAACAATAAAGAAACAGCAATAGTAGCTCTCGACACACTGAAACAAAAACTGGCAGTCCAGACCACCAGGCTAAGAAGATACAAAGAATCAAATGAAAGAAAAGCCCAAAACGCTCTTTTTAAAAGAAATGAGAAATTATTATACCAAAAAATAAGCAAGAAAAAAG
The DNA here is from genome assembly GCA_029215795.1 of Anniella stebbinsi. NCBI lineage: Eukaryota > Metazoa > Chordata > Lepidosauria > Squamata > Anniellidae > Anniella > Anniella stebbinsi. Next base: position 39,681,141 of record JARDYH010000004.1, on the reverse strand, counting down.
AAAACAACATTACACCCCCAACTAAAGAAGAAATAACCACATTCTGGAAGAAATATCTGGTCAGAACCGGTACAACACAAAGAAAGCACAAACTGGATAAGACAACAAGAAGAAAGTCAGAGACAGCTACCACAGCAAACAGAGTATACAATAACTCTGGAGGAACTAAAGGAAACAATACAAAGGACAAACAACTGGAAAGCACCTGACCCGACCCAAATACAAAACTTCTGGTACAAACAACTTACATCAACACACGAATACCTCACTCAACAGATCAACACAGTCATAGAACACCCACACTTATTCCCTCTATTCCTAACCAAAGGCAAAACCTACATTAAATCAAAAACTTCAGATACCCAAAACCCAGCTAACTGCAGACCCATACATAACATGCCTTCCAACACTCTACAAAATTATAAACGCCACAATCACACAGAAAATTGAAGCACATCTCACCCAATATAATATACTCACAAAAGAACAAAAAGGATGCAAAAAGAACAGCAGAGGATGCAAAGAACAGTTAATAATAGACAGTGTCATCATGAAGCAAACAGAAAAACAGAAAAGAAACCTCCACACCTGCTACATGGACTATAAACAGGCTTTCGATTTCGTCCCACACAGCTGGCTGAAAAAAGTACTAAAAATATACAAAATACATCCCTCAATCCAAAACTTTCTGACAAGCATCATGGAGACATGGAGAATAACAATACACCTAACAATAGACAAGGATCATATACAGACAGAAAAAATAAATATCAAACATGGCATATTCCAAGGTGACGTATTTAGCGCTCTATGGTTTTGCCTGTGTCTCAATCCATTATCCAACACCCTTAACAACATCACATATGGCATCGACATAAAACACCAAAAACAAGAAAAGTACAGAATCAATCACCTCCTGTACATGGATGACATCAAAATCTATGCTTCAACCTTGACACAGATAAAAGGCCTCCTGCGAATCACTGAGGAACTGATAACAGACATGAAAATGGAATTTGGGATGGGAAAATGCACATAGAAAGAGGAAAATGGAAAGAAGAAGAAACAACAGAAACACTAAATAACAAAATATTAGATAACATGGAAGAAAATGAAACATACAAATACTTAGGATTCCAACAAAACACAAAAATCAATCACTCCACAGTAAAAACTCAACAAAGAATGCAATATAAAACTCGCCTATCACAAATCCTAAAATCTAAACTCAATTCTAAAAACATTTTCAAAACCATCAACACCTACGCAATGCCCATTCTCACATACTCATTCGGAATCATACACTGGTCACACACTGAACTCGAAGAAATAAACAGACTCAGTCACACTGAACTCACAAAACACCACATGCTCCATCCCAACTCATGCATTGAAAGAACAATAATCAGCAGGAAAGAAGGAGGAAGAAGTCTGCTAGACATTAACACAATGCATGCTAAACAGATAAAATCACTCAGAGAATTCTTCCACACTAAAAACACCCCCATCATAAAGCCATAGTAACAGCAGATAAAAATTACACCCCACTCAACCTAGCACTACAAAACAAAGACCAAACACAACCACTCACACTCGCAGAGAAAAAAGATAAATGGGCTCAAAAAGCACTCCATGGGAAGCACTACAACATAATACAGAACCCACGAATAAACAAAGAACAATCATACGAATGGCTCAAGAAGGGTGAGCTATTCCCAGAAACAGAAGGATTCCTAATAGCTATACAGGATCAAGTTACAGCCACCAAGAACTATAAAAAATACATCATAAAAGATAACAGTGTAACAACAGACCTATGCAGGAAATGCAATCAGTTCCAAGAAACAATATACCACATAACAGGAGGATGTAAAATTCTGGCAGGAATGGACTATACAGACAGACAGACACAATACAGCTGCAAAAATAGTTCACCAACAACTGGCCATCAAATTCAACCTTATCAAACAATCTACACCATACTATACATACTCACCTGAAACAATCTTGGAAAATGCAGATCATAAAATATACTGGTCCAGACAATACCCTGCAACCGACCAGACATAACGGTCATACACAAAAAATAAAAAAACCACATACCTCCTTGACATAGCAATACCGAATGACAAAAATGTTGTTGAAAAGGAAGAAGAAAAGAGAGACAAATATACACCACTGGCCATGGAAGTCAAAGAACTATGGCAACAGGAAAAGGTCACAATTATTCCGTTAGTCACCTCAGTCACCGGCATCACATCAAAAAGTTATACAGAAAACCTTCAGAAACTGGGCCTGCCAAAATACATCCACACCAACATCCAGAAAGCAGTCATACTTAAAACATGCTCAATTGTCAGGAAATTCCTGAATCTGTAAAAGACAGCATGGCTTGGCAAAGCCCGTCATGTCTGTCTAGAAAAACCGCCATGAGTGAGAAATAGATGAAATAATAATAATAATAATAATAATACAATAATATGACAACAGCAACAACAACAACAACAATGTAGGTGTCATAACGGGAATGGATTAATACTGATTACCATTTGCCAAGTAACAACTTATAACAACGTGGATATATCCACTTGGCATAATAAATGTCATGTCAAGTGGTTATACGCTTGATTATCAAGCATCATGACTGAGCGTATGCTGTTGACCCACCTATCTGACCATAAGAACCATTGAAGTTTACAATTTATTTATTACATTTGTATACCGCCTCATAGCCGAAGCTCTCTGGGCGGTTTACATAGGATTAAAACAATTAAAAACAATATACAAAAATTAAAAAAAGCAAAAACATACAACATACACACAAGTAGAAGCCCTGGTAAGGGTGTGGGATAAAGCTTCATGTAGAAATGCTCCTGGTAGTTTCCAACTAGGCATTTAGTGTGAATCATCACATTCGGTCACTCATTTTCATTATTAAAATGTTTTCCTAGTGCTCTTTCCATTTTTTTTCTTACTGCAGAAAATCTGATTTTTTTGGAGAAGGATAGAAGAACAGCACCATTTCCACAGGTGTAGATGCCCAATTCTCCCATCTTTTTAAAGAAGTGTGGTTTTGATTTGGGCAGTGACATATTGGGCAGGCAAACCCATCACAGCTCAGCACAAATTTACTATAATCTTTGCAGTAGACACCATTTTATAACTGTTGCTGTTTAAAATTTAATTTATATTAAAATGCTTTCTGGCTATAATTTTGTCAAAATGCTCAAATGGAAGTGTTATGTTGCTATAGCACTATATTACTATAAACATTTTCTGTCATCACCGTTTTACCAACATCTTGTTTGTCCTTAATTAAACACTTCCAATCCAAAACAACTTAAGCAGAAAGTACTGAGGAGGAGAAGGGATTCCAAGAATGTATTGCCTTGGGTGTATGGGTTTAGAAGGAATTGCTGCAGATTCTGTTTCTATTACAGAAACATGGTATTTTGCTCTTTTTGCAACTGTTTGGAAATCAAGAAGCAGGCATCATTATCCCCAGGACATCAGACATCATTTCCTTTGAACTGCTACTAAGGTCCAAACTGCTACATACAACTTATAAGGTCCTTCCTTTGGGAAGGTGCTAGAAAGAGGAAATTAGACAATGGACAGAGTGACACTAAGGTGTTACACACGCAAGCTGCATGCATAAGATACTCACTTGGCAAGAGAAAATCTCAGTTTTATCAGACAGGCCTTGTGTAGAAACAGAGTACAAGAAATGAACACAGCGCATGCTGGGAGGCTGATATGCTGAGATAGCTAGACCTCCAGTGAATCGACTTGTCTACAACAGTGACGACCACTTCTATAAACAGCATGAAGAAGCAGAGCACCAGAATGCCTTGTGTTTGCGTCTCTGTCTCTGTCTCTCTCTCTCATGCAGATATCAGCAAAGAATGTGAGGGGCTATTGGTAAAAGCACACACTATATACTGTTACTATGTACTGCTAATTTTGTGAAGTCCTCTCTAACACGATTGCTCAGGGATTCTGTACACATGGGGTGGGTTGTCATCAAATATAGGCCAGCACTCTGGAGATTTTTGATCATTTCCAAGGGTATGCGTTTCTTAGTCTTTTCCAGTGGTATAAATTTCACACTGGTTTAAAAATAATCAGATTATTGCTGCCTCCTTAATCCAGATATGCAGGTGTGCACTGGAGACTCAATTCCATCAAAGGACAGGCTCACTCATTTAAAAAATCTCTGACTTCTTCTATGGGTATGTTGGAAAAGTAAACATTAGAATCAGTGTGTTGAAATATAGAGCAAGAGTTGCCTCAAATACATTTGGAAGTTTCTCCTTGAGGAGTGGTTTTCTATCTGAAAGCTGCCAGTTAATATCTCTCTACACTTAGTAGCAGCTTAAATTGTGTGTGTGTGTGTGTATATATATATATATATATATATACACTTTCCTGGTGCTTTAGGAGACTCAGTTGGTGGCAATACCTCTATCAGTATGCAAAGTCTCATTGTATTATGCAGTATTGAACATTACCAGCAGATAGCACCATAGTTTTTGTTTAAAGAAAACAATTGTTTTAGAAAATCAAGCAGCACCAAGTGAGTTTAACCCAGTTTGAGAGTAATTGCTGCTGCTGCTGAATAAGGAAACACCTGGGTTATGGGGTTGGATTATTTTAAAAATATGTTACTCTGTTATGGGTTTTGATGCTGTTTATTACTCTGGGAGATGCCCCAGGTTTTGAAACTATTTGAGGGAAACCTTTTTTTCCTTCAGTTATTTTGCTATTTGAGGGGAACTTGTTTCTATTAGTGCTTTGATGGGTGGATGATTTTTGAATCCAAATCTGTGTACACTTTAGTGCTAAATTTAACTGTACAGCAATACATTTTAGCATTGACACTAAAACCAGGGGTGGCACCCAAAACGGTTGATGCAAATTCCTTGTTTTTGGAGCCACATGGTTTGGCCAATGTAATTTTGAGGGTAAGCTACTAATAGGTCTGACATTTCTTTCAAAAGTTTTTAGGAGCCAAAGGTGAAAAATTACAAAATGGTGGTCAACTGATATTAAATTTGGAAAACACTGCAAAACCTATCAAGATATATTATGAAATCAAATGTGTTTGTTGTACGGTATCTATGATACATTAGGTGGTGTATAGACCAGCCTTTTGTGATACTGATGGAAAGAAAAAGTGGCTGCCAGAATCAGTACATCTCAGTTAAAATGAAATATATGCAGCGCATCGTTTTGTGATCAGAACAACAGAGGTTTGCAACTGCACTGATAGCATCTGATAATACCTTAGAACAACTCTTTACAATGTTCAGCTGTTTGATGTTTGGTTTTATATCGGCATGTTAAAATACTCTAAAGATATAGTAGAGGCAAAATAATGGGATTCCATGGCTATTCTGTATAAATCAAACAGCTGTTTATTTTCTTGAAAATTTGGTGCAATCTGAACTGCCCAAACAGAAAAAAATTGAAGTACATTATGGGCATGCAAAAACTGGAGGCAAACAAGTGAAAACCATACCTCAAGAGTAAGCTGCTGCATTTCTTTGCCAAACTTTTTAAAAGTAGGCCTTCTTATAGCTTTTATGAGGGATGCTCTCTGTGCAAGATTTTATGAACACTTCATAAGGAAGTAGACCAGGGTGTACATATCCCAAGCAGCAATCCCTCTTTCAAAAGTAGAATGATTATACACACCCCAAGAAGCAATCCCTCTTTCAAATCACCTTCAGCTCACCTGTCTCCGACCATTAGCCCATTGCAGACACTCCTGAGGATGATGCTATAGAATATAACTTGTAATGGGAAGCTACTATTGCAGGTTGCTGCAAGTTCTAGTCTATGCTTGACTTACTTGTTTGGAAAATTAAATGCTAGTACTCCTTTATAAGGAATGTAAATCTTGTGGTAATAAATGAAAAATATCTTTAGAGAGTCAAAAACAGAAGTATACATTTAAGAAGGTAAAATTTAGAAACGACTAACTTAAGTCCCATTGATTTCAATGGGTCTATTCTAAACATGACTAATTCTGAATCTCTTAGTTTAACAGTCCCCCATTGCCCCTAAAAAAGACAATGGCTACATTAGGGTGTCATGCTTAAAATCATAGTTTAGTTAGAGGATAATAAACTGCTGTGAGCCTAGGGCTTACACACGCTTCCCTTCTCCAGCCTGGTTACAATTAGGAGTTTTGAACCTTTCAGTTCTGATTTAGATTAACTGCAGCTTGTTGTTTTGTCCAAAGTCAACAAACAGTGGTTAATCTTAACTGTCGTTTGTTCAAAACATGCCAACTTCAAACCATGATTATGAAGGTGGCTTCTTTCATCAAGAGATAGTTAAGATTAACCACATTTTAGGGTACTGCTAAACCTCTGGTATATGGCCTCACTGGAGAAGAGAGGGAGAGCACAAAAGACCAAGGATTGCTGCAGTTCCTTCTCATTATGCTAAACTATGGTTTAGCATGACATCCAGACATATCCAGTGTGAACTCCAGCATAAGTTTATATCTATAAATGTAAAAAAAGATATAGGAAATATCTTTGAAATATTTATCAAATTTCTATGTTGTCTTGACAAGGTTCAAGGGAGCTCAAAAAGAGTAAACAATTGAATGATTAAAATACAGTAAAAAAAAGTTTTGAATTCACAAATGTGATCAAACTGTAGTTTTTTTAATCGATCCCAGACATGTTTTAGGTTTTGCTGAAAGCTCAATGGCTGTTTTTAGATGTATGTTGTCTTTGTGAATACTGTCTGTTTTGTTTTTATGGATTTATATTTGTATAGCATTTTTAATGTTTTAATATTTTTTAAGCCACTCAGAGACCTTTGGCTATGAGGCGGTATAGAAATTTAAATGATAACCATAATCATAATCATCTAGATTTAAATCATTACGATGTGTATCCAATGATGGCTTCAGAGGGTTGGGCTCCCATACCAATGATAGCTTATATCCAATGGGTTCGGTGACCATATAGAATATGGTGCAGATGGAAGTGGTAGAAAGGAGAGATCTGCAAAAACTGGGTCTCCTGCCTTACATGAGCAGAAGTGCTTCCAGGTATTCCAAACCACCATTAGATACAATCCAATATTTTGCTTTTCATATCAACAGATGTGAGATACATTATGGATAGAATCTCTTCGCGGTTTGAAGCCATGGGTATATATAAAAACTGATTTTTCTTTTTTCAGAAAGTGACATTTCTTAAAGTTTGCAGACTCCTCTGAGCATTCTGTAAAAAGCCAATGGGGCTTCTTGTTCTTGTTTTATTAAAGAATGGAAAAACTTGAGTAAAACAAATTTGTTTTGAATGTTATTTTATTTCTGTCTTCCTTTTATTATATTTTTTATTGTATGAATAATCTGACCTACAATGTAGAGTGCTACTTTTCATCTTGTTGTCCTTCCTTTTCTAGTGCTTTTGTGCATGTGTGTGCATATGTTTAAGAGTGCAGTCCAACAGGATTGCCACGCTTTAGATCCAATGCCCTGTAGGTCTCCCTGGGTCACCCTTTCAGGGACCATATCATTGCTCTGTAAGCTAGTCATGACTGAGATGTCACGTTTATTTCAATGGATCTGCTGTTAGCATGACTAAATCTGAACTGAATCCATAATCAGGTTGTGTATTTTGAAATGTATCAGCCACCTTACCAGAAAGAACCCAAGGCAGCACCCATTGAAGTTAAAGATTTATTGTAAATATTAAAAATATGCATCATCTATAACCTACATAAATACATTTTAAAAGTGAATATTTTTAAAGATCCAGAAATATTCCATGGCATATGCTTTAATTTCCCCCTGTCTTTGTTTTCTCTAATAATAAAACCATGAAAAATCTTTTAACTTGGATATGGAAATTAATTAATCTTAACTTGGATATAGAAATTCCCCACAGGCCTTCTGAAAGCTTGTAAGCTCCTAAATAGTTCTTTTTCTTTGAACCCAAAATTTCAGGGAACACTATATTCAGCAGCCAATTTATAATCCAGATGGCCAGCAAGCAAGCTTTTGCTTCAGCACCTGCTGCTCCAAGCCAGGATTGTATCTTATCCAATCAGGCCCGTCACCAGGTTGATACAGTATCCGGGCAGCCAATTAGATGCAAATGACCGAACAGCAGGTCTTCTTGCTCCAGCACCTGCTTCTCTTGTTGAGATGCAGGCATCTTCAATCAACTGTGTTGCCAGGTGCATATTCCAGTAGCAGTGAGGTCATGTCTATATCACAAGCAACACCTTATGACTGGTATAAGTATTCCAGATCTTTACAGGTAATCAACCTTGAGGTTGAACTAGGGTATTACTGTCATCACTAGATCCTTTTGTCATGGCCAGATGCTTTGGAAAGCTGAAATTCTTCTTGCAAGTCTAAGGCATCCACTTCCTTAAAGATAACTGGCATTACCATGCCTGCAGAATAACATGTTAAGAGAGCACTTAGGCAGCCTGTCTTAAAGCTGCAGGTGCAGCAAACTTCCCAGAGCCACAGACTCAACTTTTGTATCTTCAATAAGAACATATCTCTAAAGAAAAACAGTGTCAGTGAACCAAAATACAAAAGATCCTAGCATTGTCTTCTAACACTAGATTGTCTCCAGATTCAATATGGAATCCAGAGTGAATTCACTTACAAGGATCTGTTTCGGGGTGGGGAACCTGTGACCTTTTGGATGTTGTTGGACTCCAATACCCATCAGCCACAGCCAGCATGGACAATGGTTTCTGATTATGGGAGTTGAAGTCCAACAATTCTGGAATGTCATGATGGGTTCAAAACATGGATTGACAGTCTCACTGAAATTGGAGCCACCGGTCTGCACTGGATATAAGCAATAGAGGGCTTATATCTGGGGATAGACGCGTATCAATATTTGGATTGTTCAAGTGTGTGCCGGAGGTCCAAGAACTGTCCAGGATGTAGAATGGACCTCCTGGCCTCTGCTCCTGGGAAGTAATCTGTTTCTTTGGCAGTGAAAAGGGGAAGCATCCAGACCAACCTTCCCCAACCTGAGGCCCTCCAGATGTGATGGACTACAACTCTCATCAACCCCAACCAGCGTGGATAATGGTTGTGCTGACTGGAATTATCGAACTTGTTATCCACTAATTCTGGAGGGCTCCATCTTGGAGAAGGATGATCCAAACCAATCTGTAGCCTACTTGCTTCAGGAATGGGGAAGGAAGCTGTCAGCCATTGCTAAGCTTGGAAATCAACTCCAAAACTCAGAGTCCTTTCTTAGGACTAGCATAAAACCTGACATAAAATCCTGGCACATGTGGCACCCCAACTGAGGAATGCTGTCCCTAAAGAGGCTCGCCTGGAACCTATGTTGGGATCTTTTCAGCACCAGCTAAAAACCTTATTTTCACAAGCAGTTTTGCCTTTCCATTGCTGTTGTTGTTAAATCTGTTATTGCCTGTTATTGTCTCTTTACACCGCTGCTGGTTTTTACTTTGGTTTGATACTGTAGTTTAAAACTTTTGCAAGATTTATATATGCTTTTTCGTGCTGTAGTTTATGCTATTTTAATTGTTGTGTACCTCCCAGAAAGCTTCGGCTATTGGGTAGTACAGAAATGTAATAAATAAATAAATATGTTATCCTCCAAAATATATTAGAATTCAGTGGCACAAATGAACCTTGGCACAGATTAGCCATGAAATTAAAAAGTGTCATATTCTTGCACTAATGGAGAAACTCACTAACCATCTTCAGGTACAAAGAGGCCAAGTAGAAATTGACACTTTTTATGGAATATAGTATCAATTTATTGAGCCTCCTAAAACACATGGAACTCTATGGCATTTTCTGTTAGGATGATGAGTGATAACTTTATCAAATAATATTGCTTGCACCAAAAAGAGATCCGGAGTAATCAAAAAGACTGTAAAGAAATTGACTTACATCTGGGGGCTGTCTTCATGACACTGGGTTGGTGCTACTCCACTGCCAAACCCTACGCTATCGCTGGTATGTGGTGGTAGTGGCGGCAGCGGCAGCAGCAAGTTGTCCTTAGGAGGGAAAGCAACGCGTGCTTTTCTGGTGGCCATTAGGCTTGATGGGCCCGCTCCCTCCTATGGCTTCGGGCAAACAATAGGGAGGTCGTCTTCCACCCAGGAATGCCCCCCACAGTGGCTCTGAGCAAAGACAGACCAGTGGAAGAGCCAGGCTTACTTCACTCTGGCTGGAAAAGTTTGGTTAAGTCCCTAACTATTCAGCCATGCATCTTCATCTCTTTGCCCCAGGGTGGCTTCCAATCTGCAGTTGTGTCATATAACCGATGCAGCACAGGTTCGGAGCCACCCCGGGGCAAAGATGACATCAAGACAGCCCCCTGGTGTATTTGGATTTGTTACTCTCCATTGTTACTTGGAAAAATTCAATTTTTTTAAAAAAAGTGTCGTATTCTCCAGCTTCATTCATTTATCTTTTTTATTGTGACTGACTCCCTTTCTCTCGTCGTAATCAAGGCCACACACACATTCTTGCTCTTTGTAGCAGTCTCTCCCTCACCTCCACACACCCCACCTCCTTGCTTTCTTTTTACTCAAGCATCTTTGTTTGCTTAGGATTGAACCTTGAGATTTTGCATACCTGGGATTCTGCTGTTTGTTGTGCATAATCTTCAAGTGGGGCTCTCACCCCACAAAATAAAAAATCTAGTTATGCTGCTGTCTCACACAGACAGGTTCCTTTCCCCATAAGCAAGTAAACCTAGGTAGAAGGGTGGTGGACAAGTTTACTTCCTTTGTGTTAGCCCTGAGTTCAGCAACAAACAGGTGCTAATTGATACCCATGTGATTTTGATTTTGTCCTGTTTTAAAAAGCTGTGATTGCTTAATGGATTCTTGGTGTATAAAGGTGCCTGTCTGTTTCTAACAAAGGAACATCTGGACTCTAAGTTTAGCAGGGAATAAAAAGGGGAGTTGCCCCTCTCCCCACCCCCTGCTGCTTTCTACCAAATTCCTCTCTCTGGCAGGGAAGATTGGGGAGGCAGCTGCTGCTCTAGCTGTTCAAGAAATGTTGAGGCACATATGTGGCTTTATACTGCAAAGATGGTGGCAGGAGCTGGAATCCCCTGTCTAAAGAGAGTGAACTGTAGAAATCAGTCTGGTTGTAATGAATGTTAGGAGAAGGCTAAATTCATATCATTTTATTTTTCTGACAAGGTGAGAACTCATATAGAGCAGGGTTGAGCGGAAGGTGAATCAGGATTTACTGGTAGATCCCTGGGCAATTTGCAATAGAGTACCAAGGGTTTCTGATTCCCAGTTGTTAGACAACAGCAGGAAGGAAAAGCTTTCTCCGCCTTTCTAAATTCAGGCTGCTATGGTGACCAATAGTCAGGATTTCCCTGGATTTGTCCTGGTTTTTGTTCTATCCTGGGTGTCAGGGAGGATTTTCTGTAATTTTCTTTAATGTCCTGGAATTACACACTTTCCCCTTTAAGGCTGCCATTAGCGTGGCAGGGGGATGATGTGCATTCTGGAGGTGTGTCATTTCTCCCCCCCCCCACTGTTCCAATTGGGGCCTTAAAGGGGAAAGCATGTCATTCATGGACATTATAGAAAAGGTCCCTATTGGAGTGGTGGGTGGGTGGGAATGACATGCTTCCCCCTCCAGTCAGGGCCTTTAAGACCCCAATTGGAGCAGAGGAGGGGAAAGCATGTTTTCCCGCCCCCCTATCCCCACTGGGTGTCCTCTTTTTTGGTTTCCCAAATATGGTCACCCTAAGGCTGCCAAGATGGAAGAAAGCTTGTGGGGCAGGGGGACCAGGAGTAGATTATGGTGTGATTAGATTATGAGCTCAGTTTTCGTCTTCTTCTTAAGGTGCCTTCTCCTATCTGAGGTAAGCTATCATTACAGCTACTTTTGTTTTTGATGCCGCAGCTCTAAATAATCGTATACAAATGCAGATATACCATTTCCTCAAGTTCTTTAGCTATGATGTTCATCCTCTTCCCATTGTTCTTTCCCCTTCAATTTCCCCTTGTATACTAAGTTGGTGTATGGTGTATTTTTCACCTGGAATAATATGATCAAGGTATTGTGATTTTCTTCTGTTGATGGTATTTATTAATTCTGTTTGTTTACCATTACATAGTACATCCTCATTTGTTATTCAGTCAGTCCATGGTATCTTCAACATATGTTGGTATATCCACATTCTGAAACATTAATTTTTCCTCAAATTGTTCTTCTTAAGTGTCCAAACCCCCACTCTATAAAATAATATTGAAAACACGTAACATCTTACCATCCGAATCCTTAGTATATGATTATGGTCCCAGTTACAAAGCAATTGTTTCATTCTGACAAACGCTATGCTTGTCATCTCAATTCTTGCATTTATGTCTTGTGTTTGTTCATTACCTTCATTGAGTTATGTTCCTAGGTATTTATATTTCGTGACATGCTCGATTGACACACTATTTATTGTAACATTAGATACAGTAGAAAACTTTTTGCTTATCACCATATATTTCATTTTCTTGATGTTCATTTTGAGTCCATAATTGTTACCCACTTCATTGATCTGATCTTCCTGTAAGTTCGATAAGTTGTCTATCATTACCACGGTGTCATCAGTGTATTGAGCTGTGTTTCAGTTCTGGTATAGAAAACATACCCCTGGGTTGAGCATGTTCTCAGAGGCACCCTTAATTCTAAGAATATGTATCCTTCTCCCTTCCCTGCCATTACCCAAGCCACTACTCTCCACCTGGCTCCTGTTGGTGGACCTTGGGGTTCTAGTAAAAAACAAACTAGATCCTGACATCTGCCCACCCCAGGGATAGAGTGATACACCATTTTAAATCCCTGACTGTGTTGCTGCTGTTGCACTCATGCTGTTGCCATCATGTCCTGCTTGTGGGTTTCCCGTGGGCAGCTGGTTGGCCACTGTGTGAACAGAATGCTGGACAAGATGGACCCTTAATCTGATCCAGCATGTCTGCTCTTGTATTCTTATGTTGCTGCTGTTGCTGCATTTCTGATTCTTATTTTCTTTATAATAATTTGATAACATTGTGGGAATGTAACTGATGTACATATCCAGTACCTATTTTGTATCTCATTTAAATTTCATACAAATAAAATATACATTTTTAAAAAGTAGAGAAAGTTTAATTAACAGCGGATAAAGGAAAACACTGGAATCTAAGAGTATGGCGTGCAGGACTGCTTCTCACATGCACTTCCTACCTGATACAATTTCTGTGAGGACCATTGTGTGCAGTCTCCCATTGCATGTGACAAATACCAATGTGATTGACAAGGAAAGAGATATTGGTGTCATGATGGTGAGTTCCCATTGAATTAATGGGAACATCAACCGAGGAGGCTTCCAGACCAACAGCTCCTAGCACTAACAATCAAAGATATTGTGCACTGCATCTTTCCTTCCTTAACAGGTTTTCTATGTCAAGAAAAAAGAGGGAAGAGGCAGTGGGAAAAACCTGTGAGAGTAACTTTACATATGGAAGACACTGACACATTGGAGGCCGTGAATCCACTCCAGGTTTCAGTCAGAACCACTCAGAACTCTAAAGGAACTATCTAAGGTACTTTATGCAATGACATCTGGACACCTCTGTAAAATTCTGTGTTTGAGGCAGTGCAATTGCACAATAAAGCCTCCTTTGGAAGAGCCCCTAGTGTGTAGCAGCTGCGAAAACCATCATTTCATGCTAAGAATATTAAGAAATGGAAAATAAAACTACAGTGTTGTAATGCCCTTTACGTAATCTACAGTGTGGCCATGTTTGGAATTCTTTGTACAGTTCTGGTCATGATATTGTACAACTGGAAAGTGCAGAATAGATCAGCCAAAATGATCAAGGGACAAGATCATCTTCCCTATGAGGAAAGGCTACAACATCTAGATTAGAACAAAAAGACAACTAATGGGTGTGTGGATGATAAAAGGTTTATAAAATTATGTGTGGTGTGGAGAAAGAAGATGAAGAATTCCCCCCACCCCCATTCACCCTAATACTAGAATTTGAGGTCATGCAATGAAAGTTAGGAGTTTTCTACACAAGGCAGTTATCATGCGCTTGTCATTCCCTACTCATGGTTGTTTACTGGTTCTGTAGACAGTATTGAGACCGTCTGGTTTTGCTTCTGTGTCTAACGAGCACTTTCAGAGAGGCTTTTTTTAGAGGAAGAAAAATGCAGCATTTAATTGTAACAGCAAAAGAAAGCAGGGTTTCCTCTGGTGCATTTGTGCTACTCTGATATACCACCGTTCCACCTATAGGTTATGAAGTGGAAAAGCAGGAAAGGAAACGTTCCTTGTTTAGTACTCGGATTCTGGGTCGAAACTGAAAGTAGATGCAGTGAATTAACAGCCAGTTAACAGCCTCCTGAAGAAAAGCTCTGACTGGCATTAGATTCACATAATTAATGTATGGAATTTGCTGCCATAAGATGGGACAATGACCACTAGCTCAGATAGCTTTAAAAGCTCCTGAGAACCCTCTTTGGTGCTGTGGAATTTGGATCATTCAGGGAAGAGGTCTAGAATATTTTTGAAGGGGGGGCATGCCCTCACTCCATAGATGTGGCCCTTGGTGGGCATTGCTGATCAAAGCCATCAGTTTAAAGGGCCTGGGTTGCCCATGCCAGGTACACAGGATCCATAATGGCAAGCTCTGTATTTTAAGTGTACAAATGAGCCATATAGTACATGGGCTTATGTGAGTAAAGAAGTGACTATGCGTTGGATCTGCACTAAGTTAGTTGAACTTAGGTTCCATTGATATCAATGAGGCAAATTAGGCCACCTCTTCACGGTGTTTCTTTGGCATTGCGCTGGTGGCGGCAGCCGGCACGACACGCATTTGCACTCCTTCCACCCATCGAAGGAGCGTCATGCCAGATCTTACTTGCCTCCACCGTTGTTCTGCGCCCGCTTCTAAGGTAAGTGTTTTTATTATTATTTTTTTGTAAAATGGGAGGGAGGCACGGAGGGTAGTTTTTTTTTTATTATTTGTAAAATTGGGGGGGAGGTAGGTATGGGGATGCACGGACGGGATGCGCAGAGGTTAGGTTTTTAAAAATATTATTTGTAAACTGGGGGTGTAAGTCCGGGGAGGTGTGGAGGTGGTGCAGTGAGCTTATGCATTGCTGGACCACCCCCTTCCCTGCCCAGCCCATGGCGACCAATCAGTGGTCGCCATAGACTTGGCACGTCTCCCAGAAGCGGCGGAGATGCTCAACTTTTTTAGTGTGGAGCATTGGGGCTTTGTCCCTAGATGGCTTCGCATGGACGGCAGCGTCATCTAAGCCAACTGCCATCCCTGTGAAGCCAACGTGACAGAGGGACCATCTAGAGGTACCCTTAGTCATGAACTAACATAAGTCCCATCGATTTCAATGGGAACCAAGTTTATAAACCCTTTATCTTTATTTTAAATGTTTTGTTTTGTGCCTGCTTCGTCACATGGTGGAAAATTCACTGCAGCCTTGTGAAAGCTCAGCTTCATTTGGAGGAGAGAGGACTGGGACTTTGCAAATATCTATTTCTTTATGCCTTTGCTAGTGGAGAGCACATGGCTGGGCATCAACACTGTACAGAAATTTGTGCAAGGCTCCAGAATCAACAAGCAAAGACTGCGCTATGCTGTTCCTGCCTTTCGATACCCAAGGACTCTTGTTCCAAAACCTTTTTCTCTTTGTGATTAGGACACTTTCACACGTGGCACTAAAAGTGCCTTTGAGCCCTTCTCAGGCTACTTGTGTACATGTGGTAGCGCTGTCAATGTGATGGAAGGGAGCCATTTAAAAATCAGGTGTACAGTAGCCAAAATACACTACGTGACTGGGAACTATATTCTGCCATAAGTATCTAATCTCACAGCTGGGAACAAATGGTGGCCAAAACAGTTTTCTGAACAGGCGATGCAATGCCCAACATTTATCTGCCTCCAGTGACAAACTGAACTTTCTGTTCAGCTGACTTTGAGGCTATTTCGATAGCTGCCACAACAAAGTTTGAGAATTCCTCCTTACTGGTGAAGCAAGAGGGTATTGCCATATACAGCCTCCTTGAGAGCTGCTGTAGTTGCTGAATGCATGGCATGCAACACAAAGGACACAAATAAGGCCATAAAATCTGGCAGAGGTGCATATTTGTGAGGAAAACTTTAGGCCCCCTCCACAAGGACGCGCTTTTGCGCCCGGTTCAGCGATTATGCGCATTATCGCGGAGGCGCATTTACTCCTAATCCCTCTGCACGGGAGGCGGCGAGAGGCGGCGAAGCGCATTAATTGATGCCCAAAAAGCACTTTACAGGTAGCTAATGCGCATAATCGCTTGTTCACACAGCGAAAATGCGCTTTAACGGCCGGAGCAAAATAAAAGTCGCTATTTAACGCGCGTTCGAAAATGCGCATTATCGGGGAGATAACGCGCCTGTACGCCCGTTTTGCGCTCCGCTCGTGTGTAGGTAAAATTTATAATGAGCCTTCAAGGCTCATTAAACGTCTCGTGTGGAGGAGGCCTTAGACATCTGTACTGACTACAGAAGAAATGTGTACATTGAATATTAATTTGATATGCCAAATCCCCAGAACTCTTGCCCAAACGAGTATTGCATTAATTATTTCCCAGTAGTCCATTGCTGAATTATGAATGCTGTATTAGCTGATAATCCGGGGCAGGGGAAAGCTTTTGTCAACACCCAAAATGATAAATTTGAACTAATGTTCAAGTCCTCCAGAATATATCTAGGGCAATCTCATTCTAAAACCATAATCAAACCATGGCTGTGTTCCATGCTTCGCTGTGTTTGTGTGTTTGCTTATTGGAAAGATGCTATCTTGTTATACATGCTCATAATGTACGTTAAATCCAAGGGTGACTAATGAGTATGCACAGTGATTTTGTGAGCCTTGAGACTCCAAACCATGTGTGGTCAGCCTGTGGTATGCTTGCCACAAATTGCATAGATTGGTAGATGAAGTCTGTGGCATTCCTGGGTAGGACCAAAAGGGGACCCATAGGCCTGGTTGCAAGACTCATTCGGTGCTTCTGAACAAGGCTTTTATTGCGCCATTGCCCTTCCTCATTCGTGGAATTTTACAGGGATCCAGATGACATCATCTTCCACTCATAGCCCTCCAGTGTTTTCCTACCACTTCTTCTTAACACAGAAAAAGATGGGATAGCTGCACAATGCCTTCTAATTCTGAAAGCCAGTGTGATGAAGTAGTTAGAGTGTTGAACTGGGGCTCCAGAGATCCAGGTTCTAATCCCTACTCGACCATGAAGCTCACTGGGGGTACCTCTAGACGGACTGTTTCCATCGATATGGTTTCGCACTGGCAGCATTTTGGTTACATGACGCAGCTGCCAGTGTGAAATCATCTAGGGGCAAATGTTCTTTGCTCCAATTTTAAAAAGTCGGCTATTTAGTGCGACTTTTTTGGAGCGGAGCAGGCAGCCCTGGGAAACAGGGTGGAGCAGCGAGCTGTAAGATTACTGCACTGCCTCCGCTGTCCCCCCCCCCCCATTTTGATAAAAACAAACAAACCGGTGAGGAGCCAATGCTCCCTGCCGCCCCTCCAGCTGCTGGCATGCTGTTGCCCGCGTGGTGGCGAAGGTGGCAGCTCAAGGAAAAGCCAGCATGGCGCTCCTCATGAGTAGAGGAGTTTCTTAGAGCGCAAGCGTGCCTTGTGACAGCTGCCGCCACCGGCACAAGACATAACAGCCGTCATCAAGAGGGACCCTGGGTAACTTTGGTCCAGTGACTGACTCTCAACCTAATCTACCTCACAGGGTTGTTGTGAGGATAAAAATGGAGGGGCGGAGAACCACACATGCCACCTTGGGATCCTTGGATGAAAGGTGAGATATAAATATAACAAATAAATAACAAAAAAACTATAACAGCACTAGGAGCCCTCCGTTTTGAAGCAGACTTTCATTCTAGTCTTGCTTGCCTTTCCAGATCCACACTGGTGCCTTCTCACTGTCTTAGTAGATTAGAGACAAATCCATCCTGAGGAACTGGGAGCTGCAGTTGACCTGTAGTGCTTGCTACAGTGGGATTATCTCATACCTTGGGTCTGCCACAGTTCCAAAGAGGTAATTTAGGTGCAAATGTAGAAATAAATAATAAATAGAAATGCAGTCTATCCTAGCACAGTGTGGAAGACTGAGACCCAGGGTCTGTCTATATGCCCTATATACCCTGTGGTGGCTGCACAGTAATGCTGGTTTGGTTATACGATGCAGCCGCCAACTCACAGCCACCAAGGCCTCCTCCACACGGGGCGTTTAATGAGCCTTGAAGGCTCATTATAAATTTTACCTACACACGAGCGGAGCGCAAAACGGGCGTACAGGCGCGTTATCTCCCCGATAATGCGCATTTTCGAACGCGCGTTAAATAGCGACTTTTATTTTGCTCCGGCCGTTAAAGCGCATTTTCGCTGTGTGAACAAGCGATTATGCGCATTAACTACCTGGAAAGTGCTTTTTGGGCATCTTTTAATGCGCTTCGCCGCTTCTCGCCGCCTCCCGTGCAGAGGGATTGTGAGTAAATGCGCCTCCGCGATAATGCGCATAATCGCGGAACCAGGCGCAAAGGCGCATTCTTGTGGAGGGGGCCTTGGCAAGAGGCTTTTCCCTGAAACTGCGCATCTGAAAAGTCAGAGACTTATCATGATTTTTTCCTTTGTTCAGAAGTCACCACCATCTGTCGGTGATGACCTTGCTTCATTTGAGGCTGGGGTTGTTCCGGGGGGGGGGGGAGGGATCGTGGCTTCAGATAGATCACGGGAAGTGTGGGAGGGCCAGGCAGGGGGTGAACTCTATGAGCCAAATGGCCATCGAAAAGCCCGTGTTCCCTCCTGCTGTAGAGATGAACTGTTCCCACCCCGCAGCTGCGATGCCGTGGATTTTTAAAGAAATGCCTGGCCAAAGCAGCTCCGTTAAGACAAACCCCAGGTAACTGTTCAGGTGTTGGCTGTTCAGGCGCTCACTGTTGATAGGCAACTATTCTTATGGTTCTTTTTCTTTAAACCAGAACTGGAGAGGACAGTCCTTCATAGGTGTGTGTGCCCCCCCTCTGGTAGCCCTTTAAATAGAGGACTATCCTCTGTACAAGAGGCTACAAGGTGACCCTAGCTCCTAACAATGCTGCATTTCAGGGCTGGATGCTCCAGTATTTGTTTTTTCTTTAAAAATGTAGTTCCAAGGATTTAGACTTATTAAATTTAGTCTTTGTTTGACCTATTGATACCTTACCAGGTGTCTGAACCATCAAGCCTTGGGTGTTTAAATAACCAATATTAACCTCAAAGGAAGTTAAACTAGAAGTTCATTCATTAGATCTGAAAGATCAATAGATTTATGTTCATATTTTTCCCTTTATAGCTTGCAATGTGAGCTCATTGACATTTATTTTTTGAAAATGCATCTAAACTGTTTCTAAAGCGGTATGCAGAAATAAATAAACTTCCTGCCCATGGGCTCCCAATCTAAATAATCCAGGAGGAACTAAATTATCAACGTTTTCTGCAGTATTTAACATTCTGCTGAAAATTATTAGCACTGTCTCACAAAGTGCTTTTAGATATGTGATACATTCCAAATGTGAAGTGATGCATTATGGGTTGTACCCTGAGCTTGTTGGCAGTGACCTGGTTCACACAATCACCATGAGTTAAACAATCCATGGTGGCTTGTTTAAGACAAGGTGCATGCCAGGCGCCATTTGTCTAATCATGCGCCTAGGCGTGGCTTGTCATGTTGTCCGAACCCAGGCAACATAGCTTGTTGGAGAGGGAAACAAACCTCAAATAATCATTGGACTTTATCCATTGTTACTGAAACACTTTTTTCAATTTTTTTAAACATGTGTATGGGTTATATGAGAGTTGTTTCCCCCTCCAGCAAGCCATGTCCAGCAAGTCATATCACCTGGGTGCAGATGACATGATGAGCCATGGCAGGATGTGTGATTTAGGCAAATGGTTCCTAGTATACACCATGGCTTAAACAAGCCACTGTGGTTTATTTAACCCACGGTGATCTGGCTCATTGAGAAGGGGCTGCCTCTTAAACACAACAACCTAGTTACATGAACCTTCTACCAATACAAGTCTGTTTGGACTATATGATACTTACACAGAGGCCTAGGCTAGATCCAAAGAATGGGAAGGGAGGTTACCCTTCAAACCAACAAAACAGAAAAATTTTCAAAGGCTGTCCAAGGGTCAATTAGTGGAACATTCAGCAATCCCACTGATGTAATCAAGAGGAAGAAAGAAAAGAAGCTGTAAGCAGGAAACTTTAATTAAAGGTGTATGAGCCTGAAAAACTGCAGTTGCATTTTATCTGTCCATATTGAACAGGCTTATGCTGCAAGTGAATTTTTTTTTTTAATTGCCACAAATTAGGTCTGAAAACCATGACAGAACAACACAGAAGACATTGGAATGCAACAGTTTGGCTTTAAATTAATTTCTGCAATATGTGGAATATAAATCTCTTCTCTGAAAAAGACAACACACTGAAAAGTGATGTATTTTCCAGTAAATATCTCTACTTCAGGCATCAGTCTAAAACATTTGTGTTTGGCTTCCAGTGTAAAAGCAAATTAGAGATATTGTAGCTTAATTGTTGTTTTGTTATTTTTCAATTTATGGGGAAGAATATAGCAAAAGAAAGAAGGAATATAATAATAATAATAATAATAATAATAATAATAATAATAATAATCTGTTAAAATAGAGTGCTTAAACTATATATCAGGGAGTCTATCATGAAAGTGATCCATTAATTTATTTTTTGTTCAAATTAACAGATGCAATAATCTAATATTTCACTGGTTTGTTTGCTGTTGTGACTTCTTTTACATAATTGAGAATGGCATATGGATTATTAGAAAATTTGCAATATTTGCCATAGCAAAAGAGCTTCTCAATTGATGAGTGGTCTTTTCCACAACGACTAAATCCTATATTGAAAATATCTGAAGAATAAATTTTTATTTTGTTTTTCTAGGTACTAGTTAAGATGTTGTTGCCTGCAGTCTGGATGGATTATCAGTTGTGTTATTTTGCATTCTTTGTAAATATCATTTATATGGAAAAGGACAGATATGGGA